>JAECWQ010000089.1:21766324-24676987 GCA_018150835.1 Drosophila repletoides | reverse complement strand
CTATTATTGGCTCCATGCCGAGTAAGCACATTTTATATAAAATATTGAAGGATTGCTGGTAATGCAGTTTTATATATATATATATATATATTTATATATGTAATTAATCAATGGAAGTATAAATTATGTTGTACTCAGGATAGACAATTGAAGTGGTTTTAATAAATATTTATACCTACAATAAAATGTTTGTCGTTTGCACTTAGCAAATGGCGAATCTTTCATTTTCATTGAGATATGTAAAACTCCGAAGTTCTTTCAAACATAAAATGATTTTCAATGTAAAAACAAATTTCGAATTAAATTTGCTGAAAAATGGTAAATACTGTTTCGATGTCTATTTACAGTAGTATTATTAAAAATCTTTATATGGAGAGATAGATTTGAATTATTAAAATTGGTTTTAAGGTTGTTAGCTTACAACGAACTCACTAAGAAAAAAATGATAGTTTGAAGACGCAACATCTTAAAATTATAAAATTGGTACAAAGCGCTGATAAAAAAATGTTCAGTCATCAACAAAATTGATTGACTGTTTGGTTTGTTTGCCATATGAATCTTTGTTCTATCATAATTAAATATATCTGAAAATTGAAATATTAATAAAATTTGATTTATTCCCAAACCTTGGTGTGGAACAATTAATAATTAGGAAGGCAGCCTAAACTTAACACTTTCTTAAAAAATTATTACGCTTTTTAATTTAATTTAATAAAACTCTTATAAATTAATTCTTTAAATGCATATGTTCAAATGCATAAAATATAGACCTTCTATGGAAAACTAGATAAAGAACATTTAAATATTAACGGCTCAGTCATCAGCTGAACTGTGCGGAGCCGATGATATCGATGTATCGATAGCTGCTCATTTCGATGGCTGTCGGCTGTGCGCAGCATTATCGATTCGGCAGCGTTTGCAATAATTTTCTGAGATGAACGAAATATACACAAAAATGCAGATATCAATGTGAAAAACTGTTGCCAAAGCAACAACAAATCATGGAAATACCTATCCAAGTGGCTGTACGCATTTGTCCACAAGCAAAACCGCAAAATAAGTCGGAACCGAAGGCGATTGAGGGTGGCGACGGAGAAGCAGACAAGCCGCTGTCAGAGCCCGCATCTCCTCCCCCGCATATAGATGCCAATGGTAATAACGCAATAGACGCCGTTCCGCTGCATACAAATGAAGCTCTGGACAACGACTGTTGCGTGCAGGCCATACCAATTGCTACATCGGCTTTGGGATTGCCCAGTGCATTGCCAGGGGTTGGTGCCTTGGAGAGCATTGCAGCGGGTCTTATACAGGTGGGTGCACACACAGTGCCCGTCACACATGCATTGCCCAGCGACACTACCCAGAGCCAGGTGTTTCATCAGACGGTCTTCCCACTGATCAGCCTGTTCTTGGAGGGCTTCGATGCATCGGTGGTTACGTATGGTCAGCGTGAAACTGGTAAGACTTATACGCTGTATGGCCACGGCTTTGAATGTGTTTACGGAGAGGCCGATCACGGCGTTGTGCAACGCTGCGTGCGCGAAATCTATACCCACATTGCAGCACATGCAGGTGAGTGGGCGGAATACGGAAATACATATAGATATATATCATATATAAATACTTTATAACGTATATTTGAACAGAGCGCACCTATGTTGTCAATGTGGGTTTTGTGGAGATATGCAATGGCGAAATCCGTGATCTGCTGGGCGTAGGCAATGTTCACTGCTCAACTGTTGAGGAGGTGTTCCATTGGTTGCAGCTGGGATTAAACATCAAACAGCAGGGACCCGCACATACGCTTTTTACCCTGACTCTGGAACAGCAGTGGGTATCCAAAGAGGGGCTCATTCAGCATCGCCTGTCGACGGCCAGCTTCTCGGATCTGTGTTCAAGCGATCGCTGCGGAGAGCCGTCACTAGGTCACCCACGGGACACGGGTCTGCAGATGCTGGAGCAGGTGGTAAACACACTGACTGACCCCAGCATTATGTATGGCGTGAATGGAAACATTCCTTATGGCCAGACAACACTGACCACTCTTTTGAAAGATTCTTTTGGCGGGCGTGCCCAAACATTAGTAATTATGTGTGTGTCGCCACTGGAGGAGCACATTGCCGAGACACTGGGCAATCTGCAATTCGGATTTAAAGTACAGTGTGTGCGTAATTATGTTATTATGAACACCTTCTCCGATGACAACACGCCGATATCGCCGGAGAGGTTGCCCTCTGATCCGGGTGCGGCTGGCACAGCGGCTCTCATAGCGGCAGTGAGTGGACCCAATGGAGATAACTTTGGCTTGCAGTTCGCGGCCAGTCAGTGGTTCAAGCTAGTGTCCAACGCGGAGGGGCTTTTTGGCAGGTGAGTTAGTTCACAATTGTCCGGTAATTCTTCCATAATCTTTTTACCTTTTTGAATGCTAGATTAATGAATTCGAATGCTATATCGGAGTTGGAGAAAGAACAAATTGAAGAATGGCTCTTTTTAAAGCAAGAATGCGAAGAGTGCCTCAGTTCCAGTGAGGTGCTGCGCACCCAAAAGACCCTCGGGCCCATCCAGGAGACCGAGGAACCAGAGGAGTCAATTAGCGAGCCGGAAACGTCCTGCCAACAGAATTCTGACAATGAAAGCGACAATGAATCGCAACATTCAGATGTAGACGATAAGCTTGACAGTCTCATGGAGGAGTTTCGTGCCAAAACAGATGCGCTTATCCGAGGTAAGCATGAGGAATTTATGCTTAAGCAACCCACTGCAGTCATGCAGAGCCAGGACAAAGACCGGGAAGAGGCCAACCAAGAGACACCCACAGAGGCTGAAAAGTGCGATGAACGGAAAACCAGTGTTGGCGGTAAGAGTATTTGATTCGGTTGTAGATGTAGATCATTTTAAAGGTTGAATCCCTTACAGGTCGCCGCCGCAGTATTCAACCAGGCGCCAGTTTGAGCAGTGCTGAGTTGGCTATGCTAAACCGCGTTGCCTCACAGCAGACAACGGGAACTGAGCTGGTATCAGAACTTGATCCGCTCGACAGCTCTTCAGCCGAGGGAGTGCGTCAAACGGCTGCTGCCGCTGGCGTCAATGTACCTATTGAGCAACTGCAGAAGAAGATGAGAAAATTGCACGCCGAAATTGAAGCACGCCAGCGACAGCTAAACGAGATCGAGCAGACCATGCAGCTCAAGCAAAATATAATTTGTGAGCTGGTGAAGAATCGAGACACGCGAAGCCATGCCAAGCAGCGTTTCCACAAGAAGAAGGCCAAACTGGATGCAGAGTGCGAGAAAGCCAAAAAACATTTGGCTAAAGCGTTGGTGCAGGCCAAAGATCAGGAAGAAATCGAGCGTTGGAGCGCCATTATAACGCACATTGAGCAACGGCTGGAAGATCTGAACTCCATGAAGCACATTGCTGGCGAAAGCGGTCAGAAGCTCAAAAAGCTTCAGCAATCTGTTGTCGAATCGCGTAAACAAATCGAGGACGTACAAAAGAAACTTAAAAAGGAATGTAAGCTGCGTGATCAGCTGGATGCAGAGCTCAAAAGTCTGAAGGAGGCGTCCCTAGTCAAGCAGGAGCCGCATCCAGAGCAATTAAAGGCAGTGCAGGCTCGTATTACTCACCTGGATCACATATTGCGTGAGAAATCGGAGAATCTTGAGCAGTGGGATGGTGAGGAGCAGTCACCTGCACAGCAGGAGGGCTTGCGTCATGAGATACGTAACCTGCGACGCACACGGGACCATCTGCTGGAGCAACGCTGCATGCTGGACCGCAAGCTCAAACGCGACAAGATGCTAACGCAGAGAGAGGAACGTAAACTGTTAGAGTGCGACGAGGCTATCATGGCCATTGACGAGGCCATCGAGTTCAAGAACGAGTTAATCTGTGGACACAAGTCCATCGACTTGTCCACCGAGCGTTTGCAGCGCGAAAAGGGCGAACAAATGCTGATGGCCAGGCTTAATAAACTTTCAGCTGAGGAGATGCGCACACTGCTCTATAAATACTTTGTGAAGGTCATTGATCTGCGGGACTCATCGCGTAAGCTGGAGCAGCAGCTAGTCAACTTGGAACGCGAACGCGATGCCTGGGAGTGGAAGGAGCGTGTGCTGTCGAACGCAGTGCGTCAGGCACGTCTAGAGGGCGAACGGAATGCGGTGTTGTTACAGCGGCAGCATGAGACAAAGCTAACGTTAATGCTACGCCATCTAGCTGAGGAGACGTCGGTTAGTTCAGCCAGCTATGGGGAGCGCGCTCTGGCAACAGGTAACGCCCAAGCTACCAGCAGCGATTTCGATTATGACATGGACTTCTACAAAGCCACCAATAACAAGGCACTGGTCAAAGCAGTTCAGGCCAAGCCCACTCCAACCGCTTTGGACAAGTACAAAGACAAGGAGCGCAGCGGGGGTCGCAACATCTTTGCTAAGTTCCAGGTACTCACACGTTACGCATCTGCAGCCGCAGCCGCCGCAGGCTCATCATCTACCGCTGACGAATCTACAGCATTGATTGAGACAACAACAACGGCAGCCACAGCTACAACCACCACGGTGACTACCGCGACTACGAGCGCTGGTGCAGTTGGCAAAGTAAAGGATAAGACGCTGGCCAACATTAACCAGGATCATTTAAAGCGTTTAATGCCCACACCGACGTCTACAAAGGTGACGCGTGAAAAGAACAAGATTATCATACAGGATGCTACGCGCAACAATTAACAATCCCACGAATTTAGCGCATTATTAAGGAATCCTAATATACTAAGGAGCGCAAGCAAACAATACAGGAGAGATCGAGAGAGTGGCTGAAGTCCTTGTTTATGAATAGGTTCCGATTTAGAGGCACTCCGATAGAGACTCATCTCTCTCTCTCTCTCTCAGTTTTATACTCGAAATACTCAATTACTCGTATTGCAATACTGTTTTAATGTCTGAGCCATACAGATGACTCCCCTCGGAATGGATATATGCTGAAGAAATACGTCCACAGTCACGTTTCATTATAATTACCATGCTTTTTATACAGCTAATTCTTCTGAATCCTAACCGGATAATTTAGATGTCAACAGAAGACCCCCTGACTGGATAATGTAAAGACTTGACCACTGTTACTTAAATACTCGCAACTCAACTCATCACCCAAAAGCTAAAAGGCAATTTACCCGCTCAAATTGTTGACTCAAATAATGACTGGAATCACTGGAATCTCTTGATTTATGTACATACACACAGATATTCTTCTGGATATTCATTTTAGTTATAAGGTTTTATCTTTAGGTTTCTTTCTAAGCCTATTTATTTGTAAGTTTACCACTTTAGTTTATAATATTTTTGTGTCTTCCCCCTATTTGACTTATTCACATCCTTTGATGACTTACCAATGCATTTAAGCTGCAAATTAAGTTTAGAGCTAATCCCTATGTTATATATATTTAGATTAAATCAAATCTCAAATCAAATCAGTCTATATAATACAATAATTATACATACATGTTAAAAAACTTTTTTGGTTGTGTTGGATTTTGTTTAAAGGATTCCCTAGTAGGGTATCGAATTGCTCAAAGTTCTCTGGATATTATTATGAATAATTCATTTGTGTAATATCGGTATTTTCGCATATTATTCATATTCCGAATAAAAGTATTTTAACAATAACACTGTAAAAGAAGTGTAGTTTCATTAACCCCTTTACATTTACTCTTCCCAGATACACTTCGAATATTTTTGCCTTTTTTTGTACCTTTTATCACATATAAAGAAACCGGGCTAGACAATCCTTAGGTTTAGAAATATATAATTCTATTTAAACCACTGATGTGGTAAAAATATTCACATTTTGTAGCAAAACTTGAGACTCATGAGTTTTGTATATATTTATAAGTTAGAAACAGGAGATCAGATCTGTCTGAGGGATTAATCTCCTCCACAGCTCCTGCATATAAGTACCGATCTGTTGAAACGCAACTCTATGCCAAGCTAGAAGACTCTTTATGGGCGTTTATCTATAGCTCTATCAATAAATAGTAACCAACCACAATGTTTATAGCCCTTTCTAAGGATTTGTACGTTCCGCATGATCTTACGTTCCTTTGTATTCTTATATCTATATATATATATATATATGTCTGCTAAAAATCAAAACTCTGCGAATTGATCAGAAGGTTTTAATGAAGGTTATGTTGAGCATGGACGGTATTTCATATTGGTATTTATTTTGATGAATAATGTTTATTAGCTAATATTTAAGCTTATAATCGTTAGCTAAAATTTAATTCACTATTAAACAATAAACTAGTTGAGAAAGGCTATATTTGGCGCTCCGAAGATCTAACTAGTAAGTTTCATTGACGTACTTCAAGAAACAAAAAAGTTTTCCACGCAAATTTTGATTGTTGATTGTTGTATATGATGCCGATCCAGTCAGTTCCGATATATGTGATGCCTGGAACAAAAAAAACGCTACGTATAAAATGTCATCGATCTAGCTCAAAAACTGAGAGAATAGGTTGTATAATTTTATAATGGGGATCAAAGGTTGTATGGGGAAATCAAATTTCTACCCGATCAACTCAAATTATATTTTAAACGTTCCAATTTCCCTTAAACATTTCTCAACAAATAATATTTGACCAATATTATTTATCTTAAATCTGTTTCGAAATAATTCAGTGAGCGAACCGCAGTCTTTATAAAATAAATCCTCTTTAATTTCAAACACATATGGAGGTACACATAAGGCCATTCAATGTTCGATGTTTAATATTTACCCCATAATTAATAATGATTGTATTTAAAAACCCTTGCAGAGCTATATGATAGTAATCCGATCTTAATGATTTTAGGTTTGCGTTTCGAAATAACACTTTTCCATATTACTGGTAAGTTTTATCAAGATACGTTGAAATCAAAAAGTTTTTCATACAACAGCTTTTGAACCGATGGTTCGTCTGGGACCTATGTGATATAGTTGTCCGATCCGTCCGGTTTCGACGAATGTGTTGCACGCAGTAAAAATAAGGCTACATACCAAATTTCATTTTCCTAGCTTAGACGGACATGGCTCTATCAACTCGTCTCGTTATCCTGATCAATAATATATATACATTATGGGGTCGGAGATGGCTCCTTCAATGCACTGCACTTTTCGGGACAAAGTTATAATACCCTCTGCAAGGGTATAATGAACGTAAAAAGTTTAAAAGTGAACAGAAAGTTTAACGAATTATATCAGATATCGCTCGTATATAATTACCATTATAAAATGTAAATTCCTTAAAAGAATTTTTAAAACCGTTGAGGGTATCATCCACATTAGTTCAAAAACGATTTGCAGCTTTGCTATATACATATGGACATATAGGTCAGGTATGGTCTGTAGATTTCGAATTTAAAATATGTCCTTCTCAAACCTCGGCAAAGCTGCAAAAACCAAAACTAAACACTTTTTATGAATTGGAATATATAGTGAGCTCCAGCATTCTCCGAGTATGTAATTAGGGATATTGTCGGGCTCGGAAGAATGTAAAGATTTTAAAGAATTCATTGCTGAAACTAGTTCGTTATCAGTAATAATGGGAGCAAATAAAGAGGATCCTTTATTCTTCACAAAAAATGTAGGAGGCATAGACGAGCTGTTGCGCTTAGAATTTATAAGTTTATAAAACAGTTTAGGATCCCGCTTGAATATTTAGAAAAGACGCGATTACGGCCAAGTGAGTTCTATGGAATAGACCAATCAGTTGAAGAAGTTGATTAAGCATGGAAAAATGTCCATAAACATGACTTTATCACGTACAAGGGTTGATATACAATATTCAATACAGGTTAAATGATGCATATAATTAGAAGTATCAGAAGATATAGGGATATAAATAAATAAATAAATCTATTTTCATTCTCCTTGGTGAGCGGTGAACATCAACAGGTTTCCCCTTAAAATATCCCAGAGAATTTCCCAAACAAACGCCCCTTCTCGCACACAGTTAGAGCGGGCCGCAAGAGAGCACAGAGAAAAATGGCCGGCAGCTCCGAGGCGACGCTAGGCAGAGAGAAGATTCAGTCTTGTTTGGACCGTCGAGCGGTACTTGTCGAACGTAACGGAGTTGGAGCTTACGTCAGCGTATTCAGCGAGTGTGCCTGTATGAGCATGTGTGTGTGAATTGTTTGGTCTACGCTTACGGTTACGGTTATACACACCCCCGCAAACCGGTTCGCTGGTGGTAGTTGTATCGCTGCGCGCTTTGTGTGTGTGCGTATACTCTGTATTCGCCAAATAATTTCAATAAAGTAAATAATAATAAAATGCAAAAGCAAAAGCAATAAATAATTCAACGAAATTTTCAAAAGCAGAGCACAGCGCCAAAAGGCAGAGGTGTGAGTGTTGTTTGGTGTGTGTGTGCGTGTGAGTAGCTTGTACAGAGTCGCCACCCCTGTGGATTAGTGGCACCCTGTTACAATTCACCCACACTCGTGTGTGTTTGTCTATAAACATTAATTAATCAATTACAGTGACTAAACATACTCGAATCGATTTCGAAATCGAATTTGAAATCTAAACCAAATCCAACCGGTAAGAAATAACAAAAAATTCTGCGTGTTTTTGTCGCTGTCTGGCAACTTCTTTATGCGCGGGTGTGTGTGTGTCTGAGTCTATAAAGTTGTTGTTGCAAATCCTATACACACCCCACGACCTCCCACAGGAGAGCTGACTGCAAGAAGCTGAAAGTTCATTTGTGTAACAAATTTGACATGTTTATTTTAATTTTGACGGGGAATTTTTTTAAGTTTTCCACAGCTTCATATTGATTTTTCCCCAGAAACTAAAGTTTTCCCTGTGGCGAATCAACTTTGTTACTTTCTGCACACACACACATACACACAACATGTATGCGAAAGGGTGTGTGCTGCGAATCTAGCTCGACTCTTTATTAGCATCTTTCAGCAGCTGAATTGTATATTTTGATTAACCAAAATTATGGAAAATTATAAATTTTCTAAACATTAGGTTGTTTCCCATTGTTCTAGCTGAAAATATACTTTTATTTATGTTATTTTCATTTAAAAATTGTCATTTTCCTGAAACGCTTTTATTCTGTGGCATCTTTTTTGGCGCATGCGCTCTTCCATCCACACAGTCGAAGCAACTCTGCGTTGTCCCTGTGTGTGTGTAGTTGGGATTGTGTATGTATGCAAACCTGACAGAGCCTTTGTCTGTGTCAGGTAGTTTTTCCCTACTCAGGCAGCTCACGCTCAGGTTGAGGCTCAGGCCTCAGGACTCTTAATTTTTAAGCATCTTTTAAAATCCTCTGCAGTTTCCATGTGGCACACATACGCAGACCTCTTCGAGTATGTGTGTGTGTGTGTGTGTATTTACGAGTGGGAACAACCCCTACCAAGCAAGAATCTCAATCCGAGAAATCCCGTGCAGCTGTCGCTTAACGTTATTTTTTCCTTTAGTTTCCTTTATCTGATTTTGCAAGTGTTGTATGCCTTCTCGACTGTCTGCAGGTCCTTCGTTCCTCACTTTGGCTCGTTGTAGCAGTCGTAGTCCTGTTGCTGGGCGCAGTTTTTCCTGCCAAAATGTGGAATTTCATTTTGTTGAATTTGTTTTTGTCCTTGTCTGTCTCTATTGATTTGCTATAAAGATGAAATTTCAATGGCTCTGGTATACTTGGCCTGTCTAAAAAGAAAAAGAACAGGAAGAATTAATTAATTTTTCACAAATTAAAATTTCAGTTTTCAATGCTTGACCTTTTAGATAGATAAAATATAAGTTTAATGGTTTAGATCCATGTATCTGCTCTTAATCGAACCCTTTAAAAATCTCCATATTTCAATGTTTGCTTGGAAAGTTCTAACAAGTTTTTTTAGATCTTTATGAAGAAAGGTTAAAAAATAAACATCACTTTAAATGTATAAAAATATATAATAAATAGTTGACTATATATTTGTCTTAGTTTTGCTACAATCTCAAGGATTCTTACCCCTTTTGAAACATAGTGGGGCCAAGCCATAGAAACCTATAGCCTGAGTATATAACCAATATTGAATTTAACTTCTGCACAAACTGTCAGCGGATATGATAAAAGGGTAAAATGAACAATGGGAACAAAATAATGGAAAGCAAGCAAAGGAGACCTTTAATTTTTGTTGTTGCTGCGGCCATAAAATGCACTTGAATCTCAATTAGGCGCAGCATTCGGCGTCCAATGGGTCACTGAACATGAAACATGGTACTTGGAAGCTTGGAACTAGGGAACCAGGGAGCCAGGGAACGACTGCGCCACTGGACGGCTGCTCCTTTCCTGCGTGTTTTGTTTGTTGATGACGAACATCGAATTGACCCTGTAATGGGACACTGCACTCTGTGAGGCAGATGCCCTCTGCTTCCCTTATTTTTTCATTCTTCTTTTGAATCGGAGCCCAAAAAATACATTCTGCCGCAGTAAATGGCAAAATTTATTGGCTCGCCACCCTAATTCACAGACACACCAAGGCAACACCAACAAACAAAAAAAAGAATAAGCAATAAAATTTGTAATTCGTTGATGTTTCCACGCGATTGAGAAACTGGCGGATCTCTTCAGATATAATCAAGGCTCAAAAACTTCTTCCTGCTTCAATTCACAAACTTATTTTGTTATATAATTAAAGTACAAATACCTAAAAATAGCTTTCCTTTGAAATATTGTTCAACAAATATATGAGTAGTCTTTTAAAAGAAAGAAAAATATATTAAAGCATATAATTTATAGTATAGACGCGAGTATCTTTCTATTATACTATGAACACAGAAGCCTAGTGTTTTTACTGAGAATTCGCCTGGTGTTCGGTTGTTCATTGATTACCAGATGTTTTTCAAATGGAAACACGCAGTTTTCGATATATATGGATACATATTGTATTCATTGTATTCAAAATCAGCATCTATACTGTGTAAAGTCGCCGGCTGAATCATGTCAGCAAATGAGAGGGGGAATCATAACAAATTTGATGTGAAGAGTACAGCGAGAAGAGTTGTTTATAGAGCAAATGTGTATCCGTTTGCTATGTTTCATCTTTTATTTTATTAAATTCAATTAAAGTTTAAAAGTCCAGTTGAAATACCCAACAGGCGCATTTCCCGGGTAGTGGGGAATAATCTACCCGTAATTAAATAACATCTGAAGTTGCATTTTTTCTATTCCACCCTAAAGTTCATTGCGCAGCTGTGCAACTGCGCCGTAGCCCAAAACTATTCGAACGCGTCGAGTATTTTAACCCCTGGTAAAGTCCACTTAACCAATTGGAAAGCTAACGTTTGCTCAAGTAACCACCAGCCGTTATCCTCCCTTCATTGCTGGCACGTGCGTGGCGGGGCGAGGCGAGGCATACGGCGGTCCTAACGGCTACGCTTGCGCTGCAAAACCATCAGTAAAATTAATCCGAAAATTCCAAAATTTTATATACACCTAGACGAATAAATAAATAGTCAAGCAGAGCGTAAAATAAAATTCATTAGCTGATCATAAAATGCTGCGCATCTAACAAAAAACAAGCCATGAGAAGAAGACTAGACTTTAAGAACGCCGACTGCGCAATACCCTGTATAAAGTCGTGTCTAAGCATTTTAAATTGAATTACATTCAAAACATAATCTTACTTCCGTACATAAGGTCAACAAATACTCAAATATTATTGAAATTTAGGAAAATTAGTCATGCAATTTCTGCTTTAAAATTATAATTTAGATATTCTGGTATTTAAAGTTCATATGATTCCATAGTCATATAAAGCAGAATGATTAGGGGAGTTACAAGTTAATACATATAAAACTTGAATTCTTACAGGGTATAAAAAAAAGCGTTGGGTATTTCTTGCTATATACAAAAAGAAAAAAACAAATTACCATTGGAATCTATATACTTGGACGCCTCAGTAGATTACTGGAAATTAGCAGCGCTGAACTGACTTCTTTCTAAGACCGAGGGGGAGTTCCGTCCCGTTCCATGTTGACATCCATATCCGCGTCTATGGCAAGTTCATAGCGCTGAGTCGCGTCGCGCCGTGTCGGAGGCATATGTCAGGCTAAAGACACAGACAGTCCATATAAATTGATAGATATAGTAGAAACAGTCATGTGTGTGGAATCGTGACTTCCTGTCAGTCATAAAGTTTTTAACACACGCGAATTGATGGGGGATTGGGGGGATGGCGGTTGATATTTTATGGATGACAAAAGGCACAAGACGCTATCAAAGTGGCTTTTCTATCGCCCTATTGCCGCCCATTCGCCCATTTGAGGTTTAATTAATGACATCCACATCGTGAGTAGTTGCTTTTCCCGCCTTTTCTTCTCGATTCCTATTTTATTTCATGCTTCTTTCTTCGCTAATCGCTTGTATTGCGCTATAAATAGTTGGCGTTGTCACAAGTTCCATATCTACGGGTCTAATGAGACTCCATATGCTGGATCTGTGGTCAATTTGTAGTCATGGTTAGTCTTCAGTTTCTGTGCATGAACTGTGACAGGGCAAAAGGCCTTAAATGTTTGGCCTAGCAATATAATATGGTGAAGCTATAATATGCTGAATCTAGCAGTTCTTCTGTTGGGCAACAGGTTTAATTTTCTAATAATGAAGCTAGTTCATTACTTGCCTAGTTTTTATGTCGCTGCTTTTAGTTTAAGTGGTAGAAAAACAGGAAGCTATTGAGGAGCACCTAAGATTCTCTTGATTAAGATTGGAAGAAATGTAAAAGAACCCGTTTCCCTCACTACCTTGTCAAAGGACTAAGGTGAGCGGCCACCCATATTGAAAGGATGACTCGTCCATCTACCTATAAGCAAATATGTGTATCAGTTTACACTATCCAACAATTGAATAGACAATTTCGCACTTTCAGCACGCTTGTGCGGGTGGTGAGGCAGGTTTGTTTTAAGGGTTGCTGTTGCTGCCTAATCAAATTACTTACATTTCATTAGCGAGGTGTACTCATTCTCGTTGTTGTTGTTGTTGTTATTGTTGTTATAGGCCTTGTGGATAATCGAGAGGTAGATAGCCTTGCATGCAGTACTTAAGACATTTAGCCCTACCTAAAAATTGATTGAATCATGCAGAATACTTGAGAGGGCCAAAACTATTCGACTGTTATCGTTTCTACTAAATAACTCTACTACAATTCCTAAACTTTTTTCCTAACCCTCCAAATTTTTGTTTGTTTCTTTGCAGTTGAGTCACCGGGTCGCACGTTAATCTCTCCAACGTCGCGTTCGCCTGTGTTTATTTTATTCGTGTAGCTAAAAAGGGTGTCTTTCTGGTGATTTTGCATAAAATCGATACAGTCGGCAACCACCCTCGAGCGGAATACGTAAAGGCCCAGCCAAAGTGAAAAATGGCCTATATGATGCCCAACAACGAACGCCTCAAATGGCTTACATTGTGCGCAGCTGTTGTTTTTCTTGGTGAGTAATTTCATTTCCCTCAAACTTTGATAAGTTTTCAGCGGAAAAACTTTACAATTTTGAAATTGAGGTAGCACTTGAGTCGAGATGCAAAAACTCATTAAAAATAAGACCTTAAAAAATATTATATAATATATGATAAGTCTCTAAGTTTCTTTGTGATTAACAATCCTTTTCGTTGACGCTGCTCAAATTCTTGGGAAATTCGGAAGAACTGTATTCCTCCTCTTTGTAAGACGCATAAAAATAGAATGTTGCAATAACAAATAGGGCAACAAACCCATTTTGGTAGCTCTGCGTCATGTTTCTATCTCTTCCTCGTTTGGGAGCTTACACTTTTACTTTTGTGGGTTTGTGCTCCGGTTTTATCTACTTGACACATTCCATGCAACTGTTACCAAGTTCTATGAATTTTTAATTGCGTTCAGAGTACTTTTGTTCCCCTGCAGCTTTTCTGACTGTTTGCCTTTTGATATTTACTGTAGGCTTGCCTATTAATGCATATCTAGATACTCGTATTCGTCTACGGATGTGTAGCTCTTTATGCATAAGTTTGTCGAGCTTATCTGTTTCTGTGGTTCTCCACAGCTCCGGATAAACTGTGGTTCATTGCCTTGCCCTGCTTAATGAAAATGCGATGGTGGAAAATGCATTCGCTTTTTTTAATTTGTACCTCAACTGAGAGCGTAGTGTAGGTACGACTAACTCCCACAATACAAATACAGTAGTCTGTTTGTAGGTCACAATCTGGTTCAGTTTTTGCTAACCACTGTAGATTGACAATATTTTAATTATTCTAAGTAAGCCAGGTAAAAGCCAGCTTTTTATTCCACACAAAAATTCAACTCCCCTTTCAAATCTTGGATTCATTCATTCAAATCTTAAGTCATTTATTGAACTGAATTGAATATAAAATATGAGTAATACTATTCGCTTTGCTGAGTAAAAATTTAATTTTTATTTAATTTGCGAAAAATTGTATTTTTTTGTGCTATTACCTCACGAGCAGCAATTGGGTAGGGCAATTACTTGACCTGTTTCGAAAGCAACAGGAGAAAACAAATACATTGATTGTTGTATGGCACTATACGAGTACACACACACACACATAGGCACACACATACATATGCGTTCTTTTCACTTTTTAGAATTTGCGAACGTCTAATCCAAATTTGGAGGGTTCGCCATATGCGGAGTTTATAAATTCGAGACTGAAAAACCCATTTCGGCCCATGTGGCGTATGCATAATTTCTTAAACCAATTAAATGAATGTGATCCCCGCAATCTATGCGGCAAGTTATAAATAAATTGAAACGGAAAAGGAATCCACCACACAAAAAATTTACAAAATATGCACTAAAATAAACTAGTATGGAAAAGCTTTCTACGGCTTGACGACGATTGCATACTCTGCAGGCTGTAATAAGTATTTGTCAATTGTATTTAAATTTATTTATTTTGCCCGGTTACTCCCGATTCTATGACAGTTATAAAGTAACAGTCTATTTTTTGTTCTAAATTACATTAAGGTACCTTGACAAATAAAAAGTTTTCCATACAAAGGAACCTATTGTTCCTGTGGTACTCTATGATATATGTGCTGCCTGCAAGAGAAATAATAAAAAAACTCAGAGATTACTTTGCTTACAGGCAGGCAGACGGGAAGAAGACGGACAGACAGCTATATGGTTATATTGAGGCATCTCATCGTTCTGATTAATATTATATATGTGTTTATGGGCTTGGATATGCCTCTATCAGTGCATAGCTTGACAAAGTCAGAATACCCTCGGAAAGGGTATAAAATCATACATATTGTGCGTCGCGTGCTTAACACGAAATGCTTGTTAAAATATATGAACAAAAAATATTTAATTTCATTCGCATTATTCGTTGCGTGAGTTTATGTGAGTAGAATTTTAAACAGTTGAAAAAATTGAAAACTATTTAATAGTCAGCTATCAACAAATTATTGTGGATTGTGTTTGTTCGGACTAGCAGTCTAAGCTCTGGTTAAGGATCAAGAATATGATATTCGATTCCGAGTTTGTATCTTGGTTCATCCAGGTTTTATTACTTTTATCCCTAAATGTATTTTAAGTTAAGAAACTGGCTATCATCATCTATACTAAATCTACGGTCAGGAAAATATTAATTTAATTAATTTCTGTTTCAACTATATTTTGTAAACCAGTTTCGGCTTGTGGTGCGGTTCAATTTATAGAAACTGTCTGGGTTCGAATAGGCTTGGATTAAAGGAGATTTGCAGCCTTGGTCAAAAGAAAATGAAAAAAGGGAACCGTTAAAATTCAAACATGAAAAACATAAATAAATATAAATTATACATTTGAAATCAAATAAAATACGAATGCGGATAATAAAGGCAAACATAAAAGCTCAATAAAAATGAAAATAAAAATAACAAAACAATTTATAAACAGCACATAAAATAGCATAAATTATAAGAGTCTTTATTCAAGTTGTTTCAAAGCAACCGCACCAGATATAAGTTGAAAGATACTCGAACAAACTTAAAGATACAATGCTAAAATTAATTCTCTAGAGCGGGTACCGCGCTGCTGGCGCTGATTGTGCGGGTCATCATTCAATTGAAATTGATTAAAAACATTTTGCGCCAATTTTTCCCTCACAAATACAGAGAAAAATATGTAAACAATGTATGTACACACACACGTACATACATACCTTTATATATGTATATATGTGTATGTGTTTATCTGTGTAATGTTGTAGGCTAAAATGCATCTTTTGTTTTGGTTGGCTGCAGCAACGCATTTAATTCGCATTAATTCAATTGGACTGAAATTGTGAGCTCAGCTCACAGAGAAACCCACTGAAAAGCTTCTGCAGGAAGCAGGCAATTTAACTCAGCGCGAATAAAATAAACAGAAACAAATAAAATGGTTTGCAAATGTTTTTCAAAACAGAATTATTACGTAGGGCTAATCTGCGCAGAAGAATGAATGAAGCACTTTCTTTGTTACGTATACGACTATCTGCCAGTACAGGGAGAAAAGCAAGGGAGAAAAACAACAGGCTTGATGGATCTTTGATTGGGAGGCGGGAAATATTCATAAATTAATCACTCATTCTTGATCTGGAATTAAGCTGGAAACAGTCTTAGAATAAGTATACAAATCTTAACTCAAGATTATTGTTAGCTTGAATGAGTTAATTGAGTTAAAACTAACTAAAAGAGAGGTTCGAATCTTGGTGAGACAAGTCGGACAAGAAAAAAGCAAATTAATTAATTATGTAGCTAACTAATACATTAATAAATTGAAATAGAGTCTTTGATTATTTCTCATAAAATAATTATAATTTATTCTTTGTACTAATGGCAGAATGAGTCTTATTTTAAGCCCAAAATGGGAAATTAAATCAAGAAGTTGTGTGGTATTTTATTATTTTATTTTATATTATTTATTGCTTGATTTAATACTGCTTTGGTTATAAAAGAAGCCAGTTTAGGCTCTATGTTTTTCCAAATAAATACTTTATTCTTAAAATACAATTCTTTAAGTAAGAATTTTCCGTTTGATTTAAGCCAAACGCATATTAGCCTACTTTTGACAATGACAAAGATTTAGACCTGAGTTTTGGATTTTTTCTCCCTGTGTTTTATGCCTATTGCATTAGATTTACACTACTCAATATACCCTTTTTAGCCTATTTCAATAGGTATAGAGTATAAAGCTAACAGTTTTTGTTAATTTTGCTAGTTGACATTTTCTTTGTTTTGAGTTTTCACTTAGCTAAAAGTATTCATCAAGTAATTAAAAAGGGAACCAGAAAATCAGCAGTTATAAGCTCGTTAGGCGTTATTAGAAAAAAGTCACTTAATCTTAAGTTATTATCTTTTTCTTTGAATTGTGGTTAAATCTAAATAGCGAGAGATTTTAATCAATTACTTGATGAAATACAGAAGGATGAATGATACAGAGTTAATGCATTCTAGTTGGTGTTGTATTAGGTTTGTCTTTGGAATAGTTTTGATTGCTCGAATATTTGGCCGTAATTCTTCTGGAACACATTACATAATTCCCAGTACTTATAACTAGTCTCTAAAGAAATTATAGGCCTGAAGTGAGAGATGAAAGTGATGCTCCGCACGCACACAGATCAGATAAGATCGGATCACTGAACCGGGCTGCCGAAATAAAAGCCATTTCCGTTATGCCATCAGAGAAAAAAGAAGCTAAGAAACGGAGGGGAGAAAAGCAAAAAGAAATGCTTATAATTACAAATGATTGATGTGCGCTAGCCGAGCCGGTACCAAGAGAAGAGATGCCGAAGGAGTCCTCACAATCTGCTCCCACTTATGAGAGCCCGATGATGGAGGCATATCACACGCGGCGCTTGTCCAAACAACAGAAGAAACTGACAGGCAATACGCAACGGGATCGGAAAGCACTCCAGCATGGAAGAGGAGCAGCTGCCGAGTCTTTTGGTTTCTTTTTCCTTTACAAGATTTATTTTTAATGGTCTTTTCGGTACGTGTCTATGTCTGCATGTGCGGTTTATTATTAGTTATTATGCGTGTGCCAAGTGCCGAGAAATTGTCGACACAGCCGCAGGAATGCAGTGTTTGTTGTTGCTTGTTAAGACCAAGGGAGCTGAGGATCTAGCTTAGACACCATCATCATCATTGTCATTCGGTTGCAGTTCTATGGACAAAGTTTGTGCATTTCTTTCTTGAAGCAATTTTAAAGTTGTTCCTCGGATTGAAAGAGCAGAGTAATTCCGCCTATTATATATTATATACTTCAAGTTTAGGAATGCTTTTCAAAGTTTTAATGGATGATACTGAAAAGTATTCATAAATTCCGTAGAAATCCTTTTGACACGAGACAGCCTAAGCATCAAAGAGTCATTCTAACATTTCGTGGGCCATTAACAAACATTTGTCATACATTTTGAACTCATTAACTGAGCCGAAAAGATTCTTAAGAATTTCTATAGGCAACCCAGATATTTCCTACAGATTTATATATACATATATGCATATATAAATACACACAGCCGGCAACTTGAAGTATTTTACGAGCTGCTACAGAAAATGCATCTCTGGCAATTTATGCGTCTGCAGCTCTTAAAATATATATTGGGGGAAAACTTCTGGCCCCCAAATTAGGATTATATTTAGGTGGTCCCCGACTTTCAATGCTCTGTACGCCATAAAACAACCAATTCAGTTAAAATATTGTTTCCAGTTTAAGCTCTCGACAAGCTAACATAAAGAGTAAGCTTCACATTTTGGCAATAAAAAATGTGGCTAAAAGGAAACGAGTATTTCAGCTTTGCAGCTATTTTTTTCCATAGTTTCTAGAAATATAAGTTATCTAGAATAATTTTCTGATGCAAGCCAATAAATTTACTCTTAAATGCAATTCAATTTTCTTAGCAAGAAACTAAGCTTTATTTAACTTTATTATAAAAATTAAAAAAGGCGACTTTTTCTTTGTACAAAAGTATTGCTACACCCAATTGATTTGTGGTATATTAACAATCTGGAAACTCTAATAACTGATTTTGTCCCTCAGAAATAGATTGTCATATATCAAATTCAATACTATTTTTACAAGACTCTACTCATTTAGGGTATTAAGTTTTCGGTACGCCGAATCCTTGGTCTTAAATTATTCGTAGTTCACTTTAAGAATTTGATTTACACGACAGCTAAAGGGAACTCCAAATGTTATGAATTATTTTAATCTATCACATGCTTAGATACTCTCCAAAAAATAATTACAACAGCTAGAAGAGCGCTTTCCGAGCCAACTTCTATCTCCACTGCTGCTCTGTAATAATTATTTTTCCCTGCCTTTTGGCGTCATCAACACTCAGTTAAAAAAAACAACTTGCCAACAAATTATTATACTTATTTTATGGTTATGGTTGTTGGGGCCTTCAAAATCATTTAGAACCGTGCGTTGTTGCCGCACTTCACTCAGGAAGTCTCTGGACTGGGACTGAGACTAGGATGGGGAACTGAGAACTGAGCTTCCGCTCCTTTTTCCCCACACTTTGTGGGTGAGTTACAGGCGCTGTGAGTGTGTTTTTTGAGAGTGGAATTTCAGTTGATACTCTTTTTATGGATTCTTCTTACTTTTAAGAAAATAATAATGTTATAAATGACAATCAGAGCATCACTTCTTCAGAAATATTAGGAAAACGTTTCTGACATGTGATTGAAATCAGCTGTTGCAGACGACACACACTAAATTCAAAATTAAAAACAGCCCCAAGAATTGAATTTAGTTTGGTGTTGAATAATGTGGCGTTAAATTAAAAAGGTTTATCTACGAAACAAGGCTAAGGGAATCTGGGCTGTCTGTCGTCTTCGTTAAGATTGAAGATTGAGACAAGTTGGGGAAAGGAGAGAAACAAAAGCGATTAACATAATTTTGGCGCCCCCATGAAAAGAATCAAGTCATAATTTGTTGAATATATTTGATTGCCTCGCCCAGAGACCGAACGAGGTGACATTTATCAGGCAGAAATCATCTACGGCGCGTACGGCCAGGCATGACAAGAGCTCCTCCTCTACGTCTCCTATACATATATACACACACATATTCACGTAATATAGATGTGTGTGTAGGTATGTAGACTGAGTCACGTTTATTGGGAGCTGCCAACTCGTCTTGTTTTTATCGCAGCGCTGTAATCTGCCCAACAACCGACAGACAGCAGACAGACGACAACAATTCTTTTATTTCAAGTTAAATATATTTAAAGTTCCATTGAGTTCGCGTGTTTATTCTTCATTTTACCATACATATCTCGAAATATCTCTTTGCTTCTTCTTGTCAGCGGCCTTAATTAATGCGACGGCAGCGTTGCGACGCTTCACTTTTAATATGCAAAGCGCGTCTGGTTGGCTTTTTGAGCAGCAGATCCAGCAGCAGCAGCAGAAACAGCAGCTCGCTTCATGCATGTCGGGGCTCTCGCTATCGTTGCACCCCCGCAAAGTTGGTCTGACAAGTTGGCAGCCCTCTCGGGTCGCTTTCCGCAGGTTCTTGACATATTCCCATACACAGCCAACCAACCCACCAACCCGCCAATTCCCCCACCCAAACAAACACACACATACACACTAACACACGCACGTGCGTGTTGTGCAACGTTTTCAATTATGAGCAAACCACCCTCTCTCTATCTCACTTTCTCTCTTCCCGGTAACCAACCCCAACCCCAACCCCAACCCCTGGCTCTGAGCATCTGCAACTTCAGTCTTCGCTCCTCCATCATCATCATCGTACAGTGGTGCGAAACATAAAAATATATATAATAATATAGAGTATTTAATTTAAAGTAAATTTCATATGGTTTGGGATACTGTGCCCAAACATCATCATTCTCATTAATTCGCTCTGTCACTGTCTCTCCTCCTATCTATCTGTCTCTCTATCTTAATCTCTGTGTGCGACTACCCACACCTAAACGGTGTTCCACTTTATCTCCTGAAGACTTAACGGTGTCTCACGTGTGTAGGTCCAGATACTCGCTTCTGTATGTACCCGCCACCTTTGCATCAGTAGTCAACGCGTCGTCGACCACGAGGTGGACAGGTTGTGGTTTCAGTTGTCGTCTGTCTAGCCGCTGACTTTAATTGAATGCTGGATTGGCGGAGAGTTGTTAGAATTGCCTTTTGGCCAGTTTTGCGGAGGCTTTGAGTAACATTTTTCGTTACGCATTAGCTAATTGCATTTTGGCCCAAGCTCGTATTAATGTTCTCTATTATGGCCTAAACAGTTCGTGGATTCGTGACTCTGTGTGGGTCTAAATGAGTGGGTAACTGAAAATGCAAGACCTTTTGCCTATTCTTGAACAGCTGTCGAACAGGTTTTCATCTCGGCAGCAGATATTTATATAAATAATATAAAAAACTGTCAATAATATTGGCCATATTAAGAGGAAATCCAGAAAATTTTTTATTTATTTTGTTAGATGAAGAGAATGATAAACATAATAATACAGAAATATTTCATTTTCCTTTTCCGAAATGAATATATCATTCGTTTTGGAAATATATCAAAATAAAACCCTCATCTTGGTTAAAAAGACGATCTTTTTTTTATGAAATTAATTCATAAGTGGAAACTGGAGCATACCAGAAAAAATATATATATAAATCTTATAATTTGGTTTCTAATTTTAAGAAACAATATAGTTTCCTGTACAAGCAGCACAGAAGGGTAGGCTGGGGTACAGGATATTGAACTATTTTAGTTATTCCTTTTTTTCGATAGAACGTTGATAGAAATATCGAATCGATTGCGTGTCATTCAACGTTCTTATTTAGTGTAGAAAGCCAACGCCTTCCAACT
The DNA here is from genome assembly GCA_018150835.1 of Drosophila repletoides. Taxonomy (NCBI): domain Eukaryota; kingdom Metazoa; phylum Arthropoda; class Insecta; order Diptera; family Drosophilidae; genus Drosophila; species Drosophila repletoides. The sequence goes on along the minus strand of JAECWQ010000089.1, from coordinate 24,655,183 downwards.
GACCTGGGGAATGTGCGTGTCGAATATTTTGGGCGGAGTTTCTTTTGTGGGGGCGTGCCAGTGTCATACGTGTGCCTATTGAGCTTTTACGCTTTGTTTTTGTTTGACAGGAAGTTATTAGTTTCCAATTTCCTTTCATCAAGAGCATTAAAAGAACAGGAATCATTGGTGGGAGTAATTAGGTGTAGTTTCGCTGTGGGAATAGGTTGATTGGCTGAGGGAAATAGGAATCGTAAATGCGTGAAATCGAGGGTTGGAAGAAAATTATATAGCTTCAAAATCAAAAGAGTTCACTTAGAGTTTAAAACAAGAAAATATAGTAATAATAATGATGTTGTTGTTATATGAACAAAGCGTGTCTTTAGATATTAAGAATAATAAATTAAATCTGATATTGGCCAGATTATTAGCCGGTACAATTTGGCGTGTTGTCAATTTTCCAAAATTACTAACAATTATTTGAAAAAATCATCTTTTTTTTACTTGTTTTGTTACGTAAATCGAAACTTTGGAGACATATTCCTTCACTTACTTTAAATTGTTTTTTCTTAGTCATCTTCTCGAATATTGCCACTTCACTTACATCTTGTTCGAGTATATATGTACATTCACACATACATATATATATATATATATATATATGTAAGTGTGTACATGTGGTTGTTTATTTGTTTACTTAAAATTCAATTCATTTGCGACAGTCGTTTGTGCCACTGTTTGTTTACTGAGGCGCCATTTATTTGACTGTGAAGAGTCGAGAGAGCTGCGGCTCCCACGCACTTTCCGCTTGTGGCACGGGTCGGCGACTGCAACCTAAGGATGACCTTTGCCCCGTTCAACCAAGCTGCCAATGGCATTTCCCTATTCATTAATCATTTTGCCACATAATTGTGTGTCCAGTATGAATGAGAATTCACTCATCCCACTCAAAAATGTTCAGTTCTAAATGGGAAATTGTGTGTTGAACAACAACTGAATCTTAAAATTGAACGACTTGTATTTATTTCTGTAGTTGTTGTAGGATGAATCGCATTCGTTGGAGCAGCTGCTAACGTCACCAGCATCTTGAAAGATATTACCGACTGGGAACCGGTTTTGTGGGTTTGTTTTTGTTTGTGTTTTGCTTTTGCTTTTGATTTGGCAAAACTTTATGCTAGGGTAAAAAGTGACCGGGCCACTTCGATATGGCCATTCAAGAAACACCTGCTGAAAATCATTTTTAAGAAAAAAAATAAAGCTTCCAATCAGTTTCAGCCAAAAAAGAGGAGCACGCAAAAACAAAGCAAAACAAAAAAGAAACAGATGGTTCCGACTCCAATTGGAGAGAATCAACAGTACAAAAAGGACAACCAATTCATATATTCTCTTTCTTGATCTGTATAAAATTGAAATGAGACTGTTGATGAAAGTAAAGCGAAAATAGCTGCAAAAAATTGTACAAAGATATGAATCTATATTCCGCTTGGAACTGAGTAACTTTGATTTTTATCAGCCCAACTGACTTTTTCTATATCAATAATTAGCTAATATTGAAATATACTTGAAATATAATGTTAATATAGACTATATATTTCGCATTCCCAGTCTGAATGTAGAGCACAAAACTAGCCATTTCATACTACGAGCTTAATGCTTGGCTTGTGAATAAATTCAGCGTTGTATGTACGTTTCATTATGAATATTTATTTATATATATATTTATTTAAATTATATAGGATAAATGTTCGAAATATAGCATCATTTTAATATATTTTGATTCGTATTATGTGAGCTAACCATATCCACATAGTATATGTCTATTGCTCATAATCGTTTCCTCAATTTTTAAAGTGGAAAGCAGATGTGCAACAGCTGCAAGATATAATTTGATTCGCGGTGTTCATACTCCGTTTTGCCATTCATTTTTATTCGTCTCTCCTTGCTACTGTACTTCGCATACAAAGATATTTCCAATTGAGATTCACGTCCAAGTTGGCCAGACTTATAGCCAGTCATATGGCCATCATATGTTTGCTGTTGCGCATTCTTAATAATTTTTCACAGTTTAAAAGGAATTGTTTTATGAATTCACAGTGTGTTATCCCTATTTCCTGCCGTCTAAAGTTAAGGAATTTGCTTTACTGTGGTTCCTTTAGTAGCCCAACGATTCAGAAATCAATTCAGTAAGCGCAAACTGAACTACCCAAAACTGAGATTAATGAGCTTGTATTAAATTAGGGCAATACACGCAGGTCTTTAACTATCTCTCCCGGTTCTAAAATTGTAATATTTCACAGCCTAATTAATTGGTTTTCCTTTTTAAATGTCACAGAGAAACGCCGCATGTGGTAAATGCGGTCACATCTCATGAGTCAGTATATCCCACCAGTATTCAACGCATCCCTAAGTCTGTTTCTAATGCTCTCCTGTTGTCTATGACAACTATTATTATACCCTGTCCAATGCATTGAAGGAGGCAACTCCCACCCCATAATAAATATAATATTGACCAAGACGAGCAGACGAGTCAATTCAGCAATGTCAGTCTGTCTGTCTGTTTTTTCTCATCTCAAGATAGGTGAATGAAATTTGATTTGGAACCTATCTTGGAACTGGATAATCAGAGCAGTATATCGTATATCTGTCGTAAAAAGGAACAATCGGCTGTTGCATATACAACTTTTTTGTTCCTTAAAATATCTTAATAAAACTTACAAGTTAAATTTAGAAAAGAGTTCTACAATTGCATATTATAATGTGATCAAGATCACATAAATATATTTTATAGCTCTCTCAGGAGCAATTCACAAGTCCATAAGTTGTTGTAGGGATACCTTTTTGGTTTCTTAAGATATATTAACGAAATTTGCTAATGTACGTCAAAACTTTTCAAGATCTGACTACTGTATTATATAGCTACCATAGGAACAATTGGACAAATTAAAACTATTTAACAACAATTTTTAAATGGTTTTTTTTCACAATATTTCCTTATAGTGGTATGTGAAGAGACGCACATTACTTGTATCTATGCCCACTGTGCACGCTCAGTTTTTAATTATTCTCGCAGCTCATTTGTTGCTTTCCATGATGTTTGTTTTCAAAGGCGAGCTGGGCAATAATTAATGCGAGAATAAAAATGATAAATTAGACAAGTGCTCACATGACCCAAAAATCAACTACACGCGCTTGAAGGACATGCAAAATAAAAGATAATAGTTAGATTCTATATGTGAAAGCTTTTTAAATGTAACTGGTATTTTATCAAGTGAAAGGAAGGAAAGGAGAGTAAAAAATCAATAGCTCATTTTAATAAGAGTTTATTTTCATTAATTTTAATTAGGTTGGAAAACGCAATCTTTGGCGCCTCGAAGATTAAATACGCTTTCAGACTTAATAATTATTGGAATTATTCCATGTAAGCTGTATGATATAGATGACTAATCCAGGCGGTTCCAAGGAACTAGCTTGCATAGACAGGCAGGCAGACGAATAGACAGGCAGACAGACTGGCTTAATCGCTCTGAAAAACAATATATTTACGTGATGCGGTCGGAGATGCCTTCAAAGCTTTACAGATTTCATGCCCAAGTTATAATACCCTTTCCACTGGTATAAAAACACAAAACATGTGCTTAGGCCCGGAGGCCGAAGAAAAGGTTAATTAAGTATATTAAAAAAAAACATTTCTTAATAACAGAGTAGCAAAAGTTTTCAAATATCGCAAACAAAAAGGTTTTTAAGAGCTCTATAAGTAAATTATAAATGTTTGCTGCAAATCTATACACTAGTTTCTATAGAATTTATAGGTTTTTTCATGAGTTACACCTGTGCGGTGGGGTGAAGCGCAGAATGTGTGGAGCACAAAATTGAATATGAAATTGCTTGGCAATGCAAAAGTGACAATCAGGACGGGACGGAAGGTTGTGTCTATGGCCTGATCTGGTGGCTTCACTCGTGATGCAGCTTCCAAAGTGTCAATGAACGATTTTGGCTCGGTTGCCTTTTGTTTGAGGTTTGTGGTGCTTTGTGGGTGTGTGTCAGAGGAAATGAAAGAGCAAAAAGTTTTAGTAGTTGTTGTCGTTGCTTTTGTTGTTGCTGTCTTTGTTGTTGTTGTCGTTGCTGTTGTTGTCAGAACAACACCGACACACTTCAGCACATACGAGTACGAGTATGCTGGAGGGCAGAACTCAGCACTCAGCAGCACCGAGAGTCACTGATCCATGGCATTCAATTGTCGAGCAGCACGAAGAACGACAACCATGGAACTGTGGAACAAAAGCCGAACTGTTGACAATCGACTGACAAATATGATGACAAATATATGTGCAGGCTCGTATATACGTTCATATTATATATGTACATTCGATAGAGAGTACTCTATATGCGCTTAAACATTTCCATATATAAGAGTATGCATGTATATCAGCTTCCGCTGTGGTTGCCCTGAATATTCAAAGTGCTTTATGAGCTCATAATTATATCTACTAATTATATTTTCCTCTTCTCTTTCTTTTTCTATATTTGTAGCCACTGTCGGCAGTATTTCTGCTGCTAATCCACAAGATTCCGACCAAAAGGGACCGGTCTTTCTCAAGGAACCCACCAATCGCATTGACTTCTCAAACTCTACGGGCGCCGAAATTGAATGCAAGTCCAGTGGAAATCCCATGCCAGAAATTATTTGGGTACGTAGTGATGGAACTGCCGTGGGAGATGTGCCCGGTCTGCGTCAAATCTCGTCGGACGGCAAGCTGGTCTTCCCACCCTTTCGCGCCGAGGACTATCGCCAGGAAGTGCATGCCCAGGTCTACGCTTGCCTAGCTCGCAACCAGTTTGGATCAATCATATCAAGGGATGTGCATGTCCGAGCAGGTATGTTGTCGGTGTTCTAGAGAGAGCACGAACGCATCTACCGAGTGCAGAGCAAGTAGATTGGATGCTGGTTCTACTACGTATAATCAATGAAAAGCAAACTTTGGTTATTAAGAATCATCAAACTGCAAACCTAATGGAAATTAGATAAATTTCATTCAGAAAATAATAAGAAACAAATTATTTTAAAAGTGTTTTTATAAGTCGGAAGATTCAAACAGGTATAGTTAAATTCACAAGTATAGTTAAATTCACTCAAACTGCAGTTTGAATGTGACTATTCCACTATTTATTTCTATTAAACTCAAGTAAGAACTTTCAAGATACTCTTATGTATCAAAGAATCAATATTTTTATGAAGATCAAAGTCAACTTAATAGCCACATCCAATAATTGCTCTGTGCTCAACCAAATATTTTTCCAGATTTTCAGCAAACTTCAGGACAGCCTCATCATCGTGGGTTCTACTTTGTTTTTACCCAGCTACGTTGTTTTTAGGCTGCCGACGTTTAATTAGTGAAAGCCCGCTGCCAAGTTTTGGTATCAACTGAGCCGTAGTGAACTATTTGATGATATTGACTTATAGTTGAATTAAAATATTTGGCTAAAACGCAAACACACGTTTCATTTTAACAATGGTTTTTGGGCAATTTCAAGCCAGTTGGCATTTCCCTTTAATCGGTTTGCTATCTTCTTTTCCTATTTCCTAGCTTAAAGTGTTGAACCCAACTTGTACTTAATGCACCTGTGTGCATTTGTCTGGTTTGTCCCAACTCGATTTGTTGTAGCCGTCGTCTAGTTAATTTCACTGTAATTAATCGTTGTGCAAGCTGTTGGTGATGATGATGCAATAGTAACACCACTTGCCCTGGCGCCTAGTGAAGCCAGAGTTCAGGGCAGGAGTTCGCGGAAGCTTTCATTTTACCGACCTATGAGGTTGTAGCCCAGTTGGATGCCCACCCAAGTTAAACTAAAATGTGGATTCAGTGAGCTTAGGCGCTGTGGAAATATCCATTACTTCCGCTTGCATAAACCAGAGCTAAATAGGCCAGAGTTAATGACATTTTACCTAATTGTGTTACAATCATGTGAGCAACCCCTAAGATTGCCAACTGGCAGCCGTAGACGACAGAGTGTCAGCTCCGGTTAGTCATCGTCGCGACACTTGACGTGTTGGTTAGCTATTAGCCAGGGCTAGAGCTCCAAGCCAATCTCTACCCCTCTTTCCGCAAAGCAACACAACCTCATTATTGTCTTAGCATAAATTCGGCTGGCTTCCTATTAACTAAGAGAATTTATCATATGCTAAAAATATGTGTGTATAAAGTGGAGACCGATGATAATGTGGCTATGTTGCTCATACATGAAATATGGCTCAAGCACGGGCTACACCTCAAAATGCTAACTAAAAAAATGGTTTTAATTAATTTCAAAGCTTGTACCGAGCTTGGCTGGGCTTATGTTTTTTTTTTCTTCGGACTTTCCACTTAATTAGTTGTTTAATTGTTTTCCAACAAACAGGAAACGAACAAATTGCTTCCAGGAACTCAGCTGAAAAACATTGTCAACGTTGCACAGGTGTGTTCAGCGTTTTCAGCGTGAAAATAGTCGAGTTCTATCATAGAGTGACATAAAAACAAATCATAATCATTATAAAGAACAGACTTCATACGTCATAATACACCATTTTGCAGTTGTTGCTCAGTACTATGAGGCCGATGTGAACAAGGAACATGTGATTCGTGGCAATTCGGCGGTTATCAAGTGCTTGATACCATCATTTGTAGCAGATTTCGTTGAGGTCGTGTCCTGGCATACCGATCAGGAGGAGAACTACTTTCCAGGCACAGAATATGGTGCGCTGTACCCAATACAACAACTCAGAGATCAACTTAGATTTCTTTAGCATTCTGCACTATTTAGGTTTAGGTGTACTAAACGCATGGCTACGACATCCACTCATCATTCCATTCATCAATAAAATTCTTTTTCCCTTTTTATTATATCAACATTTCCATTTTTGTTTCTTCTACATAAATTTAGTCGTTTCGCAACACTACGAAGAGGATATTCATAAGGCGTTTGTCATACGCGGCAATTCGGCCATATTGAAGTGTGATATTCCATCGTTTGTAGCCGATTTTGTAAATGTTATATCCTGGCACACCGATCAGGAAGAGAATTTCTACCCAGACTCTAAATATGGTGTGTGTTTTTCTTTTCATTCTCTGCACGCACACCTCTGTGTGTGTGCGTGTGTGCCCGTGTTTCTGTGTGTATGTGTGTGTGTGTGTGTATGTGTTGCAAAACAGCACTACTTTAACTACTGAAAACTACACTCCCAACAACAACAACCACAACAAAACACACAATCAAAGAACAAGCACAACAACAACACAGGACACCCGTGTACAGTGCAAGGACAGTTAACCAACACTAAGTACTAAGTACTAGCCATAAAACAACACCCAGCTGCTACACTAAACCTGTAAAATACGAGCCACACTTGTGAATTATTGCAAACAGCTAACTCAATTAACCAACACTGGTCAGGATACAAATAAATACTCGTTCAGATTTCCTCTACGCTTCGTCAAGTGATTCGTTTTTAGTTTGTTTCTTTATCATTGGAGGTTTATTTAATCTTGATTCTCGTTCAGATTTCCTCTACGCTTCGTCAAGTGATTCGTTTTTAGTTTGCTTCTTTATCATTGGCGGTTTATTTAATCTTGATTTATTTTATCATATTTATACTTCTACATAAACATTATTTTGCTTTGTGGCTTTTTTTAGTCGTTGCCCAATACTACGACACAGATGTAAATAAGGCCTATGTCATACGTGGAAATGCAGCAGTCCTCAAATGTGAAATTCCCTCATTTGTAGCTGATTTTGTTAGCGTTGTGTCGTGGCACACAGATCAGAATGAGGACTTTTTGCCAGGCACTGAATATGGTTTGTTGCTTCAAGTTCCAAGTATTAAGTTTGAGGGTAGTATTTAGTGTTTGATTAGATTAATATAAACTCCTTCCCTATCCATGTTTTCATTTATTTTTTTATGCATTTTTTCTACTTACAAAGTTGCTTTTTCCCAGTGCGTGCTTATGAGCCATGTTCCTAAACTATTATTAACCTCTAGCAGAGAGACTAGAGACTTTCTCAGGGAAGTCAGCTGGCGCATCGCTAAATATTTATATAGTGCATCTCATTAAATTGCGCATTAAGGTCTATTAAATGTGCTTACGTCTCTGGCAGTCCAATTTCAATTATATTGCTGAAGACATTCACACGCCCGCAACACGCAAGGTGTTGCCCCACCGAGCCCCTTACACCTATAATCAAGCACTCGTAATTTCTTTCATTATTCCCCACCCATTTTTGTAGTTGTTCAGCAGTTCTACGAGTCGGAGGTTAATAATGAGTATGTCATACGCGGCAATTCGGCTGTTCTTAAGTGCTCCATACCATCTTTTGTGGCGGACTTTGTTCATGTAGTCTCCTGGCAAGATGAGGAGGGTCAGCTCTATGGTACACTCGACGAGCAACAGGGCACGGGTATCTACATAGCTAAGATCTAAAATAGTTTGTAAAACTTTAATAGGTATTTTTAGATTACTTTTCTCCCCATCCCATATTTGTCTTTGCTTTTAATTTTTTTACCTCTACAATGGATGATACAAGTATTATAGTTTTCTCTGGTTTGGTCGCTCATTCATAATCCTTGCTCAACATTTTACAGTCGTGAACCAGTACTACGAAGCTGAAGTTGTATCCGAGTATGTAATCAAGGGAAATACGGCGGTCTTAAAATGTACCATACCCAGTTTTGTGGCAGACTTTTTGCGCGTTGAGGCCTGGTTAGCCAGCGATGGCACGGAGTATTTGCCACAGGATGATTTTGGTAGATCTCTAACTATACTGGTTATTACTCATAAGGCGCGGTTTCCTTTACTATCCCAAATCCATTACATTTTTCAACATGCTACAGCTTTTGTTTAATTTCCCCTTTGTTGTCCAGTTGTTAATCAGTTTTATGGCGCCGATATTTTAATGGAGTATGTCATCAAAGGCAATGCAGCAGTGCTGAAATGCTCGATACCCTCGTTTGTGGCTGATTTTGTACGGGTTGAGTCTTGGATTGATGAGGAGGGCACAGAACTGCGCCACTCAGATAATTATGGTATAACTTAATCCTTAGCGAACAATTAGTTAGACTAGCTGTAACTAATTTGATCTGGGCTTCCAACATCCAAACACTTTCCAAATTACTTATGATTTTTTATTTTTCGTCAATCAATTTTAGTGGTCAATCAGTTCTATGAGGCCGAAATTATGACCGAGTATGTTATAAAAGGCAATGCGGCGGTCTTAAAGTGTTCCATTCCATCGTTTGTGGCCGATTTTGTACGTGTCGAGTCTTGGATTGATGAAGAGGGCAACGTTTTGACCTTCTCCGATAATTATGGTGTGCCTCGTTTTGTATCTGTAATATTGACGACTTGTAGACTTAGTTAGTTAAGTTAGCACCCACCCCATCTAAATCCATTTTTTTCTTTATTAATTTGCTTATGTTTCATTTCCCACTTGTTTCACACAGTCGTCTCACAGTTCTACATAACCGAAGCCGAGAATGAGTATGTTATTAAGGGTAACGCGGCGGTGGTCAAGTGTAAGATACCCTCATTTGTAGCCGACTTTGTGCAGATTGAGGCCTGGGTGGACGAAGAGGGGGTCGAGTTGTGGCGCGATAATTCGACCAGCGCCTATGGTACAGTCTAAAAAAAACATATTTGCTAATTAGCCGTAAACGTTTACTTAGTTCTTAACTTACTTTCCCACTTTTTCCACGTTCCCTTGAAATTAAAAGTTAATTTTATTTGCGAAAACTATTTGCTTCAGTTGTCATTCAGACTTATGAATCGGAGGCGGACAATGAATATGTCATTCGGGGCAATTCGGCAGTTATGAAGTGTGAGATACCATCGTATGTGGCGGATTTCGTATTCGTTGATCTCTGGTTGGACTCAGAGGGACGCAATTATTATCCCAATAATGAAGAGGAGACGGGTACTCAATCTGTTTAATTACGTTGAAGGCACACGTGATCCACTTCCTGATTTTTGTGTCCACAAAGTTTCCCTTTAATTTATCTATTACAAATTTTTTTTTAATGTATTATCCATGCGCCCATGGTACCAAATCTTTGTTTTTCTCTCAGTTGTTCATCAATTTTATCAGACACGCGTCATCGATGAATTTGTGCTACGTGGCAACTCTGCTACACTCAAGTGCCTGGTGCCCTCATTTGTGGCTGATTTCATAGATGTTGAGGGTTGGTTAGATGAGGAGGGTGTGGAAATAATTCGTCCACTGCCCGACGAATCCATTGGTAAAGCTTTGACTATTCTTCAATGCTCATGTTAAGCCCTAGCATAGTTTGTATCCACAATTGATCCTATAACTTTTAGTTCAATATTATCTATGCTTTTTCTAATTATATCCTGCTTATGTTCTATGCTCCGAATCCACATAAATGCTATTTCAGTGGTCAAACAGTTCTTTGAGTCGCAAGTATACGATGAATACGTCATCAAGGGCAATGCAGCCATATTCAAGTGTCAGACTCCGTCGTTCGTGGCGGATCACATCGATATAACCGATTGGATTGATACCGACGGCGGTGTCTATACCAAGAATATAACGGGTATAACAATTTCGCATATCTTATAGAACGAGTATGTCATATAGAAACATGAAGGGGACCAACCACCATTACCTTATGATTTTAACTTATTTTCCCGCTGACACCAAAAAAGAAAGCTCTATGGAAACCCCTCTCTCCCCTTTTTTCGTACACTTTGCAGTTGTGCCACAATCCTACAGCGTCAATGTCATGGATGAGTCCATCCTGCGTGGCAATAGTGCAATTCTAAAATGTCACATTCCCAGCTTTGTGGCTGACTTTATAGAAGTCGACTCGTGGGTTGAAGACGAGGAGCGTGAGATATATCCGCAGGCCGACGTTACAGCTAGTGGTAAACCTCTAGCCTTAAGTTTTGTTATTGTTAGCCTTGCTTATAGAGTGCCACACATACAGTACATACATAAATACTCGTATATCCCGTCCAAATAATTTTCATTTGCCAGCTTGTTGCTCGATCACTCAATGCCTTGGTCGTTGACTTTTTCTAACAGGTCCCGTCCCGAAAACTGCGCTGTTAGGCATTTGATTACTCTTTCTTTACTTTCAATTCTATTCTCAATTCTATTCTATTCTATTATTATTTTTCTTTGTCTAACTTTTATTTTGCCCACTCTATAAAACTCAATTTTTATTTTGACTTCCCTACCCACCCCTCCAAAAGTCACTCCTGACTTACCCCAACTAAGTACCTACCCCTTCATGTAGTTGAAAGTAGCGTTGTTTTGTAGTCTAGTGTAAATATATTTTAACTGTAAATATGTATGAACAAAAATGCTAATATAAAAGATATTTATTCAAAATTATGTAAATATATTTGTATATATAAACAAGTATCGCTTACGCCAGAAACTGTTTAACAAACATCATCATACGATAATCCACCTCAGCTAAAATATTGGCATTTTTGTTGAAGCATGAGAATCATTCATTACTGATTGCACTCAAATTGTGGGAAACACTCGTGTTCAGGAATTTGTTTACAAACCCATTGAATGCCATTCACCATTGAATCCTAAAGAATTTCCCACAAATTGTTTTCAACCAGAGCATTGCTTGTAATGGTGCATAGTTAGCTCTAAGTAAAATATTTCGGTCAGACTAATTCATTTAAACATAAACAAATAAACAAATTGTAGTCTGACGAGAATATTTTTGTTTCTTGTAAGACTAAAGATTAATGGAATTGATTTAACTCAAATCAAGATACTTGAACTACTCTCACAAACTTAAATAAATAATATATGGTTTATTCTACTATTCTTCAGCCTTATATAGACACACTTGTATGTACATAGTCTAAACTTTAATTTATCGATTAATATTAAACACAAATCGCATTTGGAAAGTCACATTGCATGATACTCGCATTAACAAATGACATAATCTGTCAAAGGTCACAGAAAGAGAAAATAATATGTTCTGCTTATTTATAAGCTGTTATGTGGCTTTCGAATGTGAATTGAATAAATTCAATTAATGCTTCGATTTTAATTGAATTTTTTCAGTTGTCTCAGTAGAGCTTTGTTATATGCTAGTAGCTCAAGTTTCTCTGCAGCAGCATGACTAATATATTTATTTTTTATTCCAACTTGTCTTTCAACTCACTCCAAAATAATGTAGACGGCAAATATCTTGTCCTACCCTCTGGTGAGCTGCACATCCGCGAAGTTGGACCCGAAGATGGATACAAGAGCTATCAGTGCCGCACCAAGCATCGTTTGACCGGAGAGACGCGTCTGAGTGCGACCAAAGGACGATTGGTCATCACAGGTAAGTCGGCCTTGTTTGCCAATTTTATGTTACCAAAAATTATAGCATCAGTTATTTGTTCTGTTGGCGTGTTTTATCAGAATTTTTATGTCTTTTGGCTAATAAAACCTGAAATTGAGGTTGTGAACAAAACTTTCTTATAAATAAATACATGAAAATTGAAATTTTAATTAAATGAATTTCAAATTAATTTTTGAATACGTGAAAATTTCTATCACACTTCCATCAGAACGATAACTGACGTCTTTAAGGGCCAAGTTAATTTCATACAAATATGAATTAGTTTCTTAAATTAATATTTGTATAAATATGTATTAAATAATTATTAACTGTATTACATATAAATAATTCATGTTGGTGTGAAGTTTAGTTGGCTAAATGATAAGAAAGCAACAAAACTCAGGCTTGAATCGATTGGGTTTTGTTACTTTTCAAGTAAAAATATAATATTTGGTTTATTAAAAAATATACTGTTTAAAGTTACATGCAAGAATTAAGCAAATTTGATCAATTTAATAAAAATTTAACTGATTTTTATATATAAAATATTCCAAATATTATAAGCTTACCAAGGAAGAAGTTCATGAATTTAAGCTTATTTCTTGGCATGCTGATGAATTACTGAGACTGTTAAGGCTCAGTAATCCATTAAATAAATTATATTTTTAAAAACACTTTATGAGCAACAATATTTTGATAAGAATGTTTTCAATTTCAACTTGCAATCAAAAAGATTTTTCGCTTAAAATCTCTTTCTTTGCGAACAGAAAGCGCACTTATTTTATTTGAAAAATTTTTGAAAGTTAAATAATATTACGCTTTATGCGCGCAGGTCAAAAAATTGTTGCTTGCCTAAGACTAAATTGAAAACTGCCTGAATGTTGGGATAGGGTACTCGACAATGATAAAGGCTTGAAATAAAGCCATAATAGAATAAATTGAACAGTAGCTGTGGTCCGTTAAAGAATGAGCTTGGTTACACAGAGCCTTACCGGGGGCAACTTAATTAATAACTCTCCAAAACTTCTGCCAATGCGCCCAAGGTAAGTGCCAACAAACAGCAATAACTAGTTCTATTGATAACTAATAGATATTCTATGCAGTTTTATAAATTCATTTCCCATTTCACTTCATTCACAGAACCAGTTGGCAGGGTATCGCCCAAGTTTCCCACCACTCTGACAAGTAGCAGCTTTACAAGTGCGGCCAATGATAGTCTTACATTGCTGTGTCCAGCCCAGGCCTATCCAGCTCCATTATTTAGGTGGGCTAGCCATTGGCATCTCAAAGTTCTAGACCCAACTTTGGACAGTTTTTCATTTTCTGTAAAGTCTACAAAATATTTCGGTATTTCTTTTTTAAGAACCCATTGCAAGCGTTGGTCCCCGTCTGCTTTCTGGCAATGATATTAAGGTTGTGCAATATGTCGCCCAGCATCCAATAACGCTGCTCTGTCCGGCACAATCCTATCCCGTGCCCATGTTTAGGTAAGACCTATCCCAACAAAGGGCAGTTCAAGCCTGACAATGCTTAACTTGATTGCCTCCTCAATAGAGCCCGTTGCCAGTGTTGGACCACGGCTTACCAGTGGCGATGAGTCTCGCATCTTGAAGGTTTACATAAATCGCAGTGCCACTCTCTTATGTCCGGCTCAAGCTTTTCCAGTGCCGTTCTTTAGGTAACCTAGCCCAACATCAGGATTAATCAGTATACATAGTTGCATTCCCAGTTTCTTGTTGTGATTATTTAAAGAACCCGTGGCAAGCGTTAGTCCAAGAGTTACGGCTGGGGATGAATCTATTAAAATACCCAAAGTATCATTGGGTCACAGTGCTACGCTGATGTGTCCAGCTCAAGCCTATCCAGTGCCCTTATTTAGGTAAACTAGCCCAACATTAAGGCACGGCACAAATTAGTCAGCTTCAATTATATTAAATTTCACATACTGCCTTAGAACCTGTCGCCAGTGTCAGTCCCCAACTTAATGGTAATGGAAATCAGGAGCACATAACTTTGACTCGAGTTCCACTAACTCAAAGTGTAGCCATAATGTGCCCAGCTCAAGCCTATCCTGTGCCCTTTTTTAGGTAATTTCATATCATATCCCGACATTAGGCGTACGATTCATCACAATCTATATATAGTAAAACTACATAGAAATGACTTCATTTGGATATTAATACTTTTAAGAGCCTGTTGGCAGTGTTGGACCAAGATTAACCTCTGGTGACGACTCGCGCACCACAAAAGTTCAGCTGTCAAATAGCGTTACTTTACTCTGTCCTGCTCAGGCTTTTCCTGTACCCTTCTATAGGTAAGATGTCTAGGGTAACTATTTCAAAATTCAGGCAGTATTAATAGTTGTCTGCCTATTCTTATGTTATCCTCCCTTTCCCATTCACAGAGCCAGTGGGCAGCGTTAGTCCAAAAATAAATACAGGCGAGGATTACAAACACATTAAGGGCAAAAGTACTCAAGATTTGAGCCTATTATGTCCCGCACAGGCATATCCCCAGCCATTTTATAGGTAATTTTCACTGCTTTCTTATTCGAAAAAGCAAGTAAAGGCAGTTTTCAAGTATTCAACCATTAACTTCCCAATAAGAATGTCTATATAATTCAATTTCAGAACCCATCGGTAGTGTTAGTCCAAAAATAACAAATGCTGATGATCTGAAACATGTGAAAGTTAAGGACCTGCATAGCTTAAGTCTCTTATGCCCCGCACAAGGCTATCCACAGCCAGCTTATAGGTAAAGTTAACTTTAAAATCTCAGAGTTCTAGCCCAACAAATCAGCTGTTTTGTGGTAGCTTCAGCAGTTAGAATTTTTTTAAAATACTATTTCAGAGCCCGTGGGAAGTGTAGCACCCAAGTTAAACTTTCTTGAGCGCTTCAAAATGATGCAAATTCAGGGCGGCACCAGTTTCAACATTCAGTGCCCAGTGCAGTCATATCCAATGCCTGTTTTCAAGTAAGATCCATTGACAAGCGTCACCCAAACCAATATTCCTTAGTTTTCGCTTAGCATAGCAAGAATTCGAATCGATAGAGTATTACGCTTTTCAGAGCATGTTGGAAGCGTGCGTCCGAAAGTGAATCCCCAAGACAAACACCAGTTTATAGATGTTGAGATTAATAAAAGCTATGCTCTACTCTGCTTGGCGCAATCCTATCCTACGCCTGCTTTTAGGTGGGTAGTAAGAGGTTAACTATTCCATTAAATTCGCCCCCCAATCAGAAGACAGTTTTCTAGAATTTTAAAGTGCATGTCCTGAAAAGAAAAATGTTTCCTTTCCCTTTGTAGAACCCGTTGGGTCAGTCAAGCCAAAAATAAACGTTCAGGACAAATTGCAGACACGCGAGATCTCCCAGAGCGTTGGATACGCCCTGCTCTGCCCGGCCCAATCGTATCCTATGCCTGCCTACAGGTACCAAAGAGTACTCCCATACAAATTGGGCTGCATGTCTTGGGGCTATTTTGAAAGGCATAAATTTTACAAATGGCCAATTTAGGGTGAAATGTACATGGGAAATTTATAGTAAAAATATTATTACGAACAATATAATTAAAGTGATTATTTCGTTAGCCTTATTTCCAGCAGGCAGTGTTCAGATTGTAAGTAACTTTTTGCCATATTTATGTTGGTTGCAGAACCGATAGGCAGTGTTCCGCCAAAGGTTGGCATAGCTGATGAATTATCTAATACCAGAACTGTACAAGGAGCTACCTTCAGCCTGAAGTGTCCTGCACAATCATACCCCATACCAGCCTATAGGTATGATTTACGTCCAGGCAGTTTTCTTTGTCTAGCATTTTGAACCCATAGTTATCTTTAGTTCATATTGAAACTATTTCAGAGCCCATTGGTAGCGTTCCACCAAAAGTTAGCATAGATGACGAGGTGGCCAATGCTCGAGCCTACGTGGCGAAGCGCTTAAGCCTTAAGTGCCCGGCACAGTCGTATCCTATACCCGCTTATAGGTAGGTTCTATCCAAAGTTAACTCAACATTCAGGTAGTCTATAGCTAATTATTTCCGAATTCATGCTTTACATTCAATCCCCTCCAGAGCCAGTTGCTTCTGTGCCACCCAAACTAAATCTACTTGAGAGAGTCCGTACTATGGAAGTTCTTCTGGGTTCTGAATATGCCATGCAGTGCCCTGGTCAAGCATTTCCCGTGCCTATTAATAGGTAAAGTCCCAATCCCAGACATATCTTCAGGCTATTTTCCGTATCTCCATAGGATTAAAATAACATATTGTTTCAGAACCCATTGGCTCCGTTCCTCCCAAAATAAACAATATTAACGATAAATTTCAGTTAATGCAAATCAAATTGGGCCTCAATTTTGCTATGCAGTGTCCGGGCCAGGCATACCCCGTACCAGTTGTTAGGTTAGTTTCATTTTCAAGCCTCAGTCCCAACCATATTCAGTGTGAAATAGCAAATTAAAATAATTAATTATTTTTTTAAATACTCGTAGAACCCATTGGCTCTGTACCGCCTAAAATCACGAATCTCCATGACAAGTTTCAATTTGTTCAAGCTAAATTGAGTGAGGATTACGCCATGCAATGTCCTGGTCAGGCATACCCAGTACCAGTAGTTCGGTTAGTTTATTTCATTGTAAATAGACCCCAATTCGGCATTTTGGCAGTCTATTTACCAATATTATAGAGTACTTTCTTTATAGAACCCATAGGGTCTGTACCACCCAAAATTACAAGTCTGCACGACAAGTTTCAAGTGCTACAAGTGAAGTTATCAGAGGATTATTCCATGAAATGTCCGGGACAGGCATATCCCATACCCATAGTTAGGTTAGTCTTAACATAAGTAAACCCTCAGAACAATAGTTGGAATATTCTCTTGTATTTTTAATTATATTTTAATTATTTCGTCATAGATCCCGTGGGCTCTGTAGTACCTAAAGTTAACACACGAGTTTTTTTTTCATTGTCAAGCCAAACATAAAAATCCTGAATCTCCTTGACAGGTTCAAGCTAAAAAATAAATATTTACTATTTCGTCGTAGAACCTGTGGGATCCGTAACACCCAAAGTTGATACACGGGATGAATTTACCTTTGCCAGAACCCAGCTAGGCTCATCCAAGGCGCTTATTTGCCCAGCTCAGTCGTATCCTATGCCGGCATTTAGGTAATAAAGTGCTCTATTTGTAGTAAATACCAATTTTCAGCTCCAGTTTGCAATTTAGCTCTGAGCTTAAATTATGTTGTTTTAATTTAGAACCCGTGGGAAGCGTGGCTCCCAAAGTCGATATTAAGGATGAAATAAACTATGCACGAGTAGCATTAAATCACAGTTTGGCCATAGTGTGTCCAGCTCAGTCCTATCCGGTTCCATCGTTTAGGTAAGCCCTATTCCAGCACTCAGGCGCTTTACTTGGGGTCTCTTTGTTGTCTTGTAAAGCAATTTTAATATTACAGAGCCTGTGGGCAGCGTGGCACCCAAAGTTGATCCGAATGATCGTATTAAATGGGTCGATAAGCCTAAAGATGGGGCCCTTAGTTTACTTTGTCCAGCCCAGTCATATCCGACTCCCGCTGCACGGTAAGCTGTGACTTTATCCGAAATTACAGGCAGTTTTTATTAGATTATTTGTTTCTAAAAATATGAGCTGAATATACTGAAATTTCTTGCAGAGCCTGTAGGTAGTGTGGCGCCCAAGGTGGTTGTTAAAGATCGAATTACGTGGCTCGACAAGCCTATGGGGCTTGCCTTGAATTTGCTCTGTCCAGCGCAGTCGTATCCTATGCCTGCTTACAGGTACCATTCCAAACAAGTACAAAGCATATTTAGGCAGTTTCTTAAAATTTCATTTTCCAAACGCTTTTGAGTTGTTCATAAAATTTAAATAAAAAACCTTTTCAGAGCCTGTTGGTAGCGTGGGGCCAAAAGTTGATATGCACGATAAAATGGACTTTGTCCTTAAACGATCAAACAGCTCCCTAAATTTGTTTTGCAAAGCTCAAGGATATCCTATGCCGGCTTTTAGGTATGAAAACGAAGGCTCTACACCTATTCAGGCAGTTAAACCCTTCTATATTATTTATATGGTTATAATGTTGGCTTCTTTGTTGTAGAACCTATTGGCACTGTGGCGCCCAAAGTTGATTTAAAAGATAAAGTTGCAATATCTGTGATAAGATTTAGTTATCAGTTGAGTTTAATCTGTCCTGCGCAAGGTTATCCTATGCCAGCGTTTAGGTAAGATACCCCTATTCCAGCAATAGGCAGTACTTAGGATATTCAGTTATTTAATTTTCCTGTTGGTACTCACAGAACCTATAGGATCCGTTGCTCCCAAAGTAGATATGAATGATAAACTGAAGTTCTCATCAAATCGCTTGGGCTCCTCATTGAGTATTCTCTGCCCCGCTCAGGGTTTTCCAATGCCCGCATTTAGGTGAGAATAACCTTCAGGCAGATTCTCAGATAGTCGGCCGTAGATATATTTTACTACAGTTTTGGTCCTTAACTTTATTTTATAGAGCCAGTTGGGTCTGTCGCCCCGAAAGTTGATATAAATGACAAGGTTAAAATAGCCATAATTAAGAAGAGCGATTCTCTTAGCCTGGTCTGCCCTGCTCAGGGTTATCCGATGCCAGCATTTAGGTAATTCATAATCGAGTATCCTCTGCCCTATTCTGAAAGCTATTTTTCTTGTCGGACACCTGAGTATAGTGGATGTTTGTACTTTTTACAGAACCTGTCGGCTCCGTGGCTCCCAAAGTAGAAATAAAAGATAAAGCTGGAATATTTTTGGCCAGAGCTGAAAACTCATTTGCCTTGCTGTGTCCTGCGCAATCCTATCCAATGCCCGCTTTTAGGTAAAGATGAGACCTTAATTCTAGGATCAGACTATCCCAATACATTGGCAGATTAGGAAGTGCATATATTCGTATTTGGCTTAATTGATTTTTTTGCAGAGCCTGTGGGTAGCGTTGCGCCCAAAGTTGAAATTAAAGATAAGCTAGGAATTTTTGTGGCCAAATCAAACTTTTCCATGGCTCTGTTATGTCCGGCTCAGTCCTATCCAATGCCAGCCTTTAGGTAACATTTTTAACCCTATTCCAATTATATTCACGCAACTTTCTTCCTTTATTTGAAATCGAAGCTAAGTCAATTATTCTTACAGAACCAATAGGTAGCGTTGCTCCCCGGGTTAATCGCAAGGATGAGTTTAACCATGATCGCATTAGCATTGGACAAGCCATTGCCATACAATGCCCTGCACAATCATATCCAGTGCCTACCTATAGGTAAACCTGTCGAGTATCCCTTTTCCATTTTTGTGCAGTCTAAGTTGATACGTTTTCCTTTCACTCTTAGTCAGTTGAATTTCTCCTGTTCCTTTCACAGAGCCAGTGGGCAGCGTGGCACCTCGTGTCAACAAACAGGACGGGCTAACACGCGATAGTATTCGACTGAATCAGACTGTTGCTATCTTTTGCCCCGCCCAGGCCTATCCGGTGCCCTTTTATAGGTAATAAGCTAAACTGTTTGTGCGGCCTTCCAAAGTTCTCCAATTATAATTCGGGCATGACAAAGTCTTCAGGCATCATTGGCTGCAAATTGTAATTAGCTTTAAGCTGAGCCAGCGGCGTACTCAAGAATTTAAGCGAAAGGGTTTAGATAAATTTTGAATTTAGCTGTGAAGCCTTTTAACTTAGTCTCATAACAATTTTATTTTATTTAATAGCTCACAATAATTATTCCCTTCAATATACGTTCGAATTTCTTTAATTCAAATTACTTCCGGTCAAAAAATATGTTAGAACTATAATGACTTCTCCATAGCTAACAAATTCATAGTATTTATTATATCACCCATGAATTTGCTAAAATTGAGAAACACTCAACATAAAGGGGAGTCTTCACACAAAGAAAATATCTACGCCACTGTGTTGTCAACTTACTTCCCCATAATTAAGCCCCTTTCCAAGCAGACTGGTCAAACAATGACACGCAACAGTTCTGCTGGCCCATTTCGTACCCCGTTCAAGCCCTTGAGAAGAAAGTTTTATTGCTCTGGCCCAATCCAACAGTTCGGGCAGTTTTGAAAAATTTGTAACTTGCTTGGGTATTATATTACTTTAATAAGCTGTTCAATTTAAGAGCCTGTGGGTAGTGTGCCACCCAAAATCAGCATTGGAGAACGTCGGAAGGACGCTGAAGTACCTCTTCAGGGTGATTTGAGCATCTTTTGCCCAGCACAATCATATCCAGTTCCAGCTTATAGGTAGGAGTGCGTCTATTATAAGAAACTCAGGGCAGTTTTCATTTAGTATTTAAGAGAAATTTGTATAGCATCACTTCTCAAAATTTAAATTCCTTTTATTAGAACCTGTTGGCTCTGTGGGGCCAAAGATAAGCGTGGGTGAACGCCTTAAGGATGCGGCAGCTCAACAGAATTCTACTTTTACGCTCTTTTGTCCAGCACAGTCTTATCCTGTTCCTGCGTTTAGGTAAACTCTTGATTTCTCTCTTTGGAAAGTAACCCAATTTCACATTCAGACAGTTTTCAGCTATTAGTCCTGTTGGTAACGATTTTATGTTTTTATATTTAGAACCTGTGGGAAGCGTTGCTCCTAAAATTAGTGTTGAAAACCGACTCAAAAACGCAGAAGCTAACTTGGGAAGCAGCTTTACGCTCTTTTGGCCTGGGCAGGCTTATCCAATGCCGTTCTTTAGGTAATACACTATAAAGTATTCTCCCAGGTTCAGGCAGTATTTAAATTACGAGTATATTCATTTTGATTATAATAAAAAACTATGTTCATTCAATTCCTGTAGAGCCTGTTGGCAGTGTAGGTCCCCGGTTAACATCGGGCGACAAGACACGCAATTTTGATGTTTTTCAAATGGGGAGCATCACTTTGCTGTGCCCGGCTCAGGCATTTCCAGTCCCATTGTTTAGGTAAAAGTTACAAGAGATACTATATATAATATATAATATTCAGAAAACAAATATTGAATATGATCCAAATGATAAAACGTTTAGGCGTGTCCAGTGCCAATTAATATTCAGGCAGTTCTAAATGTTATTTGAGTGTTTCTTAATGATTCTTCTCCCTTAGAGCCAATAAGTAGCACAGTGCCCAAAGTAGCTTCCTTGAATAAATTCGATATGAAAACGTATGCTGGCTCGAGCTCCTTGGCTTTATTATGTCCCGCACAAGGATATCCAGTGCCAGCGTTTAGGTAAAATATCATAATCAAGTACTCAACATTCAGGCGACTTTATTTTTTGGCATCGGTCTAGATTAAATATTATATAAAATTGCAGAACCCGTTTCGAGCACAGCGCCTAAAGTGCCACCACTGCAGTCACGTCCTTTAGTTGTGTCAGGTCACTCTAGCATTTCTATTTTGTGTCCAGCTCAGGGTTATCCCGCGCCTAGCTTTCGGTAAGCTTTATACTGGAGTAGCTATCCAACATTCTGGCTAAAATGTAAAGCTTCTCTGGCTTTATATAAAATGGAGTCTGATTTATTATTGGTTGCCTTTTTCAGAACCCATTTCCAGCAGCCCGCCTAAGATTAATGCTTTGACCTATAAACCAAATATTGTTGAGTTCCATGCTGCCACTGCAATACTCTGTCCAGCCCAGGGTTATCCAGCTCCTAGTTTTAGGTTCGTTAATAAATACGCGTTAAGTGGGGGCTAAAAAATAAACCTATCTACAACAAACATCGGGCAACATCGGAATTACTTTTGATTTTCAGTTGTTAAACACTTACTTCACAGAACCAATTTCAAGCTCAGCCCCAAGAACACCAGAACTGGTTCAGAAACCTCTCGAAATGCATCAGACCTACTCGATTTCATTGCTTTGCCCAGCTCAGGGTTACCCAGCTCCTAGTTTTCGGTAAGCCGAAATTTCCGCCCGCCCAACATTCATTAACTAAGTCGAACATAGGCGTATAGATACTCGTAAAACAGCTCAAGTATAGCACAATATTTTTTGAATATTCAGAGCCCGTTGGCGGTAAGGCTCCCACTTTGCTCTCGAATGATATAAAACGCTCCTGGATCGAACGATTGCAGTCCACAAATCTGGCAATATTTTGTCCCGCCCAAGCGCATCCAGTGCCTGCATACAGGTTAGGCTCCTCAAAGTATTAATTATATATATTTTGGTTGTTTATCCTTATTCGAAATTTAGGCAGATTTCAATTCGAATAGTCATAGTCAATTGATATCCTTATTATTTTTAGAGCCTGTTTCGAGTACCGCACCGTACCCTCCATAATGAGCAAGCCCTTCGAGTTGCGCAGAGGCGTCGTTATTTCCTCCTATTCCTATTTTTCCGTAAAGCTTTACATTATTAGCCTTACAAAGTGTGTTCCATCCGAGCATAAGGTTTTTTTGAGAAGCGATATGAGCTGTGTCCCTTGTTCAGAGTTTTTTTTTACACAGCATCCATTTCGGCTAAGGCGGCCACCCACTCCATCCATTCAAAATGGTTGGGCATTGCACGGCATCTCGGCGTGGATAACGTGCCGCTATGTCCGGCTCAGCCATTTCCTGGTCCTATTAGCAGGTTAGCTGAAATCCCATCGTCAAATGCCTTTTCAAGTCAAATGCGTGCTTTTAATTATGCATGAGAAGTGCGAACTTTAACCCCAATCGAGGGAGCCGATGTTCATTCATGAAATGAATAAGCACAAACAAAGTAGGCAGCACACTCATAAAAAGTAAGCTAAGTAAACAAACCGTAAAGCGTAAACCGTAAACCGAAAAAGATATAGGGGAATGGTAGAGGTATACGCAGAGTCAGAGGAGGCAGAGGAGATCGAAAGAACTGAACCGCTCTCTCATGTGTTTGTGTGTGCGTGACGATTTGTAAACAAACATATTCGAACAGCTGATTTCTCTATTCGATGCACTCTCTGGCAAGAGAACCGCTCTCTCAAGTGCTTATGTGTGCGTGACGTTTTGTAAACAAACATGTACGCACAGCTGATTCCACACATTGATGCTCTCTCTTCGTGTGCGCATGCTCGCGCTCCACAAAAATTTCCCAAACAATTACCCCTACGTGCGCGCGCCATTTCTTGTGTGGACCGTGTGGACGGCATTTGTCCCGCTCGCACACCGGCTTATGAATGAACTCACGTTTCTGGGTCAACTTTCGCTTATTGTCTTCGTCTTGGCTTGTTTCCCCCACTTGTTGCGCCCACTTTATGCGCATGTTCCAGCATTTATTGTTGTTGTTACTGTTGGTTGAGTAACCTTATGCTTAACATTGACCTTAATAAAATATGCATTGCCAGCGTCAGTTGTTGCCGGCAATTTGTCTTCTTCTTTGACTTTCCCAGTTCGAAAAGTTCAACGACATTGGGGTGGTTCATTTGTGTCAAAGGTCACGTTCAAAGTGCAAGTGAGAGCGCGTACATAAAAAAAAAACTCCAAGTTCGTTTCTTGTTGAATATCTTCAATTAATAAATGTTGTCTTTCTCTCGTGGCTGCATAAGCTTTGAAATTTAATTATACTCTTAATCTTAGCTGATGGTACTCTTAGGCCAAAGGTCAAATTGAGGCAGTTTTCTTAAGGCAATCTCTTAAATTATTAAATTGTTCACTTGAAGAGCCCATTGGGTCGAAGGCGCCCGCTGTGGCCGCTGGAGTGCAGACCTTTCAGCAAAGTATCCCAATGAGGTCCACTTTTGCACTGCTCTGCCAGGCTCAGGCGTTCCCAGTGCCTTTTTTCAGGTAAACCAAGGGACTTATTCATTTCCAGATAAGAATTACAAAAAAACTATTCGAAGTGCAATTCGCATTTGGTCGAGGAGTAAATGATCTAGAATCACTGCAAAACAATTTTATTTTCCCTGTGCAATTTTCGAACTTTATCTTCGAAATCTTCGATGCAAACTTTGTTTTTAGAAGAAAAAGAGATTTTTCTTAAGAGATTGAAAATATTCTGATAGTATATTGTGCCTGTTAGCTTTTCCCCTGCGAGTATCCAGCGCCTGTACTTATGTAGCTAGCCACAGAAAACTGCTCCATGAGGTTTGAAGTACTCTTGCCAACTGGTTCTAGTGATATTTCTATTCTTGGTATAATAATGTTTTCGATATATTTGCTTTTAGAGCCTGTGGGCGCAAAGGCACCAACATTTTCCAGCGATTCCAAGGGCAGCATTTTTGAGCGTTCCATCAACAGCAGTTTCGCCTTGTTGTGTCAAGCCCAAGCCTTTCCAGTGCCCATTATTAGGCAAGTTAACCAATTCTTCTAAATATCAGGCTGTTTCCTGTGACATTTAAGAAGAAAAAAATATTTATTCAATATTGGGCTCAAGGGCTCACACATTTTCTTCGAAAGCTCGTCCAGTGTCACGCCCAGTGATTTCCAGTACCTGCTAAGAGGTAGACTGCAGAGTCCTTCCAGCTAGTTCGGGAAGTTTTCAAATAAGATTTATACTAAACGTATCGATGCTTTCTAATTTACAGAACCGATCGGGGCCAGGGCACCAACATTCTCTACAGATTCCAATTCGTTTTCGTATACCCGAGGCGTAGGTCAAAGCTTTGCACTGCTTTGCCAAGCTCAAGCATTTCCAGTGCCTGCTATGAGGTAGTCCTTTCAAAAAGCTCTTATGATTGCTCCTATAAATCGTCAGGCAGTTTTCGTCATTTCACCTTTATGTATGAATTTAGGAAACTTGAATCTCTCAAATTGCAGAACCCGTTGGAGCCAAGTCGCCAACATTTGCTAGCATTTCGAAAATCTCGAGTTTGCTCGGACATAGCTCCAGCGATATTGTATTACTCTGTCAGGCTCAAGCATATCCTGTGCCCTTTATTAGGTAAATTCTTTTGACCTTTTAGAATTTCTTGTGCCCCGCTGCCAACTGGTTTTTATTTGAATCATATTTCGATTCCCTCATTTAATTTTATGATTTGGTATTGTATTTTTAGAACCTGTCAGTGCAAAAGGACCCACTTTTGCCTCCGATATGAAAAGCTATTCATTTGTGCGCTATTCTGGGCAGAGTTTTGCACTCCTGTGTCAAGCTCAGGCGTATCCTGTTCCCTTGATAAGGTAGCTTTAACCTACTTCTAGGCATTTATCTTTCAGCTTAGTCAGTTTAATATTTGTTGCTTGAATATAATTATAACAAACCTGTGCATTGATTTTTTGCTTGTAGAACCAATTGGGGCGAAGTCTCCTTCTTTCTAAGGCGAATCGAAGAGCTCTACATTTATTAAAGAGATTTCGACCAGTTTTGCTTTACTTTGCCAATCACAGGCGTATCCCGTGCCCATCATTCGGTTAGTCATTTCATCAATTAACAATCGGGCAGTTTCCATTAAGCTTCTAAAGAATATAATCATCATGGGCTTTTAATAATGATTTACGAGCCTGTGGGCGGTGTGGCACCCAAAATTTCCGGTGGTCGATTGACAAAAACAGCTGACAGTGATTTAGCTATTGTATGCCTAGGTCAATCATTTCCAACTCCATCATTTAGGTAATACGAGTACCTATTTTTTCTATTAGATAATATTCAGACAGTTTAATGGTAGTCGCTTCTTTAAGTCCGAGCTGATAATTGTTTTATTTTTAGAGCCTATTGGTAGCGTGTCGCCCACTATAGCGGGTGATCGATTGCAGGAGCTAACTCGGAAAATAAGTGAAAGTTTTTCCATACTATGCCAGGGACAAGCATATCCTATGCCTGCTTTTAGGTAATTACTGATTGGTGATTATAATATCTACGTTTGCGTCGTTCAGGCAGTTTCTATACTCGTATTGCATTTCCAATCTTACAGAACCCATCGGTCATGTAAAGCCTCGGATTGCAGTCAAAAGCATTGAAATCAATGAGGTTCCCTTGAATGAAACATTTGTAGGCCATTGTCCTGGGTATGGTTACCCAGTACCCATTTATAGGTAGATAGGAGAGACTTTTTATAGGGCGTTTGTCTTTCGGCTAGGAAACCCTTTCCTCCAAGTGGTGCAAAAAATAAGCAAATGATATGAATACGACTCTCAGATCCAGGTAAGTATAGAATAGACAACTTGCATGGATATGAAGCAAGTAAGTATATAAGATGGATATCTCACTGTGAGTGTTATTAGTTTCCAGACGTTTGCTCGTTTTATGCCCACTTTCCCACTCCAACCTTACACTCTTGAATAAGGATTAATATATGACTCTCGTTCCAGATGGTACAAATTTATTGAGGGAACCACACGCAAACAGGCCGTTGTACTGAATGATCGAGTCAAACAGGTTTCTGGAACACTCATCATTAAGGATGCCGTTGTCGAGGATTCAGGAAAATATTTGTGCGTTGTCAACAATTCTGTAGGCGGCGAGAGTGTTGAGACAGTGCTGACGGTGACTGCTCCGCTATCTGCAAAAATTGATCCTCCCACTCAGACCATTGATTTTGGACGTCCTGCTGTGTTCACTTGCCAATATACCGGTAATCCTATTAAAACTGTTAGTTGGATGAAGGACGGCAAGGCCATGGGTCACAGTGAGCCAGTGTTACGTATCGAATCTGTAAAGAAGGAGGATAAGGGCATGTACCAATGTTTTGTTCGAAATGATCAAGAATCGGCAGAAGCAAGCGCTGAACTGAAGCTAGGAGGTCGATTCGACCCACCCGTCATTCGTCAAGCTTTCCAAGAGGAGACCATGGAACCTGGCCCAAGCGTGTTCCTGAAGTGTGTAGCTGGTGGTAACCCCACACCCGAAATATCCTGGGAATTAGATGGCAAGAAAATTGCCAATAACGATCGCTTCCAAGTCGGGCAGTACGTGACGGTCAACGGAGATGTGGTTTCCTATTTAAATATTACTTCAGTACATGCCAATGATGGTGGCCTCTACAAATGTATTGCCAAGAGTAAAGTGGGCGTGGCTGAGCATTCCGCTAAGCTTAATGTCTACGGCTTGCCCTACATCCGTCAAATGGAAAAGAAAGCAATTGTTGCTGGTGAAACCCTGATGGTAACATGCCCTGTGGCCGGATACCCCATTGATTCCATTGTTTGGGAGCGTGGTAAGTTGGACGATAAAGTAGCATATAATGAAACCACTTAATATAAATCATATAAAATCAGATAATCGCGCTCTACCAATTAATCGCAAGCAAAAAGTTTTCCCCAATGGCACTCTTATCATTGAGAACGTAGAACGCAATTCGGACCAGGCAACCTATACATGTGTAGCGAAGAATCAAGAGGGATACTCGGCTCGTGGATCGCTGGAGGTCCAAGTCATGGGTAAGTTAACTATTTCAGTTATAGCGCAAGTTTCCCAAAAGGAAGCTCTGCGCCAGTTTATCTTCTGGGTGGGTTAATTTTCAGCTTCGTCAAACCCCTGCAACGCTGGTCGTTTTTTCTGCTCACTCCAATAACTTATTCGACCAATCTCAGTACCGCCCCAGATAGTGCCCTTTGACTTTGGCGAGGAAACCATCAATATGAACGATATGGTCTCAGCCACCTGCACAATTAACAAAGGGGATACCCCACTCGAGGTGTACTGGACCACAGCGCCTGAACCGAAGCTCGGCGTGGCACGTCTAATGTCTAACGATGGTATCCTGATAACCAAGACGACACAGCGAATTAGCATGCTGAGCATAGAATCCGTGCATGCCCGCCACAGGGCCAACTATACTTGTGTGGCACGCAATGCTGCTGGCATTGTCTACCACACGGCGGAACTGCGTGTGAACGGTGATGCTTCAGGCTTTGCCTTTGATTCGCTTAGTAGTGCATTCTCCTAGACTGATAGTTACGAGTAGTCTAACGTTATATATTGTTTATCCTTCCCACCAATCCAAGTACTGCCTCAGATAGTGCCCTTTGAATTTGGTGAGGAGAGTGTCAATGAACTGGATATGGTCTCAGCCTCCTGCACAGTGAATAAAGGCGATCTGCCCATCGATGTGGCTTGGACAAAGAACGGTGGTCGGGTCTATACCAACGATGGCATTGTGGTCACCAAAACCAGCACACGCATGAGTGTCCTGAGCATTGAATCCGTCCGAGCTCGCCATGCTGGCAACTATTCTTGTGTGGCCACTAACAATGCCGGGGAGAGTAGGCATTGGGCCATTCTGGAAGTCAATGGTTAAGGGCGTAATTTAATTCATGTTTAGCCGAGATGTTGTTTCATTTTACTTTGCTTTCATTTTGCGTACCTCCTGTCCCAGTTTTGCCCCAAATTGTACCTTTTGATTTTGGCGAGGAGAGTATCAATGAGCTGGACATGGTCTCAGTCTCTTGCACCGTCAACAAAGGCGACTTGCCTGTGGATATTTATTGGACCAAGAATGGTGGACGCCTTTATACCAATGACGGTCTGCTAGTTAACCGCAATAGCCAACGACTGAGTGTGCTGAGCATTGAATCCGTGCGAGCTCGCCATGCAGGCAACTATTCCTGTGTAGCAACAAACAACGCTGGAGCTATCAGGCAATCGGCCATGCTGGCCGTCAATGGTTAAGATTAATCATTATCAGCAACTAATTCGATTTGATTTATTTGCTTCTTACTTGATCCAACATCTTCCCTACACCTTTAGTCCTACCCCAAGTGGTTCCCTTTGATTTCGGGGAGGAAAGCATCAACGAACTGGATATGGTCTCAGCTTATTGCACAGTCAACAAGGGCGATTTGCCCCTCGATATTGCTTGGACCAAAAACGGCGGTCGGGTTTTCACTAACGATGGGGTTGTGGTCACCCGTAATAGTCAACGGATTAGCGTGCTAAGCATCGAATCTGTAAGAGCTCGTCATGCTGGAAACTACTCGTGTGTGGCCACCAATAATGCGGGTGAAACCAGGCAATCTTCCCTGCTAGCAGTCAATGGTTAAGCCTTAGTCCTCCTTGCCGTTTCCTTAAGATTTTTCTTTAGATTATATTCAGTTTTGATACCCCATCCATCCAAATTAAATTTACTTATGTCAGTACCACCGTCCATTGCGCCCTTCTCGTTTGGCGATGATCCTGTGAATACTGGTGAAAATGCTGGGGTACAATGTATGGTGCAAAAGGGAGATGTACCCATAACCATCAAATGGACCCTCAACTCGCGACCTATTATTAATGGCGAGGAGGGCATTACCATTCTGAAGCTATCGCCCAAGACTAGCGTGTTGAATATAGCTGCCGTTGAGCAGTACCATCGGGGCATATTCAAATGTATAGCCGAGAATATGGCAGGAGCTAGTTATACCACCTCCGAGTTGAAAGTCAACGGTATATGCCAGGATATCGCTATATAATCATAGCTTACCTCTTCATTGTAAATAGATTATTTTATTTTTTTCCGTTATGATTTATCAAACTATTCATACAGTGCCACCCCATGTCCTGCCCTTTAATTTTGGCAGTGAGGTATTCAACATGGGTGATGTTTTGGGTGTTAATTGTGTGGTCCTGAAGGGTGATTTACCATTGGAAATACACTGGAGCCTAAATAACGAGTCCATTGAAAATGGTCAGGATGGTTTTACTGTCATGCAACTCAACACTCGTACGAGTTATCTCAGTCTGGATGCCCTGGAAGCCAAACATCGTGGAGTTTATAGTTGCATTGCCCAGAATCAGGCGGGTCAAGCTAAATTCGCTGCTGAATTACAAGTTAATGGTTGGTAGGCGACACGATACTGAATTTCATAAACTCTATCGGTAGCTTGTCTATTAACATTATTCAGGTTTATTCGGTGATTCAGAGCTGTGATGTGTGTGCTGAATATGTCCTTATGTAGACGAATCAGTCTGAATATTCATTATACTTTGCTTATATTAGTTGCGCCACAGATAAGTCAATTTTCTTTCGGAGACGAACCGCTGAATCGCGGCGAGGTTGCCAGTGTTACTTGTGTAGTTCCCAAAGGCGACTTGCCTTTAGATATTTACTGGACCTTAAACTCGGCACTGATAGTCAACGGTGAGCTAGGTTTTACCATAGTGAGACTCAATAAGCGCACAAGTTCTTTGAATGTGGACTCCTTGGAGGCTGCTCACCGGGGAAGCTACAAATGCATATCCAATAACTCAGCGGGCTATGCTGAGTATGTGGCCATACTAGAAGTGAATGGTTTGTACTAGATCTCGTAGGGATACATCTTAGAAGGTTATTTTTGTTTATAGTAAGATATTAGAATTGTTTTTATTTTTCTTATTTATATTCACTTATTTCGACCGTTCCAATTCCAATCCGTAAAGTACCCCCACAAATTCAACCTTTTGACTATGGCATTGAACCCGCCAATACTGGGGAAGTAACGGGTATATTCTGCATGGTACCCAAGGGTGATTTACCCATGGAAATACGCTGGACTTTAAACTCAGCACCCATTATAACTGGTGAACACGGTTTCTCCTTGTCGCGTCTAAATCCACGCACCAGTTCGCTGAACATTGACTCCCTGGAGGCTCGGCATCGAGGAACATACAAATGCATTGCGGCAAATAAGGCGGGCAGCACTGAGCACAGTGCTGAATTACATGTGAATGGTTTGTGCTGAACTCGGGATAATTTAGGATCATGTACACAATTATTTCATATATATTTTGATAATTTTACGCTGTTTTGTTTGTTTGATTTGTGTTCTAAAACCATTTAACCACTTCAAGTTCCGCCGCAAGTATTGCCGTTTAGTTTTGGCGAGGCTGCGGCCGATGTGGGCGATATCGCCAGTGCCAACTGTGTAGTGCCCAAGGGTGATTTACCTCTGGAAATTCGCTGGTCTCTAAACTCAGCGCCCATCATCAACGGGGAAAACGGTTTTAGCCTCGTACGTTTGAATAAGCGAACAAGTGTGCTGAATATTGATTCGTTGAATGCCTTCCATCGAGGTGTGTACAAGTGTATAGCAACCAATGAGGCTGGGAGCAGTGAATATATTGCTGAATTACAAGTTAATGGTTTGTCTGATCAGATATACATATGTGTAGAACAAATATATAAATAATATTGAATACTATGCTTAAGTAGCACTGAAAACAAATGCTGTGAATTTGCTGTTTAATGTTGGAGCACTCTGCACATCAAATACTTGAATAATACAGGCTGTGAGCTCTTTTCGCTATCCTGTTGCTAAATAGCATTTAAGACTGCTGAATAAAGATTCATATAGGTTGTGTGGTTGTGTGAAGAAAGCACCAAAAAAAGAGCTGCTTTTGTGAAAATTTAATTTGTTTTTAGTTAATGTACCTTACACGACTCTAGCTTTAAGTTTTTAATCCATTACCAAGTTCCACCACAAGTCATGCCCTTTGTTTTCGGCGACGAACCCTCTAACTACGGCGATAGCACCGCGGTCCAGTGCATGGTGTTCAAGGGGGATACCCCGCTCCAGCTGCACTGGACGCTGAATGGGCAACCCATAACAAATGAGAACGTGGGCATAAGAATCATTAAAATGTCACCGAAACTGAGTTCTTTGAGTATCGATTCCATCAATGGACATCATCGTGGAATATTTAAATGCATTGCCAGCAATGCGGCGGGCAGCGCAGAGCAAATCGCGGAACTTGTTGTCAACGGTTGTTAATTCATTTCACATTTTAATAAATTAAGTGAATGATAGTCGCCTTTTTCGGTTCGTTCCTTTGTTATTTTGATTTTAAAATTCCTACTATATCCTCCCACAGTACCCCCACAAATTAGGCCCTTTGACTTTGGCGAAGAGGCTTCCAACTCTGGTGAAACCATGGGAATACAATGTACGGTAGTCAAGGGTGATCTGCCCATTAACATAACCTGGGCTATGAACAATCAGACCTTAATAAGCGGTGACTGGGACGTGGTCATTGGTCGAATGTCCAGCAAATCGAGTACTCTTAATATTGATTATATATCGGCTGAGCATCGAGGTGTCTACACATGCCGTGCGAGAAATGAAGCTGGCGAGAGCACTTACAGTGCCGAGCTAAAAGTGAATGGTGATCCTTCTCTTAAATTTTTCCAGGGATTATAACTGTTGAGATTTGATATAATTTTTTTGATTTTGTTTGGTTTGATTTGTTATATCCTATTCCTAACATACCCCTGCCCTTGTCCTTGTTAGGGCTACCTAGCATATACCCCTTTACTTTTGACGGTGAGGCCAATGAGGGAGACAGTGTTCAGTTGACTTGCCACGTGGCGAAGGGTGATTTACCCTTGAGAATTCGCTGGACCCACAACGATCTGCCTCTGTTTTCACATCTGGGAGTAATGGCCAGCAAGATAGGCGAGCGGGTCAGTCTACTGACAGTCGAGTCTGTCAAGGCGGTGCACCTGGGCAACTACAGCTGCGTGGCCAGTAATAATGCGGGAAATACGAGCTACACCGCGGAGTTGTTTGTTAACGGTTTGCCAATTGCATAGTCAAAGAATCTTCGAGTATTAGACATTTTTTATGATTTTATTTAGTACAACTGTCGCCTAACACTAAACACTATCACTCAATCCTCAAACTCAGTACTGCCACAGATAGTGCCCTTTGCCTATGACGACATCATCAACAGGGGCGACTCTATAGACTTGTTCTGTCAAATCCAAAAAGGAGATCGACCCATCAAGGTGTACTGGAGCTTCGAGCGCAGCGCCAGCGATACGGATGCCAGCTCTGACGAGCTTCAACCCCAAATGCGCACAAACCGCATTAGCCCCAAGACGAGCATGTTGTCGATTCCAAGTGCTAGTCCTGCCCACACGGGTACCTACACCTGCATCGCCAGCAATGCAGCGGGCTCTACCAGCTACGGGGTCAATCTGACTGTGAATGGTATTCGAAATCGAATCTAGATCTACATTACTAGAGATACTACTTATTTAATGGGGTTTTGGTAACGTTTAAGGAGCTAACTCCGTTGTAGAACCGGTTCATGTGTGATTTGATACTAATCCATCTAACGCGTAATTATATTGCTCGTACTTATCTACCTGAATTTAAATACTGATCTTCCTATGCTTATAATGACTACTCCACTTCTCTCCTACATAAGTCTCACCCAAGATTGCACCCTTTGACTTTGGCGAAGAGTCTTTAAATTACGGTGAACCAGCTTCGGTGCAGTGTACCATTTTGGGCGGGGATCTGCCTATCAATGTCACCTGGCTACTAAATAATGCCACTATCGATAGTTATCATGATATCTCCTTCTCTCGCATTGGTAAACGCATCAACGTCTTATCCATTGAGTCGGTCTCTGCACACCACGCCGGCCTCTACTCCTGTCATGCTCAGAATAAGGCGGGATTGACCACCCACTCGGCGCGATTAATTGTGAATGGTTTGTCAGCTGACACATTGAGAATCTTATTTACATATTAAATAATCGTTTCATTGAGTTACGTTATTTATTAAACTTGTTTGGTTTTCATTTATTTAAATTCCCCCGACCGATTAGTACCGCCCAAGATAACACCCTTTTCCTTTGGCACGGAACCCATGAATTTCGGTGAACCTGTCTCTGTGCATTGCACCATATCGGGCGGAGATTTGCCAGTCTCAGTATTCTGGACACTGAATCGCCATCCGCTATTGCCGGAATTGGAAATATTCACCGAGAAACGTGGCCAACGCATACATAACCTCATGATTGATGCCATCGAGGCGAAGCATGCCGGCAATTATACGTGTATTGCCAGCAATTCTGCTGGTCGTGCTGAGCATTCAGCCGAGCTCATTGTAAATGGTGTGTAGCCCTCGCGGGGCTAACGACTTTTCAATATTCATATATATTTTTAAGTCATCGTAGTGTTAGTGTCTTTATTATATACGTTTGTTAACCCTATATTCCATAACACTTTGAAATGACATTTCTAAAATTTTATTTCCTACTCGGAGTTTCCCATACTTTACTGGGTTGATGCATATATGTGTAAGGGTATTAGTCCTTCGGTGTACCGAAGATAGCAACTACTTTATTGTTGAGATTGTATTTGTTAAATAAACTCATTTAATATTTCCCTATTCATATTATAATGTGTTGTGTGCTGTAGAAATGTGTGTGAACTCTCAGGGAAGAATTCTCAATCTCAATAATAATAAATAAATTTTTCAACCAGCATTGCCCAGAATAAGCCCCTTCTCTTTTGGTGAGGATTCCATGAGTTATGGTGAATTTGTGAATGTTCAGTGCACAATATCGGGTGGTGATTTGCCCGTTAACATCACCTGGACATTAAATGACAAGCCCTTTGAGGATTATCTAGAAATATTGACTACGAAGCGAGGCAAACGCATCAACGAGCTGACCATAGAAGCAGTCTCGGCCAAGCATGCTGGAAACTATTCATGCATAGCCGAGAATCGAGCAGGTCGTGTTAACCACACAGCGGAATTGAAAGTTAATGGTTAATACTCTGATAATCATAAGCTTGTAGCGTAATAGTTTTTTTTTTGTTCATTTAACCCTCCCGAAAAATCCTATCACATTATAAGTGGCTCCCAAAATTGCACCTTTCGACTTTGGTGAGGATCCTTCGAACTTTGGCGAATCAGCAAGCGTACAATGTTTGGTTACCTTGGGCGACTTTCCTGTCAGCTTTGCGTGGCACTTCAATGGCCGAGAAATCAATGAGAATGTCTACGATGTGTCCATGGTAAAGCTGGGCAAGAAGATCAGTGCCCTGTCGATTGACTATGTGCGCGATCACCACGCAGGCAACTATACCTGTGTGGCCGTAAATCGAGCCACTTCGGTTAATTATACCGCCGAACTGGTGGTTAATGGTACACAGAATCTGTTAATTCATGCTTGATCTTATGTTCCTATTTTATTTTTATTTTACTGTCCAATTCCTAACCCTTCCAAGTACCCCCAAAAATTGCACATTTCGATTTTGGTGACCATGCCGTAAATTTTGAGGAGTCGGTTTCGGTTAATTGCCTCATTTACTTGGGGGACTTGCCTATGGACATCACTTGGCTCTTTAATGGCGCTCATATTCAACCCTACACCGGAGTATCTATAGTCAAGGGTGGCAAGAAGGCGAGCATCCTGACCATAGACTCTGTGCATGCGGGTCATGCCGGGAAGTACACCTGTAAGGCGCGCAATGATGCGGATTCTGTGGAGTATTCGGCGGATTTGATTGTCAACGGTATTCAAGAGGGCATTGAATGCATTATCTATTGTTTTTTATTTAAATTTTGCAATCCCAAAACGTACAACTCGTCCACAGCTCCACCAAAAATTGCTCCGTTTGATTTCGGTGAGTCACCAGCAAACTTTGAGGATTCAGTCTCTGTGAATTGTTTGGTAACATCGGGTGATTTGCCCATTGAAATTGAATGGTTATTTGAGGGTGCACCGGTCAACTACGCCGCGGGTATTGCGGTCCTAAAAGGGGGGAAGCGAACCAGTCTTCTGACCATCGACTCCGTGCATGCAGGACATGCGGGCAATTACAGCTGCAAAGCGAAGAATAAGGCGGCCAGTAGTGAATTCTCGGCTGCCTTGATAGTGAATGGTTGGCAAGAGCTATATATTCTATTCCTTTATACATACAGTTTAGAGTTCATATTGATTTTAGACTTATTTTTTGTATTTGTCAAACCGCTCTTTAACCCCTATACTACTCACAAGTACCTCCCAAAATAACACCCTTCAGCTTTGGCGATGAGCCAGCAAATGTTGAAGATTCGGTCTCAGTGACATGTCTGATATCAACTGGAGATTTACCCATCGACATCGAATGGTTGTTTAATCACTACGGCATCAGTTCCTACTCGGGCATAATGGTCATGAAGGGTGGCAAAAGGAACAGTGTCCTGAGTATTGACAATGTCCATGCCAGTCATGTTGGAAATTACACCTGTCGTGCCAGAAATCAAGCAGCAGACGTCAATTACACGACTGAGCTAATTGTGAATGGTATAGAAAAAGAATCTTAAAACGCGATTACAATTATCTATTTTTATATATTTTGTGTTACTATTTTACTTAATTTAAAACCTTCTCCCTATCGTTATATTTTGCTGCCTAAAGCACCGCCCAAAATAACACCCTTTACATTTGGAGATGAACCTACAAATGTTGAGGATTCCGTCTCGGTAACTTGTCTGATATCCAGCGGCGACTTACCCATTGATATTGAGTGGTTTTTCAACGACTATGGCATCAGTTCGTATTCGGGTATAAATGTAGTCAAGGGTGGAAAGCGGAACAGTATGCTGAGTATCGACAATGTTCAGGCACGACATGCTGGGAAATATAGTTGCAAGGTCAAGAATCACGCCGCAGCAGTTAATTATACCACGGAATTGATTGTGAATGGTACTTCTCAGAGCTTTGGGTTATTAAGCACTTTTTTGTGCATGCGTATTTAGTTTTATTTTCCCTTACTTACCACTTTTCCTCCTACACCTGACCGTTTGCTTAAAGTTCCGCCCAAGATAACACCTTTCGATTTTGGAGAAGAGCCCACAAATGTGGAGGACTCTGTATCAGTTACGTGCCTCATCTCCAGTGGGGATCTACCCATCGATATTGAGTGGCTATTCAATGACTATGGCATCAGTTCCTATTCGGGAATCACTGTGGTAAAGGGCGGTAAACGGAGCAGTGTTCTGGGCATTGATAATGTACAGGCTCGCCATGCTGGCAAATACAGTTGTCGAGCCAAGAATCATGCTGATGCAGTTAACTATACTACCGAGCTGATCGTGAACGGTATTTCCAGCTAATACGATATAGACGTACTCGTAGATTTGGATTGTTCAATTTTAATTTATTTCGATTTATGTTCAAAGACTCTAATCACACTATAATATTGTATTACCTAAAAGTGCCTCCCAAAATCACACCTTTTAATTTTGGAGAAGAGCCCACGAACGTTGAAGATTCCGTATCGGTGACTTGTCTGATCTCAAGCGGTGATTTTCCTATCGATATTGAGTGGTTATTCAATGACTACGGCATTAGTGCTTACTCGGGTATTACTATCATGAAGGGCGGTAAAAGGACGAGCATGTTGACCATAGATAATGTAAGTGCTCGACATGCTGGCAAATACAGTTGCCTGGCTAAGAATCATGCTGCTGCCGTCAATCATACAACGGAGTTGATAGTGAATGGTATTCGAGAGACTTACTCCCTAATCAGCAATTGACAATATATAGTTTGTTTTTATTATTTGTTCGTTTCTTTTGATTTTTCCTTCTCCAAAGCCAAGCTAGAACTCAAATATCACAATATATGTTAAATTCCCATAGCTCCTCCTAAGCTAGCACCTTTTGATTTCGGTGCAGTTCCGGCAAACTTTGAGGACTCCGTATCTGTTAACTGTTTGGTTTCTTCTGGGGACTTGCCCATCGATATCGAATGGCTGTTCAATGGGGAGCCCATAAGCTATGCGTCGGGCATTGCTGTACTACGTGGAGGCAAAAGAACCAGCGTTCTGACCATCGACTCTGTGCATGCAGGTCACGCTGGAAACTACAGCTGCACAGCAAAGAATAAAGCTGCCAGCAATGAGTATTCTGCAGAATTAATTGTGAACGGTTGTAACACTTGCTATAGAGTATAATCGTGAATAGAATCTGCCAATATTCTTTATATAATTTAGTTTAATATTATCCCAATCCCAACTTATTCCTCAAGTGCCACCCAAAATTAGCCCGTTTGACTTTGGAGATGAGCCAGCAAATGTTGAGGATTCCGTATCCATTATGTGCCTCATATCAATTGGTGATCTGCCCATCGACATTGAGTGGCTGTTTAATGACTATGGCATCAGTTCATACTCCGGCATTAATGTTGTCAAGGGGGGAAAACGAAACAGTATGCTAAGCATCGATAGTGTCCAGGCACGTCATGCCGGGAAATATAGTTGCAAGGCCAAGAATCACGCAGCTGCCGTTAACTTTACCACTGAGCTTATTGTGAATGGTATTTGGCCCATTAGGTTAAGTAGTTGTTGTATTCTTTTTGTTTGGCTTATACAATTTTAGTTTGACAACCCAATAGACCTAAACAGAGCACATTAGTTGAACAAATACATCGTTTTCCATATATCGATTTTCATTAGTTGCACCTAAGATAGCGCATTTTGATTTCGGTGAGGCGCCTGTTAATTTTGAAGATTCGGTTTCGGTGAATTGTCTGGTTAGCTCGGGCGACTTACCGCTGGACATTGAGTGGCTTTTTAATGACTATCCTATAAATCATTACTCGGGGATTTCGACCTCCAAAATGGGTAAACGTCTAAGCGTTCTCATGATCGATGCTGTGAACGCTCGTCACGTCGGGAACTACACATGCAAGGCTAGAAACCTGTGGGCTTCCTCAGTCTACACTGCTCAGCTCTATGTGAATGGTATAGCTAAATTTGTACCGCATATATAAACTATGCTATTCTTGTATTTCTTTTTATTATCATTTACTCCAACGCCAATTTGATTGAAAGACATACGAATAAACGCAACACAATTGCATGATTGCTTTTGGCTGTTTTAAATTGACATTGTAAGCTTCATGTTTTGGCTTTTGTTTTGCTTGTTGAAAACTGCTAAAATGTATATGATATGAATGTGTAAATGAAGAGCAAAGAACTTGATGAAATCACCATAAAACTTCCGTCTTCTCCAAGGAATGGAAATTATTTTCAAAAGACTTAGGTAACGAACCTGAACGAACAGCTGAAAACTACTCCAAAGGCTTCTATGTATGCTATTTTCAATGATTTTAACCAATTTTTATCCTGAACAAGTGCCGCCCCATATATCCCCTTTTGAGTTTGGCGACGAGCCTGCCAATTTCGGTGACTCAGTGACCGTGCAATGCACCATTTCCAAGGGGGATCTGCCAGTGGATATATACTGGATGTTCAACGATTATGCCATCAACGAATATCACGGTGTGACTACCTCCAAAATTGGCAAGAAGGTCAACGTGCTGACCATCGATTCCGTGAATGGCAACAATGCGGGGAACTATACGTGTCGGGCCCGGAATAATGCTCAGACCGTGGAATATACGGCGGCGTTGATAGTCAATGGTTGGGCAGCTCCTCAAAACCGATTTATAGTAGATTTAGTTTATGTAGTAGAGCTCTATTATATGTTACACTATACTTATATTTTTTTTATTTCCTGCTGTAATTAAACCTAAAAAGTACTGCCCCAAATAACACCCTTTGCCATGAGTGCTCAGCCCACGCATCTGGGCCAGTATATAACCTATCAGTGTACCCTAACCGAGGGCGACTTGCCTCTGAACATACGCTGGACTTTTAACAAGCAGCCTCTCTTCAATGACGAAGATCAGGAAATACTTATAGCCAAAATGGGCAGACGCAGCAGCGTTCTGACCATCGAGAGTGTGGCAGCTAGACACGCCGGAAACTACAGTTGCCATGGCGAAAATGCCGCCGGCAAGGCCTCCTACAGCACCCAGCTGAAAGTGATAGGTCACTCCATACTCTACACTAAATACCTAATTTGCATATTTGAAAATATTATTACCTCTTGTCTTATTTTGTGCACTGTTTCTTTTCGGTTCTCCCAATGCACCACTCCTTCAGTTTTACCTCGCATCATACCCTTTGCCTTTGAGGAGGGTCCAGCCCAGGTGGGCCAGTACCTAACGCTACACTGTTCAGTGCCCGTCGGCGATCTGCCCATGCAGATCGACTGGACTCTCAATGGTCAAGCGATCAGTGCTGAGCTGAGCATAAGCACAGCCCGGGTGGGCAGCCGTGGCAGCGTTCTTACCATTGAGGCCGTTGAGGCGCCACACGCTGGCAATTTCACATGCCACGCCCACAATTTGGCTGGCCATCAGGTGTTCACGACGCTGCTGAATGTCTATGGTTAGATACATACACAGATATTTGATATGAGCCATTAACCTGTCATCTGTAGTGTAGTTGCTACTAACCCCATGCGTCTACTGTCTACTATTGGCTGCATGTCTTTTTCTCTTCTGTCTCTGTCTCTGGCTCTATTCTGCTCTTTGCCAATGCCTCTTTAACCTTGACTAGGCGCACATAAGACTTGCATGTACAAAATATCCTAGGCACTGTAATTTCTTTTTCTTCTGGATCCTTCTCGTAGAACTAAAACTAATTTAAGCTGCTACTGGAACTGTTTCCATGATAGATACCCTTTCAGTTAAATAGGAGCTTAGACTTTAAAAAAGGGGCAAACAATTAGTTGAGCAATTGAGTTGAAGGTCGGCGGACTTACGAATAAGTTTACATACTGAAGAGCCCCTGTACAAGTTCTTGTTATATTCATAAAAGATTCGAATTGAATATCTAAATATATATACTTGGTCTAAAGAGATCAGCTGCATTTTAAAGCTATTATTATTTTTATTATTTTGCTTGCAATTTTTTTGTATCAAAGTGCCGCCCAAGCTGGCACCTCTTCCAATCAATTCGCCACTCTATGTGGGCGACTACTATCAACTATCCTGCGCTGTTGTGCACGGAGATGCGCCCTTCAACATTACCTGGTACTACAATGGCCATCCGGCTGGTGAGCTGCCAGGAGTCGGCATTTTGATGCATAGCAGACGCAGCAGTTCCCTGAATATTGAAAGCGTGCAGGGCGGACACGCGGGCACTTACACGTGTATGGGCGCCAATGGGGCTGGCTACACGACCGTCGAGACGAATCTGAGTGTGAAGGGTTTGTTTCATGATCAGCTCTATGACTTGGCCTTGGATTTGGTAGTTGTAGCTCATAGACTAGGCAGCAACTGTACATTTCTTGCAACTTGTTACTCGCCACTGTCTCTGTTATCCTCAGTAAGAGTATGTCTCTCTGTGTTTTCCCTGGTGTTGGTTTGCTTAAGCACAAAAATGTATAATAACACATACTCATGCACGGCTTTTTGTGTATCTGTGTACCCCACTCCGTATCAGAATTGCCTCAAATTGAGCAGTTCCATTTCAATGCCAGCGGCGTCAATGGCGGCCAGGCGGTCCGTGTTATGTGCATGGTCACCTCTGGAGATCTGCCAATCGACATATACTGGCTTAAGGACGGACAGCCTCTACTAAGATCCATATACCACAAGATCGATGAGTACACATTGATTCTATCGCTCCGTAAAACATCCATTACCGACTCGGGCAACTACACGTGTGTGGCCAGCAATGCGGCGGGCTTTGCCAGTCGTTGGTCCACCCTGAAAGTGAAGGGTACATTCCTATAAATATGTATATATGTAATTCTATTTAAATTGTCCTATGATTTATACAGTGTTTTGTTTTTGTTTCGTTGTACAGAAACCTAGTCAGAAACATTAAAGGTTAGGCAATGAAAGTGAGAAGAGATAACATTTTGAAAGTCTAAGCTAGAGATGGGCGCAGGCGATAACAATTTGAATTAAATTAAAAAAACAACATTTCCCACCTCTGCTCATCTCTAGTTCAACGTAGACAAAAAAATCCAAATAATATTAAATATCCGAAAATAAGCTAGGGAAAGAAGAAATTTCGTTAATCAAGCCAAGCAATTTGATAAAAAAAAAACAAGAAGTCAAGGGGCTTAGATAAACAACTCTGGTAATGCATATAGGCATATTTTCATATACAAAATCTTGAATACTTACCACCTGGCACACCCACCCGATTTTCTAGAGCCGCCTCTTCTGGCCGCCCTGTCACTTTCCACGTCAGTTTGTGACGTCAACGATTACGTGCAGCTCACGTGCATTGCTAGCAGAGGTGCCACTCCCATTCGATTCGAATGGAGGCTCAATGGAAGACCGTTGCATGACGACGACGATGATGCGGATGCCACACAGGCGACGGTGGGAGAGCACACGAGCCTGTTGCTGATCAACAAGGCGCAGGCTCATCATGCGGGCAACTACAGTTGTCGAGCCAGCAATCATGTGGGCGAGGCTCAGAGACAAGCTGCCCTTATTGTGAATGGTAATTGGGAATCGAATATTAGCGGAAAATCACCGATTTTTGTTAATTCTCTTCAGCTAATCAAGATTTTTCTCCAGATTCGTATTTTTTGAACTTTTGCTCTTATAGGCCAAAAGACTGCTTAACAAGTTCGATTGAGATCTATCTACAAGTTTTCTCTCACTTTTAATAAACCACTTTATATATAGCGTGTACCTGGCTCTTTTCGCGGATTGCTATAAGGATGAATGTTAGTTACGACCTAATCTATCGACCTATGCATCCGATTTAAAGGAAAACGCCTAAGTGGCAAACAGCTCATTCGGCTCATTCGCATACATTTTAACTAGCAGCACACACACACTCACACCCATCCACCCATATACATATATGTATCCTTATAATGCACAAGATCGTATAAGCACTCCACTAGAGTTGTGAAAGGACTCACAGCCTGATACCTGCTTGAGCTTTCAACACGATATACACAGTTACAGATATGGAAAATGTTTTTATTTTAAATTCCGTTTTGTACATTCAAATGTGAAAAGGCTCATGCTCCAACACCGAATAAACCGCAAACAGAACAGAAATAACAACAGCTAACTACTCGCATATTAACCGCTTTTAATTGTCTACTAAATTTAATCAAAGCCTTTTGAAATGAAACTCTAAAGACTGAATCTTTGCGCTTCTTCCATAAATGTTAAAACCATTTGTACGCTGAGTGACACACAAGTCCCTGCTACGACCCTTCCAAACCCAGTCATACATCCTCAGACCTTTACCAACAGTCCCATCCAAATCCTTAATAATCCTTAACTTTAATTACTTTCATTTTCATTATGGCTTATGATTTACTTAGCTACTTAAGGCACAAAGCAAAGTCTGTTTGAAGCATAAATTTACAAAGAATCAGATTGATAAATCGTTATAAGAAACAACAGAAACAGATCTTCGCTTTGTTTAAATTGCATGTAATTTATCTTGTAATTACTAATTATTGTTATTGTTTCCTTAAACTCCAACTCTAATTTGTCCTTTAATACTTTGGTTATTTAATTGTGCTAATATCTTTAGTTGTAGTTTGGTTTATTGGCTGAAATAGATAATAAGTCAATTGTGGAAATATTTGGAATGATATTGATAGTCCTTTGTTAAATCAATCAATACACTTAAACAATTCTAATTGGGGATCAATGATTTACAAATAATCAATTATTTAAACTATATATCAGTTTATTCCAGTATCGGAGCAATGTTATACGAATATTTCCACATAGTTCTGCAAATTGAAATGAAGAATAATAATATGATATACAACTATCATTTCAGATCATTTCAGTTTGTAGAACAGAAAGTCCGTCCATCTGTTTTACGATTCCTAAAATCCGCATGCTTATTGTTATACGATAAAAAAGCCCCAATCAGACTTACTAATATATTATATTTTCTACAAAAATCAACAACCAACAACAACAACAGTGCCACCTAGATGGATACTCGAGCCTACAGACAAAGCTTTCGCCCAGGGCTCCGATGCCAAGGTTGAGTGCAAGGCAGATGGTTTCCCTAAGCCCCAGGTGACATGGAAGAAAGCAGTTGGTAAGTCTTATTGGGTTCTTTACTCTAAAGACCATTAAGATGATATTTTATTGCTTTCCTACAATACAGGTGATACACCCGGAGAATACAAGGATCTAAAGAAGAGTGACAATATTCGTGTTGAGGAAGGAACCCTGCATATTGACAACATCCAAAAGACCAACGAAGGTTACTATCTGTGCGAGGCAATTAACGGTATCGGATCGGGACTCTCAGCTGTGATTATGGTCAGTGTTCAGGCACCACCGGAGTTTACAGAGAAATTGCGTAACCAAACTGCTCGGCGAGGCGAACCTGCCGTGCTACAGTGCGAGGCGAAGGGTGAGAAACCCATTGGCATTTTGTGGAACATGA
Source organism: Drosophila repletoides (assembly GCA_018150835.1). Classification (NCBI taxonomy): domain Eukaryota; kingdom Metazoa; phylum Arthropoda; class Insecta; order Diptera; family Drosophilidae; genus Drosophila; species Drosophila repletoides. The sequence continues at coordinate 24,611,025 of JAECWQ010000089.1, read as the reverse complement.
ACAATATGCGCCTGGACCCCAAGAACGACAACCGATATACCATTCGTGAGGAAATACTCTCCGCTGGTGTCATGTCCAGCTTGTCCATCAAACGGACCGAACGCTCTGATTCCGCTCTGTTCACTTGTGTGGCTACTAATGCCTTTGGCTCGGACGATGCTAGTATCAATATGATTGTACAGGAAGTGCCAGAAATGCCTTATGCTCTAAAGGTCCTGGACAAGTCAGGTCGTTCCGTGCAGCTCAGCTGGGCCCAGCCCTACGACGGCAATTCTCCATTAAACCGCTACATAATTGAATTCAAGCGCTCACGTGCATCCTGGGACGAAATCGATCGCGTTATGGTTCCCGGCCACACTACGGAGGCCCAAGTTCAGAAACTAAGCCCTGCCACAACTTACAACATCCGCATTGTAGCTGAAAATGAAATAGGTTCTTCACAATCATCGGAAGCTGTAACCATTATCACAGCCGAAGAAGCACCATCTGGCAAGCCACAGAACATCAAGGTGGATCCAGTGAATCAGACAACTCTACGTGTGACCTGGAAGCCACCAGCACGTTCCGATTGGAATGGTGAAATCCTGGGCTATTATGTCGGCTACAAGCAATCTAACACCAACTCGTCGTACATCTTTGAGACCATTAATTTCATCACTGAGGAGGGAAAAGAACACAATTTGGAACTTAATAATCTGCGCGTTTACACTCAATATTCTGTGGTTATTCAGGCCTTTAATAAGATCGGCGCTGGACCCTTGAGCGAAGAGGAGAAACAATTCACTGCAGAGGGCACACCAAGTCAGCCACCCAGTGATACCACCTGCACCACCCTGACGTCTCAAACCATTCGTGTCAGCTGGGTTAGCCCACCCCTTGAGTCAGCCAATGGTGTGATCAAGACATATAAGGTTGTGTATGCTCCCAGCGATGAATGGTATGGTAAGTAGAAATCATCCGCTTAAAAAACAATTTTTAAAAATGACGTAGAGTCAATCGATATATGTATTTAATAACATTCATTTCATTACAGATGAGACCAAACGTCATTACAAGAAAACTGCTTCCTCTGACACTGTTCTCCATGGCCTGAAGAAATATACAAACTACACTATGCAAGTCCTGGCTACGACAGCAGGAGGCGATGGAGTTCGCAGTGTGCCCATCCCCTGCCAGACTGAACCCGATGGTAAGTCCAGACTCAAAACTTCTCTTGAAGCTCTGATTTAACTTGCATTTGCCCACCCAGTTCCTGAGGCACCCACCGATGTAAAAGCTCTGGTTAAAGGTAATGCCGCCATTCTGGTTTCTTGGCGACCACCAGCACAGCCCAATGGCATTATCACCCAATACACTGTATACTCAAAGGCTGAAGGCGCTGAGACTGAAACAAAAACCCAAAAAGTGCCACACTATCAAATGAGCTTTGAGGCCACTGAACTTGAGAAAAACAAGCCCTACGAATTCTGGGTCACTGCCAGTACCACCATTGGGGAGGGTCAGCAATCCAAGAGCATTGTGGCCATGCCCAGTGATCAAGTGCCCGCCAAGATCGCTTCCTTCGACGACACATTTACTGCCACTTTTAAGGAAGATGCCAAGATGCCTTGCCTGGCCGTTGGAGCTCCTCAGCCTGAAATCACCTGGAAAATCAAGGGAGTTGACTTTAGTGCCAATGATCGTATGCGTCTGTTGACAGATGGCTCGCTCTTAATCAAGTCTGTGAATCGTCAGGATGCCGGAGACTATTCCTGCCATGCCGAAAACTCTATTGCCAAGGACTCAATTACCCATAAGCTGATTGTGCTCGCTCCTCCTCAATCACCCCATGTCACACTCTCAGCTACTACCACCGATGCTCTGACCGTTAGATTGAAGCCCCATGAAGGAGATACCGCACCCCTGCATGGTTATACTCTGCACTATAAGCCGGGTTTGTATATGGAACTTTCATTAATGAGATTATTTGTTGGTCATAAATAAATATTTACAGAATTCGGAGAATGGGAAACTGCTGAAGTTTCAGTAGACTCACAAAAGCATAACATTGAGAGCTTGCTCTGCGGCTCACGCTATCAGGTCTATGCCACAGGTTTCAACAAGTATGTGGTATCCAATATTTGTAATATTAGGTACTAAAATATTATCTCTTTAGTATTGGAGCCGGTGAAGCCTCCGATATTTTGAACACACGTACCAAGGGCCAGAAGCCCAAACTGCCAGAGAAACCACGTTTCATTGAGGTTTCCTCCAATTCGGTTTCATTGCATTTCAAAGCCTGGAAGGATGGAGGCTGCCCCATGTCTCACTTTGTTGTAGAGAGCAAGAAACGGTATCCCTTTGGGCATTACTCAGCCACATTAAGACTTAGACTAACTGTCCCGTTTTTTTTTAGCGATCAATTGGAATGGAACCAAATCTCAAACAATGTCAAGCCCGACAACAACTACGTGGTACTCGATCTGGAACCAGCCACTTGGTACAACCTACGGATTACCGCCCACAACTCAGCTGGGTTTACTGTCGCCGAATATGACTTTGCCACACTCACCGTCACCGGAGGTATTTATGATCTGTTTTCCAATTCACATCTCTCACATTGCTTTTGTACATAGAAAACTACGTTAATAATGTTGCTGGGGCTGAGGCTGCGACTCCATGGCTAAGACTCCATGAGAAGCCAACTGATAAGCCCCAATAACATTATCCATATACAAATAACAAGCTAGGCATAAAGTAAACATGTTGTACACACTTTTTCCCGAGTTGAATATGCTTTTTACCAAAATCACCAAAATGAAAATGAGCAAATTTTGATTTATATTTTATCAATTTATTCAGAACAAATCGCACAGTATTTATTTCAGTTTTTTTTCCCAACCACCAAGCTTGTCAAATATGGAACTATAATAAATTATAATTATGATTTCTTTTAATTTACTAGTAATATTTCGATCGAATGCCAGAGCTTTGAACGCAGCAGCATTAAATAGTGTACAAAACATATATTTTTATTGCGTAAATGCAATTTGTTTTTTACGTTTTTATATGTATATGTATGTATATGTATATGTATATGTACAAACCCCAAGAAAAGCAAATGCATTGTTCTACAATCTCAAAAAAGTTGTATAAATAGCTTAAAACTAATTTCACCAGTTCACCTGCCACCTACTTATAGTTTTATATGGTTTCTATAATGATTTTGTAATTGTTTTCTGCGCTGTGACCTCTAGACAATACTAGTAGTACTCTAGAAGACCACTTTAGTCTTAATTAATTAATTCATTATTTAAATTATATCATTTATCATTATTTCTTATCTACATCCTTTAAATTGTTCCAACACATTTTCTTTTTGCATTTATTGATGTGACCAGTCCGTGGAGATCAAGTATTTTGTACATTTTAGAGAGAAAGAGGCATCAAGAATGTCCTGCCCGATTTATCAGTAAATGTTGTAACCCCCTGTTAATTCCGTAAGCGAATTGTATATTGCTTAGTTCGTTCAACTAATTGAATCTCTCTGCAGCCAAGCAAATTAAGTAACCCCTTCCTGGATTGGCATTTGGAACAGGTTATAGAGCAAGTGTACAAACTTTTTCGCAACTGATCACACAAGTTTCATTCAACATTTTTTAGTTTCATTGAGTCACGCATTAAGAAATCGATTTTGATTTGAATTATTATTAATTATTAGTTAGTACAGCTTTTCATTTGATTTTGACAATAGCAAAATGCTCATTAAACCTACTCTAACTTAAAGAAAAAAAAGTCAACTTGAGGATCGAGCAGAGCCAAATCGAACACATTTCTCAAGCACAACAACCAAAGATCCATTAGCCGACATTCTTATTACTCGTAAATCCACAAGAGAGCTGAGTTGAAGACAACCTGGAGAATACCAAGAAGAGAAAGCATTGCATTTCTTATATCTGAACATTCATTCATTCAACACTAACATTTTTTTCGATTTCGATTTCGATTTAATATTACGATTACAATTCAGTTATGTCATCAAGTTATAGTTGAGTTCCACCTTAGTTAGTTAGTTCGATCTTTTATTTGAAGTTACTCGTACCTCTTGAGATCTTGGCAATCGATCTCGATCCCAATCTCGTTCTTGATCACGTTCTCCTACTCATTCTCTTGAAAGCTGCTACACTTGGAATGCTATTAAATGAATTTTTCGAGTTAATTTAAATTCGTTTAGCGTTTCGACTAGTACCATTTACCATTTACTTAATTAGTTGTAAGCTCTTACGGATAAAAAACAAATTGCATTTGAACGTATTACAAAATAATGTTATTTATTTACACATACTCTTACAATTATCAAGTTTAATTATCAATTTAAAATATACAACAATAGCTACAAACTGTAGTTTTCATATAAATAATACTCACTGCGTCCAGCTCTGAGTTCTGGGCGTTGTAAAATACTCGTAGTCTAAATCTAAATCTAAATCTGAAACTTAAACTAAATCTTTTTAAGTGTATGTACTTACTTAGTATAAGTAATTTTCTTTCTCAACTATTTGTGACACTTCTCCACATTTTCGAACACGTTACAAAAAGTACAAAAGTTAATGCGAACTCCACTCAACTCGACTCGAATGAAAGCAAGGCTAACATATTTATATTTGTCAATGTATTTGTTTATGTTAATGTGTGTACTACTATTTAAATGAGCGCCAAGAAATAATTGGTAATTGATCGCGATTAGTGTGTCTGGGTACAAAAGGCAATGTACGAGAAGAAGGCGAAAGACAAGGAAGAAGAGAGAGCGAGCAAGCTCTTAAGAGTTTGTTCTCTTTCCTAATTTGACATTGGCAACTGTTGCTGCTTGAACCTTTCTTCTCTTTACACTCATACACTCATACACTCATACATACATTCACACTCGCACTCATACTCATACTCATACATACTCGCATCTTTAACTGTCTCTCTCCCTCTCTTGGTCTACATGTGAAACACTTTGGTTGTTGTTGTTGTTGTTGTTGCAGGCACAATCGCACCCTCGCGTGATTTACCCGAATTAAGCGCCGAGGATACAATCCGCATTATCCTATCGAACCTAAATTTAGTAGTGCCGGTCGTGGCGGCTCTGCTCGTCATAATCATAGCGATAATTGTTATTTGTATTCTGCGTAGCAAAGGCAATCACCACAAAGGTATCTATAAGTATATCAAACTAATTAAATATGTATTTCTTTTTTTTCGCTCCTCTCTATCCATCTATCTATCTATCAATAAAACAAACAACCACAAACCACAAACCACAATACACAAAACGAACATTCGCGCTTGGTTTTTATATACTCCCCCACTCTTCCACTTTGTCAATCTGTCAATATTCATATATAAACAAAATATCCAAAATATCTTAAATGTTTTGCGATTTCAATTGCCTGCTCTGTTGTTGCATCCAATAAATGATTTGCATGCTCCTTTATGGTAAACACATATCGAATCCGAATCCGAATCCGTATCCGAATCATAACCAAAAGGCACCATTGCACCGCTCGATGATGGCACCGGCCATGGCAATGTCCATGCCCGCATTCCCTTACCCGCCTGGATGCCCGAGTGGCTGGATCTGAACTTTATGGTGCCTCTGATAGCCACAGTGGTTGTGGTAGCCGTTGGCATCTGTGTTGTGTGTGTGGCGCTCTCCCGGAGGCGAGCGGATGACTTGCGAGGCGGCCAGAAGGATGTCTATTGTAGGTTTGCCTGTGCCTTATCATTGCACAGACTCGCAGGGCTCCTGCTTCTGTATTACTCCTATTAATTATTATTTTCGACAAATTTTATTTCTGTTTGCCGCTCCAAAATGCTGAATACTGTGCGGCTGAGTGTAAATTCAGCATATTTCTATTTATATATTCAAAACTCTTTTCGATATCGAATGATCGCACAGTATTCACATTATGGCCGAATTTCAAATAAATACAATGCCGTCACTCCACAACAAATACGGGTAAACTTTGAAATCTTATAAAATGCTCATCTTTATACATATATATATATATTTAATATAATAATTATATAATAATCAGTTGCATGACTTAACCATTATCTCGATATAAAAATAATATATGCTTACACCCACTAAAGAGTACACTGACAAAAATATACCAAGAAGTTTTACACGCTTACAAAAATATACCAACAAAAATTACAAATTATAAATAATATATACTCCGATATAGTGTGAACTGTGTATTATATATGTGTATCGATATCTGTATATATATATTATTATACTCGTATGCTACTCATAGAACAATCATCGATTTTCCATCGTCATTAAAGCCATTGGAAAATGATTTAAGAATACTTATGTGTATATAGACTTGACTTGATTTGATTTGAAACGAAGAACAATCTATTCATTTGAAATACACAATTATTGTGGCATTATATTTGAGAATTAATCTCTGATCCTGTGAGTGATTAATTCATATACGAGTATGCAAATGGCCCATTATATAAACTAGTATAATACCCTATGATAATCTAATCTCCATTGTTGTAAATATGTTTTGCTTATGCCCTAAGCAACCAATTTTCACAGTCCAAATAACTTTTCCTACTATTTCACAACAGACAGACATACAAACATATGAATTTTCCTACTCTATCGATACATTTTTTTGTTGTTGAGTTTACACATTTCCAACCTCTTTTTTAAACGAAACCAAAACTAAGATGCTTTTTGAGATCGTAAATGAATATAATAATGCTAAAGTAAAGTAAAGTAAAATCATAAAAATCAAGCTTAAATTCAAAATTTAATCATCGCTCATTCATTCCATTCATGCCATTATATCATGAATCCTTTGAAAGTTGGTATATTTTGAAATCAAACATAAAACACGTAATTCCTTTTGGAAACTTGTATTTTTGAGCTACTAATTAGCACTTTAGCGTCTTGAGATGCCGCACCAAAAAACCAAAAAACCAAAAAAAAAACAAATTTCCTTAAAATTTCTTGTTGAATTGCAAAAATATTGTGAGTGACGGAACAAAGCTGATTGATACAAAAACAGAAGTAAAGTATGCGAGTTAACTTTTGAGCAGCATTCAAAAAAAAAAGGAAAAGCATCTTCAGTCTTTCACTATTGAGTTCGCGATATCATATATTAATTCTAGACGATGTAGTTTACAATCAGACAATGGGACCCGGCGCCACCCTGGACAAACGCCGCCCGGACCTGCGTGACGAACTCGGCTACATTGCACCACCAAACCGCAAGCTGCCCCCTGTGCCCGGCTCCAACTACAACACCTGCGATCGGATTAAGCGAGGTACAGTCATAAGTAAGCATCTAAACTTCCAATGCAACATTTATTAATGCCAGGACTATGCCAGCGAAGTCCACGCCCCTCCAAAGGCAATTGGTCTATCACTGTGCATTGGCTGAGGCTTGGTTTTTTCTTCCATTTACTTTGCGTACAAAAAATACATTCAAAAAAGAGATGAATCAAATAGACTATTCATATTTTGCGTTGCTTTTGCATACTACACATACATATATACACAATGGGGCTGGGACCATGCCCATCATATAAGACATACATACATACATACAATCATCCTTACATACGCCACCATAGAGCAAAGCTTCCTCAGAAGAAAATTCTCAATTTCGCTTCTTAAAGTCGCTTCTTATCATTTTAAACCCACCCGATCTGAACAAGAAAAATAGAGTATTATTAAATGTTGTACTGAGTTTAGATTATTTTATAATTATTTGATTTCTTATTAATTATTTATGTTTAAATGAAAATTCTACCCCGAACTACTCCAAATTCCTCCCGTTTCGGTTGCTGTTGCTTCAATTGCTTATTTTTTGCGTTGACCCATCCGTGATGTTGTATGAATATTGGAAATTGAATAAATATAATAAAAATGAACCCACACTCACACAAACACAAACACAAAATTGAACTGAACCGGTTCAGGTCGCAGTGGTTTGCGCTCGAACCACTCCACTTGGGATCCACGCCGTAATCCGAACCTGTACGAGGAACTCAAGGCACCTCCAGTGCCCCTGCATGGCAATGTCAATCATTACGGCCATGCCCATGGAAATGTTGAGTGCCATTATAGACATCCAGGTAGGAGAGGCTCCTGGTTTTTATTTCTTAAATTTTTCTGTTTTTTAATTCTTAATTTTAGTACCCAACCCCCAACTAAAACGAAACCCTTGCCCCATTTAACCTCTTGATTGACCTTTGATCTTAAATATTCATTTATAATTTATGAACTCTAACATCTTGTAGTCTAACCCAGTCTCAAAGTGCTTACCTCAGATCGTGAATAGTAAGTAAAGCCCTTCGGGAAAGGCCATTCTGTGTGGCAGATCGCTGTCTTTGTACTAAAACACTAAACAATAAAACAATTACCAAGAACAAACACCAGGAAACATTCCTTGCAAAACTAACATAATATTTACTAATCGGAATCTCTTCCCGTAAGGCATGGAAGATGAGATCTGCCCCTATGCTACGTTCCATCTGCTCGGCTTCCGTGAGGAAATGGATCCCACCAAGGCAATGAACTTCCAGACCTTCCCCCATCAGAATGGACACACACCTGTTCCCGGACACGCCGGTACCATGTTGCCACCTGGTCATCCAGGACATGTACACTCACGCTCTGGATCCCAGTCCATGCCACGTGCCAACCGCTACCAGCGCAAGAACAGCCAGGGTGGACAGTCCTCCATCTATACACCAGCACCCGAATACGATGATCCCGCCAACTGTGCCGAGGAGGATCAATACGTAAAAACTAATCTTAAGATATTCTGAAAGAGTTGTGAACAGACTTAATTTCTTTCTTATGAACTTTCAGCGTCGCTACACTCGCGTCAATTCCCAGGGTGGCAGCTTGTACTCTGGCCCCGGACCCGAATACGACGATCCCGCCAATTGCGCACCCGAGGAGGATCAGTATGGCTCTCAATACGGCGGCCCCTACGGACAACCCTACGATCATTATGGCTCTCGTGGTTCTATGGGACGTCGCAGCATTGGTGAGTGAAATATATTTCAAAGAAGAGTGAAAGGGAATACAAGAATAAATATTTTAACTGTTTTAGGTTCTGCACGCAATACAGGCAATGGCTCTCCTGAGCCACCACCACCCCCACCACGTAATCATGATATGAGCAACTCCTCATTCAACGACTCCAAGGAGAGCAATGAGATCTCAGAGGCCGAATGCGATCGCGATCATGGACCACGCGGAAACTATGGTGGTAAGTGTTCGATTGCCTCTAGCAGAGAGACCCATTTCCACCTTACCTTAGTTCAAAACTACAATTTGAATTATCCGATATAGTATATAAGCTGAATATTCATACATTTTTAACACGATAATTCAAAATCTTCTTAATTTCTAATTTTTTAAAATTTGTTTATACATTCATATAATAAAATCTATCAGAAGAATCCAATGAGGGTGAGTGATGTGAAATCAAATCAAACTTGATATAATATTCATTCATAGTTGTTTATTCGAATCCCTTTCTAAAATACTTGTACGTTATTTACCACTCACACAACTCACCTCATTCTTCGTAATTATTGCAAAGATCACATGATTCTCCCCACGATCTCATAAATGGAATGTATTCATTCTTCATTCCCCGTTCATTGCCATTCATGAGTCATTTCGATAGTTTCGATAATTTCGATTCTCCTGATGCACCTGATACTCGTATGTTCGTCTCCACAACAAATATTCATGCTGTGTTTTGCTAAAGTTTCAAGACAATAAATATTTTGTTTTATAATTTTAAATATACTTTTTTTTGTGTTAAAAATATTAACCTCGGTTTTGGTTTCATGTTTTTCAAAATTTTTACTTAAAGCACAATAAAATACACTCCATTTCATTTCAAGAAGCACAATTTCCATTCTCCATTTTAAAGGGTTTATTTAAAGCACACTTCAATGTTTTATGTTTGTGTCTAATTTAGAATTTGAGTTTTAATTTTTATCTTTTTTCTCAATAACTAGTAAAGAAAGGCTATTTTCGGCGCACCGAATATTACATACCTTTGCAGACTGGAATAACCATTTGATTGTTCCATGTTAATAGACATAACTAACTTGTAGATCTTATTAACATTTCTTGGGATATCCATACTACAACTTTTGGGGCAATTATACAATAAGCTATAAGATATAGTAGTCCGATCTTAATCATTTTTGGCATCCAACTTGTAAGTTTCTTTGAGAAATCTTAACATTTGCCTCCTTGCTCCTCCCTATAGTATCTATGAGAAATAGTGTTCCGATCCGTAAAACTCGTTTGCATTGAGACACACAGAAACGACTCATCTCCAGATCAATAATATATATGTATATATGTACTCTACATTTTCTCTGCAAGGGTATAAAAACTCATAGAGTTCATTTCATTAAACTCATGTTCAGAAAATCGCATGAGTTGGACTAGAAAATTGTTCCTCGAATGAATATTAGCGATAAGTTAGATATTTAAGAGCATCATCGAGGGATATTATTTATGATTTATTTTATGCACGTTTTAAAACCACTTCACATTTTATTTGATTTTATATTTCATTCTGTGTTTTCTTTCTATGTTCTTTTATTTTCTACGATATTCTAAACCAATACCAATATACATTACATATTCTACTCGTACTTTCGGTTGCTCAATTTAAATAAATTTGGGGTATTTAAACACGAATTTCTATTGCAATTATGTCGATTACCAAATATTCAAATAAATATTATAAAAACGAATACGAATACGAATCGAATACGAAACGAATACGAAAACAGCTGTGAAAAGATCCCCACAACCGAAAGATCAACGCACCACCGAAGAGATGCGTAAATTGATTGAGAGGTAAGAATCGAGTAAATATAGAAAGAGTATTGAAAGTCTACTTACGCATATCAAACCAAAAATTGCACAGAAATAATATGCAAAAAAAAACAGAAAATTATTAACTCAGTCCAATGGACGAAAATACTAATAATAAAGTTGGATAACTCAATAGAGCACACACAATAATAAATTGCAAATTTTGGAGTATTATTTGGATGTTTCCGGATTAACTTTTCACCGATTGCAGCCAAGTTATTAGAGATAATTTCTATGCAATTTTCATATATATATATACGTCTCGAGCAACTTATGATCAGCTACTAACCCTAACTAAATATGAAATATATATTTTGTTTCATTTAAAACTATTGACTGACTCTTTAGTCGCAGACATTTGTAAGTTTCAATCTAAACTAAGTGTCAAGTCTTTTGCATGTTCTAACCGCGATCGCTATGTAAATAATAAAGCTAATTACTAAGTGTGCATGTTTCTTAGTTTATCTCTAATAACAGTGATTAAGGTCTAACTATTATTTTCCTCTATGTTTATTTGTTCTGTTTGGTTTGTTTTTCGTTTCGATTGAAGGCAAATCACAGTTGAGTGTTTCGACAGTACCCAAAGCATTTATCATTTGATAAACTATTCAATTACATACTTGTAGCATAATCCTATATTAATCAAAAGGCTTTAAATGATACTCGTACTACCTTAATACTCGTATACCTATATATTGACGTAATGCTCTCACTGCGAGTACTCGTACTATCTAATAATTTCTGCAACTTGGCGCTTGGTCTTGGCTTGCCGGGCACAGAACCACCATGAGGCACCATTACCACAGACCCGCAACTAGAAAAAAAGCTATCTTTGGCACGCCGAAGACTTAAATACCCTTGTAGATAATACGTATCTGGTTTGAAGAAGTCCGATAGAGTCGAACTATATGAAATCTGGTGTATATCAGCCAAAGCAACCAATCATTCCTATGGCAGTTAAATCATAGAGAATCGTTTTTGGTGCTATATGTTGCAGATACTATCAAAGACGTTCCTTTTTAATTTCCAATCTATAATTACTATGGCATCTATTTGATATATATCTAATCCAATCCAGTTTCGAATAGTTTTAATATACGTTCTGCCTGCAGCAAGTTAAGTTTCAGGCACTTCAGGAGCAGGCAGATAAAATGGCTGGGTATATAATTTACTATAGGAATATCTATCTTTATCTACAAATATGTATCTACAAGGGTATAAGGGCATATGAAAATAATTACACAACCAAAACGAAGACTAGAAAGAGTCAAGCAATGCTTTGGTTGCAGAAATAAGCCTACAACATCTACAGCTATTATTATTTGAGTTAATTAAATATGATTTGTGAATTTAATATAATATTTATTGAAATATTTAATTCAATTACCACCGATTCCCAACAGAAACGAAGCCGGCCCAAAACAACTCCAACTCCAACAAGCAAATGGCGCAGGATTCACAGCCTACGATACTATGGCAGTGTAATTTGTAAGCTACTCTCAGTGGGCGTGGCATTTTAGCTTAGTGTTTCAATGAGTCAGTGAAGTGCGTGGGAGTTGAATGACACACACACACAACACACAATACACACCCATTACAGTGGTGCACAATGGAAGAGACAGTCAGAAATATTCGAAGAGAAAGATCGCAGAATTAAGCAACGCATATAGCGCATACATACATATAAATATAATTAATTAATTAATTACTATTTCAAGTATTTATAAACAAAATTAAAAATAATTATCTATATATTCTACAGACTCGTGACTCACGTACTAAAGAGAAAAAATACCAAATGCAAATCAATTTTGCATTTACATATTGATAAAAAAAAAAAAAACAGAAGAGAAAAAGAAACATTTGAGTATTTATAAATATGAAATTGTATGTGAACAGTTTTACATGATTGAAAGTAATTTTTAATATTGTATTTTAGTTGTAAGTCAAAGCAGAACTACCAAAATATCAAGAATGACAACCTAAACACGAAAGCTGATCTGCTCTGGACTCGAAGAGTATTCAAAAGATACTTTCGATTTTACTTTTTGCCATCTACGCCAAAAGCATCAACTCTTTGCCTAGCCTAAGTCAAAGTCATATTATTATTATTAATTGCTAGATATTGTTTTTGAATATTTTGTATGGTGTGTAAATCCTAACTACTCTATATTCTATACTCTATACGAGCGAGTATAGGGTATACAATTTGTATCGACGGAAACAAAAGCCGGCTAACAAAAAGTTTGAGTTTTACTTGCGTTGATTTGTGATTTTCTAATTTCTAATTTTAGCATTGTCTGAGCCAATAATTCAAATATTGCTCTTCAATTATTATAATATTTTGATATTTAAATTATTTAATGAGTTCTTTTTAAATGCGCTTCCAAACTTAACAAAGAGAACCACTCACATTTAAGCAGAGCAGAAACAAAAACAGTTTGTCAAAGGCACAAATAGTCTATACAGCATTAGCCAATACGAATACGTAATACCCTTTAGCCACACTCTCTAAATTGTATTATACAAAGAAGCCCTCGCCCCCCCCAAGCGCACTTTTTCGTTTGCAGATCCATTAAATGATATATTTTTTATGCATTTCAAGCTTTAAGAATATTTAAACTGATATTGGGCAGACCTCAATTTGAATTTGGAAAAATTATATTTATTTATTTAAGAAGTCTTTAATATTCATAAGTTATGCAACAAATTTGATTGAGAAATACACATTAATTTTATTTGAAATATTCTCTTTATTATTTGGTTTCTTTTATTTATTCTACTGTTTTCAGGTCTTCTGTTGACTGCCTGCTAAATATGAGGCTACTTTCAATACTCAAAGACTGAACTATAGAGAAAAAAATGCTAATATATGTAATTACGAGAGTTTTACAGAATGCAAAATTTGCTCAAAACGTAGAAATAGCAAAGCATTTGAAGGTAGTCCTTAATTTAGCAGGACCTTCGCCTTATTCATCTATTTTCCAGGAACCATTTTACTTTGTTTCCTTTATCATTTCATTATCATTTATCATTTTTATCGTTTTCTGATCTGATCTGTTCACACTGAAAACATACGATTTATATACACATCCACTATAATCCTACCTAGGTATACCGATTTTATATATGAATGTAGTGTTGTGACTAAATCTTGCTTATATATTATGGGAAATTATATGAATGTACTACAAATTTTGATGGTAAACGAACTACAAATATTGAATAGAGTTTAGAAGAAAAGGCATTTAATTAATATATACACAATATACAAGCTTTTCGATCTGAAAGAAAAGAGAAAAACTTACAAATTTTCAAGTAATTCAGACTAGACTCGAGCAGAGTATTCAGAATATACGAGAATACGAGAAACAAACGTTGGATTTCAAAAATTGTAACGAATAGCAGAATATAAGAAATACTCGAATAATAATTAACAATTTTCGGCAAATCAAAATCAAAAAAGAATATTTAACAAACAAATTAATCTTTGAATACTAAAACTTTCGAAATTAGCAAGCAGATCCTTGCATTTGCTTAAACTAAACTAAGTAATCTCTACATCAAATATTACATTTTCATACTTATCACGCATATTTGAATATTTGCTTTTTGTGTTGCTTCAAAAATAAATAAAAGGGAAATTGAAGAGGAAATTAAAAATAAAAAATATATAGACAAAAAGAAAGAATGGAGAAGGAGAAGGAGAAGGAGAAGAAGTGAAGAGAGGAATAATCATTAAGCCTAACAAGAAACGAGCCTATTTTGTAATTATTTAGCATTAAACATGCATAAACATAATTAACATAATTTTCTACTTAACTTTACTTAAAACGCATAAATCAAAATTAAAATCCATTAAAGCATTAAAGCTAAAAATAAATAAATATTTGTAAGTCAAACCTAACCCCAAAAAAGACAACATTCAACTTCAACTTCAACTTCAACGCACATCACGAAGAAAAACACTTAAAAACGAGGAACTAAGCAAAGAGAAGTACAGAAGAAGGAAGAAGAGAAGAAGAAAGACGAAGAAATTAAGAAGAGAAACACATTAGAAATAAGGCAGAACAGTTTAAAACGCATACTAATCACTCGCTCCTTCTTAACCTACAAAAATATTAATCATTTACTCATACATAATAATTAATACATACATACAAACATACATAGGATATATGAGAAGAGATACTCGTAATAATCCAAAGATATCCAAAGATTAAAATTCGTAAATCGTAATTCGTAATTCGTAATTCGTAATTCTTAAGCGCGGCATTATAAACCTAAACAAATACTTCAAATATGTGTATTACTAATTAAAAATTACAAAATATATATACTTATATACATATGTATTAACTACATGCATATATATTAATATTGAATGTATTGAATTGACATGTAACCACTTTACACACACACACACGCCTACACGTACACGTACACCTAAACCTACACCTATACTCCTATACTCACACACACGCAGTTACACTGTCCGAACGATTACAGACACTTGGAATCCATTGAGTCCTAATCAATTTCGAATTTCGGACCAAATACAAATACGAAGAAACGAAACGAAACGAAACGAAACGAAACAAAAAGAAAAGAAAACAATTCAAGCAAGCAAA
Source organism: Drosophila repletoides (assembly GCA_018150835.1). Classification (NCBI taxonomy): domain Eukaryota; kingdom Metazoa; phylum Arthropoda; class Insecta; order Diptera; family Drosophilidae; genus Drosophila; species Drosophila repletoides. Next base: position 24,595,482 of record JAECWQ010000089.1, on the reverse strand, counting down.
ACTAAATTTGTCAGTTTCAGTGTCATAAAATTCAAGCAAAACCAAATAAAAACTAAATAAATGCCAATATATGTTGGATAAAACAAAAACAAAACCCCAATCTTCTCTCTTACTAGCATTAATTTTCATTTATAGTTTTTTTTTTTGAATTTACCACATTAAAAACCAAATTGATTTATTTCTTTTAACTTGCATTTTGGTAAGAAAAAAATAATATTCTTATACAGAGAGAAAACATCGCTCTAAAGACAAGCTTGATCAATCTTAAATTGAGAGCAACAATGTCTTGGAATATTTTCAGTTCGAATCGGCATTAACGACAATTTTTGATCTCAGATTAAGCTGAAAATAGCCATAAAATAAACTGAAACTCATAATCTTGATCAAGGATCAAATTAACTAAATTGTCTTTCCCTCTCTTAATTCTTCTGGGACCCTATCCTTGCAGGTAAGAACACTATTTATTTGGACCGATTGTTCGTATGGAACATATAGTGGACTAATCTTGATCACTTTTGATAATTTCACTCTTTCTTCTGCTTTGTAAATTTCATTAGAACACCATGAAAAACATTTTCGAAATGACAAATTTTAAGCTGATTGTTAATACGAAACAAAAAAGTTTTCATATATACATTTTTTAGACCGCTTGCTTCTTTCTGTGCTAGCTAAATGATAAGGGTATTCGATATTAATAATTTTTCGTACGTATTTACAAAACACAAGCTTTTCTAGTTTGGAATGAAAAGTTGAACTGCCTTAATATTAACGAAATAATTTCGAAGTCGAATTCGAAATTCGGTATTCGTTTTCGAGTCATTTATCAAAGTTTTTTTTTGTTTTTTTTAGATTCTTTGAACGCCATCTATGTGTAAGATTTAAATTGGTAGTTTTTATTTTATATAAAGCGCCATCTATATGTTAGTAGTACTAGTTGGTGTACTGGCTAAGACTGTTCTCAATTGGTGCTGAGCTCGAATTCACAGTTTTTCTTTCAGTCCTTATTATTTATCTAATTCCCAAGCCTTTCGAAAAGAAATACAATCTTTTCAAAATTGTTGGATTATTTGATTATTATTTCTTTTCGTTAAGCTTCGACAACAACTGTTAAACAAACAGGAATAAAAGGACATTTTCCGCTAATAAAATACTACATTAATCACAGGGAAACGAAATATGATAAAGAACAGAACTATTAGTTCTAATCTTTTTTCTCTTCTGAGAGCGAAGAATGCAGAATCTAAATAAAAAGTTGAATTTAAATTTGTCGCTTTAATAGAGTGAGAGTGAGGGAAAGGGGGCGAGAGAGCTGGAAATGAATCGAAATGCAAAGTATTTTTATTTCCACAAATTTATTAATGCAAACAAAAATAGAAAGGGAACAGAAACAAAAACTGGAAGAGAAAGAGGAACAGACGATGGACACTGTAAACAAGATGGGAATGCAAACAATACACCACTTTGCCCACTCTACTTAAGTGGGCGGAGGTGGGCGGAACGCACAGGGATTGGGTGTGTCCTTTTGCCGCACTGAAGCGAAAAGTTCAACAGGCTGCTCTACTAAATCAACAAAGAGAAAACCGCAAAATGCCGATAAGAGCCACAAGAGCCACAAGAGCCGCAGAACACAGAAAGCGATGCCGAGCAGCCGACCCGACCAACAGGACAGGAAGCCAACTGACCCGTATAGTGCGATTATGGACGACTATATAGGAACAGCCAGCCGTAGGGACACAGTCAGAGACAGACGAGACGGGCGACAAGTGACGGGTGAAGGGTGGCGGCTGACGGCAAAGGAGACGGAAACGGAGACACACCAGCTAAATAAATAAATGGCGTGTATTAAAATGAACGCCAGCAAAATCGTTGAAAATTTGTATACACTCTGGAAAAGACAGTGGGAACGTTGTAGTTGAAACAAAATATCTAAACTACTCTACTACCGAAGGATGCGAGTCCAAGCCCGTCTGAACCTGAATACAAAAACTGGTTCGGTTCAAAAAGCAGAAATGAAATGTTCGTCCAATCTTTCCTTTAATAAAACTGGTTCTCCTTGAACCAAAGGCCAAGATTTCCCCATCGACAAGAACATCTTCCAATCTCTCACAAGTCTGCATCCTTGCCTAGAACAAATTCGTTCCATCAGACAGGCAATATTCTCCTTTCCAATCTTAATTCAATTTAAGCAGAATTTTTTTCAATATTTCTTTAAGTGTACAGAAACTTAGCAGGCTTCAGCGCAGTTCCAATGGACGTTTGTTGCTATTTATCTGTCCCAAACAAGCGGATCGGGTCGAGTCGAGTCGGGTCGGGTCGGATCGGGTCGGGGTGGTTGTCGCTAGATGCAGCCCAAAGTTGATATGTGTTGACAACAGACAACTATCGTAACATTCTATTATTGCTGCTGCTGTTGTTGTTGCTGTTGGTGCTGCTGTGTTGCCGTTGTTTCTGTTGTGTTTGTGTTATAGTTGCTATCGTCCTGCCGAATGCTAACTAAACATGCAAGCGAGGGAGGACTAGCAGAGCTTAGGAGCAGGGATAGGTGGGGAAAGGGTTCCAAAACTATGTCAACGTTGCTCTGGGCACCTGGACAATTGAGTTAGTTGGTCTGCTGGTTGCCTGCGCTGCTCTGGCCTGGGTTCGCCTCTAAAAATGTCGTTTATCCAAAACGATTTTCGCTGTTGGCGTCATTCAATTGCCAAGGCTTCAAAATGAGAACATATACATAAATATATATATATATATATATATATATATAGATATTACCTGATATATATATATAACTTTTAGATACAATGACACTAAACGAACCAAAAAGCTTAGCAGAAAATAATGAAAGCTAGTAGGACGAGGCTAAAATCGCCGCGCTGAAGATTGCATTCCCTTGAAGACTGGAATATTGTTATGAAATTTATTCATTTTAACCGATTACTCCAAAGGCAGCTATATGATATAGTAGTCTAATCTTGATCATTTTTGATATGCGTTGAGAAAACACATTTTCTCATTGAACTTGTACATTTCATCGAGAAAAGTAAAAAGTTTTCCTTATCCGATATAGTCAATTCGGATTTCAAGTAAAATGGTAATGTTCTTTCCATATTCCATAGTTCTAAAAATAGAATTTAGTGGGAAAGGAAAGTTAGTGTATTGGAATGCCTTATAAGTTGTATGTCTAACCTAGTTTTTGATTGTTCGAATCAGGAAAGAATTGCAGTCTTTAATGAAAACCCCTGACGGACGGGAATTCTTATCAACATTCGTAACTACGCTATCTGATGAGACAGATGTCTCGTACTTTTTTCATGCCAGACCAGAAGTTAATCCTTCCACGGGTGTTAGGTTATTAATCGCCAGCTGAAGCCGACGACTCGCCGGAATGAGAGTCAGATAAAGAGGCTGAGAAAGAGAGAGAGAGAGAGAGAGAGAGAGAGAGAGAGAGAGAGAGAGAGAGAGAACAATTGGAATGGATGTAAATAGTGGAATCGGAATGGAGTACAGGTTTCGGTTCTGGTGCCGATGACTACGTTTAGGTATATTCATATTGACATTCTTTCGGTCCCGGGAAAGAGGATTCCCCGACTTTAAGTACAATTTTAGCTTATTAGATATTAGTCTAAAAAATAAAGAAAACTTCTTAAATGCGAATCTATTTATAATTTTCGATTGAGATCAATTAATTTCAATCCGAAAACTCTACATAAGAATTGCTCTAAGCTCTAAGATGCTTATGGGAACGGTTTCATGCTTAAGTGTATGTGATCGTGATGATGGTGATGTGATCAAAAAATGACCTACACTCATTTACCCTTGATATACATATATATATATATATATATATATATATATATAGTTAGTTATATATATAAGTTAGTTAGTTAGTTAGTTAACCATCCAAGTCTTGGGAGAAGTTCGCTTTGCAAGTTCGAGACTTTGGGAGAAGGCTTTCCTTCGGTGTTTTCTTAGATGTTATTGTAGCTATTTGATGCTTCTTCTTTATACGCTGATTCAACAGTGAACGAGGATTTTACCTGCAAATTGGTAATAATTTGGGGACGGAGGACTTAAATGGGCAACACGAGGAGTGTGCACAATAAAGTGTCAATAACAATATTGGAAGCAATTAATTCGAGGTAAAGCTGCGAGCTTCAAGTATTTGCAGCTCCCCGTAAAAGTTATGTTTTAATGACTTTGGCAAATAAATTAACGCGCGTTTAAAAGAAAAAAACAATACAAAAAACCAAAAACAAAACAAGAAAAACAGAAAAGTAAACTTAACGCCGATTGTCATTTTATGGATGTTCGAGCCGAGACTCGAGTGGAAACAACTGCTGAAAGTTCGAACAAAAAAAAAAAAAAAAATGTTGAAAGGCCAAATTGAGTTCCATTTGGAGGCTTTGTTTGGCTGTTTAATTTTTGTATTTTGTATTTTGTATTCTGTTTTTGCTTTTGTTTTGGCTTATTTTATTTTCTCGTGCTGCATTCGGGTCTAGGGTAGTTAAAGTTTATCTACGCTCATTTGGCCTGGCCTGCTTGTGTTTTTCTACCCATAAACCTACTTTACGGGCACCCAAAACTAAGTTAACAAACTGTTTGAGGTTGCTGCCTGCTGGCTTCAGTTTGCCCTATCGATTTCCTATTTGCTTCAGTTTCTCAATTTTCGAAAAAGGTTACAAAACTCAAAGGCTTCATTTGCTACACTCGAAATTGATTTTATTTTCATTCTAATATAGTTTTCGCCTATCAATCTGAATAATTGTTTGAACCAAAGAAAAATACTCATATCACGGCACGGAAAATACTCTTTGGTAATTATAGAGTATCAAAGAAGTGAGACAAAATTGACGACACAAATCATGGCCTCCAAACAGTTGTTTATGTTGTTGTTGTTGCTGTTTGTCTGGCTCTTTGGGTTTGTCTATTTTAAAAACAACAAACAAATTATGAGAATGGAAACACACATATTTACACCCACACTCAGCCACTACACACACACACACACACACACACACACTCTTACATTGGGCTATCTATAGATTGCTTAAGTATTTTGTGATTTTTCTTAATCATCATAAATTTGAGTTAGTTTTACCAAGACATTTGGCAGTTGGCAGTTGGCAGTTGGCCACCAAGACGACAAGAACTTTCCCAACGACGGAAACATCAATAAATTAGAAATGTTTAACTGAGCGCTTTTTAGGTGGGCGGTTGTCAGCCCCCTTGAATGGGGGTGGGGTGGGGCGGCACGTAAGGATAGGGGCAGGGGGGGGGGTGCAGAGCCCTGTGCGGTGTCAGGCCCCAAAACTTATTGTCTGCGTGTTGTGGCAGAAGAATTTGTGCGTCTCATTGGGCTGCCTCTTGCCATAATTCCACTCATTTAATGGCCGTCCTCTGCTCGACTGGCATTGAATCATTGAACCATTCATCGCCCCAACCCTCGGCTATTCTCATCATCTACTTGGATAGAAAGAATGTCTCCAGGGCTGCGAATCTATAGCTAAGACAGGGAATAAAATAAGGGATGAAGCTGGCGGATGCTGCGCATGCCGCAAATCTGAGCAAGGGATGCGAAGCCATTTTGAGGGAATATTTGTAATTAAATTGACCTTCGCAGGGCAAATGTAGGTAGCCATTTTGCTTGCTTTTCCCAGAGAGAACCCCACAAAGCACACAACATTTCTGCAGCTTCGCTTTCAATTAATTTAAAATGCATATTAAATTTTAAACAAATTATTATTATGAAACTAATTAAGTACACTAGAAAAAACAGAAAATTGTATACCCTTGCGCAAGGTATAATAACTTTATCTCCAAATGTGTAATCAATTGAATGATGTATCTCTGAGCCTATAAATAAGAATATTAATTATTAATCATTATAGTCATATATGGGAAAACTGGGTTTTTCTAAAGATATCTGGATACTTATATAGGACTGCTATCAATAATCTTTCAAAATTTATATAGTCTATAAGGGTATGGAATCTTCGGCGTGCCGAAGATAGTTATTCCCAGTAGTTGTTCACAATAAATAATTGATAATATAGATTTTATGCTTTACTCTCTGAAATAAATAATGTCAAATGGAAGATGATAACATTGAAATAATAGATAAATAATTAGAGTAAAAAGCATTTGGTTTCGGAAGAAAGTTATTTATTTAATATATAATTAATTTATTTAAAGGCGACTAAGAGCAGTCGATATTACCAAAAAGTAAATATGGTATAATTATCAAAATTACATTTAAAAAACAATTATTTTATAATAATATATTAAATACTAGAATTACAATAAAATAATCTAAATTTAAAATTAAATTTAAGCCTTTTGTGCCTTATATATTAAAATGTAAGGTTAAAAATTTGTTGCTCGGATTGGGGACTGCGACTTCTTGAAAATCAGAACTTACTGGCCTTCATTTACTTACCAGTGAAAATTAGCATATTTATTTTATTTATTTATTTATTATTTTAATAGCACCGAAGTGAATTTCATGTGAAACTGGATGATTTTCTGTCAGAAATACCAGGCCAACAGAAATTGCAGCAAGCTTCTGTTTATTTTCATTATACTTTTTGTGTTGCAAAGTTTAAACACATTGCTCGATCGAAAATTTTGCCTAGTATACTTTTAGGCGCATTTCTGGGAAATTTTTTGATGCTTACCTTTAAGAGACATTCTTTTGTGTTGCATACTTTGGGGACATTTTGTGTTGCATTCTTTTGGGCGGGTAACTTATGGGAACCGATTGTTCCTATGGGAGCTATATGATTTAGTTGGTTTAAAAGTCGTTGAGAGGAAATCTTTTCTTTTGTCTCCCAAAGAATCTTAATGAAATTTACAAGTTAGATGAAAGAGTATGTTTTCTAACCACACGCTTAAGATGATCAAGATCCGCCTACTACTGTAGGAATCTGTGTTGCATTAATTCCTCTTTATTCAATAAACTTTTACATAAAATATATAAAATAAATATCGAGCTTACGAACGTTTTGAGTTTTCCGATAGGTGGAGCGTTGCCACACCACCACAGTACTTCCTCTCTAGTGACGACGTCACGATTTGGTGAAAAGAACGCCAGGTTTCCTTGCATAAGTCCTTGCATATAGCTCCCATTGCTCCAGTTGGCAAGCATATAGGTATATATTTTTTTTTAATTTTAAAACTATTACGTTTTTTAAGTTAATTTGAAGTGTGGAATTTCTTTTGGAAAATCAGACTATTTATATATTTTTTTTAAATTTAAGATTTTCTATATAGTATCAACAATATTTTGTTTTTCATTTAATAGAATTATTCTAGCGGCATAATCAGAACCTCTTATTTTTTCCCTCGAGGCGGCTGCGGTTTCTATAAGTTTCAAATGAAGTTGCTGTAGTGTGAGTCGATAAGTTGAAAGTTCAAGAATATATGTATATACATGTATGTGTATTGGTGTATAGTAATACGTCATCATTTTACACGCCACTCACAAGTTACCCATTTCACCCGCTTAGCCGAGAGCTGGCTCTCACACACATTCACATTCATGTGATAAAAGGAACAGGACGCGCGGCCAATTAACGTAATTAAATGATGCGTACTCAGTCAGTGTGTGTGTATGTGTCAGTGTGTGAGTGTGTGTGATAGCACATCCTTTGCTTAATTAATTCGAGGCATGACATTTTGTTTAGTTTCTGTTTCTGTTTCTGTTGCATTCTCACTCGTTTCTGTTGTTGGTGTTTCATTTAATGTTTCAATTGGGAGTTGGAGCTGGGAGCCGCTATAGTGCTCCATGGCAACATGAGGCAAGCGATCAACAAAAGCTACACAGATAAGGAAGGAATAAGGAAGCAACGAAACTCTCCGTCGATTATGTCACAGGATAGCGGAAGCCGCACAAGCAGCAACAACAGAAGGAAACCAACAAACAGAATTGCTGGGGAAAAAGCAATGCCAAATGCAAATAAGTGTGTCATTAAGCAGCCATAACTGTCATCGACAAAACAAACTGGATCCTTGGCCAGAACATTTCCAGACAGCAGAACTTCCACTACAAATACAACTACAACTACAACTACAATGAATAAACGGAAGTCTGGCCAAAACACTCTCCGCGTATACGCAATATTGTGAATGCCACATTTTTACATTTTCACAATTTCCCATTGCTGTTCACATGGTGGTCCGCATTACAATCAACACTCTGCTAAATTTCCCAGCGGAGACTCAACGTGCCACACATTCCCACTATCCCCCCCAACCTTCCTTCACCTAGGCCCAATTTTATGGAGGGGAATATGTTTATTTGTCCAAGTTTTATTCTCATTTTGCACGACCCGAAATTATGCTAATCTTGACGTTTTGTTTGCCACTCGTCGGATTCCTATGTGCAGTTACATACGAAATTATATGGCATTACCTTGAGCAGGAGCTGTTGGTAGTAAGTAGGCCCTGGCAACATTTAATTATGGCTATTTGCCGGGTGATACTCGGCGTCTCTGCTGGTCATTAAGGTCGCAATATCTCGAATTTGTTGCTCCCTGCAGCAACGTATTTTATATGCCACGCACTAATTAAACTAATTACGTCAATTTGGCAGCATTTAAAGGCTGAGCCGGGGACAACTGTGAGCTGGCAGGACATATCCAGGACATGCAGAGAGCTGCGCTATTAAGATTAATAACTCACTTCTTCCTACTCCCATCGATTGATACTAACGAAGTAATTCCCTGGTGACTACAGTCGGAGAAATAATCAATAGCTTTGGTTGAACTTGTGCAACTCTTTTGACAGCTCTACAATCTTGCTTAAGACTTTCTTCGAGTGTAGCGAAATCTGGGAAATCAGATGGCCTACTTTGGGGCCAAATGGCAAGGTATAATCTATCATATAATTTGGAACTGTCGCTTATAACTATAGTCGTAACTTGGCACAGGGTCAACAACTCGAACAAGGCTAAAGTTGGCACCAACCGCTGCGCACAGGCCTAAACTATTCATTTTGCTTCCTGGGCCCAGACTCGAATCGGCCCTAAAGTGCCGCAAAATATGCAAAACAAACGAAATAAATTCAAATGCGTTTTGCTGGCTCCTCGTAAATGTAAGCCAGCTAAAATTAATTACAGGCAATAACGTCATTCCTGTCCGGCTGTGCTTTTTGTTTTTTGTTGAATCCTACAGAGTCAAGCTTGAAGAGAGCAGGAGAGATAGGGAGAGAGAGAGAGAGAGAGGAGAAGGTGGAGACATTTTTTTGTTTTGGGCACGTTCGTCGTTGCCAAAAACAATTGGGCCTGAATTAAAGGAAACGACTGGGCGACAGAATCAAGCTGGAATACGAGGGACGGCAAATAGAAATAAATGCGACATACTTTTAGGCGCCACGACCAGAAGCCAGCCAAGCAATTGCGTGTATTTCGGCGATTAACATGATATGCGGAAATTTTTGTACTGCAACACATACACACACAGACACACACAGACACACACACACTCAGACACACACTCACACACAGAAACACACTTAGATACAACAGCCACTCAGGAGAAGAAAAAAGCAACAAATGCAAATAGCTAAATTTTGGCTCGTTTTGCGCAGGCGTCGAATCACCCCTCAGAACAAAACAAACAGGGTATTCGTACTTGTGTGTATGTACTTGTGCTATATGAGCATTGAAAATCGTGGAATGGGTTTATTTCTTTGTAAGAGTATTTTGTTTTTTTTTCTTCCTTTCTGTTTTTTTGCGAATAAAAACTATACTGCACGAGCCGGTCCTTTTATGTGTGTATCTGTGTACGACTGAAGGGAGTCGAGAGTCGAGAGACGAGAGACGAGAGACTTCGTGCCTGGATATGTGATGGCATGCCATTCAGTCGCCATAGCTCGCAGGGGCTGTTTAGTTGGCACAGGAACTGACTGTTTAGTATCCTTGTGGGTGTGAAAAGCCATCGAAGAAATTACTGCAAATTACTCTAAATTTAATAAAACAAAAACACTTCAACAATCAACAAATTAATTGTGAAATAACTGAGAAGTGTTCTAACGAAGTATTCCGGTTCAATGGCAATCCAATAATTAAAGGGCCACACAACCTGTGGAAGAGACATCGACAGATCTATTATATTATTATTCCATTTAGATTCTCTAATTAGTATTTTCAGACCACAAAACACTTAGACGATTAGTAATCAAAGCACGGCTGAAATATACAAAGCTGATGTTGCTATATAGCTATACAGAAATTAAATAATTTTCAGAATAGTTTCCTTATTGGACTTAAAGTACAAAATTTTGTGAAAATCCACCCCCAAAGAGCAGAAAATAGGGTTCTATTAAACTTTTTAAGATCTTATCTGAAAAGTTCAAGACTTATTTCAGATTCAAAAGTAAAGAATAGGAAAAAAAGATACGTTTTTAGAGCGAATCGGGAAACTTTCTGAAATCGGGAAACGGATCTGAATATAATTTCTTAAGATATGCTCATAAGAAAATGAACTTTTTGTTGAAAAGCCATGTTCGTCCTTACAAAATTTGATAATAGCCTTTTCCCCTAAAGCTCAGTTAGGAAGCTTCACTTAAAAACACTTTTACAAATTTCGCCCATAAGTTCGCCAAACTTTGTTTCTTTCCAGAGGGAGATTTCAAATCTTTAAATAAATAACAGAGAGAAATTTTGGAAAAGAAAATATAAAAAAATTCTTTAACCAAACATTATCAGAGCTAAAGTGTAGTATATTTATTAAATAAATTCAGACGCGTCAGAATTTGTTTAATTTGTGCTTTTTATATGCAAATGTTATGACAAATTTTAAGCAAATTGCTGCCAAATTATGCCAGAAATGTATTTGAGGATATTCTAGAAACATATATATATATAATCGTATAATATAGTCGAATATAAAAAACAGCTCACGAAGCCCAAATTTAAACTGTGAAAATCCAAGGCGAAAACTGAAGCAGCTTTAGAAACAATAAAACAAAAAACAACAACCACAAAGAAAACTGAAGAAAACAACTGCACAAGAAATACCAAAACTAATCTACACTAATAAATTTTAAAGTAAAACACAAAGAATTTTCCTCTCAAAAAACCAAAAAAACTTTTGACTAAAATAAGTTTTTCAAAATGAAGAACAGTTGGACGAGCATTGTGAATTAAAAAAGTCGAGCAGAATATTTTCGAAAATGTTATGAGAACGCTTCCTGGTCCTATAAAATTCCAGTTTATGTGCAGAGTATTTTTACTTTTTGTGCTTGAGGTGAGTAAAGCTTTTATAAATAAATTAAGAAATTTGTAAAGCAGCGACATTTTCTATATATTTTTTTATTCTACCTTTTTTTCAATCTTAATGTGAAAACGTGGGCGTAGCGTCTTCGTCACGCCTCTCTTATTGCATTTCGTGTGAAAATTGTTGTGTGTGTGTTATTGCTTTTAATTTGAATACCCTGTACACGCACATCAAGTTAATAGGATGTGATGAGAGTTTTTATTTTCACTGTATGATAAGCCCCCCTATAACGATAAGCCCTCTTAGAAATGAGAAATAAGAATCTTGATTCTTATCTTATTCTTGAATAAAATCCGAATTTTAAGCATTACTCAAAGCAGGAACTTTAATCGAACTAGACCCAGAACGAGAATGAAAACGGCTACACAATATTTTTTGAATACCAATTGCGGAATAGTAATTTTCTTGGAATTGAAATGACCTACAAAGGTCCTGTTTCGGCTCTGAATTTTCTTTATTGCGATGAATTTAATCGCCTCCACTTTTGGTTTTTCCACGTATCAAGCAAAGGTACGAAACCAACTACCGAAATAACTTGACAACCGATACGGAACCCACCAAAACCGAAAGTAAATCATATGAACTGCCATACTCCGAGTAAAGCGTATCTCCTAGTCAAGCAATCACTTGTTTTTATCTTATTTTGCCTAAGTGCTTAAAGATTTATTATCAGCTCTATAAAATCTTATGTCTTTGAGCGAAGAGCGTCGGCAATTAAATTGAATAGAGAAGAAGCCAAACTACATAACTGCTTGAGGTTAGTTTTATGAGTATGCGAAGGCAGGCGAGGGCAGGCGAGGGCAGGTGAGGGCCGGTGAGGGCCAAATGAAATGTCTAGTGTCAGCCATCAACGCATTGTGCAATTTTATGGACCATATAAAATTGATTGGCCAGGAATGCTTATATATAATATATACATATTTATGAGTGACTTATATCATGTGTTTTACGAATTTTAACGGCAATTTGCTAACAAAATGATCGTGGCGTGGCTCTCAGTATGCGTATAGCAGTCACCGTTGGCTAACTCGAATCATGAGCCACAAAACTAACTAACAGCAACTGTATAATCTCATTAGGTCTATCTAAGTCGCATCTTTCGAGCTAATCAAGCGACTAACAAAAACAGATACAGAAACAGCTGTTGTAATCCAAAGAGTCGAACGGACCCGAACCGGTTCATCTCCAAAGGCAGGCACCAAAGGCAGGCACCAAAGGCAGGCACCAAAGTCAGGTGTCTTTGAAAGAATGCATGAAAGGAAAAAAAAAACATACGAGTATAAAAATATTTTTACATAAAAAGCAAATCCACTGCTAAAATATAATAAACGCCGAAAAACAAAAAAAAAAATCAAAAAAAAAAAAAACAACAACAAATACTAATGTCAATAAATTAAGTCAACAAAAGTGACCACAGAGAGCGGACCGCAATAAAGACAACTACTATTTGAGGCGATGGGAGAGGTGGTCCGGTGTTCGGGTGATCGGTTGGTCGGGTGAGCGGGCGATCGGGTGTTCAGGTGTTCGGGCGGGTTAGCTCTACAAATCAGAACAGGTTTTTCTAACAGCACGCAGACAATGAAAATTAAACCTCAATTTAGATTCAACGGTTCGAATACTATTCGAATTCAGATTCAGATTTAAGATTCATCTGCGATCCCTCTCCTTCCCCTCTCGGTTCCATTTGCAGCAACAAATTTACATTCCAGTATGTCGAATTGTACGTTCTCCGTCTCCTAGTCTTTCTCAAGCGTCTACTCCTCCTCTCATTCTCATTCTCATTCTCCTTCTCGCTCCGATTTCACCTGCATTAGTATCGCCGATAACGCGGCCTAACTTAATTTATTCTAATTGCTTGGCGCTGCTTTGATACTGATTTCAGGTTAGACAGCCTCAGCTGCAGCAGCTAACTCCATTAACATGGAGTATCCAACGCTTAACCCATAGAAACACCAACAATTTAAAATCGGAATTGTATCAAAAATTAACCTCTTACTGTGGCCTAAAATACACATACATAAACTGTTCTGATTTTGAGTAAATGTGGTCCAAGAGATTTGCCTTTGGTCCACCACAGTAAATATATTTAATAAAAAAGGTTAGACTTTCCTTACTGCATTATAAATATTCAATTCTATTTTGAAATCTCTTATAGATTCTACTTAAAATATTGATCTGTCTCTCCGTCTCCTTATACGAGTAGGCAATCTAGTCTCTCAGTTTTCGGCTAGATGCATGATACTTGGTGCTTTTGTAAGCTAGAGAACTATATCATATAGCTGGCAGAGTTCTTGTATATATCGGACTATATATAGTATTATCTGTATAAAGAAAATTTTTGTTTCTCTTTTTAACGTGTGACTTTGACGTATGGAAAAAATGTATCACATAACTCAGCTGTAGTTGTATTTTTGAATTAAATTGGGACGTAAATTCGTTAAATTTGTGGCTGGCAACTAGTTAAAAGTGGCTCTGAATGCCAGCCAATACGTCACAGAGCCCGATTACATCCACCCAATATAAGATCGATAAATATATCTATCTAGCTATATGTATGTATAACGGGTAATCGACAATAGCGACCACGCGTTTTATAGGGTATCTGCGGAGCAGCGATGCATTCACTTAACTGGACATCGCGTCTAATATCCCGTGCCACAACTAAAGGTGCTACAAGGCAAAACCCAACAACAATAACAACAACGGCAACTGCAAACAGCTTTCGGTCACGGCCACGGTTCGTCTCGGTGGTTTGTGGCTTCGCTAAGGATAATCTGCGACAAAAGTACAAACCAGGCAAATATGGCGAGGATTCTTGGTTTACGGCTTCGACAGAGACAGCGGATGTGATGGGGGTTGCCGATGGAGTTGGAGGCTGGCGCAACTATGGCATCGATCCGGGCGAGTTTTCATCGTTTCTTATGCGCACATGCGAACGTTTGGTGCACTGCACCCACTTCAATCCACAACGACCTGTCAGCCTGCTTGCCTACAGCTACTGTGAGCTAATGGAACAGAAGAAACCAATATTGGGCAGCAGCACAGCCTGTGTGCTTATACTGAATCGGGAGACGAGTACGGTGCATACCGCTAATCTTGGAGATAGCGGCTTCTTAGTGGTGCGAGAGGGCGAGATTGTTCATAAATCGGAGGAGCAGCAGCACTACTTTAATACACCCTTTCAGCTATCGCTGCCACCGCCTGGACATGGACCCAATGTGCTTAGCGATAGTCCCGAATCGGCGGATACAATGAGTTTTCCCGTACGAGTGGGTGACGTTATACTGATTGCCACCGACGGTGTCTTCGATAATGTGCCTGAGGATCTAATGCTCCAAGTGCTGCGCGATGTCGAGGGTGAACAGGATCCCCTAAAGCTGCAAATGACTGCTAATTCCCTGGCATTGATGGCCCGCACACTGTCCCTAAATAGCGAAATCCTTTCCCCCTTTGCCCTCAGCGCCCGTCGCCACAATATACTGGCACGCGGTGGCAAGCCTGATGACATAACTGTGGTACTCGCAACCGTCGCCATGTGAACTTATAGAACTCCTTATAGACGTAATCCGTAATCCCAAACAGTATCGCTAGACTTTAGACCTAGACTTAAATGTAGTTAATTGTAGTTGTTGTAGTTTAGTTTTAGGCCCGTGAGTTAGTTTGTTCGATAGTTTTTGGTATAAGCTTTAGCAGTATGTTGAACTTGAGATGGATATATTGAGAAGGATACTTGAATTTTACAAGAATTAGTTACAAGCAGTCGAATTTCTCTATAACGAGTTAGTTGGATAACAAAATATCCATTTTTTTTTTCTTAAATTACAGGATAGTCGAAAGAGTATTGCAGAAATAAGTAAAAGTTAACTCTAAATGGCTTTGACTCGCCATGAAAGAAAATGTCGCAATTATTATATTAATAGGAAAAAATGAAAAAAATGAATAAATTATTTAAATTCCTTTCGTCTCCTTGAGGCGATTCATGAACCGCAATTGTTAAACAATATCAGAGGTTTGCATCCTTGATTCATGCACCAAAACTTGGTTAGCCAAGTTTATTTCAGTTTGTGGGCTGTCTCTTAATGATGATTCATTTCTTTGGCAGATGCCAAGTGAGTCGAATATACAGACGTAATTTTCGATATTCCTTCCATCCAAGGCAGCCGCAAGTATATTTAGTGTCTGATAGCCTTTGTACATAATTAGAGTTCAAAATGCAAATCAAATTATGGTAAAATTCTGTTGGGATCGACTGTAAATGATCCCGCCAAACTGTTTGTAGAAAATCAAACGGAACAGAACTTTACTTGTAACTGAATATGGGGTAAACACATAAAATAAATTCCTTTTCTTTGGCTATAACAGTTTGAAATTTGAATTGATGTAAGACCAAATTTATGGCCATATTGAAACATATTTCTTTAATTTATTGCCTTGTCCAGAATGCGAGCTGGTCAGGCTCATGTTCAGGCTCAGTCTCAGGCTCAGGCTGAGGCTCAGGCTCAGGCTCATATTGTGTGGCGCACGTGCTGTGGCATTTGCGTGGCCAATATTAATTGTTATGACGAAAGGAGTTTTACTTTGTGTGGTTCTGGTGGTGCTGGTGGTATGTCTAGGCAAGTAAATTATTATGACTTTCACGCCCCAGGCAAAGCTAACAACGTCACACACACGCATGATTGATAGTCAGCATGAGGAATAATAGATATGGGAGTATATTCTTTTATAGTAACTCATAGATACACTGAGGTGGTACTCAACAACTATTAACTGTCCGCCAGATATTGTGGCTGGATGATGATTGTTATTATTGAATGCCATAAAACAAGTTAGCCCAAAGTTGAAGCCGAAGCCGAAGCAGAAGCAGACGCAGAAGCCAATGAACCGCAGATGGAAACTATTGGTTGACAGCTGCAGATACAGATACTTTTGTCTGTATCTATAACTGTCAATTGTTGTTATTGTTGCTCTGTTCCTCTGTTTCGTCTGTTGGTCTGCTGCTTATGCTTATTATGACAGCACTCGATTGCTCATGTGACGCCTGAAAGTCGAGCAGCCGCCGCAAGTATCTCAGTAACTCATGTATCTATGAGACGCGTATGCGTATGAATATGTATCTGAGTATCAGTGAGCTTCTTCGTGTGTGTGTGTGTGTGTGTGTGTGTGTGTGTGAGTATCTACGCCACTCAGTTTACCGGCCATTGTGAAAGTGAAAACCCACAAGTGTTCACATTAACTGCCCTCAGCACAAGTTAACATGAGTTACACATAATTGAGTTAGCTAAGTGCCATGGGCAAGACTCATACATACAGACTTAATTATGTATATATACATATCTATACATGTATGGATATGGATGTACGTGTCAAATTTCGAAAGTTTGCCCTCCATAAATCACACAAATCTTAAATTTACACGCTTATGGGTATCAGACTCTGAGCACGGACCAGTAAATAGTCGCATTCCAATTGACATATCATCATCATCGTCATCGTCATCATCATCTTCTAGTGACAATTGTTGATAATGGGCTTAATCAATTTAACAATTAGCACAGCATTTCTATTGTGCATAAAACGCTGCTTTCTTTCAAATGGAGACATTGAGAGACCCCATTGCCAAACCGGAGCAAACTTAAAATAAGCGAAACAAATTCAGGTAATGCTCTGCCTTTTAATAAACGTGTAACAAACTATAGAACAAACCTTTCTCCTTCGCAGTGTATCTGTATCTGTGTAGCTGTATTTGTATCTGTATCTGTATCTGTATCTGTATCTGTATCTGTACCTGTAGACCAGTTACGCATACCCAAGCATTTAGCTCAACTAATATGCATTTTATGGTGCACATTTTGTTAGGTTTTATGGCACTGCAATTGCATTGAATTGAATTTTAATTGTGCACAAAAATAGCCAGCCAGTAATACTCTATGTAATAAAATGAAGCCCAGCAATGGACTCGCATATAGAACACTTTTGCCTAGGCTCGAACAGCGAGCAGCGAACAGGGAGCCAACCCGCCGGGAGTCTCATAGAATTGATTAAGAATTCCACTCATTTACCATAAATACAATGCACCATTCGTATATATAATATAGGGAAAGGTATAGCCCAGTCTCTCCCTCTCTCTCCCTCTCTCTCCCTCTCTCTCTCTCTCTCTCTCTCTCTCTCTCTCTCTCTGTCCAAGTCTCCAGTCTCGTTGTCTCGCTATGTTTTGAGTTGCTGGCTTCTTTCTTTATGTAAAACTTGTAGATTTGTATTCAGAAACTGACCAAGTGGGCCTCCATACGCAATTTATATCACGAGGTGAGCCACATGGAAATTACTCGTATTTGTCACTTCTTTTGTGGATGGGCAGGCCTTGTGCCTTTAGAAAACAATAGACTAGCAAACAGTCGAATACCCTGTAAATAGCTAATACACAAATGTTGTAATACGCTTCTAATTGGTAAGTTGCAGTGTTTGCCAGAAGCTTACCAGCAAAACAATGCTCACACTTTGAAGAGCCAATATACCATTTAGTGTTGCGTGCAGGGTATTCACGCGCATAATAATGAATTCTGGTTTCAGTTTTGAAATGAATTTTAAAATACTGGGCCGTGGCATACACGCTAAATAATTTATATGCCAACACAGGCCAAAGACAAACACAAACCCAAACACAAAGCCAAAGACAGAGGCAGAGGCAGAGGCAGAGGCAGAGGCAGAGGCAGAGGCAGAGGCAGAGGCAGAGGCAACGAGGCAAACAACAGTTAACCCCATCTTGGTATGGAATAGTTCAATAAATGTTAAATGTTAAATGGATTTGTTTAATGCATTAACCCAAAAATGCTGTAAGCGTGCATATTCTCCTGTCTATCGCTTCCGAACTGGGTTGAGGTATTCATTACTTGATTAAGCCACCACAGCAGATTCTCAGCTCAGCTTGAGAGTTGGCAAAACAGCTCCAACTTGGTAAGAAAGTCTATTTTCGGATAGCATTCTACGGGTGCTTTCGATCTGTGCCCTGTGTGAGTACTAGAAAAAAGCATTTTTGTGCATTTGCCAACAAGAGAAACTGAAATCAGTGAAAATTCGTTGAAAACGAGTCACATTTCAAAATTGACACTTCAAACGGATCGCTGCCAAGTTTTTTTTTCGTTTTCTTTCGAGGAATAGGCGAGGCCCCAAAATGCTAGCTATGCACACCAAGAACCGAACCGAACCGTACCGAACTGAACCGAACCGATCCGACCGATCCGAACTCGTAACCATTTAATTTTGGCCTTTTTGTCAAGCAAACGGAATCAAGAAAGACCCAAACAATTAACAGCAGATAAGCGGAAAAGTCATTTGACTCTGTTGTTGTTGCTGGTGTTGTTGGTGTTTTTGATGTTGTTACTGTTGTGATTGTTGTTGTCGAACTACTTAAATATTTTAGTTTTGAGAAAAGTCAAAGCAGAGTCAGTCAGCCAGCCAGCCAGCCAGCCAGCCAGAGAGTCAGTCAGTTCAATGACCAACGGCCCGGGTCGCTTTCAGCTTTCATCAATGGTCGCGCTACATTGGCTACAAGGCGACGACACTCTGGTAGATATCAGCTCAGAGCACAGGCATAGATACAGATACAGATACAGATACAGATTCGGATTCGGATTCTTATTGAAATATACAAATACGGATGCATATACAGATGGATGAATGTATATTTGTGGATCACACTCACATGCTCTGCTCATCAGCTGCATCGCTTGACGTTTTTCTATGGCTTGCCAGAGGAGGAGCCGGGAATAGGCAATCGACAATCGGCAGCCGCAGCACAAAAATGTCACACGCAGCCGCCGCATTTAGTTCAATTACATTAAAAAAGGCAGCCGGAGCCGGCAATAGCCGTACACACAGCAGATACATTTATAAGAACTACTACAAAAAAAGAGCATGGCAAGCGCTTCAAATCACTGAAAAATTGTTCTTCTTCGTTTTCATTTTGGCGACAAGCGTTCAGCGATCAGCGATCGGCGATCGGTGATCGGTGATCGGTGATCGGGAATCGGGGATCAGATCGGTGACCGGGAAAGGGGAACCGGGAATCATCGCCTCAAGCTATTCAGCCATTTTTACCGTTGACATTCTATTGAAAAGTATTTGGAATTGTAACGTCGCGTCGAGAACGTAGACCAAAATGTATCTGTATCTGTATCTGTATCTGTATCTGTATCTGTATCTGTATCTGTATCTGTATCTGTATCTGTATCTGTATCTGTATCTGTATCTGTATCTGTATCTGTATCTGTATCTGTATCTGTATCTGTATCTGTATCTGTATCTGTATCTGTATCTGTATCTGTATCTGTATCTGTATCTGTATCTGTATCTGTATCTGTATCTGTATCTGTATCTGTATCTGTATCTGTATCTGTATCTGTATCTGTATCTGTATCTGTATCTGTATCTGTATCTGTATCTGTATCTGTATCTGTATCTGTATCTGTATCTGTATCTGTATCTGTATCTGTATCTGTATCTGTATCTGTATCTGTATCTGTATCTGTATCTGTATCTGTATCTGTATCTGTATCTGTATCTGTATCTGTATCTGTCTATCTGAACTCACAAATTCGCAAATGTTCGCAGCGTCATCAGCTAACTGAAAATACCATTCAGCTTGAGTCATTCACTTGCGACTTGTTTCATCTCAAGGCCTATTTAAAGGAACGAGTATTCATTATATCTACCAGAAGCAGGGCATCGCTTTTGAATATTCTAATACTCGTAGCTGAGTGGGCAGCTATTAATAACTTTCCTATTAAATGTATTATTCTGTAGAATTCAGGGATAAACCTATGAAACTTCAAAAGATGTGCGGTTCGGGGCTGGAACCCCGATTAAATTCAGTCTAAGAAAAGTATTGTTTTACTTTATGCATTTTTTTCCTCCTCCTTTTTTAGAAAGTGAATCCCGATTTTGGGCTAAGATGGGTTGTATGTAGTAAACTCCAATTTATACTTAAAACTCATTGCATAGGCTAAATGAGATTTAATATATGTTAATATATACATAGCGATGAAATATATATATATTATCTGATCTATTAAATACTTCTTTTCTTTTTCACGTTAATTGTCTGAAACTAACTTTCAGAGCTTTCCTCAACTAATAAATATAATCTAAGATATAAATCTAATTTTCAGATATGTTAGTCGTAATATAAATCGTTTTAAATAAAAAAAAAATGGATATATTTAATAATTATAATTCATTTTTTAGAGTTTTGACCTAGATCTTTTCTATCTAAGCAGAGGTCCAGTTCGGTTTCAGGTTCAGTTTATCTATCTAAATCTCCCAGGGGTTCGGGTTTTAAACAGTTTGGTAGATTTACAATAATAATTAGGATGTTTTACTTACTTGAATTGATTGCAGCAAACTTATCTTTAGACTCAGTAAATATGTATTGTACATATATATATATATATATATATATATTGAGGTCATTAAATAACCGATGAACATGTGGTCTTGACTTATCTTTTCATGATTAGAGTATAAAGAGTATTCCTGGAAAAGCGGAGCAGACTTTTTCCAGAGAGATATAGAAAGAATATATTTTAAGTAGGTTTTCAGTAACAATGTTTGCCTGTCTATAGTCCTATTTCGCTTAATTTATAATACTACTTAATATTAAGTAGTCTCCAAAGTGATTTGCTGTGACTTTACAATTCAGTTTAATACTGAAAGACTCGCACTCGATTGCATATTCGAAATACATTTGACTTTTCCAAAGTCAAAAATGCTGTACTCAAAAGCCGGAGACGAGGAGTGGCTGCACAGAGGGCAGGGTATGTATGTATGTGTCTATGTATATATGTATGTATATATGTTCGTATGTGTCTATGTATGTATTAACATATGCAACATTTAATTTGAATTTGCCAGTAAGGCAGTTTTTTTTTCGCAGCGGAAGTTGTGGCAAAGGTTCAGAAAATGCATAAAAAATACGTTGACGAATACGAATACGAATACGAATGCGAATGCGAATACGAATACGATTACGAATACGATTGCGAATGCACAAACACTCGTAATGCTGACTGCTAACATTAATGAATAGCAACATGAATTGGCACAATCGAAATGCTTGATTAATTTCGAGCCAGGCAAAAGGCAAAACTCAAAACTCAAAACTAAAAACTAAAAAGCTCTGCCTCCAATCAGCTGACCAGTTGGACCAAAGTCCTGGATTGCATCTTCCGGTTCTCTAGGCCGGGGCCAAACACCTGCAACCCCGTCTAGCAAGTCTGTCAGCCGTGTATTAATTTCTTTACATACTCGCATATACACTAATGTGTGCATGTACGAGCTGTATGCAACAAGTTGCAGTTTCTGTTGTGCTCATACTCTTTCCAGGGGGTGTATGGACTAATACAGAGGTAGGAGACCTTAACTAGTTTTGCCCGGTATTCCTATTTGCATTAATATTATTTCATATAAACTTATTATTTTGATTCTTTGTCTACATTTGGAGAATGAAAGTCAGTCTTGTTTCAAGCTGAAAATGGAATTGAATCTTGAATTTATTGTCTGAATAATTTTATTTTATTTTATGCTTTATTCAGTCTCAAAGCAAGCTCGTTTCAGCTTAAAACCTTACCAATCAAAACTCGAATTTCAAAGTCCTGAAGTAGGGATTTTTACGGCGTGATTGAAGCCAAATGTTCATTCGGATACTGTTTGGGATTGATTTAAGACCGAAAGTCTTGAGTCATTTTATATAGCTTTTCATCGACTGATTTAAAAAAATTATGAATTTCTAGCTATGGAATGGATACTTGGCTAATCGAATTATTATTACCAATTCTTTACTTATATTATTATTTGAATGAAAGTAAAAATTAATAAATCACACTGAGCCGGCTACTAGAGTAATTAATGTTCGGCTTGTCGAAATTTTGTTTCTTGTTTAATATGCAGATTGTGTCGCTGACTTTAATACTTTGCAACATCGTCGATCATTTCGCTGGTCCGTCCTTCGGTCCATCAGTCTGTCTAGCTGGCTGGCCGCCTGGCTGGTGGCATGCAACGTTGGCGCGTTGCAGAAAAGCGTCGAACAAGCGTTGTCGTCTTGTAAACCTGCAACACAGGCAACAGGCAACAGGCAACATGCAACTAATACAACAACTCGAACAGTTGCCCCTGCCTCATACTTAGCCTCACCAGGCAAGGTAGCGCAGAATGCGAGACGCTGTTTCCTTCCACAAATTTCCTTGGCCACATTTTTAATTAAAATAAAAAAACAACAAGAAACTACTCGCTGTGCTGTGGAGTAAATAAATTGCATAAAATAAAAATAAAACTGTGGAATAAAATTAATAAAAGAAGGCAAAAATAATAAGAAACAGTAAATCGGGAATGCCGAATATAAAATACCCTTAATCCAATAACTGAATGGTTGGCACAAACCGTTAAGTCTATATTTTAAAGGCAAAATCTAATCCTTTTAATATAAACCTATTGAAAGTGTGTAGCTCTCTGAGCTTCACAGGGTTTAGCCCTTTATACCTTGAGCCGTTAATGGTTCCTGTAAAGCGTTACATAATGTATGATAAATTCATAGTACTCTCCCAGCAATCACATAAAAAGCCAATTTGAGGTCTTGAGCCGCACATGTTTTAACGGTGGCTGAGGCTGTTGCTGTGGATTCCATTGGTAGAGGATTGGGATGGCGCTGTGTGGGTTGAACCGATTGCTATCTATCGATAGTTAGACGCAGCATATCCAGGATGGAGCTGCTTGTTCATCACTGATATCTGCCAAAAATGACTGAGATCTGAAGATAATAGATCGGACAATAAATAAGATCAATAATTGATTTTTAAGACCAGTTACCAATTATTGAGAAAATTTATGGAAAGTAACTGCTAATTGACTAAAAGATAAAAGATCTTGATGACTTGATTAATTGGATTTAATAATGTGTATTCATTACTATTGATCAGTTTCAATTGATCTATCGAATAGTCCATCTCTAATAATCGTGCCCAACTGCATCTGTATGCATCTTTGTTTCGTCGTATGCGAATGTGTCGAGTTTGAATTACGCTTTACAAGAATTTACAGATTGCCAACATTAATTTCCCTTCTGCTCTGTGTGAAACAGTTCTCTGCTGTGGATTGTTGGGGCTCCTTATAAACATACATACATAAATACACACGTACATACACACATACATTCGCGTATATACAAACAGCTCAAGAATAAATAAAGAATAAAATAGGGTATTCTACTTTTGTCACTAAATGTGTGCAGGAGGCATTTTTTTATTGATTGATCGACGGAACGTCTTTTAATCTCCGTCTGTCCTTCTACTTATCTCTCGGATTTAGTGCTAGGTGACTAAAATGTGGTTAGAGCCAAAATAAATAATTTAACTACGATTTTCAATCGCTTATTCCAAGCCTAAAAGGGCATACAAACTTCGATATCCATCGGTCTGAATTAATTAATAATGTAAAATTTAAATCCTGCAATTTATTATTTCTTCTATAAAGGTTAAAAAATCCAGCTGAACCGATTGTACAAATAGTATTAAAATATGCTTGGAAATAGTTAAACCAATTAATCTGTTACAAACTTAATGCAGGATTATGACAATAATTAAAAGTTAATCATTTGATTATATGATATATAAATTCTATCATAATTATGAGCTTAGTATGGGAGTTTTTGCTGCTTCTCACTTAAGCCAGCAATATATGGTATTTTTCCTTAAAGAACAGATCTAGTTTCGGTTTTAAAATAAGTTTCAGTTTAGATGAGTTGACCTACATTGAAGAAGCTGAACCGAGCTCGGGGGAATCCTAAGTTTGAGCCCCCGAATCAAAACTAAAGTCCAAATGGAACTGTATAAACTATTCTTTTGAGTGAAACTATTTATTTTTTCCCTGCAACATTACGCTGGATCTGCATCTCTTCTGCAACTCTTCAGAGTTCTTTCTGTTCACTGCTCATCTGTGTGCGGAATGCTGGAACAGAAAGAGAGGGGCGCGGTTAGAAATATTATGTAGCACGTTCAGTCGTAATACGTCCAGAAAAAACGGTTTGTTCCTTGTTGTGCGTGTCTGTGTGTGCGAGTGTGTGTGTGTACTGTGGCTTCCTCTTATCGTGAAGTGCGGGTTCAAATGTTGATAACCCATGACAACTGAAGCCGTCAGCACACATTTACATACATAATTTGAACAACAAGCCCAAAAAGCAAATGGGAACCCAAATGGGAAAATCGTTTAAAAATGCAAATGCCGCCACATCGACCAAATAGTATTCAAATCAGTCCATGGGTCGCCGTCGGCGTCGCCGTCGTCGTTTCCTGGCGCTGCATTTGTCAAACGCCGCGGAATTAATGAACCGCAACGGCAACGCCGATTTGTATCTCATGGATACTGCAGCAATAACAATAACAATAACAATAACAATAACAGAGGCAATGACAACAACAGCAGCAACTAAAAAAAACTAAAACATTACAAAAATCGCAACTGTAACTACGAAGTACGAGTATACAAAGCATATTTAGTGCCGACCTCAGCACGCGTGAAATATTTTCACATGGCACTTAATTTATTTTCAGGGCTCGGCCCAGCCCCCAGCCGCCAGCCCCAATCCCCCAATCCCCAATTCCAGTATAAGGTTGTTTCCAGGTGTGAGCGACCCACGTGGTCGCAACTTGAACTGGAACTTGGCAACTGGCAACTGGACAACTGGCACCTGGTCACCTTGTGTTGTGCTTGTCTGGTGTTTGTCTCTGCCCGCTGCCCTCTCCCCGCTGCCTTTTTGCACTCGCAAAGTTCGTTAGTGACGCTTTTTTCTCTGTCGTCGATTTTGCGCCAATTTGTTGCCAATATTTGACAGCCAGTGAATAAGCTCGCTGAGGTTTACCAACATTTAAACACAAAGTCGCAGCAACTTTGTTCTATCGATTCAATTCTGGCGCTGGCATCGTGTAGGCATGCCAAGAATTTATCCATTATCCAATATCTTTCGAGGTTCAATTAAAATTCAATACAACGAGCATACAACAGATTGAAAATGGGCTAGGTCTTTTACGGCCGTGCTGCTATTCGAAACGGTTAGGGTATACAAGCAGTCTTCTACCGAAAACACTCCATCAAATGGCTTTCGATCTGTAAGAAATAAATACTTGACTTACTTTGATATTTAGATCAGATTTGGCTCTATTGAAAGTGGTAAAAAAAAACTGGTAAGAAATTTTTATACCCTTCTGAATCAAAACCCTTTCAGATTAAAATAAGCATATGAAAACTATTGTTCAGTTTATTTATTTTTTATATATTTGGCATGGCAGGTAAATGATATAGTGGTCCGATCCTTATCATTTATAGCTTACATCTAGAAAATAATTAATTAATTTTGAAACTAACTTTACAGTTTCATCCAGATATTCAGGGTAAAATAAAAATGCTCTAAGGCAACAACTTTTTTACTGATTGTTCCAATGGCAGTTAAATATTATATATAGTAGTTTGATCTGTATATACTGTTAGTAACTTGCATTATATATAGCCACTAAGGACCTACTCTGACATACATATGTGTTGCATGCAACAAAAGGAACGGAACATGCCAAGTTTCATTTACCGAGCTGAACAACTGAGAGACTACTTTGCATAGAAACGGACAGACAGACACACAGGCAGACCGGTTGTCCTGATCAATAATATATATACTTTGTGGGGTTGGAAATGCCTCCTATAATACCCTCTGCAAAGGAATAAAAAGTATATTACATTGCTGCAAAATGTAAGTAACAAGAGTAAAAAATTTTAAATAAATAAAGGAAAATATAAATAAATAAATCCATAAATATACAATCGATTAAATAGTTTTGAAAGCACATTTTTGAATTATTTCAATCGCATAAAAAGTAAAATTGATTGCTGTGAGGAAATACAAAACATAAGACTGCTTTGACTATTGAAGAAAACTTTCGATTGAGTTTGTCAGTCAGGAAAATCGGTTCTAAAAATATATTTAAGATGCATTAAATGAGTTGGGCTAAACGATTAACTGGAAAAAATAATGTGAAATGGCTTAAAAATGCAGCTACCACGTGTGAGCTGCCAATCATTTAAGAATGAACCGTCAGTCTCTCTGCATGGATGTATGTATATGTACACACATAGTACTCACACATCTCCCTATTATTACACACATACATATAGATATATGTATATATATATACATATTTACATATATATTGTCACGGTCTTGTTTACTAAGAGGCCAACAGACAATTGTCAGTGTAATCAATTTCAGAAATGTCACTTTGACATCCGAACGTTTATTCTTCTATGCTCTATATACCCCTCTGCATTTATATTTTTATATACCCTACAATCTCTATATACCTTTTATGTATATATACTGTATACCCTATACTGTACAGTGGATACTGTATACCCTATATATGTGCCAAATGCCGCAGACAAGGCGTCTGTGGCCCATTTAAAAACACGCCCGAACACAGGTACAAACATACAATACACATGTAGATACATTGTGTACTTATGGTATTATGTGTTTATCATAAAAAGCATTTTATCGCTTTCAATTCGGTTCTCTCCTCCTGTCAGGGCAAATATTTGTTCATTTGTTTGTTTGTTTCTTTGTTTGTTTGTCGCCTGCTCAAGTATTTGTGTGCACTTTGTAGGTGGCTCTCATTTGTGCTGTCAGCGTTGTCGTCATATTCACATTCACATCCACATTCACATCCATATTCATATTCATATTCATATTCATATTCGGTGGCACTCACCTAGAACAAAAGGCGCATTACTCAAGGTGTCAGAATGAAAGTATTACTTCGTTTTACATTTGGTCTGAACGTCTAAGCTGTCAGTTTAAAAAGCTAAAAGGAAAGGAAATGAAATGAAGATGACATTTTGGTAAGCATTCATACTCATTCTTCGAATAGATTCATTCATAGAAATTCTTACTATTCAGCCTTGAGCCTGTACTCTGAACAATTCTCGACAATCCAATTTAGATACTTTCGCCTTGAGAAACTGTACCCTGTCCAAAACCTTTTTAATCACCGAATATTGGACTATCCAAATAGATCAGAACTAAGCCAAATTTACTAGTTTTTGTTAAATTTATAATTAGCCGATTCGAGTCCGTACCTGCAATTAATTCTTAAAATTGATAGGAATCACGTTTAAGCATTGCAGGCATTAACGTTTTTTTTAAGTATAATATAAAAACTTAAATAAAAAGATAAAAATTTTATCAAAAATATTGAAAATATATTTGTTTTTTGTGTCCTTAATATTTTAAATTTATTTCGTTTTTCTTTTTCAAGCCGCTCTATTTTAGACGAGCAATTTTAATTAAAATTTTTTTTTGAATAGAAAACAAAATGTCACCGATTGTTTCTCAAATTTACCAAAAATTTCTCTTAAAATGCTAAATATACAAGTAATTTATATAGCCAAATTCTTTTGATTTATTCCTCTTCAACTTAATATTTGCCCTCTATCTTATGTAACAATAACTGGTGTATACATTGTTTACAGTGTTTGGAACAATATATTATTTATTTACAGAACAATTACCAATATTCTATGATTTTTAAAAAGGAAACTTGCCTTTCGGAATTAGTACCCCATATTACTTTGGACGTATCATCATGTGAACGGTCTTATAACTATAACAATCGCCACGCCAGGGGTACCAAGAAATTCCACGACCATATTGATCTGTTCCATATTCACCACTGAAGTAAAGCCCGTTTAGATTGCTGTGTTGAGAAATAAATAGATTTTTTACTATCAATATTAATATTATTGCTTCTATCTACTTCCGATTGTCATATATCATATTACTGCCATTGTTTTTTACTTTAACAAAAGGTTGTGTAATATTTTATACATCAGGGCAATCCATAAGGGAATTTAAGAATTCGTTGTGCCAAAAATACACTTTTTTAATACACATGCAAAGTGTGGTATGCTTCTTTCCCCTAAAACTATATATGCTCAGCTTTTGAGCCAAGTTGATGAAGTTCGGTGTGTAGCCTCATATTTGTAGGACAACACAGATCGAATCGGACAACTCTAGCATTTAGCTGCCAAATGAACCATCGGATCAAAGGTTGTTGTATGGAAAACCTTTTTGATATTCAAGATATCTCAATGAAATTTACATGTTGGATTTTACTGTATAATATAGCTGCCATAAGAACAATCCAGCCAGACAGCCTTTCCTTACTATCTATTAATTTTCTCCTATTGTCAGTCACCTGAAATGGGTTGCCTTGTACCACCAAGCGCCTGTATAGAGAGCAGCGGAGTTGGTGTTATTATTATTATTCCGATCAAAGGTGGTGAACTTAGCATTCTGATGATATCTCAGCCCATCGCCGGCTGTTCCCGAATAATTACCCAATTTATTCAGACCATACAAATTGGCCTCATTGCCAACAGCAAAATCTTCGTATTGGGCATACCTTTTTTGACCTTCAAAGTCTTCTAGATGCACCAAAAGCTCGTGTGGCTGAGATATAGTTAAGGTATTCAATTTATTCAATCCAATGAAGAAGCTTTTATCCAAGTCCCCGAATCCTTGCTGATAAGATGACCAATTCCTATAGAAGTTAACACTGACATCCACGCGCCGCTGGAAAACCAACCAAGGGGAACCAGTAAGAGCCACATCACAATACACCGAGATGACTTCTCCACCATTCACTTGAATTTTATAGATGCCATTTTTCTTGGGCTTAGCAGCTTGACAAGATTCAGGATACTTCTTAAAAGGCACAATGTTTGAACTTGTCTCGGCGTAGACGGCGGACAGCCAAAGAGCTGCTAGAAATGCGTAGAGTTTGGAATTCATTACTTCTCCAGAGAGAACTGGGCAGAAACTGTCCCCCTTATATAGGGCTGGAACAGTGTTAAAGTTAGTTATTGATGATATGATAAGATTTTTAATTGGCTTAAATCCATTTTAATTCACGATTAGGGATCAAGCTTTTCTGTTCCTACTAAATCATAAAACACTTCACAAAATGCCTATCAATCAATGGTTATCAACAATGTATTGTTTGTAGATGTAATGATTGTTTTTAGGTGTAAGTTATAGTATATTCAATCTAATTTTCGATATTTCGTATCAGGGTTAAGATCACATTATACTCCAAAGTTGAAGAAAATGTTCCTTCATTTTTTTCGCACCTTCTAAAACTCTCCCCGATCCTTCTGAAATCTCAAAACCCGGATCTCATAATTCTTAAGATGTAACTTAATAAATTATAACAATAATAATAGTTTTATATATTACATGAAGAAGATACGAAAGGATCTGGGAAAGTTCATGTAGAGCGCCAGAAATTATGCCTAATGTTTGATCGTTGCTTATATTCATATTTAGTATAAAATACAGGGAATATTGGGTGATTTAATTGAAGTCTTAGTTTCAGTCTTCTGCATTTCATTTATTGTTGGTTGAACTTTTTTCTTTCCGTCTAAACATTTCACACACACAAATGAAAGCTGTGGTGATATCATTATTATACAATATGTGCGGGTATTTTCAGTTTGCTGGGGTTCGGTTTTCATTGAAAAAGTGCTGATAACACATTCTGCACTCTGTGCATCGCAAGTTCAAGTTCTGGTTCTGGTTCTGGATCTGGTTATGGTTATGGTTCTGGCTAGCCACCAGATATCACTGGGCTTTATTATGAGAAATATTAAATATTTGCCGAGACTGCGGCTACGACTGCGACTGCGGCGGCGACCGCGACAGCTGCCCCTGTGCGTTCATATTGTATATCCGTTTGAGTTGCGGCCGATCCGCGCCATATCCAATAACCGTTCCACCGTTCCCCAGAGCTTTTGATACTCATGTACGAGTAGGTATTATCGCCACAGCAGAGTTGTTGGAAATGGCTGGGGCTGTGCCTATGGCTAATGCCCGATGACTCAATTGGTGCACAATGGACAACTTTCAAGTGAAGGAATTATACACGAAATATCAGATCAAGTTCCCCCACTTACGCAGATACAGACACAGACACAGACACAGATACAGATACACAACACTCTGCCTTTCATTCAGTAATTCTACGTAGAATCAGCTGATACAAGCACTTTTTTCCTACAACTCGCATATATTTACTTATGACAAATGTATCTTATAACCGAGCGCTGTCACTTGATGGTTATTGTGTGAGTCCCAATACTTTTATTTTATTTGATTACACATCTTTTTTTTCTTTGCTTGTCTGAGAATTTGGTGGGAAAAATTTGGTTTGGAGTCTCAGGAATGTTCATTTGATTTCTGCTTGATTATTTTACTCTTTGCGGAAGTTGCAGCTCATTTTGCGCGCACGTGAGTAATTTTTTCTCTTTCTCTGCTGATTTTGATTTATTTTATTAATTTCGAAAGCTTCTGCCTGACCAATTGCTATAATCCCACACAGGGAGGAAAAGCCAAAAATTGCGGTCTTAAGTCTTTCCCAAAAAGCGCCAGAGATACGGCTTGAAGCAAGATTAAATCAAATTGAACCTCGTTTTTCAGGTTAAAATAAAACCAATTTCTAATACTTTAACACAATTTGAAGGAATAAAAATCAATCAGTTTATATCGAATAATGAAGGACTTTTATAACTATTAATCCAGAGAATCCCAGAATCCATCATTTAGTTAAAGGTTTAGAGCTCTGCTCCACCAAAGAACTAGAGAGCAGGAGCCCATTCTCTCAATTGTGATCTTTCTTTTGTATTTCCACCCTTGAATACTAAGTGTGGAATTCTCTACTTAGAATAATACTGGATCAAGGCTCAAATGATTTTAATTTATGGGTATTTGGCAGATATTTTTTTGCTCGCAACTTTAATCAAATCAAGCTTGTAAGCGGTCTAAATGGGGCGACGTTTCTCCCTCTCTTTCTCTATAAAGGAAAATAATATATATATCGAACGTGATGTCACAGGTATCAGCAGGAAGTCAAATCCAGATTCCACAGCCTCTTTCAACCTTTATCATCTGACTGGTAGCTGCTAACTATATAAATATATAGATATATAGGTAAATGCTTATAGCTTGGTAGGTAGATTCACAGGTTTGTGCCTGGGCCTGATGAGTTTAGCACTCGCTTCTCATATCTTAATGGCATCTTCAACACGAGTGTAGATTCATTTTTACACACAAACACACATATTCTCTGTAGAAAGACAGATACATTGAGTCAGACAGACAGCTCGCATTACGAGTACGTTAAAATTATAATTAACTAAATAAAATTATGATAGATGACTATACGACGGACGGCGTTAATTGCATACTCACGCAAAACAAGTTCCAAGATTTGCCAACAAAATCATTTTACAAATTGAATTTGCATTTCCAACACGGTCCAAGCATGGCACGGTTTAAATATTTGCATTAGGGTAACTCAATAGTAGGAAAACAGCTAATATATATGGGGTATATTGAATAAATATGGCAATAAGCAATTGGCTTGAATCGAGCTGAAAATTCTTATTTCAAGCGTGAATATCTTTGATTGTTTTGAGACGAAACGAGCTTATTATGAGAACCAAATAGTCAATTCATTTAATAAAATAATAAATAACTTTAAAAGAATATAAAAGGCAACATTATTTATTTGATTTATAAAAATGTAACCAAGGTTGCCACCTAGTTTAGAACCAACCCAACTCTGACCCAAATATACAAGAATTTTGACACTTTTCACCGACCTTTTAGTGAATCAGGTGTCAAGAAATAGCAGAAACTGAGCCTAGATATAATTTTTGGCTATTAATAATAAATAGGGTGGTAAATACTCCTTATTTAATTCATAACTCTGCCGAAACTGTACACTTGGGGATTATAATACGTCAAGGCCAGATCGGGGTTTGAAAGCGGATTCTGAAGCAATATTTATGCAATAAGAATCGACGTGACCAATAAATCCGTCTTCTCCAATGATACTGGAGAGTTCTCCTGAACCACCCTAACCGGTGGGGGCCAACTCTTGGCGCAGTTGCGGGGAGGGTGCTGCAGTGGCACGCATTGGGAAATGTGCGAGTGTCGCTGCAATTGAAATGCTTTTCAGCAAACTGAAAGCAAATCGAACTGCACTCAAATGTTTTTATAATGAGTTAATAACCGCACACCTGTTGCTGCTGACGGCGTCGGCGACGGCGGCAGTGGCAGCGGCTGAGGCAGAGACGGCAACGGCGACGGCGGCAACGACGAGGAGTACAATTGCCGAGTAATTAAGAGATTTACTTGGACTCGAGAACGAACCGAGTTGAGTCCAGAGCGACTCACATAAATCGAAGTCTTTGTTTTGCTTTGTTTTTGCAATTTTAATTGCTAATCGCAACGATTTGTAATTCTGCGCCAAGTAATTTATTTGCTATTACAGCGGATGAGGATAGAGGATTGAGAGGGGGGGGGGGGGGGGGGGAGGGAGAAGCAAATGATTGGACAGTTGGACAACGTGCGGCGCCAGCGTTTCGCTGGAGAATCGCTGAGCAGGACAGGATGAACACCAGAGTAGGTGATGAATTATTCAGGGCATACTCGTAGCTGCATTTGATAGAACCGAAATTGATTGATAACTCTTCAAGATTGATTTTGATTTGCATGCAGTCAATACTTGAGTATCTACAATGAGGCACAGCTGGCGTATCTATGAAATCTCTAACACAAAGTTGCAATTTCCCGGCAACGTCTGCTGGGATTCAGGGAAAACAAATCCAAAACCACAACAAAAAAATGGTTGAACAAACGTTTCAGAGACAACTCAAATTTGTTTGCTGTCGAAAATATTACAATTTTAATTTGTAAACTTTTCGCACGCGTTAAGCGAGTATAATAAAAATGACGAAAATAAATTCTGTTTCGGATACTCAACTGAAGCATGTTCAGATGTTCAGACTGGCAGATACTTTTTAGGCACTTTTACTAAACAACAACAACAACAACAGCAACATTAGCGCCTGGCTGGCGCAGTTTTGAAAAACCAAGGAGTATTTTTGGCTACACGAAAAGAGTCCAACAAGTATTTGAAAATGTTTTTCAACTCAAAGCTGAATTTGTGTATTTTTGCTCTAATTTTTTCTTTTCCTTTTTGACACGAATAAACTAAAGTGCAAAGCATATAATTTTGAACTTGGCAAAAGCAGAAGCACCAGCAGAAGAAGCAAAAGCAACAGACGAGCTGAGAGGACAAGTTAAAATGAATTGTTTGTGTAGTATCGAGTGTAGTTGGATAGATAGATGGCTGTCAGAAGGCGGCCAGCAGACGACAAGTATCTGAAATTGCATTTAATCTGCATCTGCATCTGTATCTGCATCTGTATCTGCATCTGTATCTGCATCTGTATCTGCATCTGTATCTGCATCTGTATCTGCATCTGTATCTTTGTATCTGCATCTGTAAATGTAATACGGTCAATGCACAGACATCAGAGTCGACGTCGGCGTCGGCGGCTGTGGCTGCGGCTGCGACAGCGCCAGCGTTGGCGTTGAATTTGGCCAGACAGAATTGCTTGGCTTTTTCTTGTTGTTGGGGGCTGACCAGCCACGTCACCATCAACCGTCAACCATCACACAGCCGCAGCCGCAGCCGAGTCTCGTCGTAGCCGTAGTCTTTGTCGTTGTCGTTCTACTCCTCATCCATATGGCAAACTATTTTTAAATATGTTTTAATTATTTGCTGCCATATTCCTTAAAGCATTAACTAGTCGCCGTCTACTGCTCCCGCTGCCACTGCTCGACGCGGCGCAGCGCAGCCAGCAGTAATTTGGGCCGCCACGGGCAACATGTGCAACTACTTTGGAGGTTTTTCGATTTGTTTTTTCGAATTTCTTCTCCTTTTTCCCGTTTTTTTTTCCTTCCAAAATACATTAAGTGTGAAGTTTTTGCTATAGAAATATTATTGTCGCCTCTCACATAAGTGTTGCTTCTACACTGCACATCAAAATTGATGCTGTAAAGACTTAATAGTCGCTTATGAGATACTGGAATATGTTCGAAATCAAACTAGTCATTTGTAGAATAAGTTATATACAAATATTCCAAATATTAATAAACAATATCTATTCTGGGGCATCACGGAAATCTCTGTCAGAACTCCCAATTTTTAGTTAAAAGATTAATCTAAATTTGTGAACAGATTGGTTTTCAGGGGATTAGATCTTTGCAATAAATCGAATGAGACCATATGAAAACTGTTTTTAAATTTATTATTTTAACCGGTTGTTCTTAGGGCAGCTGTATGCGGTCCGATACGGCTGGCATTGCTCATTTCTTCGCAGAGCTATAATAGCCTCTGCTATAATAATAATCAAGGCGAAATATATATCTTGTTGAACAGTGTTATTTTTTACTTTTATACTCGTAATGTGCATTGGATGATGGCGCATTCAAAATGCATTTAATTTCATGACTTTTTTTATATTTATACTCTTATATTTTCGGTATTCTCGAATCATGAAGAGCCTATATACTTATGTATATATGGATGACAGTGCTCGAAAGTAGATGCAGCCACGCCCAGGCCTCCAATGCTGCTCTTCTGGTGTCTTGGAGTTTGGGGTTTAGAGCTTGGCGTTCTGCTATTCTGCTGTTCTGGAGTTCTGTGGCCATGGGGAACTCTAGAGCTAGGCAAACAACGGTCAACCGAAATGCCGAGTAGCTAAGTCTGTCTGTGGTTTTTCTATTTACTTAACTAGCAGCAGGTTCTCTGTCTGGCCCTCTCTGTATGCCCGCTCCCCGCATAGAGGCAAGTTGGCTAAACAAACCGCCGATATGCTTATGCTCGCTTTACAGGCTTCTTCCCGGCAGACACCAGACTGAAAGACTGTCTGACTGCAAGACTGAGAGACTGTCGGACGATGCCAATGAAGCGAGAAAAATTACTGTTTGTTGTACTTCACGTTGTAAGAGTAGTTGTGGATTTGTAAAGTGAGTTTGTCAACATGAGGCGCGCGCATCGCACCACAGATACAAATAGAAATACTGATGGAGTTGGAGCTGTTGCTGGAGTCCGAGTTGGATTCGGGGTTGGAGTCGCAGTTGGAGTTGGAGTTGAAGTTGCAGCTGGAGATACGAGATACGAGTTGAGATGGACAAGAAGAAAGATAAGGAGAAGGGGGAGGATAAGGAGGAGGAGGAGGAGGGACAGAAACAAGTATTGCGGCAAACCGTTAGAGAGACGTTACCTGGAAGACGCGGCTATAACGCCAAAAAGCCAAGCCAAGCCTAAGACTCCAAGAATCCACATTCAAAGAAAAAAACAAAGAGTTCTGATATATTTTCTACATATGAATAAAAAGGTATAAAAATATATTTAAGTTTCGATATTTATTCTAAATTATTTAAAAAGATTTTCTAAATATTAAATAATAATAAACAAAAAATGTGAAAATATTGTAATATCTTCATACTATAGAATAGAGCCTAGGCCATAACTTGGACCTTTAAAGTCTTTTCTTGTTTTTCTTTCATTTCAAATCGCGAGATTCAGCTTGCATAATTCATTCTCTCACTTTACTGAAATCAACTAGTCCATGAATTTTTCTCAGTGCAGTCAGTTTCCAAGATACTTGTACCAAGACGCCAAAGACTCCAAGACCGAAAGATTCCAAGCCATGAAATATTTTTCTGGCGAAGCCGAGGGTCCGGTCCGTTGCCGGCATCGGCATCGGCATCGGCATCGACATTGGCTGTAATTGAAATTGAATGCCAAGCCCGGCATGGTCACTAAGTATTCTCGCCGGTTCCTTCGTCTTTCG
The DNA here is from genome assembly GCA_018150835.1 of Drosophila repletoides. Classification (NCBI taxonomy): domain Eukaryota; kingdom Metazoa; phylum Arthropoda; class Insecta; order Diptera; family Drosophilidae; genus Drosophila; species Drosophila repletoides. Next base: position 24,559,414 of record JAECWQ010000089.1, on the reverse strand, counting down.
TCTCTCGTGTCTCGTCTTTTGTCTTTATGTTCTGTTTGTTTTTGGCGTTTGTCTAGGCGCACATTTATGGGTTGTTGTCTCCGCTAAAAACGGAACAAGACTTCAGACTCGCACTCCTCTTCCCATCCATCTCCCCTCCCCACCCAGCTGCTAATCTACAAGCTAAACAAGGTCCGGCAACAGCAACAGCAATTACTCATTTATGGCAAGTACCAGTTCATTTTTCGCATTGGCTTCTGCGTTTAGTTTTTGCCTGGTTCCCTTTGTGTGGTGTGTGTGGATTCTGGACTCGTTCTTCCCCTTATTGATTTATGTCTTGGTCGTTAGTGCCTGAGATGTCCACTGCATTTATGCATAAGTCGGACTCTCGTATGGGGCTCAGTCTCTACTCTCCTCATTGGTACGAGTCTCTTCGTCATGTTTTCTATTTATAAAGATTACGTGCAATTAAAAGGAGTTCAACAGATCTCAGCACTTGTATCTCTTGATTTACTTGCTCCATATCCAACCCTGCATATTTATATATGTATCTTCTCTAACTATTCTCAGTAGTATCTGCATATGATTTTTGCCTCAGCCCAGTTGCTCCTTAACAAAGAGTTCAATTGATAGTCCCGTCGCCGGTGGCTTCTAATGTTTGTGCATGATTATGGTTGTCCTGGAATCGTCCGGGGACCAGTGGCAGCCAAAAGATATGCGGACAGTAATATAATCTTTAAAGAGCTTTTGTTTCGCAGAGAAATGTAAATATTTATTGCACATTAAGAAAAACAATTTTATCATTTTTGGTCTGCTTGAAAGGTAACAACTATGAAATACCCTGTACACAGAAGCGTAAAAACCCCAAAAGCCACTCATGATAAAATATATAAAACTGGAATAAAATGTTACGCGTGTGTATTCTATTTAGATTTTAATATTATTTCAAAAAAGATTTCTTATAAGGAAGGGAAGCTAATTTGCTAGATTATTTTGTAATATAGTTTCTTACAAATATTTATAATACTTTTTTTTTATTGTATAAATAAGTCTTATATCAAATCTACTATAATGTTAAAATTTAAATTTTCTTTTAAAATATAACTCACTTAAATTGCGAGTAAAATTAATTTCTTTTAAATCAAAAATATAGAAATAAACAAAATTAGTAAACAGCCCATCTAAACAGAGGAAAATTAAGAACTTCGGCAGTAGTTCAACACCTAATCCAATAAACGGAAAATAATGATTCTTTATTCCCGAAATTATTTATTTAGTCAATTTTAAAATCCTTTTACACTTAATTAAAGCTACCGGAAAACTAGTCTTCATCCAATATGATATTTATTTGAGGGAAAAGTAAGAGAAGAGTTGAGAATCCAATGTCTATTTGTTTGTTCAATTTGTTTTTATTCCTAGAATTTAGTTCTCTCTAAAAAAAGAAATTAAATCTGATTCAGATGGAATCAGAACTATTTAGATTTGAGTTATTTGTGTAGTACGAAATGCAAGTTAAAATCTAGATTTTCTCTTTAATCTCATATATATAGCTCCACTTTTGTTGCTGTGTATTAAATTTAGATTTCAATTTTGTAATTTTTCCAACTTTATAGTGAATAAAATTAATTTTTATTCCCCTCCTAGAAGTTCCAAGATCACGGATCATTCCATATTACTCGTAATTTCCAAAAATGGAATGTATATTGTATATTGAATGGTATATTGAATCTATACCACAGCCATTAGCGTGATTCGTTCCAGTTTAGTGGCCATTTTAGCTCAGTTGGGAGCTGACCTACTGATAAGGGCCTTCGGCGATTACTTTCAAATATTTCCACGATTAGTAGTCTAGATCTATCTTAGACGTAGACTCTCGTACTCATTTATTTCGAATTTGAACTCTGACACAGAACAGTTTTACTTGGGCGCCTTATCAATTTTGAAATTCGTTTTAGTGGCTCTTTCATGTAGAATGTTGAATAGGTGATAAGCGAAATGAATTTTGTATTTGTTGTCTCGTCGTTGGCTGCAATCGCGAGAATTTCGAGAATTCTATTTTAATAGGGCATTAAAAATAAATATTTGTATTTCTATTTGATTTGTATGTACACATAAATATACATAAATAAATACATATTTATTTTTTTGTGTGCTGCCACTGCCACTGACAGATTATCAGCCTTAGCGTCAGCATTAATTTCAGTTTTAGTTTAGTTTCTTTCGCAGGCCCCAACCAAATATATATACAAATATATATGTATATGTATATGTATATATATATACATATAAGTGTGTATATGTAGTCCACTGCCACACGAAACCAACCACAATTACAGCCACAACTATAGCGACTTGGGGTTATCTGGCTGATTATTAAATGCACTGATGTTTATATCAACATTTTTCAACATTTTTATGTGCCATTTGACATAGTTTGACATGCAACAGCTTACGAATTCTACTCGTATGTAATTAGCCCAACTACGAGCACTTCATCGACTTATCAGCCTGGCAGTCTACTCTTTGACCTCTGTCAGACTTTGTCCATGTTACCAAAGCACTAATCTATTCCAGATCTGTTCGCATAACATCGCATTTTGAACTATGCCCCACTCGTCTTCCACTCGTCTCTTGGCAACAAGCGTTGTTACATAACCAATTTGACAACAAAACAAAAACAATTTCAGCATAAGTTCAACTCTATCGGGGATATATCGTAACAACTATATATTAACACTTCCCGACAAAAGTCTTTTTGAAAAACGGGCTATTATACTTCATTAACATTTGGATATAGTTGCGAAGAGGATTGCTTAAAGATTTGATATTTTTTTTTAATTAATTTATTTTTAGTTTGATTATATGGCTTACTCAAATCATTAAAAGTTTTAGACTTTTTTATTCTTCGTGCACTCCCTAATTCAATAAAAAACCCTCTTATAAGCTTAATAGTGAACTGAGCTAAGAAGAAAGTGTATATCTTTCAGACTGAAAATTTTGTTAATTTCGTTTATTTTTCACGAAAATTCCTACGGCAGCTATATTATATAGTCAACCGATCTTGCCCTCGGTGTGTGATTAGAAAACAGACTTTTTCATCTAAGAGAAACTTATAAGCCGATTGTTCATTTCTATGGCAGACATATAGAGGTCCGATTGGGTCAGTTTCGACATATGCTGCAAGCATCAAAAAGGAGGCTCCATCACCTAGCCTAAATGAGAGATTTGCTTACATATAGCCAGATAGACAGGCGGACACGGCCATATAGACTCGTCTCATCAATAATATATATATTTTTTGTGGTAGAAAAGGCCTTCTCCAAAGGACGTTCATATTTCGTGACCCTCTGCAAGGGCATACGAATTTTTGTCTTAATCTGGAAGTCTTAGCACATAATTCCACTTCGTACTCATTATCAATGGGTAATAAGAGTATATTAGCCTGATTAGACTGATTAGGTTGCACCTATGAAGAGAGTATACCTTAGTCGCGTTCCCTCCAGTGAAATCTTCTTACTGGCATTTTTCATGGTGTTTATTGCACAAGCACAGAATTCGCATTTCATTCTTGCCTCTTTTTCTGTTTTCAGTTTTCAGTTTTTTTCTGTTGCTGCTTCGGTCTTGCCATAAGTTTTTCTGGCTTTTAACATTTACGTCTGGCATAGTTCACATTTTTATAGCAATTCATGTCTATATTGTTTTTGTTCTTGCACGCTTGCTTTTTATTTATATTTATTTTTATTTGTATTTCTATTTGTATTTGAATTTTTATTTTTATTTTTATTTGTCTATGCAGTGTTCTTTTTGTTTTTTGTTTTTTGTTTTTACTTTGTCACCGGCGTCGACATCGTCGCAAAGTGAAACTGAAAATTGCAACTAAATGCCGTGCTCATCACTTGCAGACACTTTAGAATGCACTGTGTATCTATGAGATACAAAGACAGACAAACAGAGAGACAGGCGGACAGACAGACTGACGGACGGACGGACAGACGTACGACGACCAGACAGCAAATGAGACGCAAATGGAATGCTGAGGTGCTGCACAGACACTCGCACACAAATAGAAACATAGACTACTCTTTTTAAGAAGGCTGCTCGCATTTGAGATTTATTCCTACCACCTTTTGACTGTTTTGAAAAGAAAACGGAAAAGAGGATAGACTATATCTATAGTGTAGTCTATTATCGGTTCAAATTACAGCCAGATTTTGACTACGCCTCTGTTGTACTTTCGGAACAGTCCACGCAACGAGTGCACTGCCAGCAACAGTCGGGAAAGTCGGTCGTCAGGGAAACGGTGTTATTGCTGCACTGCTGAAAGGTAGCTGGTTGTTGGCAACTGCATAGAGAGATTGAGGGAAATGTACAGGGATATTATTGAGAAGAGTTACAACTGTCACACTTACAAATGGATGAGGGCATCGCCTTCTGTATTCTGGCACACAATCACCCCGCATGTCTTTTCGTCCTGCTCATATGCACCCACAGCCAGCTCTCCAGACTGTCCCATGCAGCCGTTCTCTAATCATACGAGTATGAGGCACTATTTAACACAAGGATAATTTTATCACTGCTTTTCCTACCTCCTTTCTCAAGTTTGATAAAGTGAACCAATGCACTGGCATAGAATGCCAGTCCTAGAACGATTAGGCTCATCTTGCAAATATTTTTCATGATGAGCCAACCAGTCCAGCCGATGCCACAATGCGTCTAACTGTCATATATCCAAAGGGAATGGCTTTTATAGCAAACATCAGAACTCACTCACAAAAAAGTATCAACAAAAGGCTATTTTTCAAATTGAATATATTACTTGGTCAAAATACGAAAGTTACTTAAGTGAAATCCGTCCTTGAGAGTCCTTATATTAATCAATGAAAAGAATGAGATAAAAATTAATTTCAAAATAATTATAATTCAATTGTAATTTGAAATTTAATTACCGCAATTTATTATTTAATTATAATCTTTTATTTTGAGAATTGTGTGAGCTTGAAGAACAATGCTTTTTTTCCCAGTGTGTACCTATTCTGTATACAGAGTAAGTTAATTAATAAACAATTTCCTTGGTATTACTCCGTACCATCCGAGCCCGGCCAGTTACAGTTTATATAGGGTTTCCGTAACAATCACATCGATTCCGTATCAAAATCAGTATGCTTTGAACTATGAGTATTATTGTAAAGGAATTCTCTTTTGTCTTGAAGACTTTGACATAGTTTGAGCAGGCAAAGATTCCACAGTGAACACCAAAGAGACAAACCAGAAGTCCTTTCATCGTTTCTAGCTAATTTAATTCAACAGTCGGAATCATTGGACTTAAGCATATTGGACGATTGAGGTGATTCTGATCAAATGAATCAAAGCAACTTGGAGCTCAGCACGTCAAACACTGAATCTGAACAACGATGAGAAACGTGAAAATTTATATTTTCTTTCTTCATGCGAATACGAAGTGCAATTCTCTGGTTACTGCCCGCTTTATCTCTGCTGTCACCAAATATGAATGCCTATGGCTTTCGAATCGTCAGGGTAAGTCAGGATCAGGCGCACTGATGAAGAAATCTCTTTGGGTGATATACACAGAAAAAAAGGGCTAAAATCTGGAATTCCCTAATTGAATTGATAATAAGGAATCTAGATTTACCATAGTAAGCCAGCTCGTGCTTGAATCTAGTATGAGTTATCTAATGTTGTTCATACTTCATAATGAGGATATGAATCGTTATTTATTTTAAGTAGAAGTCGATCGGAGACAAAGCGTTGTTAAAGTTGGCATCCTTTTTTTCTGTGTATTTATGAGTATGAGTATAAACTATATTTAAACTGCAGAGTCAGCATCACAAGCGAATGGTGTTGCCTGAAAACATTTATGCCGACTTCGTGGCTATTACGGATGACTCTGGAAAAGATTCGGCTGGTCTTGCAGCGGATATTGGAGCCGCCGCAGATGGGGGAAATATTGGTAGTGCCTTTAATCCGCAAGAATGCGCCCCGAAATGTGATGCAAAACAAATCATTACACCTGGTGATCCCAAACAGAAAGGCTCTTGCATAGCTGTAAAGGCAGCTCAAGACGCGAAGGCGGCGAACGAGGCGCAACAAGCCGCAGGACAATTGGCGGCGCAGCATATTAAACAGGAGTTGGCCGAGAAGGCCTTCCAGTCGGCCAAGGCTGCCGAGGCGGCGCTCACCGGCAAGCAAATGTTGCTGCAGCAGCTGGAAGAGGAAGTGCAAGAGGCTCATGTTGTTGTACAAGAGGAAACCACAGCTCTCCATAATACGGAAGCCAATATGAATGCCGCTTTGGAGGCTGCCCAGGCTGCAACGCAACACTACGAGATGCTAACGGCGCTCCAGAAGGCAGTCAAAGACAATCTGGCCAACATTCAGACTGTTGCTTTAGGTTCACAGCAGGAAATGACCACCAAGGTGCAGCTCCTCGACGCAGCCAAGCTTCGCTTGGCCACGCTCCAAAAGCAACTCCAAGGCGCTCGCGATGATTACGAAAAGACCAAACAGGCGGCATACAAAGCAGCCTGCGCAGCAGTCGAGGCGAAACAAAAGGCTTCCTCAAATTCCTATAGGGCGCTTCGCAATCGACGCCAAAGGTTCAGACCAGAAGTCACTTGAAAAGCCTTTAAAACTCAACATTATTTATATCTATATTTGTATATATTTTATTTTAAATAATTATAGAAAGCTTAAAGTTATCTCTAGACATGATCGGAATCTCTTCAGAAACATCAACATCGTCTCAATTGAGCTAAGCATTGAAGGAGCGTTTATTTGTATACCCTGCCAGAGAGTATTACAACTTTAACACTAAGTTCGTTAACCATTGAAGGAGGCATCTCCGAGCCCGTAAGGTCGGCGGAAGAATTGATAAAGCCAAGTTCGTCCGTCTGTTTTTTAAATGAAACCGCCCACTTTTTGTTCCATGCAGCATATATATCGCACCCGGCCAGATCGGGCAACTACATCTTAAAGCAGCTCCCATTGAAACAATTGGGTCAAAAGTTATCGTATTTTGTATTCAATATTTCTTTCAGTCACGAATGCTTTTTAAATCTATATACTGCAATGGATATTGTGATTCTATTGCCTAGCAGTATTACCACCCTGACTTATATACAGACAGCTTGGAGGACAAGTAATACATTAGATAGAGTATTTTCGTATTGGGTACAGACAGACTCCACGTACTTTTATAGTAATTAACCCAAAAATATTTTGTTTTAAAAGTTTGTTATAGAAAAGAAACACTTTAGGGAAATAAATAAAAAACAATCGAATTATAAGGAATCTTTAGTCTATTGCGAAACAGTATCAGTCTGATATTGCCTGGTTAAAAATCACATTCAAAGTATTTTTATATTCTATCAATATTTTAATATTCTATCAAAAATATAATATATTAAGATATCTGATCAATAATAATTTTTCTCAGTGCATGTATGGAAAAGAATGTCGGTCAGTTACTTCTCATTCATTATAACGCTCTTACTATTAAATCGTAAGCCACACTTCGGTGTTTAGTTATTCGAGAGTAGTTAAATTAAATTTTTAATGGGAACCAACAAGTGCAACAACAGGTGAGTAAACGAATAAACGTCTGGAAGGGTGAATAGTTCCCTGCAGAATGGATATAAAAGCCATTTGTATTGTAGGGAATTATAGTCGGCTTTCTTGCATCGATTGAGCCAGGTTTGTTTGAAAATAAAAAGCATGAAATATTTTAATGTGAGTTCCGTAACTCTGATTTGCTTGGTGTCATGCACCACGGCATTAGTTCATTATAAAAAACTGGAAAAAGGAGGTATGGAAATCATTCGTATATAATAGTATTGGAATTATTTAGCCTGTACAACTATTTGAACTTATATAGAAAATGGATGCAAGGCTCCGGACGGTTCCCAATTAAAGGTGGGCGACACTGCAGATGACAAAGAGACTTGCGGACTTTATGTGTGTCAGAACACAGAGGGAGACGCCTTGATTCATTAGTAAGTAGAAGCAGTAATACCCTCTCTTTCCTCTTGCATACATTTTGCACCTTCAAAAGTTGTCAGAAACCAGCTCCATTCGAAAACTGTGTGTCCGATGGCGTTTCCACAACAACCCCTTTTCCCGAATGCTGCTGGAAATGCGTCAAATATGAAAAATGCGCCGGCAACGGAACACCAGCTCCAGCAGGAGAGGGAACAGCAACAAAAGAACCAGAAGGAGACGGAGCAACAACAAAAGAACCAGCAGGAGACGCAACACCAGAGGGAGATACAAAGAAAGAACCAACCACAGAGAATCCAGCGGCAGAGAGAGCATTCATGTAGAATACTCTAGTCTTACGTAGTGTTATTTAAATGTATACGAGTCTTCTTATTAAATGGGAAGTGAAAATGTACTCACCGACTTAGACTAGGTGACGTTGTCTGAAGAAAGGCTATTATACTATATCATTATATAGAAATGTAGTAATTATATTCCTTGATACATCACACAACAGAAACCCACAGGCTTAATAATCAAAGTTTCATGCAATATTTTTCTCGCTAAGTTCACACCTGTTGCCTCAGCTTCATCAGAAAAGAAAACTTTTACTAAACTCTTCAGTAAACATCTAAACAAATTTATATAACTAATTGATATTCGATATGTACTCAACATCCGTACAATGAATAACACAACTAGTGCAGAGAGAGAAAAAACTGGATAAAATCGAGTATTCCATACTCTTAAATGGTTCCCCTTAAGCTTAAGTTACTTAAGCTTAACTATACTTATCGATCCATTTATCTTGTGCTTTTCATATATATATATATATATATATAAATATAACAGATACAAATTGTATACAAATTATTGATACGATTCGAACAAAAATTAAAAATGGTTAAGCTTAAATTTAGCAGGCCATTTTTTGTTCGATGTGAGGAAAGGCTTTATCGGCACGCTGAACATTTGAATACCCTACTGAATTTCATATTTGTGATTGGTCATCCAATCAAAATTTTAAGCTTTCAGACTGATGATGAATTTAGTTAAGGTATCTAAGGAAGAGACATTTATATAATATATATAATTTTCGACACATCGTTAAGCTCGTCAACAGCAATTATTATCGACCTAATCAATCAAATTCATATGCATATATGTATGTACATACACACATACATGTAGATATATAGTTTATAAGGTGTGTCCTTCAAGGCATTACACGGGTCTGTAAAGGTATGAGAAGCGTATGCCTACAATGCCGTAGGCCGAAACTTGTAAAATAGGCAGAAACAAATCTGGGTATGTTCCCTTCTAGGTTATGAATGTCTTCTCCCGAACCTTTGCTAATTATGATAATAATAATGTGCGAAAAGACGAGCATTTTACCTGAGTACACAGTATTTTCTTGTCGATCACGCTTGACTTGAGGATTTTTACTTGTTTTGGTTTTAAAAAGTATTTTAAGTCCTTTGGCATTATGACAAACTGAAACAAAAAAATATCAGGCAGAATAAACCGAGGCAAAATAAATGGGAATACAATATGTACTCGATTTATCTTCAAGCACAAGGCAGTCCGGACACAAACACATAAACAAGACATACCCAAACCCAAACCCAAACCCAAACCCAAACCAAAATACAAGATGCAAAAGGAGGGAAAATGAAAGTCCGCAAGGATCATCAATGATATTTCGTACACATTTCAGAGCTGCGCGCGCTCACCCCTTCCTCGCCCCATCAAGTTTTTAATTAGCCGCCGCAGGGTGAATGCGCACAATCTTCCAGGGGCAGGGGCAGGTCCGGGAAAGAACAGCAGACTTATGTCTTGAGAAGGGGCCGTGGTCCTTCAATCCAAAAATGAGGCAAACGAAAAATTGAAATTTAAAAACTACACGAGACTCGTACGATGTATGTATGTATATGTATGTATGTTTGAATATACATATATGATGCATATGTAAGTATATATCCGAATGAGAAAAATTGAGAACCGGACCTGACAATGATCTGTGTATGAAATGAAGGCAACGACATCAACGGGAACATCGGGAACATCGGGAACAAAAACAGCAACAATATCAAAAAAGCTTTCTGAGCCCAATAATTTCTGAGCAGCGGCCTACGACACAGTGTGAGGGCCCTACCACTCTTCCTTGTATATATATAAATATATATATTAAACACATATTTAAATACATTATCCATATTTCCAGTTAAACAAGCAAAGACTTTTCCATCAGAATCTTTTGCAAATTGTAAAGTTGTCCAATAATCAATAGTGGTTCGAATCGATTCTTCATATCTTTTCAGGTTTTTTAAATACTTCGACTAATGAATTACATATGTAATCTAAAAAGAAAGAAAAGAAATAAAAAATTCAACAATTATTGAAAGGTTTCAATTCATTGAATTTCTGAAGTCTTTATTTGATTAACTCATAGTAAAATAAAAATCTCTGTTTTTTATTACTTGCTCAATTTAATTGCAAGTTAACCAGAAAATTATTTTCTTTTTCAACATAATTTGATTTAATTTCGAATTCGTGATTGATTAAATTACAGATATATTGTTATATTGATACGAAAATTGAGAAACAAAATAGTCGATAATATGGATTACTTTATATATTTATGTATACTCTAGATAGGGGCATATCAGACAAGGACTGTTTAGACACAAGAGGAAAGTCAGAATCTCAGATCAAAAAGATCAAGGGCCTTCCAAGTCGAGCCCGCGGTTGTAGGGTGCAAGGCAACCGAAGAAATCTCGCTGCTCTTGCTCTTATTAATTGAGTGAACATGTCCAAAAATGGACGGGCGAGAAGCGCGGCGACCTGAATACAATTTAAGTCGACAAAAAAAAAAAGAAACAAATTTTCACCAACTTCGATCGGATCGTAAGCTGAACTAAATAGCAGAGCATAGCGCTGCCCTAGCAAATAAAAATTCGTATGTGTGTTAAAAGTGTTCTTCCGTTTATTTCCAGTTTAAAAAGCTTAACTATGTTATTGTGTTATGTTATGCCGCTTCACATGAGTGTGCGTGTGTGTGTGTGTGTGTGTGTGTTTGGTGGACATACATACATACACATTCATGCATGTTAACGTAGCAGAAAGCAGCAACGTAAAGCCATGTGGCGTAAGTGATTTGAAGCAAGCGATCGAACGTGAAAAAACCATGCGGTGCAACATGTGTGCTGCGAGCAAGACAACTAAAACGAGCCGGACATCAACTGGCCCCAAAAAGATGTGTGTGAGCAGGATGGCACTAGTTGGGGGTAGCAACAACAACACAACTCAAATGTCAAGCTAATAGAAATGCGACAACAAAATAAGCCGAACGCACATACAGGAAGAGAGTGGGAGAGGGAAAGAGCAAAACAACTTCTCTCTCGCTCTCTATCAACATTGTCAAAGAGCCACAAGAGAGCGCTGCTAACAGCGGTTGCAACATGTTAATGTTAATGTTAACAGTTGGCGCTCTGTTGTATTTATTTGAACTTTATTTTTATACTTTATATCAAACTTGTTTCACTTTTACCGTTACAGTTGATCGTGTGCCGTGTGCGCTGTTGGACGTCTGCTCGCTCGCTTGTCTCTCGAAGCACTTCAAACTACATATATGATACTATGTTGCCACCCGGGTGGAAAACTGAAAACGCTCTACGTAAAACACTACAAAAAAAATAAAAAGAAGAAATATTAATATACATATTTTGTGTGGCGTTCTCGCTACACGTGCTACAGGCAATGGGCAATAGGGCTTCAGAGGAAACACGATAGAGACCCCAGCAGGGTGACTGTCGGCCCTGAATATTCAAAAAACTTTCTGAGTAAAAGTATTCTTTAAAAATAAACGAATTCCGTAAGGTGCGTGCTTAAAACTTTTAAACTAAAAAATCTGTCAATTGCTAATGCAAAGTGCTTCAAACAACAACAAATTATAATTATAACTCGCAACAAAAAAACAAAAAACCGTTGTGCCTGTGTATTTCCATCTGCATACATATATTTCTGTGTATTTTTGTGTGCTCAGGATTTTAACACCTTGACACAGAGCCGAGGCGTGTTTCACACATTTTGTAAGAAATTTACGCGAAATATACGTGTATGAAAATTGTGATGGACTTTGACACTTTACACGTGTTCAACATTAGCTTCAACCGCATCGAGAGGGTCCAGAGAGTTGTGTGACAAAAATGAAATGCAATCAACCTTAATTATCAAAAAATTATAATTGAGATGAAAACTAAAAACCGAAATAAAAACAACATCCACAAAAATGTTAGGCCCAAGCTTAACACAGCAATATTCCAAGCAGCTCAAAGGTTGAAGAGGTGCATCCCACATGCTGACAATCGGAAATTAACATCGCCCCATACTTTTATAATTAGTGAAAATAATAATTATGAAATTCGCGCGATGGGGTGAGTAAGCAGGTAATATAGCATATAAGAGCTCAATTCAACAATATATTTCACTTTCAAAACTAAAAGCCCGCCAAAATGAGCTATATATCTAAAATCTTATATATTTTTGAATTAAACACATATTCTGTGTTATATGCATGCACATATTAACATTTTCATCTAAGAACTTAAAACAAGCTGCAGCTTTCATATTTAATCTCAAGTGAATCAATAAGTAAGGAACGAAGTTATTTTTAAAATCTCATATTTTATTTAATTCTTTATCTGTTAAACATTGAAATAACAGAGTGACAGCAACAGCAATGTTAACGCTTTGAAATAATAGAAATTCGAACGAAAATTATAAAATTAACGTCTGACGTCTGCGGTTTACTGCCAAAGAGTATGAAGGTATTATAGAGAAGGCGTTTCGCTCCCATACTCTTTAGCTTACTGCTGTTAGCACGTCATCGGTATGTTAAATTGGTTCGATGTTGCAACAGCTTTGTTCGATGTTGGATTGCAACCGGCTGCTAGGCCAACAGTCCCATTCTGAGTTAACATTAACATGTTGTAGCAACGTCTCTGTTGTTCGATTTCAAAAAAATTTTGAATTTCCGCCCGCCTGTTTCTCAACTTTTTTCACGTTTCTCAATTCTTATTTGGTGCTCGATCGCGACGGTTACCGCTGCTGCTTTGCTCGCTCGTTCGCTCTGTCTTTCTCTATTCTCCTTCGTGCAAGTGCCGCGCGGCCACAGTGTTTCCGGTGCCCAAGACCATAATACGAATACGAATACGAGTACGAATCCGTATCCGAATAAAGTGTCAATGAAAAGATTGAATTATCGCTTAACCATTATACAAATATCGAGATTTCCACATGTTCGTATATGCACACATATATGTACATACATATACCAATATACGATAGAAATGTGTGTGTTCTTGGCGTAATAATACAAATCTGTTACTGATGGGGCGCGGGGCGTCTGGCGCCAACATCGATTTAATTATAAATACATCAACAATAATAGCGCCATCGTTTTTCTACATGTGTACTTACAGATATATACGTACATTTATACATTTATGTACATATTGTGCACTATTCGAAAATGTTACACACGCTGGTAGGCGTTGCTTTTCGCTTTTCATTTCTATACTCTTATTTTTTCTCTCATTCTTTCGCCTCGGCATCACGCGCCACGGTACAAAGTCGGAAACACACCCGTGAAATGTACGTTAATCTATGTATAAAATATAAATAATGCTTCGATTTCTTTCAAAAGCCTTCAGTCAACTTTACGAACTATTATATAGCCTTACAGCCGTGCATTTCAAACTCCCTAATATACTCAATGAGTAAAAGTTCTTATCGACAGGCCAAAGTTCCGGTTCCAAGGTTTAAACTCTTGGAATGCGATAATACCATAAATACTTAAGTATGTACATATATATATAGAATATGTACATCCAAAAATTTGAATATAAAAACACATGTAAAAAGGCAAATCACGTGAAAAAATATACAAAATTAAATATAAGTTTACTTGCAATCCGAAATTCGCAAGGACATCTGTTCACATCTTACCGGGCAGCATTAGATTTCTCATTAAATAATTCTAATACTGTCAGGTAAAGATGTCGTCCGTGTCCTTTTACATCCTAAATGAATCGAAGTACAACGACAACAGAAGAAAAAAAACAAGTTTTCAATTGTGCGTGTAGGAAAACTTGCCCAAGTTCCGAAAAGGGAGAATCGGAGACTGCCTGCCAAGGGGCAACATCAACTGACAGATGCTCTGAAAGCCTGAAAATGAATGCTGAAGATGATGTGGATGCGGATGCGGATGCTGATGGTGATGCTGAAGCCGCGGCTAATGCTGAGCTGCTGTGGACAAATGACAGAAAATTGGTCAAAAATTCTTATATTTTTTGCAGCAGCAGAAGTGACGCGCGTTTCGGGATGACATCAGTTTTCAGATCGGAGAACTGAGAACTGAGATCGTCGATGTCGCTGGGCAACTGCCTCCGTACAAAACATATGAAGCTAAATCTCTATACGTATATGGCAGTATGAGTGTGTGTGTGTGTGTGTGTGTATACGCATATGTACACAGGTAAATAATATGGAAAGGGAAAAGCAAAGAGATAGTCGTCAGCAATGGAAACGATGATGGAAACGAAGACAGAGACGGGGACGAGGACGGGGACGGTGACCAAGTTAAGAGTAGAACCCATAAAAATATATATTTTATGGTTCCACTTCTTTTTCCCTCTGTTCTCTCTCTGCTCCTTTACAGAACATTTTATTTTATTGTTGTCGAAGAGTGCCGGCGGATTTCTTAATTTCTTTGCAGTATTTAGTGACAAATGCCAGTTTTTACGAGTATGATGATTCCCAGCCAACCCGATTACGATTCGCATAAACAGCAGCAGCAGGTTGAGGTTTCTTTATAATTCAGATATCAGGAAAAACACAGAAAACATTGCGAGACTTTCATATTAATGACCCAGCGAAGAAAGGCCTCCTTCAAGGTTAACCCTCAGATCGAGCACTAAAAGCATTCCATTGAAAAAAGAGCGTAGCAGGTAACTGAATTCCGCTTACAAATCTACGTTTGTATTACTAATCAGATAGATAGATAGAAAGACACAGAAGATAGCTCTACGCATCTGTAGAAGTAACTTGGTCAGCTCATCCCAAGATAAGATCGGTTGGGATTGAGGGTGTTAAGCGTTAGGAGGGAGGCGTCTCGCGTCGGCTCTCGTCAAGCATTTCACACCAAGGTAAAAGTGTGCATAGAAGTGACACTCGGCTAAAAAGCTAAACAACTAAAGCAATTGTCTGGAGTCATGTACTACATTAAAGAATCTGATACACACCGGAATATACCTACATATATATATATATATATACATATATATAAATATATATGTTGAGTAAACTTTTACTAGTTCAACTCGTAAAGAAACTCAGATTATACTCACCAATACGGTGGAAAGAACGGGTTGTAAATGGTTTACAGCGCTTTTAAATTTTACAGTTTTTAACACAGTGGTTCCCAATTGTCAATAAAGCGGGGAATCTAATCAAGGGTACCGAATAATACGCTAAATTTGGCATTGCAATATGTGTTAGTTGCGGTTGCCCCGTCCCCGTCCCCGTCCCCGTCCCCGTCGAGGCGATTTCTGGCCGAAACGACGACGTAACCAGAACGAATAAAACACCTGTTAATGAACGAACCTACAAGGCAAACTAATGAAGAAGGCTCGCTCTCTCACACGATATGTACGTTTATGTGCACGTAAAAACCTGTAGACGTATTTCTTCTTATAGCTGTTTAAAACAATTATAATCGAGTCTAAACTTTGCACTGCATTTGTAAATCGTTCTTGATCCGTAGTTAATTGAAGGTTGAGACTAACTAATGTTTAAAATTGGAAGGTGAACATACGACAGACGGCTTATTCATAATTTTTAATTTGACTAACCTGCCAGTATGTATATAGTGCTTGTATATAGCATATTATTACTGGCTTATAGTATCTTTCAAGTAAATTTGTTTTTTGAGATATTAAAGCATGACCCATTGAGTCAGGGCAGTTTGATTTCTCATAAGTAAACTGGATACGAACTGGATAAATGATTGGAAATATTGTGTGCTCAATATAGCTAACAGTAATCATATTTATATTTATTTATTTATGATTTCGTGAATAATATACAATAATAATAATATGAATTATAAAACTTATCAATTAATATCCAATCAAGACCTCAATCACGCTGCTGAAGCTGACTAATTTGTGCTTATCTTAAGCAAGATTAACAAATTCGTCACTCTAAATAGCTGATTTCACTTGATTTACAATTTCACAATATCATACGAATCGCAGAACACTCTTCAATTTCCCCCGAGTTATAGAATAGACAGTATAAATAAGTACATATTTCTCGGTCAATATATAGAGAGAGCAATTTCACAATCCCCTATCGCAAAGGTCTGAGTTTGAGTTCTCCGATTGCAATCAAGAACTTAACTCGGGCAGCAATAGAAAAGCGGGCAGATAGGGAAACACTTCAGCTCTCGCCTGAGCTGAAACTGGAGGGGTTACTCGGCGTTACTCTGCTATTATTTGCGATTGTATCGATTAAGTGCTGTTAATCAAAAATGGGAATGCGAAATGCGACCAGAACACTTGATATCCACACTTCAAAGATAATGGCAGTCTGCCTGGTAACCAACGCAACGCAACGCTACCAATATCCCACAAATGATTTAGGCCCTGTCAGACAATTGAGGTCCTACATAAACCTTGGGCATAAAGCAAATTAAATCGCCCAAATTAATTTTATATCATCGCGCAGAGCTCTATCTGAGGTGCTGCCACTCGAATAGGCAACATATTTCTCATATTATTTCTTCTTATTAATTTTCAACTGATTGCGCCTCTTTAAAATCGAAGACGGAAGAGCGTTCAACTGTTTAACTGTTCAGCTGTTCCATGTGGCTATTTCATAATTATTTCCTAGTCTAATCATAATCGAGACCTATAAAATGTCAAATCGAATATTTGTTATCAAAGAAAGAACTTCACACTTACAAGATCTTCCACCATATTTTGAGCATTCCCTCAAAGGAGTTAGTTTAGATGAGATCGAATAGGGTGACAGCTGATTTCCAAACCGGACACTTATACGTGGCTATTTACCACTCTGCTATGTGGATCACACCTTATCTTATTCAAAAGCCCCTCCAACTATACATAGAAGTATATAGAAACTACCAACTGGAACCTGAGCAAATGCAAAATGTGCTGGTTACCGATTGGACACTGTCGAAAGTATCTAATCACAGAGCGAAGTGGCCTCTAAGTAAACCGCTAGATAGTACCGCGCGGTAAGTATCTAATCGCAACATTAACTATTGATAAAGTTATATTTGACTCGGCGCCTTAACTACAAGAATGCCATATATTTGTATATATAATTGGAGCCACGAAAAATAGGAATGTTCTAGTCGAGAGTGCTCCGAGACCTAATTATTTTGAATAAGTTCTAAGATGGACACGGAGTCAGTTAGTTTTAGTTGGACATGGATTTTATCCTACCTAAAGGAGAATCCTAGAATGATATTTCATGTAGAGAAATTATTGGATTTAACTAATTAGAAATCAATCTTTTTGTCAACTTTGCCAACTGTGCTCAAAAAAGCTTCCAATCTCTTTGGTCGTCATCTATAAATTTCAATGAATTGCCAAATATTTGTCCAGCAAACATTGATCAAAAATAATGTACATGACACATAAATTATGGGTGTATTATTTCTAGCCGATAACAAATAAACTGGGAGACAAAAGAAATAAATATGAAAGGTAAGATGTGCTGCAGTTGCAGAGGAAGAAGCCGTTGGGTCAGTCAGTGCGAGGCGGTGAATAGGTGTAAATCAATTAGAGGCCAACAAACCGATCAAGCCCGATTAATTGGAATTGACTCAGTGGTAGCGATTTTCGTAGAGTCATGTTGAACTGATTTCCCTGCCGTTCCCGGAATACAACAGTCAGAGACAGACAGTAAAATGCCATATAAACCTTTGGTAATTTCTATTAAAGATGCAGTTGGCGTTGTCGTTGTCGTTGTCGCCATGCCGTCTTTAAAGTCTAATGAACTTGCCTGTTGTAAATGTTTCAATAGGTCCAATCGAATTTCAGGCTCTGTCTGACATCGAAATCAATTTAAGGTTGCTGGAAGAGACCAGAGAGCAGAGAGTAGAGGGAAGCGGTCAAGCCCGTTCTCTTCGCCAGCTAGGAGTTTCTTTTTCTTTTTATTTTTCTGTATGCATAAATTAGTAAAACACTAATTTCCAATTCCGATTTCAGTCATGCAAATGTTAATTGACCACTTAAGTTAAAACTTCATAATGATCGTTAATAATACCGAACACGACCGCTGCGACCATCCACCCCAGCGACGACAACTGTAACCAAAAGAACAGGTTCAAATTGAACCTAACTAGCCGCGAACCCGTCCTCCAGTTCAGCTCCCAGTAATCGTCTTGAGCTCTTCTGGAAACTCGTAAAAGATATGCAACCTATAACAAACTTACTTAGCACAAATTACACACGCACACACATTTCTTATATACAAATATATATATATATAGCTACCTACGACACTCTTGCAAAACCTGAGAGACCTGGAGCCGGAGGCTCTTAACTGTGCATTAATGATCTTCTCGGTTAGCTCATTAAGACATGGTAGCTTTTCTTTTATTAATACCCTACATAAAATGGTTTAAATTTGTTCTTTCCGAGGCCTGATTATCCATACATGCAGAGATTAGAGAGAGATCTAATTAACCGACCTTGTCTTCAGTCTCTCAAATATATGTAAAGTGTATTATGACTTATGCAACTAAATTATAGATTTTATTTAATGAGAATATAAATAAAATTGAAGCACTCTTTATGGGCTTCCACATATCATCATTATAGAAGCTGTTGAAAAAGATCATAGAGTTTTCTTCGCCTTCTCAACTTTTTAGTATCCCTTTTCTAATCAGGTTTACTGGGTACACAAATTGGCTAAAGTGTTGCCAATTTATTCTTGAATATTGATTGTTAAGCAGTCAGAGACCTGTCAACACTCGCAGGCCAAGTTAAAAATAATCTAAAAACAGCTTAAAATAATTTACGAAAAAAGTCTTGCAAATGTGGTAAAAAACGTAGGCTGGAATTTTAATTGTTAAATGTCAGATAAAAAGTAAATTAAGTTTTATCTTAATTGATCAACAAATTAGTGCAAGCACGTGTGAAATTTAAGGCGATCGATCATCGATTTTGCCTATAAATGTTAAAGTATTTGCGGGTATGTACGAATGTTTGGGAACTTTGCCAGCTCATGGTTCATAATCGGAGCCAATAGAGTTATTTCCTGTTAATTTGAGTGCACTGATTGCACAGTATCTGAAATGGGTCAAGCGTCCCAGTAACGAAACGAGTACAGAAGCAGTTCGTATATTAGCGTCCATTTATCAACGTGGTAAGCGGATGAGGCTACATGACTCGTGCCAAGTTCCAACTTCCACGTTCCACAGACGCAGAAGCAAAAGCCGGCACAGAGTGTGGAAGGAACAACAAAAATGCAAAAACTGCTGCGCAATCGTAGACAATTGGCTCCCAAAGCGACGCCATGGTCTACTCTCGACTATCATGGATGGCAGGGGCCTAGCGCAACTAACTCTCCTCTTAGCCACAGATAATTGAACGTCCAATTTGAAGTCAGGCATTTCCGCTCCCTCTTCCCAGTCTGCAACTGGGGATAGGTGCCGGCTGTGGGGCTACTACGAGTATTATCTGGAATCCACTTTCATATGCCCTGTTCTTGGGCACGCCTGCTCTTTAGCGTTGCCACTGGGCGGGTGCATCGCCTCGCTGATCATCGTTCATCGTTGGCGGTGCATCAAATTAACATTATTCCAGGGCCACTGAAGCTCAGTGCCTTGGAATTTACATTTTTCAATGTGTTTACCTTTGGGGTAACTGTACTAAATACTCGAAATATAAAACAGATTTCTGATCTCTAATATAATATATTATTTTTCAAATATTACTTAGTCTAATTATCTTATAATATGGACCGATTTCTCTTAGATCTGGGAACAAGCAATTTTTCATTATTTTATATTTTCTTCTCAATATTTGTAAGAGTGAAATTGAATACAAACTGCTGAAGGTGACAGATTAATTATTTATCCAAATTCATTCTTAATTAAATTTTATAAATATTTTAGTTTTATTCTTTTTATTTTATTTGTTTATTTATTCGTTTTTTGATAGCTTCTATATCTTTTCCCGTCTTTAATTGAAAAGAAGCTTAAGAAATAAAAAAGCAGCTAGCTGATATATAAGTCTGAGCCCAGAACAGCCGGCTATAAGAAAACATGAAAAGTTTTGACTAGATTCTAACATTTTTATGGAATTACATGGCTTTATCAGAGCTTACTGTCCAACTGTGCGAGTATCATTAGAATTCAGTCCAAATAATTAATAATAACAACAATTCCAGTACGTATTTTATGACATGACTTGCAATTTGCATATATTTTCAATTTATTATTTATTATTTTATCTTTGCAGTAGCTGTACATACTTGTAGTATCAGTAAAAAACGAAAATATATGAGAATGGGAATGTAAGCGAAATATTTATGGATTGGGGCCACGATAGGAACACCTGGCTGGGCCATGGTGTGTGGCTAATAAGCTAGGCTGTGCTCCTAATTAGAATCTTAACGTTTTACTTTCCATTTGCTTAATGAGGTTTTGCTATATTTTCGCGTTTCTTTAAGTTGAACTAATGAAGTAACTAGCGTAAATGATGCCTAACAAATTCAGTTCATACAAAAAAAAAATACTATGATCCTACTTTGACAGCTGACAAATGCTGAACGCTACGAGAATGCCAGCTGCACATTTGTCCAGAAAGCTCAGAAAGCAATTAACAGGTAAGCAGAGTACTTATATGAATATGAATATGAATATGTATGAATTACATTATAAACAATGAGTATACCCCTTCAACTACGAACACCCCTTCTACCACACTGCATTCGCAGGGGGCACTACGATTAATTATCATGCTATAGAAAATAATAAAATACTTATATGTGTATATTTAAATTCAACACGTAAAAAATTAGATAAATTTGCATAGAAATTGCAATGAACCTTAACTCAAAGTGGAAGAAGAGGAAAAACTACATCAAGAATAACTAACACTCCAAAGGTAGCAAGCAGCAACAGGTTAGCGCGATACACTGCACAACAAGGTTTTGGTAGTAGCTCTGGCTAACAAAATTAGAGTAAAAGTTATAAATTAACTAAACTAGTAAGAAATAACTAGCTTTGGGCCGACTGTTCCTATATAGCTTTATAATATAGCAGTCCGATTCTTATCATTTTCCTCATCTCACTAGATCTCTTGAGAAATATAAAAAGTTTCTCTACACAAGCTTTTGGGCGGAAATAATCCCAGCTGTATAATATATAATATATCTATAATATATCAGTCCGATATACAAATTCATTGATCAAATATATTTTTCTTTACACAGTATATTTGTAAGGTAAATTGGGAGATCTTTTATATATATTCGATTAAAAGTTTAGATGACACAAAGTCACAAATCTTAAGTAAAGAACAATAGCTTTAGTATTACAAAAAAATTGTAAAATCTGCATATACGACTCAAGTTAATTTAAGCTAATTCCATCTAAGCCAAAAGATTTGCTAACATCTTACACCTGTTTTGTTGCAGAGTGTTGCATGTTGCTTAAAAACTTGCTATAGTTGTTGTAATTATTAGCAAGTTTCTGTAACCCGCAGCTGACAAACGACACAAAGTATTCACAAGTGCAAGCGGAATAGAAACTAGTCAGGACTCGACTTAGCCCGACTTAGATATACTCTGCAATTTGCTGAATATACAAACAGCTGTTATTGTAATAACAGAGTTGGATTTCAGGGCAATACGTTATTCGGAGTTATTCGACTTAGCTAGATTTTAGAAACAAGGTTGATCTGTGTCTAAATAGAAAATGCTTCCCTCTGCATGTTACATTCTTCCCCACTAAGTTAGGATACTCTTTTTAGCCATTGTATGGATACAGGGTATAGAAATGAAATAAAAAACAAAGATTAAGTTTATTTTAGCCATTGTGGCTGCTACTGTTGGCCAGTCTATGCATTTGGCTTTTAAGATACGAATTTTGAATTTCTTGTTTTTGTATTTTTTTCCTCTTTGTTTTGCTTTATTTATAGCACAAAATTTTGTAGCAAGTTTGCCGCCTGTTGCCGTCCTGAGCAGCGGAGCAGCAGAGCAGCAGAGCAACAGAGTAACAGAGCAACAGAGTTATTAATGCTTGGAATTTTCATAATCGAAACGAGTTTTCAACCGGCAGCCAGCCAGGCAAGGAAGCACGCGCGTTTGCTTATGCGGACCCCGGTTCCAGACTCGAGAGCCGAGACTCGAGCCGAGCCCGGAGACCTCGAGACTCCGTGTTGTTGTTGTTGTTTTTGTTGTTGTTGTTGTTGTTGTTGTTGTGGTTGTTGTTGTTGCCTTAATAACTAACGCCTCTCGCTGGCAAAAGTCAAGCTGGCAAGCTGCCTAAGCAAACCAACTCAGGCCAAGCAGGGACAGAGGCAGGTGGGGAGGGTACAAGCTCCATGACTGGAAGTGGTAGAGTTATGGCAAGACAAGCACACGCCTTGCGCGAACAGGTGAAGCGTTTAACTGTACGTCGGCGGAGTCAGAGTCAAACGATCGGTCGTACGATATCGGTCGAGGGGGCCAGAGGGTATACGAAGCTGGATTGGATTGGGTTGGCAGGCCAATTGCCCATTGCCTTGCAATTGACTGGCAAGCAGTCTTGCCAACCTGTTGGACTTTGTCTGGCTAATGCTTGGCGGACTGGAGATGTGGTTGCACTTCCATTCCAAATTTGAAACGTGTGCTTAATTATAAAGTTTATTTTAATTAAAATTTAATCAGAATTGTCAGCTATTCAAATAATGGTTTAACATTAAAGTTAAGTTGTTTTACAATTCATGTTAACAGATTTCCAAAATGTATTATACAAATATTCTGTATCCATATTTTATGTTACCAATTTCTTCTTCAGAATAGCCGCTCAAATCACTTTTTTTTAGACCAGATTAACAGCAGGATAAAGTAGATGGAATGAGTATTTCGAGCAAATATTCTTGAAACTATATCAATTATTTTCGATTTTGATTTAGAAACGAAAAGTTGCAGTTTCCATATCTTACATCCAACGAAATCGACGCATTTTTATATGAGATTCAGCTAAGATTTCGAATGATTCAAAAACTGTCTTGGTATTCGCAGAGTTATTGCAGAATTTTAATATTAATATTAATATCCAATTTTTTGCAGAATGACACGTGCATACAAGAAAAATAATAGCAAACGACATTCGCAGTGCCGACGGCTTTTACTCATGTTGCATGCCACAGCGACGCGGGCCAACGAGAACCCGAACCCAAACCCAAACCCAAGTCCAACGTCAAAGGGCAGTCACAGAGCTGCAGGTAGCCAACTGAGAACTGGGAACAGAGAAGAGAGAAGACAGAACAACTGAGCCCGGGTAAATTAACCAGCTCGACATCAACGGCAAAAGCTGTAATTTGCTTAAAAGCAGCGAACAAATAAAGGGTTTCAATGGCCAAAGACAGACGCACAGATAATGAATCGGCAATGGGGGCTATGACTCCAACTCCAACTGCAACTCTGCTGGCACTAAAACTGGAACTGAAACAGAAACTGGAAGTAGAACTGAGAAACTGGAACTGGAACTGGAACTGAAACTGGGATCTGTGGCAGGCAGCAGCAGATCAGTGACAAGTGCATGTTCCATGCCGACAGCTGCCGCATTTTTGACTGGGCCATAGACTCATCTTTATCCTCCAGCTGCAACTATGAGTATGCATAAGTATATGTAAATATGTAGTTAAATATATGTACATGTGCCAGTATACACACCACATCCTGGTCATGGTTTTTAATTAAGTACTTGTTGCTTTCTGACGCACTTGCCTTGATTGGGCTCGACATTTCCAGCTCTTGATAAAATGGCTGAGAGACTTGCGTAGCAGCAGCGAAATTGCACTGCTCTACAGAGAATATATATAACAAACTGTACCGAATGCAATTTTGAGAAGTGTACTAACTAGTCGAACATCGTTGGCCAAGTATAAACTAAAAGCCAAAGCATCAAACTCTTTGCTATGATCTTAGATCTTTTTATGCTCGTTAAAGTTACAATTCGGTCAGTTCGGAGAACTTTAATTTGAAAAGAATATTTATTTTATATTTCCAGCTTTGTATAAAATACTACAATATACTCAATAGGATTGTAATTTCTTTTATGAATGTCATAAATTTCTTTTGAAAAACCAGTCTTACTTATCAGAACCGCGATTCACCCGTATAAATATGATTTTTTTTTATGGGCTAGCGTTATCGTTCTATAGTTCCAATTATAACTTTTCAAATTTTTCAGAGAATGTTTGGCTGGATTCCCTGGATTCCCATGTGTATTTCAAATCTGTTCTGTTACAGACCTGGCAAAGAATTGGCGAATAAAATGCTTAACAATCCACCATTTCAGGGCCTTGATTGTTTTTCATACATTGTATATACATGATAATGCCAAATGTCTGATTAAGCAGCCAACATAGCGACAAAATGAGGCACATAATTTAAAATCAATTGAAGCCTTGTGGGGCCCACAGCAGCGCCCAAAACATTAGCCAGAAATCCATTAAAAAACACGCACGCTCTGCAGCAGCTAAAGCAAGAGCTCGCTCTGGCTCTGGCTTTGGTGCTGGGACTGTTGCTGGGACTGCGACTGAGACTGGGACTATGACTGGGTGTGGGTCTGGGTCTGGGTTAAGTAAGGGGTAAAGTGCTGGTGATAAATGCCGAAAGGCCTTCAAGCGCAACGTTGATAAAGCCGGCGCTGCATTTGGCCATCGGCATCGAGGCGGACATTGTGCCATAGGAGGAGCCGGCATTGGAACTGAGAATTGAGAACTGAGAACTGAGAGCTGAGTGCTTATCAAAATATGCGACGAATGAGCAAGGAATTTTATTTATGAAATATTTTCTGCAGCACGCAGTTGGACGATGAAACAGGTTCAACTGGCGAATCCCAGCATTGAGCGTGATAAAAATTAAGTATTTATTAAATGGCCGATGCTCATCAGGGTCGTACAATGTACAATGTTGCAAGTACTCATTACTACCACTCGTAGTTGCCCCTCCTAAGAGCTCACGATAATCATAAGGTGTGAAAAATTTATGAACCCTCGATGCGTTCCACGGCTGAAACTGGGGGGCTGCAAAGCCAAAATTAAATATATTTATATTAAAGTATGGGTTTAGCATCAAATAAAAGACGTTTCAGATAAGTAAGACCTGTGGTCGCAAATAATTAATGAGCTTTTTAAGAACAATGGAATTTACATTAGGCATGCATATATACATATTTTGTACTGCTTCAATTAATCACGTCCATTTCTTTTTTTTGACTTATTCTTAAAAGTTCTCTTAATAAGTTTTTGGTAATTAAAACACAGCTTACAGAATAAAAAGCAAATTAAAATGAATTTATTAATTACCTCCATAAAATGCAAGGATAAGCTTGGTTGCTATTGGAGCCTTAGTCTGGCCATCGTTTCTTAGCAACAGATTGATAATCATCTCTAAACTTGAACAGATTTGGTAAAAGAAAATGAACTGAACTCTGAAGTTGCACAACACTTCGAATGACTTCCAAATATTCGCATACTTGGGAGTTCCAGGGATTAGGATTATGTGAAGTCTAAAATTTAGATATTTTATTTCTGGAATAACATAGTAGATGACTAGGAGTACTTTTAATTAATTGGTCAGCACTCTTCTTCTTCCTGCAAGGAGCACATTTGTATAATGGTTTGGAAAACGAATAATCGGCTTAGCCCCTTGTTCTT
The DNA here is from genome assembly GCA_018150835.1 of Drosophila repletoides. Taxonomy (NCBI): domain Eukaryota; kingdom Metazoa; phylum Arthropoda; class Insecta; order Diptera; family Drosophilidae; genus Drosophila; species Drosophila repletoides. The sequence goes on along the minus strand of JAECWQ010000089.1, from coordinate 24,533,468 downwards.
TCTTAAGATATCCTAATAAAACTTTCAGATTTCATATAAAACTTTCATTTCTAATCGCACGTCAAAAGTTCTCAAGACACAGGACTATATCTTTTAGCTTGTTTTGAGCAATCAGTCAATATGAATAAAATTAATAAACATTTCCATATAATGAATCCAGCCTGCAAGGGTATGAAATGTTCGGCGTGAAATTATTGCCTTCAATTTATAGCTTTCTGTTTACACTTGATTAAACCTATACTGAATATAATTTTATACGTATACCGCTACATTCTGGTATGTCGTGTGGAACCGAAAAAACATGTCAATGAAAAATTAGTCTCTTACCAACAAGTAACTTACCAGAATCAGTTCCTGAATCGAAAAAGGATTCCTCGTTAACTCAAGCTCTAAATTAACTCCATTTTTTTAAATATTTTTTTGAATATCCAACAGTAGGCGATAATTTTCTAAAACGGGTTTCTCGGCATCAGATATCAGTATTTGATGCTGGACCAAAATCTTCGGAGAGGTCAGAAGAAAAGAAGTGTTATCTCATAAATTTAGTGGACGCCCATTTGATGTGATTTGTTTGGGAATGCTTGAGACATCAAATTGTTTAAGTGTTCCAACTGTCAGTTTTGGCAGTTGCAGCTTCGAAGCGCTACTAAATCAAGCCGGAAATTGGGCGCATGGACTAGGCTCTTCGTCCAAAACAGATTTATGGCCTGTTAAAAAGCCAGACCGCAAAGTGCCGGGCAATTGGTTAAAAGCTACACGCCAGATACAACACGTCCGATCCTCAATGTCCGATGCCCGATAACGGGGCGACAACAACAAGTAGAAGAACAACAAAGAGCAACAGGAAAACAAGAAAAGAAACGAGAAAAGAACGCGCCATATGACCAAAAAAGGACTCAGGCTCACTCGACTGCCCAAGTTCATAAATAAAAGATGGCAAATGGCAAATGGCAAATGGCAAGCGGCAGAACAATGAGCAGCCGCCCATACAGAAACCGAACCCGATGCCGAACCCGAATCCTTAACTCAAATATGCAGACTCGACTTATTTAGGACAAATTGTTTGATTTACGTTTCCATAGTAAGTAAACGATAATACTTGCAGAAGAATATCGGAGCACCTGAGTATCTGTGGGCTTGTGCACTGCACTCGTATATTCCAGATACACATTTGATTGACTGGTTTACTAAGTTGAACAATTTCTTTATTAATAACTCGGAAAATACATTCAAGTTTTATTTAGTTCTCAACTATAAATACAAAAAGCCCCTGAGCTCAGATATCAAGTAGAATTGATATTGATGGATAGGCCCCATATCAGAGATGATCTCGAGATTTTCTTACATAAGTATTATTATTATTTTATTACAATTTTTGTATTTAATGTATTCAGAAGGATTGAATGTAATTTTAGATTCTTTAATTTTAATATTTTAATTACTAGTATTTAATATTATATTATAATATAATTGAATTTTAAATGTAATTTTAACAATTACACCATATATTTTTTCCTAATGTCGACTGCTATTAGTCGGCTTGAAGTATATAAATAATCAAATAAATTAAGCTCTTTATTTAAAAACTAATAAGAAAATAAAATATTCAGAGCGCAGCAGATTACTTACCATTGCATATTAGAATACTCATTTGGAAATTGTTGTTAGCTTTTTTCTATAGCAACAGACTTTCTCGTCTCGTCGTCCTGATCAATAATATATATTATATAAAGTATATACTTTAGGGGTTAAAGATGTCTACTTTAATGCATTACACATTTTATAACAAAGTTATATTACCCTCTGAAAGAATATAAAAAGTGTTATGTCTGCGAATTTAGTTAATTTTCTCTTTTTTTCGACAACTTAATAAATAATTTAAGTTCCGGCAACTTAAGTTTTAGCTATGCAAATCACATGATTTATAAAGTAGTGTATTAAGCAATGTCCAGTTCATTCAGGAACCATTATTAGCCGGTTATGTGCAAGGTTTTTGGACCCTTTGTTCTGATCCATGAAGTGAACCTACAAAGCAACCCATCCCTTTAACTTGATTCGAACCAGACTTCTTTTACGATAAAAAGTTAGGATTCATAACGTTCCTTTGTGGTCAGTTAGTAATCCCTCATATAATCTCAATTTATAATCTCTTTATAATCCCTTTATTATAATCCCTCTGAAATGATATAAAAATTAAAAATATTTCTAGTAAATCGAAAAAGTAAAATAGTCACTTTTAAAAATGTGAACCAAGACTCATTCTCGAACGGAACCCAAACTGCCTCATCAGCTACGATCCCCCGAAAAGAGCCTCTTCCTTGATATTTAGAAATTATTCAATAAGATTAAAAAATCCAATTTAATCAAAAAGGTTTTCCAGAGTTAGTTTCCTTTGAGGTTACTGCTCAACCATTAAAGAAATCTCCATATGGATTTAAAAAAAAAACTATTCATGTTAACTGAATTTAAGTAAGCAAATGAAAACGTTAGCAAAATCCTTAGCCGTTCTCTTTCAAATTTCGAATGAGCAAATCTTAATCTGTTCATTTTCTCTTTTATATTCTGCGAGCATTTTCCTCACGTTGTAGACACAGATTCAGATACAGATACAGATACAGATACATATGTATGTATATAAGTATATACTCGTTTGAGCGAGTACAAATGCATATTTAAAGCGTCATGTGTTTAGCTGGTTATTTGACACCTTCTACTTATATGCATAGCCATACAAAGTCGCTGGTGCTAACCATGACCATCCCATTCCCATTCCCATCCTCATCCTAATCATATCGCTGGCTGTCCAATGAAGCGTGGCTGCCTGGGTAAGCCCAGAAAAGACTATAAAGCATAAGTACAAATATTCATATGACTATAGCCAAGGATGCCAGGCGGCCAGGCTGCGTTCTGCCTGCTACCCGTTTGCTAGAGTGTTATACCTATAAAGAGGGCATTATAGTTTAGTCATAAAGTGTGAAATGCATTGAAGAAATCATCTTCAACCCAGCAAAGAAATCCAATGAAGAAAGAACGACGAGTCAAGTGGATGTAGATATATCCATCTCTCCGAGTGATAGCTCTAAGAGATTTACTAAGTTAAAATAGTTCAAATTAAACTGATTTATAGCTGCCATAGTTTTTCAGAATTCTCGTAATTTTTTTTTTATCTGTAGAAATTTTATTTCAGCAGTCCTAAGTATAACAATGTTTTCAAGTGTGTGATAGAAAGTTATAGGAATCGATATATATTTTATAAGTCTGGCATTGGAATGATAAATCGAATATTGCGTTGTTCTATGAGATGGTTTTTATTTATTTTTTATTTTTACTGATACGACAAATACAGCACTTTATTAATACTTTATATAGTTTGCCTAGCGTTTGTAAAATTGTATCACTATATACTATATAAAAGCCGGTATTACCCGCCGTCAAACGAGAAAGTCAATATTAACAGTATATTTGATAGATATTTTACAACATTTTTCTGCTGGTGGATATTTGAAATCTGATAACTTTAAATTTTGAAGCCAAACGAAGAAAAGAAACACTATAATCCGGGACTAAAATTTGTTTTCCAAAATCCCTTCTTAGTGAAAACTTTCATCATAATATATAGTTGTCCTTTACAAAAGTTGTGCGTTGAAGACTGAGATAAAATATGTGCCTTAAGAAACACTGCAAGGGTATTCGAAACTTCGGTGTACCAAACGTAGTCTTTTCTTCTTGTTTTTATTCCTTGCTGTGTTGCTGGCGGTTGCCTCAGCTAGCTAGGAGAGAGGTCATTGGCATATCCTGACAGCGATCGAGCCGAACAGCAACAGCAACAGCTACATCGACAGACCATCGATATTATCGCCGAGGGTGCCAGGGAGTGGATTTCTTTGGCTATTTAATTTATGTTTTTGGTTTCTTTGTTTCTTCTTTAAGAGCAGCTTATAAAAATAATAAAAATGCCAGTGACCGACGATACAAAGCGTGTTGGGTTCGCCTCGACAGTGTTTCGGTTAATTTTTGAATATTTAATTTGCCCGCTGACTGTGTGACATACAAAACATCGAAGCTGAAACTGAAGATGTAGCTGGAGCTGGAGTTGGAGAGGAAGAGGGAGATGCAGACGAATCCATCCGAACTAGAGGTACTCGGCGTTCCTTCTCTGGATCGCTTGCTGGGAATAATTAAAATTTATGGATAATGCGCTTCGAGTCAATTCATTAGCCGCCTTCTAGTCGCGGCTTAATTAAAAACTTTCATAAATTTTCAACTATTTTATCGCATTCACCTGTTCTTTTACCTAACTCTCTGTATGTATGGCATAAGCCATGAGTTCCATAAAAACAGTTGGGTAACCCAAAGGCAAGTTTAGGATGGGATAGTTCTGTATACGAATAGGAATACTCTTTTGCACATTCATTGACTGTATTTAAATACAGACTGGACGAGCCTATAGCTATAAATCAAAAGCATATCCTGTTCAGCCTTTGTCAGTCATATCAAACCTCTCAAACGCTTCACAACAATGAGATTCAGTATGTATTGCCTTTTAATGAGGAGCTCACGGGAAACCCAAGAAACAGGAGATATTTTCATGTACATGTGCTTATGTGCACATATATATATATTTATGTAGTCGTAGGAGAGTCAAGTGCCTGCTACAGGTCCCCAGGCAGGGATATGTTGTGGCAAGTTCCCCCCGATTGCCCCGCACTGATCGTCAACACGTGATTAGCATGCAAGAAGCAACTGCAGCGCCGACAGAGACGCCGACAGCGAATGAGACAGAGATAGAGACAGAGACCAGTTGACAGTTGTCAAATCCACTTACGCTCTTCATGGTAAACAGTTTGTGACGAGCCTGCTGAGGGATTTATTTAAGTGCAGACATAAAGACAGACAGACGCGCAGACTAAGACACTAATAAGTGCGGCTAGCCGTATACAAAGCTGAAGTGTGTATCCAGTGTAGATGAATATAGAATAGTGCGGGGCTACACTGGGATGAAAAACGTGGTGAAAGCGAAGCTAAACAGCTTTAATTTCGATAATTCCCTTTCCAATGATCGTTTTAAGAGTTTTAACTTTTAATCGAGAATTCATAGCCAGAAGTCCCTTCGAGAGTATTGAATTAAACTGTCATAGTGGTATTATAGTACATGTATGTATGTACCCATACATGTACGCCGACATCTGGATAATATATATACTCAATATTCAGTTAATATTTAAAATATTAAACTCGAAATTAGCTGAATAAATATTGAAAATAGTCAAACAAATATACCAAACAAAAACCTCATCTAATACTGCGAACTCCCATCCATTCTCTGAATTTTATAAATGCATTGCCGGGGGCACCTCCATCCCAAAGTTAGAGTATATATATATATATATATAGATCAGGACAATGAGACGAGCCGGCTCTGCCCGTAAGACCCTCCAGTTTTAGGTGAATGAAATTTTTAATATAGTTTTCTGTTTCACTCATCACATATGCTGGAATTGGCCAGATCGGACAATATATCATATAGCTGCCATAGGAACAATCGGCGAAAATAAATAAAAACCATTCAGTCTTCAGTTAGTCTTTGCTTTCTAATTAAAATTTATTCTTTAAGATTGATCTCTTTAGCTATACTATAAAATTAAAATGTGGAATAGTTCTATAGTTTTTTTCTACGTGCAAAAGCAGCAGCTGCTACCTGTTGCTACCTGAAGTTAATTTGTCGTTCAACACGGAATGTTAATGGGAAAGCCCTGAATCGCATATACGATATATACAACAGAACTATATATATATATATATGTGCATGTATGTTTCAATGAGCTCATTGAAAGGTTTTCATCTAGTTAAAAAAAAGTTAGTACATGGCCAAACAGTTCGGAAACAGCTGTTCAACCTAACAAAATGCAATTGGATTGTTTGGGAAAACACAGTTTTACAGTTTTATATTCCATTAGAGGATTTCAGTACATTTAGTCACTCTACAGACATGGCTTATATCTGGGCTAATAATAGGTACACCAACAAATTAATTGGTATTTCACTGTGGAAAATGAAGTGCGAAACTGTCCTTCTCAGTTGGAGCCAAAATAGAACAGAAGGGTATATTAAGCACACGTATCTTTAAGATAATAAATAAATAACTGCAGGGCAACTACTCGTAGTCATAAAAAGCCATTGGCATTGGAGGAATACAACCAGATGCCAACTGTTTCAATAAAGAAAACAAATGTGAGGTTTTTGTTTCTTTTATGTCCGCAACACTAAATGTTCAGCTGTTTTCTAGACCTGGCTTCAACTGAAGAGAAGGGGGATCTATATATATATGTATATAAATATATATAATATTTGCTCTGCAGCATATTGACACAACATCAACAAGAAAGAACAAGTTTTCTTTCTTTATAATTTTTAATTTTCGAAATTCCGATACTTGCGCGTGACACTCGCAAAATATCGAAAGTTAAATATACTCGTATATGAGTACTATAGGAGAATCTATCTTACCAAACAAGAGCAATCATAATAAATAGTTGGATGGCTGCACGAAAACATATAAATGTGCCTATACCCTGTAAAGTGCTCTACTTAGGTGGGATATGTTATTTTGTATGTTGTTGATAATAAGAGTCGAAATCGAGGTGCTCATTATTAATTCTTTCTGAGAATATTATTGAAATACAAACTTAAAAATTCATATTAATCAGTCCCAGCAACGGATTCTCCGCCTGCACCATCTTTAAGCCGTATCTTTATACACTGCCAAAGTGTACTATAACTTTAACAAGAACCCGACCCAAAGAGCCAATATATTCTTGTCTACTGTCTGTCTGTCCGCAAACTAATCTCTCACTAGGTGCATGAAGCTCGACTTGGAGCCATCTTTTTATTACAGGACAACTATATCAAATAAATAGCTGCCAGATAGAATCGCTTCAAGATGCCGCAGGAACAATCGGTTAAAAGAAATATTTAGAGGTAACAATAATTTTCAACTGGTTATTTTAGTCGGCAAGTACTACTATTTTATTACTATAGTTAATCGAAGTTAAAAATTTTTCTATACATTTCATAGACATTGATGAGTATACCTCTTAAGTTGTGTGTTGGCTAGGGTATAAAAATATGTACATCTGTGAAATTATTTCACACTACGAGTGGAAATCCGTCAGCTCCGTTGGCGTTTGACTTTGACAATTGATGGGCCGCACATTTATCTTTCACTTGTTGCGCTTTTTGTGAGCCAACTTCTCTGTATGGCCAACTTCCCGTTTCTATTTTTTTCTCGTTTTTTTTTTTTTTATTGTTTTCCGTTTGATTTTGCATTTGATTTTGGTTTTGCTTTTCGTTTTTTCATTTTTAAATTTTTTCATTTTGTTTTTGTCTCATTTTTCCTTTTTTACTCTGCTTCTGCACTTGGCCACATTGTCTCTCATCTGGGTCCGGCTCTGGCTTTGGCTCTGGCGGCCTTTTGAAGTGCGCTCGTTTTGACAAATGTGTCATTGCTGGGGCCATCAAAGACCCGATCTTTTGATTTGTTTGGCAACCTGAATCTTCGAATATTGATGGGCGACACAAACGGTAAAACGTGGTTAACGTTAAGTGAATGGTGCGAGTGAGTAGTATGTGGGATACGATGAGATGCACGATCTATTCAATGCCTTACTGAATGAATGAATGCTGCTGAATCGGCAATCAAGCCAAATGGCTCGTACTCGTACCTGTTTCAGATGTACCGAAACTAGTTTAAATGAGTTTACAGATCTCTTTGGAATTAATATAGTTTTTCGCTTTGTGTGTTTACCTTTCGTAAAAATAAGTCATCTCTGAACAATTATAGATATAACAATGAGACTCGGGAATCATAGGATTGATATATTGAGAGTATTTATTATCGTTTTCATGAGTCCCAAAAAATCCTGGAACAATTGAACAACGAATCACATGACATCTAATATGCAGACAGGGTTTGATTCATTCATCAATGTTTCGACTCTGCTTGATTACTCCCTTAAAGTACCCACAGATTCACAACGAAGCTTTGCCTTCAGATGCAATTGCTCCACCTCGATCGATTAAAGCATTGAAGAAATGGACTTTCCGCTATTAACCTTAATTAACATGAGCAGCTCAAGAAGTAATCTGGCCAATGAGGTCCGAACTAGCAACTTTTGGACAGAATTCAGCGAATGCAACTTAATATCCGGGAACACCAAGATAAACAAGCATCGACTCCGATCAACTAGTCAGATCTTTAGCCCTGATATGCACCTGAAGTAGACTGCCTCCCAGAGCAGCACTAATTGTTTAGGGTATGTTCTATGTAGAACTTTGAAAAAGACTTTATAGTCAATTGGACTTGACTTGACTGCCATACAATCTTGCAGCCCCAACTTTCTCGCAGCTCATGGTTTTAGTTCTTGGGGATTGGGCTATGCATTCATGCTTAAGTCAGTCAAAAAAAATAATTAATGAAAAGATAATGTGGCCTATATCGGGTTTTACTTAAACATTAATTAAACACCCAAAAGTATACTAAGATTACATTTAAAAAGCAAACTGGTAAAGAACTCTACTCTACATTTATCTATATTTCATATACGCAAGGAGTGCGGTTCAAGATTGCCCTTTTTCCCTCTCTCTCTATATATATAAATAAATAGTAAATAAATATAAGATATAAAAATACCCCTTTTTACTATCCGATCAATACTAAATTTGTAGGTATCGAAAAATGACTTTAATTATTTATTTTAATTAGTTAAGAGGGACTTTCTCTGAGATCGAATTCGATAGAGATTATAAAACCATAATTATTTCTTTTCTTCCACTTTGTTATACTAATTGATAAATATAATTGTACTTTTTCTTTATCTTATCTTAATCATGTCTTATTTTAGTCAAGTGCAATTTAATTATTGCCCACAATGAGTCATTTATTTATTACAAATATACACTGTAAAGTATGCTCCAGAAAATGGCTTTAAACAAATGTATTTCTGGTTTAATGCCCTTTCTCAGGGAATTATAAATTTGTCAAGATATATGTAATATGTTGAAGAAAGCATCTTTGGCCTCAGTAGTTAGATGTACAATGTGTAGGATCGGAAATATATATGAAGCATCTAAATTATATAGCTATTATTAGAACAGTGGACCCAACAGTTTTTGCGTGGGAAATTTTTCTATTTATCATTGAAATTTTCAAGTTACATAGAGGAACAATATATTTCAAATATATTTAAATTTACAAAGGATTTTAAAATGTTATCAGATCTTCTGCACAGTATTTAATATTCGGCGCGCAGAAGACATTTTTCCTAGTTTCTAGTTATATCATGAGATAACGATATGTTGCTGTACTTTCAATCTTATCGGGAGTATTCGATTTGCCTGCAGAGTTAATTCAATTTATAGGGATTTTTTTCAGCAACGCGATATTCGAATCAACTATCAATTATTGTCACCACCGATAGCTAGATCAGATATCAGACTATTATTCCAACTGAATCTCAAGTGCAAAATTAAATTTCAAAGAACTTTAGTACAATCTAATCAATCCAAGAAATGAGTCAGACATCGAGCCTTCTATTTAAAGGGACAAGTTCTATAAAAGCTCAAACAGTTCAAGTTACCTTAGCACACGAGTCTGGCAAAATGAGAGCTCTGCACATTATCTTGTCGGTTTTATGTCTTACCGTGGCCACTTGCCAGTCGTACTCCGATATAGTTCCATATAAAAAGTATCCTGCCTCTTGTCTGGAAGCCAAGCCCAAGAAGAATGGAATCGTTAAGATACAAATGAACGGCACAGAACCCTTCAATGTTTATTGCGATGTGTCCACGGCCGGAACGGGCTGGTTGGTGATTCAGCGACGTGTGGATGCCAATATCAACTTTTTCCGCAATTGGTCGGCCTACCAGCAGGGCTTTGGCGACTTAGAAGGAAGTTTCTTCATAGGATTGAATACGTTGAATGCCCTAACTACCTCCCAGGCACAAGAATTATACGTGTATCTCGAAGACTTTTCTGGCCAAAGTCGCTATGCCAAATATGATGCTTTTGCCATTGGTAACGAGGCCAATTTGTATGGCCTGAATATACTAGGAAACTACGCCGGAAACGCCGGAGATGCACTCAGATATCAACAGTATATGAAGTTTAGCACCTACGACCGGGACAATGACAACAGCATCCAAAACTGTGCAGCCCAATTCTCAGGTGCCTGGTGGTATAACAGCTGCATGTACAGGTGAGTAGCAAAAAGGAGTGAAGCTCAATACAAATATAGATTTATTAATTATTATTTCTATTCTCAGCAATTTGAATGGACAATATTTGGGTGGCGAATATGGACCGGAGCTCGTCGGTCGCGGCAGTTGCTGGGTGCAGTGGCTGGGCATTGATTACTCCTACAAGACAGTGAAAATGATGATTAAGCCAAAGACAAAAAAATAGATCTTACGACTGACATCTGATATATCCATTCTCAAAGTAATATTAGTAATGCAGTTTGTTTATCTTAAATCGTAAGTCTATTAATATACGCAAAACTTAACTTCCTAAAGAAACTTTTGGGGTTTTATTTGAAGAAACTATAAAATATATTGCTTAAATTTAGCCTGTACCCCTAGGAAATAATCTCTTTCCTATCTATATACCTTTGGTGTGCTTGCATATATGGGGAAGGATCTTATCATAGCGTCTATTAAGTGATTTGCTGTGATGGAGGGGAAGTACCAAATATGTGTAATGAACTTAGACTAAATATTACTTATATGTACCGAAATTAATATCGCTAGCTTATATAGTTTCTAAGAGATCAAGGCATTCATCCAGACTTGGCTGATGATCCTGATGAAGAATATATATTTAATCCTGGTTCGAGTTAAGTATACTCATTTTAGCCTTTGTATTAGTACTCACTATAAACAGAGTGATTAAAATTTGTATACTCTGTAACCATTACTTAAGTTGATAAGGACTTCATTGATTGATTTAGTATATAGGAACATAGGAACATATTTATATATACCAAATGTTGTGTCCCTAGAGAAACAGATTTATACTGGCCGAGAATATATATATATATACTGCCTATTAGATACAGTTGCTTAAAGTAAATACGATCCCTTTCAGCTATTATTAATGAGTGTGATAGTGATAAATGGCTTTTAAGAACTCTTGAAAATTACTGAGACTGAGATTAAAGATAAACATTTAGACATTATAAGACAAGAAATTCCTTCAAAAAGATAAATATATATATAAGAGTTTGCCTTTGCTAAATACTCGATATTTTGATGGAGGATCGTTTGGTATGTCTGACTCGTAGACAGCTGCTCTTGCTCCAAATGCTCCACATTTCCATGTGAAGACATCACGAACACGAAATTCCTGGAAAACTTTGACAAACAGCCCGACAGATTGTCGAGGTTTCCAAAATACCGAAAATAGAAACGCTTAATTGCAAGTATTACGTTGAAAATGATACCAATAAACAGCCCAGAGCAAAAAAAGTTTTGGAGGCGAGAAATTGGAACAAAATGAGACATCTTCAGCCACTAAATGCGTGTATATACGAGTATGTTCTATCAATAGGAATATATATGTATAGATATGTGAGTATGTACATATGTATACACACATACATACTTATGTTTAACAATTTTTAGTGTGGCGACAGCTAGGAAATTAAAAAAAAAAAAAAAGAAAATTTTTCGAGAGAACAATTTTCGGTCCGAACATTTTGAAACAATTTTTCCAAAACTCACACGGCCACAGACCATGGCGGCGACAAAGAAATTTTCATTAGTTATGTACATATATACCCTTCGCAGGAAGGTCATTTTTACTAGGGTAACGCGTATGTAGACCTAAGTATAATCGGATATTCGAATTTTCTCATGTATTCTGCTTTACTCTTCTACTTGCTCTTCTGTACTCTCTGCTCAGGTGATCTTTCCTAGTAAGAAGGGTATCTAAGCTTCGGTGCATTGCAGTAGATTGATTCAGATTTCATTTGTCGCTTGAATTTCACAAGGAAGTGTGGAAATGCTTCAGCTTGCAGCATTCGCTCTACCAAAGAACGCGCCTCATTTCAGAACCCATCAACGGCAACACGGCGGCAGAAAACCTCGGCACAATTTTCATTTAAGTCAGAAATTAAGAGATGTTGTACATTTTTATGCCTCCCCCGACCGGAGTAGCTGGGGATCTGCGGACTTTTGGGGTGGGGTTATTTCTGAGTGTGCGTAGGTGTGTGCGTGCCTGTGTGTGAGAGTGTGTGTGTGGCGGTGTCAACTGCTGTTGAAAGATTTTCGTGTCGCTGTTTCCATGCTGCCTGCCAACAGACGACAGACACGAAATTCTTGAAAATCATTTTTAAAACTTTTTTTTACATTTTTCTTTCGCTTTTTTTTTATTTTTTTGTTTTTTTTTCGTAGTTCATACGTAAAAAGATTTAGCAATAGCAATGAATTTAGTTAATTTATGGCGTTATTAATGACATTTTGAAATATTAACAGAAAATTAAGAGAAAAAAAAGAAGCAAAGCAATGTTTGAGCTGACAGAACGAACAGCAACATTTTCTTTTACTATTCTTTTTATTTATATATTTATTTTGAAATAAAAACATTTCACATACGCAGTTTTCATTTTTAAGTCATGTGAGTTCTGTGTTTCCGTTCATTCTATGTTCTATTTTCTATTTTCTATTTTCTCTTTCTCCGAATATAATGGCAACAAATACACAATCACAATACACAATTTGAACAAAAGGAGTTTCAGTGGGTCAGTCAGTTATACTCGTAAATACATTCATATATTACGGTTTGAATATATCTGAATACCTGGGCCAAACATATACATAAATATGCCGAATAGTCGATCACACTTGTGAATGGCACGAGCTGGGGCTGATCAACCTGCATAAAATGCTAATACGAGTTTCTTAAACAATGAAACCCAAAGCTCTCAAAGATCGAAACCTTTAAAAAAGGTAACAGATTTACGATTCAATCAATGGAATCTTTCAGGGTTTTTGTCTAAATGCCAGCAAATGTTAAAGCAGCCCAGTTCAGTTTCTTTTCTACAGCCAAAAATTTACATTAATTTGAGAACAAAGTGTAGCATATTATGCAAATATTTGTTTGTCACTTCCCCTAGCAACGAATATTCAGATCTTGATGAATATACATGTATATATATATATATGATGCTATACAGTCTATTAGGTTTATAGATTTTGCTCAAGAATAGGCGAATAGACGAAGGCAGCTCTGAAACGTTTAACGTTCAGCTTTAATCAAAAATTCGAATTCGACAAGTGTGACTTGAACTGATAACCTGAACCCGGGAACGTTATTGAGGCGCTTAATTAATGCTACTTAGATGAGATTTCGAAATTGTTGATTTCGTATCAAAAACAAAACTGTTGCGTGTGCACATTCTTTGAAGGCAACTTTGATCCCATTATATGTATAAAATTCAATATTCGTCGCTGATTATAGGTGCTCCGAAGTGGAAAATGGGAAATAGGGATGGAAAATAAAGTAGATGAAGAATTATGAATGAATATAAAATCATTGTGAAATCTTTTTTAAGCAAAACAAATTTGGTTGAATCAAGCCAAGAGAGAAATCGAGCATTAAATAAATTAAAATAAATAATTGTGGGACCTTAACAAATTCTTCATTCAATGCCAATTTTCAAGCTTGAAATAAGTCCCATATCCCCATTACGTGACGTTAGAACAAGGACTAAGTTAATTACTCTTAAAAGTAATCAAACTTTCTATATTAATAATATGATAAATAACATAATATTAAAATTTAGCCCATTTCTTCCTGTTTGACCAGACCACGATTCGATCCCAGAAACTCTCGTTCAGTTGCCTTATGACGAGCGCGATGATTAGACTTTTTTTAAAGAGCACGAGCCAAAGCTCTTAATTTTGATTACTCTTTATAAGTTCAACCCCATTTAAGCCAAAAAATAAGTTTGATTTAATAATTTTATAAGTTATTCTCCTGAATTATTCTTCATTTATGACTACTGCGCCGATTCGGGCTCAAGTTTGTCCTTAGACCGACGTTTTTCTGTCTGTGTATCTATGTACTTAAATAAAAAAATAAATTAAACATATTTGACATTTTTATTGGCCTCAAAAACACACACATATTTTCAAATCGGAGCAACTAAAATATTTAAACTGATTTTTATTTGAAAACAACATTTCAAATTCAATTTAGATGAGTATGTATGTACATTCTACATACATACATAAACACACAGATACATAGATGCATATAAAGATGTCTTTTATTGTCTAGTGTGCTTATAATTTATTGCATAATTATAAACAGAATTTGGATAGCAAAATTAGAGAATCTGAAAAACAATGAGTAATTCGATAAAATTGTACACCGCGGTAGTTAATTGTTCTCAATAAATCTTAACAAACATTATGTCCACGAAATCTTCAGCGACTGATTTCTAAAAATTGCATAAAGATTTGATAGGTTCGGTTGTCGTTGCCAAGAGCGATCCCCCAAACACCAAACACGATCAAAAGATCTCTCATAAGCACATGAGAAATGTCATAAAATCCAACCGCAACACCGAAAGTCGACAGTCGACATTCGACAGTGGAGAGCCGATGGAATCCATATGCATAATTTGCATAAAATCACCTGAATAACGTTAAATACTTCCACCTTATACCACGAATGCTCATAAAGTTGAAGATAAAGCCAAGAGTTTTATGTAAAACGAGACTAAAACCGACGAGGCAAGTGGAATGGAAGCGCATGCACTGAGAGAAAGCAGTGTAGTCTTAACTGAACCAATTTAAGCTCGGATATCCATCATTATATAGAGGATATGAGTAATTATATCCGACCCCATGAAGAATATATATAAGAATATATTTATATATTAGAGGTCAGGGCAATAATACGAGTCAATATACACAATTATGTTTCTATACAGATAGAAACCAATTATAAACTTTGAAGCAATTATAAGAAAAAAATTTACATTTTTGTGTTTCCCACGTCCACCGAAAATACTGATTCTATATTTTGTAACTTGTCAAAACTTCAACCGATTTTAAATATTAATAATTTTTCTCAACATTAAAATAAAATAAAAATATCAACACCTTACCTGAAGGTTATACTTTTTTTGTAATCAAGCGCTCCCCTATAGTTTAGTTGGATTCTTGCCTTGATAAATAGGTTCAATGAGGTTCTATAATATTCTATAATACATAAATATAGAATATTATAGAACCTTATTTATTGATCAGGCTACATATAAGCAGCATATTTTTTAACAGCTCTCGAAATAAATTTAAAATCGATAAGAAAAAAAAGTGTCATACAAAAAGTTTTCCCCACTTTTCCGTATATTTAGAAAATCCTTTCTTAAAGAAAATTTCAAAGTAAAATAAAATCTTTGAGTCTAAATTTCAATTTCTTATCGTTTCGGCTGTGCAACGAGAAAAGAAGAAAGAGTTTTATATACATATTGAAATAAAATATCTGTACTATTTAATCGCAGTGTATAGAGATATCATCACAATTAGAAAACTATGAGTCTAACTTATGGACGCCTCAAATAAAATTTAACATACATATTAGCATAAATCAACCAAATATCATTGAAACTATTTTACATTTTTAATGAACCCAAAAAATATATAAAACAACAAAAAATAGTAATAATGTACTCCTCTTGGGCCGTCATTTGGATTTTTTTTATCGATTTATGCGCAATGGGTGACATAAATAAGAATTTTATGACTTGAAATTATAATTAAAAGTGTGTCGGCAAAATTGTTATTAATAAATGCACCTAAAAACTTTACCGTTTTAAAATTTTTTAAAAATGTATGTATACTCGTATGTGTAAAATATATTTTAAAAATAACCGAAAAGTTATATATTAATGTTATAGTTAGAAAATAAATATAAGATACATATAAATAAAGCCTTAACAACCTGTTGCAAGTCGAGCATGCGCAACAGTTGAGCACAAATGAACGAACAGTGTTTGAAAACACTTGTGGTTACTTGAACGACATTTGGTCCGAAAATTCACTTGAACAGAAACTATCGATAGTTAACCTAAGTGTAGCCGATATGTTTCGCAGGCGCTCTCTTGTCTCAGAGCAAGATAAAACTTTGCTACAAAGTACATTAAGGAATGATTATATCGTAGCTTTCAGCTCGTTTTCTTAAATAGTCTAAATTTATAAACGAAATTTTGCTTGACCGATTCTCAATCAACGTAGCACTAATAAAAATAATCGATAAATCTAAGTAACAGGTATGCCCTGCTTCGTTTCTGTTATAATTGTCGAGGCAACAGTTCAATTAATTAAGCCTCATTCTTATATATGTAAATTATAGTAAGCTTAGCCACGGCATATTTTCTTCTTTTTTTTTTGGTTTTATTAAAAGCTTTTTTTCTTATAATTTTAGCAAGAAAGTGTTAAAATATTCAACTCAAGTAAAAACCAATTTTGAGTGCTATTTTTTAGCGGTCGCTGTTATTAACAGCGCTATAAATGTTAACTTTTTGGATGCAAAAACATATGTTTTTATGACGAACGACAAACGAACCAAAAATTGCCTTCTAGTTCATGTGAGCGACGCAATCAGGGATATAATTTAAACAAAAAATACATAATGGATGACCCTCTAAAGCCCAAGCCAGTGCCGCTGGCTGCCGAAACAGTATTGTGGTTCGAATTTTTGCTGGATCCCCACAAAATAACACAGCACTTGCAACGCAAGAATCCCGGTACGAGACGACGCCCCTTCCTCCTCCTCTGTTCACATTTGAATTCAATTTTTGTTTAAATTACTTGCAGAACCAAGCGCTATGGAGCTCATCATGCAGTTCATCAACATGACGCCGGACACCACGATGGCATCCACTGTAGTCACTCCGGGCAGCGATTTGCAGAGCCTAACGGGAGCCGGCGTGGGAGCCAATGCTGGCACACCCGCAACATCAGGTGCTCTCATTGTGCCGCCTCAGCAGAGGCAGTCGGAGATTGGCCTGCAGTTGACACGCAAACAGTTGGCGCTTAAGATTCTTGAGCTCAAGGTGGCCACCTGGTTAAGGTGGGATCTGGACTTATTGGAGAGGAGTCTGCCCGTTGTTATGCAGCTGGCTCTGTTACGCGATCTATGCACCATTAGCTTTGGACGCGTCACATGCATTCCATTTCCCAGCGATTTTGATTTTAAGATTTGTATGCTAGCCAAGGCAATTGTGACTGTCAACAGATGTTAATCCCAGTAATCTCTGTTCCTTTAGCTCCCACTGGCAACGAACGTGCTGCACGCTTTGCAATCACCATCTACCATCGCACGCTGCTTAGACTGCAGCTGATCAAGGACAGCGCACTGAAGGCTGCACGTCCTCTAATGTAAGTCTCGCCATGATTATGGCACCATTTATAGATGTTTTAGTTATCTTGTATATCTTCACTTGCAGGTTCCAAATGGTTGATCTAATACAACAGTTCCTGGATACTCCCACACAGCCTTCAATCGAATATTTAGAACAGCTCTGCGCATCAGCGTCCAGTAAACCTTTCCATGTATTCCACTACGATAGTTTTGTAGCCTTGCAGTGCGACAACTTAAGTACAGCTCAGAACTTTGACATTATGCACCTCATTACGCCCCATGAGCTGCGCGCGCAGCTTCATTACGAGCTGGCGCATTACTACCTCCATACAAAGCAGTATTCGCTAGCACGCGTGTCTGCTGCCGCCTGCAACCGCAATCTTCAAGCGCTACCCACTGGCGCTACTCTTTACTTCTGCCACATTCGAGCTGCGGAAATGGAGGGTCTGTTACAGGCGTGTGGTATTAGCGCACAGCAGCAAACGTTGCTGGAACGTTTTCATCTATCCCTGCTTAACAACTACGCAGACATTGTGCATATACTGCGCCTGGACAATCGAGCACGCGAGATCCCACTAGTGAGCCGACGTAACGTGGAGTTAGACATTGAGGCTGCCATCTCCACCGGAATGTTAAAAGAGACACGCCAACTGTTGCTGCAAGTGGCCGCCCTCAATGCGGTGCGAACCATTTTCGAATGGGGTAACATCTTTGGCAGCGTTGAGTACTTTGAAAAGTACCGGGACTTGGACTACCTACCACCCATTATGGAGGCCATACAAGATGGTCTCACGCACTGCAGCATGACAGAACAAACGGCACTCAAGCACTTTCTTATTGATTGTGTATTGTATCAGCAACAACAACAGTCGCAGGATCAGAGCCGACAGCTGCTCCTTGCGGCGCAAGAGTTGGGAATTTTTACCAGCGAGGAACTGGCGGATTTGGACGAGCAGATCATACAGGCAGCACTGCCCGTGCTAAACAACTCGCTGGCTACGCTTACCGACTGGATATGTCACTCAAAAAGTAGGTTTAACTGTTAACACCTGTACAAATTAAATTCCTAATTCTATTCAATTTTGGACAGTGACTCGAGTGGACGTAGCCGCTTTAGAGCGTCAACTGATTACCTGCACCAATGCTAATACCGTGCGGATACTTTTGGTAAAGCTGTGTGGCAAGGCACCTGGGAAGCGTCTGTGGGCGATTAATCCCAGCTGGGATGTTCCGCAGCCATTAAAGACACTCATCATGGCAATGCCGGTTAGCTTTCTCCAGGACTTTAGCTACGTACTATTGGGAAAGGCGCGAGAGCTGGCGGACCGTGGTGACTACATTGATGCAGTTTCCATGCTGAGTATGCTCAAGTTAGAGACACAACGCCAGGAGCTGGGGGTCAATGTTCAGCTGATGTGTAAACTAATAACTTGGGAAATTCTGCACATCCAAATTACTCAGAGCTTGGATGAATGGCATCAAAAACCACTCGATCTGCAGGCGCTTAGCACACGATGTAAATTGTGTCTGGGCGCTCTGCAAGCTGGTGATTCGATGATACCACGGATGGACATTCTCGAGAGTTGCGCCATTATGCTGCTCAACTTGACGGAGTTTCCCCCGCTCCTTTATCTAGACAAGCGCGCGCCCCAGCTGGAGTTACCATTGGCCTTTGCCGTCACATTTCTAGAAATGGAGAAGATGAAGGGACCGAAAAAAGTATGTCGCGACGCATGGGAGCTCCTGTTGTGCATGTTCTCTAATATACCCAAGCGTGCAGGAACAGTAGGTCCAAGCAGCTCGCTTCACGCGTTTTTGCAGCGCGTTCGTCATCAGAGTGTCTTTGGACTCGCTATTTCCATGTTGGGAAAGATGCACAACATATTGAAGGATGATACCAATCACGACCTAAGCTGTGAATATATGCAGCTGTGGCCTACCAGCATTATCAAGTGAGATCAGTCACATTCTAATAGCCAATGCTGACCAATTGTAACTCTAATTTCATTTATTTTTCCAGTCCCAATAGCTATAGCTTACGCAGTGTTTGCGAGACGCTCCAGTGGCTTCTCTCCGAGGCACTTAACCACTATCCTCAGACTATTTCCTGGCTGAAAATGAAAGGTGACCTGGAGCTGGCCATTGGCAACAATGAGTCTGCTATGCGTTGCTATGTCAATGCCCTAGTCACCGGTACCGACTACTGCACCATGCCGCTGCAGCGCAATGTAGCCGATGACTATGTAATAAGGAAGATGATACGATGTGCTGCCAATCTGGGCTGCCACATGCAGGCCACTGTGCTGTGTCAGTTTCTAGAGGAGATCGACTACGGTATTGTATTCAAGAATCTCAGTGAAAAGTCGTCCAACTTCACGGATGCCATGGATGCATACTACAGCTGTATATGGGACACAACGCTTCTCGAATTTATTGTCAACTTGCATGCCAAACGGGGCGAGCACAGTCGCAAGCTGGAGGCGGTACGTCAAAGAGAAAAATAATTTGCTTGAAAAACTCAAATAAACTATACTCTGACTGTTTCAGATCTCCATGATGGGCACTTTGGAGCTGAATGCCAACAACAACGAGGAGATCAAACGAGAGAGCGCTATGGTGCGCAAGTCGCGCTTCCTGCGTGCCCTAGCCAAGCAGTATTTGCTGTAGTCACATGCAGGGCCACTTCCCCCTCGCCTGAAACTACCCACGCCCACAAAGAAGACCAATTAGGATTAATATCCAAAAGTTTATGTAATTGTATGAAAGTAGTTTGTAAGCTTAAATGGTACAAATAAGTTTTTGTGGTTAAATTAAAGAAACTTGTAATTTTTGTAGAGAAATTCCAACAAGTTATTTGGGCCTTCTGCCACGTCCACCACCGCCGCCGCCTATTTTAGCCTTCTTATTGTTGGCGCTTTTCTTGGCTTCCTCAGCCTTGCGCTTGGCAGCGCTGGCATTTGCATTAGGTGTGCTTGGTAGAGTCTTAAAGAAGCTGTCGAGGCGCACTTGCGTTTGGGCCTGCTTGGACTTCTGTAACTTTTTGGCCCCGCCTCTCACACGCTCCTCATTGAACTGGCGATCGCCGCACAAAAACTGCACCAGGCCGTCCTCATCTGGCTCTGTCCATTTCAGATCAATGGTGCTGGCATCCGTTACATCTGGTTCAATAAAAAGCTCCCGGGCTCGTTTGTAGTTCCAGTTCTCTGGTACTGTATATTTGTTTGTATCAATATTTTCTAGAATTGTCTCTATGTCGCGATAGCTCTTGATCAGCTCTATGGCACGTTTTGGTCCAACTCCTTTGATGCTCTCGCAGTAATCGCAGCCCATCAGAATGCACAAATCAATAAATTCACTGCTTGTCAGCTCCAGGCCCTGTAGCACCTTGTCATAACTAAATTCTTTGACAGGCATTTTTCTTGCCTCGCTATACGTAAGATAGCGCAGTAGCTTGTTGGA
This sequence comes from Drosophila repletoides, assembly GCA_018150835.1. Taxonomy (NCBI): domain Eukaryota; kingdom Metazoa; phylum Arthropoda; class Insecta; order Diptera; family Drosophilidae; genus Drosophila; species Drosophila repletoides. Next base: position 24,512,581 of record JAECWQ010000089.1, on the reverse strand, counting down.
GCCAAAGGTAAGTGCATCCATATCTTCTGTGGCCGTGGCATAAACCTTGCCTGCTTTGACAAGAGCAGCGCACTGCGCCTCTGCCTCGCATGGTGCATCCACAAATGGCACGCCCATTAACTTCAGAAGCTCTTTAGCCTCCCGCGAATGCTCCTTGGTAACGCGCACCAGGCGACGATTGAACTTATCTATACCCGCTTCATCACCTGCCTCTGTTGCTGCTTTCAGTGCCTTCTCTGCCTCCTCACGCCGCTCTGCGCGTTTAGCTAGCTCACCGGATTTCATATCTGGCGGCGCACCATCAAAGACATAAACGGGCTTTATGCCATTGTCAAGTAGACGAATAGTGCGGTAGAACATTCCCATCAAATGCGAGGTTGGATCTCCGTTGACTGTGGCTAGTTGAGCGCCCTCTGATCGCACCGCAATGAGAAATTGGTACAAACACATGCTGGCATCGATGGCAACTTTGCGACCTTCATGTGGATGAGAAATGTTATTATTCAATTTAATTATTACTTTTCTATAGAGGGGATTAAAATGTACCAAAAAAGTTTTTGATTTCACTCTCTCGTATAGCCTGTGGCGCCAAATCTGCAATGAGCTTTGATAGCCCCAAAATTCCCATGATTATTCAGTAAACGTGCGCTTGTTTATGTATATTCTTTGATTTCTGATGTTTTTGCTTGGCTAAAATAATGCGCGCGCTTTTTATTGCAAGTATTGTGCATGCGATCCACTGTGATTGTCAACTAATCGAACATTATGTCGATTGACAATCGATTTTCAGATATAATTAATAAAACATAATAAAAGATAAACTATATGGTTAAGTGAATTAATAGTCATGCATATATATTACAATTTATTTACAAGATCTCCTTGGAAACTTAGAAAAACTGCAGTTTGTGAAAATAACATATTTCAGCGCCATTTATCGATTTTATTAGCGCATCGCAATCGACTTATTTACGCATCCCTAACGCCACACACATAAGCATAAGCATGTCGGCTGACGAAAAAAAAGATAAAACCATTGAAAATATGGTATGTAAATTAATAAAAACTGCTTCAAAAGCAAGCATTAAGTGAGTGGTACAAATGTGCATAGAAAAATCCCGACAAATAAATGTGTTTCATGTGAAAATAAAGCGCAACAAATATTACTCTCAGCGAAATCGCTCTCTTCTCCCCTGCGACCATTCGTTTATGTGTATAAACATGGCGTCGTTGCGTTTGTATGTTATGTTGCCTATGTCTAGTTTTGCATGCGTGCAAGCGAGACAACATCTGCATGCCCAATGCCCCCATAGACACGCATACACAACCGCGAAACCCAAAAGAAAACTTCGTCGACAAAAAAAAAATAAGCGATTCGAATAAACGCACAAAATATTTGATGGTATTCGACAGTAGTGGATAAGTGTAAACGCCGAAACACCAACAAATTTGCAAGTGTAATTAAAAAGTGATTTTTGTTCTTGTTTTCGATTTACGGTAGGATGCCAACACAGACCCAGAAGCGAAGACAGAGACGGCGAAGGCGACCAAAGAAAATGCCGCCGATAAGACAAGCGAGTCGAAGGCGCTAGAAAATGCAGCGGAACCAACTGCATCCGATGCTGTGTCAGAGAAGGAGAAGGTGGTCAGTGAGGGGGTGGGGGATGCTGCATCGCCACCCGCTAGTGATGACGACGCTAATAAAAAAGCTGTCGGAGACGCAGCGGCTGCGGCCGCGCCAACATCGAATGCAGGTAAATAAAAGCAACACGAGTACGCATACGCACACATATATATGTGTTCTATGTATGCGTGTGAGTGCGAGCGCAAGTTTGTGTGTTGAGTATGTGTTTGTGTAAAGAAAGAGCGAGAAAAACAAAAATCATAAAATGAATTTTGCGCGCGTTTCATAAAATGCGGCGAATTTGAATTCGCTCTCAATTCATTTGCCTCGTTTGCCGTCAATGTTGATGTGTTGGCTCTGGCGCTGCTGCGTAAAGGGCCGCGCACATCACTGTTGCATTGCATTGCGGTTCGAATCTGCATCCTGCCGCTGATAAAAATTATGTTAAGTTTTAAGAATTGGTTTTTTCTGTATGTTATGTTCTCTATTCGCACACAGTTTATAAATTATTTGTAAAAATTGGAATAAAATAATCATAATAAAAAAAAGTACCCTTGGTTATTGTTCATACTAAACCCTGAACAATATGGTTTTGTGTAGTAAAGGCCAAGGCAAATCAAATCCCAACTTCAATTTTCATAGTTCCTTGCGCTCCCAAACCAAAATAGCATTGGACTTCCCAAGCATGAAGACAAATTTTATTATTTTATTTAGTTTAGTTTAGGGTTTAGGAAATTTTTATTTAATCTATTAAAAATGTGCTTTAGCGTTAAAATAAGTTTATGATTTGGTAAATGATAACAATGTCAATGAGAGAAACTGCTACTGAAATTACAATTACATTCTTTGTGGTTAATACAAAAATAAAATTCCTAATTAATTTATTATTAAAATTAAATATTGAAAAATTTAATTAAAATTATCTGAATTTTTAATGCACAGATGGAAAGGAATCGGAAACAAAGGCTGGATCACCAGCACAGAGTACAGCCAAGAAAGTGAGTAACAATGGCGCCAAGAAAACAGCCAGAGCTGAGGAAGAAGACGATGAGGATGACGAGGCAAATGATGGCGAAGATTTGGAAGAAGGAGACGAGGATGAGGATGAAGACGATGATTTAGACGATACCAAGACCGATGCGAGCGACGAAGAAAAAAAGCCAGCTAAAGCTACATCAGAAAAAAAGAAAAATGATTCCACAGAAGGTGCAAAGGCCAAGCCAGGGGACAAGTCGGCAGTCTCTAAGAAGACTGATCCGAAGGCTAAGAATGGCAAGGTGGGTAAGTCGGAAGATAACGAGAAAGACGACGACGATGCTGATGAAGGCGATGGCCTCGACGAGAACAATGAGGTGGCCGAGGATGACGAGAATGTAGTAGCTCTGGCCGAGATCGATCGCATCAATGAGAATATCAACAAAACGCGCGTGGATGGACTCCAGACACTACACGCGGTAAGTTATTCTTTCTTAAGTAGCAAACAATCAATGAATTTTCTATTTTATTGCTCTGATCTACGTAGCTCTGCTTTGGAGCGCAGGGCAAGAACAATGTGGTGAAAAAGAATCTGCGTTCCTTTGCTGGGTTTGAGTTTGCCAAGGACTCGTCAGAATACAAAAAGAAATATGAAGCCATTAAAAAGGTGGACAACAAAACGCTGCGCAGTATATGCGAAATTCTCACATTGGAGCGAAAGGGCAGCAAAGACGAGATTGCAGCGCGGGTGCTAAAATTTCTGATGGAGCCGGATGAGTCGCTCTGCGTGGAACAAGGTGATGAAGAGGAAGAGGAGTTAGACGAGGAAGAGCTCGACGAAGACGAAGAGGAGGCTGCCAGCGATGAGGATAAAAAACGCAAGCCTTCCAGCAAGGCGAGCGCAGGCGCCGGCAGAGGATCGGCTCGTAATTCCACCGGACGTCCGAAACGTTCCACTGCAGGCAAGAGTAAATACCCCGGCCATGACTGAATATTTCAATTTATTCACAATTTTCACGAAACTTTCAGAAATGTCCGCATACGTAGATTTATCCAGCTCTGAAGAGAGCGAGCACAAAGTGGCTGTAGCTAAGCGAAGACGGAACGATGACTCCGAGTCAGGCTCAGATGTAAGTTTAAAGTCGAAGCTAAAAATATACTTTCCAATGCATTAAAATTAGTAATGTAAGGTCGACGACAATTGTAAAAGATTGTAATGCTCTAATTTAAAACTCATTTGTTATTTCACTTTATTATTCCACAGTACAATCCATCAGCCAACTCAGACTCTGATGCTGGACGCGGTGGTGGTGGCAACGCTGGAGGAGCAGGTGGAGCCGGTCGCAAGTCGGCGGCCCGTGGAAGTCGAGGTCGACCTGCACGCAAGAGTCGTCGAAGAAATTCAGATTCAGAGGACGAAGAGGAATCAGAATTATCAGATGCAGAAAGCGATGTAAGTTCTTTTAGAGTTCAAAACTCTTATAAATGGGATCTTAACGGAATTTATAATTATTAGGCACCGAAACGGAAACGCGGCGCTGGAGGCAAACGTGGCCGATCCGCGGTGAGCACACCAGCTGGCCGGCGGGGACGTGGACGAGTTGCGTCTGCGCGAAAGCGCAAGGACTCAGAGAGCGAAGAGGAAGTATCAGAGGATGAAGAGGAGGAAGAATTGTCTGAATTTGGTAGCGAGCCAAGCGAGGTGATTCCCAATACTAAAAATAATTACAAAACGATTAAACTCATATTGTTCTCCTATTTCTACCACAGGAGGAACGTCCCAAAAAGAGTAAGAAGCCCACAACGCCTGCGAAAAATAGCAAAGCTAACAGCAAGTCAAAACCAGCTGGAAAGTGTGAGTAAAAAACACTTTATTCTGAATGATGCCTTATTTTGAATTGAATGCTCTTCCTTTGACAGCCGCTGGGCGACCGAAAAAATCGAAGAAGGAATCGTCAGAGGAGGAAGATGTTGACAAAGATGAGTCCGATGAAGACGAGCCACTAACCAAAAAAGGCAAATTGGCATTCCCAACGGTAAGTACCCGGCTAACGAAAGGGCGAAGCGAGTATGTAACTTAATTCTTTCCATAAAAAATAGGACGAACAGATTCGCGGTTATGTTAAAGAAATTTTGGATAAGGCCAATCTCGAGGAGATTACCATGAAAACAGTGTGCAAACAAGTTTATGCTAAATACCCAGATTTCGATTTAACAGACAAAAAGGATTTCATTAAGGCCACAGTTAAAGCGGTAGGTTCTAGAGATTTACAAGTTCTATCAACCAAGATTCTTCTCATTACAATTCTTGGTCTTTTATTTTCAGTTAATTGCCACATAAAACTACAAACAGAGGGAGGCATTGGAGCCTGGGGATGGGCTAGCAAGCAGCAAAACTTGTACCAAACACTAAGTAAAAACAAATAAACTAGCGACCGCAAATGCGAAAATATTTTGCCACTTTTTGAGAGCTGCTGCAACAGAAGAAACAAAGAAGAAAAATCAACCTCTAGTTTTCCTATAAGCGTATAATTTGTACTCTTTAAAACTAACTAAACTTTACCTTAAACGGATTATGTCCTTTTCTATTGTGTACTGAGAAGACCATCATCCATATATATATGCATGTGAATATGTATATATGTAAACGTAAAATATAAACAATTATTTTTTGATTTCCCTTATGAATACCTGCGGTCTCAAACGGCTAAACGGCTCTACAAAAAGTGTGTAAATAAGAAAGCAAACCGAAATAAAACAGAAACAGAAATTGTAAAAACAAAAGCAAACACACAACTTATACGTTTAAATGTAGTGCTGGTTGATTTGACGTTCAAAATTATGTATTTTTAAATTAAGTAAAGATTAAAGACGATAAATAAAAAAAACACTAAAATTCACACACTGGCAGCAGTACAAAAAACGAAGCATGGAATAACAGATCAAAATCCCAAATTTATAATAATATTGCGCGCGCTTTTCGGCTCTGTAAAAACTATAAGATATTTGGACTTAGGCGATAGACGATAAATCAAGCAGAAAAACACTAGGAATAATACCTTTCGAAGAGTATTCCAAAATTATGAATTCTTGGAAAGAAATTCGAATTGAATGTAAAATATTGTTGTACGGTTGCAACTTTTGATATTTTTGCAATTTCTTTTTCTTTACACCTTTGCGAAGGGGGCTTCCTCCGCCCTCGCAGGATTGCTATGATACGTACTCGAACTGTTATTTTATTATCCCCTTCCCAAAGTCGGGTTTCCGCTTATGGTTTATTGCAAGTGCTTGGCCTTGGATTATATCCGAAGAAGACGGGACTACACAGCAGGTTTCTTTGTAGAGCGGCAAATTTACACAACTAGGATTCACACACAAACATATGAATAAAGCAGGAATATGTCGCATAATTATTCATACGAAAATAGATGTATGTAAATTTTAAATAAAACGAAATAATGAACAATTATACAGGATAAATATAAATGTTTTGAACACACTCACACATAAATACAAACATCTCAATGTACGTTTCCAGTAGAAAGAAATGAAAAACAAAAAAATAATAATTAAAACTCGATGTGCGTTAACCATGCTTACAAATATAAATATATAAGAATATATGGATAACGAGTTTACAAGGATCGTACAAGAAGAAAGTCAGATAGAATATTGAATATGGAACGCTCTCTACGAGAATAGAACAGAACTTAAACTTAACCGTAACCGTAAAACGTAAACCGCGTGCGTCCCCATTGGATGCCTAGATATAAATCGAAATTTTGTTTTATCTTTAAATGTTTCACTAAGAAAAATAAAAAACGGATGAAGTATGTTTATCAATAATATATAGCGAGAAAATATATTTAAATATGCGTCTTTTAATGGGTTGAACTATGCTTTATTATCACAATATTATATTGGGTTATATACTAGTTTTACCTAATCTTGTTTTTCGAACCCTATACAAAAAATTGAATTGCCAAAACTATAGAAAATAACCATTTCAAGTTGTTTTTTTTTCCTTTTTTTTTTAGATAGAAGTTTATTAAGAAATCGAAAATTTCAATATTTAAAAATAATTGTAATATAATTATTAGTAGTTTATGCAAATATGAAGGATTAAAACTAAACCGGTCAATTCGACAGGTAAGAAAATCGTAAATCATGTAGATAAGGCTGCAACATACAGATATTAAAAATATCAATTAAAAATTTGAAGGATAAGACAAGTTATAGGTAAAGTCGTTAAATAATACACATAAATTCATATTCAATTTGCGAGAAATGATATGATACAATTTAAATGCATTGAATGAAGTATTAAAGGATTTTTCTTTTACATTACTCAATTGGCCCTGGAAATAGATCAAAGCACAAAATTTAAATGAAATATAAACAAATATATATCAATTTCAAAAATATCACTTGGTTGCGAAATAAACGGCTTGATATTGACCCTAAAATGTAACATAAGTGGATTTCAATGGGTTCTAAAAACACGTGTAGATGGAGTCTTCTATACTTACCACAAAATGGGACTTCGGATCACTTCTGACAGCATCAGCAGCTGAAATTAAATGAAAACAAGTGGAGGAAAGGCCATCTTCGGAGCGCCGAAGATTACATACCCTTGCAGACTTGAAAGGCCTTCAAAATTAATTTTAAAATTATTTTGACCGATTGTTAGTAAGCTCCTAAATGCTTATTCGGAAACACTTTTACTACTAACTCATCAAGACATCTAAAGAAGCAAAAAGGTTTTCCATACAACTTTTCTTTCTTTCGACAAATGTTCTGCCTGCAACAAACTTCGGACAGACAGACACGGCTATGATCAATAATATTTATATTAGGAGATTTTGAGACAAATTGATAACACCCTCTGCAAGGGCATAACAACAACTTCCCGATACAAGAAACATAGCCAAGCTCAACCATACTCAAAGCGATCTACCTCAGTGAAACTTGAGGTGGAAAACTGAAAGTTGTCTGTTATCTGTTGTTTACCCGGAACTTTAGACTTAACACAAAAAGTTGCCCTTGTGCTTGTAGAATATATATATTGGAACATTCATATATTGTAAGAATATAAATCAGATATATATACTTAACTATATATAATTCTTGTACTTTAAAGGTAATATAAACCGTATAGATCGCAAACAAATGATACCTTGAAACAACATATGCAACAGCAAATGACACACAATGATTAATCGTGGAGATTGAGTTTTATATTAGGAGTTTTATATTAGAGATAAGATTTAAATGGTTTGGCTGGAGGCTCAAACGTAACGCTACTTGGGGGCAGATCGTTGTGGTTGGCTATTGGAGAGATATATAGAGAAATATACATGTCACATATGTTTGTATATTATGTATGTACAAAAATATAGTAAGTATAGAATAGAATAGAATGAATATATCAACGCAATATTACAAGTATATATATGTATGTGCATATAAGATAAGGCATATAAAGACATATGTATAGACGAGCTATTATATTCAAAATGTTTCAAGGTATTAGTAGTATTCAATTCAATATTCAATAAACCTGCTACATACCCAACAATGAACAATCGACAGCGAATTGAACTGAATTGACTGCAAAACAAGCAAAATCCCGGCCCGGCCCTAGTTCCCATCCCGATCTTCGATCCCGCCTCTGAAAATACGCTCAGAAACGATTTTCATATATGGCAAATAAGTTGTTGTAAAAAAATAAAATATAGTAAATGTATAGTAAAACGCATAATTCGTACGTCCGATTTAGATGGATGGGTTTATAAATATAAATATATTAAATAGTTATATTATGTGTTTATTCAATGTATGTATGGTAGGTGTAGGTGGCTGCTGCGAAAGAGATTTATAAATCTGAATCTTGCGGCGCGCCCACATTCCTTTTCTTATACAAATATTCATTAGAGAGGGTGCATATATCATCATTTTCTTCATTATCATCATTTTCAGCGCTTGCAACATTAATATTGTTCATTAAGAGAAGACATAAAACTTAGTCTATTTATTGCATATAAATAATATATATATTTATAAAGTTCAGTTTCAAGTTACAGACCTACATTAAAATGGTTTATTATGGTTTGCATTGTAAGCTTTGTAAGACATAAACAATAACAATAGAAGATCTTACCAATGTTTACGCTCTTAACATACTTTCAAAAATTGTTTGTATTACTTGTATTATTATTATTGATATTATTTCGATTAATTTTCACGAGGGTTACGGTTTATATTATAACTGGTTTGAAGATGTCTGGATTTACTGAACGGCCTCTGAAAGTACATACATATATATATAGAGGTTGCATGTGCATAATAGACTTAAATATTTAAATAGATCGATAGACTCGAATATTAACAATTTCAAATACCACACAACTTATCGTTAAAGATCTTACCAAAAACATAGAATTAAGTTTGTGGCGGAAAAAAAGGAAAGAAAAACAAAACAAATGCGCCAACAGAGTGCCAAGTTTTCAGACCGGAGACCGGACAAGCAATAGAGAGCATGCAATCTATGTTGGGACCATTGCTTTGCGTTTAGGGTATGGGCGATCGATTCCTAAGCAGATTACCAATCGAACTGAAATCAAAATGATATCTTATAGCTAGTTAATGAAGTATAATTAATATTTAGGTGTGTCCTCAACTGAAATATGAAAACAAAAGGTGTTAAACAAATATTTATGGTTTACAGATTGAATTTAAATAGATATATGTATATATATATATGTGTGACAGTGCTCAGATCAACAAACCAGTTTAATCCAAGTCGAAAAGGAAAATACATAGTCCTAGGCATATTTTGTTCAATAATCAGAGTAATCGGTAATATCGGTAATATTCAAGTTATACAAAGGACAATTATGGTAGTTTTACAGGTTGGAAATCTTACCAGATCAGTTGAAACGTTGATCGTAGTATTCAATATTCAATATAATTTATGTAGGTTTATAGGTATTGGTGTAGATATACGATAAATGTTTGGATGTATTTTAAAACTAAGCTATGTTAAAATGTATGAGAGAAACGTCAAAGATTACTGCGCGTGGAAAACATTATAAGTACATTAATACATTAATAATAGATCATATTTTTTGTTGTTTTTCTGTTGTCTTTCAATCAACACACTCCAACGTTGTGTGTATTGCGGTAATTTACTAGTTGGCAGCTATCGGAACTTGCGCTCAAGATCTCAAGCCTAAATTGACGACGAAAGAAATTGTATGCACATCAAATAAGATGCTTATATATAAATATGTTATTTGATCCGTATTATGTATATATATATATATATAAATATGTGAATGTAAATATAACTAATTTGTGTACTGTCGCAGCAATTGTGTAGACACCTGGACATTATTTTCTTAGTATTGTTTTCGGTTTTTTAGTATAGAATTAATATTTCAGGCAACTCACTTAAAGGCTAGAGAAATTATATGTAAAAAGTAACCAATATAATTGGCATATATATAATTAATTAATATTATATAATAAATTTACAATTATGCAAAGCGCGACGCTTCAAGCTGCAAGCGTGCAAATTGATTGATTGACTGTTTGATTGATTGATTGATTGATGGCTGTCTTGACTGTTGACGCTCGTTGTTATTGTTCTTCTTGCTCATCTTTTTGCGATTGAATTATTATTTTTTGTGTTTTTGCTAATTTATTGGGGATAAAAGACATAGGATAGTGGAACAATTCAAATGATTCACTGTAAAGAGTTTTACGCATGGTAAACAAGATTTCATTAGGTTTCATACATACATTGGCAGCTAAGTGTAAGTAAATATAATATATATATATATATATATATACATACATATATGCATATATATATACATATGCAGAGTATAATGTAAAAATTTGTAAAAAGTTATTTTTAAAAATATAAACATGCTAGTAAAAGAAAGGAAGGAAGCAAAGCAAAAAGCAAAATATACGAGTACTTCTTAAGGATAATGCAAAACGCTATTGGTCTGCATATTAATCATAGAATATATTTTGATTTCATGGATTCATGCACTTACCATGGCAAGGCACATGTATCTCATTCAGTCCTCTCAATGCTTTTCACTCTTGTGTGACTTTTGCTGTGGCTGCTGTTGCCCCGGTCCGGCACCTGGCCCGGTGGGATAGCCACCATATCCTCCGCTGGGATAACCTCCCGGATATCCAGTTGGTGGACCACCGGCCTGGCTACCTACACCAACTGCCCCACCACCTTGCGGCTGGGGCGTCCCTTGTGGATGGCCCGCAGCAGCCGCTGCAGCATAATACTGTGAATATTGTGCATATTGGCTAGGAGTCATACCTTGGGCATAGCCACCGGCCGCAGCAGCAGCGGCTGCAGCAGCAGCCGCCGCAGCTGCTGCATTAGGCTGCTGCTGGTTCGGATTAGGGCCGCCTTGATTCCCACTAGGCGCATTGCCGTTGCCAGCGCCGGCTCCATTTTGCTGTATCTGCAATCAATCAGATAATGCAAATCAATATAGATTTCAAAGCAATAAAACGCATCTAAAATCTCTTCATTCATCATTTTGTTCACTCTTAACAAGTTTTAACAGTGTATTCATTCATTCATTTAACATCAATTTGGACCGCTTACTTTATTCTTGAGCGTCTTTTCAATGGCTTCTGCTTCCTCAATTTTGCCAACACTGCGATAATATTCCGCCCACTGTGCACTGTAATCGGCCCCACTGATGCCCCCTTGCTGTTGTGCTTGCTGCTGCTGAGGTTGCTGCTGTTGCTGTTGAGCTTGTTGGCTAGGACCGGATGCATTAGCCGCCAGCTTGGCCTTCATCTGCTGCTCAATCATATCAGCTTCGCGATGACAACCAATTTGCCTGTTATTTGCAAAGAAATCGAGATTAAAATATTGTTTTTGAATACTAGTTAAATAAAACTTACTTATAGTACTCGATCCACTGTGCTGAATAATCCTGACCACCAGCACCGGCAGCTGCTCCTGCTTGACCCTGACCAGCCATTGCCATTTGCTGCTGCTGCTGGGCAGCGGCAGGATCCCATCCGCCCTGTTGTCCATAGGCACCCCAGGGCTGCTGCTGTTGTTGTTGCTGATAGGCGGCTGCATTGGGATCGCCACCCTGCATTTGGTTGCCACCGTAGCCGCCCTGTTGCTGATTGTGGTGGGCATTGGTGGAACCACCAACCCCACCTCCACCGCCTCCGCCGCTGATGGGCTTTCTTGAAATCACCGTCAGCTCCATGTTGATCTTTTCGGATATCATCTGACGTGCAGCTTCCACCTGATCAGTAGTACCCTTGGACTTGAAAAGCTTCTCGTTTGGTGGATTACTGGCATTGCGATCCATCTCCGTGTGAGCTCCGGACTGCTGATTGATGAGCTTAATGGTCTCGCCCCCACGCCCAATTACAATCTGACAGTTGGATATAGAAATGTCAGTAAAAAATGTGGAACAGCTAAAATTCAAATTTATGCTTACGCCACATTTAGAGGCGGGCACCAGAAATGTGATCTCCTCGCGGCCACCTTGTGCATGGTTTACGCCATATCCATAGCCATAATTGGAGTTGTTAGAATCTCCGCCGGCCTGACTGCCTCCGCCGCCACCACCGCCATTGTTGCCATTGCGATTCATTCCGTTGCGTTGCTATGAAGTAGATTTATATTAATTTAATTTAGTTCTCAGACGCACTATTAAACTGGCTTCCAAGCTAGATTGGAAAGTGATTTATATTCAATTCTAATCTATTTATTTTTATATTTTTGACCCAACCAGTTTTACACGTCGATATACTAGTCAATGTTTCAGTTTCTATGTCGTGAAACACAGCCAGCTAGATTAGGTAGAAAATTGGAGAGTTAAGGCTGCCTGCAAACTTGATAATTGCTGAAAGTAGTGGTTCGATACATGTTCAAGAATCGAATAATTTTGGCAACTTGTTTTATTGAAGCCCTGGTTCATTCTATTTTATTATAAATTTCTAATCTAAATAATGAAATGGTAAAAGCTTTGAAGTTTTCTATAAATATGCAACAGTGAACCGAACATCGGAAATATTTCGAAATTGAAAAGAGTAATATTGAATATGGTAATTCGCGTTTCGAACCAGTTTGCAGCTCCTACACTATGAAAAGATTGTGGAACCTCTTTGTTATCCTTACCATCACATTCTCGATAAGCCCATCAATGGTGCGCTTCGCGTCCTCCACTTGTTGGCGTGTGCCTTGGATGACACAGCGCCTATCGCCCATCTCATCATTTTTACCCTGGATAAACTGCAGCTTGCAGCCGCATTCGGTTTGAATTTTGCGTATCATATCTCCGCCCTTCCCAATGACTACGCCTACTGCGATTTTGGGTACAAAGACCTCAACGCTTTCACCGCCGTTGCCATTATTAAAATTATTGAAGCCTTGTTCAGAGCCGCCGCCACCACCACTACCTCCAGAGCCACCACCACCACTGCGCCCGCCCTGCTGCTGCTGTTGCTGGGCGAGGGCATCTTTTTGAGCAATGAGATCCAAGACCATTTGCTTTGCGTGCTCCACCTTTTGAGGCACACCGGAAATGCGCAGCGGTTTGATAACCTCCTGATTGGGACCGTCCTGTATGATAATCATTCGGGCGCCCGTCTTCTCTTGTAACTGCTTTATGGTATCGCCGCCCTTGCCAATAACCAGGCCCACCTTGGCGCCAGGGATCATAATCTCCTGGTACGGCGGATAGCCTCCAGGACCCGGCGGCGGCATATTAATAGTTAGCAGCACTTCACAGCTCCCATTGCCGCCACCGTTACGATTAACCATCTGCTGGAGCATCTCGCGCCCTTTGGTGCAGTTTTCACGTGAGCCACGCAAAGTTATAACTCGCTCCTGATCCTGCATCAGCTCCAGTTTGGCGCCCGACTCAGCTTCCAGGTGGCTGAGCGTGTCATTACCACTGCGCCCCACAAAGGCACTCACAATGCTCTCGGGTATCCGCACCTGCTCTTCACACGTGGATGCTGGCCACGCTGCCAATCGCGCCGCCACCGCCGCTGCTTGCGCAATAGCTTGAGTCATATTCGCCCCGCTGCCATTGCCACCTCCGCCGCCGCTACCACTACTCATGTTCGAGTTGTTCTGACCGTAGTCCGGACTCCCAAATGACCGCTTACAGTCTGGTCCACTGTCACCGTCGTCGTTATGTCTCTTAAAGTTGTTCCCACCTCCCGAGGGGCCGCTACTGTCGCCACCTCCTCCACCTCCAGCTCCTCCTTGTTGCTGCTGCTGAGGATTTGGTTGAATCTTTGCCGCAATCTGCTCAAATAGATCACATAAAGTTAGTTTTCCCTTTCTTTAGCCTATTCTAACATATCCGGTATCTATGATCTGCTTCTTCTTACCTGCTTCGCACGCTGAATGGCAGCTGCCAACGCCTGCGATTGACTTAAACTGGCCTGCTGCGTTTGAAAATCACTCATTTTTATTATTTGCAATGTTTTCAGAATCGAATTCGAATGCTCGTTCGATTCCGACTTTCGAGTGCCTTTCTAGCCTTTTGCTTGTGTCTTTTTATTACGGAAAAGCCGACGCCCCGCACTTTTCGCTTGCTACTTTTGACGACGTGCAACTGGAAAATTCAATACCTAAATTCAGCGCATTCACGGTACACCAGAAAAAGGCGAGTTTAGTGTAGTTAATACTTTAAAAATATGTTGCACGTTAAATTTACGTTGTATTGCGGTTGTGTAATGTTATTGCAATTGTTTTTCGCTCACAATTTTTTAATTACTTAGGTCTTTACAATTTTTTTTTCGGTGAAAATCATGCGCCCCAAAATGCGTACACAGGGATGCTTAGCTTCCAACACTTTTTTCCAACTTATTCAACACCTAACGGCAATGTGGCTGCACTCGCTTCGATATCGTCGCTTTTTTATATCGATATATCTATCGATACCGCCTTGATGATATGTATACATGTCCGTACAAGAACTACCCTTTAATAAATTTCCAATAGATATTGATAATGATATTAAATAACTAATATTGCTCATTTCTATTTTGGAGCGTATTTAATTTTTTTATTATGATATATTCAATTTGATATATGTTCCCTTTTAATTGTAAATGTTAATATATCTTATTCTTGAACTTATCAAATTAAAGAGAAAAGAACTGTACGTTCAACTACAAAGAGTATTCATAGGATTGAACTAAATGAGCGACAACCGGTATTCAAATTCGTTCGCTCAGCGGAACTTGTTCCAAAGATTCAAGAAAGCGCAAAGTGCGTTCCCATTGTTTTCATTCCCATTGTTTTTCTTCATGTGTTACTGGTTTGGCAATAACAAAACAGCTTAAGCTGAAGAGAGTTTACTTCGATTTTACCAAAAGTATTTTAATTTTTTATAAAAAAATATAAATATATTTTAATATACAGCAAAAATAAAATGGCTATTGACTGGTTTGGTTATGTATACGCTGCCACAGTTGCCGCTGGCGGAATAATGGGCTATGCAAAGGCTGGTAAAATGTTAACACGAATCATGCTAGCTTGCACTTTAATTGTGTAATCTACAAATTAAATTTTAATATTTTTCAATTAATTTCTCTTATCAGCTTCCATACCATCGCTTGGAGCAGGCTTGGCCTTTGGAGCACTGCTTGGCTATGGCGCCCACATGAATTCACAGGATCCCCCACGACCACTTCTTCAATTGGGAACCTCTCTCGTCCTGGCTGGAGTAATGGGGGCACGCTGGAATAGATCGGGAAAGCTTATGCCAGCTGGAGTAGTGTGTATGCTCTCGGTGGCTGCTTTGGTCAAGAACCTCGTCTCATATAATCGTTACCTGCCAGTGCCTACAAAGGGCGCCTAAGAAGAGTCAACACAATTCTGGATAAAACCGATAATTCTTGCCGGGCCGTTTAAATACCATTTTTTAATATTTTCCTATCCTTTTTTGGTACTCAAATAAAATGTGAATGGTGCGCGTGAACCTAAAATATTGAATGGCTCTCTTAGGAACGCAGAAATTTTAAAACTCTTTTCCTAAAGAAGTTGATGCAGCTATTCTAAAATACCGTATATAGTAGTTTTTATGAAGCTTTTATTGAGATTACTTCTAAGACTTACATACATCTATCCAATTTGTGATCGATCTTTCCTATGGTAGCTCTTTTAATCATAACTTTTTAGAATATTAGAGAATTACTGAAGAATATTCTGAAACGATTAATTGTTATCCACGAAAAAAGGTTAAATAATAGTATTCGTAATACTCGGAGTATTCAGAAAATTTTCTTGCGTGTATTACGCAGTCCAGAGATAACAGAAAAGATGGGAGCGTTTGGTAAAGGCTGACAGATGGTCAGATGGCCAAACAGACAGAGAGACAGGCAGGCAGATAGACAAATGGACAGAGAGACAGATAGACGGCAGGTTATATAGTCTTGTCTCATCGACCTGATATAATCATTTCAATAACACGTATTCTTTGGGCATCGGATCCCCTATTTCCCATTACCCAATATTATAGTAGCATCTAGAAGGGTATAAAAACAGATTTGTTGTACGCCGCTGTTAAAACAACGATAAAAGTGTTGAGCTAAGAAGAAAATGTGCTTTTTAGCTTTCAGCTGTCGTAACACCGGCAAAGTTTAGGTAAATTGTTTATTCAACAGGAATGATGTACGGTATTTTTATTTTAACTCTTAACAGATTGCTGCATTAAGCCCTGTATTTATGGAGAATCGGTAGAACATAAATATATTCAGTTGATCAACTGTTGAGTAGACGTCGTCTGTGCTAACAACTGTTTGGGATAGGGACACCAGATTAAGTATGATTGTAAATTTTGGATCTGCCCTCTTGATCAAAACGAAAGGAATATCAGCAGAAGTCAACATACTTTTAAAAATGCTTTCAATCGATCTGATAATTACCATATAAAGGTATTTATTGGACATACAGTAAGATAAGTAGATTTCATCGTAGAATTCCTTTTTATATTGAAAATATCCGCATTGATGCACACTCCAAGCTAGACGATCTAACGAAAATCTTTTAAAATTAACACTAAAATGAATTGTAATTAGAAGTTAAGTTTGTGAAAATGTAAGTAAATGAAGGAACCACTTCCGAAACCCTATAGTATTTATATTCTAGATCAAGATCAACAACCAAGTTCATTTAACTATATTCATCTGTTTGTGGGTATGAAAGAGTTAATTAAGCTTAATGTTTCATAGATTTGATTTTATTAAAAAGTATATTTCTCTGTTTTGCAAACTCGATCCAAAAATGTATCTTTATATTTATCTTCTTCGAAAGAAAATCTGAGAACTTTTCCAGTAAAACAATGAATTTTAGACTCAAGTAGAGAATATCTGCTATTTGAAAACTTCGATAGAGGTTATTGTTATTGTCACGAAGTGTCTAATACATTAAAGGAGGCTTTTCCGACACCCGTAAAGGTCTATGAAACAAGATGATATAGCCATTTGTCTGAACTGGCTGGAACGGACATCTATTTCATATATATACCTATATACCTGCCATAGAAAAGGAACAGTCGGTCGAAAAGTTGTGTTTCTCAAGATGTCTGCGTAAAATTTGCAATTCAGATAAAAATATGTTTTCAAAACGCACATTAAAAAATAATCAAAATCATATATTATATTTGAAAATTCGTTTCAAAATTTGTCGTATGGAAAAGTTTTTAGTTTCTCAAGATATCTTGATGAGATCTACGAGTTAGATGAGAGGTCTACAATCAGTTCAACTTCTGTGTTAGAGTATATTTCTCTGAGTGTAAATAAATGACTAAACGTTTTTTTATACTATGTGTATATACATATTTATTTATTTTATGAATATCCTTAAATTATATTTTTGTTTGTATGCGTGATAAATGTACAGTTTCACTTTATTCGATTTCCACTTTTGTATATCTAGGACTTATCCACTAAGATTAAACTACATATTTTTCTCTTATAAAGATAAAGGTAATGCAATTTTTAAAATTTTTGTTCGCATTTAACAATGCACAACTTTTCTACGCTTTAATACAACAACATATACATATATATATATATATATAGATATATATACATATATGTTGATATAGATATATATACATATATACCTATTTATGTACGAGTAGAATTGAAAGTTTTCTAGTAGGCAAAGTGCGGCTAGTTAAATACAAAATTTTTACAACACTTTAAGCAATTTTCTAAAAAAGATAAATATTTTTAGTTAAGTATACAAATTATCTTTTATCACAATGGAAAATTGGAAATCTTTAGGAATAATGTATAAAAAAATTGTTGATGCTGGTTCTAATGCCAAAATGAGTGTGTTTATGAGCTTTTTACAAAAAACAGATATTATATACAAAATATTATTTTGTTTTTAATTAAATTATACATAACATACTCGTAGTATACATGTGTATGGTCGCAGGTCCATACAGGCGTATGTAATTTTTTCACTTTGACGGGTGCGTTTTTAACAAAAATATGTATTAAATTAGTTGTGTCTAAAACTAAAAACAAATCAATAGTATTTATAATATTAATAAAAATAAAAATTCTATCTAAAAACTGCAAATATGTATTGTGTATTTGTTCAAATTTCAATGGCAATAACCAAACCGACATGTGCCAATTCCAAACGTCTCAACGGATTGATTGATTGATTGCACTAGAACGGAAACAGCTTCCAGTTAACCACTGCGAGGAGGGGAGAGTAAGAGAATAAGAAACAAGATAGTTAATAAAACGCAATATTATTTATAAGAAATATGTAAATGTTAGGCGTGCAATGATGAGAAATTTTTGCCGCTTTTTGGTTTATGTTCTTAAATATCTTTGCAGACGGCGCCATACGCCTTATGGGTGTGTGCCTTATGTGCCATTCTCAAAGTAATCGCTAATTTGTGTTCCAATTCCATGCGTTTCCAATAGCCAAGTTGTTTTTTTTTGTTTTATTGTTGTTTTTTCTTGATATTCTTGATATATATAGTTGATTTTAGTATGCAAAAATGCGATTTGTTTATTGTTTAGTTCAGTTTACGCCATGCCATTTGCAATTTATTTTATATCAAAGTATTTTTATGTAGCTTAATTTCTACTTTTTTATATAGGTATGTTCTGGTTTTCTTTGATGTGTATACTTGTGTGGATATATAGTATGTGTGTGTGTATGACAAAATGTATACGTATGCGTGTAAATATGTATGTGTGCAGTTTCATTACCAATTTGTTTCTACATTGGTTTCTTTGTGTGAAAGTCGGGCGAGAGCGTTATAGATTTGCAGTTGGAAAACGATATTTTTCGAGAATATAGCAATTTAATGAATTGTTTCAGCGATGGATTTTCGAGAGGATAGTTCGAGTAGAGATAATATGAGAGGACTGGCGTATGCTATAAGCCGTATGAGAGGATCCGTAGAGTAGTATTTTGATGAGATTGCCCTTTGACGCCTGCCATTATTGTTACAGTACTTAATGTGCTAATCGAGATAATGCAAGTAAAATGTAGATTCTGGTATCTGATAACTTGCAAATCAATAATAATAATAGTCTACTTAAATTGGAAATATTGAAAGTTTTATCATTTAGAGTTTACTGTAATAATCATGCTAATAATAACTACATTTCAAGCACTACTATTGGACTACTACAATGCAGCCCATACTACTTTTTAAAGTATTTTGTAATAGTTAAAAGGTATCAGATGCTAGACATGCGCCAAATGCTTAGAGTAAGTTCAATACTACCAAATAAAAATGGCCAATTACGAATGCGAATTGGTGGCGAATTGTAAACCTTAAGCCTGAATTACCGATTTTATATCTAGTTCTATAAACATATGTCTACAGAATAGCAGGAGCAGGCAGCAAATACCATTAGGTTTAGAATAAATAGACCCTTTTTCACTAGTAGTAGTACTTTTTAGGCAAAGCTTTTTAGACTATTAATAACTGTTGGTTGCTTGGTTCTTACCGCACGAAGTAGCAAAACAAACGGAATCAAATCGGAATCAGACCGTTGGGATTTCTTTTACATATTTTTCGGTATCTGTATCTGTATTCGTTTGCATGTGTGCGTGCATCTGTGTCTGTATACAGATGTGTATATATGTGTTTGTATGCATGTGTACATAGGAGGTATAAAGAGAGTTACAACTACGACTGGTTCGTTGGCAGTGTTGGAAAGTTTCTGTTGTTGAGTTGTTTGAAGCTGTTAAAGCTGTTCTAGTTTATTATATATAGCAGTAATATTGGAGCAGTGTTGTCGCCTCAGTAGATTCTCCCCTTGTTGGCGCCTCTTTTTTTGTTTTTGTTTTTACATGACTCGTGTGCGGCGTATTAGTTTTTGTGTTTTAATTTTGGGTTTCTTGGGCGTTGTTGTGGCATTTGTTGACTGTTGTTGTTGATGTTGTTGTAGTTGTTGTATGGCTGTTGTTGTTGTGCTTGGTTCATTGTCCAACACCGCTGGCAAATTGTTGCTATTGTCGCCAATGTAATTTGTTACATATGAAGGCGATGTCAATTGCTGTTGCTGTTGTTGTTGTGGCTGTTGTTGTTGTTGTTGTCGCAGTGTCTGCTGCTGCTGTTGTTGACTATAGTTATGACTATTGCTACTAATTTTATTACTACTATTTTTGTATGCTAGAATACTACTGCGATTTAGCGTACGTTTTAAAAATGGGCTGCCATCAAAGTTTTGTTGTTTTTCGTGTTGCTGTTGTGTGCTTCCCGCTTTTGTTGCTGTTGCTGTTGCTGTTGCTGATGAGCTCACTGAGGTGGACACCGATGTAGTAGTGGCTGTTACTGCACCGTCCAGTGTTGGTAAATGCAATGCTTGTAATTTTTTAAAGTATGCATCGAATATCGATGAAGTTGTTTTTGATTTGCTTGTGCTTGATGTTGTTGGCGTTGGCTTGGTTGCAGTAGTTGTTGTAGTTTTTGCTGTTGCGGCTGATGCTGTGCTTGTTGTTGGTGATGCCAGTTGTTGTTGTTGTTGATGATGATGCAGTGTTGTCAAGTGTCGTGGTTGTTGTTGTTGTTGTTGTTGCATAAGAAACTTACGTTTTTGCCGCTCAATTGCTTCATTGATCTCAATGCCGGCATTGGCCTCGTTTTCTTCATCAACTTGTTGTTGGTGTTGTCGCTTGTTGCCTTCCCCGCTGTTGCTGTTGTTGTTTTGTTCTTTTACGCCATTGCTGTTGCTGTTGCTGCTGCTGCTGCTGCTGCCGCTGTTGTTGTTGGTGGTGGCACTATAATTTGTAATTTGTTTTTGTACCAAGGGAATTGAAAAATGTTCATGGGGCACTACTTTGGACTGTTGTGGTTGTTGTTCTGATTGTTCTTGTTGTTGTGTTTGTAGCAAGTGAAAATAATATTCGATTTGTTTGCGTAATTCATGTGTATATATTTGAAATATATTCGGTGTTTGTGTTGTTGTTGTTGTTATGACTTTTGGTGCTCGTGTTGTTGTTGTTGTGTAGTGTGCACCGGCACTGCCACCGCTGCTGCTGCTGCTGCTACTGACACTGCTGCTGGTGTGCGTTTTGACCACAACTCCACCATTTTGTAGCCACTGAGACTGAGTGTTGCGTAATGCCAAATCATCGTAATTGTCAGTGTTATAAAGTGCTCGTAAATATTCAAATGATTTTGGTTTTGGTTCAGTCTCTGTTGTCGATGTGGTCGATGTTGTTCTGGCTGTATTGTTTGTTGTCGTTGTGTCAACAGCAGCAGCAGCAGCAGCAGAAGCTGCAGCGGCAGAGCTTTGCTGAATATTATTATCCTGCTGGTTTGCTTCCTGCTCCACACTACTACTGTTATCCTGCTCTTCTTCCTGTTCATCATTGTCGGGTTGGGAGTCGTCTTCTTGGGATTCGATTTCCTCACTGCTATTTTCAACGTCTTCTGCCGCTTGGGAGCCAGCATCATTTTTCTTGCTGATTTTACTTTGTATTTCAATTGTATTTGTATTTGTTGTTTATTATTGTTTCGTGTTTGGTTTGTGTTTATTTAAATATTTTGTGTTGTTGTTGGTGTTGTTTGTTGTTTGTTGTGGTTGTTGTTGTTGTTGACATTTGCAAAGGTGTTGTAAAGGTGTAAAAGGTTTGCATATTAAAATATGATTCTTGTGTGTGTTCTTTGTACTCAAAATACTTAGTTTCTTACGGGTATTCAAAATAAGTACAACTCACTAACTTACACAACCATCTATTAGATACAGTCTCTAGTCTCTAGTCTCTAGCCAAATTGTACTTACTTGTATACTAAACGGTAATTATTTCCATAGTCAGGTATTATATTGGAGGGCAGTGGTGTGCAGCGACCGTCCAGGCAGTGCTAAAGTTGGATTGAGAACGGTCAAAATTTAGTTGAGTTTGTGAAAGGTTTCATGGAAGGAGGAGGAAAATCTAAGGCTGGCAAGACTCCATCCAGTATTATTTTACTCAACAATCTAGTCGATTATCAGTTTCATAATTATCATGTTATTCGTAGAGTTTTCAGACTTTCAGATTGTTTTTCATACTCACATAGCCATTACCACACGCGGAGCCCTCCGCTGCAGGTCTATAGGCGACACAATATCCTGTTTGGGCATCGAAACAGAAGAGCTGCGCACAGACGCGCTCATCTTTGAAGCAGGCATAGGTGCCGCGGTCCCGCCGACATTGTGCATCCAGGGAGAGGAGTGTACCGGGCAGGGATCTGCCTAGAGCGCTGTCCTCATGTGGGGCATTGTGCAAACAAGTGGCAGTGTCTCCACTGTAGGTGAAAAGCAGTGTTAAGGCCAAGTTTGAAATTGAAATATGATGATGATGAGGTTATCTATACGACTCACTTGAGGAAGTGGTGGAAGCTCTGAACGGTGCAAGCGGACCACCGGAAACCACGTTCCGTGTGACGCAAGTCTGACATAATGTAGCCATCCTCCCAGCGACAGCGCTGAGCACCTGGTCCACCTAGGTAACTGGGCGGAGGAGAGCCGTCATGCACAGCTCCCAATCTGTATGGAGGGGCGAAGGGAGAGAGCAAGAGGATTGCAGACATGAGACTTGAGACTTGAGACTTGACTCTTGATCGAGTTGCGAGAAAATCGGCAAAATGTTAATTGATTAATTGCACACCGAATGATGTCAAACGGAAATGCAAACTAGTTTCTAACTTCAGTTTGCTGGCCGGAAATTATTGGAGTTTTTTATCTGTCTTTTGGAGCTTGGCGTTAAATAGAGTGGAAGTCCAAACAAAAAACCCATTAATAGTTCCGTCCGACAGCTGACAGTGATATTGACGATATTGAAATTGAATCCAGAGCTGCCCAGAGCTGGTCTAGGGGTCTAGGGCTTTTACTTACAAATGTCCCACTTCGTGAGCAGCCACAATGATGCCACTGAAGCCGCCGGTGTCCTCGATGATGGCCACACTGTTCACCTTCTCCAGTCGCTTGTTGACCACGCAGGCGCCGCCAACATAGGCAAAGCCTGTGGGCCACATTTGTGTGGCAAGGCAAAAAGCAGAAAATTAGGCAATTAGTTTGGTCTGCCACAGGAAGTTGACAATTTTCACCAGTTGTCGAGAGTCGCTACTTGCTACTTGCTACTTGTTGCCGCAGTTATTAAATAAAAACTAAAAGGCGGCTCGCGCCTTCGGGTTTTGCAATTTGTCTTTACTTTCAAAAAATTCGATATCTGAACGCCTGAACGCCGTTTATCTTTTATATAATAACTGCCTTTGTATAATATATGTAGGCATGTATATATATATATATGTATATATGTATATGTATGTTTATTTAAACTCTAGTATAAGTGCGCCTGAAGAGAAGCATAGAGAAGCAACTCTCCCAAGACTCATATTGAAAGAGTGGCTGCCGATGGATGTGAGATGACTGAGAACAAGCCCACAACTTGTGAGAAGGTTAAATATTATAATTCGAGTGAAAATTAGTTACAAATACCCTTAAAATTACCAATACCATTACCAAATTAGTGCAGAAGCAAAGTTTTAAATTCATAAAGCATAAGAGTTCCTTTATATTAGTATTATAATTGCTTATAATCCTCAACAGTAAGGCTATTTTACAAAGCGAATTCTATATGCTCGTCAGTTTATTTAAATAGAGCTGGATTCCTGGAACATAATAAAAATATATCACAAAAGATTTGTACCTTAAAGGTAGACATGCACATGGCACAGTGGTCAATAGTATGGAGAAACGCTTAGAGATTCACAGAGGCGCGGGCGGAAACGGAAACGGAAACAGAGAAAAAAACACACAGAAGTCACAGATATATATACATAAATAAAGGAGAATTTTACAGTTTGAGCAGCACTGAGAAGAGCAGAGCAGAGATAAACTGAGATTCGAGAGACGCATGCGCTCAGTTCTTTTTTAGCTCTTGGTAGAGTTATTTTTTTTTTTTTTGTGGTTCGGTTCTTTTTGCTGTACAAAACGCGTGCGACATTAAAAAAAAAACATAAATTAAGTTCACTCGAAAAGTGAACACAGTAAGTAGAGAATAATGAGATACAAATAGAGAAGAGAGAAACAAAACACAAAAAAACACAGGAGACAAAGAGACGTGCATGAAATTCAATTAAATTGGCTTGAGTTTAGATGATGGAGCAGCGCTTTTGGTTCGGTTCGGTTCGGCGGTTGCCGCCTTTAATGTTAGGTTTATCTTTTGTTTTTTTTTTTCTTCGCCGCATTTGCTTTTTTCGCATTTATCTGTACATTTTCAGCGAACAAATTGTTGTAGTAGCAGTTGCTGTTGTTGTTGTTGTTTTGGTTGTTTTTGTTGATTTGTTGTTAATATTGAATGTTTTTTACCTGCGGTACCGCGATTACATTCACCAAATGCGGAGGTGCGACGGCACATATCAAGTCTGCGGGCGAAAATAGTGCAAAATGCGTAGAATTCAGTTGGGTTCGATTTTTGTTGGATCGTTTCTTACATATGTATTTTCTATGTAGACGACTATGTTTGTATGTACATAAATTAAATTGATTATTTCATTTTTTCTTTCTTTTTTTTTTTGTGGGCGTGCCCAGTGGTGTGGCTTATGGAAAAGGGGTTCAGCCTTAAAACAGGGCGTAGTGAAAAAGTTGCAGCAGCGCAGCATTAAGTTTGGTAAGAACAGAGGAAAACAAGAAAAAAAAAATACAAATTTTAAAATAGAGAAAGCAAAACAGGGAAAATAAAGAAATTAGTATAGATCTAAACGAGAAAAAAATATATTTAAAACTAGTTACTAGTCAGTTCTAATTTTTTCAATATAATATTAGAAAATTCAGCACAACTAAACATTTATCGAGCTAACATATATTAGCCAACGATGCAAACCGCTAAAATGTTGGAAAACCTTCGTTTCGGGGTTGAAAAGGTTTGAGTTCGGTTAACAGACCGGTTCAATTTTTTTGTAATAAATTCGATCCTCATATTACATTATAAATAAGCTAGTTTAGTTATTAAGGAACGATGGGTGGAAGAATTATTTTTTATGAAAAGCCTTTGGCTTTACCACGAATGATTGCCTAATGCTCTATGGTTTTTTTGATTGCAGATTCGTTTTAGCTTGTGGTTTAGCAGTAGATTACTTATAGAGTTTCGTTCATAGTCCGTTTCAGAGGAATCACGAACCAAATCGTCTTCGTCCTTGATAAAGCTTATATAATTAAGAGTCTAGTCGAAGCTTCACCTCAAATTGGCTTAAAATAAATGTTAATCCCTTTCTGGCCATATTACGTTTCGTGTATATGTAAAATAACTAATGTCACAACAAATTAGGTAAAAAAAAGAAGAATTAGTTTATGCATAAAATCAGGTAAAATCAACCAATGCAGCAACCAAAAGGCGTACTTTACTTTATACTATAAAATATAAGATACTTAACCGGTTTATATGGTTTATGACCAACCCGCTCCTCAAATTAGATGAAATACCGCCTCGAATTTAACTAATGTTTGTATCGTTTACTGCGATATCTGTTTCAGTTTGTCTCTGTGTGTGTGAGTGTGTGTGTGTATTTGTGTGTGTGTGTGTGTATGATTAAGACCCACACGCAGTTTTAGGCAAGTTTGTTAAGTGTTTTTTCTGGTGCAAATTACGAGAATGTAGCAACAAACTAGTAGAAACTATTGTAACTAACAGCTCTGAGATGTTAAAAACCAAATATGACATTTGTTCGAGAGTGTACTGAGTGTGTGTATGTGTGTGTGTGTGTGTTGGTGTATGTGGTCTTTGTGTTTCTGTATCTACTGTAATAATTAATACATATTTGTATTTAATTTTTTGTTTTGGTTCTTTTACCCGCTGTGCCTTTGGTGCAACGGCCGCCTTTTCGCCTGCGACACATATCATACCTGCGCATAAGTAGACATTGTAGATATATGAATTTCAGATAGGAAATACAATAGAGCAGAGATAAGTAGTGTAAGGGGGATAGTGTGAGGGGTAGGGGTAGTGGGTGGGTAGGCCTGAAGTCGAGGCTGCTAACAAAATGACTGCATTACTGCTGCTGAGTATCTGCAAGAACACAAGAATACACCAAAAGAGGGTGTCATCCACAGGGTGTACTCACTTTGTGATGGCTACGGCAATGTCATAGACGGGCAGACGGCGCTCACGGAACAGATACTTGCCCATATCGGTAAGGGCGGCGGCGGAATCAATAGCATCGCGTCCCACACGATTGCGTTCCAGATAAGGCGTGGCATCGCGACCCTGCAAAAAGACCACGAGTTGTAGAGTTATTATATGCCCATAGATAATCCTCTCGCAAGAGATTTGGAATTTTTAATTTATTTATTTTTAAAGTTCATCAAATTATGAACAATCCCCTCCCAGTAAGTACATTTTTTTCCGAGGGATTGGCCAACACTAACCAATCAATAATGGATCCTCTTCACGCCTCCGCTCAACCTTTAGGTAATGATGTCGACTCTTCAAAGTTCAAATTGGCAAAGCAAATAAATAAATGGATTGTTCCTGGAGGTCTCTAACCTTTGATGAAAACTATCGCCCATTGAGTATACGGATCGAGCTTACTCGTATTATGCAACCGAAAGAGACTTAGCATTTGACAAGAGCCAACGAAACAGAAAAACAGCCAAACAAATGGAAAATCACCAAATTTATGGCCCACTCAGCGCTGAAAATGTCCAAGACTCAAGCGTAGGCTGGCACAGAGTTTTGACTGGAATGGAGTAGGAGTTGAGAGGGGGAAGCGGAGGCGGGTAACAGAGTAAATCGAGTAGTGGCGGAATCTGTAAGCCAAACGGAAACAAGTGAACGTGAAAAACGTGCCGTGCCGGATTGCGATGAGGCTGATTAGATAAAAAAAAAAACAACTGCTACTCTGAGACTCTACCACTGCCACTGAAACTGTGCATGGAAATAGAAATGGAAATGGTGTCGCCTGGCAAAGTCAAAGTCGTGTGGAGCAACTCTCTCGTGGAGTCTCCTCAAAAACAATATAAAAAACAAAAACAAAACCAAACTAGTTGCAATTGTGCGTTACATAATTTTGTGGCAACTGCTGCAGTTGCGTCCCAAACATCTTAAGGCTACCTTCAGCTGCAACAATTATCGTATTATCGTGACTTAGGGGCGGTTCTCTATGTGTGTGTTTCTGGTGTGTTTGACGTGACAGCTACATAAATTATTATAACACAATTGTCAATCATGTCAGGCCCTAGGCTAATCAGTATGTTAATACCTAGCCACAGTCCATCTAGAACCCGTTCGACAGGCACCAAAGTGCAGGTGATAAAAGCAGGTAAAGTGTCACTCTTTCCAGAGATACGAGAGTTTATATTTCAGCTGCGACTTTGATTTGCACTCATTTGCCAATTGAACTTACAAATGTATCTGTAAGATACTCTGGCACTGGTACACTGTGACTACGCTTATTCGTCGAGTGTCGCGCCAGAGCACTTGATATATTGCACTATTCACACAGATGTCTGGACAGAAATAGGCAGAATTATTTCATTATAATACTCGATATAATATACGTTTATGAACTGCATTCAAAATAAATCTACCAAGTATGGAAATTAAAAGGAAATTCTCTTAACTTATAAATTATTGGCCCACTGTGCTGTATCTCAATTTGGCAATAGTTTTCTGTAGTTGTTGGTTTGTTGTTGCTTTGACTGAGTATCAATCACACCAGACACACATTTAAATGCCGTCGAGTGGCACTCGATGTCGTTGGGTTTATTTCTGTTCTAGTTGGGTCTTCGTCTTTGAACAGTTGCTAGAGTAATTCTCATATTGGGCGCCTGTGGAGCCAGTAAATACACTAAATAATTGACAATTCGACATATTGATCAATTGTGAGTACGGGCACGTCTCCAAGTCTCAACTATTTGTTCATTTTCGACTCAAAAAATCTACGACTATAAAGAATTTTAAATGTTCCGGTGCGACCTTGGAGCACAGCTTTGGGAAAGGCGCAGAGCTACAAATTGCCGCTGGGAATTACCGAATTGTACCGAATTATACTCATAATTATATAGATCTGATCATATATGTACCAGTGCAGCTTTTAAGCGCTGATTATAATGGTTATTTCCATTCAAGTGGATGCGCATCTGTGAAGGTCTCTTGAGTATGAGCACTCAATCTCTGAGAACTCTGCTGATATATTTGAAAACCAAGTGAACTCAACTTAACTCTGGATTGTTTCTTTGTCTAATTTCGGCACTTGGACAATATGAGGCAGGGTCAATAGGTCTGCATAGGTCCTTTTCCCGCCTGTAAGCTGACAGTCAATATTGTCATCTGTCAGTTGACTCCTGTCAAAATTTGAAGAAGCTATTTGGCTAGACTTCCTAGTAAGAACTCTTAGAAGTGTATAATCGTTCTCTGAATGGTTTAGAGTCTTGGTATCATTAGTAAAACCAGTTTAAATCTATTTTTTCTTCACCATCCAGCAAGAGGTAACATTAATGACAGTCGAGAAGGACTTGCTGACCTCTGCTGCCAGTTGCGTAACTAAAATGGAGAGATTTGAAGCCAGTTCGAGTATTTTCATCTGCAAAAGAGTTGAGTACGAGTATCTTTTAATGCAACCTGCACGAGGGGATCGGACGAGTAGTCGTAGAGTATTGCGCTCGATTCAACTAGAGTAATTTGTCAAGTAATCTAATTTGTGTGGCGTCGGCCATTAGAAATATTACACATACGACCCGTTGCGAGTCTTGGGTGCCTCACATTAATAGCTTTGCATGTACGATTACGAGTGTGTAGTACCTAAAATGCAACCAGGCTGGCAACTGGGAGAGACCGGTTTGCCTTTCCCAAAAAATAAAAAAAAAAGTGGAAGTAGTTTTCGGCTATGTTTTAATTTATATTTTGTTTTATTTAGTTTAGTTTGTTTTGTTTCGTTTGGCTGCCTGAATTTTGCAATATATTTGTGCGTAATTAAATTCACAGTGTCACAGCGACTTTTGGACTTAATAATTTAATTTAATTTAATGTTCAGGGCGCATAAATCTTGGCAACTGTCAAAGCAGTTGCCGCCAGTTGCGTTACTTCAATTTCTATATGATTTCGAAATGCCCACTAAACTATTCCACTCGGTTCCAGTTAGCCAAGCAGCGGCCAGCAGCCAGCGAGCAGCAACCCACCCACCCAACTCTAACTCCAGACCCAGCCAGCTCCAAAGAGCTACAAATCCAAATTCAAACCGAAATCAACTTCTACTCCAGTGACATACGATTTGACTTTTGTATAATGGCTGCTGCGCCCACACAAAATTTTTGGAATTGGGTTTGGGTTTGGGTTTGGGTTTTGGGAATGGATATGGATTTGGGCGACAGGCGGTGGTCACTTTCGGCACCACCCACGGCGCTGTTGGTATTTTATATGTATTTTTTGTGCTTTGGGTCAACTCTTTCGAATATACCCGTAGTACTCGCAGCAGCCGAACTTTTCCTTTTTTTCTTTGTTTGCCTTATTGCAATTTATGTATTTCTGGCACTTGCATTTCCAGCTACTGCGATAAGCCTTTGGCTTTCCAGTTGCCGCTTTCGTGACATATTTCCATACCATTCGTAGATAGACTATATTAATAAGAGTATATATTCATATATATATATAAACAAAGTGCCCTGGGGCCAACACCTGGCCCAGGCCTGGCAGCTACTTGAATTTGAATTCGATATAAAATTCGAAACTTCGTTAGCCAGGAATTCGTTCGGCTTTATGACATTTGCAAATATGAGCAGCAAATTGTAATTCTTTGACTTGTTTGAGTACAACCACGACTATATATATATATATTCGGTTTTTTGGGGTCTGGATCTGGTCTGGGTGTGGCGATTGGCATTACTTGGCATTTCCGCGGCAATTGATAAACCCAAGGAGATAACGCTGAGTGGAGATTGTTGATTGGCAGCTTCAAATCAGCTCGAAAGCGAAAATTCTTTAACGAGGAAAAATACGAGTAACAATTTTTGCAGTACTTTCTTTGCCATTATAGGTAATAGATTGATTGCTCAAGGCCCATTGTAACTTGACCCCAATGTCCGACGAAGCCATTCATCTATTTCGAGTATTTTATTCTCCATTCAGAAAATAGTCACATAAATTAATCAGGCACTGACAAATAACCAGCAGAATTACTTAAGGCAGACTTCAAACTCAAAATGTTTGTGTTGTTTGAATTTACGCAATTAATCGATTCTTGCTCTAAACTTAAATGACTACAAAACTTTCGAAAAATAAATTGAAAACTCGTCAGAAAAGGCAGTCCTCAGCGCACAGAAGCTTAGATACCCTTGCAGTTTGATCTAGATAATTTTTGGCATTCACTTGAAACACATAAAATATAAGGAGAAAAAAAAAGGAGAAATATTCTTCCTAAAGCAACTATATTACATTGATATCTGATCCTTATAATTCTTCAAGAAAAAAGAAGATTCGCACTTTAGCATATGATTTTTCCCTACAATTCTTTGACCAATTGTTCCTTCCTATGGGAGCCCCATAGTATAGCTATCCGATCAGGGCGCCTAGTTTAAAAACTGAGAGTATGGTTTAATCAGAACTATAATCAGAACGATAAACAGTCTGACAAGGCTATATTTACTCGTCTCGATTCCTCAAACAATTATATATATTTAATTAACGGCATTGGAGATGCCTCCTGGAATGCAAAGTTATAATACCCTATGGAAGGGTATATGAAAAAAGCAAAGTGCGTAACTCAACATTGCTGCAAGGCTGTTTAAAGGCGTCGAAGAACACAGACAGGGGACGGGAAAGAGAGAGAGGGAAAGACAACAATTGGTTGGCGCTTAAGCCAACTTCGACTGCGACAACCTAGTTTCAAGTTGCCAAGTTAATAATGCATCAAACTTCAATTTATGGCTAAACTGAAATTCTAATCGACTGTGGGCCAGTTAGTACGCAGCTCTCAAATTACAATTTGCTGGCATATTAAATGCACATATATATTTACTACTTGTATGTACATATTTTTTTTGCTTATTTTTCCATTTTTTTCCCCTCTGTTGCAGCGACACGCACATAATAAATTGCGTATACGCAACGTTGAAAAATGTTTGTGGCGCAAGCGCAGCGTTCGACACTTGTACAGCTGTCGGTTGTCCGCTGTCGGCCGTCTGCTGTCTGCTGTCGGCTGTCGCAAGGCGATATCTAGCCGATATGAGGTATATATACATATGTATGCACAATGTACATATAGACAAAGGGGGTGTCGGCGCTGTGCCAGGGGTAGGTGCAACTGAATTCTAACGGAAAGTTGCCCGCAATTAATTAAAATGTTAATTAAATGTCACAGATAAAAGTTCACTCGGTCGAGTCAGTCACTGCTTAACAGTAGCCCAGCACAACGTCAACTGCCCACGCGAATTCATTTAATTATCGCATTCTGTTTTTCCACTGGTGTTGGCTTTATAAATCTGAAGCTACAGCTTGTTGTGATTACCCACAGATCGGAGTGCGAGTGTAAAGAAAAGAACTGCCAGATGATGATTGATTAAGCTGTTCTGTCTCTGGAAATAGTCCAAGCGTCGCAGAAAGCGCAAAGAATTACAAGTCAATGAATTACTATTCATGAGTAATAGAAAGGAGCTGTTAAAGGAACTGTGCCCCCAGGAAAACTCAAAATAAATAATCTTCATTGGATGCAGAGGACATTTTTATACCTTTGTATAGTCATGTCCGTCTACCCTTCTGACTCGAAAGGCATTTGACGGAAAACAAATCGATAACTTAGGTTTTTTATTGTATCTTAAAGAGTCTCACAAGTTAAATATGAAAGTGAGTTTTCTAAACGCAGGCCAAACACTCGCATTATTTAATATTTCAAATAGCTTCCAAAAGCACAATCGGTCAAATAAAAGTTAAGTAAGATTAAAAAATTCTAAGCATTGCTAAAACTTCTGGGGATTATGCTGAGCGATTTATTTCCTTTCAGTTTTAATAGCTTCTCACAAGATTAAATTCATATTAAGATACAAAACCTTTTGCAGATAAATACCAGCTCATAAACCAATATCTTAAGATATTCAACCTGTCCAAGCATTCATTATTACTCGCCATAATTGTCGCCCCCCGTTCCGTGTCACGAATCCGAATGCGTGACTTTGTTTCAGTTCCATTAAGTGACTGAATATTTGCAAACACACTTTGGCGGCTTATCGGATATGCTATCGAATATCGAATAATTTGTAGCCCCTTGCAAATTCTGAGTAATTACTTGGCTCCAACTTCGACTACTTCGACTACTTGGAGTATGTTACAATTTTGTGTCATAAATTCACATTCGGATTTGTAGTTTATGGCCAGTGAAATATATTTCAACATTAATTAGTGAGGAAAAACATTAACGCTTAGCAACGGATGCAGCCGAAGAATCTGTATCTGCTAGATACATTTATATATGCTTAAATGTGGGCAGCCTGTGCTGCGGCAGCGGCATAGAAGAGGAAGTCGCTGTGTGAAATTGGGCAAAAATCTGAGCCTCAGTCGTGCTGCCGACGCGGCCCATTAAATTATATAACTGCAACCAACGCAGCAGCCACAACAACTACGTCAACAACAACAACAACTACTACTACTAGTGCATTATTTATGCCGTCTAAAACATTTTTTGTTTACGTGTGTCTGCCGCGTCAGCCAAAACCAATTGACGTACTTAGGGTAACCCGTCGTCGTCGTGTGGGACGCTGCCGCTTGATGCAACCGCTTTGCGGTGCTGCAGGTGCTGCCAGCCATAGAAAAACTGCGCCAATTTACCACTTTCCAACTACTCTTACACTCCACTCACATCTGTGGCTATGTATGCTTATGCGAAGAGTACTATCAATGGGTCGCCAGTTGGCAGACAGGCGCTCTTCTCTCTCCCGCTGAGACGACAAATGGCTTCCTGAACTCAGCGCTGCGCTGCGATGCAGAGCGATTCCTGACTTGACTTGTGTGAGAAAGTCAAGCGGGCGATGTACTCGTAATAATGTAATAATGTTGTCAAAGTGTTTTATGGTCTCGTTATGCAACAATTTGCATTTGAAAGACGGTACTACGAGCGTGACAGAGAAGCAGCGTGATTGATGAAGGATCTAAGTTGATCCTATTTTTGAAAGACAAACTGGCACCACTTTACTTGCACGGGAAAAGTCAATTTCAAAATACACATATATATAAATTCGAAGATGATATTTGGACTCAAGATTTATCTTATCCTCCGAGGATGTAAGAGCTGTTCTTTGTTTGAGGAAAACTCGTCTCGATTCACGAATCTCAATAAACTTTGAACTCAGTCTCAGAGTTTTACATTGAAATCTAAATTTTGTCCTTGTTTTCCACAAATAATTTTGGGGTTTTACCAGAATAGTTGCTAACAGTTAAAATAAATTAGAATGAAGATCTTCGATAATGAATTTAATCTCAATCTATCAAAAAAAAAAAAAAAAAAATTATATACTATATTTAAGGTCAAATTTTCTAAGATCTTCTAATTTTTGTAATCCTGTCTGGCATTCTGCAGTTTTCAAACTTAAAAAACGAGATCACCCAATAAAAAATATGATAGTAATAATATAAAAAATAATAATAATGAAGAGTGTTCTATTTATGAGCCATAAGTTCAATTTATGCTTTAAACATTGACAAAAAGATTACAAATAGAGAAATTTTGATTGCATCTGTGTCTCGCTTCATTTGCTGTGATCTTCAGTTCACTTTGCTACCTTTAAGCAGTCTACGGCCAGCCGAATTTTTATATGAGGCTAGTTCGTTGCCTAAGTCTTTTGTTTGCGTGCTCCAAAATTTGCTAATTCCTTGAGTATTTAGCAATGATTTTTTTTTATTTTGTTTTGTTTGTTTTTGTTTTTTCTAGCAGCACGAGTATTTCGTTTCTAAAAAACTTGTTAAAATTTGTAGCTGAGCTTTGTTTATGGCCCAGGCAAATAGCCAAATTGATTGTTCACATTTTTTCTAACGAATCGAATTCGAAGCGTACGCGTTGCTTGTTGTTTTCCCCTTTATGCTCTTCTACCACTAGTACTACTGACAAGCAATGCTCCTATTACCAACAAAGTCGTGATATTAGAGTTTTTGTTGGCCCGCGGCAGGCAGCTGCTCCAATTTGCAAAGCCCCCTTTGGCTGGGGTTCAAAGTTGAGCGCGCAAATGGATTACTCAATTAGCCAAATAAAGTTAAGCGTTCGAACGTTTCCATAAGGAACGATTGTGCAATGATTAAGTAAGTGATTCGATACTTACGCGTGAGATTATAATGCCAGCAATGCTAATACGTATTCTGGGTCCCTTCAGCAGACGATAGCGCAAGTCGACTCCGTTCCAGAATGAGATGAAGTACCGCTTGACCTGTGCAAACGAAAGCAAGCGAATAGAATTAATATATTTTATTTACGGGTATTTCACGCCTACTCAAATGCCCACTAGTTGCATATCTAACTGCCTGTCTGTCCGCTTTACCTTTGTCTAGACACATTCATCAGAAGCAGCAGCTGCAGCTCGTACGACATAACTACGGCTCAACTTTTATCTAAGCCGCTTAATACTTAAAGAAAGATCGCACCCAGCTCAGGCAGCAACATAAATCTTCAGTGAGTGATCTGCATAATAAAGAGCTGTGTTGGCCAGGCTTAAATGAGAAGCTAAGAATTAATAGACTGAGCCAAGTACACAGAAAGAATAAACTAATTCTTACAAATTGAAAAAGGAATTTAAATGCCAAACATTATACTAAGGCTAGTATCTATTCGATTTTCTGAGCTGTATGTAAGATCTATTAACTTTATTTCTTCAAGGGGTTTTCAAAAAATTTAGACTGGGCTGTCAATTAACTCAGCTTGATTTAATTTTCGTACTTTGGGACTATGAATAAATCTCATTAATATGTGTAGCTTGTCTTCTATGTGCGAGTATGAATAAACGTCCCCTTCTATCGGGCTTCAAAATCACCAAAACAACTTTTCCAAATATCCGCAAACTGGGCTGGGAGTTTATATACTTTTGGCAATCCCAATTGTCAGACGTTCTGTCTGACTGTCTGGATAAATATCCACAATCTCGTGACAACTTCATTTGAGCTGCAACTGGACTGTATTTGGTTTGGTTCGAGTGGTACGCACCTGCAAATTGTCGCCGCCATGGAGACGATAGCCATCATAGTCGACAATCACCAAGACCTCGGGATAGATGACGTATGGGGCTTGGCGTCTGGGGCGCACACGCGATTCGGAGGTCTGGGGATCCGCTGACTCTGCCTCTGCGTCCAGGGCGCCCTCGTCCTCATCGTTGAGATCTTCAAAGTCGGGGCTGTTGCCAGTGCTCCGGCGACGTCGACGCTGGCGTCGCTGCAGTCGTTCAAGCTTTTCGCTGGCCAGCAAATCATCTGGCTCCATGAAGGCTGTAAGCGGCAAAAAGAGAGACAGAGCAGAGCGTTAAAAAAACAGAGGGAATAAGGAAGGGGTAATGAATCACAGCAAAATGAAATGCAATTGCTTCATTATGGCCAAGCAAGTCAGGTAGCTGCTCATTTAACTGTATTTAATATAATTTTTGGCTCATTAAAAGGCAGCCCTCAAAACCAAAAAGCTGTTGCGAAATTGTTTTGCAGCCGGCGCCGAAAATCGTGTAAAATGCTGAAATACCATCCATAAAATAACCGTTTTTATAGTGCAACGAAATTAATGTGTTGGTATTTTGGCGCCACCAACCGCTGGCCAACCGCCAGCCAACCTCAAAGGTAAATGCATCCGCCGAAGGACAGGCGACGAATCGAGAGTTCAAGCCTCACATTGAACTCTGGCAAAGAGCCGCTAAGTGAACAGGAAATGCTAATCATGAGCACGTCGATCTCTCGCCCGAATGATGGCCGGAGACAGCCAGATTTATGCTTTAAGCTTAGAAATCTTTTCTAGTTCAATGTCCCCATTACTTAAGATCAACTCTCTGGGCACCTGCTGTAGATGCAGATGCCGATTATTCGAGTAGCGGCAGAATGAATGAATGACAAATACTTTGCGCATCATAGGCGGAGGATCAATGTCAGACTAGGGTCCAAGGCGAATCTTTGGAGAAACCAGAAAGAATAATAGATGACACGAGCACCATGACTTATGTAATACCCGTATAAGCAACTTTCAAGTAATTTTTCAAGATTTAAATGCGGGAAACTTACCAAAATCACTCAGTTGATCATCTGTGGCTGATGCTTCGCGTTTGAATATAACGTGCTGGGCCTGCTCCTTGTTGGGACTCAGCTCATGCGGCAAAGGTTTAATGACCAAATCGTGACCAATGCTGCCCTCCTGTAAAATATTTCAAATGCAAAGAAATTGGCGTTAAATACCAATGAGGAAATGTAAAAACATTAAATATGGCAGCCAATAAATAATGACTTATTCTCACTTTTCCATCAAAGCGAGATTTCGTCATGCTTTTTAAAAAACATAAAATAAATATTTGATATACACGGAGAGAAAAATAAAGGTCTTGAGTAAAACTTGCTGGAATCGGAATAATAATAAAAAGTAAGAACACTTCAGTCTTGATCTTAGACTAAGCTGAAAACAGACATAGAATAAATATATAATTCTTATGTGCGGATAATTTTTGTCTTAAATGAGAACGAGATAAAAGAAATAGACAGAGGGACTCGCGCTCTATCAGTTTCTTTCGCGCTCTTTCAATTCTTCTACTAAAAAGAGAACTCGAAGAATGAGCAGAAATTTGATTGATTCAAGAGTTTCATTTTTTTTATGTTTCGCTCTCAAGAGAAGCTCGTTTCTGCTTAAAAACATTCCTGCCAAAGCTTAAACTAAGATTTTCGTTCTTCATTCTTGAATTGAGAATGTTGGCTTTATTAAAGGCAAGCGGAGTTCTAGATTTTTTCTCTCTGTGTAGAAATAGTAACTATCAGACTTAAGCTCTTTAATATACGAGTAGAAACATTGGGAGAAGCATGACACATAAATGTTTATAAATGTTTTGGCAGCTTTATTGCCATAGTTTTATATACTCGTTTACTTTTTATGATTATTTATACTGAGTGGCAAGCTGCAGTGCAAACACGCTTATTAATAATTGAATACATTCTTTTATTACGAGTATTTTATTTATTTCGAATACATCATCCACGAGAGAATGAATGGTCTGCCAGACCTGGCGAAGCAGTCATAAAAATTAGCTGCGATTTGCATAGCTGCACAATTTATGCAAATCGATTGATCTAGATAAGAATGTTTCTTGGGCGTTTGATTCTTGTTTGTGTTGCTGGACGGTTTTTATCGCCTCTGTAATTGCAATAATTAGCGAAATAATATAGAAATACTCAACAGCTTGAAAATAAATAACATGGCTCGAAAGACCTTGAGGAAGGTTAACTAATTGAAAGCAATCTATTTGGCAATGCTTTAAATGCTGCCAATCGAAAATATTAATTCATCAAACTAAACGTTGGGCAGTCTGTCAATTAAATTAGAGCTGACTGTGGCTTAAAGGGGGGACACCCACTCGAGAACGCCCCACGGCGCAGGGGACTAACTTAATCTTTGAGGCGCTGCAATTCTATGCTGTAATTAAAATATTAAATATAAATTACAGCAACTACTTTGAAGTTTTTATTATTAATGTGGCTAAAACACGAACTCCAAAAGCTCCAGCTCCAGCTCCAACTCAGCTGGCGAAACGGAAATGTGACTCGTATCGAATTGAGGCTCTGAGTGGTTTGTTATTGACTCAGTCGCAATTAAAATTAAACTTGATTTATTTAGATTTACTCGGGCTTATGACGCAGATTATTGATTGATCTATAAAATCTATAGCCTGCACGAGTAGTAAAAGCATAACTAATACCAAATAAGAGAGTTCTATTCGTAAATGATCGACAACGAAATACTCTGTAATCAAATTTAATCAGCATACAACAATTTGAATTGCTTCGTCTCCAAGGAAAAGGTTTCTCAAATAACCGAGGTCAATTGAAGTGGTTCGAAAAATGGTTCAACCAAATCATTTATTTTTTGTTTAATGAAAGAAACAGGTTAACGTGTCTAACATGTCTAAAATATATTAAATAATATTAAATATAAGAATATATAACAAAATATTTGTTCGGATGAATCGGCACGGGAGAGCTTTGTAAAAACAGTTTATTTTTTTTAAGTTTCGGAGATTTTCAAATAAATTTCATCTGGTTTTAAAGCTCTGATAGTTTTAGGAAATTTCTTAATCCGAAGAGATAGACGGAGACCTTGGAAAGTTCGAACAGTACAGCTTGAATAGCTAATTCGAATCCTAATTAGTTATATTGAAGCGACATATGAATCAAATTGAAGCTGAAGAAAAAAATCTTATATTGCGGTTGGAATCGGTTCAATACAAATCTGATTACCCATGCAACTAGCGGTTCGCCTCGTAACCAACCTAAGTGACTCTTTCTCTCTTGATTTCCTTTCAATTTCTCAATTAAATCTTCATTCATTCTCCTCCCTATTCACTTTCCTTTAATCTGGCGAATAACTCAAATAACCCGCTTCAAAGCGGAGCTCAATTCAGCACAGGTTTGCAGTCTTGTAATTGAAACGACTTGTGCTTTTGCTTGTTAGCTTGACTGGGCTGGTGATCCTGAGCCAAAAGATGTATCCTTCTGCCTGTTACGTAGATTTAAATTCATTTCAACTATTTCTTTTCAGAGATGAATACTAAATATTAGCTAAGAACTTGTCTAGATGCGCCACATTCAAATGCCAAGAGAAACATCAAAGTTCATTGTCCTCCCATCTGCCAAATGCCAGCAATAACAATAAAAACAACAAAGAAAACAACAAAAATTATTGTGCCATAAACAAATTGTATGCAACACAGCAACAAATTGCCATTGATGACATACCAGGCAACTTTGTCGTCGATTTCAATTTCGACTTCGACTTCGACTTCGACTTTGGCTGCACAACTTGAAGTCGACTTCAATGCCGTCGTCTATTGAAAATTGAAAATTGAAAATTGAATACTGAAAATTGCAAAGTGCGTTTCGCCAACTGAATCCAATGGCGAATATGGCCCAGACTCAGCTCAAATGCAGAGTCTGCGTTTGAATTATGAGAAATGTTTGCGCTTGCGACACTTAAATGCATATTTGTAGATAACGGCACACAGTGCGTATGATAAATGTGTCAGATACGAGTAAGTCGTTGAAATTGGCATTCAACTTGAATCGAGTTTCGAGTGCTTTCAGGTGCATGTACGAAATTATGAAAGGGTTAACGAGTGCATAATAAATAAATCAAAATTTAGGAAAATATTGCTTGAATTTCCCAGCTTTTACTCGTTTCTTTTTTTACAAAAATTATTCTTCGACATATCTTAAAATTTATGCGGCCTTGTGTGATTTTTTTTTGTTTTGGCCTGTGCATAAGGCAACAAGTCAGCCGCCACATTGACTTAACGATTTATTGAATATTTTTTTCTTTCAATTTTTTACTCTTTCTGAAGGTATTATAACTTTATCACGTAATGTGTATGTATTGAAGAATGTATCTAAAACTCCAGAAAGTGTATATATTATTTATTGATCAGGAAGAGAAGAGGAGTCCTGTCTTTCCGCCTGTTTTAATTTTAAACTACCCTTTCAGTTTTTATGGTTCAGGTTGCACAAATGTGGGAACTGGCCGCATCGGCAACTATGTCCACTATATTAGGAGATATAGGAACAATCGGTCCAAAAGTTGTTGCATGGAAAACTTTTTTTCTTTATGAAATAAAAAATGTATTCTTTGATAGTCTCAAGTTTCCGGTGTCAGAATAAAATATCGTTATATATAGGACCAATCGGATATCTTAGCCAAACTTACAAGGTAGACGTAAAAGTAAGTTTTCTTAATCCTGCGAAAAATAAAATAAAATTCGACTATTCAGAAAATTTGAGTATTAACGGAAATAACTGCCTTAAAAAAATAAATCAGTTAAAGAATATTAGTAGTGACTGAAAGAGTATGTAGACTTCGGCGCGCCAAGGATAGCTTTTCCTTGGTAGTTTTATTATCATTTTTTTTCCTGTATATATATCTATATATATATGTGTGAAGGCAAGTATGTTCCGCCTTTTTAGCAAGAAAAACAACAACAAGAAACAGCAACAAGAAGCAGCGAGCAGCGTGCAGCGTGCAGCGTGCAGAGGGCAACAACTGCAGTAGTTGCAAAAACATTTCGTTGGCTAGAAAATCAGCCAATACATTTTGGGCGTGTGCCGTGGTAATTTTTTTAAATTTTTTTTTTGTTTATTTATTTGGCTTTTATTTAGCTCTTTTTCTGATTGCAGTTCTTTAAGCAGGCAGCCGACAGACGGCTGTTATGTAATTCGAAAACGCAACAAGTTGTAATATTGGAAAATGTCTTGGCGCCTGGTATATACCAGAGCACAATTAATAAATTACGAGTATCAAGCGATTTATTGGTGCAGTGGAATTAATAGCACAAAATGTTGAAATAGGCTTGGAAGTTATTACAGAAACTTGAAGACAATTTGTCGATTCTTTAATAATTTATTATACATATTTACACAGAGAGAAAAAGAGCAAGCTTGAAGAGCAACGTCTGAAGACAGCAGCATTTTTTCAATTTACGGTAATAGGCATTTGGATTGAATCAATCCGAAAGTTCTCGTTTCAAAAATGATGCTTTAAGAACGAAAATTAAAACTAAAATATATAAGGGACTAAACGAACTTGTTTCGAATGAAGCATAAAATAAAATATTTCAGTCCACAAATTTGATTTATTGCCATATTTTCAGCTTGAAATGAGGCTCATTTCTCATTCTCAAACCATAACACAAGGAAAAAACTAAAAGAAATTTTCTATTAATATAATAATACAAATATTAAAATTTAGCCTTTTTTTCTTCGCCTTTGTATAGAGTAAAAACCAGTATTCTTAGACCTTTGAGCAAATTGTCTCAATTTTAACAGCTTCTTTTTGTATGTCAGCCCTTACTAAAGCCCTAAATTATCTCGATTTAAGAATTGTATACTTATTCTATGACCGTTTTCAGCTTAATCTAAGAACAAACCTGAATTCAGGCTAACAATAATCAATATTTTGTTGCTCTCAGATCGTACTTAAGTATGTGGTTTTCTCCTTATGCGTAAGCTGATATTTTATTTTAATTTTTTCATATTTTACGGCTGTTATATTTTATTCCTGTTTAGTCGCACGTGCTAAATATAATCTGCTAATTAAATTGATGTAAATGTAAAATGTAAAAATCAGTTTGCAACAAGGAAAACACCAAATTGCTTTCAAATCACGCAGCGAGTAGCATTTGTGGGTGCTGAGCTGAAATGAAGTTGTCTACTTGTCTAGTTTATATAATCACCCACAACATGATTGTTATATCTTGTTGCTTTTTAGCTTTTTTAGCTTTTTTAGCTTTTTTTTTTAGCTTGTTGGCTTGTTGGCAGCATGCGACTGGAGACAGGCGCCGTTATTTATTACATGACTTCAGTCCAACAGTCAAACAGTCCAAACGCAATCCCAGAGGCAGACACAGACATAGACTAGGCAGGCCAAACCACACTCAGCCTTCCTTTCACACACACAAAGTCCGTCCAATTGTCTGACTGTCTTTCTGTCTTGCGGACAGACAAGCCACCAGCCACCAGGCACCAGCCACCAACCACCAACCACCAACCACCAAAGTGCCACCTGCAGATACTCCCGACATTTGCAGCTTTGCATTGGGGCCACCCGAGCCACGCCTCACAGATAGAAATCAATTGTCAATGCTTTGATGGATTTGTGATGCGATGATAATGATATTTGGGCTTTGTCTTCTCTATTCCCTCGTCTCCGTTCCCCCCCCCCAACGCATAGACTCCTATTGCTGGCTTATTAAGACGGTTAATTGCTTTTTAATTTCGCATAATAAGCGCACATCATCAACATTTTCGAGATATTTTAAGAGCATTGTTTGCACGATTAACGCCGTGCGACTGCATTGCATAATTTCAGACTAGCTGCCCACATCGGAAGGTTCACTGAACTAAAACACACACACACACACACACACACACTCACAGATAGACTCATAAAAACCATCAAAATTAAATTACAATCAAAATTAACACCTTCT
Organism: Drosophila repletoides; assembly: GCA_018150835.1. NCBI lineage: Eukaryota > Metazoa > Arthropoda > Insecta > Diptera > Drosophilidae > Drosophila > Drosophila repletoides. Next base: position 24,470,304 of record JAECWQ010000089.1, on the reverse strand, counting down.
GATGTTTGTTTTATAAGTTTTTACTTTATTTTCTGATAAAAGCCCAAAAGCATCGGCTGCCAATGTGCAAATATCAAAAATTGGCAGACACCACACAATAAATAAAAGTATATCTTGGGCACACCGAAGACTAGATACCCTTTCAAACTGGAAAAGGCAATAGAAAGCATTCTGATTTCTTAGACTTGTAATTTCCATAGAAATAGTAAATTGATCACAATAATTTGTACCTTTAGAAATAACACTCCTATATCCAACGTATTTATATCTTTAGGATACCTTGCCAAAAGATGGTTAACTTCCAAATGGACCTGGCTATCTCGAGTAGTCTAATAGTCCTGATCAATAATTTATATAAGTATAAAATACTTTGTGGGGTCATCGAAGCTCCCTTCAATGCATTACACAAGAAAGAGCTATACTCTATGGTAGAGTATATAAAACCATTTTGTGGTTTGTAATTTTGGAAATTAGCATAATTTGTGCAAATTCACGACACGAATATTCGACAGATTCGCCAGGGGAGGCAACTTCGATTGTCATTAAAGCGTCGATCACTGTTGCTGTTCGCTGCTGTTGATTTTAGCCATTTATTTACAATTGCTACTGCCACAGACGATGACGTCACCAAGCGTCAAACACGAGTGTTAGAGAACAATAGGTTTCAAGCGATAATTTGAGGTAAACAATGGAGTAATTGGATTTTAAACAGCATTTGTTGTTTAAGCTAAAATTTGTATACAAAAAGCATTTTTAATAAATTCAATTAATTCATTGTTTATGTCTCCGATGAGTTTCATTTTTCCTCTAACTTAATCTTGAAAAAGGAAATTTAAATGAAATGTAAGAATAAATAAATCAATTAACTTCAATTCCAGAGTAATGTGGCTTTAAGAAAACTCTTATTTATGCATATATTTACTCTATACCCATTGAAAAAACTAACGAAAAAGAGTATACTATTTATTCTGCATATATGAAATATATGTTTTTACTCAGGGTCAATAACCGAAGCGACCTGTTTGCTGAAAGTCTGTTCGCAGTCTTTTCTTGCTATGTTTTTTTTTTTTTTATTTGGGATAGCTTCTCTCTCTTCCCAGCAAACCAATCAATATTTTCAGAATATTTTAATCAAATTTAGATATCACAGTATTCTCAAAATTTAATTCGATTCGGATTCGGACACAAAATTTATGTAATAAGATAAATTGTGTATTTACTTCAGGGTTGCAGCCTTTTATTCCGGGTATCAGCTTGTTTTCTTCTCTTGTTTTAAATATAAATCAAATAAATGGAAATTCGCAAACAATTTCTGAAACTGGACCTTAGAACCATATATACTAAAATATTGGATTTGGTTTAGTTTTTGTTTTTTAATCATTATGCTTAGGAGGAGAAAGTCGAGAAAACTTGTCTTTAGGGGCTCTTCAAAACGATTCGTGGATAGTATTTCAACTATATATCTGTGATCTAACATGTTTTTATAGGATTAGAAAGAATGATCTCAAAAAACTATTATATTTTCTACTATACTACTACTACTACTAATCTACTATATTTTCAGAATTTATTACCATTTTTCAGCGGCGAATAGATTTACCGCCCCAGCCTTTCGGATAGCACGTGTTTCAGTGGGTATTCGAATTGGAGTTCATAGTTGGAAGTTGTAGTTGGAAAAGAGCTAAGTAGAGGTTATCTACTAGTCAAGTTCTATCAATTATAGTATTTTTACATGTTAAACATATTTTTTGGTTACGGGGCATAGAACAAAAACTCGTGAGGCGTGTGCGATTTGTCAGCGATTTTGTCGCTGTTTTCTGATTTTCTTGTTATCATCTTGGTCAAGGTTAAATCTAATCGGCACTTGAGATCGGAGCAGTTCAATACGACTGCATAAAGTCATAAACTAAGGCAACAATAACAACAGCAACAGCCACTCTTGGAGCAAGAACACACACTTACACCAAGAGGCATAGCTGCCACGGCACCACCGAATAGTGTTAACAGTTTGTTTACATAAGGCAGCTCGTTAAAAAAAGAGAATAAAAAAGAAAAAAAATTGTATTAAAACCACCTTCAGGCAGCGTAAACTCTACCTGTGTGTGTCTATGTGTGAGAGAGCGATCAATGAATATTTATAAACAGCAGCAGGCACCGCCCATGGTCACCTTATGGCCGTTGGCTTAAGAACATGAACAAGAAAAAGATCAAGAATATGGCCCACACCAGCGCTGCTTGACGTTCTAAGCCAAATGCAATCAAAAGCAATCAAAATTAATTTGCTTACTCGCTTGTTTGGCAAAATGTATCTGCTAGATGCGTACTTTTTGGTCATAATTTGTTATACATATGTATATGTATATGTATGTGGCTGTATCTGTTTCTGTTGCTAATGTGTGGCTCTTATGCGTTGGCCGCCCCTCTTGTTGCCAACAAGTTCAATGCGAACGGGCCAAGTCAAAGTGCGCTTTAAAGTTGCCGCTCCAATAACTTCGCATGACAGACACCAGTGTGGCTGCAACAGTTGCGAAGGCAAATATATATATATATCTATATCTTTATATATATTTGTATATGCTGCCAGACGCTTAATGAAGTTGCATGTCAATGTCAGGCGGAGTCAAATTCAAGCAAAGTCAATTCAAGTCAAGACAAGACTGTCTTGGCTGCAGTTATCCTTGCACTTACTCGCCTCAAGTGAAGGTCTCTCAAGGCTGTTGCTTTTGGATTCCTCTTGGTTCTGCTAGGTGCAAGATCTAACAATCCTAAGTGTCAGCTTCGAGTGTCTTCAATTAAAAAGTAGATAGAAATGTTTCGAGTAATTGAAAATTGGGGAATGCAACTCATTCGAAATTCAATTAAAAGTTGCCTAATTGAAATTAAGCAAACAATCTATGCAATTCAATTCAATTCAAATCAAATTCAGTAGTCGATCGGTTGACTTTAAATTCACTTAAGTCCCAAATGACTTTCCTTGCATGCAGCGTGAAAATTGTACACATATGCTGGTAATCGCCTTATGTGATCTTTATTGGGGGGAAGTGGCGTTGGATTTTCACGTAACCGATCCAACGCCGTTATTAAAATGCAATATGCCACTAGGCAGTTCCAGTGGCGAACGGCACCCGCCTGCCTGGACGGGCGGCGTTGTTATCAAAATGCGCCAGTCCCACAGTTTTGGGGGCAATTAAAAATCATTTTTCATGAGGAAATTGCAGCAAATGCCCCAAATTGATTAAATAATACAAGTGTGCTAGCCTCCCCCTAACACCTTGGATATAATTGAAAATACTGTGGTACATGCCACAGCGCGGCAAATCCTTTGTATCACAGTTCATGCGTAAAGATCGCCAACAGCTGATCTTACCAACAACAACACAAACAAGTTGCCGTTGCCTGGGTGTGCTTTTCCTTGGCGTGTGCTAAACACTTGTGAGTGGAGCTCTTGTTGCTGTTGTTGTTGTTGTTGTTGTTGTAGTCCAGACATCAGCTTGGATATATATATGAATAGCTGGCAATATGCTTGTCGTTGTGTCGGATCAATTTTGATTCAGTTTTGTTACAGCAAACGGCCAACTGACCAAACTCGAAAGACTTGAGTAACACAAAATTTGCATTGGCTAAAACTACGGGTAAATATGATACGTTGATGTGGTGAAATTGCATAGTTTTGTATGGGTTTCGAAGAAATAAAAGTAAAAAATAAAATTAATAGTTTCATGTAGGAAAAGTGACGTTTGGCATGGATTACTTAACTCATTAGATTAAAATGTTTTACACATTTCAATTCAAAAGTGATTAGAAAATGATTAAACACATTTTAAAGTTTCATTGTGCCTTAATGGGTTAAATTAAACACGCTGCAATTAAGCAATCGGCACTAAAATAAAAATAAACTTTATAATACTCTTGGTTTAACAGAGATATAAAGTCAAGTAAGCTATAAATGTCGTCGCATTAAGTGCGATGCATTTTTCTACAGAGACGTGAATGTCAAAGCGAAAGACTTAGGCAACGAACGCGCCTGTTGGCAGCCCAAAAGAGCAAATAACATAAATATTGCTGATTTTAACACGTCGATGCGCCTGCTGATGCAAATCAAAGCAATGAGCCACTGGCCAGTGTGTCTACAAGTCTACAAGTCTACAAGTCTCCAAGTCTCCAACTCTAGAAATTGTGAGGCAAACACACACGTTCAACTCTGTGTGTAAATATCAAGGCTAAAAGAAGCAAGCACCAAGTAAACAATTTGTTAAGAAGGTGACGATGAAGAAGCTAACAGCTCAGTGGCCAAGTAAAAACTAGTTTGTTACCAAAAACTTTTAAGACTTGCAGCATCTTAATGATGCTGATGTACGCGTTTCTAATAGAGTTGCCCAAAACACTGAAAGCCGTGTCCAAAATAGCAACGTGCTGTCGTCTGTCGCCTCAGCTACCTAATAATTGTCTTCAGTTTATTCTCTTAACATTATTTACCTGTTGCCTCTTGTTATTCGATAAAATGGCATAAACAGTCATATTGATCTTTAACATTGCCCTCGCCAAATGCCAAAGACAATGCAAAGGGCAAAGCTGCAGAACAATTGTCAGATTAAAGGGAAGAGCTCAAAATATTCAAGCAAGTTCTTTCATAACCTTAACTAATTATTATACCTGCACTGAGCGAAAAACAATGGTCTTAAACCGAGTTTGAGGGGTTTTAAATTGAGCTTACCAAGATCTTGAATATTCTGAGCCCGATTAGGGATAGTAGTGAAGGGATAGTGGGCATTGATTGAATGAGGGATTAAAAAAAACCAAGATTGCATCGTGCTCTTTACACTTCAGAGCACAACTGAACGAGGGGTTCTGAAATTGTTTATTTTATTCCATACAACACAATTTTCGCACTTAAAATAGATAAATATTGAACACTAGCAAAGATAGTTCTCTTTATCATATGATTCCATTGTTAGATGCATTTGTTTGTCTATCTGCATATTTGTCATCAAAGCTCAAAGCACACAGCTTGGGTAAGTTATTAGGGCTATCAATTAGCAGACAAGCAGCAATATAAGATCTAAAGCGAAGCTGGTCTAAAGATCTGGTTGCATCTGCAGCTCGACCTTTTGGTTAATTTGTTTAAATAAAAACTGGCGGGCAGCTGTTGGCCTGACATTTGGTGCAATTAGCATTAATCAAGCTTGGTCTTACTCGTTGTTGGCCCCAAAATGCTTTATTTATCAGCAAATGGCACAGGCCATTTGCTCGCTGGTAAGCCGCAAAATCTGGCTAACAGAAAAATTATGATTAAGCTTGGCTTGGCTTCAACTTGATGTTGATTGACGTCGTGTTGTGCGGGTTCCCTTGAGCTCGTTTCTTCTTCTCTTCTGCTGCTTTGATAGATTTTAACGCACTTTGCCACAGTGCAATGCACTTTATAATTTTAATAAACAATTAACAGGCGCCAAGCTCCAAAATTATTGTCATCAATTTGTTTATTTGCGCAACTAATTTTCGTCATATATCAAGTGCACAGTGGAACCATTATTCACGCATCTCTTTTAACTATTTTACTTCTTATAATTTTTTTTTACAATCAAATCTCACTCACTGAATGACTTTTTAACTGTATTATAATATTCTGGCAACTTTCCATTAAATAAAAAATAAATGGTGGAGAATCTGGTTCCACTGTGTAAGGGCAGAGTCTTCGTTTAATTAGCCATGAAATTAATTTTTGTCTTGTAAATGTACTTCCAATGCTATCAATCCCAATAATAAATCAATTGTTTGTTGTTAGGGCAGCCAAGCGAATATTTTGAATATTGAATGTCGAACTCATCAACTATGCAAGCAGATCGCAATGTGTGGGCGTTTTTTATTTGAAATTAGCACAGAGAGAAAAACAAGGGTCTAAATAAAATCTAGATCGGTCAACCTGGATTTGGGTCTGAATCGGGATAATAGTAATAAGTTTATGTTGGAGAAAACGAATTCGACTTATTCCAAGCTGAAAATGTGAGAACTTGTGATCTCAAATATTTAATTTCATTTATTTTATTCTTGATTTTATACCTTCTCAAAACAAGATTGTTGTGAACCCTTCAATGCTTCTTTTAAGATTTTCGTTTTTTAAGTTTCATTCATTGAAATCATAATTTTTGGCTTGATTCAAGCCAAATGCGCAATTGTCACTATTTCGGATTGACTTCAGACCGAAACTCTTGATTTTTTCTCTCTGTGTAGACAGTATATCCGTTCTCTTAGTGCAATCTCTTAAGACTTAAATTACTAAGCAAACCACTTCAACTTTAACGATTATCAGTGCCAAAAAAATGTTTCGTATTTTATTTGTTTACGCGCGAAATTGGGGCGAGACTGATGCCCCTTTCCCTTTCAACTGCCCCACCCAGCGAGCAACTTAACGGTCGAAATTTCTGTCTCTTTTAAATGGCTTTTTTTCCACTTTTGCCTGCCACAACTTGAAGCGCCAGAGGGTTGGGGGCAGGCAGGGCTATCAGCGGTAGCGTTTGTGTGACTTTTTATGTAATCGACTCACAGCAACAACAACAACGACAACAAATAGTGCGTGCCAAGAGCTGTACCAATTTGTGAGCTGTGCCTCGGACTAGGCCATAATTAAATAGGCCCACTGTGCAGCAACAAAAACAACAGCAACAGCAGCAGCAGAAATAACGAGTGACCAAAACTTGGGCAATACGCTGTCAGCAAGTTTGTGTATTAAGTCTTTTGATTACACTGTGGTTACAATTTTTATTTTCGCTCTGAATTCTTTTATCTAAAAACTAATTTCAAAGTTAATTGAGGGCTATATTAAGAACTATTTCAGATTGGCTCAAGAGATTTAAGTTTTGCCTCGGTAAAAGTTTGGTTGATTTGTTCATTCTCAGAGCACTGTTTAAGCCAAGAATGCGGGTGTTAACCAACATTTTGTCGAAATATTTCATCGGCCAAAATAAGACGCACATTTTATGGAATTAGCTATTTGGTGGCTCTAATTAAATGGCCATAAGTGTGCGGAGAGTCATCACTGCTGCAACTTTATTTGGAGAGTCGAAAGATTGCGCAATAGTCGCTGTCTTAGACATCTTCTGTCGATTTTTTTTAATTACAAGTCGGTGTCTTGATATTTTCAAGCCGTTTAAGGTCAAAGCTAAGCCGGAAGACGGCCAACTGGGCAACCCAACAACAGCAACAGCAACCTACTACTCCAACTAGCTGGTTGCGCAGCTGCGCCAGGATTGCGAAATTTTCGCCGTTTTGCACTTCAAAATGTCAGCGAATGAACATTTTTCTACATATTATTTATGAATTGTTAAATTTTTCTATTTTTCAATGCATGGCCTGGCCTGGCAACGCGCACTTGGCCATAACAAGTCGGTCAAGACGGCCAAGTCGGCAAAGCCGGGCCGGCCAGACATTGCTGTTTGACCTTTTATTGGCCGACTGCTTGGCTGGCTAACTTGTCTGTGTAATTATTATCAAAAATATATTTTTTGATTTCTGTTTAACAAATTAAAAATGAGCAAACGTCAGTTAATTGCCAAAAAATATCTTTAAAGAAGCAGCCGGCTAATACTGAAGCCTTGTTTATTGCCAATTTGACGCTGATGGTTGGCTGCTTGTTATTGATTGACCCTATTACCATACACACTCGCATTTGCTGGCTCTTTTTTTTGTTATTGATTATTAATTTTTGGCATTGTGACATTCGATTTGCTCCACATACATACTCGTATCTCCCTATATACAGATACATACTCGTAGGCCAACTTTGAACAATGAACAGATTTTGAGATCTTTGAGATCTTGAGAAGAGAACGGGTTCATTTCATTTGACTGAGAATTTCCCAGGCCAATTATAATCCACTTCCTGCTGCATTTTTTAGTGGCCGTTCAACTTCTTTTTTCTAGCATTAACACATATTCGCACTTAGTGGTACGAGTATCTTAAGCTCAATTTCCGCTACAGGTTAAATGTTAATTGCCAATTGTTTTATAATTAAAAGCCGCAGCAATCTATCAGCTATTTATTATCTGCAAAATACTCGTCGTAAAGTTCTTCATAAAATAAAACTTGCTGGCCAGATTGACCTTCAACATGGATCTGATGGATGTGAGGAAGCGAAAAGAACTCTTGCTGTATGCAGCATAATTGATGCATGTAGTTTCGAAATTGAAATATTGTAAAGAAACTAGAAGGAGAAAAGATGTCTTCTTTGTCTCGGCGATTAAATACCCTTGAAGATTTTGATAGACTAGTTTACAGTCAGTCAGACAGCCGGTTTAAAAGACGGGCAGACAGACAGTTGGACTTAGCCATATAAATATATATACTAGCGTCATCTTCCTGCTGCATATTATATGCATATTCCTTATGCGGTTGAAGAGGCCTCCTTCAACGCTTTACAAATCTTTTGACAAAGTTATAATACCCTCTGCAAGAGTATCAAAATGTCATAATATTGGCGATTTATAGGCAAGCAATACACTTCGGCAACTCATAAAAGCCGAACTGAATGAAGTGTTTATATTTTGTTTGGCAATATAATAAAATAAGTTTCGAACAAGTAACAATTAAATACTCTACAGTTAATAGTATTCAACAGCGGGAGCTTTTCAGCTGCAATTTAAGATCTTTAGAGTTTTGTGGTATTACTTTTACTTAGCCAATAAATAAATGTTTAAAATAAAATTAATTTATAATTTATTGCACTTAGTTTGGCAATGAGCTCGAATTTATAAAAAGCCGTTCATAAAATGTTAAAGTTATTTAATTATTGTTAAAAAGTCTCTATGAGTTGAAGCAATAGTTCAAATCAAAAACTGCACTTGAAAAAACAGTTGAAATGAATCAATGCTGAATTTGTATTTGTTATATTTATATTTTTCTTCAGATCAGAAACAGAGGATTGGAAATTGTTGCTGAGGAGAGTTTGGAGATACTTTTTAACTGAAGAATGGTCAGGGATGTACATCAAGGATGATTGAATGTCGTAACTAAATTCTGTTTGTTTGAGTATGATGAAACGTGAGATGAATGAATCTGGTTTTAGTAAATTTGTGATTAGTGTCAGGCTTAGAGTGCCAAGAATTTGAATGATATTGAAACTTGGCTAAGTGTTTTCTTATGAATGTTTAATGTAGAGTTCTACAACAGAACTTACGCAGCCATGTCGGGTTATATCTAAGATTTATCTTTAAACAAAGACTCAAGTCTGTGAGTGATATAGATTGGTAGTGAAGTATATGTAGGGTATGTAGATTGGGTTACCACTCCTTAGATGGTAATGCTTTATGTGGAAATAGTTGTGAATAGGAGTATTTTTATGGAGAGTTTAAGTTTGCATCTGTGTTTGATGAGCCAGTAAAGTTTTTTCTTACATTCAATTTGTCGTTTGAGGATGAAATTCAAGGAACTCTTTTACTATTAAAGCAATGCTCGGAGCAAGAATTCTAAAAAGAGTAACAATTTCTATACATAATCGTATATTTTTTTCTAAATCAGAGTCTGATTTATATAAGCACATGTGGGCTATAATACGTCTATTGTGCTAAGTATTTTTATTTTTAAGCGTATCGCCCATACGCGATCAGAGTTTTCACTTTAGCAAATTGGTCAAGGTGCTCGATTTGGTTGTGACGACAATTCGTATTTTTATTTGTTGTATTTGCCTTTTTTTGTTTCATTTTTATATTTTTTGTATCTTTTGCAGCTGGCCATTTGACAATGTCTAATGTCTAATGTCTATCGACATGCAATTGGCATTACGGCTGCCGTTTGCTGGCCAAGTGTAAGGTGCATAAAGCGAATCGCGATATTGCGATATAAATTAATGCTTAATCAGCAGAAATTGTCTAAGTCCGCAAATTATCCGCAAGTGGCAGGCGTTTAATTGTAACTGCCCCAAGTGCAGCCCACAGCAGCTCAGCAGTGCAGCAGCCAAATCTGACTACATTTTGGTGGCCGCAACAAAGCCAAAGCTAAAGCTTAATGCAGCATGGTCAGCATGTTCATGTCTCCAACTTTTGACCATAACAATAGCCGCTTGTCATAACAACGAGACCAATTCATACTTCAGAAGTTGCGAGGGGGGCGCGTTAATTGAAATTCTTGCTGCACATTTATTGATTTTTCTGGCCTTGGCCAAAAGCGTTTGGGGCATGTCGAACAGAGTGAAGCTAAGACTGACTGACAGAACACTTACCATTATCAAGTCACCCGTTTCCATGTGGCGTCTCATCAAAATTGCAGCCATATTTCGCTCATCCTGAAACACCTCGCCAATCTCGTGCTTGTGGTGCTGCAAGGAGGAGAAGAATCACATTTTAATATTACTCGTTTTAACTTAAACAAAGCTAAGTAGGTCTAAATACAAGATTGATTTGTCTCCGATTTCAATTAAAAAACAATTTGAATTTTATGCTCGCATTCCAAGCAATCCAAAAATCAACGCAAGAGTGGCAAAAGCTGAATAAACTAAATGTAAACCAATTTTTTATAATATACAAAAAAAAAATGCAGGTCTATAATTCTGTTTGTTGGCCAACACAAAGGCAAAGCGCGTGGTCAACCAGCTGTATATTAATTAAATATACCACCAAGAGTAGCCAGCGCTAGAGAATTCTGGCGGAGTTAGAGACTTGGACAAAGATTAAGAGGTACGAGCACTCTTGAGCTCAGTCGGAGACCCGCTGGCTGCGTGGGTTATGCGGCAGCGGCGCTTTGATTTATGCACTTGGTCAGCAAATGTGACGCCTCAGCATGCACGTCACTCATACACCGTGTGTGCCGTGCTGTTTTCTCAGCCTGACCATGAAAATACGGCTCTGAGGCTGCTGCTTCGGTTATGGCTTAAACTAAAGCTTAAGCTTTTGACATTTGGCCAACTAGCACCGGTTGTTGATCTGGTTTCAGCTAAGCCGTTCGTTCTTGCAATCCTTTGACATCGACATCGACATTCGAGTCGAATTTCTGTTTTTATTTTTGCAAATTTTATGATTCAAGGTAACTCAGTTTTGTAGTTTCGCAGCTACGATAAGTTGCCCAATTTCAGCTTAAGGCCCAGGGAATATGCTCTCATGAATTAGCATAATTTTATTTGATGTTTTTAGCATGCAACATTTGTTCGCTGGACATTCAAAAATCAAATGTGCAACTAATTAAATTAATTGCCGCTGCGCCTGCCCATTAATTCTGTAATAAATATCAAAATAAATGTAATCTGACACTTGACATCAGCATTTGGCATTGAATGCGTATTGGACCGAGCCACAAAACTTGTCCGTGGCGCTCTATCAAATTACAAGCATAAATCATATTTATAACTAGCCTCAGCAAAAAAAGCAGAAAAAAAGCTAAATAGGAATATGTATAAAAAATGCTCATAAAACTAAGCCAAGTGCCAAAATCAAAGTCACTCTAAATTGACCAAATGGCCACTGGCCAAAAAGTAGCCCACATGCGATGAAAGCAGCCTGAGAAACCGCATGAACCATAAATCAGCCGGGGGTTAACTGAACAATGGACCAATTCCAGAAGATGTGGTTTTCAAATTGAATTTGCCACTAGTCAAAATATGCAATTGAATAGCAATTGAAAGCGTAATTGTCAGTAAAATTAATACGGATGCCTCATAAATGAAAATTGATAGTAAATTAGTTTAAAAAGGCTTAAGATTACGTACCCTTGCGGGTTAGAATAACCACCTGAAAATTGATTTTAAATCTATTTATTTTTGACCGGTTCTACCTATGGTTGCAAAATGATATATTTGGCGGATCCGTTCGGATTCGAAGGGACAGAAAGAAAGCTTTAAGCCAACTACTTCAACTAAAAATATGGGACAAACTTATAAAACTTACACAAAAGTGTAAGGAAATTATTTCTAAAAAATTATTATTTTAAATGTTATAGTAAAATCATTTTGTTTATCCTTGCAAAGAGTGTTGTAACTTAGTCAGGAGATGTATAAAAGATTAGACGAGGTATCCCTGGTGATTTGATATAGCTACTTCCGTCTGTCTGTCTGCCGGTCTATCTGTTTGTATGCATACCATGGCTTACCATAAATAGAAACAATTGGTACAAAGATGCACTTATACATAACAAGAAGAAGCATTAAACATCCCCAGGATGGGAAATATTTTTAGAATATTCTAAATTGCCTGGCGGTCAAGCATATGATTGGGTTGTCTGGCATATGAGGAGGGCGTGGCGCCTGGCTGTCTTACAGTTGACCGCGAAACGTGTTGACACGCAAACGCACCGGCCAATAAATAGCAATTTTCATGTGCAACAAGCATTTATAGCTTAATTTGTTGTTGTTAACGGGCTGGCTGACATGTCTGTCTTGGCAAACGACCTTGTGGAAATAAGTTCAAAGCAACAAGAGCGACCCCCACACCAAAATGGCTCACGTATTTCAGTATTTCTGCATTTCTGTATTACAGTATTTCTAATTCAGCTGCCAACTGGCCAGAATCAAGGCACTTGTTGTAGTTTTTAGCGGTGCAGCCATTGACCAAGTGTTTGGCCATATTTATTAACTGTTAGTGTCCGGTGGCCACTTATCGCAGCAAAGACTCGTTTCGTTTATTCCTACTTACTATATATATATATATATATATATGTATCTTTGCTCTTGAAGCAACTTTGCATGCAGCTAGATCGATTTCCTTTGTTAGTTGACAATTGTGCCCGTTTTGGCCAATTCTGTTCTGAAATTTTAATTAGTTGACTTGATGCATGACTGCATTGTTGGCTGTCTCGCTTTTGGCGTCAAGTTTTTATTAACGGCGTTGTAAATTTTTAATTACAAATCGCTACAAGATAATGAAAATATGCAGATTGCTGTCCACCAATACGATAGACCATCCAAAAGTGTTTTGCAATTTCAATGAGGCTCTGAAGTTGGGCTCTCTTATGTAAATCATATTTCTCACTTTAGTTTACAGACAGCCGAAATATATCGACAGGCCCCAAGGGCTTCAAGCTAAATTGGCGCCGTACAATTTGTGCCTTTCTACAAGTATTTCGCATATTATTTTTATAAATTGAGGCTCATTAACAATTTATGGTCCAGTGAGCAAAATACGCTTACAGCATTTAGATGAAAGACTCTTGGCCACAAAGAAAATAAATAGCTTTCTAGCTGAACGATGTGCGTGGGAGTCATTATAGAGAATTATTTGATTGACAAGCAGTCAAGAGATCTTAAAACACGATCGAGAAAGTAGCGAAGATCCGAGACTAAACATTTCTAAAACTAATCTGATGATGATCCCAAATAATGAGCACCTTTATTTACGCTTTGTTTAGTCTCTAATCTGACAAACATTATCAAACAAGTACCGGAATCTCATCTTAAAAAAAGAGTGTATTTACTTACTGGCCGAACGAAAGTAAAAGCCGCATTCGGCTCTTAACAACTTCCTGGCATCGCTCTTATTTTGCATTTGGCATTTCGTTATGCAAATTAGACCAAAAGAGAAAGAAACCAAGCAAAAAAACCAAAAAACCAAAAAAATGGGCACAGCAAAACAAATGACTTAGGCAACGAACTTGACGAAGTGAAAATTAGCCTTTGAACTTTTGTGCAAACCTCTCAAGCCCAATTTAAACTTTAAACCCTAATTAATCATAGCTTGTTACCGTGCGTACCGCAAGCCATTGTTTAAAATGAAAGCCCCTCAAGAAGTCGTTTTTCTGTATGACGCCCACGTTACAATACTACTCGTAGCTAAATCCCAGAGTTTTCACATAAATCCACACACCATTTAACCACGCTAACTGACAATTAACGCATTAGCTGCGACGTCTACGTCGACATCGAATTCGAAATCGAAATCGAAATCGACGCAAATGTCGTGTGGGCGTCACACCGTTTCGTTTTCGATGGTTACGCATACGACGCGTTGGCTGCCACCTCGACGCGCGCATAATGATTTCCATTTATCGGAGTGTCGGACTTGATTTGCTGTGCTGTGCGCGTTTATTACGCACCATTATCCACTGCACTCTCAGAGTGAATAGCGTGTATAGCACAATGCCAGACCCAGATACTCGTACGTAAATACGTAAATACACAGATACCAGATACAGTTCCAGTCACAATACACACAGCACAGTTGACTTGATTTCAGTGCAGGCAGTTTGTTTGTTTTGGTTTTGATTTTGGTTTTGGCTTGAGGTTTCTACTTTTCTGTCTTCTGGCCGTCACAATGCCAAGGTTTATATCTTTTTTCGGTCTAAGAGTCTCATTGTTCGTCTATTATTTGGCTAATTACAAATTTAATGCGGCTAGCGATGATCAATGTTATGATTATGTCAGATTATTTCAATTGTTGTGGAATGCGCTCAGCGGATCAGCATAAACTGTTGTGGAACGCCCACGCATATGGTATATGCTCGTTCGTAGAAAACGGAACCCCGATTATCAATTATTGAAGGAGAATAAATAAAGAGTAGTTAAGAAAGTAGAGGTAAATCAAAAGCTTTAAGTGGTTGGCTATATTTTCAATAAGAATCTAATACCTCTAAAATTCATGAGTTTTTTTTTAATTACTTGAGGGACTCCAAGTAACCCTTTTCAATAATGAAAATCTATATTGAGAAAAATTTGAAATTGAAAATATTAAAAGCGGAAGAATGCTCTTAACAAAATTTGGCAAAAAAGAAACTTAGGAAATTGCTGAGTGGCTTAATTTTGCGAGTATTTTGATCGGAAAATATGTTTTTTTTTTTTTTGATATATCCAATTTGGTGAACTTTTTGCCTCTTTTAATAATAGTTTTTTCGAATGAGATTACAGCAAATTCGATAGCTTCCGCGCTTACATCAAACTTTCATTAAATTTTTTTCTTGCCTACAGATAAGCAAATTTCCCAAAGCAGAAAACTCAAGTATAAACCGAAAAAAAAGCTAGAGGAAAATATATGCCAAGCGCTTGACCACTCGTTACGGCCAGTCAAAGTCGAATTCGTACTTTTATAGTGCAAACTTTATACTGCAGCAAAAAAGGGAATGAACAACCTCGACTGCTGTGAGATCGACTTTGTTGGTTTGCTGATTGTTGTTGTGCTCAGGTACAAAGCAACATGCCGCACAGCGTTAACAATAACTGCAACATGAGCATGGCTAACAGCAACAACAACAACAACAACAGCAACAAGTACAACAGAGGCTGTCAGGCAACAAGTCGGGAGCATTATGCAAGCGATTGCAGCAGCAGCCGCAGTCGCAGCCGCAAAGATTGGAGAGAAAAAAGCTAGCGAAATGCAGCGATTGAAGACAGCGTCTAGAGCTGCTTTCTATGAGGCCTAGTGTCGACTTTTCCGAGTGGACAGTGAGACACTGAACTAATTTCAAATTCATTCAGCTGCCAAACGCTGGCCATAAGCGCCAGCTCATTAATCAGGCAGCCTTTCGGCGCCTCGGCTGAATGAATGTAAATGCTAAATTGTAAATAAACAGCAAGTTGAAGTCATTTTGCAATGACAGGCTACTCAGCCAGATACATAGCTATTCGTATATACTCTCGTATACTCTCTGTATACCGCATACTCTTACAAATGCGCAAGTGTGTTTGGGGGCTGCTTGTGAAATGTGCTCCAATTGCTTTAACAGCATTTTAATTATGCACTCGGCACTCGCGGCATCCATCAAAAATGCATTTTTTTCTTGGGCACTGCAACAGTTTTGAAAACTTAATTAACTTGCTTTCGATTTGCTTGGGCTATTGGCTATACCTCTTACCTCTTGCAGAGTGTTGAGCCAAGCCAGAGAAGCTCCGCTGTACGAATAATGCATATTTATTGCCCAAGACTTTGGTTTTTCTTTGGTACTTTTATAGTACGAGTAATTGGCTTGGCCATATGAGCCGTGAGCCAAGCCCAGGACTGGGGATTGTTCTGCTTGCACTGCTCCATTTTGGGCCATTGACAATCTACTATATATTTACATAAATAAAAATGGGTACCGTGAATAATCAAGGCTAAATTCTGAAGCATTTCAATAAGTAATCCATATGCAACCAAAGTTAAAGGAACTTTTAAGATCAAGCAGAGGATTTAAGCAATTCTAAACTGGTTTTTCAATCATAAATGTAGCTTTCCTGTTTGCTAACAATTTGCTATGCCCATTTAGACAGCTTCCAAAGTGGCAGACCGAGAAAAACCTGCACCTTTGTTTATATATATTTGCTGGAGTATTTTATTTAATTTTTTGCGCCTGACCTTTGGCGGAGCCTATCGATTGAATGTGGAGGTGGGAGTGCCCAGTGACGCCTCGTGTTTGCCTTTATTTTCGTGGCAGCACAAATAAATTGCAAAGAAAACTTTAGGGCGTTGCCAGTGAACCAGCGTTCGAAGGCGCTTTTTTAGTTTTTTCCAGATATTAAACAAAAATTTCACTGCACGAATCTTATTTTCATCGAAGGAAAATAAAATTGAAACTACTATCTACTACTAAGGAAAAGCTATCTAAGGCGCGCCGAAGATTACATACCCTTACAGAGTAATTGTTCCATAGTTCCAAAGTAAGATAGTTTCCGATCTCAATGATTTTGGACCTTCTACACATCTCACCTGCACAGTTAAAAGGTTTCCTATTTTAGCTCATATCGTCGCATTCGGAAGGCTCCGAATCTCATTCACTTAGCTCAAAAACTGCGAGACTAGTTTGCATAAATATAGACAAACAAATGACAGACAGACAAGGCTGCGTCGACTCGTCTCTTTTTTTTTATCAATAATATATTCACTCCTTCATAGAATTATACAGATTGCGTGACAAAGTAAAAATGCCCTCTGCAATGGTTAGGGTAAAAAGAGAGCGTGCAACTGCTCCTGACAAAAAAAATGCAATTAAAGTTTATGCTTGGCTTGGCTTAAGCTTAATTTGAAAGTTAATTTTTGACACCCGCAAAACAACAAAAAAAAAAAAAAATCATCAATAATTTGATTAAGTTTGCGGCTAACAAATAAATTTCGCTGGCAAAGTTTGTGGCTTAAGTCTTTTGTTTGGGAGAAACCTGCCAACAAGGTTAGTTTTCCAGACGGTCATCGAGAATATTTCCAGCAAGCGGTTATATTCAAGTTATTTTTTATATATTCGCTGACAAAACAAAACCTCCAAAATTGCAAAAAAAAAAAAAAAGAAATAAATAATAATAACAAATGACCAATTCAAGCCACAAATTAGAATAAATGTTTCTTGATGGAAGGTCTCTGACCAAGTGCCGCAAAATGCCATTTCCAGCCAAAAATCCCATGCAACAAATACAAAATAATTCAATTTCTGGTGTTGTTGTTGTTGTTGTGGTTCATAGCTGGAGGCCAATCGCTGTGAAGCTTTTTGTGGCATGAGTCAAAGATTTTCTGGCTTGTGAAAAATAATTGCCACATCGTAGACACTCGGAATACGATGTCGTGTGTAGGTCTTGTCGCGGTGTTGCATAAAAGTGCAGCGCATTTCGTTTTAATTAAAAATAAGCTGAAATCTCCCAATAAAGAGTCACATATAAATCTTTCCGCATTTTGGACGCATAGGCTCCAAAGTTGAACTGCTGCACCATCAAATAAATTACCAAAAGTCCGAGGGATCAGGCGACCCGGCCAGCATTTCTTTCCCTGTCGCCTAACATGACATTTCACTTTCATTTCCGAAGTTTCTGTTTCTGCCTTACCTGTTAAAATCATTTTAATGCACAGCCGACTCCCAGTCCATTCAACAATAAACGCCGAAAGTAAAAATGGTAATAAAATTCGACCAATCGAGCAATGAGAGGCAAAAAACGACAACAAAAAAATACCCTTATAATAAAAATTAAATTCACTTGCGATTACGCCCCTCTCCATTGGATATTATAATATATATACGCGAGTTCTTCAATAAATAAATATATATATGTTGTTCCACTATGTAAATAGCTACACAGAAGCAAGGCAAAAGAAAGTGAGCACTCATAATTGAAATAAGTCACGTTCACGTTCACGGTGAAGTCAGAGGCACGAAAAGTACTTTTTTGTTTTTTCTGTGAATGCGTTTTATGTTTATGTGAAATTAAATTATTTTTCCTATTTTAATTCAAGTGAAAGAGGTTGTCAAATTTGAATAAAGACTGTAAAAATCAAATATTAATTTTTTTTTAATCTGCAAATGCAATCGAAATTCATCATTATATGATTTCAAATAAGACAGTACAAAAAGAATGACGTCTGTCTAATTGAAAACGACAAAATCTTCATTATTTTAAGCCTTAGTCGGAATAAGAGACATAACCTACAAACAATCCACTCTTGATCTAGAATTGTGCAAAAAAGGGTTATAGACTAAGCATACAATTCTAAAGTCAAGATTCTTTTTGGATAGAATAAAGTTTGAAGTGCAGAGAGCAAAATAGAAAGTTGGGTCGAGTTCTCTCTACGGGCTAAGCATCGCGCTCCTTACTCTTTATAGTGAAACTAAGCGAGCAAGCGGGCAAAACGAAACTCTAAATTTTATATTCTCCATTATATTAGTATAAGTATCTTTGATTATTTGCTTAAAAACTAATTAGTTTAATTCTTTTACTAAGGATGAGGAATGAGAAAAAAGTGTTTTTTCGAGCTGAAAGTCGCACTAAATTAAGAATTTGTGGCTTCAGGTATTTTATTTATTATATTATATGCTTGATATTCAAAACTCTTTCGCTCTCGAAGCAATCTCCTATCGGCTTAAGAACATACCAATTAAAGCTGGACTTAATATTGTCGTTCTTAGCGAATTGCATATTAATTTTGAGTCCGTTTTGAATTCATCTAAGACAGAAATTCTTGATTTTTTTTCTCTCTGTGCGTGTCTGTTCACACAACAAAAAATTGCTAAAAAAAAAGGCTGTATAATGTTGATCAAATAAAGTCGGAATTCATAATTATTTAATTCTAAATACCAGAAAATAATTGCTTTTCACTTCATTGCTTTCCTGTGTGTGTGTCATGTGCTATTAAAAACAATCAATTGTCGTTTTAGTGTCGCCAACTGTCACCTACTACTTATCTACGAAAAGCTAGCTACTTTATGCCGTTTATAAGCCGATTTCCGTACGTCCTTGACTTTAGAGTTTATTTCATATATTATTCGTTTTCGATAGCTAATTACACAACAAGCAATGTAATTAAAAACGAGCTCCAATAGAGAGAGAGAGAGACAGAGGCGGGAACGGAGACAGAGAGGGAGTCTAATCTCTTTATCACACGGCCAATTAATTTTGATTAGATACAGACTATGCACAGAAAATACAAACAAAATACTCGCAGGCGAACAACAGCAACAACAGCAACAACAACAACAACAACAAAAATAACAAGAGAGCGTCAAACGAAGCGCAACTAAAGCAAATGTTGATAAGAAACAAAATAAACTGAAAATGTCTGTTTACTCAAAGCGGAAGAGACAAAGCCAGACAAACATAAATAAAGAAATAAAAAAAACAGAAAACAAAAAAACGCACACGAAACAATAAAAGCAAAAACAAAAATGTTACAAATGATGATGTAACGATGAAAGTGCAACAAACCAATAAATAGGCAGCCATAGAAACGTGCCCAATAATAATAATAAAAGTAAAAATAATACTAATTGTTATGAAATAATTATTTTCGAGCTTCATATTTGGGCTGCATAACAATTAGAATTGTAAGATATGAATAAAATCTAACGAACAGTTGATTTTTCACACAAAAACAAATGAATTATGATTTAAATTATGAATCACAGACATTTTTTTAGCTGCTGAATAGAAAATCTCTTTTTTAGGATTAACATTCAATTTGTTATCCTTATGTGAAAGTTTTCCGCTAAACAACCTTGCAGGAGTGTTTGGCGTTCTTTAACCAAAATATCGATGCGCTTTTGGTTTATTTGAAAACTGAGGATGCAACTTGAATTCACCACAACACATCAGACACATCTTTAGGCTCTCAGCAGGCCATTCGCCAAAAAAGGATGGATTTGTCATTTCGTTCTTTCAATAAGAACGCGATATTATCCACATTGACTGTAACGGCTTAAGCTTAAGGCTTCATTGGAACTTGATATGCTGACAAGTTTAGCGTGACCAGATACATATTTAATATCGTACATATACAGAATGTCGATATCGATAAATCAACGATATATATATCGTCTAAAAGGCATGAATTGCCATGAAATGCAGATTAAAGAGAAGAATAAAAACTAAATTGAAACGCATATTAATCAATATAGTAAAATAATACTCTTCATCTTTTTTAATGCCAAACAATTACCTTGAAAACCATCAAAAGGGTAAAACCAAAGGCGATTATTATACCGCTTTATTCCGCCGATGTAGTGAGGACGTCTGCATTTGGCCAAAAAAAAAAGTTTTTTTTCAATTTTCTGGATTAAGCCGCAAGAGTTTTTTTCTTGTTTCTAAGCCTTATGAAATGACTCGGTCAAAAGGGATTTGATTTTAATCATTAATTAATTATTAAGTATATTTTTTAAAGGGGTACCAAGCGTATGGAGTTCAAAGGATTGTATGTTAAAAAATAATATGATTGTCTTTTAATCATTGTTGGCCCACTCTCGTTTTACTTGTAAAGGTGGTTTATGATATAAATCTTTTGAGTTGAGTAGTCTTCAATTTTTGGCCATTTTTTTTTTTTTTTAATTTCGCCTGAATTCAATCCATTTAATTTAAATTAAATTTAAAGGATATCGCAACTAATTCAATGGATATCCAGCTGCAGCTCCATAGTTTATATAGGAAGAAATTCAACGGATCTTCACTTACCTCTTCCTCGAGAATCTCTTGCATATCCAGGCCATGTGTAGCATTGGGTTCACTGCCCACAGACCACATGCGCAGCTCGTGAGGCGCTCCCTTGAAGAGACCCTGTGTGGCTTGCAGAGTGAGATTCATGTGCCGCCCGAAAGCGCTGAAGGATACATTGTGGGATTTGATGGAGCTTACATCTGTGCCAAGCAAATGATTACCACCTTTTCCTTCTGACGCAGCCGCCTGCTGCTTGAGTTCGCTGTAGTACGAATTTTTGCTTAGATCCTTTTTCACGTGATGTGGCGGCAATGCAGTCGCACCAGTACCTGGCGCTTCGACGATGCTGCGACGCTTCCTGTGGAGTCCAGTTTGTGGCGTGTGATGCAGCAGCTGGACAAGCTCGTATTGCGGCACTGCGTCATGCGTGTCCACATGGAAAACTGAGTGCAGTTGCTCTGGCGACATTTGTTTGTGCAGCTATTGGGGTATCGGCAAAGAAAGACAGAAAGAGAAAAATATATTGTAAATTGTAAATTGTATTTATTTTCGGATCTTGAAGATCGCCTCTGGCAACAACAAATTGTAGCAATTGTTGAACTATTAATTGAAAAATAATCAATAATTCAATGCAATAAAGGCACGCCATGAGCACAAGTGTTTATACGGCTATACGGTTTATACGGCTCGCTTGTTTGCACGGGCACTCAAGAGGTCTAGAGATTAACGACTGAGCAGAGCAGAGTCGAGCCGAGGTTTGTCGGTCGCGGCTCGCAAGTATCTTCAGCAAGTGGGTCAGGGTCAGAGCGTCGCATGCTGTTTGGGTTTCTATCAGGCCTGAAGAAACCCCCTCCCCCCTTCCAAAAAAAATATAAAACATAAAACAAAATATAAAAACACGATTAAAACTGTTTGCGTGTACCTCAAATTGGAAAACACTCTTTTCGTGTGTACCAAACTACTAGTACCAAATTTGTATTGGGAGCACAATAATTGCATATTTTAATTATTATTTTATTGTTGGTAATGCGCTTTTAATTTGCACACTATTGTTATGGCTCATTATTTTAATTGTTAATAATTTTGTTATATTATTTAAATGAGTACACCGAAATTATCATCACACTAAAAATCAGGGAAAACCTGGACTAAAACTTCAAATGATCTCTTCTTATTCGCATCACAATTTTTTTTTTGATTGTCTTTGTACTCTTTGGAACAGCTGCTTGGCGGATAAGCTTCGGTATTATTATTGCAAATTACTTAAATCATTTACAAGGATGCAATCCAGAAAAATCATTGAAGAGATTCAAGATTCAAGAAGACCTTGAACCAAGGTTGAGGTTTGAGCCCTTAATACAAATTAATTTTAATTTTTAGGTAGGTTAATTTACTTAATATATTACAGAAAACTATGGGATAATTGGAAGAATTTAAATAAGATTCAAATTTTTGATAACGAATTAATCTCATTTTACTTAATATTAACAATTAATGACTCATTTTGAACCGAAGCTTTTATATTCAATAAGATATACCGATTCGAGCTGGGTATAAAGGAGTAAGTTACTCAGCTCGGTTCAATGGACTCCAAATCCCCAAACCGAACAAGTTCAAAGGGCTTCAAGCTCTAGACGACTCGATGGCAGCAGTTAAAAGTAGAAACAATTTATTTTTAAATTTAATGCCTAAATTAAACTGTGGCCATATAAATAAATATGTTGACAGTTGTGGATCTCGTTGAATTGATGTTTAATGAAGCGATGCTGAAATTATAATCCACGTTCGTGTGTAAGTGGAATTAAAGCATACGTACGCACGCACGCATTTCCGATCGATTTCCGTTCGTGATATTAATATCTAATACTTAATGGATCTTTTATATTATTTGTTTATATTTCTAGCTTGATTTGAGATCGTATTTCCGTTTTATAACAAATTTTTTAACCAAAAGTATTAGCCGCATGCATTCCAAACAATTTCAAGCATCGGATACAATCGACAATCCACAATCCACAAAATTTGTTACAGGGTCAAAGTGAACTAGAATTTCCTTTAACAACTGACACAGGCCGGCAGGCAAAAACAAAAGACTTAGGCAACGAACTTGCTGAAACTTACAAGCTGCAACATGAAAAAAAGTCTGGCTGACAATTTAGGCAAATTTCTTGAATTTTAAACAACCATAAATGGTTCGCCGCATCGGAATGAGTCAAAATTGTTCAGCAAATGAAGACAAGAACAACAACAACAACAAGTAACAGAAGCCAGAAGAAGACAAGGTAAACAACATAATTTTTTTTCTGGGTGATTTTAGTTGTTGTTTACCGCAATGTTTTTTGTGTCTTGTATAACAGTTAGCATGATAATTCTTTTTCAATTGAAATGCAAGCAACGGCCGGCAATAATGGATCCCAAATGAATCGAATGCGACAGGTGAACAAACGCAGAGAGTGAAGAAAACCTGACGCAAACAATGCCAAAGAGTTTTTACTTTCATTTGAAACGTGTTTTGGCCACAGACCATGGCATCATGGTACGCTAGGAGCAGCCGTAGCAACAGCAGCAGCTCTTTGGGGTCGCCTCGTGGAACTCTGGACTGCACATTGAGCAACTTTTGCCCATTGAAAGTGAAACTGAAGCCGAGATGACGCGCCAAGTTTCCTCTCGAGTGCGATCAGTCTGAGCCATATTATGAGTACGAGTGTAAATGAGTTTTATGAGTGCTGCGAAGTGAATTGTGTATTGTGCATTGCATTGAATCGATGCTGCTATAATTGTCTTAGGGCTTCCTGACTGCATTCGTACATTTGGAAAGCTGCACCTGCACCGCCAGCAATTTACAATATGCAAATCCCAAATGGGGCCACACCCCAACGCCATACACAAAACACCAATCAACACTTGGCCAGCTAGTAAACCATCGGATTACAGGCAGATACGTAAGGGGCAGGGGCTGCCCTTGCTGCCAATTAAATGCGATTAATGGGAATCAACAGCAAATTATGCAAACTGTAGCCATTTGATGAACAAGATCAGCGGCAGCGATTAAAACTAAACTCGTATAAAATCAGGGATGGGAGACTATGATAAGTTCAAAATTAAGTTCATATGAACCACTTGGGATGAGAGGGATTTAATTCACTTAAATAACTCTATTCTATTTGAATTGCAATGAAATTTAACTTAAGAGACAAAAAAGAATAAAAACAAAACGGCTAAACCAGGACAACCAGAGCTGAACCAGTTTTACCAGGGATAAGCCGGATCTACCATGGCTAAACCAGATCTACCGTGTCAGAACTACTAGGGGTGAACCAGATCTACCAAGACTTATCCAAATCTATCATTGATGAACCGTCAATGATCAATGGGAGATAATTACTGATCCTGATTTACCATAGCTGAACCAGGTTTATTAATATTCAAATGGATTTATATGTAAACCATAAACTTGTTATATGAGGAGTCAATTGCTCACGACTCTGAAATACTCTGTAGCCTGAGGGAAAATGTTTTCTTAATTACTTTCTTTGTGTTTTCTATAATCGTTTCTCAATTTTCAACATAAATGAAATATAAACCGCGAACGTGCAAATCTAAAATCATTTTCTCTAAAATTATTCTATCTATTGTTGTTTATATCGATTTAAAATAAATTTTGATATGCGTATGGTAAATATGAATCTATCACACAGAGACCAG
The DNA here is from genome assembly GCA_018150835.1 of Drosophila repletoides. NCBI lineage: Eukaryota > Metazoa > Arthropoda > Insecta > Diptera > Drosophilidae > Drosophila > Drosophila repletoides. The sequence goes on along the minus strand of JAECWQ010000089.1, from coordinate 24,445,816 downwards.
AAATATCTATTCAGTATATCGAATATTCCTTTTTTTTTACTACCCATTTTATGGTCATGGAATTAATAATAAATAAATAAAAATATTATTGAGAATTTGTTGGGAATATTAACCCAACCAGAAACTGATTTCTTTTACCCACTTCAAGCAGCAGGAACGTTAAATTTGGATGTAATCAAATCAGATCCATGAACCAGTGAACTGAATCCGAACTAATCATTTATCGATGGCTCCCAGACGACAGAAATGACAGAAAAAGCTGCTGGCGATTTGTCCAAGCGGAGCTTTGATTTTCGACGGGGTGCAATGACGGATATTGTGAAATTTGTGTTTGTAATTTGAATTGCTAGCTGACGTTGTTGTTGTTGTCGTTTGTAGCTAGTTGTCCGGTTGCCCGGTTGTTGCTGCTGTTTTGTGCGCGCAATTACTGAAATTGTGCGATTACTCATACGCCCGATATAACCGGCATGGTGACTGAGACTGCGACGGCGACGGCGACGACGACAGCGACTGCGACTACTTAAGTGCAACAACAACAACAACAACAATAGCAACAATGCGAGTAACTACATCTTGGTAGTCAAAGTAAAAGGTGTAGCCGCCATATTAGTGCAAAAAGTGTGCTTCAAATTGGCTGCGGGGAGGCCAATACTCTGTTTATGGCGTACATACACTTATCTCGTCCACTGTGTGTCGTGTGCGGTGTGCTGCCGAGTGTGTTGTACAATTTTCTTGCCGGTCAAAGTCAACATCAACATCAACATCGACATCGACGTCCAAAATCAAAATCACAATCAACGCCTCTCGATACAAATGCTCGGAAGAGTGTCACTCGACCTTTAGCTTACCAGCCATACAGCAAAAAATTATTCACTTCAACTATGGACAAATAGACAGACAGACAGACAGACAGACAGGCAGAGGTAATAACTAACGTTAACTACTCAAAAAAATAATAATACTATAACTACTCTTATATTTGTATCTTTTTGGGGGCTTTCTGTTGGGTGTGTTGACCTTGCCGCGCCGGAAATTAGCAAATGCTTCTGCTGGCGCCACAAATTGTTGCTGTTTTCTTATTTTGTATTTGTATTTTTTCTTCACTCATTTTTGCTTGTTCCATTTCTGTTTATGCACAAAATTAACAAAGTGTGAAAAGTTCAGGGTGACTTTAAGTCGCCCTAATGGAAACTCATTTCGTTGAGGCTTAAGCGGTTTGCTTTCCGGGAAACACTTTCAGGAATAATTTTTATTATCATAAACTTTGTATTAAAAGTTTCCGAAACAGGTAACTTTTTTTATGATCAGCTTCTAGCATTATCTAGTTCAAGTCCCACTGGTCTTTGATTAAATGATAAAGCTCTTAAAAATATGATACAAAAATTATTGTATCAAGCTTAAGATCTAGATTAAAGCTTTATATAAAAATGCTTGAACGTGCTGTAATTTAATTTAATATTGTTTGATTAAGTTTCTGCTGATATGTGCAATCTGTGACTAATTTTTTCATATAATTCTCCAACACATAAAAAGCATTAAAAATATAGAAATATTTGAGCAACTTCAAATCAAGGACCAATCTCGAAGGAATTAGAAATCAATAATTTTTCTTCTACTTACTTTCGATGGGGATTTGGTTTAAACCAAAGAATTTAGTCAAGAAAATGAGCTTGAGCTTTTTCTTATTAATTGTACCAAAGACTTCGAGTCAGAATCGTACTTGACATTTCAATTCCTTGCAACCAGAGCAACTTTTTTCCTAAAATTAACGGCCTTTTCTTTGTGTGTGCTTTTTCCAATAGTCTTATGCATCTCAGCCACCCTCAAACACCCACACACATACACACAAACAATAAGTACTCTCACACTCGCTCACACACATACACAAACAACACTCACTTGGTCATTGAGGGGAACGTGACCCAAACCGATGTGAAACCCACAGATAAAAGTCAGCCGTGACAGTCAGCCACAACAACCGCAGTCAAATACCAACAACAACAACAACACCACCACCAACAAAGAACTGCAACTGCAACTACCGTAACCAAAATAAAAAGAACAACAATTCGTGCCACAAATCTTGAAACGCCACAGTTCTTGATTTCACAATTAAAAGGCTTAATTTATTTGGCCAACAGACACTGCAATTGATATTCCCGGTCAACGTCTGTGGTAAAGGCAAAGCAGAGATGTAGTGACATATGCAGGAAGGGTATTATCAATATTAATTTATTATTAATTATTTATTACTTTTTACTATTATTTCCCTATTTTGTTTCCACTATATTTGTGGTATAAGATTCCGTACAGTTCCTTAATTGACATTCAAAAAAATAAACTTTATTTTGGGAAATGAAAACTGATCCTGAAGATAAAATAAAAGCAATTCTAATTCGAATTAATTTTAATGTTACAATGTTTTACTATGGCCTTATTGGTTTCCAATAGTGGGTACTTTTATAGTCGATTCTGGTCAAATTGCCAAGTTTTTTGTTTCAAGATCCTTCAATATAGAATATATAGAAAATTGTGAATTCATCCAATGCTTTTTTATCATTATTAAAAGTTTTCAAAATTACTCAATGCAGCTTATTTCTGTTTAAATATATTACTCTTAATTTCTTTTACTGACAATGAATGAATTTTGGTTTATATTTAATAAATCTGATGCAGAGTTTCTACAGTTTCCGAGCTTGTGGTTTGAATTTTCGAAAATCACGTCTTAACGCTAACGTGAATCTTGGTTCTGAATTTTCAACTCGTTCGTATTAGAGTTTGGGATATGCGTTGAAGAATTATTTACTCAAGAAATAGAGCTTTATAGCCGATATTTCTTCCCAATTTCACAACTGAACTTTGCACAAATTGTTATAAATTTTATGGCATAATCCCTATGGAACTCTCTCTCTCTCTCTGCAACATAAAATGCCGGAGATAGGAAAGTGACTGCTTCGCTAGCAACACTTCTTTCTTTCACTTCTTCCACCACAAGTCTTCCTTCTAATCAAGAAAACGATGAACTCTACCCATTTTCAACTATTTTCCGATCTTGATAAAATCTCTCTTAAGTTACATTTAAAGCAGAGAAACGATTAATTTTATTATATTTTCAAATTTTTTTTATATTTGGAGATTACAAATAAATGCCCCCTGTTAAAAAGTCAGCGTACTCCACTGTCTTAAAGGAAGAGGAAGGGAGTTTCATATTTTGTTTGCGTTCTTTTGACAGCACATAAAACATAAATAGACCAACAACAACAGCAACTGCAACTGCAACCACAACAACAACAACAACAACAACTACAGCATCAAAATGCAATCGGCTGACTCATGCAGTTATAACGAATCGATTCTTGAATTGCGGCTGGATTCGTGTTGTAGTTGTTGTTGTTGCTTCTGCTGTTATTGTTGTTGTTGTTGTTGCTGCTGTTGTTGTCGTCAGCTTAGCTTTGCCTTGTTGGTTTCCATAATTTTTATGCTTGGTTGCAATTTGAAGGGCCTCGTCATAGTTTGTCTTTTTTCTTTCAGTTTTTATGATGCTGCCGTTTTGTTGCTGTTTCTGTTTCTGTTGCTGTTGCTGTTTCTACAATGTTTCAGGCCACGCAAAAAAGTCAACTTTAATTGCAGTTAAAGTCGCAATCGGATACTGAGCCTCAGTCTAGGTCTGAGCTGTGTTGCAACCAACATCTCTGACAATACGAGTATCTTCTATGAATTTGTTTCTTCCATGGAAGTGTCAAGGAAGCGATTAAGCTGTTATAAAGCAGGATCAAAGTTCAAAGAGCTTCAATACTCATACAATTACTCACATACTTAAGTATGCAGTCAGTGGGAGGGGAAGTGGAAGGAGAAGTGTATACGGAAAACTAAGGTTTCTATCAATTACCTTTACTATTCAGCCTTGATCCGATGCCGAACTTAGGGAGCATTGAACAATTATCACTGGCACGCCCATCTATAGCCAAGAATATACTCGTAAAATCAGTTTAAACGAGCTCAATTAAAGCATAAATCTCTTTAATTTAGCCATAAAAGCACTTCGGGTATAAGCCATAGACTAGAAAATAGAGGCAAATGGGCGAATGCAGTCAACGAGAGGAGGTTAAAAACACTTTGAGCTCAGCACGACGAAAAAAGAACAAACAACTGAGACAACAAAAGCAATCAAAAAACAACTACTGAAATTTACTTGAAATAATTACAAGAACTTTTTACGTCTGACCTTGGCCATAATTCGTTGGCGTTGCTTTTTCTTTGAGACAAAAGCTGAGCGTGCGTTTGTTTTTTCAATGAGAGTTGAATAAACATATTTAAATAGGTATTTATGTATATAATATATATACACATATATTTATATTGGTATAAGTATGAGTAATAACAATGCCATTTGTCTCTTGAGTGTGTGGGTGAATGAGACAGAGACAGAGACAGAGAGAAGGATAGAAAGACCCATAGACTGGATCCCCCTCCAAGTCTTTGCTCGCTTTAAATACTCGCAGTTTTGTAATTTAATTAATATACAAAAAATGTTTTTAAATGCTAATTACGCACAATGCGAATGCGAGCCACAAAATGACAATGAAATTTACTTCTGGCGGTCATTTGATTCGAGTACATTTTCTGTCGCTTTGTTTTTGTTATTGTTTTTGTTATTGTCAAATACGAGTACATATTTATAACCGTTAACAGCTATTGTCTTATCGAGTGCCCCCAAAATAGGTTATACCATTATACTGTTGCATTGAATTGATTGATGAGTTGCCCAGTTATAAATAATACCAAAAACGTGATAGGCTTCTACTCGTATCTCAAGGCATAATCATCGCTTTTCAGGGCTTACATTACACATGGATATTACGATATTACGATATAACGATTTTACGATACTTACTTCTGGAAGTGCTTGGCATATTGTGCTGGCCAATAGAAGCGCTGTGATTAGGCCCAGTATTGAGAACATTGTTTGTGGTCTATATTATTATTATAATGATCTTTAGAAACTTAAACTGTGAATAAAAGAGAGAACAAAAGAATACAAAATTAATAAAAATCAAATAATAATAAAAAATAATAAGAAACTTTTATCAATAGAACTCAAAGCTTAAAAACTATAAAGTAGTATTAATCTTATAAATTATCATAGAACATAATATAAATTTATTTAAATAATAAAATGTTTCACAGTTCGCAAAGTTCGAGCTCTTCTTCTAGGAATTGACGACACCTTTTTAAATAATTTAAAGTAACTTTATGAGATCTAGCAAAGATATGTTTTTCGATCCATTATATTTGTGTTTCTAATTCTTGGCATATTGATTCTCGATTCCAGTTCTACCAAACTTAAGAATCCAATTTTGCTTTCTATATAATTCTAATTACAATTTTAAAATGTGTCTAATGGAATTTTGTTGCCTTACAATAATTCTGGAATTTGTTTCAACTACTTTAATGAATTTTGAATTTCCTCTCTTCGAGCCACCCCGAATTAAAAAGAAAACTAGTTATTAATGACCGATTGTTCCTATGGCAGCTATATGATATACTGCTCACAACTTATCACTTCTTACTATAAATTGTAGCTCAAAAACTGAGAGATCACTTTACAATAATAGATTATGCTTTATTTATGCTTTCTCTAAAAGGGTACACAAATACAATTTAATTTATACGAAAATAAATACCGTGTAATAACAGATACTTGACTGTAAGTCGTTCCTTAATACCCTCTATTTCTTGGCTGCAGAATGCAAATTCAGCTGAAAACTATACAAAACGCACCTTCCATTATGCCAGTTCCCCCTGCCCACCTGTTTGACCACGCCTCTCCTTTAGACTCGCTCGAATGGACATTATGCCAGTAGAGCAATTTTGCACTAGCATCCTCTAAAAGTCGACAAACTATTGCAATTTTATAGCTGTACTTGTTGCTGTTGTTGTTTTTCTTACTTGTACAATTAATAATTTGTATTTATTGTACTAAACCTACTTTTCTGGCCCGCTGGCTGTAATTAATTATTGCGTAAGGCCAAGAAGCTACAGGCAGCAGCAACAACAACACGAACAGCGAAGTAGCTGCTTGCTGCTGCTGTTACTGTTGCTGATGTTGTTGCCGTTGTTGTTGCCGTCGTTGTTGTTGCTGTTACTGCACATCCGTCCGGGCGTAAATGCCATCGAATGCGGCTAATTGTCAATAATGATGCAGCGATGCGTGGCAATAGGCGGCAGCATCCACATCCACGACATGGCCAGACCTTTGACAAACCAACTGAAAACAAACAAAACTGCCCAGCAACAATACCAACAACAGACCAACACCAACATTAACAACAACAAGAAAATAACACCGACAACAGCTGCTGTTGCATTTTGCAACTTCAACTCTTACAACAAATCGCATGACATTTGTCTTTCTGATTGTTGCAAATGAGAAGGTGGGGAAGCGACATGCAACGATGTCTTTTGGGATATCAGTTTTTAGGGCAATTTGCATGTAAAATTTTGCAAGTCTTGCGACATGCAAAAATACCAAAGAAAGTTGTTGTCATTTTGAACCGACAGCTAAGAATGAAATGATGAAAAATTGAGTATTCTGGATCGGATTACTTTATCATTAAGCTGTCATGGGAGCAGGAACAGGCCAAAAGTTTTTGTAATGAAAAACCATCAAAGTTAAAAAGCGGTTTTGAACTCAGGTGCTTTGCACACGGAACTTTGAACTAGAGATTTACATTATTTAATTTATATAATAATTATTTTTATGTTTTGTAATTCTTTAATCGACTGCAATTAGTCGATTTAATAATAATAAATAAATAAATAAATAAATAAAATTATTTAGAACAGACTTTAGGGCTCGACATTTTCTTTTAAATAAAATATGTTAAAATAGAATTTTGGTTTTTAAGATTTTTGTGACCTTTAAATCTTTGCAGATGCAATTACTACAACAAGGGCATACACACATTTGATAAGAAGAAGAACCCCTGAAGAAATGTCAAAATATAAATGAGTTTTTTCTTTCCCTTCCGCCTGTTCACTGCAAGAATTTCCTTCCATCATTTTTTGCTTCCCTTATTAGCTTCGAATGTTTCATATGCCTCCCACCTATTGACTATTGAATGAAGTTCGATAGGATTTAAGGATTTAATGCTTTAAATAGTTTGACAACATTTTATCAAAATTGGCTGAACTTATATTATAATAATTATTATCATCGCTTTACCCAAGGTATTCATTTTATCTTGTTAGTTTTTTAAACAATAAATCAAAGAAAATAATAAAAAGGTTTTATACATAAATTATAATAACAAATATTCTTATACTCTGTTCCTGGACTTCTATTATTTTCTCTTTGATTGATTCTCCTCGAAAGTAAATTTTGTAGATTCGAGCCAAATTTATGGAAATGTTAAACAACAATAAATCGATCGAATTTACTACACTACATAATGTGATTATGCGATTAATGTGGGCGTGGCAGCATCTGCATCTGCAGCTGTGCAATGTCAAATTATCTGACATGGTTTTCCCTTTTGGCAATACAGCTCAACGTTCACCAAATTGCAACTCCCTCGGATTCAAGTGGCATTAGCCCAGCGCATGTGTGGAGCGGAAAGTGAAACTGCCTAAACATTTAATTGTAAATTATTGACTCTTGACTGTCTAAAATTGTTGGCCAACTTGAGGAGAAAAGAAATAGGAGTAAGTCACATTCGTTTTGGAGGCGTATACTTGCCGTCAAATATGTTGAGTTTGACTGAGTTTTCACTCAACAAAATGCTTGGGTGGAACATGTTGAGTTCAGGCCGCTGGCCGAGCCCAAGTTCCTAACTAGTTCGGTTAGAGATAAAGACATTAAAGGGTCAACGTGGGGTTAATAACAATGCAGTGATGTAATTAGCCAGCATTGGTACCAGAGCAAAAACTTACTCTAAAATGTTTATCAATAAATGGAGGGCGTCGAGCTTGTTGCCTTTCATTTTAAAATGTTTACATTTTCATTTTAAATCGCCGAATAATCACTATGAAAACGATAGACAATTATTTCCTAAACATTAAAATAAAACATATATTTCAAAAACATTTTAATTCCACCATTGATTTGAATTGGAATATAAATAACATTTAAAGGCACATAGGCACACATAGCTTATTTTAGGTTAGAACGGCTGTCAAATGAGTCACTTAAGGATGGAAATTCTTCTACTCCGAAGACTCTTGGTCAAAAAAGGAATCAAGCCATGCTGTTCAAGTTGAGCTGAGTTTTGCTAAATGGGGCCCTTAATAGTGAAAGGGAGCTTTAAGAAACTTCTGCAATCTAAGTGATACTGCTGGATACTGTACACGGGAAATATTCTACATCGTCGCTACAAGTCGCTATATAAGACTAAGAGACTAAGAATAGTTTTCAGTTTGTGGCTAGAAGCATATCGACATTATGTTTATTGGGAGGGGCGTGGTATTACCAAGTTGTCAGCTATAAAGTTGCCTTATTTACCTGGCACAGATATTAGGCTGATCTCTTATTCAAATAACAAAGAAAAAATATAAACTTAAGTATGGACAGATATATATGTAAATTAAAGCGACTGTAGAGTGAATCGAAAGAATTTTTCCACAAACTTTGCATATTACTCGTATTATTTGGGCATTATTTCAAAGTCGTCTAAGTCTCAGTCAAGTTCACTAAGCTTCGCCCTAAGGGCGAATGGCTTGTGCGCTTTAATTGGCCCCCAAACATACTCGTATGTAAGTTCAAAGCCAGCAAGTCAGCTAAACGGGCAACAACAGCAACAGCCACAACAACAACATCATCACTTAGCCAAATTCGTGAATAACCTTGGGCAAGACTTTCACCCAAACGAAGCGAACACAATAGAAATAATAAAACATCATCAAAACGGAATTAATTCATCAAGGTGTCAAATTATGATAAATTCGGATTCGAGGCTTCGCCTGCATATCAACGATAAGGAAATCGAATGCATCAAAAAAAGAAATCAAGTGTGAAAATTCGGAAGTACTTTATTTATAAATATAGTCTGATAGATACCCTGCAGTCAACTGCAAAGCAATCAAGTACTTCTATGCCATCAATAGCCTAGTGATTCAGTATAAAATATTTATTCAATGCTCTCCAACGTGACGTGTTTATATCTTCAGATAGTTATCATTCACAAATTTAAAATACATATAGTTTGGACAAATACAGTTATGCGGCAAATTCAGAAACAGATATTCAAATTCAAATCCGAAATCAAACGAAACGGAACAAAACTGGTCGATTGCCATAGATTTTTCTCTTAGTTTTTGGCCATTTTTTGTCAATTTGATGCTGGCCGTTTGCATAATTAAGGTCGATTAGGGTTGTTTCTTATAGTAGACTTGATGATGCTGATGATCAAATTAATCTTGAGCTCAAGGTTATGGTTATAGCAGTGCGTAAAACTTGCATTTGTTCAGAGCTTTCTTGGCTTGCACAACTCCAACTCACGAGCAGACGGATACCATCCATGTATGAATATATATATATAGATATATATATATTTGTATAGTTGGTGTACAGCTTGTGGCATCGCGTGCATGACCAGCTGTTAAATTATGTAATACATATCAGAGAGCAACAGTTTTCTCAGAGTCTCAGCTAGTTTTTGGCTTTTAGTTTGAAAAGTTTGCACTGTTAGCACTGTTTGCTGAGGCAATTAAGCTTTTGGGGCCAATTTAAAAGCAGTCACCAAACAGAAGCGCTAAGAAACCCAACAGTTAAATCGTTTTTAGCCACATTTCGAGCATTGTAAGTGTGGAATTATGCCAAAAACCATTGAATGAAAATCTGAAGAGAGCCGACACGCAGTGTGGAGAGTGTCGACACAGAGAAACAGACAGTGAGAGAGAGAGAGAGAGAGAGAGAAAAGGGGAAAGAAAGACCCTGTCGAAAAGCAAGTTGCATTGTCAGCTTCCGCATAATTATGGCGACACAGACAGACACTTGCCATATATTTAACAGAGCGCGCGTCTGTCTTGTCTCTTTTATTTTTACTTTAACTCTTTTGCCTTTGCCTGTTGTTTTCTGTTTTTTGTTACTGTAACTGTTGCTGTTGCTGTTGATGTTGCGGGTTTTGGCAATGCATTTTGTGTATATTGTCTGCTTATGGGAATTTTTGATGGCTTTTGCTTATATTTGTGGCTCTTAGCAGTCTTTGGCCAATATACTCTTTCTTTTTCTGGCTTTATTCATCAATTCGCTGACACAACAGCACCAGCAGCCGCAGCAGCAGCCGCAGCAGCAGCAAACTGTGGGCGTCAGCGCTTTGCTTTAATTGACATTGACAGTTGACCGCCGCCGTCTTGCCACACCTCCTCTCTCTCTCTCCTTAAGCTCCCACTTACCAAGTATTTGGTCTAAACATCTGCTGTCATCGCTGCTTTTGTCGACACCTGTGTTTTGGCCAGCTGCCCAGTGAATTTAGTTGATAATGAACTTATTTTGATAAGTGCTGAGCTGTGCAAAATGCTGCTTGGGGCATTTCTCAGACTTGAAGCGATGGCCACCGTCGACAACAGGGCGCATGAGTAATGAACTTTTGTGCAGCTGGGCTTGGTTAAGTAATGGTTACGAATGAAGTTTTTAGTTCGAAACATCATGTGATGAGCTCCTCCGGCTATTTTTTCCATTTTTGTATAGAAAGTTATATAAGTAGCAGTGCAATTGAATACTGTAATCACAATCTCCATAACGCTGCTCGTAGGAAAGGCAACACTAATGGCTAATAAATAAAATAAAGCTTTAAATTTTATGTCGAAACCAGACCTTCAACGGCCTCAACGCTTTAATATCGTTAAACAAAGATTTTTCTCATCCTTATACTCTCTATCCCTAGGCACAGCTCCCAAAATGAATTCCCAACTCCCACACAAATCACAATATAATCAGCAATCAACCACAAAGTGACATAACAAAGTTCAACTGTGAACGTTTTGCAAAAATCAACGCAGAAACTGAGCCGAACCAACAAAAGATAATAAATTTGATTTCTCAGTTTTACTTTTAGTTTTAGTTTCAGTTTACATGTTGCAGGTTGCAGGTAAGCTAAGGTAAGGATTACGTAAAGTTTCTGTGACCTGAACTCTTTGCATTCGCTTAACATTTGGAATCAGCTGCAATTTCTATGGCTATCTGTCTCTCTATCTGTCTGTCTGTCTCTCTATCTGTCTGTCTGCCTGTCTGTGGATGGATGGATGAGTGTGTATATAAGGGCGAGCGCATATTTTCCATTGTTTACATTGAAAACAATGGAGCTGGGAACTTGTACCTTGAATGTGTGTGCTGAAAACTCGCTGTCAGCCAACTAAGACTAAAACAAATCCTAAAGTTAGAGCTGAATCCGAAAACAGCTGTGCAAATGTTTTTCACTGAGAGAGCTCCGAAAAAAACCCACTTACATGGAGAAACATTTCGGTATCTCTTCTTGAAATGTGGAATGACTCACTCAAAGAATAAAACTGAAATATTTTAATTGAAAACCAGTTGAAAATTTATGGAAAATTTTTGAAGACTTCTTAATTTATTATGTATGTATAGATATTTGCATGGCAGATACATAATAAGCATCACAGAATCATTTATAATGAGTCTTAAATTTACATATAAAGTCGCGTGAGCTTCAAAAAGTCAAATTAAATATATATTTATTCTTTTAATAGCACACAGAGTAAAATAATCAATCTTTGGTTCTTATGTTTTTAATAAAAACAAAATAAAATAATTCAGATAAATTCCTGATTACAATCCAATTTTCAGGCTTGAAATAAGACTCATTCAGCAAGTTTGGTACAACGACTAAATTAATTAGTTTTATATGAAATATTGAAAGATGCTTACATTATTTAATTAATGATATAAATAGCACGACTTAGCCTTCTGTGATTCGGCACTCATTCAAGCCGGAAAAAAGCTTTATTTGCGAATTGTACAATTATGAAATGAAAGTTTTCAGCTTGCTCCGATATTACGAATGAATTGTTCTAAATTTATGACTATTATCCCGATTATAGCTCCCAATATTCAAGGTTTGCTTGCAATTTAAGACCGATCAAGTTGCTCTTTATACCGGCATATTTCACTCTGTGTGGCGTTGTTTTAAAATATTTTTGAAACTTTTGAACAAATATTAAACAAACACACGAAATTATCAAAAGAAATAACAAAAAATGGCAAATAATCAACGACAAACAAACAATTTTGCGTATACGTAATGTGCCAGCTAATTAAATAAAAGATGCGCAACAAAACAAACAGTGTGGCTAATTAAAGCTACCCAAGAAAGAAATGCCAAAACGCAGACTGAAAAAAAATCAGTCAAAACGAAAATGCCAAAAATATTTATTTATTTACTTGGCCATAGGACTGACAACAACAACAGCAACAGGAACAACAACAATGAGCTGCAAACACTTCAAAATAATTTCGGAATTGCAGCTGCAATTGTTGTTGTTGTTGCTCTTGTTATAATTTTCCAGCTGTTGTTACAACATGCAACAAACACACACACACACACACACACACACACACACAAGAGCAACAACAAGTACATAACTCTAAGATTGCGTGCAACGTTGCGGTCGCAGTCGCCTGTCGGAAAAACTGTAAACCGCAAAATGAAAGTGAAATTGAAATTGAAATTGAAGAAGACGTCAAAAGCGCAGTGCGAATAACTTGGCAACAGCATTATGTGTGTATAATATGTGCGTGTGTATGTGTATGTATCTATGTTTTTGTCTATGATTTTCGTAATGGCCAAAACTATTACATTTATGACGTTTCCATTTTGCATTTCGCATTTCGCATTTGTTTATTATACGCGAAGTTTTTTTTTTTTCTTTTTTTTGTGGCATTGCACTTTTGTCCGCCTGTTTAGCGTTAATTAAATTTTAAAAATATTTATTTATAAGTCTTACCAGGAAGTACGAGAAGTATAAGGCAGAGAGCTTATTGAAAATTATTGAAATTTGGTTTCTTTTTATAAATATATTCGGATATTTGCATATATTATTTTGCTTTTGACTATTGGAACTTACTTTTTACACTTCGACTAAAAATACCAGAAATTTGAGAATGGCTACAAATTTATGAAAATATGAGAATAATTTTTTATTGGAAATGTGCCCTAAAATAATGAAAATTACCATAAAAATAAATCAGTGGTAATTCACATCATTTTGAACAAATAAGTATTGAAACTAGTAAGGAAATGCTATCTTTCGCGCACCGAAGATTATTCAGCCTTGCTGACTGGAATAATCATTGGAAAACTGTAATTAAATTTAATTTATTTTACCTATTGTTGGTAAGGTAAAATTTTCTATATTTTTATCAATAAATCTTTAATTTTATTAATTTTTTATGTATTTTTTATTTTGTAAATAACTGCAAATTTATCATCAAATTTTAGTATCAATCGCTGAATAAATCCCATCGAATATTGATTAATTTTCAAAATTTGCCTATCTGCAAAAAAAGTGTTTTTTTTTTAGCTTTATTAACGGAAAATAATAAAAATGATACACACATGAATAACGATAAATGATGCTGAAAAACTATTTATTAAATGTTGGAAAAAAATGCAATTAAAGAAAAAAATTCACACACATACAAGAGAGATGAACGGTTAAGCGACTTCAGACAGATAGACAGACAGACTGAGAGACATACAAACAGGTTACTCGAGTTTCTTCTTCGGTGTCAATGAAAAGGCAGAGCGAAATAAAAAAAAATAAATAAGTAAATAAAAATAAAAGATGAATTAAAAAAGTGGACACTGGCGCTGAGCTGATGAGCGATGGCTCTCAACAGATCACAGCTGACAAGGTTTCGCATATATATATATATATATATATATGTTTATATATGTATATATCTATCTATTGATTGTTTGTAAATACGAATTCGAATTTGAGTTCAAAAACAAACATTATCGGAGGGTGTTCATAGAATTCGAATGCATAGAAAGTTGCAAATCTGCTGTTACTGTCTGGATTGGAGCTCAGATTCATTATTATGCATACAATTTAAAAGCTAAAAAAAAAGCTAAAAAACAGCTGAAAGCTTCGCAAGCTTCTCTCTCTCTCTCACTCCCTCTCTCTCTCTCTCTCTGTCTTTACTCTCTTTCTCTGGGCTTTGTTGCAATACAAGCTGCAATAATTGCAACAATAACAGCGAGGAGAGCAGAGTAAAGCGAATCGAGCAATAATAACTGTAGCAATATTACCAAATCGCAGCAATCGAAGCCAGAAAGCGGACCAAAACAACAACAACTAAAACAACAAAAACAACAAGATAATAATATATACAGCCCAAATAGCCGACAACAACAAGGGGTCGCTTTATATGCAGTTATGGCTAAGTACGTACGTATTAAAACAAATTGAATAAACTGAAATAGGAGTAAGCCCAAAAAATATGCACGAATTTAACTGACTGACTGACTGACTGACGAAACTAAGAAACAAGCCCACATTTCGTACAGCCCTAAAAAAAGATTGGGTAGAAACTCCTATTTTAAATATATGAATTAGCCGATTCGATGATTTTGCAATTAGCAACTTTAAATGACGATGACAAAATTAACTTTGATCCAATGAAATAATCTGAACAATCTACGAATATTTTCCAAAACGTGTGAAGGTTTTAATTAAACAAACTTGTCTGCAAATTAGTAAAAGATAACTAAATTCATACGTTAGCCATCTGCCTATAGTCATGGTTAAATAACTTTTGTGATCAAGTGTACGAAATTTGAATTGGCTTGGAATTGGGATGGGTAGACAAACTGTCTAAAGAACCGCCAGGCACCGGTGAGAAAGCAGAAATTGACAGTAAAATATCATGTGATACAGAACTGAAGGGTTGTCTGATATATGTGTAGATGTTATATAAGTAATAGCCTACAGCCGCTCTCCAAAACATTTTTCATTATGTTTTTCCAATCATCATCAGAATGTAGAATTTTCCTGGAGTCCATTCTTATACCCTTGTAGAAGGTTTCTTGTTTCAAAGATTTAATAAATCTTACAAGATCTAAGACTGCGTTTCCAAAATGTATTTAAAGCTCCAATAGGAACAATCGGTCGAAAAATATGGAAGTATATGATAAACTTTGCCAAGATATCTTGAAAAACTTAAAAGTTATATGAAAGAGTATTCTTTTGAAATATGGGTGATTTCCATTTGCTGAAGATATTTTATGGATATTCTAGTAAGTTTATTTTCAGTTCAATCTCATTATTATTTATTTAACAAAATTTACCGAATAAAAAGTCCAAGCAAAGCCACTATTCATTCAAATATTTTTATGTGATTGAAAAATGAATTAAAAAATTCGGATAGAAAAAATAGGTCTGAACCAAAAGACTCAATATTTCATTGGTTTATATAAGAACTTATTTTTCTTTAAAAAGAGAGCAAGTTCGAAAAATGGTTTCCTTATTAGAATAAGACCTGAAAACCTTTACTATGCTATTATTATTGTATTTTTTATAGAAAATAAATATTTTTGTATTATCTTCAAGTTTGAAACTTACCTAAATCCGTAATTTTTCTAACTTCTATGCGGCCGAACAAGGGCCAGCAAACTTTACGCGAAAATCCTTATGGAAATCTTAAAATCTTCGAAATTTGAATAGCACTCTCATACGTACAAGCGATCAATCGAGTATTTCTGGATGCACTCGATGACTGCGTATCTAACTGTATATTTTGCTATTATCTTTTTTATAGAACACCATATACGAGATTATACCGTTATTGTATTATTGAGTATTGGGCCAAGAGAAAGGCCAAAGCGCTGGCGCTCTATGCTTTTTCTCTAACTCTGGCTCTGGTTCTGGCTTTGGCTGTGGCTGTGATCAATAAATGCGACGATTGCAACCGATCGACAGCGATAACGATAGCCAAGCGCGCGGCGATAAATGATAACTGTAGAACAGAACCGAATAGAACAGAACACAGAGAGAACCCACAACACGAACGGAAAGAAAGACGAACACCGATTAAACTGCAGGCGGGCAGTGCGCTAAGATTAAATACGGCGTGAAATTTGCTTGGCAGGCGACTTTTTCGATGGGTTTTCTTGTTGTTGTTATTGTTGTTGTCAACGAAATTTATATTTCACTCATTCCATTTCAATGTGAATGTAATTGTGATGAGATTGTATTGCTTTTATTATTTCTTAAACTTCTGTCGGCTCAGAACACGAAAAAACATAAACAATAAAAAGCGCGGCGACGCAGCAGCAGCAGCAGCGGCAGCAGCAGCAGCGACACAAAAAAATGGCAGACTGTCAGACTGTTGGGTGCGAGCGAGATGGGAATTAAAATGGAGATTACTGAAAGGCAGATTCACTTTTTTTTAGCTTTAGCTTTTTTTTTTCTTTTTGTGTTGTTGTCGATTACGAAAACGGAGAGTTGAGCGAATTGCGAACTGCGAATTGAGCTTATTTCAATGGAGCTGAAGCTGCTGCCTTTTCTTATGCTTATGCTTGGGGTTGGGTTTGGGTTGGATTTGGTTGTTGTTGTTGTTGTGGTTTGGTGTTGTGGTTGCACTTTCGAACGCCGTTCAGACGACGTCGCTTTGCCACTGCACTGGGAAGAACTTAAAGGCAGCCTTACATAAGCAGTAGCTTGTTTATTTCTTTTTGCTTTTCCTCCTCTTCTTTTATTTAAATTTCAATTTAAATTAAAATTTTTTTAATTCGATAGTTTCGATGGTTTGTGGTATCGCGTCTGCGTGCCGCTTTTTGTGGCCGTCTACGGAAACTGGTCGGCGCACACTAAAGTTAACGTTCGCTTGGGCAGCGCTGCGCAGTCCAAAAAATATAGCGCACGATGATCGGGCCAACAACAACAGCAGCAATAAAAGCTGAAGCTGACGACGGTGCAAGCGAGACAGCCAACAACAAAGCCAAAGTCAGAGACGGAGACGGAGCCGAGCTTTGGCCCAAACCGTTGCCTCTTGCTGTTGTTGTTGCTTTTGGCCCAAAGCTAGTCGACAACTTAAAGCCAAAGCCACTGCTAAAGTTGCCTTGAAAGCTTCCAATGAAAGCGAAAACGAAAACGCAAACGAAAACGATAGCGACAACAAAAGCAACAAAACACTTGCATTTTCATAGTCAGCTTGAGTCAGCTTTTGAGTGGAAGTTTGAGTGAGTCTTGCACGCAGAGAAAACCACTCAATGTCTGCTCTCTCTCCCTCTCTCTCACTCTGTCTGCCTCTCTATGCTCAATGTGATTTACTCGTCGCGTTGAATGACTTTTAGAGTGCACTTTTGTTGCTGAAAAGCATTTGATTAATGTTGTAAAGATTTATTTTAATTTATCTTCAATTTGCAATCTTCCATCACACAAACATTACTCACATGCAAATCTCTCAGCCGCAAAACAGACATTTTTTAATTGTTCAGCTTATGATAAATAAAATTAATTAAAAATATGTGTCATTAAACCAGCACTGCATATTCTCTCCCTCTCTTCTTATCTCTCTCTCTCTCTCTCTCTCTCTCTCTCTCTCTCTCTCTCTCTACACAGGAAACTATTGGCATTATTGGCATTTTCCTCCGTTTCCCCCTTCGCCATTTCTAACCTAAGATCAAAGCAGAATTTGGTTTTGTTTAAGGATTTACTTTATTAAAGACAATTCAAAAATTATTTTCAAATCGACGCGATAACAAACGAAAAATAATTATAATATAAATCCAATTTTTGATTCAAAAGATTTTTAGAAAAAAAAATTAAAAAAGATTTATAGTTTTTTAAATTTGTATTTATAAAAAGTGGGATTTTACTGAGATGTATGTACATTTTTATTAAATTTAATAATTCACTGATTTTATTTTATCCTTCACTAGCCAGTTTTACCCGGCGTTGCCAGGGGAGAGTCAATATTGAAAGTAAATTTTTCTGAAAGTAAAGTTTTCAAAATTTTCCAATTATAATTTTCTTAAAATTGCTATAAACACAGTTTGTACCGAATTGTAAATGATTTTTACCTATTTACCTGTAACGATCAACATAAAAGGTGAATTGTAAACTGTAATATTATGTATGAAGTTTTCCCTACCTTTCCGGTTCGAGGAACACAACTTTTCAAAAATATAAAGTTTTTGCTTAAAATTTTATTAAGAACTTGAAGTTGAATCCAACATGATGAAAAATAATTTTTAGAAATCTTTTATTTTCACGCCCATTTTTAAAAAAAAAATGGCAACGAAAATGTTATTTGTTTAAGCCAGACAGCCACGCAGCCAGTCAGGAAATAGATATTAACATATAGATATTGCGGTCATTTAAATTACGTCTGCATTGACGGAATACATTTTCTTAATAAAGTTATATTTATCGTTTATTAAGCTTAATTGCGAATCATTAGAAACATAATACAATGGATAAAGATTCTTAAAAATAACTCTTAAATACTCGTATTCAGCTCCCACAAGTGCAGGCCAGTGCAGGTTCAATGGCAGCCTTCATCTCGTATTGTAAATTTGATGAGGCGATTGTGGTCGATTATTGGATTGTTTTCAATTGACTTCCCCCCTCCATATCAATAATACGAGTATTCAATAAAAAAATGATCATAAATTTATGGGAGCAATCAAAGCAACGCAATTAAAAGGTAATTGTCACACATTGCATTATCTTAATCTGATTTAAGTGTTACGATATCAGAAGGTGGAGGCGGATAAGCACAGTGAACCCTAACGTAATACCAGCAGTCGTCTGACGTCAGGTAGACGGGTGAACTAACCGACTGGACGACTGGATGACTAGCTGACTGGCTGACTGGACGACTAACTGCCGGGTGAAACGGCAATGAACTGCTCAACCGAAGGGTGTAAATATTGTTTCGGGACTGATGCTGACTCAACTCTGTGCTGACGTAGTAAGCGATCCAATTTTAAATGCACATTTAGTCACTCATTTCCAGTGGGGGGACGGAAGATGGCAGGTGACCTCAATTGCCATTTTGGTCGAAATGCGCTCTTATATAAACACAAGATAGATTGAAATCTTCATCGGATCGGTGTCATTACACGTGTCGCTTCAAGCACACAGCTTTTCAAGCGACATTTAGCTCCAGCTGCGATAGGAATCTATTAATGAGCTGTGATATTTTCCTCGAATCCCCTGCTGCTGCTACTGCTGCTGCTGTGCTGGAGCAGGTTTCGTTTCATGGGTCGTCGAATACTACGCGGCCACCACTCCAACTCCTCAATTCCACTTGCAAGTCGGAATCTCAGTTGAACTCATTACTTTTATGTGAATTTCGTGTTAATTGCCTTGCATTTGTTTACATTGTCTTAAATTTGTTATGTTTATTGGCACTTTTGGCTGCTGCTTTTCTGCTTTTTGCTGCTTTCTCACAGCCTGTCTTCTAAGGCGAAATGCCAGCGGATTGGCATTACATTTAATTATTGCTCTTCGCTTCCCCAGTCTTCCAATCTATCTTTATTATTTGGAACACATTGTGCGCTGCGGGATTTGTTCTCCAGCTGACTGCGGTTTCAAAAGAATTATTGAACTCGACACCAGTTTAGTGACAGAATTAAATGCTTGTCGTCTCATTTCACCTAATTAGCTGCAGCCAATACTAATACGAGTTTAATTGGAATAGTCCAATCATCGGGGGGAAACAATTACAGAATCTCTCAATGACGAAAGAAGTTATGGGAGAACTCATCCTCCAGATCTATCCACTGCGATGATAAGGACATTCTTTATAAATCGAATAATGTATACAATACTTGTGTTGAATTCTATAGAATTTCAGTAACACGAAATACTCTTGAATCAAGCCAAGATTCTCATTTCATTAAGAGTTATCTTTGGTGTCAGGCTAAAAAGTTGCATTTCAATATTTCTAAATGCTTGTTTATGACTTTTAGTCGAATTACTCCACACTTAGTCACGTATACGCTTGACAATGTACCCTTGCAACGTATAAGGTAATGGAAGACCTTGGTGTACTTTTTGATGCCAAACTTAGTTTCATTCTGCATATCTCCTCTATAACTAACAAAGCCAAGGGTGTTCTTGGATTCATTAAACGTTGGTCCAAGGAGTTTAATGACCCCTTTGTTATCAAAATCCTTTATACTTCTCTAGTTCGCCCCATACTAGAATAATGTTCATGTCTTTGGAGTCCTCAATATGGAATCCATCAAGTTCGTAATGAATCCATTTAGAAGCAATTCCTCCTCTTTGCCCTTCGTGGCTTAAACTGGAATCCCGATCGCCGTCTTCCACCGTACTCTGATAGGCTCTTACTCATTGATCTCCCTTCATTAACTAACCGTAGAACTATCCTTGGTATTATTTTTCTTCATAAATTAATTATCGGTGTCATTAGCTCTCCTTTTCTATTATCTCGTTTTAATTTTCATGTTCCACGTAGACTAACAAGAAATTATTATCCCTTATTTTTATCTGATTGCAAAAGTGACTATGCGTTGCACAATCGATTCCGTGTACTGTGCTCCAATTACAACGAATTTTATCACGTTATCTCTTTAGAACTCTCTCTCTCTCTCTTACACCTAAAATCTGCTCTTCTGTTCTATCTTCGGGAAAACCCCAATCATTGATTGGTTGACGTGGTTGCTGCCTTGGCAACACTGCTTCTTTTTTGGTTGGTGTTTTCCTGAATTGTCCTTATCTTATTTATTACTTTATTACTCTCTTTCTTTCTATCCTTTTGTCTATTCTGGTCTATTTTCATTCTATTTTGAACAATCTTTATATTTCTTTTTCGCCTTTTTTCCTGGTCTATTATTAAAAAAATATATAAAACATTTTTATACCTATTAGATATAGCTGTTCAGGAATCTGCTGAAAAGTAGAGATACGAATCGATGTATGTATTCAAATTGCTCTTACTCGTATAAGGCGGGTGTTCTGTCCCACATCAATCCATGTCATTGCAGAGGTCAATGCCAGTGGCCCGCATCGAAACCGGGAATTGCTCAATATCGACGACAAGACCAACCGCAATCACACTGAGATCAACAGAGGACTTATCCAACATATTTCATCTGCCCTCTTATAAGCATCTCGTAGTCGTTAATAATAAGTTGGTGGTTTTACGAGGCGTCAAAATGCAGTTAAGCATAAAAAAGCGATGTAAGCAACGGCCCAGACAGAAAGAAATATATAAAAAAGTGCTTGGAAGCCAATTCCATATTTATGGCTCTTTAAAATTTCTATAAAAAAACAAAGAAAATCAATAAACATTTGCATAATTTTCAACATTTCACGCTGCCTGAGCCGATTTTTGGTTTGTTTCGGGTTTCAAATTGGAAATGGAATGGGAAGTGGGTTCGGAGCTGGAATTGAATGAGCGCAACAAACAAAAACTAAAAAATCCGCCAACGAAATTTACGAAACTGTCAACGGCAACAAACTTGGGTCATTTCGATGGTGATGTAATAGACATATAAACAGCAACTAATCAGGTTTTAAGCTCTGAACAAAATTGTAAATATGAATTTGAAATAAACCAAAATTAAAGCCGAACTGAAGAAATGTGCATAAATTAATATGCAAGTCAAAAAATCCAAAATACAAAAATCAAAATAAAAACTAAAGAAAAATAAAAAGAAAAGACGCGAATCAAAGTCTGCACAAAGCGTTAACAAGTTAAAAATTGCAGCACTTTAAAACATATTGGACCGAATCGATTATATTATAAGCATTAATGCCATTATTATGTCCGACCAACCAGCTACCAGCTACCAGCTCCAATTCCCAATGGTCCAAGACCCACAGAGACCAGAAACTGTTGTGGTTACAGCAAAGCCAATAACCATCGCTCCGAATCTGACCCATAAACTAGGTATCTCTGCTTCTCAGTCAATGGTAGTATTATTGGGGCTTGTTGACTCTGTCTCCATACCCTTACAGAGGGTATAACCATTTTCTGACCATTGATTGAGCTATCTGCGAAACCCTTAAGTATGTTCATATATTAGTGAACAGGACAACTATATCAAATATCTGCCATAGGAATCATTATATAGCATAGGAACAGTTGGTAAAAATATATAAAATTTATGAAGAAGTATAAAAATGCTTACTCTACAATGAAAGAGTATCCAATCTTCGGCGTAACAAAGATAAACGTTATCTTACTAGTTTTATTTTGTTGTGTTTTCAAACAAAAAATCTATAAATATTCATAAGTTTGTACATATGTCTCATGGATTGGCTCCTGGCTTGCGTAAGGAAACCAGGCTTATGATTGTTAGCTAGTAGTAGGTCTGGCCCATTAACCGCATAAAATATTGGATATTCATTCACAACTTCGATGTTAGTAATTATGACTGATTGGGGTGACAAGTGGAGCTATTAACAAATAATATAAAATATGTTCTTTATATTTCAATGTAGACTTGAAAATGCATTCGCTTAGTTTGGAAAAGTAGCTACTATTTTTGGGGGATTTGTTTCTGTTTCTAAGAGTAGCCTGAATTGCTTGTAATTGTTACTTAATTTACAATATCCGCTGATATTAGCTTTAAAGTTTCCTATATTATTATTATAATATCACAGACTTCAAGTAGCTAACCTATTTAGTATTAGCCCTCCTCATTGTCAAACTCAGTGTCTATTTGGGTGAAATCCTTTTAGTGTTCGTCTCCGTTTCATAGGGGTGATCAGAATTCTTTGTAGTTTGCGTCTAAAAAAGTATCCGTTTAATAGGGTGGATCAGAATTCTTGCCAAGAAATTATGGTGGATTTAAAGTCTTGTGTTGTCAGGGTTGAGTATCGATTGATTTGGTACCCAATTAGTGAAAGTCCGACATCGACCTAATAAGAGTCCCCTATTATCAATTGGGCCACTTTTCCTTTCCGTTGTACTTTTATATTGTCGGGATCCATAAGATAACTCAAATATAAATAATATACACTTAATAATTTTGGTTATAGAGAATCTTAAAATGTGGACGGATTTGACGTATTTCAATCAGTCTTGAACTTCAAAATTCATTATTTTAATTGATGACCCGACAATATCTTGTTTTGTCCAAATGGTGCTGATGTTCGGTAGCAACTTCCTGCAGTTTGACAAAATTTCATTGCAAATTTCAGCTGGAGAAAAGGATCTATAAATTATCTGTGCAAATGCAATTATAATACTCGCATCTGAATCATTTAAGCAGGGGACGTACCTGTCACTTAGGTAAAAACCAATTTGTTAAGAGAGCAGAACACAATAATAAGCTAAGGATTTGTAATGCTGAAAGGGTGATTAATTGATCGAAAAAAACAAAAGACTGAAGCAACGAACTTGCAACGTGCACTCATCACGCTTGCAGGTCGATTGAATGTTCTCAGAGGAATGTTGCCGAAAAATAAAAACAATTTTAATACAATTAGCACACTATTAATCTTAATCAAAATCGGATGCAAGCAAAGTAATTGTTTAAGCTACCTCCCAATATGATCAACAATGATCAATAGTGGATGATTTATTTATTGTACGCTTTCCTGGCAGATTTGGTAAACTTAAGTGCATCCTTCAATTAGATTGTCTAAGATAGTAAAACTAAATGATAAGCAGATAAAATTTTAATAATAATTATATAAGGAATTACTTATAAGAGTATAAAAATGATTGAAATTGTTGCTCTCGATTGAGCACATATAAATTTAAAATCGTTGTTCCATCTTCTTGTCGGGATCAAATTAATATTTTTATTTTTTTATTGGAATCAATATATATTCTCAATTGTCCTCTTTACCTGTAGACTAACAGCGAACAAAGGACTGAGATAGATTGACTCGACTGTTAATGCTGACCAAGAGTTTAACTATACTTTATATGCTCGGGAAAACTTCCTTCTGCCTGTAACATTAATTTTATGAACTTAGCATATTGTTTTCGCCGCTTTTCATGTGTACAGAGTACAGAGTATACAAAAATGTCGTATCGTTTGAAGTCAATAACTTGAAATCGAAGTTCTTTAGCCTTTGACTGAGTTTTGTGCCTTACTTCACTTCAATTTTGGGTTAATCAGCGATAAAGCGCTCATCGACGCGATCCCTAAAAAAAAACAATGTGCGAAAATACTTATTTACGATAAATTTGAATATTTTGTGTATGAGTTAAAGCCGAGTAAAAAAAAACACAAGGAAAGTTAAGATTATTATAAATGGGCTTTTTGTCTTTCGCTGCTAATTGCTTCTCATTAATTTGCATGTGAAATTAATTGCCAACGTTTATGCATTGTTGAAGCTCTTTTTGTTGTTGTTGTTGTGGTTGTTGTTATACAAATTACTCATATTACTTCCTAGGCAATCCGTTTATCCGTCTTGACAAGGTATGAAACACATCGCCTGTCAACCGCCTCAATAACATATAAGATAACACAACATTTGTGGGATTCCGCCAATCCTCAAACACTCGTTTTGGAGTTCAAGTTTTTGCAATTGACCCACAAATTCATTATGCATGCAAAGTTGGGATAATTGAATTCATATTTCGCCTTTTACATTTGACATATACGTATACGTAATATTGTATTGTCTGGCTCTCGAACTGTCCAACCGTCCAAACTGACTGTCGGACACTCCATATGCCATTGTGGTTTCTATTTCCGTCAACATTTCAGTTATTAGATATAATTACAATTAATTTCAATAGCTTAGCCTAGCGATTGGCTGGGCATCGGATAATTCGTTTTCGTTGAAAGGTCTTCGATTTCAATGGGTTTCTGAACACTGGTATCTTCGGCTCGATGGCTTTTTAATGCTCGCCCAAATGTCATGAGCGAACATTTGCAGGGTCGCCCATAGGTTAGAGACTAGACCATGTGAAATATTATTTGACTCTCCACAACTGCTACTTATTTACCTACTAATCTGCTAATCTGCTTATAACCAAAAAAAATGGAATGGAATAATACAAGTATATTTGAAAACATTGCAAATCAAAGGTGTATATTTCTATACTCTTAGAAAGAGTATTATCAGTTTATCATGGAATGTGAATGAAATTCGCTTTCTCTTTCTCTCTGGGAGCCGAACAAATCTAATAGCTGCAACAGAAAGGAACAGTCAGCCTGAAAAGAAGTTGTGCTTCTTAAGATATATCATGTAGCTCCGATCAATATACGTTCAGGAAACTTACAGCTTAGATGTAAAAATAGATAGTCTTACCATTATTTTATTCATACTAAAGACTATCAAGCTGGCAAAGCAGCAATCGGTCAAAAGTCAGAAAGGGTATGCAGTCTTCGGCGATGATGATCTTTCTTTACTTAGAGTAGTTTATTTATATAATTATATAAAAATTCTGGGAACCAATAAATGATATTGAGTACAGACCTGATTTCGAGTCCCATAACTTAAAAGTTTATAATAAACGTGCCGCGACAATAAATGTAAAATCGATAATAAAAAATAACAATAATATATTAAGATTCAAATTCTCGTTATGGTCAGATTTTTGTTTTCTGTTTTGGGATTTTGTGAATTGGTTTATTGGTCCCAATTACAATTTTTCGATTTATTAAATGCATTACAATACATATAATTGACATTAATGGATTTATTTTGAATTATATTTGGCTTCTAGCGAAACTCGGTTATTGTGAAAAACACCTTCAACAGGACTCTATCCAAGTGATCGAAGCTGAATGTGGAATATATCGCATATTCTCCCGAAGGAAGGGGCAGCAAATCCAGAGCCTTGACCGGAAATCGAAAGTGCTCCACGCACAACTCTGCCTGAAGAATTGGAATTAAAAAATTTAAGAAAAGAAAAACAAAACTAAATTTAATGAAATATTAAAAAAGAGAATAGGAAAACTCACCGGCAAGGGACATTTATTGACATTGGTATGATTTGCAAAGCTGTTAAAAACAATATTGACAAACGGATGGTTTCGCTTTTCTAGATACTCGCACAGATCGGAATGTCTAATATCGTAAAGGAATGGCTTATAGCCACTGGCGCGCTTCAGAAGCTGTATTCGCATCTGTAGAGAATGGTAGAATAAACATCAAAACAATAAGTTAAGGCTAGTAAGCAATTCCTGTCTTCAGCGCGCCGAACATTGTATACTGTTTACCTGTTTAATATATTTAGTTCTTTCTATGTTAGCTATACGATATACTCTTAGTAGTCCGTTCTTAATAAATTTGCTTTATGCATTTAAAAATCACTTACATCCAATTTATAAATTTCAAGATATCTAAACATCTTTCGAACCCATTGATCCTATATTAGCTATAGCTGATATAGTTGTCATATCTGAAAGAAGGTTCCATACCAAATTGCATTCCCCTGGCTCGAAAACTGGGAGACTAATTTGCACAGAAATAGACAGACAAACTCTCAAAATCGTCCCTATCAAGTATATATATATATATTTCAAATTTTGAAAATGCTTTCTTCAAAATTCGTGTCAATGTGATCACTCTCTGGAAAGGTAAACAAGTCAAAATCATGTTAACAGAAATAAGAATTTTCCTTAATAAGTAGGCGATTGTTCAGTTACTCAAGGAAATCTGACATTCGTCAATAATTTAGAAAGCAAAGTATTCCAGGCTAAAATATATATCCGATAGAAAACTCTTCTCAACTCACAATTTTCATTCAAATTCGATCTACTAACCAAGATATTCTTTCGCGACGAAATTCTTTAAAATGTATTTCTTTGGCTTAGTCACGCGATTGCTAATGATATTTTTTGGCATATTACTTCCAGCTCGCTACACCCAAAGGGCGCTGGACGATGAGGAGGAGCTGACTAGCTGGGCCAAATATTGGATAGTCCATGCATTTCTAGTATCCGTGGATCTGATGGGAGATACTTTTTTCTCATGGATGCCGCTGTACGCAGAGGTGAAGCTATTGCTCGTACTGTGGCTGGTCATATCAGCGCCCCAGGCCAGTGTCTGGATCTACGATGTGATACTCAATTCTCTGCTGGCTCGCTACATGCCACATGTTGACAACTTTCTGGTGCACGGCAAATGGCGTATGCTGGAGGACGCTCTAAGATTCACATCCCAGCTCTATAAACGTGCTCTGCACACAGTGCTTCCTCTGGTGTTGCAATTATGGAAGAAGAATGCTAAAGTGGAGACTACTGATTCCACAGAAGAGCCAAACATTGACATCAACTCGAACCCACTAGAACCACATTCGGCAGCCTTTTCAAATCCTAATAACAATGTTTATTACGATCCAAATGCTGATGAAAATTGCTACGATGTGGCTATGCCGTCCTCACAATCACAGTCACAATCACGTTCACATTCACAAACTCAGATTTCGCAGCAAACCCAATCTTCGAAGCACTCGTTGCCAGAGCTGCATAAGAAAGTAGTGAGCTCATCGTCGGGTCGCCCCAAACGTAAACAATACATTTATGACATGCCTTTGGATGAGGTAACTCTTTCGGACTTTAAGCAGGAACGCTTGCTGGGCATGGAGGACATACTAAAATCCCAGCACATGGGTTCCGATCTGCCGTCAGGTCCATTCCAATCTCGAAAAGAGACGCGCCGCTATTAATAGCATCTGCTAGATGAAAATTACTTTTACTTAAATTCCCAGTTCTTAATGGCAATATGACGATTGATCAAAGATAACATTTTCAAAAACTTCTGATAAATAAATAATTTTGGGCTTATCCATTTTTTTCTGCATATTTTTCCTCCCCTCCGTAACGCTAAGTTACACTTATCTCTATAGCCAAGGTATGTATTTAAGTCTTTATATATCCTTCCGATGTTCACCCCTTTCTGTGGCTTTCTCGAAATTATTGCTGAATTTTTATATAGATATATAAATTGTGAGGGTTCGCGTGTTTAAGTGAAAGATTGTGTAAGATATAATATATATCCGTTTCGAGCAGATGTTATTTAAGACAATATAGGATAGTCCATCTTCGACACGCTGCGGATTACTTATTCTTGTATTGATTTATTGGAAATTAGGTGTTAAATTTACATATGTCGACTATCTGATCTTATGGACGCGGTATGATATAGTATTTCGATCTTAATAATTTTTGGCAAGCTTTAAGTTTCATCAAATTATCCTGAGAAATCTAAAATTTCTCCATCCAAAAACTTTGTTCGTTTCTAGTGCAACTATATGATATTGTGATCCGATAGGGCAGGTTGCGATATGTACCTATTAAAACCTTCAAAACAGAATTTCTACAGCAATTTTTATATTTTTAAAATTCGAGAATAATATTCGATGGCTTGAATGATAAATAAATGCATTTAGCTTTAATTGCTGAAAAACAAGCAAAGCACTGATAAACGATATATAAATAATTCGTATGAATTTGGAACAAAATCAACAGATCGGAACAGATCGAACAGACATTCGCATTTATATGTACATATTTTAACCGATTTAAGCGATGCGTTCCATTTTAATGATGATGTCACTTTGAACTCTTTTTAAATAGCTCGGAAAGTGTATACCATTGAAGGCCCTATAGGAACTTACCGCAATTGGTTTCTTCGGAAGTCGTAGAATCTTTACCCGCAAACTCATTTCGGCCACATCGCGCTGCACGGCGAAGAGTCGACAGACTGTGAATACGGTGTAGTTGGCGTCCTGGCTGACACACTGTACATTTGTAAACTTGGCCAATCCACTGATCTAAGGAGAACGTGCATTAGTCTGTAGACTATATCCGAATAGAAACCATTTCACTTGCCTGCACTATTTGCCAGAGCAAGACCAACTGCACTATGGACCAGAGCAGCGCCATATACAAAATAGATAATCTATTATATAAACTTATATTCTTACAATATTTTTCTTAACGAATATTTTTGTGTTCCGAGTTTGAGTACAAAACAAAGCGCGTGCAAGCTGGTAACTGAACTCTGGTTCAATTATTTGTTTTTAGCATGTTTTTATCATAACAGATACACAATAAATTGATCAGCAATTGTCTTTCTAATTGTAATTACAGCAATTATATTGAAATTTGAAAAACATTAAATCGGAAAATGGTGTTTAATGAAAAGATAAATTCTGTAACAGTTATCTTGGAACTAGTGTGTGTGAGTGTCTGCATGTGTGCATGTGTGTGTTGTGTTGTAAGCTTATGGAAATGTTTATATCTAATCGCTGGCCTCATCATCATCGTCGTCATCATTACTTTCATTTGTATCTTCATCGGTTGCTTCAGCTTCGCTTTCGCTCTGTTTCTTCTTTCCGGCAGATTCACCGGATTTCTTCTTCTTTTCGACAGGGGCATCAGCGGATTTGTTCTTTTTTTTGGCAGGCTCTTTGGAGGAGTTCTTGGCATCATCTGAGCTGGAGGAATCATCGTCCGATATATATTCCTTGCTCTTGAAACCACTGCCCGAGGTATTTGATTTTTTCGATGGCGATGTCTCAGGTTTGCGTTTCTTCGCCGAACTGCTGTTGCGGTCCTTTTCATCGTCGCTATCTGCGCCTGGCTTGTAGTTACGCATCTCATCCTGATATCGCTGCTTGTCCTTGTTAGCAGCCTCTTCCCATTTAGACTTATCCTTTAGCTCCTTCCACATCTCACCGGCCTTCTTAGCTATTTCTGTGACCTTAATGCCAGGATTCTCGCTCTTAATTTGCTCGCGCGTATCGTTAAGCCACAACATGAAGGCTGTAGTTGCACGTTTCGGCTTATTGCTGTCCTTCTTCTTAGTATTTTTTTTCTAAATTCGAAACATAAAAGATGTATATAGAAAATTATCTAATTTTTAAATATTAGTTATATGATAGCTTACCGTGCGCTCTTTTTCTTTATGTTTCTTCTCTTTTTTCTCCTTCTTTTCACGTTTCTTTTCCTTGTGCTTCTTTTTAGAAGCCCCATCATCACCTCCCCCACCGCCGCTAGCATCGCTGTCATCATCCGAGTCGCTTTGTACATTGCTATCGTATTCCTCAGCGACATCCGATTCATTCTCGTTGGGCTTGAAGTCCTCATCGGTGGATTCCTCGTCGGATTCGTCTCCATCATCATCCTCCTCCTCTTTTTCACGCGCCTCAGCTTTCAGTCGCGCTAGATAGGCATCCGGTTCGTTCTCATTATCTGAATCACCAAAATCTACATCTTTGTAACCGCTTTTATCTTTGCCCATGTTGCTCACATGCAGCTTCTTCTGTGTAATGAAGTCAAACAGCTTGGCATACTCCTCCTTCTCGATTGAGGAGAAAATGTGTACTGTGCCATTTTTAAGCGTCACCTCGAAGTCAAAGGAGCGCGTTGAGCCGCCGCTGCGTGCAAAGTTCACCGTGCTAATCTCTTCAAATCGAATGTGTAGAGGCGGCTTGTGTATGTAGATAAAACCACGTTCCAGCGGGTACAGATAGCCGGCGGCGGCCTTAAACGAACAGCCCACTGCAGCTGTACCGGAATGTCCAATGAAATTTCCCGGCCCGGTTATCTTGCGTCCAATTAGCACCTTCATAACCTTGCCCATTACTTCATAGACGGGCCCAGACAGCTCCTTTTCAAGCTTTCCCTCGTATTTATCGCGCAGCTCCGCTTCACTAAAGGGCAACTCAATGGTGGTTTCCTCATCGGGGGCAAACAGCAACACAAGGTAATGATAGCGCGTCTGACCCTGCTTGATGGGTGGATCCAGTGAGAGTACAAAGAACATTTGCCGGCTGTCTTTGTGGGGCAGCATAAACAAACGCAGAACAGAGTCCATTGGTATCTTATAGTCAAACGTTTTTCCGTGAAGCTGAAAGAATGTCGAGAAGATCTTGATATCATAGCGTCCACGTGGTGTCAGTATGTGTATTTCGCGGAATATGGCAATGGACTCGCCAGAGGCCGATATGACCGACGCCTTGTTCATGACATTCTGATGGAACTTATCGACGGGATCTTCATCGGCTGACTCCACTGCCGGTATATGAAAGCGCATCTCCAGCAAACCCACGGGCGCATCATCATTCTGATGGAACTCCAGTGTCACCTCATTCTTCCCTGTGACGCATTGTGATACATGCGACAGAGGCACCTCAAATATTGTCTTTGTATCTTTATCGAAACTCAGCACAGAGCCCATGAAACGAGCAGTGCCCCAGTTCCAGCCTTTCACACACATCTCCTTCTCCACCATATCCTGGGCGTAAGCATCCTTAATATACTTTCCCAGCTTCTCATGCTCGCTGTCCCGAAACCCACTGAACCGATGCAATGATCCACTCTTAGTAAATATACGCAGTCCCCAAGTTCCCACAAATTTTTGGGCATTTATCAGATCAATATCCTCGGCAGCAATCTGCTCCACTTTGCCCGTCTTGTTATTCTTGAAAATGATGTTCTGTTCGGTCAGCTTCAAGCGTCCTGAACACTGCAGAGTTGTGTAGTTACAAGAGTGGGACGTAGACCAAGTGGGGCGCGACAGAGTAGAAAAAAATCGAACGTCAGACAAAATAAAAGACAAAATGCGAAAGTCGAAGACTCACCAAAACACCGCGAACTTCGGCGTTTATGTCGTTGTACTCCAAAGCATCAGCCATGATTAATGTGCACTGCACTAAATACTAAACAAATTAACCAAACAATTACACCACTGTGCGCAATTTGTGGCGAATTACAAATAAAATTCTGCACATGAAAAATGCCGACAGTCCCAAACACTGCGCGCCCAATTTTAGGTTAGACGCTAGTGGTGAGAGTTATTTATATACCTCGCTTGCTTGTCACGATTATTTTAAAGTAGCAGTAAAAATTTTCACAATAGTTCATTAGTCTTATTTCTAGTAAAAATTAATTTTTATTAAGAATAGTTTTAAATTTAATAT
This sequence comes from Drosophila repletoides, assembly GCA_018150835.1. Classification (NCBI taxonomy): domain Eukaryota; kingdom Metazoa; phylum Arthropoda; class Insecta; order Diptera; family Drosophilidae; genus Drosophila; species Drosophila repletoides. The sequence goes on along the minus strand of JAECWQ010000089.1, from coordinate 24,413,979 downwards.
TTTTAAAAATTATTTTAATAAATTTTAATAATAAATTATTGAACAAGCCTTAACATAAAATAATAACGAATTATTTTCTAGTTTAGTCAATACATGTATTATAACTTTTAATAAGAGATTTAAAGAAAAACTTCTACAGGCACGATAATTCCATTCTAGTTTTTATACCTATTTTCTTTTCCATCCTTGCATTATTTTTATTTTCAAGGATGCAACGATATGTGAGCTAATTAAAAATTATTGATTTATTAAAAAAAAAAAAATGTCGTGTGTTCAATTTCGAAAATCATTCACAGTAACTTGTAAATCGCAGATACTTATGTATTCCGTGAGTGCAAAAAAACATCGATAAATCGATAAGTCGATGTACCGATACAACAAGTGTGTACGATAAAATAAACAGAAAATAAACAAAAGCCTGAAGCCTGAATTAAATCCAGATAGAGTTAAAACAAATACCGTGCAATGCAGCGCAGCAAGATTTCATTCGGCAAAATACAGCTGAATGTTAGCAAAACGCCTGCCGAGACCACGAGTAATGCATCAACGCAGGATGCAGGCGGCTTCAAGAAAATGGATAAGCAACAAATGATACGTCAAATTGAGGACGTAGCCGAGGATCTTGAGAGCCAACATTTGAAAGAAGTAATGGGCATAAGTGGCTTTGGACGTAAAGCAGCCAAGGTATTTGATATCAATGAACAGATAGCTAAGGCGCGCACAGTGGCACCGCCTGTACAGGAGCAGCAAACGAATGAGGATGATGAGGAAGTGATAGGTCCATTGCCTCCGGCAGCGACATCGGACGAGCCAAAGCATCAAATTGTGGACACAACTAAAAAGAATGCAAGCGATAAGAAACCGCTAGATGGTGGAAATGAGGACGAAAATGAGGCTGATTCCGATGATGATGATAATGATGATGATGATGAGGACAGTTTAGTGAATCGCATACCTTACACACATGAGGTACAAATGCAGCACGGATCGCGTGCTGTGCTTGCCCTTGCTGGAGATCCGTCTGGTGCGCGGATTGTTTCAGGTTCCATAGATTACGACATGTGCTTTTGGGACTTTGCTGGCATGGATTCAGCAATGCGCAGTTTTCGTCAGTTGCAGCCATGTGAGAATCATCCCATACGCTCCTTACAATACTCTGTCACTGGCGACATGATTTTGGTCATTTCGGGCAATGCCCAGGCAAAAGTGCTGGATCGCGATGGCTTTGAAAAGCTGGAGTGTTGCAAAGGAGATCAGTATATTAGCGATATGACGCGTACCAAAGGTCACATAGCGCAGCTCACGTCTGGCTGCTGGCATCCGTTCAACAGAGAACAATTCTTAACCGCGGCACTCGACGGTACCCTGCGCATCTGGCATGGACTGCGCGCCAAGGAACAACTGCAGGTAATTAAAACGCGAGCCCAAGGTGGCCTAAGAACAAATGCCTCAGCCTGCAATTTCAATCGCGATGCGACTCTAATAGCCGCCGGCTGTGTAGACGGTTCCATACAGACCTGGGATACGCGCAAAATGTTTGTAAATACAACTCACTGTGTACGGGCGGCGCATCAGAAGGGCTCGGAAATAACTTCTATTGTGTTCTCGTACATGGGTCAACAGCTGGCCACACGATCGAACGACGAAACCATGAAACTCTGGGACCTGCGTAGCTTTAAACAGCCGCTGCATTCCTGGTCGAATCTTTACTCACGATACGATACCACCGATTGCTGCTTCAGTCCAGATGATCGTTTGCTGGTCACCGGCGAATCGCTTCCCAAGGGCCAGACTGAGGCAAATTTGTATTTTTACAACACTCAGAATTTCGAGGAGGTGCAGCGTATACCTGTGGCCAATTCGCATGTCATTAAGACGCTGTGGCATCCCAAGCTAAATCAACTCTTTGTTAGCAGTGGTAATGGCATCATTAAATGTTTCTACGATGAGCACAGAAGTATACGCGGTGCCAAGCTGTGCGTAGTAAAGATCCATCGAAAACGCCAGCAGATGGAAATGGTGGGTGTGTCGCAAATCATAACGCCACATGCGCTGCCTCTATTCCGTCAGGAAAAGACACGCTCTTCACGCAAAAAGATGGAAAAGGCGCGCATGGATCCCGTCAAATCCAAACGACCGGATCTGCCCATTACATCCGGCCAGGGCGGACGTGTGGCTAGCTCTGGCGGTACACTCTCCTCCTATGTTATACGTAATCTGGGTCTGAGCAAACGCGTCGACGATGATCAGGATCCACGCGAGGCAATTCTAAAGTATGCAAAAGATGCGGCTGAGAATCCATATTGGATTGCGCCTGCCTACAAGCAAACTCAGCCCAAGGCCATATTTTCCGAGAAACTGCCCACGGATGAGTCTGAATCGGCCGCTAAAAGACCCAAAACGGAAACAGACGCTTCTTAATTTTTTTTAGATTAAAAGTTGGAAGGACTTGATAGGTATCAATATGGATATCGAACACCCACTCAATTGCTTGATTCATTTACACGCTTGTATTCATTTTGATGAACATTAAAGTTGATCTCTAAGCGAATTTAAATACTAGAAAAAAGTAGATCTACAAGTGGTTTATATCTCTATATATAAAATTCTTTTTCCTGACTGATTCATCGTCGCACTGGCCAAACGATAAAACGTACGAAAATGAAATTTGGACACAAGATTTAGGGCATACTGAAAATTTTCACTAGGGAGGAAAATTCGACTCCCAAGTGGATGAAAAAAAAAACAGTTGTCTGAAACTTTTTTGTTTTTTATCTAATCAGCTTTAAATTTGCAAACAACAATATAAAAATTCAATAAAGAATATACAAACTAGTTTTTCGAAATATTTATTTTCAAATTTTTGTATGGGGAAAATTCTTTTTTTCCCTATTCTCATGTCCCAATTAACTTCAAACTAAGTTTCATAATTTCAAATTAAAATCTAAACTATTCGTGTTTCATAATTTTTGGAAAAGCGGTTACCAAATTGAATGTCAAATGTTGTAAGAGGAAATCTGTCATTTTTAGCGGATACTCTTCAAACTCAGCATCGAAGGCTCTGTATACAAATCTACAATATAATGATTAAATTTTTATGTTAAAATTTGTCTGCAAGATCAGAAATGGGGGCTTATAGTTGGATTGGGGAAAGGTCTAAATTATTTTCCAAGCTATGCATTAAATTTATTTTTATTTCTTAGAAAATCCGCCCCAAGTTCTGAAGTGAAAGGTTGTAAAAAAAGTGTAGTATTTACATTAAAATTAAAGTTAAAATTAAGTTTTTCACATATTTTTGGTAATTAGCCCACAAGGTTATAAAATGGGATCAAAGTTTCCAAAAATCAAAACCGGAAAAATGGATGCAAAACTGTAGAATTCATATCTTTCATTTTTCTTCCTAATAACACAAAAGTTATTTTAATCCAGGGGTGAAAATAATGTTTTCTGACGTATTAAAAAAAAACCCTTTATAATAACTTTTCCAGGACGACGCCTGATAAAGCCGGCTATATAACATAAAAGTTTGGGTCATACACACGTCAGCCTGTTGAAGAATGAAGTTACGAGCTCCTCTTAATTATTTAGCGAACTCTGAAAGAAGATTTATTTTCGGTAGATTGTGGTTTGGTGATGCTGATGTATGACTTAAGATCCAAGTCTTGGATTCACCAGACCAATGCGGTTTACTTCACTTGGTTTAAACTTTATTAAACATAATTATTACATGATTTTTGAATTTATTGGTTGGTTTGTTTATTTATGATTATGAGTATTATTTTAATGGAATGCGCGTTTTGTGTGTTGTGTGTTGAGAGTGTGTATAATACTTGTACATTTATGTATATATGCATATTTATAGGTATATAGAGCCTTTGGTTAGATTGTAGCTCATTAACATAACTTTAGTGCCACGTACATAATTATTTATAATTATGCTTTTTATTTTTGGTTAAGTTACTCAAAGATCCATAAAGTGCTGTACATAAGAGAGCTATTAATAAGGTTAATCAGAAAATTCTTGAAACGTACTCATAAAACATGATCAACAATACCTAATACATCATTATCATTAACAATATTTACTATATAGTTTTTCATTTGTAGCACATATATGTATATATCTATATATATGTATATAAATGTGTGTGTGTATAGAGTAAGATTTCCGCTAGAATAGTTTACATTAAGTTATAGTAGTATTAAGTTAAACGAACCTACCAGGTTGAATCAAAATATCTGTTAGGTACATTCCCGCACTTCTCTGTTTTTTCTATCTTTCCATTTTTGGTGCGCAATTTCTTGATTTCTTTTAGCCAAGTATTTAAAAATAGCCGTTTATAATAGGTCACATACAAATATGTATAGTATTCATATACATATAAATATTCTATCAGTATATATGTTTATATATATGTACGAGTATGTGTAAAAATTAATATATTTAACAGTTGATTGCAATGAGGCGGATTTTCATAATATCATTCGTTACAGCATTTGTTTCTTCTTGTTTGGTTTGAAATTCTCTGACTTTTTTTTTTTAAATTAGATAGCTCATGATTTGTATTTTTAATATAGCTACATTTATGTATATTAATATCGTATATTAAATATGTATTTATTTTGTATAATAAGAATTTTAAATTAAAAAATGTGTATTTACGAAAGTATTTTTATCGTATTAATCGTCTTAAAAATAAGCAAAAATCCAGATAATTCGAAATAATACTATTAAGAGTTCAACATAAATATCTTTGAAAGAGTTTTCAAAATTGTTGTTAATTAATGTTATTTAACTATATAAATATTCAAAATGATACTTGTTTGCGTTTCGTTAATTAATATTTGTTCTACATTTATTTTTGTTTATTTTTTATATATAGGTACTTTACGTGTATGTTTTTTATTCTTTTATTTTGGTTTATTTGTGTTTTCTTTTTTATATATAATGTGTGCTATTTATTATTGTTGTTGTTGTTGGTGTTGTAATTCTTGGTTCCTCAAGCGCTAAGTTGTGATCCTTCAAGTGTTTCGGCTCGTATAGAGAGCTCCTCTGCTATGATATGACTGCGATGCAAATTAAATACAAAATGCTTATAAATATCATAGATCAGCCCAATATTATGTAAATGCTAAGCAACTATGTGAAAATTCGTTTCAGATTGCTTCTCAATAAAACAAACGCGAATTCCGAGTATCGTGTCTCGTTTCCCTCCCTTCCCTTTCCATTACTTTCCTTTTCTTCTATCGAAAAAAGCTATGTATTATACTTACTAGTCTCTGTAACTAATGGCAACGGTAAAGAGCTAATAAATAAATTTTATTTCACTTTTATTTTCTTCAATTTACTCGTATTAGCAAAAGTATTGCTCTCCCTCTTTGGCTTTTTCTATGTATGTATCTATGTATGTATATGAACCTCCAATATAAAATATATTTATGTATGTATTTGTATATATATGTATGTATGTACGATAAAGCACCAAAACCATAATAAAGCAATGTATTAGGCAATTTATATTGCAGGCCAATGTCCAAGATATGTTTTCGGTTATACTCTTATATTGTTCGATCCCTCACTGACTGACTATATATCTATGTATGTATCTGTGACACTATGTATGTACCTATGTGTGTGGCTGTATGGTGGTGTAAGCGAGGACTCTTTGTAATCTCGGGGAAGCCACAGAATTACTGTGCAAACGGATTATGCGCACTGGCTCCGGGTATGTCCAGATTGCCGCCAGTAGTTTGGTAGGTTCCATAAGGTCCCCCATTCGGATTCATCTCATTTAATCGAGAATTGGATAGAGCCCGAGGAATGGGATTGCTGGGTACGCCATGTGGAGCCAAATGGGACGTTTCTTCGGCCACCTAGAAAGCAAGGTCACTGTTACAAGGGTTTCTCAAGCTAAAAAAACATCATCATATAAAGATTGAAGCAGATATATTCTACCTTATACAGTCGAGCCCTCTAACCACATAGGTTTGTTTTAGAAGATTGGCAAAAGCATGAACTTACCTGATGCGGATCTTCAGTGACGGGTATTTCCGATATGAAGCCCTGCTCCTTGCGATAGAAGTTAATGAAGATGAAGAGGCCGAGCACGAAGAGGCAAGCGATACCATACCAACGGAAGGTAGCAGTAGTACCGTAGTAGGTGACAAACATACCACCAATGATGGCGCCGCAACCACGACCCAAACCGTGATGGATGCCCTGGAGCACGCCCTGCGCAGAGGCGCGCAAATGCTTGGGCGTATTGTGAGCAATGTAGGAGCACGAAGCGGCCCAGACAGCGGCATGTGTGATACCCTGCATCAGCTCGAAGGGCAGCACCATCCACGGATTGGTCAGATACGAGATGTATAGAAAGCGTAGTACATTGCCAATCAGACCCAGGCAGAGCACCTTAACATGCCCAATTTGGGTAATCAAACGAAAGCTGAAGAAGTAAGCAAAGATTTCGGACACGTGATTGATAACGGAGGCAACGCCGAAGAGTGTAGGCGTTCCGCCATAGTCTTGCAAATGCCAGAACAAAAAGGTAAAGATCAGGCCAATGCCGAAGCCCATAAACCAGGCGACAAACAGAAACGAGGCCGTCTTCAGATCCTTGAAATGCGTCAATACCGTCATCCACTCAGGCAGCTCCTTGGCCGTCTGAGCAAAAACCTTAGACTCGGCGCCAATGTGCGGCTGCGACTGATGGCCGGCAGCTAGAAAGCTACTCACGCCCCCAGCGCAGGCACCCGAGGCGGCGCTGCCACTACCCACTGCCAGTGATGGTAAGTTCAGCTGGGCGGCCAACTGATTCATTGACTCATCCTCGGCTTTCTTATTGGGGTCCACAAACTGAGCCGCAGCCTGCTGCTGGCTCTCGTCAACGGGCTCGTATTTGAAGGTGATCTTCGAGGCCGAGATGATTGCGCAGGTCATCAACACCGAGAATATGGAAAAACAAATGTTGTAGTTTTTCTCCTTGTTGCCAGCTCCACATGGATGATTCGAGAACGAAGTGGAATGATCCAGAGCAATGCCCACCAGAAACATAGATATGCCCCAGCCCAGCGAACCAAACATGCGCTGATGTCCATACTTATCCGCATCCTCGCCCAGAAGCGTAATAACCGCCGAGTCCGCCAGGGTGATGGCCGGTGCGCTAAAGAACTCACCAATTAGAATGACCAGCAGCAGCAGAAAGAAGGCCTTTTGAATGTCCTGTAAAACACAGTGAAACCTCAATAATCATATGTACCCAAATAATTTTGTTAATAACCTAAAATTTTTATATATAGATATCTAATCACACATTTTGATTGAATACATTTTTAATGAGACCGGAAAACGAGAACTGGTCTGAACAATGCAAATGAGCCTGCAAAGAATATATATTATTGATCAGGGCAGACGATTTCCCTGTTCATTTCTATGCAAATTAGTCTTTCAGTTTTTTGGTTGTAAGCACCATATAAGGTGGAACCTAATGGATCCCATAGCTATATATTAGGGAACAATAAACTTGTTGAATGAAAAGCTTTTTTGCTGGCTAAGAAACGGTTAATATATAAAAGTTGTTGTATGGAAGAATTTTTTCTTCTAATAAAAATAACAAGTTAGATACAAGAAAGTGGTTTCTATATATGCCTACGATGAAGCGGTGAAAACATTATTTTCTTACTGGGAATGGGGAAAAACTGTTGATCAAAACTTTTTTGTTTTTTATCAAATAAGTTTCAAATTCATTTTAAACATCTATACTAGAATTCCATAAAAAGCCTGCATACCTACTTTCCCAAAAACTTAACCCTGGGAGTACAAATCGAATTTTCCATATTCCCGAGTTCCGATTAACTTAAAACTCAGTTTCAGAGCTCCTTAGAGCTCCAAACTTAGAAAAGGTTAATTGGCTTCAAATATAATTTATACTTAATTGACTTTAAGCTGACTTTTGGATTATACGGGGAATACTAGGTAGTCACTATATACAAGGATCACTATTAAGAAGATTGCTTTTATTTCTCCATTACAAAAATTATAAAAAATATCAGATTAATATTCAATTTTTGTTTGGCTTTTAACGAGAACGGGACGAGTATTGCTTTTTTGTTCAATACTTACAGGCGTGCGGTAAACCATGGAGCTGAAGATGGGCGTCACATAATCTCGATGGTGCTTATCATCGTAGTTGCTCACAAAGTTAATGTGGACCGGAGAAATGCCGGCGTCTATCCGTGGCAGCAGCAACGATCTTTTGTGCCTACTGTGAGTTGCCTCTGATTGCTCTAGAGGCTCATCCGCTAGCATGTCACCATTGAGGTCGTAGTAGGACTCTAGCTCCTGCTCGGACATCGGCTCGTACATGGCTGAAGTGTCCCGTTTGGTGCGAGTGTAGGTGAGCACAAAGTCGGTAGCATTGCGCCGCTCAATGCAGTTAATGGCCTCCGGGCGGATGAAGCTCAGGGGTATGGTGAAAAGCACCCAGCAGGCAAGAGAGGCAAGCAACAGCTTCTTGCCCTGGCGACAGCGATCCGCGTAGGAGCCCCAGAACGGAGCCGAGAGGAATTCGACAAAAGGGCGCATCCCCACAAGAATGCCGCATTGGCCGGGATTCATGCCCATCTGCTTGAAGTAGACGCCCATCAGCGGAAAGAGTGAACCGAAGGCAGCATAGAAGAAAAAGTAGAAGCTCTTCACAGGTATTAGCTCCTGCTCAGTGGCTCCAAAGAACATTTGCAGAATCTCCGAATGACCACGTACTTTGTGCGTTGAATCCTTGGCTTCCGGATATCTATAAAATGAATTCCATGAAAATTACGTTATTTTGATTTCTCTTACTACTTACAAATTGGGATCCACCTCGCCAGAGGCTTCGACGTCGACACGCGGTCTGGCGCCGGGTGGTCCATAACCACCGGCTTGCTGCTGCCCATAGTCAACACCTGCCCCTCCACCCTGATCATAGCCAGCAGTTGGCTGCTGCTCGTAACCATAGCCCATATTCGGCTGCTGTTGCTGCCCATAGCCAGCGCTCGAGGCAGGAGCACCAAAGGGATTGGCCCCTCCACCGCCACCCGCAGTATTGTAGGGATTCATTTAAATGCTCAGTGAATTCCGACGGTGTCCTTCCTTTTCTATTTCCTTGTATAACACTCTCCTGCCCACTTCCGGTTTGCTGACAGTTCTTGCCCTACAGCTCTTTTGTGTCAACTGTGCTTTGATCCTTCGCCCCGCTTTGCGACTACAGCATCATGGTTATTATTATCCTTTAGCAGCTGTTTAAAAAGACAATGGCGCAATTAGTCCTTTTCTCTGTGTGATTGCTCGCTGAGTGTGCCAGTTTTCTTGGTTTCTTTGTGTGTCTGCCTGCGACTGTGTTTGTGGATGAGTTTGGTTTTTGTAAGGCAGACGACATTTAAAGTGAACCACTTATTAAGGACAGAAAGGACAGATACGACAAAACAGGACGAACAGAATTTACAAGTAACACCAGCTTCTGCTGTGCCAATTAAACAAAAACTTGACCCTTATGAAATGGATAAATGTTCAGTCATCAGAGAAAATAGCCTGAAGAAATGACAAATCTCCGGAACATACTACAACTGGTCTATAAAATTAAAATTAGAGTTTAAATTTTGAAACAATGATAAATCGATTTTTTTCACGTTGGTAACAAAATTTTTAAATATCTTTTAAAGACTGCAGAGATACAATTAGCAACAAGCAAAGGTTCTTTAGAATCCTGTTGCCCTGAAATAAAATTTGGAATGTTGTCATGTTTTTAAGGAACCGCGCGGATTGGATAAATGTATCATATAATTGCCAAGGGAATAATCGGTCAAAAACTCATTGAATAAAAACCTGTTTTGTTTCTAAAGGTAGTTTTATAAAACTTAAAAGTTCTTAAAAATCGTAAAGTTTACTATTTATATAAATAAATAATTTACTATTTCTCTCATAGCTGATATAGAAACAATCGTTCAAAATATATAAATTTAAAACCAATTTTCAAGTGGTTCTTCTCTGCAAGCCTTTGGCACACCAAAGAAAGCCTTTCTTTATTAATTTGGCTTATAATACACCTTGCGCTGAGCATTATAAGAGATTGGAGGCTTTTAACATTGAGGGAGTATTCTATTAGAAGAAATCTGCAGCTGTTCTATAATCTTACAGACGAAAATCACATCATTCTTTTTCACATCTTCCTCCAAATTATTTCGCCTTAATTCCTTTAGCTCAGCAGTGATTCGCAATCTTTAGTTGAGTTTTACTGCCATATTTGTTGGAGAACTTTGCTTTAAATCGAGTTTAAACCTTGTGCAACGACTGGGGTCCACCTGTTGATCCTTCGCATATTGGATAAAAATATGAATACTTTTACCTAAAATGAAGCTCTAGTAAAATGTCTCAATGAATACAGGGTATTCTAGTTAGAAAATTAGTTGTTTTATCTAGTATTAGTCAGTTAGTTAAATGAGCTGCTATGATAGCAAGCAGTTCTCGAAGTAATCCTTCATTAAATCCTAGTAATCTCATAGGTTTATTTTTTATGGGATTTTCGTGGTCAAGCAGATGCAGTTCCTCCTAATTGTAGCACTTAACATTGAAAGCGCACATTTCATAATAAGCGACAAAACAAATGACACAATAAATAAATGCTTGACGAAGGCTAAAAGAGAGAAGGAATGAGAGAGGATGAGAGAAGGAAGGTGCTGGACGGGAATAAGGTGTTGAATGTCTGAGTGGTTGGGGTGTGGAGGGTGGTCAGCATTGCTTGAGTGAGTATTGCATTGCTTTGAGCTTTGAGCGTCGCATCCAGCTGAGCGTATGAGTGAGTTTTCGACAGTTCTTTTCTTCCTTTTCCACCTTGTAGCTTTTTTTATCACACATACGCACAGTTGGCACGTTCTAAATGTAGGTAAGTGGGTTTGTCTCTAGTTGTATGTGTACGTGTATGTGTATGTGTTTGTGTATGAGTACGTGTGTGTATGCATGCGAATACACATATATGTAAATATCTATGTAGAATAGACTTGTTGTTGTGCGGACAATGCGAAAAATTGCCTGGGATTTGGAATACTCGTGTGAGCGATAAGCGGAATTGAAGCTTTGATGATTGAAAATATTGAAATTCAAATTTTAAAGGTAAACTTTCACGAGCTCATTCGCAATATGTTCAAAGAAAAGAAAAAAATGGAGAAAATTTTGTTTCATTTTTGAGCCTTGAATTACACAACATTCGAAAACAGCATGCACTTTAAACAGATAACCCACTTGGCAGAGCTCTCTGCTTAGTTCACATTTATATATATATATATATATGAATTTACATGTATGCACATATATTCGGTCTATATACTAGGACAGCTTGTGCACACTTTGAAGGCCAACATCAAAGACAGATTGCGAAAATTGTACAGCTCAGCACAGTGCACAGTTCAAATAGAAAAATGTTTAGAAACAAATTATATTTTAAGGAGTACTTTTAGAGACCACAGATATTACACACCAATAATATTATTAGCACATTTACTTTGGAAATTTTCACGGTAATAGCTCACTGAATGTGTTACGTGCGTAATCGATAAGCAAAGTTTTTGTACAGACAACTCGCGTCTTGCCTCTATACGCGCATTTGGCAACTTGTCCAGCGCTCACAATTCTCGAAAGAGCCAAAAGCACTCAGAAAGAAAGAACTGAGAAAAGCGGAAAACGGAAAAGCTCGCTCAAGCGCGTTTCATGTTTTAAACTTAATGAGATTTGACGCCGCTGACATAGAACGATTCAAGCAGCAGCACCGGCTAAGAGAGGGTGAAAGCTCAAAGAGAGAAAACCTACAGCTTGGCGCCAAAAATTACCTCATTTAAAATTACTGGATCAAAACGGAATACTTAGTCCTTAAAAAATTCAAAAAACTGAACTGAAAACTCAATTTATCTAGTAAATTTTTAGAAAAATTTCAACTAAGTCTAACTATAGATCAATGATCCATGTGATGTGTTATCTTACTTTATTACTTTCTGACTTCCCATCCTTGTTTTTCATTATATTTTTCTCTCTCGCTCTCTCTCTATATATATATATATATTTCAATATATATATATATATATATATATATATTTCAATATATATATATATATATTTTCTGTGTTCTTCCCAATCCGTGCAACAAATGTTGGACCATAAAATTTTGTTTATTATTTAATGCCCGGAGAAGGCTTAAATGTAATATTTAATTTTATTCGTTTCAGAATTTTTTATGAGAATAGTCGATTTAAATAAAATATTTAAATTAATAAATATAAATAAACAAGTTTTGTAGCTTCAATCCACATATGATGGAAAATAACTTTTCTTTTATGATTTTGAAGATATTGTACTTTATAAAATGTTGCAAAATCCTTTAAATGATTATACTTTATAACTTAATATATAGAATCATAGGAAAACTATATATAAACAAATAAGTTTTTCATACAACTTTACTTTCAACGTACTGTTCCTAGGGCAGCTACAATAGTCCGATAGTGGATTTGATTCAGATTAACACAGAAATAACTTCTAGGTTTCCTATAAATACATCTTAAGAATCAAAACATTTTTTAAGACAACAACTTTTCTTCTCACGACCTTGCTTAAATTGTAAGATTCATCAATATATTTTGAGGAACATCTCTATGATATAGTAATCCGATCCGCTAGTTTCCCTCATAAAAAGAAGGTTCCGACACATAGACGGACATGGCTTTATTTATATGTATATGTATAATTAATTAATTTAAAATACTCAATTTGTAGATTAATTAGGAACGGATGGAGAAAAATGTACTTCGCTTTTCAAGTGGACGTTTGGAATAGTATTGAATATGGTTTAGTAGATCTATGCGCAAATTTCTTTAATTTTTTTCATTTTTAAATTGATTAAATTAATATATCTATGTATATAATGCATGAATATTATATTGACATGGGAAAACCCATTTAAGCACAGGATGTGATTTTTTGGAATTCTAAGAACAATGTTTGTCAAGCCGACCAAGGGAAAAATTGTAAATCACAAAAAGTATCTCGTTTATAATGAATGAAACGAATACTGAGAGCAAAAGCTGATAAGCGATTGGCTGCTTGGAGATTCGCTGGCTTACGACTGCTAATAAAACACACACATCTTTACTTTACTAGTAGCTGTATTAATTGTTTTGTTTTTTATTCGTTCAGATAAAGAAAAAACCTGAAATTCCCCACTGAAATGTTTGTTTGAAAGCATCCCAATCGTCATCGTTAGCTGAACTGACATCACGGACTACGCTGATAAGTCATTTTGCTGAAATAGAGACAAATCTCTTCTATTTTTGCATGACTCTAAAATGATTGGCATTTCTTTGTATACAATTTAATTATTTAAAAAATTAACTTTATTATTTGTTGTATCTATTTAGTAAATTAGCTCAGTGTAAGCTTTGGGCTTCAAGTTCAGCCAAAGCTTTAACTTTAAATCTCTCTCGCCCCATCTCTGCATATCCTTTGACTGCTCCTGCGCACAAAATTCAATTAGGTTTTGTCCAAAAAAAAATGAACTCAACTTGAGTTCAACTTTTTGCTCTCTCGCACTCATTCAGGTTGCCACTTCATTTGCCTAACTTCACTCACTTTTTGATTATTCCTTCTGTTGCTTTAGTTTAATACTCCCCTGGAGAATTTTATAATATTATTCCGATATGTGAATCTCGTCGAAATAATAATTGTTGACTAATCTCGCACTCTTGGAACAATCTTCTTTGATGTATGCGATTTTTTATGTACAAGTTTGTTGCCTGATAACAATCCATATAAATTATGTTTGAATTTTCTAGAAATTAAAAATGCTTTCTCCAAACAATGGCTATGAATTATTGCTCAAGCCTGTAGGATTTCCTTTACATTTTCAACTAAATCTTCGTAATGGAAAAGTATGCATTAACTAGCAATAGTAAAGGAAAAAAAATTATTTAATTCTTTAATACTCAACTGATTAAAATGTAAGCCATATCGGCATTTCTGCGGCTGGAATTTATGCATTTCTTCCGGTCTCTTTACTGAAGGCAGCCTTGCTGCTCAGTGGACGACGCAACAAGTGAAGGCATGCTGCAAATACTATTTTTATTGTCTTTGAACTACGAGCGGGGATTTTGTTTTAGACACCGCTGATAAGGGAGACAACGAGCAGAGATGTCAGCCAGGGTGATTCACAATCAGTGAAGCCAACAGCCCGCGGTGCTTGCTTTTTGGTGCTTCCCCAAAGCAGCGCTCTGTGTTTAAGGTGTATATAAGCGCCAGCTGTGCCAACTAATCATCATCAGTACACTGTAAACAGTCTTCAAAGCAACATTTATCAATATGCGAAGCACTAGCATTATTATCCTGACCATTGTGGCCATAGGAGCCTGTGTGGAGGCTTTGCCACAGTACTACCAGACATTGCCCTACTATCCACCACCCACAGCGCAACCACGTCCGATTCGAGTCCGACGCCAAGTTCTGGGCGGCTCGTTGGCCGCCAATCCAGCTGGTGGATCAGATGCCAAGCTGTCGCTTAGCAAAGGCATTGGATCTCCCGACCACAATGTTATTGGACAAGTGTTTGCCGCAGGCAACACCCAGCACGGACCTGTTACCACCGGTGGCTCCCTTGCCTATAACAAGTAAGTAATTTAGATCCCATATTACCCATGGATAAGCTAATTGATGGATTTGTTGTCTTCCAGCCATGGACATGGTTTTGACCTAACAAAGACGCACACACCCGGAGTACAGGACAGCTTCCAGCAGTCTGCCCATGCCAATCTTTTCAACAACGGCAAACATAATCTGGACGCCAAGGTTTTTGCCTCGCAGAACAAACTGGCCAATGGCTTTGAGTTCCAACGGAACGGTGCTGGACTGGATTACTCACACATCAATGGCCACGGTGCTAGTCTGACGCATTCCAACATTCCCGGTATTGGCCAGCAATTGGGTTTGGATGGTCGTGCCAATCTGTGGTCTTCCCAGGATCGCAATACTCGGCTCGATCTGACCGGCAGTGCATCTAAGTGGACTAGTGGCCCATTGAGCGGCCAGAAAAATTTTGGCGGCGGCTTAGGACTAACCCATTATTTCGGCTAAATTGACTGTTTTATTTACGAATTCTCCAATTATTTATTTTCTTCTATTACATAATAAAATTATAAAAGCAAAATTAAATTCATTTTTAAATAGCATAGAAAAGTGGATTATTAAATTCGGAACTGCAGAAGCTTTGACAAAGGGAGTTTTCCAATGATACTGGCATGAAACTAACAAATAAAGCTAATTGTCACTTATCAACTTATATTAAACATCTGGGACTTTTACAGGCTTCCCCGTGTGAGGCAGAACAATTTAGATATGCGTTTTCTCTTCTTTTATTATCAATTATTTGAATAATTTTGCTTATCATAATACGCACGCTGTTATTTTTGAATAATTATGCTTAGAAATATTACATTATGGTTTACATATTATCGTAGCTGTTATTACCTCCAATAATTGTTTACTTGTTCCTCAAGATATTAATCATACGGATTTTTTTATGCAGAAACATACAAGAATGTGCTTATAACAAAGTTTAGGATTTTTGGGGCTTGGTGTGGGAATTTTTCGAAACACAAAAGGGAAACCCAAAATGATTAATTGTCTTATAATTTCGTAGGTATAGTTGAAATGAATTCGCGGTTGAGTGGCTAATTGAGTGTTTGCTTTGAAGATTTACGACAGCTTCTTGGCCTTCTGATATAACGTATCCACCACTTTGCCCATGCTCTGTATGGTCTCCAGTACGCGCTCATACGTCTTATCCACTGGCGTCTCCTCAAAGACAATGAGCACACCCTCGCCCTGATCCAAAATGCCGCTAAACTTTTTATCCAATATCATTTGTGACAACTTCTTTTCCACCTGTGGCATGGGCAGATGAATGCTCTCCGCTACATGTGACACCTGTAAAAAAGCACATATGTGATTATATTTCTTTAAATTTTTATGAATGAAATACCAACCTGGACACGTGAGTATGGCTCGATAATGCGGCACAGATTCTGTTCTAGCATGGTATCGTAGAGTGTGCCCAGATGTGCCTGTACAATGACATCCTCGGCCAGCTCCTTATTGTAGTCTTTTAACCCCTGCTGAAAGTCGGCCAGGGAGCGTTTATGTGAGGCCTCCGCCACAGCTTTCATGGCGTCAACATCGCGGCCGGAATAAGTAATAGCCTGGTGAAAAGCAAATCATACAATTTTCAAAACTTTCAACTTAAGCCGTATGCACCAAGAATCGGAGAGAATTCGGTATTGACATGTGTGAAAAACCGCCACCCTAATTCATTTTTTAAAATCAAAGCAAGAATTCGAAACGTAGCCAATGAGTGCATTTTAAAATAGTAATGAAAAGTTCATATATATAATTGGCTGGATCGGATAACTATATCATACAATTGGCATTGGAAAGATCAGTCCAAATGTTGTTCTGTTCAAATCCACTTGGTTTCTTATCATATAAACGATAGGACAATAAAAGAAATTTTGTGAATAACTTCTTTGTTTTAGATATTGTAATCAAACGCACGAACCGGAAGCTTACATTTCCTTACATTCGAATAAAAAATACTAAGAATCGGAAGACAGAATCACATAGCTACGATAGAAACAACTACATAATTTTTAATAATTTATATAAAACTGGATGTGTAAAATATCAGCAATGCTATTCAAAGATAATACCAGACGGTAAAACTTATTTACTTAAAAGATTTTGGAATCTCGGATTTTGTAAATTTCTTTAAAGACAGTTTTGGACCACTTTCACGTCTCACTCTATATCTATATTTGGGGTTTAATATATAAGGTACTTTTAAATGTGTCTAAGCCATTTTATAGAAATTCATTCACTTCTGGATAATAGTACGAAGACCTCGCAGGCGAGGCCTGCTAATCTGCTATAAGCTTACCAACTTTCCACTAACTATTTGATTGACATCGTCTGACTGGCCCAGCATAATCTTGCAGAGCAACATGTACTTAAGGGATGTAAGCGCCTTGACGCTATCAACGCTGTCGAAACCCTCAAATGCCTCATAAAAGTAGGAGAAGGCCGTCTTAAAATCGCGCTCATCGGCCGCATGCAGAATGCCCGACTGTAGATCGAGAGCACCCTGAACTTTGGGGGGACAGTAGATGGCATTGGCCGTAGTGCGAGCTGAGGTTAAGGCAGCGCGGGCCTTAGGCAAGTTACTTAATGCATGGTAGGTTTTGCTCTCCAGCAATTGTACCTCGACCAGCAGATTTTTATCATCCAGCTTCTTGAGCTCGCGCAGCAACTGGGAGCCCAGGGCAAGTGCCTCCGTATATAAGGCCGTATCAAAGTAGAGGGCAATCAGACGCGCCTCCAAGGATTGACGTAAAAACGTGCGCTTCTCCTGCTTGGCCCACTCTATACAGTCTTTGCAAAGTTGTACCTGCAAACATATAAATATGGATTAAAGTTATTCATACATAAATATGCCAGAAGCTATTGCTACCTCAATGCCCGTTCCTGCATCCATATCAAGGAACATGTCGACAAGCGAGCGGACCAGCTTTGCGGCTTTTGCCTTGCTAATCAGACTCAAAAAAGGCCGCGTCACCTTAATTAAATCGGCCAGCTCTTTGGCCTTGCCCTCCTGTTTGTAGAGTTCGCCGAGCTGCATAATACCCTGCTCCTTGATGCGAATAAGCTCCTCATCGTTCTCGGCCACTTCTTGTTCCCGCACGATTTTATTCAGCAGGGAAATGCCCTCCTCGCGATTTACGCTTGACAGTTGCTGGGCACGTTCAAAGAGTGTTGCTCCGGCCATTTTGCTACTGCTGCGGCGTTCGATTGGCAAACGATAAATTGTAACGGTAAATCGTATGAATAAATATGTATTAACTAGTGCTCTATCTAGATCAAAGTTGATTTGTGTGTTTGCAGTTGCGCTTTGATGTATGTAATGCGTATTTCAGTGTTTTTCACAACTTTTATAGTATGCTGATTTCAGTCGTCGTTGTTATTAAGCGCAGTCACGATTAGAGATGAGTGGCTGGCGATAGCCACGTGATGATGCCTATCGAATGCTGTTCATTGCAGCTATGCGCCTTGCAAACGATATATTGCACTCTTGAGTGACGACTATCGGACAACGCAAACGATATATTGTTGCCTATCAAGCATCGATATATTAACATAAAGCACCACTGAGATGGCTAAATAAACGGACAACAACAAATGGGCGAAGAAACAAATAACTCAACCCAAAACAAGGCGCGAGCCAAAACGACGAGACCCAAAGCAGTTCATCAATGGACAGTGAGTGATGTACAGAAATGGTATCGTCGTCATTGTGGCGAATACCCCAAATATGAGCATCTGTTTGCCAAGGTAACTACACGCGGACTCACCATTGGGGCTCCTGATCGTCCTTATTATATTTCTCCAGTACTTGAGTCATATTTAGCAAATTCTTTCCCTGATGTTCTAAGATTTTTTCCAGTTCACAAAGAACAAATTAAAATTTAACGAACGAAACTTCAGCAGTCAACTGTTTTTAATGTAACATTTTATATAAGACTTGGCCTACTTACGAATAAAAGTCTTGTTTACATTTCTTCCACAGCACGACATTACGGGGCGGGCCCTTCTCCGCATCACAGACTCCTCGCTCCAGCGAATGGGAGTGACTGATAACCGTGATCGTGAAGCTATTTGGCGTGAGATTCTCAAGCAAAGGCTCAAAACAGATATCATGGAAATACGAGATATGGAACGAATCAATATTCACTAGAATTTCTTGCGAGGCAGCTCATGTATATAACTGGTCCTAGTATGTATACCCTTGCGAGAATAGCAGCTTTTATCATGAATTATGTAACTCAACTATACCTCAGTATTACTATATAACTTTGTTTGCATAATTACGATAGAAGCGATCGTACAAAGTTCTTATTTACAAATATTTCATAGCAAATCTATTTATGTGTCTCATAAGGTTCGATCATATTAAATCAATATCTGTATGATGTGCAAGGATATTTACATTTAATCTTCGGCAGTAGAAAGAAAGATCTTTATGTTAATAAATAATTATCTATAAACTGAGTAGTGAGAAATAAACATTTTATTGCAGAGTTTTTTCGAGTATTATTTGTTATAGAGATCACTGAAAAATACTTTCTTTATATCCTATCATGCAAATTAGCCCTCCTTCTCCAGCTTGGGTGTGACAAGCTGAACATCATTGATTTGCGTGCATATCTCCATGGATTTCGATACTACGGCACCACAGGCTCCAATTGTGGTGTTATTAGCCGACGCCGTCGTGCACACAGGCGCCGCAACAACCTTGGGCAACGAAGTGGTTAGCGCGCTGCTGGAAGGAAGTAAATGCGGCATGGAGACCGTCCCATTAGACATGGGTAGAGCTGTAGTAAAAAGCAGTTTTGGCGGTTGCAAGCGCTGAACCGCTGATGCGCCAGAAACAATAAATTGCGACTGATGCGTTGACGCCGGCTGGACGGGATTGGGAGTTGATACTGCTGCTGAAACAGGTTGCAATAATGTCGGCAGCAAAGTTATCAACCGTTCCCCCATTGACTTTTCCCAGTCCAGACGTTCACGTTCAAGCGAAAGACGATTATGTTGAATCTCATTGGCTTCGTTCTGGGCGTTAAGCAGTTGGCGCAACATAATACGCATAGCTAAGTAATGTAAAAAAACAAAAAACAGTTTTAATAATTAATAATGCTGCAGTTACAAGGGAGAATGTATTCCAATCGACTCACTTGTCATGTGGCGCTTAGACTGCTGTTCCTCCCTTGCCTTTTCCTGCGCTCGACGTTTCTCCTCCTTTTTTTCCAGCTGATTATTTTGCTGAAGGTGTTGTTGTTGCTGCTGTTGCTGCTGCTGTTGCTGTTGCTGTTGCTGTTGCTGTTGCTGTTGCTGCTGTTGCTGTTGTGGGTTGTAATCTGGTTGCAAAATTTTTTGCTGTTGCTGCTGCTGCGGCAAGTGTGAACCGGGAATATTACTAGCATTCGATTTTCCGATTACTGCCGCAGCCTTGGCAGCTGCCGCCTGCTCTGCATTGACCAGCACAAACTTGACTCCGCCTGGTCCTGTGACTAGGCCTGTATTGGCCGCCGCCTGCACGGGTGTAGAGGTTGCCCCGCTGAGCATTAATCGAGCGCCCTGATTGATGGCGCTTTGCAACAGCTGCAGCTGGGCTCCAGCTGCTGTGCTCATACCCACGCCCACGCCCTTGCTAGCTGGTGCAGACTGCTTGGGCTGCATGAGAAAATTTGTAGGCACCAGCGAGATCTTACCCGGGGTTAGTTTGCCACTAGCAGCGCTGGTGGTAGAAACTGTGCTGCTGAGCTGGGCGACGCTACTGCTGGTGCCGATGCTATTAGCTGGTATTATAACATTAGCGCCACTGTAGGGTAGCAGATTTGTGGTTTTGGGCAACTGCAGCATATCGGCCAGAGTGGGCATCACAGTGCTAGCAGGAACGGCTACGTTGGAGTTGCTGATGCTAGCACTGCTCGGGGAGTGGGCAGCCTCAACGACGTCATCAACAGCATCGACATCAATGGGCTCTTCTTTTGGTAACGGCAACAGCATGCAGTCATCATCCTCTTCTACAGCTGAAACTGGAGGAATTGCTGGAACTGCTGCAGGGGTGGGCTCCGCCATTGGTTCCTGTTGGTTGTCTGGCTCAGTTTTGATGCATGGTGTCGTTGCAGATGATTCGTCAATCTCCAAATTAGTTGTCTCGGAAGACAACTTGCGACGTTTGGACGCTGTGCGCTTATCCCCCGTCTGAGTCGCAAAGGTTTCCTCGCTCATGTCCATGTCAACTTGAACACCAGCTTCACCATGGCTAACACCATCCGGCTTGGGCTTGCCACTCGCGGAATTGGGTACTAGTGACGATAGCAGCATGTCATCCTCTTCATTGTCGCTATCGGATATCTCTTCGCCGTTCTCTTGGCGACGTTTCCGACGCTCTGCGTGCTCTTCCAGCGCCTTCTCCAGTTGATATTTAAGCGAAGGTGCTGGTACCTCATTGGGGCGCACACTGAATATAGGACGAGTCATAATGGCATCCATTTCGGCAAAATGCTTCCAGCTAGGCTCCGATTCACCAGCCAGCCCGCATTCTTTGTCCTTTTTTAGCCGATTATAGAAGCACTTAAGATTCTTGATGCGCGTTGTAATCTCTTCCGGCGAACGATGATAGCCGTACTCTTGCATCCTAGCCGCCAACTGGCATATGACCGCATGTTTCTTGTGTGTCGTTATCAGAGTACGCTGTAGCTTCGGATCGCCCCACAGCTGTATGAGCAACTTGGTCTCGTCCGTATCAAAGTTGGGATTGCGGCCCACAAAATTGTGTTTTTTGCTAAGACTCGGATGCGCACTTGCATTTGAATTCAGATTGGAATTGCTGCTGCAACTGTTGCCAGTGTTGATGTTGTTGCTGCTGTTGATGTTGCTGCTGTTGTTGTTGTTGCTGCTGCTGTTGTTGTTGTTGTTGTTGTTGTTGTTACCTGTGAGAGCCAGGCGCTCTCTGCTAAGGCCTGCAAAGGAACCCGTTGTGGATGTCGCCGTAGCGGCGGCTGCTTCCGCGGAGCGTCGCTTCTTGATTCGGGCGCTGGACTTGACGCTCATTGTGCAGACTGTAAACAAATAACTATTAATTAGAGATTTATTTATATAAGTATATAAATAATAACTGTGTAGAAAGCCAAGGCAAAATCAATAAACGAGCACGTTGCGTTTGCAATTAAACCATTTGAGGCACAATCCTGTAATGGCAACAACAAACATTTGAGAAATTTTGCGGCACGTCTGACAGCCAGGCAACAACAAAGACGACTATCGCGCAACTCCTCGGCAACAACAACCCTTAACACAGGTAAGTCAACTAACCAACCCACCAGCCGACAAGACAACCAACTCACCAAACCACTTCTCCCTACCCAACCCCAAAGCGAACACAGCTAAGCCAAGTGCACCACTAGGAAAACGCTTAAAAGCAACAACAAAACCGCTCAACTACGCAGAACATGCGCGAACATGCTCGCTCGTTTGCTCTACCTCTCTCCCTCTGTCTGTGGCTTTCCTTTTCGCTCCTAAGCAGTTACAAATGCGAAACGACGAGGACGAAGTTTGTCCTGCGCACTGGCAATTTTGCTAGCGACTTAGGGTATTGATTTGTAACCAGAAGTTATTTAAATTAAACCCGATTAAAACCGGTTTTAAGTCAAATCAGTACCGACCAGACCTTTTTTCTATCACATCGCCAAATTATATATTTTTTTCTTTTGATTTTCATATTTTTGACTCTTTTCCTTCTCTCATTCTCCTTTAAGTAAATTTAAGTAAATTTTTAAATTGGAAATATAAGGTTCTTCCTAACAGTATTAAGTGATAGTATTTCAGTGTCAGTTCACTCAGAACTTTTTTTTCGTTTTAAGATCGTTGAAAGGACTTTTTAATCAAGTATTATTCTTTTTTACCTAAACACAATTTAAAATTATGAATATTTATAAAAATTATATCTTGGAATGAATTTGATCTCTTAATCGAATTGCATAAGAGAGAAACATGTCCTCTTTTTAGTTAGGTATACTACATGATATATATTTTTGAAAATATATGATATATATTTTATGAAAATATATAATATATATTTTGTGAAAATATATACATATTTTGTGAAAATATCATATTCAATTGAACAATAAATAAAAGTGAAAATAAATTTGGCAGAAAATTAGACGAAAGAGTTTTGTGACAGGACATTCACACGAGATCTGCGCATAACGCTTTGCAGGACATGCGCAGTAAGCGCCTTATTCCTGGGGGAGTGTGGGAGAGAGATAGAAAAAGCGAGAGAAATGTTGTGTGTGAGAGTAGTGGGATCTGAGTGTGCGCATAACGGTGTTGTTAGGGTGGAGCGACGAAGCAGCAGACTTTACACTAAATATTTGTCTATTGCTGCAAAAGTTTGCACTTTTAAAATCACTTAAGCTAAATATGGTCCAATATGAAAACAAAAATGTGCCTATTACTCACCGAAATTGCGTAATTTCGAAGTTATAAGCACAATCCTTTGTCCTGCGCTGTTCTGCAGGCAGCTACAAATTTAAACGCTGAATGAAAAGCCAGCATTGCCAACTGCAATGCCAGCAAGCGCTTTGACTCAGCGTTGCCACCTGGCTGACGTGAATATACGTTTCACTGTGACTTGCCAAATACTTTGCTTCTTGCCCTTAGCTGTCAGCTGTTAAATTTTGTTGCTGAACGTGAACCATTTGATATTTGCAACAAATTAAAATGGTTTTAACGAAGGAAGAGGAGGCATTCATACGCCGCAAGCATGAGCACACTCTCAAATTGCGCAACGAATACCTAAAGCAAAGCTCGAATCCCTTCCGCCATGCCACCGGCGAAGGCGGCACTGTGGTATGTATAGCTCCTGTTGCTGGTTATGTCATCACTCGTTCCCAATCAGTGATACAATTTGTATTATTATTTACTTTTCCCCCAGTTCGATGCGGGTCTAGCGCGCTTCCAGGCCATGCGCGTCTCAAACTATGAGCATTTCCGCCCCACAGGGCACTCCTTCCGCACGGGTCTCTTCGCCGTGGTTCTGCCCATTGTAGTTTATGCATGGGCACTGAAGACCGAACGCGATGGGCGCGAACAAAAATACCGTACAGGTCAAGTTGCCTACAAGGATCGTCAGTTCAAGTTCATTTAATTGCAATAGCGAAATTAAAAACAGAAATATGTTAACGTAAATTTGTATTTTATTGTTTATCGTTCCTTAAAGCGTTTAGCTAATACTATTTATTTATCTTCCATTTGCTTGTCGCGCGCTATTACAAAGTCCTCAAACTTCACCATATACGTGGTGCCTTTATGCCAATGTGCCGTCACTTTGCAGGGCTAAAATAGAAAAGAGGATACAGAAAAGTTTTTCAAAAATATTTCAGATCATTAAAAAAATGTACTACAGTGAATAAAATAATGAGTGTTTCAGAAGGAACGAATGATGCACAAAACCGCACCCTTGCACATTCACTGCTACATTGTTTAAGCCTTTGAAAAGATGATATTAGTTTTTGTTGAGCACGCCGAATTTTTCAGTTTTTGTTCTCCACTTATAAAGTTTTAACAATTAACAAAAAAGGTTAGTTTAACATTTAAAGTAAATTAGTTAAGAAACAACACTCAAACCCTTCTCAGCTATTCCAAAGTAGAATAAAATTCAAAAATTCGTGATGAACCTAGTAAAAGATTAACCAAATGAATTGTTTTTGAATAACCAAGTTAGTAAATTAAAAATGTTTGGAAATATATAAATTTTCAAGTGGTTCCGATCTGGGGCTGGAACCATTTTCATGGAAGTGAATCGAAGTTTCAAAATCGAACTGTAATTATAACAACCGATCCGAGCCTTCATTTTATATAGAAATAAACCCAGTTGGTTCTGAAGTCGGGTATTTTGTATGGCCGACTTATAAACAAGTTCTCAAGCTTCGAGTTAGATTGAGTTAGTTCGGAATTTAAGAATTCACTTACAAATCCACAATGGGTTAATACCGCTTCCACGATGCCCGCTGTAAAATTAGCACAATTCAGAGAGCTCTTGTCCTTGGGAACACTTATGAATGTATTAACTAGAGGCTCTTTCTCAATGATGTAATACGTTCGCTCATCATCGTTCGCATGCTCCAATTTCTCTGCCTCCTTTCCAAAGAGATTCTTCCATACGGTCGTCTTTACGAAGAGCAGCATTTGAGTTAATTTTGTTTCGCGCTTGGCGCTGCGCTCCCTTACAAAGTACAGGTCAATGATGCGTGTGCCCACATCCTGGCCTAGATCGTGTAACCTAAGGCAAGTGTATTATTACTATTTAAGAACAAACCCGAATAGCGGGCGGATCCAACTCGTACCTTGTTTGGAGTTCAGGTACTGTGAAAACGCGACTTTGGGAGTATTGAACGATTTCACTGAAGAGCAGCGCCACAATGCTTTGGGATACTTCGGATTTTCCCTTGGACAGAGGTCGATCTAGAATATTGCTGCGTGGACGCATAGATGAAATTTTTAACGCCTCAAGTTTTTCCATTTTATTTTTACGACAAAGCGTTTACAGAATGATAACAAATTGACAGAAAACAGCTGTTGGAGTTGCCAGATTTGAACATTGTGAAGCGCCAATTGTGAATGACAAATTGAAGCAACGTTTATTTAAATTCGTATCTCATCAGTTATTCTGCACGCAGCCACATTTCTTTGGTTTCTTCAAATCGAGAAACTGGATTTTTGCCCAGTAATAGCGTGGTTTCTGCTGCAATGCGGTTAAATAAGACTCGAACAGCTCGAAATTAATATCTCGTGTATATGGACAGTTGATGCTATGAAAATAAGGACATGCCTCATCTTGTATCCAACGACGTTGCTGAGTATTCTCTACAATACGGACATCCCTTATGCCCATACCTTCCATTTTCTCTTCATACATGTTGGAAGTTATATTTGAAATCGCGTCATTGAACACAGCATCTACTTTTGGCAAATTTAAGACCTCTCTTATTAACTTGTGTTTTTCCAGTTTTCGCACACATAGCAAATACCAGAGCGGCATAAAATGGAACCGTATGCATTCAATCAAGCTGGTCACACCCGATTTTCTCTTGTCCCAGTTGTGGCCCAGCCAACGCACTATAATGAAGAATATCTGCATATAAAATTTTTATTGAGTGCATTTTAACAGGAAAAGAAAGCTATCTCCGTCCTACCGAAGGCTCGCATATCCCTGCAGATGGCTTCTGGGGTATAGTAAAAATAATTATCTATCTATTCCTCTCAGCATTATGATAAAGTTATTAAACGTCGTCTATTCCATATTTCAATATCATATTTAAATTGGGGAACATATGGAAAAAGCTAATCAGCCCAAGAATAAGGCGAAGGTGTGAAAAGAATTAGGGTATAGAAAGGTGGAAAACCTGAAAATCTCTGCCAATAATGCTTAATTAAAGACACAACAGCGCCTAGGTATTCCCGGAGATACGATTGAAAGAGAAACAAATCCTTGTAATGCGCGAAATCTACTAAAAGATCAAGTCTAAGTCCTATGTACCAGAGGTGCGTATATCGCTGATGTACATAATTCAGGGATCATAGTTTGAACCTAGGTTTGTAAACAATTTTAATATTAGACCATCAAAGAGAAAAACGGACATGGGTTAAATCATACAGTTCATTACCGGAGTATATACATATACTTGAACTTTGTAGGATCAAGCCAAGTCATAATACACATCTGCAAGGATATAATAGCGTACTACTGCCAGACCTCAACTTCTGTGTTGACACATATCTCATCTGAGCTGAGCAAATAGACAAGATGCTTTAGAGGGACATCAAGAAAGTCTCTAGTAGCCACAAATGTGAGCAGAAACTTATTTATGCGAGTTAGCATTAAATTGCGCACAATATCTAGTGCTGGATTAGTCATGGACTCTACATACATAACGCAAGCGGCGGCCTCATTAAAATAATTGATGTCTTCAAAGTATTTCCAGCAGTGAATCAATAGAGCTTCAATTCTTAAATAACTGGCAGCTACAAATACGGAAACAATATTCTTGCGTTCCACTGTGGGCTCGTCGCTAAGCATCCATTTATAGATGAGCATGAATGCTTTCTGCGATACTTTGTCTTCCTGCAGCGTCACCACGAGCGGAATTTGCTCTAATTCCATAAAAAATTTGGAATAAGCCTGCAGTACAATGATATGACAATTAAAGTACATTTTGTTGATCTCTATCTGCACAGTGGTTTTTAAATGGTTTTCCACCATATAGCGTAACACCTCCCTCAAGGTAACTTTGGTCGGCTGATCGATGCTCAGCCAGTCCCGGACATCTTCAAAGTTATGTCCAAACTCAAAAAGCGATCGATTTGCAGCTGAATCTTCTAGTTCACGCTTAAAAACTCGTTCAAGATCCAAGTCCTCCGCCTTGGAGACAAGCCGGGTTACCGATCCGAGTTCATCTTCGGATGTGCTTTTCGGCGTGAGGTTGGGACTGCAACGAGTATAATTATATATTAGCAGTTTATTTAACCTTGAGCTTACTTACTTGACAAAGTGCACACTACAAGTGAGCTCACGCTTCACAGACTTCGGTTCTTTTTGACCCGATTTTCTCATAAGCTCGTCCATGTTTCTGCACAATTCTGAACAATTTATTGCTAGTTTTCTGTTCTAAATTTCTAATCAGTTCTGTTCTCTTATTTTTGAATATTATCTATATTCGAATGTATTAGTATAAGTGACAGAACTGTACCCAGTTGCCAATCACAGGTAACATTATTTCCTTCAAATACATTCAAAACAATCCCAATTCATTATGTATGATGAAATTAGGTATGGTTTCAGGCAAAAAAAAACAAAATGTTTATGAAATGAAATTTCTTAAAAAGAAAATGCTATTTTCGGCGCGTCGAAGATTACATACTCTTGCAGAGCTAAATGATATAGTATTTCGATATTAATGATTTTTGGTATTACGTTTTCAAATTTCACTTTTACATACAACTTGTAAATTTCATCAAGATACACGTTGAAAAAACAAATAGTTGTCCAACAAATTCTGAACCGATTGTTCCTATGGGAGCTATATATAGTTGTCCGATCCAGCCAGTTCCGACATATGTGATGCCTGCCAATTTCATTCACCTAGCTCAAAAACCGAGAGACTACTTTGCATATAAACAGACGGACAGACGGAAAGACGGTCATGGCTATATCAGCTTGTCTCGTCGTCCCGTTCAATAATATATACTTTAAGGCGTCGGAGATGGCTCCTTCAATGCATTACACATTTCGTGACAAAATTATAATACCCACTGCAAGAGTATACAAATAATTCGCCACTCCCTGCTACCTCTCCCAAATACAAGCATTATTGAATCCATCGGCGCAAATATTTTTAATTGAGATGGTACATAGACATCTATACTCTTGCTATTGCACTGGGGGTCGAGCAAATTCCAGAAGTAAAGAGCTTTTTCAGGCCGACAACCACGAGCGGACTAGTCGTGGGGCTGTCTCAGAGCCAATTCGCGGGAAAACCTGCTAAAACCAAATTCGAATCTAACAACTTTTACCTAACTTACCCTTTCTGCATGAAGTCACGGACGTCCTTCAACTTTAGATATATTTCTATCAAATCGTCCGCAGCACTTAGTGAATCCGCGCGTTTTAAATACACTTAGTTCAGACCTCCGTCTAGTTATCCTAGAAATCATAGACGAACCACACTTAACACTCTCTCCAATTTTATCGACAAATCGCTTCCCCATATAAAGTAGAGGTTTCTACGTTAACCAGATGCCATTGAAGCAACAATCAACAAATTTATTGAGGTGCAGCCAGAGTTTCAAGCATTTCTAAAAAATTATTTAAATTCAAACCAAACCCCATCCACAAAACATTCTTAACTTAAGTAAGAGCAGAAATATTCGACGGCGTGAATGGTTATGGTATAGACACCCAACCGACCTCATCCTCTACAAATGGCTAAACAATCAAGTCACCGAATCCTGGTATATCGGTTTCTCTCTTTTGACTCTATGTGGCGTTCACATTCATAAAATGTTATGGTTTAATTTTTCTCCAGCGATTATAAAAATAGTCCAAAGCTTTCTAAAAAGTCGAGCCTTTGGCGTACATTCAGGAAAATCTAAGTCTACAATGATATTTATCCTTGCAGGTTTCCGCAAGATTCTTGCCTTTCGCTTATTCTGTATAATTTATATACATCCGAGTTACTTAAAACTTAAAACTCTGGTTTGCTCTCTTTAACCCTTTCATAACAGAAACTTAAGGTTGAAATTGGAAAACAAAATGTTCTTATTCAGGTCAATCTACCAAGCAGTAACATTTTATGGTGCACCAGTATGGTCAGACATAGCCAAATGTTATATAAACAAGCTGCTGGTCAGCCAAAATAAAATCTTAAAAATCATTTGTAACCATCACTCTATTGATGTACATTGTCGAGACAAAATCGAAATGGTAGATTCCAGGTTAGCCACCTAGTTATAAGTTTATCTTTTAAGTAATCACGGCGTTTTTTCATTTGTATTTTCTCCCCAATTAATTAAGTCACTTTTCACACTTTATCATTCCCTGGTACAACTATATACATATAAGGCATGCTAATATTCTTAGTACTAGTCTAAATAAAAATGAAATAAATCTATTCTAAGCTAAGCCCAATAAAACTAAACTCGAATAATGTTCATTAAAAGTTAATTATAAAAAGTCGTACCGAAAAAAAAAAAAAACGTTAGAAAAACGTGTTTTGCATCGGCCGGGAATCGAACCCGGGCCGCCCGCGTGGCAGGCGAGCATTCTACCACTGAACCACCGATGCTTGTTGCTCTGGGTGTGACAATCTCGCAATATTAATTCAAAACTCTGATATTCATATGAAAATGTCGAAACATAGAGTTGCCAGATTGGAATAAAGTGGAATTTAGTTCGTTATGTTTATTAAATTGTGTTTTATTTGTTTGTTTTTTTTCTTGTTCACATTTTTAAATACATTTATATGAATAAATATATCATTTATTTTATTTACTTTTTAATGCCATCTTTTATATGCGGCTACTTATGCATATAGTACATTTATGGGAATTTCATTTTATATATTGATTTTTTTTATTTATTTATTTTTTTTTTTTTTAAACAGAAAAGTTGATTGAAAAATTGTAGTTTCTATTTTGGTGTTCAACAAATTGCTGCCATTAACTATTAATCTCTAGAAATCTTTTGATAAATAATATAGCGAATAATATTAGCTGTTGTTGCTGATATCTTTGATTTCTAGTATCTTTATACCCTTCCAGAGGCTATTATTTTGTTATTTATTTATTCATTCAGAAATTTCATTACTCTTTTGTATGCACAGTTAAAATTTCAAATTTATACACACATTTAATATATACTCTATATGTGTATCTTTGTATGTATTGGTATGCTCGCGGATAGATTTATATGTATGTTAAAATTATTGTAGCTTTAACTAAACAATAAAAAGTAATTTTAAATTATATATGTATGTATTTATGTATATTTAACATTTTGTACTTTTTGTTGAGTGTTTGTTCTTTGTCCAAGTTCAAGTTTTGTTATTTTGTTTGTTTCTTTGCTTTTGTGGTAGGTTTTTTGATCTAAACAACTTTATTTTCGTTCAATTTCTTTTTAGACACAACAATTGCCCGCTTTTTTCTTAGAGGATTCGTTTTAAATATAATGTTTTGTTGCTTTTTTTAATGTGTTTTGCACAACCTTTGCTTATTTTTGAATAAATATGCATTTATAGTAAGAAATAAATTAATGCTTTTTATTATTTATTATTATTATAAATTTAATTTTGAATACACAAAAATTACTTAGGTTCTTTGCACATAAGTATTCATTTTTCATGCATTCTTTAATACGTTTTATTTTTTACACATATATATATATATAGCTGCATATATAAGTTTGTTGGATTTTTTTTTTTTTTTTTTGGAAAACACTTAAATATTTTATTAATGCCCCACTCTACAAATAGGGAAATTTACAATGTCTTTTAAAAGCATCGAAATTGCCCATTTGCATTAACAAAAATTACAAATTGTTTATTATTATTTGTAGGTTAGTTTAAGCGACGCAGACGCACAATTTCAACGGTTTGGTTTTTTTTTCAATGCAAAGTTTTTTTCCATTTTTTTTATCTATTTATCTAACAGAAATTTTTGAAACAAAAAGTGTACTTTTTTAGCAAAAGAAATATTTTGAATCTTCATGAGCCCTAAGAAGAGTCAAAAACATTCTTTTTTAATATAAATGAGGTTTACATATTTTTTTAAAAAAAATTTTCTTGAAAAATTAATTGTGTTAAGCATTTGAAAATGCAGCTGTTGCATATTGACGTTCTTCGCTTTCTTGAGTTAAACAACAATCTGTAATTCTTTAGCGGGAATTATATTAGTTATATATTTTATTTTATTTTTTTTTTATTGTATTTCATTAACAATTTCTTGTTGTTGCGATATTTGCGCTTTGAGTTGTCTTTCTGTTTTTTTAATGCAAAATTTGCGCACGCTACTTTCTTAGATAGGGGGAAAACTCTCTGTCAAGACGTTAAAACTATAATCAAATTGGAATTAAGCACAGAAATTTATATTTGCATAAAACATAATAGCTTTCGTGCGTTGCCTTGGTTTTAATACTGTTCTCCAATTTCGAATTGCAGACAAAATGGTAAGTAGCAAAAAACTTAACAAACTAAAACAAATGAATATCTTCTTTAAACATATACATATGAACATATGGTACGTAATTTTAATAAATATATATATAAAACTAAACAAGTAGCCCGGTTTTTACAAAATCATAATTAAGTGACAGCTCTAAAAGTAAATTACAATTATAAATGATAATATAATATATGTACTTATGTACTTATAAAAGCGTTTGTATCTGCTCTACTGATGTATATACAATAAATTATGGCAAATCAATTGGAGTTACAAAACGATGAAAACTCAAACAAACTGGCAACTAAAACTGGCAATAATGATGGGGGGGACAACCGGACAACAGCTACGACAGTGACGACATTCTTGGTGTTGGTATTTTGAGTCGATGTCGTTGTCATTATTGAGGTTCTCTTAGAACATTAGGCGCCCATAGTCGTTCTGGGCGGTCTTATTGCTGCGCGGCTGCATCAGATACAGCGGTTGCGGCGGTTCCTGGGGCGCTCCGAGGCTGTGGGACAGTTCCCAGTTGTAGAAATGCCTTTGCGGTTGCGGCTGCGACTGCGATTGGCGCTGTTTTAGCCGCAGCAGCTGGCGCTTGTAGTTGTGCTCATCGGTTTGCGGCTGCGAAAGCGGATTCGGTTGGTGCTCGTTTCTGGGCCTGGTGCTGGGGTCGTCATCGTACTGTCCTTGCAATCTAGCCTCCAAATGTCAGACATGCGGTTTATGGCGGCCACCGCACACGCCGCATTGAACGCCCATCCAATGGCAAGCACGCAGCGGCGGATAGCACCACAAACAGGGCACAATCAGGGACAGCAGCGCCAGGCCCAACCAGCGCTTGCTGCAACCCGCCTCACCGACAGTACAATCGCACGGATGTTGCGCCGTCTCACCCTCTGCATCGCTCAAGCAATGATAAATCATGCAACGTGCACAGCCCAAGCCGGACATGCACTCGTACCCACTCCGAAACGGATCTGGAGCATATTCACAGGCGCCACGCCCATTAAAATCATCATTGTACAGCTCATGACAATACCGACACCGCAAGCGTGTTTCTTTCTTGAGTATGTCCGCCACATTGGGCTTGTGCAGCGGTTTGTTCACAACCGCTGGAGCCGAAGTTTGGGCAGCGGCCATCGCTTGTGCCGCCTCTAGGGCATTACGCTTCTTCAGGGCACTGATCGACTCCCGTCGCGCATTCAGCACCTGCGCACCTACTGGCTGCTCCACCACAGGATAGTTATAGTCATGGTGCACAGCCGTCAGTGTTACGTATGAATAGTTTTCGCTGGGCGCTATTTGACCGGCAGGCGGCGGCGGCGGCGGTGTGTCCGTTGAGCCGGCCGCATTATTGCTGACGCCGCCCGGAGCCGTTGATGTTTTGTCCGTCGATATGTAGTGTATGGTTGCCGCTGGTAATTTTTCCGAATCTGAATTGTTGCTGTAGCTATCCTTATGGCGATCGCTGACGCTTTCTGTAAATATGCAAAATATGAGTTTCCGGACAAAACAGAAATACTTTCAAAGCTGTTATTTAATTTACTGTGACTTTTTTCGCTGCCTTCAGGGCTTGAATGTATCTTTTGCAAGCTTTCGCTTTCCACAGGTAAGTCCAGGGTCTGTACGGATATTTAGATATGCAATTAGAAATCAGTTTCAAATTTCAATGTTTATTATAAAAAACTCACCATGAATACATCATCTTCACCAACCGAATCATATTTGGTTAATGGTGGGCATATTATAGTGGGATTTGATTTGGCCAGTCCTGTATTGTTGTTTTTTTGGAATACGTAAAAAATGATTTTAGTCTTATTTTTAGCCATTGTCATTTTTCAATCAATTGAGAATAAGGCACACAGAGTAAATTAATCATGAAGCTTTTAAAGAGCATTAGAAATCATTTTAAAGAGAAACAGCGTAGAATTTAAAGTGTGTTTAAGGAATTTTAGACTCAAGATTTATTTCCATATTTTGAATTGGTTTAAGTGAAAAATATATTTCTATGTGACTTGTGTGTGCTGCATTTTCCTTGAATATTGCATCAATTATACATTTTGCAGATTGAAAAGTCTGTTAAAGTCAATCATAACTGTGCCTTTCGGGGAAACCCAATATTTATGTGTATTACATATTCTTGTATTTTATTTAATTTAAGCTTTAGACTTGAGAGTATGCATGTATATCTCTATGGGAAAAAGCAGCACACACTAATTAACTAAGTTAAAAGAAACCTCATAAAGCACTTACCAATTTTATTTTTAAATTATATAATATTAATAATATTTGATGTTGATTTTTATGCAAAAGTTTTTTGTTTTTTGAATTTTTCAATTTTGAAACAAAGTTTACATTTCCAATAAAATGGTTTATGATTTGTTAATTTGGTTTGTAGCAAGTTTAAAAAAGTAGAGCATAAAACATTAGTTTTCCATTAGTTAATGAAGGCAAAAATACTAAACGCAAAATCTAAAGGAGACAAGGTGTAAAAAGGACTTTCAAACTACAGTAGTGTATACGAGTAATATATATATATATATATATATATATGTACATATATGCAGAAGAAGGGGGGTATAAAAGCGTATTGTGTAAAGAGATTCTGGGTGTTTTCTTATAAGCGACATGCACAGCTAGATTGGGGATCAGGTGGATTGGAGCCTTATATGTATGTAAGCTGGTTTATAAGTAAGTAAAGCCTGATGCATACCATCAATTAGTTCATTATAGGCGCGCAGTACACCTTTGTCAAAGGCTCGCGCATCAGCTGCTGTTTGAAAAGTTAGACCGTTGCGCTGTTTCCCAGCGCGCCAATGATGAAATGTGGGCATTACTTTGTAATACTTCAAATCACGATTGATGACACAGCTTAAAATGACCTGCAAATTGAAGAAATTAAAAGAGCTTTAGCGTTTTCATTCATTTTGCATTGCATACAAAATCATAAAAAAAAATAATGGTTGCTTCAAAATTAATATCATACTAGATAAAACTAAATATAGAAACTCTAGAAATTAAAGAATTATTTGCCATCATTATCTTTTTTGCAATTTCTCTATATCTAACAGCCTTGATCCATTCATTCTATACATCCGCATGGATATTTTCAAACACAAGGTTGCCCAACTGAAAAACTGGATATTGTATTGAAGGAGGCCTCTCCGACCCCATAAACTATATATATTATTGATCAGGAAGACTCGTATCCGACTGCCTGTCCGCTTGTTTCCATCTCTCAGTTTTTTGGAGCACTATATCTAATGGCTACCATAGAACGAACAATCCCTTCAAAAGTTTTTATATAAACACCTCTTTTGCTTTTAAATATCTTTATGATCTTTTAAATTTATAACTTAGTTGTAACCGTGTGTTACCTTAATGCTATTTAAAATCTGTTAAGATTAGACTACTAAATAATGTAGCTGCCATAAGAACCATCGGCCAACATAAATAATTTGAACAATCATTTTAAAATGACTATTCTAGGGTACGACAAAGATATAATTTCCTTACTAGTTTATTTTAGGAGTTTGCAAATGAATAGAGTACAAATAATTATACACTATTAAATTCTTGTTTCAGACAATAATTGTACTTTGAAGAAACTGGCCAAAAGATGGTTTGATTTAAATTTCTAGGCTCATTCACTATTGCACCAAACAGATTCAAATCTTTTTGATATTATAAATAAAAGTCATACATATTGTAAAGTCGTGAAACACAAAAAATCTTGCTGGAGTAAAACCATTGTCACTTACACTTTGATCGGAGATTCTTTGCCCATAGATAATGTAGTCATGACCCGATGCCAATGGGGATAGTCTAGCACGTTTTCGTATTGAAACGTTTGCCAGACCACCCCCGGCCAGCGGTAGCCAGCCCTCGGTGCTCTCGTCTCTGGTCATTACCTGTGCGCGTACTGTAACTAAGAAGTCGCTGCAAAGTATATAAGAAAAAAAGGGTATACGATAAGTAATGGAATAAAATTAAAAAATTCTTGTTAATATCGATTGGCAGTGATAAGCACCTGTTATACTTGCGCTTTATGCTTAATTTGTGGTAACAAACGGCGGCCATTGCTGCTACTCAGCGACTGGGGCTGCCTGTGTCATAACTCTTATCTATATCCAACGAGGGATGGATAACTTAAAAGTGTCGCTAATTTGGTTAATTCAATTTTTGGTCAATGAAGCCATAGCAAGCTGAGCGCACACGTCGACTCCATATGCACCTGTCTCACTTACGAGAAATCCAGCATAAATTAACAAGGAATAGTGACATAGTTAAGTATGCACGACTAGGATATACTCTACACACATTTTTTTAAATATTTTACATACAAAGATGACATTTAAAAATAATACCATTTACATTTTTATCTCTTTCTGACTGCTATAAGTTGAAATGTTTGGGACTCCAATTCAAGTTCATCTTTCTTTTTTTTTTTGTAGGTGATGACAAGTTTAGGGTCCTCAGCCATAAAATCTTAATTTACTCTTTTTATCCATTTTCAATGGGTACAGAGTATAAAAATAAATATGTATAAGTCCTTCGCTTTAAAAATACCAACACTCATACACCCACCCACATTCGCTTATATACAAATATATATGTATATACCGAAACGAGTTCACTCATTGATGTATTGTTTCCGCTTGCTTATGAGTGTGTGTGTGTGTGTGTGTGTCTAATAAGGGTAGGAAAAATATTCAAAATAAGAATCTGTGAGCCTTCCATTTTTGATTTCATTCTTGAAAATCGCAGCTATTGCAGAATGGGCGGTAGTACGGAGTGTATCCAGGCCCTAAAGGAAGCGAGCAAAGCAAGTCACGACCTGCGCAGACGTTTGAAGTGGAGTTTTAAGCGTGAAGTTACTCAATGAAAAAAGCTTTTAGAGAGTTTTTGTAACTCGTCTCCACAAACTCTATTTGCCTGCGCCTGTTACTATCTCTGTGTCTGTGTACTGTGTACACGCTGTATACACAAATTTGTCCTAGATTTCAATAATTTTACAGAATGAACATGGCCAGCGTCTTCCAAAGTAGACGAGAACGACGTCATAGCTGTGTCAAGGACTGGCTAGTGGCAATCACAGTCGCAGGTTGCATTGCGCCAAGGCGCATTTATTTCAATCTGATAAAAGTATGTATGTGTATGTACATTTTATGTATATATACCTACATATATACATACAAGCCTACATATGTATGTATATGACCATAGTTTATACAAGAGATGGGCGCGTGACTTCATTCTCGAAATGCAAGTAATACAAATTGTGAAATCACGGCAGTCATTTTTTTTTATATGAATTGCCATTGAAATGTGGGAATTTTCAAAAAAGACATTGGGAGACTTGATTGCGATATTATAAAATACAAAATTTTAAAATAAGCTAAAGCAGTTTAACTAAAAAGAAACTGCATTTTCATATTAAATAATATCAGAACTGTAATAAAAATATTCGACCATGTCAAAGAAAAAATCAACTCGTGATTGTGCGTGACGTGAATCAAAAATCGGTCATGCGCTTATCTCTAGTTCATACTCAAGGTGAGGCGCACACGTCAGCATGTCTGGCCAAGGATATTCATGCGGCTGCCATGCCATGAATGAATCTTGTATTATTTACAGTACGACAGCCCTAGATAACTTTATGTAATTTGAATTTATGTAAAAAGCTTTTAGCGGCGCTAGACCAAGTGGCAACTTCACGTTTGTTAATAGAGTTGCCACTATGCTTGCTAAAGAGCAGGAGAGCAGGCATACACAGGCACACAAGCATTAACTCCACCAATGACATACACTAGAGCCTGCCTCAAGCAAAAATTAAAAGTGCCAAATCAACAACAAAGCCCCAAATTGGCAAACTCTCAACAGAGCGCATGCGTGGGAAACGGAGACAAAGAGAGAGAGAGACCAAATGAGAGCCGGGCTCCAATTCCTGTGTTACTTGATGCGTGTGTGTGTATGCACAAAGCAACGGGACCCTGTCGCTGTCAAGTGTCAAAGCATTTTCCCTATGATCTGCAAAACTAAACATGTATGTACGTAGGAATGTGCATACATATATCTGTATGTATGTATGCAGATGTAAGTACACAGACAAACTTGTAAAGTTTGTTGTTTTTGTAAAGCACAACTTAGCAGAGCATTTGGTATTTTGCAGACTTTTTTTATTGCTTGAGAGTGCTGCTACTGCAACACCCACATTTGTATCTATACATATATACATACACATGCATATACACGTATATACATATTTATGTATGTATGTATGCACATATGTAGTGCACACAGTGTTGGAAACTGCAGCAAGGACAAACTGAAAATATGAATGAAGAGCACCAACTTAAAATTTACCACACTATAAAATTGTCCCGTTGCCACTCATATGTCTTGTCGTTAATATTCCTATCATACTGTCATCATTTCTATATAAATATAAATATATTGAACTAGAGATGTGCGCGTGAGATCGCTGCATATTATGTAAAACACCCAAAACAACAATTAAGTGCACTAATCCGTGTGTTCGACAATACTAATCAGACATAAGTAGCTGCAATATCGATACATTTTATTTTTAGTGTAGTGAAGCACGATTCTCGGATTACGTGTATTTTGTGCGTTGATCTAGTATGTACATGTATTTAAATATTTAATAAAATTAACTGCAAGAATTATAGAACCAAATCTTTCCATGAGGCACCGTTACTACTTGGTAATAGAATTTTGTATCTGATCGCACGACGTTAAATGGAACGCGAAAGGCCAAGATTCGAGGAACTTTTGTTTCCCTTAAAATATATAGATTTGATTCAATAAACCCTAGTTTTTACTTTTAATCAATTATCAAGACATTTAGTTTTCATCATTTCAATTCAATTCCGATTTAAACTGCAATATACGAAATTATCCGTTTCGGATTCACCCATGTGGTTCGAATCGGTTGTGCAGTTTGTAGCCTTGATTCTTTTTTACAGCACACGATTTTTACGATTTTCATTACAAGAACAATGTACAATATAACACCCGAAGGCAAGACATGAATGAAACTAGAAGAACCTTGGGTGTGTGTGTATTGTTGCTGTTGCTCAGACGATACGCAAATGGAATACCTAAAGTGCTTTAGCTATAGCTATAGCTATGCTATAGCCAGTAGCTGTTTCGGTTGTGTTGTAAAAGCTTCAATATGCGGCACAAAAAAAAAAAAAAAAAAGAGACGAAGGAAACGCGACAAACGAGTAGTGACATCATTTTCATGGGGCGCTACGCTTTAAACAGAAAGAAAAACAATTAGGAAAACAAGCTAGTTGCTGGCATTCCATTTCATTCATTAAAAGTGGCGACAGACAGACTATGTGGAGACGATATATGTAAGTCTACACGTATATACATTTCTGCATACCCATACAAATGTAAATGTCTTTTATTGACCAGACAAATGAGTCACATTTCATTCATGCCCAACATGCTTCTCGTTCTTTCATTCAATAAATATATTTGTTAGTAATTCAGTTCGTTATAAATTTGCGATATATAATAGGAGTAGTTGTCACAATTGGGGAAATTGATCCAAATAGAGCTGTCGACTGCCTATAGTCTATATTTTTTGCATCGATTTTTGTAATATGCGGTATGATATTGTAGACAAACAGTGTATTTAAGCAGAATTACAAAAAAAAAATAAACTAAATCAAATTGTTATAATCAAGAACATTAATCGATTTTTGTAATTTTCGTTTTTAAGAATTAACAAAAGTAAAATGGGCTTTTAAATAGTTTGGAATATATTTAGTGTAATGCTGAAGACTAATTGATATAATGAAGAAAGCATCAATGTATTAAACACAATTCATATTATCGATACTATCGATATTATTCCACCCTTAGATACAAGTGCATGAAACATAATGAAAACGCTGCAAATTAATCTGGCAACGCTGTAAGCTGGACTTAAAGCTTTTCGGCAAACATTCCAATATCGAAATATGTATGTGTCTACTATTTACTTATTATGTACTAAGGCTGGGGATTTTTACTTACCTTTCATGTCCTTCTGTCATGATTTGTAATCAGAAAGATTCTAATATAGCAGCGTATAGTGTCGGTGTTGTTCTTGTTGGTGGCAAAATACACCATGATTAAAGCATAAAGACATTCAGAGCCTGCTGCTGCACAAACTTTCGAAAACGAATGACAACAGCAACAACAACAATGATGATGGTGATGGAAAGGAAATGAAACTGTAGCTACATAAAAAGCTGGGTTGAAGCTTTCAGATGAAAAGATGGCTGCAGATAACTGGAGTACTACAGCTGACGTGTTGTTGTTGCTGCTGCTACTGCTTTTGCTGTTGTTGTTGGTGGTTCGATTTGTTGCTTTGTTGAGTTTTTTTCTCTTTTCGTTTTGTTTCTTTTCTTTTTTGGCACTGCTTTATTACTGTTTAGTGTTGCACACAGATTTTGCTGCGAGTAAATAATTTGCATTAATTTTAAGTTGGTTTTAAATTTAATTGAATTTTTTATTTTTAATAAAGCAGCAGACGGCGACGAAAGGGCGACTTTTACTTTTTCAATACACTCGTAAGCTCACACATACGCACGCACATACTCATACACATACACATACTTGCACACTAGCGCACTCGCACACACTATGTGGGCGTGTAGACAAACACTGTGGAAAAACTTCATGGAGCACGCACATACATGTCCGAATTTTTCCAAGCAACAAAGATGTAACAGGCATCTCAACTAGAGAGAGAGACAGATAGAGAGCTAGCCAGGGAGCGCGCGCAAGGCTGAGCCTGTATTCCAAATTGAGAGAGCCCGTTTTAGTCCCTGTGAAAACAACAACAATACAGTTATATACAAAAGCTTAGTGTGCGCCCTAACAAAAAAAAGAAGAAAAAACAAAATCGAATGCTTTTTATATTATACACTTGTACACAAGCAACTGGCAGCTGGACAACTTTTATTCAACTTAATATTTTCATCTTTTGTTGTTAATTGTTGCATTTGCAAAACCACTTTGCATCATGAACAAAAATTCATTCATATATTCCATCAAGGCTACAGGCGCTTTTCATTCTCTCTCCCTCTCTCTTCAATTTCTGTGCAGCTCGCGCTCTGCTTGGCTCTCTCGCTTGCGCGTAGCGCGAGCACACTTCGCTTGCGCACACATATACAAAAAAAGGTAACACACACACACACGCACAGAAAGTGAGGTAGAACGTTTTTTGGGCGATTTCTCCATGTATACACACATATAGCTATAGATATATATATATAATATATATATTTTTATGTAGTATGTATATATTATGCATATAAAAATTTGCTTTTTAATTTACACATAACATATGCAATAACTACTTTTTTGAAGGCTCTTATCTGCCAATTGTTTACAATCTTCAATTTTT
Source organism: Drosophila repletoides (assembly GCA_018150835.1). Taxonomy (NCBI): domain Eukaryota; kingdom Metazoa; phylum Arthropoda; class Insecta; order Diptera; family Drosophilidae; genus Drosophila; species Drosophila repletoides. The sequence goes on along the minus strand of JAECWQ010000089.1, from coordinate 24,373,144 downwards.
TTTGCACTTTTTATTTGGAAGTTTTGACTTGAAGGAGCTGGACTGGCAGGTGCAGCTGCGGGTGAGAGAGTCAGAGGGAGAAAGAGCAGGGAGGTTAGGGATAGGGAGGCGTAGTGTATAGGAATTTTTCTCTATTGGATAACAGCTTTTCGCATTTTATACTGTTTAGCACGTTTCTTTAGTTGCACACACATTATACAGTTATTTTTGTCAATTGTTTTCTTTATTCTTCGCTTTTTTGCACAAATTACAACTTGTCTCTTCGAAGGCATTTGCAACTCTGATCTGCGTTGGCTGGAATATTTCCTTTCCTTTTTTCATTTACTTTTTACATTTTAGTTTTAATTTGGAGATTGTTTTTCTTGTTTATTTTACATTTACTTTTCACTTTAATGAATAATTTAATAACTTGGCTTTTGCCATTTTATTTCAGATTTATGCGGATTTGACACTTTTTCTTCTTCTTAACGAAAAGAAAGAATGAAATTCCAAATAGAAATGTTATTTAACATAACAGCGACATAACAGAAACGTTGGTGAATTGACATTAACAGTGGAATACTGGAAATACTTGGGTAACCAGGACCATTAGATGAAAATAAATTAATCAATTCTTTATTATTGAATTATTGTTAGCTTAATTTAATTAAAACACATATATACTTTTTATTTTTAGACCTGTTTAGTAAAAGAAGCCGGCTTGAATTTAAAATTCAATTGGTGCAAAATTGTCGATAAATAAACCAAATATTGATTCGTTGTTGTACCTTGAATTATACTTTTTAATACCATTGGAAAGATGTGTTTATTGGAACTATACTAAATAAGCTTCAAATATAATAAAGCTGCATAAATACAAGGAATTTATTTTAAAACCATTTTAGCCCGGTTATCGATTACAAGTAAGTACTCAACACAGTGACCCATTCATCTTATAAATTAAATGTTAGAGTTCAAAAAAATTAAGAATGACTTGAATTAATTTAAATATGTTATATATAAATACAAAAATAAATAAAATAGATTTTACCAATGATAACAAAAACATACAAACGTATGTATTGCAACCATTTTCGTTCGATACGGTGACTGTGACTTTGTCGCAGTTACTATCGAAGAATATCGATAAGAAAGGCGATACATTGAGGTACTTGTTACGAGTAGCAGGTAAGTATTAAATATCGCTCATTCTAGCATTAACATTTCCTTTTTTACGTGCGTGTGTGTGTTGATGATTGCTGGGAATTGGCTGCCTTGTGTAATTTGCAAATAAGTCGCTGAAAATGGCTAAAAAGAAAAGTGAAGAGCATTCGGGACCCGATGCAAACGATAGTGATTATACTGAGGAACCCAATTTCGATGATCCACCAAATTTCGTTGACAACATCAACGATGAAGGCAAGTTGAACTCTGCCAGCGCAGCACACGCGCCGCCTATTGCAAAAACAAACATAACCTCAATTATGCGCTTTTCCTTTATGCGCCCTATCAAAAGCCAAATAACATGATATTAATACATTCCTACAGATCTGATGGGCGATTTTCTGGCCCAGCGTCCATCGGAAGCCGATGGCGTTGAGAGCGTTGTTGTGGTCGATAACATGCCCAAGGTGGAGCCAAGCCGCCTCGATAAACTAAAATCGGTTATCAACAAGCTCTTCTCCCACTGCGGTGACATCGTCAACGTAGTCTACCCAGTCGATGAGGACGGCAAGACCAAGGGCTATGCCTTCATGGAGTACAAGCACGCAAGCCAGGCTGAGGAGGCAGTCAAGAAACTCAATGGCCATCGTCTCGACAAGATTCACACCTTTGCTGTTAACTTGTTTACAGACTTCCAAAAGTAAGTATTCAAGTTATTGTCTTTTAAACTTAGATACAACAGATCCAAACTGCTTTAAATGTTTTACATTTAAATATATGCAACGAAAAATATTTTTTTTTTCTTGAATTCTAATTGTATTAAAATTAAGTTTGAATTTAGTACGTTTTGGATACTTAATCGTACTAAACTTAAATATAGTTTTCGTATACCCTTGCAGAGGGTAGTATAAGTGTGTTGCAAAATGTGAAATGCATTTACGGACGCTGCTGCGACTCAGGATAATGAAGCATGCCTATATAGCCATGTCCGTCTGTTAATATACAAACTAATCTCAGCTTGAGAAAAGGAATTTACTATGTTGCGGGCAGCCCATATGTCGGAACCGTCCGGATCGGGCAACTATATCATATAGCTCCAAAAGGAGCAACCGGTTCAATTGTTGAATTGAAATGCAATTTTTTCTGAAGATATTTTGATTTTACTTACAATTCCAAGTTGAAATTAATTTAATTTGTAATAATTGACAAAAATTGAGACCTCATAATTGGTATGACATTGAATAATAGAAAAATATATTGGTTATATGTATCCATTACGGTCGGTTCCAACATCTGTACTGCCTGTGGCGAAAAGAAGCATCGATGCCGAGGCTCATTCACTTACATCAGAGACTAGCTTACAATAAAGTAGACAATCGGATATGATTTTATCGAGTCCTCTTATCTATGCAACTTATGTCCATATCGTAAATGTATTAATACAATAATTTAATATTATTTTTTTTCAGGTATGAAAATATACCGGAAAAGTGGGAGCCGCCAACGGTTCAACCTTTTAAGGTACAGAACGATCTGTACAATTTTATTAATGATCCAGATGCTTACGATCAGTACTGCGTAGCGGCGGAAACTTCACCTAATTGTGTACAGGTTGGATTCTGGCAGAATACACTGCCGGAACCCAACGAACTAGAGACGCGTGAACGTTTCACAGATACGTTTGTTAAGTGGTCACCTCTGGGCACCTACGTGGTCACCTTCCACAAACCAGGAGTTGCTATTTGGGGCGGCAGCAGTTTTCAGAAAATCCAAAAGTTTCCGCATCCTGGCACCCAATTCGTTGAGTTTTCGCCTTGCGAGAATTATTTGGTTACCTACGGACCGACAGCCACGGGCCAGAAAATCATCATTTGGGACATACGCACCGGTGCAGAGAAGCGCTCCTTTATAGCGGATGGAATGTCAGTGCTGTCAATGTTCCGTTGGTCGCACGATGACAAATTTGTGGCGCGCATGGGCGAGAACTCGATACACATCTATGAGACACCTTCGTTTTATTTGCTTGATTTGAAATCAATCAAAATTCCCGGTATACGCGGTTTCTCGTGGTCACCCACGGACAATGTGATTGCCTACTGGGTCGAGGAGCAGAATCAGATACCCGCACGCGTCACTCTAATGGAGATTCCGAAGAAGCGTGAGACACGAAACAAGAACCTTTTCCATGTGGCCGATTGTAAGCTGCATTGGCAAAAATCGGGCGATTATCTCTGTGTCAAGGTTGATCGCTATTCCAAACTAAAGAAGGATAAAAAGGAGCTCGATGTTAAGTTTCTGGGCATGTTCTACAACTTTGAAATCTTTCACATGCGCGAAAAAGAAGTACCAGTCGACTCGGTAGAAATACGCGAACTTATTCTAGCTTTTGCCTGGGAACCTATTGGCAATAAGTTTTCCATAATACACGGTGAGCCGAACTCCGCCAATGTCAGCTTCTATGAGGTAAACAAGGGCGTCAAGCCGAGCTTGGTAAAGCGTTTGGAGAAGAAGTCCTGCACGCATTTGTTCTGGTCGCCACGTGGTCAGTTTATAGTAATGGCTAATCTGACCATGGGCACATTTGAGTTTGTGGATACAACCAATGATTATATCATCAGTGCGTCTCCTGATCATTTCCGCGCCTCCGAGGTTGAGTGGGATCCGACCGGACGCTATGTAGTCACTGGGGTCTCGTCGTGGAAAGTGAAAGAAGATACGGGTTTCAACATGTACACCTTCCAGGGACGCATCATCAAGCGAACCATTTTAAAGAACTTCGTTCAATTTCTGTGGCGTCCACGTCCACCGACCCTGCTCAATGAGGAGAAGCAGAAAGATATTAAAAAGAACCTGAAGAAGTACTATCCCGTCTTCGAGCAGAAGGATCGCCTACGCTTGACCCGCGCCTCCAAGGAATTGCTCGAGAAGCGCTCACAGCTCCGCGAAACCTTCATGGAATATCGCACCAAGCGTATTGCCGAATGGAAAGATCAAAAGAGTCGTCGCGTCATGCTCAGAGGGCGTAAGTTTCTCTTTCTGCATCGCAACATACTTTCACTTTCACAACAATGCTTTCATATTTTACTTTACAGATGTGGATACGGATAACTTGGAAACGGATGAAGTAGATGAGGAAGTTGTTGAATTTTTAGTCAAGGAAGAAATAACCCTGCTAGAGTAGACGACTCCCTACACTCCGCGCCCACGTCCCATCTATTTTCACATCCTGTGAAACTGGTGTCTCAGATTTGCGTCGAAACGCGACTACGCCCCGACGTCCTTCACTTGTCGGGCTTCTTTTTCCAATTTCCAAACACGTAGCGCGTCTTCAATATTACAAATAGGACTAATAATATTTAAAAGCTTGCGTTACATACATATGCACCCGTAATACATACATAAATAACCATTTAAATTTGAACCTTAAGCTCAAAAGTAACGTCACTTATAATTACAGACTAACCGAAATCAAGCTAGCGAACAACTTAATAACTTGATAAATTGAATTAAGCAAATCCTATATAAAATCATGCCCGAGGCCGCGTTATCAAACATTAAAAGTAAATTTGCATTGTATTTGTATGTTATCAGCAAAAAGAAAAGGAAAACGAATTACCGCTTATATTCTTATTGGGGAGGGGAAACAAACTAGCAAGGAAACGCGATCTACTCTAAAAATGCAACACATTGTTCTTTCTCAATCGATTTTCCTGATAGGAGGCTATTTTTAGAGATTGAATCATTATATATGATTGGTTCCAATAACTGCTGATGAAAAAGATATGAGTCAACTCTAAAGTTTTATTAAACATTTTGCACTTGGGCTGGTATTGCCGAACAATATTTATTTATTTTAAACTCTAGCTTGAATTTAAAACTTTTCAAACATGCAAGTGTAAGGTGCATACAAATTGTGTGATCCACCACCGAAACAATCTTCAATGCTGGGCAGTTGTCCGCTGCAGTGGGGCTTGTAAACCGACCAGGCACTCCAGCCCTGGTTTTTTTTGATTTTCTGGGCGCACCTCACTGCGGCATCAATATTATCTGTACGTAGTGCAGCACAGTCGACATTGCAGCCATTGTATTCTGAAGGATTCTGCGACTTGCACCAGTAATTATCGTTGATTTGGAATATACCGTGATCTTGAGAGCCATCTGAATTGGGTGGTCCCACCACCCAGGTGCGGTAACTGCTCTCATGCTCCGCAATGCAAACCCAAGTAGCCAATTCATTTCGGGGAACCCCCAAATTATATAATTCTCTGGCCAGGGTGCAACGCTCAAATGTTCGACGCCCTCCGACGGCAACCGCCAACAACAGCAATAAAAGACCGAACGATTTCATAACTGCGACTGCACTTTGTTTCGTGTCAGCGATCAACTGCTTTTGAAAAGGAAAACTGAGAACACAGTGCTTTTATATCAAATAACATTTTTGCTGTTCTTTCTTCTTCTTGCTTATCTACTACAAAGTAGTAGATAAGAATATACAGTCACAGTAGTATTCGGATTATTCATTTTTTGCAGCAAAATTCGCGGAAAGATATATTCTTTTACATTGCTACTTCGGTGCTTGTATTTTATGGTGAATTTTGAAATTAATTTTCATTAACATAAGAGGGAAACCTTCCCTCTTGCCAGCCAGCTCTGTCCTGTTACATACTCTACTCTTCGGGGAGTTGCCATGGCAACCATGGGGTTATGCACCCGGTAGAAAGTCCAAACAAACTGTCAAGCTGTCTACTGTCAGTTTAGAGTACAAGCGAATTTCTTTAAAATTGTACTAATTAATAGAAAGTGAAAAAATATGAATTCAGAGGGTTCCCCAGTCAGGAGAAAGAAAACTAAAAAGAAGCGCAAAACTAAAACAAGCCACTCCTACCGCAAAACCGAGAGAGAAGTGCAGTTGTTGTTGTCCCATAATAGAAGTCGCGTTGGACTGCAAACCTTTCAGGAGGAACTGGAAGCAAGAAGCCTACAGTTTTTCCATGGTTCAGGAGAGGGTGGCGAGAATGCTGCCACAAAGAGTGTTGGGAATAAGGGTAAGGAGGATGTTCTTCCTCCAATGACTGGAAACTCATCGCCAACCGCTTTAGCTGAGACATTTATACAAATTGATATAAACGAACCAGCTCTTATCAGCTCTCGACTGTACCTAGAACATCATTACCAAGACGAGAGTGCACTGTATACACCTAGCGACAGACTGCATCTGCCCCAACAGTTGGCAGATTGTGAGCCACAGTGCACGCGTTCACAGATTCGCATGTTAAATCGCTATCAAGAGGAGTCCAGAGCGCATGGAGGCAAACTGAGTAATGAACTGATACGAGCGCTTACACAGACTGAATCGGGAACTGGACGTTTTGTGATCGATTCAACGCTTTATCGCAGCATTTCTGAGAAAGAGTTCAAAAGTGTCTTCCTGGCGCCGTTGCCCTTGACTCAGTTCCAGGGATTGCCCATACGTCGTTGTCTCAGGCTGTGCCTTAAGCAACTGCGTTTTAGTGCACATCCACAATTTCTGGAGGAGCATCGTCTGTCCCAGCAATTGGATGACCTCTATGACTTGTACACGCAGCATATCAATAATCAAATTTGCAATAAGTTGCGCCAGGAGTTACATAAGGCGCGTCATGTGACTGCACGTCTACTTGAAGCCAGCGGCGAACAGCAGCAGCAACAGCGACTGGAGCTGGATCAATCGTCACAGATGGCAGCCCACCTACAAAGGCAATTGCGACTGACACAACAGTTGAGGAAACGCTACTACGCTGAGTCGACGGCACAGCGTAAGCTGCTCCAGCAGCTGCTCACACAGTGGGCCAAGTTGAAAGAGTTACGCAAAGTGCAGCGATTTCAGTGCACACGATTTCAGCTGAGCCTGCGGCTGGAACAGCCTGCGGATCTGGACGCCTCGTGTGCGGCCTGGAAGCAAACTTTCGAGGCTGATCTGGCCGAAGTGTACCGCGAACATTTGGAATTATATTACCGGCGGCGACGCCTCTGGAGCAGCCAACAACCCCTGGGGAAATCTAAACCGCCACGGAAGCCACAGTTTGGTAGTATTATGGATAGTTTGAAAAGAGAATATGAACGCGCCTTTCAAGATCCTGAGGAACCTGAAGTCTATGTGCTGCGTCTGCCCGCCGATGAATCAATAGTGACCCTTCACTCAAACATTGAGTCAGCCACAAGCGAACAGTTGTACAAGGGGCGCAATTACTATTTCAAGATTTACCTGGACAGTCAATTTGTAGCACAGACGCGTACCTACCGCCTGGAGCCGGATCTACAGGTGCACATGAACGAAATCATTGGTGTGGTACTCGATCGTTCGCTGCCCGAGCAACTGAACATTTGGGTAAGTTTTTTTACTCTTTGTAATGTCATATAGTATCAACGAACAGCTTAGATCGGTAATAATAGAACGGTAGATTTTAGTTCTGCGATAACTATCCAAGAATAATTTTACGGAAGAAAATAGGCAAAATAACTGACGAATTCCTGGAAACTTAACTCCTAGCCCGGAAAAATTGAGGGAAGCTGTAAAATGTACCTTATTGATTGCGTTTTCATGCTATTTTACCAAAAAGTTATTTTGATTAGTTGTGCTAGATTGGTGAAAATCTATAGAAAATCGTTTGCCATGTGATTGGGCTCCAATTAAAATTAAAATTTTGATAAAGACTTTTAAGCACTCTTTTCAAGATTTGAGAATTGTTTAGAGAAGAAACCATCAAAAACTGTATTATCAATAGTACTAACTCCTCCTGCAGGTTCTGTGAGTTGAATTTTTGTAATGGAGTAAATATATTAAACTTTGGTTACAAGAAATGAAAAAGAAATAGATTATTTTTAGGCATTTAGAATGTAAAAATGGGGTTATAAACGATCGAATAGCCAACACAGAAGGTGTTTTATGAACTACTCGTCACGTGAATCATGTGGATCAACCTGAAAAGCAAAGTGGTACAGAGTATCCATTAGTCGGTCATACTGGTCTGCTGTTACAGAAAACTGGATCTGCTATTCTAATTACAATTTTAATTAATAAGAATCTGTTGTCCAAATTTGTCCAGTCTGCCTATCTTCTGAAAATCTTACGAACAGAATCGATATATCCTGACTGTCGTGTTTGAAACTGGGCTAGCAATCGTCTTTTTATTTCAATATGTCAGAACCGGCCGGATCGAAAATATCAACTCGGTCAAAATAAATAAATTTACAACAATTTTCAAATGCTTACTCCAATCTTTGGCGTTTTCCTACCGTGTATAATAGCGATTTCTGATTTATGATTTCTGTCTAATCCTTTTTAATTGAGGTTATTTTGTAATTTTTTTTTTAAATTTCTTCGGAAGTTATAAGAATTGTGGTTTGTACGCCAACGCATCGCCAAGTCCACTGATGTGCTCTGGAGACAATGAGTCCGAGTCCGTTATGTCCACTGTCTCGACTATAGTTGCAGTTCTATTGGACAATACTTCACCAGCTCGGTCCTCAAAACAGTCATCAATTTTCATCTGACCCTTGACTTGCGACCATGGTGCCCAGCCTTCCAACCTTTGAATCCTCTGAGCGCAGCGCACGGAAACTTCAATGTCGTCCGTCAGTAACTCATCACAGTAAATATTGCATAGATTCTTAGATTCTTGTCCACCTCTCGTTTGGCACCAGTACTTATCACTCATTTGGAATAGTCCGTAATATAAAACTTCGCCGTATGGACTTATCACTTCTGTGTGGTAGTCGCTCACGCATTGCACAATACGCGCCCAGCGGCCCAGAAATTCACGCGGGACACCCAATTGATCCATTTCCACAACCAGGGAGCACCGATCAAGAGCCCTGCCCTTCACTATGCCCACAAAGCTCAGCTGAAGCAGCGCTAGCAGCGCAGATAATTTTATAATTGCAACCTTCTCTGCCATGAATACAACACTGACTGGAGGCTCCTATCACAGCCACTTGCATGTCGCAATATATTAGCACACGCCAGTATATTAATATGGAGCTTATCAAAGTAAAAAATACTATATACTATATAAATATATATATATAAGTGCGAAATTATGGTATTTAAGAACCAGTGTTTCACTCAAACTGTAAGCGATTTTTCTGAATTGCGAATTGTGTTAGATTCACTGGCTGCAGAGTATTCCGCAGTCGCCTTCAACTGTCTCACTTTCTCTAGTGTACAACATAATTAATTACATTATAGAAATATATTATATTTATTCAATTTTTTGTTTTCTCATGCTATTTACTCTTAACATACACTAAATTTAACAGAGTTATTTAATTATTTAAAAAATCACCTGTGGAAATTTGGCAGTAGAATCCAACTCAATCACATTTCAATATGACTTTTCCCGGAAGACGCCGGCCAAAAACTCCTACTGTGAAAAACAGGAGTCTTAAAACAAGTTTGATTGGACTTAAAAAACATCTTTAAGTATTGCTTACAAATTAATTAGCTTAATTCTTTCACTACGGTTGGAGAATGTGTATTATTTTATGCTGGAAATGAGCTTGAGTCAAGAAATTCGAATCTTATTTATTTTTTGCTTGATTCGACACTGTTTTGTTCTCAAAACAATCAAAGCTTGCTTGAGATTTTCGTGCTTTAAATATCACTCTTGAAATGAGAATTTTCGGCTTGATTCTAGCCAAATGCGTGTAACCCTATTTTCGACACCGTTTCGGCCTGATTTAGTACCGAATTTCATGAAGTCGAAAAGAAATAGCTCATTATGATTGTAAGTATATAGCTACATGGTGGAACACGATTAGTGGAAAAGCAAAGGTGATTTTAATTTGTCTATTTTTTATAATTACTGATAAGCTTACTCACAAACTCGTATCAAGCATTTGAATGAAATCAATCGAATATATTAATTTAAATACTTTTATTATCAGGCTTGATCCGCAATAAAAAATCCAAATTGTTTTTGAAAATGAACTTTCGATAGAAATGTTTGCGTTTTTTCGCGCTTTGACAATTGATCGTATTTATTTATTACTATTATATAGTTATAAAGTTTATACCTTTAAAAATAGTTAATAAGTAGATACTAAGAACTTTTGATTTTGTCGACTCAATAACAAACGATAGGAAGCATTCAACTCAGCAATCAACTCATTCAGCTCATTTCCGTTTTTGATCCGGGCCTGTATATGTATTTGCATATAATAAGTGATCTGGTACATTAGTGGGGACTTATAATATGTATATTATAATTTATAAATAAAAAATGAGTGTGATAGGAGCTCTCAGTCGTGGTTGTTCAGATGGCAGTGCAGGTTGGAATTATAACATGCTCTGCGCTGCTGGCGCTACTTCAGCTGAGCTTTGTGGGCAGATCAGAAGGCCAGAGAATACTTGATCGGTGCTCCCTGGCTCAGGAAATGGATCGATTGGGAGTTTCGTTTGAAGTTGTAGAACGCTTGGTGTCTGTTGCTCATTGGGCGAGCGACTACCGCACTGAGGCTATAAGTCCTCCGGGCGAAATCTTATATTACGGTCTCTTCCAAATCAATGATAAGGACTATTGTCAAACAACAAATGGACGAAACTCAGACAATTATTGCAAAGTCAAATGTGAAGAATTACTCACGGACAACATTGAAGCCAGCGTCCTTTGCGCACAGAAGATACAGGAGAGGGATGGTTGGAGGCCATGGGTCACCATGTTCATGAGAAAGGTTTCCATTGATGACTGTTTTAATGCAACTGAAACTGTAGCGGAGTCTACGCAATTTCTCTCCCGCCGATCAGGACCCAACAGCGGACTTAGCGCTGAGTTGGGGTACAAGCCACAATTCCTGTAATAGAATATTATGAAGAAGAATAAAAATGAAATAATCATAATCCAATTAATAGCAAAAATAGAAGCTTATCAATTAATATTTTAAATGGTGATCTTGACTTTTGTCTCTCTATTACACCTGGGAAATGTACTAGTCTCTTTCCTAGTGTTTTTGCCCCTGGAGACTCGAGTCTCCAAATTCGAAGAGTCTAGTCTATAGACACTACAGACGCCGTTAGGCCATGTATTTAATGATTTGGTTTTAATTCTATGCCACTTCCTGGGATTAGCCTTAATCTAACCACAGATAAGGACACACTCGGAGTACAGGGTGGGGAATGGGGGGGAGAACTACTACTACGACTCGTATATCAATAGGGCTTCTTTATGGGAAATTATTGCCATTTTTAATTGTTAATGCTATTACAAATAGTAATAAGAAAGCGGTTACTAATGCCAGCCAATGCACTTATGAGGCACACTAAAGACGATAGTGGAAACACCTCAAAATTTCATTGTTTCTTTTTTAATACAAAGGATCCATTTTATAAGTTTCAGTATACGTATATATCATTCAGTTACATTAGTCCTCAGAATGTCAATGCTATTAGATACTAGCATAGCTATTAGATTAGATATTTTCAAGTGTGGCGATAAAGATAATAAATTCTTTCGGTTAATACTTTACTTTACATACACGGAGAAAAATATAATGCTTAGCTTTGTATAAAAAAGTTTAAAACAAATATTAAACGTTATTTTGTTAAGAGATCGAAGTATTTCTAATCAGGGTGGAAAACCTTACGATCAGCTTTAGTTTATACAAATTTTTTTTGCCACAAAAAGTACCTATTTGTTCCATAGTACAGGGATCGATGTCTTCTCAGCTCTGCCCGCACTGCAATATATTTCAATGCTCTGCACATTTGTTCATCTACGGATAGACTTTGAGTCCTTGGCACGGACTGAAATGTTTCATTCAAATATTGGTCTGTTGGAAAATGAAATCAAGTATCTTACTTCTCATTCCGGAGGTGTACATTTCTACCAAAATCTCAGACACTTCAAAGATTCTGATAAGTTCACCGCGTAATCAATCGCTTCAATATCGTTTAGAAAGATTGGCCCAAAATCATCATCATGCAAATCTTCCTCAGATTCCTTATGACCATCCGAGTCGCCATTAAAATCCAGCGGGGTTAATAAAATAAAACTTATAGATCATGAGTTCTCGACATTGAATTAGAATCAAATTTATTTATTTACTTGACTTTAACAGAAATATTCAGTACATTTTAATAAAAAAAAAAATAAAAATTTAATTACAATTTTAAGTTTAATCTTTTTGGAGGCCATTAAATACAACAAAAAATAATAATAAAAATAAAAATATAAGGCCCTATATTTATTGCATTCAACCGGAATAGAATTAAATGCTTGAAAAAAAAATGTATTGCTCATTTATTGTTTTATTACCTCCACTTTTGAGTACCAATAAATTCTAAAACTTCCTTAAGCAGAAGGAAATAATATAGATATGATAAAGCAGTTAAAGCAGATAAAGCCATAGCAAGCTAATTAGATTTTGATAACGCATCGCATTCGAAACAAAAAGTGTTATATTTATTTATTTATTGATTCTTACAACTATAGAATGTCTGGTTTGTACACCTCAACGCCAACTCCAGAGTTGTGTCCTGGATAGAATGACTCTGTTATGTCCATAGACTCGGTTCCAGTTGCAGTTCCATTAGACCTCACTGCACCTGCCTGCGCTTCAAAACAGTCATCAATTTTCAAGTGACCCTGGACGTGTGACCATGGCTTCCAGCCCTCCATCCTTTGAATCCTCAGTGCACAACGCACGGAGGCTTCAATATTATCAGATAGTAATTCTTCACAATACACATTGCACAAGTTCTTGGATTCTGGCCCATCTGTTGTCTGGCACCAGTAAATATTACTGACTTGGAATAGACCGTAATGCCTCGACTCGCCTGGCGGACTCAGCGACTCAGTGCGGTAGTCGCTCACCCGTTGTACAATAGACACCCACCGCCCTAGATCTTCACGCGCAACTCCCAGCCGATCCATTTCCTGAGCCAGGGAACAGCGATCAAGAATTCTTTGGCCATGTGCATTGTCCACCAAGACCAGGTGAAGCAGGGCCAGCAACGCAGACCATTTCATAATTGAAACCTTCACTGCCATTTTCAAATCTAAGACTGAACACTATCATAGTCATTAGGTATTTATATATTATAATTTAATTGTGTGTATGAGTAAAATTAAATCTACTGATAAGAGTACTTCGTACACTAAAATACGAGGAGCTTATCAAAATGGTCAATTTAAATTCTCTTTTTGTTCTCCTGATTCACTCATCAACGCACAGCCCAAACGATAAAACATATAAGAGATTAAAGTTTGACACGAGCTTTATATATATGTTTCCTGTGAGAAGCGAAAATGGGGAATCCCCGCCTATGAGACTTGTTAATTAAAAATTCAAGAAAGGCCGCAAACCAATTTTATGGAAAATTAACTTCCATGGGCTGGAAAAATGGAATGGGGAAATGTATATTTTTCCGAGTCATTTCAAGCTCAATTTCAGAGGTCAATACTAAAATCGAAAATAGAATATATTCTGAAAAGAATATATCAAAATTCTAATTGTTGAGTTCCCCGGACAACGCCATAGGCACGCAATCAGTCCAAAAGTTTTTATATGGAAAACTATTTTGTTTTTCAAGATGAAGAAGTGGGATTCGGGAGATCGGCACTTTATAGCTCCAAAATGAAAAATTGGTAAGAATAAATTAAATTAACAAGTTTCAAGGATAGCCTTTCTTTACTGCTCCATAATAGAAAGAAGTACAGATTTGGTGGATCCACCTATAGAGAAAAGAAGACCTACAGAGATAATAAGATCATACGGAATATTTAATTTTTATTTTTTTTATTTATTTAATTTTGAATTTAATTTGAATTGTAATTAATTCATTAAAAGGATAAGAAAGCTGTTTTCGGTATTAATCTGAAACAAATAAAAAAGCTGAAAAGGAGCGTTCGGTCTAATGTTGCTTAAAGCACTTTGATTTTTTTCACATGTGGAAACGTTGTATCCAGAAATAATTTAGAAAATAGTTTCTCAAAAATGTTATACGATTTTTTTTAAATTTGAATTAATTGACAGCAGTCCTGTCGATTCATTTTGTTTGGTTTTTGTTTTTGCCGCTCGGCCGAGGTTCGGGGAAATTTTCGTACCAAACCGGAGATATGTATATATATTTTAAAATCTTTCCGAATCGCTTTGATTCAAAAATGATTTGCAGTTTTGCTAAATATATATCGAAGTTAATGTAATAAATTTTTATGAACCAATATCCAATTCATTTAGAGCTCGAGTTGCATATTCTTGATCCCAAACCGAAAGATGAGTTTAACCCGCTAATCGGATCATTAATTTTTAGCTATAGTTTCTGTTTTATTTGTATCATATAGTAGACTAAAAGTTTTCTCTTAGATAGGAAACCGACTACCTCACGACAGCCTTATCTCTAAGATTAATGGCAATTACATACGAGCGCTATCTGATACTCAACTTTCCGTTCACTTTTGAACTTTTTACGTTCATATTTAAGTACAATCAGTGGCGCCCACATTATTAATTAGGGGGTAAATAATAAATATTGAACAACACACATTGAATAATCTTATATGTTCATCCATAGGTATATGGAATATAAACCAACATTCCTTATCAAAATGTCGAATGTGAGGCATCGAAATAAGAAAAAGATTAATTACAATAGGTATATAATAATAATAATAATAATAAAGGATATATAACATAATATTATTGTATGGGAAAAACTCAAATTTGTGTTCAGAACTTTACATTTGGTTATAAATTTGAATTCAAATCCAAAGACCCCCAACGCCATTTACATATTACAGAAAATTTAATAAATGGCGAAAATATGCCTCAAAGACCGGTGAAGGGATGGGAAAACTGAATATTTCACCATTTTGCATTTTCCTGCTCTTAGCTCCAGTTTCTTCATTTCAATTTTTCTATGGAAGTCTCCAATAAATTCATACATATTTGGTTGATTTTGAAAAATCGACGGATCCCCTGCATAATTTAGATATCTCAAGACTTTTTCTTATGGAAGTGGAAAACGCACAAAGAACTTGAACAAAGATGTGAATTTAATATTTCGATTACATAACCTTACTTGGTTTGATATCTTCTTTAGATTAATAGTTATTGGAGTTACTGCATCAAATATAGTGATACCCCTCCACTGTATGTAATTTGTTTATTTCTGTTATCTTTCTAGCTGTGCGAGAAGTCAACGTTGACGTCACACAATCGTCGGCTGGCGTTGATAAGCTCTCCACTGTCGGTGACCAAAGGTGGCATGTCAAAGCAGAAACTTGCTTTCCAGGTGGAACCCTCTTCGGCAGTGTCATATGCCAAGCTGGCCGGTGATCTCTTCTTGCACCTTAGCTATGGGTGCAGCAATGAGGCTAGCGGCATTGAGGTGGATGACATACAAAATCTACCGGATGCATTGATTAACAATTTGGTGCCACGAAAATTGGCGCCATGGAATTTTCCCTGCGACTCGAAAGCTACGCCTAGGTCACCGTTTGGCATCAGGTACAGTCGGTTTAAGTATGGGGCTGCTCTTGTTGGAGCGCTAATCTTCGCTGAGCATCGGCTACAGCTGTGCAGCGTTGATGAGCTGCTAGAGAACAGACGCTTCCAGCTGCTGAATTCGCGCCACCAGCAGCGCAATTTGCAAACCAAGCAACTGCGCTTTGTGCCCGCCCTGGAGCATGAAATTGCCGATCTCGACGAACCAAGTGATAGTACAGGCTACTTACTGGACCCAGGCACTATTTGGAACCCTATTGATGTGCACAAGCATCGCGGCCGCAAGTTCCTACAGCTGCTATACGAAATCATAAGCACCCAGTGTGTGCAACGGGCCAAGGCGCTGCAAGCCCCACGGCCTCTGCTCCAGTTGTTAGGAGACGGTGCGGATCAGGCCACCAGCTGGACGGGCCTCTGGCGTGCGCTGTATTCTCTATTATTTGGGCAACGAGCCACGCCAGCTCGTGAGCCTGCGTGGCAACCACAGCCATCATATGGTCCAGATGAGCATCAACAGTTCAATATCTCGCTCCACGTGGTACGCGCAACGGGTGTTCCGGTGCGAAGTCGTCACATTCTCAACGTGGAGCGTCAGGGCAGACGACGCAGTAGTACCGGAACTGGTAGCGATATGAGTACCAGTTTGTTTGTCACCCAAAGTATGATAAAAAATAAATTCAGCTGCAACTAGGATACATAAATTTCCTTTAAATTATTTTCAGCCCTAATGTACTCCAATGTGCGTCCCTTTGTTACACTGAGCTATGGCCAGAGGTTGTGCCGAAGTCTTACTGCCGAAGGATCGAATCCTACCTGGAACGAGCAGCTGCAGCTGCAGGTCTCGGGACAGCAACGGGAGCTGCGCGATGATATTAAGATCAGCTTGTTCGATGAGCTCATTGAGGAGCAGTTCACGGACGAGGCGGCTGATCTCTACCAGCGGGTACAATGCAATTGGCTGGGCGAGTACCGCATACCCATCAATAGACTGATGGCTAGTCGCAAGGTGAGTAAATAATGTAATGTAATGACCGGTGGATTACCACGGGATGCAATTGATTTTCTAGCTTAGATTTATAAAACCCTTTCCATTTCAGTTCGAAGGCTGCATTGAGCTTTGTATGCCTAAGGTGCTGGTGGGCTACAAACGACCGCTTATTGACTCTGTGACGAACATATCCGTTGAGCATTATCCTGAATTCAAGGAGTCGGTCCATCTTTGGTTCTATTTGAGCATAGAGCCCGGCTGTGAGGTAACGCCCATACAAGTTGGAGGGCTTGCATGCGCCGAGCTGCCGGAACTGCAGCAGTTCCTGCAGGAGCGACGTCTGGAACTGCAACAGCTTCTTCCACATCCCCAGCGCTATGTGGAGCCATTGATCTGTACATCGCATGGCAAACGCGTCTGTCTAACGCGTCTGCTGGAGCCAGTGCCCCTGCCTCCGCATAAGACTAATGCAGATCAGCTGGAGAGCTTATGTCGTTTTGTTTCGCTAATGTGCCCGTTGCGTAGCCAGCTGGATGCCTGCCAGAACTTTCAGGGCGTTTGGCTGGACAATCAAACTTTGCTCGACAGCACCTGGTGTTCCCCAAAGGATTTGGGCGTGCTGCTCTGTAATTTTATGCTAGAACTGGGCCTGGAATGTTGGCTCCTGCTCGGAGTAGCCTGTCCCTATGGTGAATGCACCTTCGTTATTTATCGTCAGCCGGAAAGCAATGAGTTGCTGCTTCTGGCTCCTGTTACAGGCAAGCGCTATCAAACGCAGGATATATTTTGCCCCTTAACTCAAGTCTACTGCATTGTAGGCACTCACAACGTAAGTGGAATCAATGGTATCAACATTTCTTATCACTAAATGCGCTTTTCGGGTAGATATATATCAACATACAAGCGGAAACGCGAGTCAGCATGACAAGCTTTAATATGGAAGATGGGGCTTGCTGGTTACCGCTTTTCAACAAGCGCCAGGCGGCACCTCAAGGAGGACTACATAAGTTAGACTACATTTACAAGCGCAGCTATGATCTAAATCAGCTCAAGAAGCAAATCGAGCGCAAGATCATGAAGAAGATCAACACCTGGCGCACCACGCGCAAAACCATTTGGAATCGGTATGTGTAAACCATATTAATTAAACCGTTCCGAACCAGTTACCATAGTCGTGATTCGCTTTGTTTTCTTACAGCGCCTTTCAGCCGCGTCTTATGCGAATCCTGAATGATATGGAAAGCCTGAGTACATTCTCCGGCAGCCGTTACGATGAGCCCGCCTTCAGCGAAGAACTGGAACGCGAGTATCCCAACTTTAGGGTGAGTTTAGAAGTAGTAGCTCCCCCACAATTTATTACGAAATAGTTGGTGAATTTGATGAATTTTGTTATCATAGCTTTACGGCTTTACGCTCAACTTTGCGTACAGCAACCTGGCTGCCATCTCGGAGCGCATCCGCACCACCTGCATACACTATAACAACAATGCACTCGTCGAGTTCTGCGTGGCGGTGCATATCAATGCCTATGCCAACGATGTGCTGTCCGTCTGGGTGTTCCTGATGTCCATAGTGCCGCTGGTGGCCTGATCGAAGCTATGAATCAATGTTAGGAGGTGACGTTTGTTTTAACTGATAACGAGAACTGTTGTCTTCATAGATAATGCTCGAAATGCCAACAGTAATCAATAAAAATAAAAATAAAAATAAAAAAGAACCAAATGCTTTATCGCGGTACGAAAAAGCGAGAAAGTAAGTACTATTTAACTCGATTTACAAAAGTTTTATGATAACATACATATGTATTTATATATATATATATGTATATATATATATATGTATACACATACGTATATATAGAAATACATACTCACATTGTGGCGTGGTTGTTGGCTGTGGTTTGTTAGTGTTTCTGGTTCTTTTACCGATTCGACAGGTTTGGCTGTGGAATTGTTTAGTTTAGTTCACTACGCACCCTCAATCCGTGTAGACCGTGCACCCAACTTGTACCCTCTACTGGTGCACCATGTATGGAAAACTGGCCATTGAATATGCGAAATTCAAGCGTTATGTGATTTGGCTCTATAGCCTGTACGAGCTCAACACACAGATTGCCATATGTGAGCCCTGGGAGAAGGTGTTCTGCAGTAAGTAGCCACAGCCAGGGCAAAGCCAAAGCCAAAGCCAAGTCATTAATCGCCACTAAATACTAGGTGATTAGGGATCTGTTATTTAACTACTTCTATTTGCCCCTCTTTTGCACTCATCTTATCGGTATCTTATCTATTTCGGTCAGACTTCTACATATATGTACATATGTCAGGAGAGGCAGGCAGGCAATGACTAAGTTTGCTTTATAATTACATATATTTATATTTGTTTTCCAGACCTACTCATCGGCAGCTGTCTATCCCTGGTACTCTACGCCTCGTACGCCTATGTGCCCGGCTATTGTCTAACCCTCGTAGGATTCCTGGTGCCGGTCTCGAGGCATACGAATAGTACAAATAACATGATATGTGCGGAGTCGGAAGGCATGTGTACCAGTAGCAGCAGCAGCAGCAGCAGCAGCAGCAGTGAATCTTATCTAACGTAACATTCTCTAGTTAGTTTAAAGTATTAATAAAGCATTATAAATTATTTAAACAGGAAAAAGTAATCTAATTTCTTATGCTACCAGGGTCAAAAAACCTATTAATACTATTTCACAAATTCTTTTTAAAATTGCCAATCATTTTTGTTATCGCGGTTTACCAGAGTTTCAAATTGATATAAATCTCTCTAATTTGCATTTATAACATTAATACTAAAAACAAATTAATTTAATATATTTACTAAAATTTGTAGTAAGTCCTAAATTTAAAATTTTGATATCTTCGGAATCGAATAAGTATTTGAAACTTAATGTTAATCTATTTATTTTGAATGATGGTTCACCTTTTATGATAAAGTAGTCCATAAATCTTTTTTCTTTTCACCATTGTATTTCAATTATTAATTCTTAAATTAACATTTCTCATTTTTAAACTTAAATTTTACGATCCATAGCTATTATTGATTTTTAGGCATTATCTGAGCTTATCGTTAAAATCAGGGAAACAAACCGAGTCGTATAAGTTATTCGGTTATGGTTATAGTTCAGTTCCGAATTTATCTCGGTATTAGCTTTAGTGCCGGTATATGATTTTTATAGCGATAACAACAAACAAAACATTTGATATTAAAAATTTTGGGAATGCTTTAGAAAACAAAATCTGAACTCCAACTTGAAATTTTGCTTTAAATATTTTGGGCATCAGAGAGTTTTCCATATATTAACTTAACAATCGATCGACACTTTCTATATCAAGTATATGATATATAGGTTAGCTCAAAAATTGAGATTTGAGTAATTGCACAAATAATAAAAATAAAGAAAAAGACATAATTACAATCGCCAAAAAAATATTAAAATATTATTTATAAATAAATCTGAAATAAACCGCGCTGATTCAGCGTTCCCAGTCAGTCATAAACATATGCAAGTTGGCAGCCTGGCGCTGGTTGGTGCTGCCAAGTCGCCTTAACTACGAAAAACAACCCTGTTCTGTACCGGCTGGCGGATTTATTTACAAATGTGTTTTAGTAAAAACGTTTACGTTTGCATCAATAATGTCGAATGACAAGCGTACCGTTTATGTTGGTGGATTGGCTGACGAGGTTACAGAGAGACTGCTCAACAATGCATTCATACCCTTTGGAGACATTGCCGACATACAAATGCCGGTCGACTATGAGTCGCAAAGGCACCGAGGATTTGCATTTATAGAGTACGAGAATTACGAAGACGCTGCATCTGCTATAGATAACATGGTGGGTGTCCAAACAATTTATAAGTAAAAATCAGATCTAAGATCGATAAATTCTCTCTCACTCTCTTCTATAGAACGACTCTGAGCTTTGTGGGCGCACGATACGCGTCAATTTGGCTAAGCCTGTGCGCGTCAAGGAGGACAGCTTCAAGCCCGTCTGGGCGGATGATGACTGGTTACAGAAGCATGCAGGTGCCACATTGCAAGCGGAAGGAGAGCCAGAAGCGGAGAAGGAGAAAGTGGAAACACCCTCAACGGGGCCGGCAGTCATTGAGAAATCAGAGAAGCGCAATCCACAGGTCTTCTTTGACATACGTATTGGCGGCAATGATGCTGGACGGATTGTCATGCTGCTCCGCGCTGATGTGGTACCTAAGACAGCAGAGAACTTTCGACAGTTGTGCACACATGAGCAGGGCTATGGCTACAAGGGCTGCACCTTTCATCGCATCATTCCTGAATTTGTGAGTTGATGTTTTGGGGTGCCATGAAAACTTCAGGTTTTTTATGCCTTCTCCTTGCAAACCCATCAAAGAATTTCATTGTCTCAGAAATTGAAGTCGTATTTGGTTACTTTCCAAATTTCTGCACAAATTGAGATTCACTAAAATTGTTTTCTGCTATACGGAGTTTTGTTTCAGTTGGAAGAGATTTCCAAGGCATTAAGAATTATCAGTCTGGACAATTGCATAGTATAGCAACTACTTGTAACCCAACGTAAACATGCTACACAGTAACATGCTAAGAATATGCGTTTGAAATAAATTCCTATGATCCCAGGATCACGAATCATATTAAGGGAACATCACAAAGTTCCATGTAAGAAGTCTTCTTAGAGGCAAATTGAATTGTTCCACTGACACTGATTCAGTCTTAAATACTTTCCGTTTGAACCAGGCTCTTTTCTTTTTACTCCGTCTGTATACTGAATACTAGCATAAAAATTAAAGATAACTTTTCCCGAACCTATACTAAAGTGAAAATAGGACTGGTAGTAAACAAGCTTGCAGATGTAACGTTCAACAATGTTTTACAGGAAATCAATATTTAGTCATATATCCTAGACCACGTTTATACTATCATAATTGAGCCATGTACATTAACTCTAATAATCTGAATTTCCATTCAGATGTGTCAAGGCGGAGATTTCACAAATAACAATGGCACTGGTGGAAAATCCATCTACGGCAAAAAGTTCAATGATGAGAATTTCAATCTGAAACACAACAGCTTCGGAACATTATCCATGGCAAATTCCGGAACAAACACAAATGGTTCGCAGTTCTTCATATGCACCACAAAGTGAGTAAATTACTAGAGAATCGATTTCTATTTTTCAAGTTTCATTTCATTCGTATGCAGAACCGACTGGCTGGATAACAAGCACGTGGTCTTTGGGCATGTCATTAGTGGAGCAGACGTTGTACGCAAGATGGAGCGGTGTGGGAATAAGTCAGGAACTCCCTCCCAGAAAATTATTATTTATTCATGTGGTGAACTGAAATAAAAAACCCTCCAAGATAGAAATAAAAATTTGCAATTTGTTTACTTTGATTCAATTTTATTCAGTTTGAATGTGTAAAATTATGCTTAAGAACTATTATCTGTATATCATCAAGTTGAGACGCTGTAAGAAAAAAGGAGAAAAGGATTTATTAATTTTTTGGACTCTACAATCGAGTGTAACGCTTAAATAATATGTGTCAGTTGGGGAAAGAAGACAAAACAGACAGCACGGCTTGAACTGATTTTTCTCAGAAAACAAAACCCTTAAGGGTACTCATCATCTAAAGTTAGTTAGGCAAGTTATTAAATTCAAATTACCTTTAACGATCCACCTTGATAAAAGATGTCAGTAAATAATTGCGAACAGAAGATTGTCTGTAAATATAAAAAAGAAAGGGTAATCAGTTGTTGCTCGAAATAGTATCGAAAATGAAGGCAATCGCTTTGGGTCAGTCAGGGAAAGTTGACGGCATTATTTTTATTTGTATCTACTCAGTAGATCTATACTGATTAAAGATCGTTTAGTCAACTCACCTTTAAAATTCCCTAGACTTTGGTTAGACACAGGTGGATGCAAGCCGAGCATTAATCCCAACTATAATAAAAAAATAAAATATTTAACCAATGATTGATAAAATTTTAAAATGTATTCTAATAATTATTGTATTCAGACAGGGAAAGTTGACCGCATGGTTTTTATGGGTTCACTCAGTAGAGGGATCCTGATTAAGGATAGTTCATCAGAGAAACGTAGTATGAATTTTTAAATATATCTTAGGATCGATAGAACTTACCTTTTGATTTTTGTATAATCCAAGAAATTCAACTATGAATCGCGCTATCAGCATCTGTAAAAAAAATTAATAGCTTAGTATGCAATATGTTCATAAAAACGCCATTTGCTTATATAGTAAAATCAGCCTCAAAAATTTGTAACATGTTTGCTTCTATTGAACTATACTTAAGGTAACATCATGTAAAATCTTGAGCTTTATTTTTAAGTCGAAAATTAAAATTACCTTCAAGGCAGACAAACCCCACTTCCGTTTTATACTCCTTCCTTGTCCAAGCTGCAAGTAAAAATAACTCTGATTAATAAAGCCCAAGGTAATCATTCTATAGTCATAATTTTATTTATTTTATCAGTATCCTTTTGGTTTATTGTCTATATTTGATCAGCATAGTTTTCAGATTTAGTTTATCATCAAGTTGAAAACGAGCACAAGAGTAGTTTTACCAGTAATAGTTAATGCTTATATTTACTTGCCAACATTACTGGAATCCTATTGAACAGTCGGGGGGAATCACTGGAGTACAGTCACTGCAAAAAAAGTTCTTGCTCACGTTAGATTAAATCGATCAATTAACTGACATTAAGTATATTTAGCTTATTTCAGAAATACTGTTTTCCGCATTGTACACTCAGTAGAACGAAAGTTAGTATAGATAAAAGGTATTCATCAACTAAACAAATATGAAGCTTAGAAGGAAGTATCTTCTTACCATGTAAGGCACGGAAGGAGCGCTGAGAATTTCTTTCCTGCCAAGTAAACCTGTAAGTAAAGAAAATCAATTAGCAAAATATTTCTTTAAAGATTCTATTATTAGTTTTGTTTAAGATTCAGTTGCAAAAAATGCAGCCATAGGGTTTTTAATCACAGAAATCGTACGGTAATTACCTTCATCATTAGAATTTTATAATTTAAAATATTTTTTACTTAATTTTTTAAACGTTGCTTACCTTCTCATCAAAACGCTGGAAGACTTCAGCATAACCTCAATAAATATAGTGAAAATTCTGAAAAAAGTAGAGAAAAATCGTTGCTTTAGGCGGGGCCACTTGAAAATATATTAATTATATCAAATTCGAATCAGTTGCAAAAATTGCAGCCATCGAGTTTTTAATCACAGAAATCGTACGGTAATTACTTTCATCATACTAAATTGAAGTCTAGATAATTATAGGTTAAACAGATTTCGGTGAGAATGTACCAAATAAGTTTATTAAAAATAAAATGTTTAGTTTAAATAGGGAAGAATCGAACAGAATTATATTTTTGGGTATGGTTCAATTTATTTCGGTATTTTTGTAGGGGTAATTCGCTTTTGTATCAGTAAACCGGTTCAAATGTGTGAACGGTTCTTTTTTATTTCCATTAAAAATATATCATTTAAAACAAGACATTTTAACGAACTCTGAAATAGAGACAGAGGACAGATGGGTGAACCAATTATTATTTTTATACAATTATTCTTTTATTCATCTCAATGGAGAGAATTCAGAATTGAAACCCTTCCTGGGTATTGTTTGTCGGTCAAAGTTTTTAGTCTATAAAATAGATTCAAGATTCCGGATTTAACTTTTTAAATTTTCAGTCATGCTTTATTGCTCTTTAAAAACAATTCTTCCCTACTCTTTTTTAATGTTCTTTCACAACTACAACTACATTTTCTATTCAATAAAAGATACAAATTCAGCAAAAGAAAAAATTGAATTAATTTTAAAAACTTACCACAATTCAGAGTGAATTTTGTTTGTCATGGGGCACTGTAACAGAAGAAGTGAGGTTAGTTATCGGGTTTGGTTTTCAATAGAATACATTATTTTTTAACATTATCAGAATCCTTTTGGTTTAAATTTAAGTTATAGATCAACAGCACTTTGTTCAGATTTAACTTATCATCATAAAATAACGAATATATATTAATCAATCAAGAAAAAAAACAACATACCTATAGACGCCGGTGTTGACCACGTGCTTTTGTCGGCATCGTGGGAGCTGCAATGAGATAATTAAAAAGGTTAGCGTGGAAAGATAATACATTCAATAAGTAATTCTTTTGAATCTGTATCAGTTGGCCGTTCTTATTCTTTCTACAAGAAAAGAACGGTAGCAACCCTTTTGCAAGCGCACTACCATCCGACTCTTCAGAAAAAGAACATTCATCAATTCACTCACATACGTCACACACAATCTGAGGCATAAATGTACTTACCCATTGTAAATTTCAATAAATCATCCTATTAATTCAAAGATGTTCTTGTATTAAACCTCACAGAGCAGGAAAGAGTAGTAAAAAACGTGGGATGCATATTGCATTTACAGATTAAAAATTGTTCTTTCATCTTTCCACAAGCAGTGCACAACTGACTCGCTATCAAAACGAAAAGGAAATGAACGATATGAAGCGCCAGTGTGACCAGCTACATTTGATCATATACTTCTTAAAATACGAAATACTAAAAATACTTTGAAGAAAATACTAGATTTGTTGAAATATAGAACTGCTCCTCCTGTTATTAATAACATCGAACTCGTTATTATCAGCCATTAAATTTAAACTCAATTTTTTTTTCATTTTTATTTAACATAGACTTGATAACTTTACCAGTTACTTATTAGAATATTAAGATCCCGACCAATTTTCAATTTTCAAAAATGAACAAGAAGCCGAAAATTTGGTTAAAAGTTGTCTACATGGATGTTATGATAGAAGTTATCACTGAAAAAGTATTTTGGAAAATGTAGATCCCAATGGGGATGTAGCTGTAAAGTGTACTTTTTTTTCGCAAATAATATTTGATTGATCCAGGCAGCGAAAATAATCCAACATATCACAATTCGGTTTTTGTGTTGAACAACCTTAGGCAACAACGGCTAACTCTGACTAGTTTCATTTATTTTTTCATATTGCACAAAAATACATTTTTATCATATATGCAATCAAACCTACTGAAAAATGTGATAAGGGGATAAATATTTCCATCCACCGTTTCCTGTGACTTTTACTGGAAGGCAGTCATCAATTTCCAAATGACCCTGGACTTGGGACCATGGTGCCCAGCCCTCCAACTTCTGTATCTTCTGTGCGCAACGCACTGAGGCTTCAATATTGTCAGAGAGTAATTCTTCACAGTAAATTTTGCAAATATTCTTGGATTGACGTCCAGCGACCTAGATCTTCACGCGCAACTCCCAACCGATCCAACCGATTCCCGAGTCAGCACCGATCAAGAATTCTTTGCCCACCAAGACCAGGTGAAGCAGCAAAAGCAACGCAGACCATTTTATAATTGCAACTTTCTCTGACATCTCTGCCTCAAATAAGACTGAGGAGTCTTATCACGCTTCCTAGGAACTTATATGTTGTTCTAATCAGACATTTTAATACCTAATACCAAAAGGGTGTCTAGAATTTGAAAAAATGTATGTAACAGGTAAAATAAGATTGTCTCAGATCACCGTCTATATATAAAACTCTTTCTCCTAACTTACTGTATGACTGACAGACTCATTCATCAGATCT
Source organism: Drosophila repletoides (assembly GCA_018150835.1). Lineage (NCBI taxonomy): Eukaryota > Metazoa > Arthropoda > Insecta > Diptera > Drosophilidae > Drosophila > Drosophila repletoides. The sequence continues at coordinate 24,346,867 of JAECWQ010000089.1, read as the reverse complement.
CAAACGGTAATAATAGGAAGATATAATTTGGTCATCTCTGAACAGTGAATGCCTTTGGGATTGGCCCCGCGCAACGACGGTTATTATTGGTCAGAAAATTGTAATTATCTTAATCAAGGTCAATAAAGAGTGGTTCTAGTACTGTCCGTCTATCTGTAAGAGTCTCTTTATCAGAGAGGAGAGACAGAAAATTTGATGCTTAGGGCCTTTTTTTATATCATACGATTGTTAATTATTTCGATATTAGTTCGGTCTCCCTCAACCAAATTAGAATTAAAATACCTTTTAATAGGCTCTAAAATTTGTCAATACTTCGATAATAAACCTATTCAAGAAACTTTTTTCAATATTCGTTTTTTTGTGATTAATACGAAACTTGGATACAGAGTAATACCTTATTAAGATCCCTTGACTAGAGAGTAGTATAAGCTTTTTTATTTGATTTTTTTAAGCTAAGCGTTAGATAATTAAGTTTAAATAAGAAGCATGTGTTTCACCCGGAAATCTTATTTAGTTACTCTGTGTGAATGATTCTGATAATTACTTTGACAATAATAAAAATTAGAATGCTTCCAACAGTTTTTCATCTATATTTCCAAAACATTTCAACAAGCGCTGTAACTTTTCGGAAAAATCAAATATTTTTATAAAGATCTCTACAATTACCTTTTGATTAGATTAAAATAAAAAATGAATTTATATATTTTCTGCCTTCCGATCTTAAAGGTAGATTTTCCAATATCTATAAAATCTAATGTTAATCAAAATATGTGTTTTTTTTACAGTTTTCTCGTCCATTTTCGGACCTACTTAACGATTCATAAAATTTGTTGAACACATTAACTTCCCCAAAAATATTAACAAAGAAATAAAAACTTATTTGCAATTGTATTAAAAATTACGACTTTATTAAGTTTAGCATAGCTCTTCGACTGCCTTTATAACAAAATATCAAATACAATACATACATAAAAATATATGAAAAATTTACAAATTTTCGGTATTTTTTTTGTTCTTCCAATCGGTAGACCCATTCCTAAATATTATGCATGCAATCAGACTCCATTCCACATATATATCATTGTTTTTCAATCAAAAAGGCATATCGTTTTTATCATAAAATTTTCATTAAATCTATCACAATATGAGAATTTCTGGATACTTTATTGCTCGCCTGTGCTCGAGATAACTGATTGGTGTTTTTCTGAGCACGAGCTTTTGCTGAATCCTTAAAATTTTGATAAATTTTTCGGTAAATTTTAAATTTTCTGTTGCTTTTTTTTGTTTTGTTTTGTTTTTTTTAAAGTTGTACTTAGATTACAAATATTAGATACAATTTTATATAAAAATATATTATGATTATTAATAATAAAAAATTGCATGTTACGGACGGACAACAGCTTAAAATGTAAAAATAAACATATTAAAATGCTGATTCTGCTTTAAATTACATGCAAGTACATATATATATATATATTTATTTTAATGCTTAGCCTAAGTGTTTAACTTTACATTTAAGCCTAAATCTAGGCATTTATAAGAATTGATTTTTATTTAAGGCGCGTGCAAATATTTGTTGTGCGTGTTTGTTTGTTTTTGCTTTTGTTTTGTTTGCTTTGTTTTGTTATAGGGCTGCCGAGTCAAGGGATCTCAGTTCTTAGAATCAGCCTCATATATGGTGTTGATCGCAGAATTAAACTTGCAATATCAAGTTATCAGATTTCTTAGCCTAGGTGGTACTATATCAAATTACAAAAATACATTCTCATATTCAATTCCTTATTGAGCTTCATGTTAGATACAATTTGTATTGCTTCCTTTTTTGTTTTTTAATCCACAAAACACACAATATTTGTATGATTTAGCAGATTTTTGCATATACAAAGAAACAAAAAAACTACGTAGAAAATAGAGAAAAACATTCAGTCTAACAAAATACTTGTACAGAGAGTAATCTGAATTTCGAGAAAATATTCGATTTGTGGGTGGGCTCGACATATCCGGGCACAACCAAAAATTTTTGTTCAATAAACTTAGCCAATTTTTGCGTGTCCTGAATATGCTTTCTACATGTGATATGTAATCTTTAAATTCTAATTTTTGCACTTATAAAATACTCTATCAAATACACATTTAGACGCGCCGCCTCGTAATCCAAGTAGCAGGCAAGCCAAGCCTAGCTATGTGGCATTACCTTCCCCACTAACGAGGCATACGAGACTGCGCTTTACTGATAAATTTAACTAAACCTTGACGAAAAATTAAAGATACGTAGAGCACAACAGTTTCAGATGGGCCGAGACACGTTTCAAACGCGTCCAGAAACTGCTGATATGTCCAATCGGGCGCTTACTAAAACTAACATCAACATAAACAACGAAAATTCGACTAATTTTGTGGTAAACTGGCCATCAAAAAACTGATGATGTTTCCCCTCATATATATGTGCGCTTTACTTTTGTCAGAGTAGACGTTTTGCAGGGCAGTTCCTTTTCCAAATGTTCTGTGGAGTTCTTGCATTCGTGACTGCGATCCTTTTCAAGATCCAGATTCGGAGTTTTCTGTGTCGTGGTGTACGGGTTCGAGTTGATTAGTAAATTAATATCTTTGCCGCTGTTTTGATGCTTGAACGGTCTATGAGGAGAATTAAAAATATAAAAGTTTATTAAAAAGGAGCATTACAAGGCGAGTTATTTGAAATCTTACATGGGTTTAGCAAAGTGGTTGTGGTGACTGGTATCCAGTCTGGTCTGGCTGCACAGATGCTTTATTTTAATGCCCGCCACTCCACCGAGCACAAATGTCAGCAAGCACAAAATTATAATGATCATCGTATTACTTGTTAAGGTAGAGGCCTTTTGCAGCTCATTTACGACAGCTATCGACTTCTGTGGATCTGCGAGCGCAAGGAAATAAAAAGAAAATGATTTGGCTGCTTAACCATGTCAATATAAGTGTCATTTACCATGCAAGTTGGTCATAACCTGCTCGGGATCCACTGATGCCTGTGGAATTTTATTCTCATCTATGTAGTCATTTAACGTAAAGTCACCACCACTGCCAGTCGGCTGTTGTTCCTGGTTGGGTTCCACAACGGGTGGACCACCGCCTACACTAGCGTAGTGCAGTTTCTGTATTTCCTCCATCGGTGATGGCGCCATGGTAACAATCACGGGATCCGCAGCTGTTTTGGGACAAAGAGATGCTGCCGCTTTTTTGGTCGTGTTCAAACTCTGCAGATAGGTCTTGGTGCCGAACTTATTCTGGCTTGCGGCCAGATTCTTGCATTCATGAGTTTGCAAATCCCATGCACAGTTCGGGTCCTGCAGACTGAGACATCCAAGGCAGTCGACAATCAGGGAGCAATGATGCAGGGGCACTGTCACCAGGCGCCCATCGCTAACCACAACAAGGGTATTCTTCTTCGAAGAGATAACTAATTCGCGCACTGGTGTGCCCAGTGGCAGGACCTGCATCTCTGAGATGACTACGGTGCGCAAACGATCCAAAGTGTTGTTCTGATGCGATGTCAGAGTATTGATGAACTTTGTGACTTTTCCGTCGTCAGTTCCACTGTAGATTACATCGTAGTGGTTGCCGTTCAGTGCACGCACTTGAGGATCCACTGCAATGGCTGTAAGCCGATGATGTAGATTAACCTTGGTCAATAATGGGCGGTTGTGCACAGCAGGCACAGCGATCTCCATCAGTGGATGATTTTTAATAAAGTTTACTGCAATGCTGGTCAGCGTTCGAGAGTCATCGACACATTGGCCAGGACGAGGTTTAGGCACTTGCGTTTGTTCTACGGGTAGCCAGTGTGATTGTGAGTCCTTTTGCGATTTGAAATCTCCATCAAAAGCGGCCAGTATATCATCCACTCTAAAGGCACATACCGCCGAGCCAGGAATGGCATTCACTGAGGTGGTAAATACCGCATATACCATTGCGTGTGCGCCGCTCTCCACTACTGGACTTATAGCCTCTGCAAGGAAAAATACGGAAACAAATACATAAATAATGCTGACCGAGAATACTGGCAAATTTTCACTTACGTATTTCATCAAAGTAGAAGGGAAACTCGCCAGGCACCGAGCAATTGAGTCGCGCCTTGAGAAATGAGGTCCAACTTTTGCCATGATTATAGGGACCACCGCGATCGTTCTTGCAAACACGGCCCACTCGGGAATAAACCGCTTTGCCAAAGTTCATGAACTCCATGGAGAGCTCGCGAAAGAAGAAGAACACGAATGAGTTGCGTTCGATAGCGCCTACAAAGTCCGGTTGATTGAGCTGCTTGAGATCGTATTGCTCAGTGCGCAGGTTCTCGCGATAGATTAAGGGATCGCCACCAGAGAAATCAGCCACAGTGGCGCTATACAAATGGCCTTCGGCAAAGGCGTAGGTACTGTTGTGAGCGGGACTATACGGGCAAAGACCCTGAGCCTCTACATCCCGCGTTATCTCATATCGCATATTGTTGCCGATGGAAGCGGTGGCCGTGGTGCTCGCATCCGCAACATCCGGCGCCTGTTCCACAGGCGCATAGTGGCGGCAGCGTGGCTTGTACGAATTGGTGCCACAGAGCAGTATCTGTCCATCGCTTAAACGTGCATAGACACGCAAATAATTGTGGCAATCCCATTCGTGTTTGCCCTTCAGCACGCAGAGCTCTCGATCCGCACCCGAGCTTTGCCACACTAGCCGACTATTTTCCTTCAGTCCCCGCATGCTGATGTTGTAGATGACGTCCCTGCAAACAGACAATCGAATTATTCGCATTATTCGCTTAATTGCCCGAGCTGCTGGCGTGTGCAGCCTGCTAATGAAGCAAATTGCCAGCCAAGTCGAAATAAATGAGCCCCACACATATCTGACCAGAGTGAGAGCGAGAAACCAAAACCAAGCCAACAGTTCGTCAAGGTTCTATATTTATTTTTTTTTTTTCGCAAATAATTAGAACTAATACATAAAATTAAGTACTAACATATGCAATTGCGTTTTATATTCATCCAAGTTCAAGTTGGATTAAAACAAGCTGATAAACTGAACATCTTAATAGAAGCTAAAAAAAAAACATTTAACTACCCGAAAATGTGTTTTCTATTGTACGCCTGAAATATGTTTATGGTTTAGTAATGCTGTCGACCTCGACGAGATTTCTCGACTTGTTATAATCGTGTATAGAAAACTAGGAAACTTTGTATAATTAAAGGTTCATAAATTTTAATTCCTTTAATTATATCCAAGTTATTTTAAGTCGTGTTCAACCGTTTAACTTATCTTAATGTTATTAATATATTCTATTTATGTGTATCAGGAACCGAAACTAAAAATATTTTTTTATAATTTGAGAAATGTTTATTAAAGTTCCACGCGGAATGTATGTACACCCAATATAAAGCAATTGATTTGCTTTAATATTATACCCTTTCATACGATATTATAATTTAGTCACAACATGCGTAACGCAGCAGATATCTTTGAGTTCGTTAAGTTTATATATATATATATATATATATATATATGTATAGTTTAGTTTTTACATATATATATATATATATATATAGTTCAGTTTATATATATATAATAGTATATATAGTTGTATATATAGTTGAATGAAATTTGGTATATATCTATTATACCTCCCATAGAATGGAACAATCGGAATAAAAACTTCTTCTGATTTCTCTAGTGGCCCGACGCATTCTTTATATAATAACAACTATTCTATAAACATAAATTATTGATCGAGTAGTTTCTTAGTTTTTGAGCCAGCTGGGTGAAATTTTTGCAGGCAGCTCGTATGTCGTTACCGGCTGGATTAAAGAACTGCTATTCGAACAATCGGTGCAAAAGTTGTTGTATGGAAAACTATTTTGTTTCCCAAAGTATCTCAATGAAATTTACAAGTTGGATTTTACTGTATGTAACATAGGAACAATTCAGTTTTCAGATTCATATAATTTTCTAGCATTTCCCTACTAGTTTTATATATACTATAAATATGATAACACTGATTGTAACGAATTAATATAAATTGTAATTTTTCCAAAGAAAAAAGAAAAAAAAAATATATATATATATATAAACAGAGAACATATATCTTAATATATATTGGATATATAGTTTTGCAATCTTATAAACGTTGCAGTCCCTAAATTTTATCGATAATTTTTAATATTTTACTTTGCACATGGAAAACTGCAATTTTGCATGGTTCAATTCAAGCAAATAAGCAAACAAGTTTCTTAAAATAATATTTCCAGGAACGAGAATGATAAATGCGAGACTTGCACTTGCCTGCTTATAATATTTATTTATATTATTTGATGAAAAATTTGCACTAACTCAACAACAAAAACAGCGGCTAGAAAAAACCTCGTAATTTCAATGGCGCGTTAATTATTCCGCGAATTGAACACTTTGTTGTCGCTTTTGTGTTTTTGTTTTATAAATATTTATCTTAGCTCGTGCCAATAAAATGTATGTATGTTGTTTGGCATGCAGCTCAGGTAGAAAACAATTTAATTATATGTACATACAGACAGATATTGCAAATGGCAATCGAAGCAATCAAAGCTTTCAGAGTCCATATACGATCACAAAAGAAAAGGAAATGAGTACTTACTTGGCACCCACGAGAACACTCTCATCATCGTGATCTAAAATCTTATAATAGTCCGTTGTGTTGCCAAAGAAACTGGCCGTCACTTTGTCTGGTTCTGAAAAGTAAATTAAAGAATATTTTTAATAAATAAATCATGGAAAACACTTCTTATATAGTCGATCAAGTTTTTAATAAACAGCAGGGAATTCGAACTGTTTCAGATGAGGGGTCAAAATCGCTGTGGATCTGCATCTGAAAACCACTCTTGAATTGACATTGAATACCAAATAAAAGCAAATTCATTAAACAATTACTTGGTACACAATCGCAGCCAGCTGTACCTAAAAATTTCCACCCACTTTTTGTACAATTCATAACAATTAGTGGATTACGTTATTTGGCCCATTTTACAAGTTGCTTCAGAGGAAACGCTAATTTGTTGCAAGCATTGCGAAAAATTGGGCGCGATAAGCAGCAGCAGCAGCAGCAGCAGCCGCTCGCCGTTTGTGGACCAGCTCTAGTCATTGATGATAAAACAGAGGCAGAAGCTGCCAGCAAAGGAAACGGAAAAACACAAGCTAGGCAAACAAGTGGTACAAATAAACAACAAGAAACGAAAATGAAAATAAAAACAAAAACAAGTACTATGCATAATTGTGGGCGTCTTGAAACTTACTTGTTTGCAAATCGGGCCGCACATCGGGCATCCAAGCTCCGACGATTGCGATGGAGAGGCAAACTGGTATGATGATGTTCAACATTGCAAATGTTGCTGTCTCCCGTCTCTTATAAAGATATATTCTCCGGTCAGTAATTAGCATTGTTGATGCTGATGCTGCTGCTGTTGCTGGTGCTGTTGCTGGTGCTGTTGCTGGTGCTGTTGCCGATGAACGCTGAAGGTCTCTTGACGTGTTCTTTGCGATCCAAAGCTCGGATAGAATTAAGTATTTTCAATTGATGTAGTAGCGCACTTGAAAACTGTTGAGCCTGGCTTTTTGTCAGTTCTGATGATTCAGCAGCGTTTTCCACTTGCTTGGGTGGTGTGCAGCTGCTGCCACACTCACAGACTGAGTGGCTCGCTGGTGCTGCTACAGCGGCTGATGTCGCTGCTGGTGCCAATGGGGCTAGTCTGGCCTGACTGGTTTTAATCACTGCCGTTTGTCATTCTGATTGCTGCCATTCTCGTGCCAGTTGCTGCTGTTGCTGCCGTTTCTGCCTTCACTAGCATTGTTTTTATCTTCTGTTGTTTTGTTGTATTGCATATATAATTTTCACTACGTTTGGGTTCTTTTTTAGTGCTATTAGTTGGTGTGTGCTCAAAAGAAAACGCAAAACCTGCAATAAAATAAAGATTGTTTATGAGAACTCAGAAATACCTTGTTTTTTGTGAGGAATGCTACTATGCACGCAAGAATTTAAGTATTTCAGCTTTTATAGGAAAAATATAAAATTGATCCTAGACCAAGTCAATTGAACAACAAAATCTTCAGTATGCGAATTCCACCCGATCCATAATTAGCTAATTAACGGAAACTTTATCAAAACTTCATGTTGTATGACAGATTGGAAGGCAGTAAATCTGTTCATATGTTATATAAAAGGTTATTGTCGGAAATTATAAGCGATCCGGAAGTTTGTAAAACATCCGATCCCGCTTATCTTGACGATTTCCCGCGGTCATTCTCAAATGAACAACTATAATATTCGTCGATGAATTATTTCAAAGTGTATTTTCTCCCTTTTTGTTTTATATTATATATTAATTATGAATACTCGATGGAGTATTCACTTTCTTCTTACATATTACGAGCATTACCGAATTGAATAAAACATAAATTTCACTTGTGTAACAATCAAACTTGTTTCGCCATTTGTTACTCGGATTATTTGTAAATTCTTCACACACTTCACACTTTCTATGAAAACGCTTCAAATTCGACTAACCGAACAGCGCGTTTGGCGAACTAGACGAGTACTGAAACCGCCGTGCGAAATGAGCGAACGGCAAACATAAAAGAGAAACGACAACAAAATGAATTACACCCACACTCACAAAAATAATTTGAGAGCAGCTTACTCTCTCTATATATATATATAGCTTTTTCTCTCTCTCGTTTCATCAGTAAAGCCTCTCTTTTTCTACCCTCTGGATAGGTCACGCACGGTTAGGCGACGAGTCCTGCGGCTCACTGGTTTTTTGTATGATTCATAGTTTCAGTTTTTCCTGTTTTTGTTGGAAATCACGTGCGGTATTTTCCGCCGATTTCCCCATTGTTTTTGCCTGTTGTGTGTATGTATATTTGGCATCTAATCAGTTATGCCGAAAGAATATCAGGACGTGCTGTCCTGTAAAAGGTGTTTATCACACGTTCAAACACACATTCACAAACAAACACACACGCACACACACACGTAATTCCCATGTGTGGGTTTCAGGTTTTTTTTTACGAGACTCAGAGGAAATTTATGCTACAGTTTCTCACGCCTCGTTGTCGGTCACACATGGACAACTTTTACCTACGCAGGGTGACTACGAGTTCGGATGATCTTCAATAAATTACTTTATTGGCCAACTGAAGGTCACAACTTGTTGTCTTGGTCAATGAATTTGTGACTACTCGACTACTTGGTATCGTTTTTCCAGCTTGAAGGTTTCGGTGTCGATGACGGTGGCAGGTCAAGCGACCCGTCTGACTCTTGGCCCATTACCCATGTCTGTCTTCGGTTTTGTAATGTGCTCAGCAAGTGTCGAAATTATAGGGGCTCGCAATTGGCCTTAAGAACTGTATGAGATACGAGGGCCGCTTAAGATCTATAAAAAACTAAGAAGTTTTTGTTTTTAAGTTTCTTTCTCATTGAAAATGGCTAAAAAGTCTTTATCAAGTTAAAGACAACATATGACATCTCCGAACCTAATTGCTGTATATATACTGATCAGTGTCAACAGGCGTATAGATTTAGCCATGTTCCATATTCCCAAAGACAACACATTTGCCAGCCCAAACGAATTAGAACACATTTTGAAAGATAAATCCTTAATCTTTGGTGCACATGTTTTGGATAAAGGTTATAAAAGAAAATGCTACCGTTCCGGTTAACATATGTATTTGTTTTTCCGTACGTGATTACGAATGTCTGCTACGGTTCGTCCGGGATGGGTATAGAGAATTCCCTCGTCGATCACTTTCACAACTGTATCGTTCTTGTTTATTTTGTCATGTTAAGAAAACCTTTAAGTTATTGTTTTAAAAGGTTTCTTGCTGAGTTGCCCTCGCAGCATACGCGTACAGACATTAACAAGTACTATCAATATTATATTTTCGTTCAGCTCTCATGTTTCAAAAGCCCCATTTAGCTCAATGCCAGGAAGTGCGTTCCGCTTTCGGCGTACCAGTTAAATATGCTGGCTGTGTATTTGTCTGGCACTAATTAATGAGCTTGAATTCGAGTTTGGGTTACCTATTAGAATCATCTATCGGTCGGTTTGTCGGTCGCTGGGTACAGCTGCCTCTTCATAGTTTGGTTCCCTACTTCCACACTTTTCCAGGTTTTTTTCTCTTCTGATAACTACTCAAAGATGTTTTGCGTCTGTCTGCTGCACAGATAAGCAAGTTAATCAAGATAACGGTGAAATGTATGTCACGTTTGTCGTTTGTCTGCTGTGGGAAGTCCGAGCGTGTTAATAGATAAGTTCGCGTCGGTTGAGAGTAGTACGTGCTCCACAAGAAATTGATTTCTCTGTATGGTTATTAGATATACCATAGCATACATACACATATATATAAATATATATACAAATGTATATATATATGTTTATGTATATGGAAACCTGATCTGTGGACTTCTATGCAACCTGTTTGGCCCGTGGGCGCTCAGTTAGTCAATAGCCAAGCCGATACGCAGTGCCAACAGGTGGCACCTGTGAATTTGCCTTATAAAGTGCTTAGGTGTTTGTAGACTGACTGGCTGCTTGTCCAACTCCAGGTCTGTTTCTGGTTCTGTGGCTATAGCTTAAGCTTGAGCTGTAATTATTGCTTTTGCAATATCTGTGATTTTGCTGGTTCTGTTTTGTAATCAATTGTAACAAACATTATTATACTAGGAGTCATAATTGAGTTAATTTGATAAGCAGTTGTATATGATTGAATTTGTCGCTCGAAGACTGAATTCACTTTCCTTTTACGAAACAGAATATTTCTATGTGGCAATTAAGGTCTCAGACAAGACTTATCGACAGGTGAAAAACAGTTTATAGGTATTTTTATTTTATGTTTAACGAGACAGTTTCGTGTAATTGGCAAGTATTTATAATTTCTTTACTATATTCTTTTATTGCTTTTTATTTGTTGTAAGAAAATATTTAACAAAAATTAATTTTAGAAGACGTTTTCTCACTGAAAAATTAACCTACGATCCAGATTCTTGGAGAATCTTCATAATGAGAAAAATGTGTTATCCATTAGGGGATTATGTCTTCTTTAAGGAAGATAAAATGAACCGCCAACCACCGAGACTTCTTCAAATTATGCGAGATCTTGTGTTGAATTTGAAGAATTTTCAGGTCGTTAGAATATAACAAATTGTAAGCTCTGACTTAAGAACGTTGTATTTAAAAAGTTAAATTTTAGTTCTGTAATATTAGATATGAGCTTGTGATATATTTATATATAAAGGAAAAAACTGACCGCTTTTCATTGTTGTTTATTACTTGTCTCGTTATTTTTTTGTTTTTATGTTTATTTTTGTTGTTTAATGCATGTTTTTCAATTGCATTTCTGTTGTGCTTCTTATCATTAGTTTAGTTCAATGCACTTTCAAGTCTTCACTTGCTTTTCCACTCCTTATCCACGAAACAATCGCGTGAGCTCGTTGGGTTCCAACTATCGCTTTACTTCCGATTTCTGCAATATGTTTTTTACGCCTACGTACATGACTCATGTATGTGGATGTGTATGTTTGTATGTGTTTAATAAACCAGTTTAATCGTCAACCGATTTCAACGGAAGCGTAGCTGATTCAGAAGCGTCTGTCTAATCAAAGTATACCAACAAAAAGGAACTTTTAATTATTCGTTAAAAAAAAAAAAAACAAATGTACCCATGTATAATTACTAAATACTAGTATGTAGTTTTATGGCATGACAAGTTTTTCATTCACAAAAAGATAAGATAAACGTGGGAGTTTCTATTCGAATTCGAATTCAAATAAATAAGAAACAAACATATTTACGCATTTACACATCTCAGAGGAGAGAGACGGAGGCAGGGAGAAAGGCTTGGGGGGAGGGAGCTGTGTGAGTTGAGGTTAAATGGGACACACTGCGCGTTCCACTTTGAGCAGCTCTTTTGACACTTTTCGACTCTTTGACGCGTTAGAAGCTTTTGAAAGCTTTGGGCGTTGTTGCAACTGTTCTTTTTGTTTCTTTTTCTTTTTTTGCATTCGAATTAAAGCTGCTTTACCGTTAGCTGGTAACTGGTAGCTTTTCGCCAAGTTGTCGATATGCGTTTAAGCTGCGAGACTTTGTGGAACGACGCGAATTGATTATGCTGCTAATTTATTAGATTTTCTACTCACAGCAGCAGTAGCTGCCAACTCGTTTTCTGCTGCTGCCTTTTACAGTTCTTGGTACACTTTGGCCACCGCCTCGACGACTGATGTAGAACGGGGGAACGTGGAAGGTGTAGGGGTGGGGGAAACAAGTTCCACCAATTCACCTGTAGCTGTGTAGCGCGTCGTTTAGTTTATTTTTTTTATTTTATTTTTATTATCTCTCTCTCGCTCGCTCACTCGCACTCTTTGCCACTTAAGCAGTTTGCTAGCTGCTGCTTCGCCTTCGACTAGTTGTTGCTGCTGTTTACAACGCGTTACACACACACTCACACACACGCACACACACAGTTTATGTATTTTCTTGTGTTACTCGTTTTAAGCTTATGCTTCATGTTTGGTTTGTTTATACATGCATACGTATGCATACATATACACACATACATGCGTGTGTAAGTGAATAAATTAAAAGAGAGAAAAACACACGTCTGTACACAATAAAAACCTGTTTGTTGCTTTAATCGGGGTGTGGGTACACAGGACGCAACGCAACATGAGACGCGGCGAGGGGGTTGCTTCTACGCTCGACTTGGCTTGTAGTTTTTTGTATAGTAAATGCAACAGCATTAATTTAAAACACTTTCATTTGCCTCTAAGACACACAATTTTGTAATGCTTTTAATTTATTTATATGCTGTGCAATATTGTGCAGCTTGTAAACTCACCAAAATTCATAAAAAATGTTCAAATAATTATCAAATTAAGCGAAAAACACGAACTCTAAAAAGTATACGCTTTTACACTGCGGCGGCCATTTTACTTTGAGTTGTTTGGTATACGTTAGTGATGGGGAAAGAGGCGATGTCTTGCCTATCGATATCAATATCGATACCGAGTTGGCATGCCCTAATTGTCTTGCATGTGCGGGCACACTGGTTGTGTTGCGACTTATCGACATTTAACCCAACCACCCCCGCAGACAAACACCGAAAATGGAAAGTGTAAAGCTATTTGTTTATTTTATTAAATGAAACTATTTAATCAATAAAGTGAAATTAATACTCGAAAAGACAAACACAAAACCATCGAAACTAAAATGGCTACAAAGTAAGTGCATTCAATTATTTAAAAGCAAAATAAAAAACACAAGCAAAATCTGCGGTGAATTTTTCGTCCGTGGGTATGTGTATGCACTGACTTGCCAGTGTGTGTGCGTGGGTGTAAGGGTATTTTTATTGGGTTTACTTTGAGCCGTAGCCTTTTGCACTCATACACACACAAGAGTGCATCAATAAGAAGCCCAACAGCAATCTGCTGATAAGCCCACACAGTAGATTTAACTATGTATGGGCGTGTATAATATATATGTGTGTATAATGCAAATATGATTAAACATATTGGTACAAAGGAAGCTATTAAATAGGAGAGAATATCTTCGGGATGCTTCAGATTTACATTTTCATTCTCATTTACTGTATGAATTAATAAGCATTCTTAGAAGAGGGTGTTTTTGGTGAGTATTCGAAGAATACATGCCCTTTCTTTTGAAATGTTTGTTAAGCTTACTTATTTAAAACGATTGTTCCTACGGCAGCTGTATGATATAGTAGTCCGATATTAGTTTTTGGAATATACTTTCTTTTATCTAACTTTTAAAATTGACTAAGATAGTTTGAGAAACAAATATGTAAGTTTTTAAGCCGTTATTCTCTTTATATTGAAGCTATATGATACGGCCGATTTCAACAACTGTATTGCAGCTTGCCCAAGCACTGCATAGAAACAGACAGATGAACTCTGCTATATCGACTCTTCTCATCATCCTGATCAGTAATATGTATACTTTATTATTCCCCATTACATTTTACTGATCAGCCTACTTCAATGCATTCAATGTAAATGTAAGGGTATATATAATACCAATTATACAATAGTAAAATCTTAAATTCGCTTAAGTTATTATGTTTCAATGGATCCGGCTGAATTCCCAGGGTTAAATATCATCTATCATTATAAGCAATTAATCTGTTGCTTTTAGCAGACACCATGTCGATAGGGTTGAGCTCGACAAGATGAGTAACTCAGGTGCCACTCTGCTAATGTTTGACAGCTTCAAATAGAAAAGACGGGTTTCTAATTAATAATGCTTTGGTGGGAGTACTCGTACACTGCAAAAAAATATATTTCACACGATAATATTTCATAAGATAATTTTTGGATAGGGAAGTGAATTTTGGCAACATAACTTTGGTAATATAAAGTTCGCGATTGGTTTACTTGATGGATTAAGTTATGCAGATTGTTTGTTGGCTGTGCAGGGAGAAGAAAAAAATTGAAATGAAATATTTTTTACTCGGCACCTAAACCACTTTGTATTAATATAAACAAATAAATTAAAATCTAACTATTGTTAGTTCCAGTCACTAAGCTTCGCAAGTTCTGCTTCCAATTTGCATGATTTACATTGTGTTTTATTTGATACCTTTTCTTTATCATAAAATGTTGTTTGCTTATGCTACAAAATTCAGGGCTATTAAGTCCTTTCCATTATTTTAAATAGAATTTTTGTTAGTGCAGTAATTATCGGGGTTTTATTAAAGTTTTCATACTCTTTGGTCAACTCTTGACTGCAGTGTCAAACTCGTTTTCGCCACTTTTGTCTATTAAATATGAATAGCCGATGCTCAGAAAGTCAGTTGTCATTTAGTTGCGTACTCAGAAGTAGACAATGTTGAGAGCGGTAAGTTAGTTGGACGATCCACGTTTAATATATACATATGAATTTATATGCATATTCCTAGAGAATTATGGTTTTTATTGCTCAATTGATGCTTGTGGCGCCGGCAATTATCGTCCCACGCATCTCCAGTGAAAATGGCTATCAGCTGGAACCCCTCAATGATCAATATACGCTAAGGTAGATCTGAGTTGAAGAGCCTCCTTAACTGCTTGTTTTAATTACTCGTAACTTACTCGCTCTCACAGTATTCGACATCCGGACGGCAATAGCTGGCGAGAGGAGACTGTGAAAGAAATTGCTCCCGGCGAATTGGAGGTGAAGGGAACGATATACCAGGTTTTTGTCGATCAGGGTGGTATCTTGGTGGTCACGTACGAGGCGGGTCGCAATGGATATGTGGCTAAGTATAGCTATAGAATAGGCCCACCAACGCAGTTTTCAGCCGCTCCTGCTTTAAGTCCATTAGCTTTGAAGTCAACAGCTGGTTAAAATTGAGAATAAATGCCTTCCAATAAGTTAATAAACAGGGTAAACATGTATGTAAAAACCAGAAAATTGTTTTCCATACAACAAGTTTTGGAGTGATTCTTCCTTTGTGATATGGTTGTCCAATCCGGCCCGTTCTAACATCTAGCTTAAAAACTAAGAGACTAGCTTCGAAATGACGGACAATCTCATATGGCTATATCAACTCTTTCCGTAATCCTGATATATATAATATATATATACGTTCAAGGGTCGAAGATGGCTTCGTCCAGGTATTACACATTACATGACAAAGTTATAATACCTTTTGTGAGGGTATAAATAAGTAAGCAAAACAAGTATGCAGTATACAAATTATACAATAGTGAAATCTCAGGTTCGCTTGAGTTATTATGCACTTGCAGTTTTTCAATGAATCCGGCTGAATTCCCAGGGTTCAATATCATCCATCATTACGCACAATGATGTTGCTTTTGGGTTCTAAGCTCGACAAGATGAGTAACTCAGGTGCTACTCTCCGATTTGTTGACAGCCTCAAATATACAAGACGTTTATCTAATTAATAATGTTTTTGTGGGAGTATTTGTACACTGAGAAAAAATGATTCCAAACGGTAACATTTCATAATTTTTGGAGGAGAAATGGAATTTCGGCAATAAAAATAACTTTCGTCTTAGCTTGTTTAAGCAAAGTTATATTCTGTTTCTCTTAAAGACTGGTTCTTCTTTTCTGTAGACAGAAGAAAAGAATTTAAGTAAAATATTCTCTACTTCGCACCTAAACGAGTTTTTTTTTTAATATAAACAAATAAATTAAAATATAATTAATAATCTGTTTGCTTTATTTATTCATAGAAAGTAATTTAATAATTTCCGATAATTTTGAATAGTTTTTTCTCACTGCAGTAATTATCGGGTTTTATTTAAAGTTATCTTGCTATTTTGTTAACTCACTGCAGTCAATAATTCAAAACTCGTTTTCGCCCCTTTTATCTTTTAAATATGAATATCTGAAACTCAGAAAGTCAGTTGCCATTTAGTCATATGGATATTCAAAAGTAGATAATGTTGAGAGCGGTAAGTTAGCTGAATGCCTGAGTATACATATCTATCTACATATATGTATATTCCTAGCGGATTATTGTCTTTATTGCCCAATTGATGCTTGTGGCGCCCGCAATTATCGTCCCGCGGATTTCCATTGAAAATGAATATCAGCTGGAGCCCCTCAATGATCAATATACGCTAAGGTACACCTGAGTCGAAGAGCCTTCTTAGCTGCTTGCGTTAATTTCTCGTAACTTATCCGCTCTCACAGTATTCGACATCCGGACGGCAGTAGCTGGCGCGAGGAGACTGTGCAAGAAATTGCGCCCGGTGAGTTGGAGGTGAGGGGAACGCTAAACCAAAGTTTTGGCGATCAAGGTGCTGCTCTGGTGGTCACCTACGAGGCGGGTCGCAATGGATATGTGGCCAAGTATATCTATGGAATAAGCAAACCAACGCAGGGCCCAATATTTCCTTATTTAAGTCCAATAGTTTTGAAGTCAACAGCTGGTTAAAATTAATAAATGAATGGTTACAATTAATTAAATAAACAGAACAAAAAGATTCCTCGCTCGAATTCATTTACTGTTTTCTCGTTTATGCCTAGAAATATGCAAAGGTAATGGAAGAAGTAAATTTACCTTTACTATGAAAAATGTTGTTATTGCTCAATAAATACGATATAGGAAGTCGCAATAATTTGAATTAATATTGGTAAAAATTGAACTAGTTGCTATAAAGATAATATAGTTTGGTTTAAAATCTGTAAAAAAAAACTCCATTGATTTTGCAGACATTCAAAAATCACAAACATTTTTTTTTAATATTTTCTAAATTCTAAAACATAGAGTTCAAAATCCGCCATAATATATTTGATTAATCTGGCAGGGAAAAGGCTAAATACGCAGCACTGGGATGCATTTGAATTGGCCCTGTCATCGATATCGATAACCGCTGTTGCTCTTGATGCTTAGTAGCATTCAAATTGTTAACGCTTGATTGGACTTTCGAGCTGATTTTTGTGGGAGCGCATCGCTATTAAATGTACTCGACGATTTCACCTCGTCGCCTCTCACCCTAGTTCCCCACCTGCCTCAGCCCGCGGTGAGACGCGTGAGCAAAATTTGAAACAATGCTGTGGCGCTGTTTGGCACCTCATATCATATTTATCAGCCAGCCAGCTGGCAATTCAGTTGACTTTCTGTTGTGGCTTTGGCGTGTTGACTGACTTATTATCAACAGTGAGCAGAGAGAGAGAGAGACAGAGAGAGAGAGAGTGAGAGTGAGAGAGAGGAAGGCGATAAGCCGCCACGATGAAGCTTTTGCTTTGAATGATCCAACAATTCCAAAACGAGTCTCTCTTCCTTTTAAAACTCTTCCGAAATGTTTAAAGAGTGGCGCAGGCCCAGCCACAAGCGCTGGCAGCAGCACCAGCAAGAACAACAACAAAAGTCAAGGCGCCGACTGCTTGACAGGTAAAGGGGATGTGAATAGTCTCGTAAAAGATTAATTTTAGGTCAAATATGTTACGTCAGCGACATCGATAGTCGACCTATTGTTAGCGCATCAGAATTGATTATAGAAACCGGCAAAGTGGAGGTAATCATCATGGGCTAAACGAAATATGACTGTACTCAATGCGTCGCAATATTGACCGATTGTTTTTATGGAACCTATATAATATACTAGTCTAATCTTATAAAAGGTATCCAGATAGGGACATACTCTGACATCTAACTTGTGATTTTCATTAAGACATCTAAGAAAACAGGACAGTTTTCCTTACAACTTTTTCAAATACTTTCCTTCTGTCCGATCTAAAATAAATTTTACTAACGTAAATCAAAAACTGACAGACAGGCGGAAACGGCTATATCGATTCGTCTCATCGTTTTGGTCAATAAAATATACACTTGATGTCGGAGATGACTAGTTTTTATAATATAATAAGTAGTATATAGTAGTACCTTAGTCAAAATTTGATAGGGGCTTAGTTCAATATCCAACAAAATTTTAAAAAGTTATGGAAATTAAAATAATCTTCTTGATTTAGTAAATGTATTTAAAAATAAATAAATTATTCAAAGATTTTTCAACCCCATGAAAAATGTCTTCTGCTCCGAATTTCGTAATAATTATATTTTGTATCTATGCTCCGACAGAGAGACGATGATTGTGTTTGTCTATGACACAGAGTGTCTGAAGGACGAGGCAGATGATCCCATTGCCGCAGTGCTGTACTTTCACCCCAGTTGGGTTTCGGATACGCAGAAAGTGGCGCTTTGTGGACAGCTAATGGGCACCTCGTATTTTCTTAAGGATTGTTTCTTTAAGCCTCGCATCCTGGCTCTTCAGAATGGCAAATTCGTACTCAAGGAGTTTGGGCGTTTCACGCTGGTGAGTGAGAATATAGTCAGTAGCCCTATTGCAGTCATTGATTTCTTTTTTGTTTTATGTTAAGGCTGTGGGCACTGATCGCAATATTGGGGATCAGCTGCTGACGCACAGGGCGAATCTCTTGAGTTCTCTCTTGAAGTTCTTTCACCGGGACTTGCAGTCGCTGCACGATCAGTACGCACAGCCCGATCAGCAGTCTAGCCGGAATCTCAGCGAGAAACTATATCACATATTTGAAACATATCTGCCCATGCTTCAGCGCAATGGGAATACATTTCAGAATGTACCCAAGCTGCGCATGCCTAAGGTTAGATCTTTAGAACAATTAAGTCCAAAATTCCATATCTTAACTAGTTTTGATCACAGACCGCCAGTCAGATCTACCTGGAGGCTATACAAACATTGCAGAGCTGCCAGGAAACAAAGGGCATACTCGGCGGCGCTATACTCTATCACAACAAGTAAGTAGCATGATAAATTTACATAAGGGGAAGCCTTCTCTTCAAATTGATTCTCAAATATTTACGCTATAATATAAATATATACGAATTTAAAATACTTTTGAAGATGTACTCCCTAGAGAAACAAGAAAAATCTGCAAAATATAAAACTTTAACTTTTAAATATTCCTTTCACAATAATAATTGTAAAAGAAAGTCAAGAAAAGTATAATCCAACTAATCCCGTACAAAATCGATAAAATTAGATATTAATCGATTAATCTATACTTGGTATTCCAGAGTGGTTGCATCCCAACTGGGCGATGTGGTTACTAAGCAGTTGGTGCTGACAGATCCTCGCCACGTACGCACTACGGCTGAGCTATTGAACTCTCAAGATTTTCATATACCACACGGTGTCCAGATGCTAGTCGTATATGTGGAGGAGCAGCTGTACTCCAAGCTCTCCTCGGAGGCGAAACGCTCTCAGGATTTGCAGACAACGGCAACACAATTGGGTCAGATCGGGCTACCATTTCAATATGCTAAGCGAAAGCTTAAGCGCGACAAGTCGCTAATTTTTTCACATATTCCTGAGGAAGACCACTCACCGGTCACGTCAGGAATAGTAGAGCTGCCCGCCGCAAGGCCGAAGTCCAGTCGGCCAACACAACTATCGCTGCGTTTGAAGAGCCTACACAGTAAGGAATTGCCTGAGTCGGGCATCGCTTCGATTAATTTTGATGAGACGGATTCATATCCCGAGTTCATTGGACGTACAAGTGTCTGCAACACGCCCATGACCGAAAACAAAGTGCTGCCGGTGGCTACTGTTATGTCCATCTGCGCCAATCCTGAAGAGCAGGATGCCGATGAGCACAATTCTAATGGTAAAAAGGCAGCAACGCCGTCTTCTCGTCGTAATTCACTTAAGCTGGATGTAGAAAAGTTCTTCCACAACTTCATCAGCAATCCGCAAAAGCAACTGACACGACGGAAATCATCCGCCGATTTACAGGATGCCTTTCGTGCTATCTCGAAGAAGCTGGGCCACATCACGCAGAACTTGAAAACGGATGTATATCTTAATGGCAACAGTGTGGTCGACGGAAAAACCGAAGTTTCTCCCGACTATATAGAGAGCCAAGAGCGATGCAGTTTTCGCACCATTGGAGATCCCACCTATCCGGTTTTTGATGAAAATGGACAACAGATTTCTCTCAGTCTGTTCCAGAAGTTTCTGGATCAGTATCGCAAGCTGTGGGGAGTCGCCAGCGAACAGGCCGAACAGGATGCAGAGCTGGCAGCTCTCGTTGCCGAATTTCAGGAATTTAATATGGAAATACAGAAACTGGATGCGCACATGCGGCAGCAAGCAGCCTCAGCACCATCAAAAGCAGAAGCGGATCGTAATCTAAACATATCTGCAAAGACACCGCAGGACAAACGCGCAATGTGCTTGCCCCTGAAGCCCGCTGGTGAATCGAGCAACATAGATGCAGGGTCCTCCTCAAATCGTCGTGTCGGCGGTGGTGTACCGCTAACGCCACTAATGGCTAAGCTGTCGGTGCTGGCATTAAACGAGACCACTCCCATAGAAATACAGACGCCTCTGACAAGCAGTAAGGTGTTCCCACGTCGCAGCTCGCTTAAATGTGACGATGCAGTCGATGCACTCGCTGCTTTCTCTAATAAACCAATCGTTTCCGCCACTCAATCGGATGGAATGCAACGCACGGAGTTGTATGTGTGTGGGCAGCAAAACATGACACTGCTGCTTCTTATGGACGAGGGCATCAGTGCGCAACAATCTATTGTGAAAAAGATGGTACGATTTTCTCATAATCCTTTTCTAGCAAAGATATTTGAATAACTAACATTTTTTCTTACAGTTTGACATATGCGTGGCGAAATTTCCGCACATGGAGTCTCAATTGAATCAAACATTGAATGTCAATGTGGAAGGCGACAAACGGGACGGGAGCAACTATAGCTTCATGTGCATCGATGCTAAATGGGACGCCCTGCAGCGCAACGGGCCATGGAATCCTCTCGAGCTCACCATTGTGGAGAGTATGCATCGAGATCTGCAGCACACGGGTGGCCAGCTCACCGATTTGGTCCTTCGGTAAATCACATCAAGCTAGATTTTATGTCGTATATTTAATTTGAATTTGTCCACAGTTCCCATGACTCGGTGTTTTATGGCTACAAGTGTGGTCGCACAGAGTTCTTCTACAAGGAGCCCACACACCAAATTAATGGCATACCGCCGCCATCGGATCCCATTGGAAATATACAAATGCGCGCGAAGTCACGCCTGGAACGTGATCATTCCTATATGTTATTGTAGATTACGGAATAATCAATTATATATAACAAATACTCGCAAGCTTAGCCAAAAACTGACAGATAATGTCAGGATGTTAAACGGGGCTGCAACGCAACCCAATGCCAATTTTATGCCATCCGTTCTAACTGTAACTTACTTTGCCATCTCAGCCCGTGTTTACACGAGTTGGGCAATTGCGGATGACGCAATTTCATTATAAATTTATTTGAAGCTGTCCACAAATCAATGTTCACACCACGTGTAAACACGGCATATTTTAATTAATATTTTTGTATAACGTAATTTGCGCAGCTTTTAGCCAAAAATCAATTATGTATTTACGTTTGTTTCGTTCTATTGATATACAGTACAAAATGTTTAAGAATTTGTTTCTAACGCTTATACATATCCCCCAAACTGTTGTTTAGTTCTTAAGTACTTCTAATTCTACAATTTATTTGATTCAATTTCACAGAGCTTTTGTTTTTGTCAATTGGAATTGTTTTTGAATTGTTTATCTGAAAAGATATTTATTTTTTTATTTAAAATACAGTTGAATCTACCTAATTACGAATTGAGGAGGGAATTCTAAAAGCTATTTCCACTTAATCCTCGATTTTAAATTGGAGAGGTTCAACTGAATATACATACAAATATACGTGTTATTCGAAAATTATGTATCTAAACAGATTTTTAAATCTGTCTCTATGAACTTAGTTACAATTTGTACAATATATGTATATATATATATATACATATATATACATATATATATACATATATATATTATATATATATATATATATATATATATATATATATATATATATATGTATATATATAAATATATATGAAAGTAGTGCCAATTGCAGAAGCAGTCAATGTGTATAAAAAATACTAAGGTATATACGGAATACTCTTATATATATATATGGTCTATTTATGTATGAATGTAAAATTAAGCTGCAAACTGGAATATTGAAAAAAGTGTGCAATATACAAAAAAGTAAATTATTTTGCGAGTTTGTGTTGATTTTGTCCCAAATGCATTGTATTATTGATACAAATGAACAGTATAATTTATATACAATATATATATATATATATATATAAAACGTACCAAATCGCGATATGTGTGTTCGAGTTTTTAAAAATAAAACCACAATGAAAATTCACACTTCAGGACTCAATTCTTTTTGAAAGGATATAAAAACTTAGTGACAATGATTTACGTGTCAGTCATAATAAGAATGAGAATTGATGGAATGGATATAATATTCAGAATCAATAAGAGTCCTATCGTTGTTTCTCAAGTACTTTTCATAATCTTTTTGTGATGGTAAGCAAAGTTCGTTATTGCGATTTGTATGGAGCTGAACTTTACTTTATTTCACAGTCCAAGGCACACAGATATAAAAGGAAGGGTCCAAACCGAGTCCAGCCCCCGGTAATGCCCGAACCGGGGTTGGCTGGCATCTACACAAACAAGATACACCACATGAAGAAGTTTTTTCTGGATGCATTGTGCTCGCTTCCGTTTGCTATTCCATTTATGGAACCTGTGGATGCGCGGGCACTAAAAGTGCCTACATACTACGCCATAATCAAGAAGCCAATGGATTTGGGCACTATTATCAAGCGGGTGGAAAACAGATACTATAGCTGCGTGAACGATCTTGTTAAAGATTTTGCCCAGGTAATAAGCAACTGTTACACTTTTAATAGAAAGGAGGCATTGGTTTATCATGATGGCCAGAAACTGGAAGAATACTTCTTTAAAGTTCTCGCGAAATTACCAATCGGCGAGGAAGTGCCCTACAAGAAGGTGATGACTGAAAAGTCCCTTACGAAGCATGAATGTTGGCAAAAGCTAAAGAAGCTGGAGACAACAACAATGTCGGTGGACTTCGAAACTCGTGAGTTTTTCCAAAAAAAGTGGTCGTCTCTGTCCAAAAAAGTACACAAGAATCACTTCAAAACCGTAGTTGACTTTGATGTACGCGTAGAAAACATGCTTAGGCAATGGCATGATAATGCTAAACATATCTTTGAGGTTTTCGAGGCTAACACCTCACAGCCACAGGTAGATAAAGTATCTGAGGAGAATGGGGACGTAAAAGATGTGAAGCCTGGGAGCAGTATCTGGCAATGCCACAAGCCCCAGTTTAATTGGGAGGAATGTCTAATCGATGCTCTCGATGACACTGTCGCCAGACTGAAGCAGGAATTGGCCTCCGCTCGTCAAAGCGATCAGAAGAAGGCACAGGTGCAGCCCTGCAGTGAAGTGCTTCTAGAGATATTAGTCCACGCTGAAATTATTAACGAAGGGCTGTGCGCGCAAACAAGTCTACCCGACTCCTCTGAGGATGAGGCAAATGATTCAAAGACGCGTATTGCCAGTGAGGATGAAAGTCGCACCATTCAAAGACAATTTGATCAGTTGCCACCTGAGTCCATGTTTGAGATTATGCACATGGTTGAGCAAGTCGAATATCGATCCTCTAGCAAACTAAATCGGAAGTACAATATAAAGTTTTTCAGCTCTCAGACGATGAATCTCTTTAAGAAGGCAGTTGACCGCGCCACGCGGGTGCAAACTAAGATTAATCTGCGATATATCTTTTACGCCGAGAAGAAACGCCTGCAGAGACGCCTTAAGACGAAGCTGGTCAATATGTCACAAAAAATTAGCAATAAACGTCGTATAAACATGGAACTAGGTCTCTCTGCGTCTATGCTCAAATTGGACAACGATAAAGATGCCAGTGCATCTTTAGATTCTAAAGATTCTCACCGTGCTTCCGGGAGGTCGCGGCAATATAAAAAGCTGTACTCATCATTCATCCCTGCTGGAAAGGTGAAGGCTACCAGTGGCTTCGATGGCAAAATCGGCTCAGTCAACGGTGAAGCATGCCAGGATCAATATAACATTGGGAACAATTCTTTTTATTCTTATAAAAATATTTAAAAGGAAATATACTGAATTTTGAAACACCCGCTAAGAGAATCATGTACTTATATATATATACATGTGGGTCGAAAAATGATTGATTTATTTATTTTGCTTCCGTTTCCGTTTTCATTTTGTTTTTGCATTTCTTATTGCAAAGTACTATTTCCTTTTCTTCGTTCTTATCAAAATACTTTTGTAGTTATGAATGACATGCGTATATATAGATAATCTAACTTTTAAAATGTAAACTTATACCACAATGAAATAATTCTCAAGCGTTTCTTTTGTCAATCTATGCGTATTCTAAGTTTGCTTAATTCTGACGAACAAAACTAATTATAAATTCAAGCATAAGTATTAGATAAATCACACAACAATGTTTGCTGCACTTTGCACTCTCACTGACTTCGTTGTAGGCGGCTAAAAACTATATGGAATATATCTATTTATGTGTGTATGTAAATATAATATATAGTCGTATAGGTATGTGTGTGTGTGTGTTTGTGTGTTTGTGTGTGTGTGTGTGTGTGTTTGTGTGTGTGTGTGTGTGTGTTTGTGTGTGTGTGTGTGTGTGTGTGTGGGTGTAGTACGATTAACATTCTTGCGTTTCTTCATTTAGCACATTTGACTATTAAGCTTAGTAATTAACCCGTTGCTGCCGTTCGATTATTTCTGCCAATCTCTGCCCAACTATGCCACAATATGACTATTCTTATTAAGATCAGTGAGTAATTCGACATCCAAGTCCTCTGCCTCCAGCAAGTCGCCGTTAAGTGAATGTGGTATGCTTGTGGACAGCACCATGCCGCGTCCTCCTCCTCCGCCTCCTCCACCGCTGCTTGTGCCAATGGATATATCATCCGCCGGCGAGTTGCGACGACGTTCGCGTTCTCGCACAATATGCGGCGCCTCGTTGAACTCGTCTAACTCATCCATGCCTGACATTAAAGAAATGTTTATGATAAAACTTTGGAGACACGGATATCTTATACGACTTACCCGCATACTTGGTTCCCGCTAGCAGAAGGTATTGCCCAGCCCGATTGGGCCACAGCAGTCCGGTCATTACACAGTAGGCCATGCAATCGGCAGAGTTGGTGATGCCTTGCAGCAGCTTATAGCGCCACATGGGACTCACCTGCAACGCCACAATAGCTACAATCGGCAGGTAGATGAACCACACCAGACTTGAAGCGCCCAAATGCAAAAGAAAGTCCAGTTTCTTGCTCGAGTGCTCATATTTCATTGTATTTCGCAGCTCATATAGAAACCACATCATAAACGAAGTTCTGTATGAATATAGCCAGATAGATGAATCAATATTAAAAAATTCAACAATTGTGGCAACTTACCGTAGAATTAAAACAATCCAGCCCGGCCAAGTCTGGTATTCATCAATATCTGATATAATATCCACTTCCGTCTGCAATGCAAAATGTATATAAATACAATTAGAAATATTTAAAATGATTAATTATCTGGATCGACTAAGAAATACTCTGTCTAAGGTCTAATATTCTACATGCTCATAATGAAGATTTGTTTAATTTATTTAGATATAAAAATTGTCTGAACCTTTTTCTATCAGCCCTGAACTCGGTTAATATGCAAAAAGTAAAGTTAGTTTTCATTTGTATCGATTCTGATGGAAAAAAATTGAGGTAAGATGCACAGAAAAATTATGTTTGAATTACTCCACTTTGGATCGGGCCTCTTACAAGTATAAGAATAGGTTTCCCAGAATGGAGTATTGAGAAACAACTATAGGGAATATACATATGCGTGTATGTATTTATACTATACGAATTTAGGCGGCATCACCGGGTAAAAGTCATTATGACATGCGTATTTTACTTTGTTGGGTTAAATTTTCATTATATAGCAATAATTATAATTATTTGAGGGGAGCTTCATATAGAGGTATATATACAAAAGCACTTTGCAATCATCATTATACGTGTTTTTTTTCCCCTCACAAACTTACCCGATCCCAGATGTAAAGAAATACATGGAATGCACAGTATGGCACCCAAATTGACATTAATGTGATCCAACCAGTGCGGCTGATTTGCTGCCTAGTTACCGCCCAGCCCTTGGCCAACAGCAACAGTATTAGCATGAATGTGGTGCGACTTAGGATGTCCAGGACATCGCCAGCTACCTGCATGTTGGGCTCGCCAACTCCGTTCGCCGCATAGCGTATAAGATGTGCCGTAATGAGCGCCAGGCTGACAAACTCGCTAAGCAAACTGAGTGTAAATAATTTCGTTACGGGATGCTTCTGGAGCCGCACCGCATAGATTTGCATGGGCAGGAGCACAATGTAGACGAGCATGAAGATGAGGTACATTTCCAGCAGATTTTGCTGATCGTACGAGTACTGAAAGGTCAGCGGATGTGCAGCCGAATTGTTTGGATGCACATTCACCAAATTAATGTTGTACTGTAGTGTGCTCAGGATACTACTGCTCCGATTGCTCAGTCTGGCCAGATTCTCGTGGGCATGCCATTGGCAGGTGGTGCGGTTGCGATAACAGGCCACTAATGCTACATACCAGAAGCTAAGGGAAAATAATCGGAGAGGCGATAATTTGGTTAGTACATAAATTGTAATTAAATATAATAATAAATAATATTGGTATTCTTGTTAAAATATACCCAATTCCTTCAGGGTATGGGACAGCGAAAATAAAACGATGTTTTTATTTAAGTATTAATTAATATAGATATATCTCAATATGTCAAATTTGAATTTTACTTTAAATTAAAAAAAAAAAAGATAAAAAACAGATTTGAGTCAATTAAAAAGAATTCAGATAAAATAAAATCAAAAAGTAAGAGTGATCTTAAAGAAAATAATTACAATTGCAGAACTTATGCATTATTAATAATTTAATTGTAATTTTTAAAAGAAATATTTATATTTAAATATTTAATTTCTGTCCACGATTCTAAAGCATTGAAACAGACGTTTTAAACTCTTTTTTAATGAAGCAATTCATTTCTTTTAGTAAAGACAACAAAATTAGGGGAATACGTCGAATGATTGAGTGTATTTCTGGAGGTAGCCTATCAGACAACTGATAAGGACTGATACCATAAATATTACAAGGCTACTTACCGCGGTTCCGCCTCTTGATTGATAACATAGGTAAACTGATGCCCTGGTATGACATTCGAGGGCGCATCCTCGTCAATGCAGAGCTTGCCCCGGGGGCAGGGCACACGCCGGAGGAAGTCCCGCTTTCCCTGGGGATAGCAGTCGGGATCATAAGCGAACTGTTGCAGGCGTGAGAACATGCGTGAACAGGCGCGTTCCCGATTTCGATAGCTGCGATTGCTATAGAAATCCACAAAAGTGGACTTATCCAGCACGACAAGCGTGACAGGCGCTGGGTAGTCATCCTGTGACGTCACATTGCCATATATATAGCCATATGTATTGCCCGTGCGCAGCGCGGGAGGATCGGCTTTCTGGAAGCCGAACTTCATCAGGAACTGAAAAAAATCAGCCGTATGAAACTCTCCACTGATGTGGGTCGAGCTGGCCGGCGCTGCGAGCAGTGCGAGGATCACAAATAGCTTTAGCCATTGTCTTGTGTGGGAGGCGGGGTAAGGGTGCGCTGCTAATGGTGTTGGTTTTGGTGGTGATAGTGAAGCTGCGTACATTGCAGACCTTATCACTGCTTTTGTTGTTGCTCTGCCAGCATCGCTGCTTTCAACTTCTGCTTCTTCTGCTGCTGCTGCTGCTGCTGCTACTGATGCTGTCGTGGCAAAAGCAGCACAATTGCAATGCCAAGGTGGCGCACTTTTGTGCATTCTGTGCGAATTTGTTTGCTATTTTTGTTTTGTGGAAATTTCCACCTTTCTATCTGGCAATTCCAGCAGTGTGACCATACGAAGTAAGCCCAAAAATACAGCATGTACACATTGAAATTTTTTGATAGGAAGTCGTTGCGAAATGAAAAATTACTAATATATAAAAAAATAAATATCTTTAAATAATTATATATTTATATTCTTTATATATATAGATTTATTCTTCTATTTAAGTTATATTTTGAACTTTGTTGATTTATCGATTGGCATGGATAACCGGTTCAATGCACAGCCAACTTAACGTTTAGTGCACAAGTAAGTCCCTCCGTTTACGTCAGATGGCGCCTTTCAACATTTGGAATATCTGAGTTTTTGCAAAATTTATGAAAAAAATTAAAAGTAGTTTAGGATTTGCAAAGCACAATTGGTAGATCAAATAAATCTTGAATTAATATTTTTAGAAATTTTTCCTGAAATTTCTTTTAAACATTGTTTGTTATTATTGTTTTATGTATCTAGAATATAGTTATTGTTAAATCAATCTTCTCGTCACGATGAATTTACGCTAGATGAATTTACGATGAATTATCACTCTTTTAATTTAAATAGTTTTGCAAATATTATTCAATAATGAAATTTTGCAATTGCAAAGCCTTATGATACCTTCCCATGCGGGTTTATCACACAATAAAGGTCATCAATAGAGTGATGAATGGTCGGTGGTATTAAGCGCAGGGACATATTCAACTTCCCATTCTTCGCTTCTTTACAATTTAACAATAAATTTCAATAATTCCTAAATTTATGCGGAAAAGAATGATGCTACCCTTTGCCGTGCAGCAAGGGTAACTTCAAAGTCTGCAGTCTCTGGAATTATGTCCACATCCTGGCCAATGAGCGCGTACAACCCCGATCCACCATTACCACTTTCTTGAATACATATATGTACATATAAATACATATTTATAATGCATGCGACAACCCCCACGTGGATTGCGGTTGCCACTGATGCTCCGGAAGTTCCTGGCAAGGTGCTAAAGAACTTTGCACGCTGACAATTCCTTTGAGTTTTGATTGTGCCAAGAGGGATGGGGTGGGGGTGGGGTTGGGGTTCGAGCTTTATGGAAGGGCGAACTGTGGTTTGATTCTTTTTTTCTTCTTTTGCAAAAAATATTAAAATCTGTTGTATTTGGTGAGTCTTTGGCACGTCATTCAAATGTAGATTTTCTATTGTGCTTGGATAACGCTTGGTTCTTGCTTCAAGGGTGTTTCAGCTTTGATTTCACAACCGAGGGGGATGTGAAATCATTAAGTACTCGTAGTATTTGTCTTTGCTGTTGCCCCAACGTTGACCTAAATATCTCAGAGACCCTGGCTCCTTCTCCGACTCATTATTGATGACAGGGCAGAAATTCATAGGAAAGTTAACTGACATTAGCCTTCTTGACAGTTACTATTCGTACTCGCAGTTACTGCTAGGGTTCAGTCGTATGTGTAAAATATGAACAACAAAAGTCGAGACAACTTTATGGAATGTGCTCGAGGGCGGTTTATAAAATTGCTCGTCATATAGGGAATTTGAGTGAACTGAAAGGATCGCCAAACTGTCATTAGTAATATTTAAAAAAAATACTAAGAATACTACCAGATGAGAGCTCGATAATATAAAGCAAGCAAATTATCGATACTATCGATAGATCTATGGGAAATGTTTTTTAATTGCGAAACAACTACCAGCCATGTTTTAAGCACGAACTTTTACATTGATAACTATCAATAATTATCGGCATTTACGCAAGATGGGGGGCTTTGAGTCAGGTTCGCCGACCGGTTCAATAAGACTTTGATCCCAATTTAATATAAGTAATTCTCCTAGTTTTTGGTTTTATTTACATATCATTTTAAAGGAGTTTTAAGTCTACTAATATATTTTTTCGAAGTGAATCTTTTCAACAGGGAAAGAGATCAAGGAATATTTTATAGGGTTAAGGTTTTAAAGCTCAAGGGTCCTAAAAATCGAATACCAAATCGATTTAAAGTGGTTCAGGCTAAATAACTATCGATAGTAACAGCCGTTTAAACCCAACTAAATTAACTATCGATAGTTTCGTATTAGTTTGAGAAGATTCTCAAACGGACCGAACAACCCAATTGACCCAAAATAGAATAGATAATTCAATGAACAAAATAACTTGCCAGTATAAATTATTGGCCAAAAACGAACAACAAACAATAAAATACTCTTGTTGTCGGGTGGGTTAATAATAAAAATCGGCAAGGCTTGCAGAAACAGAAAGAAGCGCCTAATTTCTTGAGGAATTCCTCCCAATGAATGGTCAGTTCAGTCCCAGACGGCAGAGTTCATAGTTCAGGCTTCAGACCCGTTGGCAGACAGAAACAGTTCATTGAAATGCCACGCGACGCATATCACAGGATACTCATATTCGTACACAATGAATGTTCGATCCTGAATCAGGACTAGAGAAAAGGGGGGTTCAATGATGAGCATGATTTTTGCGGAGTTTGCACAAAATTATTTTATTATTGATTACACGCATTTTTTATACGAATGCGAACGAGTATAATAAAAGTAGTTTTATTTGTTATCTTGTAGCCTGAATCATAAGTATTTATTATTTTGCCCAAAAATCAATTGCAGAACATGCGTCGAACCAAGCGTGCTGTGAAGTAGTAGATAATTTCCGTAAAGCTCAAAGCGCTGCAGCCCAAAAAGAAGCCGACCAGGCCTCCTATATAAACTGGAAGAGGGAATACTTTAGTTGCTTTAGCTGGGAGCCAATCAAGAAAACAGAATAGGAAGCTTACCCAAGACATCCGCAAAGGAGAAGAGTACATCTCGACGCAGCTGCATTTTGGGATAATCAATAATGCCCCATTGAAGATTAGCGCCCAGGAACCAGACGCGCGACCTCTGTGAGGTGGAGGGAAGGGTGAAAGGAACAACGGTAAGGAATTATTATTAAATGTGAAAACTTTTGCCGCACACTGCGCGAAAAAAGTTAAACAAAACTTTTCGCTCGTGGAGTTTACAGTTGCCGAAGCGGCCCGAACAGAAATAATTGCATATTTCAAGGCGTCCGTTGTCGAACAACTTTTGCGCTTATTATTTTTTACGGTTCCCGGTCAACAATTTCGATGTTTGTTCAAGGCAAAATGCTCGGGACGCCGTCAGACGGGGCAACTTTCGACGCACTTCAAATGGGTCCTGTAACTTTAACGAGCGCTAGATGGCGTCTATGTTGTAAACATTTTCCAAGCACATTTCGAAAATGGTAAGATACCTCGTAAGTCAAAAATGTATGAAAAGGTTGTATACAATCGTCCAAAAGAAATGCTGCTTTCTGCAGCCACCGTACCGGTTCGAACCTAGATATCCGACTATGTCTCCTTCTTTACCGAATCCCAAACGAAACAGGGTTCAAAATGTAGTCTAAGTCTGACTCTGCGACGAATCCTTTCGATTAACTCCAAAATTAACTTTTAGGGACTGAAAATACCATTTAGATACTCAGAAGTTATTTTGTACGAACCAATGTTTTTGTCTAAATTGTCTGGATTGAAGCTCGAACCGCATATTTCTTAACCAAATCCGGAAGTGAGATACGTTTTGATAGTTAAACTATATTTGATCGGAATCAGACTATTTATACAGCGCTTCCTGGATCAGACTACAACAGGACTCGGCTTCTTGGCATGCCAGATTTATTTTCATTTTTTTATAGGGTATTGCTTGAACGAGCTTGCCCAGTTTTCTCTTTATTGTTATTGTAATGATTGTTTTACTTACATAGGACTGCACAAAAAAGTTGGAATCATCGCAGTTGGCCAAACAATTGCAGTTGATTTTGTATTTATCCGATTTCAAGGAGATTATCTCGCCTGTTTTGTGGAAACGCGTACAAAATGATTAAAAATTCATTACATTATAATCAATTCAATAAATTATAGTATAATCCTTAAATTGGTATAAAAATGTGTACTGGTATTTTGAAGATATTTCACATTAAGACTAAAAGGAAAGGCTTTCTTCTGCGCACCGAAGATTATATACCCTTGCAAGCTGAAAATGTTCGATTTATTTATTTTAATACAGTTGCCCGGTCTTAATAGATAATGATATGCATTCAGAAAAGACACTCAAATGTATAACCTTTCAATTAGATTAGATAGAGATACAGTTGTCCATATAATACGACTTGTTGATTATATGGTAGCTATAAGATATATTTATTCGATTCGATCGGTTTCGACATATGTTTTCCTTACAACAGAAAGAGGGCTAATCTCAAATTTCATTCAGCTAGCTCAAAAACTGAGAAACTAGTTTGAATCTAGACGGATAGACAGGCAGACAGACGGACAAGGCTATATCGACTCTTCTCTCTCTCTCTCTCTCGTCTTTCCGGATGCCTTCTTTAATGATTTACATATTCCATGATAAAGTTAAAGTACTCTCTGGAAGGGTATAGAAAGAATGTTTACTGACCAACTTCAACTATAATAAAATTATGGTCACGTTTGGCCATCAACGGTGAAATATTTTGTAATAGAATTTTTCATAAATTCAAAACGAATTTTGAGCCAAGCTAAATATTTGCATGTGCCACAAGCCACAAGATTTCAAGTATTAAAAAATTCTCACGTTTAATTTTGACCAGGCAACCAATACCCTCCAGACCGCACACCGGCAACCGCCGACCATTCCGCACTGAAAAAAAAAGAAGGAGAGGGGATTGGGTGAAATATAAATATAAAGCCGTGAAAACTTCAAGTGGAACTATTCAAACATTTTATGAGCAAATTGAAGCCATGAAATGAGCGACGACGTTAACGTCGACTCATAAAAGTTAAATTTAATGGTACCAATTAAGTGCAACTTTGTGAACCAGGAGAGTCAGGCTGAAGACATGGTCATAATATGATTAAAATGGTTGAGTTCAGAACAAAAACTTACAGCGATTCCGATAGAAGTGAGGAACACAGCCGCAAATTCGCAGGGCAAAAAACATGCGGCACTCGGAGAGGCACAGTCCGAAGCTGTAAATGGGCACAGTTTGCATCTCCTCCGCCTCGTACTGAAAGCGACACTTGCGCTGCTTGGTATTAAAGCTATCAAAGATTCATCCAATAGTATATAGAGAAATGAAGATGCTTCTTTCGAACTTACGCCCTGGCGTCCTCGTTCGTATAGATCTCCAAGGCAATCAGTTCCACAGTGGTATAGTCACTTTCGGGAAAGGTATAACGCTGCTTGGATATATTGGGCACATCTCCAGCACCATGGAAGTAAACATCATAGGCAGTCGATAGGTTTATGATCTGAGCATAGATCTCGCCATCCAGCGGATGAACTGTTACTCGATCCCCGTGATCCAAAATGCTCCAGTCGCCAGAGCGCCAATAGCTGCGAATGTTCCAGTAGAAAAACATATGAATTTAAAGTATATTTTGTATGTAATACAAAATGTTTTCGTATTCTGGGAAACTCATATATTTGTTATCGAATTTGTAATTAAATTAACATTAGTTAGTTGTACCATCGAAAGTTTGGTTTATCAATAAAATATATAAATAATCGTTCAAAGTCTCAATTCTATAAAGAAACAAAAAATAAAAAACTCAGAAAATATTCTGATATAATCCGAAACAGTATTAAAAATACGTTAATATAAATTGGGATTGAAAGACTGAAAATACTCATTTCAAGAAGAATATTTTAACGAGGAAAATCTAAAATCAATCTATGATTGTTATTGTTAGGGCGAAGCTAAGAGAATCGAATCAACAAAATAATTGAGGCTACAAATTCTTAATTTAATCCCAATTGTAGGTTGAAGTAAGACTCGAGCCAAATTGAGAGAGCACGCGCCAATTCTCCAAATTCTTTCTCTCTTTTGTATGTCATCCCTCATTGAAGCCATGATTAATCTCCGTCTTCAGCTTAATTCAAAATAAAGAATAAATTGTTCTTCTTAAAGATATTGTTACTCTCAATTTAAGACCGACCAAGCTTGCTTACAGTCCACTGTTTGTTACTGGAAACTTCTAATTTTAGCAATAACTAAATATTTTTTTGAAAACTCACTTGAAGGAATTGTAGCGTGCCACAAGCGAGTTTACTGAGTGGCAAATGCCGAACTCTGTTTGGGATTCGTATATGAACATTTTGACGGCGGCGCCACTGCTGATTTCCGGCTCGAAGGGCCATTTCAATTCATAAAGAATATCCAAGTAGTTGTTGCTATCGATGCCATAGGACTTGTTCAGTGGCAGTGTTTCCAAGTTGTCGTATGTGAGGCTGGCAAGTTTGACAATAAAATCCCGGAAGTTCTCCTTATCCTCCTCATCCTCGAACTCTTCACTATGGGCTCTATACTCGCATATGTAATTCAAATCGGAAGGAGACGATCAGATCTTTAAATTGGAATAATATTTCTTCTTACAGTATATAATCGTCCACTTTAAGATCGTCAATGCGCTTATGGGGACACACTGTCAACGACGGAAAACTGGTATTCCACACGAGCTTATTCCGATCCATGGAGATGACCATGGGCGAGGTCTGGAAACGTTGCCAAGTGCGTTGGCTCAGCGAGATGATGCTAAAAAGCGCAACGCAGATGAATGCAAACCAGAGCATTCTAAAAAAGTAAAAGAGAAGTAAAAAGATAGAAATTACAAACTACACTATACCCTGTACCCAGCTTAGAAATATGAAAACACGTACTAAAATGCCCTTTGCAGAGGGTATTATAGCTTTATCAGGAGATGTATGCTGCATTGAAGACGGGCATCTCTCTATTAGGTGTATAGTATATAGTAGCTATAGCCATATAGTAGCTGTAGAAAGGAAGAATGGAGTATTGATTAAGACTTGGAAATATTCACACAGAATAACATTCTTTATAGGCCCTTGCTCTTACAGAAATTTACTTCACGTGAATATACCCTTTCGAATCCATTATCAATTGGAACAGGGTATCATATGATATATGGAGCCGAATAATTTTTTTGCCTGTGCATTCTGCCAAACGAACATAAAAATCTATTGCGTGTAAATTCTGTAAGCATCATGCGAAATATGCGCGACAAAAGAATTATGGCCAAGTTGGGAAAGAGTCAATGAACGGCGGGCGACATTGGAGACGTTTCCTTTGCAACCCTTTTCTTTCCATTTTTATTTGGTGTAAGTGCGATGACATCCCAAATAGAAGCACCACTAAGACAACAACACTCTGTTAAGCACACACACAGAGTGATAGAGGAAGAGAGACGAGCAGATGGACAGAGAGACGGACACAGTAGCCATAACAAGTGAGACAAAAGCCAGCAAATCCTCTCCAGAGTGCCTCACCGCACAATGATGACATTTTGACGCCAGCAATGGCTCATAAAGCCTTCAGCACTGTCAACACATCTACAGACACCACACAGTCACACATATATACACACACATAAGCACACATACTTGCTCAGACAAGGACATGTGGGCACTTCATTGCTGTAACAGCTACTTGGCTTTTAATTTTCTAACATTTCCCATCAAGAATGCTCAACACTTTCCGCTTCTGCTTCTGCACCAAATTATTTCAAATTTCAAATTGTCACAGCTCTGTAAAGTTTTTCATTTGTGCAGCTCTTTTCTGGTTATATACCCTATAGCTAGACAACTTAGTGCATAGGGTGTCATATAGTTCATCAAATACGTTCTGGATAGCTAGCATTTAAAAAAATATTAAACTTTTGGTGGCACCAAAACTATTTGATATTTTCAGATCGAGAAAGGATTGATCCATTCTCTGAGGATCGAATGTAGAGAGAGCAGAGAAGAATGGGCTTGCAATCCTTTACAATAATACAGGTAAAGGTAATTACTGCCATTCAGGCAACAATATGCATTTATTAAAATATTCTAGATTTAAGGTGCCATTGCTCTAGGATATCTGCAATTCGATCATTCTCGGCATTTAAATCTGTGCGGTATGCTTTTATGACGGGGCTTGGAATGCTCATACGAATTTATTTCGTTGGTCGTCAGAACCAAATGAACATATATACATATATACATAAAAATATATATATATGCATATATATATATACAGGACATATATATGTATGTTAGTCCCGTCTCATCCTGCTGTCTATCAGATATTTGCTTTGTTTCATCAACTTTCAGCACTCATGAATACAATTTGTGCGTGAATAAAGTTCAGTGATGCATGTGGACGATGTAATAATACGAGTGCTCTGGAGGTTGTAAGGTTCTACGGATCCACGAAGAGAAGATGGCATTTTTAATATGCACAATGAATTTTATCTTATTAACGCATATTTAAGGACCTTAACCTTGGTAGCCAGTTTTACCCGGCGTTACCCGGTGAAGATTAACCTTTGATTTGATAACCTTTTCCGCCCTTTTCTAAGACACTTAACTTTTAACTTTTGAGAAATCTTTAAAACATTGTAGACTTCATCGAAACAGGGATATAACTGAAGCTTATATCCTTCGACCTACTTCAGGAACAATATTACTTTTAGGTTATATTCACCACAAAAAATGTGTATTTTATATTTTTCTCTTCCTTTTTCAGGTCTTCAGGGCTATGTGGGGGATTTTCCATAAAATTTCAAACTTAAGCAAATTTAGAGTCAATTATTAATAGGTTTTCACGCTTTTCTTCTTTAAGCTTCAAATTTTCCAATGTTACTTATTAGCGGAGAATTTCACAATAACAGAAAGTTTCAATGAGTCAGGAAGGAGTAAGAGTTTTATGTTGACAGCATTTTTCGTAATATTTGATACAGTATTTTAAATTTCCAATAGAGCTGAACAAAAATACTCTCCCCTCTTTAAGCCAGGATATGGCCAAACTAATGCAACCCATGACATGACCCATGCTCCTCCTCGTACAATGCTTGCAGCCACACAGCACACTCGCAATCCTCTCGAAAA
Source organism: Drosophila repletoides (assembly GCA_018150835.1). Lineage (NCBI taxonomy): Eukaryota > Metazoa > Arthropoda > Insecta > Diptera > Drosophilidae > Drosophila > Drosophila repletoides. Next base: position 24,309,523 of record JAECWQ010000089.1, on the reverse strand, counting down.
ATCCATCCTCATTGCGAATGCATTTGCGTGTTTTGCATTTGTTGGTCGGGTTTGGATGCTGATTCTGATTCTGATTCTGGTCCAGGCTGTGGATTATGCAGTCATGCACTTATGGCTCCCCCAATCGCCGTTTACCCACAGTTGTCATATCAACGCCTCTGGAATTGAGGTTATCACATGTCAGCGACACAGACTCCAACGATTTATGATTCTTTTTTTTACCTGGAATACTACGAGTATTATTGCTGGCAACTTAAGCTGGTTGAGGGTTGCTTATTTCTATTTTTTGTGCAATACAAGCTGATTTTAATGGGAGCTATAACTTATTCATGACAGGTGTAACACATCGAAGGATTTATTTGATATTCCTAATCACTAAGGCAGCAAAAACAGTTCGGTTCGACCAAAGCCAACCCGATTTCCTTCTAATGTGTTTTATTTCTGAAAGTATCTTGTTGAAATTTACCACTTTGATAGTATTTTGTAAAAGCAGAACAAAAATGGTCAAGATCGGTCTACTATATCTTATAGCTGCCTTAGGAATAAACGGTCAAAATTCCCTTAAAATACACTAACACATTAATTTAATTTAACTGCTTAATTTCATTTAATTAATTATTGCTGTATAGAAATCGGCTTCAGTCGTCAGAACTATTACCACACAGAGAGAAAAATTCAAGAATTCCGGTCTTAAATCATTCCCAAGCGGTGACCGCCGTAGTTTTTCTTGAATCAAGCCAAAAAACACTCAACTCAAGAATAATATATTAATATTCTTAAATCAAGCTCTATTTTTAAGCTGGCACGATATCGATACAAGTGCTCAAAAAATATAATTTCAAGCTCTTCGGCTTAAAATTAAATTCAATGAGTATAAAATTAAACCTGAGCTAGTCTTAAAAGAATCTCTGAGTAAGCTTGAAACATTCTTTTTTTTCTTTTTGTAAATATGAGCAATTATTATTATCTAATGATTAGTGGGTAGAGGTGTAGTGGAGGACTATCAAAATCCTGAAATTTTGTAATAAAAAATTCATCTAAGCAAGCAGAATGTAAGAACAGGGAAAAACTTACAAAAAAGTCGATGTCGGTGGATACGTATTAAATTTCCATATATTATTATTATTTGAAAATAAATTTGAAGCTGATCGTTTTTCTCCACTTTGAGGTCGAATTTTTTAAATTTTAGGGGAAACTATCAATATGCCATAAAGCTTGTGTCCAAATTTCATCCGTATTACCGTTTGGGCTGTGCGATGATGAATCAGTCAGTCAGTCAGAAGCAAGACTTATATATATAGACATATACATATATACTTCTATTATCGACTTTAAAGTATTTTAACAGAAAAATTATTTAAGATTATTTCTCTCTGTGCATTAAATGTGAGTCAAAATCTTATATATAATATGTATGTGTCTGGAAATATATATAAAACATCTTTAACTTCGGACCTGACTTTAAAAGCATCTATTTCTCTTATAGACCATAGAAGAACGCTGTAGGCCACACAAGAGAAGAGTGAAAAACCCTGGTCTAAAGCGTAACTATTTTGGTCTAAAATTGAGAGCAACAAATTGTTGAATATTTATATTTTTATTAAATTATTATAATCGTCTTTCATTTATTCATATAAATAAATAATTTAATCCTTAAACTAAGCTTAAGGAAGTTTCAAGCTGAAGTTATAGGATTGAATCAAAAATGTCCGACTTGATTATTTATTTAATTTTATTTTATTTTATTTTACGTTTGATTTGCAATGGTTTTCTTAAAAACATTTCAATCAAAGCTTAATTTAAGATTTTAGTGATGAGAATTCCCGGTTTGATTCAAGCTAAGTGCGTATTACCATACTTTGGATACTGTTCCGGATTGATTTAGGACCGAAATTCTTGATTTTTTCTTTCTGTGTAGAATTTTGATAAATTGTCCAAAAAGAAAAAAATGGTAAGTAGAGAAGTGGGGAATAAAAAATCAGTTTGAAGTAGGTTGTATAATGCACTCTCAAGGGAGGTACTCAGAATGTAGATTATCCGTATCAAAGTATAAGTTCTTCAACAGGCAATAAGGGACGGATAGTTTGTAGAGACAGATCCTTACAAGGATTACTTTCCTACCCTAGAAATGTGTTGGTCAATTTAAGTTATTTCTATTCTAAATTTACTTAATCAATAAAAAACATGGACAGCTGAATCAGGAGGTCAGCGCAAGTATTAAATGTATGTTGCTCTTCGGGATTATAGAAGAGAATTTTGTTTTATTGGCAAAGTAAATAAATCAAAGTGAAGTGCAGAAATAAATAAATAAAATTGTAGGCAGCACAAATCATTGTGGTGAATGGAATCAGGGGCAGTGTATTAATTAGAACCTGGGCTTGCGTGCAGTCCACAGCCTCAATGCTGCCCCCTGTGCCGCTGAACACCTGTCAGTTCCATTCCAAAACTAACAATAATTGTAATGGAGCTTGCTGTGGGGCCTGGTCCATGGAACTGGATAAAGTCTGGCGTGTCGGACTCTGTTATCCACTAATTAACCCTCAGCTGCTGGCTGGTTGTGGTCCATTTTTGTTTTGCTGACAGTTCCCACATGTCCCCTGCTCCTCCATACACCAACTCCCGTCCCGTGCTGTCAGTCTTCCCACTTGGAGTGGAGTGTGTTACCAATTTAAGCCTTGCCAGACTTGCCCTGTAATCCTGTTTGTCATGTCATGTCAGTTTTTAGGATTTATTGCGCCGCCGCTTCACTTCCAGCAAATATAAATTCCAGCAACAAAAATATTACTTTCTCCCGACAATATGTAGAAAAATTTGCTGTTCATGTGTAATTTCATGCATGCCACTGGCTAAGCCAGGAAGAGACCTCCGCCAGGCTGTATTGGAACGCACATCCCTTGGGCCCTTGTCCCATAGCATATGCATAGGGCATATGGCAGAGGAATCGGAATTGGAATCCCAATGTTTTGGGGCTGCACGTGTGAGTGTTTTAGAACAGTTTAAGTCCTCGACTTATAGTTTTGTGCCATTTAGTTTATACTCGTACTTTTTGGCCTGCATGCCAAGAGGTATTCTGAAACCAGAGCGAAAGTAAGCCAGGACGAAAGTTTTGATTGTGGTTGCGCCTGTTAGGCCGTAATGAGTCTTTAGTTTAATTCAATTTGGAAATTAATTCGGTGGTTGCAGAGACTTTGAGGTTAGATATCCTGCAAGCGGAAAAGTAGAACAGAATATACAGGACATACACGTGTGTGTTATAAGGCATCGAGTTTATCGATACTTTAGGTGAAACCATCTATACTATCAATAGATTCTTTTTTGTATTTGATATTTAGTTGTGTGCCTTGATTAAATTGTAAATTTGTTCATGTTTGTCTGGGTCTAATACAACATTTTAGTCTTTTTAGTCTTCAGGTTAGTATATTCAAGTTTGAGATGTTGCGAGTCAAAGGATTAAAGTGATATTGTAACGTTGCTAATTGTTTAAGATAGTGTTGATAATATTCAGGACTGTTTTAATATTTAGGTCTTAATGTATAATAGAGCTTTCTACCAATGGCGGATGGATAAAGCCTGCTGCATTGCGTCTACAGGAGCAGGAAACATCCATAGAACATACAGCTTTCCGTTAAGAGAAAAAACTTACCGTTCCACAAAGTTCAGACCAAATTTGGCCAAATAGATGAAGCCATGTATAGAGGACCCCTCCAAAAACTCGAAAATGAATGATTGAGCTTTTGTCGGCAAGGCACAGTTGTCTTTGTCGAATTCATCCTGTGGTGTTTCCACCTCCCCCAGCTCCACGGTTTTTGTCATCCTGGCTGTGGGTGCCTGCCAAAGCGGCGGTCGCCGAAAGCTGCGTATACTGCGCGGCTTTCGTTGATTAATAATCACGTGGCCCTCATTAGCATTTGCAGTTGTCGTGTTCATTTTCGGGATTTTCGAGTCTACATTTAGCTTATGCCTTTGGGCAGTACCGGGAAATAGCAATAGACCGGGTCCGGCTTTAGCTCTCGACTCGATTGGTGTTCCTGGTAGGTGTTGTTGCAGCAGAGATGCTGTCGATGCAGCCATCGACGGGCTGCGGTCTTCCCAGCTCCTCGTCGATGTTGGAGTAGCGCTTTTGGTTTCTTTGTGCTGCATACTTTGAGGCGCTGCTAAAATGAAACATAATCGATTTGTTGGAAATTAGTGTTATCGAAGTAGAATAGATTTTTTTGAAATGAAAGTTACCGAATAAGTCGTTATCAGAATCCCATTTTGAAACGGTTCAGTTTGGGATATTTGTGTCCTTTGAACGAACCTAACCCACAAAATGGCGGATCCCTCGAAATTGAAACCGAACAGGATCTAATTTTTAAAAAAACAGGTTCGGTTCAATGAACCGATGAAAATATTTGAAAATTTATTATCTTTCTTGGCAAAAACTGGAAAACAATTTAACTATAATATTCGATTACTATCGACTGTATGCTTTAAGGTGTCACTCAGTAATTGAGACAGAAGGCCATAAAATTATTGGTTATACTCGTAAGTTGTCCTTGCTTATTCGATATCATATTAAGCTCTTATTCTACTCTCCAGCCTTTCAGAGTGTATATCAGTTTATTGTTCATTAAACATAAATACGTCGTTTTAAATATGTTTTTGTGGTGCGACGGCTGCTACTGCCACTGTCCTGAACAGTGCTATAAATCATTATTTCGTTTTTAATGCGACGTAAATTATGCCATTGCACATGTAAGTACACACATACATACACGTATATATGGGTACACTCCTCGCCACTTGAATAGGTCATCCCCTTATGATCGTTTTCTAAAACCCAAAGCTCGTAAACGATGCTAGCTAGATACCTATTTTTTTTTAATTTGTTTGAATATATAAATATAATGTTACAAAAAGCTGCATTTATTATTATTTTTATTTATATAAATAAAGGGGAAATGCATTTAGTTTAACTGGTATCTTTGACTTAGGGCCACAAGTATTTCATAGAAAAGATTTATTTCTTATTTATGACTATAGACAAAAACAAAAACAATGTTAAATAGATCAAGGAAGTCTTTAAACGAAGTGGAAAAGGGACAAATTTAGCTGTAAAAGAAATGGCTAAAATAGCTAAAAAAAAAAAAATCTAGAGGAGCCCAATTGATTCATTCTAATTTTAGTTAGTATTAGTATTAGAGGACAGTGTACTTACCAATATTAAAAGAAGGGCTAAAAGGGTGCCCTATTCAGGTGGCGACAACTGTATGTATCAGTGTATTTTATAAGCCATTGAAATGGCAATCAATATATGTACCTACATACTCGAATGTGGCCAGATGAATGCACTGAAGCCTGAAGGACATATGGAATAAATCTCAACGAGCAATTCCCGTCACAATTGAGGCATTAAAGTTGCACATAATTTGGTTAAGATTACATTGATGCAGCATCAATGGAGCAGAGACCCAAATGGCTGAGCTTTTAAATGAACCATAATAAAACAGTTATTGGATTCGAGCACCCAAGAAAAGAACAATTAAAAAATTGATGAGGGGATCATTTCGACATTAATCCAGATCAATAATTGGTTGATTCCGAAATTTCTTTATCTCCTCCGTAAAGGATTAATTCCTTAATGTATTATTTAATCGCAAAAGTTTGTTTGAACTAATCCTGCATAATCCTAATTTCGGTTTCGGCTCCGGTTTTGGTGTGTGCCGAAACTATCGTTTCTCTTTTAGTTTTATTTCGTATCCAAAATCATTTGAGTATTAGATTCTAATTCAAAATAAAATTAAGCACATATGTTTAAAGCTTTTAAAAGGATTCTGAATAAGAAACAGAAAACAGAAAGGCAAACAAATGGAGGAAGTTCTCAACAGACAATCAGAAACAGAACCGGTACAATTCTTCGGTTTATAGTATAATATTTTCGGTTCCTAGAATATCGTTTTCAGATACAGGATTTCGAAAATTGATGATAGCGGTTCCGGACGAGTTTTAATTTGATTCCCTCGTTTTATTTATTAATACAGATTAGAGTAAATTGTAATTACATGTGATTGAAGAATAAAATGTTAAAATCTAAACTGGGGAAAATGGTTACATTTTTTTATGTATGCCTTACTTTATTACTCTATTTCTTTCCATCCAATTTTTTTCTATTTTCCCCACTCTTTATATCTCTTCTCTTTACCTGCTTTTCTGGTCTGATTGGTTTTTTTTCTGTGTTTTTCTTTTCAATGCTGTGCAACAATTGTTGGACTATAAAACTTTGTTTGTTACTTAATGCCTCAACAGGCTTATATATGATATTAAATATTATTTTGTAATTTTTAATTTAATTATAAATTAATTTAAACTCCTGTAATTTTAAATACCGACTGCATGGAACGCCTCGATGGAATAAATAAATATTAAAATGTAAAAATTACGTGTTTTAAATATTTCAGAAAGCCCACAATAAAAATTTCCCATTTTTATCTAAATGTTTATATTAAATCTAATGTCATTGGCTTCAAAAATATGTTTTCAGAGCTGTTCGCAATTTTTTGTTGAAGAAAATTGTTAGGAAAAATGTTCAAGAAGTATTTGGGCTTTCATCTTTAATAAAATAAGAGTTATTTTGGATTTTCTATGATTGGGGTTAAACTGTTTTTAGAACATTTCTCTAAAACTAATTGTTGAACAATTTTGAAAAATCCTTGGGGGGAAAAATGTAACCCAACATATTCGAATATAGTTATAATATTTAGTTTCAGGATTTAATCTAGGGTAGTACGATTGACCTAATCCTTTTGAACTTAATTCAATAATATTTCACTAAAATTTCAAGCTCATTGACGGCTTCAAATTTATTTTCTTTTTTGAAAAACCTTCTTGAAAAGTAGGCAGAGAAAAGTATTTATAAAGTAGCCCATAATATTTTTCAAATTGAAGGACAGCTCGATAATAAATATTCCGAGAAAATTTAGTTTGTTTGTAAGAGTCGATTTGAATAGCTTATTGAGCTGGCTTGGAAAACAATAAAAAGGGTAATTTGCATAGAAAGATTTGAAGGGAGCCAGTGTTACTCACAAATTGACCACTTGCAGCAAATTGAAAATGGATGAAGCCGACTACAGGCTGTACTTGTGCAGCAGCTGTTTCCGCAGATTCTTCTGGAGTGAATTGTCCCGACAGGAGCATTGCTGCATTCACTGTCGTCTGCCCCTACAGAGCTGTGCCATCTGTGACAGGAAATTCGAGCCTCGGGATGAGTCGGAGGTCTACTGCAAACGTTGCGATTTTCATCTGGTCAGACATGTATCATCTCGGACGCCGCCACCAGTTTTGGATCTGGTGCTGGATGCCGATGCAGATGAGGACGTGGAGTCAGAAACGGTTGAAACACCTCGAGCTTTGTCGATGACTCAGCGCTGGGAGGAGATCAAGACGGCGACTGGCATAGAGGATGGCTACATTATGGATTGAATGAACTGAATTAACATTAAATGAAATGAAATAAAATATCTATCTATGTATCTCTGCCTGAGCTTCATTATGAGCTTACGCTTAACTACTTGTATAAGTCGCAGCTGTATTGTTCAATCAGCTCCCCATTTGGCCACTTACTCCTCCATGAGACCAAACAGACCAAACAGGAGCATTAAGTTTTACAACAAACCCACTCATTATAATCAGGTTGCACTCTCCAGGTTGGATCAATCGAATGTGGGGTGGCTATCGATGAAACAGCCCAAGGCGGGAAAGTGTCCTATAAAGGGGCTGCGGCAACATCAAAAGGTTCTGAGTACAGTACACAGTCCTTAAACTGGATTAAAATTTCATTTAAATTTGCATTTAAATGAGCGCAATGCACTCAAAGTAAATGCCTCTCACCCCTCTCTGCAGGACAAAGGACTGCCCAGACGCAAGCTCCAGTTCCCCAGTCCCCCAGTCCCTCACGGCTCTCAGTTCTCTCAGACTTTCACCCGAATCCATATCCTGAAACTGTTGCCGTCCAGACGTGGACGTGAACTTCGCGCACATGGGAAACATTAAAAAGGTTTTTATACCCTTACAGAAGGTGTTATAACTTTGCCACGAATTATGTACAAGAGAAGGCATATCCGACCAGATAAAGGATATATATTGATAAGATGATGAGGCGAGTTGATTAAATCCGTCTGATCCAAACTCATCCCTCTGGTTTTTGAGCTAGGTGGATGAAATTTAAATTGAAATGAGCTATCTAATATAGCTAGACTACACTAGCATGTCTATACGAACAATCGGTCAAAGTAAATACACTTTAAAAGATGGTTAATTTCAATCCGCAAGTGTATCTGATCTTCGGTGCTCCGAGTAGAGTCTTTCCTCACTGGCTTTTTTTAATGTGTTTTTTTCTGGCAGTTGGAGCCCAGTTGATTACCTTTGGTAGCTGATATGTGCGGCGGTGGGCGTGGCGCGAATGTGTGGGCGGGGGCTTAAGCGAGCGATCTGCTACTGCATTTTAATGGGCATTATTTAAATATGTATATTTTACAATTAAATAAACGATTTTTATGCTCTTATGGCGCCCAGTTGCATTTTCTCCTCCTGACCGCCATTCGCCATTCGCCATCCGCCATCCGCCATCCGCCATGCGGCATCCTTTCAGGTAGCTTACGAGTTTCTCCCTGTGTTTCTGTGTATTTTCTGCTTTGCGTGTTAATTAAATTGCAAAACTGCCTAAAGGACATTTTAATTGGCCTTCACTTTGTGGAGCAATCGGTTTGTTTTTCCATGCCAGATGCACAGCTGCACAGATGCAACATGTCCTTGTTACTACTCGTATTTGCGGGCTCAACGACAGGCGCGACATTTTATGGGTTATTGACTTTTTTTTGGACTCCTGACTTAAGCAGCAGATGAAACTTAAAATTAATTTAAACTAGTAAGGAAAGGCTATCTTCGGAGAGGCGTATTAAGATAAGATAAGGTTAGAGAAAGAAGCAACTTTTGAACCGACTATTCCTATGGTAGACCGATCTTAATGATTCTTTGGGTGCACTTATAAAACTAAATTGTAAATTTCATTAAGATATCTTGAAGCGGGCATCTCTGGCTCCATAAAATGAATATATTATTAACAGGACGTGTCGACAAGTCTATGCAGCCATGTCCGCCTGCAAACTGATCCTTCAGTTTTTGAGCTTTTTTGAATCGAAATTAAATATGACCAAGGATATATGATATAGTTGCAATAGGAACAATCGAACAAATGCTTACTCCACTCTGCAAAAACATATAATTTTCGGTGCACCGAAGAGAGTCTTTCCTACTAGTTTATTTCCATTTTAGCCATAAATTCAGCTGAGATTTGGCTATAAAGATTAGATTATAATGACTCTTTGAAATTTGTTTTTTATCAATCAGATCGAATGAACTGTCAGCCACCAGTTAAATGGCGCTATTCAATAAATTCCTGTTGTGAATTGAATGCCATCCAAATTGAATATATTTCTGGTTTCTTGTGTCGCAGAACTAATATGAAAGTATTTCAAAGCTATTCCAGTTGGATTGCCTCTGCCGTCGGTCTGTCGTCGGTCTGTTGTCTGTTGTCTGTTGGCAAAACAACAAATTTTCCAATTTGTTTCTTGATTTATTTTCACGCCAATTTCTTGGTTCTTGGCGTTCTCCTCCGACGCTGCTGACATTTGTTTATTTATTTGGTTTCATGTTTTGTCTGCCTCCTCTCGTCGTTTTCTCTGCTCAGTTGCCGCTTCCCGGTTGCGTGAAATCACGAATGAATGAATGACTGCCCCAGCAACCGCCATGAATATTCATGGGCCATGCCACTAGAAACAACAGTAGTTACAACAACAACAATGACAGAAGAACAAAAATAACAATAACTACACGCAGCCAACTTAGCTTGCATTTCCGCTCCATGCGCCAACCATTTGCAGAGCCATTTTGTTGTCCACAGCAGCTGCAGCTCCTTGTCGTGGTTTCAATACCCTTTGAGAGGGTATCCCAAATCTCTCAATCGTTTAAGCAACCATTTGTAATTGAGTCATATTTAGAGAATTTTGTGAAATTTATGTTATTCAAATTTATTAATCAGATCTGCTTTTATTTTACTATTGTTATTTTAAGGTTATGTTAAGGTTTTGGTAAGATTTATAATTGTTTTTAAGGAAAGGGTATTGCAAGAGTATTCTTTAGCCAAACACGTGCTGCGAGCTGTTCCAAGTCTGAATACGGCTAACTGAGCATCTATGGTAGTTCATAATTCACAATATTTTTGATATAGAAACAATGCATAAACATAAATATTTTTTTAATTTAAGTTTCAGATTTTGCAGTAAGAAATACTTCCGCTTAAATAAGTTAGACATCAGAAAAATTAGGATAAAATGAAGCAATTTTCTTATTTCTTTACTTACAGTCGACGTCAGTCAAAGATCAATCGGCATTAGTAAGTAAATTATAATTGTTATTATATAAAATATAATTTTAGCCTCCCCCAGAAGGCTATGAAACACGAAAATAAAATAAAGTATGAAAATACCTAAATAAAATTGCATACCTTATTATTTATTTATTATTAAATATACTTGATTCGGAAAATCTTTGGTTCATCTTCAAATCGTCTTGAACGTTAATTTTCTATCTTTAAAATTGTGCTTGTAATTTGTCCTTTTCCCTTTTTAGATGGAGTGAGGAAAGGATTCTAAAATATAACACTAACTTGATAATATTATAATGAGCAACCTACTTAGACGCTTTTACGCAGAGACTAAGATAGGCAGACAGATTGAAGGAAGGACTAAGTCAAGTGGATTTTTGATGCTAATCAAGAATATATATACTTTATGGCCGGCTGCCTGCTACTGACTCGTAGTTACAATGTTAATATTATATTTTGAGTATAAAAACACATAAATTTGATTGCTTTTTGAGTAAACTGCATACAAATCTTGTTGAATTTATAATAATAGAATTAGCCGAGAATATATTCTACACTGTCTAAAGAGCTTTATTTATCTATATACTTTAGAAGTTCATTAACAACATTAACTTTCTAAATATAAATATTCTCTATAAAAAACTGGGCTGATTTTAGTAAATAATATAAAAATTGAAAAAGGGAATGTGAATCTTATATTAATGGTATCTTTCAAAAGGTTTAAGAATAATTCTAATAAAAGTAAAAATTAAACAATTTTCGGATTTATATAATTTTTTCTTTGCTTATTGTTTCTTTGGTAAAACAAATATACATATTCCCAAATGATTTATTTTTATTTACTTCGATTTACGATTATATATGGAAAGGATATACATGCTTCGACCTTCGCGAGAGGAAACTGCTCCTGTGTTGTTCTTATTCTTGTTCATTCCCTGGGAATGGGTAAGCGCAGCTGTTTCTTGGCGGGATGCTGAAAATTACTTGGCTGCTTGTTGTTGTTGTTTTTGCTGTATCACTGCCATTGTTTCAGTCAAGATCTTGTGGTTCCTAGTGGAACGACGCTTGCCTGCCTCTCTGTCTGAATGTGTGTGTGCGTGTGTGAGGGTGAGGGGGTGTGCGGGGATATGCAACAGATTCGTGTTGCGCGTCGCACAAAAGTAGGCAATGCTTTTTGCTTTTATCGAACAGGAAATTTAATTAAAAGCGCTTTGTTTGCGTTTCCAAATGCAGGAAATATGGTAGAAACCGCAGCTTGCAACAACTATACTTAATGCCACTGCTACTTACCACTGCGACTGTTAATGCCAGACTGTGTATACCTCTCGGCTATGCTAACGAACTGTGACTGTAATCATCGCACTGCTGCACTTGACTTTTGTACTTGGCAGTTGGTAGTTGGTATTTGGTCGGCCAATGTGGCCAATGTGATTTTTAGCCGACATTTTTGGCTGCCTCATGAGAAACTTGTCAGCTGGCAGCTGGCAGCTTGCCCCTCGACTCGTGTTGATTGCTCCGGAACAATCGCAGCAATAGCATTTGTCCGGCACACACGTAAACCTGATTCTGATTCTGATTCTGGATCTGATTGCGATGCTAGCAACAGCAGCAACACTGGAGATTGGAGATTGTATTGATTTTTGAGCGCTAATTACTGACAGTCGAGGTGGGCATAGGCATTGGACGGAAGTCTCTGGAAACAGGCTTAAACCAGAGTCAAAATCAAAGCCAGAGCCAGAAACTGATTGTTCCCTTTATGTTGTCCGTCAAATGTGATAGGTTAAGGCTGCAGTTGAACCACGATTTTGAGGCTGCATTAACCAATCTCTGTGGTGGCTGAAGGCTCGCAAACTCAATGAATATGTAAGTCTAAGCAGTTTCTCACGAAATTGGTAAGAACCTCAAAAGAATCCATTTTAGTTGGTTTTTAACTTAAGTTCAAGCAAAATCGAATTTTTCTCTTAGTTACTTTTGATTGTTCACTACAAATATTACATTCACATCTCTATATATAAATAGTTTCCTAAATTTAGAGATAGCCTTTCCTAGAAATGTCCTGGATTACAGGTATTCTGCAGACCTTTACCATAAGCAGTCTATTCGTAGATCTCACGGAAGGTGAGGATCCCCCACAAGGCGTGCATGGAAAACACTGCCAGAAACATGTGAAAAAGCAACTTGAATTTGCCCAGAAGTTGGTCCTGGAGTTGGCTTTCAAAGTATTAAGCTTTTTATTGATCATCAGTAGCATGCGGATTATTTTCGTTGAAAATGTAATATTCAAGGAACACAGCCAATTACAATAAAATAAGCGAATACCAAATAATAATAAAGAAAATCATTGTGGAAACTGTGCCCTAGGCTGACCCTATCTTTTGCAGTAAGAGATGCCCATCCACAAATGAATATTTATCGTAGTTATTAGCTGATTATCCATTTCTATGACAGCTATATGATATAGAAGTGCGATCCAGAAGGTTCCAAAATATGTGCTGCATCAAAGAAGAAGGGTTTCAGTAAGATCTCGTTCAGCTAGCTTAAACAGAGAGACTCTAATAAAGGTACATCAGAGGCAGCTCTTTTTATAATTATATACTCTATAGGTTCGCATATGCCTTCTTTATCTTGGTATCTTCAGATTCAGTTTAGCAGAGGTTACTTTACTAATAATTAAAGTATTTTTCTAGAAGCAAAACTACTTTTATATCTGCTTAAACTGACTGTTTAGATTGAAGAGAAAAAAGTGATAAATTGTGTAAAGTCGATAAACTGTTATTAACACCAATTAACTCTTATACATAAGGAACAATGAGAGCCTTCAGATACAAAAGCTTAAGAAAAGATAAGCACAAAAAAATGAACCATTTTTATTTTTTACTTCCGTTAATGCAAAGAAATTCAGAAAAAAGTGCTACTGCCTGCTGGCAAATTGAGCAAACTTTGTAGACCATTAGATACGCCTCCCAGCTCCTGCTCTTATTTTTGTTCCTCCCCGTCTCTGTATCTCTCCCCACTTCCCATCACCCATCACGAAGTAATCTTTGATTTTGCATGCGCTGTTTGAGCACATTCCTTCCATAGGGCAGGACGAAACTTCCCCGCTGCGGCCAGCATTGGGGCACTGCAGCTGTATAAATTTTACATTTGTTTCCTTTCAATTTAACAATGTGTACTTTTGGTATTGTTTTGCTGTTGAGAGTCCTAGCTGAGGAGCGGTGGGGGAGCTGGAAACCATTTTTGACGCGACCGAAACGTTGGATGCTGCTCACTTCATCGCCTGATTTCGCAATATTTATGATTAGCAATTTATTATTCATCATTTTCGAGTGCGCAAACAAAGCTCCAAGTAAAATCGAATGATGTTCTGCAATAATTCTTGAGCGGAGCGAGCGATTTAGTCTCCACATCATTCCTGGTGGCAGGGAGCTTGCTTCTTGTACCGCCATTAACTTGCACTTAATTTGATTAACAAAAGCCGATGTTTACATGCGCGCACTGCAGGCCAGAGAATCTATCAAAAATGTAGCTCTCATCCTCTCAGCTCAGCTCAGCTCAGCTCAGCTCAATGAGGAACCCCAAAGAACGAGGACTTTGACAGGGACTGGGAAAGCACAATTGATGGCTGCAGTGGATGCCTTGAACTGTAGAAGCTGGCTTAGCGGGTGATTTGTGTAAATTATTTATGATATTTATCCAAAGCAGATTCTTTATTTACGACTGCTGCACAATTGCTTAAAAAGTTCTTTTAATGTTCTTCTCTCTATTATTATTTATTATTGATATCTTTGTTGTTTTATAAATTAAATAGGTAAGATAACGTTTTAGAGTGCATTTTAAGGAGAAGGAACTATTATAAGTAGTGGAAATAAAGGATAAAGATTCAAATAAATTTCAATTCACTGAAATAGGTTAACTAGCTGATACTCTACACTCGAACTACTATTACCACAAATGGAAGAGTATTTAATCAGGGCCAGAATATTTATTTATTATGGAAATAAGATGTAATATAGAAATTATAATACACAATTAAATTAAGCTAAAATTGTAAATTTAAGCCTTTTTCGGACATCAAATAAAAGAATAAAAATTAAAATATATATTCAACATTTATGGCATAAATTTGGGGAAACCCAGAAATAAAACCCTATCAGACTTTGAATAAAATATAAAAGAAAGAAGAGCAAGTTAGAGATGATGTAAAAATAAATACTAAATATACTTTATTTAGCAATTGTATCTATTTTATAATTATTTAAATAATCATAATTAATTAGATTCTTCTTTATGGGCCGGAAATAGGAGCAAAAGACTTTAAAAAAATGCGCAAGCTTTTAATGCTGACTTTCCCGGGCAAAGCCGAGGAAATAAAATAACTTAATCTAATATAAAATTAAGTTTTTCAGCAAATGAAGTGCATGTTTGATGGATGGGCAATTATATCTTTAAGTAGGAGCACTTCATCGTCCAAATGGTCGCTTTAAGCTAAGGACAGGAATTTAATTATTCAAGGAAATGCACTTATCCCTTCAAAGGCTTCTTGTATCCCATTTATTTTCACATATAATTAGCGCCTATCGGCACACATTGAGCATTAATAAAAGCCCATCATTGTTACTAGAGCTCCTCAGCTCAGTTGGCCCGGGGCGGATTGGGAAATGAGCAATAAATTTGGCAAGGCAACATTACGAGGAAATACGTGAGGATTTATAAGGGCGACACTTTGCATTGGATTTAAATATTTGCAATTATATTGAAAAGCCACCCGCTTGGCCCGCTGTTTACACATGCCAATAAATTTTGGCACAAACGAATTTTTGAATTTTCGAATTTCCGAACATTCGGCGACATTTTACATTTTCTTTTTCCACTTAGCAGCGAGCGTATTATAATGGAATGGAATCCACTTGAAAATAGAGCTATATCCACTTGCATATGTCGCGCGGACAATTTAAGAATGAGTCGACGCCATAAATATTATTGATGGGCGGGGCCCCGCCCTCAATTGCCGCCCCATTCAACAACAAGGACGACACAAACACAGACGATGATTGCGGCAAGCGGATGTAAAACCTTGGCAATGACAGTTTCGGGGCCCGTCTGTTATGCAAATGTTCCTTCGCGTATGCCACTGTCTGTACACTCGTACACTCAAAAAAAAAAAAGAGATAGGACTTTAGAATATACTAATATTGTCTTGGACTAGGTGCTAGTTAAGCTAGTGAGCCGATCTTACATACACTACAGACTGGAAAGGGCATTTCAAAATTGGCTTTAAATTTATCCAGGAAACTAACTCTTAGACAAGATGTCTTGGGAAATGAACCTATTATTCCTATAGCAGCTATATAGTGTAGTTGTCCAATCTGAATAATTTTTACAGAAACATTCCCTACATTTAATATGATAATTTCATATTGCAGTTAAATGATATAGTTTTTCGATCCAGCCCAACTTGTGCTGCCTACGATACCTATTCACCTAGCTCAAAAACTGAGATCTTATTTTTTGTGGAAACATATGAAGAGGCAGATCCGATTCATGATTTATGATTTGAATGGAGTTCCATTCCCAATGAAATTAAAAATTTATTACCTATGAAAAAGTGATAGAGGATCAATTAATATATAATAATATATATAATCAGATGATCAAAAAAATAAAATTCTTTAAATTTATTGAGATATAAATTGCCTGAAAATAAAGGGCTAAACAAGGCTTGCAAGGCTTGGGGAAGACCTAGGCAAAAACCTATTCGTAGCATTCCAAGAAATTGTCTTTTGGTCAAAAATTGGTTGAAACTTCATATTTGTTCGAGTGTAGTTTCTTTATTTGCATATGTATGCGTATTGGTGTGTGTTGGTGTGTGTAAGCGTGTATCGACGCCTGTTTATATGCAAATCTTTTATTTCGGTCTCGGATGGGTTGGCTTGGCTTGGCTTCGTCTTTTCTATTTTTTTATTTCCGCTGCAGCGCCGCCTGTTTTATTTCTTGCATTAAATTAACATCAATAAAATGTGTCGTTTGTATATTTCGAGAGTGTCCTGTGTCCTGATGTCCTGCTTCGATGTCTGTCTCTGGTCTGCCCGCCTCCTGCTGCACTTGTCTGGCCATAATTCGTGGCTAATGCCAACATGTGCTGTGATTTGTCCACGGGCAACATTCACGCCGGGCCTGCAATTTTTTTATTCGCATTATTCCATCGCCCATCTCCCATCTCCCATTTCCCATTTCCACCCGACCAAATAGTCATCATTTTCTCTTATTTTTATATTCAAGATATTTGCATTAAACTTGCTTTCTTGCTTCAGGTCAGACTACAAATGTGTGAAATTGTGGGGATAAGTTATCGCTTATAAGGAAAAGCGTGGAGGATATTGAATGTTATTATTAATATTATCTCGATATTATCTTGAGAAGAAGACTGAGAAAGTGTAGGCCAGGTGAAGACAAGTTTTAATCGAGTGGTATAAAACTCTACATTATACTTTGAAACAAATTTTGAAACAAATTAAGACAATTTTTTTAAAACAAGCTACTGTTGAGCTGACAAGCTTTTTCAACTTTATTTTTTGCGGCTTGGCAGAAACCAATATTATTTAATTTATAAATGGAGGAATTGTTCTATAATTCGTAAATTCCGTTCATTAATTATTTGTATTTATTTTTGAAAACTAATTTACAATTTGATTTATTGCTTTTTACTATGCCGAAGAAAGGAAAGCGAATTAAAATTAGAATACACAACAGAGCTCGAATTAGTTCTGTTTATAGTAATTGCGACGAGCCGATACCCAGCAGCAGCAGACGATGTGCTGATGCAGCTAGCGAATTTGAGGAGAGTAACATGGGATAAAACGAATTTAAGAGTAATCTTGTGGAAGAGATTAATACTAGGCTTGCGGCAGGCATTAAGCCGAACAGTTACAATTTATCCTTTCTTTCTGTTTGTCAAAACTTGCAGCTTATCCTCAACCTATTAAATATGGCCGACGTTGTTGTAGATGTGCCTTACGACGAGCCCGTCCTTGACGTCGCTAAGGATATAAGCACCGCCCTGCAGGATGCTTTGAAGAAGTCTCTGATCGCCGATGGCCTCGACCATGACATTCATTAGGTTTGCAAGGCTCTGAACAAGCGTCTTGGAATGCTCTGCATTTTGGACGAATCTCTTGATGAGCCCAACTACAAGAAGGTGATCACAGTCGTGTGCCACGAGGATTAAATTCCTCTGACTCGCGTCGATTCGCACAAGAAATTGGGTCTGGTCTTTGCAAAATCGACAAGGAGAGCAAGCTTCGCAAGGTGTGCGGGTGCTCTATGGTCGTTATCAAGGTGAGAAAACACCCGAATGTGGTTAAGGATCATTTAAGACAGAAAAGAGTACATTTTGTATTGCTAAAATATAAATCAGATAAATGCATTTAATGAGTATGGAATAATAATTTTATTCAGTGCAACCTACTCATAGGTTGACTGATTGCTCTTACCGTTTTGTCTTTATCAAATTAAGAGAATAAGACACTTATTTGAAGAGTATTGTAAGACCCAGATTACAAGAGCCGACGAGGAAAGTCGTCCTCCAAGATTGTGAGTGGAAAGTGTCTTTAAAGGAAAACTAAAAAAGGCAAGTAAGGGTTCAAAATTTATTACATATTTATTTCTCGGCAGTGAGCAAAATAAATTTTGGGCAATAGCAAATAAAAATGTAAGGTTTGGCCGCTCATTTCTAAAATAAATGAAATAAATATAATAAACAATAATAATTATTTGAGAGCAGCTTTGAAAATAAAGTTTATGGCTATAGCATTTGATAGTTTCAGGTAGATTTTCCGACCTTGGGGTTGAATATATAATGTGAGTTTAAAATCAGTTCGGTAATTGAGTAGTATATCGGTTATGATTTTCTGTAAGCAACTTATGGGCCTTTCCTTTTAACCCATGGGAGAACATTTTCCGCAAAATGTATGTTCAGTTTTTATTCAATTCGTATATTAATATTTCAAATAAATTTAGATAAGAAACAAATAAATTTTATTCATCGGATTGAAATTAAACGACAATAATGAAATGCTTTAATATGCAAGCCCTCAGCTGAGTATTTGCCAACATTCTTCGCGACAATTTGCCTCCTCTGCAGCTCTATCTGTGAGAGTATCTCAAGTCAACTTAATAACTCAGAGTATTTATTATTTATTATAGGTATGGTAACAGATATTAACGGATCTATTGCGTGAAGGATACTATAAATATATATATATATATGTAAACTTTCTAATAATATGATCGGATCCGGCTCCATTCTGCGCTTATCCTAAGCTTCCAAAGAATATTTAAATAAAAACGTATATAAGAGTAGCAAAAATACGAGCTACTGAGTTAAGGATTGGCTGCGAACTAGTGTGACGACTTTTATGAAAGAGTAGGCAGCTATTGGGGCGTGGCTGAGGCTGAGGCTGAGCAAACAAATAAAGTTGGTCATGCAATATTAATATTTATGCACCAATATTGAAAGTAAAGTAGCAAACGAGATGCCAAGCAGAAAGAAGAAAGGCAACTAAAAACGTGGCACATTTCCTGGGGGCGACTCGGAAATACTCGTATATCTAAGTGAAATGCTAAAAGATTGATGACTTTGCGTCTTTGTGTGTGTTATGGCTCTACATTCAATTCCGGTGAATGTGTGTTTGTGTGTGTCTGTTTGAGCCACGTTTATAAGAATTTATGGCAATGACTGCTAAGGCAACACTGCGTATACGCAATATTTATATTTATGTATTATGAATCAATGCATGCAGCGAGCACAGAGTACAGCGGCCATGGCCACCATATTTTGAGACTAGGGCGTTTCATGTCCAAACATAAATACACCTAGACATATATATATATACATATGAAATATGTATGTATGTATAAACACTGAAACAAAAGGATAACAATAACTTTTCGGCATTGGGCGTGAGGGTTCACAATCTTCCCGAAAGGTCTATGGGGGCGGATTACGCGTCAGATTCAGATCCATGCTGAAGCCTGTTGGGTCGGAGCCTGCTTATAAATAAGCTCACATAACGGTAACGAATAGAGTGCACATAAAAATTGCATGAAAATGAAAGACACCCACTGAGAGAGCGGACAATACACGCAGCAATCATAGGCCCAAAGTGGACCTATGACTGGGCTAAGACCGGTCCAAATAAGCTCCCTTCTGTGTTCGTATTCTTACGTAAAAAATTATACTATTACAATCAAGTTTACGACTGCAATTCAGCCGCATTGCTTTAGTGCCAATGAATACGACTATGATGATGGCTACGCGATGATCAGCATTTGAGATGATGATTATGATGATTGCCTTGGCTTTTTTTCGGGCATAAAAAATCACATGAAACTGATAGGATGCTCCGCAGCTCTCCGAAAGCAAAAACTAGATTTGGAAATATCTTAACGCAAAAGTAGGTTAGCATAGTAGAGCTGTATAGGCGTACATACCATAGAAATTAGTTTATGTGGTTCAGAAAATTAAAGTACAATTTATAACTATGCTCTATTCCAGGTTAAAAATACTCCAGCCCCAAGGGAACGTTTGTCACTAGATTTGTAATGCATTAAATAAGGCATCTCCGTCTGACTAAACCGGTTAAGTTCGTGTTTCGCTTTGGTGATCAAAATAACACCCATTAAGGCTAAGCCCTCACCTGGCCAGTTTTCTAATAATAAAGAAAAATTAGAAAATAAGAAAAAATATATTTTGGTAACTTGGAAAGTGTATTATAACTTTCTTATGAAATATCTAAAACATCGACTTCGCCGACCTCAGAATATTTATATATATTATTAATCAGGGTCACAAAATGAGTTGATTTCGCCATGTCCTTTTGCCAGTCTGCTCCTATGCAAACTTCCCTCTCAGTCTTTGAGTTTTATAGATAAAATTTGGTATGAAACCTTCGTTGTCGGAACCAGCCAGATCGCACAACTAAATCATATAGCTGCCCTAGG
Organism: Drosophila repletoides; assembly: GCA_018150835.1. Classification (NCBI taxonomy): domain Eukaryota; kingdom Metazoa; phylum Arthropoda; class Insecta; order Diptera; family Drosophilidae; genus Drosophila; species Drosophila repletoides. The sequence goes on along the minus strand of JAECWQ010000089.1, from coordinate 24,289,101 downwards.
AGCTGGAAGCCTAAAAGTTGATATATGGAAACCTTTTTTTGGAAATCAAGAAATCTTGATTAAAATTACAAGTTTACAAGATGAAAAAGTGCCATTACCAAAAGCTCATCAAAAATAATCGGTCTATTATATTACTCGGTATTACCCAGCGTTCTTCGGGAGGGTTAATATTAGAAGTAGATTTTTATAAGTATAACTCTGAAAATGAAAATGAGCTCGATCGAATAAGAATGTGTACGTGACATTAATAAAGAATTGTGGAGATCGGAATAATATATCGTATAGTTTTTATAGCGACAATCGGTTTAGAAGTTGTTATATAGAAATTTCTGATGTTTCTCATGGTATAAACTTAGTTACAAATTCTATGAGAAGCGGCTTTACTGCATCAAGGAGGTGCCGTAGGAACTATTGACAAAAAAATAGATTTAACAACAATTTAAGTTAGTTCAGTCAGCAAGTGACGAGAAGAGCTTTTCCTTAGTTTTTTATTGGTGATTTTGAATGCTGTTTCGTTATTTATTGTTAGTTAATTGTTGTTAGAAGCTGGCTTAGTTAATATTGTATGATTGCATAATATAATTTAAAGTTGTGTATGAAGTACATTCTTATACTTATTTACCCGTATTTCCCCTTATTTTTTTTTCTTTTTTCTTAACTATTTTTCGGTATTTACTGAATATAATTCCATATTTGCTTTGTGAATTCTCTCGTTACAAGCAAAGCGGTTAGCCCACAGCCCACAGCCCACAGCCCACAGCCCACAGCCCACAGCTCACAACCCACAATCCACAAACTACGATTCCCAGCCAACACCGAAACAACCACAACAACAACGAACATTTTGTGAGTTGCACTCACAATTTTTATTTCTCCCTCTCCGCAATCCTCGCCAAGTGGACAACTTTTTAGCGGACGGCAAAAAAAGGCCGGAGCTGAAAGGGTTTCCAGCAACAATTACAACAATAACAACAACAAGAACAACAACAAACAAACGCAACTTTTAGCATCGACAAGCGGCGCTTTTGACTGCCGCTCAGGTTTTTTTCTTTCTCTCTTCAACCCTCTCGCACCATCTCACGTGTGCTTTTTTTCGATACCCTATAAAAATTAAAAAGAGTATATTGACTTTGCTCAAGTGTTTGTGACAGATAATGAACTCGTCTGACTGTTTAATCTATTCAAGTTCATCTACAGTCCATCCAAATATTTAAATTTATATTTGTCAGAACTTATAATCGGTTGGCAAATGGGTTCCTGTTTGTCAACCAGGCCAATGTTTTTACCAATTTTTAATTAATATTAATAAACTTGACTAAATAACCATTGAATTTTATTAATATTTTAAAATGATTTTTTTCAGAAATTTCAATATTTACTGAAAATTAAAAAATATATCTTCTATCGACCGCCCGATAAGCACTTCCGGGATTAGCCTAAAAATATTAGCCTAAAAAGCTCCGAGGTCAATGGCTTAAAAATTTTCACAAAATTTTATTTGAATCAATGAAATAATTATAATGTATTTGACCAATTTATTATTATTTTTATTTATTATTTTGAATGCAATCAAACCGAATTTATTCAGATTAAGGTTCAGCTGAAGTTTATACTAGTTTCAAGTCTGATATCCGGACTCTAACTGGTTCGGTTCATTCATCTGCGGTGCGTTTTCATCTGTGGGGCAGTACCTTGGATCTGGTTACAGGATAACTATTAGTCGATCATGGCAGGCTAGAGCACTTTTATTCCTTTTTTTTTTGCGAGCTTTGAGCCACATTTTTGCGCCACAAAAGTTTGCACTTTGACATGCAGCTACGTGTATGATGATTTTACGTATATATATATATATATATATGTGTGTGTGTGTGTGTGTATGTGTGTGTGTGTGTGTGTGTTTGTTTGGTGAGTATCACTTTGACTTGCACTGCAAGTTGGGGTTCGTTGTGAATGCAACTCGCCAGCTGCCATTGGAAACGCTTTGAATTGGCCAACAAACATCGCTAATTCCCCTAATAGTTGACAAATGCTGCGATTATAATGATGCCAGAAGGATTTCTATGCAAAAGTGCTAATAGCAAGAGCTTAATAATAACAACACTTTGGGAGTATAATCTAAGCTTCAATGGACTCCCCATATTTTAGCAAGCCTTTGCTTTGAAGAAGGGTTCAAAATGATCCCTTGTTTCCTGATTTGCCAACTGAATGATTATCAAAATTCCATGATTTTACTCTAATACAATTTTGGAAGAGCTTCCAACCGCAGAGGAAGCTTTTGGCTTCGTATTGGACTATATGGGCTATAAGAAGAAGGATTCATCCATCTAACTAGAAAACTTATTACTAGTTTGCAAAGAAAGACACAGATCGTAGATTGACTTGTCTCTTACTGCTGACACAGAATGCATCTGGGATTGAGATGTTCTCTTCATTATTCTGTAAAGCTTCCAAAATGAATTTTATATAATTTTGCAACCCGTTTGAAGAGAGTGAGTGCAATTTTAACTGACCCTTTTGTCTTTCTACTTTGTCCTTTCTACTTACCATTCTTGAGTATCTTCTATGCTTCGTATCTGATCATTATAAATATTTCAGTTAGTCGAACAGCTAACATAGTGTCAGAGATTTAATGACTATTCACCTATTTAAAATGGGAAGGAATAAATGAGTTTAAGAGTTAGAAAACTAAATTACAAAGTAAAATAGGTTAGATCAAAGAAATAGTATCGATGAAATACGAATGGGGCGGATTAAACTTATACTTTCTGATTAGGGCAATATAAATCCAAAGTAAAATATCAGGAAACCAATTAAATAAACATGATTTACAAGCATTAAACAACAAATAAGATAAATATATAGAGGAAAAAAAGGTATAATAATGAATAGGGTTTTATTTGGTTCGAAGAGAAAATAAGAAGAAACCTAAGATATAAATAAACTATCACAAAAATTGATTTTTCAAATGTTCTATTAGCGTATTGTACAATAATATTAACATTTAAAATGTATATATATTTATATATTTACATTAATAAGCAGAGAGCAGAAGCAGGGAGCAAAGAATTGAAAAACAAAAGAAAACTGTATAAACTGTGAAGAAAAGCCCAATCAATATGATTCAGTTCTTATTTAAATAGTTAAGTCTACATAAAACAAAATAATAATAATAAAAGAAATATATAAGTATTTAACTGAAAGGTAAGTAAACTCAACTAATTAATAATAATGAAGACAAACAACAAATAAATCAAATGAAAGTATAAACATTAATCAACAAAAATCACACTCATATTGTAATTATTATCTACATTTAATAAATATTTATTGCATATTAACATTATTATTTAATAAAAAACTAAAGCTGGCGGCTTACTCAAATTTCAAGCTGTAATTTTTTCCTAAACGGAAAGAATTCATAAGGACGGTGGCATCGTCCTTGTAGCTCGAGAGCTATCCTGAAACTTGTGTTTTGGTCCTGTTTTCTTGCAGGTCTCAATTGTAATTTTTCAAGTCGATGATTCTTCGGTAAGCCACACATCATTTACTATCAATCGATAGAGTTGGTCCTTACGGGTAGAACACAGGTATTTGCTTCGATATCCATAAGGACTTACAGAAGCTATGTCCTCTTTAATACCAACTTTAAGATAACAATAACTTTTGTATTGCATACTTTTAGGCTGGCTCGGAAAACTTTTAAATTAAAGTCAGCTTGTTAATGATTCTGTTCGCCTGGTCAACAATTTTCGACTTTTGTCTTACCCAGCGGTTGATCTTTAACGGAATCTAGCTGCCGTCCAATAATTTGCGGCAAGCTGAAAAATCCTATTTTATCAGTGGAAATGTTAAGTGTCAGAAAGATACCATACCATTATAATGCACACACACGTGCGAACACTTGAAAATCGTTCCACTCGCATGAATATTTTAAAACTCAAACTCGCTCGGAACGCATTCAAATTATGATAATGATGGGAGCGGCGAGTGTTTGGCAAATGTATTTTAGGGGGGGTATGGTTGGGTTGGGTTGGGTTGAATATTCTCGCCTCTCATGTGAGTTTATGAGGGAACCGCTAACGAGCGCAGGTACTTGGCGACCCAGTCACAAGTCCCAGGTCACAGTTCACAGTTCACAGTTCACAATTCCCTTCTAGATCCCTTAATGCATTTCATTAATTTGTACACAATTTTTCCTTTTTGCGAATCGCAGGAAAAATGTGTAGTGTGTGTGTGTGTTTAATGAGCACTTGTTCGAGTGGATTGCCGGGCATCATTAGAAGTCACTTCATGAATGACTCTTTTACCTCTTCGAAAGAGTTGAGAATGCACTTGACTTTGAGCTTCTTAATTTCAGCATTCAATGGATACTTGAAAAATTCAGGGTACATATTTGGCAGATATTGTGTCAGTGGAGAGATTCCAGATTATTATTTCATTCCTCTTATATATATATCAGGATTGTACGTTAATTTGAGACTGTGAACGCTGAACATTGCTGAATTTCTGTTCTTTCATCGCACACGATTCCCAAATAAAATTTCTATACCTTTGTTGAGGTTATAATTAAACTTCTATGAAATACCTTTGCATTCATAAGGAATATATCTTAGTAAGCCGTACCTATCTTGGACTCAAAATTTTTAAATAAAAGAAATATATGATTTTATTTAAACTAGCTGGGAAATGGGAATGATCAATTCAAAAAAGTTGTTGTGTCAGAAACGATTTTCATTGAATGAATTCGTTTCGTGACAAAATTATATACCCTCTGCAAGGCTATTGAAATAAATAAGAATGTAATCGTATTCTATTTAACTAACTATCAGTTCAACATGATTTTTTCATAAATATAACAAAATTGAAACAAAATTTTCAAAACGTTCTGGAAAGTCCGCACTTAAAATCTCGGAATAGGTGTGACTCTCCACTAAGCATATTCGGCAATTAACAAAAGAAGCTGGGGAAAACAGCATAAAACTTTTTCTATTTTAATTTCATTGAGTTCCAATAGATAATGCAATAGTAAGCTATGTGTTTATAGTATTTCATATTTTTAACAAATCTTTTATAATATTTCATACTTTAACATAAAATTTGTACACTTTTCATACTTTTAATAACAGAAAAATGGTAAATAATTTTGATCAAACGACAAAAGGAACTTTATCATGGGCAAAGCGCTATGGTTCTCCCGTATTAGTAATAGTCCTTATAGTATTATTCATTTGTTGTTGCTGTTGTTGTTGCATTCCGGTCATCACTTGGTGCGTTTGTCAAATGTACTACAGGCATATAGTACCAGTATGAAGCTTCCGGTCTCAGTCACAAATTATTTGAATAGGCTAAAATATTTCGGAGAGTTGGTAAGTAAAATCAGTTTTATGATAAGATAATGAAATAATTTTTACTTCTCGTTTAGGTGGATACGAAGAGCAAATTAGGAGCAATCGCGTAATTAATCTGATTTTAAAATGTGCTGTGATATATTTCTATATTTATATATTAATATATATATATGGAAGTGCATTATTAATCAAGTAAATAAGTGAATGCTTCCCGTGAAAATTTACAGTGTGTGTTTCAATTCAAAGAACAAATGAATGTTTCTAAACGAAAATAAGACAAATAAAAAACTCCAAAACTTACATATAAAAATAACTAGTAACGAAATTATTTTGATTAAGTTTTTCTGGGGCTTATAATAATATACAATCTTCCACCTCATTTGTATAACCCGTTCTGCAAGGGTATAAAAACAGCGCACTGCATGGATTTAGCTTAGCTCTTCCTATTAAAAGTAGTTTATTTATATTATTAGGCTACCTCCTAAAAAAAATCTCACTTGTCATTCGCTTTTTTCTCCCGATTTTAGGATGAACAGATTACAGTAGCTTACATATCAATTTGTATGGCATTGCAGAAGGTATTATAACTTTGACACATAATGTGTAATGCATTGAAGGCGCCATCTCTGATCCCATAAATTATATTTATTATTGATCAGGACGACCAGATGAGTTTATATAGCCATGTCCGTCTGTCCGTCTGTCCGTCTGTCCGTCTGATTATTGCAAACTAGTCTCTCAGTTTTTGAGCTAGGTGAATGAAATTTGGTATGGAGCCTTTTTGCTGCAGGCAGCACATATATGGGATCACATATATTGATAAAATTTACAAGTTATATGTAATACCAAAATCAATAAGATCGAACCTCTATATCATATAGCTCCCACATGAACAATCGGTTCAAAAGTTGTTGTATTGAAAACTTTTTTGATTTTCTACGTATCTTGACTAAATTTACAAGTTATATGGAAAAGTGTGCTTCAATATCATTAAGATCGGATTATTATATCATTTAGCTCTGCAAGGGCTTTCCTTACTAGTTCTCACTCTCAGTGCACCATGATTTTTATTAAAATCTTAATTTGGTGCAAAAAACTATCTATAAGAAAATTAAAATAGACTTTTAAAAAATCATTGGAAAGGAATATGTGAAGAAATTGAAAAGAAAGTGAAAGTAATCAGAAAATATTTTGAAAACATTTCAGGATGCAGTAGTAAGCTGTGTATTTATAGTATTTCATGTCTTTAACACAAAATTCGTAAACAATTTTCATACATTTAATTACAGAAAATGGCGGATAATTTTGATCAAACGACAAAAGGAACTTTCGTCTGGTCAAGTGGCAGTTCTCCTTCTACAGTAGTAATAGTCCTTATAGTATTATTAATTTTTTGTTGCTGTTGTTGTTGCATTCCGTTCATCGCTTGGGGCCTTTGTCGAATGGGAAAAATGTCAGGCCAGGAAATTTAGTTTGCTATACGGCGAGTCTGAACTTTCAGTTCTCAGCAATAAATTATTTGAATAGGCTAAAATGTTTCGGAGAATTGGTAAGTAAAATCAGTCTCATGATAAGATAATGAAATAATTTTGACTTTACTTTTAAAGGTGGATACGAAGAGAAAATTAAGAGAGATCGCGTAATTTAATCTGATTTTAAAATGTGCTGTGATATATTTATGCCTTATTTATCAAGTAAAGAAGTGAATGCTGCCCATGAAAATGTACACTTTGTATTCCAATTATTCGCATCATTCATAAAGGAGAAATCAACTTTTAAAAAGTAATACTATTTTTAAAAGAAAATAGAATAGAATATGCAAATAAGTAGTAAAAAGAATTTTCTTTGTCTTTTCCTTTCACTAGCGCACTGCATGGATTCCTCCTAGCTCTTCTATTGAAAGAAGTTTATTATTATATATTTGGTTAACTCGAATAAAAAAATATCAGTTGTGATTCGTTTCTCTTTATTTAAGGGTGAATAGGATACAGTAGCCTACATATACATTTTTTACTCTGTAATCCACATCAAATATATGTATATAAAATCTGGCAACCTTATTGATGTTGCCCAGAGGGGCAACCCCAAATTAATCGAACATGTGGACTGCGTCGTGAATCCTGGGTCGTGCATCGTGAGCTTTCAGTAGAACACCGAACTTCAAGTAGAAAAGTCGAATTAATTTCATTTCCCTTTATGATTGATTACTGAATATATTAAATCTTACAAATATCTATAACTCTTTTCCTGACTGATTCATCATCGCACAGCCCCAACAGTAAAACGTTCGAACAAGAAATTTGGACAAGATTTGTGGCATACTCACGACTCACGACCCACGACTCACGGTCTCAGCCAGAGGCCGCATGTCCGATTAATTTGGGGCTACCCTCTTGCAAAACTCCGATAAGGTTGCCAGATTACATATATACGTACTAGTATTTATAGAGCTTTTTCTCTGTATTGGTTTACATTTCAATTTTGTGCAGACCACTTTAAAGTTTGTAATTTGTCAAGGAGCTTTGTAGCGCTGATGCATTGGGCTTATTATTAGGAACACCTATAAATAATACTGAATTGTGGAAATTTGTAATTTTCGAATGCCTTAGTAGGCTATGCAATTCATATTTAGATATCTAGCTCTGTAGAATGTAAGTTTCCTCAGTGTGATTACAACCTTCGTTCTTACTACACCTTTTTTTTTTTTTTCAAAATTTAACTCAACTTGTATATAATCGTGGAATTCGGCATTATCTTCGCTCGATACTGGAACAGGCACAGATATATCAAGAATGCGCTGATTCTGGCAAGTGATCGTCCGGTAACTTGAACATTTGGTAGTTAGGACCTAATCTGTGTAAAAATAGTCCAGATTCAGCTTAAACGACCTTGGAGCCAGATTTTACCCTGTTGGAATATTGCTCTTTGACGGACTATACCCTTGTTGCCTCATCGTCCTTTCTCTTGGCAATATATCTATGTGAAGAAATGAAAGAGTTAATGTTATAAATGTAACATTGTAAGTGGTTTAATTTTTTATTTCTCACTTGATTCTCGATTAATCTATTATATCGTTCCACCACAGGACTCTTATTTTTTGATGGCAAGACTTACCTTTGGCAATAGGTTCAGGACATTCGCCAATGGCCTTGATGAGCGGAAGCAAGGAAACTCATGGACATCATGCTGTTGATAACCCTTAAAGGTGGCGTTAAATGGAGCAGGATATCTGTATGCTAGGGTTCACTGGACTCGGCCATTTCATTCCCATGCAGGCTATTATATAGTTCATGAAGTTTCTCGCTGACCGATTGATAACTTGATTTGCTGCTGGTGCTGCTGCTGAAGTTGCTGTTGGGTTACGGATGCCGCTTCTGGAGGTTTTATAGGTTTCCATTAGATCCACAGCATTTAAGTAACGAGGATTTCAATAGGATGGCCTAGGCGTGGATGGAGTATGATAAGACGGGAGAAAGCGATAACATATCTGCTTTGGAAAGGATCAGTGGAACAGGCCATACAACAAACCCTGCAGACAAATATAAATAAATATGTAAGTCTTACCATCAAAAAATCAAAGATTCCTGTAGTTGTAGGATATAAAAGATTAATCGAAAATTAAGAAATACAAAATTATAGCACTTACAATGTTATATTTATAACAATAACTCTGTCATTTCTTCACATAGATATGTTGCCAATCCGGAGGACAGATACAGTGGATGCTCTGGAACGCTCTGATGTGGCAACAATGGCTTTTAAACATCTCTGGGAATGGTTCGATATGAACTAGTCAAACTCAAATTAATACTACAGTAATATTTACAAAAACTATTTTTGGTCGGAGATCCAAGAGAAAATACGACGACAAAGCGTCAAAGGCAACTAGGGTACAGTTACCGTTAAAAGATAATGGTCCAATAGCAGTTTCAGGTAGCAGGCAACCCGTACATGCCGCATGCAATAGTTTCTTCTATTTAAACACAGTCGATCTCAGTGTCGCAAGCAGCGCTGTCGATGCCACTGCCAGCAGCTGCAACTGCGTCAGCGTGCACAGTGTATTCCAGAAATGACGAATTGAATATAGTCTACTGAAGGATAAAATGCGACTCCAAGAACACATGATGAATTATTTCAACACAGATTTTGAGAGACACACAGATGTAGTCCTAACTACCAAAAAATGTTTGACTTGCAGAACGATCACGGCTCAGAGTCTCTGCATGGTTGATATATCCGTGGGTAGACCGATATCGAGCTGTGATAATGCCGAATTGCAAGAAAAACCTGATGATTTTTTCTATTTTTCGTTTTGCATCTTATATTTAAAAAATATATTAAAAATAAACCCATATCTATATATCTTTTTCATGACGTCTCACAGCCCAAACTGTAATATGTACGAACATAAAGTTCCCATAAGGAAGAAAATTTGAAAAATTCTGGGGAAAATTAGGAAAAAGAAAGAACAATTATACCATAAAAGATATTTTGGTCACGGGCGGACAATAGCTGAAAATCTGAGTTGTCAATTTCTCGAATTGCCTCAATTTGTTGCGCAAAATTATATTAAAAAAAAAAAAAAATTAGTAATTTTTTTACATCTAGGCCGAGGAAATGTAATCCACCATATTAAAATGTAGTACCAGGGCAACATCGGGTAATACCAGGTAGTATTATATATAATCCCTTTTGAATATCAAGTCTTTATTACGCTTAACGTATTACAATTGGGTGTTATTTATCAATTATTATAAACAGGGCTCTCTCTATCTTCCTTTTTATATCCGGGGAACCAAGTTTGTAATACGTTCAAGGGCTTTCCGGCTCTTGAAAATGTACCCCCAAAAGTCGGTAAATGTAGGTGAGAAATGGGGCAAATTCTAATTCCCAACCGATCAACTTCAAACTAAGTTTTAGAAGTTTCAGCATTAAAATTTAAAAATAAATGCTTCGTATTTTTTGGAAAATACGCCCTGAAGGCTGCAAAATGGGGGTTAAAGATGAATTGAGTAGCTATAAATGTTATTCAAATGACTTTAAACTGAGTGTCACATTTTTTTCATAAATATTACTTCCAGATGGATAAATTTAGTGAGGTAAATTTTAATTTTTAGACTTAACTTTAACTTCAGATTTAGTTTCAGAGCTTAACATTAAAATTTAAATATTTGTGCTTCACGGGAGAAGAATTAGTATTAAGAACAATTATAACACAAAAGTTATTTTGGTTACGGGCGGAAAGTAGCTGAAAATCTGTAGAGCTATAATTGTCTCGAATTGCCTCAATCTGTTTCGCACAATGATTTCCCAAAAAATAATAGTGATTTTGATATATCCAGGGACGGGAAATATAATCCAACATAATAAGATTTAGTTCATATGTTGACCCGGGCAAAACCGGGTAATATTGACTAGTGTATAGATATAGGGATCACAGATGATTCTATTGGGTTCCTTTCCTATCGTTTGAGTATAAAAACTATATAAACAAAGCTTAAGTTTCCAGGAGAATATAATTTAGTACTACAATAAATAAATATACGTTTCAAACTGAACCCTTTGGGAATAATAGTAGTATGCTATGATAAATATTGTTTAAACTACATAAAAAAAAAAAAAAAAAAAAAATATCTAACACGTAAGAACCGTTAAAATGAGTGATTACAAAGAGAGATCCAGCGAGACATCAACCAGTTTGACTCCTCAAGCCCTCGTCTCATCTATTATGGGTGCCAATAGTATAGTCATTATATTTGTATTATGTTGTATCTTTGGTGTGTGCTGCATTTCTTTTGTAGTTGGGATGTTATGTGGCATGGGACTATGCTCTGCAGAGGAGGACTACTACTGAAGAAGGATGTGCTGTATCCTGATGTTTTGAGTATTTACTAATTGGATCACAATAAAGGTTCGAAACAGATGAAGAAATTCTCGGAAGAAATGTATGGACTAAATAATTGTATGGTTAACACGAGATATTCAATTGTATGGAAAATATTCTAAATGGAATGTTTCCAATGTTTATTTTAAAATTAAAGTGATATTTTTAAGCAAATGACTTAAAAGAAATAAAAACAATCTGTGTTCCCTTTTGAGACTGATCAGAACAGTCCAGAATCTCTGCACTGGGGCTAGTTATAACTAGAAATGGGATGAGAGCCACTTAGTTTACAGTCTCATTACTTCACTTATATTATAAAGGATATCTGCAGCTATTTCGATCAGCTGTTATTACTAGTTTACTTTGCATTTGAAGTTAACTTTCACCTAAATTAAGTATTAAGTAGCTATAAATTCTTTGTAAAATCATTGAAATGAGTAGAGCTGAATGGTTAATTACCACCGACTTAGGCCCAGAACAAAAAGGTGGTTTTCTATCGGTGGTCTTAACACCTATTTGGCTTCTTATTGCAGCTTCAGTCTGTTGTTGTTGCTTGTGTTGTGTTCCCCTCTTTATTGGGGTAATGCAGGTCCTGGGATACCCTCACTACCTAAGGCGTGTATTTTCCTCTTAAAACAGTTTGTTTGGAATATAAGAGTACGTAAGTATGTTTTCACTATTTTTCTAGTTTCTAATTGCATAATTTAGTGGAATCGGACTACTATATAATAGAGAGCAGCGATAATTAGCAACTAGAACCAGCTTGCACTTAACATCTTCGCTTAGTTGTTATTATGAGTATTATAGTAGGCTTTGCATTTAAAGTTGACTTCTATTACTCCAACTAAATTGAGATTAATAGAAGTAGTAGTAAATTAAGAGTAATAGCTAAGTAGCTATATTAAGTAAAAAAATTTGTTTGTAAAATAACTTCTTTGCAATGACTGTAGATGAACGGTCAATTACCACCGATTTCGATCCGGAACAAACTGGCTTTTCTCCAGAAGTTTTAACACCTTTTTGGATCTCTACCTCAATTTTATTTTGTTGTTGTTTAAGTTGTGTTTCTCTGTTCATTGGGATAATTCAAGACTGGAGATACACTCACTGAATATAACGTAAGTAGGTTTTTATTATTTTGCAAGATATTTACTCTTTTTCGTCTTAATTATAGATTAACTTAAACGAATTTAATGGAGCTTTGAAGTTACACTAAGTTTAAACAATTTTATTAAAGAGTTGCATTTAATTGTTATGGATAATATTGAAGTCATAGAAAAAAAAAAAATGGAAATGGTAAGCCTATCAGCTGACAACTTTGTATATTTGTGCACTTACAGAGGGTATTACAACTGTGTCACTCCGTCTGTTCTATAAACAATACAATTTGGAATTCTCTGTCGGATCTGACAACTATATCCTATAACTACCATGGGAACAATTAAAATAGCTATAGGATTTCATGGGAAGAATGGGTAGTTGTAGGAAAATGTTTTCTAAATGTATTCTAAAAACGATTGAGATTGGACAACTATACCATATAGCTGCCATAGGAACCATCGAACAAAATAAATGAATATAACAATTATTAAATTCCCAACAGCATTTCAAGAAGAGTTTGTAATCTTTGGCGCGGATAAAATAATCTTTTCTTACTAGTTTTCTTTTCTATGCTCTCTGAGCATTGCAATATTTGTAAGAAGGAAAAAATAAACCTGGACAGATGCAGAGCGACGGTAAAAGTCGTAAATGCACTCAGCACTTTGTCAGCTCTCAGACAGGAAATGCAGTCGCCATTTTTCTTTAGCCAGTTGCTTCATCTACTCTTGCTTTCCCCTCTGCGTCTCCTTCTCCCATGGAAACAGCAGGAGCGCTGCATCTTCTTGGGCTGTCTGCATTTTTGGGTGCTATAAAAAGTATCACTTTACTTCAGAGGCTGCCATGTTTTGTTGTTCCATCGTTGTTTTGTCTAAATTTCGATGCTTCCATATTCAGTTTTATAATTTTTCTCCAAGTTTTTTGTGGTACATGAAAAAGTTTTCATTGCCATCGTCAGCCACAGGCAAAAGTTTGCTTTTTATGTTCCCTGTTGGAGTTTTTAGAGTGCACGTGCTCCTCGAGTATGTGGGGATCTCCAGCTGAAGAGTGTGAATCTCAAGTTGAACCAACAACTTTGTTTTATGCTATTTTCAAAGTATTTCTAGTAATTTGACACGATCAAAAAGGAAGCTTTAGCTTTTTCCCTCTACCACGCGCGCCTTAATTGCTGGCTTTAAAGGTTAATTCCAATCTGAATATGTAAATCATGAGTTTCTTTTTCCAATGGGTGTTTATTTCTATTAAAAAAGTGTAGTTAAAATCTATCTTCGGTGCTTCGAAGTTTACATTCCTTTGTGAACTGGAATAATCATGTGAAGATTATGGTTAGATTTATTTATTTTGAACAAATGTAACTATGGCGGTTGAATGTAGACTGAGAACATGCGATTCGATCCAGAGATGTTGCAGCTTACCTCGGAAAGCTCATTGAACTACCTAGAACCCTTTTCAGCTCTTTGTGACTGTTGTGCTGGGAAAAGTAACCTGAAAGATACAAATTTATCAGATTTTTTTGATGTGAATGGAAAAGAGTGAAAAATAAGAATGAGAAGTATCTTTGAGATACAAAAGTTGACTTGAGATAAAAGATATATTATGTAGATGTTAACTATACAAAAGTTTTCATTAGAGCTATGAATGTATCTCAAGTTCATATTTATTTCTTTTTTTCTTTATTTAAAGTGCACTAAGCGTACTCAACATTTGCAAAAAAAACATATTTAAAATATAAAATGAAATTTATGAATTAATATTTTTAAATTGATTTATAACAGTAATTTCTTATATATGTCTTTACTGCGTTTATTATTCATATATTTATTATTTAGATTAAATAGCTAGCTTCCCTTGGGCCTCCAGATAACATAGGCTTGCAGGCTGGAAAGAGTATTTGAATGATACTTTGAAATTTATTTATATTAACCGATATTTGCAGAGTATGATTTATTAGTCTGTTTATAATTATTGTTGATATATAACTAGGACACATATTCTTACATACAACTTTTAAGCTCTGTTATATTGTATCTGATGTGTTATCTTACTTTATTACTCTATTTCTTTCTATCCCTTATTTTTCTATTTTCTTCACTCCTTATATCTCTTCTCTTCTTTTCTGGTCTGATTGGGTTTTTTTTCTGGGTTTTTAGCAATCCTGTGCAACAATTGTTGGACCATAAAACTTTGTTATTTAATGCCCTCAGAAGGCTTAAATATGATATTAAATATTATTTTGTAATTTTTAATTTAATTATAAATGAATATAAACTCCTGTAGTCTTAAATACCGACTGCATATTAGTCCATGGAATAAATAAATAAATAAATAATATCTGTCTGATTCAGAACAGGCAGACGGACTGCCGATGTCAAAGTATCCCGTCTTCTTTGAATAATATATATACTCTATAGGCTTTTTTACTATATTATACATTTGTTGATGAAATTAAAATACCCTATACTTTCATTTTAATTGCATTTTCATTGTCTTCGTCCCCCAAAGAGTTCCACTTTTCTCTAGCAGTAATTAATATTTGTGTTTTAATCATAAATTTGTATTTTTGCATTATAAATAATATGTTTTTTAAATCAAAAAAACAAAGATTAACACTCGTTAAAGGTATTTCACGAATAAAGATTACTCTTTAATTAATGCGATTTGATTTCCCACCGATCATTGATTTCAAAGTATCTTCCAAATCACTTTTATCTTTTCTTGACAACACAGAATCTTAATTAAAAACGTTTAGTTCTTATGAGTTCACATATTCTCTAGATGCAGCCTCGAGTTCCTCTTATCTTACACAAGTTATTTATTATAGAAGAGATATGTTCTTTTCCTTAGATAGACAGATATCTGCACACGTGGGATGGTTATATTATGCTAGCATAAATAAACAAGATTTAATCTTGTAAAGGGTTTGCGAAAAGGTTAAGAATATAAATAAATAATTATAAAAAATATACTAATAATCTGTCTAATCCAAAATGGGATCATTATCTGGCTAGCCAGGTAACAAAGTCTCGAAATTTTTCCAGTTTCCTATGACCGTCTCGTACTGTAATACGATTCCAACGCTGTTCGAGAGCCGTGCGCTCCTCCTGGTCCAGGGTATCCATATATTTTTTTAGCTTCTTGCCAAAGGATTTGAGTAATTGTCCTGTTCGCATTTGTATGGTGCGTTTCCAGCGATCAAAGCCGTTCCGCTGAAGGCAGAAAGCAATTAGCTGCGTCTCAATGCTCGTCGTCTTCTCGGCGGCATCTGCATCCAAAAAGACGTTCACAATATCATAGAAGGATTGAAGTGTTTCCTTAGTTTGATTTCCGCTGATGGCTAGGAACGCATCGAAGTGGCTGAGGTAGCTAAGGAGCTTGGTATTCTGTGAGTCCAGAATGAGCAAATCATCCACTACACTGTCCACCAGCTCTGTGGCCTGAACTACGGCATGGCTGGTGATGGCAGCCAAGTTGTGCTCTGCCTGGGCAGTCAAGCGGTTGCGGCTATGATCACCATAGCAGCTAATAGGTGAGAATTGAAGCTAAAACAGTAAAATAATAAGCAAATTGCTGAAGATTTGATTAGAAATTCTGGAAACTTACCAGTGATAGCAACAGCACTAGCGAGGCGCCATGGATGAGTTGACTCTGTGTAGTCATTGTGACAGCTTGACACTCTCTAGTCTACTGAGCGTCGAGTCCGAGACTTAAAAACTAATAGAACAACGGAGTATGATAGCGTTATCAGGGGCATTTTTATTTGGGGATTGCCTACTTTTTGACATGGCGATGAAATACAATGACGATTATTATATGACACATGCCTCTCGCGTCATATCGTCATGAATCGCCATTCATTCGGGCCATTCTAATCGGGTGAAGAACCCCATAGATACTGTCATTAGAGGATGCAAATTTAATAGATACACATTTCATTAGCCAACTATACAAGTCAGAGAAATATTGTTGGAGGGAAACACTCTGACACTAAACAGCAATCGCCTGAAATATAATCCTAAGAAGCAGAGCGGGTCACTTTAACTCACAGGAAGGAAATTTCATGTACCGAATCTAATCCAAATAGCTTACGGAATGAGGATGCGGTACTTTAATACCCTGCTCCAAAAAAAAAAAAAAAAAAAAATCGTTATCCGAGTATAAACGAAATGTGTGTTTTTGTTTTGCGCAGATAAAAGAGATAATAGTGAAATAAAAGTTTTTTTAGTCATGGGGTGGGCGGGAATAATCTTGTGGTTTCATGAGGATTCCCGCTCGTTCCTGGCTTAGTCCCGTTGCCTGGCAAATTGCTTGTGTGTTAAATGTTGAAAGTGGGTCAGAAGCATATGATGAAAATCGGTGGCATCCTCAAGAGCCAATCCAGAGTAGAAACAAGTGGCAATTACTTGGTGCTGGGTCGCATATCAGTTTTGCAATAGTTCTTGGAGTGGCGGAAAATCCAAAAACGAGGTTCGTATTGTGCGCATTGAGCTAAAGCATAATAACCGGAATACTAGCCAGATTTAGCCGGGCTTGTCCGGGCAATCCTAAATTCAAAGTCTAATGACATGTAAAAATGTTGTTTGCCTCTCAGCAGGTATCAAAGAGCCATTGTATGATATACTTGCTCTTGGATTGAGAAAGTCGGACAAAATCCCCTCCTTAATATAATATTATACTCTCTCTTAGCAGAGCAATGCAATTTTATTGTTGTGATTATGATTTAAGTGAATGTACTATAAAACTACACTGAAACTTATCAAGATCGGACTAAACAAAGCTGATCTAGGGCAGCTAAATAGTTCCGACATATGTTCTGCCTGCTAAGTTTCATTAACCTAAAAAAAGCAGTAAATGTATAGTTTTTCTCAGTTCAAATAAACTAATTAGGGTAATTATTAAATTCAATTTGTCGTTTTGTTTGGAATTCTTCAATTTTTTGATAGACCAGCAATTAATGGAGTAAATGAGCTCAATAGACTAAATCGTCATTGCATGAAGTTATCGCCCAATTTGAAATGAAAAGTGAATAGTCAATTATAAAGCTGATTATTAATTGTGTCAATTAAATAAAGGAGAGTAAAAAGTGTATCTATTCACTTGCATTATCTCATTATCGTCGCCCCTTTTACCAGATAGTTGTATTCCATTTAAAGTTGAACTAAACAGTCCATAAAAAACTCTACTGCCAAACAATTACGCCCACTGAGATCTACACACAGAAATCTAAATTCGCATGCAAAACTCTCGGCAGTCGTACACCAGATTTATGCCTGATACAAAATGGCTAAACAATAACTAAGCATGGATGGAGGGGGAGTGCGATGCGAAGGCAACTAAGAACAAAGCGCAAGTGTTGTAAATTGGTCTGCCTTACATGGCACCCCGTATACCCTTCCGAAATGCCCCTGGAGCCACTCTACGCTTGCATGCAAATTTCAATAACTTATATTCGCAGCCCTTAACCCTTCCGCCAACTGACACTGAATATCAAATATGAAGCAAGGCGCAGACGATGTACAAAAATTATTTGCATACTTTTTGAGGATGCTCTCAGGTTGGGGGAACAGGGAAGACTTCAGCGGTGAAACAAAGGCAGCAAAAACGAGCAGCTGGAGCCACATGTGGCGCATTTTTGGTTAAGTGTGAAAAAAAGCTAAAAACAAGCCGTTACATGGTTCCGGGTGGGGCAAGGGGTCTATATAGGGCAGAGAAAAGCCCCCGTATTCTCTCTACACTAACCACAGCACGCAAACGAAACAAAACGAAACGAGTTTATTTATTGCATTTGCAAATTTTACACAACATTTTGTAGTCGATGCTTCCCCTTTTTTTGAAAGGTGTAACTTGAGTTTATCGCTAAAAAATATATGTAAAATATCTGTTCCCTTCCTCCCACCCCTGTCCTATAGAAATTGATTCGGTTTACGTATGTGGAAAGTAAACTTTGCCAGGCATTTGTAACACGAAGCAAGTTCAATGAAGCCAAAGGTGTTTGCCTGTTACACTTCCCCACCCTTTCACCTAGCACTTTCCAGGGTGTCTGTGATTGGCAATGGGCGTAGGAGTGGGAGGGCATGGTGGAGTGGGAGTGGGAGGCCATGGCATTTGCCAGGCAGCCTAACTGATGTGCAAATATTTCCATAAATTTATTTTCCATGGCGCCAAGTTTCGGGTGTCATGTTTGAAAACATACAAAAAATTTGCACAACTTATTTTAGAGAATCAACTAAAAAAAAAAAAAAAAACAGAAAAAAACGTCTAAAACGACAACGAGTAAAGCTCCGCCGCACGTCAGAAGTTTGGAATTTGATTTTCGCCGTAACTGGCAATATTTGTTGGCCGTATTCTTCCACGCAGATTGCGAAATTCTATCAATCGTTTTTTATATTTTTTGATAAATTTGTTGTGCCACAAATTTATTTGGTAACCAACTGAATATTTGTATATTTGTGTGGAAAAGCAGGAAAACATAAACATCTGAATGATTCAGCTGAAAAAAGACACCAAATTTGTATATTCGTCATATTCAGTGGCTTTTTGTCACTAATTGCCTCCTAAGTAACTTTGCGTAAAGCTTCTCCTGCCTAACTAGCTTAACTGATATCACTCGCAACTAATGGAAAAAATACCAAAATATTCTCCAGAAATAATATTGAATCATCGGGTAATAACAAAATTTATCAGTTTATCAAAAAACGTTATACAGTTCTTATTTAATTCTACAGAATTATTTTTCTCAAACTTATATTTTTTTGGTTCAGTCAGTTTTTTTGGCAAGATATTTTTGGATGTATTTTTGAATAGTTCTGGTATCTTAATTTACGATTCTAGATATAAAGATACACGTTTTAGTAAAACAAGCTTATGGACCTTAAAATAATATTTGAAAGAAAAATAATTATTGTGCACTGCTTAATGATGCAAGGACTGATATTGTCATCAGTATGGAAAACATCAGTATATACTCCATGTAGCCGTAGAATATATGAATTTAGCTAATTCAGCAGTAAGAACCAGCAAAATTATATTTAGGAAAAGTGCCAACATATAATTGATAAGCTAATCTGCAAAATTTTATTTGTTTTTTTGTATTAAGTGCTGTAAAATTCTATTAACAGAGTTGGCACTTAATACGCCTCTAAAAAAAAAATAATATAATATAAAAACATTTCCAATATATGCTAGCCAAATTAGTAACTAGAAAAATGCCATCTTACTTGAATAGATCTGTGCTTATCGTCAGCTGATGGATCAAATAGGCATCAGCAGCGAAAAATTCGCCGCATTCATAGAAAGGAGAGAAGAGAAAGAACAATCGTCGCTTGAAGAGGGGGAGAGAAGAGAGCGCTAGTACAAATTCGTCTCTCAACAGCAGCGCTGGTGGAAAGCTGCTGGCGGATATTTTTTTTTCGTTTTTATTTTAATTAATAGTGAATAGTGTGAATTTTTTTTGTTTTTTCTGTTAGTTTAATTAGTGTTTAATTTTGATCATAGAAACCAAGAAAAAAAGAAAAATCTCTAGAATTCAAAAAATTTCTAGAAAGAAATAAGATCTTTGAAGAGAAAAAGAAAAAAAGAAGAAAAATTTAGAGGATGGACTAAAATCTAATCCAAAGGTAATAGTTAATAATTAAAAATAAAAAGAGTACAACACGTTATAATATTTGACTCTTTTTTTTTTGTTTCCCATTCAAATTTATTTTAATTCTTTTTTTCCTTTTCCCATGCACTTCGCCTCTGCTAACGCTCTCCCTTTTTCTCTCTCGATCAGACATATTTGACTTTTATAAGGCAGAGAGAAACAGGGTGCATTTTTTTTAGTTGTTTCTTTTTTTGTTGTACAAAAAAATGAAAAGTTTTGCTCCAGCAACAGTATCACCAAAAGCGCTTTTGGAGATGGATCGCTGGGGGTAAGTGAAAAAAATCACTGTAAAATACCGTTTCAGTTTTTTTTGGCAATTCCTACTTTCCCGCTCATTCTCGAATCTGATACAGTAAACCCTCAATAAGAAAACCATATTGGCAAACTCAACATGGTCTTTTTTCTTAAAAATAGTTTCATTTCCTTTTTTTGCTTCTGATTTTGGATGGGAAATTTTCTTAAATTTTCTTAATTTATTTAATTATTTAATTAATTATTAATTCAGAGAATGTAGCGATTTTTATTTTTCAAAACTTTGATTTTTTTTTTTAAACTAAATTTTGTGATATTTTTTTCGTAAAATGTTTAATTTTTTTATTCAAATTTTAATTTTTTATTCTATTAAATTTGTTTTATATTATTGTATTATTAAAATTTTTTTTTTTTTTATTCTAAATTCTATTTAAATTTGAATAGGAATTTCTGTTATACCCAATACACGGAAAGAGTATTCATAGGGAAGAGGGAGCAATTCGCTCTTTGAGTGATTTCGAAAAACTTGAGTGAAAAAAACCAGCTTTGAGTCACAGCACGTAAACACAAAACAGAATATTCAAAAGCAATGAGTGCTTTCCAGTCGCAATGCAACAACAAACACACGTAAAATCACAGCTGATGATCATGATTTTTTCATTGCACTCATTGTCTATTCTTCTTAGCGTTTGCTTGCGTATGAGTGAAATGAGTGAACGCATTAAATGAAAACAGACGTTAATTTTTGAATATATATTTGAAATCTAAAGTAAAAATGGTATAATTTATATAAAATATATAAGTTATTCAAATAAATTTAAAGAGATATATATAAATTTAAAAATATATATATAAATTTAAAAATATATATATATAAATTTAAAAATATATGTGAATATGGGAATTTTTTTTTTTTTTTTAAGGGCTAGGGCAGGAAAATGCCAAAAATGCCAACTGCCGTCGCAGCCAGGTATGTGGGACTCGCACCCACTAAAATCCTGCCCTTTTAAGAGTGCTTGCCTGCGTCCAGGTTGCCCTTGTGCAATTTATTAATAATATTATAGACAAAATTATTGCTAATTAATACAAACTAAAATAAATTCAGTTTTAATTACAATATATATTTTTAGGATCTATATTATGATTTATTATTAATATTAGCAAAAGTGTTAAAAATATTCAAATTTAACTGCAAGAATTACTTGCAACATTTGTTCCAATGGAAGGCAATAACAGCTGATGGACTGGAATTTAGCATCAGCTGGCCGACTTCGGTGCAAAGTCAATTGTCAAGTTTGAGCGTAAAATTTTCGAACATTCGTTTTCTTTGTTGAGTGATTGTGCTGTGTATCTTCGCCGGTTTTTGTAGTCGAGTTCGAAAGAGCGATTTGCTCCCTCTTTATTATGAATGCTCTTTGACATAGATAACATGTCTCCATTAACAGTAGTCGTAAAAAAAAGTGTTACCAATTGTTACCATTGAAAGATTCTTACATAACTTCACATGCGTGTATTCAAAGAGTATCTATAATAAAGAGGGAGCAAATCGCTCTTTCGAACTCGACTACAAAAACCGGCGAAGATACACAGCACAATCACTCAACAAAGAAAACGAATGTTCGAAAATTTTACGCTCAAACTTGACAATTGACTTTGCACCGAAGTCGGCCAGCTGATGCTAAATTCCAGTCCATCAGCTGTTATTGCCTTCCATTGGAACAAATGTTGCAAGTAATTCTTGCAGTTAAATTTGAATATTTTTAACACTTTTGCTAATATTAATAATAAATCATAATATAGATCCTAAAAATATATATTGTAATTAAAACTGAATTTATTTTAGTTTGTATTAATTAGCAATAATTTTGTCTATAATATTATTAATAAATTGCACAAGGGCAACCTGGACGCAGGCAAGCACTCTTAAAAGGGCAGGATTTTAGTGGGTGCGAGTCCCACATACCTGGCTGCGACGGCAGTTGGCATTTTTGGCATTTTCCTGCCCTAGCCCTTAAAAAAAAAAAAAAAAAAAAATCCCATATTCACATATATTTTTAAATTTATATATATATATTTTTAAATTTATATATATATTTTTAAATTTATATATATCTCTTTAAATTTATTTGAATAACTTATATATTTTATATAAATTATACCATTTTTACTTTAGATTTCAAATATATATTCAAAAATTAACGTCTGTTTTCATTTAATGCGTTCACTCATTTCACTCATACGCAAGCAAACGCTAAGAAGAATAGACAATGAGTGCAATGAAAAAATCATGATCATCAGCTGTGATTTTACGTGTGTTTGTTGTTGCATTGCGACTGGAAAGCACTCATTGCTTTTGAATATTCTGTTTTGTGTTTACGTGCTGTGACTCAAAGCTGGTTTTTTTCACTCAAGTTTTTCGAAATCACTCAAAGAGCGAATTGCTCCCTCTTCCCTATGAATGCTCTTTGGTTTTTTTCACTCAAGTTTTTCGAAATCACTCAAAGAGCGAATTGCTCCCTCTTCCCTATGAATACTCTTTGCGCGAAAGCACTCATTGCTTTTGAATATTCTTGTTTTGTGTTTACGTGCTGTGCCACAAAGCTGGTTTTTTTCACTCGGCTTTTTCGAAATCACTCAAAGAGCGATTTGCTCCCTCTTCCCTATGAATGCTCTTTGATCTATGTTAGTTTAAAATAAACTTTCAATGTGAATGCGCGAG
Source organism: Drosophila repletoides (assembly GCA_018150835.1). Taxonomy (NCBI): domain Eukaryota; kingdom Metazoa; phylum Arthropoda; class Insecta; order Diptera; family Drosophilidae; genus Drosophila; species Drosophila repletoides. The sequence goes on along the minus strand of JAECWQ010000089.1, from coordinate 24,266,161 downwards.
CCTAATATTTTTTACTTGAACTCCGCTGTTAGCATAATCGCTTCAACAAACATCTATTAATATATTTTTTATATTTTATTTTTTTTTTTATAAGACTTTTAGTTTTTTATTTATTTAAACAATTTTGTTTTTCTTTAAAGCTCTGTTAATCATAAAATGTTTAATGTTAGTATATTATTTAATTTTTTTTTAAATTCTTATTCTTTGAAATTTATTTTTAATTTTGTAAGTTTTTTAATTTTTTTTTTATTATGAAATTTTATTTTGATAATTTTGCTCATTGAAAAATTGTAATTTTTTAAATTTTTCTAAATTTTTGTTACAAAATTTAAAAACAAGTGAAATTTTTCTTTTTAATTTTTTAATTTTTTAAATATATTATAACGATTTAAAAATGACTCTAAGCCACTGCTAAAAGACTTCCATAAAAGCCATGCATCCAACATTCGAATAGGCTAATGGGATAGTTTGCGTTGTTGTAGTAGGGATCACCGGTCTAATAAGGTCGAGCAGCGTCGTGATCATGGTAGGGTGGGCAATAGCTGTCGCAGCAACATCAGCGCAGCATCCACCATTCATCCGGGTTACATCTAATATAGCCACATCCCTCTTTCTTTTCCATATTGTATATTTGTATATATGACTCCGAGCAAGCAGCCACCAGTCCGGCAGAAAAAGCTGGAGCCAGCGCGTGCCTCCGCCTGCCGCTGCAAGAACGGGTGGCGCTCGGGTTTAAGTGAACGTTATACGTTACGATAAATATATAAAAAAGGCATACGTATAGAGAAAAGTTTGTAAAAAAAAAAAACATATATTAAAATTAATTATCTTTAAAATTTATTTTACCGATGGTAGATGCAATTATTAAATTAATTAATAGTAAAAGGGTTGGGTGGTATTAAATTATAAAATATTAATTTATTATTATTTTCTTAATATATCGTAAACTGTACATAGTTTTCAATGAAGTTGATATTTTTCTATTTTGCTGCTCTCCTAAAATGCCACAACGAAAATGCGAAAATTGTTTTTTCAGTAATTGAAAATGTATCAAGCAGTTTGCAGTTGCCACATGTTTCCCTTGGCTCGTAATATATGCGGCTTTTGACAAACAAAGTGAATGAATTGTGTTGTCGGCGTTCGTGCTGAACTGGGCTCGCGCACGAAGTGACGTGGGTTCGATTCTTGTTTCCTCGGGCAGAAGAGAGATAAGTAGAAAGAAATTGGTTTTTTTTTTTTATGATATGATTGTGATAAACTAGACTGCTTCTAGAAATTTTTTTTTAATTCTTTATTTATTTCACTGTTTCTAAAATATAAATATATTTATTTTCAAAAGTTTTTCATTCAAATTTTGCTTATGACAATAGTTTGCAGGTTTTGGAAAAGTATCTGGATACATGTATGTGTTACCATTGTTAAGCAATATAAAACATGTTTTTCAATATGTGAGAATATTGTATTTGTGTTAGGGATAAGAAAAAAAATAAAATATGCTATGCTACTACTTCTTTACCTCAGATGGGACTCGAACCCACAATCCTCGGCTTAGGAGGCCGATGCCTTATCCATTAGGCCACTGAGGCGTTGAACGCCGTATCGGTAAAGTCCACATAAAAATTCAAGGTGCTCGACAGAACATTTAACAGAACATTTAAGAACACATTTAGATTAATTGTTGAAATATTATGTATGCATTTCGGCCAGAAATAAGAGCTATTTTAAGACAAACAGAACATATTTAGCTCCCCTTAATTCAATAATTGTTTGGTTCGTATGCGGGCCAACAGCTGAGTACACACACACTTAGATGGCGGAAGGTCTTTGGGCAATGTTTACGTTTTGACAAAGCAAATGGCTCAAATAATGTGGCTATATATGTGTATATGTATGTGTATCTACTCATATGATAAATCAACGTCACTTAGCACTCATTGGAAATTCACTTAGAGAACTTACCAAAAGCAAAATGTCAACGCCAACAGTTTGCTGCGAGCAAATCAGTCAGCCAAGCGGAGACCTGGCGCGGCTGCTCTCCTCTCTACTCTAAAAACGAGAGAAGACATATCATTTATATCAATTTAAATAACGACCTTTCAATGTTTCGAAGAGCAAAGCACAAAAAATCCCTTAATCAAATGCTTAAAAAGCTTCACAATGCACCTTTTGTGTGATGGTGAGGGAACGGACGAAGGAAGGTCGGAAGGGAAGTACGGCTAGCCTGTTAGTGACCAAAGTAAAAGGACCTCTACACACACACACACACACACACACACACTCAATACGTAGATGGATGGCCCAACGAGGCATTGACAGTTGTAAGCCATAAACCACAGAAAATTGGGCATTATATTAGTTAAGATGCTGTCAAGTTGAAAGATATCTAAGGCATAGCAGTCAGAGTAAGGGTAAGAGTGAGGGTGAGGATAAGGGTAAGATTAGGGGAACGGTGTGAACTAGCAAAATAAACCAAAATACACACAGAGAGCACACACGAAGCGATACGCAGTGGTTGGAGGCAAACGTATCCGTTTCCGTATCTGTATCTGTGGCCTAACACACCGTTTGACAGGCAACGAAAGGCAGAAACCAAAACCGAAACCGAAACCGAAAGCTAAACAGGACCTTAACCCAACCTTAGCCAAGCTAAAGCCCAAGCTCGAACTACAACCAGCAGCCGAATCCGAATCCGAATCCGAACCAGAACCAGAAATAAACAGAGTGGCCAGCGGGAAAGCAGATAAGCAAACGCATTTATCTTACTGAAGAAGAGGAGTTGCTCGCAACTAAGCAATAGGCAAAAATAAGTCCAAACAAAAGTTGTCCAGGCGTGGTCAAGAGCGATGTGAGCATTAAGAGCTTTAAGATATTTCATCTTGCCGCCAAATGTATCTGTGTATCTGCAAGTTATCCCAACAGCAGCTGCTGTTGCACCACTTGCAGTCTTTGTTGAAAGTATCTTCTACTTAGGCATTGCACAAATCATAGCTAGCTTTGCCTTTTCTCTTGCTTTTTCCTTCCTATTATCTATTCCAATTGTTGTTGTTTTCTTTTTGTCTTTATATAGACAATATATATATCGGTGTCCTCTTTGTGTTTGTATTTGTATCTGTATTTTGTGCCGTGCCTTTTACCACTTTGCTTATCTTGGCCACACTTTTATTGGTCGCTTTATTTGGCATGCCACCGCTATAATTCACAACAAAAAACCCAAGATAAGCGGAAACAGTTTGCGGTTGCCCTGGGAATGCATGCGAATTAGTTTGTCGCCATTTTTGAGTGGGGCGAACCGAGTTGAAATACTTCAAATGGGTTAAGAGCTGGGGATATGCTAACCAGCATTTTGCTCGAAAATGCTTTTCCCTGTATTTCAGCACGCTGAGAAAATTAGGGGATCTGCAGGGGCTTCTGATGTGGAGATGTTTGGACTTTAATTTTGAATATTGCGAGTACGAATAAGAAATGTTGTTGGCAACAATGATTGGGATGCAAACCTCAAGAATTTTGGAATAGGTTCGGGTCGGTTGTTCAAATGAGCTAGAACGCTTTGGGTTCGTTTTACAGACTGGTTAAAGTAGAGCTCCAGTTCAAACGAAGCTCTGGTTTAAATAGGGTAGCTTTGGTGGTTAGAACGGGGGATTAATTTTTGTAGTCTTACTACCTGATTAAAAGTAATTCTTTAAGTTTGAAATGGAGAAAACATAATGGAATAAACATAGTGATTATTTATACCACAGAGCTTAGTCTAACATATCTCTTTCAGTTTATCGATTCAATGTTAGTACGGACATGTTTTGCCATTAAGCAGAAAGGCTGCGCTTACTGACTAATTTAAGTCGGCAGTTGCCGCAGCTGTTAACAAATTTGGGTAATAAAATTGTTTATGCGCCAACATCACTTAACTTTATATGCATGCAGTTATACTGAGCCATTTCGGCATCTGTATCTCTGTATCTGTGTATCTACTTATCCCAGTTTGTATCTACAAGCGAAGGCAAACTGTACGCTAAAATAAATATCGTTGTATGGCATAATTCTAGAATGGCGGAACTGGCAATTAAACTCCTGGCAAGGTCGTAACTCAAATGCTTTGGAGCCTTTGTAGAGCTTGGTATCTGGCAGATATTTACGGGCACAGACGAATGGCCATAATGCTGGCCGAGCACGCATCTTGGGCTGCATTTAATAGGCTCTCATTCATAGATTTCGTCAACATTTTCTGCAGTTTATGACAGCGAAAGAATCCATTTCCTTAAAGCGTCTTCACTTAATTAAAGTAACAATTGCTGCTGCAATGGGCCCAAAGCTGCGGCTCTTTCGAATGTTATCAAAATATTAATTACTTGCCATTATTTTCAGACCCACTTTCCAAGTCAGCCTCTTACCCCAGTCTCAGCCTGGACTCGAGCTCAGGTGGTGTTTACTCCGTGCGATTTCTGAGCGCATTTAAATGGTTTATGCGCGATACGAGGCAGAAGGAGTTGGGGCTGGTGATGGGTCTAGATCCTTCCAAACAAATGTGCTGCAATCATTCAAACCCTGCAACAAATACAAAGGAGTTTTGCTCTCATTCGCAGCACCCCTTGCGTTGAGTTGAATAACTCAATGAGTGAGTGGCAGGCATTCTCTTTAAATAAAAGTGAATGAGTGCAGGGTATGTAGGGGAACCGGGGCTTGTCACAGGCCTCGGGCATGTTAATTATTTAGAAAGCAAGCAGATTTATTTTCTAAACTGTTCAGCTGGTTTATTGTTCCTTCCATTGTTGTTGTTATTGTTTGCGCATTTGTTAAGGTGTTCTGACTTCTCAAAGAATTCTGTATACCCTTTCGGCTCGATACTGTGACTTCAATACAAAATGTGTAGAATTCTCGAGCAGCAGTCTATGAATAGAAGACTATATTCTCTCTAGGTAGGGCCATAGAAAGAATACAACTTTCAGAAATTTCTATTATAAGCTTACCAAAATGTTTTAACAGATTTGGCTCAGAGTCAGCGTCAGCTGCAGCCAGATAGAGTATTTAATGCTTGAAATTCTGAAAACGGCTCTTCTTTCTGGCGAATTTCGAATTCTGTGGGCTGTTCTGTTCTTTTAAGTATCACTCACTTTTATTTGCTTTCAAGTCCCTGTTAGCCCAGAGCAATGCGTCAGGTTGTCTGAAGAATCTGCAGAGGAAAGTTCATATTGCACGTAGAAACATCTGTAGTATTACATTAAAAAGTAGATAATTATTTTTTAAATTTTAGACATTTGCAAGTCGATTCCTTAGATCAAAAAAAATTAAGTTAAAACTCTGTAAATCTTGCTCAATATTCTGTTGACCAAGCGTATTCAGTTGGTAATTAAGATAATTTCTTTCAATGTTATAATAATTAAGTTTGGAGAATTATTCAAGTATTTTCTAGTGTGAATAACAATCTCAGCTCTCACTGCCCCCAACACATGTTGACCAAGTTTTGTTCCCAATTCTGCCCTGGTTGTTACGTTACTTGCCATATATTATTTACTTGTGTTTACTGTCCTAGATATCTGTTTGAGTCCTTCGTCCCCCTCCTGCAGAGGACCTTTAGTAGTATTTACTCTGCTCTCAGCGTCTCCCCGGTAGGCGTATCAAGTTACTTTCAGTGTAGCACTTATTTCAGTGTTCAGTGTTAGATTTATGTCATTTCTTGTGCAGTTTATTTCTGCGTCTGAAGATATTTTGGACTTCTGCTTGCTGTTTCTACAGCAGAACAACAACAACTACTTTATTTGTTTTACAAGGCCTTGTTTGTACTTTTTTCCTACGAGTATTTGCCACATCTTGACTGAATTTGTCGCATATAGGACTACAAATTGCTTGCCGTAGTGGAAGAAAGAATCAGCTCTCAAGTCTTTGATTTATTATGCAAAAACATATTACTTGGGATTTAATTCGTTGAGCTCTTACAACTGTAATAGTCGTCTAACCAAAATCTCAGTTCAACTTATTAATACAGATCAAACCGACCATTTTCTTTTTACTAACAAGGATTATACTAATTTATTTATACGAAATAGACAATGAGACACTTTGACACTATATTAACTATCAATTATGAATTACTTTTCCTTTTCCTCCTAGTATTACTAGAACCACGACTCGGTTCTAGAACCTCTCGTTTAGTTGACTTTGTAAGGAGCACGTTCTTTAGACCTCTGCTCCATTAAAAACTCAGATAGATTGGTGTTACTTTACAATTTGATTGGTTGACTTACCATCAATTGCAGTCGATGATATCGACAATAACTTAACTTTGAGCTATAATATTTATTTTATACTTACTGCAACAATATGCGACATATGATAGTTGCTTCTATTTCTGTGATCAATTCACTGACATTGCAGGAAAAATAAAATGCATGCACGAAAGTAGAAAACTAAACATATAATCCTCTTGTTCCAAGGATCTTGCAACCTAAGATATATATTGAAAGTTGGTATGAGCAGGTTGGGATTTAACGATCCGTAGTTGCCTTATAAACAGGTACTTGAAAAGGAGTTCACCTGAATTCGAAAAAAGAGACGATGGGAAAAGAGTCTACCTTCAGAAACCTTGCAAATAAAACTAACTAATTATATATGTATATGTACACTAGTTGGCATAATTATTTTGACGAAACCTCTTTTTGATTATTGAACTTAGCGTTACTTGAAATAGTCAAATAACGGTGCGAAAATGAGGCGCAAAACAAAGAATATATTTTTAGCTATGTGCATGCAGAATTTTATTTCGTTTACCTTTTGCATTCTCTTTCTGCTGAGAAGATAACGGCTTTTTGCGTGGCATAAATATTTTGACAGCATCTTTATGGAAATATTTTCACACTTTTGAGCACGCGAGAATCAAACAACTTTTCTGTTTAATTTTGATCAATATGTTATTAAAATATAAAGTTATTAAAAATTATTAAATAACTTGGGTAAAACGGCTGAGCTAAGTTTGGATACCAGATCTTCAATGGTAGGAAAGCTTAACGCTGGAATGGCAGTCAAAGACATTGCCATTGAGTTTAATCTATCACTACCAAATTAAAAACTTTAAAAAGCATAATGAATTAAAAATATATATTTTTCTGAAGCCTCAATCTGCGGTAGGTCAATTTATTTTGACAGCCAAGACCCCAATTAGTGAGCGCACAGTCCGTCGACGATTAAAAGAATGTGATTTTAAGACTTATAAAGCCAAGGACGTATCATTTATAACAAAGGCAAACAAGCTTAAAAGACTCGCTTTCGGAAAGAAACATCTGCAAAAGCCAAAGAAGTTCTGGAGAAGCGTTCTATGGACAGATGAAAGCTCCTTTGATTATAATTCATCAAAAAATAAATTTTTTATAAGATTGCCAAAGATACAAACGCAAAAAAGGCGGCCCGTTTGCCAAAATGATGTGTGGCGTATAGCTGGACTTCGTTCCTGACACTTGCTCGATGAACCAAGGCCAATATTTGTCGGTTCTAAATGATAATGCCTTTACTTCTGGAGATAGGCTCATTGGACAATTCTTTATCCTGCAACAGGATAACGCCCCATGCCACAAAGCCAAGATGATTACAACATTTTTAAAGGATATTGGTGTTACCACTTTGGACCGGCCACCTCAGAGTCCAGATTTAAATATAATTGAAAACGTCTGGTCTCTTATAAAAAAGCAAAAGAACAGTATCATTGAATCAAACCAGAGAGGAGACTATTTCTGAGATCACTTCCCTTTGGGAAGAGATATCTCCAGAGATTATCCAAAATTTAATCGATTCAGTACCGTGACGACTGCAAAAAGTTATTGAAGCCAGAGGATTCTCTTTTATCCTTTGCTTTGTTATTCATATTAAATGGTACCTGTCTAAATACTTATGCCACTACATGAAAATTATTTTAGTTCATATTTTTTCCAGTTCATATGACAAAATGTTGATTTCATTATTTTTAAGTTTGTAAAAAGTTATTTAGTTATATAAAACTATTGTATAGTTACATAAAAATTTCACCATTTGTTTGTCGTCAAAATAATTATGCGGACTAGTGTATAAATATACAAATATATATACAAATATATATATATATATACAAATATATATATATAAGGGATGAAGAAACCTGGTCATGGTCAATAAGGATTCAACATTCTAAGGATATCGCAGAAGGGACCTCAGCGGATGAAATACATCTTGCAGATAGCAAGAAACTAATTGAGCAATAAGAATAGCTTGGACTTACCAATAATATTTGTTTGTGAACATTATCGCTGCGTTGTTATACCCTAGCAGAGGTATTATAGGGTATTTATGAGAGAACCGACCACATTGCATAAATATATTAGACGAATATAAAAGACAAACGTCGGTTGAAAAGTTGCTGAAGCGGCTAAGTTAATTAAAAGAGATGATTTACTTGGAAATACTTACTTTATGTAGGAGAGTATATAAATAGATAGAACTTTGTTTAATTTTTAATTTATATTTTATTTTGCATCATCATTTTCTTCAGTCTTCGTATAAGAAATAACATTTTGTTTTGTTTTTGTTTCTGTTTCTGTTTTCTGTATTCTGTTTGTATCTGTGAGTAGTTAATTTTGTTGTTGCTGCAATTTCCTCGTGTCTATTCATTTATACTCGTAGTTTAATTAAATATTTTCGCATATATTATTATTTAAACTTACGCATGGCTGCTATATTTATATACAATACAATACAGATACAGATACAGATACACATTGAATTTTTTATTATACTCGTACTCGTATGTATTTGTTTCAATTCTCCTCGCACTCAGCCAAGCAAATGCATTTTTGGTTGCATTTGCTCAGCTCTCTGCTTTTGATTTAGCTTATTTTGTGAACTGTGTTTAATAGTTCGTTCATTTCCGTAAATATTTGTTTTCAATTTTCATTTTTAGTTTTATGCGAAACTATTTTTATGCAAATGAAAATGAAGCTTCAACTGTTTGCTTTGCTGTTCGCCCAGGCAATTACAGGTGAATTACAGGTGAATAGGCCAACAAATATCGCCAGCCAAAGGACTGACAACTGAAAATAACAATCAAGATTGAAGATACTTTTGATACAATTTGTGTTCTGTTTATTTTTCTTGCTTTCGTGTTAATATTTCTGCTTGCTTAACATAGTTTTTTGCGTTTGACTAAATTTAAATGTAATAATAAATTATGTACAATAATTAGATTTGTGCTTGAGAGTAGAGTTTTTCGGTATTTACAAGTGAATTCCTTAGCTTCCTTAGAGCCGACTTTGAGTTCGAGTAACTCTCTCCAAAAATACAATTTACTCGTCTATTTTCGAATTGAATTTCGCTTAAATTTACACGTTTTTTTATATTGTCATCTTATTTGTTTTATTTTGAATAAATTGCAATTTAGTTAAGAACTTATTGGAAATAAACGCACTGCCATTAGCTGTCGCATGTGAACGATTCTCTTATGACATAAGTTGGCTTTATTTTTGGGTCGGAATTTTTAAAATGGACTGTTTTTGGCCCCCGTTACTTGCTCCACAAACCAAAAAATACTTCCGTTCCATGCACAGCTAATGCTTGAGAAATCTGAACAGAAACTAGTGGGGAAACGCTATCTTCGGCGTGCCGACGATTAGATATCCTTGCAGACTGAAATAATCATTCGAAGCGGGTCTTTCGGCTTATATATGTTACCCGCCATCTATATGATAGACACTCAAGACTAAGTTTATTCGAGATACCCTGAAAAAATGACATACAAGAACCTAATGTCCTTTCTATGGCAACTGTTCGATGAATATTGGTATCTGGTTCAGCCTTCGGTCAGGAGCTGTGCTATTTAACTAGCTCAAAAACTGACAGACTATTTTGCAGACAAACTGACAATAGTCAAACGGACATGGCTATATGTCTCATCGTCCTTATCATAAAGGAGTTCTGCCCCCTTTAATGCATTAGACGTTTCTTCAACAAGTTGTAATACCCTCTGCAAGGGTATCATAGGGAAGCTAAGACACCCACACACGAGTGTATAGCACAAAGATCCCTACATGGTTCAAGTGGTTCAAAGTTTTAGTGGTTCAGAAATCAAATTTAATAAATAGTTAACTAAGTTAATGTTGCACTTTTTACACTGCTTGCAGCAACTGCAGCATTTGTTTTTGTTTCATTTAGGTTTTGCTTTTGTATATTAAATTCAGTTTAATACTCTTATCAACTAAATGCTATTATCCTTTAGAGTGCTAAATGCCTTTAACTATGAGTGGGCTTTGCTTAAAGAGATTTCTTATTTGCTTTTCATTTATTATTTGCAGAGATAGAGAGAGAGAGAGAGGGAGAGTGAGAGAGAGAGCGAGACAGTGAAATAGAGAGCAACTATTGCTAGATAATATTCCTTTGAGATGTATCTTTGTTTAGCTTAATACGAGTACTTAACATGACATACTAACTGTTAGGTTTAATTATTCGATTTATTAAATTACTTTTAATATAGTAGTATGCTGCTATACACGTAGACATATCCCTTGTTTCATTTGACGCTTGTTAAACTTTGTTGCGAGTTATCAAATTCTTGTTTGAAAAAAAAAAACCAACACTAATCAAAACTAATCAAAATCAAGGAAATCCTAACATAATCTCTATTAAACGTAACCTAACCTCACTTATGAGTGGTGCTGCATATTTCCCTGTTTTCAAAAGAGGCCACTGGCCTTGGTCTGGCACTGCACATAGCTGCGATAGTTATTGTTGGTCAGACCTAGCCCTACCAGCTCCATGCCCATATCCAACTGCTGCTGCTGCTTCTGCTTTTGCTGATGCTGCTTCTGATTCTGGCCTCCACGTCCACGTCATACGTAAACCACATGTGGTTTGCCGCCAGCTCCAGCGGCAGCTACGGCCACAGCGCTGCCCTGAAGCGCCGCCGCTTGCTTCAGTTTGGTCATGGTGTGTGTGTCTGGGTACTCATAGTGATCAAAGCGCTCGTAGAGATGCTCCGGCTCATCATCCGCCTCCTTGACGGGCAGCTCCCAGGGCTTCAGCGCCCGGTACTCATTGGCAATGGTCTGCGCAGCCAGATAACGCTCCAGCTCTAGCTTATCCAGCTGGGGCAGCGTCGTCTGCTGATACTCGTGACCACCATGGGACTGCAGTGGCATCGCTTGATGGTAGTGATGATGGGCTTGAAGTGTTTGCGCATGATGTGGATAATTCAGAGCCATGCCCATGCCACCAGTTCCAGAGCCTCCCAGAGTCATACTCATGCCCGCACCACCGCCCAGGGGCTGATGATGACCCTGCAAGATTCGATCGTGCACATTAATGATGCTCTTACTGGTGCGCACAGAGCCCCGCTCATGGAGCAGCTTGCGGCGGCGCTTGACGAAGCGCAGATAGTAGAGCCCACTGACAAGGACGAGGACGAGGATAAAGGTGATAACCGCACACACCACGGTCACAATGTGTGTTGGACAGGTGATTTCTCCTTCGCTCATGGTCAGAAGCTGACGTCGTGTGCGTACGGCATCCCGCCAGATATCGCAGCCAATCTGCTGCTTATCCATGCGCAGGTAGCCAGCACTGCTGCTGCTTGAACTGGAACTGGCTGCTGCTTCTAGGCGTTGCTCATATGTGCTCGGCTCGGTGGTCTGCAGCGCATTGGCAATGTGCTGCTCGGCTATATAGGCGGCCAAGGCAGATACACCATCTTCCGCCTTGATCGTGGTATCATCCTCCTCCACTGCTGCCGATACGTCTTTGGCCAGTGCGGCCACAGCACCTCCAGGCGCATGCTCCATCGACGGCTCAGATCCCTCAAAGTTACCAGTGACGAGGCGCCACAGCCAGAGTAACGAACAGTTGCATTGCAGCGGATTATCACCCAAGTAGAGCTTCTGCAGCTGATCCACCGGAAACTGGGCCGAGTACAGTGTCTGCAAGCTGTTGCTCTGCATGTACACCTCCAGTATATTTGGGTTTCCCTGGAACAGTCGCATGGGTATATCACTCAGTTGAGGATTAAAGTTCAGGTGAAGTGTTTGCAAATGCGTGTTATCCACAAAAGCTCTGTAAAGATAAGAGAATTGTTCTTTTTAGTCCTCGAGAATTGTATTTCTGGCAAGGTTGTAAAAATTTATTATACCCTAGTGGAGGGTATTATAGGTTATTGACCAGTCGATATAGCCATGACCGTCTATTTGCCTATGTGTATCTATAGAATGTAGTGTCTAATGATATTTGGAATGTGGGTTACTCTCTTGGTACTCTGGCAACGTACGTCGGAATCGACCGGATCGAACCAATATATCATATGGCTCCCATAGGAGCAATTGGACTTGCTCAAAGTATTCTATGGCTTCTCAACACATTATTGAGATTGAGATCAGACTACTCTATCATAAAGTTGCTATAGGAACAAACAGTCAAAATAACAAAATCGATTCCAGTCTGCAAAGGTACGTAACCTTCAATGCGACGAAGATAGCCCTTCTTTCTAGCTGTTTTTAAGCCTGGCTTAGTGCTAACCATTTTGATTGGTCTTAAACAAGTTGGAGACATGTACCCAATGTGCAGACTGTCGGGACGAGCAGACAGACTGCGAGACTAGTCTCGTTGCTTGTTCATTTTAATTATGCAGAATGCTATGCATCAACGTTAAACTTAAATGCCAGGCAATGAAATACATGAATAAACATGCAGTATCAACACACACGCACACAGTGACTTAGAGAGAGAGTATATCCGTAGGATGTCGACTAAAGCGACGTGGATTTATTTTGCCTGTGTCTATTTCAACTTAATAATAAAAAAAAGGAGCGTATCCCCTCTACTTCAAGCTCTGTGGAACTGGTCCGTAAAGCGTTGCCGTAAATCCCTGCCAAGTTAAGTCAACGTCGCAAAGTCGCTAACTGCAGACGCAGTCGGAGTAGTTGGAGCAGTAGGAGCAGTAGGAGCAGTTGGAGCAGCTGCAGGCAGTGCATTACCTAAAACATGCACCACCCACCCGCCGTCTGAGTCTCAGCATGAAATAAGTGCAACGTGGCGTATGAGCAACTTACCAACTGCTTCTGCTGCTCGGTGGCTGCTCTGCTGACATACAGCGAATTTGTCGCATTTAAGCTACTTTTTTCTCCTTATTTTTTATTGTTGCTCTGCTCTACAGCATTTCATTTGATTTGATTTGATTCGAGCTCTTAAGTTGCATTTCGTGTTAAATGAACGCATTTATTTGACTCCCACTTGCTCCTCTTCCCCTTCCGCCTGCTGCCTTCTGCATGCAGCACATTCATTGATTTGATAAGTGGCGCCCTCAAAAACGCATTTGTATGAGGCAGTTAGTCGGGTCTGATTGCTACCAGTTGGCCACTCCCCATGGGGCAACATGTGCGACGTGATGCATGTGCAACACGAGCCAGTTCGAATAAAATTCCCTCGATTCGGTTTGTGGTTATGTGAAACGCTATAGGTTTCTACGAATTGAATTGAAAAACAAACTCTTAAGGGAAGCTACCTTAAACAGATTAAATACCTTAGAAGAGACTACATTTTTGAAAAGATAAAATACATTTGAAATATCATTTTAATCATTTATCATTCAAGAAGTGTTGTTTCAACCAATTGTTCTAGGACAGTTTACACACATATGAAGTAATCTCCTCCTTACTTAGGAATAGTTGGGAGAACAAAGATAGATCCCTCGATATGAGTGTAAAAGTTGCAGAGTATACTTTGGCTATCTATCTAAATTGTAGAATAAAAGAATTTATGGACTAAGAATTTTCATTCTCATGCATCTAAACATATCAAAATCAGTAACAGTTCAAAAATTATTCATTTTGTAAGTTGATTTTCCAAAGAAGAAAAATTCAATTGAAACATTTTCTCATGAAAACATTTTCTCAAATGATTTGTTTGTGCCTATTATTTAATTTTTAGGCTAAGAAATGACTTATATAACTTGAAGAACTTAAATAATACTGTAAGGATTGTTAGTTTCCCTTAAAGATAGACGATAAATCCAAGCAAAAAGCGCCATATACTATTTCCTGCTGTATAATGCGAGTGGTTTCTTATTAATCAGACTCTCGCAGACAACATTTCATGAAAATAAATCTGTTTCTTATTTCCCACACCAATTTATAACTTTCTAGACAAAACAAATGAACCTCTGCCATGTAGAACGTTCAATTTCATGGCAAGTTAAACATTCAAAAACTTCAATTGCAGGCGCTTAAAAATTTCGCCATTATCTGCACAGTCAGAGCCCAAAGAAAACTTCCCCTTTGAGCAAAAAAAGGTTAACTCCATTTGAACAATTTAGCGCAGAGGCTGAAAAAGGAGCAAATTCAATTATTTGTGCAAATATTATGCAAATAGTGCTGAGAGCCAAACACTTGCGCTCCAAAGAAACGTGACATTGGCTGGGATTTCTAGTTGCGGGCACAAAAACCCGACCCGATTCCACAGGTTGAAGCTGGCAGGTAGTTGCCGTTGAACGCTCATCCGCGCATGGGGCATGCTACGCGCTCTTTAAATGCAACTTTGGAGACGCCTAAATGTATGCTACGGCACACAAAAAGCTGACTAGACGGTTGGGGGAAAGATGGCTGGAGGGATTAGTGTGGCTTTTCGACTACTACCAACAGCAGTTCCAGCCTTTTTGGTGTCCTGCGCCCAAAATCAAACTTCATTTTGCGCTACATTTTCTTTTTCCTCCAATAGGGGCGACGATTTTTTTTTTTAATACCCTACACTGAAAATAAGAAAAGTGTTTATGGTTTGAATATGCGACTATCGCTATTATTAGTAGTTCACTTTTGAGACTTTGAGTATTGATATATTGATAAAAAGAGTCGGAACGGAACTGTTTACCGACAAAGGTAGATTAAAGCTGAACCGGAAAAAGTAGTAACATTTTTTTAAAACTAGGAACAGATATTTATGGAAGCCCTAACCCCTTCTCACTACTATCCATCCTGAGGTTTCTTTATAGTGATGATTTTAGGCAACCTGGTTAAAATACATATAAAATGAGATTTGACTGCACATCAAAGGATATCTTTTAGTCGAGCCTACCAGAGACTTTGGTCTGCAGTCGTTTTTTTTACGCTTTTGTTTTATCTGCTTTTGCCAGCGTCAAACGTGCGGAAACGGAAATGGTTGCTATGTGTGCGAGTGAGTGTGCGAGTGTGTGTGTTTGTGTGTGAAGGCGAAAATGTTTGTGTTGTTTTCTTGTTTTATTTTTTGGCGAACTCATATGCAAATTGTTGTGTGAATGTGTGTGTGCGTGTGTGGTGTGTGTGAGGTGTGTGTGGTGTGTGTGGTGTGTGTGTGTGAATTGGAATTGCTCGAAATCGGATTGAAATGTTTGCTGTCCATGTTCGTCGGGTTCAGTCACGTTTTCCGATTCCGGACTTCAGAACAGTCAGAGTTCAGTCACATGCGCAGCTATTACTCTTACTTCAATGGCAAAGCAACTGATGGACAGTCAATCAGTCAGTCAGTCTGTCAAACAGTTTGTCAGTCTGACTGATTCAGCAGCCAGTCAGTTACAGGATATGTAGTGCCGTTTTCATATAGTTTTTGAATCTGGCATTCGGCTGTCTGCACCTCTGTGAATCGTCTGTGTTGGGAGTTTGTTGAAGTAAATCCGCTCTATTCAGTTGATTGACATTTTTACTACAATAAATAGAGAGATATGACAGTTGATATCCCCGAAGGGAAACCAATTCTTGCCTGCTGCATTGAGCCCCGACTGGGCCTTTGATTTATTGAGTGGAATTGCGCTGCGATGACAGTAGTGGAGCAGTAAGAAAAGGCCACTAAAGAGCCTTAAATTTATTGCAGAATTTCACATACAGTCGGCCGGTCAATCATTAACTAATTGCCACACACACAGCACACGCAAATTGCCGGGCTAAGCCCACAACAAATTATCAAATGATATGCCATGCCTAAAGCAAATTTGTTAATGGCATTTTAAACGTTTTTGAATTGCGCATACGCCCCGTTTAACCTTTAATTTTCGTCAGCGGAAACGCGATGACAAGCACAAAATGTTGAATTAGGGATGTTTCATATATACACACACGACAAATGTATATATGCCTGTATATAAGGATATGCATAAAAGGACCTTAAATGCTAATGCAGAGAGAGAGAGAGAGAGAGACTCTATATTTAGTATGGTATATAAAGCAGAGCTATTTTCATTTGTTATGCCTTGCAATAATAAATTATGCATTAACAAAAACAAGGCAGAATCTTTCGAGTGAGGGGAAAATAATGATGTAGAGAACATTGTTCAAATTAAATTTGAAATAAGCTGAAACTTTAAGACGTGACTATTTTTTGAAAGTTTCCTATTCCAAAAGAGAATTAAAGATAAAAATTAAATTAAATGCGAAAAAAAGGTAAAAAAAACATGGGAAGACTTGTAGCGAATAAGCAGGATGTTCAGGATGGTTCCGAAGAAAGATCGAAAGAGAAGATTTAAAGAGTTCATGAGGGTCAGCGACAGTTCTGTAGGAATTAAGTGATAAAACTCATTATAATGGGAGTTCCTTGTGCAAGTTTGATGACATAAAGGATAATAATTGCTAGTTAGTCTATAAGGAACTTAGGAGTAAAGACAAGAGAAAAGAACAAAGGAACTTTTAATTCTGATAATTAATTTATGGGGGAACCTAATAAAAAAGAGAGTCCAACAGTAAGTTAAGGCTGGAATATTGCTGAACGAAAAATTATCCAGACTTGCGTGAAAATCTTAATTCAGCAAAACATTTTCTTCCTTCAGTTCTTACAAGGATTGGTTAGCTGCTGGCTTTAATTAAATGGAATTTTCAAAGAATGGTTAGCTGGGGTTATTAATTGGGCTGTTTAGCTTGTTGCATGCATAATTTATAATTGTCCTGAAATTCAAGTGCAGTACAGAGGGATGGCAATTACCAGGCGAGTTCTTCCAGTAAGGCATGCATATGCATAAATAGGCAGTCTTAGACTTGGACTACCCTTCTCGCTTTCTCCATTCGGTTTCTAGCTGTTTCTCTAACTGACTGCTTGTCGCTCTATTAGAATGCAAATACTCTTTCTCCCTTACAGAAGTTTAAGCATAAACATACGCATAATAGCTACTCACGAGGCTGCCTTGAAATATTTCCATGCTCATAATTTATGGAAAAATTGTTGAGCTGGCTGAGTGGTGAGTGGGTGGGGTGGGGTGGCTGCAAGGCAGTTAGGCAGGCGCAGCATGTTTATGTTTTCCTGTTTCCGTAATTTCTTCCTGCTTTCATTTTGCAGCTGCTGAGCTGATGTTGTTGCTGCTGCTGCTTTTCCCTTGTCTTTGTTGTTGTCTTTTTTCTTGCCACTCACAAAATAAATGTATGTATGTGTGTATGTATATAAACATGAAATTATGCATTGCGTACTTTTGTGAGCTGCAACAGCAGCAGCTGCTTCAACGCCCCTGTTCTTGTCGCCCCAGGACGGGGGTATCAGAAGTTTTTGCTTACATTTTGCTTTATTTGTTTATTTGCTGTCATTTATTAACTTTTTGTCGCTGCTGTACCTCATTTTATAATATTTGGGAGCAAAACAGGCTAGGCAGATAGCATAGAAGGCCATGCACTTAATCTGCTCTTAGTCAGTTACACATTTCCGCCCTTTCTTCTACTAATTATTAAATTAATATTTAGATATCTCATAGCATATACCTACGTATATAGTCTGAGTCTAGAGAAGGCTTAATCGTTCCACAAATATCTTATCAAAATGTATCACACCAATTAACACTAACCAACAAAATCGGCTGTCCGAGCCATTAAAAATTAATCAGTGATTAAGTTTTTGTAAGCGTTAATAGTTTTATTCTCCGTACAACCAAAGTCGGATTTATATATAGGGGCTAGCCAAAGTCCGTATAACTGTCCATCCGTCCTTTTGATATCAGAGACTTAAAGAGGTAGATAAAGTATCGAATATACCACAAGTTTAATTTAAATTTTTAATGGGATTAGGCAGATAGATAAAAAATAAAAATATCAACACTTTACTAAGCCTGATTTTACCCCATTCTGACAATCGATCGGACAAGAAACACTCACTTTATTCGATAACCGAAATCAAGTTTTTTTTTGCCCTGTTTTAATGCCACAGATTACGAATATCAGGAGGGGATTGACTTACAGTTTTCTTTGAACTGATATGAAAGATAAGATAAGGGTTATCTTGAAGTGATTACAAATTTGGGTGCAATTATTTTTACTTGATTCAGTCGCAGTTTGATGTTCAGTGCAGCTTAACATGAGGACAGCAGTTCCATTTCTGGCACTTGTCGGATTCGTCCAGGCTATTTCCTATGGGGATGTTCTGGAAGCCGAGTGGAATACCTTTACGGAGGAGTACAATAAGAGCTATGAAAACGAGGCCGAGTTGCAGCTGCGCAGGCAAATCTTCGCGGACAACAAGGAGAGGATTGATAGACATAATAAACGATATTTTGCAGGCGAGGAGACATACGATATGGGTGTGAATCAGTTCACTGATATGCAGCCAATGGAATTCCAAAGTCTGATGTTGGGAAGCCTCAATACAACGGATATCACTTCTAATATAGACATCGTATATGCAGAATATGAAAATTTTGATTTGCCCAGTAGCATCGATTGGCGCGTCAAAGGAGCTGTTACTCCAGTGAAGAATCAGGGAGACTGCCCCGCTGTATGGGCCTTTTCGGCTGTAGGCACTTTGGAGGGTCAGCATTTTGTGAAGAGTCGAAAACTTATTTCACTCTCAGAACAGAATTTGATAGATTGCTCTAATCGACCCCCTTACAATAATGATGGATGTCGTGGTGGTATTCCATTGTTTGCATTGAAGTATGTTATGGATAATGGTGGTATTGATGACGACAAGTCCTATCCTTACCAAGCCCAACAACTCGCATGCCGCTTTAACCGTCGAAACATTGCGGCAAAGGTTAAAGGCGTGGCCATGGTTAAGGAAAACAATGAGTTGGCCTTGGCTTCTGCCCTTGTATACTACGGTCCGATTTCAGTTGGCATCGACGCAACATATCTTCAGTTTTATCACAGCGGCGTCTTCAATAATCCGAAATGCAATAATCAAATAAATTATAGCGTTCTTGTGGTAGGCTACGGCCATGATAGCCGTGGCGGCGATTACTGGCTGGTGAAGAACTCCTGGGGTTCTGAATGGGGTGAAGGCGGTTACGTGCGTATGGCTCGCAATAGAAATAATCAGTGTAAAATAGCCAGCGTTGCTGTCTTTCCATTAGTCTAAATACTTTCCTTGTTTATCAGCTTTATGTTATCAAATAATTCAGATATTGTTAAGAGGAACCAAACTCGATACTTATTTTTATACCCTTAAGGAATCATTTCCGACACCACCAAACGTGATAACTGTGTATTTATTAATATTAATAAAATAATTTATTCGATTCGAAGCGATGACGATCAACTTGACGAGTTTATAACTTAAAAAACACTCGGCAGAATTAAATTTAGACGCGAAAACTTTCGTTGAATTTACCACTTTTTTAATACACAATTAATTATTTTACAGACGCGCATTTTACTGCTTCTCTGTTTTTCTTCTATTCCTTTTAACATCGAAGTTCGAACGCCGCACTTCTATTCATCGACGCTTTTTGACATTCACACTGCACGGCTCGTCGTAGTTCAGGTATCGATACTGATACTTCTTATTACCATTAACTATTTATCGACACTTTTTGCCATTCGATTTGCACGGCTGAATGGACGTTAAGGTATCGATACCGATACTTCCTATCACCACTAACCAACAATATGTAGAAAAGCCCCCTAAAAATGTAAACCGAAGAGTATTTATGTAATATAGAGGTAGCGAATCGCTCTTTTGAACTCGGCTACAAAAATAGGGCTAGATACTCAGCACATTCGGTCAAGAAAGCGAATTTCCGAAATTTTACCCTCAAACTTGACGATTTGCTTTTAATCGAAGTCGAACAGCTGTTATTTTCCATCTGTTTGTTGTTGTATTGCGATCGAGAAACCACTCTTTGCTTTGAATGAAATACAATAGATTATAATATAATATTATATTATAATATTTTAAATGCTCTTTGGCTTCGAATATTCTGCTTTGAGTTTGCGTGCTGTGGCTCCGATCAACGAGGTCTCAACTTTTTCGAAGTCACTCAAAGAGCGATTCGCTACCTCTATATAAATAAATACTCTTTGAGTGAATATGTGTCATTCTAAAAATGAGAGAGCTCATCTCAGCGATCGTTTGTGCCGCCATTTGCAATCCTCTCTTTGGGTGCAGTCGTTTCAAATCTTTAAGGAACATTTTCTTTGTATGAAAAGAAATTTTTATATATTGTTTGTTAAGTTCCAAAGAGTATTTAGTAACTTTTATATTATAAAATTATATTACTAAATACTCTTGGGGCAAGTATTACTCCGTTCCAAGATATACACTTTAGTTGTGTATCTAAAAGAATTATCCTTGCAAAGTCTCATCCCCGTACAACTGCCTTAAAACTGAGACTTTTGTGCATTCAAACAAACAGACAAACGGACACCATAATATTGATTCTTTTCATTATTAATTTTTAATTAAGATAAGTTATGCTTTTGTTTTCCTGATTGTCCCTGAACTATTTTATTATAATTTTTCTAAAAGTTGAAAGTGCAATACAAATGTTGCAGACATAGAGCTGAGTGTGGCAGCTATTTTTACTCGAGAGGACAGAAAAAGGATATTCAATGCGCCGAATATTGCATACTCTTGCTGACTGGAATAGCCATTGGAAAATAAGATTAATGCCTTGGGAGCTAATATATGATATACATATTTTATAGTTGTCCGATCCGTTCTGTTCTGACTTATTTACTGTATTCCAGACAAGCGGAAGAGGCCAAAACGTGACAGATTCGTGACATATTTAAAATACCATTTGAAAGGGTATAAAACAAAGCACTCGTACTTTATATTCCCATGTTTTTGTGTTTGTAATATATTCACATAATTAGAATAAACATAATTAGAATAAAATAGAAATAAAATATCGAGTGAGTTAATCAAATAGCTTCAAAGGTTCATTTGTTTCACTCCGAGTCTAGTAAATAACAATGAGTTATTACAATTTTCATGCCTATCTATCAATTGCTTATTTCGTATAATCCTCCTAGTCGTATCATATGCCGTACCCAATTCATTCTCGAAATCATTAAATTCCAGGCCATTTCACCCGAAATATATATATGTACTTCATAATTTAACTCTTAGCAAGAGTATCAGCTACTGTAGCATTAGCGATAAGCAAGCAGGGAACCAGGGAATCTATAGCGGATTACAACCCCAAAGCTGCCACAAAACAAATGTCATACATGTTCCGGCGCCACAGTTGAAATGGCATTATTCCTCATTTAGAACTTGTGGAAAGGATTGGTTGGAGGGAGTCAGCTGATGCTCACCTTCCACAAAGTGCATAAATTTTAAAACAATTAGTTTCAATTTTGAAGTCCGCAAACGAACCGGGCCACACCTATGGGGGGTTATCCTTCAAGGGCGCTCACAGGACCCAGTGTTAATGTAGCGAATGACTTTTTGCTATTAAGTCATACTCGCCAGATCCTGGCAGGGATGGATGCAGTGTTACCATTTGGTGTAAAAATGTTCACTTAATATTCCCTTTGATATGCTCAAGTGGGGGAGCAGCAGAAGGGGCTCTGGGGCTCAGGGGCTTACAGTGGAGGGTTGTTTGCTTTTGGGGGACGTGCCGCTGCCTAATGAATTTTGTGAGCGTACGCTGATTGTTTAGGTGTAAGGTTTTTATAATGAGGCAACCTCAGAGCAACACATGTGTATCTCACAGTTTGCCAAATGTATCTGCCATAAACTTTGCTATCAACGTGTCGCCATCGTTGCACGTCCCCAGTCAGCCGTCTTCCTGCCCGGTTACGGATTCGGGTTCCGGTTCGGGTGCGGCTGCGGGTGGAAGTGCGGGTTCGGGGGTGTTTCCATTAACGCATTTGCATAAATATTTACATACATGTGTCCCTGTCTCTATGGTCCTACTGGGGTTTGTTTCGGTCTTTAATACAACGCCTGGCCTGGCATAACTTTAAAATGTTGCGCTATTTCCGTTCACTTTTTGTTGAGGGAATGTTTAACAATTTGTCTGGAACCCTTTTCCGAAAGCTACTGACTTATTTATGCTCCTGTCGAAAGCTGCCCAGCTCCCACATCTAGTCTGAAGTTTTGCAAAATATAATTTCCTGTATGTTAAGAAATTTTTAAATCTCTCGGAAGGAAATGGGCATAAAGTTTGAGTGGAGTATAAGAGGAGTAAAGTCAATGTAGGGAATAAATTAAGTGATTTTTTTAAATTTTATTTAAAATTAAAATGTCGGGAAAACAGCTCTTTGCTGTATTAATTTTTCAGGCAATGCCTAAAGTTTTCTACGATAATCATTTCGCCTTTAAGAAGCCTATCTTAAATAAAAATAACAACATTTTAGAAAGGAAATAAATGGCTTACTCTCCAGTCTGACTTAAAATAATATTTAATTAAAATTCAAATAAAATTACTCATTTTTGAACCACACCCTTTGAAATAGAAACTTACGATAAAGTTCGAAACGATCTATTCAAAAGTTATCATGTAATCAATCAAAAAAGAACTGATTTTTCCAAGCTAATACAGTTCGTTATGGGGACTAACCATCCCCTATGAATCACCCCAATTCAAGTCAAAATTCTTTAAGCTGTCCTTAAAAAAGAAAATGAACCAAAAATGTGAAATTCTGGAATATTAGCATAAAGATTTTGTGACATCGCTTTGAATAGATCCCAAAAAGGAGTGGAGACAAACGCAAAATTTAGTTAGCAAATAACAGCACATGTATATATTGTTGTTGTTGTTGTTGTGTGTGTGTGTGTGTTGTTGTTGTGTGTGTCTGTCTATGTAAATTTGAGTTAAGCAACAATTTGACAGACAGACAGACAGACAGACAGCGAACAATGGAGAGGCAAAAGTTTGCAACAAGAGTGAAACAGAAATCAAACAAAACCAAACAAAAGCAAAAGCAATTACAATAGCCAAAGGGGAAGGGAATAGGGAAAAAGGGATGGAGAGAGAAGGATATTAAGAACTGGAGCTGAGGGCGGGGGGCGGGGGGCGGGGGCCAAGGGTTTGGTATAACTCAGACAAGAAAATCAAACGAAATTACAAAATTAAACTGATTTAATGACAGCTCTGTTCATCTGTGGATCGATCCATTTACATGATTCGGGCTTCCATACATGTAAGTCATGTTAATGTTGTCTCTTGCAATGGTATGGGTAATTTGGATGGAGGAAGGGACAGGCAGACTGGTGGTTGATTGACAACACAGTCGAGACTGTGGCACAGACGACGGAGGCTCTTTCAATGATGATTTGATATGAAAATTGCCTGGAATTATTGAATTAACATATGCTCGAATTGAACCCAAGCATTTCTCTGTCTGCTCGGCTCTTCGTACTTCTGAGTGGATGCCAACTTGGCTTTTCGATTGTGTGCGTGTGTGTGTGTGTGTGCTAAGGCATCTTATTACCAAAGCGTATTAGCCATGATTGATTGCATTGAGTAATAATGATTTGTAGCTGAGGCATGCTCAAGTGTTTCTCTTTGGCTGCCTCTGAGTGTGGTGAACCGGTGAGGTGGAGGGTGGAGAATAGTGGATGGAGGTCACATGCAAGTGGGTGAAAGTGAATTGTATAAATAGCAATAGCTACTTTTGGACCAAAGGAAACAAACTAGTCAGCCAGAAGCGTCGATTGGTTAGAAGCTCTTATGAGCAATTCGAATTGCTTGCTTTGAATTTGGTTTGCCTACCAAGGCAGAAACTGTTGCATACTTAAAGGCTATTTTAACAGCTAAAATATTGTATGTAAATACAAATCTAAAAGCGTAAATCTACTACGAAATTCGGGTATTTTTCAATATTTTTTTATTTGCCGAAAGAACATTTTTTAATCAATATTTCTCTAACAATTTTACTCGATATTTTAAAGAAAATTGAATAAATTGAACAGTTTATTGTTTATTTGAAAAACAAAAGGTTATTGTTCATTCATATGCTTCTTGTAGAACAAAGGAATGATGCATATTTAAGTTGGAAATCCTAATGAAATAATAAACTTGGAATGAAATTAATTAATTGTATTCAAAAATTAATTTTTAAAGAGAAAAATGCATTCATTTGATCAACTTGAGAGTGCATGCTAGATAAGTAATTTCACATTAAAAAGAAATGATATAAAATGTTGGGATTTATTGTTAAAGAATGCAAGAAAAACTAAAAAACGGGATAGACTGTTCTAAATAAGTGGGGATTTAGCTTTGAGAAACATACAGACGGACGGATAGGGGGATATGGATGTGTTAGGTCGACTTGGGTGTCCGACTTCCTGCCCGCCGTTTAAATAGATTTAATAGGTATCAAAATGATTAAGTAATGCGAATGATACTCTCACTTCAAGCAAACTACGAGTATTTGTTATTGGCCAGTTTCGTTTTTCTGTAACTGTTTGCTGTCTCAGCATTTTATTGCACTGACCCAGTTAGCTCCCTAAAACACATACTGGAATAAAGTATAGAGAGTTCGTTAAGTATCTAGTCTAAGTTTGCTAAGGGGGGATTTTGAACTTTCACTGGGTTCTGTGCTCTGGGTTCGGTCTTAGTGATGAGAGATGCAGGAGAGAAACTTACCTCGAATCGATGCGCTGCAAGAAGTCCAACCGGCTCAAGTGCAATTCGCGCAAATGAAACAAGTTTAAAAATGCCACAGCGGGCAAATGGGCAAAACGATTGCCGCCCAAGTTCAAATAAGTGAGATTCGAAAGTTTCGAGAGCTGTTGGGTGGGCACCATCTGTAAAGAGAGAGAGAGAAAAAAAAGCGAGAATAGAAAAAATCATTTCATTTCGAGCGTTTAAACAAAGTGATAGCCAAGTTTTTGGGGTAGCGGGGCTTATAAAATGTTAATGCCCAACCACTCAACTTTAAAAGCGTTTTGCGGCTGCACTAGATAGTTGCCAGTAAGCTGTTCCCGCACCCCTTATCCTTTATCCTTTATCCTTTATCCTCTATCCTCCATCCTCTATCTAGTATCCTGCTTATCCCTTTTAGTCCACTCACAGTTTTTATTTGTTTCTAAAAGCCCTGGCATTTGAAGTGCTTCAAGGATGAAGCGGAGAAGGTGCTCGCTCTGTGTTGTTCAACAATAAAATGTGAAACACTTGAAAAGCGCAGCTTTGGCGGCGGCGGCGTCGGCGGCTGCAGCGGAAACGGAAACGTCATGTACGTCATGTACATCCGTGCGCCATTTTCTGATGTCTGACCAAATCGCTGTACTCTTTAGCAATACAATCAATCTTGCAACAAATTTGTTAGGGCCAAAGCAGCTAGAAAAACAAGAGGTAAGTAAGGTCGCCTGGCGTGCGGCAAAAGTTTTTCTTGACTGTTTTGGCAAGAGCAAAAGCTTTTGGCTGTTTTTCGGATGGCTCATAAAAAAGCTGTAGCTATGTTATTTGCCTGGCAGCAACTCCGAGCCGCCGCATCCCTCCCGCCCTTTGCGCCTCCCCTTAAGCGCTATTCGCGTGTCGGAAGCTACGTGCCAAGCGTCCGGACACGAAAAGTGCCTGCGATAACGTAATGAACTGCGTTTGGCTCAGGGAAGTGGGAAAAGGGAAAGGGTATAATGCGGGAGGAATATGCTAACTGAAGGGATCTTACAGGCTGCCAAACTCATAAGGCAAAATAACACAAAAAAAAAAAAAATAAAGGAAAATGTAAAAGCATTACGCATACGCAATGTAGGCCAAGCGCTGCAATTGTTTAACCTAATGGCAATTTTCAGTTCACATTTTAACCCTTCGCTGGCATCGCTGTTTGTGCTGCACTCAAAAGAGGGGGGTGCGGGCGGTTGACTAATTAAAAAGCCTTTGGCTTATGAGAGCAGGACATGGGCCAAGAGGGGGCAGATTGGCGGGCTGGTTGATTCTTTGGCAAGTTCGTTTGCCAGCGCAGCGCAGCGTGAAAATACGGGGAAGCAAAAAGCACCAGGCGAGAAAATTGCTGTGGTATCGCTGGAACAGCGGGGAAAGG
This sequence comes from Drosophila repletoides, assembly GCA_018150835.1. Classification (NCBI taxonomy): domain Eukaryota; kingdom Metazoa; phylum Arthropoda; class Insecta; order Diptera; family Drosophilidae; genus Drosophila; species Drosophila repletoides. The sequence continues at coordinate 24,240,017 of JAECWQ010000089.1, read as the reverse complement.
GACAGTGGGGTAGGGCATAGGTTAAAGGGGATAGGGGAGCTAGGTTCAGGCTGCACAAGTGGCACAAAAGAAAGCGAAATTATATTGACTTTGATTTTTCAAATTAATTTCTCTTTTTGCATTGTGCTTTGATTTAATGGTTGCCATGGAATTGATTTCGGGTTCCCTTGCTCCAATTTTTACTGAATATTTTATTTGACTGTGCCCTGAACTCCATTGAACTTGCAGAAAGTTTAAAATAAAGAACGAAGGTTGCCGAAGCTTTCAATTATTTATTTAATTATCGTAGAATGCCTGAGTCCTTTAAATTATACTGCAGTTTAATATATAATTTTAATGCCCTTGCAAAGCATATTATAATTTAATCAGAAATAGTGTGACGTATGCATCTGCGACCCCACAAAGAATATATATATTATTTAACAGGACGATGAGGCGAGGAGATATAGAATTATCCACCTGTCTGTTCGTCTGCTTATAAGCTCAAGCTTTAAGCTATTTGAATGAAATTTGGCAAGGAGGCTGCTTTCTGTTCCAAAGGGACATATGTCGGATCAGACAATCCTTTAGCTGATAAAGGATTATTATCAAGCTCAGAAAATACGTATTTTAAGCTGCTTCCAAGGTATGTATTCATTCCTGGTTATTTCTTGTAATTTAGTCTCAATCTTAAGAATATTATATCTTGAGACTGCTTTCGGCATTCTAGAAGTATTATTCGTCCTATTTGCTCATTGTCCTTAGGAATTCTTAAGAAGAAGACGTCAAGAACTAACTTAGCTCCAGTTATTTTACAGCTCTGATTTTTTTCTCGACAGCATTTTCAGCTGCAGCAGTTTTTTAGGAAGATTTATTGGCAATTTAATCTAATAATAAATCTATCAACAGTTTGAATTGATATTTACAAATACAAAAGAAATAGCAAAATTGTGCAACACAAAATGCATTGATTATAAATTCAGAATTTTTAACCAGGTTTTTACAATTCGTACGAATGTTTTTCCATTAATTTGGCTCCAATGCAGGGAACAATAATATTTATGCGAAAAATGCAAAATCATAATTCACGACTAAAGGCACAATGCAACTAAATCGAATCGAATCGAATCGAATGGAATCGAATACAACAATATACCACAAATGGAAATGCATGTAGACAAGGTCAAAGATATTTTCGTTAAATTATGGAAAATGTAAAATTGCGCATAAGCAATTTGCATTGCATTTGCTTATTCACTGGCAATGAATTTGTGCAGAGCCCCTCACAATGCAAATTAAAGTGCATTCAGTAGTGCGTTATTCTACCCTGTAAAAATAAAGCGGATAGTAGAGGGTACTATGGGCTGTGTATGACTGAAAAATGTTCAGAACCAAGCCATTTCAGGCCAAACAATTTAGATAGGTAGACCACTAGTTAGGATGAGCGCTATTTAATATCATTTATAATATTAAGTTAGGTAAGCCAGTAGTTAAGATATGCTTTTAATATCATTCACCTTTCTGCGTATCTTTCATATATTAGATAGAAAGATAATCACAGAATACAACGTCGTCTATAAACTTTGTTGCTGAGTTGAGGGTATCTTCAAGTCGGTCATTCCAATCTACACTATTCTGCCTTGTTTCCTTTTATTATTTGTTTTATTTATATACGAAATTGCAAAAAACTATTTGATGCACAAATTGTTAGACGAATAATAATCAGAAGTTTGCAATCTGCTCTTGATTGAGATACTACACCCGTACAAAGCCGAGGTCAAGTGCTGTTGACTATTACAAGGAAAAAGATATTTTTGATTCACAGGAATATGGAAGGAAATTCAATACGGAAGGAAAAGTACAAATTTCCAATGTGTTTCTAAGCCGGATTACCGATTATTTCTTCGAATTGAATCGAACCATGAACCAAAAGAAGTGTCGAAAATAAGGGAAACTCCTAAATATAAACTGCTAAACTTTGGAAAAAACTAAATTAAATTGGAATAATGAGTAAATTATAATGTGTAAAAACTAGCTAAAAAACATTGCTAGAGTTTTAACGAAAATATAAGACTCCTCGTCCATTTTATGATTACAATGTTTAAGGAAAAATTGCAAAAAGGATTACGAAAGTTTCTATTTAAATGAAGTAAAATATTTATCCTATTTCCAGTTGGTTTTTTATATGATTGTAGTATGGTAATCAGAAAGGATTACTAGGATATCAGTTACAAAATGTATTATTTATATTAAATATGATATTTAGTATATTTCTTATCCGTTTTCTAATCGATTCCTCGGACTGAATATTAAGAAAATTCAACTTTCATCTGACAACTTATTTCTTTATGTTGCTAATAAACCCTGTGTTTATATGAATGTTATCTAGGTTCCTATTAGCAGAGCCTTCAGAAATATTCACAGCTACTTTTGCCTGGAAATGTTTGGTTGACTCTATCCCAAAGACATTTGAGATTCTGTGTGTCTGACCATAAACACATCGACATAATATTGGCAAGCCATCAATTGCTGGTATTTACAGGAAGGAGGAAGTGGAGAGGGTCGTACCAGTGCTCAAATGTAAGTGCCTGAGATGAGCATGAGTATCGAGTAAAGAGTATCGTTTATAGAGAATCAAGTACCGAGTACCGAGCACCGAGCAACGAGGACCGAGTCCTCTGTGCTGCATAGCCTAATGCATTTTTATGCACCATGTAATCACAGATTGCACTTTTTGTTGTTGTAGTTTGTTGCAGTTGCTGTTGTTGTTGTTGTTGTTTGTTGCTTTATGCAAAGAGCCAACACAGCTTTAGAAATAAAACGGCAGCAGCAGGGGCAGCAGCAGCAGTGGGGCAGAAAGAGGAACAACATGGCCTCAACCTGACGAATGCATTGTGCAGTTGGGTAAGTCCAAGTCTAGCTACCTGTCTGGGCAGCACGCACACACCTCCGTTCATATATTTATGGTCGTTAAAAAGGGATAAAGGACTACTGAGACCTAAGCACTCCGGCCAGAAGCCTGGCATGGTCGTGGCTAAGCAGCTGGAGCTGCGCGTAGTCAACGGCAACCGACAGAGGAATTTATGGCGCTTGGAATCAGTTCGAAACTACTTAAAATACCTTTTGGCATTTTGCAGTTGAAATATACTGAAATATATATGGAGTACGATGCTCATGTGCACCAAACTGTGTCCTTCATTCTGCTGCTCCTGCTGGTCCTTCCCGGGAATGCAAAAAAAATGCAGCTCTCTGCTTTTTGGATCTACTTATCTTGGGCTACATGGTGACTTTGTTTTAACCTTTGCAGCATGTTTTGGTATTTCCTAAACTGCATTCCACCCCTTCCACTTCTTCTGTTTCTGCTTCATCTTCTATTGGCCAGATTGTTGTTTTATTATGCGCAGACATGGTGGCAGTTGTTATAATGCAGCTATAACCAAAGCTTCCATCTCAAGTCCTGCCGTTCCTGTTCCTATTATGTATACGAAATTGTTTCCTACCTCTGCATAGTTTTCCTTCAGAGGAGGCATCGCCATTATAGAAGCTATCTGCTCGAGCTGCACACTTTGTGAGTTATGAGTTTTCAAAATATTAATGTTAAAGGGAAAGCTTTAGATACATTTCGGGAAAATACAGAATTTAGTAAGGAGAAAGATTTTATATACGTGGAAACACACGTGTACAACTAACTAGAAAGTTTCATCACGATATTTTAAGAAACTAGAAAGTTTTCTCTAGAAAAACGTGTAACGGCTGTTCCTATAGCAATAGCAGATATATGATAAAGTGATCTGATTCGATAGTTTGCAGACAGATAGGCGAACCTGTCTATATGGACTCGATTCATCGTCCTGATGTATAATACATATATCTATATACTGCTAATAAACTCTAATATCTTCTGTAAAAGTTTCAATTTTGAACGAACCTTCCTTAGTTATTATAATAATCAGAAAAGGATCAGGTGAGTTTGATAGAAGAGAAACATATTTTTTAATGCATTCTGAAACATTGTAATAGAGAAACTGACTGATTCATTGGGATTGAGTAGCACACTTCAAAGAAAAGGTTTCAAGTAGAAATAAAGTATTCATTCTGATATGTTGAGAGATCTAGACACGATTTCTTTTTAATTAAAGCAAAATGAGCTTAAATCTAAGTCGTAATTTTCATGCTGTAAACATTAAACATTAAACTGTTTTTTTATTATCAAACTTTTTCTGAAAGTTGTATAAGATGTGGCATGCAACAAAAAGTATGCCCATGTGTCTGGTCGTAAAGTCTAAGCAGCTTTAAAGCTTCTGAGTGGCAAGGACAGTATACTTAAAGAGTACACATCGAAGAAAGAGACCCAAAAAGGGGCAGATAGGAGCCGGATGAGATGGGGAATATATGTATGGAGGAGCAGCAGCCTGGGCAGAAGTTAACGAACGGAAAATGTCGACGAATGACTGTGGGGCCTAAGCAAAGTGTACACGCAACAGAAATCAACACGGACATGTTTGCATGCATAAATAGCAGAGGACATGGCCAAAAGGACTCAGACTCACCACACACCAGTGTATTCCGGTATGTCTGCATGTACAGAGAAGTATATGGAGTTGTAAGTACAGATACGCACACAGACACACTGTGGCAGCAACAACAAGTTATGGTTATTAATTTTGCGTATGCAAAAGGCACTACAGGAAGGACGAACTTAAGCTGCCGTCCAGACCAGGACAAGGGCGCCTGCAATCCGCTTTGCAAAGTGTTGTGTTGGTCACAGGATTTACAACGAAAGCAACAGAGCAAAGTGTCTGATTTATGTGAGTATATCGGTCTATTTGTATGTATTTGGGTAGAGCCTAAAAGGCAGCTACAATATTTTAGCAGTTGTTTGTGGACTCGCTCGCACTTCAAGCTAAATTATTTTATCCAACAAGTATACGACACGTTTTTTCTGGTTGTTTATGGCTCACACTGTCACACTCACCGTCAAATTGTTATCCGATAAATCCAAATGTTTCAGCGAGATGAGACCCTCAAATGCACCCGGATCTAATTCGCTCATCACGTTGCCTCGCACACTGAGAGCCAGCAGCTCCTTCAAGCCCTCGAAGCTATCATTGCGGACAAACTCAACCAGATTGTCAGACATGTCCATGCTCTTGAGTGCATGCAGATGCCACAGATTGCTAGCGGGAACATCCAGCAAGCGATTGTTGCGGAACACGAGTACCTCCAGCGATAACATGCCCTTGAAGCAGTTGTCCTCCAGGCTCACAATATTATTATTGGTCAAATCAAGTTCAACCAGAGCTGCCAGATCGCCCAGGGAAGTGGGATGCACTGTCTCAATACGATTGTAGCTGAGGTCCAGCAGCAGCAGATTCGTCAATCCCTTGAAGGCGTGTTTGTGCAACGCACTCACCAGATTTCTACTCAGGTTTAGGGTACGCAGTTCTGTCTGGTATTCAAAGTTTTTGGAGCCCAACGTTTCGATGATGTTCTGCGACAGATCAAGCACCTCCAGCTTCATATAGAAGGGCAGAGTAAACTCCAGATTACGTATGCGATTAAGTGTCAGGTTTATGTACTTTGTCTCCGGATTCAGCTGGATGGGCACGTCCTCCAATGCCGCATCCACACACAACGCCCGACTATTAGCATCGCCACCCAGGCATTGGCACTTCGAGGGGCAGAAGGCTTCTGTGCGGCTAGGAAGCAATAGCAACAGCAGCAGGAGAATGTGCAACAATAGTGAGGACAAGCTGGCGGGCCAGGGAGCAGGAGGTTTACTGTCGTGTTGCCACTTTGTGTGTGAGTTGTTTGTGCTGCTGTTGTTGTTGCTGCTGTTGCTGTTATTGAATAAGTTTGTTGCCATTTTGATGGTCGTTTAGTGGGCCTTTTTGGCCTGGTTGGTGGTTCCTTCTTCTTGCTGTTGCTGTGTTTTTTGATGAGTAAATTTGAGCTAAGTGCGGCGCAATATCAGCAATTATTTAACGTCATCGCTGACCATGTTCTGGAAGAAGAAAAGGGATGATTTTCATTTTAATTAGGCAGAAAAGCAGAGTTAATTCCATACATATATTTGATCCTTAAACAAAAATTCTAAAGTCAAGGCAATGGCACCTGATGATGCTTATAAATAACTATTACTATGAGTATTACAGTGCATTATGCAAAAGTTTTTGGACTGTACACATTAAGAGAGAAACTGCCGACAAGGCTGGGAGTCCTTTGGATCTAAGCCATAAATTGCAGTAGGAACTAACTCGATACCATATTCATTTTTCCACTGAACTCACGGCTCGGCCTCGCCCTCATCCTCGTCATCGTCTGGAAAGTCAGCAACTTTCTATGCAAGTTGTCAGCACTTTTCATCGGCCAACCAGTTCCGACTCTTGCTCTGGGTCTCGTTTTGGAGCCTTGAATTCCCAGTTCTCAGTTCTCAATTTGGTTTTGTCTGCGTCTCGACTTCTATGAAATATTAGCGTGCAACTTATGCACATAAATCTTGCGGCGTTCCTCCAAAAAATCGAGCGTGTTAAATAAACTGGCAGCCGAAAAAGTTTTTTATGAATTACGCACCCGAAAGAGCAGAGTGCCTTCACCTCTGGTAAAGGTGCTCCAGCTCATTTGCATATCTAACCTCTTCTATAAATAGTTTCATAAAGTTCTGTAGTATCTGTGGCATTTAAAAATTACACTAACTTAAACTGCTAAATCGAATTGATACTGGAATATTACCGATTATTTTGAACAGCCCTCGCACCATACAATCAAAACTCTCAACGCAAATACACCAAAGTAACAGACTTTAATTTACTTATTCGTCATTTATTTCACAGAGAGAAAGAATTTTCGGTCTTAAATCAGTCCAAAACAGTGTCAAAAGTTTAGTAATATGTACGCATTTGGTCAAAATAAAGCCAAAAATACTCATTTGAGAATACTGCACTTATCCTATTTCTAATTAATAGCAATTATCTCGATTCAGAATCGAAATATTCAAGATTTCATTCATTTCCCAATTTATTTTCTCTTTGTGAGCTTTAGTAGACTTTTATTATCTGTGAAGAATATATATTTTCGGCTCATACTAAATATTTCAACATCTCAAGGATAACAAATTTCAAGCCATTTCAAAAGATAATTTCAAATGTTTCTCAGATCATCTATAACACAAAAATACAAAATAAAGTTGGACGAATTCAATACTTAATTCATATTTAAAACAAATTAATTTAAGAGTTTTGTTTTGTATTAGTTTATTGTTATAAAATAAAACAAAACAAAAAAAAACAATCATTAGATTTTGTTAGACAGGAATTGTTTAATTATCTTTGACTAGCCGAAGATTTTAGGCCCTTGCTCAGGTTGAGATTAATACATATATGATTCATATATGCCGCCCTTATCAATAATTTATCCGTTTTATAGCTTCGGCCTCTTTTAATGCGTTTCGCGTTTCGTGACAAGTCTTAAAATAATTAATATTATTGTGGGTTATACCTGCTACTACTCCATGCTGTTTGAGCTACAAAGTTATGTTGCAAAAGCATTAAAAGTGTTGCATACTTTTGAGCAGCTGCCTGAAAATAAACTCAGCAACCTTTGCAATTGAATGCTGCCTACTTTTAGGCTTAGGCTTGTTACCTTAATGTTCATGCATTCGCACTCACACACACACACACACAGTTAATGCCTGGGGATTAGTCATGAGTGCAAGTATTCTATTTAAATTAGATATTTGCCCTTTGGCCAACAGTCAATTAAGTAATTAACAAATTACAAGCAAATTTGATGCCGTTTTAACTTCAGCCTCAACTGGCGGACCGTTTACAGTAGATTTACACAAGGCGGGCTATTTGTCCGTCTGTCTGGCTGTCTGTTACTTTCCGATTTGCATATGGCAGGCACAAACAGAAAGGGAAGACCTTGGAGTATCACCTTAACCCCAGCCATAGTACCAGCCCCAGCCGCAGCCCCAGCCCCACCTATAACCCTTACCCTTTTACGATCTTTTTGTTATGCACACGCCAGCAATTTGAACAATGCTCTTAACTAGCTGTAAAACAAATAATAAAAGCGAAACGCAAACTTTTGAGGTTTCATACTGTCAACAAAAGTTGAAAACTCTCTCAAACACACACCGTGCCCCCCTTTTTACCCCTCGCTGAGCTCTCTGTCTGTTTGTAGGCCATGCCGGGTCTTGGATCATATTATACGCTTCAATAAAATTGGTGGATAAAAAAAAGAAAAACAGCAAGCAGAGTCAACTAACCAACCAATCGCACCCCTCTTTCCTCCCTCCAACAACCCCTAGCCACTTGCTTTCTCTATGGAAGCGGCAAAAAACGAAAATTGCGAAAAATTCACTCCCGTGTGAATTATTAAGTTTCACATGGCTTTTGTTGTAGTTGTTGCTGCTGCTGCTGTTGTTTTTGTTGTTGTTATTGTTATTGTTTTTGTTCCTGTTGCTTTTACAACTCTCTCAATGTGTGTGTGTGTGTTCCTGTGTGTGTGAGTGCTTGTTTGTTTGCAAAAAATACTGCAAAAAGCACACAAAGTTTTTAATAAACTTTCGCACGCCAGCCTCACTCGACTACAGTGGGAGTTCCCTCTCCCCTATCCGCTCTCCCCGCGTGATTCTCTTCGCCAACTTTTGCCTTCAAAATGTTTGTAGGTTCTTCTCTAAGTGGGGGCGTGGCAAGGCACACAAATATGATTTCATTGTGGCAAATATTTTGATAGCGTTGCTTGAGGTTTCTCTCTGAAGGTGAACTGAATGCAGGACAGGACGAGTGGCAGGATACGAGAAGCACAGCATGGGTTTACTTCCGAAGTGCCATCCAATCGTCAAAGGCCAACAAGTTGAAAGTTGTTTTTGTAGCTGTTGCAGCTGCACTTTTCACTCTGTGGCAGTTTTAATAGGGCCAACGTCATCGAAGTGTGTCCTTAATAGGCTTATGAAATGCTTAAATAAGTAAACAGAAGTGCAGCATTGAGAATTATGAAGGAAATGAAAGGAAACATTCGATTTATTTGCATAACTTTAAGAATAAAGTTGAATGAAAACTGATAATTAAAACGAATACTTGTTAAGCTCCTGTTTCTATTTAAAAACATATTTGTTTTATATTGCTTAAAGCAATTTCGCTCTTATTTCGATCCCAAAAGTAGGCTTCAGTTTTTTCAGTGGAAAACCGTACTTAACTATATTGTTGCCAGCCTACTTTTGGCAACATTTCAAGGTAGTCTGATGAACTTAAAGTATTAAAGCATCAATGTGGTTGAATCTTTTCAGTTCCTCAGAACTCCCACTTCATTCATTAGCTTTATGAATGCGCCTAACACTAACCGAAAATCCAATCAACAATGTTGTAACTTCACATTACCCCTGTGTCTTCCTCTTGCCAGTTTTATAAGCCCCATTTAATTATATTGACATTGTTTACCTATTTTTTTGTCAATTTATTTTTATATATGCCTCGCACAGCAGAGTCAAGCGACACGCGCGACTTTGATATTACCTGGAACTGTCTGTCTGATTGTTGATCTGTCTGTCTGAAGCAGGAGCAAGGCGTAGTTAAAGAGCCTAGGTCTATAGAGGTTTACAGGAGGGACGCTGCTAACAAGACGCGCAAGTTAAACGTCATAAAAACTGAAAATAATAGGAGCCGGAGCGAGAAGGAGGCAGAATCAAATGCTGATAATAGAAAAGCGCCTCCACTTGGGGAAAATCTACAGCAGCAGCTCCCATTTCAGGACTCTTGCCACGCACAAAACTTTGCACATAAATTTAAAAGCAGCCAGCTAGGAACAGTATGGGAATGAGTGTTGATGGGAGAGGGGGGATTGGTAAGAGGAGACAGCGTTGACTTTAAGGCCACAAATGGTAAGCGGGTGAGGTCAGGGTTCAGGTTCAGGTTCAGGCTGTGGAAAAGCGAGGAAGCGTAGCAATCAAAGGTGAAAAACTTTGCAAACTATGCGAAAGCAAACAGGCAAAAAGTCAATATTAATATTCACTTAGCAAAGGGACTAATGGTGGGGCGAAGAGATACAGAGACTGGGGCAGAGAGGAAGGGGGATGCGCTTACAATGGCCAAGCAAATGCCAAGCAAATTGAAAATGCGACGAAAAACGTGAGACGCGCCAACTTTTCCACCTCAACGTGCCCGAGTGCGTTTATTTTTATCAAGATTAGCATTTCCCCGCTCCGCCTACCACCCGCTCTCAGTTCACAGTTCTGAGTTATTGGATGGGCAAACAGAAAAAGGCAACGCTGTCGACATGGAGCCCAGACAATGCTGCAGATTCCGTGCCCGATTCAGATGCCCCGATTCTCCGTTTCTCCGATTCCCCCACTCCCGATTTCTCGAGACTTACTTTGAAGTGCGGCACGCAAAATTTTCTGTCTCTCTGATATTTCCCAGCCTCGAGACGAGGCCGGTGAAGACACCGTCAAAGATGAATTGTAGATGTCGTCGCTGTCACCAGGCACCAGTTCCTCATCCAGTGCCACTGCCACCGCCACTGCCACTTCCCCTTGTATCCAAACCCCCCGTCCATTGGTTGGACCACATAATTGAGTGTCTGCAAAACTTTCAAGTGGCTCTGCTGTGGCAATTTGGCAAAAGCCTTTGCCACAAAATGTTGCCGCACGCATAATTAATGCAATTGTTGGCAGGCACAGACACAAGCAGAGTTGTGTAGTGTCTTTTCATTCTATTTCCTTGTGTTTAGAGATCTGTTCAGCTGGTCAGCTGAGGAGGGGAGAAAATTGTTGGAGGCGGGATTGCCTTCTGACAGAACTAAATGCAAAATTGTGTTCTTCGACTGATGCATGTTTCTGCATTCCATAGAGAGCAGAGTGCTTTTAATAAGTTATTCTTCCAATTTTCAAATTTGACATCAAAAAAAGAAATAAACACAAATGAAAATGATTGTAAAAGATGTAAAATTCTTGAACTCTGAATAATTCACTGAAGAGAGAGAGGAATTTTAGCTTTTGTAGTTTAGATATTTTCCTTGCTCTGGACTCATACAGTTTCCAAATTTCAACTGCTTTTAGCCCTCTTCATGTCAAATAAGCTCTTAGACTTTATTAGACCATAACCTGGCACACTAAAAACCAGTTGAGCATCTCTCTGGGAACCTCTCCAAGAGAAAAAGAAAAGTAAATAGGAAGAGAAGAATACTCGGGCATGACAAAAACTGCAAGCTGCATATAAAGATAAAATATTTTATTTGTCAGGCAGTTGCCACTGCTGCTCTCCTCCCGTCTCACTCCTCACTCCGCTCCGCTCCGCTCCGGTCATCCATCCATTGTGCACTTAATGCAATTGTCGCATTATTTCAGACCCGACCACTTTGCGTCCCCACACTCCTCCGGTTATATCCCTATATAAGCACCGAGAACGATATATATTTTTAAATACCTAGTCCGCGTTTTTGTGTCTATTTTATTGCATTTTGGGTTTTTATTTTGCCGCATGGCGTCTGCCCCGCTCGTTTCCCCTCCGCCTGATGCCTGTCTGCATCTGTCGCGTCTGCCACGGCGTCTGCAACTCCGAGGCAGCTCCTCTCCTTCTGCTTCGTCTTCTTCGTGCTGTTGTTGTTGTTGTTGTTGTTGTTGCTCTTGTTTTGGCTCGTGGCTGTTTATTAAGCTATTTGAAGAGGCGCTGCCGCATTTTGTGCTCTGCTTCTTTACTTATACCCCGTATCAACACGTTGGGAAGGGTATACCAATATTCTAGTAATAGTCGAGCAATGTATATGTAACAGGAAGCATCTGACCCAAAGTTCTTGATTGAAGATCTGTTTTCTTTTTTTCTTACTCCAAGCATGATAGCAATCTATTGATTGTAGAAAGGAATGAAATTAAGTTGAATAAATTGACCAAAAAGCCACAGGTTTACTGGAATTCTTTTGGCAGAGGAGCATATAACAGTCTGACTACTTGGGCCAGGACAGCTGGTCTAAATATATCAAATTCTATTTGGATTCTCACAGTTCACTTCACTGGGCACTGATTTCGCAGCTATTTAGGAAAAGTCAGTAGAAGAAACTGTAGACCCAGCAGCAGGCGGATCCTCATCTTGAGGAAGACAAATTTATGTATGTCTATGGGAAACATATCCTCAGATTGGACACACATGATATCTATACGGGAAGTTGTTTTTATGAAAGAGTAACAAGCCTAGAAGGAGGATAAATAGATCTAGTAGATTAATCCCCAATTGGCGTCCAATTGAGCTACATATGTTAAACTATTGCTGCATAAGCGAATTTCCAACTTATTTACAGGATATCTTCTAGTTGGGCCCACTTCACAACATAATTTCCACTCGTTTTTATTTGGTGTTGTGCAAATCAACCGAAGCGCATCACGAAAAAACAAGACAACAAAAAATACACATGAAACATTAAATAAAATGTTGGTCTTAGAAGCTGCGACATGTGTGCAAAGTTTGCCATATTCCCAGGCTGCTTTTAAGCTCCTTCCCTTTTTTTATAAGTATCTTTCGTTGCAGCATTGCATCGTTGTTGGTAGGTTCAAAAGTGAAATAATTATCTTTTACAAAATAGTTGTATTTATATTAAGCAAGCGAGTTTTTAGTGAAACTTTAAGCATAGAAAGAGAAAAATGTCAAGAGTTTCGGTCTTCCATCAATTGAAATAGTGTAAAAAATATGGTAAAATAATTCTCGCTTAAATTAAGCAAAAAATTCTCATTTTAAGAACGAAATCTTTGATTGAAATGTTTTTAATCCGTAACAAGCTTGCTCTAAAACGGCATCGAATGAAACATTAAATAAAATAAAATTGAGACGAAAAATGCGTGATGCAAACCCATTTTGAACTTGAAATAAGGAAATAAGCTAATTGGATGATATGAAATAATGAGAGAGAGAAATAATTGAGAAAGCGCAACCAAAATGCTTCTGTATTCTAAGACAGCTTTCAGCTTAATTCGAGATCAACACTGAATTATTTTTAATTTAAAGAAAAAAATAAATAAGAATTTAATTAATTCAAGATTTTGTTATTCTCAATTTAAGAATAATCTCTAAATAATGTTATAAATATTGTATATTCCGAAAAGTTCCGAAAGAAGCCAAAATGTGTTGGAATGGGTTAAAGACAAGGCCTTAAATACTTCCTGTTTCTTTACCAATTATAATTTATTTACTTAATTCTGCTCGTAAACCTAAATAATATACATGGCCCAAGTTAACTGCGGGTATTGCCATCTTATTAGCGTTGGCATAAGCCATAAAAACCTTAGCCACAAAGGCAGTGGCCTGTTAGTTCCGTTTTCCGTTTGTATCCCCTACCCCGGCTGGGCACATTGCTCGCCTCTGAAAAATATCGATTTTTGCTGGCAGCTCAAAAAGTCGGGTACAACGCACTTTGCGTTTTGGCTGCTGCCAAATAGAAAAAAGAAGTCGCCCAGAGAGAAAAAACTTTAGGCCACTGGCACAATAATTTGGCACGCAAACCTTTTTTTCTGGACGCCACGGCAATACATTTTTATGCAGCAAGGGTTGAGCGTTGGGAGAAGGGAGTTGAGAGTGGTGTTCGGAGTTGGGGGGACTAAAGTTAGGGGACTGTGCTTTTTTTTCGGGGCAGCCGTGGGGCGCGCACATAAAAAATGAAGCGAAATACATTTTGGAGCCAGTGGCGTACATTAAAAATTCGCCAAAGCCAACGTCGAGCCAGGGACAGGGACACCATGGCGCCAGGCAGCTCAGGGCTTTACTTGGGTCCAGGGATGGACTTGAGGTTGGGGCAGGTCACACAGCTTAGTTATAGTTCAACGTCTGCGAATAAACATATAACAATTAGAGTGCTTTCTATTCTGTCTCTGGACTGCATCCCTGGGAATTTGAGGCAAGGGTTAAAGCCTGAAGTTTCTTGTGTTACTGCCACACATGTGAGCCTGTTAAATATTTAGCAGAATTTGGTTCTTAATTTATTTTTAAAGGGTTTTATGGCACAAACTGCGACTCAACTGCGCTATGCAAATGCGCCCAGCAAAATGGGTCAAAGTTTAATGTGGGGGCGTGTCTGAGTGGGTTTGGCGGAAAGTTCGTTCTTCTACTTATTTATGGCCACCCCAACGAATTGCTGGGAATTGAAATTTCGGACTGGCAACGTGTCTGGCATATTTATAAGGCTGCAGCAAAGCAGGGGATCTGTAAAGGAATCAAAAACATAGCCAGGCGCAACAGTTAGTTTCAACTATTAAATCAGCTGAAATTGTTTATAACTAAAAATGAAGGCTTTATTGATAAAAATCTTGTAAAAATACCATTTAAAACTGACAATTTTGCAACAATTGAAATTCAGCTAGTTCCGGGATATGAGCTGGATTCAACAGAAAGAAGGTTCTACTCTGAATTTCTTTCAATTAACTGCAAGGAATGAAAGACTTGTTGTCCTAGACAGACGAAAAGGCGACGGCCCTGGCTATGACCTCGTCCCATTGACGGAGACAGAGTTCTAGTACCGTCTCTTAGGGTATATTAGAAGCTAGAAGTTAAAATAAATTCCTCTAAAAGTATCCATGAAACTCTCCAAGTTGCAACACTTGAAATCCGAATCTAATTTTAGTAAATAAAGTGGAAATCCACCAGTTTTGGTTTCTTGCATAATTTCTTTCTACTTGCGACAGAATCGAAAGAGCAGAAAATTATGAAAATGAAAGGGTTGACAATTCTCCCTTTGACTCTTGGAATGGTTTGGCAACGTTCACTAAATATTTCTTCAGAAATTTTCAGACAAGTTCATAAATTAATTTAACAAATGAACAAACAGTTTGAAGCGGCACAAAAATCCCAAGAATTTAACCTGGACACATAAATTTTCCAACAGAAATGTAACAAATGCTCATTAATATTCCAGGCACAGGCACATAAGGGGGTCGGGAGGGGAGAGGGTATCCGAACAGTCTCATGGAATGCGTTGAAAAAACAAAAGAAAATTCGTATAAAAGAAACGACTGGGAAAATGAATATAAAATATATTAATTGGCAGCTAAATAAGTCGCAAGAATTTACACGTTAATAATTTTATTAGCAAGCTGCTGCAGGGCAGCCTCATGACAGGTGGGCGGTGGGTGGAGGCGGTGTTGGGCGATGGGCGTGTCTTGCAACAGCTGCTTGTAGCAGCAAAGCGGGGGAAACAAAAGCAAAGCAAAGCAAAGACATTTTCAAATTTCACTTTGTCATAAAATGTGGAAATAATGAAAAATGTGAAATGTGTTGCCAAAAGGGCGGCAGCAGCTTTGGCTAATGTTCTTCGGACGGAGGACGGGGGTGGGGGCGGGGAGCGGGTGAAATGAATTGTTGCTAGAAATTTAAATAAAATAAGTAAAATGTATAAAATATACATTAAACATGCACAAACTATTTTTAGACACAGTCGTCGCGGCAGATGTTGCCCCCCAAATCGATAAATTATAATCACTTTGAAAAGGAAGAGATAAAAAATAGTAATGGGAGGGAGTTTTGGGGGATTGGAGGATTGGGTGACTTATCATCCATTCCATTCGGCGAAATGATGCCGAAAATTAAAGCAATGCGCCTTTCTTCTGCTGCTGCTTGCTCCAAATGCTCCGTTTATTTCCAGCTGTTGAACACAATTTAAGTTAAGTGTTTTACTTTTAAGGCGAGCAGACACACCAGACCACGCCCCTTTTCCCTACATCAGTTCAAACGCCCACACATTGAGAGGCCAGCAAAGACAAAGCCCAAAAGGGAGGCGGAGAACAATTGAAAGAGACGCAGAGAAGAGGAACGGAAAGAGCAAAATTCATTGCCTTTTAATTGCAGTTGGCAGTTGATACGAACAATTTTCGACTGAATGTGGAATGCATATACATATATACATATATATATATATATATATATATATATCTGTATATATGTGTGTGTGTTTTCCAAGTTTTCCCCATACATAAATTTTACTGTTAATTGAATGCAAGCACTTGAAAAATGGCCAGACTATTGGGGCTGACTGGGCCAATGGCAACCTGTTGAGTCCACTGAGTGATTTATGGAACTTTTACCCAGAGAATTGACAATGGAGATTGTGCAGTCAGTCCACAGATATTTTGGGAATTTTGTAAAAGGCGAGAAAAGCATTTCCAATATGTGATAAACTTCGGGAATAATGAAGAAGCCAGAAACACACCTTATAAAGGGAATATCGGTTGAATTTGCTACCAATTAAGGCAGGGTACAGTTGGAAAACTTACTTGATGAAATTTCCTTTAAGTTAGAATAATTTCCTATTATAAATACCTTAAGAGTTTCCCTTTTAGCAATTGCTCAAGCGGAAAGCAATAGCAGTTTCCTAGGCAACAACGGGATCAATAAAGGATATGCTCCTCGATAAAAAAAGCCTTGCAAAAATAACTCTCCAGAAAATCAATGAAAATTAATGAAGTGGTTATAAAGTGTCTTTTATCCGAGTAAAATAACTTGCTGCCCAAAATTTTGTCAGATTTTATTTTTAAAATTCCCAAAAGCGGCTGCTGACAAGGACCCAAGCTGACAGACAGGCAGTCTGTGTGATAGGCATCGGGCTAGGAGGAGGGATGAGGAGTGGATCCTACACTCAGACAGCTAGACAAGCCTGGGAAGCTTACTTTTGCTTCTGGTAATTCAATTATATATACGAGTATGCATAAAATTTATTTATGCATGATTTTTGCAGCGTTTGTGTAAAGGGAGGCCAAAGCACGTAGAAGTAATTTAAATTCATTTAGTCAACCATCTGTCGGAGCTTTCAGGCAATAAAAAAATAAATTATTTAATTCTTTTTTACTGCTCTAACCAATTGTAGAGCAAAGCGAAAATCCTGTGAATAATAAACATTCAGAAGAGCAATGGATTAACTTCTGTGGGCCTTGACAATGAACCGATTGCCGAGCTTCTGACTGGAAGCTATGTATCGGCCAAAGAGTTCTTGGTAGTAGCATCGTATTCATGGCTAATGAGATTAAATTAAGTTTTAAATACCGGTGTTGCCACCTGCTTGAATTGTTTGCTTGTCGTTTGTAGAGGAAATCTTAGAAGTGAACTTGGATGACTCTGGCAGACCTTTAATTAAAATTTGTTTAAGGAAGGACGTTCACAACAGCTAGAAGATAAAAAGAAAATTAAGAAATGGGACAAACTTCAATTGCGAGTTGCTGCATTTTCTTTATCCCACCATTTGTCCCACTTTTCTCTACCATACCCTTACAAAGGGTATAATAACTTTGTCATGAAGCGTATAATAATGCATAGCCCAAGGCATCTGCTCGACCCCATAAAGTATATATTTTATTCTACACGAAGAAGTAACGAATCGATATAGAAAGGAACAATGGATAGATATATCAAGAA
Source organism: Drosophila repletoides (assembly GCA_018150835.1). NCBI lineage: Eukaryota > Metazoa > Arthropoda > Insecta > Diptera > Drosophilidae > Drosophila > Drosophila repletoides. The sequence goes on along the minus strand of JAECWQ010000089.1, from coordinate 24,222,654 downwards.
AAATGCAAATAATAAAATTATTAAGATCGGAGAACTGTATAATAAAGCTCTCATAAAAACAATCGGTCCACAAGTAGCCTCAATAGCTTTTTCTCAAAAGTTGTCTATAAAACTTACAAGTTAGGTGTAAGGTTGTATTTTTTGGCATTGGGAAATCCCGGCCAAAATATATAAGTTAGGGTATAAGATCTTCGGCAAGCCCAAAATGGCATTTCCTTACTAGTTTTCTTTTTGTAACCTGCGTTCCGTGCACTAGTTCGCCCTAAAAGGTTTTTCCTCTTTTTTTTACTTTGTGGAAATGGGATGAGTTTTTGCAAATGGATTTCACCTGGTCGTTCGCTGGTTCGTTGGTTTGTTGAGCGAATTTCCGTGTTGCATTAAATTCCTATCAGTTTTGGGGACAGGAAATTTGATGGTAAATGCTTTAAATTTACCAAGCTCTCTGTTTCTCTCCAACCAAAAGCCTTAGCTGCAAATTGGTCTTATGTGTGATTTCCGAATGCTAATTATGTTATGCAACTTGTGGCTTATAAAAGGGGGAATAAGCTTGTAACTCACCTCTTGGCTAGCTTGTGTGTTCAGGCTGAGCTGCTCCAAGTGTCCGGCTGGCAATTATGAAATACTCGTAGCTCTGCAAAGAGATAGAAGTAAAAGGAAACTGGGTTAGCAGTGCTAATTGAATTCCAGTATGACCCACATACTCGTCTGTGTGGTGAATCAGGTTATGCAACCAATTTTGTCTTTAAATTAATATGCCAAATAATTAAGCTCTTGTGGCGTAACACCTTGAGCAGAGACGAACTCTTCTCAAAGCACTAGAATGTAGCTAAATTAATTTAAATATTTAAATAAAATATTTATGGTAATTGAAGAAGATTGCTGCAAACTATTCCTTTCAATAGAATCTTATGATTTACCAACTCATAAGTCAGCAAGGCCTTCCGAGTCCGATATTCGATTTGCGAGCCTTTGTCACGCAGCAGTTAAATGAACAAGCCATAAGTCTGGCTGCCGGCAACTTTCTTAGAAGCAACTTTCAGTTTGGCCTGTCAGCAAAGTTTTCATCGCTGTCAACTGAGGCAACAACTCAACTAGGCAGCCAACAACAACAGCAACAACAACAGCCAACAAGCGGCAGCTAACAAGTTGCATGTGCAACAGCCAACACGATGGCTGATAAAGTACGCCAACAACTGCAAGACGACAGCCGGCGCACGCATGTGGATGCAGGGCTGCAACATTGGCTAGGAAATGAACTAGTAAATTACTCGTAAAGGGAGTTATAATAATAAAAATCACTAACAATTATTTTACAAGTAAAAAAGTTATAGACTCGGATGTAGACCAACGCAAAACTAACTCTTTTTGGGTATAAAAAAATCCATTTCTCGAACCGGTCCGCTTTTTGGATATAAACGCTTCGGTTCAGAAAACTAATGAAACTTAGCCAAAACTTTGGATTAACTTTCGTTTAAAAATCACATCCAATTGAACAGTTGTTAACCAAACTGTTATTCAGGCAAAAATCCGTAAGAAGTATCTTTCGCGGAAATCTGTTTTTAAAGAAGGATTTTAAACCAGTTCAAGTTGGAATTTTTAAATAAAGAATGAGATAAAAAGCTTGGCCTTAAAAAACATAAGAAATTTTGGCAAAAGTAGTATATTTATAATAGAACTCTTGAGAAATCTTGGAACCATCTTTATTTTTAAATTGATTGTAGCTGGGTTAAAATGAACTAGTTCAAGTGAACTGCAGCCCTGGCTGTGGCTTCCCATCGGTTCAATCTGATTCCTCCTTCAACTTTTTCTTCAAGAACTTTTTCTCTAAAAACTAAATTTGCAATTTCAATTCAAATGCGCTCCATCACACACACACTCGCACACACACATACACACACACCTTTTGACAAAAACCGCTACTTGTTACGCACTAATCGTCAAATCAAATGTCAAGTAGCTGTCGGTAGTTTCTACTAAGCAGAACATGACACACGTTAACCTCAATGCTAGTAAAAAAAAAAAATCAAAAACTAGGAAAAATGCTGTAATTAAAAGTACTCGACTAGGGGATACTCTTTGCATGCATACCTAGACTTATAAAGTAATGCAATGCTTTTTCCATCTTTGCTTTACCTAACTCTTAAGGTCTCTAACGGAGGGACAAAGGATGGATATTTCTATATTCATATAAGATATATGCATTATAGATCCGAGAAAATTCCTTCAGCTCGTTGCAATCTTTATTTTACCCATTAAATAAGGGTAAATCTAATTACCGCGCCGGCTCAATCAGGCATGAGGTCTAGATCCAGCTATAAAGCTTGCTGGCAATTTGGTTTCCGTTTTAATTTGTGTTCGCGTGTGTTGAGGTCAAAACGCGGGTAAACGCAATATAAATTAGTTATTCGCCGTGTTGTGATTTGAATCGCATGCCGTTTTAATTTCATAGCCCTTCCCAGCACATGCATCATTAAGGGACAAAGTATCAACGAGTATGCCACAAAATCACAGCTCAGCTGTGTGCTCAATGCTCAATGCTAACACAACTCCGGCCACAGACTCGAGTGGGCAACGTTGCGTATACTTGATCTTGTTACATACAGATAAATGTCAATTTATTTGCCACACTCCAAAACACTAAGCCGACGTTGGCCTTCAGCAAGAGCTGTACGAGTGCTACCTCCTTGCCACATCTTCATCCTACACCCTCCCTCTTGCTCTTGCCCTGTGGGTGTGTCTGTCTGTCTTTCTCCCGCTCCCGGTGTGGGCGTCTGACGCATGACGAGATTGTAATCGATAAGCAGCGAGGCTTGACGCAGCTTGACTGGTTGACTGACTGACTGACTGACTGAGGCTCTGTCTGTCTCTTGGCAATTTCATTAAAATCGTCATTTCTCTTTCCGTTTATTTACCAACTGTGTCAGCAATGAAATTATGCTGAAATTTATGCGCCTCCGCGAGTTTTTAATGAGCATTATTCTAACTAATAATTACTACTGCAGCCTGGGAATACTCTAAGTGAAGGTATTAAGCTTCAATTTATACTAATGAAGTGTGTTTGGGCATTAATTTCTGCTTCAATGGACGAATTAGTTAGTATATAGTCGAGCCTATTATTCAAATATCTACAGAAAGTAGTCTAAAGTATTCGGCATATTTCACAATATCTGATTCAGTGGTTCCATTTAGCGAATCTTTAAGCGCCAAACAATATATAGAGCTATAAAAAACATATTGAAAAGCCCTTAAAAGCTGCCAATGACTATAAACAAGATAAAATATTCGGGTTCTTTCAATTCAGCCCCCAAACCGAAACGTCTGCGCTTTGTCTAGTGGCTCCACAAGGCAGCTCAGGTGCATTTTACACGCTTTTACTTATTTTATGATTACATGGAACCATTTAAGACTGCGTTACGTATTAAAGAAGCAGAAGCAAAAGCAGGAGTAAATCCGAGTGGTACATAATTTTTAGCTGGCCACAAATAAAATGGCAGCAAAAAAAGCAATGAAAATTGAAAACGAAAGTTAAAATGCAAACAAAAAGGGACAAGAAATAAGGAAAAAACGAAAGCGTTGGCGAATATCGTTTTTATGCTTCTTTTTTTGCGGCGCGGCTGGCCCCGCGAGTGGGGGGATGTCCTTCTGCTGCTGGTCACAGCTGAATCCTGGATCCGGTGGCAGCCGCCCGCAGGCTTCAATGCCACACAGTCAGTCAATAACGTCAATAGACGGCAAATAAAAATGGCCTTTATGGGTGTGGAGAGAATTGGAGGTGCCTTTTTCGATTTGCGCTTTGTTTGTTGTTATATTGTTGCCATTCCAGGCAATGTCTGCGGTGGACAAAAGGGCCGAGTCTCAGATTGGGGCTGAGTCTGGAATGTGGAGTCTGGTGCTGAAACCAAATAAAATGAAAGCCAAAAGCAGCCACGCAGCAAAAATGCTGAACAGCAGCTGCTGCTGGCTTGAAGTTGGCTTGGAAGTGGAAGTGAGGAAAACCTAGCCAACTATTAATATTGCAACTCTGATTGCTGCTAAATCCTTTTACGCTTTGTTTTTCTTTCAATTTCAATGCCAGTCACAGTTGTAGCGGAAACGGAAATCGCTGCCCTAACGAGCAGCCCCAGTCAAAGCCAAAAGCTAAAAGCCAACACCAAAGCCAAAATCAGAGACAGAGACAGGATCAGAGTCAAAGTCAGCAGACAGTTTTTGATTGTTTGACGTCTGGTCTGGAATTCTCTGTTATTGTTTGTTTTTCGCTTTGATTTTATTTTATTTCAGTTTTTTTCTTTTCAATTTTGCGGCATTGCCAATTATTTTAGACAAGTAATTGCCAGAAAAACGCCACAGAGTTTGTAGAGCAGACAAATTGTTTGGGGAGTAAGTCCCTCAGCCAGTTAAGGCCAGTATAACAACTTTCGTCGGCGTCTCTCATACTTCTCCCATCGGCCAATTTCAACTTATTTAACAGTCATAACTCGAACATAGTAAATTACCTACTGGGCCCAGGCCAATGGGTAATACGAGACCCAGAGCTGCACTATGGGCGCCAAAGTATTCGGTTTCCCGAGCTCCAAGTGTTTGTTGACATGCAGAAGCCGCTTAAGCGCGCTCTAAAATAACAGCAACATCAGCTTCGTATTGGGTTTCAGCCTTATAGAGAGAGAGAGAGAGAGATAGTGAGAGAGGGAGGGAGAGAGAGAGACGAGTGGCAACACACTGAGTTCAACTTGGGACCAGCTTATTGTCATGCGAGACACTTGAGAAAATCGTAACGCGGGGGCGAAACTTTAGAAGCTCTTGGCAAATATTATCGAGGAATGGAAGGGTAGAGAAGAGCGGAGGGCAGCGAAGAGGGCATATAGCCAGTTACATGTGCGACTCATTGACTGTGATTTACTTAAATGAAGCGAGTGCTAAGAGGCTTTTAAGTGGCCTTTCTGAACGGGTGCTGACAACGTTAAGAGTTAAGAGTTAATTGTTAACAGCTCTCAAATTGCATAACCAGAACGGTGCTTAAATGCTTGGAGAATTGTTACAGAACTTGAGAGCTAACGCTTAATGCAACTTGTTAGAGCCTACTATAAAAAGAAAGCCTTCTAATGACTGAACTTATTCTGTTTTCCCTGTTTTTCATACATAAATATAATTTTGAGAATATTTGATTTCTTCGTCAAATAGCATTAAGTTTTAACTTCTCAGTTTTAATGAAATTTTTAGTTCGTTTTAATTAGTTTACCAAGAGAAATTCATTAGTAAGTTGACCATCTCTTTCAGTACTGTCCTCCACTCAATGATCCAATCAGTGAACAAAAAAAAAAGTGTAGGCCCCATAGAGAGGCGTTTATAAGACTTATTTGCTGGACAATTTTAGATGGGACTAAAGAAACTATTAATAGCCGTAACACACTACAAATAGTAAACAAAATAATAGAAAGAAAACAAGTTAACAGCTGAGAGTCTTCAGGTTGTTGCTCGGCTGCAGATTTTAATTTGGAGATGCGTTCGCGTTGGACTCTGAGTCTTAACAGCTCATTAACATTCACTACACGGCAGGAGACATGACAGGCAGCAGGGGGAATTTGGATATGCTGGGCAGAGGGGGGGTTGGGGTGCTACGAATAGACGACGACAGCTTTGACGTGGACGCACGCATCTTTCAGAAGCTGCTTAAAAGCCACTCCAAGAAATGAGCCCAAATGTATATTAAAATACGAGTAGGATGGGGGCAAAAAGAGGCGCATTTAAAAGCCCAAAGTGTCTGGCTGTCGGGCTGTCAGTCAGCGCGGCGACCATGTCAAAATATTGTGAGAGAGTGCGAGGAACTGCGGCACTGTGGAACTGTTAGGAGCTGGGAGCTGGTAGCTGGCCTTGTGGGCGAGTGGCTTATCACATAACTCAAATCGACAGGGTAACAGCGACAGCAGCCGTGGCACAGAACCTAATGAAGTGTCTCAAAGTAGCTGTTAATAAGTATTCTAAAAAGAGAAAAATCCAAAGAGGGACTAGCTAGAGAGGGGGAGGAGGAGAGGTGTCACTGACGAACTGAGAGAAACGGCTTTTTTTATAGCTAGCATTAAAGTTTTTATGCCTTTAAAGCTAAAAGCGTTAGCGACGATGACGACAAAATGCCAAAAGCTTGTTAGCAGGAAAAACGCTGCAGAAAAGCCATTTACATTTTGGCTACCAACTGCCAACTGGCGACTGTTGGCTCTTCGCTGTTGGCTGCTGGCTGTTGGTTGCAGGAGCGGACCAGAACACATCAATCAACGGCACTCGGCAGCATTAAAATGGTAATTTAAAACCGCGAGAGAGCTACTCCCCAGCTCCCCATCCCAACCCAAAAGAATTGCAACTCCAATTCGAGCTTCACTCAGACGCGAACTCATCATGCCGACGTTTTAATGATTGGCCGGCGGGTTCCAGTTCCAGGCACCGATGGAAATGCAAAAGCCCAGTTACCATTTCTCAGTCCATAATCTGGGGCCCTGTACAGCCTGCGGCCAAGTTCAGGCAGCGCCGTAAATCAAGGTTGCAACACCTCGCCATCCTAAAAGATCGCAACTGAGAGAGCGGGAAGTGGAGATGGAGACGGCTATGGCTATGGCTATGGCTATGGTGATGGAGATGAAGATGGAGTTGCTGGCATCGTAAAGTGTTTTGAGAAATGTCACCCGTGGGGCGTTTTTGTCATTTCAAAAGTGTTCAATCAACTGTCAGCATAGTCAGCATCAAGCATCAGACAACAGGCAACAGACAACAACATCAAACATTCAGCCTTAGCTTTCTTTATACTCTTTGTACGCCCTTTACGCTTCATACCTGCCACAGATTGAATATCTGCCAAAGTGGCCATCAGCTCAGAGGCTAAAAGTAATTCGAACCAGTGTGTAGAAGCCCCCAATGCAAATTGCGAAACAAATGTGCAGGGCAATCAATTACTCAACCTCAAATTGCTCCAGAACGCCTTGATCAATCTCTGGAATGTGCGAGTTAAAACCTGAACTGACCATTTGATACGAGTACTACAGATTTCTGATTACTGCAATTAATAGAATACAAATCAAAAGAAAAACCTAATCTCTCAGTTTTAAAGCTATATGAATAGAATTTCGTGTATAGCATCTATGTCGGATCCCGGTAAATCAGACAAATATATCTTTTAGAAGGAGCTTTTTAAAAGAAACAATCGGCCTGCGGTGCGAAAATAGATTTTCCTTGCTAGTTTCATTTTATTAAAGTTGCTGCATGAAGCCAAAAATATCAATACTCAGTCTTGTTTTTCATTAAATGTATTCCAGTGCCTTAACTTTCACTTGTTTCCTCCCATCACCTCCCCTCCCATCCATACGATCAGAGCTCCCCCGCTCCGTCCCGACTCCAACAGACCTTTACAATGTCACGGCATATGTCGCGTTTGGGGGGCGTTTACAGTTTGACGCTTCACTCAGCGGCAGTCAAGCAAAAAGTTGTTTCCCTTGAAGGAGGCCTTCAACATGATGGCGCCCAAAACTGAAGGCAGACAGTGCTCCACTGCTCCACCCACTAAACGACATCAGACAGCCAGAATGCATTTCCTGTATGCCTTACACCCACTTCCGTTTCTATTTCACGACGTTCACGATGTCATCGTTGTTCCTTAGGTGTGAAGTGAAATTTCTGAAGGCGCTTGGCGAAATGTTATTTGCCCTTTACCCTTCCGTCCCCTTCTCATATGCAGCTTGCACCCTGCCACTTGCCACTTGCCACTTGCCACTTGCGACATGCCACTTGCCACTTGACTTGTGGCGTCTGCATGACAAGCGACAACTACAACAACGCCTTTTCATATTTCTTTTGGGCGTTGACATGATTGCTTATAAATGCAATTTTGTATTTTGTATACTCGTCTCATATCAACAATATCATCATCCACATCCACATCCACATCTACATTCCCATCATCATGGAGTAACTGCAGCCAGTTTGAGACTCTGAGACTCTGTTGCTGCCCCTCGCCCCTTGGAATTGGCTGCTTTCAGTGTTTTTATTGCTTTTGATTATTATTATTACAAACAGATTTGATTTGCAAGTGAATGCACTTTTGAATGCCAAGCAGACTTTGCAGGCTTAAACTTTATGTTTTTTTTTTTTTTTTTATTCTGTTGCTGCGTCTTTAGCTAGAATGCGATTTAAGAATCTGGGAAATATTCAATTTGGGCTATAACAAATTGAAAATGGACATTAAAAAGCTTTTCGACTGTCAGCGTAAAATCGAGTTGGCAGCAAAGTTCAAAAGACAACATAGGCAGAGCTGGACTCATGTCTTTTTAAAAGCGATCTATACAATTATATTTTATTGATATTCCGTGAAAAGATCCCGTCTAAAGATAGAGCAATCAAATCTTGAATATTTTGAGCTCAGATCGTCATAAAAAGAATTCAATTTTGATCTCGAATTAACTTGAAAACGGTCATAGAATAAGTAATAATATTTTTGTATCAAGTTTATTTAGGTTTAATTGAGGGTTCAAGTGCAAAATTGAGAGAATTCGACTTGACCTCTTTCGTTATTTAATGTAAGCTATTTAGTTTAATGCTTTTACTAAGGCTGGAGAATAAGAATGGGTCTTCTTCATTGAATTTCTTCGCGATTTCGATAGAGTGCTAATCGGTTCTTTCGTAATCAGAAAAGAACTTGTTATAAACAAGCTATAAAGCAATCTGAATTTCTTTTTTTATTTCAAGGGGCTCCCATTTTAAAGCCTCTTCGTGAATTTGCATTATGCTCGCTCCTCTGGGGCACCCCCCATATTAAATTATACTCGTACTTTCACTTGGGCTTTGCGGCACACGCTTGAAATGCTAATGACCCACATAGTCATTAAGTTGGCTGCGATAAGCGATGGTAAAGAGAGGAGACTAAAAAGCAGAAAGAAAGAAAGAAATACGAAAAACGAAAACGCAAGAAAATATTCCGTGTGTGAGCGGCGCTCGGAAATTTCTCGGGGAATAGCACGCGAATTGGAGTGATGAGAGTGGAGAGAGGAGGGGGAATATGAGCTGCAGAATGGAAAAGCAACATCATAACTTTGATGGCTGGCAGAGGGCAGACAGGCTGGCAGGACAACCAGCTGGCAGCCCTGGATGGACGGACGGACGGATGGACAGACGGTCTGACAGGCGCTCATCAAATTGCGAGCAGGCGTTGCAGGAAATTAAATAATTTTGTGTAATGAAAAAAAGCACAGAAATTTTAGGAGTGAGCAGTGTTAATGTTAATGCATTTTTTCTTCTTTTTTTCTCTTGGCTCAGCAGCTGAATTATATGAAAAACAAATCGTAGTCATGCACAGTCACTCACACACACTCACACACTCACACACGAACAGACACTCACACAGTCAGAAAATGGGTGCGTTGAAAATGAGGCAAACACTCAAAATGATTGTTATCATCCCATACTAAATGGGTGTGTGTGTGTCTGTCTCTGTGTGTGTGTGCGGTTTCCTTCTTTTTTTTATATATATTTTTTCTTGTCTCTTGGCTTGCCAATTTTTTTGCCACGCCCCAGAAAGCACATAAAACAAGAAAATTATAGCATAAATTGAAGTGTATGTTGGTATATTTTTATATATTTTTGCTTTTTTTTGGCTTTTTTTGTTCGAATGTCCCCTCGGTGCAAATGTGCGCACATTTCAATTGAAATGGCAAACACGAATGCGGCTTTCGAATGGCTGTTCCTGCCAGGTTCCAGGTTGGACAGTGTAGGCAAAGGTGTAGGTGTAGGTGGCATGCGAGTGTAGGTGAACTGCTGCGTCTGCCGCATATTTGATTTATATTGCCATTTACACTTGCTCGTTATTGTTATTGCCGGCGAAAACAAAACTGAATAAAGCCAAATTTCAGTTTATTTGTAAAGCCGAATCTGGCCAATAGCTGGTAGACTTTGGCTTAAGCCAACTTCACACGTGCATAGAGGAAAAAAGTGCGTATAGATCGATATTCAAATATTCAAAATAAATATTATATAATAAATATTTTCCTGCTCTCTGTAAGAAGTAAGTGAGGATAGTCATAGAATCTTTATTCTTTATAAGCTTGAGTCGTGAGGTAATACTCTTCCTGTTGAAACTCAGCCTGAATATGTATACTTAATCTTGTCAGAGATGGGTTTACTTTTATAGATTTTACTCAGGTTACTTCTTCTGCTGTAAAATCTTGAAAATAAAAGTAAAGTAGCTTTAATGAAAATAAGATTTATTCCAATATCTAAATATATATATATTTTTATACATTGTTAGGAAATTGTTAAACCGTTTCCTATTCGCAATCAGATATATTCCTTTGTCTACAGAAATTTCCCCCTCAAAGACTACAAAGAGTGACCATTTGAGGGGCACGGCACGCAGTGGTCCCAAATGATTTGAAAATAGCAGCTGTAATTTGTTTGGCAGCACAACAAACCGAGGACGTGGCTGGAGCTGGAGCCGGAGCTGGGGTTGAGGAGACGAGGACGTGGCTGAGGCCACATCTGCCAGATCAGAGCAGTCTGAATGTGGAAGTGGATGTGTGACAGGCCCCTTGCCAGGACTCGAACCACTAAAAAGGCGCAACATATGCGCACATTTTCCATGCCCTGCATTGTGCATAGACTTTGGGGAACCGTTTGGAGCTGGGACTGCATTATGAGAAGAGAATCCCGTGAAAGCCGGCGACAATTAGACAAAAGCCCGGCGATGGCAATGCTGCACACACAGAGGTCGCTTCAATTGCATGTCATTGTCAGCACCAGAGCAATTTTGAGGTCTGGGCTCTTTTCAGGTTTGTCGAGTTTTATTATTTTGAAATTAAAATCCATCCATCCAACCCATTCCCCAACCCCAATCCCATTGCCATCCCCAACCCTATGCTATTGCCCCCCACGTGCTGCTTCTGTTTATGAGCTTTGTGTGCTGTGCGCTGAGTTCACATGTGTGCAGCTTGGTAGCTATCCAACTGCCTGTTGGAGGATGGTTACAGCAGGTTTGGGGCATGCCTATTACGGTTTGGGGCTTGTTACATTTGTGTAGAATTTCCATTTGGGGTCGACTGGCGACAAATGTGCACGTACACGTTTTTAATTGATTAAATATGACGAAAAAATGTTAAACAAAAAACAGGAGAAAAATGCAAGGACACGTGTAGGCTGGGCAATAGGTGCCAGGAGAATGGCAGCAGATGTCAACTGGGTCTGCTGCCAGAATAATTCTAAAGGCAGCTTGTTACAAGTGTTAATCTAAATGGAACGAGCTGAGATAAAAGTGAGAGGAGCTAGAAAAAAGTCACTGAATACAGCTGAAATTATAAAGCAGATACAAATTAGATTACATCAATTCTAAATTTGTGCTCCATTATATAGAAGATACACATAATAATAAAGAAAGGCTATGCTGGGCACGCCGCAGATAGCATACCCTTACAGACAGGAACAATCATTGGAAAATTGCTCTTACATTTATTCACAGTCATTTCGAGAGCTATATGATATATAAGGTAGATTTCAATGGGTTAAGATAGCACCTCTTTTTATCTAACATCTTGTTGAACCTTGAGAAACAAGTAAGCTATCAATGCATCAACTTTTCGAGCAATAGTTCCTATGGGAGCTGTCTGTTATAGTACTCCGATCTTACTGATCTTCTATATATAACATTCAAATTACATCAAGCTGCATAGAAAATAAAAAAGGTGCCTCTATTATAACTTTTAAACCGATGTTCCTTTGGGAGCTATAAGATATAGTGGTCGAATCAGCCTTTCTCGATATTGGATTATTCTTGATTGAAACAAAAGGAAAGCTTTACTCTACAATAAAAAAAGACAGATGGACAGACATGCCTATATCGATTCATCTCATCGTTCCTTTCAATGATATGTATAATTAATGGATTCATAGATGCCTTCTTCATGTGCCACATGTTTCATGACAAGGTCGTACTACCCTCTGCAAGAGTAGACAAATATGTAAAATTTTGTATATAGTTTCTAGATAGATTTCTGACTTTATTTCATATATATTACAGCTAATATAAATGATTTTGTTCAGTCAAACGACAAAGCCAACAAATGCATTCATATAAATACTAGAAAATTGCTTCACATGAAATACGAATATAATTTGGCCCCTTTTTTTGGAAACCAATCCCCAAACTGAGTGCCACTTTGACAGGCCAACTGCGAGTGCTCAAAAAGTTGGCAATGCCTCGGGAACAAATGTGCCGCATCAAATGCCAATTGGAGCCGGAACGCAATTTGACAAATATTCGAGAGCTAAAAAAACATAAACAAATTGGAGTATTTATGTTATCGTATAAAGTTGGCCACTATAAATATTGCAGCAGAAATATGGTCCAATATTTACGAAATCAGCTAACGAGAAATTTAGACAACAATTTATTGGAAATATGTCAATGCCGAAATTGTAATTTGAGCTGTAGGCAAAAAAAAAAAAAACTAACACAAAAAATTGGTATTTAAAAAACGCAGCACCAAAAATAAATATGTTTTTTTTTCATCGGTACCAAATTTGCAAGTTGAATACACAAATTTTGTTCTGCTGGCGGTTTCAGCTTGCAGTGATTGACTGACTGACTGACTGACTGACTTTGACTTCCTGCTTGATGTTACTTTCTATATGGCGAGTATATTTTTATCCTTTCCTTTCCTGCATTGACAAATTTGCACTTAGCTGTGGCACTTGTTGAGAATCGTGAGCTGCATTTTTCTGGTATTGAATTTCAGCGGCAGAGAATTCTAAATTTATGGCTAACCCTTTGCAAGCAATAAATTTCTGATGCCTTTGGCAGAATGCCGCCCATTTTCAGTTTATACCCTGTTTTTATAAGTAATTTGGGTATATGCATTATACATCATTCGAGTGCGTTTTTCTAGAATTCTTATCGAAATTAAAGGGCAAACTTGGAATATTTTGCTATTTTCAAATTATAAAAGGATGATTTACTTAAAAGGAACTACTGATTTAACATAGCTCCAAGAAACTCCTGATCCTTAATCGTTGTAGTGGCTGTTTCCGCTCTGGTACGGAGATTTTCTGCGTTTCCTTCTTTCTTTTCTTTCCTGTTTCTTTTTGGTTTTACTTTCATATTTTCTTTTCTTCCTTTTATTTTGTATTTCTGGTCTGATTGGGATTTTATTTATCTGTTTTTTCCAATCAAGGGAACAAATGTTGCATCATATATTTATTTTTTGCAATAAGAAAAGAATCTATTAATGTCGAGTGTTTTCGATAAACAAATTCACTTCCATACGAATCCTTGTATTTTGGAATATATTCTGGATCTTACAAGAAAAAGGGTATTTGCAAGTCGAGTACTTTCGACTAGAGCATTTTCTTTATATTTTTGTTTTTTTGCTGGGATAAAAAGTTTAGCGTTTCGCTAGCTTACACGAAAATGAATCGCTTTAGTTCCGGCTGAGTGATTTGAAAATTGTGTTGGGGTTCGCGCAGGGGGAGGAAAGGGAAACACTGCAGCAGACAGTCAGTAGGTGAGTTTGTCTGGGAAATGTTGAGGTTTCTTTTAGTCAGTTTAACGGCTTAAAGTGTCGCTAATTTCTGTGTAAATTACACTTGAGAGTTGGTGACTGCGCGGGTGTGGATTGAGTCTGTGTCTGGAGCTGTGTCTGCGGCTCAGGGATTGCTGTGTGCGCTTTGATTGAACGTAATTAAGTTGTGAATTGAGTTCCAAGTGTGGCTTATATGGAAGTCAAGTTAAGTAAAGATTGGTTAGACTAAAAAAATATTTATTTTTATTGGACTTTCCAGCACTTCAAACTAATTTGCTTCAGTTAAAAACAAACTTTAAAAATATAGAAAAATGTTAACTATTCTGAAAGCAGTTAAACTCATTTGCAATTCAGGCAGAAAACAAAGGCAAGAATGTGCTATAATGAAAAGCGTGCAGGAAAATGTAGGGAAAATCAATTTAAAACTAAATATTTGGCTAAACATTTAAGTAACCCACCACAGAAACCTCTAAAAACGTTGTTGTTGGTCTGCACAGAATGCAAACAAACCCAGCTGAACAAATTTAAAACCATTAACTGACCAACTTTATGTAAAATTTATGAGCAGCATTGACGTGGCCATAGCCAGGACGACGACGAGTGTATGCGTTTTTCTGTATTCATCCTTTATTGTTGTCATTGGGGCTGGACTCGTACAATGTTGAAAATATTGAGGCATTTTAAGGATTTAACGGCAGACCGCAGCCCGGCCGAGCTTTGGGCTTGTTTGAATAAACAAAACACACAACAACAGGATAGAAACTAACCAATAAACCAGCAAAATGCCTTTGGGGAGTGTAGCACTGGGCGTCGGGCAACGGGCAACGGGCGCTCTAAATATTCCATGGTGACTACAATCGATGCTGAACGCTAACAGGCTGGGAATGGAGCGATGGGACCTGGCTGAACTAGGCGGACGTTTTTTGGGTAGTCTGTTGGGTGGCTGGGCAGAGCTGGGCTGCTGACCCATTGGCGACTTTGGGTCACAACAATAAAGTGTTTAATTTACACATGCACGAACATGTCTGCTGCCTCTTCTGCCTGTTCTCGAACAGTACACGTACTTTGAACAGGTTCGTTCAGGCTTTCTGCTCCCGAATGCCTTAAATATTTGATGATGGGAACCGAAGCAGTCAATGCGAGGGCCATTCATTTGTTAGACTCTTCTGGTGTCCAATAAAGCAGCCAACCACTCAAACGGTTCGCCTGAATTGGCCCTTTAAAATAGAGTTGTTCCAGTTGTTGTTGGGCCAGCCATCAATTTAGCTATTTTGACATCGAATTATGTACATTTTAGATCAGAAACTTTTCGCTGTTTGACAACTTGTCAACCAGACTTTTCAGCCGACTTGAGAAGTTGACGGCCTGTTGAGTAACATGGGCAGGAAACAGAAAACAAAAAACATGCTAAAAACACAGAGCAGTAAGCCTTATAAAATGCTTTGATTTTTACATTCCGTTGACGTTTAGCTCATGAATATTTAGGCATTCCACGCCAACAGCCAACTCGAACAACCCAGTGACATAATAACTCTATATAATTGGCTTCGATGTGATTATTTATACCCGGGAAAAGACAGATACTCGAGTCACCAATCAATAACATAGAGTCATTTTCCTTATTGTAGAATATAGATATGTAAGACTATAGATATGTAGGCGTACTGATCTTTGTGTTTTCTACTGATCTGTTAACAATATTCCCAATAAAATCTTAAGAGCGGTTGAAGAGGAAAAGTAGATGCGGTCATCCACATCCAGCTTTAGAGAAGACTTCTGATCCAATCTAACAAACTTTATGTAGACGGATAAGGTCAAATGCCTGAATTCAAGGAGGGAAAAATTAATACTTTAAGTGTTATTTTATTTATTTAAATTTTAAGTTTTACTCAAGCTGAAGCCTTCTAGTATAAGCTGCAGCCAAGCGAGTAGAACAGCAATAAACTGATTGTTTTTAAAATATTTAGAAATAGTTTTAAGTCAGTATTAACATAATCTTTATCGAGAATAGCAGAAGGAAGTCTTAATAACATTGTTAGCTCAGTATATTCCTGGAATAAAAAACTCTTAATCCATTTTCCTATGAATTCAAGGATTCAATCCTAATCTTGCATGTTGGTTCCTAGCAGATTTGCAGCCTCGCTTAATTTAATTTGAAAATAAAAGAGGATTTCATGAGAGAATGGAATTGCATGTACTACTACAATCTATCTTAGGTAAACGAGTGAAATCTCTGACCATTCATCAATCAAGAGTCGATTTCTCCCTCAAAGTTGAATATGCCTAAAACTCTTCCCACTTCTTCACTTGCCTCTCACTCTTAGTCTCGTTTCTCTGAACAATTGGGAACCAAATTATCAGCTAAATGTTAACCAAAGGTCATCATGCAAAATGCAAACCAATCAAAAATTAATCAATATGCCCGCATAACTTTACAGTATCCATCGTTTGAATTGGATCCGAATGCGACTGAGAATGAGGTTGGGACTGGGACTGGCGCTGGAAGAGGGAGAGGGAGAGGACTGGGCTTACATATAGACGAACGATTTGAATAAAGGCGGCCGCAAATAAATCGAACGCAGGTAAACCAAATGGGTAAACCCATAGTTCAAAACATTTTGTGGTAAATGCAAATTTATTGCAACAAAAATTTGCGTACGAATCGAACTGCGAATCGAATGCAGAGTCGGAGTCGGAGTTGGAGTCGGAGTTGGACTCGTAGCCACAGCCACAATTCGCATGCATGTAAAATATGCTAAAAGTAAATCCAACTTGAATTAATGGACAGCAATCTTTGGCCAAATCTTATGCATTTTCAAATGCATACACAGGCGAAGGGAGCTGGGAGACGGAGGATGGCTGTGCAAAAAAACTAAAAACATTTGCATAACGGCAGCAAGGGAAGAGACCACAACAGACCGAACCGAACCGAATCTAACCGAACCGGACTTAAACTGAAACTGAAACGATCCATAGCACAATTTATGCAAATTCAATCGCAAAGTTTAGCCGCACTTTTGGTTGCGTTTTATGATGGCTTACATGGGATGCAAGTGTTGGCTGTGGAAACAGGAACAGTAATAGGAACTGGAACAGGAGCGAGCAGAAGAGCGAGAGCAGGGCATGCGAATTGGTTGGGTGCACGTTATACTATCCTGAGGATAACTTATGTAATGGCCATGCAATTGTTGTCAAAATGATGGCCCCAGAGGCAGCTCGGATGTCATTGATAGCGACATTTGTAGAGCAGCGCTTTAAAGTATTTCTCTTCTCTTCTGCTTTTTACTTCTCTTAGTAGTTTTCTAGTTCAAGTTCAGTTTGCTGTTTGCCGTTGAAATTAAATTATGGAGATGAATAAGGGAACTCATTCAGTTTACATTGATTACAATTCAATGCCACTCGAATATAATCCAATCTCTGCGCTTCGACTTAAAGTTCCACTCATTCTAAGGGCAGAAGGCAAAACTCATTCACATGTTGCTTAACATTCAATTGCCTTCAATTCAACGGCTATTCACAATCGCAGACTGACTCTGACTCTGACTCTGACTCTGACTCGGAATCAGACTCAGAATCAGACGACAACAGCTCACAAATCAACACCCACACAAAAGTTTCGCTTCACACAGCAGAATAAGTGTTCCACATATGTGTACTCTACACATACATCTACATATATATATATATATATATATATACATATACATATATATGTTTATATGTTTGTATGTATATATGCATACTTAAGTGGAGTTTCTTGGTGATAATCACAACTAATGCGGCTGCTTTTCCTTTTCCTTAGTTACTTTTTGTGGCAGCTTTTCATGGATTTCACTTGGGCGCATCATGATTTTCCCAAAGAGCCAAGTTGGAGAGCAACGAGCGTCTTTTCTTCCAGGTAAGGCAAACTTTTCAATGCGAAAAGCAGGCCAAGTGGAGCTGACAACGAAATTAGAAATCACAACCATTGTTCAGGACGCAAAAGGAAAAAAGTAAAGTAAATTATTATAACTCAGAAAACGTAAGCTTTAAATGCTTATGAAAAAATATTCAAAGGGGAAATATATTAAAAAAAAATTGCAATTTAAAAAATATATATAGGAATTTTGGGAAAATGAGTTCTAGAGTTCCCTTGAAACCAGTTGAAAATGGTTTCTAATGTTCTTCATTTTAACTGACTGTTCCTATGCTATAGAAATCCGATATTGAAAAGAAAATATCTCACCTGCTTTTAGAGACATATTATCATTGAAGATGTGAATTTCATGTGGATGTATTAGGATATATACATATATATAAGTCTGATCTTAAGATTTAGTTTGTTCAGTAACTAAAATCTTTTTTTAGGCAATATTGACTTTAAAAGCAAATGTAATATTTTTAAAGAGAAACCAGTCAAAATGAGAAAATTTGCAAAGAGCTTTAAGTGTTAAATATTGAACAGGCAGAGCTGTTAGCAGTATCCAAAGAACCACAACAAAGTGCAACCTTTCAGCTTCCTGTTGAAGTCTTTAACGGGTTTCTTTTCGCTTTTTCTCTCTCTCTCTCTCTCTCTCTCTCTCTCCATCTGGTCCCGATAGACGGACATGCTTCGTACAGTTAGTTTTTTCTCTAATGCCACTTTCGCTGACACTGACATTTAAAAGCATTGACTGGCGCAGCATCTAACGACTGTCAATAAGGCTCCGCCGTCTCCTCCATCCCAGAACCGAGCACCGAGCACCCAGCACCCAGCACCCGGGAACCCACCATTGAAAAAGTTGGCAAAGCGACAGCAACGGGAGCAACAGCTATAAGAAGCAACTGGCAACAATCTTACACATGATTGGCTTTTTGCCTTTTGTGAAGGAAGTGAGTACAGCAGGAGGCAGCAGGGAGGAGGGAGCGCTGGGAGGAACTGCAACAACTTTGAACAACATGATTATTTCTTGTTTATTGTTATTTTACGCTACTTTGGGCCCTCCTTCCCAAAAAACAAGAAAAAAAGCAGGAGTTTAACTGCAGATAGGCGGAGGCGGCGGATCGTAGTTGTAAAGTTCTGAACAGTTTGAAGGGGCCCTCAAGATTTGACTTTTGTCTTATCAGCGCGGACAGAGTAAAGATTGCCTCAACTTGTGTGGCATTTTAAAGGTTTTTCAGCGCATTTGGGCTTGCAGCTCTGAGATTTGGTAAGAGTATTTGTTGTGGTATTGGTGGCTACTGTTGCGCCTTATCGCGCTGGCAGACACATTTAATTTCTGAAACATCATAAATCGATTAACATTTAGAAATTCCAGACGCTGCATCATTAACAGCCGCAAACTTTCAGACAGCCATTAGACCCTTTTCAAAATGTGTTTTCTGTTTCTTATTTTCTTTTTTGCTGGCTGTTGTGGTTCTGCTGGATTTTTAGTCACGAGCCCGAGGCGCTAATTTGACTTTTTGTAACTGAACCTACTTCTCACCCTCTGCTAAACTGTCTGACAGTCGGGGAAAACAGAGCGGGTTTCGGTCTGCATCCGACAGCTTTGACTGGGGCAGCTTTTCACGGGGCACCCCAAAGCAGAAGCGAGAGAACATTTCAATGTCTGCCTGTCATATTTGACATTTTACGCTAATGCATTTGAATATCCGTTTGTAACTGGGTTAACATTCATTGATACCAGAGGCCAGATCAACCAGTTAGTTAGTCGACAGCAGCCTCATCACCCAGTCAATCAGTCAGTCTCTCAGTCAGTCAATTCTCCAATTCAGCTGCTATGCCTTGAGCGCTTTGCGTTTGTAATAAATAGTTAAAGTTTCTTGGCACAGAAGGCGTTGTATTTGTGGCTGATTTGGTTTCTGGCTATTTCCAAGTCGATTCTTCCATCTACTCCTCTCTCTCCCCGATTCCCCGAGCCGGCCTGTCAGTTGCAACAGTTAAGAAGTCTCTCACTTGCCTGTTGCAATACCATTCGCCTGGAGCTGTTGTTGTGGCAACATTAATCTGCGCATCATTAAGTCGACTTGGAGTGAGCCTCTAAGATTGTCTATGGCTTTCGGAATTGTTTACCTCAGCCATTTGATAGCTGCGTGTGAGGATCGAAGTGTGGGCTTCACTTTGGCATCAGAGATTGAGCGGAAAATGTGAGAGCTGGCAGCGGAGAAATATACATAAGTAGGATGAGAAATGTCCGTAAATTCAGAGCATGAAATTAATATTTAAATTATTATTTCCCAACAGTTTCATGAGAGGTTATTTTTATACACAAATTCTCTCACTCTATCCTACCTCAAGGTAGACATAGATAAATATAATAATAATATATTCGTGAGAAAGCTGGGAACTATCTTTAGGATGATGAATTTTGTGGCAGCAGTAAATGCCATGAGGATAAGGCCTATTGAGGGAAAATATCTAATCAGGCCAACAAAGACTCTGCCATTACTTTTGGGGAAACTGAAGAACTCTTTTGTAAACCTTCCGAGCTCTCCCGTTCCATTGTCTCTCCTAAACCATTTCAGAGCCGATAATTGGGCAATAGGCATATGGCCCACTTATAACTTCTCATAATATTCCAAAACATATTTTAGACCCATTTTTAAAATATTGTCTCTTATCTTTGCCACTGCATCATCAGCTAATTTATAGGGCCTCAAACCACTTGACTGCATCAAAACACTTCAAAACATGTCACACCCGGTTACGCCCACAATTGGAAAAAACATTCAAATCAAATTTATGTAGATTTCATTTGAAAATGTAATAATAATTTATGCAAATCACTTTAGAGCCATTCAAACTCACACAGCAAGTGTATCGATTGGACAAATCGGGCGATTTATGCTACACCTGTCCATAAACAACAACATTCAGCCAGCAACATACCTGAAAGATAAGAAGAAAACCAATTAAATTAGAAATACGAGTGTGTGCGTGTGTGTGAGGCAATTAATTTTTATGAGAGCTAAAGATAATTTTCATAATTTTTCTACATAGTTTATGGTTTTAATGAGCAGGCCTCAAATGGCGACCAAATTGCAACGCCCACAGCAGCACGCATACGGTGCGTATGAGTGATGTTGGTTGCATTTTTGGAGCTTCAGTGCAACGCAGCATGAAATTGTGACTGTGAACAACTAAACAAACAGAAACGATAAACATACAAACATACAAACATTCCCATACACCCAGCACTATGTGTGTACGAGCATCGAGAGATACATGGGCTGAATGAATGAGGACCACCAGCTGCGAGGCAAGTTGGACACATACGGCACATAAATTTGCTGGCCCATGTTCAACTCATTTGCATGACAAAGTTGGCCAAAAACACTCGACGCTCGCCGCTCTCCGTTCGCCGCTCTCCGTTCGCCGCTCTCCGTTCGCCGCTCCAGCTGGCCAACGCTCCAGCTAGCCTAGCCCCAAGCACTCTGTGGGCGTGTTAATTATCCACTAATGTTGCCTGTTTAAAGCACAGCACAATGGGCCTGAACTTTGACATATGTACAACTATCTGTAATGTGCCTCACATGTACTCAGATCTGGACGCGCCCATTTGGCCTCCATTTGCGGCTTGTGAGCCAAATGCTCGACGCTTGCGACTGTGACTGTGACTGCGACTGTGACTGAGACTGAGACTGAGACTGAGACTGCGACTGTCACTATTCCCTTGACTGTATTGCGGGCCAATATTAATGATCTAACGTTGAGGGTGCAGCTTAAGGCGCTGAACGGAGAGCGAGAAGAAGGGGGAGCGAGAGGCAGAACTGTGCCTAATTGATTTCTGTGGCCCTTTTCGACCGGCTGCCAAACAGTTGCGGGAGGTCGTCAGATAATGAGCTATGAGAGCTTAGAGAGTAACACATTTGAAGTTGCACAACAATTTGGAAGCATTGCGGCATTGTCATTAGCGCCAACATATTGGACACGTTTTGTAATTACATATGTTATTTGACCCATAATTACGAGGCCAAGATGTTTCAGTCACTTTTCGATCTGCCCCGCTGCCCACACTAAATGAAAGTAAATGCGAGTAAATACTCCAAACCATGAGGGATGGGAGAGTGGAGATGAAAGCGAAGCTGGAAAGAAGCATTTAAGGTTACCAACCAGATTCAGTTTGCTTTGAATTGAGTTATTTATTCAAGATATTCCAATCAACACACCTCTTAGACGCATCTAGAAATAAATACAAATAAAATCAAATATTTCTGGCATAATTCCCGACTTTGCATAGAATTTATTATGTGTTGGAATAAGCGTAAATTCACACCAATCAAAGATTCAGCAAATACAATAAACAGATCAAATTATTTAGATTAAACACACAGCTAAACATTATTCATTATGTTAAAATATGCTAAAAAATATGGAATTTATTGACTTCCAAACATAAAATTGAACCAGACTATTAAAAAAAAATATGGCTAAAAAAAGAACACGACAAATTGCATTATAATTCAATGATGAAATTAACCATTTTGCATAACAAATTATAATATTGGGCTTATTTAACATGAATAAATTCCAAAAGCAAAACAAGTTGAAATTATAATAATAATAATAATAAGTAATAGAGTACATTTTTGGTCGGATCGGGTCAGATTAGACAACTAAATTATATAGACAACATAGAAATAATCGGTGCAAAAGTTGACGGAAATGTTCAGGTTTCTCAAGGCATTTAAATAATTTTTATAAATCCTTCAGATCGGAATACTAAATTATATAGCTTCCAAAAGAGCAGTTGGTTCAATAATTTTTGTATAGAAAGCTTTTTGTTTATCAAGATTCTTTTATGGAAATCATCTAGGGTACGTTATCCAAATGTAGGCGGAATATTATCAAAATTGGACAACTGAATCACATAGCTGCCATAGAAACTATCGAACAATCAGAAAGTGTATGCAATATTCGGCGCACCGAATGAACCTTTCCTCAGTAGTTTTTTTTACAAATGAACTTATCAATTCCACTCATCGGTTCATTCCAATTGCGGCATTTTGTTACTTAGAATTTCTGCCTTTTAAATCAGGAAAAGTATATACTATGATATACTAAAGAGTGTTATCTTTTTATAGTTGCATTAATAAAAATACATACATAAAAATTATGAATTTGAATTTTCCATTGCTTGGAACCTTTATTCTGTATAATCTCTCCGTATTTTCCTACTCTTATTAATGTATAAATATTTATCAATTTAGCCACCACTTGAAAATGACTCTAAAGTCTGAAATAATTTATTGGATGGGCAGAGGAGATGCACAGTTCGCTACATAAGAGAATATTGTCTACGTATGGTTAAGAAGGCGTCCGAAAAGACATTTAAGTGAACCATAAAAGAGTTGGCCACCATTCGAAGTTTCGAAACGGTTAAAATGGCTTCATTGGCGTTGGCTTAAACGCTTTGTCACCAAGTGAACCAAGAGTCAGGGCCAAGTTTATGAGATGCTTTTAAGTTTTACAACTTAAATAAGCATTTAGGTGGCGCTACATGCGGCCTTTTGGCATTGACCAGCATGTGGTCCCCTCTTGAGTGTTGCTGATAACGGATAATGACCAGGGCCATTCCCAGCCAGGACTGATAATCAGCTCGTTGAGTTGAGTTTTTCTCATTACACGTTGATAGGTTTCCATCCGCCTTGGGCTATATCATCTACACTTATTTTTATATTCTCTCAAAATTACACATTTTCAGTGACAATTCTCAGCGTGACCTACGCGCTGAGGGCATCAAAACTTTAGCCATTGTCTCTGTGCTGTTAACTTGGTTTAATCTTTGCTTTTACTTTGTATTTTCCCTAATCTTCATCTTTGTGGAACGCTTGAAGGGCACCACTGAATGGAGTGGCTGCAGCATCAACACGTTCTTTTTAACTATCTTAATCTTACATTAATCTAGTACTTAGTTGCTTTTTAATGCGCTTTTTTAATTCAGCTTTTTTTTTTTAGCAATTTTTCAGCTGATTAATTCTATTTATTATGCATATTATAGTAAGGTACTTCAAACTGTTTGATGTAAGGTAAGGAGCATTACTTGCATATAACACCTTTAAAAAGGAAGAAATGGTATATTAAATATATTATTGGAAATTCTACAACAGAAATAGCCATAAGAATAGTATTAAATCACAATTTAAGAGCCAGAAATTGTTCAATTCAGCTTGCAGAAGCCAGTATTATCGAGGCAACAGCTCTTTGACCCAAGCAGGCCTAAACATTGCCCCAGTGTTCATGCCAAATGTGGCATTTGAAGTGGACAGCAACGATTGTGGCTAGAACAAATAATAACAACAAGAAGAGCTGGTAACAAAAACAATTGCATTGCAGTTCGATACGCGGCCGAAAGGTTCAACGCACAGCTGCGGCCAAGTGCAAGACCAACAAAACAAAGGAAACACATTAGAAGAGCAGGAACAGGGGGGCAACTGCGAGTCAAGATCCAGGTCCAGGCACAGGCAGAGGCAGAGGCCCAGGACAGAAGCCGCCGGCCAACTGAAAGTCTGGAGCTCTGCAAGTGACTGTTGGCCAACTTGGAGAAAACAATTTTGCACGCGGCTGCAGACGAAAATTGCAGCCACGCAGGAAACCGACTCGAAAAATCTATTATTGAAATCTATAAAAGAACTGAGGCGAACAGCGGTGAGGCGAGTTCATTCTATCTTCTTTTTTTGGACAGGTTTGCCTAAGAGCTTTATATACATTTTTAATATGGCAAGAGACGCGAGGGACGAGGAGCGAGCAGCGAGCAGCGACTGCGACTGCGACTGGCTAACTAACTGGCCAAAAAGGGTCGAGTCGGGTCGGGGCAGATTGTACGATAGCGGCCAAAGCAACAACAACAACAACAACAGCAACAGCAACGATTGCCAACTATTAAAGTAGCAAATGATGTTTTTTAGGTGTTCAGGGTAGCACTGGGATGGTAGGATCCAACCCTATTGCCAACCAAACAAGAGGAAGCACGCGCGTAGAAAATAGATTAAAATGGGAGTTTCAAGTTGGGACTTGTCAGTGGGTAAACCAAGGCAAATCTTTCAACTTGAAAATAATTTCAAATCTGATAAGGCGGCGAATTGCATTGAAGCCAAGCCGGAAAAGCAAATGTAGAAACACAGAAACAGACAGTAGGAGTACAACTTCAACTCCAACTTCAAGTCCAAGTCCAGATCCAAGTCCCAGTCCGAACAGGACAGGCATCCATCGAATGCAGCAGCAGTAGAAGATGGTTGCAGTTTCTGTTGCTGTTTTTTTTTTCGGCTAAGAGAGGGCGCTGCTCCACTAATGCAGTCGTCGCAAAGGAAATTGATGATGTGGATGAATGAACATTGCGCAAAGTGATTAAGATTACGTTAGAATGATAACGGAACACAAGTGAAGGAAGCGGAGTACACAATAAATCGAAGCAGCAAGCAAAATCCAATGAAATTGCATTAAAAAATTGACTAGGAGCAGACGGAGACGGAATGCAGAGACGGAGACGGATACAGAGACGTCGACGGAGAGGGAGAGGGAGACTGGACATGCTCGGGCAAGCATTAAGCAACCAAATGCTAAGTAAAAATGCTTTGCAATTTTCTTCAAGAAAACTTAAAAAAAAAGAAAAACGAAAGAAAAAGGAAGACTTTGAAGTGCAGCAGCAGCGCTTAAAAGGATTTTAAGAGTTGCAATGCGAGTAAAATGATTTCGAGATGATTTCCATTTCGGACACAATTTATAAATTAAATAGGCGAGTTTATTCAAATTTCAACTAACTGAAAGTAGGCAAAACCTTGGCAATATCTATTCAATATTCGAATAAATCAAATACTCTGTCATTTACATATGAATGGTAGCTCAAAATGAGATATTCAGTGAGCTAATCTTAATCCGGATATTAGTTATGAATGCCAAGATGTATTGTTGAACTAAAGCTATCAACTCATATCATATTACACACGATGGCTGGGCTCCTCAAGGCCCCTTCCCACCAGTCAATGGCCCACACATTTTATACTCCACAAAGCTACACTCTGGCAATGCCCGCACCAAGAGTATCGCCACATCTCTTCCGACATTTAGCGTAAGCGATTTCCCATGAAAAATCTTGTGGCGCATAAATGCATACTGAGAGAAAGAATCAAGGCATTTAAATCAGCTCTGCAAATGCTGAGACTCAGCCCTCGGCTATAGCTTGGGGCTCATCTTCAGCTTCAGCTCCAGCTTCAGCCACACACACGCAACATTAAATTTCCAACACTTTAAGTGTGGATTTCAAGAAAGCCAATCAAACCGGCAGCGGCAGCAGCAGCAGCAGCAGCAGCAGCAGCAGCAGCAGCAGCAGGCAGAAGCAGAGTCTCCTCCATTACATATGCATAAGCCGAACAAAAGATATCCAAGGAGCAGACACAGAAACATAGTCAGAGACAGAGGCGGAGGCTCTGCGACTTGCGGTGGAGACCACATCAATAGTCGCCATCATTTCTGCATAAACCGAGAGGCGAGTGAATGAATGGATGACTGAATGACTGACAGGCAGGACTCGCAGTTGAGATTTTGTGCACATTTTATGCACTTTTAGTTTAAGTAAATTCTCCCTCTGCATCGACGTACATATATTTAACACTTGACTGCACCGCCTGACACCTAACAAGATGTAGCTGCTCCTCGGTGCTTCTGCCCAGAAGCCATTGTACTCCTATTCTCTGGCCGGCCAACAACTGACAGGCAATCAACACAAATCGATCAAATCGAACGGCAACACTGACGTCCGCTTAGGGTGCCCGGGCCAATTTAGGAACAGGGTTGCCTCCCGAAGCTGTCGCCGCAGAGTGACAAACATGCCGCGCTCCCAGGCATCGGCCATCGGGCATCAGGCATCAGGCATCAGGCATTGGACATTGCACATTGGACAAAGGACAGCGGACAGCGGACAGCGGACATCGGACATGAGACAAGGGACATTGAGCTTGCAAATCAAATAAATCAGCGTAAATTGCATGTGAAATTAATGCAAAGCACACGATGCTCTCAAGATAGCTTCGAAATGTTCTCCAAGATGCGGTTGCATCTTCTCCAGCATTTAATGAACGTCTTCGGGTTTTGTTTTTTAATAAGTCTACGCTTCCTGTAACGATCCAGCACAAATTTTAAAGCAACTGAACTTTTAGTTTGCTGAACTTCTTACGGATACCATGAATTTTCTATAAGGTTTGTAATGTATCTGAGAGATTTATATTCTAATTTGTTAGCTACATGAATTGTTTCAGCATTTAATTTATATATATATTATTTATATATTTATTAATGTAGTTTATAATACGTTGCAAAACTATTAACTAAAAAGCTGCCCAAGAAAAGTATTTTATGTACACCGCCGCCCAACTGAATAGGTTCATCACTTATTCCAGAGTAAAATGGCTATATCTTTTCAATATAAAATAAACATTGTCTTTTGTATACAATAAAAAATTTCTGTTGAAATAAAAATGGCTATTCTTTATAGACTCATCTGAATAGGTTCAAGGATAATGATCTTGCATAGTTTAGGATCTACAAAGATGAGGTATCAGCGTTTTTTTATAATTAAATATAAAATATATGTCTATTATTATTTTAGATACAAATTTTATAGAGAACAATTCAGAATTGTACCTCAATTAATTGTTAATAAAAGTCTCTAGGTAAACGAAATACTCGAAGGGTATTTATTATTCAGTCACAGCCCAAATTATATCTTCTCTTTATACATTTTTTAATTATTTTCGATGCCTCAGAGCAACATAAAACAATAAAAAAAAATAACTGAAAATAAAAAAAATTATTGCATGCTGCATTTTTCGGGGTGATTGTTGCGTGCAACATGTTGCAAGCTGTCTGGATGCTGCTTAATTTATTGTTGCTCTCGCAAAAATGCTAATAAACATGTTTATTATGCGGCATTCCCCGGCAGCAGACAACTAACAAGTGGAAAAAGAAAACTGAGCTCAAAAATTCTTTTTGCAACCAACTGAAAAATCCATAATTTAATATGATTTTTTTTTCATTTCTTTATTTTTTTTTTGCGCCCTTTGTGTCCTTTGAAAAATATATTCCCGCATTGTCGTATTTAAACGGCCTGCGTATATTTCATTGGAATTTTGATGAAATTTATATGCGTACGTGCTCAAAATTATCCAGGCGATCAATCCTTTTGGGCGTCTACTCTTTGTACACTTCCCCTCCAGCTCCGCCACTTCTACTGCATCTCCTGCGCCTCCTGCGCTGCCCGCTCCTTACGTGCGTTACAAATGCGCTGCTTAAATTAGACTTTAAATTGGCTAAAAATGCGGCGTAGCGAAAATGTTCAGGCAGCAACGTGAACCGAGAGACGTTGACCATCTTTGGGATAGCATCTCAGCCCCATCCTCAACCATCAGCCAGCCATTGGCAACCCAACCAAGTCCATTGCCGCATTTGTGGATCGATCGTTGAATGCCTCATTGACTTTTGGTATGCGCCAACTTTTTGCTCACGTACCTCTAGTTTGTTGCCTGGTTTCTTGGCTGCTTGGCTGCTTGGTTCTTGTACTTTGGTACAAACTATCCTTAGCATTTAGCGTAGAGTTACAGCTAGAAACTGATTTATGTGGTTATACGACGATTGTTTGGAGAGTCATAAAAAGACTTCTCCGTCAGCCAGGAAGACAGCCGTAAAATTTGTAAATAGTTTTGGGCATTCTCCAAAGACTTGAGATAATGAATGAGTGGATCGCTGGCTAGAGATGGCACTGCTTAAAGTACTTCTTTATCGATTAATAATAATTTAATCTATTATCCTATAATAAGAGACTCATACCAATCTCTCTGGCAATTAAAGCTTTAAGCCTTAAAAGAGAGAAAATAAAATATATTTATCTGGAAATTTGCAAGGAAAAGTTAAACAGTTTACTCGCAGTTGCGTCTGCCGACAGGGAAATGTTGGCAGGCAGTCCTCAGCAGTCCCCCCGTCGGCGTCTACCTTCATGCCACATGCTGCATGGACTGTGTTGCGCCTCCCCCTGTGTTGCGCTGCGTTGCGTTACTTCGCGTGCTTTATGTGTCTCACACATTTTAATTTATGACTAGAAATTTATTTAAATTAGGAACTCATTAGTTGGCAACGCCGCCGCTGCCAGCCATGAAACAGGCTGTCTACTGGCTGCCCACCCCACAACCCACTCTCTCTTGCCTCTCGCCTCTTGCCACATAGTCTACCTTTGTCACTGCCACAGGCCCTGCCTCAAGAGCCGCTCGATGTTCCATGTTCTATGTTTATTTCTGTTTAGTCCACGGTAGCGCCAGTTTATTACATTGTAAAGTAGCCAAATTGAGAAAGTGGCTGCAATTGAGTCGTGTGGCAGCATAAATATATATGTATATTATGTATGTATATGTGGCATGCAGCAATACAATTTATAAGCATTTTGGACCGCTACACGTGCCTCGAGTATTTGCGGTGCACTCCACCAAAAAAAGTTGTGAAGAAACCGCAGGCAAACCCAATCAAACATGTCATAAATAAAATTATGAGAAGCTCAATTCAGAAGGAACTCAAACTCAAGCCGAAGCCGAAGCAGAAGCCGTGGCCTAAACAAACACTCGTGGAAAAGCCAAAAAGGGAAGGATAAAATGAAAATGAAAAGGAAATGGAAATGGAAAGGGAAAAGTTGCATGATAAATTAGCAGACGGCCAATGTTAAAGTGCCCAAATACTAATTTTCAATTCAAATGCAAACAAAATAATGGAAAACAACTGAGGGCAGGCAGGAGGAGGACTAGGCCTCAGCAAACAAAACAAAACAAAAAAAAAAAAAAGAAAAGGCAGAAAAACAGGACGAGAAGGAGGAAAACAAGAAAACAACACGCAGCCACAGGAAAAGTTTTACAAACCGCAAAATTGTAGCGGTTAAAAGGAATTTCGAGCACAACACCCACAAAAAACAAGCGAAAACAACAAAAAATTGGTAGCCCAAATGGTTGGGTCCTGTGCGCTCCTGTCAAGGATACTTGCGGCCTGTTTGCCTGTTTGACTTGAGTGTTTGCGATGGCCATAAAAAATTAAGCGCCATTTCAATTGTCGTCCAACTTCTCCTCAACATTTTAGTTGTTACATCAAATTCAACATGAATACGACGAGTATTTGCCGGGTTTAGTTCCTCCAATTGTTGGCTAGCAGGCAGTTGGACAAATGAAGCAATTTGTAGGCCAGTTGAATTAAGGGTGACTCAAAATCTAGCTGCTAATGTTGATAACAAATCAAGGGGAGTTCCCAGTCGCAAATTATACTGTGGCATGGGATGCATACCAATACATTTGATCTATTGAACATGAGATACTTATGTAATTTAAGCTTTTCTATTATATTCTTAAGCTTTTCCTATTCTATTCAGTAGGCATTTTATACCCATTGATTTCAGATGAATTCCTGTCTTTTCCATATACTCCATGGAGGCGTGTCGCTGCCTGTGCTGTCGCCTCTTTTGCATTTCAAATACGCCGCCGTCGACAATTTAAATTTTCGCGACATCTTTTCAAATTGTTTAGCTATTTTCGGCGCGACGCAGGAGACATTTGTGCGGCTTTTCTCGCCATACTCAGCGACGTTTTCTCCGGTCACGTGCCGCACGCAATTTGCGGCGTCGGCGGCGTCTCTTGGAGCAGCTCCTTGGAGCAGAGGTGAGGCGTGGCGTGGTGAGCGAAAGTATTGCCAGCCAGAAATCTTGTGGCATACTTATTAAGCCTCATTTATTGTAATATATGGTAATAATAATTTTATTAGATAAATTACCTGCAGGCTGTCGCGGCGAATTTCCCCGAATGTTGTTGTGGCAACAGCTGGTGTGGCACTCTCTGTGGGGCAGGGGCAGCATTAAGTCTATATGAGAAGTGTGCCTGGCATTAGCACACATGCCACATTAAAGACAGCGTGAATATCTTTATATCCATGTGTGTCAATGGGTGGAGATCTTTGGGACAGATCATTTATGAGTTAGACTGGTTGAAAAGGTAGCAAAGAAGAAAATGGAAAACTGCTCTCCAATTTTAAGAGCAGTAGTTGGGAACGAGCTGCAAGATCTGTTCTTGGCGGAGCTCACAGAAAGGGGAGGATCTCCGTCAATACGCTACCAGGGCAGGATAAAGGTGGCGTGTAAAAAGGCAATTCTTCCGATGGATGAGCCCTCACCAGGAGCAGAGTGGCTGCAGCACCCGCTGCTCAACCCTTTGGGAAAAGTCTCCATCTCTTTAATTAAATATTTTCTTGGATAAAAATCACACATTTACTTAAGACTTTTCCCGCGCGATGCCTGGTATTAAAATATATGTTTACTGTTCTACATATAAATACATATCTCTGAAAGAGGTTCCCATATCTTTTGTTCCTACTTTGTTAACTTGGCTAATCTCTCTCTGCGTATTTAAGCTACTTCACATGCCGAATTCGGCTCTAGTTAAGCAGCAGCTTGTGCTAAGCCTTTGCCCTCGGGGCCTCACCTATTTGGGCAAATGGATTACAAAAATTAATAAGAAAATGCATTCGCTTGGCGCTTTGGCAGGCAACCTGCCAAAGTCGGCGGCTTAAGCAGCAGAAAATTAGGCAGACAATGGGACTCTGAGCCCTAGCCGCGAAAAAAGAACTGGCAATAGAAGAACAACTCAAAGTGGAGCGCTTCTAGCCAAAATAGGCAAACCGACAACCAAACTGCCAGCAACCAGCAACCGACAGTCGACAGCCGACAGCCGAGACAGAGTCAGAGTCAGAGTCAGAGCCAGAATGGAGCCAGAAATAAGCCAGAAAGGAGCCAAAGTTAAATGCTAAAACACAATTATATGTTAACGATTCGAGCGTGTAACAGGAAAGAAGCGGGAAGCAGTGGATAAGTATGAGTGTGTGTGTGTGTGTGTGTGTGTGTGTGTGTGTGTGTGTATTTGTGTGTGTGTATAATTTTTCTAGCACAACATACGATTAACTTCAAAGGATGCCTTTGACGGCAGAAACGCGCTCAAGCAAGAAACTAAGCCAAACACGAGAAACGACAGGCGAGAGCTGGGAGTGAGAAACCAGCCAGAAATGTTTGGCTTGATCGAAATAAAGCTACCCTGTATAGTATATCAAATATTTATTGTATTTATCACTAAAATAAAATATTAAAAAAATCAAGTTGTTCTTTTGCAGAGAGTATTTTAACTACGAATGAGACTCGTCAGATCAGGACACACTGCCGATTAAGCCATGTCCTGCCCATGTCATTTAGCTGCCATAGAAACAATTGGTCACAATAAATTCTTTGTATAATAATTTTGAATTGCCTTTTTGGAGTTCTAAAGCTTGAATTCCTTACTAGTTATTTTCTCTATTTAAGAAAATAGTTGATAGGTTTAAATTAAGTCTAAAAATTTACTTTAAATCTCTGACTTTACTTTTGATTATTAAAAAGGAAGTTTTTCTCTGAATATGTAGATATAGTTGTATATTATTTTTAGTTTAATAATTGATTTCTTTCATAAACCTATTTTCTCTTCTTCCACTTTATTTAGAGGGTATCTCGAGTTCAGTCAAGAACAAGGCAAACTTATTAAGGCACAAAAAGTAAGCGAATTACGGCAGTGAAGCACAAGCTAAATATATTTCGCATAATGAGAGCAGGCTCAATACCATTCCATTCTCTCGCTCCCTTATCCTATGCCCCTCCATGTCAAGAGGTGGCCAGCTCGTCCACAAAAGGTTGCATCGGCCATAGGCCACATGAAGCACGAGGCACGAGGTTTGAGACTAAACAATAGTTTGTTAGGCATTCAATGTGGACCTTGCTGACTCCTCCTCTGACTTTGACTTTCTCGCCGGGCACAACTCGACCACATGCCATATGCCCCGGCGCAGAGCCAGACCCAGACCCAGACTCAGACCCAGACCCAGTTCCAGTTCCAGTTGGAGGCTTTTTTCTGACTGGATTCCTTGGAGTTGTTGCTTCGTTGTTTTGTTGTGCACGATAATTCAGTGTAGATTAGTTGGGTCAATAGCGACTTTAAAGGAAAATCAATAAATTATTATGGTTTATTAATAGATAGCCCCAGTTGGCTTTGACTCAAGATATGCAAGTCGTAAATTGAAAACGGGGCGTTACACAGTGAGAAATTGATGACAATCTATCATAATTATTCCACCGATTGTTGATATTTATTTTAATTAATTCTTTATTAATCATAATGCCGTTAAATAATCAACTAAAGCTGGAGATAGAACATTGAGGACGCTTCCGCTCAGAGACTGCCGACGAAAAAGTCTTTCAAAATGTTGTAGCTTGTACCTTTAGACGAGATTTAATTTCTCTCAGTGCAGCTCTTTGAGGAAGCCCATCTACGAGCGCTTCACACAGCGCGATATCCAACAACAATTGTGGCTCAACGGGGGCAAGTTAAAGCAAACAAAAGCACAACGGAAACAAAACAAAAGTCAGAAAAAAAGGGGGCGGTGTCGTTGGGGGTGGTACCCAAGCCACAGAGATCTCACACAGCCGGAAAGTCGCACACCAACACACCATCCACACCCACAGGAATGGGAAATGGAAGGAACGCAGTCAGTCGATGATTTGCCGGCGCTGATTAGAGGATTTGTTAATGCGCTTTTAATACACACAGCGTGGCTACCATAATGCGCCTCGCCTACTGTCGACATATCTGAGCCACTGCATCATCGACATTATGATCATCATAATGATCATTAGCCAGGGGGAGCACACGTAGCGCACAATAAACGAGCCCAACGACAATACAATTAATTATAAAAATTCGCTACAATTTATTTGCGTTGTCGTTTTTATTTATGTATGTCTGTCGTGTGTATGTATATGAGCAGTTGCCGCCGCCTCCAGTTGCACAGCCCTTTCCCTGTCCCCTGCCCCTGTCCCTTTTTCCCCCAAGCCGCCCCTGCACTTAAGCCTAATTATGTTCGATTGTTGCCATTGTTCACGCACCTTCCACCGGTTGCCGCAGCCCCTGCCCCATTGACGCCTGCTGCGATCGAGATCAGCAGCCAAAGATCCCAAAGAGACGGCGACGGCGGCTGCGTTGGAGTCGAAACTGGTGGGGAATCCAAGGCGAAAGCACAATTCTCGAACCGCACAGCCGATCCTAAACCCAGCTCGAATTTGGCATTGTTTGTCGTGTTTTTGGGTGTGTTGTTGTCGGGTTCCTTTATTGTTGCCCTTCTCGTTGCGATGTTGTCGCGCTGTAGTCGGCGGTGCTTAAATTATATGCTTTTAAAAAACGTTTAAGGATTAATTGGATTATATCGTTTTCTCTTTTTTTTTTAGCTATAATTTATTCTTTGGTGAATTCTTAATGGGTTTTCTTGATTTTATTTAAATGGATGCTCAAGTAGTTAAAGTAGATCTCCATTGATTAAGATCTTTAGCATCAATTCTCTATGGGTGAAAGAACTTTTAGATTCTTTAGAACTGTCTTACTACCATAAAGAATATGTTTATAGCAGTTTTACCTTAAGAAACGTAACGCATAAACATTTTGAAACTTTATTTATGGCGTAATATTTAAAGATATAAAGCAAGTTTATAACTCAAGCACCGAAAAACCGCAGCCAACTGTAAAAATCAATTACAACTTTCAAACGCGCAGCCCAAAACAGACACTTACCATAAATAATAAAGACCAGGCCAAAACACAGACAGAGAGGAGAAGCCGAGGAAAAGGTCGCAGATAGAAATCTTTACGAGTCCAAAACTATTGTGGCCACAGAGTCAACACAATCAAAGCAAATAGCCCACTGGACAAAGGAATGGATGAAGTCCGAGTTGGAGTTGGAGTTGGACTCGGAGCGGAGCCCGCACAATTTTGATTGCATTTTGATCGACAGGCTAACAAAAAAAAACGTTAACGATGGCCGGCCGCTGCGTTTTTGGGGCCGGCTGCTTATGAAATTATAAAGAAACACTAACAAAGGCAAAAGCATAGCCAAAATCATAAGCCAAAGCCAAAGCCGAAGCCGAACTCCAAGCTGAAGCTGAAGCTGCTTAAGCGCATCGAAACCAAAGCGCAGAAAGATGAGACCACAACGAAACGAGACGTGGCCAACCGGAGGGCGGCATAATCAGATAAAGTAGATGGTGCAGCTACAGTGGAGACTCGACTAAAGACTCTGGGCACCCAAACTTAGTATAGTAATTATTCATAGGAAAGTTTTTGCTGTGCGGTAGGCATAACTCACAGTTCCAATTCAGTTTTGAGGCCTTCTATCGAAGTGTCCACTGTACTCACTCTTTCTCAGTTTGAACAGACAGATTTATGGGGAGGCTCTTGCTTCTGAGCCAATTTTACCTGCTGGCCAAAACTATCTTAAAATCATGAATGCATAACCCAATCCAATCCAATCCAATCCAACTCAAGCCAAGGCAATACAATCCAATCCCTATCCCAAACTCAATCTCAATTCAATGATTTGTGCGCATATTTTTTAGCGTTTCTTTTTCAAAGTTTATTTATTTCCGTGGAAAGGCAAACGATTCGTTTCATTTCATTTTGAATTTGATACGCATCGATTTGGAGATTCCCTGACTTTAATTTGCATATATATTAAGTTTAGTATTTCGGGGAATATATAGGCGTCCCAAGGTGTACGAGTAATTGCCGTGATTGATATGACTTTGTGGCTAGTTGACGAGTATGTGAGGCTTTCACCTGCTTGGAGATTACTCAGCAATCCTTTCATTTAAAAGTAAGCCTTCAATCTTGTCAGACAATATGACATTTTGACCGGGAAACAAGTCAAGCAAATGCTTCTAAGTGTTACGAAGTAGACTGGCAGAAGACAGACAGACAGAAGAAGAAAGAGAACTCGCATGTGGTTTAATCATTTCGGGAAATCTCCTTAGGCTACGTGCTGTAATTTTTTATGGCCGGTGTGCGATGATCCTCATCAGAGTCAGACGTCTTGAAATTGGCATTGTAATCGACATCTTTGAGAGCTGCGAGCTAAAGCGAAATCTGAGCTGAAGCAGTCAATAACTGGCAGCTTCCTCCAGCTCGCACAACTTCTCATGCTCATCTTCCTCGGCGGGTTTTTAGCCCACGGCGCTGAGGCCAGAGAGACCTTATCAAAGTTTAATAATCTGACATTTTGAGTTTAAATGAGTCGTCGTCTCTCGCTGGCTGCTTGACTCTACTCCCTGCTCCCCTCACCCTGCTCAATGGGCTTGCATTTAATATACCGCTTAATGCTGTTGATCTGACTTCGGTTTGACACTTTTGTGGGCTGCATTTGTTGCCCTGAGTGACAGACAGATCGGATTGCTCCTCTTTCTCTTGCTCTACTCGGAGTCGTACATGAGTGTCAATCAATGCCCGCTAAATGTCGCCCACTGAGGAAATGGAAATGGATTTCATCTGGCAGTCGAGGGCGTTGCATAAAGTCAATTATGGGTCATATGCCCAGATAATGCACTTAATGGATGCTGCTCGCTGAGTGACAAATAAAACTGAAAAGAAGCTATAGAGCCTAATAACAAACAAGGAATAAAAACATTTCTATAAATGAATCTCTTATATGAATGAAATAAATATGAAAATAGAGCAACCAAACTGATTTCCCTTTAAATTTCAAGTCAGTCAACCACTTTCCCCTACTTAATTCATGCAAGTCATCAGGAATTCCTTGCAACTGACTATATCAAACCTTAAGCTAAATGCCTTGTAATGAAATATGCAAATGAATTTAGATTATTATACACCAGGGTCTACCTACCTAGCTAGCTAGCTATTCATCCAAGTCATCAACCTACCGACCGACTGAAATAATCAAATCAAACCTATAATTTGTTTTAACAAGTGAAACGCCCCGAGTTTCATAATTTAACCCCCGTCGTATATTGAAATGAAGCCAGCGACAAGCGTCAAGCTCCAAGCTCCAAGCCAAGAAATATTCAAGAAAACTGGAAAGAAGTCCGGGAGTACGATGGCTCCCCCTCTAATGAAGCGAAGGAGGCACAGAATTGGTGCAGACAATTTGCATTATGTTTCCGAAGGCTTTGAAGTGCTGCGTAGAATGGCAAAGACAAATGGAGGAACACACAGAAGACATCTTTTCATTTACCAGCAGGCGGCAGATTCTTGACATTTTTCATTACTTCATTTATTCCAGAGAGCTGAGAGCTGAATGGCACACTGTGAGTGAACATTGCACGTGGCGTCCAAACAGGCACTGGAGTTGGAGTAGCCTGATGACCAGACACTAGTCACAATAACCATTATCTCATCTCGAACGGCCATAGAAGCTGTGCTGCTGTCTAGACGACGTGGGATAAAGTCAAACGTGTGCCAATTAAAGACCAATTTGAAGGTCTCTGCAGGGGGAGTAGCCCAGTTGGTAATTAGGAGTAGAAATTTTGTAATTTTCCAAAAATAGTAGCTTAAAATTCCACTTCGATTTAAGTTTAGGAAAAGTGGAATTGTTTCAATTAAAATACTTCATATGTAATCAAAAGTTTTCTCTATTTTTATACGCAACTCAATTAAATTGCCATATAAACAATACAAGTCTACACATAAAAAAATTAAATTAAATATCAGACAGCAGACAAAAAAGAGCACTTGAGCTGCAGAAGTATCTTAAAAAATGGCAAAAACAATGCAAACCCTGAACAGCTTCATTTAAATGGCACGCAAGGGAGTCCTGGACAGTTCATCCCTCACCATTTTCCATTTGCCATTTCCCATTTCCCGTTTCCCGTTTCCCATTTTCATTTCAGCTTCTCTCTTCAGACAACACATAATGAAAAAACTTCACACACAAAATACCAACAAATTTCGAGTGCGTATTAAATAGTTGCCATTTTTTTCTGCTCCCGCCGAACGTGCTTCCACGCTCTTCTCCCCTCTCTTTGGTGTAGTGGCTGAGCCTTGGGGCCTTTGCTCTGTGCTGCTGCTACGTGTTCGGTTCATAGAAGTAAATAATTTTCAGGTTCAAGTGGCATATAATTTTTTCCTACCCCCGCGACTCGACAAATTGCAGCCGTGCCAGGGATCCATTGGCGTTTGCGAGGGGGATGCCCACATAAATAACGCCATTAAACATGTTCGGCTATGGGCAGCAACTTCCTCGTGTTCCACGGAGTCCCTGCTGTACTCTGTACTCTGTCCCTGCGCTCCATTTTTATCCGCCGCCCATTTCAAGTTTCTAAACAACATTTTTTTCGATAGTAGCAGCTCCCGGCATGTTCTGGTGTTGGTCCAGAACCTGGCTCGATGTCCTGGCTGGGTCTGGTTTTGGGTCTGCCTGCATTCATGTCTGCCATATATCAAACGAGCCAGCTCATGTGTCTGAGCCCTGTCGTGCGGTTGCCTGACTGCCAGCCTGTTTAGTGTCCCGGTCCTCCTCCCTTCATACCAGAATCCCTGTCCCTATTTCCCGGCTCGGCTTAATTGCCAAATGTGTTTAGGTGTGGTTTTCAGCCATGTGCTGGGGCACTGAGCTTCACACACAGCAGCTTCTTGTGCCCCATTGTTCCTTCCTGGTATATTTTTCTGCACATTGCGCCACGGCAATAGAATTAAAAATGCGGCCATCGGGATTGGGAATGGTTGGATACAACAAGAGACGCCTCTCTCTCTCTCTCCCTGCCTTCCGGATTACTGGATTTCTCCAGCCAACGGAAATGTAACTTCCAAACAGCTGGGGCCTCTTATTCGATACATCGCACAAATTTGCATGTTTGGCTGCCCCTTGAATGTTGAGCTCGGAGCTTTTGAAGTTTTATGGCTGCCATTTGATAAGTTCCCGTCGAGATTCCGGGGAAGATCAGGGGCCAGAAAATTGGAATTGGCTCTGGATCCCATTTGGCGCTCTTTGCTTTCATGTCAAGCGTGCTTAGCACAGAATCTTCTATTGAAAGCAGAACATTTGCGAGGTATTTATCTATCTGAGCAACTATTACTCGAATATATTATAGAATCCAATGAAAACTTTCATACTATTTGCACTTCAGCTTGAAAATAAAAATAGCCCCTTAATTAAGAACATTCAATAAATATTTTCTTATCTTATTTAAAACTGAGAACTTATTTAGTACTAAGAAATATCCAATTTACTTCAAAATACTCCAAGTAAATTCTAAGTAAAAAAGAAGAAAGTAAATGTATCTCAAATCATTGATATATAATATTTATAGGGATAAAAATAAACATACTCCTTTCTGATTTTAGAAATAGAAAAATTGGCACTCAAATGCGGAAATTGGAGAAAAATTATTTCATAAAACTTTTTAGGCTTTTCATTTGATCAAGCTTAAATTTCTTGTTTGCAATGAAAACTTTACACGTTTCCCATTTTTTAGAAAATTTCCCTTCAAATGGGGGGTCAAAGGTTGCATGCAAAATAAACGAACTTTATATTTATTATGAAAAATATAGTTCTTAAAATAGTATTAAAATAATTATTATTATTTTTTCAATTCAATTTGATGAAAAAAATCAACTGAATTCGATATACTAAAGCATGGAATAACTATGCAGTTACACGAACTGTATTCCCTTTTTATCAGGGCGCAAAATCGCACTTTACCAAAAAAACTTTTGTATCCCTGTACATAAATATTATTCTCATATTTTACACCCTTTTCTACCTTTTTTTTAGACAACTAATAGCTTTAATCCCCGATCCAGCAGCCAACACACGCAGACTTCATACCAAAAAGAAAGAACCATCCAATTTTATTTAATCACACTAGAGAAAATTTCAAAAAAATTACCAAATAAATGCGCAACTAATTGATTTCCCGTGTTCATAACGTGAGGCCAACTGGGAGGCCAGGAAGAGCCGCATAAAAACAAGTTGGTAGCCACAGGAAGAGGAACAGGCAGGTAAAATGTCAACAGAAAATAAAGCAAAGTCAACAGTGGAATACACTGTAAATAAAAGGTCGAGGTGAGGTACGTGATAAACGCGACAATTTCGTGTTATAAACAAATTAATCGAGAGAATTGCATAAAAACAGCGTAGTGGCTAGACAGGGGCGGGGACAGGCACAGGGAATCAGGTAGACCGAGGAAGATATCACATAGAATGAGAAAGGACATCAAGTAGCCATAATAAATGATTAAATAAGCGTAATTATCACCTTTATGCTGCGACGCCAACGTTGACGGCGACGACGACGCAGAAGTCGACATTGACGATGACGTGACTACAATGGCGGCCCGTCAGAAAGGAAGATGGCAGCACGCAAGTAACAGGAATTCTATCTATGTACTCTTCACTTTCTCTCTCTCTTTCCGGTTCTCACTTTGTGTGCGACATTAAAACAAATTTTATTACTTTAATTACTTTATTTACATTTCGCCAAATGGCAGCCAGCAACATCAACGTCATATATTAAACAGGAAGCGAGTCCCAGCCAAAAAGGACACGCCATCCAAAGCGGAAGTCACCAGCGGCACGCAGCACAAAAAATACGTAAGTCGAGAGTGTTCCGACTGGAACATACTCTATAAATTGTTAATTACCTTAAACCAACATGATGCACTTAAAAAAACACTTGTCTACAAAATTTGAGTGCTACTAAAAATAATTTAATATATAATAAGGATATACAGAATAACAGAGATGCGGTTCCTGTATTATCAGCAATTAGATTATAACGTTTTTTTTTACTGCAAAGGATTTTATATTGAGTGTTCAGTGTTAATATAGACGAATGTGATCAATTAACTGATACTGACTACATCCATACAAGGTGTCCACTCATACAACTTTTTTTAGTCCTTTTAAGTACAGCGTATAGAAAAGGTAACCAAAAAAACAATAATAACAAATTCACTTGGCTTTTGGGAATAAAAGTGTAGAAAATGACTGACTGGAGCGGGGGCCATTCTCCTAGGCAATTGTTGTCCCGATGAGGGGCGTCATGCAATGTGTTCAACCTGACAGCTGCCAGGAAAAATCAGCGGGTAAGTTGAATCAGGTAAGGGAAAGCCGCTGAGGGTGACGGGGGGCGTAATGTGCCCTTGGAACGCTACATTAACGTAGTCATAATTTAATTAGAGCATAGAGCCTCAGGCTAATGACAGGCTGGATAGCAGTTTCATGGCACAGGGAAAGTCACAAAGCGATCGGATTTGCGATAGTAAATGCTTTAATTAAATATTTCAGCTCGAATTGATTGTTGGCCTGTTTACTATAAGGATATTATAAATATTAGCTGTGGAGTATTCAATAAATCACTACAAACAAAAAGAATCAAGAATTTGTGATCAGTTCGACACCAAGCAAGGTCAATAATAGAATAATCTCCAAAATTATTGATTTCAGATCTGTATGATCGATTGCCCACTACAAATGCTTCGATCTATAAAAGCGGAAACTACAAGTTTGCTTAGAAACAGACGGAGAGTCAGGCAGACATGCAGATAGACGGACAGGCGATATTAGCTGAACTCAGTTACTCTGTCTCACATTTCGGGACAAAGTTGTAATACCCTCCGTAAGGGTATAACAGTATGTTTAATTTAAGTACAAAAATAAACAAAGGGAGTGTATTCATGTCTTTTACTTAAGCCTGATCCGTGCTTTATCGAATTGAATTCAGATTATTAAGATTGACTCAATTCTTTTCTATTCGCTTGAAGAGAAAATGGCTTAAAATCGGATCTAAAATTTTAAAATTCGTTTTATAAAAACGTTTTATATTAATGAAGCTTAAGCTCTGACAGAAACTAGCTCTTAATTCTCCCATTAAGCTCATATCCAATCTAAAACTGGGTACCAAGCTTTATATTTGACCAAAGAACATTTAAAAAAAATTCAATTTCCGTAGGAATAAGCTGAGGCTAATATCTCAAGCTTATTTCCAATCCTAAATTTTTAATGAGCTCAAAGTTTTAGGGCCA
Source organism: Drosophila repletoides (assembly GCA_018150835.1). Lineage (NCBI taxonomy): Eukaryota > Metazoa > Arthropoda > Insecta > Diptera > Drosophilidae > Drosophila > Drosophila repletoides. Next base: position 24,181,258 of record JAECWQ010000089.1, on the reverse strand, counting down.
AGTTAGTCAGCCTTTGAAGGCATGAATTTCATATTTTGGAGAATTTTAATAAACTTAATGATTACGTTGCGTAAATATTTAAGCATGCATTGGACCTTTGTGAGCTTCAATGCCTCAATTAGTTCTAAGTAAAGCCAAGAAAAATAGTACAAGTCATCGACGGCAAAAGCAAAATTAAAGGTTGAACAGCTTCGGAAATGAATCAAATATCCTCTGGCAGGATACTCCCATAGCATGGAGTGGAGTAGACAGGGTAGACCCTTTCCCTAACTGCAAAAGTTAAGCCTCAAAAAGGCAACGCATGGAACTTAATCGAATATGTATACTCGTATATATAACGATGACGACGTGTGATTTCTTATATATGTGAATATATATATACTCGTTCCTATAGGGGTAGGAGCAAATGAAGAGTGGCTCGGGAAACTACGAGTGCCAATTAGATACAAACGCGTTTTAAATGCGCTTTTAAAGACCATTACCAGAGCTCACCATGGATGAGATGAGACGATGATGAGATGATGATGACCCACAAACAGGTGGCAAACTCTTTGTTTGCTAGCTGTCCGAAATGTCTTTGCATCAGGTGCAGCATCAGCAGCAAATTAGTTACCACTTTTCCTCTTTGAGCTCCATTCCCCATTAGCTCCAGCCAACATCTTCTCTTTGATGTTTTATTGATGATTTTGGTGATTAGACGTAGAGCGAAACCTGGAAACTCTTCATTTGCTTTTTTCCCACTGCAATGCAAATACTCTTTCTCTATCGCACTCTCTTTGACTACCTCTTAACTCATCAAGTTGCTTTAATTAGTATTTAATATTTGCATTTCTACACTGGCACCTGAATGCCGAATAGAAAATTGAAGCGAAAGTGATGAATATTCTGGATAATCGAAATATCTAGTGAAGATATATATATATATTATAGATTATTTATCAGATGATGCTAAGATGATTCGAATTTCTATGTTCATCTTTATGAGCTAAGTGAACGAGCTTTGGAATGATATAATAAGACAACTATATCAAAGAGATGCCATAGAAACAATGGGTTCAAAGGGAAAATTTATATTTAATAATTTAGATATAGATATAGATATAGATATAGTGCTAGATATAGATATAGATATATGTAGATTCAAAGATATCTTTTGGCAGTTTTAAACGGAAATTCAACTGCAAAACCTGTAATAATTAGGCGCTTAGTTTCACCAGTTTGTAATAAAATGACCAGGCCAGAAAACCGCCAATTAAATGACCGCCAATGTGTGCATTTCCTCCTCGTTTGGTTAATTCAAAATATTTTACAGCTCTGGTAGAATTAATGGGATTTTTGAGGGAGCATTAAAATGCTTTCCAGCCAAAACAGCGAGCCGCCAACTCAGCCAAAAAAAAAATCCATAATGCCAACAATTAAAGTACACAAAGCACGTTAATTGAGGCAAACATTTGAGTATTTTTATTATTGTCATCGTGATGATTGGGAATATTTTCCGGCGGTTTTTCGGGCGTCGAAATGGAAAGCAGATCCGACACTTGACAAGTTTATGAATTTTTCATCGGTTTGTAGGTGGCCTGAAGATGAAAATGCGTAAATAATGGAATGGATTCAATTGAGACGGAACGGTTCGGATTGTCATTATTACCATATGTGATCCGACGAGCTCACATTTCGCATGTGTTTGGCATTTAATTGCACGTTTTTCTTTTGTACTCGCAATTCGTTGATGTGCCGCAATTTTCAATTAAAATTTATGAATTGAATGCTAAATGGAAGCCGACATTTCCCACCTGTGATTTCTGGCCCGTTATCTGTGTATTCCGCGTGTTCTCCTCTGTTTCCCTCGCATAAATTATGGAAATTCAAAACTCCAAAAAATACCCAATTGGAATGCCAGACAGCCAACCCCATGCAGAACGGGTGGGAAAGGTGGGGAAGCGATTTTTCAAATGCAGCCGCCAAATATTCGCGCATAAATATTTGTTGCTATTATTTGGAATTGTTAAATGCATAAATATTTAGCTACATTCCTGTGCCCTTTTTCAGGGTTTTTCTTTCTTTTCGGCAACAATTTTCAATTATCAATTAGTTTGCATTCATTGCAATGCAGTGTGCAGGGTGGGGAATGGCAAATGGGGAATGGGGAAATGTAGGGGAGTCTAGGGAATTGCCAGAGGTCGCTCCCCAGACTATTTATTGACTGTTCTGGGGCTGATTTTGACATCAGCCAAATTGAAATGTAATTGTTTTGCCAGCCGTATTCGTCGGATTCAGTACCGAGGAATCCGGCGCCTGCCATGCCAACTCTTTCTCGTTTTGGCAGTTTATTTAACTGGCGATTGCCGCGCATTTTACCCAACCGAATCGACCCTACTCCCTCTCCTATTTTCCACCACCTCCGCAGCACCACTGTGTTAATGATGCAGCCACAAAATGCCGTTTGCATATGCCGCCACTCCCACGGGTAACCGAGGATTGGCTCTAGCTCTGGCCCAGGCCCAGGCCCCGGCTCTGGCTCTAGCTCCAGGTCTGGCTGACTACCATTGCAGCACCAGTCGGGAGCACATCAAAGCGCTTTTAAACTCAAAAATATATATACGAAAATGCCATATTCAGAATAAGATTTGCATGCATATCAGTACGAATTGGTTGGTTTGTATGGAAACCAGAGGCATTAAATGAGTGGGAAAAGAAATTAATAACACTTACTTTGTTTAAGGATCAATAAATACTCAAACTGATTATAATATGTTTAATCTCACCTGAAATGAAAAATAAAAAATATATCTTAATAATTTCATTAATTAAATTTAATATACGAATCATATTTATTATTTATTAAAACTTATATTAAGAGAAACATGTCCATGAACTAGTTATACGAGGTATAAGTTGCTCTTCTACAACGCCTTTACTTCCATGTTACTGGAAATTATTATCCTTTACTCCTATCAGTCCGAGCAGTACTTTCCTCTTATTATAACTAAAATAATATCGATTGACCTCCACAGATAACTTCTCTTCCGATCTATCTCCGGGAGAATTTCTGTACCAGCTCGTCTTCCCGATGAAATAGGCTTTATTGAAGGCGAAAGATAGCTCATGCTATGATGCTTTAACTATTAATTAATTAACTAAGAAGCTAATAATTTATTCTCTCTTAGCTCCAAATCTAGCTATCAAAAGTATTATATGCCTTCCAGTGGGAAATCAACTTTTGCACTATTCCTATTAATGACCCCTGAACTTATCACCCACTGCGCACCCAAAAAGAGCAGCTGTTCTATTTAATCAAGCTTGGAACTCTCCCCTTTAGGCACTCCCTTCCCTCCCTTCATCCAGTTTCATGCTCATAATTCTTAAAATGCATTTAAGCATCGCACCTAATTTCAATTAAATTGAAGAATTATACTCAAACTACTGGGGAAAAGGAATGAGCGGGAAAGCGGGAAAGCGAAATAAATATAAATATTGGTAATTTTTTTATTTTTCAGTATTTTGCTAGGCACCGACAAAGTGAAAATGTAGCAATATTTCAAGTCACCCACCGCACACCACTCGCCACACCACAGCACACACACCTTCTACGAGTAATGCCGCCAGGTGAGTGCCCATTATTCATTACAAAGCAACCCCTACAAGGCACCCAGTGATACTAGTCGACTCCTGAGCGAGTCCTGTGCTTAGGCGCGCCGTGTTGATGTGCATGTTATTATCCATTATACGGCACAAGCAAAAAAAGAAAAAAAGAAACAGGAACCCTCGTCCTCCGGCATTCATATGTAAGAACCATGGCAGGGCATTTTTTTCCGGCTTGTTGTTGTTTTCCACATTGCCTTTTTAAGTATTATTAATTGTCTGCCATGTTTGTTCTTGCCACAGGATATGTGTGTGTGCATATGGATGTGAATGTGAATGTGGATGTGGGGGCCAACAAAAGCCATCCAGGAAAAGGGAAAAGTAACTCGAATAGAAGTTGAAACAGCATTTTGCTTCTAGAGCTCTGCCTGTGCCTGAGTCGGTGACTGCTGCTTATTTGTCCGCTGTCGCAGAGCATTATGATAAAAATCTAATTTAGAAATTCATATTTTGTTTACCTTTGAATCTCGCATATGTTTCAGTTCCTGTAGTTAATCTACATGTATATATTTTGCTATTTTATGGCTCAGTGAGCTAATTTTGACTGTCTAATTTGCCAGAAAATTATCCAACAGGGGCGTAGCGGTTGGAGTTGAGATGGGACTTGGGCTTTGGGACGTTCATTCAGATGAAGGGGTTAAAAGGGTAAAATTTATTCACTTTGGCATGCTTTTGCTAGACAAGTCTGCATTATTTATTATTCCCCAATGATTGCTGAGCCTCGAATCGATTGCATCCAAATTAAATATGTATTTCATACATTAAAACAAGGTTTGCTCCATAGCTTCTATACGGCGTTCTGCTATTGCCTAGACAAAGATCATATTCAAGAGAGAGAAAATCAAATTCTCACTGGTCTGATGAATTTTGTAGTCCGCCCAAGAGTTAACCAGCGAAATCAAGGCTAATCAAGCTTGGCTCACCTGTGAAATCACCTGGAATTCTGTCTGATTCTTCGACAAATGCTGCAGTGTCATGTTCAGTTGGGGGGCTGTTCACAAATGAAGACCACGCCCCCTTTGCAAACCCTTGCAGTCAAAAATTGAACTTTCAGCTGCATTCGAAATGCAACAGACAAAAGACGAAACAAAATATAATGCCAGAAAAGTGCACCCCTAGGCAAAAGATACAAGAGTACAAATTACACTCGAGTGGAAGAGAAGGTTGGTTCCGTCCTGGGCTATCGAATAGTTGGCCAAAGTGCGATTTACGGGTTCAATTAACTGGGGACGATGACTGGCCCATAGCTGCAGGCCGGCAAAATACAGATTTTCACAGCACATTGCGAAGCATAAACAAAGAAAAAAAGAAACAGGAATAGAAACAGAAAGCGCAAATCCCAAAGCGAGGATCGAGGGGAAATTGCACATAATTCTCCTATTTTATGCATGCAGCGGCCAAGATTACTAAGATCTGAGCTGCGAGACTTATCCATAAGTTAACATGTTTATTTGGACTTTGATTCGAGTTGGGTTGGCTCCACGAATGGTTCATAACTTAACTTTCCAATAGCCACAATTAACTAACTCTACATAGTTATCGCTGGCTCCAACTATCGCCGGTCACTAATCGAACCCAGACTCTTCTGACTCTTGTTTTGACATGCTAAGTGAGACACTTTGTGGTCCGAAATTTACGAGTTCCGATAGAGCAAGTCAAGCTATCCGGCTGTGTGTCCAGCTCTTAAGATCCCCCACACTCTTCCGCTCAGATCGGGCATTAGTGGCTTATTTATGAGATGAGCTTTCGGGCAGTTGTTGACGCATCCACGAGATTGTCAGCTTTCCTGAACTTAATGTCTTCATCAGAGTCGAAAACTGGTAACTAAAGTCTTTCAACTACAACAAATGATTCATAATACAATTTATGACCTAACCCACTAACATACAAGAAATTATCTAATAAATTACTTTCCAGTCTCAAGCTGGACTGACGCTTGAAGACAAAGTGTTAATTACTTTGGAGTAGTTATCAAAATTCACAGCTTTCAATTAAGGTTAAACAATTATTAAACTTAGCATAGAGCAGAAAAGTATCAAAGTTTAGTTTACTTTTTTTCTTTATCTTTAGGTTTTGTTTACGAAAAGATAAAAAATGACAGTCATGCTTACGATTTTATGCACTCAGTGACGTAGCTAAGGGGTTCAGATATACCCCGAATTCTAGAATGATATTAAAATATCATTAAAATAAACTAAATAATAATATTTTTAGTTTATCTAGTCTATCTATACTAGGACTTCCCTTAAGTCAGTCGTTTACATAATCCTTTCTTTCAGTTACGCCAAGGCCAGTGAGAGAAACTAAGAATTTAGATATATTATGAATTATAGACTAGAAAGAGTGTATAAATATTCCCCTCGAAAGAGGAGGTTAGACTTAGCAAAAGCCTCTGCTTTAGTTACGCAAGCTTTTAGTAGGCAAAGCTGTGATAAACCGATAACCTCATATTTCAATTAAGCGCAGAGCGTAGAGAGAAAGAGCAAAGAAAAGAGAGAGAGAGAGAGAGAACAAGGGAAGAGCTGGTAACAGTGAGCGAATGTGGAATGCGAAGCGCTAAAAAGCTAAGCGGTGATATCAATTAGAATCTGCACTGACAAAAGTCCAGTGAAAAACTAGTCCAACTGGAGGCAACATTGAGTCGCATTTATAAGGCGAAACTAACCTCAATTTTCTTCCAGTGTAGAGAGTCTAGATACAAGGTTATGAAATGCAAAGTTCCCCAGAGAAAGAGGCCAGCGATCAGTCAAGCGCCGTCAGTTAGTCATGACGCACTGGTGGTTCAGTCTGGGCCTGTTGATCGCATTGTTGGCGCTACTGTTCCTTTGTCTGAGGCATACTTATAGCTACTGGAGGCGTCGAGGTGTGTTGCATGATAAACCAGTATGGTTCTATGGAAACCTATACAGTGTGGGCAAGACGACAACAGCATTGGAGCCGTTCCGCAGATTCTACGAGAAGTACAAAGGTCAGGCTCCTTTTGGTGGCTTCTACTTTGCGATACGTGGCACTGCAGTGCTGCTGGATCTGGAGCTGGTGAAACTAGTGATGGTAAAGGAATTCAATAACTTTGCGCATCGTGGCAACTATTATAATGAGCTGGATGATCCCATTTCGGCACATTTGTTCAACTTGGATGGTCGAGAATGGCGAGAGATGCGCAATAAACTGACCTCTACATTCACCTCACTGAAGATGCATCAAATGCTGCCCACAGTTGCCCAGATAGCAGAGCGCTTTGTAAAGGTGGTGGAGCAACAGGTTGAATCCTGCCGGAATACCGAAGAGTCCCCCGTGGAGGTGAAGCATCTCCTTGCACGTTTCACCATCGATGTCATAGGCAGCTGTGCTTTTGGCTTGGACTGTAATAGTCTGAACGATCCCAATGTCGAGTTCTATCGCCTGGGTCACAAGACCTTTACGGATCGACGTCACGGTCGTTTGGCCTTTGCCCTTATACAGGCCTTTCCCCGCCTAGCAAAACGTCTCCACATAAAGATGGTAAGCGACGATGTCAGCGAGTTCTACATGCGTGTCGTAAGGGAAACTCTGGACTATCGGGAAAAGCATCAGGTGCAACGGAATGATTTTCTCAATTTGCTCATGGACCTGCGCAATGAGCCGAGTGGTGGACTAACCTTCAATCAGATTGCTGCCCAGGCTTTTGTTTTCTTTCTGGGTGGTTTCGAAACGAGCTCCAGTACCATGGGATTTGCCTTGCATCTGCTTGCCCTGCATCCAGAGGTGCAGCAGCGGGGCAGGCAGGAGGTTGAACAAGTGCTTGCCAAGCACAAAGAGCTTAGCTATGAGGCTTTGAGAGAGCTCAAGTATATAAAGCAGATTATTTATGGTGAGTAGTCAAAGTATCTCTCTAGAAGATTTATGGGATATAAATACTTCTGCGATTTTCAGAAACACTTCGCAAATATTCCATTGCTCCCATACTTCTGCGAAAGACAATTGAGGATTTCCAAGTGCCGGGAACATCTTATGTGCTGGAAGCGGGCACACCAGTGGTCATACCCGTTGATGCTATACATCACGATCCTGATATCTATCCGGATCCAGAAAAGTTCGATCCAGATCGCTTTACACCTGAGGCCATAGATGAACGCCACTCTGCTGCGTTTCTGGCCTTTGGCGCTGGTCCACGTAATTGCATTGGTCTACGTTTTGGTGAAATACAATCCTTGGTGGGCCTGGCTGTGCTTTTGAAGAACTTCAAATTCTCGCCAGCCAAAGAAACAGAAATTCCCTTGAAAATCAACAAAACAAGTTTCTTTTTGCAATCTCAGGGCGGAATTGTGCTCAACGTGGAGAGGGTTTAACAAATAAAATAGATTTATTTAGCGACTTCAATAAATCTTAACAACTTTTAAATAAATTGTAATAAATTAGTTCACTGATGAACAAATGAATTGTGCTCGGATTGTGCTCTTTGAGTTTCTTGAAGAGAGATGTATCTTTGATTCGAAGTAAAGGATAAGTCGCTTATTAAATTCGAGCTAAGAATGTCACTCAATTTACCACAAAACTTTGAATTCGAATATTTATTTGTTCCTCCGTCCGTGCATATCTCAGAGGAGTCATAAATTTCTTTTTGTCAGAATGTTCTTAACTCAAGTTGTGACGGAAATAAGTCTTTCTTGGGCCTGACACAACTTTTTGGCTGACTCCTTTCCATAAATACTTGAGCAGGTTTCTCCTCAGTCAACCGGAACTGTCAATGTGATAAATAAATTATCATACACTTCAACAGGCAGGCACAATAAAACTGAAGATTGTCTGTCACCCAGGTAAAGATTATCATGCATGCAACTTAATTAGCCATGCGACTTGTCGATGGATCCTACAACTTACAGCTGCTCTCATGATTTGTCACACAATAAATTATGCAATTTCACATGCCAAAAATGAAGACACTTGAGGAGAGGCGACTTATGCTGTCGCTATGCTTGCGTGTCTTTGTTCAATCATCATCAACTACATCCAGCCACAGTACTACACCCATACTCACTCCATCCATCCATCCATCCATCCACAACAACAATCATCGGGGCTTTTGCATGTCTTATTCGAGTCGAGCTGTCTTGCTCTTCCTGTGCATATAAATAAGTAAATAGTTGGAACACAACATTGACTTTTATGTGTGTGTATTGTTGTGCCCATGTTGATTGTAATGTTGATGAACCTGAATTATCACATGCCGTTTGATGGACTGCAAACACGCACAAAAGTTCGGACCTCGCGTACTACCTCAAATAGTCGCAAGTTAGTTTTCCCGGTGAAGAAGAGTCTGTCCCTGCTGCTCAGCTCTGCTCTGCTCTGTTCTGTTCTGTTGTCGTCTGTGGCCGACTGTCAACTTGATAATCTCTCGACACTTTGATGAAATGCTCTCGAACTCTCTCTCCCAGTTTCTTATGCCTGGCATTGATAAATAGTCACAAGTGACGAGCGAACAACAAAAGCACCCGTGCCTCAAGCGACGCACTGTGGGCTCCATGACAAAAATATCTTCCGTAGTCGAATAAATTTTTGAACTACTTTACAAAGAATTGCTAAATTACTTAAATATTAAACTAGTAAAAAGGTCTCAGTCTACATTTATTAAAGTTAAAACTCAATATAAATGTAATAATAGGGCGCCTTGAACTTCTCAATGAACTGTCACTATTTTAAAATATCTCTCAATTTAAAGGATTAGAGAAGCTATTGGTGATATATATTTGCTTATATTATCTGGTATCTGTCCTAATACAGAATTTCTATTGAAAAGCAATGTTTTATTAGTTTAGTGGTTCTTTATTTTTATTGCGAAATGGGATTGGAGCTCCCACAGTGCGATGCCTCTGGATGTCGCCACTTGCGTTTTTCTTATCAATGTAGGCTGTGAATGTTTTTCTGTTCTGTTTTTTTTTTTTTTTTGTATTTTATTATTTGGCTGTTCATTTCTTTGTTTGTTTGTCACTGTTATACATGTAAACGACTCGGACATTGATTAATTTCATAGTTAATTTGTCAGCATTAATCAGTATTAACTTAAATGGGCATCAACACGCCCCCAATTTTAGTTCTTTGACTGCATTAGTCCATAGGTATTAGCAGAGTCGCTTCTCCCATTCTTTTAGCGTTTTTTTGTGTTTTCTTTTAATTAATTTTTGCATAAAGCTCACTTTAACTTTTCTTTTAGTGCAATTCAACTGTTTTTACGCCCATTGAAGCGTGTTTTTCAATTAATTGCATGGGATTTCTTTTTCTAAGCTTTGGATAATATAGCAATTAGCTGAATGGTCTCCATGGTGACGCGAAAGGTTGAGACAACTGACGAGGTGGGTTGGTCAGAGGTGAGATGAGAACAATGACTGGGTATGATTAGTGAATGATTTAAAAGGTAACAGACAAACACATGGATTACATTAAAGCTAGTAGGAAGAAGAATGTAGCTACTAATCTACTTTGATCTGCATCAAATTGGGGTGTCTTTGGAACTTATATTTGATTTTTAGCTATAAAGAATGAATCACTTAGGGGAAATCTTGAGAATGACTTTTCCCGATCAACATCGTTACAGAGAGTTGAAACTTGAATTTATTTCCCTAACTTATCTATGAAATAATTATTTTTATATCTTATAACCAAAAGCCACAAAACACGCTCAAAATGCAGTAAATATTTCAGTCAATAGAAACCCACAAGCCGCCGAGGTGACCAGAGTTGCTCCTGTTCATATTTGTCCGCGTGACTCTTGGGCTGCATACGGAAAGGAAAAAGGGGAAAACCCCTTCAAGCTTGTTTATAGGTTAAACAGAGCAAGCATGAGCGGAGTGTGGACTTCCTTTCTGTTTTCCTTTTAGTTTTCCAGCTGGGAGCTTGGATTTTCCGTTTTATATTCTTAGGTACAAAATGGCGGCTTGGCGCACCTGTCTGCACTTAAGCGTGAGTAATGGGAACGAAGGGCGACGGTCGCGGACCACGGAGGACGGCGAACTAATGCAACACGGCGAATTCAAGTGCCGAACATAACGGTAAACATGCTAAGCGGTTTTTCCGTGAGCCCCGCTATATGTGGAAGGCTAACGGAGATCGGGAGAGCGGAGCCAAAAGTAAACGGGAAGTGTTTGCGCAAGCCAAAGCCGACAATAAAGGCAGCAATAGAAGAAAACGAAGAAGAAGCTCCAAAGCGAAGAAGCAAAGGGCAAAGGGCAAACGGGCAACGAACGATGAACGATGAACGAAGAGCGTTGATAAAAATGCAAACACTTTTAGCTCTGACTGTAGTGAAAGTGTTTGAGACGACGGGGTCGACACGGCTTTTTTGTCTGCCCAATTGCGGTTTGCGGGCTGCTCTCCTCAATCCTGGAATATGCGGTGTCCTGTTCCGTCCCGTCTTATTGCGCCCTATCCTCCCCTGTCCCGTCATGTCCTGGGCAACTGCCAATTGACGGCTACTTGACATTTGCGCTGCTGTTTACACACTGTGCGCTCCAAGCCAAACACTCGACACTCCACACAGAGTGTTGTCAAATGGAGCAGTGTAAGCCGTATACCCCTTGCCTCTCTATCAACACTCGGAGAAATAACAGAGAATTCTGTGCTTGAATCGTGGTAATGTAAGCTAAGCTAAGCCTCAGAGCATGGAATCATATTTTACTTTGGAAATATTAACCTAAAATTTTCAACCAACCTTGAACTATTAATAAATTCAATAGTAATAGAACAAATTGTACTAAAGTATTTTCAGATAGTATAAATTCAATCTGGCTCAAACTAGAATTTAGAACACGCATTTTTTCCCGAGTGTACCAGCATAAGGTAAAGCACCCAACGGCTGCTGGCTATAGTAAAACTCCCCTCTCTCTGGACAGCATAAATATTATTTTAGCGTGTGAAAAGTGTAAAGTGCTATAATGTTTGAAAAATATACTGTATAACAGTTTTTCCTTTTCATACGTACACTCATACACATATACACAGGGAAAACACTCAATAAACGCCCAACTTGTGAGCAACTTGACTTGGCTTGGACCCTTAGCCTCGTATGGCTGTGGCAACGACATCTCTTCTAGCCTCAACGACAGCTCTACAAATGTTTTTCTTCATTTTGTTTGATTTAAGCTGATCAAGTGTTGCACTCCTGCAACGGTTTTTATAATGGTTCAGTTCCTTTCCTTCTTCAGCATATTGTTTACCCTCGACTCGGTTGACAGCAGAGTGTTCTGAGTGTGGTTAAAACAAGTATGGAAAAGTACTCAATGTACGAGAATATATTTATCCCATAAAGTTACTACTGTAGTGCATTTTAAAATTGTTTAAGACCTGTAAGTATTTCGAAATAACTAAGTTTTCTCATATCTAACTAAATAAATGATAGATCTATCTAACTATAACCCATTTAGTTACTAATGTTTAATAAGTTTAGGATTTTATTTAAGAATTGCTTGACCTCTGCGTAAGCCTTTCGAAAAAAACTTAGATCTCAGCTGACCTTATAAAAATGAATTCAATCACATCAATTCCACTCTCCTTAAGTTTATCGATTTTCTCTGGAAACAATTTTAATAGTCAAATAAAAAGAAAATGAAAATTATATATATGAGTACTATTTAAAAAGAGAGAAATAAATCGAAAGAAAACGACGATTTTGAGTTCTGAAAAAGGAAAGTTCTTAAAGGCTCCATAAATATTGACTTAAAACTGAAGGGAGAAAAGTTTGCTTTAGTTTCAAAATAAAAATCCAGTTTCAAAAAGCGAAACTCAGAAGTTAATTAGCAAATTGGCTTTTCAGAACACGAATATAAAACATAATTGTGGAATTCCTTTCTATAGAAGAGAGCTGATAATTCGAAACTACCACTAACTGTGGTTATTTTTTATTCTCTTTTTATGACTTCCCTAATTTCTATAACCACATTGTGATCACGAACTCCTACGACTTCATTGGGCGTGTGAACTTGTCAAGTTCGAAGGAAAGAAAGTGTAAACTTTACGATCAATTTCCGTTGCCCGACAAGCTCGAACATGTTATGAGGCAGGCATAAAAAAAGAGAGGAGAAAAACTATGTCACGGAAATAGTAAACCCATGTAGGCAGCCGCACTAAATATGAACATTAAAAACCATAAATATTAACACATAAAAATAGGCAGCAGAAGGGCATCCCGGGGCCAACACCACCACAACTACAATTCTTTTTACAATGTAAATTCCTGGCTGGAAAATTAATTTCCAAACACTGAAAACAGCTGGAGTTCGTAGAAAAAGCAATGGATGCCACCCAAAGACTACGGCGGAGTCACACAATTAGTCACAATACACGGCAACTGGGTAGAAATCAATTTCATTGGGAATGGGAATGGGAATCGGAATGAGATCGGGACGGGGACTGGGACTGTCTATCTCTGTTTCGGGGCCTTTATCGAAATGCATTTCCATTTACAAGAACTACAACGATACGAGCTCTGTGTAGTGTATTAAAAATCAATGAATAAATAAACAACAGAGCAACCAAATCCGTTGCCAGCCAGCGTTTTCCAAATGTGCAGCATTTCATTTTCATTCATTTTCCAGTTATCGCTGCTGTTGTTATTGTAGTGCTGCATTGTTGTTGCCTTGATTTATATTTATTTTGGGTTCATTGTGTGAACTCCGTCGGCATCGGTGCGACAGCTAAAAGCTTTGGCGGCACACGTCTGCCCCATAAAACAGGTGTCCACAGTTCGATCTCTACTCTACGATCTCGAGTCTTGAGGCTAGAGGCTTGGATCTGTCTGATGTGCTATTAAAGGTGTATTCCCCCCTCGTAATGCATTTTGTTTAACATCTGAAAACATTGTTTATTTTTCTAATGGAATTATTTCGTATATTGAATTTGTTTATTTGCACAGCGGTAGCTACCAGATAATATAATAAATTACAGTACAATTTATAGAGAAAACCTCTAATCAGTCCTAAAACTGTTGCATTTAAAGATAAGATAATAATACTCATCGTAGAAATGTACATATTCATAGTTCACCTACTCTATTCCCTATAGCAAAGGATATTATAACTAGGAACAGGCCGAGTTGCCGTTGGTTGGGTGGTTGTTGCATGAAAAACCCTTTTTTGTTTCTTAAAATATCTTTATAAAACTTACAACTCAGATGAAGAATACCTTCCAAATATATTCCTAAAAGATCGCACAACTATATAGCACAGGAGCAAAGGAACAGTAAAATGACTGTTCCAGTCTGTTAGAGTATGCAATATTCGGAGTGCCTAACTTAGCCTTCCATTACCAGGTGCTTAATAATTTAGTTCATAGCATTACGTGCCACACGCTAATATCTGTACTTGCAAATATGTGTGTATGTGTGTGTGTGTATATGTATATGTATTTCTATAAATAGCAACAAATTATTAGATTAGCCTGGAATCAGCTTAAGTTAGCATTTGGCACCGGATCTTTCCATGTGACTCCGTGGCGCAACGGTAGCGCGTCTGACTCCAGATCAGAAGGTTGCGTGTTCAAATCACGTCGGGGTCAATAGAGGAATACTTTTTTTTAAATTTTATTATATATTAATATTAATAAAATAATGTAGAAGTATAAATAGTTTTCACTTTCATTTCTTTTATAAGGCAAAAAAAAATATATTTAGAATCAAGTTGTACTATCTTTACATAAACAAATCCACATATCTGCATCTGCAGGTAAACCACATTAAGTTATATCGGCAGTAATCTATCTTTGGAAAAACGTATCTGAAGGTACTCGGATTTGAACAGCAGAAGCGGTTCGGTTTAACTCATCTGAACCCACAGAACTTAACCAAATTGATTGCTTAATTAGCGATATTTTTGTTTCGTAACTGAAAACAATTGTAAATGTCAACAGTTGTCGCTTGTCACATTCACTCCACACAATTACAACTCCAATAATAACAACAATAATAACAAAAGCAGCAACAACTGTTGGGTCAGGGTCATAATGTTTTATGTGGGCTTTACCCAGTTTCCACCCCTTGCCCCTCCTCAGTGTGAAACTATACTGTAACTTCGAAGCATTATTAATTAGTCGGCCTGCTAAAAATGTCAATATCGTTCGGGAACTGTGTCGGCTTCCCAGATATCAAAATGCTGTCAAAATGAAATTATTATGTTTTGCATTTGACGTTGAGAGCTGCCTTTTCCCCAAATCTAGAAGCTGATCAAAAAATGTGCAATACACTGGGAAAAAAAGGGAAATATATACGAGGAAATAGTTTGGGGGAACGACACATTTTTAATACTTTACTTACGCCGGAATGGACATACTTTTCCCTGTGAAATATCAAGTCAACTATTCTCGAACCGTGGTAAAAATTTAATAATTCTAACCCAAATTCCACTGTTAAATGCTACTTTTCCTTCATATGTCAACGACGAGTTGAATAATATGTACATTCCGCAGTGTGTACACTCAAAGTGTTCCATTAAAAGTATATTGCAGTGTATATAAGCCATTAACCTGTCTACCCGTTTCATTATAGGCAAATCAACATTTTAATTATGTTATTTGAACTCAAGAAACACATGTGGTAGCCGAATTTGAATACTCTTTAATCTAACCAACTTTTTCGAGTGCATTTTATTTTATTTAAGGGATGAGCTGAATGAATTCTAATGCAATATTTATCCCACTTGGACGTTATCGATTGTTGCAAATAAATATTTAATTGTTATCAGATTGATGGAACGGACATTGATGGATGGATGCAAGAATGTCAAATAACAGTGGGGCAAAATCAAAGCAAACTAGAAATTAATTTAAGGCTGACAGATAAGAATATTGAATTCGCGCTGGCAGAAATATCATTGAGTTAATAATAATATTAAGGTTAGTAAATAAATATTCCATTTATTATTCTGAAAATTAATCATTTTTAGCAAAAGAAAGCCACTTCTGGAGAATGATTTTATTTTAGATTTTTTTAACTTTGTGCAAGTTTAATTCAAGCCATCGAACGGAAAGTTGTCAAGCACTTATCATCCACACAAGAGCTCTTAGCCAAGCGTAAACAACTACAATTTAAAAATTATAATTAATAATACGTATTTGTATTCGAAGGAAAACGTTTAGAGCTTCCTGGGTCAAAGCAAAAGACAGGGAACACGCCTACTTAAGCACACACTTACGAGTACTTCGACTAAGTATAATCACATGGATCAGAACCAAAGTCGAGAAAGCGACAACTCACCCTGGCTCCCACTGCCCCTTCCTCTGCAGCACTTGTCATTGCAGACAGTTGTAAAAATTCCCATGGGGAGCGCAAAACTGAAAACGCGAATGGTCAAATAGTCTGCTATATACTGGCTGGCAGGGGCGTTGTCGGGTCGTGGCGGGCGGGGGCATCCCTCATGCACAGACGCATCATATTTTCTAGACGCTCATATAAACAAATAAAAACCCATTAACGAAAACCAACAACAGCTCTGCCTACTTCTATTTCTCTCTCTTCCCCCTTTCTTTGTCTGTCTGCTTCTTCTTTTTTCACTCTGCTGTGATTAACGGCGCACTGTGAAGGGTGCAAGAAAGTAGCGGCGAGCAATTAACAACTACAGCGGCAAACAAAACGCAGGAGAGGGAGAGCGAGAGCGAGCGCGAGAGAGAGGGCATATGAATATGTGCGGGCGCAGCAAAAAAGAACAACAGCAACAATGGATTTAGCGATAAGCAGCAGGCGCAGCCTCAGTCGCAGTTGCAGTCGCTGCAGTCCATTAGATAAGCAAAGCGACGTCGCAGTCGCAGTCGGGGGCCCAACTCTCACCACTCCGCAGCCAGCAGAGGCCCAGCTGTGTTCGCTCTGTCGACCGGAGAGATATAAAAATAGCGCAAAACTGCAGCCACACACACACACACACACACATACACACACACACACACAGAGGCAAGTTCATTTTTCGTGTGAAATATTTTAATATTTACTTACAAAACAAAAAGGAAAGAGAGCAGCTTACATGCAACATCAAATACCCTACAGCTTCATCTACATACATACAAAATATTTGCCCCTTTCGATTCAAGGGCGTGGCTGGGCGGGGCGGGACGGGGTATCAATGTATTTCTTGGACAAATATTCAATCAGAGCAGCAACCGCGCTAAATATGTGGGCAACATGTTTTTTTGTGGGTTGTCAACTTGATAAACGGAACTAAGGCGTGGACCAGAGTCAAAAGGGGGTTGGGGTTAAAAACTCAGCAATAAATTGAAATAATTAAGAAATCAAAAGACGAAGACCACAGCTAGTGACCTTTTAAGGAGGAAAACAACAAATGGAAAATATTTTTCTATTGAATTTTTTGTCTGAGATTTGTATGATGCGAAAGGAACCATAATAAGTATAAAAATTCTATATTTTTATATAGATGATCGCCAGAACCTTGTGAATGGCAAGTGACATAAAATCGGAAAGAGCCAGAAAAACAAATATGACACTTATTTAGAAAGATGTGAGAAGAGAAAATTAATAGAAATTAGAAATAAGAAAATTCAAAAATCTAAAAAAAAAATAAAAAAAAAATGATAATAATATATGGAATTCCTTACTATTCTAAATATATCATTATAAAAAGAATAAAGAAGAGAAGATGGAAAATATTTAATTGAATATTAATTGTTGAGATATGTATTTATAAGCTAAAAAGAATTTTACCAAACAAATAGAAAAAAAAAAAAAAATTATGACAAATGTAATATTCAGTTTCAATCAATATTCAATGTCAAATAGCCCCCAGCGAAAGTACGCCCATGAGCTTTTCCGTCAAACTAATCAGACGCCCATCGTACACACATTTGTTTCATTTCAGGGCTGCATTCGCAGAATCCCAATCTTTTTAGCCGCTTGTCACACGCTCGTAAAATCAACAAAATGCAGGCGAATGTTGTGACACTTGGCATGACAACAACAACAACGACAACAATGAAAACAGCGGGACTAAGTTGCAGTTGGCAAAATGTTTAATGAGTGACAGGCAAAAGCAGAAAACTGCAACTGCGGTAGGTTAAAACCAGGCTGGCTGGCAGGCTGTCTGGCTGTCATTTGTCCCGGAGTTGGCCAGGCTTTGGAATGGAACAGAACGGAACGGAAGGAAACGGAATGGTATGAAATAAATACATATATATATATATATAGAAGGGAGAGGGGGCCTGCATTTTCCGACCAACCCTCTTCGGGCCACCCACTCAAAATGCGTCGCTTCTTGCATTTTGTGTCAGCTGTCAAAGCCAAAAGTGAAGTTGCCTTTGTATTTTTATGTGTGGCCTAAAGGGAGGGTGCTGGGATTTGGGGGTGTTGCGCTGCTGCCGCCAGGCAAAGTGTCCATTATGTTGATTTGAAAAATAAAAGCAACGGATGTGAAGCCTCAAACTGGAAGAGCTGCAAGAGCAGAAATCTAGTTGATTGAAAGACAGTTTTATATGTAAGTACTTTGTGTCATCTATTGAGCCTGAAATTTGTCATAGTGCTCAGAGCTGTTGGGCGGGGGCCAGAGGCGAGAACTGATTTAGAAGCTGCCAATCAGAGCTAACAAAGCTTTGGCCGAAATTGGTAAGAGAAGCTACTTAAATATTCACAAAAGGATATTCTGGAACCATCGAAACTCCAGTGTACTGTGAACTTTTTGTATAACTAGGCTGAAAAAACATTCAGTTTTTTGAAAGTTGTTTGGGTTTTGTTTTTTGCTTCAATCGATTTGAATTTTGAGAAATCCAAGTCAGCAAATCAAGCCAAACGGACTCATCGAAATTCCAAATTATTGCACTCCTTGGAATATGTCATCGTGCCAGAAAAACCCAAACCGAAACCTACTCAAGAATCATGTGTCTAAGGATCCCGCTGTGGGATTCTGCATGAATTATGTGGTTGGGCGGCATCACGGTCCAAAGTCGGCTCCTTCAAGATCAAGCAGCGAAGCATCCTATGATCTCATGCTCAATCTGGACGACATCATAGCTCGTATGACGGAACAGGCTATGATAACGTTTGGAAACGTTATCCTGGACGAGCATGAGATCACTGCGATTTGTGGCATGGCACGGGAGGTGCTATTGAAGGAACCGACACTGCTCGACCTACAGGCACCTATCAATATTCTCGGAGATATACACGGTCAGTTCAGCAATTTGCTCAAGTATTTCAAGATGTCGGGATTTCCACCACAGGCAAACTATCTCTTTTTGGGTGACTATGTTGATAGGGGTAAGCAATCAGTGGAGACTCTAACGCTACTATTGGCCTTCAAGGTGCGCTACCCCGACAAAATCTTCCTGCTGCGAGGCAACCATGAAAGCTCCAGCCTGAACCGTATCTATGGGTTTTTCGATGAGTGCAAGCGACGCTACACTATCAAATTGTGGCGAACCTTTGTGGACTGTTATAATTGTATGCCCGTGGCGGCGGTGATCGAGGAGAGTATCTTCTGTTGCCACGGAGGGCTGAGTCCCAGTTTGTTTAATATGGATCAGATACGCTTGATACAAAGACCGTGCGAGATACCCGACCAGGGCTTGCTCTGCGATCTTCTGTGGTCTGATCCGGATGGCAAGACTGTCGGCTGGGGTCTAAGCGATCGTGGTGTAAGCTACACATTTGGCTCGGACGTAGTCACCGCGTTCCTGGAGCGACACGGCTTTAGCCTCATCTGTCGTGCTCATCAGGTGGTCGAGGATGGCTACGAGTTCTTTGCCAAAAGACAACTCATCACCATCTTCTCGGCTCCCAATTATTGCGGCGAATTCGATAATGCGGGCGCCATGATGTGCGTCGATGAGAATCTTCTATGCACTTTTCGCATCCAGAAGCCCTTACCCCTAAAACGTTATCAGAGCAACTCAATGATTAATTTACACCGGTTGACAAAGTCGTAATTCTTTCCAAATCTCCCAGATGACCGTTGTATAAATCTCTAGTCTATTAATGTAGTTGCTCTTGATAGGTCCGAATAATTCCAGCCGGAATGCCAAATTGATAAGTCTAGTATTGTATATTGTCTTAAAGGATTCAGAGAAAAATATTGTTAACTGATTATGTTAAATTCAAATAAATTATATTTGAGTTAGTCCCTTTCTCAAACTCTACCCTTGCATAGAAAGCGTGTGCAGACGAAGCCAGATATCTCACTTTACAATATTGGTACAGAGCATTTTCTAGTCGTGTACACCCAACTTGGCTACACACAAATATTCTAAATTCGATATTTAAATAATAAATGCATTTAATAAGTGAGGAATTTTAAAATATTCATTATTCAATAAAATAAAATTGCTTTTAATTAATCAGCAAATATTAAATAAGGAAAATTGGAAATAACTTTATAAGTTTATTTTGTAAATTTTTAATTAAAAGCCACACACTTTGTTAGTTTTTTACGATAAATACAAATTAATTGAATAATTTATTTTGTCAATAGCAATTAATGTTTAATGCAAATATTTCGCCGCTTTGAAGCGTCAACAATTTGCAAAAATCGCAAAATCGCATCTGCTTAATAAAATGCATGCAATAAATATTAATTTGCTAAATTATTTTCATTAATTCACATTCAGACGGCAGTCATAAAGAAATAAAGTTATTACAACTCCAAATGGGCGTTGAATGTTGTGCAATTTCCGGGTTAATTGCAGCGACATTCGGGTCAACAAATTGGTAAGAGTATAATGGCTGCAACAATTATAACGAATACTCGGACAAGTCCAATAATTAAAGTGAATGCAGCTAAAATAATTACTAAAATGCATTACAGCACGCACATCCCTCACCTCCCACAGCTCCCATACCCTCGAAAATGAGTGCGAGAAAAACTTGAAAGCATAAACTAATAAGCACGCCGAAGACAATATACCCTTCCAAAGCGGACTATGTATTGTTCTGTGGTCACACATGATAGTACGGCAAGTATTAGTCCGATCTTTCCTTATAGCTTGTCATTTTCATAAGGATATCTTCAGAAATTATAAAGTTTATCCTTGAGATACCAAAAAAGTTACAACTAGAAGAAGAGCACATTCCAAGTTTTATTCACCATAGAAATAGACAGACAGATATGGCTATAGTCCTTGCAATTAATATAGAAATATTCTCTATGGGGTCTCCAAAGTTGTAATACCATCTGGAAGGGTATCAAAAGTAGAAAAAAGGAAATTAAGTGACGTTGCAAATTGCATAGGGAATAAATTAATGACAGTCCATTTGGCAAACTGGTCACCCAAAGTGGCGAATATGCTAATGTGTGTGAGTGGATGAGCAGATAGTGAAGCCTTGAACTAAATTGGGAATGATATATGCATAGTTGAAAGTGCAATAAATACGAGTAGAGCATCAGGGGTGTCATTAAAAAAGAAATGCAATTCCTAATGAGCAAACGAACTAATCAGCAATAAAACAAATGTACAGGACCCTCTCTCGGAACAACAACAAACCCCTAACCCTATGTGAAGTCGGTAATCAAAGCAAAGAAAAACATAAACTAACAAGTTGGTAACAATGTGGGGGCCAGGCTAAGACATAAGACACAAGACACAAGACACAAGGCAGGCAGAGGGCCAGAACAAGGAGTGGCGCTGACTAACGATAACAAAAGCATATCAGTGTCCAGGCAGGCAGCCAAAGAAAACACAAACAGGCAAAGGGAGGGAAGGGTGTGTGTGTGTCCTGGAACAGAACTCGACCTCCGCAGCAAAGTCAAAGCGCATAAATTTAGCTGCATGTCCAGGCAGAGAAAGTCAGGACAAGGCAAGGACAAGGCTATATGTAGATGCATAAGATAGACGCCAACATGGAGACAGGACAGGGACATACATACATAAGCTGAAATATCCACAAAACTAATCTGCAGGCGGCAGACGAAGGATAAGAAAGTGCAGGCAGGGATTTACATATTAAGCCATTTTTAATTTACGACTTGCCAGAAAAGCTGCCAGTCGAAAGCCAAAAGATGCTTTCCCCACATCCACACACCCTCCCACCCATCCACACACATACATATTCGCCTGACTAAACACCAGATAAAGAATGTACGAAGAACCGAACACAGATGGATGATAAAGGCGCCAGTCGACCAAAAGGATAACGACAGCAGCCTGCCAGAATGGGTGAAGTATTCCTTTACCCAAATACGAGTTGCTAAAATGTTCTTTGCCTTTGCCTTTGCCGTTGCCTCCCCCAAAACGGATGCTCTGCCAGAAAACCTGTGCTCAGAGCTGGCCACCCTGCGAAAGGTTGAAACGGAAACAGTCCGCCAACAATGACAGTAATAAAATAAAAGTAAATCCGTGCTTTTCTTCTGTCACCTCACCCTTCCTCACTGTCTCTCTCTCTCTCTCTCTCTCTCTCCCACTCCCACTTCTACTGCCTTCTCTTTTACTCTTGCTTTCTGTCAAAGTTGACATTGACGTACAAGTCCCGGAAGTGAAAACTGTGGCGTTGTTTGGGCAACTGTTTAGCTGTTTTTCATGTTTCCAGAACTCTGGAAAATGCGGCAAGAAAGTGAAAACTTTCAGAATGTTTTCAGTTTGTTCTTGCTTGTTGCTCACCTTTATATATATACATATATATACCTGTATATGTAGATGAGCAACGAAGTGATTATCAAGCTAATGAAAATAACATGTGCTGCTTCATATTTATTTTGCATGTTAGTTCAAACTTTGAAGGCAAAATTGAAAATTTAGATGCAAAAGAGTTTTGAGAAATTCATAAGAAAACGATGCAACTTAGAAACTGAAGAAAATAATATTATGCCAAGCATATGGCTTCATTTCCCTGTGCTCCAGAGCAAGCATTAAAGCAATGCCTACTCCAAGGATATTTTTTTCAAAAGTCTTTTTGTTGTGGTGCGACAACAGGTGCGAAGTTGCTTGTAACGCAACGGAGACTATGAAATAGCAAACAGCATAGAAGAGTCATCAATCATGTGGATTTACAAGGAGGATGAGCTTCCCTTACTCCCACATATGCTAAAAGTAGCTGAAGAAAGCCACCCCTTTTAGATGTTGAATACTAAAAAATACCCATTGAATACCCTACTTTTTGAACTAATTCCTGATTTTACCGGGTGGCTGTACTATGACAACTATAGAATCCTAACTTGTTTTTTTTTAAGTTTACTTTGAAGTTTCACTACCGAAGTTTCTTTCACTTGATGTAAGGGTGTTTTCAAGTCGACCACTTTCGACTGGATCCTTTTTTCTTTTGTGGTTTTGTGGCGTCGCGTCAATTGTGACGCATTTTTGGGGTTGTACGAAACTCCCCACTACCCCAAAAAGTTAAGGCCTCCCAGCGGAAGGATATGCTGGCAGCCTGATGATGATGATGATGATGTTCTTGTTGTAGTTGTTGTTGCTGTTCCTGAACTGGAAATTGTTGGGTTTTTTAAGTTTTCTTTTCTTTGGCTTTTGGGGTCTAACTCTCCATGTCAGTTGCGGTTTTGTCACTCACATAAAAATCGCTTTTGTTTGGCAAGCGAATGTGATGCTTGTCATGTATCCTATTGTAGTCCAGAGAGTGCGAGAGAGAGAGAGAGAGAGAGAGAGAGAGAGACAGAGAGAGAGAGAGAGAGAGAGAGGGGGGGTACAGTACTTTAAAGTCGCCTCAAAATGAAGTCAATTGTGAGGCATTCACAGTGTGTCAGAAGGGTATTTATATTGGTCTACACAGCTAATTGACTGATTAGGTCTACAGTATTTACCTTCAAATTTAGGCATCGTAAAACGCACTCACCTGCAAAGGTAAAGAAGAAAAACGGAGTTATGATATTAATTAAAAGATTATCCCAAAAACAAAACCTTTAACATTTTTGCAACATAATGCGGCGTTGAACCCTTCTCAAAATCGCCAACTTGCTGGTATTTAATTCGGCCCCAAACCCTGACCGCAATTCGCAGCAAACGTGCCAAAAGGTTGCCCAAGAAATAAAAAAATAAAAAAAAAACAACACAAGGAACAACTCTATTAAAAATATGCCCAGCGAATGATTTATAACCTTTTTTTCGGGCAAGGACAAAAATGAGACTCATGCTGGGAAGGAAGGGGATAAAATGGGCTACATAAAAATGTATTTGAAAAAAAGAAGAAAAAATTCAACGAAATTATAATGGTCGAAGCATTATCGTGGCCACCTTTTAGGCTTGTTTTATATAGGAAATGATAAAAAAGTGTTTAAAAAATTTGACAGGATAAGCGGGCGACAGTGAAAAATGATGAACTCACGTCTATATATGAGGATAAGCGAAGGGTTGGGAAGGGGCCATTTTTTATGGTCATCATGAGTTGTCGATTGTTTTTGAAGGTTAGAACCTAGTTAGGGTAGGCACATATGTTATGTCTATATCGCCATGGGTGCCTATAGACAAGGGAAATACAAAAAAAGTTGTAAAAATACTAATTTTATGATCGCAAAGTCTGTTGTAAGCCATTTCGTAGTGTCCAAAAGTTAATTTTAAGTCTTAGGTAGGAGGTCCAAGTTCAATAGTAGGGTATTCGGGTTCACACCGGTTCGGTTCAAAAGTGGTTTGCAGCTTGGAGCTAAAGCTTTAAGAGGCCTGTAATTCACGCCATTGGTTACTCCAAAGGACAGGCATAATATCAAGATCGGACCCGATTCCTTTAATGTAAAAAATGGGCATAAAGTGAATCTAATAACCTAAAGTAACTATTAACAGGAGAACAGAATTTCGGGAAAACTTTTCACAGCGTAGGGATATATAATACTTATGGTCTATTTTCCCAAGTCTGAAAGTCAGTAAGTCAATATTTTCTTTTAGACAAGTCTTGAAGCAGCTCTATTCTGGTTTCTTCTTCGTTCATTAGGTCAAGTGCTTCTCTAGCTTCTCGCATGATATTAGTCTGAAAGCTAAACCTATGCATCCAATTTAAAGCTTATCAAAATATGGGCTACTTTCTCCGTAGGCCACAGAACAGCTGCACAAAAAACATGATTAATCAGTAAAATAAGCAAAACAAAATGAAAATGGATGAAGCCAAAGCCACAACAACAACAACAACAACAGCAACAACAAGAATAATAAACAAAGTTGCATTTATGGCTCAATAAGCCAACAAAGGCGCGTCTGGGCCGTTGCTCGATGATGAAGCATTTTCCACATCAAACAAAAAAAAAAAAAACAACAACAAAAAAACCACAAACAACAATAGTCTAGCAACAACAACAACAACAAGATCTAAAATGAGCAAACCCAACTAACGAGTGAAAAAACCACAATGAAAATTGAAAAACATTTATTAGAAGTTGCAGTGGAAAGGGGCAAGGGGCAAGGGGCAAGCCAGTTCCAAGGGATCCCTATGCATATATGCTAATGAAAATGAGGAACCCGTTCCAAGCAGGATTACATAAGTCAGGCTCAGGAACACCACAAATATATATGTAAGAATGTAAACTCCGCCGACGGCTACTGTGTCGTCCAATGTCGCTCCGTTTCGTCTCAGGCAATTTATGAGGGTTAATAATCGAAGCGCGATTACCCAGACAAGATAAGCCCAGCCAACACCATCCGCAGCGCTACCTACTCTGCCTTTCTCTCTCTCTGTTTTATACCCTTGTAGAGGGTACCATTACTTTCTCAAGAAGTGTGCACCGCCTCCGTGAAGTGCATATATATATATATGACACAAGTAGTGTCCGTCTATCTGTCTGTTCAACTAATATCTCTGTTTTTAAGTTACGTGAATGAAGTTTGGAACGCATTGATCTAATTTTTATAAGACAGCATCAGTCGGGTCGGTTAACTATCTCATATATCTGATCAAGAGGATCAATCGGTCTAAAGGTTTTTGTGTAAAAACAATTGTTTCTTAAGATATTTTAATAAAAATTACTTGCTTTCTCAATATATCTTTATAAGAATTACAAGTTATAAAAAAATGTTTTTTAGCTGTTTTTCTTTTTGAGAAATTTTCAAAAAATTACAAGTTAAATAAAAAGTTTTTTTAATCTTTTTTCTGAAGATAACTATGAAACTAAATAGAAATATATTTTTCTAAATCATACATTTGCTTTGGGAACAAGGGAAAATGAAAGGGTACAACATCATCACAAGGGAAAGGGTATATCATATTCGGCGTGTTGATAGCCTTTCCTTGGTAGTCTTACACTCTCCTTTCTGCAGAGTGTGTGCGTTATCTTGACTCAGCAAAAGAATTTTTGTACTCTGTCTTTTCCCCTCTTTATTTCTGTTTGTTCTTCTTGTGCAGCAGCAGCCGATGGAGATGCGGGCGCCGTTGATGCACTGAATAAAAAATTGGTACTGGAGATGGGGTGGGAAGGGAGTGGAGAGGGGAGTTCCATATTTATTATTTATTGATTATTAAAATATGCACAAGTCTCTTTTGTGAGCGAAAATTAATAAATTATGAAATATAATCAATCATTGGATTTGTGCTTTTGAATAGAAATCTTTGAGATACTCCCACTACGACGGGGATGATGCGAGTATTCTAGACTAGAAAAACGAAAGACTTTAAGACTTATTTTTGAATAATTATAATAATAAATAAAAACAGTTTTTTAAGGTTCACAAATATTCAGAAAGTGACTCTATGAAACGAGTGACTCATGGGGCATTGATTGATGGATCATTAGGTAGAGTCAAAGATGAGTAATGGAAATGGTATTCAAGCCTCGCTCTCTAACTCGCTGATATCCTTTATAAATTACATAGAATATAAACATAAAGCTAACCATTTGTGGCACCACAAAAATAATTCCCCGAATAGCCATCAAAAGGTCTTACATCAAATTTAACAGCATTTTCATAACCTGGCCATAACAATAGCTGCGATTACAGTGCTATCTAAATGCATATGTACATATTTGCATACAACTCACGTACAACAATGGCTGAGGAGAGGCAGGAGGAGATTCGAGGATCAAGTTCTTGAGCCGTGGCGCTACTGAAGAGCACAAAGCCAACGCAGTCAACAAATCAAAGAAAATGCAAATTCAAAGTCCAACTTGGAGCGGAGCTCGACTCCGGATTGAATTACGGCTATGATATAAAAAAGAAGGCAGCAGTCTCGAAATAATCAACATAAACGTTTTTAAAACCACAAAACTGACCAACTGCCAAACTGACTAAATGGCTAACTGACTAACTGAATAACTGACTTTGGCTAAATGCAGTTTGGCTGGAGATTAGCGCGAGTTGATTATTTACTTTGGCTCGCAATTGTGCAATGTGTGGAATAAAGAGGGGGCTTACGGCGTAGGGGGCGGGGCAACAACAGTCGCCGCATTATTATGTTAATGGCTACAAAATGCAGTTGCAGTTGCAGTTGCAGCTTCGAGTCGACTCGGATTGAGTAGAGTTGAGTTGAGTCTCGCAATTTGAACGTTAAACGTGTTGTCCATGCGGGTCGTAAATCTGCAGACACAAAAAGCAATAAAAAGCAACTAAGAAAGGGGCATCTTGGGAGCACCGAAGATTATATACCCTTGCAGACAGCTGCATATAGTAGTTCGATCTTAATAATTAAATCTAACAAGTAAGTTTCATCAAGATATCTGAAGAGACAAAAATGTTTTCCCTACACAGAGTTTTTGGCCGAGGAGCGATTGTTTCTATCGCTGTTATGAGATATAGCAGTCTGATCTCAATAATATTTGGTATTCAATTATATAGGATATGGACTCTTATATCTAACTTGTATCAAGATATTTCGGGTAAAAATAACATTTTTCATAGAATTTCTTTTCGATCAATCTGGCCTGTTCCGACCTGTGAGCTGCCTGCAATAAATCAAAGGCACCAACCAGCTTAAAGACTAAGAAAGTAGTTTGCATATAAACAGACGGACATACAGACGGACTTCTAACTCTATTCATAGACCTGATCATTAATATATTTAGTTACAAATTTATAATACCCTCTGCAAGGGTATACAAATAAATAAAGCCCCACCGAGTTGACCCACCGATTGGAGGCCAGCGTTGCATGTTGATTATTTTATTGCAATTGACAAAATGCAGGCAAAAGCCACAAAAATCCACAACTGAAATCTGAAAACTGAAAACTTAAAAGTGCATTGTAATTGGCCGCGACGCACAGCTGCGCTCTCTAAAACGTGGCCAAGAGACAGCTGCCTCGCCTCTCCGCCCCTACAGCCTTGCCACAAAATTAATGTCGCAAATTAAACTGGCGAATTACTTGGCATTAATATGGAAAAGCCAAAAGAAAAGAAAACTCTTTGGCCTAGCCACGACATGGACCGAACTGCGAATACATTCGAATACCTCCGAGCAAATGTTGTGAATACTTTGTGGCTCTTTGTCGAGTGTGTTGTGAGTTATTCGCGAGGATTCACAAAGTAACTGCACTTCGATTGCAGATTTTAGACTGAGTATTCTCGACTCTCTGCTGTAAATGTACCAATATTTTACCTTAAATATGCCAGAAGAATCTGCAGAATTCATTGAGAACTAACTTATCTTACCAAGGCTTACAGATCTGAGCAGCGCTACTGATTGAACGTTTGATGAGGCCGCAAAATATAAGTAACAATGAAGATTCTTATTCGGTTATTATAGATTATTTCGAGTAATTATGGAGTATATTCAATCATAAATATATACATCAATCAATGCAATAAACCCTCTCCAATCGCTTCTTTAATTATTCAAGTATTAAAGCAAGATATATTTAGCTCTACAGATTATTCAAATTCAACCTACTACTGCCTTTTTATCAGCCATATATTTTCCAGTACACTCTGCTAATCGGCACATCTCTTGGTAGTAACAAATTGGCTACACAACAGGAAAATTGTTGCAGAGTGTAGGGAGAAAAGAGAAATTCGAATCTTAATCTCAATTATGCAAATCAAAAGTCGCACTAATTTGTTAGTTGTCGTCAGTGTGGGGCTATTAATGATTTTACATGGTCATAAATAAATATAAGCATACTCCTAACTACGAATTATACTTCCCATATCTATGGTAAATACACAGATATATATATATATCTATGTATATATATGTGGTATATGTCACTGGGAGCTTTATCTGTGGACGAGTCTGGGCATAAATTAGACAGGCGACAGGTGTAGGCAGCTGTGAGAAGATTGAGATGGAAGCGAGAAGATGGAAAAGACTTTTCAGAGATTGTGCAATCGCCCTAGCCAGCCAGTCAGCCAGTCAGCCAAAGTCAGAGCTGATCCCATGAAACTCAATAGGTTTACTCGGCCCAGCATGAGTAGGGAGGCACCAGAGTGGGAGGACAAGATGACAGACAACACTGTGTGACACACTTTGTTTAGTTTTAATGCCCGATGACACTGACGACATCTTTCCCAGATTGTGTATATAGAAACGATGTATGTGGCCTCCAGGTGTTTATCTTGTAGTTTGTCAGTTGATAAGTCACGTCTTGTTTGTATATCCACTTTGTATTTGCCTTAAAGTTGCGCCCCTTACTCTGGACTAATTGGGCCAGGGGGTGGCCAGGGGGGGGCCTGTTGCAGCTGGCTTAAAGCACTTGGCTAATGCACATTAGTTTGGCCAATTAAACTGGACTTCAACTTATTTAAAACTATTATCTGCGCAATGCAAAACCGCAGCAAACACAACCGCACAGACATGCCCCATAATCAGTTCGAACAAATCAACTTTCAAATGCAACCAAAGCAATGAAACCGCCGAAACCACCAAAGCCACCGATCCACTCCATGGCGACCACTGCAAGCCACCAAAGCGACCATTCGAACCACAGCAAATGCGAATACGAATAGTTTCTGCTTCAGGCCAGCAATTGAACAACTGAAAAACTACAACTGGCTAATGTGGCGGCATTTGTCACAATCGGCAAATGGAATACTCGGAACACTTTTCCAGAGAGGAGAGCTGGGTGGGAATCGTACCAGAAGAAGGGGCAGCAGGTAAGAGCAGGTATCAACTATTTAGCACAGTTTTCTACAGTTGCGCTGTGTGCGAACGGGCAGAGATACGAGATACAAAATACGACGAGTTTGTATTCAGCCATAAATAACGTAAATTTATAAATAATTACAGGTTCAATCTATATTTATTTATTTTATTTATTATTTACAATGATTTATTAATCATAGTAATTTAATAATGGAATTATTATACTCGAATTATTGATTAATTAACTTCAAGTAGACCGTTCTATACCCTATTCTTGGCTTGCAGGAGCCGACTAACTTTAGAGCTCCAATCTAACCAATTGTTTTGCTTCTCTTAGTTTTGTTTATACATCTTTTAAATAGTTTAAAACTATAGATATCTATCTGCTACAGGATAAGGATTATAGTACTTCGATTCGCTGAATTTCGTTAAGGTTTAAACATTTTGAGCTACAACAGAACTGAAGCCAAGATTTAGCTAAGATTCGACACGTGGTTAAAATGATAGAATCAGTTTCAATAGGTTATTAATTCAATTCAACCAGAGAGGAGGGTTTGCATCCTTAATAGAATATGTTTAAAATATATCTAAAGTTTTTAATGATATTTTTAAGGAAAGGGTAAACTAAGTTGGTCAGCGAATTACCAGTTTACGTTCTTTAAATTTGAATTCCTGTACTGTTTTTCAATGAGTAAAAGGTATCTTTAGGCATATTTTAGTATGCCACCTCCATACTCTGCCTATCTACAAGTCTTATCAATTTGTCAACAGTCAAGAGACACCCATTGGAAAGACAAGTAGCAGCTGTTTACCTAGCCAAAACAAAGATTCCGTGGAATTCCAACACCTCTGACACTTTAGGGTCTCTTAGATTTCCCTTTTCACTCATTACCAGCGGAAGTGGCATGGAAATAAAGAGAACTATTCACTTACTCCACGAATTCCTAGTTTATTTACTAATGCAGCCCACACTGTTTGGGGCATCTTTCAGAGGAGTTGACAGTTTACACTTGGAAGCAGTTGTCAGCTGTGCTTCAGTTGGACAAACAGAGCCCAAATAATAGTACTAAAAATACAGAAAACTCGTATCATAACAGAATACTTAAGAGGAGGTGGACAGCTCAACTGGAATTTGAAAGGGAATGGGAGTTCAGGAGAGCTGATCCCTTTGGCTTTGGAAAGGGACGAAGAAAATCTCTGACACTTGTCTTGTAATGTTTGTTCCTGTCTCTCAGTTTGTCTCCCTATTTCTCTCTCTCTCTCTCTCTCTCTCTCTCTCTCTCTCTCTCTCTCTCTCTCTCTCTCTCTCTCTCTCTCTCTCTCTCTCTCTCTCTCGTAGGATGCGACTGACAGACAGACAGACTGACAGAGAGATAGGGGATAATCTCAAAGTGGAAATCTGAAAATGTTTCCATTTGAAGTGCGCGTTGTTGAAAATATTAAAAAGCAATTTGAAATCTTTCAGCATTTTTCCTTTTCGGAATTTCGTTTTAATTAACCTCAGAGAGTAGGCGGCCACTTGAGAAACTTAAGGTAAACTGTGCAACGTGCGGCGTGCGGTGTGCGGCATGTGGCGGCTCCTTTCCTCTATTTGTAAATATTTCTGTTAAATTTTTACACAGTTTTCAGACAGCTTGACAAACGCAGCAAACACATACACACACACACACACACACCCCTCGTGTACCCCCCGTACACCTCGTATACCTACAACTAATTACATGCCACGCACTTGAACTAGATTCAGTTTCCTCAGCGTGAAGTGGCAGCCCGGTAAAAATTTATATCTAACAGATGCAGGCCAGCCTTTGACTTGCTCGAAACGGATAGAGAGAGAGAGAGAGAGAGGGAGGCGGGGTTGAACCTTGTCTTAGTTTCATTTACAGTTAGAATCGTCCTCCGTCTCCTTGAGGGGAGCTGCGTGGGGTCTTTGGGCTCTTGAAACTCAGTTAGAAATTATGCTGCAAGCGCAATGAAATTGAAAGAAGTGCGGATTCTATAGTCGATCTCAATGGAAAAAACTGAAAGAAATTACTCTACACAAATGCAGGGAAAATATACTTAAGTTGAGCTGGAAATAAACTTAGGTAATTAGTTAATTAGCCTCTATAGAAGACCTTTTGGGCAACTAATTATTTGTCTCCTTTCACTCAAGAAATATTCTTGTAAGCTTCATCCAGATATCTGGAGAAAGAATTGCCCGATTACTTCTATATAGAAATCTGAGCTCAATAATTTGTTAAAGCATTTAGAAAATTGACTTTCAGTAAGATATCTTGCTAACAATAAGAGCCAGAAGGACGTGTCCATTTAAACTCTTCTCATTGTCCTGATCAAGAATATATATACTGAATATATACTATTAAGATGACTAGTTTAATGGATACTAAGGTATAATACCCTCTGCAAGGGTATTCAAATTATAACTGGTTAATAAACAATTCGAATTTTTATTTATATTTCTAAAGTTTGTTTCTGTTTTTTTTCGAAATTGTGGAATAGAAATTCAACCGAAATTCCATTTTAAAAACATTCACAAGTTTTATTTAAGTTCAGTTTAATTTTCTGTTCCATTTTAAATAGACAGTTGTCCGTTCAGCCGTCCGACTGCAACAAATATTTGTGGAAATGTGGAAATGTTTGTTTGTCTGTTTGTACATGGATTGCATTTTCACGCCGCATAATTAGGCAACGGCAACAAATTCCAATTGAAATGCAACTCAGCTGCAACAGCAACAACAAGAACAATGCACAACTTTGTCTAAAAAAAAAACAACAACTCCAAAATTAATTAAATGCCAAACGCAACTCGTCCAACAACAGCAACAACAACAACAAATTTGGCTGAAACAACTGTAAACGGCGTCAGAAGAAGAGGTTAGAAAATGCTAATAATATGGAGGAATATGGAGGAATATGGAGGAAAATGGGGGATCGGCTTACGGGTAAAAAACCATTTATAGCATACGGTTAGGATCCGATAGAGGAGAACATGTCTGGCATATTCTAATCGGTAATTCGGTATTCGGTAATCGGTAATCGGTAATCAACCGCTGTTGAAAGCGTGACCCATTTGAAATTGCCGATATGGTTAGGATGCGGGCGAAGGGGTGTAGGAAAGGAGTGGAGAAAACTCTTAGGAAAACTGTCGAACTGGCAACACTTTAACTCTGCTAACTGCTGCTCGAAAAGACGAATACAAATTAAAAAATTGATTCTCTAAATAAACTAAAAGAAAAATTTTCAGCTCTCAAAAATTTGGATTTTCGATATTCACTTTTTTCGTAAAAGAATCTTGCCTGATGAATGTGTAAGCGTAAATGATTTTTTTAACTCCTCTTTTTCTTTTTTCAATTGGTTTAAATCAATCAAAGGTTAGTTTTCAAACCCAAAAAAAGTTTTTTTTTTACATATTAATTAATTTTGATCTTAGTCTTAGGTAAAAAATTGATTTATTCCTTTAATCGAAAGCAAACTATCTGTATTAAAATCGAAATAAATTTTTACTCTTAATGAGGAAATATTGATGATCAAGTAAGCTGCTGACTTTTTAAAATTATAAAAATTAACACATTAAAATGAAACAAAGCTTTTCTATTATTTAAAATACGTCAGCAAAATAATAAATACAATTTTTAAAATTTTATTTTAAACATTTGGCAATTTTAAGAAATATCAATAGTTTCTCTCTTTAGTTTTCTTCTTTTTTTCTCTTCTTTAAACGAAGAGGATATCGGGCTTTAAACTAAATCCAACATAAGATCGAAATAACAATAACAATTCAGTGTTTCAAGAAAAGTTTGGCAAAAGTACTAAAGGAAAACTGAGACTTTAACGCGATTACAAATAAGTAGGAAACTAAGTCTTATTATTTATTGTTTTATATATTCGTAATTCTCATAATAACTTTTACTGTGAGTTTCTCTCTGAGAATTGGAACTGAAACAAAAAACTGAAAAGTTTTTCAAACAAAAAGTGCAACTAAAGTTTCTCTAAGCCCAAAAGAAAAGCATTTTAAACAAGCCAAAAAATCGGTCTTAAGCTGAACCGGTTCGACTATTTTCTAAACTTAACCGAACCTAAATATAACCAATATTAAATATTTTGATTTAGATACTTAAACATTCTTTAAAACAGGTAAAAAAATTTATTATAAGTTAAAAATTTAAAAACCCATAAGATGAAGCAAGGATTGAACCTAAATCAATGGTTTTGGAACTCGAACCGTACATTTGTGAACCAATTCAGATTGGGTTAATAAAAAAGTTTTTTTTTTTTGTATTGTAGCTCACCTTTTTTTCTTATCAGCAAACAGAATTTATTCTTATTACAATGATTTTTTATTATTCTTTTTGAGTGCGAATCACTTTGATTAATCCAGTGTTAAACGTATTTTGGGCTGGTCACATTATACACGCACACACACACATACACATGGCTCGTGCTGCGCTGCACGCTGACTGTGTGAGTTGGTGTGTGTGATATTAAATTTAATTGAAAATACCACAAAGCAGAAGAAGAAGAAGAAGAAGATGCAGAACAACACACAGTCAGCGGGGGTGGAGGCAACTTCACTTCTTAAATTGATATTCAACGCACTTTGGTCACACTTAGCAATTTGTATTGGAATTTTTGTTGTTTTGCATATCGAACGCGCAGCACAAATGAGACGTCAACGTCAACGTCAGCGACGCTGCTGCCTCTTCTTTTCAATCAATGCGATTCCAATTAGGCAAGCCAATCTTGACGTCACAGTAGCATGGAGACTTTTTGCTTAGTTTGTTTATTTTTACTTTTTTTGGGAATTAGCTTTGGGATATTTTTATTATTTCATTTGAATTATTTGTTTGCTTTTTTACGACTTTGCAGATTTTATTTGAACACCCTCCGAAAGCCTTTCGCATTTGCATAAAAAGAACGCGCGCTTCAACACAATCGAAAATTTACGTCAAAATGCTGATAAACGGCGACGGCGACAGAGCGGCGCGCCAAACACAACCGTTCGCGACGAGGTTCGCTTTACAACTGGCGCCTTCCAATAGGAAGCGGCGGCAGCAGCAGAGCTAAAACTGCGTATAGTAGCGGCATTCGTGTATGCCTGTGTGTGTGGGTGGCTGTATGGATGCTTCGGCTGCACGAGCTGCATTGGTTCGTGCGTGCCTGCGGTTCGTGTAGATAGTCGGCTTGAGCGACGTAAGAGAGCGAGTAAACGTGAATATCCCATGCGACAAATGCTGACGTGAGAGTTTGTGGTTTGAATTTGCTTATTTTTCTAGCAAGCTACACAGTTTTAAATAGTTTTATAATTATTTTACAATTCATAGAAATTATACAAATTTATTACAATATTTTTAAACTATTTATAAAATATTGTCATACAAATTAATTTGTTTGCCTCTAGCAACGGACTTGCTATAAACTTTGCTGGCTCTCTTTTATGGCACAACTCTCTCTCACATGCCGGCAGATAGCAAACTCGTTTCTCAGCTGCTTCTCTCGTTGGAATTGGAAGTGAGTCTTTGCAACAGCTGTTTTTTGTTTATTTGAAACAAATTCTCCGTGTTGTCTGTTTGCCTTCTCTGCGCGCGTGTGTGTGCGTGTATGTGTGTGTTCGTGTGTCTGATAAGCACGTGTTTTTATTGTCGGCGGGTGTCAGTTTGTGTGCGACTGAGAATGGATGCCGTCGTCGCAGCCGCTGTCGCAGCCGCTGTCGCTGCCGCAGTCGCTATTGCAGGTAGCGTCCATGTTAACAGACGCTGTTAGCAGTATTTGACAGTTAACAGAGGGAATTCAGCCTGTGTTCGTTTTGCCTTGTAGAAAAGTCTGGAAAGAAATTCGGTAAAGAAGTTCGAACCCGATGAAAAGCTTAAGGTTCAGGTCGTGAACCGGTTCAAACTCTTATTTCTGTTAAAATCTTTCTTCAATTTTTAAAAAAGAAAATGAACGGTTGAACGAATAATTAATTTTGACTTAGTGTTGACGGAGCTTCTTCAGTTTGTACTATTTTAATCTAAATATATTAATATTTATTGTAAGATATACATTTTTGATTTTTATTTAAAGGCGTTAATTCCAGAAAACTTTATATTTGTGGATGGATTTTTCCAATTCTATTTTTCTTTTTCGGAGAAATTTTAAAGAAGAATACGGTGTAATTTACGCAATAAATAAATAAATAAAATAAATAAATCAAGATTTTAGCTTCAACTGAATATCTCCCTTTGATAATCCTTAATTAATCCCTTATATTATATGAGCTGAGCTGTTGCACCACAACTAATTTCCTGAAATGGAATCCACCTTCCTCAAGATTCGTATGATTTCCTTCGAATTCAGATGCTGTCGACCTGCTTGGAACAACCTGGGAGACAACTAATTAGCTCAATATCCAATTAGCTGGCAATACTCTCATGCAGAACACACCCATAGCCCCCGCCCCTGACACAATGCCACGCCCCGTTGACCAAGGCAAATGGCACGCGCAATTGTTGAAATCGGGCGCACAATCAATTAAAATTGGATTTATTTGGTCAAGAAGTACAGAAATACAGAATTATTAGAAACATTCAGAAATACAAATAATAATAAAAAAGTATGAAATTTTTCCAGTTTATCGACTAAGGTATACCCTGTACTTTTAGCTGCAAGAAGTCTTAAAGCAACAGCTCGTAGTCGTGATTTAGTACAAAGGAATCCAAGAATTTCGTGCCTGAGTGTGAATAAAAATTCAGATTGACTCACGAGCCCATCACCAGCATACTTGTATATTTACAGGGTATTTAGGTCTATCAAGCCAGTCTATCTCAGCTGGGGGAAGGTATCCCTGTTTGGCGTCTGTTGCAAAATCAGCAAATGTGTCACAAACTGCACGGGAATTCTGCTCCATGTAGAAAGAAACGCATTAATTTAGCTCGTTATGATTATTGCACGACACGCCCCACCCCGCCCCGATCTCACCCTCCCTCCTCCCGGCAAGACAAGCAGCGACATGTTGGTTGAGTCTCGGGTGGAGACGGGGGGCGGGCAACGACCATATGGCAATATGGAAATGCTCGTCTATGCCTTGAGTAATATGCCACAAATGTCTGCGACGTCGACCCCGTCTTGTACTACCTCCCGTTCCCGCTCCCGCACCCATTCCCTTACTGCTCTCTGCTGTTCCCAAAAGCCCTATCGCTTCGTACTGCTCCTCAGCTCCTCCCGCAGGTTCCACTCAAAAACCACCGCCAGCGGCGCACGTTAAGCGAATCGTGCACACGCCCCATGACGATGATTAATTACCTTTTGGGTGCTGCTTGTTGTTGCCGGTTGCCAGTTGCCAGTTGCCGGTTGCCGGTTGCTGACTCGAATGTATCTGTATCTGTGCCTGTATTGTATATTTGTATCTGTATCTGTATCTGTATCTGTAGCAAGTATCTTGCGCACATTTCACTTATGCACGCTTGAAGGAAACTGGAGGCTGGCACAGCAAATGCTTTGGGGGCTGTGCAGCCAAGAAGAGCAGTTTGGGAACCCGAATCCACACTCGCTGATGAAGTTGTATTATTCATCACAAATGATTTTCGCACTTTTCTGTAGTTTGAGCTGGAGCTACGACAAATGAAAGGCAACCTTTGGACCCACTTCAAAGCCCAAATAGACCGAATTTAAACTGAGTTTATAATAGTTCCTGGAATTTTAAAAATATCAGATGATATATATATACATATATATATCTAAGATAGAATAATTTGATTAGTTTGCAGCGTATTTTATAGCAACCATTGATTAGGTGTAAACTCCTCAGCGGGTTTATTTAGAGGCGTCTCAGGGCCGACCCAAGGGCGACAACCCCACCACTACCTGCAGCTCATAAGCACCACTTTCCGATCAGCGAGTTGTGAGTGTACAAGGAGATGTAGGTGACCACCAGATTCAAGCTATTTTTGGTCAGCTCAAAGTTAATCGTTTACCTGGACTGTGAGCAGGCCACAGATATTATCCCTAAACTCCAGAAGGACTTAAAAATGTTGATAAATCAGCGACAAAGACTTAATAATCTCTGATGTTTACTACCCTTTACATCTTGATTGAAGTCTTCAGTTACTTCTTGGATAGAAATCCTGGCTCGTACCTGGACTTGTGCTACTTCTTCCCAGGCATAAGGACCTATTTAGATACTATAAATATAAATATATAAATAAATATGTAAATTAAAGAAGAGCTGTTGGATTTTCAATTCACTTCATACCTATCTTTTAGAGTATCTATAAATACCAAAAGAAAGAAAGAAAAGCATTTAAATAGCTGCAGTTTATTTAAATAGGTATTAAATCGTATTATCTTTCATTTTATCGAAAATCCAGTGCACTTAGGAGGAGTCGTACTTACTTCAACTGAAAATAAAGGTTCTGTCGGGTATAAGAAACGCAGGAGTTTTAGTGGATGAGTTTCTTACTCCAGGGGGAATCTAAGAGTATTTCCCTGGCACATAGTCGCCCCAGACAGGCCACATATCAAGTTTCTCCATTTCCCCATTCGATTTTCAGTGCACTTGCAACTCTTTTTCTCTCTCTCTGGCAGGACTACAAATCAATAAACTTGAAATAGAGATGTATTCTGTACTTGGATTCGGGTTCGAGTTGGTTCAGGGAGTGCGGGGAGTTGGTGCTGGGGCAAGGCGAGAATATTTCACAGAAACTCGAAACCGCACAGTCAATGAACCAAAACAAAAGAAAACAAAAGACAAAAGGCGAGAGACGACAGACGAGAGAGCTGTGTTCAATCCAAAAACACACATAGAAAAATAAATAGAAATAAAAATATAAAAGAAAAGAACAAAATTTTCAACAATTTGACATCTGTTTCAACAATTCCGTTGCTTCAAGTCGATGAGGCATGCAACAAAAAGGACGCCACGTCACGTAGATTGACTTGTACCCAACAACAGCAACAACAGCAACAACAACTACAAAAACAACAAGAGAAATAGAGCTGAGACTGGAGCTGAAAGCCGAAAAGAACCCCAAAGCAGACTCTTGGAACTTGGAACTCTTTTCCTTTAGCTGCATGTGACAAATGCCATGGGTTAATGAGATCCTTGGCCATTGGAATGGAGTTGTGTTAATTATCTGAAACAACGAGCGGCAGTTTTTACGCTTCATTAGACAAAGGCATAGCCGAAACATACTTTTCGAATCCTTTTTCCTTTCCCTCTGCATTCAGCTAGCTGAAGGGAACTGTCTGCAGCGAAAGTGATACCCAAAAGTCGAGTTCTCTTCTGGGGTAGCAGCACATTTACTGTAATACTTTCAGAAAATAATATCATATTACTCAGCGAGTAAAAGGTTGTTTTTCGGTTTATTTAGGGGTTTACTCTGAGCCCTCTTGTAGGGTATTAGGCTCGTAATTAGTTTTGGAATACTTGTAATTTAGTCAAAAATAAATACGGGAAAATGCAACAGATAGATAAGAATAATAATTTCTGTTCCAAGAAACACTAATTTCTTCTCTGTAAAGCTTCTTAATCAGAAAATACTAAATTAAAATTGGAGTTTAAAATCTCTGACTGACTGATTGACTGATTGACCGATTGACTGACCGACTGATAGACTGACTGACTGACTGACTGACTTACTGACTGACCGACTGATTGACTGACTGACTGACTTACTGACTGACTGACTGACTGACTGACTGATTAACTGATTTATCAGCCTATGGTCTAAGCGGCAATATGTACGATGACACAAGATTTACGGCATGCTGAATGTTTTTTATTAAAAATTCCGTCAGCAAGTTCGGAAAAATTTGGCTTAAAAATGTATTGGGAACATTTTAATTCTTACCCTTAAAAAATATGTCTTTCAAACTTTCCGCTTCCAAAGTTGAAAACATTATTTATTTCATTATTATTTTCAGAGGTGGTCAAAAATGATAATTAAACAAACTGTTTACAGACTTTTGAATTCGTCCCCCGGGTCCGGAAATGTGCGGGAGTAAATATTAAGAAAAATGTATTTATTTTATGGTAAATATAAAGTTATTTATATTTATTCAAAAATAAATGTAATGTAGCAGTTCGATTTTAGATCTCATCCTTAATTGGTTTATTTATATTATAGGCATTTTTCCGGGGTTTATAGGCATATTTTGTTGTAATAAGCCGACGAAAATTTTGATACATTCGAATGTTTTAAAATTCTTAGAGTATAACATGGTCATAACATGGCCGGAAAAAATCAATAACACGAATTTGGAGTCTCTGAGAACATTTCCTACACTCTTACAAATGTATAGAAATTTTTGAAAAATGATTCTGATGCGTGTTGCCTATATAATCATTGATTCTTGGAGCTAATTGTCCAGCCTTCCACATGAAATAATCCCCTTCGTTTGGTGTAACATTATGAATATTAACCATTTACATTAATTAGTCGGAAGGTTTCGCATTCATCAGAGAAGTCTTCAAGAGTGCCTGGTCCAGAGTGGGGAGTGTCGTATGATTGATGGATTCCCACTTGACATTTGTGTATGTGTGTATGTGTGTGTGTGTGAGTCATCAGTCTTAAAGAGCTGTTCAAAGTTTTCAAATCGTTGACTGACTCATTCGAAACATTGTCGAAAAACGAGTAAAACAAATCCAAAGGCCGCAACAAGCTCATAAAAATGCAATTGACAGTTCAGTCGGACCTCGGGCTCAACCGGAAGTTTATAGGCAACCAATTTGACAGCTGTCAAGTGAGGAAAGGGTACGGAGGGAGGAGAAACAGTGGCACAAAAGCCGACTCTCTTATTTTTATTGCTTTCCAAACAAACATTTCCAAGTAAACCTTCTAAATACACACTCACATATGCCCAAAAACCTATTCAAATGCCAGTACCAGGCTCTATGGCTCTACTCGTACCTAAGTAGCGCCCATAAACCATAAAAACCCATAATCTATGGCCACTTGACATGCATTAAAACTCCCCGACGCGTCGGCGGCGCCTTCGCATTATTCCATATTTGTTAGTAAATAAATTCATGAATTGTAGGGTATTTGAAGTGCCTAAATATAAGGAAATTAGTTGTATAAATAAATTGAAAAACTGCTTCATAGACTTTCTAAAAGTTATGTTACTTGTAATCAATGCTTGAACATGAAAAAACTAGCTATTATTTTTATTCTTCTAATTCTAATATTTAGGGGATACCCTGTAGGGAGTAGTTAATAAATCTATTCGAATAAATTGGAGAATTCTATGAAATAATTAATGGAACAAGAAAGAAAGAAAAAATAAAAGAGTTTCAATTGTTTCTTGAAAATGTCTGCTTTTTGCAGGGTATTCAATAGTCGCTGCTGCGAGTTGCTTCTTGTTATTTTTTATATTTTACGGTAGACTGATTTTTATGAAACATATTTTAAATGCCTTGCGACAGATAGTCAAAATATACCCATTAAAACTTCGGCATTTGCATTGGCAATTTATCAAGCGACAAGTTGAGATCGAGATCGAGATCGAGATCAAGATGGGTTCACTGAGTGAACCGAACCCATAAAGTAGCAGGAACAGCTGTCCGACTAAATTGAGTTGATCATCAGTTTTCGGTTTCTGTTTCTGTTTCGGTTCTGCTGATAAGAGACACATGGAACGTAATTCCCCCGGCTCTGTTCTAACTGCAGTTTCCTCAACAAATAAAAATGGGAATAAAAAAGAAGGAAACAAAGCCACAAGTGAAACTGAAATGAAACTGAAATTCTACTCGGACATCGTCATCACATCATAAAAACTTTGCTTGTTTTCCGTCATGCGCAAAATGTGAAAATGAAAAAGAAAAATCAAGGGAAAAAGCAAAGGAAAACTGTGAAAATCACGTGCGTGTCATGCTTTTTCTGGACTTGTAAATTTATTCGTCACATTCGTCCTGTTCGCGACTTTTATTGTGCTCCAAAAAATAAACTAGTAAAGAAACTTTGAGTCTTTGGCTTGCCGAATACTAAATACCCTTCCAGACTGGAATAACCACTTGACATTTCTTATTACGTTTATTTATTTAGACCAATTATTCCTAAGGTAGCTATGATATAATTGTCAGATTTCTGGATGGAGACCCTTAAAGAAACTCTTACATCTAACTTGTTAAACTCATTAAGAAATTTATTCAGCAGTTTTCTGACTGATTGTTCCTTTCTATAGCAGCTATATTATATAGTTGCTCATATATTTTATAGAAAACACGTTCCTTTTTCTAATTTTAAAGTTTCATTAAGATAAGATTCCTATTGAAACTTTACGATATAGTTGTCAGATCTGGAAGACCTCATACTAAATTTTATTGACCTAACTCCAATGCAGAGAGATAGACAGGCGTATCTGATATAGTTCAGGCGTCCTGATCAATAATATAGTATCGAAGATGTCTCAGTCAATGCATCATATTCAGTAACAAAGTTATAAAACCCTCTGCGAGGGTACAAAAGGGAAGGCAACATATCTTCCAAAAAAACTTAACCCAAAGATCGGAATGATGTCGTCAGCATAGCTCATAAAATCCGCATAATAATACGACGAAATAAACAAAGAACTAAACAAACACTATTAATATTAACAACGAAAAGAATCCTTTAATTTAGCTTGGCTAACAAGAATATATGCAACAAAGAAAATTGCGAAAGAAATCTTTCTATTTTTTAATCTTCGATATACAAAATTTTATACCTTATTATCTTAATTCCAATATTAATGACGAATTTAATAATCGAAACTGTTTTGAAAAACTGCAATAAAAGTTCTAAAAATATATTCAAATCCATTTAAACTTATTTGGAAATATTTCAAAACTTTCATTTTAATTTTTCCAGTATTTTAAGTATTTTATTC
This sequence comes from Drosophila repletoides, assembly GCA_018150835.1. Taxonomy (NCBI): domain Eukaryota; kingdom Metazoa; phylum Arthropoda; class Insecta; order Diptera; family Drosophilidae; genus Drosophila; species Drosophila repletoides. The sequence continues at coordinate 24,138,881 of JAECWQ010000089.1, read as the reverse complement.
GAAAAGAGTATTCAGCATTTTTTTACCCTAACAGAGAGTATAATTACTTTGTCACGAAATGTGTAATGCAGTGAAGGAGTCACCTGCGGCCCTATAAAGTATATATATTATTGATCATAACGACGAGACGAGTTAATATTGCCATGTACAGACGGACATTATACTTCTGTATGTCCGTCTTTCTGTTTGTCTGTCCGTCTGCCTGTCCGTTTGTTTATATCCAAACTAGTCTCTCAGTTTTTGAGATAGGTGAATGAAATTTTGTATGACGCCCTATTTTTGCTGCACATTTGTCGGATATGGCCGGATCGGATAACCGTATCATATAGCTCTCATAGAAAGAATCGTTTCAAAAGTTGTTGGATGGAAAACTTTTCTGTTTCTCCAAAAAAGTTAGAAGAAAAACAATTCTATTCGTACAGAAACAATTTTTTTTTCAGTTCCGATATCGTCTGGCTGCCAAAGGAACAATCGCTATGACTAAATATTTTTTAAATATTCTTGATAACTGAACAGTTTTTAAAAAGTGATTCCAGTCTGAAAGGGTATTTAATATTCGGCGCCTGCTTCCTTAGTAGTTTTATGTTATTTTCCACCAACACATGAAATAATTGTGTAAAGTGAATGTGGAGTGCAAACTGAAACGAGCATCAAAAATGTTCGTATGTTCGAAAAATTTGTCCTGGCCATGTCCGTCCAAGGGCATGTCCATGTCCACGTCCATGTCCATGTCGGTGCTCATGCTCATCCATTCATTCAGCCAATGAACCAACATAAAACTTGGTTATTTGCCAGGCAAAGCAAACACAACGAGAGCGCCTCATGATTAAAGGATGTGTATTAAATATTCATGTAAATGTCAATTTAAAGCTTCTGTTCCCGCCGACCGACCACTCCGACCAGTGATTCGTTACGTGCTTTGGGGTCTCCAATACCCAACAACAACGCCAACATCAGCAGCAAGAACAACACTAATAACCAACAACAAACAGCGGGAAGAGTGTCAAATGTTGGCGGCTTTTTTGTTGTTGCCCTTCGCTGTTATTATTGATGTTGCGGGTGTATCCTTTTTTGGGGTAGCCCCCCCCCCCCATTCCTCTTTGAAATTTGCCGCCAACCCTGTGCGTGCTGGCTCTGCTGGCTCGTGGCAGGGAAGGGGTAAGGGGAATGCATGAATAACAATAGATTTATTGCAAACAATACATAAAATTCATTCAAATGGAATGAAATGTGTTTGGTTCTTTATATTTTCGTATTTTTTCTCTTTTATTTTATATAACCCATATCGATAAAATTGCCACTAAAGTGTAGCCCAAGTTAAGCAATGGCCAGAGAAAATGTTTCCAACTTTTGGTACTCAAAGGTTCACGCTTTATACGATTGCAGAGTAACTCCAAGTCGAACCCTTTTACTGGTTTCCTATTTGGACAAGTAAGTTTTCCATTTGTTTGGGCACAACAGCTAAAAGGACATTGTTGCCATAGGAAAGTTGCCATAAAAGAAACGGAAGACACACAGAAAACACAAGAGACAGAGAAATAATGAAGATATTCTAGGAAAAGTTATGAAATTAGCAATTTTTGAATATTTGTGTTTGAATTTTGTGGCATTTGGAAAACATCGATTGCTCAAAATCGATAGCTTTTCTATTGTTATCAGTGTTGGACATTTGGCAGCAAAGTGACAGGGTGACAGAACAATATTTGGGGGCCAAAACAAATACATTTGTCCTAGACAAGTGTGCGTTTTGGCCAAAGAAAAAAAAAACTTAGTAATAATCATTAGAAATTAGTCGAAAAAGCGCTATGTCTAGCGACGAAAGTAAACCTGGAGAATGCGAGAGTCCAGGTAGGAGTTTACAGACTGAATGGGATGCCCAGCAGATGGCGCCAGTTGAGGAGACAACGCAGCAGACCTGTGCAAGCAATCCTGTCCAATTGGAATTTTTGAATTTTCTGAAATCGCTGGACGAACAGCCCCCTGAAATAGGTGATGTGAGTAATGGCGATGATCATATGTCCTTTGATGAGCACGCCACTCGGAGCGAACTGGAAACGGACCTGATAACTAACCAGAGTAGCCTGATAACTGAAGGCAGTAACAACTTGTTGGATGAGTCTTTGCTTCCACAGGACCAGGAGCAGGAACAGGAACAGGAGTTGTCTGAACTGCCGCAGCTGCAGCAGATGCAAGAGTTGCAAAAGACCTTCCTCAAATATAATTTTACTCATAAGCTCCATCTAGCGGCCAGTAGCGAACAGGTGGCATTTATCAGCTGGTCTGCGGATGGCCAACTGTTGCAGCTGGATTATATAGGATTGCAGGAGCACCTGTGCAGTGCGTATAGCATGTTTCGTAGTCGCACTGTGATCCAGCTAGTACGTAAAATTCTAAAACTGGGATTTGAGCGTATGCCAGATCCAGAGCAGGAGCTGAATCTATGGCCTCAGTTGTACTTCCATCATGCCTTCTTTGTATCTGGTCAGCCGGAGCTGCTGTTGCTCCTGCCCACACCCCAGCCGCTAATGTCCAATACCAGTGTCCTTTCGGGACAAGAAGCTGATGAGCTGCAGTCTGGCAGAGATATGTTTTCCCAATCACCCCTGCATCTGGCGCGTTGTCGTTTCCATACCTTGTTAAATTACCACAATGATGTACAATTGCTTCAGGAACACGAACCCAACGCGGATCTGCTAGTGCCGCGCCGCGGACGCATCAGCAGCACTCGACAGCCGATGCAATCCCTGCCCGCTCCGCTGGCCGCCAAGCACATTAATCCTCGCGACTCCGTATTGCAATTTCAGACTGGACAAGTGCCGGAGTATGCTGGCTTCTATGGGGATGTGGAGCCATCCCTGATCAATGAGTTCTTTGCGGAGTTTTTGCCACGATACGGAGCCAGGACTACCGGCTACAAGGACGTTGTTGTCGATGGAAGCAAAGCGAATACATTTCAACAGAACTTGCCCATTGGTGTGATGTATTCAGACGATGAGGACTATACGGTGGACCCGGAAAACCAAGTAGCGGCTACATCACCAGCGAGGACAAGCAACGAATTCCTCTTAGAAGACGGTTCTAATACGCTGCCTGAAGACATCGAACTGGAGCAAGTTATGCAGGAGCTATGCGGCATTAACGTCGAGGGGGAAGAGGTGCTAATGCAGAAGGAACAGTCGCCTCCGCAACCAAAGCAGAAAAGAAAGAAACCAGCAAGGAAAAGTGCAATTACGAACGCAGAACTGGATCCAGATTCACTCCATGAGGTCAGTGGGGAGCACATTCTGCAGGCCTATGTGAATATTGAGCAGGATACCATTGGAGGCATTGTGAATTACCAGATTCACGTTGAAAAGGACAATAGCCAATTGGATTCTAAGAGCACTCGAAAGCGTCGTCGCTACGATCTGCGCAATTCTAAGCCGAAGCGTTCGCGTTAAGGACTATGTAAGGACTATGCCGGGAAAGTATGAATCCTCCATAGAATTTTATAATAAGAAACAAATTTACTCTAAGCTACTTTAAACTAACCACTAAAATGTTTGACCCAATTAGTCAGGATAAATAATAAATAAACCTTGACTTCTCTTTAGTTATCAGTAAGGTAGATATCTGAATAATTTCAAATAATATCAATGCATCTATATAGATCTATTACCATATTACTTTTTGCTGTGATACAAGTTGTGATACACTGGTGGAGTAACTGAAGCATTCGAGAATGAACACAATTATACAAAAAATAAATTAAATAGGACAAGATTGTGATTAAAATGTTTGTCGAAAATGTTTAATATTTTTCATAGGATTAATCATAGAAACTTCATATTAATAAGACTTTATTATTGTTTTTTTGTTTTGGTTCGTGACTTTTTCCGAACCATTCCAAAACTTTTTTCGAAAACATATACAAAAATAAAAGCAAATTGTTTATTTTACAAACCAATTCATTTTATTGACCTGGAGCATAAATTATGACCCAAACTTCAATAAAGTTATGGAACTTTGAAAAGATATTTGAAATATAAAACCAGACACAAAAAATTCTATTATTTTTAGTTCTGGTTGAATTTGGTTCACGAATGAACTCAAAAATCAAGTTCTGTTTAGAGCTTGAATCGGTTTGAATCCGTGCTTAGAAAGTAATATTTTTAAAATCAACGATTCATGCTTTTTTGAAAACAAAACAACAGATTGTTCTAAATAAAAATTAGTTTTAAATGTATTATTTAATCTAATGTATAACCAAAAATAGTGGTTCTGGTTGGGCTATTTTTTAGCAGTAACCCCACTGGTATAATTGAAAATCGGTTCAGATTAGAGAACCTGATCTTAATTTGATATGGGGAATTATTCTTAAACAATTTCGAAGCCTTCAGGGTTAGTTTTGCAGCCGAACCAATTATATTGCTTTGGTTCAGAGTCAGCTAATCTTTTCAAATGAAAATAGGTTCCAATCTAGCCTTAATTATACTTATCGCGGGGGATACTTTTATATATACTTTTATATATATCTAACCTGTAATACCCGTGGCTTAGTTAATGATTCCATATTTAGCTTCAAATACTGCCTAAAGTAGAGGGAAATAGATAGAGTATTATAAAACGAATGTCAGTGTGGGAACACAGAAATGTATTTTTTGATTTTAATGCTCTTTAATGTTGGCCATTCAATCAAAATAACTAAATGTATATGGGAGATACTGAAACGGTTATCAGCTTATCAGATCACACACGCCTTCACATCATTACGACACATGTTAAGAGGGCGGGGCGGGGCGGGGCAGGGCGGAGGCTATCAAAACTGAAACTGTAATATAATCTGACCGAAAATATCTTTGCATTTAACGCCCACAGAAACGAGCTGGTTGGTGCGGGAGGGGAGTGGAGAGGAGAGGAGAGGAGAGGGACAATCTGACAGGGGCACAATCAGTGCGATGTTTACAAGTTTTATGAGCCACCAAATAACAAGACGAACAACAGAAAACCGCAACAAGAACTACCGACTCGACCAGATCCGAAGTGAGGCCAATTTTAAAGCTCCTCCGAGCAGGTTGCGCCTGGTCGCCTGCTCGCCTGCTCGCTTGGTCGCTTGGTGGCTTTTGGCTTCGATTTCGCAAATAAAGTGAAAAGAAACCAAAAAAATTTTATTTTTATAAGACTCAGCGTGAGGCCAGACACGATTTTTATCGTCTTTAATTTGCTTTTTATTTGATATCATATTTCATGGCCTGTTCCAGCTTCCCTCCAAAAAAACAAAAGCAACAAAAGCAAGTGGCGTTTTTTTTTTCTTCATTTTGTTGTTGTTGTTTTTGGGACTCTCTCGGCTTTGAGTCGAGACGTCATAATGTCATAAAAATGTCACATACTTTTAATAACTTTATGACAGCTACAAAATCATAAACAAAACGCTCTGACAGAGACATTCACACAACAACAACAGAACAGCAGCAACAACAAAAGGACACACACACCGAGGCAAAGGACAGGGTCGGACAAAAGACAGATGCAAATGCTTGAGGCCAAGCAGGAGGAGGCTCTATCATTTGGGAGTCCCATCATAATGAGATGTGTCATGTCTGCCTTCCCAGAAACTGTGGAGGCTGCTTTTGCTGGAATCATTGAGCATCATTGGAGACTCCAATTATGAACATGACACATGATTATTAAATATGATGCTGATTTTGTGTGTGTGTGTTGAATGTGTGTGGAATATATGGAATATATTTATGAGAAATGTAAAATTAATACAAAAAACGTTCCATGAGATACTTCTAGATTATGCATGATGATTTGGATACCTTCGAATTAGGATTATATTTGGTTTTTATTAAGAAATGGCAAAGAAACTAAAGCTTATTCAAGGAAGGAAACATCCCTAATCCATCATATAAAATATGTTCCTAATGCTTTTCTTCAGATTTTCTTTAAATAAATTATTAAAAAATGTCATTGTACTAATTAGTTGTCTTTGAGGTTCGGTCATTGATTTATTGAAATATATTTTCTAAGTTGGAAATTTGAATATAAAAAATGTTTTCGATAATACATAGCTTGTTCATATGTTAAAATTTTCTCAATAAATTTAAATTAAAATTTAATAAAAAGATACCTAAAACAGGCGGTTCTAATCAGATGTCAATAGCTGTATTTCGGTATACATATTATTGATCAGGGTAAACAGCTGATTTGATGTAGATCTGTCCCTCTCTCTATCATCTGTATCTAATATTTAAATAAAGTTTTCTCTTTTCATTTGTGATACTTCTCGAAATAAGTAGACAGACTTAAAGCTAATATTTATAACTGTGCTGGCTGTTAATGTATTCTACTTGACTATATATGATATAGTCATCAAAATATGAAGAACAAAACTTAAAAAAAATAAGAAGTTAATTTTCGGACAAACAAGCTATAGCAGCTATAAAGTCAAATCTCGATCTTTTTGAGCACATATTTAATTCTTAAGTTTTATTGATTTATCTGCGGAAATTCGCAGCTTTTAAGCCTCTGGCAGCTAAGTTATATCCGACAGTTGGTTTTCCCTCAAATATGGATAATATTTCATATTTAATAGTTATATATCCCCAAGGATTTTGCTTCTAATACATAAATTAGTTATTTGAAGTGCTTCAGATCTCTCTCTCCATTCTATCAAAGTTCTTTCAACTTTGAAGTCATAAACCCATTTCCAGCTCTTCACCTTATATATTCCTAACTCTCTCTCTCTCTCCGCCTTTCTCTCTTTCTCTATCTCTATCTGAGACGCACTCTCCATATGCATTTCGATACCCAACCTCAGCTTTAATTTCAGCACATAAATTCGTTTTGCGACAAAGCGCAGTTTTAAATTATGAAGCCCCTCAACCAGAAATGAAGTCGACTCGTCGCATAATAATGAATCCACTGGAGAACTGGAAACAGGGAAGACAGACAGAGAGACAGACAGGCAGCGAGAATGAGAGAGGTAGGGAGCAAAAGTCGGACCCGTAGAGTTATTAAATGCCAAGTTATTTGTCGTTTAGCTGGAAATCCATGCAGGCCAGGCCAGGCGAGGCCAGCAGTACTTTAAGTTTAAGACAAGACTCCAAGAGTGCTTTATGGCTTTGAGTAGGAAATCTTTACGAGCATTGTTCCCTGGTCCCCAAAAAAAGTGAGACAAATTTATTGGCAACGTATAAATGCTTTTCTTTACGGCTTACAGTTTGAGTAGTTTTAATATGCAGTCGTAAACATTTTTAATGATCCATAGCGATCGTAAGACTATTTGCATATTTCGTTATACATCTAAACTTACATGTGAATATCTACGGCTAAACATGTGAAACTGAGGCAAAGGCGTACATTTGAGATTTGGTAATTAGTCTGTGCTCCGATGGGAAAGAGCTACAGTTGGACAAGATAAGTGGGTGTTCGGGTATTCGGAGTAGAGAAATTCAGAGCAATTTTGACAGACAAAGCTCACTGCTTAAAACTGAAAGAAGGCAAGGAACTCACTGTAACTATTAGTTTGAAAAATAGTCCAAATAATAAACACCTAAAAACTAGAAAATAATCTGTATCCATAATATACCCTAACTCACAGCCCTATATGTCCTAGGAGAAAGGAAAGGAAAGGTTATTAGGGCGGGGTTATCTTCGGTGCGCTGACTTCCCGATTTCAAATAAACATTTAAAATTGTTCAATTTATTTATTTGACCGATTATTCCTATGGCAGCTGTATGATAGTGTTCGAAAATAAAAAATAAAGAAATCGCATTTTTATGTTTAAATTTAAACAAGAGACAAGAGAAACAGAAAAGTTTTCCATACGACAACTATGAGAACGATTGTTCCTGTAGAAGTTCTATTATATAGTTGTCCGATCCGGCCTGTTTTGACTTATCTGCTGCCTGCAAAAAAAAGAATAGTCCATGCCGAATATCATTCACCTAGAGCAAAAATCAAGAGTCTAGTTTGCTTAGAAACAGACGGGCAGACAGACAGACGTGACTATATCGACTGGACTCATCATCCTGAGGAATAATTTATTTAATTTATGGGGTCGGAGTTACTTCCTTCAGCTCGCAGCTGGCGTAGATCAACAGCAGTCTAAGAAACTGCCGAATTTAAAGACATTTTAAAATAATTCACTCAGAATTTTCTGCATTTCTTACAATTAAACAGACGGACATTTAATAGGATAAGGCTAAATCGAATCAGCAGTTCATTCGAAGCAAAAAACGGGTTAGAGGTGACTTATCTTACATATGTTTTTTACTTCCGTAATTGTATCAGTATAAGGTTTGCTCTGGAAATCTCTCACCATCTATAGACTTGACTGCTTCTTCGATAATTCTTCTTCATCCCTGGATCACATATCTTTCGATTTTCTTCTTCTTTCTACTCTATTTCATTTCGAGCCTTAATTTGTTCTTTGTTCTTCCTTGCTACTATTTTTCCATCTCCTTTTTTCGCACGTGAATAGTAAAATATTCAAATATTTGAATCTTAATTATTATAATGTATTTTAATCTGTTTTTTACTCTGTTAGGTTAAGGAAAAAAATAAAATTATTATGGAACTGGAAGATTTTCAGACCAAGAAACAACAATAAAATAAAACCTAAGAGTTATCTACACATAAAATAAAATAGACGAGTAAACATTGACCCCAGATTAACGATATTTTTATTATGAATAATAATGTATATGTAATTTATTTATAATATTATTCAGCTTAATTTCCTTCAAGTCATTCAGACATTCATTGCTTTATATTCGAATTAGGGCCAATGAAAACTCAATGTGGAAGCCAAGTTAGTATGCAAATCTTTATACTGGAATAATTTGTTGGCTGTAACGGAAAGTTATGCTTATCGCGTTGCATTGCAACTTTAAAAACTCAGTTGCCACAAATATTTGGAGCAATTTATCTAGAAAGTACTAAAAAAACTTGCTCCTGTGAGTGTCCATGTCCGTTTGCCTGTGCGTGTCCTTGCCTGCTGGAGTATTTTTTATTTTTTGGGTTTTTGGGTTTTATGATTGCGCAAATGCAAAATGCATAACAATCTCAATTGCACAAAATATTTCGCATGCGGCGGCAGTTGAAATGCTCCAAATTGGGATTTATTTATGCTCGTACGAGAAGAGCAGGACGACTGCGGCCTCGTCCTGGACCAGTCGCGTCTCTGGCCCCATTTACTACTATGAAAAGTTGCATCGCACAATAAGCGAAATGGAGATGGAGATGGAGAAGGAGAAGGAGAGGGAAACGGAGCTGGAGCTGGAGATGGCTCCAAGCACGAAGGCAGCAGGTACGAGTAGCTAACCCACTTTCAAATTGCTTTTTTATTTGCCAATGGATACGGTTATGGCTGCCGTTACGGATATGGTTATAGATATCTTATGTGAGTGTTGCTGTGAGTGGTCTGCTGGGAAATGAGTGGCACGCAAATTGAGTCAAAGTAGTTTATGCAAAATTTGCTAATATTTTCAAATGCAGCTCCGAAAGTTTGCCTTCGCATTGCCTTGGGGGTTTCCCATTGTTGTAGTCAAAGTTTGACAGATGAGTTGCAGCCTTGGCCGGGATATGGAAGTGGTTGTGGTTGAAGTTAGGGTTGTGGCTACAACTGTGAAATTAGCTGGGCTAGTAATCCTCCTCGGGGTAGGGCATGCAGTGACAGGCATGCGGCGTGTTGGCTCCAATCCAGCTCAGATACTGATTCACTCGCGTGTAAACTCCTGGTGAATCGGGTCGGGCACATCCCGCTCCCCAGGAGACAATCCCGGCCAGCTGATATTGTCCCGGATGCTCATCGAATTGCACCTGCAACGGACCACCACTGTCTCCACTGCAGGCATCCTTGGAGCCTACACCCAGGTAGCCAGCACAGAGCATATTTTCGGTGATCAGGGCGGGGCTATAGCTGGAGTTACGACATTCAATTTGACTTAGGACAAGGACTTCTACTTCCTGTTTGGTGCGGAAGAAAATGGGGTAAAAGGGTTAACTACGAAGTGCACTAGGAAGGAATCAGGAGGAGAGTATAAAGGATCGACAGAAAGACCTTTTAAGAAGTGCTGAATATCAGTCAGTGAGGATGAATTTAAGAAAGGGTTTGAGTGTAAGAGAAAGTGCCATAGAGACGTTGAAAGAACAACAAAATGGAATTGAGAAGAATATAAAGAAAGAAATCTTCCAACGAAAGGAGAAGAGGTTCTGCATAAGTGAGAAAGAAGACAAGAAATTACGAAAAGTCTTTGTAGAATTGCAGGAAAGTAGAAGTTTTCAAGTTCGATCACAAACAGATTACCTGTAGGGTATCCGTTGCGAATCCTCCCTCACGTTGAGCACCCCAACCCGTCACAATGGCCAACTCCCCATCAAAACTGGCACTGGAGACGGGCATACAAATGGGTCGCATATGTCCCTCGAAGCTTATGGGCTGATCCAACCTTATCAAGGCAATATCATTATCGAAACTGCGTGGATTATACAGCTCATGGGTCTTCACATGCGTGGCACGACGTTGCACCACCAGAGCATCGCTATCACTGCGATTGTGCTCCAGTAATCTCAGGGTAATATACTCCGGTGGCACTCCCTCCACGCAGTGAGCTGCTGTGAGCACGTACAGATCATTGATCAGTGAACCGGCACAGTAGAAACGCTCAAGTAGCAGCACCACAGCCATCCAGGGATACTGATGACGTCGCGTCTCCTGCCCTCCAACGATCTTACGCAGCGTGTTAATAAAACCACAGCGGCAACTGCTGCATTCCCGTTCGATTGGATAGCTCGGCAGTGGCTCAGTTATTTCACCTACAGTAGGCGTTGTGCTCATGGTGGTTGGGGCGGGAGTAGAGGTGCTCGCATTTGGCCGCAAGATCATAGCCAACCACTGGAAGAAGCTGCCCTGTCCCACCAAGACGTGCACCGCAGGCGACCAAGCTGGCTCACACATAGAACCGAAGAGTAGACTGCCGAATGCAACGATGCAGATGAACTGCAATCTCATCTTGTTGATCTCGAAATAGCAACTGAACAATAAAACAATGGCATCCAAACGTACTCTGCAGATTCGTTTCAATTGTAAATCCTGTTTCTACTTTCACTGTTAATCACGCTATTCTTTAGCATCGTTTTCCTCCTGACCAGTTTGCTTCCCATTAACCTGTCGCCCCAGACTGGCAGGTGCCAACTTTTCACATTGGCAACGATTTTCCACACTGCTGCTCAAATTAATTCATGAAATGCTCACCCGGTAAAGAGTAAACGTTTTAGTAGCTCCAGGCTCACCAACATCATCCACTTGCCAGCCATGTGGGGCCTGGAAAGTGTTTATATTCACGGGCACACATTCATTGGGCACATATTTCATGACTTTTTAATCAAAATTATAAATTCTCCCTCTGCTAAATACTGAATCTTGTGTGGCTTTCAACAGTTCCATGCAACAAATATTGTACCTCATCCAATATTTTCGAAAAATTTAAATATAAAGGAAAGTTTACTGAAAAAATCACAATACTCTTACATTTTATAATTTTTATAATATTAGTACAATCCCTCAGTTGGAAAGAAATAAAATCTAGATTTCAATTTAAAATTGATTAAAAATATTCCCAAATATTCAAATCTTTCAATCATATGAATAAAAACTGGAGCCTTGAAGATTGGTTTCAAAACTATCTTTAAGCAAACCGTCTATAAAATGAATCTCCAATTCTCTCCAAAGAAACTCGAATAATGCTGTCAGCTGCAATAGTTTATTCTTGGAATTTTAATCAATTTCCCTATTGCAATCAAGATTTTAAAAATCTAAAAATTTGATGATTCATTTAACTTGTCTGTGTCAAATATTATGCAAATGGAATGCTCTCTTAATAACTCCCAGACGGTCTCGGGCCCATTCTAAGTTTTGTAGTCCCATAGAGAGCTCCCCCTCCGCATAGACACAGGCAGTTGCCACTTGTCATTTAGGCCTTTGTAAGCTGGCACAATAATCTCTAATAGGCTTAGCATGAAATATTGACGCTTAGTGGACGCTTAGTGTTGCCAAATAGAGCTCTGAAAATGTTGTTTCTTATTTTTTTGGGAGTCAGTCAGTTTGTTTGTCCGTCTGGCTGTCGTAATGAGCCGCTTTCCTGAAAATTAGTGAAAGCAGTTTAATAATAATTTTCTTACTAAGCCTCTTATTGGATACAGTTGCCGGAATGTTGGGCTGGGCCTGGGCCTGGGTCTGGGCCAAGTTTGAAAAGTTTTTGTCATAGCTAGTTGGGGGTGTAGACTAATTGAATTTGGAGAGAAAAAGGGCGACAAAAGCGAATGATCCATAAACCGAGTCAACTGTTGATCGGAAACCCATTGAACCTTGACGCTGCTTCAATTGTGTTGACACGCCCACAACCCGTCACTGTTACGCTTCAACACCCAAACTGGAACTCCAAAACTGGGACTGTCCGGAGAGTTTCATGGTCTCTGGGCTTCTACATTTTTATTTTAATTTAATGAGCTACATTTGAGGCGTTGGTGCTCTGACGAGCGGCTGGGCAAGGGGAACGGTCAGCAATAAAAATGCCCGTAAATTGTCCAATTATATAAAGTTCAAGCCGCTCTCCCAGCAACGTCTCCAATGCGTAGGCTGCTCCACAGGTAGTAGTAGTAGTAGCTCCAGTAGCTGGCCGAGACTTAGAGCAGCATGTTTCTGTCGCCGACGCTGTCACTTTGATATTTCTTTTCCTTAATTGATATTTATGGAAATGGATGCTGTTCGAAAGTGGAGCAGCCATCTGTGAGATTTACCTACGTGCCCATGTGCCACTGTACCACTCTACCACTGGGCCGCTGTGGCAAGGGCAGCTCATTAAGTTGGTCTGCTGCAATGCCAAACGAACTGCCAGGGTCCAATGAGACTAGCTGTTCCACAGTAGCTCTTAGCCCACAAATCTTGAAGCTGCCTCTGCACTGCGGTCAGCCAGCAAAACTCTTGAACTTGCCTGGGCAACAAAGTAATCTTAATAATCCCAGTTGCCACAGTGACCATCGCATCGAGTTTTGCACTTGACTAAGAAATATTGCTTAATTGCAGATGATGTAATAAACTTTGGCCAAGAGGCCAAAAGTTTCTGAATCAAGTTTTGTGGTCTCATTTAGAAATGCCGCATTTGAGTGCATAAACTGTGGCTAAAATATTGAGGCTGATTGTGAAGCAGCATTGCCAAAACTACTCCTAAAAGAACCACAAAAGTACAAAATTAATATAAATACAAATAAAATTAAATGATGAACCTTACCTAAAGAGTAAGAGGTCTGCAAAATGCCTTTAATGCCTGTTAATACCCTACAAAAAAATACTTTCATTAATAACTTTTGTGTTTATTACCCGATCTGGATGAGATTTGGCATGCAAAGGAAATGTTGCTAACAAATTTGAATGTGCATATTTTTTGGCTAGGGAAGGGTATCCATGAGTTTGACATTCCTTAAAGTATGCGTTTAAAATATTGCCTAAAATGCGTAGGATTTATTTTTAGACATGTTAAATAACCAACGAAATAATAAAGCATGTAGTGCGGTTTCTTTTGCCTCTCCCAACTGCATTTTTGTGATGTTTAACATGCGTTCGGGCTGGCTGCCTGTTTGCTGTTGGCCTGTTTCACTGTTGGCTTCTTTATCTTGACAGCATCGGGCTTTAAAATACACGTATAAATAGTAGGGGCTACAAATGTACAAACATTCCGACAGTTCCTCGAACAACTTCAGGCTGCGAGGGGGTGCGAGGAGGTGAAGAGGGGACGCACAATTGCAAAAGCGGCAACAACTTTTAATTAAAAGCAACATTTTCACAGTCCGCAGCAACAAGCTTATTAACAGTTACTTTTTGCGGCTTAAATCTCTGACTGTAGCCTCTATCTGTATCTGTGTGTGCGTGTGCATATATATATATATATATATATATATATATATTTGTATCTGTGTGTGTCTGGCATTTAGCCGCAGCAAAAACTGTCAATTGATAAACAAGTCAACTGTCACTTAGCCTCGTATTGATAGCCCCTTATCGAGCCGAAAGCAGCGAAGCAAACGGCCAACGCTAATCAGACAGAGTCTCCCCAACGCTGAGAGGTGTCCCAGCACCAGCTCCGAGTCCAGATCTGCTGTGTCCTGCCTGGCCAGTTGCCAGTTGCCACTTGCTGCTCCACTGCTCGGCTGCTGCGCTGGAGGCGATGGCGATAAGGCAGCGACACATGTCACAAGTTGTATTTTCTTGCGAGTTATTCTCTCATTTTCTTGTTGTTTGTTTGCTTGTTGCTTGTTGCTTGTTTTCCTCCATTTATATTATTTTTAATCAAAAGTGGAAATTAAACGCGGCTAATGAAGATTTTAATTGCGTGCCATGAAATTCAGTTGCATGTGGGCAGCCAGCTTTGAATACTGAACGAATACTGTGAATAGTACGAGTATTTCTGAATACATTCATGTTCGACTTGGGGCCAACATGAACAGAGTTGTTTGCTGCATTTGTCACGCAATCCTCGCCCAGGCTCAAACCCAAAGGCAACTTTTACTACTCTCAGAAACTCCCATTCTGAACTAGTTCCCAGCCGCTGATAATGTAAGCTGCTTAGGTTTTCAGGTATGAATTGCGAGTATTTGGCTGGCTGATTGGCTGCATTTTGCATGCCGTTTATGACAGTTTTTCATAGGCTTAAATCATGTACGATGTGGGCTTTTGGCTTGGCTCCAAGAAAAAACTGCGTTTGGGCCGACTCATTAGGCGGATTAGTCCCAAATATATTTGACAGCTTCGTGGCGAATTCGAAAGTACATTTTGAAATTCTCATACTAATTGACAGTAACAAGCAATAATGATTCTTTCTTATATCAAGCTTTCCTAATGTGATTCTACTACGAAATATATTCTACTCTATGGTATGCATCCTTTTCTATTTGGAACTATTTATTTAATCTAGAAACATCTTACTAATTTCCCATACTAATTTTAGATACCCTATCTCTAATGCGGTATAGACAAAAGTATTTACATTTTAGATACTCGCATATATTTATATCTAATCAATTTCCTGAGATAGGAAAGGAGAATTCATGTTGTTGATTCTAAAATGATCTTAATGAAAGTGAAAATGATGAGATGCTTCACTCTACCTGAAACGAAGTTTCGGAGATGGATGAACTACACTCAAAAGGCACAGCATATAGTCAAACACCTAACCGTTTTTGAAACAAATAAAATAAATATTTAAAATATTAGTAATGTATTGATAACTATACACAGATAGAGATATAAATTGGAATGAATCAAAAATCAAAATTGGAGAAATGAAAGTATATTTTGTGTTTGCTCCCTGAGTTAGACTCTTTGAATTCAGAGTGAAAGGGTATACTATCTTCGGTAGGATGAAGATAGTTTTCCTTTTTTCTTCTTAGATAAGCTATTCGATTAAACTTACCAGTTAGACATAAGACATACTGGCCAAAAATGATTGTAATCAGACTAATATGTATCTAAAAATTTGTATTAAATGCATCATTTATATCCATTGTTCCATCCATCATATATCTTATGCAGGAACAATAGATACAAATGCCGTAAATATCGCTTTTCTATACTAATTATTATCCAATGTATATAAATGTAAGTTGGATTATATTCCCTACCCCTATTTTTGGGGTATAGGGTATTTGATAGTCGACCTAGCTCGACCTTAGCAGAATTGTCTTTGCTGCAGGGAGAGAGGAAAAGCGCTCACTTATTGCCCGTTTAACATAAAAACCCACTCCGGGAAACAGAAAGGAAATGTGAAAAATGTCACGCTTCATTTGTGTAACCCGTTCAAACGGACAAACGGACACCTGGCCCAAGCCAAGTGAAAAGAACTGTCAATAGAACGAATGACAGAGAAAAAGAAGACGGACAGACAGACAGACAGACAGACAGACGGAGAGGGACAGAAAAAAACAACACGGCACACAAATTTCGTGATAGACATTGAAACAAATAGAATCGGACAGATCGATTAGGCATACAAATGTGCAATTAGAACTCGAATGGGAAGTGGAAATGGAATGTGGATTGTGGAATGCGGAATGTGAATAGTTCCCTTGACAGTCCTGGACTGTACTGTATACAAATGAGATATATGACGATGATGTTAATTTGCTACCCTTTGCCCAGTAGAGCGTTACAGATGACAGCAAAGGGTGGGGAAAGAGAGAGGGAGCGAGAGAGAGCGATGACAGAGGAGGAAGCGTTACAAAGAGCTAACGAGCCATACAAAGGAGTCCCGTAATACTGCTGGAAAAACAGAGAAATGGATACTTTACCTGGGTGGCTTTCCGTTTGGCAGTTTTCCAGCGCTTTTCTAGTCTTTAATTGAATTAAATTTTCAGTAATTTCGGTTATTTATCTGCCATTTGTTTGACCAGCGTCCACCACAAATTTCAATAATTACGAGCAGTTTTTAATTACACTGCACACTGTACATTGCCGGGGGGGGGGAGGAGGTGTCATATGCTCGTATTTTACAGTAGACATTTAATTATTATTTATGATTGTTTAGCATTTTTCTGAAATTGATTTATGTGGTTTTCTCGTGCAACGCCGGTCAGTTTATTAATTTGTTAAGCCTGCGGCAGTTTTGTGGGTTCGGGTTCGGGTTCCACCTCGCCCCACTTCCAAGCCAGATCCGGTCCTCCCCCCGACTCGGGGCTATGGGCCTGTCATGTCGCGGGCCCATTACAATTACATATTAATTAATAACAATTTTTCGGGGTGTTAATGCGTGCTTAATAAAAGTTCTTATTAAAATTTTGATTGCCAGCACAAATGATATGTTGGCTGTTTATTGGTTCAATCGGTTATTGGTCGATTTAAATGGAGTATCAAAGCGAGGAGTGATATAATCGCCTCTGAGGAAAGTAGAATATTTTACTGGTTTATTGACCATTATCCGGTTTACTTGCATTCGATCTGCTAACCATCCATCAAGTCACTTTGGCCAGAACATAAATTCTTAGCTTCAATCAAAGCATTTCCTGCTTTCGCCAGGCTTCAAGCCTTCAAGCAACCCCTCAGCATCCCTTCAAAAAAGGGGGAGGGGGAAGAAAACAGCAAGCTCGAACACAATGCAAACAACGGACCGAATGAGCAACGCCTGCGTGAAAAATGCAAATCAATTCAATTAAAACAACAAGAGCAACATGTAGGCAACAGCAACAGCCACAGCTAAAACTACAGCAATGCCAAGACGCATACCTCAATGCCACAGCCGCAAGGTACAACAGCAAAAGCAACAGCAACGGCAACGGGAACAGCAACTTGAGGCATGTTGCAAAAGTCAGCAAAGGCAACAGCAAAGCAACAAAAGCATGCGGACCATAAAGATCCCGCGTAGAGCCGTTGTTTCTGACAACAGCTAAACAACAACTGCAGCAATAACAACAACAACAACAACAACAACACACATGCCACAAAAGTGTTGCAGTTACAAGAATTTTAATCAAGCGTTTAACACTAAACGCGCCACAGCCACAGCCACGACGACGACGTCGACGTCTGCGCAGACGCATAAACAATTTTCCAATTGTTGCAGTTGTTGTTGTTGCTGTTGTTGCTGACGTTGTTGCGCCTTTATTGGGGCTTTGTGTTGTTGCTTTTGTGTTGCATAAATTAACTTGCCGCTTGTCTAGGCTGCAACTGCGCCTGCGCCTGCGCCTCAGCCTGAGCCTGCGCCTCAGCCTAAGCCTGCGCCTGGGTCTGGGCCTGCGTGGCACGATCCCAAGCCCGTTCTCCCCTTCTCCGCCTGCTCCTGACCCTGTTTCGGTTGGCCTTTGGTTTGTTGTGCCGGTTTTTGCTTTTCGCTTGGACAAATTTAAATTTGCATGACAGTCGCACATTGATCATGGTATGCTGCCCAGCTACGAGTATATGCCGGGCTTGTCTGCTCTCTGGCTGTCTCACAGATTCGCAGGATATCCAACTGTGCCAAGTTGCAACGCATTTTCAATTAACCAAAACATACCAGCCACATCCAGTGGAATGACATTTCGAATGTTGCCGCATTTGAATTTGGACTGAACAATTCGGGCTAGCTGTGACAGTCCACTTAAGGCGCCGCTGTAAAAATCCGCCCAAAAGCCCAATAAAAACCATTCAATAAATCACAACAAATTAACATAAATCTTGCCAGTCTGTCGACGCAACTGTTTGGGGCAACTCCAAGTTGCTGCCCCTCCCGCTGGCCCTCCCGCTGCCAATGCTGCCGCTGCATCTGTTGATGATGATGATGTCGATCGTAAATCCTGAGAATTTTGACAAATGTACAAATGCTTCCTCAAAATGGGCAATAAAAAATTAAAAAACAAAAAAAATCATAAAAATTGTTTATGAATATGTATCATGTATAACACACACACACACTCACCCACACAAGGCCAACAAAAGGCCACAAAATCTTTATTGCATATTCAAAAAGCAAAGAAAAAAAAAACCATGAAGAGAACTCTAAAATCTGATGTTAGTCGCAGAATAAATACTCTTAAAAAAATGGAACTTGATAATTCCAGAATTCCAGATTCTTTTTTAAGTATTTCCAGGTCATAAATGAATAGCACTTTCTAAGATTTATTTAATAAATGAATTATTCATCTAAATAAAATAATGTTATAATATAAATGAAACATTGAAGACCAGTATTATTATAATTCTATTTATCATGCAGAGAAAAGTATTAAGTCAGGTTAACTTTAAATATCTGGCCATGGGAAATAGTTAACAATTTCGCTTGGAGAATAAAAGGACCCATTTCGAATACTCTTTGAAAGAGTATTTCAAGACATGAAGCAGAATTCTAACACAACAGATGCAGCGCTGCTCACATGACACAAATAGCGCACAGAATGTATCTTTTAGAAGGCAAAATGAGTGCCATAAATGTGAACAAAGACACTCAGAAAGCGGCCCAGACCATGAGCGGAGAAGAAGGCAGACAGGGGAAGTGGGAGTGGAACTGGATGCCTTCATATACTCCAAAGATACCCCCAAAGGGAGGGCCGCCCCGCATAAAGCACATGTCTGCAAAGTGTTAATGTGAATTTATGATGCATTACGCGGTGGCGTTGGATGTGGATATGGAGCTGGAGCTGGAGCTGGAGATGCTGCTGGTCGCCTCCAGTAGTTGGAGGAGCCACTCAACTGTCATCGGGGCTTTGAGATTTTTTCTAGTCGCCTAATGAAAAACAGATTTGGAAAGTTTTTATGTTATTAAGTAGTTTTTATGGCAAAACACCCGTTGGGAAAATGAGTGCAAAAAGTAGTAAAAGTTATGCAAGATTCTTTTAGTGCTTTGAAAATAAACCAAAAACGAATTAAGATCAAAGACACTTTTCCTTAAACGACCAGATTAAAGCCAGGTATTATTTCTGCATAGATGTGCTGCACCAGTGGAAGTAGGAGAAACAGAGGGGAGCCGGCTCGATCCGGCTGTTAATATCGATCAGTGCTGTTAGCTGAATATCCAATCCTCAGAATTCCAAAGTGTTACAACACTCAAGATATAATTACAACGCCTTTGACCACCCACAAAACAATCTCGGCACTCAACGGCTGGCACACCCCTCGCCGTTGACACCCCCTTTTGACTTGACACGCCCATTGCTTAATTGAAACCGCGTGCGGCGGAACTTGGGTTTCCAAATATGGTTCAAATGGATGCAACAAAGGGGCACGTGAGCTACTAAGTTGCAGGCGAGAGCAGCACTGCACGGAACATTACAAATAAATTAAATTATGGACACGCCGACGCCTCATCCAATGCGACTAATAAACTTTCAATTAATGCAGCCCAAAAATACACACACTGCTTGGAGGGAGGATCCGAAATTGGAGGCGTTTGTGTGTGCAACACCCATCAAAATGTGGCAAGGTGTGGCTTGTGGCATTGGCACGGAAGGGCATCGCTTTGGGAGATGTGCACAAATAAAAACAATTTGCTTCACTTCAAAATGAGTTGGGAAGATGAAGGTATCCTCCGGAGGGGGCGCCTCACTGGTGCTGACAGCTTCGCTTGGTGGGCGCATAATTTATGCAGTTCCAGTTTCAATTTCGAGACTCTTTATTTGTTTGTTGCACACGCAAGGGGCATGACGAATTTCTAGGCGCTGCTTTGAAGTCAGAAACTTTTTGCCAAAACTTCTCCCTTGACTTCCCCCTTCAGCATCAGCTTCATCTAAATCTGACTCGTTCCAGTTGGAGTTGGAGTGTCTGTGACTCTGTCTCTGTCTCTGTGTAGCTCGTAAATAAAATCGTAAATTGCCATTTTGTTTTATTGTTTAACCGACAGTTTTTATTGAGCTCGTTTTGTCGGCATTCGGTTTTAGTGCGCGACATTTTCTCCTCTCAGCTCCCTCGATTCACCCCCCTTCCTCTTTACCTGGTTTTGGGACTGCTCTTAACTCATTCGGCGGATGCAAAAGTTGTCATTGCTTGTCGCCGTTGTTGAGGCCGGAACAAGTCCGTTAATGAGCCATAAACTTGTGCACAAACACCTCTAGCGATTGACCCAAAAATTGCTCTGAAATGGGTTTTTCAAAATTATTTTAGCAGGCGTTAAGCGTTCTTTCTCAAATGTAGACATAATCTTTTTCCACCTCGAGCTCTAATCCCAGAATCCATTCATATCCATCTGCCTGTTAACATACGAAAAAAGTTGCTCCAAAGCTCCAAAATGAAGGAAGAGGAAAAGCTTGGGATTCGGTTCGCGAACCGCTTTAATGTGACTCTGAAGTTGTTCAGGGTTTGAGCTGGGTCTTCGTTAACTTTAAATAAAAGAACTAATTCAGTCTTAGCCTCTTTAGTATTTCGAATTGAACGTCATTTATGGGTTATTTTGAAGTACGATTCATAGTCTGTTTTAAAAGTCCCGAAAACACCGAGAAGAACTGATTCATATTGGTTCGAACCGGTTAAAAATATGATTGTTATTAGTTATTGCCTGCTTGCTACGGGAAAAGTGTTTAAAATTATAAATAAACTTGATGTTTACAGAAACCCTCAAAGTCTTGAAGTTCCAAGCGTTCATATCCGCTGACGGACCGACGGACATAGAGACGTACATGTCGACTGGTGTTCATAAACAAATATGTATATTTAATTTAAAGGGTCTTAGATAACTTCTGCCATTTCCGACGCAAAAGAGGGATCCAAAGGTATAATAAATATAAAGTTTTACTAATTTTGCTCAGTTTTTATAGGGTTGGATCATTGTCCGGTACAAAAACCTTAACAGTTTATAGCTACAGGTTCGAATATGCTTCTTTCAGTTACCTTGTATTGTATATATTATATATTATATTTGTATATATTTATATGTATATTTGTATATGTTAAGAAAATGTTGGGGCACAATCAGATCTGGATCAGGGTATTTCCTAGTCGAAAAGAAGATGCTCGAGTTGAGCATCTTTATCTATTTGACACGAAGTTCCTGCACTTTGTCACATTATTCCTTCAGTTGGTCAGCTTTAGTCAGCACTCAAATGACAATCTCTATCTGGCACTTAATGTCTTTCGTTTTCTGTGAATAATTTAAGAACAGGTCGCAAAAATATCCGTAAATACGAGAATATATCCATGAGATGTGGCATATATCAAAAGTGCTAATGCGACCGGTACAAATTGTGCTGGCTGCTCCTTTAAAAGACCATAAAAGAGAACCACGCGAACTAATCACGCAATAAATGAACGCTCATCAATTCATGGACAGTCCGGTTGGTTCGGTTGGTTAGTTTGGTCGGTTCAGTTGGCTTGGAGAAGGTTGGTGAACGGTTCGCGCTGACTAAAGCAAAGCCAAAGCCAAAGCAGCCCCAAATGAGCAACAGCAAAAGCAATAAAATTTATGTTAAGTAGCGCGGCCATAAATAGCTAAGGGCCAAATAGGATGGGATGCTAGAGAATAGAATGGTCTGCGACATGGACGACGACAACAAGGGACAGAGAGAGGGAGCGAGAGAGATAGATGGGAGGGAGACCGACCTGGCCTTGACAAAGGCAAAAACTGAATCGTGGAATGATAAATGTCAAAGCAAATGACATAAATAATCGAATCGAAGCGCAACGTAGTCGAGCATGAAAGCGATGCTGTAAGGGGCAGGAGGAGATAGGAGTGCTGCCTACTATGTGGCTATCATCGTCATCATCATCATCATTGGCTAGACTGGTGATGGGATCCATAAAAAATCCTTTAACCAACGCCAAGTGTGGTCCATGGGGCACGAGAACAAGCACGAGCCGAACGTTGAGCAGGCGACTTCAATTATTGATAGATTATTTACTGTCAGTCAGGCAATGACATTGCCCATTGCCCATTGCCCATTGCCCAATGCTGAATGCCCATTGTGCCTGGCAGTTCCAGGAAATGCAGTCATCGTCATACTCCTCATCGTCAACGCCGTCTTTGACTTTGCTTCGTACGCGACTTACATTAATCATCAACTGTACTGAACTCCACTCCACAACTCTTTCCTCCTCCATCCTGATAGACGCTGTCTCTCAGCTCTGTGCGTGTTTCATTACTCAAAGCTGTGGGCAATTTGTAATTCTTTTTGCTCATATTCCATTATGAGGCTCAAGGCTTCGCTGCATTCATCATATAAACCCATCAGGATGGTCTCAGAACCCATATTACAATCGTAACTTAATCAAAGCTCAAAGTTTGTATAGTTCTAATATGCCTAGAAAGCTCTATAAAATTGAATACCATAGAGTGCTCCGGTTGCTTCTAAAAATTGATTCTATGTTAAGGGCAGTGTGTTCCAGCTTATTCAAAATTGAATAACTGACAAATCAGAGACTTGAACTTCAATGGAATAATTATATTCACTTGCAGAGGGATAGAGAGAGAGAGACTGACAGAATGTCAGCTTAGTTACCTAAGGGGCCACCTATGAAGAGTGAAGTCCACATATTCCAGATCTGCTCGTAGTTAATTGAAAATTACTTACCAGCAATTTAGCCATGGGCCATCATACTTGTCCAGGCGGCGGAGAGGTAAGTAGTTGAGTGTAGCTCTGACATGGCTCACTTGACTCATAGCCCGCAGAGGCAGGTGAGTGGACTGACTCCCAGAACCAGTTAACAGCCATGATTCATGAGCATGCAAAAATGTGGAGGAATCAACACAGTTAGCAGCAGAGGTGCACAGGGTAAACACTGAAAAAAAAAAAGAAAGTACCGATGCCAAAATCAGGCCAAGGCACGCATGTCAATCACTCAAATGCAGTTTGGCATCAAGCACTGATTTCCTGGAAATTATTGATGAATGAGCTGTAGGTTCTGCCTGGAACAATAGCTGATGCCAAAAAAAAAAAAAAAAACACAAAAAACAACATTCACCGAAATCCATGCTAGTCAGAAACCTGATGACTTCATGTATGGAAGAGAACTGGTCAAACAGAACTAATGGTTTGGCTGTGCCGGTAGGCTATTTAGGAAAGTTGCCAAGTCAGAGCCCACAATTAAGATGGCCGGATCTGCCGGAGGATTTGAGCAGTGTTTGCGATGGTTTCCATTAATTCAAGTCGCCCCCCTGCCGTCAAATGCAAATGATGCACATGCTCCAAGCTCGCAACTTGCCCAGTCACAGTCCCAGCCTCAGTCTCAGTCACAAATCGATGCGTAATTAATTGGCCAGGCTACTTTCGCATGCCGCATGCAATTAAAATTCATATGCCTTGGCCCAAGTTCAATATATGTATACACTGCCTTAGCCTTAGACTTGGACTTAGACAACTTGCTTTCAGCAACGACTCCAGACTTCAATTTTCTCGCTGGGCAGCAGCTCCCAGCGCCACATGTGGCATTCTGGCCATATGTTTGCCAAAGCTTCCTCTTGACTTGGTTCTCTCTTGACTCGTGGTCAACATCTTTCAGCTGGCTCTGGGACTTGTTTTGATCGCTGCCTGTTCGATGGTGTGTGGGCTTTAGGGCAGTCCAGGGACAGGTTGAGCAGAGACGAGTGGGGAGGAGCATTGAAAATATATGGTCCGTTGATTACCGCTTGCTGTGATTTTTGATTATGCAGTTTTCTTTCGTTTTCTTTTTCATTTTTGCATATGTAATTTTTATTTTTTTTTTTTGCAACGACCTGGCCAAGGACTTTGTTGCACAGTTGAAACGTGTTCAATTTAATATGTGAAGCAAATCGTTGATAAGCTCTCAGCTGGGTAATAAATGCGTGCGTGAGATATTTAAAGGTCTTCAGTATCTTCAGAGCCCGCAGACTGCATTCATAGTTTGCATATTTATTTTTATAATATTTTTCGAGTGATGTAGATACACTCGACTGGAGCAGATACTCTCTATCCAGCTCTAAACTTTTGTAGAATAGATGTAGATTACTGAATTTTAAGTGCTATTATTCATTGGGGTTTTTCATTATTATTATAAAATGTAAAGGGTATAAGAAATCTCTTCAAATAAAACTTATACTCTCTGCAAGGGTATATCAACCTGGCGAAGCGTTTGGTATGGGAAAAATTGATCTCTGATAGACGAGTATGCCGTGTATTAAGTAAACTCTGGATAAAACAAGCTGTTAGTAGGATAACCATGTATACATTATACAAGTCTTTTTACCAATTTTCAGTAATAAAAGTTTGCATATCTCAAATATTTACTACTTACATATATATGTGTATATATATATATATATATATTCACGAGCATAAGTCTCTTACAATCACTTCTCTTTCTCTGCCTCTCAGTTTTAGATAATTAGTTTACTTCACAAAATCTGTGAGAAATACTATATATTCTCTACCTTGAATGAGCAGTGAATGTAATGCCACTTCTCTTGCAGTTACTTAGTTTTAGGAGATATTATTTTATCTTATCTTTTAAAAAATATCAACCCATTCTCTATAGTCTCAATATACGAATAATTTGTTAGTCATGGCTCCATAAAACTCTATAGAAACTTCCATTTTAAGCTCAATAAAAACAGTGCCCCAAGCATAATTCAGAGGCGGCTTTGTTAAGCGATTAAGTCCAAATAATAGAGTCAATTAAGCAAAGTAGACAACTCAATAGGCCTGAAAGTCATGCTTTTTGGACAGGGGGAAAGAAAAATGAGTGTAGATAAATTACATGAAACGCTTTGGAGCAACAAGTTTCAAACGCCTCGAATTTCAATAAAAGAAATAAAACAAAAAACAACAAAGAAATTCAGAATTGAACAGGAAAAATACAAATCCAACCGCAAAATGTACAATGACATCATTTGGCATCAGTGTCAACTTTTTCTTCTCTTTTATTTTTTTTCTTGTTGGCCCCAAAAAGGTCGCAGGCCACAAAGAGAGAAAAATAATGAGAGAGAGGGGGTTAGAAGAGACAAGAAGCGGCTAAGAGCTACATAGAGCCAATCAATTATGAGACAGCGAAATGGCTAAAAGGTAGCTCTTGTAAAAAGCTGGCCAAGTTCAAATAAAAAACAGTCAATAAAGAATTTTTTTGGTTTGTTTTCTTGCTGCTTCTATTTTGATGTATTGCCACAATTTGTTAGCCTAGCGAACGCTTTAGATACGGGAAATTACCTACATGCTGTGCGCGGATCGTACAAATTAATTAAATGCCTACATGCGCCCAAGCGTCCGTAAAAGCCTACTCAACTCACAAGGCCTAAAGACTAAAGACCAAAGACCACAGACTAAAGAAGATCGACTGCGGAACGAACCTAAACACAATTTGATTGTTCAGTTTATTCCTACTGCTGTTTTTACGGTTCATTTAGAGGGGGTCGCAGCCTCAGCAGCTGATGTGATACCATAATAAATAGTTCGTGGACCGCATGTGGCTAAAAGGCCTTCCTGTGGGCAGGGTGTCTGAAATAAGATACATAGATACATTATTTGTATAGCATGAAACAATATGGGGCCTAAAGCTGGTATAATTTTAATGGAACTGCTTGCTTTATGCTTAAAGCCATAATTAATATTGGAATATCCACATGAAATATAAATTTATTAAAAATGAAATGATGCATAGCATTCTCAGTATTTATAATAAGTAGCCAGAGGATGGGTAAAAAGTAGGTTCATCCATCAACCAAAGCATCGCCGACTATTTAAAGCAGTGGTGCAATTTTTTCAATTTACAAAACTATTTGGCTTTTGGATTGTGCAGACCCTAAAATCAAGCTTCAATTTAGTGTCTGGGTTAGGTTTTCCCTAACTATCTGGCCCGAAGGCTGGCCCATTCCTTTATACGGGAAATATCCAGAAATAAACAGCTAACCTACGAAGAGGGCGTTCTAATACTAAATACGTTTAGACTAATGTCAATTGTCTGCAATCCCAAAATTATTCGAAAAAATTGTAACATCAACTTTGCAGCACCTCTGTAAGTCGATAATTTCCCCTTTTCAACATGGCTTTATTAAGAGTCGGTCTACCACGACTAATCTGCTTGAATTCACATCATTGGTGAATGATGCATTCCTAAGTAGAATGCAAACAGATGTCATTTATACTGATTTCAGTAAAGCATTTGACTCTGTAAATCATGATCTTTTAATCTTCAAGCTAGATCGAATTGGATTCCCCCCACACTTCTGACTTGGATTTCCTCTTATTTAAAAAACAGCACCCAAAGAGTTCTGTTGAGATCCGAAATTTCTAAACCCGTATTTGTTACTTCGGGTGTGCCGCAAGGTAGTCACCTTGGTCCATTATTTTTCACATTATTTATTAATGACCTGCCTTCTATTTTGTCCCACTCACGCATCCTTATGTATGCTGATGATGTGAAACTTATTCTTTCTTACAACGATCCTTCTAAATATATTTGTCAGCAAGATGACTGTAACTCCATGCATCTTTGGTGTCAGGCTAATAAGTTGCATTTCAATATTTCTAAATGCTTGTTTATGACTTTTAGTCGAATTACTCCACACTTAGTCACGTATACGCTTGACAATGTACCCTTGCAACGTATAACGACTGTGGAAGACCTTGGTGTACTTTTTGATGCCAAACTTAGTTTCATTCTGCATATCTCCTCTATAACTAACAAAGCCAAGGGTGTTCTTGGATTCATTAAACGTTGGTCCAAGGAGTTTAATGATCCCTTTGTTACCAAAATCCTTTATACTTCTCTAGTTCGCCCCATACTAGAATATTGTTCATGTGTTTGGAGTCCTCAATATGGAATCCATCAAGTTCGCATTGAATCCATTCAGAAGCAATTCCTCCTCTTTGCCCTTCGTGGCTTAAACTGGGATCCCGATCGCCGTCTTCCACCGTACTCTGATAGGCTCTTACTCATTAACTAACCGTAGAACTATCCTTTTCTATTATCTCGTCTTAACTTTCATGTTCCACGTAGACTAACAAGAAATTATTATCCCTTATTTTTATCTAATTGCACAACTGACTATGCGTTGCACAATCGATTCCGTGTGCTGTGCTTCAATTACAACGAATTTTATCACGTAATCTCTTTAGAACTCTCTCTCTTACACCTAAAATCGGCTCTTCGGTTCTATCTTCGGAAGAACCCCAATCATTGATTGGTTGACGTGGTTGCTGCCTTGGCAACACTGCTTCTTTTTTGGTTGGTGTTTTCCTGAATTGTCCTCTTTTCTCTCTGTTTTTCTTTATTACAATTTAATACATCACTTAAAAAGTCCGGATACCTACCGAGAATCCGCTCAAAATCTCGAGATTCTGATTATTTCTGTGGATCTTCAAAATCAATACTCGATTGATTTTTGATATTTTTTTAATGTAGAAATGGATGTAGTTCTATGTCGGGTATCTGCATTATAATTATTAATTATTTTCGCCTCAGCAATGTCTTGGCTTGAAGCGCGATACATTGACGCATCTGCTCCATCTACTATGGATCCTCGGTTCGATCAAACTGGGGCACACGGTCACATTGTTTATTATGTATGTCCATGTGATGTGTTATCTTACTTTATTACTCTCTTTCTTTCTATCCTTTTGTCTATTCTGGTCTATTTTCATTCTATTTTCAACAATCTTTATATTTCTTTTTCGCCTTTTTTCCTGGTCCGATTGGGTTTTTTGCCTGGGTTTTCCCCAATCCTGTGCAACAAATGTTGGACCATAAAAATTGATTGATTTTAATACCCCAGAAGGCTTAAATGTAATTCAATTTTAATCTTACTTAAATTTTAATTTAATTAATTTCTAAATTTTAATTTAATTTTTATAATAATTATATTTATCTTTTGTAATCCTTTAATCGACTGCAATTAGTCGATTTATTAATAAATAAATAAATAAATAAATAAAAACCACGTAGCAAATGTGAAAGCCATAAGCTCATATTAAGCTTGAAATTTTTAATTTTATTTTTATCAGTCTAGAATAGTTATAAATTAAATAATTCAGGCCCATGCAAACGATTGAACTAATATTTATTTAATTATATAATTAATTTCATAAGTTTTTTAAACCAAACCTTTTTTATCCAAAAAAATTTCTGATTAGGAATCAGGTACAGTCGATAAGCTATTTGGTATTATATATTATATGTTCTTGCTCTGTCAAGTCGACTTTGTCTTGTCCTTCTGTAAGCTGGATGAATAGGATGATAGCGGATAAAATAAGAGAATAATTGATAAAATTAGACAAAAGTCTAAATTAAAAATAAACATTAATATGTAGCTGAAACTAGACAGACAGATACTTTCTGGCAGACAGACAGACAGACTACCGGATGTGGCTTAACGACCTGCTTCAGCGCATTACATTTGAGTATTTCCAGTCAAAATTTGAGGAACCTCTGCAGCGACTCACAAATAGTTTACAAGAATAAAAAGAATTTTAGATGTCTTTAGTAATCTTTACAAATTCTCCATGACCAATTGCTATTTTTACGAACTAATCACTGAGACTACCGCTTGAGAAACATATCTCCTATCTCCTATAACATATGGAAATAAATGAGCTCTGAACATGGAACTAAACCAAGCATGACCCAATTCGATAAGAATCATACGCAACGAATTCGTTCTAAATAGTTTTAAGCGGGACTGATAACATTATATTTATATATAGAATATCATCTTTGGAGTTTAGTTTCAAGCTAATTATATTCAGAAATATTTAGTCGTACTTTAAGTGGCGTCGGTGGTGTAATGGTCAGCATAGTTGCCTTCCAAGCAGTTGATCCGGGTTCGATTCCCGGCCGACGCACAAGTAATATTTTGGTTTTTTTTTTCTTCATAACCAAGTACTAGCAAGTATTATCTGGCGTTGCCCGGGTAGGAAATTTAGGTATATTCTTATATACTTTTCATCCGTGGACTTATCTATATCACTCAATTATAATAGCTCAATTAATTATTGTATGGAAATAGTTTTGCAAAACACTTTAAGACAATTCGAGATTCTAATGTTGTTCACCTATTTTCCTCCATTCACCAAAATAACTTTTTTGTTATATTTACCCTAAAAAGGAAATTCTTTTTATTACTTTTCCTTTAAATTCCATATCCTTTGAGACGAATTTTAAAAGTTGGTGAAAAATTTGCTTATTATCATTTGTAAACACCTCTGAAAATAATAAAGAAATAAAAGCTGTTTTCAACACTATCACATCCATTTTCTAACTCTGACTTTCTGTGATTACCAATTTTCTAAATTTTTTAAAGAAGTATGAATAATATTTTTTCGATTTTCATATTAAGCTCTGCAATTGAGTTTCAACGTAAAATATTATAGCAATTTCCATTTTGCAACAAATGGAAAACACGTTTTTCCTTTAATTTCAACGTAGAACACTAAAAATGAATTTGAACTCGATCTGATTAGGAACAAAAATAATTCATACAATGCTTTTTCCCCATTTCCCTCACTTGGGGCTCAGTTCCCCAAAATCCTTACGTACTGAAAACTTTCTATATGTGGTAGGGCTTGTCTCCAACTTTCAGCTTTGAGAGTTACCGTTTGAGCTGTGAGATGATGAAGATTCCATTAAATGAACAGAGATTTATGTATTTATTTTGAATAATTAACTTTAATCATTTGCAGATTTACTCATTTTTTGGTAACTGTGTTATCAAATTATTATGTAATTAATTTAGTGTTGCACAAATTGCTCTATTTAACATTGCCAACTAAAAGGGAAAAGCTAGCTTGGGCTCCACGAAGATTAAATACCCTTTCAGACTAGAATATGCATTTGAAAATAATTGTCAAGCTTGTAAGTTTCATTAAGATATTCTGAAAAACATAAAGTTTTCTATACAATAGATTTCAATCGATTGTTCCCATAGCAGTCATATTATATAGTGAATTATCCCAATCATTTATGGTATGCGATTAGAAACACACACTTCTAGGTTTTTTAGAAAATGGGAGATAAGTTTGGACAAAAGGAGACGGACAGAAAGAAAGGAGAAGAAAAGAAAGAAACAGATGCCTTCTTCATTGAATTTCAAACTTCGTGACAAAATTGAAATACACTCTTCTAGGGTATGAAAGCAAAGCCCAGCAGCATCTGTTGTCAACCGATTCGAAATACTCGAATATTAAAAGCATTCAATTAAATTTCAATTACTAAGCATTTGACCACAACAGGTCTGCGAAATGCAAAGTTCATACATATCTAATTATTGGGCTTTGGAATTTCGAATTTGGCATTTGGAATGTGGAATTTTGAGAGACATTTTTGCATGTCATCAAATATTTGCATTCGAAATTAAATTATGCTGTCCATACGCTGCTTGTACGCTGAGTAAAGAGTAAATATTTAAGCCAATAATATTGTTGGGCATTTTAGATGAAGTCGGATGCCAAGGTCGATGACTTCCCCCCGAGGGACAGGCAAATCGAGGCTCGGATGCTGACTAATTAGTATGCCGTTTGCATATGGCAAACGCTTTGTTTGCACTAATTTCCTACGCCCGGCCAGACAGACATTCCAACTAAGATTTGGTCAACTTCGTGGCTAAACAAACAGCCAAGCCAAAAAGTTAATACACAGTAGAATTAAATTTCAAGATAAATTTTCAATTCGACGTATCCGGAAGTGGTGCATGAAATAATTGAAAAATGGAGAATAAATTCAGTTATTGCAGTCAACTCTGAACTAAGATTTTTAGCAGGCTGTATCCAATTGTTCCTTGAGCAGCTTTATTTTTGGATGGAGCTCCTGCTGTGCTCATTTGCTATTCATTTCATTGATGCCATGTCCTGACTTATGTGTATTACTGCAAATATCAATTAATGCATAAAACGTGCGTGAAATATTTAAGGTTTTTTCGCGCTGGACGAGATTGGGACCCAAGTGGACACGCACTGACCTTGGATTCGGATTACTCCCATAAGGAATATCCATGCTGAAAGATAAGCACTTCCAGACGGTCAACATAATTGATTTGCTGACGATTTATGCGTCTGCCCTGCAGATCCTTGGGGTCAAGTCACGCACAGTGTGTCGGAAGCCCAAGTTCCTTCTCAACTGCTTGTTGTAATTGTTTGTTGTCTTGTTGTTGTTATTGTTGTTGTTGTTGTTGTTGTTATTGTTGTTGTTGTTGCTCAGAGAAGTGTGAGGATGACATAGACATGACCAAGTGCAATATGTAAAGCATGCTTGGCTGCATTTGTAATCACTTTGAGCATCATTAAGTAAATTACAAGCTGCCAACAGCAACAGCACATTACTTGTAGATACATTTGTATCTGGAGCAGCAACGAGAGATACTCTTGCATTGAAGTGGGCACAGCAGCTGCTTGTGCGGTTCACCAGCAGCCAGGGTTTGGGCCCAGTTAAGTTATTTATGCGCTCGCCAGCTCGACTATTTAATTTAATTCAAGTCTTTGACCATAAAACCCAAAAACAAAATGTTAAAATTAAGTGCCTGCCCGGCTGCCTGCCTCGCTGCCTGCCTCGCTGCCTGGTGCAAGGTCTTCTGTCTACTGTCTTCTGTCCCGAACCCTCTGGCACTTTAAACCAATATTTGCTTTGGCTTACACGCCTCAAAAGAGCAAAAATGAAACACTGCGTTTTACGTTTTTGGCATTTCAATGTATGCCACGCCTTACGCCCCATTCAGCCGCCCCTCTCTCATTGCCCAGATGGTACCCGGCACGTTTGTTTATTTGTTTGCTGGTAGCAGTGGTCAGTTCCTTTTTGGGGTTAGGGATTGGGTTTGGGTTTGGGTTTGGGTTTGGGTTTGGGATTGGGTTTGGGTCTGGGTTGCATATTTATAGCATAAAAGGTACACTTCTCTCTCTCTCTCTCTCTCTCCTGCTCTATCTTTTTCTCACGCTCTCTGTCTCTTTGTCTCTCTATCTTTTGCTATATTTATTATGCTGCTGTTGCTTTACTTTTGCTGCTCACTGTGCGGCATATTTGTGTAAGCTCTTGTTGTTGGCGCTGTTTGTGTTTGCTCTGCGGCATCTTTACAGCTGAGTGATTGCGGCTCAATATTTGTTTTTGTCGTTTTAGCCTGATGTCCTTATGTCCTTATGGGCCCTGTCTCAATTGATGCCCATCACATTTTCGCATTCCTCAGGCCTTTTCACACCCGACTCCCCCAACGAGTAAACTGCACATTTGTAATTGTAATTTCTGACGCATTTGCAATATTTTTTTGAAAGGATTCAACTGATATCCCCCCTTTTTAACAGTGTGGAAATACAGAGTGGGAATGTTTCTTTTTTTGAGAAGTATGGCACAATAATATCGTAATATGAGTTTCGCTTTAATTCTCACTGATTGATCAGTGGTTTTTTTTAAATGCATTGACGGAGCCATCTTGGATCCCATCTGTTTATATGCAATCTAATCTCTCAAGTTTCTTTCCGGTTTCCGGTGCTTTTTGTTGTTGGGCGGATCAAAAAACTATCATATAGCTGCTATAGAAAGGAATAATCGAAATAATAATATAAACGCATACCTAAAAATCATCATGCTCGGATTACTAGCTATCTATCCTTCATAAGTTGTACATAAACATATAAAAGAATATGGAATTTTCATTAGCTTAGTAGCAATAAATCCAATTCAAAATGAAAATAATAATTTCCTTCAAATAAAAAGCTTCTCGATGGTTCAAAACCTTATCTTTAACCTCAATCAAGTAGGAATACTCGAATCGTGAGTACTCAACTAGGGAATTCTTTAGACAAACTAATCTAAGATCCATACTAATTCCAAGTCTCTCTCTAAATCTAGCCATATGAAACTGATATTTTGAATATCGAAATTCAGAGTCTTAAGTTAGAAATGCCAAACAGATCTTACTGTATTCAAGTCTAGCAAGAAATTCTAGTGTAAATTTACTTCTTCAGTGCAACTAATCCAGACTTAACAATTTAATTACAAATAAAGATTATCTAGTTCATTTATTTAAACGAGATTTCCGGCTCTGCTGCTTCTTGTCTGGCCTGCTGTCTCGCTTGATAATTAAAAGCCACTTTGTGTGGACCACACGCATATCAATCACTAGATCAATTTCCATTTTTGAGATGCCATTTCCACTTGCATTTAGTATTTAAGATTTAGACCAACTTAGAGTGGGCTCAATCAAGCGTAATAATGTCTCTGTTAAATGGGCAACTAGAGTCAACGAGCTGCACTTTAATTAAAAATGGAAAGGCTCCGCAGTTGGCCAGAACCGCCACATACGCATATCAATTACGCAGACGATTAAGCCAAACAAACTGCCAACTGATTGCCAATGCATGCCAATGCCAAGCCAAACTTGGCTGCATTCAAGAATATATAAGAAAAACTAAGAAAGAACCATCAAGACGAGCGTGCACGACTAGGAAATACTCTGTAAGTGGGCTTATACCCCACAACACAGTTGCTAACCTGATTCTGGTTGGGGATTGTATATTCTTTATGGGATCAGGACTGCTTCCAGCTGTGGCACAGACTAGGTATGCTCTTTTTACCTATTGAATGGATACAGAGTATATAGAAAAACGTCGCTGCAAGTCTTCGACGGCATCGTCATCAT
The DNA here is from genome assembly GCA_018150835.1 of Drosophila repletoides. NCBI lineage: Eukaryota > Metazoa > Arthropoda > Insecta > Diptera > Drosophilidae > Drosophila > Drosophila repletoides. Next base: position 24,104,879 of record JAECWQ010000089.1, on the reverse strand, counting down.
CGTCCTCATCCTCATCCTCAACTGCTCGTGTCATCATTAGAAAAATTGCTTTGGATGGGAGCGAGAGATACTATGGAGGCCGCGTTACGCACACGAACTGTCAACTGGCTAATAGGCACAAAGGAAACTGGTTAAGAAAATTGCAGCCTTGATTGGATGTGACCAGCGCGACGCAACACGCACAAGGAAAAAGGAGGACTCGAGGAGGAGCGGAGAGCCAAGCCAAGCGGTTGCAACGGGGCCTTAATTTGGCTTAAATGGCTAACCAAATTGCACGAATACACCGACACTATGCAAATCTGTGAGTGTGTTAGTTAGCGTATTAGTGTATTGGTGTATTAGTGTTTGGTGGCGTGCGTGGCAATAATTTTCCCATTTCATGCAATTTAATTTCCGTTGTCATGCGCAAAATTTTTCGTTATTTAGGCTTAAAATTTCACAGCGCCGTTTAATTGTCGGGATTTTTTGGAGGGGCCTGGGAAGACGTCGGACACAGCGACATCAACGTTAATTGCATTTTGTTGTAATAGGTAATTCTATAGTTTAACCGTTAGCTGATGAGGCCGTTAGTTAGTGCAAGCCACATTCGTTGCACAGAGAGTCAATTTTCCATAGATGAACAAACCGTCTACAGAGCATGATATTAATATTTGGTGAAGGTTGATAGAGAAAATTGAGATAGAGTTAGGGAAAGTTAGGGGGAGTAACGGAGAGGGATAAATCAAGTGGCAATGCAAAAGTCAGAGAATTATATCCGAAGTTATATATGTAAAATAAATGGCATGTAAATATATTTGAACTTTTCTTTTGCTCAATCATAACAAGGACAAATAGAGTTCTAATAATTTCATTCCATTCACAGCTTCAACTTACCGAATGGTATTTGGGCGAACGAACAATTTGGGGAACTGATCTGTTTTACTTTAGCTTTTTAGGCAATTTCTGCTTAATGCGGAACGATTTCTTCACCGCCATTTCGTTCAATTTCCTCAACAGCCCGCCGGAAAGAGTATAAGATTCATCACAATCTTAAACTTCTCTAATATTAGCGAGAAGACTGACGCAAATATTAAATTAAATGTAGAAGAAACATTTGAACAATTGTGGATTTCAGATTACATTACAAATAAAAGAAATGGGAAAGTCTTGAGAAAAACAACAAATGCATTTCCTTCAGAACCTCTCCGGAATAGTTCTCATACCATGTTATTTCTCTAGTTATCTATATATATTCTTATAAAAGCAAGTTTGTGTACCAACCTTTATAATCAGTGAAAATGTCCGACTTATTCTGCACGGGATTCGGATTTTTCTATTCAATTTAAATTGTGAGTGCTGCACAAAGTATTGGGTAAGATCATTGATTGGATGCCTTACTTATCTGATTTAAAAATATTATTTTTTTATACAAAAATGAAATGAATTGGAATAGAAATTAAGTCTCTACTGATCAATGAAAATACAAATTGTTTAATTTTCTTTGGAATAAATGAACCATTTGACTTTAGGAACCTGTCTAAGTTTGAAAACGAGGCAAATCCACCACAGCTTCTGATATAATTTCATTAATATTAGAGGCATGGCCTTAACGATCGAGTAGCTGCATTGGATACTACAAAAAGCAGTCTGAATATCATAGTGAATGCCTGTGACAATTGATATACCAATCCGTTGGGTAGATATTTGCAGCAAAAGCCTTACCAATTTTTCGTCCAACTCGTAGTTAAGGCCGTGTTCAGTCTTAGCCAATCTTTCAACAATGTAGTATGTACACGTTCATCGCATTGCGCCACAACAAGAGGCCAACAGCACCTGAGGAACATCTTAGTACAAGCCAAGGCAACAGGCAACAACCAAGAAATAGTCACCCACTTCGGCAGACCATAAAGTGGAGAATTCATGGCTAGTTGGCATCGGCGGCATACACGAACAACAAACAAGAGACAACTTTGTTCCCACCTTGATCCCAATCAACCTTTGGTGACACTGGCGACGGCATCCTTAGCCCCTCATCCCCATCGCCGTCTCAACATGCCTGCCACATAGCTGCAATTTTTTTTTCACTCCACTCGCCAATTAATTAAGCGGCACGAGAAGCAGCCGTCTTCGGCGTTGCGGACTCTCGGACTCTAGCTTCAGGCTTTAATCTCCGGGGCCTGTGCAGCTGCAACTGCAACATCAGCAACTGCAACAGCAGCAGCAACAGCGACAGCAACCGCATTAAACTGAACAACAAATTTGCTGAAAATTGGCCATGGAGCGCATTCTAATTCTATTAGCCAAAGCACCGCAAGGCAATTATGAGTGGATGAGGACATTGTCGCCTGGACATTTAACTTCATGCCTCTAATTTCCGCACGCACAGCAGGCACCAGCGGGAAGCGACAGACGAGCGGCAAGTAAGGAGCAGAATGCTCCGGTCCACTGGCCCTGGGGAGTGGATCAGTATCAAAATTTCTGTAATTTACTGACCAGAGACCCCCCCCAAAGATTTCTCTGGTCCAACGCTTTTGAAAGTTTAGCTAACCCGTATTTAAATAAATAACGAGTGGCTAGTAAGCGACGCTAAAAATACCCTGTGAATAAATACATATAAGATATTCCAATTTCGACAACCCAATTAGTACTTTTAGTTATTTATAAAGGCGATTTATATATTGAATTTATGACTTTCAAAGCATTCCTGATGCAGACTAGAAAAGGAGTAGACAGACCCCTTTAAGGAAGAGGTATATCAAAATTTACAACTCTAAATTTTGAAAACAAATAAATCATTTACTTTTCGCATGTACACAGAGAGAAAATCGAGAATTGTTTTCAATTCATTTAACAAGAATTCAGCTGATAATTCTCATTCCAAAAATAATATTTTTAGAATGAAAAAGCATCGAATCAAGCATGAAATAAATTAATGTAAGTTAAATAAAGCTGACCACAAATTCCTGATTAAATCTCATTTTTCAGCTTGAAAGAAGACTCAATCTCAATTTTCAACCTTTTAGTGGAGCAATAAATAATCTTAATTTGAGTATACTTATTCTTTTTTCAGCTCATTCCCAGAACAAAACCTAATGGTCCTTAAAACTATGTCTATTAGCCCGAACTTGTTGCTCTCATTTTAAGACTGATCGTTCTTAGAGCGAAGCTTTTCTCTCTGTGCACAAAATAATAATAGTTTTTGTAAATGTTTTAATTAAAATTGTTATGAAAAAATACAAACAAGAACCAACAATGGAGAAGGAAAATAATAATGTTAGCGAAAAGCGCTCCAACTATTTGCATATCAAAATGCCACGCCCCTTCGCTGTATGGAGTCGTACATAGTACGAGGATTACTTCATAATTAAAATATAAAAACTGGAAAACTTTCGAGGCAAATGTCTGGCGATGACGAGCACATCAGCATAGCGGAGCTGTTAATAATGATATTCCCCAGCCGACAAACTTTTTTAATAAGTTTGTCAAAAAGTCTGGCGAATGCCACACACAACTCTTGTCGGGCTGCCTCTCTGTCTGTCTGTCTGTCTCTCTGTCTGTCTGCCTGTCGGCCTGTCAAACAGCACATAATAAAGATCGGGCCATACGAGGCTGGCATTTTGCATTAGCCAATCGCAATTTTAGCCATGGCCAGCTGCAACAACAACTACCAACACCATCAACTGCCAGTTGACCTTTAACACCTACACAAGAAACACCCACAGCAGAGAGGCCTGAGAGATACCCGACCCCTGCAGGAAGGTGGGCAAACGAATTTAACAAATTACTCTCAAAGCAAATAAGCAATCAACATAAATTGCATTTTATTTTGCCTGTGGCTGGCCATCAATTTTCTACACATTTTAATGTTTATCTAAATAAAATGCTTGGATGAGTTAAGAGACTTAAAGTGCAAATTGTGCAACTAGCTGGCAAATATAATTATTGACTCAACTTTTTCAAAGTGATTAATATTGAATGCATTCAGCTTTCAGTCTTGAGAATATAAAAGAAAAATATCTATGAATTTGTTTGATTTTCATAATCAATTATTCAATAATTCGAATTAAGTGAATTTGAGCTTCATTCTTTTATAATAACTAGCCGATATTACCTGGCGTCGCCTGGGAAAAACGCATATTCAAAGTGTCTTTTAATATCGGATTGCATTTTTGGATTAAAACATAAACTCAACTCAATTTCTCTGGCTGAAACATTCATCTTAATATAAGTCTTGAGTCCAAATTTCAGCTTCATCTGTATTACCGTCTAGGCCAAAGAAGCAGAAAGCTTAGTCTGCCTTACCATCTGGAATTTCCATTCGAAAAATGTTCGTAGGGTAACTTATTTTGGCCTACTTCTTGTATATGTTATAGTAGTCTGATCTAAATGAGAAAAAAGAAAGAGTTTGCATTAATACAGCTTTAAATGTCGATAGTTCCAATGAGCATTATATATATGAGCTATAGTTGTATACAGTTTAGTCAGAACGTATTAAATTGTATATAGGAAACATCTAATTCAAACATCAATTCATCTAACTTGTAAAGTTCATTTGAGAAACGAAAAAGTTTTCGTTTTTTGAACCAATAGTTCCGATAGATAGATATAGTATACCAATTGTATGCATCAAGCTCTATTATTTCATTAAAATATCTTAAAAAACAAAGAGTTTGCCAACTTTTGACCCGATTGTTCCAATAGGAGCTAAATGATAGAGTTGCCCGATTCTGAATTACATAAGTGCTGAGCCACAACAAAAAGAAAGCTGCATACCAAATTTCATGCGCCATTTCAAAAACTTAGAGATGGCTATATCAACTCGTCTCATCGTCCTGATCAGTCATATATATTCTTTATGGGGTCGAAGAGGACTCCTTCAATCCATTACGCAATTTGTCACAAAATCATAATACCTTCTGTAAGGGTAAAGGAAAAGGATTGCTTTTCGAAGGTCTGATTAAATACAGTCGTAAAGCTTAAATCAAATAACTTGTTTGGGCTCGTCAAGGAGCGTCGGTGGTGTAATGGTCAGCATAGTTGCCTTCCAAGCAGTTGATCCGGGTTCGATTCCCGGCCGACGCACAGGCTCAGTTTTTTGTTTTACATTTTGAATTGCATTAAATTATTTAATTTTTATAGCAAATAATGCTTGATGAATGCTGTTTTTTATTCAAATAAGCCTCATTCATTTTATAAATTATCTAATAAACGAACATTATTTCCTTTATCTAACGAAGCTATTTCGTTTGACGTTTTGCATATTAATTATTGTTGTAGGCGGCCCAATCAAAAAGTTGCCCCAGACACAAATTATCCATTAGAAAGGGGCATAATCAGAATGTTCAGTTTGTGCATTATCATTCTTGGCGATTAAACGTTTATCGATTGACAACGAAGATTGTTATTGTTGGGTGGTCCGCTCCCCCTACTCTACCCCATCCCCATCCCTCCATAAGCTCGCTGTCAACATAATTAACGGCAAATGCCTGCGACTGGCGGCAAAAGTCTCACGGACTGACAAGAAGCTACACTCAGAGAAAACTCAGAGCTGAACTGAACATTCCAAATTCGTTAAGAAAGTTCTTATTCTCAGGGAAAACTTTCTGAGAATTAGTATTAATAATCGACAGTCATATATCGATTGTTCCTATGCTAGCTATATGATATAGTCACCTGATCTTGTACATCTTGTACATCGATATTCTAAGTTTGATGACGAAATCTTGGGAGACAAGCAAGTTGTCCATACTAAAATATGAGGACTATAACTTTTACCAATATATCAATTAAAACAACAAGGGCCGATTGTTCATATGCCAGCTATAAGATATAGTTGACTGATCTTAATAGTTTTTAAGCACCATTATAAGAAAATAAGATCAGTTTTTGAACCGATTATTCCTTTCATTCGGAGACATTCTGCCTATCCTTTCATTTCCTTCAGTTAGTATGTGATCAATTAAATATTCCCTTAACTTAATTAAAGATTTTCAGTCTTAATATTATTCGAAGCGAATATTTCTTTATTTGAGAAAGTCTTCCTTAAATTGGAATTTATTAAGGAAAGTTTTGTTGAGTGTATGCAACGAGTGTATGTTGATAGCTCCCGAAAGCGATCCCACAGCCAGTGCCAGGAAGGGAATACCGTATGCCCCGCTGTAGTCCTTCAACTATTGTAAGTTCCACGCATAATTACACAAATATGCGCTGCCTATGCAAATGAGACGTGGCAACGACTCTACACTTCCTGGACCTGGGGCTGTGTGTGTGTTCCATCATTGTTGGTTATTTATATGGCGGTTGATTACGCGCAATTAATGCATCAATGCAAGTTATTGAATATTGAATATTGAATACTAATGACGCCTGCCACACGGTGTGGCATCCACTAGTCCACAATATAATTGCGGCCGTAAATTGCAAAGTCAGCACAGTGGCTAAGAAAGTGCCTTGATTTGAGTCTGGAGGGACACCAGAATACCAGAACCCCAGAGTAGACGCTTGCTCTCCTCCTGTCTAGTCTTTGTCATTGAGTGCAGACTTTTTCCAGACGCAGCCCCAGACTGCAAGAGGCCGCTTTGTGACCACGTCTCAGTGCCATAACGGACAGTGCTGACAGTAAATAATCCATCAATAATTGCATCTTCACTGTCGTCGAGTTTTTCCGGTTGCTCCCAGGGTTTGGCCTGTCTCTGATTAGAGCCTCTGGCCATGACCATGGCCATGCTTTATGTCAATTGTGTTGACATTAATCAAAGCAGTTTTGATTGCGCAACGTCGCGTACTGCTCAAAATTGGCCACCCAAGGGTTTGGCCAGCAAAACTTGATCTGGTTATCAGGCTGTGGCACTTTATCTGCTTCCAGTAGGCGTCTTCCTAGTCACGGGATATCATCTTTGGGCATTGCAGATGGGGTCCTCTAGTAGATATCTTAGAGTGGAATGCTGTAAATGATGATCTCAAGACAACTACTGGGCACTCACTGTCACTATATCCTCAACGGTCCAGTTGTCATGATGAAAGATGTCAGCCATTAGGTTTGAGGAACCGGTGAACCGGTTCGAATACTTTGAGATATCTAATTAAAACGGTTCTATCCCGCCACAGCTCAATTTATTGAGCTAAGCATAAAAAGTTAATAGCAATAATAATTAATTTTAAAGTTTTATACGATCTACTTACAAGAAATAAGATCACCCTCTTTATTTCAAATCAGCTTGGTATTTTTATGAAGATATATTTTTCTACCCTGGCAAAGGTTATTATGATTTTGTTATGAAATTAATCTGATCCCAGAATTTATATATTTTCTTTTCCCCCGCGAGGAAGAGAATGAAATTTGATACGAAGACTTCGTCTTGTTGCATATAGTACATATGTGGGAGTCCGCCGGATCGGGTCCGCCGGACAACTATATCATATAGAAGTTGAAGCATGGAAAACTCTTTTGCTTATACAAATATATTGATAATATTTACAAATTAGTTACTAAGCTGTGCTCAATGTTCGACAAAAGTTATTAAGACTTGATTACTATAAAACAGCCATTGGGATAATTGGTCAAAAAGAAAAGCTTATAACCCATATTTTGTGTTTTTCAGAATGTTTCTATTAGTGCAGTAGTCATTTTTTATAAGCAAAAGTTACTCTCATAAATAGTTAAGTTTCTTGACTGAAGACTATTGTTTCATAACAGCAGTTTGCATAGAATTTTTGGCATCTTTAACAAAGGATTCGATTTAAGCTGTTTGTAGTTACTTATCCTTACTTATTTAAAGGGAGAGGCGAAAGGAACAGAAGCAGAAACAGAAACAGAAGCTGACAGCTGCCTTATTCGACCTGTCATCTTGGCTGTAAAGAAATGTAAACACTCACATATTTACACACTTGATGCTTACACACTCGCACACACACCCGCACACACACCGGCACACACACAAACAAATTGTTATACACTTGATGTAGTTTGTTTATATTTGTTTATGTTAAATATTGAAGTGCATATGAAGCCACTAAGAGAGGCGCCCCCTTCAGACCTGGGCCAAGCCTTTTCAGGTCAGCTAATGGCTGCATTTCGGTAAAGGTAACAGGCAACAACAACAACAACAACAACAACACTCACACAAACACACACACACACCAACAACAGCAATAAAAAAGGAGAACAACAACAACGATGCCACTGAGAACTTTTACTGTAAAAGTGGATTTTCTTTGCGCCATTTTGCGGCATTTTACGTTTCTTTCGTGGCCGTTTTCCTGCTTGAGTTTTATTTACGTTTTGCTTCACACAAAACTCAACTCGTTTTCCGCTCTCTCCTCGCCCTCCTCCTCTTTATCCTTATCCATCTCTCCCTCTCTCTCTCTCTCTCTCTCTCTCTCTCCACCCGCTTAAGCCCCTCGAAACAAAGTGGTGCTCGTGGTTGCGTCCATCCGCAAAAATGTTTGTAGCCACAGTGCCGTCAGGCATCGCTAGGAGCTTATTTCTGCTGAAGAGCCACCCGCCTCCAGCACGCCTCTTATCCACCCCTGGTAAATAGCCTGGCAGGTAGGCAGCCAGGTAGCCAGTACATTTGGGTCAGGGTTCAGCGGCAGACGCGAAGAAACCAAGAGCTGACATAGAAATGCTCAAGAAATATGTAGGTTCAAGTCTGTATGACTGACTAAGCAAAGAAACACGTCCAAAAGTGGCTAGTTTTCGACTCTCTCATTTAATCGCACTGCTTAAAAAGTAGCTAAAAAATAGCAGTAGGCTTAAACCCGCTAAAAACTTTTCACATAAGTTCACATTATAAGTTAAAACCTCTGAAATAAAATTTAATTAAATTAAATAGAAATCATTGAAAGTAAACTTTGTATTTCCTTCAATGATTTGTTTCGAATTAAAAAAAAAAAGAGATACTTATTTCGAATATCTGATAAGTAAAATTGTAAATACCAAAATTAAATTCTTTATTCCTTTTCATATTCAAGTAAATTGGAGCTAAGAACATATTTATACCCTTGCAGTCGGTATTATAACTTTGTCATAAAATTATATATATTATTGATCAGGACCGCGAGCTGAGTCGATATAGCCATTTGCCTCTCTCCGCCTGTTTATGTCTCTCGGTTTATGAGCTACGGGAATGAAACTTGGTATGGAGCCTTGTTTGTGTTGCAGGCAGCACATATGCCGGATGGATATCATATAGCTCCAATATTAACAATCGGTTCAAAAATATCTGTGTAGAAAATTTCTTTGATTTTTAACGTATCTTGATAAAATTTACATGTTATGTGGAAAACTGCTTTTCTGACAAATTTATAATACCCCCTGCAAGGAAACTATGTGATTTAGGAAGCCATCAGAGCATTGTTTAAAATATTATCACAGTTTTGCAGCTTTTGTTTAATTGCCAAATGCTGAACCTGAAAACTGGCTTATTTCCGTGCGTATCTTTAGAACTAGCTATTGGGCTCAATCCATCATTGTAAATATTATTGACTATAGTTATCTCCAAGCAGCCGCATACCGTAAACAACCGCCGTCAATGACTCAATATTAAGTAGCTACGCTACGTTTTAGCCAATTCTTATAATCTGGCCCACATGAACGCACTGTCATAACAAGATTTATAGCGCTATAAGTGCGAGTACTACAGTACTCTTACGAGTAGGACGAGTATACTCAAGTAGAAACCGCCCAGGGGCACAGCTGCAAAACTAATCCCGGCCAACAGACACAGCAGAGTTCGAACAGCAACAGCAACAGCAACAATCACATCATGGAATCAACTGTCGATTACTTAAGCCATTTTCAATCAACACTCCGGCACCAGGGCTACACCCACACACACACGCACACTCTCATGCGAATTACAAATCTCAAACGCACAATAAACGCAATTACAATCGCGAATTCCTGGAGGGGCCAAGAGAGAGAGAGAGAGATAAAGAGTGAGGGGGGGCAGGCAGTTATAGAAATAGCTAGACTGTTATGGGGTTTACCGCAGGCCGCAAAACGAGCCAAAGCATATGAAAGGTAAGCAAAGTGCACGGAACAACGAGGCGTATTCGCAATGCGAAACAGCGAAACAGCCCGCACATTCCATCAATCAATCAATCAATCATGCAGTCCACGCATACTTATTGCCAAAATGATTCAAGTCAATTGTGGCAAGAGCAGCATTTTCGATAAGTGGACCCCACGGGCCCAAAACTTCCCAAATATGCAATCATCAGTAAATTATTTGCACCGAAAAACTAATCGAGAATGCAGATACATTTTCATAATAGTCGTAGTTCTCTATGTGCAGTTGAGTCCTTCGCAAGAGCTATGTGTCCTTCAGATACAGGCAACCAATGCATAACAAATAGCAAATGATTTGTATCTGTTTGATTGGCAGCAATATTTGAATTGCATAAATAATAAATAAATACTTGCAAATTGATACTTCTAGATGGAATAAGACGAATATCTGCAAGATGAAAATCCATCTATGAAGCGCCAGTGACAAGTGACAGGGCATCAGATATGCTTAAAACTGAATCTATGAGATTCGTTTGAGTTAGTTTAACGAATCTGGAAAGTTGCTCTCAGCTGGCAGGTTTAAATTTGAAGCTGCATTTCATCTCTGAATTCGTAAAGTCCACTTCCGGCTTTCTTTTGATACGTTTCTAAGTAGATTTTCTCTGTAGTTGTAGCTGCCCTTAGAACTGTCCTGGAACTTTCATTTTCATTATGTCCTTGTTGCCAACATTTACCGCCCCCCCATTTCCAGGCATATCCAAAAGTTGTCCCAGCGGTAAAATAAAGTTACAATTTTTATAACGATTTCTGTTTTTTCTTTTTCTTTTTCATTTTTCTTTTTGTTTCTGTGTGCGCCTTTATCCCCAATTCATCTGTTTTGCATATTTCTTTGTTATGGTTGTATTATTTTCATTTCTCTCTCGCAGCTTTCCTCTTTTGCGATTGTGTAACTTAATCTCCGCATGCTTTTGTCCCTCAGTCCGTCCGGGTTGTAAAGAAAATCTGCTCTAAATATATGCAAATAAGTACAGTTCGTGCTTTAATTTCCAAAAAAAAAACTGAACTTTTGAGTGTGACCTTTGCATTAAAGTTGGCCAAGAGTTGGAAATAATGTCGGTAAAGTTAAAAAGAATTAACCAGAATACGTCACAATAGGAAAGAGTATTTTGTACCCTGTGTGAGAATCGATATACTTAGTACGCTTTGCTTGGATAAATATATTCGAACCTGCTTCTTCAACTATCAAAGAATTCGGCTCGTACGAGACCCAACAGAAACTGTGACTGTTTAGACGAGTATTTTCATAGATAGCCAAGAATCCACTCAGCCAAAGCCCTCGGAAACTTACATTAATTACTTTGTAGTACTATTGTTTCTGATATCATATCTCTCTCTGTATCTGCTGCCACGGCTTGAAGTTGGGCAACTCATGTTGGCTATTTGATTTGGTCAAGATATGTTGACAACTGTTATTTCCCGTTGCCTCGTGTTTTCTATAAATTATGACAAAAGTTTTTCAGTTGCCACTTTTTTTTGGGCGTCATAAATTTAGACATAGTGTTCAGCTTTCAGCAATTGCTGATAAACAAACTTGTTCATTTGATAACCAGTAGATAGCTGGGCCAATAAAAACAATTGTCCGATTATGGCCAATTCTACATGATTCACTGAAAAATTGAATGCTTTTATTGTAGATCGCGCAGCTGAAGTTGACAATTAGAAATAAAAGAATAAGAAAAGGTGGTTATCTGTAAGAAAGTCCATAAAAAACTTAAAAAATAAACATTGCAAAATATTTTGTATTATTAAAGTATCTAATAAAAAGTAATTCACCTTTTTATTAATCATTAGACCAGATTAATCACTTCGCATTTGACCATTCATATTGTATATATATTTTGAAAAAAGAAGTATTTCAGATAAGCTCTAACAGCGCTACTTATGATATTGAGTATGTCAAGAGACATGCAAACAAAAAGTGTTCATTTGAGCCACAAAAATAATCAATACAACAATTATAGCTAGTGTGGACTATGAAGATACACTGTAGAAATTTTATGATACATCTGGAGATTTCTCTAATACATATTTTCTATATTTTCCTATATGCAAACAGTACCCAATATTACCCGACTATGAAAGAGCAAGGTTAACAATAATTGTCTGATTTGATATGTTGGATTCTGTTTATTCTTGAGGAATCATTTCTGATAAACAATTTAAGCCCAATTGAAAAATGACGAGTATAAATTGTGTTAGCCGGTTTCATTGATGGGTTTGAGAGAACTTTTTAATCAGAACATTAGGGGCAACTGTCATCTTATCTTGTCTTATGTCGAAGTTCGTCTTCAAATGTATTACCTATTATTGGGCTGAGCCATGATGAATCAGTCAGTCATGAGAAAGTAATATAAGAATAATTATAAATATAATTCAAGGATTAAGGACAACATGGCCAAATGAATAGTAAACAGCCTGGAAATTCCTATGTACCCCAATATTTAAGGTAAGAGTATTAAGTCACATTAACTATGTGTTGCATTAAAGCTGTTATCACAGATTTTAACTTGTAATGGAAAATATTGCAAAGGAAATATCTCAAGTGCCGCCAATTGACTTCTAGTTTTAGCGGTCAGCCAAGAGCCAAGTTTCAGTTCTAATCTGTTAGCCAAACTACAAGGTACGCATAATATGTGGCTGCCAACTGGAATTATCCTTTTTCTGTGCCTCTCATTAACTGCAGCCGAGTTAAGCAACTCAACTGTGAATGCAACAAGTCCGCGAAACTGCTACAGTTGCAGGGGCATCAATTGTCAGCGTACCAATCGGCAGAATGAGACCGTAGTTTGTAACGATCTGCTGGATATTTGTGTGACTATCTATGACGGCTGTGAGTAGAGCAGGATGAAGTATTAGACAGGAGAATTTCTTCATATATTCCTTACAGTTAGGGTAAGCGAAAGAGGCTGTCTGTTGGAGCTCTCCCAGGCTGGGCAATCCAAGTGCGAGACATGGGACAAGCAATGCCAGAAATGTAGTGGACAACTGTGCAATAATCTAGGACGCAGTGATTTTCGATGCATTCAATGCACAGGATCAGAAGTGAGTCATAAAAATCAAGCCAAAATACAGATTAACTCCATTTAATAATTATCTCACACAGAACTCCAATTGCAACTCGGCAGCTAGCAGCGTGAGCGCTTCGCAATGTTCCGCACCCACTTCCAGCAATGCCTATTGCTATGTGAAGGTTGTAGGGGAAAACCTGCAAAGGGGATGTGCACTGAGTGTCAGGGAACAGCAAAGCTGCCTGGAGGACAGCAGCTGCAGCCTATGTCTGCCGGAAAATGCCCTGGAGTCGAGTGCGTGCAACAACTATGATCTGAACTATAGGTCTGGAGCGGCACGGGGACAGCTACTATTTGGCCTATTGCTGAGCATGCTTGGCTTATTAAGTGTTCAAGGGTTGCATTAATTTATCTGTATATTATATATCAATCACAAATAAACGCAATCAAAACACAAGTATATCAGAGATTGGAACTTTGGGGTTTTCAGCTTATCGCCTGCACAGATAACAGGGCCACATTCCTTGCTCTTGGCCCGCTTTATATTTATTTAACTTTTTATCATTAGGCTAACATGTGATACGAGACAAAGACAAAAGGTGCCAGAAAATAACAAAGGAAGACCTGTAATTAAATTTTATTATATATTTTAAATTAACAGCAGAAATAAAAAAAAACATCCACATTGAAATGCAAAAACGAGAGATACAGTGGAAGATTGTGATTCATAATTTGCTCTAAGGTTGAAATAAATCAAAGAAAAAATAAATATTTATATTATCTTTTCAGTATAATATTTTTTAAATTATCTTATTTTATAAATTAAAAAAATAAATAGAGTATTCCAGTCTAGAGGACTGAAGAGTACACAGGGACAAGTCTGCTCTCTACTCTACTCTCTTTACTCCCATTTCTCAGACTAACCTGTAAATAAAAGTTTTTCACTGCTAATATAAGGTTGGACAGAGGAATTGACATCTTTAGAATCTCGGTTATTAAAGTTGATAAGAAATAAACACACATGATGATCAGTGGGCTTACATCTACTCCCTTCTGTGGGAAAAAAGGACGAATCCTTGCTTAAGCCTAAAGTAAACACTTGGAAAAAAGACATAGTAAATTCTAGTTTAACCGACACAAATATTTTTTTTTTATGATAGTTTTCGCAAATATTTAATAATAATAATAAATGGGTTGAACCAAAAGAATCCTCTGTAAATATATAGGAAGCTAGAGCGTTGTTTATTGAATTATTTCAAAACATTGAAGGTGGCAACGCCGACCCCAAAAAGTATGAAAATTCTTGAGACGATTTGATGTAATCAATCCGGCTGTCTATATAATCTATGCAAACTATGCTCAGTTTTTGAGCTAGGAGAATTTTTGGCTGCAAGCAGGAAAACGAACGGATCGAACCACTATATAAGATCGCCCCCATAGGAGCATATTGCGAAATTTTGGTTTACAGTTTGTAGATGCCTCCTTCTGCCACTTCTTTTTTTATTGAGGAATCCAAAGATTGCACCATTTTTTATTTAAAATGTATTAACGAAATAATTAAAATCAAAATTACATTTTTTTTTATATATCTTTCTTGACATTGAAACCTTATAGCTGAACAACTGATTCTGACTGTTCTATTTAGGTGGAAGGTTTATCAGTTATGGAATTATAATTTTGTAGGCTTGTTGCTATAACTTTTCCATTTGTCAAGTGTCTGAGCAGTTGGCATCAAGTGCACTTCACATTTCAGGCAGAGTATAAAAGCCGAAGCCATTGACCAGCCGACCGACAGTTTGGGCCCTAATATGAAAGACAAAGTTATTCTCAATGCGGTGCTCCTGATAGCCTGTTCAGCAGGACTTGCCAGGTCCAATACGATCACAACCTGCCATAGCTGCTATGGCATCAATTGCCAGCGTGCTACACTGAATCAGGAGCAAAAATGTTCGGACTCGCTGGACTATTGCGTGACAATCTATGATGAGTGTAAGTAGAATGACCCAAATAAGTTTTACGGATATATATATGTTGATAATAGCCAACTCTTTAAGCAGCCAAGGTACTTTACAAGGGCTGCTCTCTAGAGATTCCCGTTGCACTGCGTCAGCGCTGTGATTCCCCTGCAACTGGATCATGTTTTAAGTGCAACTCGGATCGCTGCAACAATGTGGGCTCTCCTCGGTTTGCTTGCATACAGTGCGATTCTAGCAAGGTAAATTATTCATTTTCAATTAATTTTCCTAGATATTTTCCATTAATGCTTGCTTTCCCAGGACTCCAACTGCGCTGAAAACGCAGCAGCATTGCAGCCGGTGGCTTGTGTTGCTCCTACAGCTCCAAACTCATACTGCTATGTGAAATCCTCGGGCAGCAGCATTGAACGGGGATGTGCCACAACTGTGAGCGATCAGCAAAGCTGCCTCAAGGATTCCAGCTGCTTACTGTGCTCCTCTGGAGACATCCGTGGCTGCAACAGCGTGAATATTGCTACGGATTCGACGGCTGGCAATCGTTTCATTCGCTTTCTGCGGTAGATTTTTAAATACCTTCAAATCACTTAACTAATAAATTTTAACTGAAAATAAAATATCCATAATCATCATTAATTAATCTACAGACTATTAGACTCTGAGTAATACTCAGCTTAATTGAAACAGTGTTTTAAATGGGTTAAGAGTGAGTAAGAGTTAAGAGTATGCAGTGTAGGTTAAACATGAAAAGGGAATAGAAAGAATATGGGATTAAACTAAAAACATGTAGAAACCCAAGCAAAGAGAATATCGATTAAATGCTGAGCTGGTTAATAAATAATAAAGTAAAAATCTAATATAACAAACTAAGCTCGTATCTTTTTTTAGAGGAATTTGAGTAAAGACTATAAGATGTGAAATTCTCTCTATAAGTTCCCTCATCACCCTCTTTGTAGGCAACTGAAACTGCTGCTTTTTATACACTTAAAGAGGGTATAATAACTTTGTCACGAGATGTGTAATGCATTGAAGAAGCCATCTCCGACCCTATAAAGTATATAGATTAATGAGAAGGATGACGAGACTAGTTGATATAGCCTTGTCCGTCTGTCCGTCTCTCCGACGGACCGTCTGTCCCTCTGTTTATATGCAAACTAGTCCTAGTCTTAGTATGAAGTCTTCTTTTTGCTGCAGTCAACACATATGTCGAAACCGGCTGGATCGAACAACTCTATCATATAGCTCCTATAGGAACAATCGGTTTAGAAATTGTATGGAAAACTTTTTTAGTTCCCAAGGTATCTTGACTAAATTTACAAGTTAAATCGAAAAGTGTTATTTTTAAACGCACATTAAGATCGGATTACTATATCATAGAGGGCATGTTATCTTCGGCGCGCCGCAGATCCGTTTCCTTACTAGTTTTATGTGAAATATAGTTTTCAGAATATTATTATCTACTAATCTATAACTTTTGTAGCTTTGATTAGAATCAACCTTAGAAATAAACTTGAGCAAGTTCAAGGCAATTGCACTAAAGTTTTACTCTCCAGTAAACAAAGCCTTTAAGTGTAATCCAGAGAGCTTGAAAAACTATATGTTAGTCGATATGGCAAGAGGCAGACGAAGTTGGCCAAGTTGATAAAGTTCCTCATGAGATTAAGTTATACGATTCATGTCAGCTCATATTATCAAAAATATAGTTTTTAAAAATGACTTTTGTGGAAAAGAAAGTCTTCAAATAGTGCAATAAACCATTTCAATTTAAAATGCCCGTAAAGAATCACGAATTAGTATAGTAATCTGTATAAGAATCACGAATCACGAACGTAGTATATTGGGGCGTGTTTTGTCACGCACCCATCGCTGAGCGGAAAAATCCAAAGGCATTTAAAGTATTACCCCAAGCAAAAGTTCCATAATACTTGTAAACATGTTTATTTGGTTATGACCAGGGAAGAGTCCGTAATGCCGCCTACTAAAGCAATTATCTACCTTTAATGCATTAACAAAAGAAGCAACTTGAGGAATTGTTTGCACAATGCTGGAGAGTAACTCAAACAACATCGACAAATGACAAGACTAATGTGTAATAACGTTATTCGGTTATCAAACATCTTGACTTTGGGTGGGGTATATGACAAAGGTGTAGATACAGATACTTTAGCTGCTTGGAAGGCTTTAGTGAGCCGACTAATCAGGACCAACACTTTGTTTATACACTTCAGTTCAACTGGTGGACTTTATCAACAACACTCTTGAGTGAAGCAGAGTTTATATAAAGTGTTGTCTTCATTAAAGCCTTTCCAAATGCCAAATGAATCAGTTCCAATGTTGACCAGGAAGTGCGCAATTCTCTGCAGTTTATGGCTTCTGGTGCAGTCAGCTCTTGTCCTGGCATCAGAGTCATGCTTGTACTGCCGGGGCATCAACTGTCAAAGAAGCAACTACCAAGCCGTAGAGCAGTGTGTGGATGAATTGGACGCATGCGTTAGTGTGTTTCAAGGGGGCATGGTTCAGGCTCAAGGATGCTTGGAACGGCTAGAGGACAACATGCGGGAGCAATGCAAAGGCAAGCCAGGTTTCCGTGCTCAGTGTGAGATTTGCATAACCGAAAAATGCAATAATGTCAGTCCCAGACAGCTGTCCTGTTTGCAATGCCTGGAAACGGAGGTGAATAAAAATCTTAAAGCAATTATCCTTACAAGATGTTGATTAAGTATTTTCCCTTGCAGGATGAACACTGCCGCACTGCACCGGACCAACTTACAACACAAAGCTGTGGAATAGCTCGTAATGGACGTAACCTTTGCTTTGCGAGCATCAAGGATCAACACATCGAACGAGGCTGCTCCCTAACCATGTCGGACCAACTAGCTTGCCTGGCCGATGTTAATTGCCAGCTGTGTGATCCTCTGGAAATCACGCACTGCAATGATCAGCTGCTAGAAGAGATTATAATCGAGCCGACGAGCTCTAGCTCTAGTTCTAGTTCTTCATCTACATCAACCAGCACCAGTACCAGCACCAGCACCAGCACTAGTACCAGTACCAGTACAAGTACTAGCACTAGTACCAGTACTAGCACTAGTACCAGCTCCAGTACATCAACAACATCGACCACAACAGAGCCTCCCACCGAAGCACCAACTCCTAAGCCGAACAGCGCTCCCAGCTTTTGCATTAAGAATCTTTCAATATTTCTGGTTGTGTTACAGTTGGCTATGTTTTTATATTCACCCAATAAATAACTTGGGAAAAACCATAGAGCCAAGTTCTACGGCTCTGAGTTCCCACGACCTTCCCTCCATCATAAAAGTGCGGCTAATCTAATAATCGTTAAACAATTGTTCTTGTCCATAAATTACGATAAAGCCTGTAGCAGTAGTTGACTATAAGTACAGGGTTTACAATGCGGAGCACGCGGACCATGGTATAAAAGATTCCTGGAACTGGTTAATAAGAAAGTGGTGAAATTCAAAACTGCCCTTTAGGTTTAGGCCATTTATTACAGTTTGCCCAAAATCGAATCAAAAAACATAATACCCGATATCTGTAAAAGAAAACGCTGCTCGATTCTGGGAGTTCTATTAATAGCTTAACTTAGATTGGAAGGCGCCACAGACGAAAATCAAAAAACTTGCCAGAAAAAAAATCTTTAAACAGCAATAGCAATCTGATCATGATTAAGATAGATTAGCGACCATTGCGAAATTATATGGAAACCCCAGCGATATGAACTACGCCTAGTAACAGTTCGATCAGATATTATTCTGTCATGGAACCTCTTTAGAATATAAGGAAGAGTAATATATCCCAAAGTTATCCACTTTTATACCAACTCTCTTCCTAAGAAATACATTGCAAAACTAATCTGGAAAATGATGAAATCCAAGTGCGGAGATAAGGTGAATTGGAAATTGCATTTCCGGACTGTGCAGTGAATCAGTATAGTAATAAATATGGCCCTAAACGCCCTGGAACCGCCTGCATAATACCCATAAAAGCCATATATAAGTACAGTGGTACGAGTATATCGCTGGTACCTGCAATCGACATATTATTGACTTGTCGTTACCTTATCTCATCAATATGCTGAAAGAGACGAGAATCGAACTACACGAGTATAAACGTGTATTGTACTGGATTCAGTGATTAAACGACGCCTTTCGGGGCTTATCATTAGAATTGTTTTTGCTTTTTATGTTAATTCCCCCAGCCACATACGCACTCGCATGCGGCAGAGGGGCTATAAATAACAGCGAGCACAAATTCGCTTTATCGGACATTTGGCAACAGTGTCATATAATCATAGTCGTTAATATAAGGCAATAAGTTGAGAGAGATACGGCTTTATTCGGCTGACGATCGATCGCCAAATCTATAAAAGGCGCAGCAAACCCCGCCACAAACTTAGTTACCCGATTTCGATATTGTTGGTAATACGCGTCGGGTAAAATCCATTGACCATGAGACTGACCACTGCCGGAGTAGCCCTGCTACTGCTGGTATTATATGCCAATAATCCAAGTGGTAGGTCTGATCAAGAGTGATTATTCCATAATAATAATAATAATAATCAAGTGATGTGCTCTGCTCAACATGGATATATATTTATAAATATAAGTGAAAAGCCACAATGAATATTGGACTAAACAATTATAAAAAGTAAATTAAACTGCTGGAAAACGTGTCAAAAACATAAATAAAGTAATAAAAAACAATAAAACTGAAGTGTGAAAAAATCAAATCAATGAATTACTTTAGTTTACTTCAAAAGTAAAAAATATAAACCAAGTTTTGACTCCTAAAATTGGATACTCTGACCATCTGAGAAGAGATTTAAGGATATAAAAATTAAAGCAGTGAACTTTGCTTTATTGATGACTCACATTGGCTTTTAAAGATAATATTTCTTATCTATCGTATCGGACTATTAGTTGTTAAACTAAATAAATAAAATGTTGAATAAAAAAAATTTCACAGACGGACAGAAGATTGCGTAATACTCGTAAATAAAGCTAAAAAAAAAGTATCCTCAAGTGTGCTCAAAAGTATTCGTTAATCAAAATCTTAATCAGTTTATATTAGCTGAAGTGCCTTAACCAAATACTACGAATTCAAGAATACTCCCAATTAGAAGTGTATCAATAAATTGTGGTAACCACAAATAATAGCATAATTGAACGGATTAACTTAGATTTGGTATTTGGATAGGTTACGAGTACTCGAGATTAACTCTGGTTGGACCTTGTCCCAAGGGCCTTGGAGATTGCAGGTGCTCGGTTGAATGTGAACAGCAAAGATTTATTCGAATTGATAGAACTCTAGGAGATTATCTTACGTCTATTACCAAAATTCTCTAGCTGAAGTGTTAACAACACTTATATAAAGCTAAATTCAATGCAATCTACAGCAATTAAATACACTTATATTGCTGGAGTATATCAGATGTTGTAAACCGATAGGGCCATTGGATTGCCGGCTATAATCTACAAGGCAATAGTAGTTACCGCTACACAACTGGCCGAAAGATTAGCAATTCACAACTTAGAATGTTCCAGTTCAGATACTCTGTATCCACGCGGCTATAATAATATTGATTTTTTCTAGAACAACTTTTAAGCTTTTCGGAGTAACTAAAGATATTTTTTAATATCACAGCAGAAGCTGATCTAGCTTTGAACAAATGTATCTTTGTATTTATATACCTTGTTTTTATTAGGATCACAGACTATCTCTGCCTAATATTTACTATTAAATAGTAATATAATGTTACTTATCTCAAATGTACCCCATAAATAAAGTAGATTGTAGCTGCGATATCACAAGCTATTAAAATACAGAAATTTCTATATGCTGACATAAAATTTAGAGTATAAAGTCCCATTTTATAATTACAGAATTTCTTTGGCATACGTTTTTAGCATGGCTTGCAGAGTGTGATATAATAGTCGGATAATTATCAAATATACTCGAAGAACTGCTCAATAACATTATCATTTATCTAGGTTTATTTCTAGAGACACTATGTAAATAAGTCTACATATGAAATAGTAGCTTAATTTAATTTTAATATTAATTCATTATTATTAAAAAATTCATTTTTTATCTAGAATTCATGTGATATATGTTGTTATACAAACTGACCCCTCTCCGATACATATTTTTTTACTAAAGATATTGTCCACAGATCTACGTGAAACTTAATTTTGACTTAGGATATAGAATCCTTTTAAAGTTCGAAAGATTATAAGAACACATTCAAGCTGGATTTTTCCAATTGCAGCTATATGATATACTAAAATCCAACTTGTAAATTCATTAAGGCACTTTGAGAAACAAAAAAGTTTCCCATATAGAAAGTCTTGAACCGATTGCTCCTGTAGCTGCTATGTGATATATGTGGTTAATATGCGCTTACCAAATTTCATCCACCTCAAAAACTGGGAAACTATTTTGAACGGACTTGGCTATATCAACTCGTCTCGTCGTCCTGATCAATAATATTTATATAGCTTAAAGGGTCGGAGAGGAGTCCTTCAATTCCTTACCCAATACTTTGCAAGTGTATAACAAAAAAAAATTTATATAAACATTTAAAAAGTCTTTCTAAAATATTGGGAAAAGTTCAAAATATTCAATATCTTCGCTACAATTTTAATTACAATACAAAATAAAATAAAAATACTGAATCGAATTGAATAGAATATTACATTTAAGCTTTCCAGGCATAAAACCAACTAAATTTTATGGTCTAAATTTGTTGGACGGATTTTCAAAAACCCAATCAGACCAGGAAAGAAGGACAAGCAAAGAGTGAGAAAAATAGAATTAAAAACAAGGATAGAAAGGGAGAAAGTATTAAGATAAGATAACACGTCACATTATTCGGTTGAATCAATGATCCATAGTTGGGTTGAAGCAGATACTCATTGGTGATCATTAAGTAAATACGTATGAATATCCAACGATCGAATAATAAAACTGTTGCATGGCGACGATTCCCATTTAAAACTTTTCAAACTTATATTATTTTTGCAGACGCTTGGACGCATACCTGGCACACGGGTCCAATAAATTGTTATCATTGCTCCAGTTTTGAGGAGTGCGCCGCCAGCTTGGGAGCATTAAGGAAATGCGACAACAATAATGCCCAGAGCTGTGTGGCTGTCTTTGCCAGCAATGGATCCACAATTCAGCGAGGCTGCAGTGACAGTCTAGAGGAAACCTGCTCTGGCGAGGATGCCAGCTGCTATGAGTGCCGCTCCCATGGCTGCAATCTTCAGAAGACCAACGCGCAGCTGATCGACTGTGTATTGTGCGATGCCGATACTGATGAGAACTGTGTCTTTGACATTGAATTGGCCAAGGAGACGCGTCAGTGCCACGAGCACTGCATGACGGCGCTGTATCCTAGAACCAGTGATGTGGGCTCGCCCTTGGAGCTGGTACGGTCTTGCCTTGACGACCTGGACTTGGATGACCGTGAAGCCTGCGCCGATGGTTCACTAAGCACCTGTGTGGCCTGTACGACACCCAACTGCAACACTGTAGACTTGGGTGTGCGTAGCAGTTGTAACGCGTGCTCTGAGGGCCAATGCAATAATCCTCAGTCGAGAACTTGCCGCGCTGTTACCGCCAGCGGCCAAGAGGAGCAATGCTTCATTCAACTGGACGAGGCGGGAGAAATCTCTGAACTGGGTTGCCTCAGCCAATACAATGTCAGCGATGCCTCATTTCTCCAGAGCGAGAAGCGTATCTGGGCCTGCTCTGGCGAGAACTGCAATGTAATCTCAGGACTGCCTGAGCCCAAGAACTGTAAATTATGCAGTTCCCGCAGCGATGATAACTGCGCCATAGCTCCGAATCTTTCCGACAGCGAAACTGAATGCACCCACAAATTGAACTCAGATTGCTATGCTCTTTTGCGAGATGATGGCCATACGGAACGAGGCTGTCTGACAACACTCGAATCGGAGGACTATTTGGACTGCCTGAGTGGTGGCAATGCCACAAAATGTGTCACGTGCAGCGGGGATAACTGCAATGTTAAGGTAAAGACTTTAAATAATATTAATAATCATTTCCCAATTGAAGAGTTTGAAATTGAATTGAGAATTTGCCATTAGATTCTTATATTGAATCTCCTTTTACACCAAAACCTAAAAAATACTCGGCCAGTAATATTTACAGGTTTCTCTTAAATGCCTTTACTCCTACTTTAATTTAAGCTAGTAAGGAAAAGCTAGAAGATTGGAATACGCATCTGAAAATCATTTTGAAATTTATTGGTATAACCGATTGTTCCTATAGCCGCAATAGTATTTATATAGTAGTTCATTGTCATAAGTGACAAGCATTAATCCAAGATCTAAATTTAACTTGATATAATAAAGAAACGAAGAAGTTTTCTACTCAACAACTTTTGAACCGACAGTTGTTTTCTTTGGCAGCTATGGTTTTCCGATCCGACCAGTTCCGATATGTTGCTTCAGCCAGTGTTGGGTAAACATTGTTCACTTCTACGGAACATGTTCATTTGTTCATTTAGAACTCCTATTACTGGTTCAGCGGAACAAAAGACATTCTTAAACATTGTGGTTTAGGCTTAATCTATAAGAAATCCATGCGAATAATTCATATTTATAGTAAGTATTTCGATTTGAAACCCTTTCCTTATAAAAAGTAGCTATCGATGTGAACTAAAATTACCAATTGGAAAAAAATTAAAACTTAAGAAAAAACAATTAATTGGCTTTTTTCCATCCTGTTGAATTACCCAACAATACCTTCTTTGCTGAGTTCTTTATTTGTCACAAAATCCAGACTAATCTTTCGTGCTTCTCTTGCAGCTGCAACCTGAGGAGCGGCTGACCTGTCATATCTGCGACTCCAGCGAGGACGCCAGCTGCGAGGCAGCACCCAATGCTGCTAGTCTCTGCGTGCTGCACGATCCGACCCAGACATGTGTGAGCACCATCGATCTGGAGGGCAACACGCTGCGCGGCTGTGGCCACTCCCTGAACTGTGTGACCGATGATGATCAGAGTTGCCAGCGTTGTGTAGGCACCAACTGCAACACGGACAACCTGCGCAGACGCGCCGATGGTCAACCTGGACAATGGGGACAGCAGCTGCCAATGAGATGTCTCAGCTGCAATGACTCCGCGGCCTGCGCTGCCAGTGATCTGCCAGAGATTGCCTGCTCTGGAGCCGATGAGTATTGTATGACAGTTTTTAACGAAGCGGGTCAGGTCAATTCACGAGGCTGCAGTAAAGTTGTTGAGACCTCCTTCAGCACCTACTGTGATGCTAATGCTGGCAAATGCCACAACTGCAATTCGAATGGCTGCAACAGTGCCACAGCGCTGGACAACTACTCCGAGTGCATTTACTGTGACAGCAGTCGAAACGGGGATTGTGCTGCAAATCCCACTGCTGTGGCTACGAGGCGACAGTGCAATGGTCAGTGTATGACGGCACTGAAGCCACAAAATGGCACCGATATATTCAATTTTGTGCGTGGCTGCCTGGACGACAAGGATCCAGAAGAGCAGCAGCTTTGTTCCGCAGGCTCAGATGACAAGTGTCTTGCATGCCAGGGAGACGCCTGCAATGTGGATAATCTAGAAGTTGACTTCCTCAGTTGCCACATCTGCAACGGCACTGATGACTGCGAGCTACCAGACTTGGCTGTGTGTCTCCACTATAGTCCTACGGATCGCTGTTATACGCTGTTCGATAGCACCGCTTCGGTTATTGGCATGGGCTGCGAATCCGATTTGGACGCTGACTTTATCGATAAGAATTTAGAATTTTTCACTTACTGCAGTGAAAACAACTGCAATTCCTTCGATAACTTTCCCAAGCCCAACCAATGCGCTGTCTGCTCCTCCCTGGATGATGAAAACTGCGCTGCTTCTCCTGGTCTGATAACTCAATTCGAGAACTGCGAAGTGTTACCCAATACTGGCTGTATGACACGAGTTCATACAGGTGAGTTGGTTTTCAATAGGAAATAGTCCAACTTATTAATGGTTTTCCTTTCCAGATAATTCAACCCAACGTGGCTGTTTGAGCAACTTGAGCACCGCTAATCTGAGGGCGTGTCTGAAGGGAGAGGGTAAGTGTGAGGTGTGCGAGGGCGCCATGTGCAACAAGGAGATCTATCCGGCCGATCGTCGCCGCTGTCAACGCTGTAATTCTGTGGATGATCCTACCTGTGGCACAGTGCCCAGTGCCGCCAGTGTTTGTCCACGCTATGACGAAAGCCAGGGTTGCAGCGTCAAGTTGGTGAATGGTGCCACCTATCGCGGTTGCCAGACAGAATTCCGCTGCGATGACTCAGACAAGCAGTACTGCCGCCTCTGCACTAGTGGAGACAACTGCAATGTTGTAGATCTAAATGTCTGGAATATTGGCTATCCGGGCAAGTGGGCCACGCCGCCAGTTAATTGTTACACCTGTGAGGGTGCTGATTGTCAGGGCTCTAGTCTGGGCGCACTGCAAAAATGTGCCAATAACGATAACCAAAACTGTGGCACAGTCTTTGCCTCCAACGGATCTGTAGTGATGCGTGGCTGTTCCGATCAGCTTTATGCTGATGCGGACCTGGCGCAATACTGCGATGAGACGCCGGGCAGTTGCAAGTTCTGCAAGTCGACAGGTTGTAATAATGCCAGGGAGCTGAGCAGCTATGTGAACTGTGTGCTATGCGATGGCTCCGATCAGGCTTCCTGTGTGCGCAGTATTGCTGATGTTACACGCACTGTATCCTGTCAAACCAGCTGTTTCACTGGACTCTACCCACGCAACAGAACCGATTCGGACTCAGCCCTGGAGCTTGCACGCGGTTGCCTTGACGATTTGGAATATGACGATCGACTGGCCTGCTCTGCCGGCGACTTGGAAAATTGTGTTGCCTGTAGCAGCAGTGCCGGTTGCAATAAGGACGATGTGCCGGAGAATCGTCTAAGCTGCAACTACTGTGATGATGCGGAATGTGCCGAAATTAGTCCCCAAACTTGTACTGCATATCGGACCAACGATCAGTGCTATATTCACGTGGGAGATCGTAAAATCGAGAGTATGGGTTGTGCCAGTGACCTGGAGAACACCTTCCTCCAGGCAAATCGCCGAGACTTACACTTGTGCAACGGCGACAATTGCAATGTGAAGGATGCGCTCAACCTGGTAGGTGTTGCATGCAACATTTGCAACTCAACGGCGACTGCCAATTGCATTGAAGGCACCCAGGTCACTGCTGTCGTCTGCCAGCATTATTTGTATCCCCAGTGCTTCACACAAATCACTGAAGGTAAGTTCGAATATCTGTCTTGACCCGATGGATTTTTAAAAACTAGTTAACTATTATTTTTAGGATATTTTTGAAATCAGATTAGGCACCATCGGAAAATAAAAGCTCAACTGATCTTCATCATTTTCCTAGCCACAATCAGAATAGATTTTACATAAGAGTTACCAGAATATATTTAAAAAGTTTATGTTAGGTATTAATGTGGAGCTTTGAAGCTGAGTTTGCAGACAATCTGGAATCATGAATCAGTATAATTAGATTTATCCCCTTGCATTCTTTGACCCCTCACTTTGGACGATTATTTCTGAAAAATTAAATTTCGGATCAGATAAAAAGTTAAAAAGTTTCCTTTTGGGATCGAATTTCCCCAAAATCCATTTTCTGTGGAAATTTTCCAAATCTTGTTCATGATGAGTCAGTGAGTCAGGCAAGGGAATCTAAGATTAAATACTTTATGCTAACTGTTTTTCTTCCGCTACAGATGGCGTTTTGAAGCGAGGGTGCCTCATGGACACGGATGACGATCTCTTCGACGATTGCACCAGCGGCAGTAGCCAAACATGCCAACTGTGCGACACCAACAACTGCAACAATGAGGTGTACCCCACGGACTGGAAGAGCTGTTTACGCTGTGATTCCAATAGTGATGCTAACTGCGCTAAGAATCCAACGAGCTATGCTAAATACTGTCCAATCTACGAGTCGGGAGATGTCTGCGTCACCAGCTTGGAGAAGGGACGCACTCGCCGTGGCTGCCAGTCGGAGATGTACTGCGATGTCAGTCAGGCGGCCAACTGTCGCATTTGTGAGGCTGACAACTGCAATGCGGTTAATCTGGCGGCCAATTATGTGGGTGAACCGGGCAAGTGGCAGGATCTGCCACTGAGCTGCCTGGTGTGCTCGGACATTGAGAGCTGCGGCAGCGTCACCACGCCCACCACATGCGAAGGCAACAACAAGCAGACATGTGCCACAGTTTTCGATGCGGATGGCAAGGTTACATCGCGTGGATGCAGTGACTCCGTTCTGTCGGAACATGTTGCATACTGTGATGCCAATGACGAGAAATGTTTGCAGTGCAAATCGAATGGCTGCAACAATGCCGCCAGCCTGGAATCCTATGTCGAGTGCTACCATTGTGATGCCGAGCAAGACGCCAGTTGCGCTTGGGAGACGCCCACACAGACGCGACAATGTCAGGGCCAGTGCATGACAGGCATGTATCCGCGCAGCTCCTCCTGGGATTCAGCGCTGCTGCCTACACGTGGCTGCCTGGATGATCTCGACGAAGCGGAGCGTACGCTGTGCGCTGCTGGAAACCATGCCAATTGCACGGCCTGCACTGGAGCACTGTGCAATGGCGGTGATATTGTAGAGACGCCCCAGGAGTGCTTCACCTGCGCCTCAACCGACTGCGAGGATATGATTGAGTCTAAGTGTGTGGCCTATCGGGAGAATGATCAATGCTACCTGGCATTTGAAAGCTCCACTGTTATTGCAATGGGCTGTGCCAGTGACTTTGAGACGCAGGTCATCAATGAGCTGGTTGCACAGCAGCGTCTGTACCTATGCGAGGGTCAGAACTGCAATCATCCCAGCCACATACCAACTGCCCAAACCTGTCTGCAGTGTAGCTCATTGAATGACACCCGCTGTGCAACCAATCCCAACCAGCTGCTAACCACAGGCATTTGCTCCGACCTGCCATATACCCAATGCGTCACGCATATTGATGCAGCGGGTACCACAACACGTGGTTGCCTGGCTACCTTGGGGAGCAACGACTTTTATGGCTGCCTCACGGGCAGCTCCGAGCAATGTGATGTCTGCACCGGCACCAACTGCAATGGACTTAGCGTTTTTCCTGCCAACCGTCGACGTTGCCATCAGTGCGATTCTGCAAGCACACCCGAGTGTGCCACCTCTCCAAGCAGCATTGCCGTGTGTCCTGTGTATGATGCCGAGGACAGCTGCGTAACCAGCTTGATTCAGGATGTCACTTATAGGGGTTGCAGCTCTAGCTTGCACTGTGTGGATCCCAGCGATTCAAAAACCTGTCGTGTTTGCAGCGGCACAGATTCCTGCAACACTGTCGATCTTGCGCGCTTGAATGTGCATGGTCAACCAGGTACTTGGCAAGAGACACCCATTAGCTGCTTGACCTTGAGCGGCACACAAGAGCAGTGCGTGGGTCTGGACAATTGCGTTACAGTATTTGATGCGACCGGTGGAGTTACCGCACGTGGTTGCTATGATGGATTAGAGACGACAGCTGCAAATTACTGCGATGAGGAGCCCGACAATTGTCCACGCTGCAATTCTAATGGCTGTAATGTGGCCGACAGTCTGGAGGACTACGTAGAGTGTTTGGTCTGTGATTCTAGCCAGAATCCCGATTGTGCACGGGATACGACCAAGATCATCAAGACTCGTCAGTGCTATAAGGGCTGCATGTCCGCCTTCCGGCCACTCTTCAATGAATCCTCTGATCCTAGTTACGCGCTGGTGCGCAATTGCTATGATGATTTGGAAGCTGTCGATCGTGAGGCCTGCGATGCTGAGACTAAGGACTTCTGTGCCACCTGCCAGGACGCCAAGTGTAATACCCAAGATCTGGTCACAACTCGACACAGTTGTCTCAATTGTCGCGGCGACGAGTGCCAGGATGCCCAGCCAGCCAGTTGTGCCAACTATCGCGAGTTAGATGAATGCTATCTTGAGTTCGATGAGCAGCGCTCCGTTATTGCCCAGGGCTGCCTAAGTGAGTACAGTCATCAGGATATTTATTTGCTACAACGTGCCAAGCGGCTGTTAATGTGTAAGGAAAAGGATTGCAATACACTGGAGTCGATTCCAGACTCGCACACTTGTGCACTGTGCAGTTCCCGTACAGACCGTTATTGTGCCATGAATCCTGGTAGTGTGACTAGCGCCACCAGCTGTCTACTTTTGGGTCTTCCTGAGTGCTATTCACGAGTGCTAGAGGATGGATCCACGGAACGCGGCTGCCTATCCAGCCTGGAGGATGATGAATTCTTGGGTTGCTACAATGGCACCGCTACGACCTGTGCCTCCTGCCTAGGCGATTCGTGCAATAATGAACTGTATCCCACCGACCGCACTTCTTGCCACATTTGCAGCTCCGACAATGACGCCAATTGCGAGTCGTCTCCCAACAGCCTCTCCGTATGCCCCATCTATGCCGCTGGAGATGCCTGTGTGACCAATTTGCGTGGTGGTATCACATACAGAAGCTGCGCCAGCTCTCTGACATGTGAACCCGATGTCAAGACCTGTGTTATCTGTCAAGGCGATGGCTGCAACGTAGCAGATTTAGCAGAGCTTTCAGATGATAATCATGGCAAATGGCAGGATCTTCCTCTGAGCTGCCTCAGCTGCGTGGACGCCACCTGTCAGCAGGAGACCATCAGTAGTGAGCGCTGTGTGGACAATAATGAACAGGATTGTGTAACTGTATTCAATGCGGCTGGCGTTGTGGTACGTCGCGGCTGTGAGGATGTGTTGCAGCAGGATCTCGAGCTCGGCAGCTACTGTGCCACCAATTCCGCCAATTGCCCTGTCTGCAAATCAAACGATTGCAACAATGCTACAGCAACAACACAGTATAATAATTGCATCTACTGCGACTCCTACAAGGATCAGTCTTGCATATCGGCACCAACAAGTGCGTCACACAAACGTCGCCAGTGCCAGGGTGACTGTATGACGGCCCTCTATGGCAGCTCCGAGGCTGGCATGGATCTTATCCGTACCTGCTTGGATGACAAGGAGCCAGCGGATCAATTAATCTGCGCTGCTGGAAACGATACCACATGCGCCTCCTGCACAGGAAATGCCTGCAATGTGGAGAGCGTACCAGCAGATCGCGTCAGCTGTTATCACTGCGAGAATGAAGATTGCGAGGATCCCACGCCTAAGCTCTGCGAGATATACAAGCCCAACGATAGCTGTTTCCTCTGGATCGACGAGGAGAACAGCATCAAGCAATTGGGCTGCCTCAGCTCTTTCCGCAACCAGGATCTGGAGAGTGTAATCAAGACCAAGCGAATCGCTGTTTGTCAGGGCAACAACTGCAACACACCCCAAGTCCAGGCTCCCGTCAAGTGTGCCGTCTGTGATTCGCGAGTGAATCCCACTTGCGCCACCACACCCTTAGCAGTGGAGAACTTTGAGACATGCAGCCAAATGCCTCACACGCATTGTGTGACCAAACTGGAGAGTGGTGAGTCTACAATATAGTAAAAAAAAAGAGATTACTCACATATCTAATAATGTTAACAAACGTATTATAATTTTGTATTATTTATTTATTATTATTTAAGATGGCGCAACAACTCGCGGCTGCCTGTTTGACTTGGGTCAAACGGAGTTTGCTGCCTGTCTGCTGGGCAATGATCCAAACTGCGAGGTGTGCAACGAGGATGGCTGCAATCGCGAGGTGAGGCAGTAGAGTTAGTAGCAACCCATGAGCCACTTACTAGTAAAGTTTCCATCTCTCTAGATTTATCCGGCAGATCGTCTGCAGTGCTACAGCTGCAGCTCAAGCGACGATAGCAGCTGTGAGTCTAATCCTGGCCAGGCTCATGCTTGCGCCTGGGTCAGTGATACGGAAACCTGTCAGACCTGGCTGGAGAATAATGTGACAGCACGTGGGTGCAGCAGCTCCATTGGCTGCAATTCAACAGATTTCCGCAACTGCCGCACCTGCGTCGGAAGCGAATGCAATTCCATTGACTTGGCCAATCGTGTGGATGACGGACAGCATGGGTTATTCCAGGAGTTGCCCTTGAAGTGTCACACCTGCATAGGGGAGCATTGCCTTAGTTCTTTGGGCCCAGCTGTGCAGTGTACGCTGAATGTGGAACAGGATTGTAAGACAGTGTTTGACTTAGATGGACAGACAGTACGCCGCCGCGGTTGTGCTGACGATGTAGATGACTATGAAGATCTTTACTGTCGTCAGAACCCCGACCGGTGCTTCACCTGCAAGTCCAACGAGTGCAACGACGCCTGGAACCTGGATGAATACACCAGCTGTGTCTACTGCAACTCAGACACCGAAGATCAGTGTGTGACCTATCCCCAGAGCGCCGACTTTAGCACGCGCCAGTGCAAGGGCAAGTGTCTGGTAGCACTGTTGGAGAACAAGGAACTGATACGTAGCTGCGTGGACGATAAGGAATTATTCGATCGCAGCGCTTGCAGCAGCGATGAGAGCGGCACCAACTGTGCCACCTGCGAGAATGGCAACTGCAACACATTCAATTATCCAGAAGATCGATTGACCTGCCATGTCTGCACCGGCACCAGCTGCACCTCTAGCCGTGCCGAGCTCTGTCGTCTCTATGACCAGGATGACTTCTGCTTTGCCAAGTACAACAATGGTGCCGTTGAGCTAATGGGCTGTGCCAGCGCCCAAAACAGCAGCGATTTGGATCAGTGGCGCCTCACGAATACCCTGTATGAATGCAAAAACAACGAATGCAATGAATTGTCTCGTCTCCCTGGAAGCGGTGTGTGTATATCCTGCGACTCCAGCAAGACGCCAAACTGTGCTCAGTCGCCCAGCGAAGTGACCATCACTATAAACTGTCACGCTCCACAATCCGATTGTGTTACCCGCATCGAGAATGGCAACACCCTACGCGACTGTCTGAGCAGCCTGAATACCGCCGAGAGCAGCGCCTGTGTGGCCAATGGCACCTGTGCCGCCTGTACTGGTGA
The DNA here is from genome assembly GCA_018150835.1 of Drosophila repletoides. NCBI lineage: Eukaryota > Metazoa > Arthropoda > Insecta > Diptera > Drosophilidae > Drosophila > Drosophila repletoides. Next base: position 24,072,782 of record JAECWQ010000089.1, on the reverse strand, counting down.
CAAGTGCAACATTGAGGTGTTCCCTGCCAACCGCCGCAAGTGTCACATTTGCAATTCGGCTGCCAATTCCGACTGCAACGATGATCCTAATTATCTGACCATATGCCCTATTTATGCCGCCGACGACAGCTGTGTCTCATCCTTCAACTCCGAAAGCTACCTGCAACGTGGTTGTGCCAGCCAGATCGAGTGTGAGATCAACGACGATGATCATTGCGAGGTGTGCAACACGGATGGTTGCAACACGGCTAAGTTCAGCGGGTCCGCTGGGCTCAGTGGATTGGGCCTAGTACTGACCCTCTTCATGTCCCTGGTGATCAGCAGCTGGCACGGCTAGTGGCAACACTTTCCCTTCTATCACTAACTCGCCATAGATTGTAGTTAAATTCATAGATGTACATAAAATATCTTCTACACAAAATTCCTAAATTAAAACGAAAATACATATTTTAAAATAATCGAGCAGTTTTATTTTAGATTGATATAATATAATGCTATAGCCATTTTTTGAAGGACTCACTGATAAATAGAATACAGATTTTTAATACTGATTGGAACCAAAAAACGGAAGGAACTGAGATGTAAAGTGCGACTGGGGCTTTAATTCACGGGCTGTTGCACTGAAACAGCGAATGAATTAAAAACAATCAGTAAATCAACGGATTGTTTAATTTGTCCCATTCCCCATTCTGTAGGTAAATAAAATAACAGATTGTCTTCTCTGCCAGCTGAATATCGTTAAATTATCCTGGAAAACCAACAGACGACCTACAAATACACGAGAAGCATTATGAATATGCATGGAAAAAGTTCAATTAAAATGAAAACTGAAAACTACCCACAGAATAAATATTGCGATGTGGTGACGTTTAATGAAGGCCAAAAATAGGATACTGAAAATTTAAGGATAATAATACCCATAATATTCCATTGATTAAAAACATTCTTCTCTCTCATTTACACCTCTCCGAATTACTCACAAATGAGCTAATGCTCTTTTAAGGACAAGAGTTTCTAGAATTATTGAACTTCTTTTTGAATCCTCACTGTACTTAATTGGTTTGTGTACAATAAAAACATTCTCAGAATGACAGAGCAACGACTTAAGTTAGCCTCAGGCAATTGCAAGCAGGGAAAGGGAAAAGTTTCATTTTACTCATGTCCAAATGGGGTTTATCTCAAGTCTCTAAGTATATAAAATCGCATTTTTCTCAACTAAATGGTATTATTTGGTAATTTAAGATAGACTTAAACTGTTTATTTAATTGCCAACCATAAATCTTGGCGCAGTTTGTCTTAGCCATAACTGTACGATTAAAAGCAGCTCAAATAGCAAGGCGACAACTTTTTCATACACTTGCAGAGGGTCTTACAACTTTGTCATGAAAAATGCAATGGACCTCCGACCCTATAAATGATATAAAGGATTGATCAGGTTGGTGAGCCAAGTCCATCTGTCTACGTGTTTCTATGCAAACTAGTCTCAATAGATGAATAAAATTTGATATGTTGTCTTCTTTCACATGTCCAAACCGGCCGCATCGGACAACTATATCAATACACAGGTACTATGGGAAAACTCTTCCAAAACTTGTGGTATTTTTTTTAAATTTAATTGTTAGATTGAAGAGTGATTTGGTCATCATTGGGACCGTTAGTTCCCAAAGACACACTCGGTTCATCTATACAACAATATAGGTTTTTATTCCTGTGAAATCTTAATGAAACTTTCTGTTAATTTGTAAATCGATTCAGCCCACGGTACATAAACCGTTCGCCATTTATTTTGTAGCAACTAAGGCATAAAGTAGTTCTACGTCGATCGATGATCTGAAATCAGATGGGAATGAGCTTTCTAGCGTTTTGTATGGCTTTTTATATCTGAAGTGTAAAGAAATCTTAGGCTCAGCAGAAACACGTCCATTGCTTGCTGTCTGTCTTTTGGTAACAATTTCAGCACAAGATCTACCCTGATTGTATCTCCAAAAGATTCCAAAATTATTCAGATCGGGTTTTTAAATATTGTTAAAAATTGTTCGCTAAGACAATTGAGCAATCAAATACGAGTCCAGTAAGGGTATGTAATCTTCGGCGCAGCGAAGATAGCCTTTCCATACCAGTTTTTGTTGATTTTGTTCATTGGGATTGTGATAAGTTGGCAAAGTGCTGCCAGTTGACCACACAAATTGTCAGTTTTTGGCTAATCTTGATGGTCAGTCGAGTCAGTGACAAATTTAGGAGTCTTGTTCCACACAAGCTCCCCATTTAGACTAGTTCTACACGTATTGGTCCTCTATTTGAAATATACTCGTACCTGAATTTCAATTTGAGAGCTGCCTGCTGAGAAAAATCCTTAGGACGGCAGCTATTGCTTATTTGCATTTTATTTTATTTCCAATGGTTGCGTTTCGCAATTTCTTTAGACTCTTTTGGGGCAAGGGAATGCGAAGGGGGAGTCCCCATTGGCAAGTTTCACTTTTCAACTTTATTCGAGCGCAAAATTGACGTGGCAGACAGAAGCGGTTGGTTCGTCTGGCCCCAAAAGGACTGCAAGGGGCGATTTGGAAATTGAAAGAGTCTGGCACAAGGCTTGAAGCTTGTCTAGCCCGTTCACTAAACTTGAACTAAAAATTGTAAATCCTTTGGACCCCTATGAGAGGCATATTATGGTGCATAAGCGTCATGAGAAAATGACAAGTATATATTATTTTTTAATGTGTATACTGGGAAGGGAATATGCTCATGTATGGAAATCTCATAAAAAACAATATGACACTAGTTATTAAAATACATCAATAGGGAACAGTACGAACTGGGCATCTCACCGGAATAAGGATGATACTCTTTAGTGGGAATTGTACATTCCGCATCAGCAGGGAGTAGTCCTCCAATCTAGCAGACTAACATAATGAAATAAAGAGGATTATGTGGCATATTGAATTGATAAGGCTGAAATATTAGGCTGAAATATTAGGCTGAAATATTAGGCTGAAATATTACTTCAGGAGTCCTCCTAACAAAGTATATTGGAGCGGTCAACTATATTATGTAGGCTCCATAGGACAATCGATCCAAAGTGTATCAATTTGTTCACCTACATTCAGCCAAGTTTTAGTTTAAATTCATCACAAAAAGGTGATTGCATCATGTCTCCCGTAACTTTTCAGGTGTTAGGGACGCAATTCCAAAAATCTGTCTGCAATAATTGTTTGCGAATACCTCTGTCAATATTCATATTCATAAGACCAAAATCTAAATATATCTTAGCTTAGACGAATAGCGAAAAGCTTGGAAATGAATTTAAATTTCAACTAAATGGAATGATCGATTATTGGCACTAAAATAAGATAAAGAGCGGCTCGACCTGCTTCAGTTGTTGGCGTTGTTGATGTTGTTGCAATCACAGTTGATATCTCCATGTAAGTGTCAGAACAAACCGCTGTTAATCCATTGCTTGTTGACCAATTTATTTAGCCCCGTTTATAGGCCTTAACCCGCTTTCCACCACCCACCGTACCGTAGATGCTGACAGCGACAGCCACATTTAAAATCTATTAGTCCAGCAACTGGAAATGTCGACAACTGCCAAATGGCCAAATGGCAACTGGAGTCTCCAACTGCAGTCTGCAGTCAGCAGTCGGCAGTCTGCAGTCCACATAGCCTGTTTCTGTTTTCCGTTCATGTCCGCGCCAGAGAGCAAACAAATTTAATAAAGCCAAAAGTGGACCTCATTCCCGCCCCACGCCTCGCCTCATTGCCTGATCCAGCAAGCCAGGCAACGATTCGTATGCTGTAAATTATGTGCAACAAATAAATTATTTTCAGTTCTGTCGTTTGATTAAAATGTTTAAGCGTCGGGCGATGGGAAACGAATTGCAATGATGCAGTGCGTCGACAGGCCGCAGGGCGGGCCAATCTGTTGCATGCAACATGTTGACACAAATAACTTGGTGCGGACTTGGACTTTGTATACAGTTATGATTCGATTTGTTTGTATTTGCTCTTTGGATTATTGAATGAATTAACTTTTAGTAAATTTCTTTTTCAATTCGTAAAATTACGTTTTTGGCATATTTGCTGTCTGTACCGTAAATAAGAATGGACAGACAGGCTGATGGACGTGAATCATTCCATCACCCTCGTCGATACTAAACAGAATGGAATCGACGATGCTCTATACACTTTTTGACAAAGTAACAATACCCACTGCAAGGGAATGGCGGATGCTGTGTAACCATGGCAAAGGATACGGAAGGCTGCAAGTTGAGGTTAAATTCAAATATATTTTTATGTGGGAAAAAATAAAGTAAAACTAAAGTTTCTTCGACCGATGGAATAATTTTGAAAAATTTGCGTTTGCCAAAATTTCTTTTGACTTAATTTGAGAAAAAATAATTTAATTAATTGTTAGCTGACCAGTTTATTTTTGTAGTACGAAGCACTTAATAAAAAAATGTGGTAATTGTTACTTGTTAACTTTTGGAAATTTTAAAATTTTTTTTACTTTGACGATTTTCTAAAAATATTAACTACATACTGAAGGACATTTATTGATCTAACCAGTTCGTATTACTATTACCAGACCCTTAATCCAAAGTGAGCTTCTACTTGGAACTGTGGATCAATATTCCTGGGGTTGCGGTCAACCACCTCTTTTTGGGTTTCGTGCGAATAATTGGATTTTTTAAAAGGATCGAGCTATATCTACAAATCAATTTATACGAATTGCAGCTCGCACAAAAACACAGCATCAGTACATTCTGTAGGAAGCATCATCCTTTGGACTGCACCTTTCGAAGACCAGCTTTCTTGGATGGCTTCAGGACGAAAAACGAACACATAAGCGTCTCATCGACAGACATCATTGCACCTGCGTTATCAAACTCGCCGCAGTAGTTGGGCGCCGAGAAGATTGTGATTAGCTGACGCTTGGCAAAGAATTCGTAGCCATCCTCGACGACCTGGTGGGCACGGCAGATCAGATCGAATTTGAAGCGATGTATAAACTTGCCCACCGTATCTGCACCGAAGGTGACACTCACACCGCGATCATTGTCGCTCCAGCCCATTACCTTGGGATCCGGATCGGCCCACAGCAAATCGCAGAGCAAACCCTTGTCGGGTACGTCGCAAGGTCGCGGCAATTTCTGGATTTGCGTCATGTTGTTCAGGTCAGGACTAAGACCACCGTGGCAACAGAATATCTTCTCATCCACAACCGCTGCGACGGGCATACAATTATAACAGTCCACAAAAGTCCTCCACAATTTGATCGTATAGCGTCGCTTGCACTCATCATAGAAGCCGTAGATGCGATTAATGCCCGCACTCTCGTGGTTGCCGCGTAGAACAAAGAAGTTTTGGGGGAACTTGATCTTGTAGGCCAGCAGAAGGCAAAGCGTCTCAATGGATTGCTTGCCACGGTCCACATAGTCGCCCAAAAAGAGATAGTTCGAGGCGGGAGGATATCCGCCATAATCAAACATTCTCAGTAAATCTCCAAACTGTCCATGAAGATCGCCGAGGATCTTAACTGGCGCCGAGAGCTCCAGTAGCATTGGCTGCGTCAGGAAGACCTCTCTACAGCGCAGGCAGAGGGATCGTATATCTGTCTCGGTGAGATGTAGTTGCTTAACTCGCCGGACATCAATAATGTTCAGTATTATCTGATCAATGTTTGATGCATCGCCTACAATCGAGTGAGTCTGATTCTGCTGCACTCCCATATGTGACATATTTAGTTCTGTTGCAGACGCGGCCCGTGCGGCTCGTGCGGCTCGTGCGGCATACAAAGGGAATTTGAGCTGATAGCACAAAATGAAGTTAAGTAAAGTTATAAACATATAAAATTAGCAGCATCTATATAGACAAATTGAGACAGTTGTTGATGTTAAATATATAAAATATGTTGACAATTTACACCAGGCAGCCGCTCCATCACTAGCTTCAGCTCAGAACAGTTCAGTTCGACCTCAGCATTATGTGTGATTTTTGGTTCGATTTCGACTTCGAACTCGACTGACTGCCCCGAAAACGAACCTTTCGACGCTCGGAAGGACGCAGCACGTCGAACGTAATTACCAAGTCCTTATCAATGCCCATAGATGCGCCCGCATTGTCGTACAGCCCACAGTAGTTGGGTGCTGAGAAGATGGTTACTAGCTGGCGTTTCGCGAAGAACTCATAGCCATCCTCCACTACCTGATGGGCACGACAGAGCAGATCGAAGTCATACTTACGCAGAAACTTCTCGAGCACATCTCGGCCAAAAAGAAAGCTTACACCACGATCGCTAGGCGAATAGCCAAAACCTGAGCGATCCGGATCACTCCACAACAAATCGCACATAAGTCCCTCTTCTGGTACATCAGAGGGTCGGGGCAACAACTCTATATCGTTCAGATCCTTTAGCTTCTGACTCAAGCCACCGTGGCAGCAGAATATCCTGTTTGAAACAATAGCTGCCACCGGCATGCAGTTATAGCAGTCCACAAAGGACTTCCAAAGCTTGACCGTGTACCGCCTCTTGCACTCATCGAAAAAGCCGTATACGCGATTTATTGCCTGAGTTTCATGGTTACCCCGTAGTAAATAAACATTCGTAGGGTATTTTACCTTCAAGGCCAGTAACAGAGTTAATGTCTCAACTGAGTTCTTTCCACGATCCACGTAATCTCCCAAAAACAAATAGTTAACTTTAGGCGGAAAGCCGCAATGCTCCATTATCCTCAACAGATCCTTAAACTGGCCGTGTATATCGCCCACAATTCGAACTGGTGCTGACAGAGCCAGTAACATCGGCTGTTCCATAAAGCTCTCCCGCGCTACGAAACACAAATTAAACAGTTCCGGCTCATACAAATGCACACCCTGCTGTTTGCCGCCCCGGAAAGCCCTCAGTTTGCCTATTAGTTCGCCTAGATTGCTTATGAAATCAAGCGGTGTCTGTTGGTGTACTCCTTCCAATGATGGACCCTTGCTTTTTGAACTATCCCTTTGCAAATTGAGTTGTGTGCCCATCCTAAAAAGAGTAGAGTACGTCGTGATTCTGTGTATGTGTGTATACTTACTATTCTATTGGTTTTTTTTTTTTTTGACTTTTTTTTTTTAACTAACAAGTTATGCAACGCTAAGCCAGTTTAGCAAGCAATAATCCAGCCAGAAAGAACCGTGTCGGATGATTTAAGTACCCCCGCAATTTTCTCTTAAAGCAGTTAACTCAGTACTCGGATTAATATCAAAGTCTGAAATAAGTCTATCTATCGTTCCGAAATCAGTTACGATTTCAGTAGTATTCATTTAGGAAGTTCACTCAACAGTTTGAGGATTCCATTAATGCTATCCACCTTTTCATCGATCGATCCAAGGCAGATGCTTCCCACGAGTTACCTGACCCAAGCAGTTCTCAAAGAGACAGGAGACAAGGAGATTCAGAGACTCGACTGAAAAAGATGCTGCTTATGATGAGGGACTTATTGATGCTCATCAAAAATGCATTTATGGAACGAGCAGAGTCTACATTTATTTTTACAAACCAATAGTTTTTGTTCTGTAGAGTATAATATAGCTCCTTATATCTGTATTTTATTTACATTTACATGTTTATATTCAAAGATTATCATCAAGATTCGTCACCGTCCACGATGGCTTTGTTTAATAATAATCAGTCCGAAATTTTGACTATATGTGTAGATACCTCTAACAGTTGTACCGGTTCAGAGTACAGTAAAATTGAAATAAACAATGCGATTTTAAAAAGGTCCTTTGACTGACGTCTACTTTGTTTTACGGGACACAGACCATTGAACATTGTTTCCAATGCGCTTAGAACCCTTTATGATTTTGTCGGATATGGAAGTTCTGGGTTGACACTTGGATTGGTAGATGTCAAAGGTGATAGTCAGATTGTTGTCGATGCACATTGTGGCTCCAGCGTTGTCATAGACGCCACAGTAGTTAGGTGCTGAAAAGATTGTAACGAGTTGGCGCTTGGCGAAGAATTCGTAGCCATCCTCCACCACCTGATGGGCTCGGCAAATCAAATCGAAATCGTTGCGCCTTAGAAATCGGTCAACAACATCGCTTCCAAATACCCAGGAGATGCCGCGAGTGCTTTTGTTCCACCCATAGCTGCAATCTGGATCAGACCACAGCAGATCACAAAGCACGCCGTATTCCGGTATATCCGTAGGACGTTCAATTGCGTTGATATCCTCAATGCTCGACAGGCTCGGACTCAATCCGCCATGACAACAGAAGACCCTCTTCGAGATTACGGCCGCCACTGGCATACAATTGTAGGAGTCTACAAAAGTTTTCCAAAGTTTGGTCGAGTACCGACGCTTGCACTCATCAAAGAAGCCATAAACCAGGTTAAGTGTAGGGCTTTCATGATTTCCCCGTAGCAGAAATACGGAATCCGGATGCTTTAGCTTATAGCAGAAGAGTAGCGTTATGGTCTCCAGCGAATGTTGGCCACGATCTACGTAGTCACCCAGAAATAGATAACGCTGCATTGGTGGAGCTCCCTTGTTTTTCAGTATGCGCAGTAGATCCTCGTATTGCCCATGCAGATCACCGACTATGCAGATCGGAGCCCCAATCTCCAGGCACATGGGCTCATTCATAAAGGCTTCTCGCACATTGCTACAAACCGCCTGGATATCTCTCTTGTCCAGGTTAATGGTGCGGCTGGGCTGCCGAATCCCCCCCTCGAGTGTGTTTATAAGCTCGTCAATATTTGGACTAAACATGTGCAAAATTAGATATCCTTTCGTACAATTCGTTTATAAATATGTTTTCTGTATTTTTTACAATGTCTAATGTATACAAAGTATTTGACATTCTAAGGTCCTGGTTTATTACAAAAAATATAAAATTGGGCATCTACGATCAACTGCGAGATATTCGATTCGGTTTTTCGTGTTTTCCAGTTAATCCTCTTGGCGTTTTCATAAGGGTCTAGCGAGTCTAGTGTTTCCAGCGATTGCACATTATTCAAATGCGGAACATATTTAAGAGTATGAAATATATATGCATTTTTATTTAGTTTGGTCTTGCACTTTTTTTGAACTTATTCTCTGAAGATTTCTCTATGTATGCTTCAAACTTGAGATCCCTGTCAAGCTTTTTCGGCTTTAACACAATGAACGTGATGTTCAAGGACTCATCTATGCACATCATGGCTCCGGCATTATCATATTCTCCGCAGTAGTTCACGGCCGAAAAGAGTGTGACTAGTTGACGCTTGGCAAAGAACTCATAGCCATCCTCGACCACCTGATGGGCACGGCAAATCAGGTCTAAATTGAAGCGTGTGAGGAACTGTACGACGATGTCTGAGCCAAAGATGAAGCTGACGCCTCTTGTGTTTTTCGCCCACCCCATGATATTCGGATCGGGATCGGACCAAAGCAAATCGCAGAGCAAGCCACTCGACTTGATTTCACAAGGACGTGGCAGGTCTCGTATGTTGTCCATTTCGTGCAACAAAGGGCTCAGACCGCCATGACAACAGAAGATCTTTTTTCCAATGATGGCTGCTACCGGCATGCAGTTGTAGGTGTCCACAAAGCCCTTCCAGAGGCGTATTGTGAAACGCCGCTTGCACTCATCGTAGAAGCCATATGCTTGATTAATAGTGGCTGACTCATGGTTGCCGCGAAGCAGATATATTGATTCGGGATACTTGACCTTGTAGGCAAGCAGGAGAGTCAACGTTTCAACAGAATACTTGCCACGATCCACATAGTCTCCGAGAAAGAGATAATTGACCGTTGGCGGGTATCCTGTTGAATCGAAGTACCTCAGCATATCGCCAAACTGGCCATGCAAGTCTCCCAGCACATTTAGTGGACCATCCAACTCCAGGAGCATGGTATCGTCTAGCAGGATGCTTCGTGCCATCTGCAATAGATGAGTGATATCCATCTCCGGCACAATCAGCCTCTTGTCGGTCTTCCAGTTAAGCAGTTTGTTGATCAACTCATCCAGATGTTTTTGCAGCATTTGGGCTGGTTTTTTTTTTAGTTCTTTTATTTAATTATATTATTTTTTTTTTTTTGTTGTTGGTGACCACAAATTGATGCGGTTGCCCAAAATAAAAATTAAATAAAATAAAATGCGGAAATTTTCGAATCTGGCATACTACTCAATGAAAACTAAGCAAACAAACTAAACAACTAAACTATAACAAAAGGATTCCCATTATTTTGGTTTTTTTTTTAATCACATCCGAATCGGCTATCAGATTTTTTGATTCTTTACTAAAAAGTTCAGAATCTAAAATATTTGCTGATAATATTTACATACAACATCCAATTTGATTCAATTAATCTACATTAGTTTTTAAGCTCCACACAATTCTCACGAGAGAGAATTGAATTTAAAAATATAAAATATTATTGAATCCACATTTGACTGAATAATAAAAATTAACCAGTTGAATCGGTTTTATTTTGATTTGAGAGTTTGGTTATTGAGATTATGAGTTTTCAAAATGAACCCTGTAAGAATTGTTATTTGAAAATGTTCTAACAATTAATTGTGGAGGAATCTCTGATTTCACAAAGCTAAAGATATTAAATCGCATTGATGGTTTGTAATGGTAGGTAATTCGGTCATTGAATAAAATTCAATTACATATGGAAATTCCTTCTGATTACTTTTTTCTTCAAATTATTATCTGATTGAAACCAAATTATCAAAACATTGATAAAATATCGATGAATTCCGATTGAAAACATTTGTGTTTGTTGCATATTTCCAGATAAATTGAAAAAAGTTTAATATTTTCTTATAGGCAAAATTATGTTGTACATTTGATTTTCAAAAACTTTTTCTTTATTATAGTTGCTGGAACAATATATCCGGGAAAACTAAGACCTGTAATGGTAGTAGTGGCTGCTTTTCCGGCAGCACTTTTTCCTCTCTGGATCTGATATTTTCAAGGTTTCTTTATCAACACTTCTTTCTTTCTTATCTTCAAATTTTCATTGTTTCCGTGTAACAAATATTGAACCATATAATATATATACATATAATATAATATATATTATATATTTATTTAAGTAATTGCAGTCGACTGGAGAGTTAAAAAGACTTAAAGTTATTATTATGTAAATTAAATTAAAAATTAAGAAATTAAATTAAATTAAAAATTAAGGAACTGAGGAACCATAGTAGATGGACCAGATGCGTCATTATATCGCGCTTCAAGCCAATCCATTGCTGCGGCGAAACTAATTAATAATTATAATGCAGATACCCGACATAGAACTACATCCATTTCTACATTAAAAAAAATGAGAAATCAATCGAGTATCGGTTCTGAAGATCCAACAGAATAATCAGAATCAAGAGATTTTGCGAGGATACTCGGTTCGTATCCGGACTTATTTAGTGATGTGTTAAATCAGAATAAAGAAAGATAGAGAGAAAAGAGGAAAATCCAGGGAGCTTTTTATTTTTTAATGGCGGCTGCTCTTAGTTGTCTTAAAGTAAATAAATAAATCAACCTAAAGATTCTTAAAGCCTTTTCACCGACACCTGTCACTGTGCACAATTTTGGCAAGCTCTCTCAGTGTCTTCTGGGAGATACTGTAATTTCTTTTTCCCCTTCCGCACAGCCCCATAAGATGCGCGACCAACTGTCACTTCAATTTCTTCTCCGAGAATCTCTCGATTCCAGCACATGTGTCGTCAACATGGTAGCCAGTGCCAGTGCAGCAATCCCCAATGTTCCTCGTCATCGTAGCCGGCGCCGGAGCCGGGGCTGAGGCTAAAGCCATCCCAGTTTATCATCAGAGGTGCGTACGTGCCTTTGTCGTTTATTAGTTTGTGACTGGACACGGCTCGTCTCGTTGGGAAATTAAAATAATTCAAGCATTAAATTCAATTTAATTTCTGCAGCTGTAATAATTTGCTATAGGGAAAAGTATAGTGTAGAAAAACTGGTAATATTTTTAGCAAAACTTCCTTTCCGAAGAGCTGCTGACGAGTAGTTCACCGAACTGCAAAACTCATTTCATGTCTCATACGATATTGGCTAAGGATTTCTAAGGATTATTGATGAGCCTCGAAGGATTTGGATTAATCAAAATACAGAAGGATTCACTTAGTTGCTGGTTATAAGTTGGAAATAAATGTCGTTTAGCTAGCTGGAAAATGTGGCGTTTAATTCTATAGAAAATTAATCTAAATTTATAATTATGATTTGTAATCTATTTGGGTCATGCTGAAGACAAGATTGATCAACTCGTCGTATGCCGGAGAATCAATATTAAAAGATCCTATGGACTTTCCAAAAACGGTCAATATTTATTACTTTATATTTTTAATACAGTTTTCCTCTTCATTTTCCGGTCTGTCTAGTCACATATATTTTTTTAACTCAGAAACTGAGTTTGATGTTGAACGAACCTCGGGAATTGGAAAATTGAACATTTATTCGCGTGGGGTAGTTCTTATTCCATTTTTAAATTGATATTTGCAAATCGAGTAAGAAACACTATAGCTCTAGACAATTGTTTTTTTTTTCCTTTGGACCCGAATTTTCGAAAGCATTTTCTTAGTGTCATCATCCTGATCAATATACTTCAATACCCTACACATTTCGTGAAAAAGTTATATACACTTTGGAAGGGTATAAATACACAGTATGTGCTCTGCTGTGTAGCCCATTGTAGAGTATATCAAAGCCAATAGAAAACAAATACTATCTCATCAATTTTAGCCAGTTAAACAAATTTAATCCTTCGCGGAAGCAAAAAATAAAAAAAAAAACGCAGATGGCACAGAACTAAATCCAGACAATTGAATCTGTTGCGGTGGTGTTCGCCATAGAAACAAGCAATTGCAGATTCGCGATATCCCCCAACACAATATACATATCTATTTCTATATATATATACATATATATATATACATATATATGCAGAGCAGATATACTCGATTTTATACATACATATACATCATATACATGTACATACACATATATACATATATATTATTTTTTGCGCACTGTGGAGTATTATTTAAATTGAATTTTCAAATTAAGTTTATTGTGTTACGGCGCTCAGAAATTTATATTCTATGTGCGATTATTGTTTCGCATTTTGTTTTTTCTTCAGTGTTTTTCTACTGTTAGGGCTTATTCGATATTTATTTATGGCCAGTAACTTGTTTGCTGTGCCTGCTTCGCCCTGGCTGAGAACCATGTCAGTTCTAGGGATTGTATGGATATCTACGGATATATATATATTTATATATATAGGACTATTTTATTGTACTGGCTGGGCGCTTCAATAGAAACAATTGAGCAATTGATTTGCATGCACAAAATTTGTAACTGGGATTTACTTTGAATGATTTATGTGAACGCGCATTGCATTTTCCGCGACTTTCCCCAATATTTTTCCAATTGACAAATAGTCTGAAAACTAAATGACATAGGCTTTAAAATGAAATCTATCTGGAAGCTAATCTCTGAAATTGATCCGTCAAATTGAAGATGAATTTAAAAATGAATATCAATATTTTTAGTCTTACATGGCATTGGACTGGATTGATATCGCTATGAAAATTCCGCTTTAATCATAAGCGATAGAATTTTTCATTTACGTCTCGCCGTTTATCTTAAGTTAATTGCACGGAAGCATTAAAGAGTGAATTAAACAGTTTGACAACTATTTTCCTTAACTCTTCTGCCAGTATCTCTAAGAAAATTGAAAGGAAAACCAACCGATTACTATACTTAGTTCTTATCTGAATTACAGCTAAAACTCGCCGCATGAAGTCAGTTATAAAAAACCCAAACCTGGGCTTAAAGTCCAAATTTTGAAGGATAAATCCCAAATTATGATTTTATAAGAATAATTATGCTCTAACTTTTTTTAAGTTAAAAGAAGATTAACAGGTTTTTATGAATTTTTATTTAAAATATTAGTATGAAAAGACTCCATACTTTCGTCTAAAATCATTTGTCGCCTTTTCTGCCTGTGTTAAGTGATGCTTAAGTGTATCTTTTTACTTCATAATCAGCTTTTATATTATTTAATAGTGCTGACAAAAGTGGAGATTGCCAAGTCTGCTCTATGAATTTGATAATATTTCTAGCATTTAACTGCACTTCCGGCAAATATCACGCATACGCACTATCGTGCAGTGCATCCAATTTACATTTAGTTGGCAAACTGTTAACAATTTTGGCGCAGAGTCTATTTGGCACCATTTGGTCAGTCGTACAATGAAAAAATAATAAAAAAGCTGCATACAAACATATATCTGGCTATATTTATAGAAATAAATTAAAAATCATATAAAAACGGACAACGCAATGCAGATCGCGTTTTGTCGGCGCCAGGGCTCCCGTCACAGCGACGCCTATGGTGCAACAACCCTGGCGTGGCATATTCACCATTAAATTTATATATATATTCGGTTCATTCGCTCATTTCTTGACTTTGGGGTGCTAAGCAAATAAACACAAATAAATAGAAATGGAGCATAGAAATGGATGCTGTACGAGAAATAAATGTAAAATGTAAATGGGAAACGGAATGCATGAGTGGTCCAGAAAAAAATGCAATGCTGGCAAAAATGATCCCTGTGAAATGCTTTGACTTACATATGAATTTGACCCCTGCGGAAATGTTGAACGGTCAGCGAAAAATGAAACACAGCCAAGAAATATAAATAATGGGAAGTGTGGGGGAAAAGTGAGGCAAAGTGTGTATTAAAGTCGTAAAAATTTGAACTCCGCTGCCAAATGCTGACTGCTACTCAGGGCAACATTGAAGAGCATCCAAAGGACAAGGTTTGAAGCTAAGCTAGCATCAGGGGAGTCAGCAAGCTGTGAAATTTATGTAAGGACTTAACAAGCAGTCAACAGAGTCCTCAAAACATCAGCCGGAAACAGTAGCATTTTATTCAATACTTTTCAATTAGTCCTAAAAAGTCAGTAATCGCAGCTGACCGTGCTAGATCTATTTTTCAGATATTCAGAAGCAAAGTCTGCCCAGAAACTTACTTAAGTTATCCTCTTGATCCTCTGATTTTCAAACAATTTCTTAATTCTCAAATTCAAACAAAAACTGTCAAATTAATTTCTGCAATTCATTCACTATCAAAGTCCATAAACATTGCAAAATTCTATATATAAAAGTCTTTGACTGAATGATTTTGGTTAACAATATATTTGGTAATAAATAAGAGGTTCAAAGAGAGACGCAAGATTTATATTATGATTAAAAATTCCGATAAGAAGGTTCTGCTAAAAAATCGATTTATTTTCGAACAATAGTAACAATAGAAACTGAATAAAGAGTATATACCAATTTTTCCGGAAAATTTAATCCTATATTAGGAAATTGGGGTGTCCGGAACCCTAAGTCTCTAATAACTTCAAGCTCAGTTTCAGTTTCAGTTATGTCGTCTTTGCATATATTTTGAGGATTTCGAACCAAGGAAAGGGAAAACTGTATATTTAGGTTAAACTACGTTTTTAAATCATTTCTAAACAAATGAATCTATTCAAAACGAAAAGTTCTTGGTAATTCCAAAATATGATTCGATTTCAATATCTGCTTTAAAATTGAGTAGCTTCTACCCTTTCCTAGATTTGCAGTGCCCACTTCTAATTTATTACTAATGAACTGCTCTGCAATTCGGTCACGTAAACTGTTCCAGCTTCTTGTTGCACATTCCAGCTGCTGCCTCGTCGTAGACAGCAGTGAGCGGACAGAGGACAGCAGACAGCTTGGAACTGACCATTTGTAAGTGCCAGGTCCACGTAAAGAAGACATAACTATTTAAATGTGAATATTAACCTGTGCCTGAACTGCCTTCAACTGGGCATGGCTTGAATTTGGATGGCCGCTTAATTATCCAGCACGTAATACTCGACCAGCTGGTCATCTGGCCAGCTGGCGGCACGAATAAAGCGGTAAATATTTGGCAAGTGACGCCTGCACCAGCGGGAACTGCACTTGGAGTGGGCCTAGGAGCCGCCCAGGAGCCCAGGTAATTAGCATATAAATTAATTAAATGCAAGCCACGTGCGTGGCGGTCAGTAAAATGCATTTGGCATCCGAAAAGATGTGAGAGCTAAGCATACTCTAAGCATAATTTGTGGCACATAATGATAAGGAAAGTGGGACACAGCCAATGATTATTACAGCAATCCTGCAACACATTTCTGTGATAATGGGTCAGAAAAATTAGTGTAAACGTTAAAGTTGAGCAACAACTTTGCGACTAAGACGACGATTTATTGAGGGCAAGTAAATATCGCCCTCGTCCGAAGGACAAACCACCCCCAACTAAGTCAGTTGGTCAGCTGGCCAGTTGGCCAACTAGTTCATCCCCCAGTGGACAAGTTAAGAGTAAACGATGCTGACACAGACAGCACTCGGACATACAACG
This sequence comes from Drosophila repletoides, assembly GCA_018150835.1. Lineage (NCBI taxonomy): Eukaryota > Metazoa > Arthropoda > Insecta > Diptera > Drosophilidae > Drosophila > Drosophila repletoides. The sequence goes on along the minus strand of JAECWQ010000089.1, from coordinate 24,056,360 downwards.
ACTGGTGACAATTTTCTGTTGATTACACGACAACACGGTTTTTTTACTGTGAGCCTGTGTACTTGCCACCCTTTGTTGCTGGGTGCTGGTATTGTTGCCCCTCATGATAAGGGTCAAAACGAAAGTTTTACGAGCTCTCGACAGCATTCAAACTAAAGCCAAACTGTTCTATTGAAATCAATTTAATGTGCTGTTATTGTTGTTGCAGCAGTGTTTTACTTTATTTATTTTAAGTTAAATTCGTTCTGCTTCAAAAAGGAAATTGGTTTAGATAAAACGTACTAGCCGGAAAACAGCTGCTAGACAGATTTACCTAGTCAAAGTTTCCCACCTGCTGGCCTCAAAAGTGAGAAGCGTCAATGAAAGTTGAAGCCAAACTGCGACTGACAGCATCGACATGGGGTTCAAATAAAAAAATAGGGGTTAATTTCTTATAATGCTAAGGTTGGGTTGCGCTTTAGTATAACTCAACTAAAGGGATGAAAAGTTATCATATCATATTATCAATATATCCTGAAATAAACTAAGATTTTGGACTGGTCTGCTCTTTCACTCAATATAGAAGAATAGAGCCTTGGAAATGTGTTTTTAATTATTCAAATATTATTAAAAGAAAAACTATGAAGTCTTTAATATTTAAAGCATTGTAAATGCTTTTGCAGTGTCCTCAAATATCAGCTAAATCTGTGCACGGGCAAAAGCCGTATTATAAATCTTCAAATATCTGACAGAGTCTGCCTGTTGTTGCTCCACATATCCATTCCCAGCCGCCCTCCTCCACCCATCATGGGGCAGCTTTGTTGTTGCCAAAATCATACATCAATTTCGGGGACATTCGTCAGCGATGCCACAAAAATATCATACGCCAAGGGGAGGACGAGGTATTTGCTGCAGACTCTTCTCTTCCCCCTTGCCTGTCCACTAAGTCTTCCCAGTTTGCTGCGATAACAAATGCCGCAACTGATGCGAATGCAAACGTGAATTCTGTTGCAGTTTGCAGTTTGCAGTTTGAGTTTGCATTTTGCCGCGAAATTTGCGACGCACTCGTTTTGAGCACAGTCAGACGACGTGGCAAGGAATTTGAAAGTGATGTCTGCCAGACCGAAATTGTCAAAACAATTAATCATTGATGAAGAAAATGTACATGCAACAGCAACAGCAACAGCGACAAAACCAACAAACACCACTACAGGAGCAATAGCCGTCGTCTGGCGGCATTTTGCATATTTGGCCCAAATGTCATTAGTTTCCACAACGACGAGTATATCACAGACAGTTGTCCATTTGTCTTATTTCATTTGCCTAAATTGCCATTGGACTCGTAATGTAATGCATTTTGCATTAACAAAATACCACATAATTATTTTAACCAGCCTGATTGAAATCCAACACAGCAGCAACCGTCTGAAAATTTAAATTCCATTCGGAATACTCGCCTCGAGACTTGGTAAAAGCCAAGGATATAATTAGACCAGCTTTGAACGAGTAACTTCCATCTGAATAATTGGTAAGCTGCTTGATTGAATTATCTAATTACTGCAGTTAGCCAGTTAGCCAGGCAATATCTTATGCCTTAAGCATTATGACTGCAAAACAAGATGTTAAGTCAAGTCAATAATTTCACATCAGCTCCTACAACATGTGACAGAGTAGAACCTCTGTTCTCGTTTTCGATTCCAAACATATTTCGATCATTAAAATTCGGTTGAAGGAAGAGTCTAATTTCAAGCTGAAATCAGATTGCATCAATAATTTATTTTCTCAATTTTATTATTTATTTTGATTTGCTTGATTCGATACTGTTTTGTACTCAACAGAAGCTCTTTGTTGGTCTTAAAATATCATTCTGGAAATGGGAATTTCGGAATTGATTCAAACACCTAAGTCAAAAGCTTATTACCGAACTTTTGACCAGAATTCTTGATTCTTATCAATATTGAATAAAATAATTGATTGGAAATTGGTATAAACGAATATTTCGACAAGAAGCAACACAGGAAAATTGCATTAATATATATTCACACTTATAGATAAAGCTGATTTTTTATTGATAAAGCACAATCTTTGAATGGACACGTTTACAACACACAAAAAGAAGAAAGACGGCTCTTCAAAGCCCGCCCACCCCAATATCTAAAGACCAAATCCAAATCAAATTCTGCTCCAATTAGCCACGCGACTTTAGAGCTGGTTGACAGCCGATTTGAAGACCTGAAACCCCGACCCGAGCGTTACAAGCTTAGCCACTTTAAGCGCTTGTTGACAGCCATAAAAATCGAAATCCACGGTGAGGAGATGTAAACAATTTGAGCACAAAAAAGAGTGCGATGAGCAGAGCGGGATCGAGGGGCGAACGGAAACATTATAGACCGCTTGAAATTGAATTTTGAACTGAACTTTTTTGGTTCCATACTCATCGATTGTCACAAATAGAAGGCGAGAACGAAGCTTAAAGATAGAATTCAATGTCGCCGACAGGTGATTGGAATTTCTTTGCAATTTGCTTGTCTAGTCTTGGCCTGGCCATCAATGGGACATTTTATGCCCCATAAAGACTCATTAAATTTATGGAAATTGCATCGTTAGCTAAATAACAAGCTGACCCGTTATTGGATACCGAAAATTGCCATAAAACGTTGGTTCTGATTATTTAATTGGCACCTAACTTAATATAAATGGGCTAATTATGGCTTTGGTGGAAAATGTGCTTTATTGCTGCAGTATAACGCGATTTCCCCAACGAAAAGTCATATCATTTCTGATACAAATGGAAGATAAAATAAAATCCGTTCAGATATTTTGTATATATGAATTATATATACATATATGTATGTATGGATATATCTTCGTTCTAGCTGACTGCCTGATTCATTCATAGACACACAGAAAGAAAGCTTAAATACAAGACTTGTGTTATCATAAAAGTTTCGACTCAGGAGAGATTTTGGAAAACACGGTCGAAAAGTGTGTAAAAAGGGGGAACCTTTTTTCATTTTTTATCAGTTCGGTATCAAATTCACGTTCATATCATTATTAAAATTGAATAAAGAGATGAATAATGGAGGTGAAATTTTGAAAGAGAAAATTCTAGTTTTCCGATTCATCCGACTCTCAATTACCTTCAAACTCAATATTAAAAAAAAAAACTTTATTATATTGGATTTCCCCGGCAACGCCGGGTATACATGGTTAGTTTTATTACATACATATGTATATATATATATATATATATATATATATATATGTACATATTCCATTTCAAAGATTATCAAAAGAAACGAACTAAAGAATGTTTACCCTAAAAATGTTCTATTTATTTTGAAATGTGCCTTTTATTGGCTTGTAAAGTTTATTAAATAATTTATTTTATGCTCATGGAAATTTCATTAAAAACTGATTTCCAATGAAAATGCAATCAGCAAAAGTCGCCAAGGCAAATAAAAAAACCAAAATAAAGTAAAAATATTTTCATCAACAATGCTCGACTAGTAGATACCCTCGTTCTTCCACTGGCTTTCTCTCTATTAATGCTCTGACTACCATTTAATAAATACAAATTGTTTATAAAATAATGAGATTAAAGCATATGTAGAATAATAGTAATAATAACAATAATAATGAAAAATATCTTCTGTTACTACTTCTCACATGTGAATGTATTTTCTCAAATGAATTACTTTTGCGTCTATCCCCTCATATACCCCGGCTAATGGTTACAGGGTATAAAAAGGAGAATCAAAATCAGACCATAGAGGAATACAGGCACACACACACACACACACACACACATACACACACATATGGCACATACATTGTTGCTGCACAGCAAACCAGTTAAAAGGCGAAAAGTGCAAACCGCAATTAATTAAATCCGCAGTTAATTTTATTGCCGGCGGAAGTGGCAGCAGCAGCAAAAATAGCGCAAATGAAATTATCGCCGATGATGGGAATGAAAAAAATTTGTCATCCTCCCTGCAAAATATGCAATGGTTTAAAAAACAACCCACTTTAAGCCGCGGCGCAAGCAACAAACCAATTTTTATGGAATTTCGCAATTTAAACTCTGTTTTCTGTGTGACCCATTAAACTTTTTAATAAACAACTCCGTGAATCAGCATAAATTGCAAAATGCTCTTATACCAATTACTGGTTAAAAAATAATAATATTATAACTAGTCAGGAAAGGCTCTCTCCGACGCTCCAAAAAATACACCTACAAATTGGAATGAGCAGTTGAAACTTGCTCTTTAATTTATTTATTTAGAGCCATTGTTCCTCTGGTATCTATGTATATGATTTACATAGCAGTCCGGTCTTTATAATTTAAAAAAACTCGTCGAAAACTAGGCTCAAAGTTTGTTAAAACTAGTAAGGAAATACTATCTTCGGCGCCCTTGGAGAGCTATATGATATAGTAATGCGATTTTAATGATTTTAAGTGTCCATTCAGGGTTCACGCTTTCCCATGTAAGTTGTAAGTTTTTATCTAAAAAAAGCTATATGATATAGTCCGATCCGGCCGGTTCCGACATATATGCTGCCTGCAGCAGAAAGAATACTACACACCAAATTTCATTCACCTAGCTTAAAAACTGAGAGACTAATTTGCATATAAACAGACGGCCAGAAGGACATGTCTATATGAGTTTCCTTCAATATCGTGGCAAATCTAACTCGTAACTTCTATTAAAATGTCTTGCGATAAACAAGAAGTTTTCCATATACGCTTACCTAATAGTAAACTTGAAGGCGATCGGATAAGAAGCAGCACTTGGGTGCAGAAGTTTCCTAAATACCTTCTTAGTGGAAACTTTCAGTACGCCATAAATCTTGTGTCCGAATTTCCTCTTCGTATTATATGCCATCTAATCTGGGCGATGATAAATGGTAAAGTCAGTCAGTAAAAAAAGATATAAAGAGATTTCGAGAATGCTTGGAGAACTTTTTGAAAAGTATTAAAAGAAGGGAGGAAATATTTGACTTGTAGCATGTAAATTATAAACCTCAATTATTGATTGCTATGGATTCCGTCTAACACGTCCGTGCATAACTTTCCTTTTGTTGGTTGCGGGGGAGGGACGCGGCATATGTTTTGCATTGCTCCGTAATTAATCTATTATAAGGCTTACGTGAGGCACTCTCATTGCATGCCACTTGAACACAGGAACAGCAAAGTTGCATGCAAATTATTGCAAGTTGAGCATGTCCCGAAATTGTATCCTCCAGCTGCAAGTACAAGTCATAATCGACAAAAATCGCGTGCTGGTTCTCAACTTGCAACTTGCAACTTGCAACTTGCAACTTGCTGCAATTCCGAACTTTTCGGCTGCCTTCTGGACTGCATCGCATGCCAAGCTACATACAAAAGTTGCAGTCTGCTTTTTGACCTTCATGGCTGGTTGGCTCTGTTTCTCCTTCTTCCTCTCCGTCTGCAGCCTGCGTTAGCGTCTTCAGCCATCATTAAGGAGCTTGTTGAAGTGGGTACATCGCGTGCTCTTTGATGTGCTGCAATTTTCAATTCAGGTGTGGAAATTCATTTTAGGATTTTCATATCTTTGGCCCCAGCTATGTATCTTTTCGAGCTGGGATTGCATGGGATTCTGAATGCTTTTTCCATATCTTTTCTATTTATTAACACCAGCTTGCACATTTAATTTTTAACTCAAACGAAAGGCTGGCCACACCCAGAATCCTTTGGGCCACCGCAAGCCTTTCACTGGAATGCCAAAGAGCGCATTGGTTTAATTTGAATAAATGCCAAAATGAAAGAACCAGGTGAAAAAATTCTATATATAAAACGGAGGGGCGCAAATGGAATAACTAATTAAATTTTCGACTGCAAATGAACAAAGTTGCCTCCGCCACCGCAGCGCTTCCCAAGGAGCGCAGTCCGACTATTCTGGCAGTTAACTGTTCACTGTGCACTGTTCACTGTTAACTGCCAGCTACCAACTGCCAGTTTAATTAACTTGGCTTATAAAATTTTACGCTAACTCGCAGTGCGCATAGTAAAACATAATCTATGCGCCGTAATAGTTGCCTATAAAGGTTGGTTGGTTGGTTGTCTATGCAAATATGTTGCAATGCTCGTATCTTTGTTGCCACTCAATTGCTGTTGGCTTTAATGGCGCACCCTCACCCTCCCTTACTCCTTCCCACCCATGCCCTTTCAAAGCGTCCCGCTGTCCTCCCGCACCACGCGCATAAATCAAAAGTGAAATTTTTACACGCGCCAAACTGTCTGTGAAAATTCATTTACATGTGGCACGGCATGTTCAGGTCCAAACTTTCCAGCTTCCCAGCTTCCCAGTTTCCCAGTTTCCAGAGTTTCCCAAAAAGAGAGCAAGCTGAAGGGTCACAGCAACACGTTTTTAATTGTTTTTTATTTTTTCTTTTTTGAGGTTTTTCGGACAATATTCAAAGGGAGTAATTTAAATTCCTGTCTGTAGCCCGTAGCGCTTTTTTCCGTAGAACAGGACGATTTTGGGACATACACGGAAGTGCTTGATACAAAAACATATTTAAATAAAAATTATTATATTTCATTTTTTAATTTTTGAGTTTTTTTAGTCCTGACTTGGTTAAATAGAGTTTCTCATTGGATCCTGACAAAGAAGATAGAATCAGTTTATTTCAAAAGAACATTTTTCACTAAGTCTATAAAATATATCATAAAAAAACAGAATTCTATTTATAATTTTATTTGAAAAATATTCAATATTCTGTCGTTCATTGAAGAAGGGAACTCTGATCATACAGTACAAACATATGAATATTATTGATCAGGATGATAGATCAATATATCCGTGTTCCTCCGCTTCTTATTTTGAGAATTAAATTTGGCCTTCACCCTCAGCCCTCATGACCGAAATTGCCGGAGCGGACCACTATATCATATAGATCCAAGACAAGGTAACAATTGGTGCTAAAGTTGTTGTATAAAAAATCTTTTTGTATCTAAAAATATCTCGATGACATTAAAAGTATTAGATTTAATTGCATATTTGAAAATATTGAAATCAGTCTACTACATCATTTAGCTGAAATTAATAAGCTCGATAGGAACAATAGGTTAAAATAAATCAATTTAATAATTTTGAACTCCCCATTCTCTATTCTGCAAGGATACGAAGATAGCAGTTCCTTTCCTGGAAAATCCTGAATATTTTATTGTAGACACTTGTTTTATATTGAACACAGCAGATTACTTTTTATACGTACTGCAACGCCAGAACAGTCCGGCCAGTATTTTTAATAGATTGCCGCACTAATTGCTGGCCTGCAGCTTATTTAATGGCCATTCAGGTAGTAGAATCTAATGTGCATATTACAAAACCTATTAACATATTTGCCAACGTGTTTAACATCAAAACTCTGATGATGCTTTGGCCACCAGCTAACCAATCAGGCAGAGTCCGAGTCCGAGTCTGAGTCCGACTTTGTTGGTGGTCACGTTTCAAAGCCCACAACGAGACAACCTTGCATAATTGCGCCGCCAAGTGCAGGTCTCCAGTTCTCCAGTTGTGCAGCTCTGCAGGTCTGCAGTTCCACTGCCTCATCACATAAATAACCCAGCATAGACCCACACACATACTCCAGCACTCCCATTTTAAAAATACGAGTACACATGTATACGAGTCTGTATGTTGTTTGGCTTTTTGTCTAGCATGGCTATTATGCAAATGGCACTTTGTTTTAACAACGCACTGCGGCTGGCCTGATGGCTTCGTGCCCAGAGAGGCAGCGGCAGAGGGAGAGGAAGCGGCAGCGGCTAAGGCTGTTGATGGTGCTGTTCCTGAACCCGACATTAGTTCGTCATCAACATTTTCATCTGGCCCTCTTCCCTTCCCTCTCTCCACCCCTTCCCGCTCAGCCCTTGGCCACATTACGCGCACAATTAATATGCCAAGTGTTATGTGTGCGCATACTAATGACTTTTTCCCAGCAAAGCCACAAAGCATCGTCCACAACTGCATCTGCATCTGCATCTGACTTATGTCGGACTCATCTGTCAACAGTGGTCATCTATCAATAATTGCTCAACTGGCCGACAAAACGACGCAGGCGCAGCAGTCCCCCCTTTCCATCACAAAGCCATTGGAATTGCATTTTACAGTCTGAGGCTGGCTACTTAAACCATCTGAAATGTATGACTCATACACTTACAGGCAAATACCCGAAACATGGCCAACTTCTAAGCCTAAGATTGTCCCGTCAACCGGGAATTCAAAATTTTCCGGCTGCTTTTCAATTACTTGAGTCGGTAAAGTCCCAGAAAAGTAACTTAATTAATTGCTTGAGAAACTCAAAGCAACTCAAACTTAATTCTATCAATTTTTTCCATTATAACTTTCAATGGACTTTCACAAAACTTAAGAAACACAAAAGTTTCCGATACAACAACTTTTGGCCGGATTGTTCCTGTGGCACAACATAGAAACAGACGGACAGAGGAATATGGGTCAACTCGGCTTATCATCCTGGTCAATAATATATATACTTAATATACACTCGGCAAGCATTCCAAATTTCTAAAATATCTGTATAATATTTAAAACTAATAGAATAATTTTAGGTAAATAAATAAATAAATTGAAGTATCTGAATAATACCTCTTATTCCAAATACTGATGTTACCCCCGACGAACCAAGAATTGGTGTCTCTAAAACAATCATAGCTTAACTCTAAAAAGCAAAGTTCATTAATTAAATGATAATTTCATTTAATTATATATTCAAATTTTATCGATATATTGATTATTTACTCGTTTAATTTTATATGCGATATGTAAAATAGTGACGTAAAAACATCGGAACATCGATTTATCAATTTTCATCAATTTTTTTTTCGATTTTAGCTGATGTTTCTATTTTCTATGATTCTATGGAAATCGATAGATCGATGTTGGGAATAACACCATAATAATAATTCGGAAACCAAAAAGTATGAAACATCCACAGACCGAATCTTTATAAGAATCGCGAAAAGACAGTTGTGGTTTCTGAAGTTTTAAACGATTTGTTATTCTTCTCGATGTTTCCAGTTTTCTCTTTTTCGATATCATAATCGGTATCGTTATCGGTATTAGAAAGAAAGATAATTCGAAAGAATTTTATTCTTTATCGGTCTTATTCAAAAGCAGAAACCAACTGATTTTGTTTTTATTACAGAAAACTAATCAAATTTTAAATTTGATTCCAATAACCTAAACGCAGCCTAATTTGTGATTCCGAAAATGGGAGCACACTTGATGTATTCTCATATTTATCCAAATTTAGCTCCCAATTTTGACCTATTTATATTTCCCACTATTATTTACTAAAGCTGCCGTAAACACCCTGTATAAACAGCGGGCAGAGAGTTGACAAAGCCAACCACGCAAATGGTGTAAATGTAAACAGTTAAGAGGTGTCCGCTGCCGGTCGGCGTTCCATGGCCAATACTAAAAAAGGCAGCTAACTAAAGCCCAAAAAATACAGACAATAGTCGGCTAATACAAACAACGGATGAACACAACAACAGAGTCGCCCAATAAAATAAATCAAAAGAAAGTAAAATTACGACGCGTCGACCGATCGTACTGCGAATATACCATACAACCTATAAAAAAAATGTATTTCAATAAAATCACAGCCGAGAAAAAACTTTCGCTACTTCAGTGGCAAAAACAAAAAAAGATATGTAAAAGTGAAAAATTGAATCTACGTCAAGTCCAAAGTTGAATACCCTTACAAAAAAGCTGGTTAACTGGTTAACTAATGCATATTTAAATAGAACAGAATATTCTCTTTTTCTATATTCGATTTTATAAAAATAATTCCAATTATAGCTATAGCTTTATATGTTACAAAGCCTTTGATATAAGCACCTGATCCATTTGGCAGCGTATAGAAAACCGTTGAATTGAATTCGTTGAGTTTTTGACGATGTTTTGGGTGAAGTATCATTATCATGGTCAAGCCGGGGAGCCCACGCATGCGCAGAATACAAATATATACACACTCGCACACACAGACACACACTCACATGCACACACATGTGTGCACAGATTGGCAAAGTGGACGTGCCACAGGCCAGAACCACTTTTTTTCTGCCCGGTTGCTGGTCATGTGAATTTGGGTGAAATGTTTGTAGCTGGCTTTCAAATTTGTGGCTGACTTTTCAGTTTGCAACGAGCCACACGAGTTGGTGGTATCGCCTCAGCGTAGAGAAAGCCAATACACACATTTTCTGTGAAATGTCTTGGAGGTGCCTGGCCATCTGTTTGCTGCTGCTGTTTGGATCAGCTGCATCTCAGCAGTTCAGCACACAAGCAACTCCCACAGCGGGCACAACACCAGCATCACAGCTACTGAAGCAATCCCAGAACACGTTCGTCCAATGGGTTCTCTCACTGTTGCCCCAGCGACCGGGCTCTGCCACAGAAACCGCCACGCTGGCCACATTGAGCAGCTCACCAACAGCGCCCACTGAGACACCAGTTGAGGTGACCTCCACTACCACCACTACGGCGCCCACTTTCGGCACCACCACCACACGTAAAGCTACAACGCCGGCGCCACCCACTTTGAATCCGCCGCGCAACTGCAGTGACTGCGTCTGCGGCGTTGCCAACATTCAGAAGCGTATTGTGGGTGGTCAGGAAACAGAGGTGCATCAGTATCCCTGGGTGGCCATGTTGCTCTATGGTGGACGCTTTTACTGTGCCGGCTCCCTGTTGAACGATCAGTTTCTACTAACCGCCTCACATTGTGTCTATGGCTTCCGCCAAGAACGCATTTCTGTGCGCTTGCTGGAGCACGATCGCAAAATGTCGCATCTGCAGAAGATTGATCGCAAAGTGGCGGCGATTATCACGCATCCCAAGTACAATGCGCGCAACTATGACAATGATATTGCTATCATTAAGCTGGATGAGCCAGTGGAGTTCAATGAGGTACTGCATCCCGTTTGCATGCCCACACCAGGACGCAGTTTTAAGGGCGAAACGGGAATTGTCACTGGCTGGGGTGCCCTCAAAGTGGGCGGCCCCACTTCTGACACGCTGCAGGTAAGTCAGTACAGACTCCGAGAGAAGCAGTTACTCATGAGTTCTTGCAGGAGGTCCAGGTGCCCATTCTATCCCAAGATGAGTGCCGCAAGAGTCGCTATGGCAACAAGATCACGGACAACATGCTGTGCGGCGGCTACGATGAGGGAGGCAAGGATTCCTGCCAGGGAGACAGCGGTGGCCCCCTACATATTGTGCCCACGGGCACGCGGGAACATCAAATTGCCGGCGTCGTCTCTTGGGGCGAAGGGTGTGCCAAGGCAGGTTACCCAGGTGTCTATGCGCGAGTGAATCGCTATGGCACCTGGATCAAGAACCTCACCAAGCAAGCTTGTCTGTGCCATCAAGAAACTAAGAAGATCAAATAGTTGCTACCGAGTTCTCCTATCCAGGAGAAGAACACATCCAGGGGCAGAGGAATGGTTGCCACAGATCTGATCTTGAAGAGAAGATACTCTATAAAGAAGCCATTGATCAATATATAATAATGAAAATAATCATTTAGTAACGATTGACGGAAATTCTAGTTTTTGCTTGCGAAAATTTTTAGATTTTTTTTTGGAAAATCGTCCGAGAGACTTTTATTGACTTTAAATTACGAAAACAAATTCTATCTTTAAGAAAGTTCAGTTTTTTTTTTAATATAAAAAACTTGAGTTTTTCTAAACATAAACTGTTCATATAAATATTTTTTTGAAAATTGATCAATGTTTCAATAATTCCTCTGCAAGTGTGTAAAGATAGTTTATCTAATTCAAAATTTAAGTAGAAATTATTTATATAAATACAAAAAAGTTAAATAAGTTTTTGAAGTGTATAAATGATTCGACTTGTCGAAGATAGTTATTGCATTTATTTAATTAAACAGAAAAACCAAGTATACTTAGAGAGATTCTGCATTCCGATCAATGCAATGGCAATAACCTTAGGTGCGTCCGGTTTACAGGCTGGTCTAGCCTGTTCTGAAGCCGGTTCAAGTTCAGGTTAAGTCTGGCAGTTCTAGCCAGTGGCAAGGATGCACCAATTCAGTTGCCAATAGTCAGTTGGCCAGAGAAGTTCGCTACAGAAATGAGATACATTTATTTGCTGTCTTTGCTGGGCCTTACACTGGCTTCTCCCAGTCTGCGCAGCGCGACTGAGCCTGCCAAGATTCTGGAGTCACTAAGCAACTTGCGTCAGAATAGCTTCCTCGACTGGATAGTCTCCATTCTGGGTCCAGAGTATGCGGACACGAGTGAGCCCGCCAAGCGCGAGTGTTCAGCTTGTGCCTGCGGCAACATCAACACGCGTCACCGCATTGTAGGTGGCCAGGAGACGGAGGTACATGAGTATCCATGGATGGCCATGCTCATGTGGTTTGGTAGCTTCTATTGCGGGGCCTCACTGATCAATGATCAGTATGCATTGACAGCGGCGCACTGCGTCAATGGGTTCTACCATCGCCTGATTACCGTCCGTCTGCTAGAGCACAATCGTCAGGACAGCAATGTAAAAATAGTGGACAGGCGAGTAGCTCGTGTCCTCGTTCATCCCAACTACAGCACCCGCAACTTTGACAGCGACATTGCACTGATACGCTTTAATGAGCCAGTGCGACTGGGCATTGATATGCATCCCGTATGCCTGCCCACGCCAACGGAAACTTTTGCTGGCCAGACGGCTGTGGTAACTGGATGGGGTGCGCTTAGCGAGGGCGGACCCATATCAGACACTCTGCAGGAAGTGGAGGTGCCCATACTATCACAGCAGGAGTGTCGCAACAGCAACTATGGAACTGTCAAGATAACAGATAACATGATTTGTGCCGGCTATGTGGATGAGGGTGGCAAGGATTCTTGCCAGGGCGACAGTGGTGGACCCATGCATGTCATTGGCGCTGGACAGAGCTATCAGCTGGCGGGAATTGTATCCTGGGGCGAAGGCTGTGCTAAACCGGGATCACCCGGAGTTTACACACGAGTCAGCAACTTTAACGAGTGGATCACGGCAAATACTCGCGACTCCTGCGCCTGCAGCCAAGCAGAGGAGCCAACCATTCCGGAAACCAGCTCCACCACAACAGAGCAGCCAGAGATGGTCACACTTGAAACTAGCCCAGGCCCCGAAGTGCCGGAAGCAGAAGATTAAAATATAAGAGCACAATCATTTTAATAAAGGCATTTGGCCATGCTCTCATTTCTACGTTTTTCTTGTGTTTTATTGAAGCTTTACAATTTATTTTCTTCTCTCACTACTTTTCTCTTTACTATCGATAAGTTTTCGATGCCTCTTTGAATTATTAACTGCCCATTATAAATCCCCTTTCCAACACTAATTTTCCGCACAGGCAATTCACGTTTTGTCGCTTTGACATTCACTTGGAAGTTTTGCGTTTGGCTACAGCAGAGGTAATTCTGAAGAAAACAAATCAAAGGATTTATTTAAATATTGTTGCCTTTAGAGTATTGCTCGATTTATAATGAAGACTTATCCTGTTTTCGAGATGGATGAGTTTATCAAACACGAGATAAATCGTAAAAAAAATGGCACTTTATTAAGCTTAGCGCCGAAAATAATTGGCGGCTTCAGCGTCAGCAGCGACCGCGTATACCAATCCAACGCAAATGAGCTAAAGTTTCTGGTAATGCCGGATCCAGCCAGCTATCCGTTGAATCTATCTGAGCCGCTAGTTAGGCCAGTAGTGCCAGACACTCATATAACATATTTGGACCACATGCTTTTGTTCATTAAGGACCATAAGGATCAAATGACTAAAGGCTCAGTACACGGTGGATTCAGTCTGAATGCGAATATTGTCACTCAACTCGAGGTCCTTCAAATTATGATGTCCACTTTTTATTTAAAACGCAATTGGTGCATAATTGGAACCAAGTTCCGTAATACAATTTACCTGTGCATGGCCAAGCCAATCCTTTGGGGACTCTCGACCAGGCCATTGCGAGATATGAAGAAGTGTCATCGCTGGGAGAAAAAATTGACACAACTAATGTATTCAGGTGGAGGACAAACGAAATCTGCAGTAGAGATTAGAATTAAGACATTGTACCTTAATTGCAGACACTCCTGAGGGTCAATCAGAAGTAAGCTCCCAATGCGGCGAGTTTTACGGCGTATTTGAGTGCGATATTGACGGACTTACTGTGGTCTATGGATCTTCGATGGGTGCCCAATACGGCAAACCAGATGAGTGAGTTGTTTTTCAAATTTATTCTTCTATCGCCAATCCAACAAGCTAATATCTCTCCCAATTGTACAGGGTTCGCAACAAAAGCCTCAGCAAATTCACGGAGTGTAAGGTGATTCTTCCACACATAGGTTTAAACAGTAATGTGAGATACAGGCCAGATGCTCTAAATGCCCTAGCTTGGTGGGCGGAATGCTCCTTAAAGGGTGTTGAGGAAATTTACGTGTCGCGACCAAAATTTACAGGTGTTGTTGAGTACCTTGAGAAGTGCTCCGTAGCTTCACTTGTCCAGGAAAATGTAATTACTAAAAACCTAAATTATTTATTTATTATATATTCTCCTTCAATTGCAGATAACAGATTGGTGTTCCCATAGGTGCACCAGCTTTATGGGATTTACTTTGCGACATATTTGCAATATCATTAAATTGGAGAATCCCAATACGGTGTATCAGTTCGAATTTATTTCCAATCCGGGCGCTCTCACTTGCAGTGTAAGTGAGCAACGCAATGAGCAAACCTTTATATCTGACTGGTATCGCTCTCTATTGGAAGCAAATAATCCCGAACCAAAATAAATATAGACTTATATAATTCCAACTCGAAGATAAATATATACTTATATAATCCCAACTTGCTTGCATATTATTCCAACAGCTAAACGAGTCTCCACAAAATCCAGTTTAGCTCTTTCAGGCGTAAATTGTAAGGTGTTGGACGGACACTCACACATAGGCCACAGAAAATGTTGGCCCTCGGGTGACTCCCTGAATTGTTATTGTTTTCTTTCGGGAGTCTGGAGTCTTGAGTCTTGTTAACTGGTAACTGGAGCCGCATCAATTTCCGCCTGCTTTTTAAGTTTCTCCCGAGGCACTGCTCAATTTTTCTGCACGAAATTGGCTCTAAATCAAAACAGAAATTATACCAACATCTGCAACTCCTACACATTGGGTTGGGGTCCGGTTGGGCCCAGATCGTGATCCTGGCGGCATTGATAAATAACTAAATAATAGAATAAACAGCACAAAAGGTGCTAAAACATTAAAGGCGGCTTTCGGCGTGTCAGATACTCGTAGTAATAAAAGTGAGAGAAATAATACCAATAATTGAAGAGTGCTATAAGGAGTACGTCCATTAAAATTATACCTCCTCGAGCGAATTTTATATACTCGTCTGTGCTGTGGCAAAAACATTTATTTTCGTTTGATATTTTCTGCTATTTTTATACCCTTGCAGCGGGCAATATAACTATGTCACGAAACATGTAATGCTCTGAAGGGGGCGTCTTCGATCCCATTAAGTATGATGAGACGACGACCGTGGTCTGATTCAGTTAATGAGCTTTCTTTGTTTGCAGGTTTGATGCAACTATATCATTTAATATAGCCATCACAAAATGGAAAAATCGCCTTAAATTCTGTAATGAAATCTACAACTTTAATGAAGGAGTGTATATACGTAAACCCATATCAAGACCGCACTGCTATATCACGTAATAGTTCCATCGGTTCCAAAGGTGACGTATGAAAAACTTTGTTGATGAATGAGTCTATTTTCTAAAGGCTAATCAAAAATGATTAGGATCAAACTGCTATATCATAAAGCTGCTATTCAATAGTCATTCCAGTCTGTGAGGGTATGCAATCTTCGGCTCGCCCAAGAGAGCCTTCCCTTGCTAGTTTTTCAGTTGGTTTTTTTTTTCAGGCAAGGCGCAAATTTGCTGCAATTGAGCGCATTTTGTGTTTTGGCCGCCTGCAGGTTTGAAATATTTATTGGGGCGTAAAATTGTTTGATTGAATATTAGTGTGTTGCCTTAATAAAATCACTTTTGGCTTTTGTTTTCTCTTTCGTTCGACTTGTTAAAAGGCCCAAGCCGACTTTCGAGCTGCGAGCGGAGAGGAAAGTGAACCACTGAACGCGGAATACTTTTAAGTATGTAAATATTGAAAAGCTGTTCAATCCAGTAAAAAAAAGAATCAGAGAAGCTCGATTTTGAGAGTAAATTGAGGTGTGTAAAGGTGTTTATTATACAAGGTACAAAAAGAAATTTCTCAGCCAATCCCGAGCATTCGCAAGGCATTGCTCACCGTGTTTATAAGGGCAACGGTACAAACAAGCGCACCCACAAGCATTTTCTCAGCCATGATCAGCACCACATCCAGAATGTTGGCTGCTGGCTAAGAAGAGAATCGATTTTTAGATTTATTTCACTAAATAATACTCGTTACTATTGGATAAAATCTATTCTTCAAGAACCTCTATAAATGTTATGGTGAGACTTAAGGTCCGCTGCGCGACGACCACTCCAAGAGAGACGCATGTTATGAGGCCCATAAGCGTTACTAGGGCTAAGGCTTCCACCAAGCGGACGGCGACTGGCATCTTTGACACATTAGCAATTTATATTAGAAAATAAAGAATTTTTTTTAATTTTTATTACAAATTTTGTGATTTTTGAAGATCCAAATTAAGGCAAAGTGACAGTAACAAAACTACTCTCAATTTATACATAAAATAAAGTTCTGTATTACTAAGTTTTTATTAATGACAACAAAAACATTTTGGATACTTTTTATCTTTTTATATAAATTTATAGTAATCTAAATCTAAGAAATGTCTAAGTTCTCAAAAAAAGATTTGCAGCTCTAAAATTTAGGATGAGGTTCGGTTCACACGCTCGAATAGTACGGAAAGCTTTATGTGCGGTTTTCGTACCACTTCAAACCGAACCAGAACCCAATGTTCGTGTTCGAAGCTTGGTTCACTTATAAAAAACAAAATTTTAGTTCTTGAAATTATTTATAATTCAATTTTATATATAATTTTTTAAACTTTCCTTATCCTTTTTTCAATTCTAGTCTATTTTCATTATATTTTCAACAATCTTTATATTTCTTTTTCGCCTTCTTTCCTGGTCTGATTGGGTTTTTTTTTGCCTGGGTTTTCTCCAATCCTGTGCAAAAAACGTTGGACCATGGAAAAAATTAATTTGTATTTAATACCCCAGAAGGCTTAAATGGAATGTAATTTTAATCTTACTTATAATTTTTAATTTAATTCATTTTCTAAATTTTGAATTTAATTTACATAATAATTTATTTTTATCTTTTGTAATTCTTTAATCGACTGCAATTAGTCGATTTAATAATAAATAATAATAAAATAAGAAATAAAATAGTAAAATAAAACAAAATAATTTAGCTAAGAAGCAACAATACAAGAATTGTTATAGTTCTACTAAGCTTCTTCACTTCCTTAAACCGCACATTTTTTTATTTGAATAGAGATTCAGTTCGACTACAGTTTATTTTGTAGGTTCATTAAATATATCAAAATTACTATTTCGAAAATGTTTAGCACATTGCTTTCTATCCAAAACAAATATTTTTCTGACCTGAAGAAGGAGATAGTTTTCCGACCGCAACCTTTGGTTTCTTTACTTCTCTTTGTGAGGGTATCTGTTAGTCGAGCTCTGGCGATGAGTTAAGCACACTTTATTTGCTTCTGCTTGTTGTTGTCCAAGTAGATAAATAAACCCACACTGGCCGCCACAGAAAAGCCACAAAACCGCCAACAAATTATAGTTTTCAATCGCTTTTTTTGTAGCGATTCCATTGCAAGGCACAAACATTTTTCAATATGCAATTCCAATTATCCTATGCAAATGCAATTTGTCTCGCTGCCGAGCAATTTAGGCTCCCTTTCCAGCCAGCTTCTCCTCCCGATTTCCCCCTAAACTAGGCCCATTCTGTCGGGCTTTGATGTGTCTAGGCTGGCATAGATTGTCCTGAATTATGGCACTAAATGGCTAGACATGTTACATAATTCATTTAGACCGCACCAGGGACATTTTCCATGATGGCCAGTTTGTGTGTGTGCGTGTGTGCTGTGTGTGTGAGTCAGTATATTCGTAGTACAACAATGGAGTTGTTTTTTTTATAGCTTTAATGCACATAACAGCTTATTTATTGTATGGAAAATTCAATTAGCTGCATATTGGTAGCAAAAAGGGGAAAACAAACAAAAAAATTAATTGATTTTCATGTTGAGATTTTGCAATATATTAAAGCATTTTAAAAAGCACCCTGCCTCGCTGGCTTTTCACTCAAAAGGCAGCAGCAGAATGACTCTGCCTAAGTTGAGTTTTATTAACCAAGACGCAACACGGCGATTTTCCGCTTTTCGCTTTTCATTTCTTTTCTTCACGTTTTTCTTTTTGTCAACTTCATAAAAATCCCAAAATAAATATTTGCACACATAAGTTCAGGCGACGTTGTCATAGTCCTCGTCCTCGTCTTCGTCTGGAGACAGACTGCAAAATAAGCGGAAAGTTTTGTCGCAAATCCCCAGCACGACCCAGCCGCAGGCATTTGATAGACAGAAAAGGGCCAGACAAAATTAAAACGAGTGGAATGCACCATTCACGAGTACTTCGTTTTGGGATACCCTGTAATCAAGTCGACTCTTTTCCGCCGGTAAATGTGTTCTAGAATTCGTTATTCGAAATAAAGATGAGGCTTGAAAATGTTTGATAATCAAAAGTTCTGGGATTATTCTTGGTGAGCAATATTTATTATATTTTAAATGAAGTACTCGGACTATCTCTGAGATACATGTGAACCTACCTTTTACTCTTCTTTAGAATGATTCCGGTATCTTAAGGATTAGTCGCTGATCTGTTAATGAGAATCTATATACTTTTTTTTATAATAATAAATATAACAACTTAGGTAAGGGCATACAACAATTCGACTAAAAGACCCAGTTTATCCGGTATCCCTTTTTTTTCAGTGTTATCTTCGATTTATTGTACTTGAAAAAGGACTATTGGTTCTTTGTACTTAAGTGTCCTTTGTCAGCGAATGTTGTTAATTTCAGTACATTTTTTTGTGGCTTTTTTCTCAGTGTACTTGTCGTAAGGCTCTTACCCAGAGAGACTGATATTTATTATGAATAATATTTACCTCTTATTGTATTTTGCATTTACTGTCAGAAAAAAACATCAGCAGCATTGCAACATTTAAATTGTGTGGCCAATGGTGCACAAAGCCGGATATGCCACCTGTTATTTGTATACACAATAATATCTCAATGAATACAACGATAAATATTGGTAGTACGCCAATGCTGTTGGGACTTTGGCATTGGCCTGTCGCAAGCTGACAGCTTGTCTGCAAGTTCAGGCGTATTGAAACGCTTCAATAATCAATTTGTACAGATTTTACATTTTATTTATTATTTAATTTTTTATTTTACATGCACTTGCAAATGGGAGGAGTATTATAAGCCCGTTTGGGTAATCCCTACATATAAAACTTCTTTTCGTAATTGACTGGAGACTTTGCAGCTGTCACATTTCTAGGAAAGATTAGAAAATGGGGAGATTTCTAATTCTTACTCGGTTAGCGGTGTTCACATTAAGTGATAAAGCCTGAGTAGTGAATTTATCTTTGTTGAGAATATCTTGAGCGATACATATCCTACTTATAACTCCGGGCTTCTAGATCCCGTAAGATCAAAATACTTATTTGTAGTAGAAGATAAGAGTATCTTTTGCAAAGGCTCCTATTTCAGATGCAGTTAGACTGAATAAAGATTAGTTAAATTTTAGTGAAGTCTGAATACATTTCTCGTTAAGAAATAGCTTAGAAAGGGTATTTAAACGTTTGGCAGGCCAGACATAACCAGTCATTCTTCTTTAAAAATATTTTAAATAATAAAGGTTTCCATTAAAGAAATATTGGTGAACTTTCTGGCTTCGAATACGAAAACACAGAAAATATATAATTAACTCAAAAATAAAGATAAACTATTTAAATGATAGCCAGTCTTTCTGGTACAGATTTAAATATATTTTAACCATTCAACCTTTCGTTTTGCTGGAATATATTTAAAATATATTTTAATTAATAATTAATTTAATTTTATTACTGAGCTTTCTGTCTATTGAAAATTTATTTTTATATTGTTCTTGAAATCGAATACGAAAATACAGAAAATGTAAAACTGAAAAAAAAAGAATAAAGCTCATTATCATTCCAAGCGAGAACCGATCCATTTGACTGCCCTTCCCTTTAGTCTCATTCTTCGCTCGTCTCTCTTCTCTTCATTCTTTTGATTTCATTATTATTATTTTTATTGCTTTGTACTTTCGTCTGTCCAAGTGACTGACTCTGGCAAGGCAAAATACGCATTTTAATTCCATTATTTCATTTTGTATCCCAGCACGTCCCAGTCGGCGTCCCTTTCCCATTGAAATTCGCACACATAAAAAGGGTATTAAAGCAGAGGCGAGTGCCGCTGATTGTGAACTTTTTGGCACTTTTTCAAAGCTCTGAACACGCCTCGCCACTTTTTTTCTGTGTCTTTTTCTTTTTCTATTTCTTCTTTTTTGTTTCTTTTTATTGGACTTTATATTATGAATTAATAAACAATTTTTTCTTTATATTTAAGCTAGCTACAAATTTGCGAGTTATTGCCTATTGCCACATTTTGTATACTCGTTTTTTCTTTTATGATTTCTGTTCAACGTCTTCTCTTTTTGGTCCTAATGAATCATGGTTATGTCGGCTATAATTTAGTTTTAATAGCATTTTTTGTGACATTTATGCTGTCAGCGGCATGCAATTTTATTAATGTGTTCCCAAGATGGGCCCATATACCAGTATGATATCATTATGGAGAGATACTCGTATCAAAGCTCTTAATGACGCTTCTGGGGGTTTCTACGAAATGAAGTTATGCTCTGGGTAATTGAGAGTTATGCACTTAAAGCTCGCCCAGTTGATTTTGATTTTGAGATACTTTTTTAAATTTCTATACAAAATGATTAGTTTCCTTTATCTAATTTTAAAAATACTTCACTTTCTTTCCCATAAATATATATGATTATTTTTATAACAGTCCCAAGAAATATTTGGTATCAGCCACACTTTCTAGCCAGCATATGGAACATTATTTCAACGCTTGTTTTTGGACTGGCTTCAAAAAGATTCTCCTGTGTCAGTTATTTGTCTCTTAATGAAAAGCTTCTTAGCTCGGTTTCTAGCGAATAATTCTTATGTAATTATTTCCCACACTTAGCATTTTCTTGAATTAATAATTTTTAGAAATGAATAAGCCGACGAAAAGCTTTTCTTTCATTCCATTTACAAAGACATCCGCCAAACCAGCAGAAGAGATTCTTTCAAGTCTAAGCATGTTAACATTTTTATTTGTTTTTGTAATTTTTGGGCTTTTTCCTCTTTTTAAATTTCCCATATTTGATTTCACCCAGGGAAGTTCTCACATGAGGAAATCATGACAGTCTGGAGAAAAGTTGATGAAATACCAGCTAAAGTGAATCCTTGGGGCTTTGCTGAACTCATGTGCCTTAATTTCATTGAAAACTGAGAACAAAGCACAAAGGGACGACCACTAATCTTTACAGCGGAAGGTATTAGATATATATTGGAGATATATGCAGAGAATGACAATGGAATATTTGAATAAATAGAACTATAATTGCCAAACTGAACAATAGTTAAAAAAAAAAATATTGATAAAATCGATAAGTTAGTTTGAAAGCATTTTAATCGATTGTATCGATACAAATATTCAACTAATGAACCGGTATAACTGATAATACTGGTATAGATTCTGTTTCTGCAGTTGGCTTAGTTATTAATTGTGACCACAATTGAGCCTTTTAATGAGGCAAAGGGCTAGACTTAAGACACCTAGTTAATCATCTGGCTCACTTAAGTAATAAAGCAATTTATCGCTTTTCAATATCCTTAAAGCAGTTTTTGCCCTTTTAGCTTTAGTTATTATTAGACTTCGTACACCAGCAGGCCCTCAAGCAGGATCCAAGGAATGAATAAAGAACCCATACAAATTATTTCTGCGCTGGTTTCCTCTTAGTTTTTACTGCTCCTCCGTCTTTGAAGGGAGCTCATGCCGTGGTGGCTGTTCTTTTAACTTGTCGCTTCGCTTAGCCAGCGGCACACGTTGCCATTTTTATGTGCCGAGCTTCGCTCAGGGATTGGGATTGGGATCTGAACTGGGATAGGGAATGAGACTCGGTCATATCCTGGGCCGCCTGCACGTTTTTGTTGCGCTGCCGTTGGCGTTGCCAGACCAGTTTGATTTTAGTGGCTGGCACAGAGAAAGGTAGAGGCCAGTAATGATTTTATTACACGATTTTATATCGAATTTTATTGCCTTTGTGCATGACGGTGCCAAGGAGGAAAGCGTAAGGATTGTATTGTCGTTGTCCTTACGCCTTTGGCAGCTGCCTTCGGAATTTACGCACTCATAAAATTGGCCCTTTGAATTGTGTGGGAATTTCGGAGCAAAGTTTCTTGCACTGACCCTGGCCATCATAATTCAATATCATAAAACGTTTATCCAATTAATTTTGACCAGTAATATTTATAGCCGGTTCGTGTAAGGATGCGAACCAGTGTTTAAGTTAGTTGTTTGCCCACTATGCGCTATATTTTGATTATGAGTTATACGACAGAAGTTTGTGGGTGTCTTGCTGGTGTGTTGGCTATCGAATTACAAAACTCAATCTGCTATTTCTACGCCTTTTCTGAATGCGGATGCAATTACCTTCCATTAATACCTATCATATGCAACTTATATCTAGATATCACTTTTAAACTAGTTTTTCTCTGCTGCTCTCCTCTGTGCTACTCTCGTTCATACGAGTATTTTCGCATTGATCTTGAAAATGTATCCAACGGCTGTTTTGGGGCACGCTTCAATGGATTTGAATACTTCCATTTGCATCTGGCTTTTCTGCTCTCCCCTCCGCTCAGTTTTTCTGGGTGCTCTCTTCCGCTGACCTAATCGGGTTAGATTTCCAATTACGATTATGCTGGCACTTTTGCTAATGAGTACACCCCACACACACACACACACACACATACACACACACACACACATTTATCAAACACCCACATATGCAACTGACGACCGAGACGAAACGTCCAAACGTCATTACCGCGTTGTTATACCCTGTATCCAAAGAATATGTAAGAAGGGTATACTTCCGCCGATTATAGTTGATCAACAGGCAGAACTCCGTTCGAAGACACCATAAAATATATATTTGTTTCTCTAGAATCACCAACCGATTCGATCTAGCCAAGTCCGTCTGTCTGTCTGCCAGTCTGTCCTTTTGTATGAATGAATTGATCTCAAAGTCTTTAATATTAAGGAATATTAAATTTTTTTAATTAGATTCCTGTTCGTAGATCAAGTTTATTTCAAATATAAAACTTAAACTGTTTGGATATTCTTAAATTTTTTTGGTGAGATTGAACGATTGGATCGACATTTTAAAAAAGAATTGAAACCGAATTCTTTCGAATAAAAAGGATTAACTCAATCTTAATAATCCAGATTAAACCGGAAATGGCTTGTTTTAAGATCACACTCAAGTTAATTCTTAGAGCTAGAGAGAAAAAAAACTAAGGGCAAAGCTAAATTTAGAGCCAGAATTCTTACTTATAAAATATATAAATATATTTTTACCTTTGATTTAAGATTCTATCCAGTAGAATTTTTTAGAAAAAGCTAAAATTCGAGATCGAAAAAGCCTCCCTTGATAAATATTTTTGGGCTGCAATCAGGATTGGCTCCTTTTTTATTATTGGTTATTGTTGTATATAGTCCAAAGTACAGAGTGGTTTCTAGTCGTGCATGCTCGACTCGGGCATTCCTACTTGTTTTTATTTTCCCTTTTTAGCTGCTGTAAGTTGTTTTTGTTGTTTGTTAGAGTTGTTACACGTTGTTGTTTCAGTGTCAAGTTCAGCTCTCAATGTTGCATGTTGCGTTCGTTTCGTTTGCGGCGTTTCAAATGGCTGCATGCCAAATATAATGGGTTTCCCTTGATGAGTTTGCCAGCTATGCAGATAGAGATAAACCTAGAAACAACAGCAACAACAACAACAGCAGCAACAAACGCTACAACTCATATAAACGTTCATATGTCACAATGCTATGAATGAGCTTTGTGCTCAGTGACTGAATTATGGCTTAGTTTTCCATATTTTAGTTCTGTTGGTTTTTGGATTTTGCAATGTCGTATGAAAATCGTTGAAGTATCAAGGATGGGGTAGGGGGGCACATGCATTGAGGAGGGGTTTACGGAGAGCCTCATTAAATGTTTGTCATGTGTGGGAAATAGTTTATAATTGTTGCTATGAGAATATTATTGTTATTGCATGCACGATATGAGTATAATAAACAAGTTTTAGTTTGTTTCCTTCAATATTGTATATGGAGCAACGTTTGTTTGCCTGCTTGTCACTTACACTGGAAAAAAAGAAAACAGAAGAATTGTTCACTCTTACCTTCAACTTAAATGTTGGCTGTTGCTTAGTTCAAAATTCAGTTTAAATACAAAGCAATTTCGAATTTGAAAATAAAGGAATTCTATTAGTTTTTTTTCACTGTGCATTTGCTAATAGCTTGGCCTAGACAACTGCATCAAAAGTTTGCATGCTAAGAGACATATCCGACATCCGCCTCTGGCTAATCCAGATCTTACGTTGTCAGAGTCGCATCAATATATCTCTGCTGAAAATGGCATTTAAAAGCTTGCACTCAGCCCATGGCAAAGCTGCTAATGCATTGGTATTACCAAATTGGTTTTAGAACTAGGCTATTTATATATGGCTATAGACGCTCTCAGACGCTCCGCCCTTGTCTGCCTGCTGACGTCAGCTGAGCGTTGAGCATTTTGAGCGAGCTTCTGAACCGCAACAGATACTCGCACATGTGTAGATACATCTAAGTACGAGTAGGTGCCTCCAGAGCGGGCACTGAGCTTACCTGAAGTTCATAGTTAAATGATTTCATTTTCTATTTAATTTTTGTTTGAACTTTGCTGTTCGGTTCAGTTTCAGTTCTCGAGCGCACGCCGAGGCGGTCAAATGCGAACAGCATACGCGATCCATCCAAATATAATTCACTTGCATACCCCCAATATACACGGAAGATGTTTCTTCCAGGCCTTGTATGCTTCACTCTGATCTGCTTGCACTTGGCTGCAGCGGTTCTTCATCAAACCCTCCAGGATGCGCGGCAGGAGCAACAACAACTCGTACAGAGGTATATCAAAACACTGAATAAGGAGGAGGGCGCCATTCGATTAGTTGGAGGGGATGCCGAATACGAAGGTAAGCCACAAGTCTATATTGTAGCAGCGAAATTAAGATGTCGGATCTGGAATCGAAAGAAACCACCTGGAAACTAAAATCCCTTTAGATACCTTTCTAGTGAATGGGAATTATTTTTAAGATTATGAACTGAGAGTGCATTTATAGTGCAACACAGAGATAGCGCCGAAGAGAGTATCTTTAAGTGAGTAGTGCACCTGCAGATGAGAATTTTAATTAATGTAAGAGACCAGGAGAGAGCGGGGATAAGCGAATTGCTTACCCACTAGTTGATCCTTGCTTGTTCTTCTTGCTTAATTCCAAAGGATATTAACTAGAGTTTTGCAACAAGTTAGTGAAATCTCTCCCCACCTTTCTCAGGCAATATTGAAGTGCTGCACAACAACAAGTGGGGCGCCGTCTGTGATGACGAATGGGACGCCGCCGAGGGTGAAATTGTGTGCCGTCAACTGGGTTTCTTGGGGCTGCGTCGCTATACGCACAGCGGTTACTTTGGGCCCGCTCGTCGTCGTTACTGGATGGACAATCTGTTTTGTGAGGGTCACGAACTGGAGCTGACCCAGTGCCACTTTGATGGTTGGGGCGTTAACGATTGTGAACCCAGTGAAGCAGCTGGTGTTATGTGTTATCCAACTACAGAAGCTCTCAGGCCCATTTCCTTAGCTTTCCCGAATGATCGTCAGCTTCCAAAGTTTCCTATACTTTCAAGTTCTCGCCTGTATGTGAGACTGCGAGGTGGAAGGCACAGAAATGAGGGACGCGTTGAGGTGCGCCTCGATGGCCAGCGCTGGGGGAGTATCTGTGCGGACGGCTGGTCCATGCTGGAGGCCAATGTGGTCTGCCGTCAGCTGGGCTTGGGCTATGCTCGGGAAGCCTTTCAAACGGACTACTTTGGTGGAGCCAATGTCTCTCGTCCCATTCTCAGTGGCAGTGAGTGTTATGGCAATGAAACGGAGCTGGCGGATTGTCTGCACCACGACTATATTCAGGGCATTGTGAACTGTCACGGGAGCAGACAGCACGTGGCTGCTGTGATCTGTGACTACCTCTCGCCCGATTTGGTTGTGGACTACTATGAAATTGAGCAAACAGCTCATTTAGAGGATCGCCCCATGCTGTTAATGCAATGCGCCATGGAGGAGAACTGTGTCTCCAACGAAGCCTACCAAATACAGCGGGATGATCGCAACTGGCGCTATCAGACGAGGCGATTACTCAAGTTCACCGCCGCTGCCATCAACGCGGGCAACACGGACTTTAGGCCCTTCAAGGAGAAAAATCAGTGGGAGTGGCACATGTGTCATATGTAAGCGCACTCTAAGCTTATCTGAAAAAAAAAAAACATTGCAGGCTTTATACTCTCACCTTGCAGGCATTATCACAGCATGGAAGTGTTTGCCACCTTTGATATATTCGATTTACAGGGTCGAAAGGTGGCTCAGGGGCACAAGGCATCCTTCTGCCTAGAGGATAGCAGCTGCCTGCCCGGCGTACCCAAGAAATACAATTGCGCCAACTTTGGAGATCAAGGTATGAATGAATATAAATGACTATGTCCATATTAAATTAGTTTTTAAACTGATTCCTAAGGCATCTCCGTGAACTGCTCCGATGTTTATCTGTACAATCTGGACTGTCAGTGGGTAGACATAACAGAATTACCGCAAGGCTCTTATACGCTCAAGATTGCCATCAATCCGGAATTCAAGGTGGCTGAAATGAGCTACGATAACAACGCTGCCATTTGTGACCTTTTCTACACCGAAAACTTTGCCCGTGTTGACAACTGCCGTCTGACGAGACCTTAAAGCCTCCAAGGCTGGAATCTTTAACAGTGCCAAATATTATAAGACACCAAAGCGCAAGGCGTTAGAATGCTTATACTATACAATATATATATATATATATTTTTTACCCAAATAAAACTCCACAATTTAAGGTCGCCTTCGTCCAAATAGCGAACTTGAAAATCAGTCGAGTGTGTAAACATGTCAGAGGCATCGACGGCATTGTCATCGCCAGCGAAGCATTTGTCAAGTGTCAATAGCTCGGCTTTGTATAGGTACGATATCATTTTGCTTACGATGGGTGTTAAATTAGAACTGCTGGGTGGAACGGGGCAGTAAATGCCTTAAGCAGGGCTACAGGGATTTGATTTAGATATGTGATGACTTCTTTCTGGCAACGACTGGCTTTTTAGAGTATTAAGAAGGGAACTGAATTAATTGGAGAGTCGAAATTTCTAAGAATCAAAACATTTTGATAGTTCTACGAGCTTTGGAAATAACTTTTACAAGATTTGTTGAGTTTTGCACCTGTTTGTTTACTATCCCTTCATCAATCATAGTTTCATGGATTAACACAAATTTTAAGCCATTGTAGAAACTCGCTCATCTCTAACAACAACACTCACGAGCTCATCTCTAATAGCAACACTAACAGAGCATCCCCAATTCGTAATTCGACTGTCTCACCTAGAGTCTTGCATTCAAAATGATAGAAAGGAAAGTATCAAACAACAGCTTACTGCTCGTTTAATCAGCTAAGAACACACAGCATCAATTTCACTGGGAATTCTAGCTGAGACCCTAGCAATTAATAACCCAACGAAGATCCGGACCCATCACTTATCGCATGGAGAAAATCATCAGCATTTTTTATAGAGAAAAAGCGGCGACTTGATGAATGCACGTGGCAAAAAATGAAGCAATCAAATGGTCGTAATGTCATCAACACCATCCATAAGTGGACACACACATGGAAGGGGGTTAAGGGGGTTGCAGGAACATGGAGAGGAACGAGGGCAGCGATGATGAGTCACTTTGGTCACGAAGCTATTTTTACGCTTGATTACACGATAAATGAAAATCAAATGTTTGATTGCTTAATACCCGGGCAGTGGGTGGTCATCACCCAACCACCCAACGATACATCGACCTAACGACGGACGCACAGAACCACTTCAAAAGTGCTGCAATTTTGCCAAAGTGCCAGTGCTTGGGGAGCAGTTTGGGTGGGTGAACATTTCAATTATTTATATGCTTGTTTGTCTCTTCAGCCTGTATGCTAGGGATCCGGGATCCGGGATCCGGGATGTGGGATGTGGGATGAGGGATGAGGCAGGTGGCGAGGTGTGGCCGGTTCATGTGTGCACGTGCGATACGAGGAAAGGACGTGGCTAAGGAGAGGTGGGTTGATAACTCTTGACTGCACACAGTTATCATTTTTTAGCTCCCAGACACGCATAAAGCTGCAAATTGCAAAGCTGAAAGAAGCTCACAGTCAGACTTTGAGTGATTTGTTGATAGTTGAGTGCGCTTATAACATACTTGGACTCAGGATATTGTCAAGCTGTAAGGCCCAACTGTCATTTCCTTAAAATTCCTTTCAACACCTTTTCCTCGGTCTTCTCTTCTCATTTTGATTGATTTATTAATCGCCCGCAAATGCAAACTAAAAGCCTTTGCTCGCACCACAAAAGTCTCTCCTAGCCATCGCCTTCATAAACCGCTTATGTTAATTAAATTTGTACTGAGTTGTTTTTTCTACTCAGCATAGTTAAGAATCCTTGACGCAATCAATCAATTGCTAGAGTCCTTGGTCCTGTTTTGTTTATGTTTTGTTTTTGGCCCTGGCAAAAGTGTTAAGTAGAAACCCATTTACATTTTGGTCTTGCTGCTTTGTGGCATTAATTTTGGCCTAGGCTGAAGGGGTTAAGTTGAGAGCGAGCTCTTGTCTTCTGTATATTGATGAGCCAGGTCAACTGTCTGACAGTACTTTAAAACGAGTTGTGTAATCAATGTCAGAAAGCTGAATAAAATAAATGAATACAGTCGAAAACGGAGCAGTTATCAAGGCAGAATCTATGAGCTAAGTACATAAAATAACCAAAAAAATGTAAATATTTAAGCCAGGTTTCAGTTACTACGATCATTTTCTGGTGTTAGGGGTAGTTTTTCAAAAATATAAGAATCTCTTACCTAAGTAAAATATGCTTTAATAATGTTTGATGAATAATAATTGATAAAAACTGGCTTTACCTCTAAGATCCCTTAAAAAATAAAATACAAGTCATGCTCCGATTGTTCCTATGTGAATTATATAGTGGTCTGACATATGTGTTTAGGTCAAGAAACAGAAAGCTCCATTTTATTCATTCAGCTCAAAAACTGAAATACTGCATTGCATAGAGACAGACAGACGGACATGACTTTATAAAGGCTCGTTCAATGCATTACATATTTTCTGACGAACTGGTAGTAGCCTCTTCAAGGGTATAGAAAATTACTCAGATGTTAGACTAGCTAGAGACAATTTTATCTGGTTACTACCAAATCAATTGCTGAGAAATTGTTTAACATTTCATTAACTCTCACTTGAAGCCAGTTGGAATTGATTTGAGCCAAGGTCCAGGAACTCATTGCCCAATTTCGGAGTCTTTTATTTGGCCTGCAGTTACGAGATGCTTGCAAAACCTTGGCAGCTTCGAAAATCGAATGGGTATGGAACGAATGGAACAAAAGTGCTTAGGGGCAAGCGGAAGGCTGCAAATTGTTATTTCAATTGTCAACAGCCATGCAGAGGTTCCGATGGCGTGGCACTGGCCTCCCCTACATTCTGAATGCAGTTAATTTTGTGCTTTGCCTGCAATAAATTTTAAATGTACATTTCCAATGAAGAAGCAACAACGACGACAACGAAATGAAACGAAACGGAAAACAATTTTGTGCAATTTCACTAAAACGACACACAGAACACACATTGACACACATATGGGAATGGGGGAATGGGTCAGAATGGGTCCGAGACTGGTTCCAAATGGGTCCAAATGCAATCGAAGTGTGTCCTTGCCGACCCTGCATGACGACAAATGAAATTGTTGTCCAAAGTGCAGCGTTTAAGAAAAGCATTTCCCCCCACACACCCTTACGCACTTAGAGTAGTTGCATATAGTCGCAGTAGAGCTGAAAGTTTTCCATATGGCCAATGCAGTTGGCCAGCACTTCATAGGAGCTGCCATTGTCCAGATTTCTATTATCGTTGTTGCTTCTATACTCTGTATTATGCTTATCTAAGGTATATTCACATCTATATATCATCTTTTTTCTACTCTACAAAAAATATATATAAATTATATGAATGTGGCGAACACCTTAAACATGAAACATGATCATCATACATAGTTCATTCTTGTTCAGAATTCTAAATTATGTATAACTTTTTATACTTATAAGAAAGATACTAAGTAGAGATATCCAAAATGATACTGCAGCTTTTAGTTGTAACTGGCGATTGCTAGATTACTTTGTTATCGGTTATTCTCCAGTCACAATGTAAAATGAGAGTTGGCCCATAATCAAGTTTTCTTAGAGTAAAGTTTGTGAGAAATTGAAAACCAATCTTGTTTTTCGATTTTGCTAGTCATTTTTGAGTTTTTCATTTATTTGGTAACCAAAACACTTTTATTTATATTCAGAAATCATACTTTTATTGCCATTAAAATTATTGGAGAACTGTTTGCAGGGTATCTTGTAGTCCATCAACTCTTTGGCTTAGCAAAGTTGTTTTGTTATTGATTTTGGTGCCGTTTTTATGACAGTTTTTAAAGGCGTTTTTATGTGTGTAAATTTGGTTTAAATTTTATTTTATTTTATTTTCTGGCTCTTAAGAGATTGCCGCCAGCTTTTGTTATGCCAACAAATGCAAAAAGCAATTGTTATGCAAGTTGCATGCAGAATGCAGCATGCAGCATGTAGAACGCTGTGTCTGAAGCTGGCAATACTCGTATTTTATGGTAGTTGTCTGATGTAGAGCAGATTATATTGTTGCAGCCCCAGGGATAACTGGCAATAAGAACAGAGTCTAGAATTACACAAATATTTACAAGCATATAATTTATGTTGTCAGTTGGAGTTTATTATTGTTGCTACGAATATGCTGAAAGGTGTTGAAACTCATATGAAAAATGTTGGCTAATTGAAGTATATTTGACTTTTATGACACCTTCACACGAATCTACAACTATTTTTAGAGTAAAGCATTAGAATTAGAGTAAGGCAAAGTTTAATATGGCTAGAAAGTAATTGATCTCACTCAGCTGCACTTTGTATCAGAAATCAGTTATCAGTCACAAATCAAGTCTATTTCTAAAACTGAATTCTGAATTAAATCAAGCCATGAATTTTATATAGTTCTGTAATTGTTGAAATCCGAGAATTGTTAGCCTGGTTCTGGCCACATTTCGCAACCGAATGCTCGTTTGATAAGCTGCGCATACCCATTTCAGTATTATCTCTTTTTTTTCGCTGTTGTCACACACATTTAAAGCATTTGCATTTTAAACGCAGCTAATTGCGAATAAACTCATTAGACGACAACGACACAGGCTCCAATTGGCAACTCCCCATAACCATACCATGACTGGGCATCCCGACATTCCGGAACTCCAAGCGAAGCCCGCACAATTTGGGCAACATTCGGTGGCATCTTTTGGCAAATTGAAAGCGGCAGACAATCAACGCTGCCAGCTAACACACACACAACCCTAACACAGTTTGGGGCACATTTGGCTTGTTATCATTTTCATGGTTGATACCACATATGAAAATGCCAGGAGAGTAAGGGACAAAGAGACGTGGAGACGGGAAAACGCGGAAGCAATGTGGTGAGGTTGGCAGGGAGACTCTTGTGTGCCCGGCTCTGTTTGTCAGGCAGTCAGCCAAACATTTGTTTTAATTATTATGAAAGCAAATTGCATAATTAAAAATGTTAAATCCATTTTAATTTTTAATTATAATTAATTTCATGATGCTTTCAAAATTGAACTTGTGCAAGCAATTTTAGCACTGATTTTTAATACATATTTATAGCGCGATTGTCCGTGTGTTCTCGACTATTTTCACTAATGAGTTAATTACTTAGTTAATTATATGGTTAAGGATGAGTTGAAGTTTTCACTATAAAACTTAGAGGACCCAATAATAAACAGGCTCTTCCATCTAACCTGCAACTCTCATCACAAACAAACTAACAAAACAAACATTTTTTATATTAGTCCCCAAATTCTAGTCCTAGTTTCCTGTAGGAGCACTGTATAGGAGTAGCAGGAATAATTTTCCCAATCGGATATACTTTTTGGCTGGTTCTAGTTTGAATTCTGATATAATTATGGCCCAAAAGAGTACGAGGTTATTCCTTGCAATAAGAAGCTCAACTTTCTCCCCAGTTAGCCATCCTTTGGCCGCCCCTAGCCATACGAGTAAGCTGCAATCATTACTCTCTATCATATCATTTACAAGCATTTCTGGGACACTTTTCAAGTGTCAGCACTTCTGAGAGAGCAGCAATTTGTTTTGTGCTTTGACTTGCCTGCGGCAACAAAAAACTCGCGGCAACAAAAAACTCGCAGATCTACGCATATTTCCTGCCCGCTGCTGATTGCAAAACAAACTCTTCCCCGGATTCCCAGCTTCCGCTCCTGCTCCTGCCCCTTGCCGGCACTTTATTCCTCCACTTGACACAGTTAAGCGCACTTATCAAACCGCGCAAAAAGTCAAACGTATTGAAACGAGTCCCAGTCACAGACAAACAGACAGACAGACAGACATCAGCAACAACACCATTGGGACCCACATATCAAAAATCAACAGCTGCAAAATGAGAAATGAAAAAAATATACCCTCCCCCTGCTCCACGCCCTATCAGTTTCCTTTCCTCTCACATGTGACAAAAGATAAACAGAAGAAGAAAAATTCTAAAATCAGAAAAACGCGAGAAAAACTTTCATGCTGGCTGCATGCGGCATTTAAATGTGGCAGAGGCGCCTGATAAGCATGCAGATGAGACGCCAGCAGCGCTGCTGCCGCTGGCAGCGACCGGAAAAATGTGTGAGCAATCTTAATTGCGGGTCAAAAGTCATGCGAAAAGCCAGAGAAATGTTTAAAAAACGCGGTGACAAAAAAAAGGCTCAAAAATGGAAATTGAGATAAGAATTGTGGTAAAAAAAAAAATTCTATGCATAGATTGGCTTCTAGATGCCCTACATATGTCATGGACTTTGGACGGGCTGGAAGGAATATTAAATTTATTTTACTCTAAAAATATTAAAATAATTCCTAATAGTTCTAAGCTTAATCAAATTAATTAATCCCAAACCCAATTTGCTCGTTTAGCTAGAAACTTTTTCCTTCCCTCAAAATCTTTTCACACAGAGCTTAGATGAACAACTAGAAATAAAAATAGCAAAGCTGATACGAATCTCGCAGATACAAGATACAAGCCCCAAAAAACACAATTTTTGCATTGTTAGAGACGAAATGTGACAAAAATATTTTCGATCCAAGCCGCAGAAACCAACGTTTGAAAACGGCAAACTTTCCAGGAGGAAGCAGATCAACTTGGGGTTGGAGGGGTTGGTTGGGTTCCATCACAAAACGTTGTTCCATTCTAACCCAACTCGACAACTTTGAGCTGACAAAAAAGTTTTCAGCACGCATACGCCGCCGCGTTGCGTCACCGCATTTTGCTGCATACTTTTTGGCGCTTGGCATCGCGGTTGGGAAATTTTATGCAAGGGGACCGGCTGGGGGGTTCACTGCGGGTCTTTTGGTGTGCTTGTTATTTTTCGCTCTCGGCACCCGCCTTATGAATTATTTGAATTTTATGCGACAAATCACCTGCAAAATATAAATTCCTAGCAACGAGCAACATCTGCTCGCCTCAGAATCGCCCGGGATTCGCCCGGATTGACACTGCCGGATGGAGAAAGGGGAATGCGGGATGGAGAATTCACTGAGGGAGCACGTACCGAGACAGAACGCCACGTTACACCGTTAATCGTTCGTTAATCTGTCGTAAAATTTTCGTTAGAAATCCTGGCATCAAGTTAAGTGGATGTCTAACAATTGCCGACTCTCGCACCTCTCGCATTTCGTAGCCGTATCTGGCTTTCATTTCATTTCTCACTTTTGCGCTTTACTACGCGTAAAAACTTTTTAATCGAAAAAAGATGTGACCCCCCCATCCCAATCCCAATCCCAATCCCAATCCCAATCCCAATCCAGCATCCAGTCAGGTATTATTTCTGGTGCCCACCCATGTTGCTTGTAATTAAGTGCGGGGCGTGCTGTGCCTTCAGGAGCATTTGAGGTGCCAGCGGGTGGCGAGAATCAAATTTACGTTTCAAGTTTTTGAAATATTCAACTGAAAACTCACTGCAGGCTAAATATATCTACATACTTATATAATCCGAAATGAGCAACGAGCCCAGGGGCAAGGAATTTCTAATTATAACAAAGAATCAGCCAAGACAACCTGGTAAAAGCTATTGAAAAAAAGTTGGGGAAATCCTGATATCTCAAATCTCTCTCTCTCTCTCTCTTTGTCCCAGTAAGCCAGCACGTGCTCAGGACTTGGGCGTGTTTCTTCCAAAATAAAATTCAAAGCAGTTTACTAAGCTATTTTATCAAATTTGATATCTAAATAAAGCACTTTTTAAATCATTTTTCCATTTGGGTAAATATATGTTTAAACTTTCCAATTAATATAAAAAAAAATAAAAAAAAAAATTGTTGAGTCAATCGAAATTCCCTATACGATATAAACATCAAATTTTTATACCCTTGTCGTTTGGTTTACATATTTGTCGCGAAATAAGTAACACGTTGATGCCTCTCCATCGCATCATGTGTCTGTCTGTCTGTCTCTCTGTTGCTATATAGCCTTTGGTGTAGAGAAAGAAAGAATTCTCTCATAGAAAAACAATGAAGAACAAGAAGAATCGAAAGGTTATTGTATGAAAAACTTTTTGTCTCTGAAGATATTTTGATGATATATTCTTTTTTTCCTTAATGCTGATCTTTATTTAATTTAGCTTCCACTATATCATTTAGCTCCCTTAGCAACAATCGGTTGAAAAGTCATTTTATAGAAAATGTTTCTTTAATGTATCTTGATGACATCTTGATGATCGTGGAACAATCGAACAAAACTGCTTAGTCCAGTCTGGAATTGTATGTTATCCTGACTACATTCCTGATACTTTTTGTTTTTTTGCTATAAGTTATCAATTATATATTCGATAATTGTATAGAACTATGTCTAGATTCCGAAATGAAGCGATTCAAAAAGATATTCGAAAATATGCACACGCACATTGACTTACTTCAGCTTTAAACTCATACATATAACTAACACTGAGTTAACATTAACATCAATAATTATTCGACACGAATTTAACCTACTTTCCATATACTTTTGTAAGGAAAGTTATTTCCAAGATCTTCTTTGTGTGGTTGTGCTCTAGGCATAAAATCAAAATATATTCGAAACTATTGTTTTGATTGTGTTTCGGTTTTTATATCGGTATACCGGTTCGAACTGGTACGAATCAATAAATTTGAACCGGTGCCGAATTGGTTGTCTAGTTTTAATATATTAAAAACTTCCATTCAGATTTGGTTTATTACCCGGGGAGTTCTTCGTTTAGCCACAACTTTAAAGCATATTCGTACCATACATAATAGTTGCTGCAGCTAGCAACATTAGAGATAGAGAGAGAAAAATAAAACAACAGGATCCCCTTTAGTCCTTTCAAATTAATTGTATACAGAAAATGTCGAGTAACTCAAAGATAAACGTTTCCAGGGAAGTCGCTCTCTATTTGTCTCTCCCTGTCTTAGGCAATACCTTCAAAGTTAACACAAATCCTTGCCTCCACGATGCTTGCGGCAGGGAAAGGGATGCTCTGTAACTTTTGCTAAATGCTGGCAGTAGAGACAATTGTACAAGTTCAACATTTGTCACACGTACTAAACATTTACGGAAGACACAAGGAGCAAAAAAGAACCGGCATGGAAATTAACAAAGAAACATCAACATCAAGTCAAATTGTTGCTCTTGCAGCCCGCATTTAGAGTTGGCCAAGGGGCGAGAGGCCAAGGGATCTGCTCAGACAAAAGCAAAGTCACTCTGGATATAGTTGTCGTCATTTTAAACAGCTCAAAGACAGGCAGCCGAGGAGCTTGGAGGGCAGGCAGGCTGACATGTCGAGCAGCAGACAGACTCCCAAGTAAATGCAACGTGAACGCATGAAATATTTGGACTCTTCCTCGTTTCTTACTCCTACTTTATGCTATTTGATTGTATGTCTGTTCAAGTCTTCAAAAAAAAAGATATATATATACATATAGACTCCTATGTTATGTCTAAGACTATAGCTATGACTTCTTTCAAAGCTGTCAGATTTGATATGCCCGACGACGACGAGGAGAAGCACTGAAAATAGGAGGAGCAGGAGCAACATGAGAAACAATTTCGTGCTGATGATGTAGGAGCAGCAGCTAAGACTCGGAGATTTTCATAAGTGTGGGGCATCATGTTGACTTTGTTGCATATTAGGCAGAAGTGCAGGGGAAATGGTGAGATGCACTGGAAAAAATTAAGATAATTTTATAGAAGCTCCGCAAGGTAGTTCTCAGTGAAAAAATTAATCATGCCAATCTAATTGAATTCAAAAAGGAAAACTTTGTGAGACAGATAGAGACTTGTCTTTTGCTCACAAACTGAGTCGATCTAGCCCTGTCTGTCTTTCTGTCCGGAAGACTACTCCTTTGTTCTTTACGCTTATCAAGTTCATTTCAAATTTTATGTACTTCCCTCCGCGAATAGATAAAATCTAATAATAGGCGCCGCTTCACAGCCTTATTATGGTGCAAATATGTTTAGTATTATGGAGCTGGAAGTACTCTAAATTGTATACAGTGCTGGGGGGAGATACTCCCCTCCAAGCTTTGTTGCCAAAAATACGGAAAGAATTAATGTGCACTAAAATACAAAACGCAAACATAATTAAACTTGCCACACCCATTTCGCAAAATGAAATTCGCCACATTCTCAGTCCGGATGACTAGACTGTGCCTCATTTGTATGTTTTATTGTGTCTGTCTGTCTGCCGCACGGAAATAAAAGCAAATTTGTCACAATGAGCAGAGACTGTGGATATTTCGAGGCGCTGCGAGGGGAGCTTTGCCAGCTAAAAGATACAAGTAATGAAACACGCAACTTGGCCGTCGACTTTGTCGCCTGCCGTTGACATTTATGGCGTGCAACTGAATTTTTATAGCTACGAAATTAGTGCAGAATTGTACGAGGAGTAGGCCACTCAACAACTAGCTCCCTGTACCCCGTAGCCCTCCCAAAATGCCTGAACTTCATAGAGGGACGCATTCGTATTGAGTCATAAAACTGCGCTTGATTGGGCCGCTATGTGGGTGGAACTGTTTATACTCGTATGAAGAAACTGCAACTAATTTGAGATACAGACGGCAACTGTAGTTTATCTTTAAGCTATTTTAATGGCCCCACATAGAGAACTAATTGCTGGCGACTCTGCTGCGTGGGTGGGTGGTCAACAAAGTAAAGAGAGTCTGCGTTTTGGCTACATTTGCGGTTGCTGCTTATCGCACCCCCACAAAGCCAATTTTCGCGCTTAATTATGAAAAGGCAAACAAACTTTTGAGCCTGGTCCAAACAGTGGGAGAGCTGCGTCGCATGTGTGCAATATCCTGTCCACTTTCGCTTCCTTTGCCGCGCCCCCGGATGTCTGGGCCAACAACAATACGAGTCCATATAAAATATTTTCTAGCCCGCGGCCTTTTTTTGCGTCGGCAGCTGCTTTAAAATGCATTTTCAATTTGCGCTCCCAAAAGCAGAACAGAACGGAACGGAACGGAAGAGACCCCAAGGGGTGTGAGAGGGGCAGAGAGAGGACAGCAGCGACAGTCCTTTGTAAACTAATTTGCTTGAACAGGGAGCATATATCGAAAACAACGCTTTGAGGCCTCTCTGCATAACAAATACACACTACACTGACTGCAAACAGTATGCAAACAATTTCAAAAATGTACGTTCAAAAACAAAAACGGCAGCAACAGCGGCAGCGGCAGCGGCAGCCGCGCAAATAAAATAAAGGCAAAAATGTGTAAGAAAAAATGATAAAGTGAAAAACAATTGCTCATTGTCTGTGCAATTATACACGCATTGCTGCCCCACAGCGGCAGCTTCACGAAAACAGATAACAAAACAAGTAGAAACGCTCTGGTCGACAGAGAGAGTGCCCGACTAGAAAATACTCTGTACCCAAGCTTGTTGAAGCTTAGTTAGGTTAGGTTAGAGCAGTGGTCCTGGGTGAGTACATTTAATTCACATAGGCCCGATGCCTAACTTATCCTTTTCCTTCTAATTAGGATTTCTGGATTACTATACCCTATAATATACCCTTTCCTTGGAAAATAAACTGTTTAGTTTTTTAAAATTGTAAATGTTAATTGCTCTAAAACTGAGCTGGATATTTTTTATTGGATATTAAAAATTTGAAGAAAGGATGCAAATATGCAAAATATATGAAGAAGATCGCTTCGTGGCTTCAAAATGTGATGGAAGCCTTGGGTTGGATTTGACTATTTCTTCAAGGAGTCTCTAAGAATCCGGTTAAACCAGGATTTAATATACGAAATTATTCCATTTTTATTTTAGTTGAGGGTATATTTGTAATATTTTTTTTATTGCAGAAAGATTATAAATAAATCATCTTAGCGGAAACGTAAATATTGAACGAAAATTCAATACATTTTTTGGTTATACTAAGAGACGACTGTTTGATTAAGCTACTGTTCCAGTTCAAGTTCAGATTCTATAGATGGGTTACGTAGGTTTGTTTCATGATTCAGTTGAAACCGAACCGGTTCAGAGGAGTGCATCCTCGACTTGCATTGCTTTTGGTATTTAGAAGTCTACCTAGTTCTTATGGTCTTTGAGAGAGACAGACTGAGAGACATAGTCAGATCGACTCGGCTGTCGATCCTGAGCAAGAATATATACTCTTTATATGAGAGTCTGGGATGTCTGTTTGATATTTTTTACAACCAGAGTGTGCTCCTGACATTACAAAGTATAATCTGCCGCTACACCCACAGCAGCAATAAAATAAATCCAGCAAGAACCCAAAGGGATATTGCAGAGAAATCACTAACTGGAATGAGTAGAGTTTGCTATCCAAATTAAATGAAATGAAATGAAATAAAGAACTCTGGCTGAGATTTGTATATATAAAACATATGACCGTAATTCTTTGGCAATATCCAAAAGGAAAGGGAAAAAGTACTGGCACATAAATGTATCAAAATAAACATTTCTTTCTATCAACATTTTATTGTATTATTCGTCTGTGAATGCCCCAAAAACGAAAGACAAAGGCAAAACAAATATTTAACAAAAAATATAAAATTAGATTTCTATGCCAAAATAGAACCTACACCCCCCGGCCCACTCCTCGGGGGACTACTCTTTTCATGACTGCCCCATTTTTTTACTGCTCATTAAAATATGGCAGTCAATTTGACAAAGCCTGGTAATAAACTCCCCAATGAAGGCACCCGGCCCATTGACAATACAACACAAAAAGTAAAAATGAAATGTATTATGGGTGCTCAACTCATTTATAATTATAATGGACTTTTTACGAATACTTTCGTATAGACTTTTTAGGTAGAATTTTGCGCTGCGCTTTCATAAAGGCCCCCAATTCTCAATTTTTCTCCTTTTCCTTTTTATTCTGTTTTTTCTGGTTCAGAAAAGAGCCAACATCATAAAAGACAAATGAGCCGCAACCAAAAGCGGCCGAAACAACAAGAAAAAAGCAAAAACTGTAACCGAGTTCGTCTCATTGTCTACATGACTTTGGTCAACTGGCTGATTGCGTTGTGGGCGTGGCTGATGTGGGCGGTAGAGGAGAGGGGCAGAGGGGCTATAGAGTAAAATCAGTTTGTATTGTATTCCTTTTGAAGGCATCTAATATTTTATGTATTTTGTGAGCCTGCAATGATAAAAGGCAAGTGAGAGAGAGAGAGAGAGAGAGGAGGCGATGAGGACGTCGTTGACTTGCAAGGAAATGGCTACTTTTCTAAGCTTTTAATAATATCCTTTTTATGTCCACTAAATGAAGGATATAAAGTCAACACTTTGTACAATAAGGCGCCAGAGGATGGAAGCTTTGCACATTTTCAACGCCTTTTTTTTTCTCTTACTTACCCTGCCGCTGGCATAAAAACTTGGACATCGTCCTGAGATCTTGCCTCTTAGTTGCCATTCTATGGCCAAGTTTTGTCCCGCTATCTGCCGCTTGGTTTGCATAAGTTTGCTTCCAGGCGCTTCCGGTTAATGTGGTCAGTGGCAGCAACAGCAACAGCAACAGCAAAAGCAACAAATAATAAAGGAAAAACCAAAGTCTAGTAGACATTTATATGGGCAAATCTTTGTGTGATTTCCGCTTCAGTGATGCAGCGTTTTGGCCTGCTCCTTTGGCGCCAACCTAACTGAACTGCTGAACATTAAGTGTCGCCACTGAAACCATCAATATTTCTTGGCTCACTCGAGAGAGTCTTATGAAGGCCTTAACTGTACTCTTGCTTTAAACTCTCTGCTTACTTAAAGCCTGGAAAATCAATAAAATCAATCTATTCGGTTCTGGGGCAGCTCATCAATAACTTTAAGAGCGCGCAGCTCAATGGGGCAGCTCCAAATGTTGTTTGCTGTTGTTGCTTACCCTTTTTAATAAAATTAAAAGGACAACATTTGTCAAGCTAAAAGGATGTTAAGAAGTTATGGCTTCAGGTTGAGCGAGTTGATAAATTTCAAGTCAAAAGCTAAGAGAATACTCAAATTAGTTCCCTTTCTTCTAAGGAGTTTGATCCGCAAACGTAAGTAAAATGTTTGTTCATAATAAATAAAGAAAAATTTCATTTCATTGGGAATAAGAATGAGTCTTATTTTAACCTGAATTCTTCATTTTTTTTCTCTGTGTAATATTTTGAATAGTTTACTTTTCTTTTGTAACCAATTACAGCAATCAGTGTCCATATTTATGTCAATTTCCCCCTCTAATCTTAAACCACCCCGATCACTTTCCACCACAGTCCGACGTAGAGCTTCGATTAGCAGTCAAAAAAGGGAAAAAATGGAATAATTTCAATAAGCAATTAGACGGCAATTACTTACAACAACTTAGAGAACTGGCAGGGCAGGACTTGGACGACTTTGCGATGACTTTTGCTGAAGGAGAGCAACAAAGCAAGAAGGACTTTGACTTGCTTAGCAATTACTTGAAATTTATATGTGACCGGCTCCTGAAGAGGACGTCCTTCAAGTGAAACCACTCACCACGAACGTAGCCATAATTGAAATGCTTAAGAGAAATAGCCAAGAAAGTGGATCGGACTGGCGCCACAGCAAAAGCTACAACTGTGTATTACACATAAACTTTTCGTTTGTCGTGGGGCAAAAACTAATTGAGTTACATACTTGGCGTCGTATTCGTATTCCTATTCCCATTCGTCTGTCAAGGCAGAGCTACAGAAATAGTCGAACTCGAACTGTACCCACTTCGGATTCCAGTTCCATATTGTAGCCAAACATGGGGATAAAGTTTGCTTTTCTTTTTGGCTTGGCAAACCAAAAGTTTACATTGTTTAATTTCGACAAATGTAAGACACTCGAAAGCGATTGCAACCCTCACTAATCTTTTGTTTGTCGTCTCGTATCGTGGCTAGGAACGTCCCCCACTCTCGAATTACTTCACATGTTTTCATGTTCCTTAACATGGCATAATCTCTTTGCCTTGCTTTGCCTGTTTTCTTTTGGGTTCAGAGAGAAGAAAAACTTACTTTGCACTACATATACTTATACACTTGCGTGTGTGCGTTGCGAGTGTATGCGTGTGTAACTATAACAGTGGGTAGGATAAGTTTCTCTCTTGTTTCCGGCGGCGCCATCTTTAAGTTTCATTAGTAGGAGTATGTGTAAATCTGTTTCTCTGTCGGTCCAAAACTCTGTTCAGCTCTATTTTCTTTTTGCCTGCGAGTCTAAAGTTTTTGTAATTGAGCCACTACGAGAGCTGCTGCTAGGAGTACATGCTGCTGCAGCCACTGTAGCGTATGCGTAATATTTAATGACATTACTTTATCATTTGTGACAACAATTTATGCAACTTACCAAGCTCTTAATGTGTGTGTGTATGTGAGAAAGATTAACATTTTCAGTAGTACAAGTTGACATCTCTTAAATGCTTCAACTTTAACTACAAATGAGCAGCTTAATTGGGAATGACTTCAGAGCTTCAGAGTACAATAAATCTCTAAAATTAAAACTTTCTCCCCAACTGACTAATTGATCTACGCACAGTCCAAACGGTTATAAATAATTGGAAATTTGGGAAACTTCATTACTCTGAAAATGTGGAAAGCCTGTTTTTTCACCCTATCGAAAAGCGTTATCCAAGTAAATGATATGTAAGATCATTTCGTATTAGTATAGTAGTATACATAAATGTATAGTTTTATAGGGCTAGTTTTCATCTGTCATATTATTTAATATTAACTTTTTATAAATTTAGTTATCCTATAAATCCCCAAGCTCTACTCAACTCGATTTAATTTTTGTTGAATTTTGAGTCTGGTTGCTATTGATTATAGAGTTCTCAAGTCAAAATTGAGTTTCAAAAGTTATATTTGAAAAATTTCAGGCCGGTCAGCCAAAACTGAGTTTCAGAGCTCTGAATTGAAATTCAAAATTTTGGATTTTTCTTTCCAATTTAATGAGTAATTTTGAAGTCTCAAGACTTGACTGATTTAAAGATTGCATATAAAATATATTTAATGAGCTGGGACGTAATATTACACGTTTTTTGTATTATTATATGTATTTTTGTCAGCAGCCGAGTAGATATCCCTAGGCGGCTTTAAGAGCACACCAAAGCCTTATTAGCCAAGCTTAATAAACCTGAGTGAGCCTCAAGTGGCTCGTACTGGATTTCTACTTATTCGCATTATGCGCGGCAACAATAACTTCCTTGGCTGACAATACAAATGTGGCCAACACCCACAAGGACATTAAGCAAATTTGTTTTGCGTGTGTGCTCCTAAGAGCTTTACTAAATTAATCAGCATAATTATGCTGGCAAGGCAACCAGACTCGCTCTGCGACGGCTCTGAGGCAGACTTACTTTACCTGTAGTTTACCTGTAGTTTACCTTACCTTATTTATTAATTAGTGATTCGTTAGTGCAGGCAGTTTGTTTGTTATTTTGTTGTTGAGCGCAACTTTCGCTGCTGCTCTCTTAAAAAAAGGAGGAAAAACAAAGTGTCGCATTTTAATTATGGCGGCAAACAAAACACGCCCCAAGTGCAAACAGGCAGCTACGTTTACGTTTACCTGTCCTTAATTAAAATAAATAGACACATGCGCTGCCAGCTGCCAGCTGCTATCTGCTAGCTGACAGGTTGACTGGTCACATGTCCTTGAAAGGACCACAAATTATGCTTGGCAAGACAGTCGGACGATACTCTACAGTATTCTTTATTATGCGAAGCATGTGGTTCGGCATTAACCGATATAGACGGCAATCTCCATAAGTCAACATCCCCAAATGCCGGCAAACCAACCAGATCAGCTCAGCTCTGCTCAATTAAAACCAATGTTCGTTATGGACATCAGACAAACCGACCAGGAACAGGCTGCATTCAATGCTAAACGCCACTTTCATTTAGCAGCTTTTGCAAATATTGCTGCTCCTTTTTTTATTCCTTTTCTGCTTGCCTCGTATTCAAATCAGTTGCAACGCCCAATTAATGTAAGCCGCCGCAATGTTGCATACTAATGAGCGCTGGCTGGGAATTGCCACTAGGTTGACTAAGGAGAAGGTAGGAGTGGAAGTAGGAGACAACGACAATGAACAGACGAGCAATTTTTTCCAATCTTTAATTCCTGCTTCCAGCTTGTTTGCTTAGGCATGCCAAATGAACTAGCTTTAAGTTAACTAAGTCTTCTGATTAACAGTTGACAGAAACATTTGAGAAGCACTGCCAATTGTGGGCAATA
Source organism: Drosophila repletoides (assembly GCA_018150835.1). Lineage (NCBI taxonomy): Eukaryota > Metazoa > Arthropoda > Insecta > Diptera > Drosophilidae > Drosophila > Drosophila repletoides. The sequence goes on along the minus strand of JAECWQ010000089.1, from coordinate 24,012,024 downwards.
AACTTTACACAGAAAAAAAAAACTATCATTCCCAAAAACAAAAACAACTCTTACTTAATTAGCTAATAGTTATTAAGAATTTTATTTTTTTAGAGAAAGTCTAAAAAATTAATGGTATTTCAAAGGTTAAATCATATTTAACAGAATTCTCAACTCATTGTTTTAGCCAACCACAGTCACTTGGCAGTTATGGACAGCCGAATTACAAAGCTGCTATAGGATCAATCAGTCCAGAAATCTTTGTATTCTTTTATTTGTTTATTTCTCAAAATATCTCAGTGAAACTTACTAGATTGATATAAGAATATATAAAAATATTCAAGGTCGAAAAACTATATCATAGATAGCTGCCATATTTTCAAGACCATTTTCCTGTCTGAAAAAATTTAATTCTCGGAATGCCTAAGAAAGCTATTTTTCTCTATTTTTTCTAAGCCTATTTTTTATGTTTAATAATTTAGATGTCTGAATAATAAATTAGTCCAAGACCTAGGTTCGAATATACTCTTCCAGAGTTCAATTATTGGCATTTGTTTTTAGGTATTTAAATAGTTTAATTTTCATATTTATTTCACTTATTTCATAATATTAATCTAATATTATTTTATGTAATCAATCTGAGCAGAGTCTAATAGTCCCAAAGACAAAAAAAAAAAAAACATTTTTGGGAACAAAGCAATTTCATATTTCAGACTGACATCTTCTTCGAAAATCCGCACGAGAATTAATTCTTTCCAGAATAATATTAAAGAATTTCATTATAAGCCCAATATTAATTTTTTTCTGAGTCGCGTTCGTTCCGAAGACTTTTTTCCACTGCAAATCTTAAGAATGATCAAAATTTAAGAATAGTTTCTATTAAAAACAAGTTCTGATTATTCATATATAAAGTATTTACCATATTAAAGATAATATTTTAAAAAACTATATTTCTATGTAGAGGATAAATTATTTAGAATTGAGAAAAAAATTAAATTTAAAAAAAAAGGCAATTTTATAACAATTTGTAAACAATTTGCATGTCCCACATTTGGCAACCAGTCGGCGCTTGTATATTCAACAGCTGTTTCTTTACTTGAAATTCGCATTTGCATTTTAATTTTTATAAAATACAATAATAAAACAATAAAAATATCAACTTTTGACACTTTGCAGCCATTTTCAAGCCAGAAAGTCTCCAGAATGATGTCATTAAAGGCACATGCTGATGGCGTCTTGAAGGCATATTACGCATACGCCGCATATGAAGACGCAACAGCTGCGGCATACCAAGCAAATGTGAGTCAGTATGTGCGAGTGTGTGACTGTGTGTGTGAGTATATGAATGTGAGTATGTATTTCCGTTGAGATTTGCCGTTGAACATTTTACGTGCAAATATTTTAAGCCTTTATGGCAACAGGACTGGCTTTCGGGGGGCTGAATAAAAAGCAGCGCATTATTAGGCGCATATTTGTAGAGCAAGTGTAAGAATACTAAAGGCTCGTATGTATTTATGTTCCTATCGTTATGTATGTAGATGGATGTACAATATATGAGGAGGAATCTGTTTGACTGTAGCACGCATCACTCGTGAGCAGCACGTGACTGCGTCAGAGATGTGCGTTCCGGGGGGATTTATTAAATTTTTTGTTCCTTCTGCAACATAATTCATAATTTTGTTTTAGATGTGGTTGGCTTTTAGCCTTGATCACTGTTTTCCTTTGCCCTGTGGCTTTAAACATTTCCAGCTTTTTCTTTTCGTTTTTTGTGAGTTTAACATTCATTTAATTGTCGCAACTTTTAGTCAGTCTTTCTTAATTAATTAGAAAAGTTTTCAAAGCTGCTAAGAAAATGCCCGCTCACCTAAAACCGCACCGACACCGCAACCCTCCCTGCCTAATATGAAATTTGGCTACAAATTTGGTCATTTCATGTTTTCACTGCCCGGTGTAGACCAAAGTAAAAGTCATGCCAAAGACAAATAGAAATAAAAAGATTTCCAGTGGCAATGAGAGAGCAATTTTTGTTTATTTACTTTAATTGGGGCTAAAAGACTATAATATAAAGAATAAGCTCAGTTATTATTTTAATCATTAATTTATTGTGGCTAGTCCAATAAGGTTACAAAACTGATTTTAAACTTTCATTAATTATTATATAAAACATCACTTCAATAAGTTCGAATATATATTTCCATTTATTTAAACAACTGCTCTTCTGATTTATTCAGTCTTTGTACTCCTCTCATTTTCTTTTCTCTGGAAAATGAGATAAAACTCACACGTTACCTTGACAGATTTTCATGACGAACAAAATAAATTGCAAGAGTATTTGATAAAAGCGTAGAACAAAAGCTTAAAAAGAATCAGTAATGACAAAAAAATATATACGACTTTATGGGAAATTGAGGATTTATTTAGCATTGTATTTTCCTATTGTCTAGCCAAACATACCCTGTATTTATGCAGAAAGGCACTTTTGGCCCTATACTGCGATATATACTCTTGAGCGTATAGAGTATGAGATATATCAATGGAATCAACTGTTTCAGAGTGGTTTGGTAGCTATTCACTGAACAAACTTATTTTAAGGCTTAAGCAGGCTGTCTGTCCCTCCGTCCGTCTGTCTCTAAGCAAACTAGTCTTTCAGTTTTTAAGCTAGTTGAATGACCCTCAGCAGGCATCTTTTTTTTGATTCAAGCACAGCAAAACCGGCCATATCAGACATCTATATCATATAGCCGCCATAAAAAGAAATAACCAGTTGAAAACTGGTTGTATGGGAAACTTTTTATTTCTTAAGAAATCTTGATGATATTTACAAGTTAGTTGTAAGACTATGTTTTCTAATTGAATACAAATAATTAAAATATTTAATATGGGATTACTATATCGTGCTGCTATAGGAACAATCGGCCCAAGTGAATAAGTTCAACAACAATTTTGAAATCTTTTTTTCAGATATCCTTTCCTTGACAGATCTTTTGCTTCTGAATATCGCCAAGTTATCCTGTCTTCCGTTTGGATGTCGAATTGATCATTAATCAGAAATGTTTGCTTATAAATTTTATAATTTATAATTATTGAAAAATAATTACAGGGTATCTCGTAATCATCATTTGTTCTGCAGCATTCTTGCTTGTTATACTCATCATTGCCTCACAGTTAAAAAAAAAGCTTGCTTGATTTTTGTGGGTTGTCAGTTATTTATTTTTTAGTCTGTCAAGCAAATATTACTTAGCAGTTCTTGCACTGACGCAAGCATATCAAAAGCTTCTGCCAGGATTTTGTCCTTTTTGATGTAAAGTTGCTAAGCGGCAGCAAATTTATAATGCCGACAGCATGTGTGTATTCTACTCTATCTGCTGTTTTGTTGTTATTTGGTTGTTTTGTTTTAGCGCTCACTGTGATTGTTGTCAACGCTGCTGTGCTTCCGTGTGTCTGGTGTCTAAGGATATCTCTATATGCTACTCTGTGTGTGTGTCTCTGTGTGTGCTTATCCTGCAGCCATCTGGTACGCTTTTGCTTTGTTCTGTTTAATTTTGTGCTTGCCGCCGTATCCTGCAGCAGTTTGCCCGTCTGCCCCGCCGTCCATTCGTTTGTTCCATGTCATCAACGTGTTTTCATTAATGTTATTATTCCACATTTCTATGTTCACGTCATCTCCGACACACAATGCCGGTCTCTAATTTGTATGCATAATTTACGGACATACAGCTAGCTCTCTTCCCCAGGATTGGGATTGGGATTGGGATCGGGATTGGATACTGCCTGAGAGATTTCATTTTCAATTGTCAAGTGAGGCTTTTCATTCAACCAATGTGATGATGTATATATATATGTCCTGTCCTGTCCTGTGCTTTATGTTTACTTTTTAGCTCCGTTGTGATTGACAGTTGATACATATTGTAAATGCTCTTCTCGGGCAGTCGGAGGGAATGTTTAACTCTTGAAGAGATGATTCTCGTTCCAGGCGATTTAACAGTCCGAATATGCATTTTATGGTTGTTGGGAGTAATAAATGTGCTTAAGTTAAGCAGATTTAATGGGATGCACTTGACGGATAATTCAAAAATAAGTTCAAAAGAAGGTGACCTAAAACTTTGAATCTCTCTTATCAATTTTAATTCAAATTGTCATTCCAAGACATCAAATGAATTTTATTTTTAAGAGAAATAAATCTTAGTTTTCCAATTATAAGGAACCAAATCATTCGATACTCAATCCGCTTAAACATTCTTCAAACTCACCTTACATCTTCGGCCTCTTCGACTGCTCCATTCCATAAGATAATTTCCCAACTAGACAGTTAGGCTAAAAAGAAGAGGTTTTCTAATGCTATATAGGTTAAGTCTTTGAAATCTGAACTATTTTAATAATTTATTAATTACTTAATTCCCATTTAAGTCTGAGTAGCAAAAGAAATCCATATTATCTTCTTAAAAATATCAAGAAGAATATATATATTAAAATTTTGAACTTCCTATGGCTGTTATAAGATATCGTTATCGGATCCGACCGACCAATTCAAGTGTTTGTCAACCTAGCTCAAAAGCTGAGGGCCTAGTTTCTATACCAGCTAAAAAGACAGGCAGACCGATATACGGACGGACGGACAGGTGAACTTAGCTATTCAGACCATCGTTCTGATGAAAAATAAATACGTAAATATTTTATAGGTTCGGATAGGTGGAGTCTTATTTTAACACATTTTGGGAGAAGAAATACGCATAAATATTTAAATTGCAAATTTTAAATAGAAAGTTAAAGGTCTGAAAATTATGTGAGAAGAGAAAAATCATGAATGCTGGAGAAAGACAACAATCCCATTTCGGTTCAATCGTCAAACTTAATACGGAAACTTGGAAAGTTCTCTTTGCATAACAAAAAACCAAGACTCAGTGTTGCCAAAATTGAAATAGTTTTACACGGCTGGCTGCCAAAAAGGAAACCTAAAGAAAAACTAAATGGTGAAGGAGGGGGAAACGGGGAAAACGGGAAAAATATATACATACAAATACACATATTTCTTTTCCATGTTATTTTTTCGTTAGAACAACTTTTAATTAAGGACCTGTTCGATAAAAAACAAAGAAAGCTAAAATATACAACGCATAGCAATGCCGAACAGAATGAAAAAAATTGAAAACACTTTTGCCAAACTGCAATCAATCTAAATGTCAACCTGTCAATGAAATTGTCAACCAAGTTGCAGTTGTAGTGGCAGTGGCAGTAGCAGTTGCAGTTGCAAGCAAGGTGAAAGGCAAGCCTGAATAACATACTCGTTGCTTAGAATCAGAAAACACGTTTGCATACCTCTTTCTAGCTGACTGACTTTGACTTTTGTCTCTGACCCACAAACCGAGAGCTCTGTGCCGGGATAACTTGGCTAGCAGTGGTAGGAAGTGAGCATCAAGTCGTGTGAAACAAATACTGGGAAATGCGACCACAACGAAGACTCATGAGTCTCCTCTCCCATCGCCATTTGGCATTTATTTGACGTGAATGTTAGAGTGACAGGTGAAACAACTGAATTCTGTTCAAGCGTTAATATGCACAAGTCTGTAACTAACTGGGCTATTGTAGAAGTCACCTGCTAAAATTTATTGAACCAATTGGTAGAAGCCAAAACAAGCTTTATTGAAGAAGTTACATGTAATTTAAAGAATATAAATATGTAAATATTTATATAAATATTGTTAATAAACAAACACATGATAGTATTTCTACAATTAATTAATCTTAATGATATCTATCTAGTTAAAATATAACTTCTCATTAATTTTAGTTGTCTACGTTTTACCAATTTAAATAATTTATTCCGTTTCAAGTCAAACAAACTACTAAAGACTGCAACCTATCAAATTACCAACCTGAATATGCTTTAATTGAATTCCTTTTTTAACATAAGAACTTTAATGAAAATTTCCGGTTTTTTTATAGCCAAAATCCACGACACAACATTGTACACTATTTTTCCATTCGCCGGAGAACACTTTTTAATGAGGGTTTCTCAATAATATGTTTAATATGAACTAGTACGGAAAGGCTATCTTCCGCACTCCGAAGATTACATACCCTTTCAGAGCTATATGATATAGTAATCCGATCTTATTGATTTTAGGTAAGCGTTTCACGCTTTTCCATATAACTTGTAAATTTTATCAACATATTTTGAAAAACAAAAAAATTTTCTATACAACAACTTTTGAACCGATTGTTCCTATGGGAGCTATATGATATAGTTGTCCGATCCGGCCGGTTCCTACATATAAAATACCATACCAAATAAAACCGAGAGACTAGTTTGAATAAAAACAGACGGACAGAAGGACAGACGGATAAACGCACAGTCTATATCAACTCGTATCGTCATCCTTCTCATTAATATATACACTTTATGGGGTCGGAGATTGCTCATACAATGCATTTACACATAATACCCTCTGCAAGGGTCTACAAATATTGACATTCCTACATATTGTAATGCATTTAAGCTATTAACTATTATGCCTATGAGGTAGATTTAAAAGATGCACAACACAAAGTATAAGGACTGACATCATTCCGTCAAAGATCAGCAAGGAGGTTTTTTCATTGGCCCCACATTCACAACCATCGAGCGCCCGAAGCTCCTACAACTTTATATCCTGACCTATATTATTTTATTGAATATGCATCTGTAATAAAGTCTGAGTGGAAGCTGGATGTGGATAAAAATATGTGTGTAAGTTATCAATGATTTTAACGATCCGCCTTTACCTTAAGTTAAGTTTATTTTATTTTATTTTTCACATTTCGCCGAACACAACATTCTGTTATTCGAACTTATTTCACTTCAATGCAGTTGACATTTTTATTAAAAGCTTTAAGTTGTAACTGCAGAGCACAAAATTACACACAGCTACATAAAGGTCCTGCGTCAGGATTCAGCTGCAATGGCAATGGCGATGGCTACGGCTGCTGTCAACTTATTGGCTGTGAGGCATACATACATATATAAAGTCATGCGTGAGTGTATGTGTGTGTGTGTGTGTGTGTGTGTTAGAGATGGACGCGTGAGTCAGAGCACAATCGAGTTCTGAAAAGTTTGTGTCATGCCACCTAAATTCACTCACGAATTTCCTCTACATTTGTAGAGCAGACTATAAAAAACCTTATCTTTTTAATACCCTGTAAAAGGTATATTAATGCTAAACTTTATATATACTACTTATATATTACTATTACTTCCCTCTTATACAAAGGAACGATACTTGAATTTAGTTTATGGAGATAATGGAGAGTGAAACTTTATTATTACAAACTGCAAAAAATATTTAAATATATTTATCAAAATCTGATTACTATATTTAATATATAAAATATTTTCCCTTAAGAACAATCTATTCAATCCGAAGATAAATTTCCTTACTTGGGCTATGCTTTACTTAACTTGGTCTAATCTAATCTAAATGTTTAAGCCTTATCAAAACATTTAATTTCGTGAGTTGCGATTTGCGGATTATGTGAATTTCTTCAATGGGGTTATTCATTATTGAACCACGCTCGCTTTTTATTTGACCTTCCACGCAGTCACGCACAAGCCCTTTCACGTCACGCTGCCATCTCTTGTGGGTATGCTGCAACTGCTGTCTTATATGCTACAAAGTAATATTGTCAAATATGAGTTAGTATACGGAATCAGCTTTAACTTGCCGACATCGCCTGCAGAATCCTTTTGTTTGATGCTCTTAGTCATTGCTAACCATTTTTTTCACTGGGATTTTATCATGACATAGACACATTCACATATGCACACCCACAGGAAGGGAAGGGCAGGGAAGGGAACCTCTGAGAGGTCGGTCTTACTGAGTTGCAACATTTTTTCGTTGTCGTCCTGACTTATGAGCTGAGCAAAAGAAGGAGAGGGAGCGGAAGCGGAGTGGAAGGCAGAGCTCCATTTTTATAAGCTGCCAACGGGGAACATTTTTGCAGTGCGTGATATTTTATGAAAACTCACTTGATAAATGATTGAGAAAACGCACATAAGGGAAATGCATACAAATGAAATCCTGAATGATATTTTAATGCGTCCTCCAAATTGGGTTAGTAAGCGAAGCAAATTTATCCACTGAGACGAAGTCAAGAGGCTATTGTGGATTCACTCAAATCCAATAATAGTATTGTTAGTTTAGTATTTGGTAGTCTCAGCTATATTTAGGATATTTAATCCTCAAAACTTGGCAAAAACGATGCATAAATGACTAAAATTTGAGTTTCTGCAATCTGATAAAAACATAATTTCCATATAATTAGAGAATTCAACTTTCAACACACTCTGAAGAGCCCGCGGACTAAAATGAAGCTAAATCAATTGAGGCTGCCAATTGCTATTTAAATATGCCAAACAAGCGACACTCCGCGTATGCGTAATATTCATGCACTGGGCCACCATTTTGGCCAACTGTTTATCTGTTTGCGTGATTGCGTGTTTGTGTGCTGTGCGTGTGTTTATGTCATTCGCCATTTGCAATTGCCAAAATTTTCGCTTTCACACACACATAATTCTCTTGCATAATTCCTTCGAATTTCTGACTGCAATTGCATTTGTATGGACCAGATTCAGATTCAAATTCAGAGCCTGGCCTGTGCCTGAGCCTGAGCCTGTGCCTGTGCCTGGCAGCCAACAGATTTCATTGCATGCGCCGCAAAACATTTAAGGGGGCAGTGGAGCATTGAGGCAGACATCCTTCCATTTCTACAAATCCATTGCACCCGCAATCCTTGCAGTCCCTCCCTCACACATGGCGCTTGTTCATTATGCACATAAACATTTTGGCATCCGTTGCCGTTGATTTGGCGGCGGCTGCCTTCGCATTGTCTTCCAACTGTTATGTGTTAGATACTCGTATTTTTGGGGGCATGCCCCACACTTCTGCCTCTGCCTCTGCCTATTTCTCTTCCTATTCCTACTCCTGTTTCTCTGATGCTTTGCTGTTGTTACCCGCATTTGCGTACGAGTATATTTGCCGGATGCGGCCTGCTGCCTGCCAGTTGCCATTGCCTGATAATGACGGCCATGGCTTGATTTTAATTTAAGTTTCAAAGTGCAATTGAATTACGAGACGACACTTAAATTTTGGGTCATACTTGAACTTTTATTTAAATAGTTAAGAGTTTAATTGAAATTAACACTAGGATTTTTATGTAATACTCTCCGATGATAGCTTTGCTTGCAGATGACACAGTTCGCAAATGTTTCGACCAACTTTCCCCTCTGAAAATTGAATGGATTAAACATAATAACAACATGAACTGAATGACATTATACTAAGCTAGTATTGTTCAACTTATTGCTGTTCCTGACAGCATAATCACAGGATAATTTGCATAAAATTATAAATGCATTTCTCATGACCCCACGCAACAGCCTGGAAATAACATGGACATGCGGAGCACAATTGCATGCATGGAAAATGTAGAGTATTAAAAAGAATAAAGTGAAGGGAATTCGACGCGATCATACAAAGAGACAGACAGATGGAGTATTCTCTGCTCCTGTAGAAGAATATTAACTTTACGTCTCAATCTGCCTATTACTTAAGTTTCGAACCAAGTTAATATATATATTTTTATCCTTTTAATACTACAAAATAATTGTTGTCAGTTTGACAAAGTTGGAATACATTGACCGAAGGACATTGCACTATTTGTTCACTTCAGGTTGTTCTCTGGAGAATAAAGTTATGTGAAAGGGAGAAAGAAGTTTTCTTTACCAATTATCGGGTCGATGTAGCCCTGTGCATCTGAATGCCTGTACGATCCCATATTTCTCGGAAAATATAAGAGACAAGGATATCAAATTTGCTATTCCTTTTGATATAAATCATCATCAGCTAAATACAATTTTGAAAATGGAAAACTAAAACTAAGAAAACTCAGTACTACCATTATACCCTGTAAATTCATAATAATCGGGTAATACTATAGTCTTTATAATAACTCTGTTCAATAAAAGATCATAAAACTTTAGTAACTTTGAACACGAAAAAATTGTATAATTATTCTTAAGATTCAGAAAGATATTTTAAGCACCAAACAAATTTTTATACAACTTTTCGACCGTCCTTATATAAACTATAAGCCTACCATAGCTGATCTCATAGATTTGTTAGTAAATAGATGTGCATACAAAAACTTTTGGATCGATTAGTCCTATGGAAACTATATGATATAGTAGACTTATCGTGGCTGTTTCAAAGCTGCGTATAACAAAGAAGACTAGCTAGGTACAGAGGAGCTGAGGACATGGCTCTATTGACTATAATCGTGACAAATATGAAATGCGCTTTGAAAGTGTATAAAAATTCATATTCGAAGCAAAGAAAATATGAAGTTAGAGCGATTGAGTCGAGAGCACTGTTGACTGTACTCGTATATTTAAATCGCATCATTCTTTTTTTGAATTGTTTGATAGAATTTCAGCTTACAGGAAAAGTGTGGGAGAGTAAAAATTGCCAACCATTTGGCACGCATCAAACGTGTCAAAGTGACAATTCTTTATTTACATATAGCTGACATCCTTCACCCAGGAATTCATGGCCGTGATGAATGACAGCAACAACAGCAACAGCAACAACAACAACATTTGCTCCTGGTCACATTTGCGTGCCGGGACGTGAGTCGCATGCGGAACAGAAAAATTGAGGGAAATTTGTGGGGTGAGGAGCTGAGTGGAAAATGTTGAAAAAGTGTCGCCATTGCCACAGGTAAAAATGTTTGGCATTTATCAACGACGCTTACAGTTTTTTCCATTTTTTCCTTGCTTTTTTTTCGTTTTTGAATGAAGCTATCAAGTTGTGCATTTTGTTTATTTATCAACAGATTAGCAGGCTGTTCCAGACATGATGCCTTATATATAACCCAAAGTCTTCCTTCCAGTCTCAGTTCTCTCTTTCTCCTGCGCTCTCTCTCTCTCTCTCTCTCTCTCCCTCTCTCCCTTTCACTTGGTTTACTTGGTTTAATGGCACATGAAATCGCAATAAACATGGCACAGAGCGCGAACTTTTGCGGCCTGTAGTAAAGTATAACTTACGCCCTCAGCGCACATAAGTCAAAATTTCCCTCTGACAGGGGGATTGGAGGGATGCGGCGGATTCCAGGCTTACTGCCTGTAACTGCCACGCATTAAGTGTAGGCGTTGAAGTTGCACAGTTGAGCTGAGCTCCCTTGTTCTGTCCCTTGGGTCTGTTTTGTCCTGTGGCCAGGCTCGAACTGTGAAATATGTTGCATACATTTCTGCCCAGACGGGCGACACATTTGCGGTTTATTGTAGGCGTGGCGCGTGCCAAACTTAACATACACATACACCACCCATACACACACACTCACACATATATAATAATTTTTTACCATTTGCTTGCCCCTCACGTACGCAGATCGAGGGAGTTACTTCCGTTTCAGTGCCAACTTTGCAGCGCATACTTCATAATTCATTTTCTTTCTCTCCTTCATTATTATTTTCATTTTCACATTTTCATCGTTATCTCATTCTTTTTCTTCTCTGTGAGTGTGTGTCCGGTTGCAGAGTCCTTGACAAATTGTTTTAAATTGCATTTTTATATCGTCCTGTGTGGGTGAGCGGCAAAGTTGAAATATCAAACAAACCAGGAACTTATATCAACTAAAAGACGTACGTAATCTCAAAACATCCAATAAAACGAGCAGAACTAGTAAAATATACGGGAAAGCCAGCACTATTTAGAAAATTAATTCAACATTGTAAAAAGTTGAATGCGAATAAATAAAGTTTGTTGAATCAGGTTTTCTATATACAAAATGAGCCTATTTTTAATACCTCAAAAACTCAGCATGGTCTTGGGGCTTAATTTCTTAATTTTCTATATATAAAATAAGCCTAGCCAAACCTTTTTTTCCATCCACAATTCAATTTTGTACCTATCGTTCCTATAGCAGCTTGCCCCTAAGGGCGTAAATTCCAAAGTATTTATTTAAAACTCTTTCGTAATGCATAAGAAACTAATTTCTATATATAAGCCAGACAGACACTTCTTGTTATATATATAAAATCAGCAAATATACTTTAAGTATTTTAAGTTTATTTTATGATTGTAATGGAAATTCGATGGAACATTGAAACAGGAGTAAAACGAATATTCAACACTTCCACTTCGCACTAAAAGTCCTCCTGCAGGCTTTGCATGTTAACATCATCAACAAGCACAGCAACCACCACAACAACAACAACAACAACGGGAACAACGAGAACAACAAAAATTTGGACAAGAGCCATCAAGCATCAGGCAAATGATGGTGATAGCATTGGTCAGCGCCAAATGTCCACTGTTCAAACATCAATGGAATTCCAATAGGGCAATCGTTATTTGATGGCTGGACCAACCGTTACAATTCATCAAACAACAAATGGATATTACTTCATCGAAAACAATATTAAATACTTGAACGTAAAACATGGACGTGCTCTGCCCTCAATGGCCGGCAGCATCAGGCGCAGGATCAAGCCCAGGCCGAGGCCCAGACAGAGCCAGACTCAGAGCCAGAACCAGAGGCAGTATCGGAGTAGGAGTCAGAGTCGTAGTCGTAGTCGGAGTCAGGGACCCTCGTTCCCTCGTTATCCCGGCAATGAAACGACCTCAAAGTGTGTCCACATGGAAGCGAATGACTGCTGCGAGCCTGAAACAAAAGTAAATTGCAATAAAAGTTTGTAATTGACAAACGGACAACAAACAAAACTCCACTTCAGTTGCCAGTTGCCAGTGGACATTGCTTATTGTTGTTGTTGTTGTTGTTATTGTTGTTGTTGTTGTTGGATGTTGGATATGGATGTCGTTTGGTCTGACTGGCGGCGTTCCATGTTTTCGGCGACTAAACAACTGGCGCGCAAATCAACAAAAACCGATTTTCAGAAACAGGAAGCAGCAGCAGCTACATTGCCGTTGACAGACATGCAACCCAACACCCTTATGAAGCAACTCCCCTCACCTCCTGACCAATTCGCACCGCCTCTGCCCCTGTCTTTGCTCCATTCTGAATGTGCCCGCATATTGACTTTGTGCGAGGGGCACAAACGATTTCGGATTTAAGAAATAAAAGTTTAGTGCCTCAGCGAGCAAATCTGCTCACAGCCACAGCCACAATGCCAAACAGTTAACCAGACTACACACATAGAGTCAATCACACAAACATATACACACACTCCTACACTCAGCGAAAAAGTTAAGAATTCTTCACTCAAACTCGAGATGGCAGTTCCCAGTATCTACAACTACATTTTTAGATTGAAATATTTGCAATAAAATATTGATTTCAAATAAATTAAATTGTACCGAAATCGAAACAAATTATAAGTTGCAAAAGAACAGGCTTGGTTGCAAAATAAATAGATTTAGATTTAAATAGATAGAGTAATTCACATTCGTATATAAGATTGTCTATACCTCTACAAAGAAAGGATACAAACCGCTTCAAATCAGAGCCTCTCTCAACCGGTTGTGAGTGAACCATAAGCCGAACCAAATAAAGTTTAAAGAAAGTTCCGTGCTATTAGCCGACAAAACTTAATAGTTAAATAAATAAATAGATAAAAAATAATTTTTTTATACAATTACTCAAAGTTATATGCTATCAGTCCCTCCTGTCGTCCTTAGTTTACTTACATTTCTCACACAATACGTGTATCGCATATTAAAAACCAAAGCCTTCTCTTTGGAGCTCCTTTAACCAGTCTGCGAACACCGACCACAAATTCTCTCAAAGCTAAATCGAGTAGTGTAAAAAAAAGAGTAAACAATTCCAAGGTGTCTAACCTTTCTTCACGTTTCAGGCTTGGCAACTTCACATTCAAGAGTAAATAGAAATCGTAAGACGAGAACCGTCTCGGACAAGTCTGAATTTTTGAAAGACATTTTATTTTTTTCAGTGTACTCACACAACGAGAACTACAACAACAATGAGTCAGTGCAAACAAAAGACGCGTCTGTGGTTGGACCTGGCTGGGTGGATTTGGCTGCTGTCGAACAGCAAAATGTCGGCGGTTACTACTTTGACTTGTTTACCCCGCCTGAATCAGAAACAGAACTGCTGCTGGGCTCAGGATTGGTATAGGATTGCTACAGGAACAGGCCTGGAACGGGAGAGCTACTGCAGGGCTCATTGGTTTCGGCCATCCTCTGCAAATAGACTTTTCTCCAGTCCATGCCACTCCAGTCGATTTGCCATAAACCAGAAACGCACTGACAAACGCTTAGTGCAATATTTTTGGCACTCTTTGCTTCCGTTTTCCCCTGTTCCGGGTGTGAAACTTAAAGACACCTAACTAAAGCCAAAAAACATGTAAAACTATCTGATATTCACAACTTTGTCTACGGATGATAACCAATTATGCTGAAAATCTATACACGAACCGGCCAGCAAGCTAAAACATATTTCGACATTCTCTTTAAGATTAAAGGTAAGACAGGAGATTCTTAAATTCTTTAATGTTTGTATATATAATTAGGAAAGTTGGTAGTTAGCAGGCCCTTTTAAACTTAATCCATCAAGATTAAAGATTTTATTGAATATGTGGCTTAATTGATATTCTCACTGATCTTTCTTTTTTAAACATTCGTAGAACTATTCTTGGTATTATTTTTTAAATTATTGACCGATGATATTAGTTGCACTTTTGTCTTATCTCACCTTAACTTCAAGTTCTCCGTAGATTAACAAGAAATCTTTATCCGTTACTTCTAAATTATAATAAATTTTATATTATAATCTCTCTCTCTCCCATTTAAAATCATTTCTTCTAAGCTATCTACGGAAAAACCTTTACAATTGATGGGTGTGATGACTGCTTTTCTTTCCCCCCTGGCTCGAAGTTTCTGCGGGTTTCATTTTCTTTTTCCCTTTAATTTTTACTTGTTTATTTCTTTTACCTTATATACTTATCTTAAAATCTTAAAATTAAATTATATTTCTATATTTTAATATAATATAATTTAGGTTTGTATGGTAATAATTATTTCTCGTATTTTTTATTAACGTCGAGTGCTCTTAGTCGCTTTCAAATAAATAAATAATGTGATTTTAAGTTAGGGTATAGGCTAGAATTAAATCTCTTGCTGTGAGAGCCCAAACATTCGAACGTGAAATTTGAAGACAAGAGCTATATAAGATTTTGTATTTTTGAAAGTGGATTTTGGAAAACTCACTTCCTTCGCCATGTATAAAATATGTGTGGACTGAAATTTAATGTAAATATTATACTAATTTTTTAACAGATTGTCTTTTCTAACAACTTAAATTTCATTAAAATCTATAAAATGGTCGATAAACTGGTAAATAATATATTAGGTTCAATTTCATTTTCAGAGCAGTATACAAACTTACACTGTTCATACAGACCTTCAATTTTGGATTGATATTTCATGTGGTGGTCAAAGGAACTAATGCTAAATTTTTCTAAAATCTGAAAGGCTACTAAAAAAATAAAGAAGCATATCAGTTATTACAGTGTATTTAATGTAAAGGCTCCACTAGCAGTAATGTTTTTCTGAGTGTACCTTATATAAGGCTATAATTAATTAAGCCAGCGAACATTACTTAGATTCTACTTGAAGTTCTGTTGAGCTATAATCATAGGTGGCTCATACCCCGGGCAATTGACCAATGTATTTGCTGGTCCCGCACAGAAAGTTAATTGTTTAATTTGCATGCCCATCGCGATGGAATGGTTTGGGAAATTAATGAATTCGTGATTAGCAGCCTTGGAAGCCTGCGAAGTTGGGTGAGATGAGATTTGCATGGCTGGCAAAAGTTATTTCAATTTCTGGCTAAGAGGCATCCCGCTGCGTGAGGATGATGTGAGTCACTTTCAGCCGGTGGCAAGAAATGGCCAACGGAAACTTGACTGAAAAGTTAACAATTTTCATAAAGGCAAACTGAACGAGTGTTCAGCTGTTGAGCGTAGCAACGTTTGAGCTGGCACAACAAACGATGCGCTAATTTGGCAAACCCACATGAGGTCCTTTTGGCTTACAAATACTCCCCACATTCACGAATACAAATACGAAAGCGAACGCGAATGCGAATGCGAATACAATACGAATAGTATTTGAGTTTGCGGCCCTTGAAGAGACGCGCACTTAACCTGCGCCACAGGAGGCTGTCGTAATTGCGAGTCCAGTCCAGTTCAGTCCAGTCCAGTCCAGCCCAGACGATGAAGGCCCAGACGGTAACCGCATATACAATCAAATCGAAATGAAATTGACCATTAATGGGTGTCCTTGTGTGTGTGTGTATAAATCAGTTTAGGGTTGGGTAGTTACAACGACACACACACACATCCGACTGTCAACGTGTTGAATAACATTCCTCTGCTGCTTTGCCATTGACAGCTATTGTGAATGATGTTGACATATGAGTGATTGTGACAGGACAGGTGCAGGACTCAATTACAAGCCAAAGGACATTACTGCACGGCCACATCCAAAGGGAATATTTAATGCCTTAACTTTGTCTAATCTACAGCAATTTCCATGATTATAAACAAAATTGTTTAATTCCTATTAAGCCCGCACATAGATTATATTATATTTCACTCCTAATTTTTAAATTAACTTCATTTATTATTAATTTCTGTAAAAACTTTATCTGATTTAAATAAACCATATTCTCAGTAGCCTCGGAGCTTCATGAACCAAGTCCGGAGTTAAGACTGGGTAGTCACCCGCAAATCAAAGCTAGTTCTTTTTCTTGGCTTTCTAATTCTTCAATATTTCTAAAGCTTATTAGAAATTAAATTAAAAATAATTTTTTAAAATGAATAATTTTGTCAATTCTTTGAACTAAGTTTTAATTGCGATCGTTTAAGCTGTGATAATATTTTAAATTTCATTGGGAGATAACTCCAGGCCCAGGACTAAGAGACTGAACTAAGAGCTGTCAGGTTGGCTGGTTGGCTGGTTGGCTGTTTGGCTGCGCATTTTGTAGTATTTGGCAAACTCATTAAAAAGTTTTTCCAGGTAAAAAAAAGGGGGAGAGGAGGAGGAAAAGAAAGAAATGCCACACACATTCGCCAGGCTCATATACCTGAATATTTGGCCAACACTTTGTCAGCGATGCTGGCAAACACATTTTGAACTTGTTTTGCACATAACTCAAACGTTTTGTCGCTCTCTGCTCCGTTAATTTGATTTTTTTCGCTCTTTGTTTAAATAATTATTTTTATGGGTTGGTGGAAAATTTCTCGGTACTCAGTTTTCATTTTTCATTATTCACGGTTCGGAAATGCATAAACTTTGCCTGGGCAAGAGGAATGAGGCGTGAGGCAACGGCAAACATTTTTATAGCGCATTTAATTAATTAGTCATAAAGTTTTGTTCTTCCTTAGAAAGTTGGTAGCTCGCCTTCAACCGAAGCTTTCATCAACTTATTCTTCTTCTTCTTCTTGGGGGTGCACAAGTCATTATCCCTTTCTGTGCTCAGCTTCTGCTTATTATCCTGCGTCAACGGCAGCTCGTCATCATGAGCTCGATTATGCCAGGACCCGGCATCGGCACCCAGCACCCGACACTGAGCAGGGTTAGGGTCAGCTTCTTGCTCCCACACTTCTTGGCGAACTCCAGTCCCAGGACCACTTGGGTCACAGGCCATAGACGAATCGAGCTCCCAGCCACATAACTTTTAGATATTCGCCATTTGCGTAAAATATTCATGTGCATTGCTAAGTGGCCCGCGAAAGGTAACTTCTCGTGGACCTCGACCTGGAACGGAATTGCTCTGCCCGCTCCCCTGCGATTATAATGCCAATTTCCCCCTTTGTGGCTGAAATATTCATAAAATGCTTAATTAATTGATTAATGGTCTCAAAGTCAAAAGTTTTACCAAAAAGCTATCGCAAGGTATCAAATTAGTCAGTAGGGCGGGGGAGTGCTTCGTCAAGAAGGGTAAGAAATATGATGCGATGCTTATCTGGCCTGGTATGCCTGAGGAGGATTCTCCACAAAATTTTAGCTGTTTTAGCCACCGCAGCAATTCAGCATACTCATCCATGTGGCTAAAAAGTTATAGACCAAGTTATGGATTTATGAATATAATATTTGGCACTTGACATTTTTTATTTAATGCAATTGTTTTTTTATTGTATTCTCCTTTCTGAATATTTAAAAAAGTAAATTTGGAAAAAGTTAACATTGGGAAAAGAAATTACAAATTAATTATATAAATATAATTATAAATAATAAAATAAAGAAAATGATAGAGAAATGAAGTAAGGAAAACCAGAAACACACAGGAATCAATCAAGGAAAGCTGAAAGGAAAAAAAAATAAGTTAACAGAGATAAATAACACCCAATTGAAATACGTTAAGCGCAATAAAGACTTGATATTCAAAAGGGATTATATATAATACTACCTGGTATTACCCGATGTTGCCCTGGTACTACATTTTAATATGGTGGATTACATTTCCTCTGCCTGGATATAAAAAAATTACTATTTTTTTTTTATATAATTTTGCTCAACAGATTGAGGCAATTCGAGAAAATGACAACTCAGATTTTAAGCTATTGTCCGCCCGTGACCAAAATATCTTTTATGGTATAATTGTTCTTTCTTTTTCCTCATTTTCCCCAGAATTTTTCAAATTTTCTTCCTTAGGGGAACATAAAGTTCGTACATATTACAGTTTGGGCTGTGAGACGTCATGAAAAAGATATATAGATATGGGTTTATTTTTAATATATTTTTTAAATATAAGATGCAAAACGAAAAATAGAAAAAATCATCAGGTTTTTCTTGCAATTCGGCATTATCACAGCTCGATATCGGTCTACCCACGGATATATCAACCATGCAGAGACTCTGAGCCGTGATCATTCTGCAAGTCAAACATTTTTTGGTAGTTAGGACTACATCTGTGTGTCTCTCAAAATCTGTGTTGAAATAATTCATCATGTGTTCTTGGAGTCGCATTTTATCCTTCAGTAGACTATCTATATTCAATTCGGCATTTCTGGAATACTGTGCACGCTGACGCAGTTGCAGCTGCTGGCAGTGGCATCGACAGCGCTGCTTGCGACACTGAGATCGACTGTGTTTAAATAGAAGAAACTATTGCATGCGGCATGTACGGGTTGCCTGCTACCTGAAACTGCTATTGGACCATTATCTTTTAACGGTAACTGTACCCTTGTTGCCTTTGACGCTTTGTCGTCGTATTTTCTCTTGGATCTCCGACCAAAAATAGTTTTTGTAAATATTACTGTAGTATTAATTTGAGTTCGACTAGTTCATATCGAACCATTCCCAGAGATGTTTAAAAGCCATGGTTGCCCACATCAGAACGTTCCAGAGCATCCACTGTATCTGTCCTCCGGATTGGCAACATATCTATGTGAAGAAATGACAGAGTTATTGTTATAAATATAACATTGTAAGTGCTATAATTTTGTATTTCTTAATTTTCGATTAATATTTTATATCCTACAACTACAGAAATCTTTGATTTTTTGATGGTAAGACTTACATATTTATTTATATTTGTCTGCAGGGTTTGTTGTATGGCCTGTTCCACTGATCCTTTCCAAAGCAGATATGTTATCGCTTTCTTCCGTCTTATCATACTCCATCCACGCCTAGGCCATCCTATTGAAATCCTCGTTACTTAAATGCGCTGTGGATCTAATGGAACCCTATAAAACCTCCAGAAGCGGCATCCGTAACCCAACAGCAACTTCAGCAGCAGCACCAGCAGCAAATCAAGTTATCAATCGGTCAGCGAGAAACTTCATGAACTATATAATAGCCTGCATGGGAATGAAATGGCCGAGTCCAGTGAACCCTAGCATACAGATATCCTGCTCCATTTAACGCCACCTTTAAGGGTTATCAACAGCATGATGTCCATGAGTTTCCTTGCTTCCGCTCATCAAGGCCATTGGCGAATGTCCTGAACCTATTGCCAAAGGTAAGTCTTGCCATCAAAAAATAAGAGTCCTGTGGTGGAACGATATAATAGATTAATCGAGAATCAAGTGAGAAATAAAAAATTAAACCACTTACAATGTTACATTTATAACATTAACTCTTTCATTTCTTCACATAGATATATTGCCAAGAGAAAGGTCGATGAGGCAACAAGGGTATAGTCCGTCAAAGAGCAATATTCCAACAGGGTAAAATCTGGCTCCAAGGTCGTTTAAGCTGAATCTGGACTATTTTTACACAGATTAGGTCCTAACTACCAAATGTTCAAGTTACCGGACGATCACTTGCCAGAATCAGCGCATTCTTGATATATCTGTGCCTGTTCCAGTATCGAGCGAAGATAATGCCGAATTCCACGATTATAATATACAAGTTGAGTTAAATTTTGAAATAAAAAATGGTGTAGTAAGAACGAAGGTTGTAATCACACTGAGGAAACTTACATTCTACAGAGCTAGATATCTAAATATGAATTGCATAGCCTACTAAGGCATTCGAAAATTACAAATTTCCACAATTCAGTATTATTTATAGGTGTTCCTAATAATAAGCCCAATGCATCAGCGCTACAAAGCTCCTTGACAAATTACAAACTTTAAAGTGGTCTGCACAAAATTGAAATGTAAACCAATATAGAGAAAAAGCTCTATAAATACTAGTACGTATATGTGTAATCTGGCAACCTTATCGGAGTTGCGCAAGAGGGTGAACCCAAATTAATCGGACATGCGGCCTCGGGCTGAGTCCGTGAGTCCTAGGTCGTGAGTAGCCGAATTTCATAGATTTTCCAACTAACGCAAGCAACGTATTTTTTATATTTCAACGTTGACTTAGAGAATTAGATTATGCTCCATTTATCACCTATATTTACCGAATTTTGTGGGTATATTTTCAAAAAATGTTAATACAATACTTTTCAAATTTTAATATTAAATTTTGACCTTGACGCCGATTGACTGACTTTGGTGCTAATTTTCGAATGGTTGCGGTCCCTATTAAATTCTTATATTGTTATTTGAAATGAATTTGAAGCTGATCCGAAAACAAACAAAATAAGTTAATAACTTATGAGTAAAATTTTTTCAAATTTTCTTCCTCAGGGGAACTTTCAGTGTGCCATAAATCTTGCCCAAATTTCATGTTCGTACGTATTTCCGTTTGGGCTGTGCTGACTGCACAGTCAGGAAAAAGAGTTATATATAGAGAAGATTTTGTCGTTAGTTAAATTATGGACACTAATTCAGAACATTTCTTCTAAATTCGTTTTTTAGAGGAATCCAAAAACAGTCACAACTCCAGAGGTGTTGGGCGTCAGCCAGAGAGGGAAATCCGTTAAAAATTCTTCACAACGACATTCGCACGTAACATGTCATGCTAACATATAATTATATTATTGTAGTATTGTAGTGTTGTACTTTTTCTTTGTTTTACTCATATATAATACGCCCCCTTTCCACCCAGCGGGCTTCAATAGGTAACCCGAGTAGCGCTGGAGCGCTGCACAACCCCAGTCCGCCTGCTTGGTCATATAACTAAGATCGCTGTGTTGATAAACTTGAATGCCCCGTGCTACATGGATGTACTGCAACATACAACACAGGCAACAACAATAACAACAATAACAACAATGGAGAAACGCACGTGTTAACAAGGATGCGATAAAAAAAATAAAGCGTAGTGAGGAAATAAACGCTAGAGTGACAGGAAATATGTGTGCGTGACATTGTAACTTGCCTGGCTTGTTGTTGCACCCTTCGCTCCAGTTGCTCTTGCTGCACGAAAGCAACAGGATACTCTACACCTGTGTACATATAAATATATATATATATATACACAGCTATATATAAATATATATTTGTACAAGCATAGCTACGTATAAGTACGTGGATACGCATTAGACGGGAATAGCGTGTGTTTGCTTCAAGATGGGTGTAATTCTACAGGAGGATTGATGTCCCTTGTGAGTCTAGCACTCCAAATAGCATGCGATGGTCAGCCAAATTAAAAATTAACTAAATAAAAGCTTGTATTACCATATAATATTTTCGAAAACAAGTTGAAAATCTTAAAACTCTTTCAACTTTCTTCATTTTTCAGTCTCCTTTTCTATGCTTAATAGTCGTCCCTTATAGCACCCACACTTTAAATATTGCAAAAACAATGTTGCCATACGACTATATTCCATTGTTTTCCCTGTTTTGGCTGACTTATCAAGCGAAAGAACTCGTTATAGCCATGCTTATTTGCGTACTTGCTACCAACACTCAGCATTCAGCATCAAATGCAATGCACATTTTTTACGATCCAACGCTTGGCCATAATTTTATTTTTGAATTTCTTTTTTTCTTTTTTTAGGAACCCTGAAACTTTGTTATGCAGCCCAAGCAGTTTGCTTGTGAATACATTCTTTCAGCTGCTGGCTATAGCTTTTTTTTTAATTTGTTTGACAAACTCAATAAAAATGCATTTTACACTTTGATTGGGTTATTATCTCTGTCTGCCTGACTATCTGCCTCTCTTCAATTAGCAGTGCAATTAAATTTGGATGCAACATTGTTGTCTGGCTGTCCGTCCATGCTAATAGCCAAGTCTTTCCCTTTCAACATTTCGTATCCTGTTTTATGGGCTATAATATCACGCTTATATGTACATTTGCCTGCTTCTAAGGTATAAAAAGTTAGCTGGCCAAAACTAGCTAAACGGTTTTTTTCTAAGAAAAAAAATATAGAAAAATGTGTAGAAAAGGCTAAAGACATGAACACAATAAAAGGCCAAAAATGAGAAATTACTAACGCGAAGTAATTTATTTTACAAATTAAAGTCTATTTTGCATATTTATATATATAGCTAGCCAGCGTTTCCCGGCGTTATCCGGTGAAGTCAATATAAAAAATTTATTTTGTTCTTTGGATCTCTTCGGTTGTTGAGAAAGGTTTGTAAAATAAATCTATCCCACCCGGATTTATGAGCTTAATAAGAAGAACTATAGAATTTTCGTATTCTTGGGAATAAATGAAAATAATTTTTTTTAATTATTTGTGGGAACCTCTGAAAATAAATTTAAGTCGAATAGCAAAAATAAGAAGTTGGGCTTTTACATTCGGACCGAAAAAAAATCTTGGATTTTAAGTTAATTGCGAGTTTATTTTCATCATTCAAAATTTTTAACCATTTTCATTCCATAGTTGTAAAAATTTTGGAAAATTCCCTCCTGAAAATCGTGTGTGCAAGTTTCTTTTTCGTATTACCGTCGGAACTGTCTGTTGAGGAATGAAGTCAAAGAGTTTTATATATAGTGTAGACTGTGTAGAATATATATTCAAAATTAAAAGGCTGAAAATCTAGTAAATTAGTAGCAAATATTAATAGTTAATGCTACTCATTGTCTTAATATCTTTCCGAATCTAGCTGACTTTATGTGTCCAACAATTTAATAACAAAATATGATTTATGGTTAGAATCATCCATTGTCCAACCAAGCCCTCTATTAGCATCGTACTAAGTCCATTTAAAGGACCCTAAAAATTTATTAGTCGATTCTCTCTCGCTTGGTTGATTTGCAGTTTTAATAAAACGATGCATGGCACAGCTTTTGTTCTGAGGCATTTTTCGGTGCAAGTTTTTCAGTTTGGCCAAATACCCCGACTGATGTTGGATTTAGAGTTGAGGTCAAAAAGAGGGGAGTTAGAGTCAGAGTTGGAGCTGGAGTTGAAGCCAGCCAGACATTGGCTAGACCATATATCATATTGTGGCCCCCATTGTGTGCAGTGCAGCGGCAACTCAGGCAGCCGCCTTTTGATAGACGATTTATTAAGCGTTTGTTATTAGTTTTCGCCTTTGGTGGCTTTCCAGGCATTTTTGATTACAAATTCCAAAGCACTTGGATGCAGCAATTACTCCTCTTTTTTTAATGGCTATAGATTTTGATAAAAGTTGCAATTTCGAAATTGCTGGTTAAGACAGTAAAGAGTTTAAGCCATTTTCTTTTACTCGTACGAACATTCTCTTTTTCTCTGGGATCTACAAGAATAATAATTGAAGTGAAGAGCTCAGAATCTATAGCAGCCTCTCCAACGGCACTTTATAATATGAGTAAAAGCGGAAAGTAGCGAATGGGTACATTTATTAAGAGTAAGAACTCTTAGCTCGACTAGGAGATACTCTATAGCGGAGTGGAGCGATGATTAATGTCTTTTTATTGTATGTAGAACAATATCTGATTCAATCCAAGAACAATAACCTTAAATTAAAAACGACATACATAAATATTAGCCATATAAAACTGAAACTATTACCATCTTTTTATTTATTCCAAGACTACAATAATCATATGAATATAGAAATACTGGAGTCGGCGATTTTAGCTCTAATATTTTGATCTATCATCATCGATGGGCGGACAGGGAGACAGTTGAGCTTGGCTATATCGACTCGGTGTTGATTTTGATCAAGAAAATATATCCTTTAAGAGGTCGCAGATGCCTCTGTCAGGCCTGGCACATACCCTGCTTATCCATTGTCTACGGAGTATAAAAATAAAAGCGCTGCAACAGTGGCAAACAACAAAGGCTCAGCGCTGCCTTTATCTGCTCAATATGACGCTTAAGTTGTTGCTTCCTGACGGTTGTTGTGGGAGGATGCAGATTGTTGGGAACACAATTAAAACTCTTGATTGCAGCAAGGAGTAAGGGGGTAGGTTTTGTGTGGCACCTGCATGCAGGAAGCGCAGCCTTTTTGTGCATGTTTAATGTAGCCAGACTGTTGTTGCAGTGCTCCACCCAGCTGACTGCACTTTTTATTCTCCGAGGCGCTGAAAAGATTCGCGCATGTGTCATGTTTGGTAAACAATAAGACCTGACATCTTTGTTTGACGGTTTTCCTTTGAAATGAACTGGGAGTACATTTGCGTGCGACTCTTAAACAGCAGCTGCTCAGGGTCAACGTCAGGCGGTCAGGGCCTGGCCCATAGTTCAGACTCACATTAAACGTGCATGAGGCTATCAAAACCAAAAAAAAAAAACATTTCCATTTAAAGGCAGCACATCATATCACGCATACGTCGCGTTGTCTCGACTGCACCCAAGCTTTTTTATTCGCCCAGTTGTCTAGACATTGAAGTCAGTCAAAAGGCATTTGTTTGAGTCAACTTTAAATCGCTGTGCCAGCCAAATAATTTATTGAATTTGCCTGGAAAATTGCTGTAATTTGTTGACATTTCGTAAATTGTTTTCAAATTGCTTGCACAATGTCGAATTTAGTTTACTGTCACATTAAATTGTTCACTCCCCTCTCCCTATCAGTCCTCCATCCCTCTGACTCTTTGTTTGTGTATGTGCAGGTGTAGCGTAAAAATAAGGAAAACAACATTACAGTATGCACACGTGTCGTATGCGTAATTTGGCTTATCGATTGATTCTGTCAGTGTGGCGCTTTTACCTTTTTACAGCAGAAATTCACGATTTTCGATACAATCTGCCTGAGTTGAGCTTCGAATGCAAATAAATTACTACAAAAGAACAAGTAAAAAACGAGAACTTTAAATGATATGTTAAATTCTGTGATTATATTTCCCAATCAACTGCAATCCAAACATAACTTCAACAGCTGCCAATGTTTTCAAAGCTAATTTAATTCCAAAATGAATCTAACCAAACGCATCTCACTGGAAGTATCGCTGCAGTATTCCCTGCTCATAGAGACGTTTCACGTCGGTGCCGCCGCCCACGAATTTTCCATTAATGAAGCAACGAGGCACTGTACGGGCTCCGGTCATCTCGCCAAGTACAGCCTGGATTTCTTCGCAATCAGAACGCAAATCCAACTCCACCACTGTCATATCCACATTCAGTTTACGGAACTGCTCCTTCGCCATGCTGCAGTAAGGACAATAGGACTTGCTGAAGATAACCACCTTGTGATTGTTGATCATATCACGCACGAACTGCGCGTGCACACTATCCATATTGACAAAACTCATCGGTTTTTGCATAGAGCTCACCACAGTTCCCATTTATCTTATGTGTTGGTATGAGGAGGCAGATAGTGGACTCAGATTAACTGACTTAAAAGTTCCGCGTTGAGAAATATTGAATTTTGAGTCCTACTCTCTGGGGTTTCTAAACGTTATATGCCTGAAATATTCTCTATGACATTGTTTGCTATGATCTTCAGTTTACAACAACAATATAAAACAGGGTCTCAAACCAAATCATATTTCCTTACAATTGTTTCGGTTAAGGTTCTGCCTCAGTTCCTAATTTATTTCTCATTTATATTGGTTCAAAGCATCAAAAAAAAAACTAATAAGTAAAGCCTATTAGCCTTCGGCTAGCCAAAGATATTATACCCTTCTGAGTCTTTTTTTAGCAAAGAGACGACATGCGAACCAAACGATTTTAGTACCTGTAAAATGATTGGGTCTGAGATAGTGTTTTCAGTTCCGATTCCCTTTCTGGTTATGAGTTTTAATCCGTTCACTTTGGCTAGCAGTTCTGGCCCGGTTACTTATGCTAAACATAAATTTCTCAACAATTAAAACCAGTTTGAAACTCAGCAGACATCGTAATTACCGTACCATCCCCTACTTTGCCAAGCTTTTCAAAAGATGCCTTTTGACACTTTCACTTTATCCTAGGCACAGAGAAGGCCATGTCACTCAAACCGCCCAAGAAACAACCACAAACTAACTATAACCCAACAAACCCACCGTTGAGTGGATGAGTGGTTGATAAAGCGACACTATCTAATGAATCAGGCGTTTAGTTATTCATGCAAAGTCTAAACCTCAACTAATGGCTGAAACATCAAAGCGCATTTGGAAATGTTTGAACCAAGCGAAATCTTCAATGGCCAGGCCCTTAAATATTAAATGGCCCCGGGCAAAGTCATTTCAAGTGCATAGCAAAGTAGTGCAGTGTTTGGAGGGAGGTTTAGACTTTGAAATGTTGTAAACTTCCAACTGCAGACACATGAGCGAAAATCCTTTTCATTAACGTGACAGTTGTTGCTGACTTCCTGTCTCGTGTCCGTCTGCTTTCCGCTGTCCGCTGTCCGGGTGTCCAGGTGCCCGGTGCAGACGCTACCAAGTTCAGTGTAACAATGTAATTTATTGTGCGCACCTTTGTTTTCAGTCAACACGCTCTCAACGCTGGGTAATAAAACAATTTCTCAGCTCTCATATGCAACCCTGTTGTCTACAGAACTTGGCTCAAACGGCTTACCCGTCTACTCAACCCTATTGGCACTTCTTGGTGTGCAACAATGTGGCACTGTAAATGGATTAACCCAGAGATAACTGGCTTCAAGCCAGCCCTAACTAAAATCGTAGTCCAACTCATTATGGCTTCTTCTTCAATGGATTTCCCTACCAACTGAACCAACTGTAGGTGCAAGAGTCTTAGCCAAGTAATTCAAATAAAACGCATGCGAGAAGCACACTTATCCCATGTTATATTACTCTCTCATTTACCAGACGACTGCGCAGTTTCTCTCAGTTTTCTCTTTTATTCTCTCGTGGAAACAGCTGTTCCGTTGTCGGAAATTCTGAGTTGTGTCATTTAATTGTTTTGGGAAATTCACTTACAATCATTTTAAATTGTTCGCGGTTTTTCCCAAGGATTAGTACTTAATTTGATTAGGACCATTCAACCAGAGGGGAGGAGGAAGAGCAGGCGTATTTTTATTGTCACGTTGTTGATTTTGTTGATTTTTCAGTTTGTCTGAGGCAGCCATTAAAATTTCATTGTACCATTTTTGGCTTCAATTCAAGGCCATAACTATTATTTGGCCAATTAAACTTCGAATAGAGCAGGGGCTAAGTTCTAGGCAGTTTGAATGGCGCTGTAAACCATTTCAGTAATAGGTTCAATGGGAACATAAAGTCTTAGTTATGGGTTAAGTAAATCCGCAATTATTTATGTAACATTGGAGTAAATATATGGAATAGAAATCACAATTAATAGAGTTTTCTATAAAGATATTCACTACTATCTTTGCATTAATTGGCTTCTTAATATTTAAGCTTACTCAAAGTTCATAAATTGGCATTTAGACAAATGGATAAGCAATCAAACACATCTTCCGGTCGAGTAAATTTGCAAATTGTATCAATATTTTGTAAGCTCTGAGAACCCTGAGAACAGTCAATTGTCCATTGAACTAATTACAAGCAGTTAAGCTGGCTTTTAACGAGCCAGGCTTCAGTTAAACTAGCCAAGAAACACACTATTTGTTTTGTTTGCTCAACAATACTCTTACCTATGTGGAGCTCAATGGCTAATCGACAGCCATTTGTATGAAGTGAATACATTAAAGGCTCTCACAGAACAGCACAGCCAGGCAAATTAATATCCAATCATTAAGTGAACTATAGGAACTTCAAACGGGTCCAACTAACGCAATTTCTAGAGCAGCACTGACCTATAATAATTCTCGAAATTCCAGAGGAACA
This sequence comes from Drosophila repletoides, assembly GCA_018150835.1. NCBI lineage: Eukaryota > Metazoa > Arthropoda > Insecta > Diptera > Drosophilidae > Drosophila > Drosophila repletoides. The sequence continues at coordinate 23,983,599 of JAECWQ010000089.1, read as the reverse complement.
CGCAGCCAGGAGGAACACAACAGGACGACAACAAAAGGGTTGGCATTGCATGCCAGTAAACGCAGCTGGCGGACGACGGATAACACTCCTCACTCCTCAAGAGCAGAGCAATCATTAATGTTGGTCATTTACAAGGGTTGCTGGCCATGGCAGCTCAGTTCAGGGAGACTATCGACTTTCAGGGCCTCATTTCTTGGCTAATTGCGCGACGTCAAATGGCTCAGAAATATGCTGCGTACTTTGAACTCTGGCATTGCCTACTTTTAGGCGTCATCTCGCTTTGGCTTAATTGATTAGCTTAATTTGCATTTAATGTTCATAATTTTTAAAACGCGCACACAGTCTGCCGCTTCCACTGTCGCTGCTGCTGCTGCTGCTGCTTGTGAAAGTTTGTTATAAATTTCTTCATTAAATATTTTCATTCATGTGCCACTTACACAACCAACCACCCGTCCAGCCCCAAAAAGGGTTTAGCTGAAGGATTCTCTTACTCTGAAAGTGAAATTAAATGAACTGCCGGGGCTGTAATTATTCATGTGGGGATTTCCCAAAGGCAGTTGACTGCCAAAAGTCTGTTGGATAAACGCGTTCCCATCACTTTTCGTCTCAAACAGAAAGAAACCTCCAAGTTATTTGCATAGTTCTTGGAAGTCGTTTACTTCTGGTATATCTCAGTATCTCCTTATGTACGTCTGAATATATTTTAGGAGTAGGTAGTTTTGGCCCAGGTGCCTCATTTGGCTTGCACATTGGTGGAAAAGTAAATTCAAGTAAGTAATGTTGATATATGGCTTCTTTATTAAGAGACATTCGCAAACAGAAAAGATTACAGGCATAAAACATATCTAGTTCTGGCTAAAGTTCTGTTCCTTTGCTTCAAAATAGAAATGGCATATAAAAAGCTTGTAAAATGGGTTTATTAAAAGAGTTTTTCATTAAAATTTGGTCGATTTTTATTTAAAGTGCTAAGGCTTAAATTATACGTTAAGTCAAGAAGCTATCAGCGCAAAATTTTCTAGTCGATTATTAAAATTATTAAAAAATAACTCTCACTTTTCTTGAAGCAAGATTATAAATGTTCTACTTAAATATGATTAAATTTTGGCTTGATTTAATCATGTTACTCCTTTATGATCATATGGCTTTTACATTTAAAGTATCTACAGAAATACCTCTCGTCTTTTATCTATTGTCATCATCTAGAAACTATTACTATTTTTTCCCCTTTGATCTGATCCGAATAAAACCTATTCCCAGCCAATTCAGAGACAATCCATTTTTCACTCATCTCTTTTATATTCCATCATTCTTATACTTTCTATTTTTCCATTATTAATTTCTTCCATTTTATTCATTTCTTTTTGCATTTTAACTAATTGGTGCTTTTCTCAGTTTGCATGAAAAGGATAAATGTTGAACTATTTAATTTTAACCAGCCCAGAAGAATTAACTTTTATTACTTTATTATTATAATTTAATTAAAATTTAAATTTTACAACTTTGTTCATTGTTATGATATATTCTTACCTCTGCTGGAAATGAGCTTAACAGGAAGAAGAAGGCATCTCCAGGTCAATTGATATAATTATATTCTTACCTAGTATAATATTCTTTAGTTTTGAGCCCGAGCATACATTACAATTTTTCCTATGGAAACTTTAATATCAATGAGGAAAACGGGAAATGCCAAAAATCTGGAAATTGAATTCAGAAAACAAGCTTAAACTTGATTCGAGAAAAAACATAAAAGCTGCATACAGTTCTTGACCATTTTCCCCACGTTAAACGCCGACTTAGTAAGAATTAACTTATTTTTGAATATTTGTAAGCCCTGTTTTAATAGAAAATAGTTATCAAGCAGAGTCTATTAACAAAGAACTGGCTAAGGAGAAAGAATGCAAAGCTAGCTACGAAATTTGGCTACTAAGGAGATAGTAAGGAAAGCTGGCTCCAAATTTCGCATTAAAAGTCCGGCTAACTATTCCAGAGAAGGAAGACAGCAACTACAGCAAAGTACTCGTAATCATTATAGACTTTGGCAACATCACAGTTCATATCTCAAAGCGAAAAGTCTGTTAATGTAGCCAAAGAAATCTCGAACTAAAAGCTTATAATTATAAACTTGTAGCATTGTTCTGTTACCTACTGAGCAGTCCCAGCGAATCATTTGCCAAAAACCAGTTTACCACTTTTATCAACCGCTTTTTGGACCAAGTCCCAAACAATGCGTTAAGGCAGCCCACGCCCAATCACAATAAACGTCTAGACATTGGTAAACAAAGAACAAAAGACTCTATAGAGAATAGTGCGAGAACAAGGAGCAAAAGTGCTGGCAAAAAGTTTTAAGTATTTTCAATGCTAACTACATAAAATCTGCATAATTGACATTTGATTGTGCGCCTTAAAAGGCGTGGCAAAAGGCAGCGCATTCGCATAACTATTCCACTATTTCTCTATCGATATTAGCATTTTCTCCTACTGCATCTGAATTGGTCAACAGCAACTTGCAATTGGTAACGAAACCTTGATACACTTTCAAAAGCCCTAATCCTTTTTGGCCTGAGAAATCCTTCCATGCTGATGCTAGGATCACACATTTTGTATTCAATGTGTTAAAGAGGAAATAAAAGATAATAACCCAAATTTTATTTGGACAACTGATTCTATTTAAAGTTAAGGTTGGATCTATTATATTCTCTAGCAGGACAATAATCTGTCGGCAAGGATCCTCCGGTTTCTCGACATTTAACCATAAATTTAATTTAGAATAAAGTCACTTTTTAAGATGACTATAATAATCCAAGTAACTGTATTTTATAGATAGATATTTCTATAGACATTTGAACCAAACCAAACTGTTTAAGCCTTCTTCATTTTAACTGTTTGTCCTGTGCGTTGATGAATCAGTCAATCAGTTAGGAAAACGGGCTTCATATATAGAGATATCTGGAATGGTATTTAATGGTTTCTTAGATATGATAAAATCATTTCATCAGATTAACCTTTTTATAGATTATTTGTAATGAAGCAGTGAAGGGTATTTGTTATATTTGCTGATCTCTTTCAAGTTGAACTCAAACAATGAGGCAATATCCAGCAAGTAATTTGCAATTTCTATTTGGTCAGCCCACATTGGAGTTGACGTACTTTGCAGCTGCCAGTTGCAAGTTGCAAGTTGAACGCTGCAACGTGAGACAATTGCAACAAGTTTAAAGGTAGCTGAATACATACAGATACACTCACACACACTCATACACATTTTATATGCTGACACACAGATACGAATTAGTTAAATTACAGACGCTTCTCGCGCAGGGTTTTGGTTGATTAGAAAAAGTTGAAGACAGGTTGGCCTCCGCTTTAGATTCACCTTCAGGTTCAGGTGCAGCTCTGGCTTTGGCTTTGCCTGTGGATTCTCTTGGCATCCTACTGAGCATGCAGTGAGGGCATTTGCCAAGCATCGAATCAACCTGGCAGGCAGCTCGTTTTCTTTGCCAGCTGCCGCTAACGAAGCTCAATTCGAGCGCCAAATTGAAATTGATTGTGACATTTGATCATGCGTTTGCCTTGCCTTGCCTGTGCCTTTGCCTGGGAAACTGGGCACCGAACAGCAGAGCTGAAAGAAAAGCTCCTTCGCTGGAATTTGTGCGGAAAATTACAAAAACGGTAGGCGCAGATTGTCTTTGTATCTTCGCCTTTATCTATTTTTCTCTTTGCTTTCGCAGTTGCCTTCCCAAGTTGTCGTTACGCATTGGATTAATTGGGCGGATGTGACGTTTCAGGAAAGCCAGTCAGCTGGGTAGAATGCAAGTAGCTGCAGGTACCTTTTTTACCTGTCAGAGACTTAGACCTGTCAAGCAGCTAAGTCGACTTTATTGGATGGAAGTAAAAGTAAGACGCCAGAGTCAAATAAAGTACAATTCAGAAGCGTATTACTTACTATTAATTATAGTAAAAATTACGAATTAGATGTAAAAAAATATTTCCTAAATGCATACAAAAAACTATAGAGATAAAACTACTTTATCATAAAGTGATTGCCATAGAGACAGTTGGTCAAAATAAATAAATTCAACTACAATTTTCAAATCAATATTGCACTCTGCAATTTCCCTACTGGCTTCATTTAAATGAGGAATCCAAAACTGTGGAATCTTTGAAGAGCTTCGGTTTGGAGATTCCAATTCGATGGAAAGCCTTGAGTTTACTTTTTGGTCAAGTTTATAAAGACAATGAGCGCAAGGGTCGGGTTACATTCCTCATTCACCTTTATAAAACAAATAATTTTATTTGATACTTTTTGATACAGTGGGATTATAAATAAAATAATTTAACCAAGAAAGAACTTTTAAAGGAAAACTAAGGATCCGTAGTTTTATGAACTAATCTTTTTGTATACCTTCATTATTTGTTCTCCAAATGTGTAATGCATTGAAGGAGGACTCTCCGATCTCAGAAAGTTGATGATATAACCGTCTGTCCATCTATTGCTATGCAAAGTAAACTCTCAATTTTTGAATTAGTTGAATGAAATGTGTCAGTTTGAATGATCGGTTGATCAGCTTCTCAAATGATTCGGGGATTCAATCTCAAATTGAAAGAGCGCCAAGGAGAAGTTGAAGCTCGAACTAGAAACTTTATTTAAATAAATTTTTAAATTAAATATATCCTTTTATACAAATACGAGCTCTGTTGGCACACTTTTTATACCCAGAGCTAATGCAGCATCCAGCAAACTTTGTCCCAACTCAATCAACTTGCCACTGGGTACAAAAAGTTGTAGCTCTATATGGCTATGACTGGACTTTGGAACACATGTCACGCACGCGGACTATGGCAAAGCCCACGCAGTAAGCAGTGACGAGTTCTAGGCCTAATCCCACGCACAGCTGTTTGGAAGAGTGCCCGATACTTCAGGCTGGACATAATAAAAAACAAAGCAAGTAGAGCGAGAGCCGATGCGATGAAATTGCAAAAATAATCAAATGCGAATAAAATCAAAACATTGTGGCAAAAGTAATTTGCATGCGCAGAACCGGCAGCCACTTGGAGTTGCCCCATTGGGTTGCTGGCTGGTCGGTCACACTTGAAGCCAACGCCGGCGGCGCCTCTGCAGTTGGCACTGGCACTGGAAGTGTTTGAAGACACTTGTTGGCTGGTTGCCAGTGGCATGGCAAACGGCAAGCGGCAAACGGCAGCAACATGGATAAGAGCAAAACATGGACAAAGTCGCGCCACAAACTCTCGAGATGCAGAAGCAGTTCCAGTTGCAGTCTGAGATGATGATGATGATGATGATGATGATGATGATGATGATGATGATGATGATGGTGATGATGGTGATGATCTTGTTGGCCGACGACAGCATAACAAATGAACATTTAAATGGAGACGCAGGCGAATGCCAGGCCACTTTTTGCTTAAGATACACTCGTACATACAAATATCCACTCAAGTGGGTAGCTGCTGCCCAGAGGAAGACATTTCGAAGCTTTAATCAAGCATCAAGTGTGCCGTGGAAAAGTTTCGCTTTACGTCTAGTCTGGTCACTCAACCGGTCATCTTCCAACGTCCAACGTCCAACGTCCAACGTCATCGTCATGTTCATCATGTCTCCTACTCAACAAGCTACTCCCATCCATTTGGGGTTCTTCGCCTTCCCCTTTGCCCTCTTTTAATAAACGTTTGGTTGTCATCCACAGATTGCTTTTGCCTTTACCAGCTGTTGCTGCTGCTGCTCCTGCTCCTGCTCCTGCTACTGCGGCTGCACTGCATCCATGAGCTAACCATGAGTTGTTGAAAAGTTTAAATGGGTTTTACGCAAAAGTTTTTGATATGCTGCCGCTGCCCGTTAAATTATTTTTGCCTATTTGCGTGGTTTTCTTGCAATAATTATCTCAAAGTTTTCCTGCTTTTTGCTTAAAGTCACTTAAAAGTACAAAAGGGTTTAAACAACAACTCAAAAAAATATAATTGCCTAATTTGTATTGATTTGTCAAACGAAGAATTTAGAAAATATTTAAATTTTTTTTTTATTCTGTATATTTTTTAAAATATTTAAAATGATTTCTTGATGATATCCAGTTTTATTCCAGTTTTGTCGGTATTTTTGCAATAAATTTAAAAATATTTATTTAAAGCAAGTTTTGATATAACACAATAAATATACTACAAATTGAAGTAAAACTATTTTAATAATTAGCTTTGAGACTAATCTCTCAGTTTTGGAGCTAGGTGAATAAAATTTGGAATGGAGCCTTCTTTTTGCTGCAGACAGGACATATGCTGGATCCGGTCGGCTTAGACAACTATATCATATAGCTCCCATAGGAACAATCGGATTATTATATCATATAGTTCTGCAAGGGTATGTAAACATAAGAAACATTCTAACATCCTGGGCAATTTGCTTGGCATCATTTTCCTTTTGGAAAGTAATATTACTCGGCAGCTTCAATTTCTCATTCCTTTCCTCAAGTTTTACTTCAAAATTCATCAAAAGATAGACCTGTTCTTAATACCTTACATCAAAAATTTTGATCATTCAAACACAATTTTTTACCTACGAGGTAGGTGACTGTACTCCTTCGCTTTCACCATCTGTCCCCAATCTATCCTAAAAATATTGGAATACTTCGGAAAGTAGTGGGCCATTTCTTGACTCATTAGCTCAACTATAAGTATTAAGCATATAAACAGTACATAAACATCAACAGAAATTACATCAAGTTAATAGTGTTTTGCCAGGATGTATGCTCAATTTCCCAGCCAAATACGATCAATTCCATTGAGTAGTTTCCTCTCCAATTTGGAAATTTCCCATACGAACATGATGGACATATTTGCTGAACATTAGCACACAATTCGATAGGAAGCAATATAGTAAATCGGCAATATTTGTAGATACAACTACAAGATTCAGATACAAGTACATTTCGGCCAATAAACAGCTTGAGATTTATGCATGCAAACGTTTTATTAGCCCGGCCAATGCAGTCAATACAGAGAGAAAGACCATCTGGACTCTCCCCGCAGGGGCCAAGTGCAATATTTATCGATACAATTGGCAAAAATATCTGCCAAGTGGCCACAGACAGATTCGAAATGTGTGCCAAGTGCTCGAATAACTCTCTACTCATATGAATTCGCCGCTCCACTTGGTATTTTGGTCCAGTCGTTTATCTCTTAAATCTCAACTCGGCCAGCTAGTTGCCGGAATTGCAGAACGCCGCTGGCCAAGCTGCGAGTACTTTTGTTTTTGGCCAATCGCCAACCGTTAGCGGTTTCGCATGAGATTGCGAATGCGAATACGAATCGGGATTCAGATTGAGATTCACATTCACAGCGAGTGTGTGCAGTTAATTAATTGAATCTAAATTAGTTTGGCTTTGGCCTCGGTGTGCACAGTTGGCCAATATGATCTGCCAAAGAGCGTAAATTTATAGAGCTTTACGGGTATCTATGAGAATATGGAAGTCAACCACCAGAAAGTCATAACGTTTATAGGTCAAAAGGTGTGAGTTTTGAAATTGAAGCAGCTCTCTGTGACTGAATTGAAAGAAAGAATAGACTAAAGCCATAGTTAATATATAGCAGTTCTTATGTGATTTATTATTTACTTCAAAATGAAGATTAGTAGTTCTATCCTGGTCACATATTGAAATAGGATTCGTAAAAATAATCAATTCCTGAGCCGAGGCTACGCCTTGTAAGAAAAATAATTTAGAAAACTTTCCAGGATTCTTATATAAGTTTCAAAATATGAATGGGATCTTACCTTAGCTGCATTAAAATATATATAAAGAGACACTTAAAAAAAAGCTCTTTATTACTCATTTATATATTTATTTCTTTATTTATTAAAATTTATATTTAAGCGGGTCTTTCCTAAGCAAAGTCCTTGATGACGACCACAGAACAACCGCACATCTTACAGGAATTGTACTCCATACCTTGCCCAAATGAGGTCTTTCTCCCAAAATCTTGTAAAATTCAAAGCAAATCACAGTAATCTGATAGCTTCACGCTTCTCCAGTGCCTATCGGAGCTCAGGGACTTCTTCAGGACTTCCAGCTAGGCGATATCCATGGATAGGCGCCACGGCGACCACATCCACATCAACCTCGGTCATATTTGTCAACTTTCTTGTGAAGTATCTATAAAAACAACTATCTAATAACTCTATAACTGGAAAACTTGCTAACTGCATTTTAACAAGAAAAACTCATATTAAATTCTGGGCAAAGCATAATCAATTTGGAAAACTTTAAGCTCATGCGGTGCCCCTTTAAGCCTCAGTGTGGCCCAATTGAGGCTGCCCTGGTTCGGCTATATGCAACAGCTGCTGTTGTTGCAAATTGCCAGACAAAAAGTAAGAGAAACAGTTTTGCAAAGCGCCAGCCATAAGGAATTTAATTTTATTCGCACTGGCGCCTTTTGTTGAACGAATGCAATTCAGAAGCAGATGCAGATACAGATACACAGATACAGATGCAGATTCAGATGCAGCTGAAAATGCAGTTGCAGTTGTGGATACATTTCAAGTTTGTCAAATTATTGCAAATATTTATAACATGCCATATCGGAGGCCTGAATTAAAACTGAGAAGAAACCAAAATTAAATAGCAGACAACGTCTGCTTGCTGGGGCATCTCCCCTCCCTTGGATCCGATCCACAACAATGCAGCTAGCAAACACTTTGAAGTATGTCAATGGTTTGCTTGCCACATGTGCAACATTTCGCAACAGGCAGCCACTTCGGCAGCTTCTGTTTGCCCCGCATCTGTGGAGCTGTCTGTAGCTGCTTAGCCAGCGATAATTTATGTGGTTGCCGCCTCTGTCGGTGCTTCACTTTGATCAGCAGCCCCTCTTTCCGCCCTGCGGAATTTCTCTCGTCTCTGTGCTATTGCAACAAGTTGAAAGCGAAAGTGACATTTTACTAATTTAGCATTTTGAATGCGTCTCATGTCAAGGCGCGAAAAGATTTATTCGCCAATTGCAATGCATAATGCGGCCTCACTTTAATGCCTTTAATTAAAGCATCTTCTACAAATTTATTCTCTCGACTGGGCACCTATTGATTGATGACTTGATGGCGTGCTTGCCACAGGCTATGTCCCAACAACTGCAGCTGGTTCAAGGTGAGCAGCAGGTGGTTGGGCCGAGACGAAGGCGAAGGCCAAGACGAGGGCGAAACTGGCAACAGGCTGTTAGCGCTCTATAAAGATAAGCATCGAATGAAAAAAAGGTGTATCAGACTCTGGCTACAATGGTGTAAATATTAGTACCTTTTTCCGGAGAGCAACAGAGCCTGCCTGGAATTATATTATTATTGTTATTAATAATATTTACTTAATAATCTTTGGGAAATTGAAAAAAAAATATATATAATCTTAGTCGGAATAATCCAAATCCGGAATTTCGAGATTAAGTCGGCCTCAATCTAGATCAATACTTAACTTTAATGCTTTCACTTTTTATTAAATAATAATAAATAATAATAATAACGAAATAACTATTAGCAAGAGACTACATTTATTTTTACGTTTTTACAATAGATAAATCATCTGTTATACAACAACGCCAGAGGTATTACTTATGCTGAACCTATTGAAATGACTTGCAGTGTATATAAAGCTGCGATCAAAAAAATAGTAGTGCAAGTAATGTTTCCTTGTTGGGCAGGTAAATTAAATGATAAATACAATATTTCTAAGCCCAGTTTTTAAAATAACAAATGTTATATATTTTTCTAAATATTGTAAAGAGCAGCACTACTATTTTTTTGAGCGCAACTGTATGTATTTTAAACAATATTTATACAATATTGTACCTTATACAATTCTTATACATATTTAAAAATATAGTTTAATAGTTTTGTAAATCGTACTGTATCAAGAACAATGAATATAATATCATCGAGCTGGCCATTGATATCACAACGCCACGATGCACATTGTAAAGCCCCAAGACTGATAGTTTCAAAGGATTTCGAATCAACTGCAGCTGGAAGCTCTCAAACTAGAAGTAATTACGAGTATATTTCAGTTAATAACTCTTCATGTTGCAAGCTTATATCTGACTCACTGCCACGTCCAAGCGGAGATTCCGATCCGGAGCAAGCGCTGGATACTCCGCCAGGAGCTGCACCAAATCAGTATGCAAATCCAGCACATAATATATAATAGAATAGGTGATGTGAATATCAGCGAGATAGCATATGATGCCGAAGAGAAGCAACAGGTTATTCCAGCTGATCCAATCCAGGCTCAACAGGTCATGTTTAAAGACGAGAAAGCTGTAATAACAGCCGGAAACTAAGGAAAGATAACAAATAAAACCCATACAAAAGCTCTGTAGGCCAAATATGTGGCACATCCGGAATAGAACCTTCTGCAGCTGCGACTGTAAGCGAGCTACACAGTCCAAGCGATTGGCCAGGGCACAGCTTTTCCGGCGATCCAACTCTACTAAGTTTACTCTACTAAGAATGAATCGTAACTCCCGATTAAAAAGCGTGTAGTGGGCATGAACATTCAGCATGGCAAAATAATATTGGCTTAGAAAAACATTGAGCAATGCTATCAGAGCATACAGAATGAACACGCTCAATATCAAGTCAGGCGTGAGGCTATTATGCAGTCCATTAAGGGTCACCACCATATGGATGAACTCTGTCAGAGTAACACTTATGCACTTCCTGATGACACCACGTCGCCATAGTCTCATCACAGCAGGCTGCTCCAGGACGAATAGACGAAAGCTCTCCAATAAATTCATTATTTGCCAACGGCGACACCAGCGGCTCACCAGTATTCCAAGCACAGAGATGACTCGCAAGGTCAACAAGACCAGGAACACGTATTCATGCAGACGATTCGTATGACTCCAAAAAACATTCCATATCCGACTGCCACTCAGCAGAGGCACCAGAGACAAGATCAACAGATTGATTGTCGCCGCATAGATCGTTGCCTTCTTGGTGACTCTCGCTTGTCCGGTTTTCAAGTCAATCTCAAAGTTAATGACGCCATAGAGTCGCCCGTAATAGTACCCCAGGTACAATATAAATTTTACCGGATCGAGCATTACGAAATGCCGAACCGAACGCTGGAAATATACTGCTCCTATTCAAAGTGCAGCACTTAATAGAAATTTCTGGGTGAGTGTTGTTGTTTATTCGATGAGTGTTGTGGATAAAGCAATAGATGGTAATGAGTTTCTGCCAGATTAAAAATACGCTCAGAAAAATCACCATAAAATATAAATTCACCTTCCACAAACACTAATTGAATTAGTGACAGACTTTTTTATTAATTATTTATAAAGCAAATTAATATGTGGAATTGGTCTGGCAACGCTAGCCAATGGTCCTATCGATTACAGAAAAGCACGGAGAGGTATCGATAAAGAAAAAGACGACGCGGATGATGCACTCGACGACGACGAATAAAATAAGTTAAAATATTAGAAACAAGTTTGACGTTAGATACGTAATAATAAATATACTTATATAATTATAAACAATAAACTATAATTATATAATTAATCCCACATATATTAAAAAAAAGCATTTTCCGATAGATTTCAAGCCAGCTGCAGCAAAGAATAGAGGAAGCGGGCACCAATTCTTTCAAGTTGCGTTTCTCTTTTGTATTAAGCCACACAACAAACTTGATTTAAGAATGGTAAACTTATCCTGATGATAATTAATAAATTAATTAATTTAATTCAAGACGACTATGCCGATTCTTACTCAAAATATTCAACAATATATTCAACAGCTCCCAATTTAAGATAGAATCAGTACGTTTATGGCAGGCATTTTTCTCTCTGCGTAGTAATCAGAAACATGAAAAACATATTAAGGATTTATTTACTAAAAAAATAGCATTTTATTACCAGTCATTAAAGTTTAACATAATAATTAAACTCAAATAAATGTATAATTATTCTGTATGAAGTGGAAATGGATAACGTACTCAAAAATAGGCTGCTGCGTGAGTATTCCGCAAGGGAAGAGCATATAAAAAATAGACGGAAAGTGGAATTTTTGAACATACTCGTAACACTCGTAGTACTCGTCCATTCTCAATAATCCTCTTTGGATTGCGTATCTTGTTATACTGCCGACCAATTAAAATATACGAGTAGTTTTCCAACTAATTCCATTCAACTGGGCATAACAGGAGCAGGGATAAATAAAGAAACATATTTCATGCATCATTTTTTGATATAATGCAAAACATACTCGTAATAAAACATAAACCAATTAGTGCAACAAAACGAATATGTTTTAGCCAAACGCGCAGCGTTTTGGCCGTGGCTTTATCCGTTTATCGCGTCAAATGCAATCCAGCCAGGTTTTGTTTTGTTTTGTTTTGTTTGGTTTTATTCTGTTCTGTTGGGTTTCGCCACGTTTTTGTTTTTGTTTTTGTTTCTGTTCTGCAGATTGTCGATTTGCATTTAAGTGGTCCAAACCGACAAAAACACATTCGAGCTGGCAAAACAAAAGGCATTCAATTAAAATGGGCGCTGTTTGCTGGCCATTGCAAAACATTTAATACAATTTACGCAATTAATTTCGTTGCAGAATGCAGAATGCAAACAGCAGCAAATCGGAGAGAAGAATCCCGAAATGACGATATTTTAAAATGCTTCCATAAAATGCACAAAAATGCTGACACACAAAAAGAGAGAGCGACCGGATCCATCGATTTATATGCAATACTCTATACTTTACTATACAAAATTTAAGTGCAACAAAAATGCAATATTAATGGCTTTTATAAATGGCAGACATATGAGTCGCCTATCAGAATTCTGCAGCTCTGCAGCTCTCGAGCTCTGCTGGCCGCCAGTGCAAATATTTTGTATAAAAACAATTTGCACAAATTGCAATACCGAATATGGGCCAAAAACACAAAACCAATTTGTCGTATTGTTTGTCAATGGCCCGAACCATAGAAGTCGACTGCCAATGGATGCTCACCACTGGCCATGAATGATGTGGAGCCATTCATCTTTCTCTACGGGTCTACGGGTCGCTCGCTGCTGCCTATTTGGGTCATCGTAAATAAAACAAAACTAAAAAACTTCACGAATTTCTCTTGAAATTTTTGCCACAATTTAAGGACTTCTTATTGTAGTTTTGGCCCATATTGTATTATAGTTGAAAACAGGTGTGATACAATAGTATTATGGTTCTACTCTTACAAGGGTTAGTATAATTGTTTCGCCAAGGATGTAATCGCTTAGTACTACTCGAAGAGTCGCAAGGAGGCTTTCGATCGATCACTGTCAGCAAATTAGGTCGATTGAGTACAGGAAATAGCAGAGGACTCCTAAGTGCACGTTCAAGTCGAGTGTTCTCCCTAACTAAATAACTAAGTAAAAATATGTTCTTCTCGTTAACTAGAGAGGATAATATTGAAACTTTTAATTCAGTCTACCCGTCTGTCAGATTGCACTCTTCTTTTTGCCACAGAAAAAAGATATAATTAATATACACTTATATATTTTTTGACAAGTTTATAACTAGTTAAATCAATTATTTTTCAACTTCCGATCAATTTAATATAACTTTAAATACGATATTTAAAAAAACAACCGATTATTGAAATAAAATAATCTCGTATTTATTTCTACCTCTGTTTTTTTCAGTATTACTATAGATTTCTTCGCAATGAAATATAGATAAAATGTCGTAAGAGGTTCAAAAATTTGTATATTCTGTTGAACGTATTCCGCTAGAATGTGAGGTGCCCGCCATAGACTAAACAGAAACTCTGAGTCAAGGAACTTACTAGCTACCATTATCCAAATCTACACTCAGCTCATTGAAAGATATCAATTTATCAACCAATCTAATCGAACCACTTGCATTTTCATTAATTGCCTGGTCGAGGCAAAACTTCACAACACTCAGCTCAGTATTCAATAATGTTCGGACCTGTCAAGTCGATTTTACGATTCAATTACCATTACGGCCGCTTCATAGGCGTAGTCAATTTTGAGGTCGATGCCAAAACAGGTCGAGCGAAGCTGACCAGAGATGCGACAATATATGCGGCGATTGTCAACTTATTGATCTTCAGCTTGGTGCCTCTGATGGTCCTCAGTAGGTTTTGGAGTGTTGCCCCGGAGACATTGAATCACCTTCATCAGTACGTTTTCTTGGTGGTAATGTTCATACGAATCCTCTGCGTGTTCATAACTTTACTGGGTCGTTGGTGGCATCGGCAGCAAATCGTGGAGCTATTCAACAGCTTTCGTCAGTTTGTGTTGGAACAACCCAGGGTGATGAGACTGTGGCGGCGTGGAGTCATTAGCAAATGCATCACTGGCACACTGACAGAGTCCTTTCATGTGGTATTAGCACTGAATGGTCTTCGACAGAGCCTTACTCTTGGCCTCGCTCTGGGTGCATTCCTGCTGTATATTATAATTGCATTGATCAACGTCTTCCTAGGCCAATACTATTTTGCCCTGCTTAATATTCATGGGCATTATATACTATTTAATCAAGATCTCCGCTCGATTATGGCTGAGACCCAAGCGTTGCAGTTAGATCGCCGCAAAGGTGTCAGTGTACTTAAAAGTTGTGCCTTAGCCGATCGCCTGGATAGACTGGCAAGCCTACAGTCCCAGCTACAGAGCCTTGTGACTCGGACTTGTGATACCTTTGGGCTTCAGAACGTTTGTATTTGTATAATTTGTTACCTTACCTCGATTGCTGGCTATTATTTCTGCTTTCTCGGATTTAAATACAAATTGCTGAACCTGAACCTGATCACCTGGAACAATTGTTTGCTCCTCTTGTGTATTCTTAGCTACTTAGTGGATATGCATCTTACCTATACCATGCCATATAATGTGCAGGATTTGCATGCTGAAATGGTGCAGCTTCTCGGACAGTTCACGACATTTGCTCCGGGCTTGGACGTACGTCTGGAGGTTGCAGTGAGTAGGAATTAGCTGGAACTTCCTTAGTGACTAACTCTACTTAAACTGCTTTCAGTTTGAGTCCTTTCAGCTGCAACTGGTTCGAAATCCATTCCAGCTAAGTGTGATGGGTTTGCGCAGCATGCGCCGTGGTGTGTTATTGTCCATGTTCAACTCGATGATATCATATTCTTTGTTCTTGATACAATTTGATATTGAAAACTATTAAAGTATGTGATTCTATATGTATTTGAAAGATTATGTGTGATATTTGATATTGTAATTGAATTAAAGTAAAAACTCAGCAAGAAAATTCACATAGTTCTATGATGTTGATTGTATAATGTTACTGGCAAATACCCAATTACTTAGTAACCGGTTGCTTCCTAGCTACAACTAGGTGCGGTAAGTATCCAAAGTGCTTGAGAATAAAGTGCTCAGCCTGAATGTGACTGTAATCGAGGTTACCGATTAGGGAAAGAGTAGTAATTCGTTAGTTATGTATCGATTCCACATTCTCTAAAATCTCTCTCACATGCACAGATATATACAAAAACGTTAAATCAGCGAGCAGCAGGCAGTCCTTTTAGGCTGCTTTCTCCTTACAGTCAAAATTTTTTTTGTTCTATTATTTTAACATTTTTAGTATATCTCTAAAACTGTGCGTATTTTAATAATTAATATAGAATTGCAGGGTATTCAAAGGAAAGTATTTGAAGTAAACTTGATCTGAGCAGAGGAAACTATATACCGAATTCAGGTCTCTGCCCCTAATAGCCCCTGAGAAACAGAAACTCTTAGAAAAGGAGATTACTTCTTCAAATAAGTTGATAATCATACGCAACAATTTATATAGAGTATGAGATCGCAGATACGCTCAAACTTATATACTCTTTTTGCGTATTATGTGATTATAGAATTTTGCACAAACTTAGTACACTCTTTTTTTCCATTATTTCCAGAGGGGGATTATGATTTTGTGGTACCCAAACAGTGACTGAAGCGTATCAGGCAAGATTTAGGAAGGCATTAACAGTCGAGTTTCAGTTACATGGCCCGACTCCCGTTTTAAAGTTGCAAATACCAATATTTCAAAAATAAATAACTCACACGCCAAGTGGGACCGATACTGTAAAACAAAGGCAAAGTCACGACTGCCAAACAAAAATGTGGCACCCAATTGTAAATATTTTTCCATTGAGTTTTATTTGAAAAGTTGTCGAGAGTTGAGCGATAAGGAGAAAGGGGGACAATGCCATAAAAATACCACCACCTAATGAAAAACAACCCCTCTGACAAGCTTGAGCAAGGGCGGGAGCTGATTTCTTATACTCGTACCTGTCCGTTAGGTTACACGCTCGTTACGTTTGATTTATAAAAGTTTATTTTTAGCAAGCTTGAAGGCAGTGCACAAATTAATTGCCGTTGTTATGTTTGATAAATTGCGTATACCGCACGTTGTACTGTACGCTTTCTTGGCAGCTCGGGAAGAGCTTGAAACAGCCACAAAATGCTCGCAAAGGCAATAAATATACTGTGAGAAAAGCAAAGCTTATGCGTGTGTTTTTCGTTTGTGTGTGAAATATAATTTTGTGCATATCAACATTGATTAACGTTTTGAGAGCAGGTTCAAGGGTTACAGCTCGATAAAAGCTGCCAAGTAATTTAGAAGTTGAAAAGATATTTTAATGAGAAATTTTTGTTTTTAATTTATTGGTTTACAAGCAGAGAAAAAACGCCGGTCTAAGGACAAGATTCATCGCTCATCAATTGAGAGCAACAAAATCGTGAGGATTTTGAACCCGAATCGGCCTAATAGCGTTAAAATAATAATAAAATATTTTTTTTTATTTAATTTTGATACTAATTATAGAAATACACCAATCAAAAATTGATTTAAGAATTTGATTCTTGAACTATTATTCTTCTAGAGTTTTCGAATTGATACTAACGTCCCTTGAGTCAATTTCAGATTGATTTAAGACCGAAATTCTTAATTTTATCTCTGTCTGCTTTAGACGTTGGAGTATTCACCTGAAGGTTTGCTTTAAACTTGAATCGCCATTAAAGGAAAGGCAGCAAAGCTCACTTCCTTAGCATTCCAAACGTGTTTCTCTTTTACCTGTTTCACAAAATATTTGTAATTTATTTTCTAGTCACTTGCTGCTCTCGCCAAACGCGGAAGCCCTCACCATGAAATCCGCTTGAACTTCAACTTGGTTCCATGTGCTTTGTTTTAACATTTCTCTTAATTTGTTTTGTAATAATGTGGCGCTTTGTTGGCTGCTGCCCGCGCGTACACAGACCCAGAAAAGCCGGAAAAAATGAACAAAAAAAATGAAAATAAAAACAAAAACAAAAACAATATTTCTTTTCAGTTTCATTTTTGTGCAGATATTTCACTTTGTTCTTGTAACTGGTCCTGGTCCTCTCACAGCGGCGCCAACGGAAATGAAAACTTAACGCTTATTTGAACCTTCAACAGTGCACATAAATCACCAGACTGACGCTACCTTCCCCTGCCCACATATAAAAAAAAAAACAAAATAAAAACCAGCTCTGAGCCCTCAGCAAAAGCAGCTTAAATGCCATTTTGTAGCCATTTTTTTACTAAACTTATTTTTTCAGTCTCTTCAAAGTCTCGCTGCTGTCTTTGCCATTCATAATTCTGTCTCTAAATATTTGTTTGGGGCATTATTTTGTGCATATGTGCGTGAAAAGTATTTTCTTTTGGGCCCTGTACTTTATTTTATACATCTAGCTTGCCGCACTTCCGTTTCCGCCGCACGCCGGAACTGTCAGACGCCTGTGGTGAGCACTTTCACTGATTGCAGTTGCCATATTCAGATATTCACACTTGTACCTCATTTGTAATTTCAGTTATTAGCCCAAATGCAGCCCTGTTAAAGCTACCAATCTTTTTCTCTTTCCAAAAAGCAACCGCTTAAAATTGTAATAAAACATTTCACATTAAGGGTTGTCAAATATGAGCACCTGACTATGAAATACCCGCACCCTTTGGGACAAGGGTGTAAAGCAGACGAAAGCTAGAACTTTTCTGTCTGCTCCTATATTTACTGAGAAAGTATCATGCTCCACAGTGCGGGTAGCCCACCCTTAATATCCGACTGCATTTAAACACTTCCAGTTTGCCCCTCAACGTGTGTCTCTCCCGCCTTCTTCTGCCACTGATTGCCCCTTGCGAAATGAGTTCCTCTCGTGCTGCTGGTGCCTAGCGCTCAACATTTTCAAGTAATCTGAAATTTTTGCTCATTTGATTCAATTACACCTTTGGGTGTTGTAATTTTGGGGCTCTGGAAAAGAAAATGAATGGCACCAGCTACGAATAGGAAACGAAAATCTTCCATTTTCGTGAGAGTTGCGAAATAATACAAAAAAATTAAAGACAAAACAAATAAGTGCAGCCAGAAAACGTGTAGAGATTCCTAGCATCACTTCAGCTTAAGTACGGGACGTGCATCTTACATATTTTAGCTCATTACACTGCACGAAACAAGGAGCTAGTCATTTAAAATTTAATGAAAATTAAAATCAATCAGCAGTTAAAAAAGGCCATTTCTTAAAAGTAAGAAGTCTGCTTACTACCAATTTATTATTCACAGCAGCTCCAATCAAGGCTCTAGGATCGATTAAAGCCCGAATTTTCGAACCTAGAACTACAACTTTTTCTCTGCTGATAGAGATTTCTTGAACCAAACGTAGGTAGTCAAAAAATTCACAAATTTAAACTTAATCTGAATCAAACGAAGCACTTCAAATCCAAACTGGTTTAGAGTTGAACCGTTTCTGAGCCAGATACCTGTTCTGAATCACAGTCAAACTATATACAACCTTTTCTAGTAGCCGAATCGAAGATTTTTAAAAATAAACTTATTTTCTACTCCAATATCTAAAATAATTGTTAATAGAAAGCTAAATAGATAATGGCCAGATCTATCTTCATTTTTAATAAATTTATCCTTGGTTATTAATTTTCTTTTGCTCCTATTTTCGGTTTATTTAGGTACAATTAACAAGTAAATATCAACTAAGAGAATATCGTTTTCTTTCATAAAATTGTTTACAGTGTGAAATGTGAAATTCGTTCATTCTAGTTTCATTTTCTTTTGTTTCCGTTTGCCAAAACACAACAGCTGAAAATAAAATTCGCGCTTCTTTTTATTCAACATGGTTGCTAATTTGATGCAACAACATTGCAGACCCTTCTCCATTTGCAGGTCTTCTTCTTGTAACCCCCCTGCAGGGGTGTACCCCTCTGTTGAGGAGGCTGCAGTTTATTTGCAAGTCGCCTTTGGGGTTAGCTTTAATTTCATGCTTACTTTAATGCGAACAAGGACCAATCCTGACCTCCTGGCACCCCTGCTTCAAAGGCGCCTTCGTTGACTTTGTGCTGTAGTTAACGGCTTTGGCTTTGGCTTTGACTCTTGGACTGGGTCTGGGTCTGGCTTTTAGGGTGGCTCTGGTCGCAGCCCGCGTGAGGTTAACTACTTTTCATGAGCTTAATTTTAAATTGAGGCTGCGGCGACGGCAGCTTCATTTACTTTGTGCCTTCAACTTTGTTGCGCACAACTTTTATGCGGACTATTTAGCAAAGTTGCCTTGCTGCTGCTTCGCACAACGGAGCAAGAGGAGGAGGGCGGAAAAAGGAGAAAATTCTATTAACCAAGCACCACCAATCAACAGTCAGGCATCAGGGCAATAAGAAATCCCAACCGGTTACCAACCCATTGACTTATTAAGCCAAATAATTGCTTATTTGCACAGCGCCAGCTGCCAGCAACCTGCAACCAGCAACCAGGGCAATTGCAATTTGCACTTGGCGCGAAAAATGACCACACACGCCTACTTCTCTTGGCTGATAGGCGTGGCCGCTGATAAACCATCCATGGCTAGTTACAGACTCCGCCAAGCTATTTGGCCAACAACGCCCAGCCTGGAATCAGATGCGATGCATTGCCCAGGCCTGGCCTGACTTGTAATTAAAAAGTTTCCCCTCGTGACTTTAATTAAAGTTTGTGGCGCATGCGCCTCAACTGGCCTTTCCAAAAGCCTTTGGAAAACTCACATGCTTTGATGACTCTATCCGAGTGAGGTATCTGCTATCTGGTATCTATTCATCGATTTTAATGTTTACTCTGCGCTTATAATAACTTACTTTTTGTGGTATTGAAAATGCATCGCACAAATGATTTAATTTGACTTGGCTCTCAGATTGCTGAAACGAGATTGGTTTGGTTTATTACACAGAGGGAAATGATCAAGATTTCCAGCTTTAAATCAATCCGGCACAGTATCAAGAGTATGGCTATTCTCACTTGGCTTGAATCAAGTAGAAAATTCTTATTAACTAATATTTCAAGAACGAAAATCTTAGATCTATCTTTGATTGGTTGGTTTTAAAGCCGAAAGAAGCCATATCGAAACAAGCATAAAATAAAATAAATAATAGAGATCTTTTCCGATTAAAATAAGGCTCATTGCTATCCTCCAAGACTATGACAAGGTTGAACCTATTTCGTTTATAAGAACTAGTAAAGGTTGTTCAAATTCTAAACAACCTTTTTTCATCTCCAAGCAGAGTACGATTTGGTCTCAGAATATGTGAGCATCCTCTGAACTTTGTTCTCTCCTTTTCACTTCATCCCACATATAAGCCAAAAATAATCTTCATTTAAAACGCTTAAACAAGTATTAAGGATTATTATTTCGATTTGGTTACTCTCAATTTAAGACCGATCAAGCTTGTCTTTAGACCTATTTTTTTCCCTCGGTGTATTAATAGTTGTAGCCATTGGCCATTGTATCGTGGTCAGGGCAAACTTATGGAAAAAGAATTTACCAAAGCAAATTGAAATTGTAGACGTGTCCCTACACTCTTCCAAAATTCATGCTTTGATCATTTTGACATAACCAAACCACATTCAATTTTCAAGCTCAATTTATAGCCCCAGCTGCAGGGAACTCATCCAAACAACATTATCGACTGGATGCACTCTGCATTCTTTTGTCATACTCGTATTTACACACTTGCCGCTTGGAATAGCAAAACTCAAAATAATCTAATTTCACAGCAGGTTAAAACCATAGGCATTCCTATGCTGGAGGAAATTCCTTACCCAATAAAACTTTTCCTACACTCACATAATGCGAGTAAGGTGAAAAAAAGCCGAGGAGAAAACCTCAATAAAATGCTGGTCCTGGCTCGGTTCAGGCTCATATTACAAGCTATACGTAAAGAGTTTGGCTAGGGTTTTTGGGCTCTGCTAACTCTGCTCGTCTGATGCAATTTACTGAGTTTTGTTAAACGCTTCAACATGAAACTCTATGTTCAAAAGCTACCTATGGAAAGCACACACGGATATACAACTTAAAGGCACATCCGTTTCAGTCGAACGAGCTGGCCATAAACAAACTCAACGCCATTCCTATGCCCTTACCAAGAGCATCTTGGCTTACTCGTGGCGCTTGCAATAAACAACGGCAAAATGTAATTTCAGAGGTATATATCTATGTAAGCCTATGCAAGTCTAAATATTGATTAAAGCCTATTCGACCTAGCTTGTTCCTTTCCTTTCAATCATAAAGCGATCCTTCAAAAAAAGCCATCCTTCATCGCTGAACATTATTTTTCTTTTCTTGGTAGAAAGATTATCAAAATAATAAAAATTTATTATATTGTAATTGTCGAGCCCCAAATATTTTGATCTTGATTAAGGCTCAATCTCAATAAGTTCAAACTAAGGAAAATAAAAGACTGTACTAAAGCTATATTTTTTTTTATAATATTCTAAAATAATTCTAATAATTCTTAAAATTAAACCGCTTACGAAGTTGAACTTAACTAAACTAAAAACAGTTAATTTTTTTTTTAATTCTCTGGATAGGATTTTTTACTTCTAAACTAATAAAAATGCTCAGGGTATCGAATATTTAGTTCTTTGCTAATAAATTGCTCAATTCTATAAAGCTGCATAAAATCTCCTTTATTTCGGCTTCTACTTTGGAATCTTTATAATATATCTGATCCTGTTCTTAACTGTTCAAAGTAACAAGTATTCGATAGGGTATTAAAAATGCGTTTTATTTCTCTTGTTTTTTTTTTTGTTCAGTTGCTATTGTTGTTACTTTTACACTGACTGACCGTTCCTGGGCAACTATAAAACAATTTCGCATAGAAGGCGGTACGAAAAGCTCACCCAGCTCAAACTGGGTAAAAATAAAATGCTACTTTTGCAACGAGCTGGCCAAGCTTGTGGTTTGTCTCTTTTCCCTTCTCCCTTCTCCCTTCTCCCTTCCCCCTTCACACTCCGTCAGTCCGTCTTCAGTCCTCGCCTGAGCCAACACCTGGCTACAGTTTGTCTGTGTGTGTGTATATGTGTGCATGAAACGGGAGTGTTGCATACTTTTGGGAGTATCTTGTTTTTTTTCCTGCATGGATGCTTCTCTCGCAACGAGCAAATTTTTGCGGACCGTCTGAGTTTTGGTTGTTTTTGCTGGAGTTATGTGCATTTTTTATGGATGGAGAAGCATTTCATATATCCATCTTCTTAACGTGTTCGATAGTCAACGCTTTGTGAAAATGTGTTGCATACTTTGCAGCTGCAATGGCCTTAAATCAATTAAAGTCCACTAATTGAAGCCTTGGCTGAAAGTTAACGCAACTGGCATTAAGTTTTCTAATTAAAATAACAATAAAGCTTTTCCAAGGCTTTGGTATTATCTTCAGTGGTTGCTTAGCGCTCGCTAAGTCGCTCGTCCTGCGCGTCAATGCGTGCCACAGACCCAAAGGACCCAAAGGCCCACACAATGGCATATAATGGCCTCGTTATGTGGCATCAACTCTTTGCCTCATTAAAAGGTGAACTTGTCGCCTGTCTCAACGGGGCGTGGCTGTCATTGTGGTTGTGCTTGGGTCACATCAGGGTCACCCTCACTCCTCGACTTTTGTTTTGTTAATAGTTGATGGAGCGACTGCTCTTCGCACTTTTGTGGCGAGCCGTGAGTTATGGCACTTTTAATAAACAGAACGTAAGATAAAATTGGTTTCAGCTGAAAACTTTCAACATTTCAAGAGTTGACTCTACTTCTTGTTTCTCAATATTAAAGTCCGCCGTACAAACCTAGCTAAATACTCGTAGTATTCAGAATGAAGTATAGACAATGTTAACTGTTCTGAATAAAATATACTTCTCTTCAGTTCTTCCATAGTTAAGTTACTTTTAAAAATCAATATTTGAACATATCCATCTATCCAGCTTTCTTTCTGTCTGGCATCCGGCCTGTTTCTAGGAAAGTATCAGATATTTTTCGCACGAATTGATTATATCGGAACCGACCGAATCGTCGTCAAGTAGAATCGTAGTAACCTTTAGGAATTAAAGACCCAAAGCCCGCATATCGATGGATATTTTTCTGAAGCTTTCTTTTAATTTCTGTCATGTTTTACGAATACCAATCAGTGTCAGTTGGCATGTTTGACATTTGGCCTGTTGCTCAGATCTTGTTGGACAACCTAAACTACAAATTTTCCAAGTGTTTGCACTAAAAAGCAATTAAAATTTTACACGAACATTTGCCCAAGACAATTATGAGTCCCCTGCCAGCGTCCAGATACTATTAAAACAACGTATTCCTCCTGGTCACCCTGGCCACATGCCACACACTGAAGCAAAGACCGCCCGTCGTATATGTGCGAGTATCTAGAAGGCATAACACCCCACAATTTCCACACATTTACGACACTGCAGGCCAGGTGCCTGTGCCTGTGCCTGCGCCTGCGCCAGTTGGTACAACGGACAGGGCACAAATTTTTTTAAAGCCACAAGCCACTAAAAAACGAACGGCAAAAGAAAAGCGTCCACTGCAAATTGAATTGTAACCAAAGTCGTGTCCGCAAAAAGGCAGCAGAGAAGAACGCAGTGGGAATAGAATAGAGGCAAAAGCAGAGGCAGAGGCAGACGCAAAACGAGGGCTTTATGTTATTACTAAGCAAAGTCTGGCCGGACCATTCAGTTTCTTTCCGAGCCCATTAGTTGAAGCCAAGTTATGACTCTATTAAAAAAGCTACGCCTCGCTGCACTTGGCACTGAACTGGCCCAAGTTTTGGCTTGCCACTGCGGCTGTCCGAATGTCGCCTGCAACGTGTTGCCAATTTGGTCAGCTGCGGAAAAATCTAAGCCTACAAGTTGGCGCAACTCTAATAAACACTGGCATATAAAATGCCAGCCTCGAGGGGGTTTTGATTACAGCTCCAGCTCCAGCAGAAGATTTCTCTCAACGCTCTGCGGCTTTGGCTACCGAAGATCATAATCATAGATTAATGGGTAATCTATTGTTTCTTGCCCCTTAGGCGAATTGGGATCTTTAGGTTGGGAAATGTGTAAATTTTTTAATTTAAGTTTATTACCTTTATCTGCGGGGATACAAACACGGAAGTGTTTTGACAAGCATTCATTAATAAGAAAATAAAAGTAAGCCAAGTAAAGTTTTCCTGTTCTGTTCTTCCAATGAAAATAAAAACTTATTTTTGAATTTTCAATTTTTCAATCATATTAAAATTCAAATCAATTCTCGGTATACCCGAAGCAGGGATATTGAAAGGGATCTTAAGAACGTTAAGGTGGGTGATGTACTGCAAAGACAAGCTGCCAACTATCTACAACTATTCGCCTTGGTAGTAATCCTAATGCAGTGGCCAAACGCATTACAAGAAAACCGAAGAAGGGAAGACCACTCGATCTCCATATGAAGTTGGCAAAAAAAAAAATATATATATATAAATTTCTTACCAAGAAAAAAAATTAATTCTAGTATTTCTATAGCTTTATTTGTCGTTCAGCCTATATAAACAAATTTATTGACAGGCAAGAACATTTTGATATGAAAGAAGTGCTAGCTTCGACGCACCGAAGATCATATACCCTTGCAGCCTAGAATTCGAATTTAAAAATTGTTTTTAAATTAATGATAGCTTTACAATGAAACTTTAAAGTATCTTTAAGATATTCTGGAAACACAACTAACAACTTTTGGACAGATTTTTACTATATAAAGATATAGTAATTCGATCCGGCAACTTCCATCATTTGAACTGCCTGCAATAAAGAGAATGATTCATATCGAATTAAACAGACGCAAAAGTAGACAGATGGACATAGTTATTGTATTCTCTAATTGTCCTTTTTAACAATACTTTATTGAGTCTGGTCATTGCATTACAGATTTTTTGACAAAGGCCCTTTGCAAGGGTATAATAATTAGGTAATAATAATGAGCAATAATATTTTCTCTAAGTTATCCTGTTGAACAAGGAAACTCATATTGGAGCGCTTAAATCTATTATAAGTTATGATTTATATTACTTTTCAAAGGTGTATTGAAGTAGAACAGTGGCAATCTTAATTCAATAAAATCTTGATAATATACGAGTATTCATGGGTATTCTGGTAACTGCTCTTCTTCACCAGAATCGACTGTAATATAATAGCTTTACGGAGTATTTAATATTTTTCAGGGTAATCAGAGTATAATGTTAATGCCAAGAATAGAAAAAAGGGAAGCAGTCAGTGTCTACTTGAAAGAGAATAAATAATTCGTGTAAAGAGATTCGATTATATCATTTGATTGCGAAATAAACCTACAGTATTTAAACAATTTATAAAATTAATATTCAACTTAATTAATTTAGCTGTAAGCAGTTATTTAAGTTAGAAATTGTTTAATTTAATTCTTTTTTTATCGCCTATTCGGAACGCTTAGATAACTCCTGCATTCTCTGTCATATTTGGCCTTCCTTTGTTATTTATTGTTCCAGTTGTTAATCTATTGTCGTTCTGATAGTTCCACTTTAGTTTTAATCGTGCCATTCTATCAAGCCACAACCCATTAAGTCACCCTGGAACATATCTCACACAGTGCTCAACACTTTCATCTAACTGGAAGCCCGGGTATAACCAGCAGGAACGACTTTGCCAGCCCCAAAAATCACAGGCAACTCATTAAAATACAAAGTAATTTTCCACACCATATCACTATGCATGACACATATATCAAAAATTTATGTGCGAACCGCCAAAAGTTTAAACAGAGCAGAACAGAGCAGAGCAAAGAAAATAAAAGCAAATTAAATACATTTTTGATTACGATTATAGCTGAGGAATGAGTAAAAAGGCAAAGGCTGAGGCTGAGGCTGAGACCTACGAGGCGTTACGGAGCCTGGGAACCCTAGTCAAAAAGCAAGTCAAGCTGAAAAACAGCTTCCCAACAACACTTGACACGAAAATTTGTGTTTTCTTACCCTGTTGTTGTTGTTGCTGTTGTTTTTGTTGCGCCTCTTGACATGTTTTTTCAGCAGGGTAGTCATACATGCAAAATATGAGTCTGGGGTCATGTTATATGAGGCAAAAGTTTAGCTCTCTGATATGGGATAGAACAGCGAGAAGACATGTGCCCAAATATTTATACAGCCCATTTCAGAGCTCAACTGAAGCAGTTCATAACTTCAGTTCGGCCCAGCAATTCACCAATTTTGATTCCAATTTCAATTGCAACCTTCATCATTTGTTTTTCAACTTTATACTTTATACAGAGAAAAAACAATCAAGTATCTATTTGGCTTGAAACAAGCT
This sequence comes from Drosophila repletoides, assembly GCA_018150835.1. Lineage (NCBI taxonomy): Eukaryota > Metazoa > Arthropoda > Insecta > Diptera > Drosophilidae > Drosophila > Drosophila repletoides. Next base: position 23,957,008 of record JAECWQ010000089.1, on the reverse strand, counting down.
GAAAATTCTGATTTCAAGGCTGGGATTGAAACGGCTTAAGCCACGAACAAATATAATAAGCATAAAATAAAACATAAAAATCACAAATTCTTGATTGAAATCCAGTTTTTAGCTTGAAAATAAGACCCATATTGTCCAATTCATTTAATAAAAGGATTAATTATATATTATTTACTTACTTCTTCTTTCAGAAACTATTGAGAAAGTGTGATACAATTCTCTCACTTTCGTTCTATGTTTTCGATTATTTCAACCCTTTTTTTCAAGTCAAGAATAATCTTGATTTAGGCAAGTTATACTTAATTTATGACCTTTTAAAGCTTAATACAAGAACAACACTAAAGATTTTGTTTCACTCACTTTAAGACCGATCAGTGTGGAACTTTTCTCTCTGTGTAGTCACAGATTTCACTATTTTTACTATGCCAGGACTCCTCGCTCGTTATTCCATGTCCATCTCTGGCTCTCTCTCTCTCTCTCGCTCTATTTCTATCTTCTGCCCCTATCTTCATCTCTGCCTTTAGATTTATTGTGCTCATTGCCGCCGACACTTGCCAGGGGGCATGTCATTTATGGTCACATTTTTTGACATTCATTGGCCTTTTTTCATATAATTTTTTCTTTTTTTCCCTAGGACAGGCGCCACTCAAATTTTAAATAGAAATGAGGGCATGAAGCGTGAAATTAAATTTGATAAATTCTATTTACGTAGGGCGATGGAAGATTTGTGTGCAATTTTTTTTCCTTTCCTTTTTTCTGCTTCAAAATTTTGCCTTTCTTGTTGTTGCTGGGTCGCATTTTAAGTGTATCGAATGACTTTTTACGCTTCGTTGTACAATAAACTGAGGGTTCGACGGGTCGTTTATATGGCGAAGGGGAACAGGTCAACAATTGGCTTTAGTTTAATGTATGGGTCAGTTATAAATTGTTATGGCTATGAGGAATTGAGCTTTGTGTATGATTTCCAGTTGTTTGGACTTAATACTTTGGCATTCACTTAAATTCTACTTCTTGATACTTCAGCTACCTTTCACTAGCCTTCACTTGATATAAATTCATATTTTTTAACTGTGGCATTATCCTTGGTATCCCAACTACAATCTGTTTTTGAACTATTAGCCAGAATATTTAAACAAACTTAAAGCCTTATTATAATCCGAATTTTTGTCTGTTTAATTAATACTGGAATTAGATTAAAAACAGTTTTTCTTCTTAATAAGTAAATTTAAAACGTAAAAAAAAAGTTTCATTAAATAATCTAATTATATCAGCCAATCTAAACTGGGTATATATATTTTTATATATGACCCTAATTTACTGATATCCATCGATGTTGATATCAATCGAAAATAGAAAGTTTTTCCCCACTTTTCAAAATTGAAATTAAATAAAACCGGGCAATTGTATGGAATACTCCCACATTGTATATCATATTCAACTAAATTCTACTCTTTCAGTTCCAGAATTTATTTATTTAATGGCCTATTCAATAAACCTGGCTGTTCTATCTTCAGAGATATTACCACTTTTGCACCAAAAGAATCTCTGAATCTATTTATTTACCGCGCTGTCTATACATTTCGATTGAATGGCTTTAATTTCAGAAGAGAATCAATTAAGATATCTAAAACTAAATTAAGTCCGCTTAAATTGAGTGTTAAAAAGCATACATATTTCATAAATGATTCCATAGCTTTTTGCCTTCAATTTATAATCTGCTTTTATCATTAAAGCCCACTTCTTCGGCTTAATCTGAGCCATAGCAACCAGCCAGGAACAAGACAATAACATCAACAATGACAACACCTCCGAACACAAAATCAACGCCAAAGTACTACACTAAGCGTTGCTCAACTGAAAGTCCCATTGAGGTGTACAGTGTATACCAGACCCCGCATCGAATTGTCCAGTCCGTCCAGCTGTGGACGGGCCCAAACCCAAAACAACAACAGATGCCTTTTGCTATTGTTGCAAAACTCCACTCTTGACAACAGAACAACAATAACAACAGCTGGCCAACAATTTGCCAGTGCAGTGCGACAAGCAATCGAGGCAGTTGGGGAGCGGGTAGCAAACTCCTTAAGCCCCAACCGACCACATCATGCATACATTCAACATGCCAGCAAAGTTCCCCCCTTGGGGTCATCCCGCAGAAGCGCTACATTTTGCGCTTTATGCACATTGTTTATGAATTTTCGCGCACAAAAGTTGGCCCGAACGTTGTTGGCCCGCCTTGCCTGATGCGGAGGTGGTCTAACCGGGTTGGGGGTGGTGCAGAGGTGTGCTGGTGCTGCTGTTGAATGGTTTTACGATTATTAACCCATAAAGTATTCATTGAAGTGAGCTGAGTGTTGCTTGGGCGCAAAGGCAAAGACTGGGCTTGGATTCTCTGCCACGCAAAAGTGCAATAACAACCAGCAGCAGCAGCAACACCAACAACAACGCCGACAACCAGATTCTGCTACAAAGGCGCCACAAGTTGTAGTCAATCTCTCCATTTCCGAGCATCCTTTTTGCATTTTGGCTCGCTGTGAGTCACTTTTTGGCCTGGCGGCCTCTTCAGTTGAGTGCCTTTCATTGGTTTTGCTGTTACGCAGACCCTTTTATCTGCTGCTGCTGCTGCTGTTGCTGCTGCTGTTGCAACTGTTGTTGTTTCCCTTTTGCATTTCGTGGCCACCGCCCACTCGCCACTCGCCACTCGCCACTCTTCACTCTCCCGTTGTGCCGTTCGAGTGCCTTAATTTATGCAGCAACAAGAGCGAATATTAAAAGTTTTCAATGTTTGTACCTTTTGAGACGCCTCCATTTGGTGGTTTACTTGAGCTGCTCCCCTCCCGATCCTGAGTCCCTGCGGTCTGTCTGCTAGTCCCCTCATCTCTTAGCGTGGGCTGCCCCACTCAACTGCCTGATTATGATTACTTTTTGGGTGCGCATTCTTAATGAACAGCAGCCCAAGTGCTAGCCAAATGAAACAGGAGTACAGAAGGCAGCTGACAATTCAGCTGAATTGGTGAAATATGATTGCTCAACTATTCCTGATAAAATACTGGAGAAATAACACCAAATTGCTGTCCAGAAATCTTATAAATACAGAGGGAATCAGTCATATTATTGTCAATTCAAAGTTTGTGGAAAATGTCGCAAAAAGAATTAAATTTAAATTCTTAAAACTAATATGTAAAATTCAAATAAACTGTGACAGCCACAGGAAACTAATTGCTAAATGTTTCGATTATACCTAATAAACTTAATCTCTTTCTAAGCCAAGTTTGATCTGCAGATTAATTTGAAAAATAAATACTGATTCGAACAATTATTTTAATGAAAGTCACTCTTAAGTTAAGATAAATATAAGATAAAAATATAAAAGATTTAATATTTTAAATTTGAGAATTAAAGAATCAATTGTCTCATGAAAACTCTACAATAAAAAACAACTTTGAAGAATATATTTTTTATGGTAATAACTTGAATAATAAAGGCTTAAATGATTAATTAAAATTTATTTTTAATAGATAAAAATAAATAGATAATTTTAGATACACTCTTCTTATACAAGCATTATAAAAAACCTTATTTCGGTTGCAATTTTTATACGTTTTTTGGGCCTAAGGTTGCTAAGGACCTAGAATATTAACCAGCTGAGCCGAATATAATTATGTATTTTTATTTTTAAATATTTTCAAATAGAATATGTTATAATAATCTATGAAAAGTTTGTGTTTCGATAATTCCAATAAATATTCAATATCCAGAATTCATCATTTTTGTAGTAAGATGCTTCGATTCATAGTTCAATAGTTAGGTTCAAGACCAACAAGAAAAATCGTAAATTCGGATTCGAACCTTGTTAAATATCATCTTAAAGTTATTTGATATTTTAGGATTTACGTCTCTGGTCAGATTGAAATGTATGGGAGCAGCTTCGGTCATATATCTTGCACACACACATACATAGGTGTGTATGAAACGCAATCAAATTAAAATATACCAAAATGAGTTTTAAATATTTACAACGCGACCTCAAAGTCACCTCCCACACCTGCACACAGATACACACACACACACAATCACACACACACTCGCATAAATTGTTGCTATATTGCAAAAGGCTTAACAAATATTTTCATATGCAGCGTTTTGCTCTGGGCACACACCCAACACTCGACACAAACACACACACACACACACACACAAGTGCAAAGTGCGAAACCCTTTGAGACGGAGCAGACAGACGCCAAAAAAATGAAAGAAGAAGCAGAAGAGAGAAAGAGAGAGGGAGAGAGGGAGAGAGAAACGGAGAAAAAGACAAAGAAGAAGCGACAACAAAAATGTATGAAATTATTTTACGGCAAGTCTACGTATGTGCAAATATTATGACTTAGTCCAAAGGGAGGAACTAGGGAGAGCTTCCAAGTCTGCCCGACGTACACATATATATATACCTATATATATATATACGTATATATATGTACGAACACACATTCATATTTAAGTACAGCTGTAGAATAGTTGCAGTAGAGGAAGAAGTGTAGTTTACATCTCGCTTGAATTAAAATGAATTTAAATGGTTTGCTTTTGGCCAAAGTTTTTTACAGTTAAGCAAGTTTGGTTAACGGTTTCTGTGGATGCCGGCATGAACAGGGCTTAAATTCATATTAACTATGCTAAGTATGAAAGTGTCTGTAAAGTTGCGACTGCTTTTTTAATTAGGGGCATTTAATGAGAAGGGAAAATGAATATGGGAATTCCACTTGAGAATTGATAGAAATGATATTATGGATACACAGACAGAAAAAAGTATTCCGGACTCTATCCGAAACAATGTGGAATGCGCATTTGGCTGGAATCACGCTGAAAACTCTCATTTCAATTATGTTACTTTAAAAGGTATTCTGTCTGTTCCTTTTCTTATACAAAACAAATATTATTTTGAGAGTTCATTTCATGAGTCATCATAAATTTTAGGAATAAGTTTTGCTTATTTATTATCTTATTTTGTTCTGCCATAGAAGATAATTTAATTAACTTTCCAGTTGCTCAATGTTCGTTAAGGATTCCGTTTGGTTTATCTTGTAGCTGTCCCTAATTGGAGTACGTTTAGAAAGCTCCAAAGACTTTAAATTGAATTTGACCATCGACAAAGACATGCGAATAAAACTTGAAGTCGACCAACAAAAACCTTTTAACAACAATTAGTGCAATTTCTTGGCCAAACCTGAATAAAACCTCAACAAGACCTTACTCTGTTTCGACTTCAGGTTTGACTGTGGCTCCGACTCCGACTCTGACTCCGACTCCAAGTCCGACTACGACTCTAAACGTAACGTCAAATTACTCGGGTTGAATGGTAAGGAAAATATGCCCGGCAAAACAAACTTAATTGTCTGCACAGTTTTATTTACTCCAACGACAGACGCACACATCCTTGGCATGTCCTTGCCAGAGCTATATCTGTTGGTAATTACTGAGCAACGGTTCATGTTCCATGTCAGGCTGACGGCAGATCCGGCCTGCTCTCAGCGCTCTGCAGCCAGTACCCAGCGCTCTGCTGCACTGCAGTTCCACTTAACGAACATGGCCAAGTCTGGGCAAACAATAGGCCTGGCTACAACATGCACGGCTTGTTGCTTGGGCAGGGATAACTAGGACCTGTTCTTGTTTAGTGCCAACACAATAAACTGCACCAAGAGGAGGTGCTGGGATGCAGTCTTCCATGCTTGGCCAGGCAGCGCGAACAACTCTGTGGCATGTTGTAGGTGTTCTTATCATATTTGCATGTCGACTTCTCCTACTCGACTCTCCCGTCTTCTGCATCCTGTTGCTGCCAATAACTCAATCAGTGGCGCATTGCAGCTGCATCGAAGGACATCATTCATCATATCCAGACATCCAGACCCCGTCCAGCCGTCGGACAACATACAAAATATGAATCGCACTTGCACCAAGTGAGTTAAGGAATCATCGCGATTATGTCACAGCAGCAGCCAGCTTACAATTTATAATTGTCAAACGGAAACTTGCCAGACAAATGGATAGATATTGTACTCTTCCCATATTGTAAATATGTATAGATGCTTCGGGATCTGCGGCATCTGCTTCCTGCTTGCTCCTCACAAATTGAACTACCAACTGCTCCATTGATTTATGGACATGGGAAATTGACTTCTGATATATAGTCGAGACCTTGAATCGCATGCACTGCGCGAAATACTTCTATGATTTCGTAAAATTACGTTTTGGTGAGTTACAAAAAGTTTGGTGTGGTGCATACATAGGAGCCGACCGGATCGAATAACTATATCCTAAAAGAACACCCTATAGTTTTGAGTTATCACGATACGAATAGAGAATATATATAATTTAATACAGAGAGAAAAGAAAATGGAAATACGAAACACATACAATATATAGTAAATCCTTTATAAGTCAACTGAAAGTGTTTTATATTCTAATACTAAATTATTAGGAGTAGTATACTGTACAATATCTGGATATATATCTAAGCATCGACCCTCACAAAAGACACATACTAGGCATAATTGGCTTCATAGATTTTAAGGTCAGATTCTCCTATTAAGATCTCCTTTAATTAGCAAATTATCCCCCTTTTCTTTCAGCACCTTAACCCATTAGTTTAGCTTTAAGACAGAATAAAGTCTTATAACTCAATATAATTTTTCTGAGTGTATTGTATTTCCATATAAAATCGAATCGCATTGAAATTGAAAGTAGACGCATCTCATTTAAAATTCCATTTCCAAGGTGGCATGGCATAAATTAACTGCATTCACAATCGGAATAAAGCTATTAACTGACTGGCCCTTCTGTCCAGTCGCCAACTGACCTGACCTTTGTCCTGACCTGGCCCAAGAGTCCTTGATGCATAAGTAAATGGACACTGAGCTCTAGGGGGATAATGAGAAAATGCTTAGTCCTAGCTTTGACATTTTAATTCGCAGCTGAGATATGCTGGTCGTTTTGTGGGTTAGTCGGAGACTACTTAATGGTAAGCTGTGATAGCTCAATTACTACGAATGACCTTATTTAAGGATAGTGCGAATTGTAAATGGTTTATTGCAATAAAAGAGGCATAGCAAATTATTGTCGTTTTTACAGATTTTCGAAGTATGTCCTTAACTTACTGACAGCCAAACCTACATTCCGATTATCATCTAAACCCAGCTGAATTTTTCAGTATTATAATTCTCTCAAACCGTATACTAAATCTTTTTTGACTACCATCCTCACACTGACCCAAAAACACTTTTAAATATGGAAAAGTTAGTTCAAAAGCCTAAGCAGTTCATTAAAAAACAGAACTTGAGTTGTAGATTGGATTTATAATTTTTTGAAAATAAAAAACCATTTCTTAGGTTAACATCGTCTCTTAAAAAAGAGTTTTGGTCCAAGGATCTAATCCCACAAGCTCGTTACACCAGTTGCTTTTATGAGCCTGGATTTCAATTGTTAATAGCTTACATTCATTATCTTCTTTCGTCCTGAAACTGCATCGACTTTGGAATACTTGTGTCGAAGGCGTTCATGTGGAAAATGTTTAGGACATTTGTCATCAATGTTTTTTCAGCCGTCAACTAAGTGCAAAGTCAATTTAGGATCTTAGGATTGAGAAACACGCACACACACATATCAGCTAAGGAAAATACAAGGATTCAGGCATTCAAAGGAGCTGACAACTTTGTCAAGTGAGCGAACAAAAGGACTTCACATTCATCTTCGTCACGAAACTGGGGCCAAGTTTGCATTTAAATTGGTAATTAACACAAATGAAAACGAAAGTCACGAAAAATGAAAGAAAACTGTGCACAAATACAAAGACAGATTGAAAAGAGATAGCAGAGAGTGTGAGCAAGACAGGGAAAGACAGAGAAAGAGAGAGAGAGAAAGAAGCGGAAACAACTTATTACGCAAAACGGAAACAATCAACTACACAAAAGATAACAAACGTGCTGGGCATGAAGGATGCAGGACTAAAGCAAACATAAACCAGAGAGCAGACTCGAGCAGAGCTCACACATCACAGCAGAGCTCTGCCACCGGGCTGGGATAGCTCTTCTACTGAGCGCCAAATTGATTGCCAGGCCAGACACTAAGACACAGGACATTGGGAGCTACACGTGAAAATATTAGAGCAGTTTAAAAAAAAAATCGCAAAACTTTTGTAACCCCTATTTATTTTTATCTGATCATTTTCGATGTACAAAAAGAAGATTGCAATACAAATTTTCGATTAGCTCATCGATCCCAGAATACCCTGAACCCAAGGTACGCGTTTAAGTCGTGCTTAACCAAAATATTTTTCATTTATTTGTAATATTTTTGGTTCGTAAATCAGAATAGGTTAGGATAATTTTGAATAAAAAAATAGTTTTTTATTAATGCCGACAGTTTGTCTAAATTTCTTCAGATTTTTCATAAGAATCTTGGTTATCTAAAAAGAGGTCCGGTTTGGACTTACATTCGATGTGTGGTTCGTTTTCTGGTTTCTCTTTATGCTCCAGTTCAAACCACCTAAAAATACTACAAGGAACCGGATGAAAGTTTCGTGCTCGAACCGGTTTTCCAGTTTGCTCAGATAAATTCCAAATTGCATTAAAATTATTTTACTTCAGGCTTAATTCACGTTTGACAAGGGTTAAATCTAAATCAATCTTAGATCTGATTTATTTTTATTAAGTGTGAAATTAATAAGGAAATTCTTTTTTTTCCAGTGTAGAGACAGAGAGGAAGAAAGAGAATAAGAATGGCCACGCAGATGGCAAGTGTCAGAATAGTGTCAGCCAAACGTAATGACAATAAAATTTATACCATTCCTTTTGTTGGCAGCGTTATCATTTCATTAAATCAAAAAGACGAATAATGGCCAAAGACAAAGCGCCAAGGTTGCTTGGGTTGAGCTATTTCGTCCTTCATTGAGTGCTGCCAATTGAATCTAAATAAGAACTGGCTCCATTTAAAATGAATATGAACAATCGAATAGTAAGGTGAGGCAAGGACGAGTCACGAGTCACAAATCAGGTTCAGAGGGAGATCTCCTTTGTTTAGCAGGTCCTTCCTGTGAAATTTTAGGGCATCTGATTGCCAACAAGGATGAAAGATGTTAATGAAACTATCAGAAAAGTGACAAGCATTTAAATAGTGCCAAACTCATGGATATATTTTAAAATTTACTAGTAAGGGAAGGGTATCTTCGAAGCGCTTAAAAAAGATTAAAAAATAATTAGCTACGATAAGCTAAAGAGGAATATGCTGTTTTATTTTTTGGTGATTAAAACGAATTTGCCTTAAAAAGAGTAAAAGCCTTTCGATAGTACTAATAGGCAACAAGACCTTTCTTTCCTGTGATACTGTTCAAGTTTTTTATTAACTCTTAAAATTAATTGGGAAATATTCCTTAAAAACAGGCCCCAATTGAAAAGGCCATAAATTTCAAATTTTTACTGGGCCTGTCCAAAACAAAGCACGAAATAGTCAATATCAATTAGAGTCTAAAAAACCGACTTTCAATTTTCAGACAACGTTCTATGTCCATCAATCAATCAAAACATCCAGTTTTTGGAGTGGTTTATAAAACTGCATTACACTGCACTACATAAACAATGAATGAATGGAGTCGGCCACATAAATAACTCTGTTACAAAGCTAATTACACTTAATACATTTTTATTGACCCAACAAAAAGACAACTAAACTGCTGCCCGATATTGATATTGATCTCAACCTAATGTTGCCTGTTGACGTGCAGCAATTACAAAAGCAACAAAATGCATTCAACAAAAACTGCCACCGGCAGCAGCTAAATTTATAGAATCGTTGACAATTAGCGCCGTAGCAAGAAGAAAACCACTGCAACAACTCGCAAGACTCCACAGACTGTGTGGCACCCACGCAAACTGCTGCCTGGAGTCACTTGGAGTCAGCTCTCTAGGAGCCCCGGCCCGCACCAGACCTGTCACCAGACCATAAACTGCCCACAGCTGGCAGCTGAAGTTGGGCATCGCATGCGGTTAAGTGGATGAGGTCGCGGTGCAACGAGAAACGCGTTGTAACGGGAAACGGGAATATGTTCTAGTTGGTAGGAACCAGAGCTGAACCACGAAGTGGATACACGTGGAAAGACGACTTCTTTCGACTTCAGTTAATTTGAAAACGATTTTAAAATATTGACAAACTTTTTAATTTTTTGAAGTTTTTGATCGATTGTTTCCCTGGCAGCTTTTTGATATAGTTGTTCGATTCGATTATAAGTTTGTTTCGGAATGTGTAATGCATTGAAGGAACTAATTCCAGAAACAAAAATTGAGAGACTCGTTTACATGGAAAGACGGACATGACTGGGCTCTACGTGGGATATGCCTAGGTCGGAACTAGATTGGACCACTATATCTAATAGCTGCCATAGGAATGGAGAATCAGCCTAAAAACTTTTCTGTTTCAAAACACATTTAAAGAAAACTTACGAGTTAGATGTGAAGTATGTTTTCTAAATGCAGATCAGACAACTATATCATATAGCTGCTATAGAAACAATAGAACGATTTTCTTACAAGTTTTTCCTGAACATAGAAGCTCTCACTGCAGCCCTAAACATCTGAGTCTGGCCAACAGTTGTCATGCAACACTCGGCAGATTGATTTGTTGCTACTTGGGCTTATGGCGCTCGACCAGCTTGAGTGACACCAAATGTGGCAACACAGCCTGGCGAGCCAGTCAACTAGTCAACATATATATATACAAACAGGGAGAGATTTGTGACCACATCTAGAATCTATATATATATATATATATATATACAAATATATATATATATATATTTGTATACATATGTTTATACCAGCCAAGTTATTAAACTCGCGTAAATCAGTTTGAGTACAAAACTTAAAGCGAAGGCGCCACATTCACAGCTCCTCGCGCTGTCAGTTAGTCAGTTTGTCAAGTCATCTGGCCCACTCTTTGAGTGGTAATTAATTATTTGATAAAAGTACAAGCATTAAGTCAATTAAAACTAAATTTATGCCAAACGTTATCTGATTCTGACAAAAGGCGTGATTTACAGCGCCTTCAAAGCGTGTGCAGTTTTTCGAAATTGTCATTAAATAAACCAGAAACTAGTAAGAAAATTATATCTGCCGGGCGCCGAAGGTTACATACCCTATCCGCCTAGAACAACTATTAGAAAACTGATACTCAATTTATTTATTTAGAACGATTGTTCCTATAGCAGCGATAAGATATAGTTGTCCCATCTTATTAATCTGCATGTGTTTATTTCCAGTTTGAAAACACAATCCATCATCTAACTTATTAATTTAGTCATTGTACCTTGAGAAAAAAAAGTTTTCTATACTTAACTCTTGGACCGACTGTTCCTACGGGAGCTAAGATATAGATATATATAAGATATAGTTGTCCGATCCGCTCAGTTCCAAAATATGTGCTGATAGAATAAGAAAACTTCTTAAATTTCAAATAGCTTGAAAACTAATCTTCAAATTTGGATATAAACAGACGGACAGACAGTGGACAGACAGACAGATGGGCAGACTGACTGAGAGAGAGACAGACAGGCAGACAGACGGAAATGGTTATTACAATTATAAATCGAAATGTTTAATCGCCTTGCCCGTCATAATATATTCTTCAATGCATTACACATTTCGTGACAATGTTATAATACCCTATAGAAGGGTATAAAAAGTTTCACAACTGATTCTTTAGTGGGCAGTTTCGATTTATCCAGATGCCAAGAAGCTGGTAATACATTTTCAGTGCGTAAGAGCTGTGTGGGAGCTCATTTAAATGAAATATATTTTAAGGTATTGCGAATTATATATATTTTAAGTTCAAGGATGGATACCGGTTCGAACCCGTACCACTAAAAGCCGGCAAGGTTCGAGATTTTCTTTACCTGATATTTCTGCTTAGCTTTTTGACTCCCCAAGCGGCGGAATTTCAATATTATCTAAAAAGGGCATCGGAATTTCGGAACAACAAATTAACATATTTCCTGCTCCTGATTCCTTCAGCATCTCTCCTGAAATTTTTCAACTCTATTATCCTTAGGTGACCTAAAATCCAATCGTTAGAGTTGGTTCGACTTCAACTTCATTTAAATTTATATAGCAAAATTGAAATGAATTGAGGTTTTGGAATCATAATCTTTGATATTTTAAGATAATCTTATATATTAACAATAAGCAATTCGGTTTTCAGCATCTCAAAATTCCGGAAATTTTAAATCAATTTGAAAACTTTGTTGCAATTAAGTTTTCAGCCCTGCTCCCAACTGCAACTGCTCGGAAGAATGGTAAAGGCGAGGATTAAATGGAAGTTGCCATTGCTCGTAGTAAAAGTTTTCTAAATGTTGCTGCAAATTTGTTAACTGTCATTTTGTGGCCAAGAAACAAACAAACAGAACAACACCAGACAAGAAGACCGGCAACATTTTGTGTGCTTTCAATTGAACACAAAGCAAACGGAACCCGTTTACTTACACAGAGAGAAATCATCTTAACATTCATTTCAGCATGTGACCATTAGCTGGTTTTATTGGGGTAAGGCTTTAAAGGCTTTTTAGTCCCCTACCACTGTTATTATTCATTTTAAAGCAGTTTGAGAAACATTTTATGAGTTATTCGAATCGCTTGAATCGAAATAATTGCATTTTATATGAGGAAAACCAGCTTGAAATCAATTCTTGGTTTTATGGTTTGAACAGGACCGCTCACCGAACCCGAAGAGTCGAACCGATTAGAGCCGAACCCTTTCCAAGCCCTCTCAATCGTTTTCTTCGTGACTTTCAAGTGCTTTGAACCGAAATAATTTCTTTTTCTAAAAGCAAATCAAGGCTGAAAATCAAAATGTTGAACAGAGTTGCACCTTTTCCAATACTTATAGCTTTTACATCTAAGATTTTTCCTTAAATTTATTTTTAATTCTAACTCAAAAAAACCAGGCAATCATGATCACTTCTATATTTTCTAGCTAAAAACCAAGCAAAATCAAGCAGAGTTTTTACTTTTATAGGAAATGCCATCCATTCTGGAAAAAAGTCTATTCCCTTTTCGGCCAGTGTAAGCTCTATAAGCAGCTTGTACATTTCTTCCCTTTGCTGGTTGAACGTAATTAAAACAGAACAGGGACAAATAGAGAACACTGTGGAACATTTAAAGACGCCAGCCGGGAGAATGGAACCAAAGGAACTAAAGCGAGTGCCTGAAATTGAATCAAAATATAAAATATTATATAGCATATTTCATGGCGTTTACACGGCAACCGCGCTCAACAAACAAACTCACAAAATGTTGATGATGATGAATGTCAACGCCGCACAAAAGAAGTAATTTTGTGTAAAAAGTAACCACACCCTCACCCACATCCACATCCACCTCGCACCTCCCTCAGCCGCCCTAAAGTAGGCATGCCCCAAAGCCGTTACAACTGTTAATGACATTTACGAATGTTTGCGAGAGTCGCCCGACATTCTCGAACTTCCACACGGCCGCCGCACATAATGCCAAAATAATGACGAGGTTCGTCGGCTTGGCTGGACCCAGCCACTGCTTCATTTCCTCCTCTTGCCGCTCTCAACATGCAATAGAAAAATGACGCGGAAACTGTCGAAAAAAAAGAAGGAAGCAACTTCTTTGGTACGCCGAAGACTTGACTACCCTTGCAGTTTATTTCTATTATGAATATTATATTATATTATATATACAAATGCATATGAAACGAAGTATATAAAGAATATCGATAGTATATATCGATATACAATTCACAATTGTTATGAGCTAGAGTTGGGAAAGAAGGAACCATGAAGCACGGAAAGAGTTCTCCGCTCCAGAACTTTTTTAACCTATCTTCCTTATGCCAGCTATATAGAATAGTTATCCACCTAAAAACTAAGAGGATGATCTGCATAGAAACAGACAGACGGACAGACAGAGCCGTCTAGGGCCGAGGCTAAGTTACATTTTTGTGATCAAATTATAATACCCTCTTCAAAGGGTATACAAAATGAAAACCGCAGCCAGCGCCGCTGTTTGTGGTTCGCTTTACAAATGACCGTTGGCGTTGATAATGAAACGGTGCTCCCCCACCCGCCGGCAATCCTCCAACGCCGCCTCTGACAGCCCCGCCCACTCAACGAAAATTATACAATAACGGCGTCAACATTAGCAAATTGTTCGCTTGTACGAGTAAGTTCCTCCAAGGAACTCCCAGAGAACTTTTTGGCAGTTCCGCTTACTCTTTAATGAGCGTTCAAATTGCGAACCTTGCTCAGATCTAATGATTGCTGGTCATTTGATTCATAATGTCATAAATTAAAGATAAAAAAAGATTAAAGACTGTGGTGAAATCTCTTGATAAAGTGGAAAATATACTTCTAGGAATCGATTTCCAATATGTCCCATAGAATTCACTTCAGCTTAAAGCGTATTGCAAAAAAGTTGCTACGGTTTAGATATATATTTTTAGACGAATTTCAGTTAGAACCGATAAATATTACTTAAGGACTATCGATATTTTTAGTATTTTATGATTTTTCTATGGCTGGTCACACTGAACACGATGACAAGAGCGAACGAGAGCTTAAAAAAAAACTAGTTTGAAACAAATGTCAGTTCAATTTATATAAAATTTCGTAAATTGTATGTCATGTGTTACATTTAAGGCACATAATTTGGGGTGTCCTCCTCGACTTTGGTTACGTTTAGAAGAGTCAGCCATATCACACCTCTTCGTCTGACTTGTTGTTGTCTTGGGCGGCGACCTTCCCCATGGACAAAATCAATTTGGGCATTTCGCAGCCAAATTAGGCATTGTTATTGGCACAGCAGAGAATTAGATGACGCCAGCAACGATCAACGGAAAGAAGATAGGGATTACCAAAGATGTCCACGAAGCAGCGAGCACGAGAGGTAGCCACATTCATTCGCTTGTTGCAGCCCACAAAACCCAATTGGAGACGTGAATCATTCAAAAAAATGGATCGGGCAGAACGCACCGTTTAGATGAGACTGACCCGGAATTTGGAGGACGGCGTCAGAATACCAATGCAGCCGGTACACATCTATATATAAACCCGTACTTTGATTTTATTTTCAATACCGGAACTTAATACCGAAATAACCTGAGAACCGAGACAGAACGAAAACCGAAAGAACATTTAATGAACCGAAACCGAAGTATGATTCGATCTTATTTCCTGCTTGAATATATATGAATGCTTATAACCGTTTTCAATTCTAACATTATAAATCGCAAGAATTGAAAACAAACAGAAGAATCGCTGCTTGCAATTCTGCCAAAGTTGTGTAAACCAAGAAGAGGATTCTTCCGTCATACGAGTGAATGAAGGTTACTTGGACAAGCAAGGCGATATTTTGGAAATACAGAAAGTGTTTCCGTCTCCAACTGACACCAGTCTAAAATGCACTGTTGAACTCTCTGATAATACCTATGTACTCAAGGAGGATATGCCCAATGGTCTTTGTTGCATCTGGGCGATTTCATAATGGCAGATCTAATCGAGTGTAATTATTTGCAATTTTCTGTTTTCCAATGACAAATCTAACGAGAAGGATTCCCTGCCGATGACCACTTTTTGTGGATGAAGGGAACTATTTCCTTTACGGTGAGAAATATGAAAAACCGTAGTATTACACTGCTCAAGGTATATGTAGAGAACGCTGACGAGGCACCGATCACTTTGGTGGAGCCGATTCATCCGTGTCATATGGACGTCGATGGCCAAGTAACGGTGATCCTTGAAGTGCAAACGAAAATTATTGGCGAATCGAAAGAGTATTTTTCACTAGCTATTAACTCAATCGAACTTGTTTGCGAAACATCTGTGAAGGCCGTCGTCTCATCGCTTCTTGGAATCTGATGGCCTATGGACTTACAGAGTGCCACCCTTCACCCTTCTATACCAATAAAGTGTATGTTGTTAAGGTGACAGTAGTCCGGCGAATCGATTATTGGCTTACGAAGGGCCCGTACCGTTTCGACTATACTTCAGTTGGACCGTCATAAGGATTTTGAGAATTGTATGAAAGATCTGTGTCCAGCGATTACAGAGCAGTTGAACCTTCGGAACTAGTGCCAGCGTCTTAGTACGCTGCTGCATCTTGATATGAAGAAAGTACACATTTCAATCGAGATGGCGACTTTCTATCGCTGCATATTGAGAATTTAGCTGATCGTCGTCCCTCTTACGATGTCCCCTCGTGGCGGTAACAGCCCTCAACCCGTCAACAGCAAGGAAGATAAAGCATTCGAGGGAGTTCTGCATAATATTCTTCAAGCAAGTCCTTTTTCTCGCTTTGGCCTTCCCAAGCAACACCATACTGTTGCCCAAATTGTTAAACATTTTGGTAGGCCATTTTTATTTCCCACACACTTAGAAGTGGTTTTCAAGGATGAGGATATGTATCTGTTTGGCGTTACATCACGTTGGTTCAATAGCACTCGGAAGCTCATACAAAAACGTATTGTTTTCTATATTTTGAGTGGAGAAACGGAGTAAATGCCGAGTGTAGTCTTTGGGCCCCCGGGAACGTGCAAAACCGTCACACTGGAAGAGGCAGTCTGCAGTTGTCTAGGAATTTGCTTGACGCTCGTTTTATGATTGCCGCACCTTGAAATAGCAAATCGATTGGGTCCATGGTTCATATGTCTTAAATGTAACCCATGACATACACTTTACGAAATCGAAATTTTACATAAAATTAACTGATATTTCTTTCAGGCATAAGGACATCCGCCATGTAGAACATATTACGGACCGTCTTCACCTGTTTGGAGTGAGGCGTCAGTATACTAATGCGGCAGTAGTCTACACCTTCGCGGTACTGGAGTATGGTCGGCAGGAATACCTCACGTCCCCCCAGAGGACATCGATTTATCAGCAAAATGAGGTAGCAACTTGTGGAGCAACTTGACTTCGGGAGAATCATCTTCCGGGACTATGGTTTGACCAGCTTCGTCGATGAGCACGTGAGTAAAGCCCATTTGCAGGAAGTTTCCCATTGCTCTCAATAATTCGCTTGGTTATCAGATCCGCCGAGCTATTCGAGGGTGCGCCAATCATTAAGCGAACACAGGCAAATTCCTTGCCCATTGCAGGCCTGTCTCTACCAGTGTCATGGTTTTGCCCGTGCCAGGCGCCCAAAGATTACATATGGCATATACTCCGTTTCTCCACGCAAAATATTAAAAACAGCCCGGTTTTGCATGGGGTTCAAGGTGCTATTGAACCAACGCAATTTATCTTCAAACAGATAAATATCCTCATTCATGAAAAAAACTTCTAAGTGTGTTGATGGTGATCAAGCGAGGGTCGCTTGATCACCTTCATGGGAAATAAAAACTGCCCACCAAAATGTTTAACAATTCGGGCAACAGCATGGTGTTGCTTGAGGAGGCCAAAGCGAGAAAGAGGAAAGGTTGGGCCTTAATCATCGCCTTTGTAACTCTGTTGAAAGCAACTATTGAATTTTAAGAGGTCTCGATTGAAGAACATTATGCAGAACTCCCTCGAATGCTTTATCTTCCCTGCTGTTGACGGGTTGAGGGCTGTTACCGCAACGAGGGGACATCGTAAGAGGGACGTCGCTCAGCTAAATTCTCAATATGCAGCGATAGAAAGTCGCCATCTCGATTGAAATGTGTACTTTCTTCATCTCAAGATGCAGCAGCGTACTAAGACGCTGGCACTAGTTCCGAAGATTCAACTGCTCTGTAATCGCTGGACACAGATCTTCCATACCATTCTCAAAATCCTTATGACGGTCCAACTGAAGAAGTATAGTCGAAACGGTACGGGCCCTTCGTAAGCCAATAATCGATTCGCCGGACTACTGTCACCTTAACAACATACACTTTATTGGTATAGAAGGGTGAAGGGTGGCACTCTGTAAGTCCATAGGCCATCAGATTCCAAGAAGCGATGAGACGACGGCCTTCACAGATGTTTCGCAAACAAGTTCGATTGAGTTAATAGCTAGTGAAAAATACTCTTTCGATTCGCCAATAATTTTCGTTTGCACTTCAAGGATCACCGTTACTTGGCCATCGACGTCCATATGACACGGATGAATCGGCTCCACCAAAGTGATCGGTGCCTCGTCAGCGTTCTCTACATATACCTTGAGCAGTGTAATACTACGGTTTTTCATATTTCTCACCGTAAAGGAAATAGTTCCCTTCATCCACAAAAAGTGGTCATCGGCAGGGAATCCTTCTCGTTAGATTTGTCATTGGAAAACAGAAAATTGCAAATAATTACACTCGATTAGTTCTGCCATTATGAAATCGCCCAGATGCAACAAAGACCATTGGGCATATCCTCCTTGAGTACATAGGTATTATCAGAGAGTTCAACAGTGCATTTTAGACTGGTGTCAGTTGGAGACGGAAACACTTTCTGTATTTCCAAAATATCGCCTTGCTTGTCCAAGTAACCTTCATTCACTCGTATGACGCTACGTACGACGGAAGAATCCTCTTCTTGGTTTACACAACTTTGGCAGAATTGCAAGCAGCGATTCTTCTGTTTGTTTTCAATTCTTGCGATTTATAATGTTAGAATTGAAAACGGTTATAAGCATTCATATATATTCAAGCAGGAAATAAGATCGAATCATACTTCGGTTTCGGTTCATTAAATGTTCTTTCGGTTTTCGTTCTGTCTCGGTTCTCAGGTTATTTCGGTATTAAGTTCCGGTATTGAAAATAAAATCAAAGTACGGGTTTATATATAGATGTGTACCGGCTGCATTGGTATTCTGATGCCGTCCTCCAAATTCCGGGTCAGTCTCATCTAAACGGTGCGTTCTGCCCGATCCATTTTTTTGAATGATTCACGTCTCCAATTGGGTTTTGTGGGCTGCAGCAAGCGAATGAATGTGGCTACCTCTCGTGCTCGCTGCTTCGTGGACATCTTTGGTAATCCCTATCTTCTTTCCGTTGATCGTTGCTGGCGTCATCTAATTCTCTGCTGTGCCAATAACAATGCCTAATTTGGCTGCGAAATGCCCAAATTGATTTTGTCCATGGGGAAGGTCGCCGCCCAAGACAACAACAAGTCAGACGAAGAGGTGTGATATGGCTGACTCTTCTAAACGTAACCAAAGTCGAGGAGGACACCCCAAATTATGTGCCTTAAATGTAACACATGACATACAATTTACGAAATTTTATATAAATTGAACTGACATTTGTTTCAAACTAGTTTTTTTTTAAGCTCTCGTTCGCTCTTGTCACAGTGTTCACTGTGATCAGCCATAGAAAAATCATAAAACTAAAAATATCGATAGTCCTTAAGTAATATTTATCGGTTCTAACTGAAATTCGTCTAAAAATATATATCTAAGCCGTAGAAACTTTTTTGCAATACGCTTTAAGCTGAAGTGAATTCTATGGGACATATTGGAAATCGATTCCTAGAAGTATATTTTTCACTTTATCAAGAGATTTCACCACAGTCTTTAATCTTTTTTTATCTTTAATTTATGACATTATGAATCAAATGACCAGCAATCATTAGATCTGAGCAAGGTTCGCAATTTGAACGCTCATTAAAGAGTAAGCGGAACTGCCAAAAAGTTCTCTGGGAGTTCCTTGGAGGAACTTACTCGTACAAGCGAACAATTTGCTAATGTTGACGCCGTTATTGTATAATTTTCGTTGAGTGGGCGGGGCTGTCAGAGGCGGCGTTGGAGCATTGCCGGCGGGTGGGGGAGCACCGTTTCATTATCAACGCCTGCGGGTTTCATTTTGTATACCCTTTGAAGAGGGTATTATAATTTTATCACAAAAATGTAACTTAGCCTCGGCCCTAGACGGCTCTGTCTGTCCGTCTGTCTGTTTCTATGCAGATCATCCTCTTAGTTTTTAGGTGGATAACTATACTATATAGCTGGCATAAGGAAGATAGGTTAAAAAAGTTCTGGAGCGGAGAACTCTTTCCGTGCTTCATGGTTCCTTCTTTCCCAACTCTAGCTCATAACAATTGTGAATTGTATATCGATATATACTACCGATATACTTTATATAATTCAATTCCTATCCGAGGAATTATCTGCAAGGGTACTCAAGTCTTCGGTGTACCAAAGAACTTGTGGATTCCATTTATATGTATTGTGTCTGTGCCCATATCCCATTTCAATGATTTTAGTACAAAATTTTATTTTACTTCAAAGACAAACACAAACTGAAAAAGTAAATATATTACTTAAGCCTAGTTATTAAAATTAATATTTAACTATAGCCTTAAAAATAAAATACGGATAATTAGAAATTTTCTATGACTTACAAATCAATTATTTAATTACCATTTTTTCGCTTTAACAAATTTTACATCATGTACCGTGTAAATACCGCAATTACTTTATACAAATAAATAATCTAATCTAGTTTCTAAAGTTAAAGAAACGCAAAAAACTGTTTTCTGATGTGGGTGAAAGTGCGAATATATTCGACTGAAAGAAAAGTCGATAGCAGTATTTCCGCTAAAAATTGAAATTTGTAACGGGTTTATTAATGCAAACTTCTGCACTGCTTGCCTACTGACAAGCAGTACAGGCCATTCGAAGTTGTCACTGCCTTACAATAGATGGCACTCTCAATTGCGGCTGGCCAAGTTTTTTTAGTCTTATGGTTTTTATATATAAATCAGTCGAAAAGTTATCAATAATTTCTTTTGTAATAAGTCTGGATAAAGTCGAATTAATAAAGACAGTAATAATGATTTCCGATTCTGATAAAAAAGTAATTTTGAGAGAATCATCCAGTTCACATGAATCGGCCGCAAAGATCACGGTCAAAGATGGTGATTTAGCGAACATATCTGCTATTTAAAGGTCATAAGGAATGCTCCACATTTCAAAGGATTGAACCTAAAGAAAAAACCAGCACTTAATGATGATCAGAAAAAATACTCTTTCTCTTCGGATGAAAAGAAATTCCACTTAGAAGGTCCCGCTGGATAAAATCATTATTTCCATGATCTCCGAAAGGACCATTACATTGGACACATATTATAATAGTGTGGGCGGTGTGATGGCATAGGGAGCCATCGCCGACAATGGTTCGTTCGAGTTTGCTTGGAAAAGCGTCATGGCATTCCCAACACGACAATGCTCCAATTCCCACTGCCCGGATGATTAAGTCCTGGATTACAGAACAAAATGTCGATCTAATGCAGTGGCCGCCTTACTCACTAGACATGAATATGATAGAAAACTCTGGGAATGGCTGCTTTACGATATTGCACCAAGGAGGATTTAATTGAAGGTATTAAAAGTGCTTGGTCACCCATTTCCTTGAGATATATTGGAAAATTGTACAAGTCGCTTCCCAATCAGCAACAAGGGAGAATCGACGCTTTATTAAATTTATAAAAAAGCCTTTAAATTAGTTAATATATTGGTATATAAATAAGTTCCTGGTAGATTAGATTAAAATATTGAGAAAAAATCAATGGTTGCTAATCTGATGACCAAATTAATTAAAGATAATTAAATTGTTTATTTTTCGGTTGAATTTGAAAAAAGTTATAAAAAAGTATTGAAAAATAGAGTAAAGTTTATTTTTCTTTTATTTAGTTGCAAATTGATTTGTTAATAATCACAATTAATTTTGGAATTTTAGCTTTTTTAGTTTTCATAGAAATGAGTGAAAACTTTTGAATCCTGACGACGCGCAGTGTATATGTAGAGAACGCTGACCAACAACAGATCAGTTTGCTGGAGCCGGTTCATCAGTGCCACATTTACATGGCCAAGTAACGATGATCCTTGAAGTGCAAACAAAATTTATTGGCGAATCGAAAGAGTATTTTATACTGGCCCTTGACTCATTCAAACTAAAACGGAATATAGAGATTGTTGTCGTCTCATCGCTTCTTGGAATCTGATGGCCTATGGACTTACAGAGTGCCACCCTTCACCCTTCTATACCAATAAAGTGTATGTTGTTAAGGTGACAGTAGTCCGGCGAATCGATTATTGGCTTACGAAGGGCCCGTTCCGTTTCGACTATACTTCTTCAGTTGGACCGTCATAAGGATTTTGAGAATGGTATGGAAGATCTGTGTCCAGCGATTACAGAGCTGTTGAACCTTCGGAACTAGTGCCAGCGTCTTAGTACGCTGCTGCATCTTGAGATGAAGAAAGTACACATTTTAATCGAGATGGCGACTTTCTATCGTTGCATATTGAAAATTTTGCTGAGCGACGTCCCTCTTACGATGTCCCCTCGTTGCGGTAACCGCCCTCAACCCGTCAAAAGCAAGGAAGATAAAGCATTCGAGGGAGTTCTGCATAATGTTCTTCAATCAAGTCCTCTTAAAATTCAATAGTTGCTTTCAACAGAGTTACAAAGGCGATGATTAAGGCCCAACCTTTCCTCTTTCTCGCTTTGGCCTCCTCAAGCAACACCATGCTGTTGCCCGAATTGTTAAACATTTTGGTGGGCAGTTTTTATTTCCCATGAAGGTGATCAAGCGACCCTCGCTTGATCACCATCAACACACTTAGAAGTTTTTTTCATGAATGAGGATATTTATCTGTTTGAAGATAAATTGCGTTGGTTCAATAGCACCTTGAACCCCATGCAAAACCGGGCTGTTTTTAATATTTTGCGTGGAGAAACGGAGTATATGCCATATGTAATCTTTGGGCGCCTGGCACGGGCAAAACCATGACACTGGTAGAGACAGGCCTGCAATGGGCAAGGAATTTGCCTGTGTTCGCTTAATGATTGGCGCACCCTCGAATAGCTCGGCGGATCTGATAACCAAGCGAATTATTGAGAGCAATGGGAAACTTCCTGCAAATGGGCTTTACTCACGTGCTCATCGACGAAGCTGGTCAAACCATAGTCCCGGAAGATGATTCTCCCGAAATCAAGTTGCTCCACAAGTTGCTACCTCATTTTGCTGATAAATCGATGTCCTCTGGGGGACGTAAGGTATTCCTGCCGACCATACTCCAGTACCGCGAAGGTGTAGACTACTGCCGCCTCACTCCAAAAAGGTGAAGACGGTCCGTAATGTGTTCTACATGGCGGATGTCCTTATGCCTGAAAGAAATATCAGTTAATTTTATGTAAAATTTCGATTTCGTAAAGTGTATGTCATGGGTTACATTTAAGACATATGAACCATGGACCCAATCGATTTGCTATTTCAAGGTGCGGCAATCATAAAACGAGCGTCAAGCAAATTCCTAGACAACTGCAGACTGCCTCTTCCAGTGTGACGGTTTTGCACGTTCCCGGGGGCCCAAAGACTACACTCGGCATTTACTCCGTTTCTCCACTCAAATTATTGAAAACAATACGTTTTTGTATGAGCTTCCGAGTGCTATTGAACCACCGCGATGTAACGCCAAACAGATACATATCCTCATCCTTGAAAACCACTTCTAAGTGTGTGGGAAATAAAAATGGAAGAACAGCTTATGCAGAACTCCCTCGAATGCTTTATCTTCCTTGCTGTTGACGGGTTGAGGGCTGTTACCGCAACGAGGGGACATCGTAAGAGGGATGACGCTCAGCTAAATTCTCAATATGCAGCGATAGAAAGTCGCCATCTCGATTGAAATGTGTACTTTCTTCATCTCAAGATGCAGCAGCGTACTAAGACGCTGGCACTAGTTCCGAAGGTTCAACAGCTCTGTAATCGCTGGACACAGATCTTCCATACCATTCTCAAAATCCTTATGACGGTCCAACTGAAGAAGTATAGTCGAAACGGTACGGGCCCTTCGTAAGCCAATAATCGATTCGCCGGACTACTGTCACCTTAACAACATACACTTTATTGGTATAGAAGGGTGAAGGGTGGCACTCTGTAAGTCCATAGGCCATCAGATTCCAAGAAGCGATGAGACGACAACAATCTCTATATTCCGTTTTAGTTTGAATGAGTCAAGGGCCAGTATAAAATACTCTTTCGATTCGCCAATAAATTTTGTTTGCACTTCAAGGATCATCGTTACTTGGCCATGTAAATGTGGCACTGATGAACCGGCTCCAGCAAACTGATCTGTTGTTGGTCAGCGTTCTCTACATATACACTGCGCGTCGTCAGGATTCAAAAGTTTTCACTCATTTCTATGAAAACTAAAAAAGCTAAAATTCCAAAATTAATTGTGATTATTAACAAATCAATTTGCAACTAAATAAAAGAAAAATAAACTTTACTCTATTTTTCAATACTTTTTTATAACTTTTTTCAAATTCAACCGAAAAATAAACAATTTAATTATCTTTAATTAATTTGGTCATCAGATTAGCAACCATTGATTTTTTTCTCAATATTTTAATCTAATCTACCAGGAACTTATTTATATACCAATATATTAACTAATTTAAAGGCTTTTTTATAAATTTAATAAAGCGTCGATTCTCCCTTGTTGCTGATTGGGAAGCGACTTGTACAATTTTCCAATATATCTCAAGGAAATGGGTGACCAAGCACTTTTAATACCTTCAATTAAATCCTCCTTGGTGCAATATCGTAAAGCAGCCATTCCCAGAGTTTTCTATCATATTCATGTCTAGTGAGTAAGGCGGCCACTGCATTAGATCGACATTTTGTTCTGTAATCCAGGACTTAATCATCCGGGCAGTGGGAATTGGAGCATTGTCGTGTTGGGAATGCCATGACGCTTTTCCAAGCAAACTCGAACGAACCATTGTCGGCGATGGCTCCCTATGCCATCACACCGCCCACACTATTATAATATGTGTCCAATGTAATGGTCCTTTCGGAGATCATGGAAATAATGATTTTATCCAGCGGGACCTTCTAAGTGGAATTTCTTTTCATCCGAAGAGAAAGAGTATTTTTTCTGATCATCATTAAGTGCTGGTTTTTTCTTTAGGTTCAATCCTTTGAAATGTGGAGCATTCCTTATGACCTTTAAATAGCAGATATGTTCGCTAAATCACCATCTTTGACCGTGATCTTTGCGGCCGATTCATGTGAACTGGATGATTCTCTCAAAATTACTTTTTTATCAGAATCGGAAATCATTATTACTGTCTTTATTAATTCGACTTTATCCAGACTTATTACAAAAGAAATTATTGATAACTTTTCGACTGATTTATATATAAAAACCATAAGACTAAAAAACTTGGCCAGCCGCAATTGAGAGTGCCATCTATTGTAAGGCAGTGACAACTTCGAATGGCCTGTACTGCTTGTCAGTAGGCAAGCAGTGCAGAAGTTTGCATTAATAAACCCGTTACAAATTTCAATTTTTAGCGGAAATACTGCTATCGACTTTTCTTTCAGTCGAATATATTCGCACTTTCACCCACATCAGAAAACAGTTTTTTGCGTTTCTTTAACTTTAGAAACTAGATTAGATTATTTATTTGTATAAAGTAATTGCGGTATTTACACGGTACATGATGTAAAATTTGTTAAAGCGAAAAAATGGTAATTAAATAATTGATTTGTAAGTCATAGAAAATTTCTAATTATCCGTATTTTATTTTTAAGGCTATAGTTAAATATTAATTTTAATAACTAGGCTTAAGTAATATATTTACTTTTTCAGTTTGTGTTTGTCTTTGAAGTAAAATAAAATTTTGTACTAAAATCATTGAAATGGGATATGGGCACAGACACAATACATATAAATGGAATCCACAAGTTCTTTGGTACACCGAAGACTTGAGTACCCTTGCAGATAATTCCTCGGATAGGAATTGAATTATATAAAGTATATCGGTAGTATATATCGATATACAATTCACAATTGTTATGAGCTAGAGTTGGGAAAGAAGGAACCATGAAGCACGGAAAGAGTTCTCCGCTCCAGAACTTTTTTAACCTATCTTCCTTATGCCAGCTATATAGTATAGTTATCCACCTAAAAACTAAGAGGATGATCTGCATAGAAACAGACAGACGGACAGACAGAGCCGTCTAGGGCCGAGGCTAAGTTACATTTTTGTGATAAAATTATAATACCCTCTTCAAAGGGTATACAAAATGAAACCCGCAGGCGTTGATAATGAAACGGTGCTCCCCCACCCGCCGGCAATGCTCCAACGCCGCCTCTGACAGCCCCGCCCACTCAACGAAAATTATACAATAACGGCGTCAACATTAGCAAATTGTTCGCTTGTACGAGTAAGTTCCTCCAAGGAACTCCCAGAGAACTTTTTGGCAGTTCCGCTTACTCTTTAATGAGCGTTCAAATTGCGAACCTTGCTCAGATCTAATGATTGCTGGTCATTTGATTCATAATGTCATAAATTAAAGATAAAAAAAGATTAAAGACTGTGGTGAAATCTCTTGATAAAGTGAAAAATATACTTCTAGGAATCGATTTCCAATATGTCCCATAGAATTCACTTCAGCTTAAAGCGTATTGCAAAAAAGTTGCTACGGTTTAGATATATATTTTTAGACGAATTTCAGTTAGAACCGATAAATATTACTTAAGGACTATCGATATTTTTAGTATTTTATGATTTTTCTATGGCTGGTCACACTGAACACGATGACAAGAGCGAACGAGAGCTTAAAAAAAAACTAGTTTGAAACAAATGTCAGTTCAATTTATATAAAATTTCGTAAATTGTATGTCATGTGTTACATTTAAGGCACATAATTTGGGGTGTCCTCCTCGACTTTGGTTACGTTTAGAAGAGTCAGCCATATCACACCTCTTCGTCTGACTTGTTGTTGTCTTGGGCGGCGACCTTCCCCATGGACAAAATCAATTTGGGCATTTCGCAGCCAAATTAGGCATTGTTATTGGCACAGCAGAGAATTAGATGACGCCAGCAACGATCAACGGAAAGAAGATAGGGATTACCAAAGATGTCCACGAAGCAGCGAGCACGAGAGGTAGCCACATTCATTCGCTTGTTGCAGCCCACAAAACCCAATTGGAGACGTGAATCATTCAAAAAAATGGATCGGGCAGAACGCACCGTTTAGATGAGACTGACCCGGAATTTGGAGGACGGCGTCAGAATACCAATGCAGCCGGTACACATCTATATATAAACCCGTACTTTGATTTTATTTTCAATACCGGAACTTATTACCGAAATAACCTGAGAACCGAGACAGAACGAAAACCGAAAGAACATTTAATGAACCGAAACCGAAGTATGATTCGATCTTATTTCCTGCTTGAATATATATGAATGCTTATAACCGTTTTCAATTCTAACATTATAAATCGCAAGAATTGAAAACAAACAGAAGAATCGCTGCTTGCAATTCTGCCAAAGTTGTGTAAACCAAGAAGAGGATTCTTCCGTCATACGAGTGAATGAAGGTTACTTGGACAAGCAAGGCGATATTTTGGAAATACAGAAAGTGTTTCCGTCTCCAACTGACACCAGTCTAAAATGCACTGTTGAACTCTCTGATAATACCTATGTACTCAAGGAGGATATGCCCAATGGTCTTTGTTGCATCTGGGCGATTTCATAATGGCAGATCTAATCGAGTGTAATTATTTGCAATTTTCTGTTTTCCAATGACAAATCTAACGAGAAGGATTCCCTGCCGATGACCACTTTTTGTGGATGAAGGGAACTATTTCCTTTACGGTGAGAAATATGAAAAACCGTAGTATTACACTGCTCAAGGTATATGTAGAGAACGCTGACGAGGCACCGATCACTTTGGTGGAGCCGATTCATCCGTGTCATATGGACGTCGATGGCCAAGTAACGGTGATCCTTGAAGTGCAAACGAAAATTATTGGCGAATCGAAAGAGTATTTTTCACTAGCTATTAACTCAATCGAACTTGTTTGCGAAACATCTGTGAAGGCCGTCGTCTCATCGCTTCTTGGAATCTGATGGCCTATGGACTTACAGAGTGCCACCCTTCACCCTTCTATACCAATAAAGTGTATGTTGTTAAGGTGACAGTAGTCCGGCGAATCGATTATTGGCTTACGAAGGGCCCGTACCGTTTCGACTATACTTCAGTTGGACCGTCATAAGGATTTTGAGAATTGTATGAAAGATCTGTGTCCAGCGATTACAGAGCAGTTGAACCTTCGGAACTAGTGCCAGCGTCTTAGTACGCTGCTGCATCTTGATATGAAGAAAGTACACATTTCAATCGAGATGGCGACTTTCTATCGCTGCATATTGAGAATTTAGCTGATCGTCGTCCCTCTTACGATGTCCCCTCGTGGCGGTAACAGCCCTCAACCCGTCAACAGCAAGGAAGATAAAGCATTCGAGGGAGTTCTGCATAATATTCTTCAAGCAAGTCCTTTTTCTCGCTTTGGCCTTCCCAAGCAACACCATACTGTTGCCCAAATTGTTAAACATTTTGGTAGGCCATTTTTATTTCCCACACACTTAGAAGTGGTTTTCAAGGATGAGGATATGTATCTGTTTGGCGTTACATCACGTTGGTTCAATAGCACTCGGAAGCTCATACAAAAACGTATTGTTTTCTATATTTTGAGTGGAGAAACGGAGTAAATGCCGAGTGTAGTCTTTGGGCCCCCGGGAAAGTGCAAAACCGTCACACTGGAAGAGGCAGTCTGCAGTTGTCTAGGAATTTGCTTGACGCTCGTTTTATGATTGCCGCACCTTGAAATAGCAAATCGATTGGGTCCATGGTTCATATGTCTTAAATGTAACCCATGACATACACTTTACGAAATCGAAATTTTACATAAAATTAACTGATATTTCTTTCAGGCATAAGGACATCCGCCATGTAGAACATATTACGGACCGTCTTCACCTGTTTGGAGTGAGGCGTCAGTATACTAATGCGGCAGTAGTCTACACCTTCGCGGTACTGGAGTATGGTCGGCAGGAATACCTCACGTCCCCCCAGAGGACATCGATTTATCAGCAAAATGAGGTAGCAACTTGTGGAGCAACTTGACTTCGGGAGAATCATCTTCCGGGACTATGGTTTGACCAGCTTCGTCGATGAGCACGTGAGTAAAGCCCATTTGCAGGAAGTTTCCCATTGCTCTCAATAATTCGCTTGGTTATCAGATCCGCCGAGCTATTCGAGGGTGCGCCAATCATTAAGCGAACACAGGCAAATTCCTTGCCCATTGCAGGCCTGTCTCTACCAGTGTCATGGTTTTGCCCGTGCCAGGCGCCCAAAGATTACATATGGCATATACTCCGTTTCTCCACGCAAAATATTAAAAACAGCCCGGTTTTGCATGGGGTTCAAGGTGCTATTGAACCAACGCAATTTATCTTCAAACAGATAAATATCCTCATTCATGAAAAAAACTTCTAAGTGTGTTGATGGTGATCAAGCGAGGGTCGCTTGATCACCTTCATGGGAAATAAAAACTGCCCACCAAAATGTTTAACAATTCGGGCAACAGCATGGTGTTGCTTGAGGAGGCCAAAGCGAGAAAGAGGAAAGGTTGGGCCTTAATCATCGCCTTTGTAACTCTGTTGAAAGCAACTATTGAATTTTAAGAGGTCTCGATTGAAGAACATTATGCAGAACTCCCTCGAATGCTTTATCTTCCCTGCTGTTGACGGGTTGAGGGCTGTTACCGCAACGAGGGGACATCGTAAGAGGGACGTCGCTCAGCTAAATTCTCAATATGCAGCGATAGAAAGTCGCCATCTCGATTGAAATGTGTACTTTCTTCATCTCAAGATGCAGCAGCGTACTAAGACGCTGGCACTAGTTCCGAAGATTCAACTGCTCTGTAATCGCTGGACACAGATCTTCCATACCATTCTCAAAATCCTTATGACGGTCCAACTGAAGAAGTATAGTCGAAACGGTACGGGCCCTTCGTAAGCCAATAATCGATTCGCCGGACTACTGTCACCTTAACAACATACACTTTATTGGTATAGAAGGGTGAAGGGTGGCACTCTGTAAGTCCATAGGCCATCAGATTCCAAGAAGCGATGAGACGACGGCCTTCACAGATGTTTCGCAAACAAGTTCGATTGAGTTAATAGCTAGTGAAAAATACTCTTTCGATTCGCCAATAATTTTCGTTTGCACTTCAAGGATCACCGTTACTTGGCCATCGACGTCCATATGACACGGATGAATCGGCTCCACCAAAGTGATCGGTGCCTCGTCAGCGTTCTCTACATATACCTTGAGCAGTGTAATACTACGGTTTTTCATATTTCTCACCGTAAAGGAAATAGTTCCCTTCATCCACAAAAAGTGGTCATCGGCAGGGAATCCTTCTCGTTAGATTTGTCATTGGAAAACAGAAAATTGCAAATAATTACACTCGATTAGTTCTGCCATTATGAAATCGCCCAGATGCAACAAAGACCATTGGGCATATCCTCCTTGAGTACATAGGTATTATCAGAGAGTTCAACAGTGCATTTTAGACTGGTGTCAGTTGGAGACGGAAACACTTTCTGTATTTCCAAAATATCGCCTTGCTTGTCCAAGTAACCTTCATTCACTCGTATGACGGAAGAATCCTCTTCTTGGTTTACACAACTTTGGCAGAATTGCAAGCAGCGATTCTTCTGTTTGTTTTCAATTCTTGCGATTTATAATGTTAGAATTGAAAACGGTTATAAGCATTCATATATATTCAAGCAGGAAATAAGATCGAATCATACTTCGGTTTCGGTTCATTAAATGTTCTTTCGGTTTTCGTTCTGTCTCGGTTCTCAGGTTATTTCGGTATTAAGTTCCGGTATTGAAAATAAAATCAAAGTACGGGTTTATATATAGATGTGTACCGGCTGCATTGGTATTCTGATGCCGTCCTCCAAATTCCGGGTCTGTCTCATCTAAACGGTGCGTTCTGCCCGATCCATTTTTTTGAATGATTCACGTCTCCAATTGGGTTTTGTGGGCTGCAACAAGCGAATGAATGTGGCTACCTCTCGTGCTCGCTGCTTCGTGGACATCTTTGGTAATCCCTATCTTCTTTCCGTTGATCGTTGCTGGCGTCATCTAATTCTCTGCTGTGCCAATAACAATGCCTAATTTGGCTGCGAAATGCCCAAATTGATTTTGTCCATGGGGAAGGTCGCCGCCCAAGACAACAACAAGTCAGACGAAGAGGTGTGATATGGCTGACTCTTCTAAACGTAACCAAAGTCGAGGAGGACACCCCAAATTATGTGCCTTAAATGTAACACATGACATACAATTTACGAAATTTTATATAAATTGAACTGACATTTGTTTCAAACTAGTTTTTTTTTAAGCTCTCGTTCGCTCTTGTCACAGTGTTCACTGTGATCAGCCATAGAAAAATCATAAAACTAAAAATATCGATAGTCCTTAAGTAATATTTATCGGTTCTAACTGAAATTCGTCTAAAAATATATATCTAAGCCGTAGAAACTTTTTTGCAATACGCTTTAAGCTGAAGTGAATTCTATGGGACATATTGGAAATCGATTCCTAGAAGTATATTTTTCACTTTATCAAGAGATTTCACCACAGTCTTTAATCTTTTTTTATCTTTAATTTATGACATTATGAATCAAATGACCAGCAATCATTAGATCTGAGCAAGGTTCGCAATTTGAACGCTCATTAAAGAGTAAGCGGAACTGCCAAAAAGTTCTCTGGGAGTTCCTTGGAGGAACTTACTCGTACAAGCGAACAATTTGCTAATGTTGACGCCGTTATTGTATAATTTTCGTTGAGTGGGCGGGGCTGTCAGAGGCGGCGTTGGAGCATTGCCGGCGGGTGGGGGAGCACCGTTTCATTATCAACGCCTGCGGGTTTCATTTTGTATACCCTTTGAAGAGGGTATTATAATTTTATCACAAAAATGTAACTTAGCCTCGGCCCTAGACGGCTCTGTCTGTCCGTCTGTCTGTTTCTATGCAGATCATCCTCTTAGTTTTTAGGTGGATAACTATACTATATAGCTGGCATAAGGAAGATAGGTTAAAAAAGTTCTGGAGCGGAGAACTCTTTCCGTGCTTCATGGTTCCTTCTTTCCCAACTCTAGCTCATAACAATTGTGAATTGTATATCGATATATACTACCGATATACTTTATATAATTCAATTCCTATCCGAGGAATTATCTGCAAGGGTACTCAAGTCTTCGGTGTACCAAAGAACTTGTGGATTCCATTTATATGTATTGTGTCTGTGCCCATATCCCATTTCAATGATTTTAGTACAAAATTTTATTTTACTTCAAAGACAAACACAAACTGAAAAAGTAAATATATTACTTAAGCCTAGTTATTAAAATTAATATTTAACTATAGCCTTAAAAATAAAATACGGATAATTAGAAATTTTCTATGACTTACAAATCAATTATTTAATTACCATTTTTTTCGCTTTAACAAATTTTACATCATGTACCGTGTAAATACCGCAATTACTTTATACAAATAAATAATCTAATCTAGTTTCTAAAGTTAAAGAAACGCAAAAAACTGTTTTCTGATGTGGGTGAAAGTGCGAATATATTCGACTGAAAGAAAAGTCGATAGCAGTATTTCCGCTAAAAATTGAAATTTGTAACGGGTTTATTAATGCAAACTTCTGCACTGCTTGCCTACTGACAAGCAGTACAGGCCATTCGAAGTTGTCACTGCCTTACAATAGATGGCACTCTCAATTGCGGCTGGCCAAGTTTTTTAGTCTTATGGTTTTTATATATAAATCAGTCGAAAAGTTATCAATAATTTCTTTTGTAATAAGTCTGGATAAAGGCGAATTAATAAAGACAGTAATAATGATTTCCGATTCTGATAAAAAAGTAATTTTGAGAGAATCATCCAGTTCACATGAATCGGCCGCAAAGATCACGGTCAAAGATGGTGATTTAGCGAACATATCTGCTATTTAAAGGTCATAAGGAATGCTCCACATTTCAAAGGATTGAACCTAAAGAAAAAAACCAGCACTTAATGATGATCAGAAAAAATACTCTTTCTCTTCGGATGAAAAGAAATTCCACTTAGAAGGTCCCGCTGGATAAAATCATTATTTCCATGATCTCCGAAAGGACCATTACATTGGACACATATTATAATAGTGTGGGCGGTGTGATGGCATAGGGAGCCATCGCCGACAATGGTTCGTGCGAGTTTGCTTGGAAAAGCGTCATGGCATTCCCAACACGACAATGCTCCAATTCCCACTGCCCGGATGATTAAGTCCTGGATTACAGAACAAAATGTCGATCTAATGCAGTGGCCGCCTTACTCACTAGACATGAATATGATAGAAAACTGTGGGAATGGCTGCTTTACGATATTGCACCAAGGAGGATTTAATTGAAGGTATTAAAAGTGCTTGGTCACCCATTTCCTTGAGATATATTGGAAAATTGTACAAGTCGCTTCCCAATCAGCAACAAGGGAGAATCGACGCTTTATTAAATTTATAAAAAAGCCTTTAAATTAGTTAATATATTGGTATATAAATAAGTTCCTGGTAGATTAGATTAAAATATTGAGAAAAAAATCAATGGTTGCTAATCTGATGACCAAATTAATTAAAGATAATTAAATTGTTTATTTTTCGGTTGAATTTGAAAAAAAGTTATAAAAAAGTATTGAAAAATAGAGTAAAGTTTATTTTTCTTTTATTTAGTTGCAAATTGATTTGTTAATAATCACAATTAATTTTGGAATTTTAGCTTTTTTAGTTTTCATAGAAATGAGTGAAAACTTTTGAATCCTGACGACGCGCAGTGTATATGTAGAGAACGCTGACCAACAACAGATCAGTTTGCTGGAGCCGGTTCATCAGTGCCACATTTACATGGCCAAGTAACGATGATCCTTGAAGTGCAAACAAAATTTATTGGCGAATCGAAAGAGTATTTTATACTGGCCCTTGACTCATTCAAACTAAAACGGAATATAGAGATTGTTGTCGTCTCATCGCTTCTTGGAATCTGATGGCCTATGGACTTACAGAGTGCCACCCTTCACCCTTCTATACCAATAAAGTGTATGTTGTTAAGGTGACAGTAGTCCGGCGAATCGATTATTGGCTTACGAAGGGCCCGTACCGTTTCGACTATACTTCTTCAGTTGGACCGTCATAAGGATTTTGAGAATGGTATGGAAGATCTGTGTCCAGCGATTACAGAGCTGTTGAACCTTCGGAACTAGTGCCAGCGTCTTAGTACGCTGCTGCATCTTGAGATGAAGAAAGTACACATTTCAATCGAGATGGCGACTTTCTATCGCTGCATATTGAGAATTTAGCTGAGCGTCATCCCTCTTACGATGTCCCCTCGTTGCGGTAACCGCCCTCAACCCGTCAACAGCAAGGAAGATAAAGCATTCGAGGGAGTTCTGCATAAGCTGTTCTTCCATTTTTATTTCCCACACACTTAGAAGTGGTTTTCAAGGATGAGGATATGTATCTGTTTGGCGTTACATCGCGGTGGTTCAATAGCACTCGGAAGCTCATACAAAAACGTATTGTTTTCAATAATTTGAGTGGAGAAACGGAGTAAATGCCGAGTGTAGTCTTTGGGCCCCCGGGAACGTGCAAAACCGTCACACTGGAAGAGGCAGTCTGCAGTTGTCTAGGAATTTGCTTGACGCTCGTTTTATGATTGCCGCACCTTGAAATAGCAAATCGATTGGGTCCATGGTTCATATGTCTTAAATGTAACCCATGACATACACTTTACGAAATCGAAATTTTACATAAAATTAACTGATATTTCTTTCAGGCATAAGGACATCCGCCATGTAGAACACATTACGGACCGTCTTCACCTTTTTGGAGTGAGGCGGCAGTAGTCTACACCTTCGCGGTACTGGAGTATGGTCGGCAGGAATACCTTACGTCCCCCCAGAGGACATCGATTTATCAGCAAAATGAGGTAGCAACTTGTGGAGCAACTTGATTTCGGGAGAATCATCTTCCGGGACTATGGTTTGACCAGCTTCGTCGATGAGCACGTGAGTAAAGCCCATTTGCAGGAAGTTTCCCATTGCTCTCAATAATTCGCTTGGTTATCAGATCCGCCGAGCTATTCGAGGGTGCGCCAATCATTAAGCGAACACAGGCAAATTCCTTGCCCATTGCAGGCCTGTCTCTACCAGTGTCATGGTTTTGCCCGTGCCAGGCGCCCAAAGATTACATATGGCATATACTCCGTTTCTCCACGCAAAATATTAAAAACAGCCCGGTTTTGCATGGGGTTCAAGGTGCTATTGAACCAACGCAATTTATCTTCAAACAGATAAATATCCTCATTCATGAAAAAAACTTCTAAGTGTGTTGATGGTGATCAAGCGAGGGTCGCTTGATCACCTTCATGGGAAATAAAAACTGCCCACCAAAATGTTTAACAATTCGGGCAACAGCATGGTGTTGCTTGAGGAGGCCAAAGCGAGAAAGAGGAAAGGTTGGGCCTTAATCATCGCCTTTGTAACTCTGTTGAAAGCAACTATTGAATTTTAAGAGGACTTGATTGAAGAACATTATGCAGAACTCCCTCGAATGCTTTATCTTCCTTGCTTTTGACGGGTTGAGGGCGGTTACCGCAACGAGGGGACATCGTAAGAGGGACGTCGCTCAGCAAAATTTTCAATATGCAACGATAGAAAGTCGCCATCTCGATTAAAATGTGTACTTTCTTCATCTCAAGATGCAGCAGCGTACTAAGACGCTGGCACTAGTTCCGAAGGTTCAACTGCTCTGTAATCGCTGGACACAGATCTTCCATACCATTCTCAAAATCCTTATGACGGTCCAACTGAAGAAGTATAGTCGAAACGGTACGGGCCCTTCGTAAGCCAATAATCGATTCGCCGGACTACTGTCACCTTAACAACATACACTTTATTGGTATAGAAGGGTGAAGGGTGGCACTCTGTAAGTCCATAGGCCATCAGATTCCAAGAAGCGATGAGACGACAACAATCTCTATATTCCGTTTTAGTTTGAATGAGTCAAGGGCCAGTATAAAATACTCTTTCGATTCGCCAATAAATTTTGTTTGCACTTCAAGGATCATCGTTACTTGGCCATGTAAATGTGGCACTGATGAACCGGCTCCAGCAAACTGATCTGTTGTTGGTCAGCGTTCTCTACATATACACTGCGCGTCGTCAGGATTCAAAAGTTTTCACTCATTTCTATGAAAACTAAAAAAGCTAAAATTCCAAAATTAATTGTGATTATTAACAAATCAATTTGCAACTAAATAAAAGAAAAATAAACTTTACTCTATTTTTCAATACTTTTTTATAACTTTTTTCAAATTCAACCGAAAAATAAACAATTTAATTATCTTTAATTAATTTGGTCATCAGATTAGCAACCATTGATTTTTTTCTCAATATTTTAATCTAATCTACCAGGAACTTATTTATATACCAATATATTAACTAATTTAAAGGCTTTTTTATAAATTTAATAAAGCGTCGATTCTCCCTTGTTGCTGATTGGGAAGCGACTTGTACAATTTTCCAATATATCTCAAGGAAATGGGTGACCAAGCACTTTTAATACCTTCAATTAAATCCTCCTTGGTGCAATATCGTAAAGCAGCCATTCCCACAGTTTTCTATCATATTCATGTCTAGTGAGTAAGGCGGCCACTGCATTAGATCGACATTTTGTTCTGTAATCCAGGACTTAATCATCCGGGCAGTGGGAATTGGAGCATTGTCGTGTTGGGAATGCCATGACGCTTTTCCAAGCAAACTCGCACGAACCATTGTCGGCGATGGCTCCCTATGCCATCACACCGCCCACACTATTATAATATGTGTCCAATGTAATGGTCCTTTCGGAGATCATGGAAATAATGATTTTATCCAGCGGGACCTTCTAAGTGGAATTTCTTTTCATCCGAAGAGAAAGAGTATTTTTTTCTGATCATCATTAAGTGCTGGTTTTTTCTTTAGGTTCAATCCTTTGAAATGTGGAGCATTCCTTATGACCTTTAAATAGCAGATATGTTCGCTAAATCACCATCTTTGACCGTGATCTTTGCGGCCGATTCATGTGAACTGGATGATTCTCTCAAAATTACTTTTTTATCAGAATCGGAAATCATTATTACTATCTTTATTAATTCGACTTTATCCAGACTTATTACAAAAGAAATTATTGATAACTTTTCGACTGATTTATATATAAAAACCATAAGACTAAAAAACTTGGCCAGCCGCAATTGAGAGTGCCATCTATTGTAAGGCAGTGACAACTTCGAATGGCCTGTACTGCTTGTCAGTAGGCAAGCAGTGCAGAAGTTTGCATTAATAAACCCGTTACAAATTTCAATTTTTAGCGGAAATACTGCTATCGACTTTTCTTTCAGTCGAATATATTCGCACTTTCACCCACATCAGAAAACAGTTTTTTGCGTTTCTTTAACTTTAGAAACTAGATTAGATTATTTATTTGTATAAAGTAATTGCGGTATTTACACGGTACATGATGTAAAATTTGTTTAAGCGAAAAAAATGGTAATTAAATAATTGATTTCTAATTATCCGTATATAATTTTTATGGCTATAGTTAATTATTAATTTTAATTATTAGGCTTAAGTAATATAATTATTTTTTTGAGTTTGTGTTTGTCTTCGAAGTAAAATAAAATTTTGTACTAAAATCATTGAAATGGGATATGGGCACAGACACAAAGGACGATATATAAATGGAATACAAAAATAATTGTCTTCAATATATACAAAAATTTCGAATGTAACTAAAAAGTATAAAAACTGAAAAAAGTGGACGAACCAAAAATAAAATTGAATTAGAAAGTACTGCTCCATCCTCAGTAGATTTTAGGCAGCACATAGTAGCGCACCTGGGAACAGTAGCGATGCCAGGAAGAGTGATAGCGTTCCTGATTGCGTGCATTGGCCCGCGTAGCGCGATGCAGTAAAACGAGAATCAGCAGCAGCAGCGAGAGTAGAGGTGGCCAGGCGGGGCGCAGGAACATGGGCGTGCCCAGAGCACACAGAGCCAATATATCTCCCAAATAGTTAGGCTGACGCAAGTGGCCCCAAAGGCCGGCCAAGAGCAGACGACTGTTCTGATACGTATGAATGGTCTCGATGTTCGCAAAGATGGGGTTCTGTGAGTTCAGGCGATACTTGTACTTGTAGGCGCTGCTGTAGCGCTTAATGCAGAGGCCAATCAGGAGCAGCAAGAGCGCTGAATAGGTCGCAAAGGTGCAGCTGATGGGCACACGTTGTTCATAGAAATATTTGCTGACCGAGCTAAGCAAATAGGGCGTGGCCGCATAGCGTAGTAGGAGCAGGCAGCCGTAGCCCTCGTATTGCAGCTCAAAGGAACAGCTCAAATGGTGCTCAAAGAGCAGAGCATCCAGCACATAGATTAGCAACGAGCTGGCTGCCAGAAGCGTGCCGGGATCATAGTTGAGATTATTCCAGTAGTGGCGCAACACATAGACGTAACCCTCCTGGGCCTGTGGCCATTGGGGCCAGTGCAGCGTCTGGTAGATGTAGCAGGCAGCATACAACAGAGTGCTGACCAGCGATAGACGATAGTAGTATTGTTTCCAGTCGACGCGTCCTAGCCACTTGGGATTCAACTGACGACCTAAGGCGAAGTCCACTATAAAGTTTCCGCTGCGTCCATATTCATTGATCAGTGTCTGTCGCAGCACATTGTATACATTGGTATCCACACGGAAATAACTCCAGATGGCGGCCACAAAGGCGCTCATTAGTCCATAGATGCAAAAGCGCAGATAATGACGGAGCACGAAGCTCACAACCGGATACTTGAGATACTCCGCAATGCCTCCAGCGAGCAACAAGGTGATGCACACGCCAAGTCCATTGAACTTGTAGGTTTCACGAGTGAGATGCACGCGACGTCCTGGCAGCAGAGCCACCAGCAGAAAGACCACACACTGATAGGCCGTAAAGACGCCTACAACGTGCGACTGGAAAACCTGTCGCGACAGATAGTTCCAGTCCAGCAGAGCCGTGAGATTGGCACGCTTAAACTGGCAGCTGTTCCGTGCTGTGCAGCTCCAGGTGAGATAATAAACGAGCGAGGGCACCAATACCAAAAGAAGCAACGCTCCCGGCCAGCCACCAAACTCGTTGGGCACCTCAACTTTCCGGCAGGCATTGCCTAGCAATGGCGTCGCACATTGTCGTGACGCATTGAAGCTCCGGAATTGTTCTTCCTCCTCCTCTTCCTCTTCTACATCTTCTTCACCGGTTGAGTAACTGCGCTTCGAGCTCTTCTCATCGTCATAAACAGAACGTGACACAGACCGACTATAACGGCTGCCTGCGTCTTCTGTATTTGTCGTGGGCGTCCCAGCCACATTCGAAATGGTTTTGGATAGGGATCGACGAAGACGTTCCGTTAAGCGTTTGCGTATTGAATCCGTATCCACTTCCTCTCCGCCCTCGGTGCGAATCTCAATGCGCTGCGTAGTAGTTGTGCTGCTTGTATAGCTTCTGCTGCTGTTAGGGCTGTTCACCGAGGACATGGACATTGCATGATTCGGTGCCCTTGTCGATGTATTTGTGGTCAATGTTATCGGAAAGCTGCTGTTCGAACGCACGGGAGATGTCACCTGAAAATTATTATAGATAAAATATCAAAAATTCACCCAATTTGTTTCCTCAATTTTGCATTGATTCAGTCTTTTTATACCCTGACATCTGACATCTACCTAGCTCGTTTCATCAAGCTAATAGTAGTCCTGATCCTCTAGAAGTGCATTATAAACTAATTCTAAACTCACTCACAAGTAATTAATCTACTGGACTCTACTCTATCTTTTAGGTAAATCTACCAATCTGTACGGAACTTTGAAAATTTCATTAACTTAACTAATTATTTTTTGGGGTAAAAATATATATAGTATCATGCATCTATAAGTTGAGGATTTAATTAATAAATTTTGTTAATAACAAACTTATAGTAGAATTTCGAAACACAATATAAAATGTAAAATATAAAATACTTTTCTGCTTTTGCATATGCTACGATTTTCCCGCGAAATTTTCATATAACTCTTTTCAGCTCATAAAGTAGTATACTCTACTTCTTGATCATTTTACTTTAGTTTTAATATTTTTCAATATATTTAGAACTGATGCTATCCAAAGTTTCCTAATTTTTTTCATTCTCTTATAGTTGATACCAAGAGACAAAACAAGTGAAGTGTTTCTATCTAAAGGCAAAGCACTGTATCTCTGTATCTCTGTTCGAAATGAAATTAATTAGTTTTTATCAAAGCCAAAAGATTCCATATTAAGATACTGATTTTTAAAATGATAAGCAAGCTAACTGTTCCTATTCAAGTGACAAGCAGCGTAGCTTCTCTGCTTTGAACTCGTTTAACCCTCCGAAACACTTGCTTAGTTTTTTATCTAAATCGTTGAAGTCCACGCACTTGATAAGAGCTCAACGGGTGCGGGGCAGAGGCAGAGGCAGAGGCAGAGTTAGAAGCAGAAGCTGATTGTAAAAAACGAGATAACAAAACTAATAGACCCAAAGACAATGACAGAGTTGGACTAGCAAAACAGCAAACCGGTTGATACACACCCCAGGAAAAACAGTTGATATGTAGTAGAAACCTGTACCAACCTCATTGACTTCTTTGATGGGCGTCGGGGGCTTGATTGTGGCCTTGACAGTAGTGGGGACTGCAGTGGGGATGCCGGTAGTGGATCGGGGTCTACTGGTGCGACGTGTACGCGGTCCTAGTTCGACTGTTGATGGTGGCTCTGGCGCCACCTTGTTGCGTGAGGGAGAAGCCCGTGTGCGCCTGGCAGTGCCCACAGATGGCGCTGTGGTGGAGCCAGCACGTCTGGTCTGTGTGGGGGCCGGTGCGGGCGCAGCACCAACTGGGACATAATCATCCGCGCGTCGCGATCGTCTTAGACGTCGATCCATTGCTGTGGCTCCCTGCTATATTTCTATGCCCTCAAGTGTGCTGTAAGTATTATACGTTAAATGTATTTATATAATATATACATATATAATTTATAAAAGCGCGCTATATATTATTTATAGTTTGTAGCACACACACAAACACCCACAGAGTCAAGCAAGTATTTATACACACGCACACACACGTGCAAACTATTTGTATTTACACTTTCCCGCCCTGCCGCTACAGCAACAACAACTACAACAGCCACTGCAGCCGTTTTCAGCTGGCACAAAAAAAACGGCGCGTACTGTACCCGGCGACGTCGGCAGCGCAGCAAGCAGCGACGCCTGTTGTCTGTCTATTATGCACTTACAATATATTCAAATGCAGTCCAAATGCGTTTGATTTTTTTAATGTATTTTGTTTAATTTAATAACTAAGCAGTACTTTTCGTTGAATAAATCACATTAATATTGCTTATTTAAGCGTTTTAATTGAAAAGGACGCTCGTCGATTCGTCCGAATGCTGCAGAAATTTTGTTGTAAATGAGCGCGGCAAAGCGTTAGTTTTGTGTGTGAGTGTTTACGTTTCGATGTGAATTGCTGCGTAGAGCAGAGTTGCCAACAGAACCACAAAATGATTGACGGCAATTGCCTTGTTATAAAAATACTTAATATAAATAACTTATAACATAGAATTTATAATTTTATCATTTCAGTATATGTTCTCTTTTAATTTTTCAGTTTTTAATGATTTAGTCACATTATTTTTAAGTAGATTTAAGAAATAATTAGCAACAATTCGGCAGCCCTGTTGGTTATGCATTTTCCGCGCTTTTGGTTATATTTAGTACATTCTTTTGCTGACTTTTCGCACACATACACATACACTGTATATGATGTATGTGCGTAAATGCTACAAACAAGAACAAGACAACAAAAGACAGGAAACAACTATAAAGAAATATAGAAAAAAAATCTAAAAATTAATATAGAAATTACGGAAGCTTTTCTGTCATTCGAATAAATGTAAGTAGTACTCTAAATAAAACACAAAATTCCTCGATGCAACAAACAGCGACAATGTTGTGCAATCTTAGTATAAATTATCAGTGATTAATAACTATTATGAAAACGTCTCTCTCCTAACGCCTACAAAATATCGGGCAGCGCCGCAGTCTCATCTAGTGCAGCCCCCTCGCCCATCTTCCACGGAAAGAAGGAGAAAAACTTAACGAAGAAAGCTAACTGTTAAAGCAGTATGGTCACACCGCAATCACCGACACCGATGTTTAACGGACTGGACGACGATCTTTATAACGATGCGAAGTTTGCGCATGAGATTAACGATAAAATGCGCGTGCCAAAGCGTATTAAGGCCACGGGAGAGTTCTCGGATGAGGACCATTTGTTATCGAACCAGAATGGCTTGATTAACTCATGGAACTATCATGATAAGATCGACATGAATGTGCCTGATCGCATTGTGGTCCTGGGTCACAATCAGCATCTGGAGACGCGCTCTGCTCCGCGTGAAATCCAACTGGAGAACTCCATATTGCCCAAGAATCCTTCAATGGGCTTTGTGCGTGTCCAAACTCCTCCGCGTGTCATCACACTGACGGATCATCATTTTCCAACAGCCTCG
Organism: Drosophila repletoides; assembly: GCA_018150835.1. Lineage (NCBI taxonomy): Eukaryota > Metazoa > Arthropoda > Insecta > Diptera > Drosophilidae > Drosophila > Drosophila repletoides. The sequence goes on along the minus strand of JAECWQ010000089.1, from coordinate 23,914,516 downwards.
GAGGAAAGTTCCCCACACAAGCTCAATGGGAATCTCTATGGTCTCGATTTGGATGGAGATGGCGAGGATGACGATGATGATCATCGTGCCACACAATATGTACGCTCCAATGGCAACGCCCGCATGGGTTTCCACAACAGTAACGATGCCAACTCCGTGGAATCTGATTCTCAGGTGAGCCATCCGTGGCAGTGATGCTAAATAAAATAGCCAAAAAAAAGCTAGACTAAGATAAATAATAATCTTGGTTATGCTTTTAGTTCATCAATTATTTTTGTATTTAAGGTCTTAAACATATTAATATATATTCAGTTTCCAACCAATTCGGCTTTAAACCGGTTCGCAGGCTCGATTTTAACAAATTTGAAAATGTAACTTTTTAAAATCATTTGAAATAGCTAAGACATTGTGTATACTTTTTTGGCCTCACACCAAAAAAAGCTAGAATTGAAATAGCTAAGTTGTCAGCACTGATATCACATAAGGTGCTCTGGTATCGATATTACAGAATTTCTATGAATTTCGAGTAATAGGATCGAAAACATAGTCAATGGCAAATGTGGAAGAATTCAAATCGAAAGTTACGTCACATTTGATTCTAGACGAATTTCGTGACGTCCGCGACACATTTCGTGAACGCTTTCGATTCCATTTCGATGCGCGTAATCTTTCAGGGTACTATTCATTATCAGGGCAAGTGTTAATGCAGCTCATGACGAAATATATATATGTAAACATATATATAATATAAGTGTAGCGACCACATTTTAATTATTTGTTTTTGAGATTACTGGCCTGCTGACGGCTCGTAATCGTCTGGAAATATACTTCTTGGGTCTAATGAGTGTTATGTACCTAATACGCTTAGCTGGGAAGGATTTAAAAATTTTCTTGGCACGGTTTTCCTTTCTTACATTTCGAATATTGACTGATCCAATGTTTTTATTCGCATTTTGATAGAATGAAGACAAGACATTTCAATATTCAAATATACGGAATCTGAAACGACTCTCCGTTTCAAACCCGCTCTGGATTTAGTTCAAGCTCTATAATTTTAAACGCTGATACTGTTTATGGTTTGATCAAATATAGAAGTATTGTCGGAAATATGGATTAAAATCGGTTCGGCTTAGACCCTTCTGGACTTGATCTTAAAAGTGTTAAAAGAGAGTATACTTTTAATGTATATTCCATATATTTATAGAATAGATGTTTACTTTTATTTGGGGTGATAGAAACTTTGACACCATTCGAATTCGTCCATTTATAGATATATTTTAAAGGTATTTAGACCTTCGGCAAGGTCATGCACATTCCCTTTAGTATCGAAATGTATAATAATAGCTTTTGACCCAATGAATTATATGTATTATTTATCCGTCCATTTGTTTCTATGCAAAATACTTGCCCAGTTTTTGAGCTGGGCGAAAGAAATTTGGCACACAGTCTAGTTTTTGTTACGGGCAACTTTATACTTATATTATATATTATATGATGTATCTGGCACAAAAAAATCGGTTTTAAAATTGGTTTATAGAAAATTTTATTGTTTCCTTGGATGAAACTTTGTATTGCTTTCGGATTACCTTATAAATTTTCATCATTTCTGTCCCAACATATCTGAATTAGTGATTTTTAAATAAATTACAAGGAATATAGTAATCGGAATACTATACCAATTTTTAATTGGTTAATCCTAAAATAAAAATATACCGATGACTTAAATTTTGTCTTAATTAACTTTTACAAAAATCTGTAACCAATAATGTGCTGCTCTGACTTTAGCCTACACCCCATCTATTCACTAGAGTCGCCGTGTGTCATGCCTCGGCCACGATCCTCAGGATCCTTGGAAGGCGGCTTGTATTTAGTTTGCTCGTATGGTTCCTTGGGGGTCTTGGCAAAGGCCCGACACTTCCAGACATCAACCTCAGTGGCCAGACACTTGCAAAAATCGTAGTCGCACAGTCCAAGGGTGTACATGTCCTCAATGGGCTCGAAGTAATGGAGGCCACGTCCCAGCTTGATCACAATTCCCGAGCTGAGCACAATTTTGCGGTCGTGCAGCGTTTCGTCCAGCAGGAAGTTCATATAAATATTCCCTGTAGCCAAATCGGAGCGAATGCGCTGAAGTGCATGCAACTGATTCTTGGGCAGCACCGTATCTGGCCGAGTAGTCAGCCGTATGTACTTCAGGTAGCGACAATTCTTTACCAGCACCTCGAAAAAATTAACCAGATTCCGAAAATGTTGCTGCTCGCTGAGATGAGGCTCATTCAGGTGTGCCTCCTTCACGTTGTCATTCAGATACGTTCCCAACAGTCGCTGATAACTACGTCCTCGTGCATTTCGCTCAATGGTGATATGATCCAGCAGCTTACTATTGTGAAGATGCGTCTTCACCTGATCTCTCAACTGCTTAGCCCTTGACTCGTATATATTTATGTACTTGAAGCACTGCTGCTGCTTGTTGGGTTCCGAATTAGCGATTAAAGTGAGCTTATAGATGCTCTCCTCGTAGAGCAGTATGGCCTCCATAATGTGACCAGACTGTTCGCATTTGAGGGCATCATTAATGGACTCCAACTTGGGCAGTTCATCGTTGTCTGAAAATCGCGCCTGTGACATTTTTCAATGTGAAATTTCGATCTATACTATTTTTTTTTAATTTCTATTTCTATGGCAATACGAATACCTGGCGTGCTTTGATCCCATTTAATGTTCAGGTTATTGTAATAAGTTAATTCTCAAATGTTAAATTGTTGGGAATTACTTAAGAATTAGGTAAATATATATTTATATCTTATGGCAGTTAAACTTGGAAAAAAGAGTTGTGGAGTTTTCGGATCGATCACCTTAAGACTGTTACTATAGCGACTTTTTAAGAACTGAAAACTTTGTTTGCGAAATCCCCCTTACGCCTCCTTACTCCCTATTATTCTTGCAAGACTCTTAAAAATTAATAAGACAAGGCTTGTGTGTACAGTTCTCCAAAACCGCTGTAGAAATTTTACCTACTTCCTTACCCAACGTAATTTTCTTGGGCTATTATAATACTCTCAAATAATATTTATAGCAAGAAAAGCATATACTCTGCCTCCCTAAGATTACACACCGTTGCAGGCTAGAATATACATTTGAAATTTGTTAATTTCCGATATTGATATAGCTTGTACGTTTTGTAAAGATATATTGAAAATATCGACTCGTCGTCAACTTTCAAAGTTCCAATACCCTCGAGAAAGGGTATACAAACAATATAGTTTCGGGCATACAATTCAGCTGTCAGTTTTATAAAAAACAAATTTAGAAATTTTGAATATTCTACGAAACACTTAAAATTTCTATCTTATTTACAATATGGTCTATCAGAACTTCTCTGTGAGTTAGACCAAGCGATATCAGTCAATCGATCAATAATCACATTTCTCTACATCTTCCTCAGCTCACCACGGGCAGCGCGAGCAAACGCTCTCAGCTGATGCAGCAACAGCAGCATAACAATCTGGATGGATCGATGCTAGCACATCGCGATGGCACACCCATGGGCGAGTTGACGCCCCACGAGGAGATTCTGTATCTGCGTCGTCAGCTGGCCAAACTAAATCGTCGTGTGCTCAATATTGAGATCAACAATGAGCAACGCATGCAGCGCGAGAAGATTGTCTACTGCTTGGGACTGGCGTACTTTGTGCTGAAGACCATATTTTGGCTAAATCGCAACTAGAGTTGAGCCAATCAGAGATCAGGGAGGATCTAACCTGATGGTGCTTTTTCTTCATTTGTTTCCTTGCTGCACACACACACACTTGCGGCGCTGGCCGGAAGAACAACAGTTCTGTGTTTCTTTTCTATGTAAATGGCTCTGAGAGAGAATTTGTTTTTTTTTTTATTTTGCCATATTTGTTATAAGATCTGTAATTAAATAAGCACAAGTTCGATTTGTTTGTTTATCGTGGAAACCAAAAAACAGCGCATCCTTTTAATATTTGTCAAATCCTAGAATTTCCATTAGCGAAAGTCGAATGTCTTCTTTTTCTTAGTGGTCTTAAATACCCACCCGAAAGTGTCCAAACCGTAAGCCTTAAGTTTTGTGTGTGTATCTTTTCTAAAAATAATCCAAAGCACGGAACTGAAATACTGTTATACAGAGTTATATATACATATATATAAGTATATGTGTGTGTATATATTTATAATTTAATTCTATGGCGCGCATAATATTTTAAATCGCAAATCAAAAATGATCTGAATTCTCGTGTGCTTTTGTTTAACGCTAGTTTTAACCTTACATTGTTAACGATTATCCCAAGAAAAGATCTTTGATCCCAACAATTGAAACAACGGTATTGACTTATACAACATAGATAAATAAATAATCCTCTTAAGAATCTAATGGATCCCAAAACAGCAGCATGAAATCATTTAGTGTTAGTGATCGATTAATGAATTACTTATGATATTTAAAACAATAAATAAATAAAATATTAAAATGTTTAACTTTTTCTCAATAATATTTTATATTTACTTGATAAGTCGATTGGTTCTAATATGGCTAATAACTAATTCAGTCTGAATGAATGTCATTTATGAAAATAACAACGAACTGTTAAGAATTCGATTATAGGTCCGATTTTGATTACGTTTTCATTGAAAGAAATCGATACTTTTCGTGTAATGTATTTAACGAGGCATCTCCGGCCCCACAAAGTATTATTGGTAATAAAGATAAGGCGAGTCGATATAGCTGTCTGCATGTATATCTGTCTGTCTGCCCGACTGCTTGTATACAAATTAATCTCTCAATTTTTGAATCGGGCGGATCGGGCAATATAGCTGCGATAGGAACATTCGACCCGAATCGAAAGTTGTTGGAAAACTTTTTCTAGTTTCTTCAGATATCTTGTAGCCTAAACTAGTCAGCAACACTTAAACGAACGTCAGCTATTAGCTAAAAAAGAATTCTATTTGCAATGACATACATATATACGTCTACAGGTCTAATCAGCTTTATGTATATTGGGATATATGATTAAGGACATACTTATATATTTTATGGGGACATACTCCCTTAAAGCATTGCGTGGGTACAGATTTAAATATTCTTGTAGTACTCCCATTATCTCCACCAGTGGCTTCATCAGCGTATTTGGATCACTTTGTTTCAGGATGTTAAAAGTAAAGTATCCCGTCTTTAATTATGCATAATTTTCAACTCCCCGTTTTGCTGAAAATTCCATTTATAATATAATAAAAAAAGGTACTCATATATTATGCAACATTCTTAACGCATTTAAAAATGTATTTTATTTTTATTTGTTTCTCATATTGGAATTAAATTATATAGGTATTAATTAAAACTACCGATTAAATGCAATACATCTTCTGATTTATTCTGAAACATCTTAAGGGATTAACAAAGATGTTTCTCTAGAGTTCAATATTTACGAAAACCCTGAGCGAAATTTCGTTCGTTTTTTTTGTTTGTATTTTTGAACGGCGTGAAAAAGCTCTCAACGCCTTTCCCATATTTTGTACACTATTCTTCCTCCACTCTTCTTCGACAACTTTTAACATTTTGCATCATTACAGCTATTGGTATATATGCGATCTATAGAATAGACCATAAAGTCGATTCTCCGACCTTGCAGACCTTAGCAATGTATGTTATCTATCTCATATGGTGTGGTGTTGTGTTGGTGTGTTGGATAGTGTATCTTAATACATAATACACACATGTATGCACGTACACATATATTATATATTCTCAGAACAATGGTAAATATCGATTTTTTATAGTTTTTATTTATAATGGAATTACGTTATCGTTTAATTTACAAGTTTTTATGAAGGATACACAAATTCATTTCTCTTCTTTTGGCCGCATTTTTCTCTCTTTTCGCCTGTTTTTTTTTGGGCGCAGCAGCAAATGCCACGATTTGAGCTCGACTTAAAAATTGTTTGTATTCGTCCTCTCGTAAAGGTGTATATTAAAAGAAACGCCTACTATAAACTTAAATTCTTATGTATAAATACAAATTTTCTTATGTGTGTTGTGTTTGTTTGTTTTTTGTGTGTTTTCTTGGTTTGCATTTTCATTGCACAGTTAACAGCATAACTGTACTGTGCCGGCAACTTCTTTCTTTCTTTTGATATTTTAGGGTCTTCTTTGTTTTTCTATGCTATTTAGAATGGTTTTTGTTTTGGGTGTATGGGGGATTTTGTGGTGCTGGATTGGGGATGGTGAGGTGGATTTTAGACAAAATGCGATTCGACTGACTGACTGACTAAGACAGGCCCACTGATGATGTTGTTGATGTGTTCACATGACTTGGGCCTGAAAATAATCCAGTTCAATCGTCTATTCGCTCTCATCATCATCATCATCATCGGAGTCATCTTTTTTGCTTTTTTTCGCTGGTTTTTTCGCGGGCTTTGAACGTTTCTTGGCGCCCCCATTGGCAGCACTGCTGCCGCCGTTGGCCTCAAAATCTTTGACGGCGCGATCATAATCATCCTTGGCCTTAGCTGCCTTAGCCTCCCACTCCTGTGTAGAAAAATAAAAAGTCAAAAATAAGTAATGAGTATTGAATTGAAATAATGATGTATCTTCATTTAAATTAACTAATTTTATACCATTTGATACACTTTTAAAAGAAGCTTTGGTTAGCCATTACAAAAGGTACATTTTTAAACAAAGCTTTGGCACAACAAATGGCACCACAATAAGTGGCAACCTTAGCTGCGTATCTTCTCTCTTTAATCCTCTCTTTTTACTCACCGACTTATCCTTCATTGCTCTCCATAATTCGCCACCGCGCTTGGCCACTTCGGTAACTTTGATACCGGGATTCTCGCGCTTGATCGACTCACGAGCACTGTTCAACCACAGCATATAAGCGGAGAGCGGGCGTTTTGGTTTGTCTGCCATATTTTAAAGTGTCTGTCTTTGTGTGTAAGTAGTAAAGATACTAAATTAATTTGCTAAGCTTCGAGCTGTAATGAAATAAATAAAAGAAATGTTTATGCATAAGTAAGAATTTCGATTCCATTGACACAAAACGCAGCTTAAGCGACAACAACAAGACCTAAAAGCAGCAAAGAGAGAACAGAAGAGAAGCCACCACCAACACAATTACGCTCGCATACAAATGCTGCAATGGCCGCTTGCTTTAATAGAGACAGCAATACTGCACACACACGCATATAGAGAGAAAGAGAAATATAGCGTCGACGTTGACGTTTGAGAAAAGCGCGCGCGCGCGTCTTTTCAGTTCAAGTAGCGGCAGAGTGTGCGCGCCGCCAACAATATAAGCTGAACACATGAAAATTAAATGCATAAACAATGCACGAAATTTACTAAATTTAAATGAAAATTATACACAACATTAACAAGCGTTAGCAGCCATTTTCTTTCTTACCCCCTCCCTTACATCGACCAGTGCAAAAGACCGAAATGGCAACACTTTTTTCTGTATGCTTTATACAGCTATGCTTGCTTTGCCTGTGGTACAGCAACAGCAGCAGTAGAAGCAAGCAAAAGCAACGTCGTGTATGCGACGCGCTCTTTTCCTCAGAGGCCAAGCGACATTTAGTATGAGAAATGTACCACAGAACGAATTTGTTGGAGGAAAAAAGCCTAGCAGCAGGCGAAAATGTATGGAAAAGTGCAATTGATTAATGTTTTTAACAGCATTAAACGAAATGTATTACTGCAATTTAAATATTTAATAGTATTTCTCTCTAGTTTTGTGTACTATTAAATGTTATTATTAACAATTTCTATTCCGTTTTAAATTTATTTGAAAACTGCACAATATTTGAAAACTAATTTTTTTTTTCTTTTCTTTTTACTTTGCTTGCGTTTACCAACCTTTCACGTTTCTTAACGAACTTCAACTGTACTGAGTGAAGCAAGCAGAAAGGCAAGGAAACCCAAACCAGCAAACGTCGCTCGCGCTGCTCTGCAGCGACGTCGGCAGCAGATAAATTGCCGGCTGCTGAGAGCCTATGCGTATGTGTGTGCGTCAAAGAGAGAGAGAGAGCTCTGAGTAAAGCAAAAACGCGGCTAAATGCCGAGTAAAAACAAATACAAATACGGAAACAAAGTAAAATATGTGAATAGGTACGAGAAAAAAGGCGCGCGTTTCTGCTTACTGCGCGCCTATGTGAATAAACAACTATTTTTCAAAGAAAATAATTAGCGAATCGCAACATAATTATGCAAAATTAATTAAATTAATTGACTACGCGGCCATTTTGACTTAGCGCCGCTCTCAACGCACAAAAAGTCCGAAATGGCAACGCTTTGCTTTGGTCTCTGTGTCTCTTCTTAGTACAGCAGCGTCGTACTTTTCACAGCGACGAACGAAAAATGTGCTCACAAAACACGACGAAAAGTGTGAAATGATAACTGAAAATTTTCGTTTTATCTTTTTTCGTTGTTTCTTCACTGCACAAAATTAAAAAAATTATTGTTCATAATGTTTATTTTTTTTTTTCACTTAATTTGTGTATTTTCTATTTTCTTATTCACAAATAACTCAGAGAGTAAACCAACCTTTTTCGTGTGTTGCTCAAATTCAACTGTACGGACTTAGCGTCGGCTGGCATAACGAAAGCGAGCTAGCTGCCAGCTGGTAACGTCGCAGTCGACGCAGGCAGCACGTTGACAAAGACGAGTGCGTGACGTTGCACGCGGCTAAGCAACTCACGCTTCAGTCACGAAGCTAATTTACGAATCTAGATTTACTCCAAAATATTCCTCCATATTTCCGCATTCGACCAAATACTTAGTTACTTTTTGTTATAAGTTTTATTTTGGTGACTTAATTTTATAAATATCTTTAATCAATGGTCAAAACTACAATAATTTCTAAGTTGGTTTTTGCAAAAGTTATTCAAAATTCAGTAATTCTGAAGACAGAACAAAAATACTTTCCGAACATTTGACAATGTATTTATTTTAGTGGATGTGGATATTACGTTACAAATTATATCTCATGGGTATTACTGATATTTTTTTTCTTTAATTTATTTATTTTTATTTTAAGCAATTTTTCCGCTACCTATTTGGCAGTTTAAGCGTGTTATACATTATGGATGGATAAATTTTGATCATAGGGTGATGCATATATGACAATTACTGATATTTAAATCAATTATATTGACTGTATTATACTAGTAAATTCTAGCCATTAACGGTTACCCGCTCAGCTCACGACACGCAACCATCTCTAGAAAATACTACGTGAGAGAGCGAGTGAACAGGCCAGCCGGCAAATTATCTGAGACATTCGACGAGATAAATTCGGAATCGTGAAAGTAAAGCAGAAACGCCGCTAAAACCAATGTAAAAACAAAAATAACGTCAATAAAACGCTGTTTGAAGTGAAAATGGAATAAATGGCAGCCACAAAGCGCATTTGCAATAAAAACAAATTCAAATTGACCAAACTAAAACCAAAGATGAACTATCTAAATTTACCTAATATGCCCCAATTATTGCTTCTGGGTGGAGTACTGTGCCACACATACACGACAAAGTCAAAAAGACGAGAACAGCCAATGGCTCTCTCTACTGGTACATACAAAACGAGGTCTGGCTGAGGCCTCACTTAAAAATGGCGCCAAAAAATAGCCAGAGCAAATAAAAATATGGAATTAATTTAAAAACATCTTAGGTATGTTTGCTTCTCAATACATATTCATATTTTTACATAAAATCAATATTTTATTAATTTTATTAATTGAAGTAATTTAATTTTACCTAGTTTGACTGCTAGTAAAGCAAATACAAATTTACTACTCACCCACAAATGATGTATAATCACTTATGTTTAATCAAGAGTTAAGTAGAGCACAAGCTATAATTAATAATTAATGCTTTTCTTTATGCTCTTTTCTCTCGCGTTTTTAAGTTTCTTTTCGTTTTGACTTTTATTGAGGCGCACGCTTCCAAAATTGTTTTATAGCAATCAGCTTGCTGTTATGCTTACTAAAGATAACAAAGCACAAGGTTGTCACTGCCCGCTGACGTCACAAACACAACTTTTTATGGTTTAATATCTTTCTTGCTTGCTTAATGTTGATAGAGCCATGTCCGACTGTCTGCTTCTGTTTGTCTTTGAGCTTCAGAAATTGGTTGAAAATAATTTTAGTTCCCAAATATTTTCATTGAAACATACCGATTGATACTGGTTCAGGTTATAGGTATTACTTTTAACTCCAGGTTGGGTTCGGTTCTTTAGAGTACAAATTTCATATTCAGTCGATTCCAAAAAGTTGCCCTGAAAATTACAAAACTAAATGCCATAAATTATAAATAATTTGAATTTTCGTTGAGGTCTTGTATGTATTTGTATAGATATTTCTCACGAGATCTTACAGAATGAATTACGATAAAGGTTTTGTTTGTAGACTATTGCAAAGAAGGGAAGATTGAAAAGAAGTTGTGTAAATTGTAACGGTCGCTTGTGTGTCCCGTTTAGGGTTAGAGATTTACCGCCCAGTTTATACCCATGTATATATGTACACAAGTATAAGGACATTCGATAGAGGCTGTAGAACGTTTTCCCGCCATAAAAATTATAAAGAGCGCTGCAAAAAAATGAACCGCACTGAAGCCTAGAGAAAAAATGGTCGCAGTTGTTGTTGTTTCTAGCAGGGAGGCTACGACGTCTGCCGGCCGTACAAAGGATAACGATGTCATGCGCTGTTTGAAGTTCACAATGAGCTACAAGGCGATAGGGATAGAACGGCAAGAAGATCCTGGGGAATAAGCAGAATCGCAGGCTAGCAGGCAGACTAAGGACTCTGCTTTGTACGTTTCCTTGCTAAGCTGTAGTTCAGCCTGAGAAATGCAGAGTCCTTTGAGTTCGCTTGAACATCATTTAGGGTACTATTGAAAGTAGGTACGCAATAGCAGCAAGGACTATTGCAACTATTTCAGTGTAGTTGCCACATAATGTTCGACACAAGGAAGAAAATTCTCGTTTTCTCTTAACAGTTTTTCTACATTTTCATACAGTCAGTAACTAATATTTGTCGTTGAAAGCACCCACACTCAATTCAATGCACCGGATTTGGCACCCATCCCACGTGTTGCTGCCCACTTGGATTAACTTCCTGCAGCCTGATTGAGTTTCACCTCGGCCAACGGTAAAACAGCATCCTTCTCCGTGCAAAACAGCAGGTGGCATTAACAGTGGGCATATTAGCTTTGCTGTGGAGCTACTAAGAGCGATTATATAAGAGGACTTTTTGCGCAGACAGCCCTTAGGACAAACAAACAAAACATCTGAGGTGTTTTTTTGGCGATTGGGTATACCCATTGTGAAGAAAACTTGGCGTTAAAACGGTAAACAGGAGTATCGGTACCCAATTCTGATATTTGAAAATCTTAAATGGTGAATACACTTGTTGCGGTTGATTGTGAGTCGGGATTTTTGGTTCAAAGATTCTGATTCTAATTCGAATTCAAAAAGTTTTTAATATAGGTTCAGTTCTAATCCGGTTCCGATTTGACACGTGTTCTTCAGGTTAGGTGTATTTTAAGCGTAGCATTTGATTTGCTCTCTCATAGATTCGCAATTTTGTTGTAGCTTAGTTTAAAGTATGAAAAATCATTTTATTTTTCGGACTGTTAAGCGAATCATTATCTAACTACAAACAAAAAACCAAAGCAAGGAGAAAAAAATATTTAGTTAGAATTGGTTTCGATTAAAATTTGATTACTATCTCTCTGAAAACATCTATCGATTTTTAGTTGATCGCACTTAGTAAAATTCATTGTAAAAAGTTATCGATAATTGCTTTTGCCTGCTGCCAGGCAAGCCTGTACACGCAGTCATAGAGAAACGAATAGCAGAGAAACGATTATTTAAGTGAAAAAGCAGCAGCACAAAGCAAAGCGAAAGCTTCAGCACCGAGCACGACGAGAGCCAAACCCGAACACAAAAGCTGCCAAAGAGCAAAAGCAACAATAGGCTAGCCGCAGTTCTCTGCAAACTCTTCGAGCGCGCGGTTGCCTAACGGTATTTTCCCATTTCCCCACCATCCGATTTTTCCATTGCAGCCCTTCCGTGACCATGACCGGCAATGCGGCAGCGGGGCTGCCATTTCGTTTCACAGACGAGCGTCACATGAAGTTCGTGGAGCTTTATAGCCGCGAGCCTTGCCTTTGGAATCGTCGGCCATATCTGTGGGGAGCTCGTAATGCCGCCTACAAACGCATTCAGTTGGGTATAAACTGCCAGGCGGAGCCCAGTGAGAACCCTATAACATTGCAGGGTGTAAAAATGAAGATCAAGAATATGCGTACTGGGTATCATCAGGAGCTTAAGAAGATTAAAGCTAATCCCAAGTATATACCCAAAATTCCCTGGTTTGCTCCACTGCACAAGTTCTTGGCACAGTTTCTGGATAAGGTACATCTTACCTTATTTCGTAAAACGTTTCAATAACATCAGCATTTCTTTAGAATATTTCTTTTGAACAGAAACCGGATGACGAAGTAGTGTTGGTTCCTACACCGCCGCTAAGGCGTCTACAGATCAAATTGCCACGTTTAAAACCGATCAAGATGTTGCGGATCGAGGCTGAAGATAAGGCCGACATCAAAATGGAACACGAGCCAAATGAGCGGACGATTTTACCAAGAACTGTTATACCAATGATGCCTACATTGACTCCTGCACCACCATTGCGTATAATCACACCTCCAGCACTAACCTCTTCTCCTCTCCCCGCACAAATTCTCGAAGTCACCTCACTTCCCGTAGCAAACATGTCGACGGTGGATCGCACGCGGACAATACAACCTAGGGCCGAAGATGAGTTTACATTTTTCGGACTGAGCGTTGCTGCTCAACTTCGTAGTATGCCCCTTTCGAATGCAATGATCATGCAATCAAAGATTCAGTATATGTTGTCAATGGAACGTCGTAGGATCGGCGGTGATACGTCTGAGGCAAACTTCTTTGGTTAATGGGTATAGCAGATATACTAAGCTGTGGAATGGTTTTGTTTTAAACAGAGCTAAATTTTATTATTAGAATTTTAAAATCTAATATGTATGTCGTAACGAAAGCAGATTCAATCAAAATACGTCTTCTAAGATACTACTAATCCTTACTGTAAGTAAGAAAGTACTTGTTGTATATCCATATTCTATCGTACGTACACATTTATATATATATGTATATTTATGTCATTCCTTAATCTAATAAAATTATAAAATGTATAGTTTTTTATAGTTTTATTTCAAGTAATTGATTTATTGGTTCAATTTTTGTCGAAAGTTTTCAAAAAATTAAAGAATGAATGATACTATTATATCTGAAATATAGTAAAAAAAAAAAACTGATTTGAAACCCATTCAGTTTGATCTCGAATATCCCACTATTTATTCCACTTTAATCGAATCTGAAGCGAACCAAAGTAGTACCCTTCGGTTACAAAATAATATTTAGGGTTTCGATTTAAACTTGGAATTTTTAGACCTTTTAGCCTTAAGTTTTTTAATTAATTTTTTTTTAACCTAACGAATCAGAAAGCTGGATTTTACTATAGTGTTTTGTATGTACATATGTAACTCCCTCAGGAATCCTCAGGAATAACCTTCCTTACTTAGTTTTACATCGTTTCATCATAATTAATTGTATATTTCATATTAGTCTCCGGAAAGAGCATAACGGTTCAAATTGCTACATATCGCGATGGAAGCAAACACCAAAGCACAAAAGCGAAAAGCAAAAAAGCAAACACATCAAAAAGCAAAAGCAATTCGAAACTGAACCGAAAGCAAACCGTACTGTACCACAGAATATTTCGCTTGCTAGCGTTTGCCAGAGCTAAGAGCGGCGAACAAACAAGCAAAGCGCGCGAGCGAACAGCAGAAGAGAGCCGTTTTATTTGAGTTTGTTGGATGTGTATGTATGGATGTAACTGCGTGCTATGTTTGTGTGGGTGAGTGTAGGCAACGGCCGACTCGTTGCTGCTTTTCTCCGATTTTCGCGCTATAACATAAAATTTTGTCTTAAATTATGGCGCAAACTAGCTGCTTTTTTTCTGCATTATACACCTTCCTCTGTATGCATGTATTTACATATATAAATATGTATTTATTTACATGCATAAGTGCAGATATGACCAGCCTACATACATATGTATGTATGTATAAACGAACTTGTATGCACATACATATATATTTATGTATACATATGTATATATGTATATACATATATGTATGGTCTTGCATACATGCATATGTGTATATTTCTGTACATATGTACATACATATGTATATTTGTATATTTGTATGTGAATATGTAGATATGTTTGTAGGTTTGTATATAATAACTATTATATTGATGTCAAATTTCATTTTCGCCTATATACAAAAGCATTTACATAGAAGTATGTATGTATGATGTATATTATATACATAGGTTTGTATGTATATGTTTGTAAGTGCAGTAATGTATATATATACGTAAGTACATACATATATGTATATATATTACACGCATAGTGGGTGTGCTCATATATATGTATGTATGTACATACATATTTATGAATGTACATTACGCATGCATACATACATACCTATGTACATTTGTATTTCTTGGTATGTATGTATGTATGAGTAAGCATGTATGTACATATGGATGTACGTACCATATGTATGTATGTATGCATATATGTATGTATACAAATGTACATATAATACATACATACATACATACATATGTATGTACATACAAAGTGTAGAAATCGTCGTTGGAATTGACAGACTCAACAAGAAAAACTGCGAAAACCGGACGAAAACAACGGCGACAACGAACTGCTGACTATTACTTTTGTTGTTGTTGTTGTTGTTGCTGTTGCTGTTGTTCTTGTTGTGTGTTGTTATTGTTGTTTGTTGTTTGTTGTTTTTATGAGCAGCACATGCTTATCGTCTCTCTGGACGGCAGTGAATTTTGCAACAACAAAATACTCTACAATGCGTCAGTTAAGCTCAACAAGTTGATTTGGAATCGCATCCCAAATCAATATAAATAATTAAAGTTAGTTGCTTTTCTAGTGTTCTACATAGTCTTGTTTTTCTCTTTCAATATTCAATATTCATTGACAATTTGAGAAAATAAGAATATTCATTGAAACTGGGAAATCAAATGGGAAAAAATAAACTTCGGAGCGCCGAAGTCTGCATACCCTTTAAAACTGGAAACATTTGAAATTTGTGGTTAAATTTATTTCTTTTGACCGATCGCTTAACTCGAAAACTGATAGAGTAGCTTGCATTGACACGGACAGACGGACAGAAAGACAGCAGACGCATAGACGGACCTGAACAATAATTCATATGTATGTATGTCCTGATCAGTAATATATGTACTATGGGTTATACGGGTCGAATGTGGCTCCTTCAAAGCATTACATATTTTATGACTAAGCTATAATACACTCAGTAAGGGTATTATAATAAAAACTTCCAGGCCTGTTGCGAAAAATAAAATGATTAGCATTGACTGCTGTTTCGAATTTCTCATTTTCGACATTTTTTCCAACTGAAATTTTTTTTATGTATAAAAATAATTGTTGACAATTATAAACCTTATTATTATAATATTAAATATTTTGAATAACGATTCCCGTTTTTCTTTTAATTAAATGCAATATATGATCATTTCAAAATTCAAAATAGTTTTTGAATGAAAAATAAAGTTCTGAATTCGGTATATAATTTAATATAAAATATAAAATAACGACATGATTTCGAAACTGACTTGAAAAATGTAGCAGAATTGAAAGAAACAAAACTTGGTTTTTTGAAACAGATCTGTATGAATAATGTAAAAAAACTGAATGTGACTGGACTGACTTGATCGATTCTCAAAATTAAATCAAAATTTAACAAACATGCATATATTTATTTTAAACTAGAGATGAGAATTTATAGTGGTTTTTTGAGATCACGAAGCAATAAATATATCGCATAGCTTCAATATTATAATAATTCACAAAGTCTCCCTGAGATCATTAGTCCAGCATCAACAGAAATTAATGAATAGATTCGTGCAATTTGCAGTCCTGTCCACAGTTTTCAACCAACCAAATACACACATACATACATCAGAGTATTTATATGTACGTGTGTGTGTGTATGTGTGTGCGAGGGCGATGTTTGACAGAGAAGTGCATTGGCAGGGCCAACTCCCCAGAGTTCGCTTCTTCACTTTCGCAGCTCCCTAACGAAATTAGGTCACAAGGCAGCGGAGGCGGATGGTGCCTGGCCCAGATTTAGAGTAGGCGTTGCAGTGGTCCAAGTCGAAGTTGAAGCTGGTGATGGAGTTGTATTCGGTGTCCTGTTGTTGTGTCAAATCGCGGTGCGGCATCGGGAGCTGCACACAGCCACAACAATAGGCGCCATGTGAAATGTGTTTAAGATACTGAACTTGGCCTTTGAAAGACTCTGTGGGGCTCTCTCTTGGCCCAGTCTGACTCTGTCCGCCTGTCTGTTTGGTGTTGTTTGGTGGCTGCCGGCAGACACACCGGGCCCGAGCCGCAACCGAGCAGCGTCACAGCGAACGTGCACATGCCATCGCCCTCCAAGCAACAAAACCATCCACATATTTGTGAGCACTCTCCCCCAGCCCATGGTGCTCCCACTCAGTATTTACGTATATGCATCATCAGCTGTTCGTGCCGAACCGAGCGCCAATATAGCGAGACCAGAGACAACCACAGAGACCAGAATCAGAACCAGTAGGGAATACATTACGAAGCAAAAAATGTTTCACATGCTAAAGCTTCAGGTGGTCGATATATCTACATACCTCTGCTCATATACTCATACTATAGCGTGCTGTGGATCCCCAGCTAATTAATTTTCTTATAGCCAAAAATTGGGAATCGTTCGCTGCAGATCATATCGGACGAGATTATTCCAAATTGAGTTCGTGAGCGAAATTCAAAAAAATAATCCCCTGTCAGCCAAAATATAATTGTGTTTTAAGAGTCACGAGATTTAGAGTGCATTGAAGGAGGAATCTCCGACCATATAAGATATATATATTCTTGATCTGTTTATATGCAAACTAGTTTCTCAGTTTTAGGGTTAAGTGAGTAAAGTTTGCTGTGGAACTTTCTTTTTGTTGCATAAAACTAATTACTATATCATATAGGTCCCATAGGAACAATCGGTCTAAAAGTGGTCATAAGAAAAACTCTTTATTTTTCAAAAAAAGTATATCTAAAATTTTCGAGATAACCCTACTATATATTTAAGCTGTCATTGGAGGCATTGATTAAAATAAAAAAGTTTCATTCCTTTTTGGAATTGTTCTTCCAGTCTGTAAGGCAGCCTTTCCTAGTTTTTCTAAATAAAACACCATTGTAAATATCCTTAAAGCATACATTGTTACAGGTTATTATTATTAGACATTTAAAGGAGAAAGATTTATGTATCCTTAAGGGGTGAATTATGTTTTCGTCGGAGTTGTTGGTATATAATTTCTTTACTTTTTCAGAAGTCTGCCAGAGATGCGAATTCTTCTTAGCAAACCCTGCCAACTTTTCCTCTGTGCAAATAGGTTTGGAAACCATCTGAACCTTTTCATAATATCACAATTTTATTGTCCTGTCTGGTGAATATGCGTATTAAAAATACATTGCGGCAGCATAACGGAACGGTAAGCGTAAAAGATACATTGAATCCATATGGCAAGCATATTGGCTCAAGTATACGACGACAAGCAGACGCCAGTAGACCAAACAACAACGACAACAAGTGCCTGTCGCTCTTCCCTGGCTAGCTTCTCGCCTGTCCAAGCTATCCTCCTGTGTGTGTGTGTGTGTGTGTGAGTGTGCAAGTAAAGTGTGTAAACTTATGTTTGTGTATTCCTGCAAACTGCAAGATTCACTCAGCTTAAGCCATCCAGTTCTATGAGGGACCAACGGCAACGGTAGCACACATACTTATGGACCTATAGCGACATATGCGAAACCCAAGTAGCAGAAATGCAACTAAGCTGGAAAACTATGCCGTCCTCATCGTTGGCTGTTCATGTTGAATGCTTGAAAGGGAGGTAAAGGCAACCACATCCCAATCCCAATCCCAATGCAGCATAGCACAGTAAGGCAGCCGACCACCCTAGATTCCAAGTATCTATGACAACGACATGCCCTATACGCTATACGCGTTCCTCAAGGAAGGTTTTTACCTCATCCCATTCAAATAAGATACAAAGAGAGGCTTCCCTCACACAATTATACATATATTTACCTAATTGGACAATAATCCTACACGGATTTCTGTATCAGAATCGATGCTGGAATTATGAATTGCTTGTGAATAACTTCAAGGAGTTCACAGGGCGACTTTCTACATAAACAGTTACAGATCTCTGTGTAATTTTAAACCTATAATTTTCAAAATATTTGATGATGGATGAATCATTCTGTTGAGAGCCTTTTAATAATGTGGAATATATATTTTAATTGTCTTATTGATTATAGTTCCTCGTTTGTATTTCATTTATAGTAATTAGTCCGTTTGATAACTACTTATTAGATATGGAACCCTTTCAGTTAGGGTGTACACGCGTCAGTGTTTCCCAGTGTTTTATACAATGTGCCTACCAGTTTGCACTTTGTTTCTATGCTCATACCGAGGAGAGGAGAGCACACACGCATACACGTAGATATACGTATACATATACATATGTATGGATAGATACATATATATAAAAGCTTGTTATATCCACATCCTGTCGACTGAGCGTTCGGTTCGTTAGCTCGTTCGTGCTGCTGCTGGTTTGCATACATCCCGAGTATGTATGCCCGTCTATAGAGCCGACAATTGCCACCACCGAAGCGACTGCAGTCATCAGGCTCGACTCTTACCTCAGTAAGGCAGCGCAGCCAGAGCGGGCCGAGCCGCCACCCTCAACCCGCCCGATGCCAACGGACCGTTAGCTTGGTTGCGGGGTTTCGTTACACAGCGACAAACATCGACACAAACACGAACACGAAACCGGACACGAACACGAACACGAACCCGGACACGAACACGAACACTTACGTGCAGTAAACGTGCGAGTATGTATCGCTGCATTGAGACGACAAACAACCAGAATAATCGACATCGACCCACTGCACCATGGGCCGAGCTGAATGCGAACATCCTCTACCTAATCGACAGCTTTTCACAATTTTCAGTGCATATACTCAACAGCTCATTGTGTTGCCCGGTACCGCTGCACAGTGAGTTGAAAGCTATTTGGTTTCATCAAAAATATTAGACTCATAATTATTGATCATGCTATTCGTATAATCGCTGATATTCGTCAACTATTTAACTCTAATAATTTTAAAATTTCCTAATCTTTAATCGATAGCTAATATATTTTAATTATTAAAACAAACTTTGAATAATTTTATTTTACTGAAAATGAGGCAACGATTTTAAATCGTAATAATTATTTCTAAAAAAAAAAAAGTCAGAAACTATAACTTATTCATATATAAATCAGTAAATGCAATATAAATTTAATCACACATTAAAGTCCGTTATGGCGCCATGGGATAAACAAAATGATTTCGCACAGTTTATTTATATATCTAGCATATATATGGAATCAACAATTAACTTTATTTATGCTTGTAAACTACAAAAATATACAAATCTGATCCCCGCGAATCTTATAAGCTTTGCATTATCTTTGCTTTGGAACTTCGCCTTAATGGAGTTGATAGTTTCGAGCATCCCCTTTTCATCTATTAATGTATTATATGCTTTGTAAAAGGATTAAAAAAGATCAGAGAAGCATTTTGATTTCTTTTATGATTAATATACAGTTTATGAAAAGATTAATGGATATCCGTGAAAATTAACGTAAATTGTGTATATAATTGATCTTATGATTTTTAAGTTGCAAAAAAATTTATCCTATACAATATTTCGTGAGGGGCATACCTTAATATTTTCGAAATTCTTATCATATTCAAAAATAAAATTTAAATTTAAAAATTACAACTGTATCTTAAGAAAAACGAAAAGAAATGTGTGAATGGATTTACGCCATAGGATTTAAAAGTAATCTTGAAATTTCAGGTTGTTGAAGTCGAAAAATTAAAGCATCTTTGTATATTAAAATATGATTAATTTTAAATATGAAGGGTCTGAAACGGCTATTTCTCAATCAAAAATCAACTTTGACCCATCTCATGAGAGAATTAGCCTGGCTTCACGATATTCACACGTCCCAATCGTTTAACGTTTTGCGTCGTGTTTGCCTTAGCGCCTGGCCCACTGCCTGATCTGTATACCCTACGCCAATTGGGGCTTATCGATTTTTGTAATGTGCCAGCCACGTTGCTGGGGGCCCGTTTTGGGGCTGAGAGCTGTTTGCTGTTTGCTGTTCGCACAGATACATAGATACAAACACACGACAACGGCAACGACACGTACAGACATATCGCAGTCGCCGTCATCACCGTCACCGTCAACGCCACCGCCACTCCTCTACCCCTTCCCCTTCCCCTTTCCCATACCCTTCTCCGTACTGCTGCCTGCTCTGCTTCTGCATTTGCCTCTGCCTATTTCACTCGTTTGCTCGTTGGCTCGCCTGCTTCGTACGTACTTTCGTTGCGGGCCTCTGCTGCTACTGGCTGTACTCTGACTGCGGCTGTGGGCTCAGCAGAGCGAGATACTCGTACTATGGCCACAGCCATACAAACAAAATGCTCGAAACTGGTCGAAATTCAGTGTGAGCTACACTCGATGAGCTTCTATGGTTTCAATGTTTAAATTAACCAGATACTCTAACAAAAACACTTTTTGGTATTCGCTTACGTAGCAATCGTATATCTGTATATACATAGGACCTATCGCCAGAAGAAATTAACTTTTTTTTAAATTTATTTTCCAATATTTCAAATCAAAATTCAATAAGTAATTTTTTTTTATGTGCGATGTGTGTTAAGAAATATAATTTACTTTTATAAAAATTACTTTAATTTATAATTTTTTTTTTCAAACATATTCGTTAAAAGCCAAGAAGGGTCTAAATATTTCTCAACTCAATATTCACTAAGAAAACTAATAATTTTCTTCCTAGGTTAAGATTATTGACTATTGGATGAGATTGGAACTATAGGTTGACTATATAAAATATATAAAATAAATAAAAATTGTTTATTATAGATAGCTTGCAAAGAGAGTTAGAAAATATTCTAAAACTAAAAACTAAAAATAAAAAAACTAAGAATGAATAAAAAATTAGTATTAAAAATGTGTTTCTAAACCATAAAAATGTTTTTCAATATATAATAAATATATATTCAAAATATTTTCAAAATATTTTTTTGAATTTCATTGCTTAGAGTCTTACCGACAGAAAATAGTCGATTTAATAAATAAATAAAAAATAAAAAAATTTAAATTTATTTTAATTTTTTATTTATTTTTATGTTAACTGGCGAAAAAAGGTCGAAAGTTGCAAATTAAAAAATATTACAGCTTACCATTGGCATAGCTATTTATATATAACTTAAAATGTAAAAAAATATTTTTAAAAATTCTTTTCAGAAATCAATATTAATTTTTGTTACATTTTTTCGAATGACATTTGAGTATTTTGTAAGTTTTATATTCCGAAGCTAAAATTCGAAAGTCAAGGTTGATTGTTTAATTTGTGTTTAATTCGTTTTCTATACAATTTTCTTTGCAACATTAACAATTTCCCCGAGAGTTCTACCATCCAAAATTTCAATTCAACTATATCAAACTGTGGAGTAAACCGCTTAACGCAGGGTAAGTCTGAGCAAACCAGCCACAATCAGCAGGCAGGCGGCCATATTCAGTGCTGTTGCTGTTGCTGGTGCTTCGTTGGCCCTCCTCGCCGCACCGCTGACTCCATACTTCCCCTGTGGCTGCTGCCTTCTGCCTTCTGCTGCTGCTGCTGCTGCTGCTGCTGCTACTGCCGTGTGTTCATATAACGAACGAACATTTTTGTTCAGCTACCCATACATTGAAAGCGGGGCCAGGCCAGATACACACGTATACCTAAATACATGTAAGTATAGTTGCGTATGTGTGTGTGTGTGTGTGCTATGGCTGTTGCCTGTGTTTTGCGCACATAGAGCGAACAGCGAACTGACGAAACGTACCGAGCGAACGAATGAACGACACACACACGCACACGTAGGCACACATATACAGGCACAGAGAGACACAGAAAGACACACACACATGCATGCAGGCATAGAGCTATAGAGCAATACAGACACATTTTCACTGCCTGCGTTTGCGTCGTACTCGTACTGGTGCTTGGTGCTTGGTGTGCTCTGCCTCTGGCTGGCTTGCTTGCTTGCTGGCTGGCTGACTGGCTGGCTGCCTGGCATTCGCATTCATTCTGTGTATTTGATATTCCACTGAAGGCAAAAGCTGTACGCTGAACGCTGTACGCTGTACGTACTACTACGCTGAACAAACCGAGACCGATACAGCGACGACTGAGAGCACAGCCAGCCAGCCAGCCAACAGTACTCTGAGTTGAGTTGACTTGAGTTTTTAGTAGAAGAAAATTTATAAAGTGAACAAAACAGAACAGAACAGCAGCCAGTGCCAGTGCCAGTACCAGTACCAGTGCCAGTACAGTACAAAATATAACCAAGAGTATCATCGTATATTGTAGAAGTGGAGGAGGTCTGCAATTAAAACGCAAATTACGCGACATTTTGATACGGGTGAGTGAAAAGTGTCTCACTATGATTGATTTCTCATTCTATTAACTATACAAATTGACCAAAATGCGCCGCCATTGCGGCCATTTATTATATAAATTTTGCAAATATAAAACTAAACGACCCAATTTCTGATTTTATGAATTTCTGATTTCCCATACATTCTCGTACATGTGTGGGCTATCAAAGGCGCCAAAGGTGGCCTGGCCTGGCCTGGTCGGGTCGGGTCTGTTCTGCTCTGCTCTGGTCTGGTAGTGCCAAAACTCAAAGACCTATCTACATTCATATTGTAGCCCCAAAGAGTTCTCTTCTGTTCTTGGTTCGGTTTTGTTCCGTTCGTTGTAGTAGTCGTTCGTCGTTCTTAATACTATTGTTGTTGGTATTGAATTTAAATTTTGAATGGCGCGCGCGTAAAATGGACGGTTATTTTTTGAAAAATTGCTGCTAAATAATCGCTTGATTACTCAATAGTGAAATTATTTATTATGACAACTAATTGATATCAGAAATAAGTGCGATCTTCATACAATATCTTTAAATTTCTTTTCGTTTTTGTTCAAATTTATTTCATGTTTGAAATGTTTTTCAAATTTATTTGTTGTGTTTTGAGTAGGACAGGGGGTTGGGTTTTGGGGGTGAGCGGTATCAGTTGTTGTACTTTTGAGCGCGTGAGTGACTGACCGTTTCGGGGTGTAGTGGGGTTGGCAAATGAGGGGCAGGTGGGCGGTATATTTGGCTACGTTCATGACATGTTAGCGTTGGATTGGGTGGGATGGTGCGAGGGGGCTAAATGAGGGGTAATAGAGATAGGGGCTGGCGGTTGGCCGGGGAGGGGAGGAAAGGGAAGGGGGAGGCGAATGACAGCGGCGCGGCCAAATGCTACTGGCATTTCGTTCGCACAAAGCTCGTTCGCTCCACGCTTTTTATATGGCTGAAGCAATAAGCAGCCAGCGTGTACAGTCGCGTCAAAAATAGTCGAACATGCGCGTGCCTACATTTTGAACAAGAGCAAAAGCAAAAGCAATAGCAAAAGAGAGCTTACACTGGGCTGAGGTATGAGCATAATTAAAGCATAGGCTCTTACACTTACACAGTGACATATTCGATTATCCAAACTAAAAATATAAATAAAAAAAAGGTGTTATTTTTATTAAAGGAAAATAAAATGAGTTAAGATGCAAAAAAAAAAAAAATATATATATATACAAAATTTTAATAATACTATTTGATAATTTATAAAAAATAATTTTTGAAAAAATAATCGGTATATCCAGTGTTCCAATTATAATCCCATATATAAATATCTTTAAGTGGAATTTTCATATTTAAAAATTTATAAGAATATCTTTAAAACATTAAATAATTATTTCAGCTTTTTAGGATCTAAATTTTATTTCAAAACTTTCCCTTGTAATACTCCCGTACGATTATACCCTACCAATATTCAGCGACTGCACTGTGCATGCGCGGTACAAATTTAATATTGTTGGCTAGTTCGATTTGTTGGTATGCGACTGTCGTGGCCACCGCAAAAACGCAAATTATTTTTCTCACACACACACGCACTGAGCAGCAGCAGTACTCAGCAGACGGCAGCTGTGCGCATGAGAATTGCCACCACTGTTCGGCCACTACATATGCCTGTGTATATGCGCCCTGTTCACCGGCCCGCCCGCTGCTGCCAACAACAACCTCGACGCTGTATGTTGGTTGGCTGGTTGGCTGCCTGGCTGGCTGTTTGACTCTCAGATACAGATACTTTTGCTGCCGCCTGCCTGTACTGCTGCGCTCACTGGGCTCTGGCGCTGGCGCTGGCGCTGGCTCTGGCTCTGCCTGTGTGTATTATATTTGATGGTCTCGCTGTTCGCTCGTTCGTTCGGTTCGCCTCTACTGCGTGTGTATATGTTTTGCCTCTGCTTCTGTTCTGCCTCTGCCTCTGTCTCTGCCTCTACCTCTGCTTCGCTTCGCCTCGACTCGTCTCGCTTTGGTTTGGTTTGGTTGGGTTTGCTTTGCTTTGCCTTTGCCTGGTACAGCTGCTTCAGTTGAATTTCAGTTCAGTTTTCTATAGACGCTCGCAGTACATTTTGTTCAGCGTTCAGCGTTCAGAGTGTTGTTCAGTGTTCAGTGTTCAGTGCCAGTGCGAAGCAAATTTCTATACCGAGCCAGGCCAACAGTGAAGTAAACGTACATATACAGATACAACTACAGCTACAGCTACAGCTACAGCTACAGCTACAGCTACAGCTATAGAGACAGAGACAGAGCCAAGCAAAGTACGTAGATATCAGAAATACGAGTATTTTTCATTAGTCGTTGGTCGTTGGTGGGCAATAATTTTTACACTGGCGTTTAGAGTTTGGCCCACGGGGTGTGCATTTACAGTGAGCGTCAAATTAGTTGTTCAACCTATTTAGAGTTTTAGTTGAATTTATTGATTAGCTGATGCTATCAGCGATTAATTTAATTTATTGCCAGCCGAAATGCTCCATTGAAATTAATGTTATTAATTTTAGCTTTTGTAGACTTTAACAATTTTCATAAATAATGAAGCGTAAATTTTCAAAGTTTATTTCAATTTGTGGTGAAATGTGCTTTAACTAAGTCAATTTATTAATAATAAAGCAATCAATATTAACTGAACTAACTTTAATTTTTAAATAGTATTTTTATTAATTTGTTTTTAAGTTCTTTAATTTAATTGGCTTGCACAATATCATTACCCACGAGTGTAGTTACATCCCAGAGGCCCCATGCCCACTGCATTCTAGTGCAATTCAGTACGTCTGCTTTGCATTAGGTTTGTTTTCGATTTCAGCCATTGTTCCGAGCCTGGTCCGTACTCAGTTAGCGGTTGTGTGTGGCGCCTGCAGTTGCCACCCACCTGTCGACGACTGTATGGAGTCTAGTTCTAAGTGATGCTGCCTTGCCTGGTCGCATTATTCAATCGGATTTGGGGGTGTACTGGAAATTGGCTTCAGTTGGATCGCAAACCTATTGAACTTAGTTGCCAAGCCAACCAGAAAAAGTTTTCTATGAACTTTTTATTGAAAAGGTGATGCATAATCATTATGCATTATTGGTCCAGGCATCAGTTGTTTTCACACACTTCAGACCGATGCATACTTGGCCTTATCACAGAGGGATGCAATTGTCGCCAAGTCTCGCCGGTTGTCGGTGGTCACGTTTCCCATCCCATTCTCCGAGTATTTTCATTTTCCCCATTTACAATTTGCCATTTTCCCATGTTTATTTTTTGCTTAAGACGCATTTTGCAGCTGCGTGCGCAAAATTGTCCGGCGGAATGAATTCTCCTGATGTAGTTAAAGTCTTTGACCGTGAAATGCGGTTTTCTAGTAGTTAACGGCCATGTAAACAGGCTCTCGTCTCTTCTAAGATCTGACCATAAAATTAATTAGATAAAATCTGTAAATTAAGGGAAGCACCAGGTGAAATAATTCTACACATCTTAACACAGCAAGCGTAAATTAATTCTTTTGAAATTTGATATTCCTGAAGTAAACAAAATTTAGGTGATCTAGATAGTACTCCCTCCTACAGGTTACCTAAATTTTGTTTATTAAAAAATGTATTAAAAGCATATTTTTGTTTTAATGTTAAAAGTTTAAAGTTAATTTAAAAATGGATCTTTTGAAGTTGGGTAAAGATTTTGGGTTTTGTAATATTTTTTACTTTTAAGTATGATAATGCATATTTACATATTTTTTTTATTCAATATAATATAGCAAATGTTCATAGTTTTAGATGCATATTTATTCAAATAAAAATAAAAATTCAAATTAACCATTTCTCAAATATGAAGTAGACATTATTATTTTGAGCTGTGAGAGAATGATTCATTTTCATATTCCATTTTTAATTTTATTATATTATCTAACTTTCACTATAAACTTGAAATATAATAAAATATATTTTTGAATAAACAAATTGAAAATTAACTTTGAACTTATATAATAAATTAATCATGTTAAATAATTTAATCATGACTTTTGAATTAGTATCATTCATTGGGTCAAAAATGATTAAATTTATAATAAAAGTTTAAAAATTGAATATAAAATAAAATGATTACAGTTAAGTGAAATTCTAAACTTTTGTGCAGCTTTTAGTTCGTTTTTGTACACTTGTATTCATCTCATTTTGGTTGAACTTCCGCGTGTTATTTAGATGTTTCGCTATATGTTTTCTTTTTTTTTTTTTCATATATTTTCATTTCATGCATTTTGCGCGCGTTTTGCTTATGCACTCGTTTCGCGAGAACTCGAAAGCAAACTAAAAATGGCGCCAAAAGTTTGACACACTACCTGCACGAAGAGAGCAAAATGAGCAGAAGAAGAGAGCCTAAAATTTTATTCTATTCTAAAGTGAACGCGTGACGCATTTACAGTTATAAAGCTCTTTTCGCGCCATTTTCGCTTCTTCTTATTTCAAACAAACTTTCCGATTTATGGCGTAATTAATTGCATTATTTCGCAGCGACCAAAATCTCTTCAAAGATCTTGCGAAGTCACCTGAAAGTGTCGCTGCCAACGTCAAAAGCTCGTTTCGTTCGCCCTTGTTATTATTGTTCGGATTGTCGAGAACTTTGCTGTTGTTGTTGTTGTTGTTGTTTTTACCGCCTGTCACTAGATGATCATCGCCTGTCAAATGAGTTATAAATTCATTCCATTCACTTGTTGTTTTGTGTTGATTTTGGCAGAGCTTTCGCTCTTCGCTCTTTCAAATTGTTTACACTCGCTTTTGTGTTAGCTAATCGCACTCGGACCGTGCTTAAATATTGATGTGTGAGTGTGTGAGTGAGTGAGTGTGTGTGTGTGGTGTGTGTGTGCGTGTGTGTGTGTGGTCTTATCAAAATTGGCTTTGAAATAAAACCGAGAATAACAAGTGAGTGAGTACACAAAACTGCAAGTATCTCCAAGTATATTTCTCATGAATTTTTTTCACTTTACCTGGGCGATTGCAGAATATGACCTTTAAAATAAAGTCAATCGATATACATATACAGCTAATATTTTTTATTCTGGCGTGTGTCAGAAATTCACAAAAATAGAAAAAGTATCCAATTGAAAAATCAGAACACAATATTAAGTGTGCTCAATATTCATGGCGCAACTGTACATGCTTACTACACTGTCAAAAAAGTCGAGTCAGACTTCTTTATGCAATTCATCCACTAGCAAAAAAGGTTGTGGCAAAGCTATAAAAAGTCACCACTGTGCGCTCTCTAACGGCAAACAACACGCACACATATGCATGCATACATACAGACGCTCATACACAGTTGCATACATAGACATATAGACACATATAACGGTTGTTCGCCCTGGCGACATCCACTGCGCAAATCCCTGTAAAAGTATCTACCCTAAAATGCTGTCACTGCGCACAAGCTCGAACTGAAAGTCGGTTACAGGCAGGCAGGCAGGCAGCCAGTCAGTTTTGCAGTCTTTGGATGGTGTTCGGGTGGTTTGTGTGGTGTTTTGGGTGGTGTTCGTTCGGGTGGTTACACTGCCGTTGCTGCAGACAACAACCACTGAGTGCTCACAGGCAGCGCTGTCGACGCTAGCAGCAGCAGCTGCTGCGTTGTTGGCATTAAAAATGCTATAAACACACACAAAACTCGCACATAGAACAGATAAGCAGAAACTGAACCGTAGTGTAATTTTATGCCTGCCTGTTTTTTTCTATACAGTAATTTTTTCTCAGCAAATTTCACATTTCATCCATTTGACTTTGACTGCTCCGATGCCAGCAGAGACGTCGCCACTGCCAACAGCGGCGCCTGCGTTGGTTTTGGCGTTGACGTTGACGTTGGCGTCGCCTGCTTTTCAATTTTAGATCAACGCTGAAATGTTGGGGCCAGCCTCATTTTGTATGCCATTTAATATCATTTGTTGTCCTTTCCTTTCCTTTCCTTTCTCTTCATTTGTTTTCTTTGTCCCCAGCCAGTTATGTATTATGCATAGCTGTGTGGGAAGTCGAGCAACGCTGCGTATGCGTAACGTCTAAAGTCTTACATACATATATAAACTCTAGTTATAAATGAGCTCTGTTCGCTTTGAATATGAATATGAATATGAATATGAATATGAATATGAATATGAATATGAACTGATATGACTAATAAAACATGGACAATCATTTTGTGCTATTATGTTAATTACAATTTGGGAAATAAACCATCCCCGTAAGGTGGCGTTTGTTGTGGAGGAGTTTCGAGTGAGTTCAGAACTCAAATAGAGTATTAAGTAAAATTCGTCTTGCAAGGAAAGGCTATCTTAAGCCGATGATTAAATATCCTTGCATGCTGTTATACTCTTTTGCATATTGCTGTTAAATTAATTTATTTGAACCGACAGTTCCTTGGCGAGTGACCCTACCTTGACATTGTTCCTATGGCAGCTATATATTATATGATTGCCCAATCTGGCCAGTTCCGTCATAAAACCTAAGACATCGACCAGTTTCGCAGATGCCTTTAGTATATATTACACATTTGGACACATAGTTATAATACCCTGTGTAAGGGTATACAAAATGATTAAAAGAAGAACTTTGCTGGTAGTCTCAGAATGCATGCAATTTTAAGTTTCAAAACTTTCTGGATATGTTACACATATTCCAATTAAAAATACTTCTTTGGGATGCACCAGAAAGTATGCAATTAAAACTTTAACAGGAATTTCCGGAGTGCAATAATGTTTTTCATTTTGTTAACATAAATTGCACCTTTAAACAGACTTTTAATATACCTATATAAAAAATTGTTGCTTGAGAGTAAAGTAAAGTATTTGATTATTAATCCTCAAACGCAACATTTGGTAGGCGAAGCTTTGACTTTGTGAACTTGGCCAGATTAGAGCGACCTTTGATATATACCAAAAATTAAAGTCCTTCACTACGCACACGCATAACTACCTAAACTAACTGCCTAGATACCTACAAACATACATATAGCTCCAGCTATCAATTTCTGACATCTCCTCGAAGCAAAGCGCACACACACACATTCCCGGTCAGGGAAAATGGGTTTCGCTTTCGATTTTGGAGGCGGTATATACCTAACTGCCACCCAACTCTCTCGTATGCAGGAGCAGATATATATACCCTATAAATGTGCGTATATATAGCTAACATGTGTCGTGCTTGCCAGAGCAATCCTTTGGTGTTATTTCGCACTCATTCCACTCCAGAAGCGGGCAACGCGTAAGCCATGAAGCTGCCACCGCTGTTCCCTGTTGCTAGTCTTACTGGTGTTGCTGTTGCTTTGTGCATCACGTGTTGCCGCCTCATGTGGCGACATTGACAACATCATTGCGCGCGTGTGTGTGTGTGTGTGTGTGTGTGTGTGTGTGTGTGCGTAGATTGTGGGGGCTTCCTCTGGGTGAAACAGTTGCTGCACATGGCGCGTGAGAAACTAGCAACAATTTTGCCGCCATTTCTCGTAGCACAGACAACTAACACCCAACACCCAACACACACTGGTTCGTTTTTGCTGCGTTCTTGCCGTTGTTGCATCCTGTTAATACGCGCCAGTTGACCAGTGCCTGGCATTTGTCTGGGTGATTGATGTGATTGCAGCCTTGCCACCTGCCACCAACTGAGCTTGTGCTGCTTCTTGATTTATTGTTGTATGCCTCCTCCGTGTAAGTCAGTCGTCAGTTTTGTGGTTTGTTAACCCAATTGCTACAGAATCGCAATCATCGTCATCGCCATCGTCATCCTCATCGTGGTGCTCGCTCGTTGTCGCTGTCTCGTGCTTGTTGCGCTGTTTGTCAGTTTCCTCTGTATTTGGGTCAAGTGCATGGAGGCGATTGTCTGATGCCCCCTGCTCATGATGATCATGATGATGATGATGATGATGATGATGACGATGCGTTCACACAAAGGCAGCGATATTTGCATAACGCATACGTTGCCTTAGGTGTCTACACGTCATTTATCAAGAAATAGATGCCTTGGTTGTCTGCTTGCTGCATTTGTGTGTGAATGTTTTGATTTTACTCATATTTAAAAGAAGATTTAAATTTAAATTTATGTTTCAAAAATATACTAAAATAAAAACAAAGTCGTAGGAAGAGGCCAACTTCGGCACGACGACGATTACATACTCTTACAGACCGTAAAAATTGATGTATGCATTCATTTTGATCGACTGCTCATGTGACAGCTTTGTATACTAATTATTTTTTATATACGTTTAGAAATATCTGATTCCATATCCATTTGGACTGATTGTTTCTGTGCCAATTGTCTGATCCTAACAGTTCTTAGTATTTAATTTTCAACAAGATTTCTTGAGAAACAACCAAGTTTTCCATATAACAATTTTTAATCTCTTGAAATATTAGACAAAAACAAAAATGACCACTTTTCAAATTTACAAATTAACTAAGCCACCTCACTTTAATTAGGGCTATTTTATACACGTTAATATTGAACATTTTTCAATTCAATTGTGGCTCCTGTATATTGAAACTGTTTTCCATAAGCTTATAAGTTTTTCGGAGAGAAACTCCTGCGGTTACGTCTGGTATTCACCAGGAAGGCTCTGTGGTGGTACAGCCAGCAAAGTGGGAGTTTAATTTTACTGCTTGTCAAAATTTGATAAACAGTTTTAGTTGAGACAAACAATGATTCGTATTAACTAAAAATATGTTTGATACATTTGTGTCCTTTTTACTCAACACATTATGTATGGAGGTATATACTGTATATATGTGTTTTTATATATGTATATAAAATCATCTCTCTGTGTGGGTATTCAGTTATGTAGTAGAAATTAAAGTGCATTGCCCTGATTTCACTTATGTACAGGTGCTTAATGCACATATGTAAAGGTATACTCAATGGATTGGTCATTGTCAAATAATGCCTCATACTGCTGCATAATTGAGCAGCTTATGTAAGAGTATATATAACAGTCCTTGCACATATAAATAATCCTGCTTATGTGCATACAAAAAAGGATATGTGCTGCATGTGTGTGTGTGTATAAGTATATGGACTGCATCGATGTTCAATGTGAGTGTGGGTGTGTGTGGGTGAGTGTGTACAGTCGCCTTCACTTGCAATATGCACGAATATTTAATTAACGTTTATATATATATATATGTATTTCGCGGTGGAATTATTGAATATTTTATGGGCTTTAAGGCAGATATGTCTGATTACTGATATTATTGTGGATAGAAGAAATGCATAAGCCAAATGAGGCATATCAAAGGGAATATTATACATTTCATGTTTGGCCCTTCATATTTGACTAACTGACACAAATTCAAGGGATTCCTGCATTTAATTCCCATATTTACAGTTCATTAATTAAATTGATTAATTGTGAGAATTGACTGGCCTACTATGCATTATTTCCCTGACAGTTTTCTATGTGTAGCACTACGAATAATTTGTGACTATTGAAATAGACTCATTTTTGTCTAGCAGTTAGAAAAAGCCCTTTTTTCTCTTACTTGTAAGTTTTATCAATAATATATATATTCTGTGTTCAGTGGGAGATGCCTCAATAAAGATTTTCCCAAGGATTTTCACTGCATACTTTTAGGCTTCCATATCTCTCAACCTGCGCGCATTCCATTAACAATTCTCCCGTATTTTTTCTTGCAGATAATAAAACTCCGTGTGAGCTTACTTAATCTTTTTGAACCACCGCAAATCTACAAATATTAAAGAAAACATGAGTGGTGAGCGCCCGAAGCGTCCTCTGTCAGCGTATATGCTATGGCTGAATGAGACACGTGAATCCATCAAAAAGGAAAATCCCGGCAGCAAGGTCACAGATATTGCCAAGAGGGGCGGTGAGCTGTGGCGTGGATTGAAAGACAAAACCGTAAGTATTTGAACGTACGGCAATATAAAATATAAATGCTAATATTTATTGTAAATTTGCAAATATTAGGAATGGGAACAGAAAGCCATTAAAATGAAGGAGGAGTACAATAAGGCAGTTAAGGAGTACGAGGCAAATGGTGGCACCGATTCCGGTGCGCCCAAGAAGCGAAAGAAGATCGCCGCAAAGCCTGCCAAGAAGGCTAAGAAGAAAGAGTCATCTGAGGAAGATGAGGAGGATGAGAGCGAGTAATTATCTAAAGTAAATGCGATGGCAACTTTCGCATCAGTTTTAAAATACATTTTACTAATGTAATTTTTTAAGTGACATAAAACAAATGAAAAAATCTAAGAGAAAATACAACAAAAAACAAAAAACAAAAAAATGTAAACCCTAAACCTTCAAATATGCACTAAACACACAACCAACAACCAACAACCATAATTTAAGTTACAACATAATTTCCAGTCAAACACAACAAAAACAAAACAAAAAAAATATGAAAAAGAATAGATAAAAAACAACAAAAAACTAGCAACTGTTTCTTAATAGGTTTGTACGTATGTATTGTATGTATGTATCTACTCTGTCATTCTATCGCTTTCTTAGACTATTCCTCATTCGCCAAGTCGAGTTGGTAGCTCTCTCGACACTTGGATCCACATTTCAGCATCAGCATCAGAATCTGCATCAGCGTCAGAATCAGCATCAATAATGATGAGGTTATTATTAATCTTGTTCTCTTTTCGCGGCATCTAATGTAAATGTTTATGCATAGCGTTCCACAGTTTATAGGAAAAAATAGGACATACTCTATAAAATTCGAAAGGAGTTCTTAGAGGTGCGTCCAGTGATTCCTTAATTCGTCCTTTTAGTAGGCGTTCTCACGTTAATAACATACAAATTATAAAAATTAAATCAACAATCCAACAAGTTATGTATACATTTTAATATATATATACATAAATATATATATATATATATATATCTGTATGTATATATACATAATTTAAATGAAATACAAAAACAAAACAAACAAATATTACAAATATGTAATTGTAAATGTAGTAGAGCTGAACGGAATATTATTTAAAAATATATAAATAAAAGAAAATTGAAAAACTTTCGCAAAATGAGTTTTAATAAGTTTTAAGAGTCCATTTTTCTCTGTATAAAATGTGTGAAGAGTATAAGGTTTGTAGTAATTTATATAATATAGGCAGAAGGTAAAGTATCGAATGAATATATTTAGGTATACTATCAGGATGGAGTCGACTTAGCCATGTCCACCTGCTTGTCTGCCGCATCTGTAGAGTCACCAAATTTGGTCTGAAGATATCTGTATTTAGGTGAACTTAGATAGTGACAAAAAGTTAAAACAGGCTAAAAATGGCAAAACGATAATATAAATGATAACCACTTTTAACTGGCTCTTTCAATCAAATATATATTAAAATTGTATTTCGATGTTGGATAACATTTTTGAAATCTGTGAAAATCATTCAGTTTCCCGCTTATTGTGTGACCTTGGGGAAGGAAAAAAAACATATCTATTTTAGATCTTAATGTAGCGCTGTAAAACTGATTTTCAAACTAATCAGGTAAAAGCCCCTTATTCTCCTATTTATAATAATTTTTAAAAATGAATTTCAAGCTAATCTGATAAAAAACCGAATAGGTTCTTGTAAAAGTGTGGTGCGTTGGGTAATCAGTTAATCAAGAAGAAAAGAGTTATATTTAGAGCAAGGAACGAAACTGAACTATATTTCTGTTCCGGTTCCAGTTCTCGTACCTATCGAAACTATTGTTCCGGCCATAGTTCTTTATTGGTTCAGTCTTTATTGCCTTTATGGTCCTTATTGCATTCAAAACAAAATGAGAGATATTCGAGTATATTTAAGATTTTTCAATAACTCTGAATAGGAACGAAATGACAGGTGAACAAAGAAGTTGAGGCGTTTTTAACCTACTTCGGTTTCTTATACTCTTGCAGAGGGTATTATAACTTTGTCACGAAATGTGTAATACATTGAAGCAGCCATCTCTGACCCCATAAGGTATATATATTATTGATCAGGACGACGAGACGGATTGATATAGCAATGTCCGTCTGTCCTTCTGTTTATATGCACACTTGTCTCTCAGTTTTGGGGCTAGGCGAATGAAATTTGGTGTGAAGCCTTCTTTCTGCTGCAGGCAGCACATATGTCGGAACCGGCCAGATCGGACAACTATATCTCCCATAGGAGCAATCGGTTCAAAAGTTATTGTATGGAAAACTTTTTTGATTTTTAACGTATGTTGATTAAATTTACAAGTAATATGGAAAGATCGGATTACTATATCATATAACTCTGCAAGGGTATGTAATCTTCGGCTAGTTTTTTACAGAGCATTAATGTAATTATGTATATACGATCTGTCGATCAGTGACAATTATTAAATTTTAAGGGTTTAATTTGGCATCGAGTTTCTTTCCTTATATAAAAATCTTCTCAGATGGAGCGGGTGTTCCATTCATTTAATCGTTAACACAAAGGTAGACCAGGTTCGGATATTCTGTGTAGTCGCTTATTTGGAGTGTTGTCTAGTAGGGAGGTCGCAAGAATCCAGTGGTTTTTGACTTAATTATTGACCCCAATACTTCAATATTTTACGTGTGATTCTGTTTTAATGATATATTTGTGCTCTAGAGTCAATACGGACTACTTTGTTTTCAAACGTTTCTTTTAGTCTTTTGTTACTGTGAGAAACTGTTCCCCTTAGTCCCACAAGTCCATATTGGTTTTACAATTGTTTTGGATGTCAGGAGCTTCGAACGGATAAGTAGTTTGGATCTGCAGCAAGTAGTAAACTTTCAGATTAACTTTAGCCTTTCCTTTTCCGTTTCCTTAGCAAATGGTATTCTACCCAAGGTCGTGCCAAGGTCGTACGAAGCTTTGTGGACTTCTTTATAGACAACAGAATATCCGAACGGGGATCTCAAATGTAAGTCTGCTTAATAGTCTTATTAATAATGATAATCATGCAATTGAAGAAAAGCTAGTAAGGAAAGATTATTTTCTAATGCGGCTATATGATGTATTCTATTCAACTAGTTCAAAAATGAACAGGCTAGAGGCTAGAGGCCAGACTGACAGCTGGTCAGGCATACAGAAGAGCTTGGCTATATCCGTCTAACCGCCTTGATCAATAATAATATAAATACTTTGCGGGTTGATGTTATCTTTCAATTACCTCTCAATGCATTACATATTTCATGACATAGTTATAACTCCCTCTAAAAGGATATAAAAAAGTATAAGGCATAGTATATTATTATTATTGAAAGTAAGCAAAACTTTAATTTATTTTTTATCAAATGACCTATTAAATTTAAAATACAAATCTTTACTGCAAAGCAGGGCAAAGCTTTTCTTCTCAAAGCTCTGCAAGCGCATTACATGAGCTTTCCATTAACAGTGAACACCTATTTAACAGGCATTGATAACAGTCGTTCATTATTTAAACGGTTTGTAATTAAATAGATATAAGAATAATATTTCTGTAAATGGCATATATTATTTATTTATTACTAGATAAATAACGAAAAATCTTCATTTTAAGAAAAGGTATGAGTCAATGCTTAAATTTTCGTGTCTGTAATATAAAGTTTTGTACCACGGTTTCGGCGCTTGCGCATCCTTTTGCCGAACTAAGTCAGCTGTTGGCTTTATCGCTTGTCCAGTTGCTTATCAACGGTTAGTTAGTTGCTCGTCTGCTGGCTGAAAAGGAGGTGAGTGAAGAATCGTTCTAGTCTTCAGTCCAGGAGATTGCGTAGTTTTC
The DNA here is from genome assembly GCA_018150835.1 of Drosophila repletoides. Taxonomy (NCBI): domain Eukaryota; kingdom Metazoa; phylum Arthropoda; class Insecta; order Diptera; family Drosophilidae; genus Drosophila; species Drosophila repletoides. Next base: position 23,878,074 of record JAECWQ010000089.1, on the reverse strand, counting down.
AAGTGCAAGTTTCAAATGCAGCAGACAAACGATAAAATCGAAAGGATGTCTTAATTATACTTTTGAATATTGTTAACTGAAAATATTATTCGAAAAAGGCACAAACTTAGGCGCACACCTGTTGAAGTTTGCTATTCAATACACACATAAATGAATTTCAGGGGAGTCCAAACTGCAGCAGGTCCGGGAAAAATCAATAATATATAAAACATATGGCTGCGAATGGCGAAGGGCAGCTGATAACAGATACTCGTGGAATTGACACGGCGTAATAGCATTGTGCATTAATCATACGCCGCGTGTGCCACGCAACAATTTTACTTTAATTACAGACAAATGGCGAACTAGCCGCACGACCCTGAACTTTGAACTGGCAGTGAACTTGCACGAAAATCAACAACAACAAAAACAACAGCAAAATGGCTAGCACGGGCCGCTTTCGTAAGGTAAATGAAAGAACAAAGAAAATAATGGCTATCTTCGGTCCACCGAAGTCGGTATAAACTTTTGTAGTTAATACGAAGTTTGCGGTAGATTTTTTCTTTTATTAAATATTATTCGTAGGTCTATTTTGGGACTAAATATTTAAAAAAAAAATAGTTAGAAATGTCTATCTTCGGCGCTCTAAAGAGTCATTATAGGCAGAACTTGGCATTTTAAAATAGTTGTTCAATGCATTTATTTTCACTGATATTTTATGACGAACAATAGTTTTTAAAAAAAAACTTTTGAACTGATTATTCCTTTCTATGACAATTAAATGATATGTAAATCCAACTCGGCTAGTTTCGAGATACATACAGACGGAGAGACGTACAGACGGACATGGATGGAATATATAAATAATTTTGTCGGGTCGAAAGAGACCTCAATGCTTTACATATTTCGAGTCAAAATTATGATACCCTCAGATGGATTTAAAAATAATAAGAAAAAAGAAAGACTTAAGGACCAAAGTTCCCATTAAGTGGACATAAAAGGATACAGTTTATTCATCTCTAGAAACATCTAGAAAGTATCTTAAACTAAAATGTTTTGATGAATCAAATCAGATAATGTTGTGAATATAAAAAGGTACTCAAATTGAAATCAATTCTTACTTTCGCTCAAAAGAATGCATTCAAAATGTGATAATGCATTGACTACTAATAATGGAAATAATTATAGTATAGGCCTCTGCTTTAAATGACAATTTTGTTCCAATTGGTCAGTTGACCAGTTGTTGAATGGCTAACTTAATCTATTTATATCTAAATACTTGACCTTTGGGTCTTATTCAAGATACCCTCTGTTGACTCCAATTGGGAGGTTAGTTGAATGTCCTTCGGTGGCCAAAAAGAGCGACACGCGAAAACCTGATGACTGATACGCCTAGTGTAGTTGATGTCTGGTGCCTGATAGATGGGGCGCTGGTCCGCTGGTGCGCTACTCGGTTAAATCGATTGAGAGTGATTGTGCGGGTGTCCCAGGGCAATTAGCATGCAAGGCACAGTTGTATATTTTTATATTTGTTTTTTTGCTCGCTTGTTTTTATTGGATTTGCGTGCTGGCCGGCAGCAGTTTGCCTTGCCCGAGGGGCCAGTAGAACCCGTCCAAGCAATTGACTAAAGTTTGTCACATTCACAGTTGAGCCAGCGCAGCGTGGAGCTCGATACGGAGGCAAGTGCAGCATTGTTGAAGTCATCACCAAATATACTGGAGAATTTCGCATACGACGAGATTCAGATACAGGCAAAGGCGCATACCCAATTAAGTCGCATGGCTAGTACGCCAAGGGAGGTCAATAGGCCGCCTTCGCCGCGTTTTTGTGAAACGCTGGAGCGGCACGCGTTTATGACGAATGTAATTAATACGCGGCCGGAGCCACAGCGACGCTACTCGACGCCGGGGGAGAAGGAGGCAAATGTGCGTCGTAGCCTGGAGGAGATCTCCAAAGATATTCAGGAGATTGAGCAATTTGTGAGCGCGACGGAGCAGCTGTTGCAACGCGAAAAGGAACAGGAGCGTCAGACAGAGCAAATGTCCAGCAGCCAGCGAAAACGTGACAAGGAGAACAAAACACCCAGTCCACCCAAGCGGATTAGCTATAAAATTAATGCTTATAAGGCACCACAGCGCCGCCAACGACCACATAGTCCACGTTTCTATCACTCCCGTTTGTATTTTCGCAATGGGCGCATTGGTTGCGTGGATGCGGAGCGCTCTGGGCAGGCCAGCAATATTGAGAGCACCCATGCCCTTGTCAAGCACATACTAAAACATGAAAAGCCGCTGGTCAGTCCGGACAGTGTGAGGCGTGTGTTGCAGCCACAATATGTTGAGTTAACCCCTCTGCCAGGTGCAGTGCCCGAGCCCGAGGTGGATCCAGTAGTGGCACAGCGAGCAGCAGAATTGCGTAGTGCTACGGGTCAGGTGCTGTTAGACGCAATTCCTACACAGCCCGAAGCAGATCAATGTGACAACAACTCACAGCCCATGGAGGATGAGGACGAACAGGATGTGCAGATCTGCTACAACGAATCCCCAGAGCAGCAGAATAATGATCGCAATATGCGCACCACACGTTCCTCCTCGCTCAATGAAAGCGAAATTGTGGCAGTGGTAGAGGCCGATACAAATATCCACTCGGAACAACAGCGTCCTAGTAGTACTGGTAGCCTGGACTCACAGGGTCAACAGTTCTTACGGGATCAGGTGCGTCACTTGGTGCGACGATTTACGGCTCGAGCCAACAAGGTTAAGTCACGTATCGAGCTGCCACCGACGCCCTCGTCGAGTAATGCCAGTTCTCCCACTCCACCACCAAACCAGGGCACATTGCATGCCAGTACCAAGAGTTTGCATCCTTCGCCGGAGCATAAGGTGCGTCTAGTGCCCGCCGGACAGTCGCCGCACCGCGGACGGCTCTTTGAGGCAGACACGCCGCGTTCCAATGTCTGGCTGTGCTCGAGTCTGTGTGGCGCCAACAATGATGAGCGAACTCTGGATCCTCAGGGCAAGATCTACATCTCTTGGCTATGTGTGGTATCACTTTCCTTCTTGTATAACGCTTGGGTCATTCCACTGCGAGCTTCGTTTCCATTTCAAACCAAGGAGAATACAAATATTTGGCTCGCCTGTGATTTCTGTGCGGATATCATTTATCTCTTGGATGTGGTCTTCTTCAAGCATCGTGTCATGTATCTCTTTGAGGGTTTCTGGGTGAAGAATAAAAATCTAACCCGAAAAAACTACATGAGAAAACTTCAGTTTAAGGTGAGAATCGAAGAAATCTCCTCTTTTTTTACATAGAAAATGTTGTCCTAAGACAACTCTCTGTCTCTGATTCTTCGCACACATCGTTGATCTCTTTTCCAATTTTATATTATACCAAATAATCCGTATTCCAGTTGGATCTTCTGGCTTTGCTACCCCTGGAGCTATTCTATCTAAAGTATGGCACTGGTGCGGTCTGGTTACGTTTTCCACGTTTCTTCAAGATACAAAGCTTTTGGGAAGTATTCCGCCTATTGGATCGAGTGATATCTTCGCCACATTTTGTAAGTTGTCTAATATCTTCTAGCTATTAAAACTAACTTAATGCTGATACTGATTTCTACAGGTTCGTGTGGCTAAAACGCTCACATATATGCTCTATATGATTCACATTACGGCCGCCCTATATTACGCCTATAGTGACTATCAGGGATTAGGCCAGAACCGTTGGGTTTTCAGCGGCAAGGGTCATCCATATGTGAGATGTTTCGCATTTGCCACCAAGACGGCGACTTCGATTGGCAAGAATCCGAAGCCGGAACGACAGGGTGAATATGTTTTCATGACTGTCGCCTGGTTGATGGGGGTCTTTGTGTTTGCCCTGCTCATTGGTCAGATAAGGGACATAATATCTACTGCTACAAGGAATAGGCACGAGTATCGCCAGCTCGAGGATGAAACGCTTGAGTACATGAGGCGATTGAATCTTTCCCAGGAGGTACAGTCACGGGTTAAGATGTGGTTTCAGTTCACATGGGAGCAGCAACGCACATTGGGTCAGTTTCAGCTTTCAACTTTAATTATTTCTATAAAATAATTCTTATTTGCGTTGTTGATAAATTTAGATGAATCTAACATTTTGGATGCACTGCCCATAAATCTGAAGACGGACATAGCCATCTCAGTGCATATTCAAACCTTGTCTAAGGTTCAGCTATTTGCTGACTGTGAGGAGGCTTTGTTAAGGGATCTGGTGCTGAAGCTACGTGCCGTGACTTTTCTTCCAGGAGATTTTGTGTGCCGCAAGGGCGAAGTAGGTCGGGAAATGTATATTGTGAAATTGGGCCAGGTGCAGGTGATGGGCGGACCTGGAAGCGATGTTGTTTTGGCCACACTTACTGAGGGTTCGGTTTTTGGAGAGATTAGTCTGTTGGGCATCAATGGGGCTGACCGCCGTACTGCTGATGTACGCTCCAAGGGCTACTCCAATCTTTTCGTACTTTCAAAATCGGATCTCAATGAGGTTATTGCCTACTATCCAAATGCCCAGGCAATTCTAAAGAAACGCGCTCGTCAGCTTATGCGCAAGAATGCAGCCCGGGAACGAGAAGAAGAGGAACGTGAACGTGCCCGTAGCGCTTTACAAGCTGATGTTGTTATTGGAAATCCTAAGACGCCTGAGACACCACCCAAGCTACTGCAAACTGTTATCCAGGCGATGCCCTATGAATCACCCGCCGTCGTGCTTATTACCCGTGGCTCCAAGCGTGTGCGCCGTAAGCGACAGTCGCTACAGATGGAGACAATTGTGGAGCCGACCTTGGATGTGGCGGGAGGACCTGAGGTAGCCCAACAGGCTGGCAATAAAGATCGGGAAAGTCTTGTAATGAAACCCGGTCGGGGGTCTCCCGACTTGTTATCGTCCATTCAGCAGGAGCTCAAGTCTAAGCACAAGTTCATCAATCTGACCGATTCGGAAAAGGCATTGATAATCACACAATCGGCTAACAATTCGATGGAGTGTGTGCAAGACGATATTTAGTAATGAAAATTATATAAGTGCTATATACTTGTATTAGGTCTGCGATATATATAAATATATATATATATGTGTTTGTATGCTTTATGAACCCAAATTGTCTAACAATATGCTATATGTACTATTAAAAATGTAGCTTATAAACAACACTAACTGCAACTGTAACTTTATATTATAACAGACTACGACGACAGAAATCAGAAACTTATTTATGATTTATGTGACTTTTAATACAATAACAACAAAGTTAATATTTTCTTGTTTATGTTTTATTTTACATTGTATTCAGTTCATTTCTAAATGTTAGAAACCATCCCTAGATATACTGAACGACTCTCTATTCTTGTATTAACTTGTAGTGCTTGTCAGCATCGTCCTTATCCAGCTTAATCGAATATTGGCCAATCAGGGAGCCCTCGACATCAGCCTGTCCCTCTGGATTGAATACTGGACCGTTTCCGATTTCCTGCATGTCCTCCTTGACGACGCGATAACCATTCTCATCAGCCTCATAGTGGACAGTGCGTCTGACGAAGCCATCGCTATAGCTGTAAGAGCCCTTAACTTTTCCATTTTCGCGCGACTCTTCTCGGCGGATGCCTGCATCATTTATTTGATCATTGATGTTACTGTTGAATGCGTATTGGGCACTTTCATTCTGCTCTTTTTCTATTCTTCTTTTCTCCTCTGCATCATACTCATCGTCAATCTGTGAGAGAAATGGGAAAAGGGGTTTCAATTAGAAGGTCGGGTTCTTTTAAAAATAGGGATTTCCCCTATCCCTCCAAGGTATAAGTGAAGTCATTTCAGTTCTAATGAATTCCTATCTATGGACAGGTGTCAATCTTAACTACAATTATTACTTTGTAAGTACCGTAGTTAGTGTTATCGACTTTCTGAATATAACTCTGACTGGCTCTCAATGAGTCACTCTCAGTTTCAATAGACCTCCCAGTGAGGGTCTCTCGAACGGAGGTTGCAAAAACAAGTTGTCGTTTTTCGCATTTTTCACGTTGATTTTTGTTTCATTTCATTTTTCAATTTGTCTTATGTCGTTGAGGGCAAAGCGCTTAAATGCATGAGCGGAAATGCTAATTGAGAGGTATGTCGAAGCTGTTGAGTTCAGATCGGTTCGAGAAGACCACAGAATGAGCTACACTTTTTATGATTACTTTGCCTATGATATAATATTTATTTTTGAGTCAATTAAATTAATTAAAAAAGGGTTAAGCAGTTTTTGAAGAAGGACCTTGAAGGTTCCTTAGCGGAAATGCTAATTGAGAGATATGTCGAAGCTGTTGAGTTCAGATGGGCTTGAGTGGACTACTTTGCGTATGATATTATTTTGCTTATGGGGTCAATAAAAATAGGGTTAAGCATGTTTCGAAGAAGGTTAATATAATATTAACCTTAATATATATTTAATTTACGCTTTTCAACTTAAGCTCATTAGTCTTCAGACTTGAAGTAGACTATTACATGTAAATTTCAATGAACTCTGAGGTTAATATTATTATCCTGGCTAAAATAGGTTAGGGTTTTTTGTTATTATTTAGTTATAGGAAAATCGAGAGAAAGCTTTCGTACTTTATGATAACTATTCGTTAAAACTTTCAACTGGAAATAAGGATGCTGCCCTTTTAGACTGAGAATCCTTAAGAGTCTCGAAATGAAAGCAGTAAAGTTTGTTAATAAGTTTTCTACTTCCATAGAATCTTAGCCTTGTAGCGTTCTGCCAGAATGTCTATAGTCGCATCTATCTGGCTATATGTAAATATAAATTTAAATTGATAAGTGTCGTTGCCTTTGTTTTGGTTGTGTTGTGTTTTGTTTTGTGTTGTGTTTAATCACGCGACAAAGCGAGAAAAGCGACGACAACCTGAAACTGGTTCGAAATAGTAGGCGGGTCGGACGGACTACCCTGGGCAACAGTATAAAGCTGAACCGGCGCCAGTTGCTGCTGACTTAAGCAACGAGGCGGACGTTCATCTAAACTACGAAGAAAATGGGTATGTACAGTTAGTTATATATATATATATCTATATATATATATATATAATGGCAGGCTATGAGATTCATAGTTCACACAAACTCTCTCTGTATGACACAGCAAAGTCTGGTTATTTGCTGCTTTTGCTGCTGATTGGCGCCTATTTGGCTGTAACACTGGCGGCGGGCGGTAAGTCATGGCCATAACGAACTGACCAGTTTTGAACCAGGTTTAATGCCCTTGCAGACTGCCCCTCATACACCAAGGTGACCAATTGTACGCCCAAATGCTTGCATGACAGCGATTGCAGCGCCATCGGTGGAAAATGTTGCTCGAATTTGTGCAACGGGCTCAGCTGTGCCTCATCCAATGTGCTGGGAAATTCGGGCGGCGATAAGTCGCCCTTTGGCAGCAAAAACTGTGAGTAGGGTGGGCGTATTAACATTTCTATAGCTTTAACTGTGACTCTGTAACTCTTCCAGCTGGATCCTCGGGCAGCTATTGTGGCAATGTTAAGTGTGGCAGCTTCGAGAAGTGCGAAACAGATCGCAGCACCAAGCGACCCAAGTGCGTGCGATCCTAAACTCTGGATCTGAATACCCTTCAATTGTGGCATATCAATCGGTTTAAATAGATCTTCCAATTGCATGTTTTGTGTATTTTATTTCATTATTTTCTTTTTTCACTCACGGGTGCGGCTAAGACAGCGCTGACCAGTAGGCTGGCAATCAACACGAATTTAAACATTATTTTTTCTTTGTATTTTGTTGTGGATGAGTTGTTGCTGGACGCTTTTACACGAGCTCTGCACGCTGCAAGTAGACTTTGTACTATGGCTTGTTGACTGCCACTTTCAGTTGCTTTTATAACACACTTGAAGACACACACACACACCGCACAACGCACACACATCAAACACACATGGCAAACGCAGCAGCGACGCCGGCGCACTCAACGCTTCATTTTGGGTTTTCGGATCTGGCTTTTTGGTTATGGGATATGTATTGCTGTTGCTGCTGCTATTTTTTTGTTGTTGGTTGTTGCCTCTGCATTTTAGATGCGATCTTGAGCTTATTTTCATACCCCGTAGCCAAGCAACAGCTAAAAAGGGTATACCAAGTTAGTGGAAAACGTATGTAACGGATAGACGTTTCCCCAGATTTGGCCAGCTGTATGGAAGCGTCAAGAAACTTTACTGTAAATCGATACCAACTAATAACGGACATTGCTTTCTAGCTATCCCTTGACTTGGCTGAAGAGTATTTTCTAGTCGTGCATGCTCCAGTTGTGAATTCTCACTTGTTTGTATTTCAAATTTGTTCATTTTGCAATCGGAGCGTCTGCAATTTGTCGTCGTGCAGATGAGTCCGAGCCCGAAATAGAGTCCGACTCCGAGTCCGAGTCTGAGTCCGAGCCCTTGCAGCTGTCAGAAGATTGAAGATTACATTGCATAATCGTGGCTCAAGGTCAGTTGGCCAGTTCAGTTCAGTTCAGTGGAGTTTTGTAGACCAAGAGGCCCGAACCAGTTTCAGCTGCTCTGCTCCCTTAAGTGCTGGAACATTGCCCGCTTTTTTTTCAGTTTCTTTCTTTAAGTTGGACTTTAATTTTATTGTTTATTTTGTATTTTTTTTTTTTTTGGTCATCTTATGTAATTTATGTGAAGTTTTTGTGCAAATTGAAAGCTTCGATTGTGTGCGTCTCATGTATTTCTTTTCTTTCTGTTGCTTTACGAGTATATTTCTTTTTTTTTTCTTATGCGCTTACGAGGAAGTAAGCGGAGCATTACGTTGACTGTGGGGCACCCTTTTGAAAATGCGACGCCATAACAACTCAACAACAACTAAGGCTAAGACCGAAAGGGGGGAGGGGGGCGAACCTGGTTGTAGATTCGGGCAATGCAATTTTTTTTTAAGTGCCTGCCACGCACAGTGAGCCGAACAAGTTTTGGCCAACAGCAAAGAGCGAAGAGCGAACAGCTGAAGATGGTTTCGGTCTCCAAAAAGGTATTTACATTTAAAGTGGTTTTGACAGGGTCGAGTTCTGGTTCTGCGACATAGTCGAAAAACAGAAACAAGAAAACCAACTTTAGAGAGGAACAGAGATTTGATATGACGAAATGTGTACATTATCGTAAGAAATAAGACGTTTTGAAAGAAGTTCTTTGAATTCTTACATTCATTTTGGAAAGGATGGACCCAATAAAGTATTTATATTACGGATTAGGACAATAAGAAGAGTGTCTCTTTCATATAGTCACTCAGCTTTTGGGCTTGCTGAATAAAAGGGGGAAAGCGACCTTTCTTTATTATATTGAACTGGTCGGATCGGATCAGTATAATCATACCCATACCAGGGGAAAATCGGCTTCACCTTTATATACATAAATCTTCATGCAACTTATTTATTTTGAATATTTCTACTCCCAAATATAATTCAAAAAGAAAGTAACAGTATTTGACACCCAAATAAATGTTTGAGGCTAAAACGTGACACTGCTGCTCCCTAGAATATTCTTAATTATTTTCATTTAATTACAAGTATTGACTTGCGTTTAATATGCTGGACATGTTTCCATATTATTGTTTGGGTTTGGACAGGGCTTAAATGGGGTTTGTTCCACTGTTTCTGGTACTCGTACATCCGCTCGTTCCACTTTCGTTTCGCGACTCTTTTTCCATTCACTTGGCTTTCCATGGGTTGCTGCTGGCGTTGGTGGGCTCAAATAGTAAAGGTTTTTTTTTAGCTTGTTTTTTATTTAGCTTGTTTTTTTTTATTTTCCCAAATGCTTACCGCATTTGCAATGGAGCATGAGTCTTCATATGTAACTAATAGTTTAGAGAGAAGAGTTTAGTAATTTTCAGTTTATCTATTTTTTTCTGCTGTTTTGTTTTTCTTTTCAGTTTTGATGCCGCTGCACTGGCATAAATTCCCTCTGATATCGAGGCGTCTCGAAGAAAACGAAATAACGAAAGACAAAAAACCCATAAAGACAATTGTTGCTTTAGTTGTTATTGTTGTTGTTGCTGTTGCTGAAATCAATATAAAGCTTCCAAGGTGAGAGACCGCGCCAAGTTGTCGTACACGCAACGCCCCACACCATCCAACGTCATCATCGCCATCATCGCCATCAGCAGCCTCATCATCCTCATAGTCATCATTAAAATTTCAGTTGGCGTTTTTACTGATAATTTTATAATTATAATTTTTGGCTCAATGATGGCCAATATAACGGCCAACGAGTGAGTTCAGAGCTTTGATTGATTACATTTGCCTCTTCTCCTCTACCCTTCCCCTCACAATACACACACACACACACACACACAGACACACAGACACACACACACTCACCCTCACACAGCCCGGCTAAATTTATGGCTCTATTTTGAAGCTGCCTTCACAAATTAGCACGCTAATTTACATATAGCCGCATACTCGTATGTTGGGCGCATCTGCAGCTGTCTGCCGAGGGCGAAGGCGAGGGCTGGTGCGGGGGCTTTGGGACTCAACCTGGGATTCGCTTCCAAGTCTTGGGTGTTACATTGACAAATTGTTTGGCTCGCTCTTTTATCGCTGTTTTTATTCAAATTTCATGTTTTTTATACCCTTGCACAGGGTATTATAACTAAGCCATCTCTTGGCCTATAAAGAGTATATATTATTCATCTGACTGATTGACTGACTGACTGAGTGGTCCCTTCATTATATTGTAATTCGTTTGAAAATAAAACTTGAAATTAAGATTTGTGACATGATGAAAGTTTCCGCTATGACGGGATTTTGGAAAACTCGATTCGGATATGAGAGGAAATTGGGAAAAACCGTTGTATGAAACTTTTTAGTTTCTTATCCAATCGAGTTGAAATTTATAAAGTCTGCATATCTATTTTCCAGAAAACTTACCCTCAATTTGGGGAAAACTCTATTCTTTCCTCATTTTTAGGAAATTTACAGGTTAGATGGGAGAGTGTAATTTAAGCTTATACAAAATCATTGGAATTGTAATTTAAGCTTATACAAAATCATTGGAATTGGCTTACTATAACATATAGCCGGCATAGGAGAAGCTTTTAAAGGGCATTTAATAATCGACGTGCAGACGATGGCCTTTCCTTAATAGTTTTTATTTTTTACGTTTCTTTAGTTTGCAGCGTGCAGTGGCTTATTTAGCTCAGGGCTAAATCGAATTGACATTTTCCTAAAAAACTAATTTATTATTAATTGTTATACTAATTTAATAGCCATACTTGCTTGAGGTTTCACCTAAAGTGAGCTCTAAATTTGCATTTCCATCAATACCAAGTTTCACTTAATGAATGATAAATATGTTTATTAATGTTGTTTTTCGAATGATTGGTGATTAATATTATTTGATATTGAAAATAAATTGATGTTATTTTAGTCTTCAGACATAAATATATATATTTTTAATCGAAATTTGCTATGCAGGTCATACACATGTACAGAAAATAGCTCAACATTTAAACGCAATTGAAATCAGTAACGCCGAATATTATATACTCTTAGAAGCTGGAATAATCATCTTAAAATTGTTGCTTAAATTAATTATTTGAACCGATTGTTCCTTTGGTACCTACAGTATGTGTTCGATCTGGCCGTTTGCGACTACAGAAGCTGCTATATCATATACATGTCATCTGTCCTACAGTTGTTTTACGGACTACTTTTTGGTATTTTTAATTATCTTCTAACTTAATTTATTTTCTTTAATGAAAACTAAATAATTGTGAAGGAAAGTTAAAGAAAGTTACAGCTACTTCCCAATAGCTGCATTCCCTTTGCAGATTCTCCAGGTCTCTATCTAATTGCCGCAACTAACAATTACTTGAAGGTCCTGGTTAGTAGGACCTGGATGGCCGAGTATTCAACAAAGGATCATTGGAGAGGAGGATTTCTATAGGGATTTGGTAACATATCGGAGCGTATGACCCATATACTCAATTCCCTACATTTGACCGAAATAATGATAAACTCAAAAATACTAATATAGCGGAGCAAAGCCATAATACAGCTTGCAGTTTAAAGGACAAATACCCTAAAGATAGGGTATTCTAAATTTAAAGCATATATTGGAGAGACTTTAGTCTTAACGAAGTTACAATGATTATTCGATTGATCATTCAAAGGATCTCCAAGAATATCAAAATATTAAAATTTACGGCGTGTCGAAAGTCTTTCTTTATAGTAATTCAAAATTCGCGAATATTTCCTATAGAAGTAGGACATCTGTATGTATGAACACTCGTGGAGTTCTGCAGAGTATTGAAGTATATTCAGTCCACTCGGTTTGGTAATTGGGTCTCCATTGAGAAGTTCCCATTTTGGATTTTTCGCAACTGCTTAAGCAAATATTTGCGCACTTCATTTGGCTAGCAGCCAACGCAGTAAGTATCCTTTCTGCAGACCCCGTCCCCAGCTTTCTACAATTTATGTGACAGTTGAGAGAAAAGGGCAAAGCATGGAGAAAATAGTGGAAATCGCTGCCTTTTTATATGCAAATGTGTGTGTCTGTGCATAATTTGCTGCTCATTTTATTGCATTCCTTTGGCACGCATCCGCTTCCAAATTTCAGCTGTCCCATGTCCTCTGTCTTAGCTGTTTTGCTTGGGTTACTCATACGCCGCGTTGTCCTTGAAATGGTCTCGTGTTGTCATTGTCATCGTCATCATCGTTTTTTTCAGCCGTGTCTGTTGCCAAGTGTAGGGACAGCTGCTTAAGTGGCTATACAACTGGAAATTTATGCGTTTGCATATAAATCTATACTCGCAGTTGCGGCTTCTTCACGCATATTTTATAGCCCTATTGAAGTTTGGAATAAAACAAGTCAATAAAATGAAACATGTAATGAATCTTGTTGAGTGCGAATGCGTTGGGCTTACTACACCAGAATTATTAAATTTGCACAACGAAACATGTGTGAAATATCAAATAAAATAAAAGCTATTAAAATTCAAAGAAAAATAAAAAGTGAAACTCTATCGTTATTATTATATTTATTGCCTGAAGTGAGAAAAGCATAGATGAAATTTTCAAAATTAAATATATCTATATGTGTATGCTACTGAATATTCAATGGCCCAAGCACATAAAATAACAATTTACCAAATTTATTATGGTTTTTCCTTTTGTCTACTCATTCACTCAGCGGGGCTCGATGTAAGGTCGTGGCAAGGGGTCTTGACATTTTGGCAGTAATGAACTCTTTGTAAGGACTTGAATGGCTTTTGGATTAAATATTTATATTTGAGACCACACAGAGTATTTGCCTTGAATTTTATTACTTGTAATGGTCATCTTAAGTTTAATAGAGAGTTTTAGGATTAAACTTCTATTTTCACTTTTTTATGCTAGCCAACGATCCAAACCGGTTCGAATTTTTGATGAAAAACTATAATTTATAGTAGCAAAAATTATCAAGATGGGACTACTATATAATATAGCTGCTATAGGAACAATCGGTCAATTAATTGAAGAGCAATTTTCAAATGATTATTCCAAGGCGAGTCGAACATAGTCTGAACAGAATATGAAAACCTGGCAAGATTCGAACCCGCTATGAATTTCGAATACCTGAACTGAATTTATTTAAATTTGAGGAGTTTGCTACCTGAAACCCCTATAAAGTGGATTTTTTTCCTTTCCCATATTTTTCCTTTTTCTATTTCAATGCCTATGCAAATTCCACATTTCACATTCCACAATTCAGATTCCAGGTCCCGCTTTTTCGAGTGCACTTTTGGGCGCGTTGGCCATTTGTTGGCTGACTTAATTAACGCTGACTTACTCATGTTGCAGCTGCACAACCCAAAAGCCTTTATCCGCCCCTCCCTACTCCCCGGACTCTTCCATAGACATACCACAAAAGCCACTCTCCGGCATTGTTTTGCCACCAGCGTTGTCTTTGTTTCTATTGTTTTTGTTGTTTCAATTGTTGTTGTTGTTCCCGCTGTTGGTTTGATAATTACTTTTGATAACTTATGTTGGTTGGCACGGTTTTGGCTCTGTTTGTTTGTCTGTCTGTCTGTCTGCCGTTCTGATTGTTGTTGTTGTTCGCCACTTGCATGCAGAGCCATTATAGGGCTTATCAGCAGGCAAGCGAATAAGAGTATTCATAAGCCACAGTCACAGCTGAGCTCTAGCCTTTTTTTCTCCTTTTTTTTTAGCTTTTTTTTGTCAACTTTCTAGGTTAAGTGCTTTATAAGCCTTGAGGTAGGTCAGTCCTAAAACTGGTCGATGCCGGCTAAAAAAGGCACAAAGAAGATTAAGAGAGACAGACCAAAAAATCGAAACATGATTTAACAGATTTTCTGAATAATCCGATTATCTCAGACAAAGACTTGGCAATGATATATGCTTTATATCTCTTGGCTGGGAATTGATAGACTCAAACGTTGAATCTATCGTTAAATTGAATCTATCAAAAATAGGTTGCTATATTTAGGTGACTTCAACTAGAAGTGGAATTCAAATGAAAACTTGGAAGATTTCCACTGCTGTTATGAAAATTTGTAAATTTTGGAACGTTTCAGCTTATTCAAACTGATCTCAAATATATTTTCCTAGATATTCACAATTAATTGTTAAATGTAAAAATGTTCTTTTTGCAGGCGGTTCCTAGGTCGGAATCGGCTGGATACGAAATTAATATATTTTGAAAACTTTAATAACTAAAAAACATTCGAATATTTGAGGTTTTTATACCCTTGCAGAGGGTATTATAATTTTGTCAAGAGATATGTAATAAATTGAAGGAAGTATCCCCTCCTCATAAAGTTTAAAGTACTTATTATTGATCCGGGCCATAAGAAGAGACAGTGAAGCTAAGTCTGTATGTCTGCTTCTATGATAATTTATACTGAAATTTTTTGTTACTCGGAGCACCGCCCGAATCGGATAACTATATCACCTAGCTGCCATTGAAAGGAACAATCGGTGTAAAAAGTTGTTGTAAGGAAAACTCTTCTTGAGTCTCGAAGAATCTTATTGGAGTTTCCAAGTTGCCGTTTCTAAATACTGACAGACTAATATGTGTGGTTTATAGCTCTTATAGGAACAATTGGGTAAAAATTATTAGGATCAGACTAATATGTATTGTATATATCTCCCATAGGAACAATTGGGTTAAAACCAGTTGAACGGAAAACTTTTTTATTTTTGAGATATCTTGATGAAACCATCAAGATTGGATTATATTAACGTATAGCTTCCAGTCTGTAAGGGTATGTAATTTCGGTTATGCTCTACCTTGGTTATTTTTTTTATAAGGAAGTGACTTTAAAGCATTCGATTTATTTTAATGGAATGATTCATTTCTGTTGAATCTTTTTTTCGACGAAAATTCTTGACGAATCACGTCCCCAATTTGAACTCAAAATATCAGATAAAAAGCTGTATACTAAGGAAGGATAATGATCGATGTGCTGTCTTTAAATTACATTTCAGCTGAGTCGACTGGCAGCATTGACCCTGCAGCTGCTGCAGACAGCGACATGTGTAATTGTGGCAGCAATTTAAGCTGCTGCTGCTGTTGCTGTTGCTGCTGTTGCTTGCAACATCATCACCAACCGGAAACAAGTATGCACAAGTGGCGTGCTTGGGATTGGATTGCAGTGTACGAGTATGGAAGGGTAAGCAGGGGCAGAGCAGGTGGGCATTGCATTGAAACTTCAGGGGCTGCTCTGCTGTTGGGCTGCTGAGTCGCAGTCGCTCTGGTTTATGCCTTTATTAAGCATCAAACAAAATCCAAAACGTCAAGGATATGCTTCATACATAGTCAGCAGCAGTCGCATCCTTCACGTGTTTTGTATACAGATGCAGTCGAGGCAGCTTGCACAATTTATGCACACAACTTGTCACACAAGTCGAGACAAGACAAGACACGACCAGACGCGAAGGGAGCTGAAGGGAATGTCGGGCCTGAAGATGAATGCACCAGTAGTCACTGCTCCCAGGAAGGTGAGGAGGAGAGTGGAAGGACAGTGGAAGGGAGGGAGCTGCAATGAGTAGGACAAGCAATTTACACCGCACAATGCGTTGACACACGTCGTCCGCAAATGTGCGGCTACGGGAAGCCCAAAGACAATGGGCGAAGACTCGAGATTACAGCACTCAGTCTACTTGGCCCAGCCTGGTTGCATCATTAAACCTGAAAAGTGTCAAATGCCCAGCCACAACCAGATACACTCGCACAAAAGCGCAGACACACACCAGCACACACAGACACACACCCAGACACACGGATAAGTATTAGAACTCAAGTGCCCAGCAGCTTAAATTCAATTGAATTCTGACTGCTGACTGGAGACTGAATGCGAATACACTGAAAAAAAATGTTCAAGAGACGAAGCTAAAGAGAATTAACAATTTGTATTTAGAAATTTAAAATATATTTGGTTTCTTTATGTTTCTTTATGCTGTACTCTGTGGAATAGATGCTATTTCATTCGTCAAAAATTCGATGAAAATTATTGGACCTATCACAAAAATATACCCATCATATGATTATTACAGAGCTGTCTCCCTCCCTCTTATATTAAATCTTCTCCTTCGATCTATCACCGGAAAGTCCCATATTATTTGGCTGTTTTTCTTTCACACAGGCTCGGAGTTTCTTTTCTTTCTTACTGTATTTCCGTTCAGTTTTTTTGTTTCTTTCTTTTTATTTTTCCTACCTAATTTCACTTCCCACTTTTTGTTAATTTACTTCTTGGTCCCTTTAGGTTTCTTTCTGATTTGTTACCAATCAGGGCAACAAATGTTGGCTATAATTGATTTTAGTTCAATTTTAAATTGATATTTAAATTTAATAATGTTCATATAATCATTTGTAATATTTAAAATAAAGATTAATTATTTAAAATTAAGATTAATTTAACTTAAGATCTCAAAACTTGGAATAATTAAGTCAATCAATTTCGTTTGATCGCTTTTACATTCGATCCCGAAACACTGCGATTTTTCCCTGTGTAGAGCTGCCAGTTTGGTGTTAATCTAAGCCAGAAATTTACGACTGACTGGTGAGCATGTGTCCTGGCACTGGCGCCGGCATCTCAAGCTCATAATTCAAACAGTGTTGACAATGAAAATGAAATTCCCATTAAAATGCAATATGTTGCAGCAAGCCTCTCCCTTTCCCTTTTCTCCGCCCAGCTCCTTACTCCTGCATCCTTTCAGGCCAGCTTGCTATTAATTCTCCTTTTCCACTCTACTGCTGCCAGTGCTGCAGTATCCAATGCGCATAAGGCAAATGTTTATATGGCCACAGTATAAACATTGACAATTTGAAAGTTCTGCTGGTCCATGAACTCTCTGGGTTTTATGGGTCTGTACTTACTCATACTCCTCCAGCCCTGGCTAGAAAGAGAAGAGGTAGGGGAAAGAGATGCAGATGATATTCAAGTTTGCTTCGGGTTGGACTCAAATCTGACTGTTGACTTTGCAGATGATCTGAACCTGAAATTTATTACTCTTTTTGAGAGTCAGCTAATGTTGCAGCTCTAATTTAATTAAATTGACAAATATCTGGCTTAAGCATTGCTGACTCAAATATCTCATTTAATTGGACATAAATGTGATGGAAATTCCTTTTCTACATCCACGAGTACTCACAGCAGATTGATTTATGGCTTTAAGCACTTAAACATTAATACTACGAAACTTGAAAGCTTCCTGAAAATATCGAAACAAACTAAATAGTTTTTTATACACCAACTTTTGCACGGATTGTTCCTATGCAAGTTATGTGCTATACTAATCAGATCTGAAAACTTCTTCGACTATTCACTCGTAAATTTATCAATCATACATCAACTATTATGGCCAGTTCTAATTTACCTAATTTTAATTATCTTAGCTTTAAAACTGAGTGGGCGAAAAATTGTTGTTAACAGAGGTGTTAGGCACTTTAAGCTGATATTTTTGGTGGACCTAACTCAAACACTTAAGTTGAAGTGATATTTAGCCACACCTGACATGGCCATGACTCAGTAAGTCGCCACTCACGGCTTTTACTTAGAGACTTAATGTTATGGCCAGCTTAAATCTTGTTAATCCCGCTTAGAGCATTTAAATTGCTGGCGCCTCCTTTGATCGTTTTAATGTTTAACATAAATCGTTTATTTATAGCATTTAAAAAGCATACGTATCTCTGGCATAAGGCCACAGTTACCTCTCCTGCTCCTCGCCCCTCTCTCTCTGAATAGCCAACAACAAACATTTTCTGTAGCAGAGCCAACGGAAAAATTTCGCCTAAAGGCTAAAAACTTCTCCCTGTCGCATTCTCAAGTGTTGCCAGTGTAAGTGTGTGTGTGTGTGTGTGTGTATCTGTGTGGGTGTTCGTGTGTGTGTGTGTGTGGAGAAAATATTAAATTTTATTTGCATAGCATTTGCGAGCTGCGAGTCTTTGTTATTGCCCCATAAGCAGAAAGTAAAAAGCAAACTTAAAGCCAGAATCCAAAATCTAAAATCCAATGGCAAATTGAATATCCTGTTGATTTTCTGCAGGACTTTCATTTGTGGCTGCATGCCAAAAACCACATAGATTACTGTGTATACAGTAGAAAATTAGGCTAAAACCATTGAGCTTAAAGACAACTGCTTAAACAGGGCGAAACAACGAAACAACAAAACCAAATGACAAAATTGTCTTGAGAGCAGCACATTGCACACATAAAATAACATATTTTCCGGCTGAACAGACGGCAGCAACAGTCAGCAAGGATCTGCAGCTCCAAGGATTATTATGCATACAATTTTCTTTGAAACTGAAACCTTTTTTGTTGCTGTGTGTTGTTCAGTTTTGTTTTTGCTTTGCTGCTTTCCTAGCAAGCAAATCAGGAAACGAAACATTGGACTGTTTTATGTTTCTTATTATGCGTTTGCTTTGGCGCACAAATTGAATTACACGCACGCACACACATACATATATCAGACACACCCACACACACACGCACATACACACAACATTCTCAATGTCTGGTGGCCGTGCCACGTGCCGTATGCGTTATTTTGGTAGCCAGTTTTATTTGAATACCCTGCATTTAAAGCAAATATCTCAGCTGGAATAGTGTCCTGTATTTTAAAAATAAATCAAAAAATATATATTTTAATAAAGGAAAAGTAATAAGGAGAAGCTATCCTCGGCACGCCAAAGATTAACTATCCTTTCACACTGAAATAATCATTTGAAAATTGATAAATTTATTTGTTTGGATCGATGAAACCTTTATGTCTATACAGTAGTCTGATTTCAACGATTTTTGATAAACATTTAAAAAACACAATTTTACATCTGACTTGTAAATTTCATTAAAATATTTAAGAAATAAAAAACTTTTTCATTCTTTCTCTGTGAACCATTGAATATACTAGTAGAACCATCTTAATGATGCTTGTCTTTCCTCAAAATCTCACTAGAGAACTCGTAAAGATACTTTAAATTAAAACAAGTTTTCTTCCCAAATATCTGTTGGCATTTGATATGGCAGTTGTCTTAGCTCTCACTTACCTGGCTCAAATATTGAGAGACCAGTTTGAATAGTAACAGACAGGCAGGCAGAGAGACAGTCGGATATGGCTGTATTGAATCCTCTCAGCGTTCTGATCAATAATATGATGACTTTAAGGGGTTGGAGATGCCTCATTTAATTTCATATTTCATGACAAAGTTTTTAGACCCACTGCAAGAGTATATCAAGTGAGAAAGTTGAAGTTGGGCTCTGCCGATTTTGAAATACACTGTATCCAGGTCGAAAAATCGTTTCTTATTGATTTTTTGTTGATTTACAATCTTAAGTAAAAAAACTTTCTCTTATCTTTTTTTTATTATATGCCAACTGATCAGAGCACTTTATATATTTATTATACAAAAAGTATGCAACACAGTTTGCTTCGCTTCCAAGCAGCAGCCAAATATACTGCGACGCCAACCAACCCTCGTGTTGGTCTTTTTATATTTTACGCTGCTGGCTTAGAATTCCCAAACGGTTCTAGCTTGTCGCGGGTGTAAAGCAGTTGGCAGGGCACTGAGAAATTAAGACTATACTTCACAGGATCATTTCTGTAGTCAGTCTTCACTTACTTTCACACAAACTGAAAGCATTTTATACCCGCGTTGATGTGTAGCATCGTTTTATTCGGCAGCGTGAGGAATTGCGTAGTGTCTTAATAGCTGGACGACTCTTGTCGTCTCAGTGTATGGACGCGGCGCTTCGATGATCGCTCGGTTACAACGAATAGAACGAATTCTGAGTGGTATAACCAACACTTTAAATAATAAATAAAATAAAATATAAAGTAATTGTAATAAGCGCAATATGCGTTCGTAAATCTTAAAAAAAAAATTTAAGTTTATTAGACAATTTTGTCTGTTTCTCTTTTTTTTTTTGACTAGAATTGGGAGTGACTTGTTTTTTCTGGAATATGTTGTAAATTATATCTGCTTGTGTTTTATCTTCTTAAGGGATCTTTCTTAACTTAAGTTCGGAATTAAAACGATAAAGATATTCTGAATGTATTCAGTCAACTTATTTCCCCTCTCTTGTATTTAGTCTGATTTAAATCCAGGGTATTCCCCAGGTCAGCATCCCTTTCTTTTGGAATTCTGTCTCCTGTTTCGGTCGCTGTTGTTGCGTGCTTCAAGTGCTTCCTTTTTGTTGCTTTGGTGTTTGAAAATCGAATTTAGCGCAGTGTGAAAATCACAGCTAAAGTTGGCTGCTCCCCCGCTCCTCAGCACCCGGCACCCTCCACCATCGAGCATGCAAAGTTTGAGCCATCAAGTATACGCAGCGTTGATTGGATTTCAAGCTGTCCACTGACCAGTTGCATATAATCATTTTCATCAGGAATAACAGCAGCTAACACATATCTCCCTTCCATCTATCTGGCAGCTCTCCTTCGAGTCGCTGGTGTCACAGAAAGTTTTAGGTGACACTCTATGGATGGCTTTATCCTTGGCACGTCTGCACAGGAGCTGTCATGCAAACCAAATCTGACAAGATGTGGCAGCTGACAGCAAGCAGCAGATACGATGTGTACGGGGGAACTGCATATAAGTAGAGGTTCTGTGTTTCACTCTTTTAACACCTCACCCATTCCCCTCTTGCCGCTGTTGCCGCTGTTGCCGCTGTTGCCGCCAACAAGTTCTCTCCTCTGCTCTCAGCTGAAACTCCTCCATTTGCAACCATAATCGTTCACATCTGGGTCATAAAAGACAAAATCAGAACATAACACGGCCATTTTATATTCCCAAAAGAGAGAGTGTTGTGCATGCGGCGAGTCCTTGCGGCGGGCATTAAACCACAGGAGTGCCTAGGGGTTATTATTCGCATGTGGCTGCGAGGCAAAAGCGAAAATCAAAAGGTTGCCATGTGTACCAAATAGTTGGGTAAACGGATAGGGAAATCGTCAAAATCTCATTTGATGGTTGGGTTTTCATTGGTTTTTATGGTATAATAATGTTTCATGTAGTTGAGTGTTTTACTAGCTGATACCCTGTACTCAGTTCTTAAGTACCATAAATTAATTAATTTGGTATAATAATCAAGGACGGCAACAAGTTGGAGCCCGTTTTCCGGGTTCCCTAACCCAAGCTTCTAATCTGAGCCCGCACCGAAAATTTCCTTGAGATCCCCACTCAAGTAGGAACTAAAAAGGATTGGATAAACGTGGGTTGAGTGTCTGCTAGAAGGGATTTCTGTCCGAGCAATGCCGATTGCCAGTGGAGAAGCTGAAGTGTAAAACAAGCCATAAGTAGAACACTCCATTTCACAGCATTCCAGCATTCTTATTTTCAGCCATATAAGAAAGAGTGTGCCATGTAATAAAGTCGTCGACCAACTAAAACTGACGTCATAAATTTTGTAGCTACTTAAAAGGGGGTGGGAAACAGGTTGGAGCTGGCTGGAACGGGTGAGTGCTGGTGGAAGAGCTGGCGTAGAGTCCTGAGATGCTTCTTTTGCTGCAATCCGTTGTCTAGCAACTAATGAATTTATGTTTTTGTTGCTGCTCCTCTTGCTGTGGCTGTTCCTGCTGGAAACTTTAACCAACAGTCATGATTGTTATGTGGTCTGTTCGAAGGCCCGAGTACCCTTGAGTAATGGGAATGGGAGAACAGAGGTTGGAGGAGCACGCGTTGCTCTATTCTGTAGTATTAGTATTATATATCGTAGCTCGCACTTGAGCCAAAGAGCAACCACAAAGTTGCCGAAAACAGATTTAGGTGGGCGTGGCCGGAATAAATCGAATTCTTTCATTAGCATGCAGCGCCGCAGCGCACAATTCATCAAAGTTTTGCCCAAGCAAGAGTATTCGCAACAGCAGTAGCAGCAACAGCAGCAGCAGCTGCAAAACACCTAAAAGTATGCTCTGATTATAGAGAAGAAAAAAGGAAGAGCAGTCAGCCAGCGTGTGCATGATTGATTAACTTTCGTGGGCGTTATCCTGTAATTTCGGAAGAAACGGACAAATGCACAAGGAGCAAACCCAAAAGTAAAACTTGACAAAAAATATAAAATGCAAAAGGAAAACGCTGCAAACGCCAGACGTCGCGACGTCGACGTTGACGCTGACGCTGACGCTGACGGCGACGACTACTGACACTTCTAATTAAGAGGCGCCGGAAACGGAAACGAAATGCATGTCCATGAAAAAGAGTCGGCTTGTCAAAGCATAGCCCGCTAGACATGCTACAAAAAAAACCGAAACGAATTTTGTGAAACGAAATATGAAAATTGAATTCAATTTGAAATTGGATGAGTAAATAACTTCATAGAATTATCGATATTTTATAGATAAATAACTAAAAAAAAACTTTGTTTTAATTTAAGCTGAAATAATGATTTCAACTACCCAAATGGATTTTCTCCAATAAATAATAGATATAGGAACAATATCGGTAAATAATCAAAAGATTATTTTCTTAAATTGAATAAATAAAAGTGTTGAAAAAATACTTTTTAAGAAGATTAGATTATTATAACTTTGTCACGAAATGAGTAATGAAGGAGTCGTCCCCGTCAAAATTGATCAGGACAACGAGACAAGTCAGGACAACGAGTGTGTCTGTCTATCTGGCTGTCGTTTCGTCTATCTGTCTTACTATTTTAGTTAGGTTAATGAAATTTAGTAGCTTTAATCATATGTAAAATCCGGCTGGATCGAAAAACTATATCATATAGCTGCCATAAGAACAATCGATTCGAAAATTGTTTTGAAATATATATATATATATATAAAATTTAATTACTAAAAGCGAACTTATTATTGAGATCGGGCTACTATATCATATAACTTCCATAGGAACAACCAGTCCAAAGTTACTGTATAAAGCACCATGGGAAACAATAGTCTAATCTTAATCTAATTTTTAGTATGAATTCTTATCCGACATGCACTTTTTACTGGGATATCTTCAGAAACAAAAAATGTTTTTCATACAACATCTTTAACGCCCATTGATATAGCTGTCCGATCCTGCCGGTTCCGATATTTGTGGAGGGGACCTAGCACTAAAAAGTCACCGACTAGTTTACATATAAACAGACGGATAGACGGACATTATACACTTTATGACAAGTTTAAAGGGAATTAAATTAAAGAATGATTGATTTATTATATTGTATGAATTAATTTTGTAGTCTTCAAAAGTTTCTTAAGTTTCTGTTGCTCAGTGTAACGCGGAGCAATTGAATATTTTTTTAAAGTTGTATAAGCCTTGAGAATTGGCATAGTTGATTCTTAAGTGTCAGGTTATTACTTTAAGGCACTGTGTGCCTCCAGATAACAGTAATGTCACAGTGATTCATTTCCGACTGACACTCTGGAAGCAGCTGTTGCTGCCCCACAACTTTCCCGACTCCCACAAGCTCTCAGCTTGCCCTAACTTCAGTAGATGCAACCATTGGCGTAGGCAACTTTTCACAAAGGGGGTTGGGGATATTTTCTTCTTTAAATGTCTATTTAATATTTTTCAAATTAATTCCTAAGTTGACCAATTTAGACTCATAGTCACTGACTCTTGGCCGTTAAATGAGGTATTGGAAGACTAGGCTTAATCATTTTCGATATTTTCGAAGTTTCAAGATAAATAAGCAAAATAAAATTAATAATAAAAAATATTTATTTATAGGCTATATATCTAATGTTTTTCAAGCTATTCGGTTTTTTTATAATATTTAACTAACTTAATCTGCATACAGAAACCTATTTGGAATATCTATCTCTAATATTCGATGTATTCATCCAGACAGCTGGACATAGCTATATCGAGTCGGTAAGTTCTCTATATATATATATAATCTGCTGCTTATAAAGTGTAAATTAGGAATGAAAAATTATTATTATAAGCTTGAAAAATAATTTGAATACCAATCAAACGCGATGACTTTCGTAAAATATCAAAAAAGATGCAAGTTGTTGTGGGAGAAAGGGGTGGCCTTTGTCCCTTGCCAGGTGCGCCCCTGGACACCAGTGCATCGAGTAGAGTGCAGGCTGTGAGGACAAAATTAAATTCTACACACAAAAGTCGGGTGCGGCTGGGGGAAGTTGCAATTTGTTTTGAGTTGGCAGCCGTCTAGTCTCGGTTCGGTTCTTTATACATATGATGACAGGATGCTTGAAGTGCTCGTGCGCCAGGATCTATTTTTTATTAGCCTTTCGCTGATTTGATTTGCATGCGCGGCAGCGCTCGAACAGAGACAACTTATAAAGCCATAAAGGCAAAGGCAACGGGAAAAGGACTGGGGACAGCAGCAGGACAGAAGCAGGAACAGCTGCCTAGCATATTTCGTTGGGGGTTGTTATCTATGTGGGCGCATCATAATTGTGGGCAGGTCGGGAAAGAGCGGAGCAGCGGAGGGGACCTCTCATGGTCGACGACAGCAACGTGGACGGCATTCCTGTGCATAATTGAAATTCCAGCCTAAACGCGTTTGTAACGGGAAATTGCGCGGCCAAAAAGGCAACCGGAGCCGGAGACGGACCCGGAGCCGGATGCGGATGTGGCGAGCAGCGTCCAAAAATATTTTTGTTTTTCGGGCCTTTCTGCAGTTGGCAGCCCGCTTGTATATTTGTATGTGTAATTACTTTGGTGCCTTCTACTGACCCAGCTAATTACTTTTGCCATAATAATTTAAGCCAAATAAAAATAATGCTCCCCCAGGTGTAATTAAAAGTGCATACACAATCATCGCTTTAAATCATGTACGTACACTAGAAGAAAATGCCCTTATAAAATTCTAATTTAATTAGCCATGCCCGTCTGTCCATCTATCCCTCCGTCCGTGTCGCCAACTGACTACTCTATCGGATTTTGAGCTGAGTGAATGAATTGCGGCAGAATCGGACAACTATATCATATAGCGGGAGTAGAAAGGAAAAATCGGTTCAAATATAGTTGGAAGGAAACTTTTTTTCTCAAGATATCAGGATAAAACTTGCACGTTCCATGGCGGATTAGCTTGGAGAGAAAATTGTGAATATGGGAGTACTAAATCATATGGTTGTCAGAGGAACAATCGGTTAACCAATTGGTTAACCAAATTATTCCAGTCTGCAAGAGTAGATAATTTTTTCTTGCTAGTTTTTAAGGAAAATATAATTTGCTGCTCTTAATTTTATTACAAGTCAATCAAACTTTAGTTTGTCAAACGTTTGTCCTTGCTTCAAAAAAAGAATTCTCCAATTTTTCTCTCAGTGTAGTATGTTTTTATGTGTATGTGTGTATATGTATATGTATAAGTACATATGTATTTGGTGGCAATAATGTAATCAATTCTGTCAAATAATAATTATTGTACAGTTGCATTTGTTGAACGCGTAGTTGTATAATTATATTTGACCATCATATTACCCTCCAGGGAAATACTATGTAATTTTGCGCCTACCGCCGCCCACACCAACAAACATACACACACTTAAACACCACCACACTTAAACACGTGCTGCAACAAAAACAATATTTTTGAATTGTTGAATTGGTCGAACAGCTGATCAGTTTTGAGTGCATGGCGTTGCCACCTAATTGCGCGCGCACAATGCTGCGTGCGTTGTGCGCATGTCCACTCTTTCCAGGAGCAGAACGAATGCCTTTCCAAGCGAGGCTTGTTGGCCAAAGGCATTAAAGTATCTGTGGCAGTACACGCCGAGCTATCAAAACGCATCCAAGAGCAGCGCGCATCAAAACGGTCGGCATAAGATTAACATATTACACATTTACAGTGCAGAGCGCGTTGTGTTGAACGCAAGAAAGCGTCTTAAGAACTCTGGGTTAAGATACATAAAAATTATAAATAAAAAAAATAATTGATATTGAAACATTGCTATGACTAAATCCAATAGTTGTATTAAATTATAAATGTTTTTTCTACTCGTATATTGTTCAAAAGTTAACGTCTTGTGACTGCAGTTGGCAACTCTGTCAATGTTTTGACAGTTGGTTAACGCTCTCTTAGGCGCGCTCTTTCTCTCTCTCTCAGTCAGTGGCTCTCCGCTGCTGAAAATGTTTCGTGTTGCGTTGTGTCGCGTTCGCATTGTTTATAAAACAAATTAATTATATTTATTATTAGTTTAAGTGCTAAAGTGCTTTAAATTGTGCAATGCAGCCGCGGGAGCACAACAAAAAGTTCTGTTTACAAAGTTATTGCTAACGCTGCTGTCGTTGCCGCTGTCTATGCTGCTGTCGCTGTCGACGCCGAATGCGTCGCGCTATCAAAATGAAAAATACAAATAAAAGAAAAATGCATAAATATAATAAATAAAAAGCAAAAGAAATTATCAGAATAAGGCAAACGTTAAATATGCGTGTGTTTAGTTTGATTAAGTGAAATGTGCATGGAAAAGTCGCGCGCAAAGACGTCGCAGACAACAACAAAACCAACAACAAGAACAACACAAACAACAATAATAAAAGTAATAGAGAGTAAAAGAGAGCGAGAGAGGGGCGCTGCTGCAACGAAAGAAAAAACAACAATAACAAACAGAATGCGCCTAGACTAAAGCAAAGACTTAAGAAGCAGCGCTCTCTCCTCCTACTCCTACACCTTTCCCCCGCGTCCCTCCACCAAGCACCCAGCACCCACAGCCAGCACCCAGCGGCATTAAAGAAGCACCCAGCAGCATCCAGTAAATAGTCAGCAGAGCAGCATGCAGGCCAAGAAACGTTATATACTCGTCATTCTCTCCTGTGCATTTCTCGCCTATTGCTATTTTGGAGGATACAGGCTGAAAGTGGCCCCTCATCGGCCACGCCGGGCCCAGCATGAGTCCGCCAAAGATGGGGGAGTGCAACCGGACGCACAATTGCCCAGCTTCATGGGATATGCGCAACGTAAGCCACTGTCTAATGATTCAATTGATGCGGCAGCGGCGTCGGCGGCGGCTTTTGCTGGTCATAGAAAGAAACCAAAGGAAACGGCGGCCTGCCGCATGGAGACGTGTTTCGATTTTACACGATGTTATGATCAATTTTTGGTCTATGTTTACCCGCCGGAGCCATTGAATTCGTTAGGCGCTGCACCGCCTAGTTCGGCCAATTATCAGAAAATACTCACTGCCATACAGGAGTCAAGGTATCATACCAGCGATCCCGCCGCCGCCTGCCTTTTTGTGCTGGGCATCGATACCCTGGACCGTGACTCACTCTCCGAGGATTATGTGCGCAATGTGCCGTCGCGTCTAGCGCGTCTGCCCCATTGGAACAATGGACGCAATCATATTATCTTCAATCTATACTCGGGCACCTGGCCGGACTATGCGGAACATTCGCTGGGCTTTGATGCAGGTGAGGCCATTCTGGCCAAGGCCAGCATGAGCGTGCTCCAGATGCGCCATGGATTCGATGTCAGCATTCCGCTCTTCCATAAACAATTCCCTTTGCGTGCCGGCGCCACCGGTTCCGTGCAGTCCAACAATTTTCCCGCCAACAAAAAGTATTTGCTGGCATTCAAAGGCAAACGGTAAGTGCTCCCTTCCTGCTAAAACATACATTCAAATTTCTCTCAGTGTTTCATTAATAGAATATATATTTATATTGCTTAACAAATGGTTAGGCACTGTCCTGAATGCCTGGAACTCATTCACGTCTCAATGAATGAATGCAATTCTGGATAAATTGGAGTAGTTTACTTTGTGTTTTCGACCTCGTCGTTTCCATATTGCATTATTGGGCCATACATTCACCCTTAATGTTTGCTTTTTACACTCTATACCCATTAAAAATTACTCTGAAAGGGTATATCTAACATGTAGACGTATTCTCATATACTCTTCTTTATATAAGGTCACGGACGTCCCCAATAAAAAGCATTATTCCGCAATCTAAAATATTACGCTCTTCGAGTAAGAGAAAGTAATACCCAGGTTAGCACCTACCAATCGCCTTTTTATAGGGTATTTTCTAGTCGAATTTTGGTTCCTTAGGCTCAGTCAGGCAGCAAATTGCAGGTTGCAGCGATCGATTGCAATAGCATAGAACTCGTCGGCCCCAATTTTTGGTGCCATTCAAATTGAAAAATTGTCTAGCAACGCGTCCCATTCATCATGTCCTGTGCCTGGGCCT
Source organism: Drosophila repletoides (assembly GCA_018150835.1). Classification (NCBI taxonomy): domain Eukaryota; kingdom Metazoa; phylum Arthropoda; class Insecta; order Diptera; family Drosophilidae; genus Drosophila; species Drosophila repletoides. The sequence goes on along the minus strand of JAECWQ010000089.1, from coordinate 23,849,499 downwards.
GTGTCTCTGCCCCGTCCATGTTGGCGTCCTTTTTGCTCTGGCTCTGGCTCTGGCTTTGGCTCGTGCTCGCCCTCTGCTTTTGTTGCGCTTTTGTTTGTCTTCGCTTTATTGTTGTTTACTCGCTTGTAGCGCCCACTTTTGCCACAGGCGCTTCTTTTGACATGTAACTCGATTCAATAACAGGGCCCCAGGCTACAGGACCAGCCACCAGCCACCAGGCAGCAGGACAAGGTGAGTCTCGCCTGACCTTTAGCTTGTTCTGTGTTGTTTGTTGCTTGTGCTGCTGCTGCTGCTGCTGCTGCTCGCAGTTGTTGTCATGTGGGAGTCACCCACCACCTGCACCATACGACACAAGTGGCCACCGAGTCCACCTACATGAGCTCATTGTGCTCTAATTTAAAATTGATTTTTGCTTTTTGTGCGGACCACACACACACACACACACAACTTCCTCACAAATTTTATAATACGCGTTTTGACGAATTTCCCTAACTCGAATCTGTCAGAAAAAGAGAATTTCTCTGCAATGAAAGGAATTTAAATGTGAATAGTTTCGATAATTTCTTTTTACCTGATAAGATAACTCGATATGGGAAAGCGAATCTATCGATTGTGTAGATAACTTATAAAGATATTGCCAGAAACAACAAGTTTTAAAGACGATTGTTTCTTTCTATCGCAGTTATATGATATAGTTGTCCGATCCGGCTGGTTCCCAAATTTATACTGTGTGGAATAAAGAGAGGGCTCTATTCAAAAATTGAGACAGAGACAAACATGCATAGCTATATAATCAATTCTCTTATATATACTTTGTGGAACCGGAAATGTCTCTATCAATTACACATTTCGGGAAAAACAATGGTATTCCATTTCGATATCTTAATTCCAATTATAATTTTTATAATTTTTGGTATATGTACTCTATAAATGAATCTATAATATTCGATATTCAATAATATTATTATTATTATTATTATTATTATTCAATACTTTTGCTCCGCTACACAGTTCTCTGTATGAAATATTCGCAGATGCCAAATACGATGATTAACTAGTAAGAAAAGGCTATCTTCGGCGTGCCGAAGACTACATACCCTTGCAGAGCTATATTATATAGTAATCCGATCTTAATGATTTTAGGTGCGCGTTTATAAATCACAAAATTTAGTTAAAAAATTAAAAAAGATTTCAATACATCAATTTTCGAACCGATTGTTCCTATGGGAGCTATAGAATATAGTTGTTCGATCCGGCTGGTTCCGACATATGTGCTGCCTGCACCAAAAAGAAGGCTCCATACCAAATTTCATTCACCTAGCTTAAAAACTGAGGGACTAGTTGGCATAAAAAGAGACGGACAGAAGGACAGACGGACAGAAGGACACACTTTATGGAGTCGGAGATGGCTTCTTCAATGCATTACACATTTCGTGACAAAGTTAAAATACCCTCTGTAAGGGTATAAAAATACGATATTCGTCAGTTGAAATATTTTCTTTGAATCTTAACATATTTACGATTAAATTTAATAAAAATTTCTGTGAGGCCTGGAAATTCGGTTAGAGTCGAGACGCGAACAGCTTTTAAAAGTCTTCATTAATTAAAGTGGCGGACGCAGACAATTAACACAGCGAGTGGCGGCAATTAATAAATTTATGTGAAAAGGACAATGGAAATGCGTCGTCATCGTCCTGGCTCCTGTATGATAATGCAGAACGTTTAAAATGAAGCCATCAGTGTGTGTGTGTGCGTGTGTGTGTGCGTGTGTGTGTGCGTGTGTGTGTGTGTGGTTGTGCCTTTGTGGGTGGCACTCAAGTTAGCTGCAGTTCTTGTGGTTGGGTGTGGTGGGAGTGGTCGTTGGTCGTTGGCAACCACTGGAGCATGGAGGCGACATTCTGCCATAAGATTAACACAAGCGACAACAACTACGGCAGCTGGAACACCTTTGAGGGCACACCAAAGTGATGTTAAAGTTGTTAATAACACTCGCACACAAACACACACAGAGAGGAACTGGGGAGAAATGGGAGAAAGGGAGTCTCGTTGAGTCCTGGGGTGGAGTATAAGCTGGACGCATGGACAATTAAAAGTGAAAGCTACAACAAGCCGAGCCACTTTACAATTATGTGAGCCACAAACATCAATAAAGATTGGTGCTGTGCTGTAAAAATGGTGCTGTGCTTAAGGATACCCTACAATAAAATAAAATGAAGATGCTAATTGAATCGAACGGAGATCCGATTCGATTAAAACCAAACTAATTGCTTGAAAGATTTTCTTGTTAAGCAATGGGTAAGCTTACCGCGGATGAAGAGATTTCAACATACTCCAAGACCAAAGTCCATGGGCTTTTATCAAGTTAGAAAACATTTGATGATAGAAAAAGTTGAACTCGATGACAGAGAAGAACAAGAAGAACCTGACTCTAGGCTTCCGGTTCGAGATTGAGTTCACCTACAATTCTTGTAGCTTATCTTAAGATTGACAGTTAGACATTCTTAATTTTTTGATCCAAATCTTGTTTATCTAAAACGTTCCAAAATTCAGAACCTAACCAGTTCAGGGGGGTCACTCTTAGAAACTCTAGAGAACAATGGGTATTCCTAGTCCCCTGGTTTGGAGTTTTGAACAATATATGAAATTGAAATTTGAAAAATTGGGATTGAGTCGATGTTGGACCAAAGCCTGGGTATCATAAAGCATCACAGTCAGATACATATTTAAGATTATGGCTTAAAGATTATTTTGCTATTAAAGCAAATTGCTTAAGAATAGATTGTACAATATACGCTCTCTGCCATTCGTAAGAGGTATAGCAGCAGCACATGTGGTGTTTCTAGTATTAGGGAGGCAGCTTCATACCCTCCCTAACACAAACATCCACTCACACACCCAACCACCCACACACACACACATTTACATACTTAGTTGGCAGGCGTCCTTTGCGGATTCGCTTTTCTACGAACGATGAAAACTTTTTCTTTTCGCCTTTAATTGCTCGCCGTTGCCGCTTCTCTCTTTTTCCCAGTCGAAGCGAAATTTGTGTGGGAGACTGCTGCGAGTTAATCTGCGGTTGGAAGCTGAATTTGGCACTTGGCAGCTTTGCTTGCTTTGGATGAACCCCAATGCCGATACTCCCAGAGCTTACATCACAGATAATCAAGCTGAAAAGGGCTTGCTATCAGCTCGTCTGTGTAGACATTTCATTATCATAAGTAACAGCTTATTAGGCAGACTCTTAGGCCAAAGCTTATAGAGAAGACTATAGATGACTATAGATGACCTGCTTCTATTTCATTTAATACAAAGATTATGTTTTCTATTTATTACATGTTGTTCCGAACTCGGAAATCTGTAAGACAAGCCTTTGCTTGGGCTGATATTCAATGCTAATGCTCTATAGATTGACCCTTTTATAAGTAGAAAGATAACGAATTTAGCATTACCCTATAGACAGGGGAATTTTCTTATTATTAATCTAATAATTTCATTTTTTTTTTCTGGGAATTAAATATATGACTAAACGAGGCAGCTGTGTAAAGTGCTGAGTTACTCTTATCTTCCTTTTTAATTTGAATTTTTTATTTTTATTACTATTTTAATTACTAGAATTGATACCCGGCGTCGCCCGCGGCAAACCATAATACAACTGTTAAACACGTGCCTATAGTTTTAATGTGGAGCTCACCAGTGGATTAAGATTTTACTCTCATTTGCCGCCCAGAGAATTATTTCAAGGTTTTTCCTTCATTTTCTAGCCTGAGATTGAGATTTTGCGAAACTCGTCTCACAGTGCTAACTTTGTTTATTAAGAGAGTTTGGCTTATAGAAGTATCTTAGCTCTAGTCGAGTCCTGTAGACCAGCGGCTGCCTACGTGTTTGATTTGTGAATTTTCATTTAAATCTATTGAAAATTGAATAAAATATTAATAACATTAGTTTCAAATGAGAACTGTCAAGAGAAATTTGAACATATCTGCAGACGACAAGAAATATGCAAAATCATTTTCATAACTGTCAAATTTGCATGATTAGTTTTGTTTTTGTTTTTGATTTTGATTTTTTATCACACATTGCTGTTATTTGCAAGTGTTTCTTGCATTTGTATAGCGTTGCCCTTGATTTATATCGAATAGAAATCAATTTGGCTACAATTTCATTTTATTCCCCTGACATTTGAATCCATGTTTATGGCTGACACACAGTAAAAGCAAACTAAACTTTCACACCTTAACCCAAACTCGGCGGCGGAACTTCAAAGGGGAATGCTTGCCACTGTTGCCCCTTGCCCCTGGCCCTTTGCCCTCTGCTTCTTGGTGGCAGGAATATTGCTTCCTGTCACGTTCTTTGCTTCTTATTAACTTTTCATATCTGAGTTCATGATGTGCGAATTTCATATGCCAAGATATATGCAAACAAACTCGTATTACAGTAGCTATTCCTCCCTCCGTTTATATTTTGTCGCAATTTCTGGCTCTTAATAGAAAACACCTCATGCTCCACAAAAAACGATTACAACTTGATGCTAAGATCTTTTATTGGCCCAGTTAAGCGAGAGTTTGCTAGCAATTAGGGTTAAAAATGGTTTGGCCATTTTAAAAGTTTCGCCTGTTAAGACTCATATTTTCGTTTATGCCAATTAGTTATTGTTTATATATATATCCCGTTACATAACGGTATAAACACTTTGCAGCTCTGTTACCAATTTTTTGGAAGATATCTCAGAAGAGCACTTTTCATGTCAATTAACTTTGGCTTAATAAAAGATACAGCAAAAGTGTTTGAAATAGCTTTCATTCCCGCTAAACTGCAATAAATTTGAAATATGTTTTTACATAAACCTCGGATTAAAAGTGTTACAGTAACCGAAATACTCGAATGGAAATATTACACATTTTTCACCAATCTTTTTCGCAACCGTAACGGCTTATTAATCAGAGCTTAAGAAATAATCCGAAAGGCAATTAACTTCATTTGAATCCATTATAAAATTGAAGTTATGAAATATAACTGAAGGCTGGGTAATTCCTTTACCTTTGCTGAGGGGGTATTATAGCTTTGTCACGAAATGTGTAATGCATCGAAGGGGGCACAATTTGCACCTTGATTAAGACGGTGTAGACTAGTCTTAATTTATGAGCTGGCTAATTGAAATTTGGTATGCGGCCTTCTTTTATTGCATGCTGCCATAGAAAAAAGCAATCGGCTTAATCAGTTGTTGCATATAAACTTTATTGTTATTTAAGAAACCTTTATGTTTGAAATCTTAAGCTAGTAAGGATCGGAATACTCCCATAGAAAATAGAAGCACAGAATTTATGGTTAGAGATGGTTTCTAAAAGCATTTCTAAAATTATCAAGATCAGAGTACTATATTGAGTAGCTGCCAACCAAAAATATTCAATTAGTTATAATGAAAGGGTATGTTATCTTCGGCTCGAAAGAGAAACGCTTTCCTTGCTAGCTTATAATAACTTAGAATGACCGAAGAAATAAACTTTTTAAAAATGAAAATGATCATATATTATAAAGAAATGCCCATATACTAGATACCTAACAATTATCAAATAAAAATATTAAAAATATCAGGAAAAGGATATATCAATAATGTAAACAAAAAGTTGTTCTTAAAAAATAAAACTATTTCTTTCTTTTATTTATGTTACGAAAATAAGCAACGATCGTTTACTTTCTCTGATGATGTTTGCTATAAATTCTTTGAGGCTCGAATATATTTGAAATCTATTAATTAATCGGAAAACTTAAAAATAAGAATTAGTTTTTCTGTTAATTCGAAAAATATACGAAAGTATACAAAGTGCAGGGTATCTCCCCAAAGCATTTGATATTATTATCGGGCTAAGTAAAATGGTAGCTGCTCATTAAAAGCAGCTGCGCAGAAATAGAAATTCATTACTTTTTTTTCGTAACAAAACGAATGGGGAGAAAACAGAGAGTGAGGGAGAGAGGATGGAGGAATGGAGAGAGAGAGAGAGAGAGAGTTGAGATGAATAGAAAAGGAAGGCAATTGGAAATTCGTGGAGCGGTTTGATTGACTGAAGGCAGCCAAAAAAAATGTTTGCTGTGGTCGCAAATATCTCCAATATACTCGAATATTTCTCGTTGCCAGTTGAATATTGCTTTTGGGCTTCCTGGCATTTCGCATGCAACTCATGTCGGTGGCTTCGGGAAGGGGTGCTGTGGGTTTGGTTTGGTTTTGTTTTGTTAAATGGGCCGTAGAACGGCTCGAATGGGATGGGGTTCTCTAGTGAGTCTCGTGCGTTATGTGGAGGGAGGCTCCCCTCTCCCTGCCCCCCATTGCCAATTGCATTTCGAAGCGCACATTTTTGCGCTCTTTCAAATTGCTCAAATCAATTCGATGCGGTTGCAATTCGTTTTAGCTTCTGAAGTGAGCTTTGGTTCGGCTTTAGCCCCGCCCGTCCCGGCCCGGCCAGCCCATTCCGGCTCATGGCTTAATTCATTTTACCAAGTCAGCTGCAAAAAAAGGCGTGGCAGTATCAAAAGTTTGCAATTATCTTTTTTTATTTCACAGTGTGGAAAGTGTTTACTAAACACGTGTAGTAAATAACAGAATAAACCGTCAACAAATAAAATTGATTTCATTTGGCTGTTTGATTCAAATTTTGATTAAATTCATTTTTCATTGCAATAAAACCCAGCTTGTCTTTGGCCAACTACGTATGAAATTAGAGTTTAGATTCTCACTTTTAACGTGAACTTATCGGGTTAAAAAGATTACCTTAAACTAGAATTGGATGCCTTTCATTGAGACAACTATAAAAACCCATTAATATATTTAAGCCTGCAAGTCAAACAATAAAAATTATATTTCGATTCGCGGGCTTGAACCCAATTTTACTTCCGCTGAACTCCGAAGTTTCAATGGTCATTGACTTTGGCCCCATCCTTTTTTCTCCCTATTTTAACATTTGCATTTATTATACCCTTGCAGAGGGTATTATAACTTTATGACGATATGGGTAATGCATTGTAAGAAGCATCTCCGGTCCTATAAAATATGCAGGGATACAATTGGTCCAATAATTATTTAATGGAAAACTCTTTCGGCAAAGCTAAGGTCAGAAAAATTCTATGCTTAAAAATCGAAAAGGTTTTGGTTCAATTTCGGATTCAACTTTAACAGTTGGTTGGATTCAAGTTGAAGAAGTATTTCGGATTCGGCCTAAATCCAGTTTCTAGCCTTGGTCTGTACTGCCTGCAGTAAAAAAAAATAGAAATGCTATTAAAAAAAATTGAATAAGAATTGAGGAGCCAAAATATGACTGTAAAATCTATTTTTTGGCCACTAAAAAGGGAGTCTGAAAAGAATAGGTGCGTTCTCTTAACTTATTTACTTCTCAAGCAGCTTTAGAGTAATACTTACTTGGCTAACAGACCAAAATGTAGCCATAAAATAGCTTTCAGCTAGCTGCAATTATGCGTGGTGCCATTTTATTATCTCTCGGTTTGTCATCAATCGCTTTTCGGTCTAATAAACTTTTAGATTTTTTTGTTTTTATCCATTTATTGCCAAAATGCTTCTAAAGTTAATTTGCCGCCACTTTGATTGCCAAGCGCATAGCACATAAAAAATTATTTATGCTCTTCAAGTTGAATTTTATTTTGGCAACTCAAGCGGAGGTTGGTGGAGAGGATGGAGTGGGTGATGGAGTCGAAGGGAAGTATTCCTTTCCCCGCTCTATTGTCACTTAAGCGCGCAAATCTGCATAAGAATTCGCAGAGCTGGAGAGGAAAAGAGGCGAGTTAATGTCAGTCAGACAGTGGCCGGAAGACAGCAGCTGAAATTTGAGACAATTTAGTAAGAGTTTTAAATGGCTGGCGGCAATCCTGTCCAGCTCACTGACTGCTCCAGTGTCCATCAAATGGGACGTCGCATCGTTAGATAAACCCATATTCCATTCACCGATAAGTCGCTGACTGGGCACGTAATGAGTTTTTTTTGTTGTTGTGGAGTTGTAGATACGGGAGCAGGGCAGCGGGGGGGTTTGTTATATTTCACACGCCTAGAAATGAGGCAACTTCAGAGAGCGAAGCCCTGCACTCAGTTGCTTTAAATCGTGGCTGAATTTCTAGTGGTTTCTGGCGGTTGTGAGCACTGGCACGTGCCGCCAATAAGGAAACAAATCGTATAAACTGTTTGAGCCGCTTACACGTCATAAGTAAAAGTGCCAACTCGGCTAACTGCTGTTGTTGTTGCCATTGCTTGGGGGCGGGTTGGCAACTTGCCTCGTATCGGCCGGGGGCAGATAAGGTTACTGCTCGCTACTTTTCCGCTTTTCCGCTTTTCTGCTTCTCTGCGTCTCCAGTTATTGGCATCCAAGCACAAAATGTGTTGGCCATAATCAATTGAAGGCATTGCCAGTGTGCATATCTTAAAGCTCGAAGCAACCCGCGATTGCCAATAAAAGCATCGGGTTGTTTGTGCCTCTCTGGCAGATGCTAACAGGATTCAAATAAATTCTAGTTGGCTTGAAGAGGCCTCTTTAAGTGTTTTGGCTTATATTCTGTTGGTAAAGCGCACATCTCTGGGAATGTGGAGTTGTAGGAGACCTTTGCATGAAGGCTCAGCTCCAATTGATTTGCTTGTTTGAAAAAAGGAAGTTCTAAGATTAAAAAAGAATATTTTTATCAATTTCTCTTATTTTGTCAGATTTATTTCTACTGTGAAGAATCTTTCCAAAACTACAAATTATTTAAGAGTCTCTAACATTTTTTTCTAAAAAAATGCACTAAAGTTAAGAGATTATTTTTTAAGGCTACTAATAAAATAAAGAAATTAGTTTGTTGGTGATGTGTTTTTCGTAAAGGTTATTATTTTTTCTTAGAAAATATATATATATTATATTATTATAAATATACGATTAGAATAATGAGACGAGTCATGGCGCTGATGTCCGTCTGTCTGTCTCTCTCTCCGTTTGTATCCAGATAAACGTCAGTTTTTAAGCTAGGCGAATGAAATTCGGTGTAGAGCCTTCATTTTCTTACAGGAAAATCGGACAAAAATATTATAAAGTCATAGGCAAAATCGATCCACAATCCCTTAATAGCTGTTCTTGTATTTATATATTTCCGGTCCAATTGCATTGTATTTAATAATTTATTTATTTTTCTCAAGATATTTTTAAGAAATTTCGAAATTTATGTAAGTTTCGCTTCTTATTGTTACTTTTCAAGAAAAAATATATATAAATATAACATAAGATTAATTTAGAAAAGTGAGTTGGATATTTGGGTGTTCGACCATGCCCATTTTCATCTAATGTCTTTTACCTGTCGTTATACTTGTGGACAATATTTCAGATTGATATCTCTCCTGTGCATATTTTTTTTTATCTATATCTCGAACCACTGTGCGCTGGTTCTTCAAGGTTTACAAATAACGAAATAATGAGATCTGAAATAACCTCTGTTTTCATTCTATAAGTTAGTTCTATTTAGAGCAATGGGCTTAAGAAATTATAGAACCGAAGGTTTCCTTTTTTCCCATTATTCAGCACGTTAAATTAATCATACTCACACATCAAGAGTCAGAAAGGGCCGCTTTCCTTTTGAAATATTTACTTCTATGTTCAGTTCCTTTATTCAGCCATGTCCAAGTTTTCCTCGTTTCTCCCGAGCTCTGCACATTCAAAGAGAGACAGAGAGAGAGAGAGAGAGAAATTTCACATTTGCCCATTCAGTTCTTTTCATTCCATTTCATTTGCACTCAGTCCATCCAGGCTAATTAACATTCCTACATATAGGAGTAATTCAAAAAGCCCAAAGTTTTTGCACTCAGCTTCGGCTCTGGCAACCATTTTGACCACTTACAAGTTCTGTGAATGCAACTCCAACAAATTATAATTCAATTGGACTTAATTGAGTGGTGCGACCAGAGTCCAGAGCAACCAGAAAAACCGCTAGGCCGCAACCACCCACAAATATTTCGCTTTTCATTTTGTGATTATGTTTCCACATAATGCCTGGGCCAGATTGGGTCAGGTTCAGGGTGCGGCGAGGTAAGGCGTGGCAAGGAAAGGGGAGGGATTGAGACACACACACAGCCCACAAGGAAGCGTCGTTGTGAAATAAAATTAAATTAATTTAATTGTAATTTAATTTTATATGCTGGTTGAGAAGTGGTGCGGCGGTTTGACCATTTTGCTATGTTGCTTTACATATTTGGCCTAAATAAAAGCAGGTTGTACAAGGACCACCCCAGCGCCACTCTAGGGATTTCTGTTGTAATGCCAGAGTAAAAAATATTTATATTATTTTAATTATGCCTACGTGCCTATGTATGTGTGTGTGTATGTGTATGTGTAAGTGTGCATGTTGATTCTTTCACTTGGCTGCCAGCTGCTGCTCCAGCGTCCTCCACATTCCTTTTCCAACTGCTTCCCTTTGCTCTGGTGTGTTGTGGTTTGTGTCCGTGCTAAATGCGCATATGGCGCGAAATGAATTTTGCACCGAAATAAAAAAGAACAACAACACTTTACACACTCCTGCACACACACACACACACAAATACACACAGAACTGAAATAATAATAATATGTCATGTGTGCACTTTTGAACCCACTCGCAATTGTTGTTGCTGTTCTCGCAGCTGCTGCTATGCATTAATTTTTTGTTATTTATACCCTGCAGTTAAAAAGGTCTATAAAACTTTCCATCATTCATCTACATGTGGACAAAAATACCCAATACTTTAGAAAATCTGCCTAAAATGACAAATCACCTAAAATCCAGTAAATTTTTCCAAAATTTCCAGAGTAAATGCTTTGATTTCAATTATTTGTAATTAAAGAATTTTAGCTAAAACTTAGCTCATTTTTTAAAAACTACTACACCATCTTTGCAGGGTATCAGTGAGTCGAGCTTGAGTCTTATTCAGCTCTGTATATTTAATTTTTATGCCCTTAGCCTTTACAACTCCTGAGTTAAAGCTTGAACGTAAAAATGTGTTGCCTACTTTTTGGTACTAGCTTTAAAATTTATGCGCCCGGAAGCCCATAAACATAAACTATAGACGCTCTCGGCGTGTTAATATAATTATGATAAAATGCGTCACCGCAACGAGTTGAGTGGCCAAAAGCCAAAATGAAAGCCAACTTTCACGTCGTCCGTCCCGCAGTCCCGCTGTCCCGCTTCTCCTGTTCCACCTCCATAGTCCTCCAGTCTCTGGTGCCTCTCTTGTTGGCCAATTTGTTGCCAGAAACACGCAGCAACACTTGAGTACACGCGTAGAAAACAATAAATTTATAAACGCTTTGCCTGTGAGTTGCCAACAATAATGGCACAAAACGTTGCCCATGGTCAGGGGCGGAGGATGGGAGGATGGGATGGTAGGATGGTGGGTTGGCTTGACGAGGGAGTCTGACAAATGCGCCTGACAGGAGGCAGGGAGCTCACACAGAGAGCGAGGAAGAAAGGACGTTTAGTCTGTACGTGCGTAGCAACGCAGTTTGTAAAGAATTTCGAACGCTTCTGTATATATGAGTTACAAATGCCTCGCATACTCTTTAGATAGGGTATTTTAGCTATATCATTTAGTATAAAAACGAACAAAGGATAAGGCGTTCCATTCCATTTCTTTCTGCATTTAAATACGGCTTTTAATAATACAGTAAAGCTATTAGGTAGCCCTCTTAGTATTAGTAATATTATCCCCAAAGAAATAATTTAATTGCATATTAAATATTTAACTAAGCTATAGATTAAATTTATTCAGACAACTGGTTGATTTATTCCAAATATTCCTACTCAAAATTTGTTAAAAAAAGTCCGTTTTTAAAAATTTTGGGAGTATTTGGAAGTGTTTTTTTGTGTTTTATCGAGCAAATTCTATACAAAAATGTTATAAATATTTTTTTAACTAATAATTTATTCATTTTGAAAATGATTCGTTCTTTTAGACCGGCACTGAATACTCTGAATATTTTTTTAAAACGAACTTTTAATCATTTAAATATTTTCTTAACGGATTTTTATGATATTTCTAACAAAATGCAGCAAAATCGAAACTCTTGGATTGTTAAATATCGTGTAGCAGAAAGAAAACACATAAAAAAGCAGTGTACAATACCAGTTTTACCCGTCTTTGCCCGGGAAAGTCAGCATTCAAAAAGTATTTAGACATTTTGGATTACATTTTTCAGCTCAGTCAAAAAACAGTTGAAAACAGCTCGAACCCTATCAGAGCAAACTCTGATTAATACAATGAAACGCAAAAGGATAATTATAGAGATTTCCAGTTCCTTTGGGTAAAACAGACTAAGAAAGAGCTCAAAAGTTCGGTTCTAAAAAGAATAAATTCCTCTGGCTTATACTGCAGTATTCCTTCGTATGGAAAGAGTACGCAAGCAGCCGCATACGCAGAGGAGCTCTGTAAACTCTATTTTCAAATATAATACACTGAAGAGTGGGTAATGGAGTCACAGGAACAGGAACAGAAGCAGGAACAGGAATAGGAATAACAGGATGCGAATACGAAGAAATCGCGTCATGTGTGCGGTTGCTGCCGCCGTTGGCTGTTGCCAAACAATGAAACTTTATTTGGTGATCTCTTTTTTTTTTTGTTTCTTGTTTTTTGTTGGTGAGCTTTTGTTGTTATTGCATTTTCATTGTTTGTTATTTACTTTGGCACTTTGGCATTGTCACATTTTTAGTTTAGCCGCCGTTATTTATGGGCCAAAACGCCTTGTGCCGTCGCACGTTTCAAATAAATTGATTAAATTTCATGACACTTCATCATGCCAGAAAGCAGCGGCAGCAACAGCAGCAACAGCAACAACAACCACAATTTGTGAGCTGTTTCAAGTGGTTTTTGAGCAACAACTTTACTCATAAAACATGGCACAACTTTGGCAATGTCGCACTGTCTTCCCCCTTTTTTTGTGCCCTCTGCCCCTTTTATCTCTCCATTCACATCTCCAACTAAGTCCTTGTGGTACTTGCGACAACTGCTGTGTCATTTGGCAAGTTTTATTCCTGTTTGAGCGCCGCCTTGATATGATTATTATTATGCATACAAAACTCATAAAAGCCGCACACAAAATTCCCTCACAAGACAAAAAACCGCAGCAGATTTTTCGTGCGCTAATTAACAGCACCCACTATAAGCCATAAAAACAATAACAACAACAACCAGAACAAGCACAGGAACAGGACGAGGAACAGGGGCAGCAGCAGGAATGGGGGAACGGGGAACGGGGAACAGAGAACATTAGATCAGACATAATGAATATTTGAGAAGCGCTTTTTAATTGAATTTCCTTTGCCTTTGCCTTTGCCTTTGCATTTGGCTTTGTCTTGCCTTTGGCTTTGCGTGGTCTCACAACCATTTGTCTCCTTTGTCTGAGGGTTAGAGGAAGCAGCAGCCGCAGCAGCAGGAGGAGGAGGAGCAGCAGCAGCAACAAAAACCATATGCCAAAGGATTCTGTAATCAAATTAAAAAGCAACTCAAGCACATTTTCAAATACATATATAAATAAGGACATAAATATATATAAGTATGCAAATACGAAAGTCGATTTAATTAAATTTGCCCCCCTCTCTGCTTTGGTTTTTGTTGATTGCTCGTTTTAGCAAATGAACTGAAAGCGAACAAAAAAAAAAAAAAAAAAAAAAAAAACAGAAAGGAAACCAAAACCAAAATAAAAAGGATAAAAAAAAACTAAAATTAAATATCTCTGTCGATAGGGCAGGGAACCAACCGTAAAAAATTGCGAATACACACACAAAAAAAAACCGAGTTTTAGTTGTTGCTAAAATTCGACCTTTTGGACAGTGGGACAGTGGACAGTAGACAGTGGGCAGTGGACAGTGTTTGCTAATCAGCAGGGCGAAACCTGAGGATATTGCGATTGGCGAAAGGTCATTACGGTTATGAAGCTGCCTTTTAACGTGTGTGTTGACCTTTTGACCACAAATAAAGCCAAATGCAGTTGTTCAGTTGTTGAATAAACAAACCTAATTTAAACATTTTGCCAAATGAAAGAATACAATTTGATTCAGTTAAAATGTAAATAAAGATTTCACTTTTTTAGTACTAAATCAATAAATAAAATTAAAAATTGAATAGAATATATGATGAGCCATAGAATACCCTACACTCACCTCTTGAATACTGAAACTGAATGTTAGCCTTACTAAAAGTAAGGTTTAAGTGATTTCATTATGAATCCTTTGTCACGAAAGGAGGAGGCATCTACTCCATCTGATCACACGATGAGGGTCGTTAGAACCATCTCCGTCTATTTCTATGCAGCCTCCATTTTGAAATGTAAAAGCAGGATATAGGAAAGTGTTTTCTAAATGCTTACCAAACTACTTTAACCTGAAACTTATCTTCGAGATATCTTTGTGAAACCTATAGATTAGAAGAAGTGAAAGTTTTCCAAATTCCCATTACAAAATAATAAAGATTTTAGATAGAAGATATTTTCCAATCTTAAACTATTTACCTTTGAATTTGGCTGTCAAGTTGTTGCTTTAATCTAGCTATCTTCAATGTATCTTCAAGTATCCTTCAATTTTCTATAAACGACTTGGTTATTCGGGCAGACGCTTAGACAGACTACTGCTGACCTGCGTAAGATCTACAAATATTCAAGTAGTTTTTTTATGCCCTGCTTTACATATATTATGACATGAGAGGTGTTAAAATGTATTTAGATAGGAGTACAAAAAGTTCACCTAAAAAGTTCAGGCGCAAATATATTCATCAGATTATATTCAAATCTCGTAAATATTCAACAACAAAGCCATTTAAAGCTCATCTTTCCTTTGCCCTCACTCAGTCAGCAGTGGACTCTGCAGACTCTCTGGACTCTTTAACCAAAAAATCTACTCCAACTTTAGTATGACACTTGAAATACCACAGTTCGCTCCCATTGCATCTATTTTATTTTCTGGTATCTATTTTTTTTTCGCTTTTTGCTATCTCTTCAAAGTTGGCTTCATTTTTGCACTTCGCACTTTGCCGAGTTCGGACTCAAAACATTTCTAACGCATTTTTGCTTTTATTTTACTGTTAATTTGATTCCATTTTTGTTGCAGTTGTTGCTGGTTGCTGCTGGTTGTTGTTGTTGTTGTTGCTGTTGCTGGTTGTGTGTTGGGTCAAGACTTTTGGAGTCTGCTGCTTGGAATTTCGTACTTTTTTGTTAAGGACTTTTCATGTGGATAATTAAACAAAATACCAACGCAAAAGGGCCAAATATCTGGCAGGGTATAAAGCAAACCACATTGAAACAAAATTCCTTTTCATTATATTATTATTCCTCTTCTTTTTTTTTTCTTTTTTTGTTTTGTTTAATGCCCCAAAGCAGTTTATATGCGGTTGAGAGCGTAAATGAAATGTTGAGCCTTTGCTTTAGATAGACTCGTAGTTGAAAAATGACAAAAAATCTGTTTGAAAACTCAATGTAGAGTAGAAGTAGAGGAGGTTTCTGCGGTTTTTATGTGCTTAAAGCTGGAGCCGGCTTTAACAATATTTTGGCAGCTGCACATCCGGCTGGCCAGGATATGAACTGGCTGCAATCGACAGAATGTGCTTCAATGGTTTTCTAATGGACTCCATCCGCTATTTAATGCACCACACACACTCACACATCGCTCCTCTTGCTGCAATGTGGAACAAGCTAAAGTACGGAGCATCCTGCAATCCTGCCAATGTTCGTGCAGCGGCAATTGAAGTCCGAAAAAGGCGCACACATTGGCAGCTTGTAAAGATTAATGATCAGCACAGCCGTTGGCCTGGCTCCGGGTCCGGGCTTGGGCCAGTGCAACATGATGCGATAATATGCGATTTGCTGCTCGGCGTATCCATAAAAATCGCTTGAAGCTGTCGCTGCTCGGACTACTGCTGCTATTGACAGAGCAATTGCTGCAGGATGAATCGAGGAGTCGTCCTTCGAGCAGCTCAAGTATAGGGAGTGCGTTTTCTGCTCTTGCTCCTGCTGCTGCTGCTGCTGCTGCTGTTGGAATGACCTAAACATTTGGCATGCATGAAGTTATTCAATAAAATAAAAGTTGAATAGCTTTTTTTTCCAGCAAATTTCTTTCTATTTGAGTATGTGACCAAAGGGAAAGCTGTTCGACCGTCTGCAGCCAAAGTGTTTTGTGAATTACGCTCTGTGCGTAGGAAAAATCGAAAATCGAAATCATCATTCAAGCATAACGCAAATCCAATCGAAAAACGAACCTTCTAACAAAACTTGTTTAATAGAAAAGGACTAAAATCGGTTTAATCTAACGATTTACTCGTAGTCCAAGAGAACTTGGCCCAGATTTTGTTTGGCTCAAGCTATTGAGTGTTCCAGTCGCCTTGTATTTATCGTCTCTTTTTGCCATCTGATATTCTGGCCTTTTTCTAAGAGCAGCGCTTCAGTTCTAAGAAATGGTTGCTTTAATCCTAATTAATTAATTTCTTATGAAACACTTCGTTTTTTTTTTAATTTAATTTTGTATACCCTTGCAGAGGGTATTAAAACTTTGTCAGGAAATGGGCAATGCATTGAAGGAGGCAGCTCTGACCCCAATAAGTATATTATATATTATTGAACAGGGGAGAGGATGTCAATCTGTCTGTCTTTTTAGCTAGGAGAATGAAATTTGGTTGGGGGCCTCGGAACCGTTCAGATCGGATAACTATATCATATAGCTGTCATGGGAACTATCAGCCTAAAAGTTGTGGCAAGTGGAGCTTTTTTGTTTCAGTTTTTTGTATATTTTTAATTGATTTATTCTGCTTTTGCACTGTGACTGATAAACAATATAAGTGCTCTCATTCATATTTTATTAACCATTTATTAACTCAATCACACTGTGCCCTTTTGGTGTGTGGTCTGCCAACTGCTTTTAAACGTTCTTCTCTGCCTCTCTCTCCGGCCATTTGTGGCATAATTTCATTGCCTACTTTTAAGCGTTGCACGGCAAACGAAATTGAATTTAAAAGCGTTAAACGTAATATTCATTAAAATGCTGTTGCCGGCCCCCCGATAGAAGAGCATCAAAGTCAACAACAGCCACAGCTGCAACCACTGAGGTTGCCACAGCGGCACAGCGCAGCACTCCACTGATGATGCACTGCAGCTGAGCTGTTGCAGCGCCAGCAGCCAGCACCAGCAGCAGCTGCATTTAGCATTTTGAAAATCCGCTCAGTGCTGCAAATTGCGCTGCGTTTTGCCAACTTTTACATATACACAGACACACAGAGAGAGACACACACACACACACACACACACACACACAGAAAGAGACTCGTATAAAGAGCAGACATGGCGCAGCCCAAGTGCGAACTACAAACTGTGAGTACTTCATGCATATGCTGCAGTAATTGCCGCCGTGCCGCTGATTACACTTCAACAGCCGCCACATACAGACGCAGATGAACGACCAACAACTTGTGCCGCCTTCAAAGCGGCACACCCACCCAAACTCCCACACTGCCACACTGCCACTCTCCGTACACCCACAAACGGGCAGCTTCTGCCGCAGATTCTGTTTTAGGATCAGCTTTGGCTTTTGGTCTGGGCTCTTCTACTGGGTTCTGGGTTCTGGTTCTAAGCTTATGCGCCCTCACTTGGCATTCGGGCTATGGGACCGCTGGGCTTTTAACTGCTCTAGATTCATCCATATGAGCATAGATATATACACATACGTACACACATAAGTATGCACGTATACTTCAGCTTGCGATATCCAGACAACCGACAAAGTTGGCGATATGCGTTCTATGGAAATGTAAGAAATTGGGAGAGAAATAGAGTTGATAAGAATTGTATCTTTCTGCAATTGAAGCTCTATTTACACTAGTTTCCATGTGTTAATTCATTAAAGAAATGCCTCAAAAGTTGAATTAACACTTTTTGCTTACATTTGCAAGTGCGAAAAATATTTATTTGTATGAATGAACACCTGATAAACAAATGTCAGATAAAAAAACAATTGTGGATTATTAATAATGAAATAGCCTTCACCCGCACTCAGTTCGGTCAAGATTCATTCAAAAGCTATATACAATTTTTAGAGATATTTAAAAATTCTTTGCCACATAAAATTATTAAAACTGCAACCCCACAAACCTGGCCAATACACTACAAAAAGGGCACAAAAGAGATCTGTTAACTTTTCAGAGACTATCGACTGCAACAACTTCTGTTGATGAAGAAAACGGAACCGGATAATCTATCCGACCTTTCAGAGCTAGGAGCTCTCAACCTCAAAGTTTTACAAGGATCTGTGTGGATGTGAGTAAAGGACAGCCTAACCTAACCTATCACTGCAAGTAGAAATATCTTTGAGTAATACGAGCTCTACACCTTTGTCGCCTGCACCGTGCTGCATATGCATTTCATAAGTTCTGCGAGTTTCTCTTTAGTTCGAGTGCTTTGGCTGACTCTTCCTATAACCAACTTTCCACCCTCTGCTGCTGCTGCTGCCGCTGCCTCTGCTATATTTGAATATTTAATTTTTTAGCATGCAACGGAACATTTCGCACTTCTAAACTGACGCTAAATGTTCTCGGGCTGCATTCCCCTCTAATCCCACATTCCCATCCTCCTTCTGGCCCATTCTGTACATCATGATTGTCGTTCCTCTGTTAATGGATGTGTGTGTGAGTGTGTGTGTGCCTGTGCCTGTGTGTGTGCCTGTGTGCCTGTGCCTGTGTGTGTGTTTTTATTAAGCAAACATAATGTTTTCTATGCTAAATGGGCAGCTCCGCCTTTATGCTCCTCGTCCTCCTCGTTGATTGCAAGTTCAATGCACGACGCTTTTGAAAGCCAATAAAAAACTCCAAATTGGCCTTTGTCCTGCTGCTGCCGTCTTTACAATTTGGATGGAATTTTTCTCCATTATTAATATAATTTTTTTTTTTTCGGCACTACGTGGGTTGACATGCCACGCCCACGTCTAGCCTCCTAGCCGCCATTTTTCAGCTGTCATTCGGCAGGCTGACGTTTTTAATTAAACGAATTTCGCTTTCATAAATTTCACTTTGACAGCGGTAAGCAAAAGGCGTCGGCCTTTTACCACGCAACAATTACCTGCCTTTAAATATTTAATTGAGTCGCCATAGGCCATTCCTTAAACGGCGCTCTGACTTATGGAATTTGTCAAGAAAAATATAAAAAAAAGAAAAAAACAATAGCAATAATCAGCTTACCTATTAATAAATACCTGAAATGATAATCAATTAGGTTTTTTATCAATTTGGCAATCATTATTTATTTATTTAAAGTTTCCTAATTTAGAGAGCCAAGTTCAGAAACAGTTCAAAACTTAAAAACAAAAGCAATTCTATTCGTATAACTAAAACTTTCGGCTGTTATAACATCTTCTTGGGGTTTAGAAGAAGAGTTGGATAGTTCCTATGACTGCTATATGACCTTGTTCCAGTTCCGAGATATTTCATTCACCTTGCCTAGAAACTGAGAGACTATTTTGCATAGAAACAGAAAGATGGATAGACAAACGGCAGACAAATGGACAGACTAATCAATAATATGCCCTGAGATGCCTCCGTCTTGAGAAAATTGGCAATTTGTAGCTTAAACTTTCAATTTGAAAATTATCTTTATAATAGATAAAATATAACTGAAACTATGTCTAAAAAATCGTAATGCGTAACTCTCTAACTTTCCAATATAATATTCTTTATTCAAACGCACTTTTTGCACATTTTCTGTGTAAAATTCCATTACACTTTTGACATTTTGTCGTTGAGTTAGCGACCCAGTTTGCAATACAGCGCAAATATCTTCAAACTTTTTTTACCCTGCATATTTATAAAGAGGGTGTAATAAAATTGTGCCAATTTATGATACACTAAAAAATAATATTGGATTCCTTGGTAGTATCTGTGACCTTTATATGTTCTATTAATTCCTATTCAATTTTGAATTCTCTTTTGAGTTCTGTATTCTGTTTTTAAAACCTTGATAAAAAATGTTTATATTTTACTAGAAATACAATTGGTTTGATTATTATTTCTATTATTTTTTCACTGAAAATTATAAATAAATAAAGTTTTTGTTTTAATTATCTTCGGCTCCCAGTTTATCTATTCAATTTGTACTTCTTTTTTTAATGAAACTAGTTTTTTATTTAGCTTTTTTTTAAGGAAATAATGTAGCATTCTCTTATTTTTTATATTCCTTTTTTATCCTTTGGTTGGTTTGCAAATCCATTGAAAATCCATTGAAAATCCATCAGAATTTTGAATTGAGGCCTCTTCACAAAACACCAAGAGATTTCTAGTAACCTAAATAATTATATATTTTATTTATTTATTTATAAAGCTCCTAAGACATTTGAAGGTACAAATATACAGGGTATTCAGTAGCCGAACATATTTATTCATATAAATATATATATATATTCTTTTTTTTTGCTGCAAAATAACCTAAAATAGCTGGTAAGAAGAAACTTGTAGAAAAAATTGGCTTGGAAAGTAAGCGCCAAACTGCATGACATTATTGCCAGTCAGTTGTTGTTGTTGTTGTTATTGTTGTTGGTGTTGCTGGTGTTGTTGGTGTTGTGTTGCCCCACACGAGCTACGTGCAATGTCACCCACTCACACACACCCACACACGAGTGACATTCACACAGATAGACACACACATACACACACTCAGCTGCACACACACTTCCGCTCTGGTTGCATTGTTCATTTAAATTCTAATTTGTATTTGGCGCACTCGACAATGAGAGTCGAGGATAGGAAAACCTGGGGACATGCTGAACACGCTTCCTGCCAGGGGGCATTTGGACAGGTTCCCAACCCGAACACCAACCCCAACCCCAACCCCAGCCCCAACTCCAATCCCAAGCTCAACCCTTGGCCCAGCTGCAGATTAAGCCACGTGCCCAATAATGTCCTTGAAAGTTTCTGGGCGTGTCCCAGCGATTTGTTATTGTGCTGCTTTAGTTAGGTGCTGCAATCTTAATCGCGTTTCTGGTGACGCTTTGCATAGCTAAGTGCTCGGTGCTACAGTCAATTGGTGCCTTTAATGACTCCAGCTGAATGGGAAAGGTCCTCGACGTGAAAATGAGGTCATTAGGCAGATGAACAGTGAGTGTATCGAATGGATGGTCATCAAGGCAATAAAATAAGCTCAGTTTTATACAGCGACTTATTCAAATTGAACAGATAAAACCCCAGCAAATTGGTAATTTATTGGGAATTGTTTCTTTACGGAGAACTCCTTGAATTAAAGGCTCAAACAGGTTTAAGTTTCCGTGATAGTTTCTTCACCTACATAGATACAAAATAAATGCAAAGGACATGTTTGTGCAATGACCTCGGACATTGGAATAGCTAAAAACACAAAATTTTAACAATTTTTTATCCTTGCCGTATATATTTTGTCACAAAATGTGAATGTATTGCAGTATACAAGTCCGACCCCATAATACATATTTTATGGATCAGGCGGAGTAATTGATATAGCCATGTTTGTATGTCCGTCTGTCTGTCTGTCCGTCTGCTTATATACAAACTAGTCCCTCACTTTTTGAGGTAAGTAAATTAGATTTTCAAGGATGGACATATGACCGACTATTGATAAGTATTGAAATAAAAACTTGACTTTAAAATAATATTGCGAAATATTGTGAAATAAAAGAAGGCGGGCCGAAGAATTTATACTCTTGCAGAGCTATATAATTTAGTAACTCGATCTTAATGATTGTATTTTAACTTGTAAATTTCATCAAGATACTCCATACCAAATTTCATTCACCTAGTTCAAAAATTGAGAGACTAGTTGCATAGAAACAGACAGAAGGATACACGGACATGGCTATATCAACTCGACTCGTCGAACTGATCAATAATATGCTTTTTGGAGTTGGAGATGCCTCCTTCAACGCATTACACATTTCGTGACAAAGTTATAATACCCTCTGCAAGGGTATAAAAATGTGAAAAACTAGTCCATAGGTAATCAATCAGGTAATTAGACACTTTGCGGCAACATTTAAAGTCGTTTTTGATTAATGGAACAACTGTGTTACAATCCATATGCAACTTATGAGCTAATTCTTTTCTATAAACCTAAGATACTTTCTAAGAGTCAAGTCTTTATCTCGCTTCTAAATCACTCTAAACAAACGGTCTAACGTTACTATTAAAAGGAATCCTGAACAGCAGACGGAAAAAGGACTTTTATATCTTCAAATTTATATATAGCTTATAGTTCTAATTCTCTGTTTAAAACATTTGCACACATTAATAGTTATAGTTGCTCATATTACCCATTTATATAGTTTATAACCCATATGTTCGACGATTCCATTTATGGACTCTTAAAACAGCTGTCTAATTATCCAATTGCTATAAAAGAGTGCGTTCAATCAAGCTTGTCAATCAGTTCGAAGTGAGCAGCCTCTCGAAAGAATCATTAAAATGAAAATCCTTTTGATCTGGGCTTGTCTGTTGCTTTACGGAATTCACTGTCAGTCGATGAGAAATTGTCGAGGACGTCCAGCAAAACAGGACTGTGTGAGCAATCGGGATCCCGGAAACGGATATTTGACCACCTGTATGGAAAGAGCTATGACTCAAATGTGGTGGTACAATAAGACCACCCGATCCTGTTCCAGGATAACCTATTTGGGATGCGAAGGTACCAACAATCGATATTGCACCAAGTTTGATTGCCTAAGGAAATGCAAATGGGCATCGCAAAATAATAATTATGAATAGATTTAAGTAAACTTAATGTTGTTGTTTCCTTTATTAGATTATCGTTTAATAAACAATTGTCTATCAATCTGTTGCGCTATAAATGAGTTGGAACCAGTTTATCACGACGTTGTCCGCGGAAAGGCAACATTGAAATTGTATTTTGATATGTGGATTTCATTTTTCGGACCGTGGTTTTCTCAAAATCAGTCAACTGATCCAAAAAACAAAAAAGGTATATAAAAAAATTTACAAAGTTTGGAAACTTAACAAATAGAAAACAATAAAAATTTCCGGTCTGACATCATTGAGAAGCTTTGAACAAAAATCTTGAAACAAGCTTTGATTGGAAGGTTTTTTACCCAAATCATACTTAAATTGAGAACGAAACAGTATAGGAACAAGCATAAAATAAAATTATAATTGGGTCCTGAATCTCTTGATTCAAGACTCACAAGAAATATAGTCCTATTTTCAAGTAAATTTTAAGTCAGCTCCAGCACAATTAAGAGAGCACAAGCCATTTTCCTTAATTTTGTTCTCTCTTCTCTTTTTAAGCTATCATTAACTCATTACTTATTCTATGACTGTTTTTAGATTAATCCTAAAGAATAAAGGCTATTGAAGATTTTGTTGTTCTCAATATAAGGCAGATATAGTTCGTTTTCAGACTGAGGTCTTTCTCTCTGTGTAAGCAGAACCCAGCAGAGTATAAACTTTTGTTCAAGTCAGCCAGTTCTAAGAGAGAGGTCATACTCTGCAGGCAGGTCTAAAATGCTAACTTGTTAACATTTCATTTATTTACCTCTTAGTTTTATTCTTACCAATGACCCTCACTGTAGAAAAATACTAAATGAATGACCCTTGATTATAATCTGATCATTTAAATTGCTCTTTTGGTAGCTGATATCAAAGCATTGTTTCCAGACAGATGGACAGACGAACATGGTCAACAAGTTGAATTCTGGTCAAGAGTTCTTTATTCAAGAGCTCTTTATCTATGAGTAAGAAATAGTTGAGTATTTTCTTGCTTAAGTGAAGTTATTTTTTGGCTGATCAAACGAATTCACTTCTCTTTTAGTAGAGCTTAATTTTGTTCTCTTTTTGGCTTTATTTTCCTTTTAGTTTTCCTCTTGGCCAGTTTGGATTTTAATTTAGATGTTGTCGCCGTTGCTTTAGTTGATTAAAAACCGCATTTGTTGCATTTCTTTCTTGGCTGCTAGCTGCTTGGGAAGGCTTGCGAAGGGAGGGAGGAATTGCTCTTGCCCATTGTGGTCTGGGCCGTCTCTGGGAATGTTGCAGCTCAGCTCAGCTCAGCTCAGCCCAGAATGTAGAATGTAGAATGTCTTATGGCTGTCTTTTGTTCTGGTTTGTCACTGGAATTTATAGCAGGTTTAACCCACTTTTATTTTGTGCAATGTGCCCGCTTTTCGGGGTCAGCGCGAAGGCTGTTCTCAGTTTTAAATTGCTTGTCAAATGCAATGAGCGAATGCGATGAGTGCCAACGACTTGAGAAACGCATTTTACATTTTTCAACATTTTTTAACATTTTACATTTTTCATTAACATTAATTAAAATGCATTTGCCATAACGAAGACAATGATGAAGTTGCGTCGCGTGCTTGCAGTGCAATGACTCTCCTCTAAAATGGAAATGGAAATGGAAATGAAAATGAAACTGAAAATGCTTGGAAAATGCATGAAGTACTACTCCGAGCTTTATGTTTGAAAAATGTTTAGCTTTTCCTTTTACTTTGGCTTTTAAAACTATGTTAACAACTAGGCAATTAAAACGCTTAACTGACGCTTTGGCTATGCTTTGGTTATTGCTAAGACTGAAGCCGTTCCCAAGCTACACCTCCTCATGGCCGGGATTATCGCTAAACTTGACGGATCCGCGCTGCCTCACATTGGAGCGTTGTCTTTTGTACTCGGTGCGGGGCAGCTTGAAGGGATGATCAAAGGCCACGGCGCTGGGTCCAATAGGACTGGTCAGATAGCTGCCGCTGTGCTGTACTTCCGCTGGCCATTTATCACCATGCATTGCCTCCTCCAGAGCCGCCTCCATCTCTGCATCGTGCTCTTCCTGCTTGCTTTTACGCTGCTGCTCTTGAAGACGTGCGCGCAGGCTGCTCATGGCAAAGCTCACGTTGGGGGGATGGCTGATCTCGGTTGGACCCACAATTAGCTCCTTGTGGTGCTTGGGTCGGGTCTTACTGGATTTGCTGTTCTTTGTAGTGGCTACTGCTTCGCGTTCGCGATACTTTTTGAGAAAGGCGGCTGGATAATTAGGTGCTTCGGTGGTTGTGGTGGTGGAGGTGCTACTGGTGCTGGTACTGCTGCTAGTTCTGCGTGGACGCGGTGCCTTGGTATTGCTGCTGGTAGGCAGGTACAGCCTGGAGGGCACAAAGCCACCTTCCATCGGTGCCAAAGAGCGCACTTCGCCGCTCGCCTCGCCTGTGTGCTCAGTCACTTCGTATTGGTGGGTTGGCTTGTGTAGCTCATTTTCTTCCTCCACCTGCTCAAAATCATCATCCTCCTCCTCCAGTTCGGGGCGATGATCTACTAGCTTTTCTGGCTTTGGCAGCATCTCGTGTAGGCCATAATTTCCAGAACTTGCGGTTATCTGTGTATGCAGGCTAGTCAGCGGCTGTGGACGCAACGTGACAAATGAGGTGGGCTGCTCCCCAGTCTTGTAGACAGGCTTCCAGCTCTGATACTCCATAATCTTGCCCGTCACAATTTCATTGCTGCTGGCATGCGACTTTGGCTTGAAGTATTTCTCCATAAGCGCCTCATCACTGCTCATGGGCACTTTCCCCTCCACAATCAGTTCCTGCTCCTTCTCCAGCTGACGTATGCGATTGTCATACTGCAGCTTATTGGGCTCTGTCAGCGTTGGCTTTGGCAATGGCCTCACCATCTTCACAACCTTCTTGTTTGATCCACGCATCTTGATAACTTTTAAGGCCTTGTTTGTTTTCGGATCTCTGATAATGTACTTCACGCGGGTCGTCTCCGTCGGCAGAAAGTCCATCATTGTCTTTGCATAACCGGCTGTGCTGGGCAACAGCTCTCCAAACATGGACTTCATTACCCGTGCGCCACTGAACATGCGCCCCATTAATCCACCCATCATAGAGTTGTCCATTTGCTGCCACATAAATCGACGTTGAATTCTAGAAAAAATTTAAAGTTTTTTTTTTGTTAATTACTTTTTAAAAACAAAATATATCTTCTTTTTTTTTTTTATCTTAAGCCAATTGAATATTATCTGAAGTATTAGAGCAGAGTAAAAAAGAAGAAGTAAACCCGGAAGAAAGAAAAATATAATTCTCTTTCGAGTGGAAGAACACATTAGAAATAGAAATGTACCCTAGTTCTTAGGCCGATTTTTATATTATGCAGATACGCAGGGTATTTTATTCTTTGTGCTTTTCACTTGGCTTACAGAAAGTTGATCAGAACAATGAGACGAATCATAGCCGTCTGTCCGTATGTTTATATCCAGAATAGTCCCTCAGTTTTTGAGCTAGAAGGATATGACTGAACCAACCGAATCGGACTAAACAACTGCCGTAGAACGAAACAATCTGCTCAAAAGTTTTTGCATGGAAAACTTATTTGTTTCGCAAGATTTCTGAATACAACTTTTTGGTTTAAAAAACTACGCTAGTAACATCATGGGTCGTATGCACGCTCCCTGCAAGGGTATTTTCCAATCAGCTCTACCCTACAGACGCACAGTGCCATCATGGCTGAAGCTGAACGCTGAGGATGTTAAGGATCAGATCAAGAAATTCTGCAAGAAGGGTCTGACACCATCCAAAATCGGCATTATTCTCCGTGATTCTCATGGCGTTGCTCAGGTACGTTTTGTTAATGGTAAAAAACTTCTCCCCCCAACTGGAAATACGAGTCGAGGACAGCTTCCGCTCTCGTTGCCTAAGTTCAGTCAATTTAATTCAAAAATATGTGAGTGCATAGACCACAAAGAACCACAAAAAAGAAACTAAAGTTAGAAGTAAGAGACAGCCTTTGAAATTGTTAATATCAGGCAAAACTAAAACATATGAGCCCCATATGAACAATCGGTTAAAAAGTTAAAAGAAAAACGTTTGTGTTTCTAATATCTTGTTCAACAATTTATATGTTAAAGTGTATTTGAAGTCAACTATAGTATATTGCTGCTATAGGAATAATCCGTCTACATAAATAAATTTAACAACAATTTTGAAATAATTATTCCAAACCGAAGATATCCTTTCCATTATTCTTTTTAACTGATTTGTAAATTGAAAACTCTGGACGATTTCAATAAAACCTGCATTACACTCTTGGTCGCGACTTATAAATTATAGTAGTTCTTGGTCTGCACTGTTTTAGCCGAATTCTCTCTAATATACGTCCAATATATATTTACTAACTTTCATGTCTTAAGCTCTTACGTATTACGAGCAAATTCCACTTACCTATGATCTTCCGCCTGTTGCTCTCCGCTTACCAGCTGCAACAGAAGCAATAAAGCTGCCACAATCAGAGGCCAAAGCGAGCTGCCAGGAATCTGTGAGCCGGCAGAGCCATGATTAAATGGCACTTGCATTGTGATATTTTCTGGCTTACTTACGCAATGCTTCCTCATCTTGGTTACTGAATTTGTTGACTCTGGAAATGCAAATATGTTCAAGTAGATTCCCACGTATTCCCACAAAGAGTTGGCTGGCTGGCTGGCTGGCTGGCTGACTGGATCTATCCGTCTGTTACTTTCTGTTGGCCACTTTTGACTGTCGGCGCCTGCGCGCCAAACACCTCAATTTATACACTTTACTTGTTGCGGGGCTGGGAATGTTGCATTAAGTTGTTGCTGCTGTTGCAGTTGCAGTTGCTGTTGCAGTTGTTGTTGCAATCGCTGTTGCTCCAATTACAAAGCGCAGTCGCGGCTTGCGCTTGCGCTTGGCATTGGCATTTCACTTTCGGGCTGAACAATGGTTTTTGGGCCCGTTCCTCTGTTCCTCGGTTCCTCAGTACCTCTGTTCCCTCCCATATTTATTTATGTGGCCGCTTTTCGTCGAGCAATTAGTTCCATTAGTTTCTGGCTGGTTTTGCGGTTGGTATTTTTTTTCTTCTTTTTTCCTTTTTCTCGTATTTTGTTATTGCCTTTTCCTTCCTTTAGTTTGTTAGTTTGTTGTTTCCGTATGCATTTTATTTTCTTGCTGGTTGATTTTTGCACCTGCAGCTGACGTGCAGCTTTTAAATATTACTTCAAAATTTTTGTTAAATTTCGTTAAACCTCCACTGAACACACAGGGCAGAAGAAGAAGCAAATTCAATAATGATTCGTGCTCAATTATGAGTTAATATTTATTAATGAGCGGCATTTTTTGTTCGCTGTTTTTTTTTGCTTTCTGCTTTTTTTCGGTTTTTTTTTTTATACTTTTCTTGGCTGCATTTCATTAATTAACGGCTCATCGGCAATTGTATCATTAAATTGATGGGCAGCGCCATCTGGCGAGCAAAACGTGCAGTGGCCCGCCTGGTCAGAAGGGGCTTTGTGTAAATGACTTTGTGGCGTGCGTTAGTAGATAGCCATCAATGATGATGAGGATGTTGATGATGAAGCTTAAAATGCTGATTATCATTATCATTATGATGGCCATCCTATCAGAGATGTTGAGTGCAAGGCTTTGTTTGTCCATCCGCGCATCCACTTGATTATTGTTTGAATTGCAAATGCGACAGGTGGCGCCACTTGGACCTCGCATTAGAATTGCCCGTTAAAATATAACATGTGTTATTGACATTTAAATGATATCATTTCCATGCGATCTCAATGCAATTAGCATTAATACGAATATACAGATGCACATGCACTCCACCCTGAGGGCTTCCTCTGTGCCCAATGGCTCTTATTGTGCCCGTAATTGTGCATTTTATCAGCAGATTATAGATTACAATGGCCAATTGACTAGAGCCATCTGAAGCATGTTGTTATAATAAAAATACTCGAAATGCATTTAAAGTATTATCCTAAGTTTTATAATACTTAAATAATAAGCACAGAATAGTTGCTTTAGTGCAGTGGACTTAAAATAAAGCATTCTCTGTAAGGGTATTCCTAGTACGGCATGTTTAAATTTTATGCAGCTCTGAGTACTTAAAACTCCTCTACAGTTGTTAATGCCTATCATTAGGCTACGTTTAGTTAAACTATAATTAAATATTATTAACCGAATCCAATATAATCATCCATTTATCTGAAAATTAATTATATAAAAATTGTCCATTTAAAAAGGCAATTTTGAATATAGTTTAACGAAACTGTACCTAAAATTGAAATTACACACAATAATTTAAATATCATAGTGTAAAATATAATTAAGTATTATCGGAATTATAACATATTTAAATTTTATTCATATAAAATAGCGTATTATTTTTCTAAATTTTGATATGTTGGATTACATTTTTCCCCTCATGGAATTATTTTTAAGAATTATTTGTGAAAAAGAAAATAAAAGAGAACTTTATAGGTTAAGAAATAAAAAGTTATACAGTGGTTTTCCGTGCTCTTGGGGATTTTTCCAAAATCCCTACCAATGGGAAACTTTCATCACGACTAAAATATAGTGTCTAAATTTCGTCTTTCTGTTGTATTTAAGACTCTTTGGGCTGTGCGATGATGAATCAGTCAGTCAGGAAATTGAGTTGCATGAATAAACTTAGATAATATATACTATAAAATTGACATTCCTTATAGATTGCATTCCTTACGACAGGTATTCCTTGCACAATAAATGTATGGCTTTATAAGTGCCAGAGTTTATGGTAATGGTATACTTATGTATTTGCGTAACTAATCTGGCCCACTGTCTTTAGATTGGTAACTTGGTGCACTAATTAAACAGCTTTTAAGGAGAACACAATGGAAACCAATTTGCACGCACTCACACTCCATCAGGCGAGTACTTGTATTTGTATATTTGTATTCGTTGTATTCGTATATTTACCAAGGGCTTCTGAAAACAACTTTCCCGTTTTCCGTTTTCCATTTCCCGTTTGTACTTGTGTAAGGATACAAATATTGCGCATACGCAGCGTGCGGCGTTGCTGCAGCCAATACCAAATACCGCTGTGCTATGCTGTACTGCCAATATAATGTATTTAAAATGCCATTTGTGTAAATGGATTATGTAATCGATGCATTTGCCATTGGATTTGCCCTTAAGTGCTATGTGGCAGTACAACTCTCTCTCTCTCTCTCTCTCTCTCTCGCTCTCTCTCTATCTGTGTGCCCCTTGTGCGCACGTGTGTGCATATACACTCAGAGAAAAATTCTGTTCTAAATTTTATTTTGATTAAGACCGACTTTTCACCGTTTTCCTTTTCCGGGTTTTAGTCTTGTCTTCCTTACAAGTCAACCATGAAAAAAGTGCTCTTTAATTAGATAAAATCAAGCGTCTTGAATCTTCACTCAAATTTTCAGCTTCCTATTCTAATAATAATAGAGTACCTCATATGAGGAGCGTACTAGTAATTTTCGGTGATTGAGATACTCGTTTAAAATGTAGATTTTGGCTTATTAATATTTTTGATTTTGTTTTTATTATCATTAATGTGCTGAGAAGATTATTTAGATCCATTTATTTGAACATAAGCTGTTTCATCCTAGAGAAATGATAAAAGATACTGTGGCTTTCATTCAAATAGATTGTCATATCCCCCTTAAATATCAAGTACCAATATTATTTAACGACTTTTCTTCTTAAGAATTCAGGAATGATAAATTTCTTTTGGAATTATCAATAATAAGATTCATGTGGAGAAGAGCTGTCGCTTTTCTCTGAGTGTACTAAATGCATATTTGTATTATTGCTGGCAAGCATGACTTTCTGATAAGGATACGTAGTAGTAGTTGTTGTTGTTGCTGCTGTTGTTGTTGTCCTTGTTGTTGTTGCTTCAACATTGTCATTCAACTCGGCACTGGGAATCGTCGCGCTCGATATGTAGGAATACTACGAGTATATAAGTAAAAGCAAATTGATGCCTTAAGCCAAATATAAACACAATAAAACCAAACAAGCCGCAACAACAATGAGCTACCACACACAGTCAGAGGGCGCCAAGTTACAAGTTGCTTGCAGAAAAGCGGCCCCCCAGAGGCCCCTCCAGGGGGTGGCAAGACAGGGAGAGAGAGAGGACGACAGCAGGAAGAGGCAGAAGCACAGGCAAAGGCATTCAAGTCAGGCAGTTAGTCAAGCGTAAGCGTAAGGCAGCAGTCGGCTGGTGGCTAACTGCAAATTGTATGAGCTCAAATTTGCCTGTAAGCAAAGAGGCAAAGCGGCAAGGCAATGGAGGACGAGGATGTGGACCCAAACAACAAGGACAACAAATCCAGCAAAGCAACTGAGCCATCACCATCAGCAGCAGCCTCAGTGCACAGTGAGCTACAAATTGTATCTAAAACGTTGATAACAACGCATTTGAGGCTTAGATTCTGCCTCACTTACAAGTCAAACCCACAAAAGCGAGCTGAGCATTAGATACAATAACTTTGACAATATTGGCAGGCAACATGCCCCCAGATTGATATGGATCGATGCGGTTTTACGATTACGTCTGGGCCTGTTATTGCATCTACTCTTGACCATTCGACAATCGTAGCTGCAATTGTAGTGGTTCAGTTAAGGATTCAGCTTGGCTCGGCTCACTTTACCAGGTCTTCCTTTATGGAACCGATGTATCCGAGACGAGACTTGTTCAAGTAGTTTTGTCTAACTGTTGACCAAGCGTCATAAGCCTTTCTCCATCATTTCTCAGTGTGTGATGCTATGAAGGAGGCATCTCCGATCGCATACTTTCATTCATATATTGTTGAATAATGAGATGAGTTGATACAGCTATATGCTATATCCTTTCGTCTCTTGATCCTGATCAATATTACAAATAATATACTTTCTGACAATGTTATAATATCCTCTGCAAGGGTATAAAAATGTCTCTGAGACCAATGGAAGAATATGTAACATTATGGTGTACAATATAACTGAGATGAGGAAATATTAATTAGCAGCCATTAGAGATATAATAAATTCACCTCACCGGAACATTAATTATAATTTGAACAAAGACGCAAACCGGAACAGGGCCTGAACCGCTAACCAAACTAAACACTTTAAATGTCAGAACCAGAACCGAAATTGATTCGATTTTATTCCCTGATTTAAATATTTCATTAAAGATAAAGATTAAAGATATTTCGTATGACGGAAATAATTACCCAACTAATAATTATTAATAAAATATGTATTAATATATATAAAATATTATTGTTATTAAATGCAGTAAAATTATATTGAAAAACTAAATAAATAGGTCTAGAAGTTCTGCTAATTTTATGAGATATTACTAGCTAAATTCAAAATGAAAATATTTTCTAAAAGAAATTAGAGTATATACAAATCTTATATCTTCATTATGAGCTTTCTCTACTACAAACATTGTCTATACCCTTTCACTGAATATATGCATTGAAGCAGGCACATCCGACCCCATTTATATGTATCATGATCAGGACGATATAGCTATAAGGATAATATGTCTGTTTTTGAGCTGGGTGAATAAACCGTTTCTATGCTGCAGGCAGTACATATGTCGGAGCCGGCGGGATCAGACAACTATATCACATAGCTGCCATAGGATCGATCGGTCTAAAAGTTGTTGTATGAAAAATTTGTTAATTAATTAATTCAGGAATGATAAATAAATACTTAAACAATAGTTTTGAAATGTTTACTTCAGTCTGCAAGGGTTGCAATCTTCGGATAGTCGTTTCTTGCAGCTTTTATCCGTTTTTGTTGCCAGATTTTATAGACCATTTTGCTTGGTTCTTTATTTATTTTTTTTTTTGTTGCTATTGTTGTGCTGCACTTAAAATATATTTACTTATGCATATTTTGTAGAGTACAACTACCTGTTTTACTCTGTATCGTTGTTGCTTGCTGTCCGTGTAACCGATAGTCTCGTTGTTGTTGTTGTTGCTGTTGTTGTTCTGCTGATTTAATGCCGGGGGCAATGCTGTTGCTGTTGTTTTTGCTGTTGCATTGACGACACAATTTTTGCTTTATGCTCCACACAGCCCCACATAGAAAAAAGAGATATAAAGGCAAAGATATTGCGCATACGCCACGTTTCAGCTTTATGTCCATGGCTGTCATGTTGGCACCGTCACAAAAGCTTTGAAGTTGCATAGATAAGCTGCTCAGAGTTGCTGCGACGATGTTGGGTCGTTGTTGCTACGTTGTTGCTGTTTCTGTTGCTGTTGCTGTTGCTGTTGCAGTTGCTGCATAACTTCAGGCTAATGGCCAGCTATTGGACAATGCGCGGCGTTAACAGGCATTGCGGGAAGCGGCCCATAAACTTATGTGCTAAGCATCCCAAGATGGCAAAAGGCTCTGAACTAACAATAACCTCCGCCCAGCACATCGCACATTCGCTTGTAAGCCGACCAAATCCAAAGCCAAAGCTGACCACACACATAAAAATGATGGCAAATGTATGTGCTGAGTGCCCTTGCGAGGGTTTCACTGTGAAGCTGCAAGAGAGAGAAAAAAAGGAAGATTTCCAAATTAAATGTTTCATTTTATGTATTCTTTAGGCTATATTTAATTTCAATCATCATTACAAGTTTCTGAGTCGAATTGCTTTACTGATATTTTACTCTTTGAATATTTATATAACTCTAAACTGTTTCATTGAATTTTTATTCATTGTTATATCATTATTTTATCCGATTGAATTTTTATTCATAAAATTCAAAGATTAGTATTCATAATGGATTGAAAGCTGCAAACAAATATTTTACTCGAAATATTCCGCCTGTGAATAGAAAAGGTTGGCTTTAATATTTGATGGGAAAGAGCCAGCGCAATCGGATTCACGATTACCTGATTGATATTAACTTCAAGCATCGGAGCACTATATTTAAATCTATTAAAATAAGTGTTAAGATTCGCATCCATAGTTGGAACAAGTCAACATTTTTATCAGGTCAACTTCAAACTTAATTTCAGAGCTTTAGATTAAAATTTAAAATATCTGTTTTAAATATTTAAGACAATCCGCCTCCAAGGTGATAAAATGGGCGTTATTCATGGTATTTAATTTTCCCTCTCCTTTTTTAGGAGTCAAGTCAAACATTTCTCACTAAATAATATTGTACCAATTTTGAATAGTCCACTGGAGGAAGCCCCTAAGCAATTACGTTATTTGATATTGAGTTTCCCGGGAAAAACGGGTTCTTTTAATGGATATTATAATATAATATTCGATATTCTTTCTTTTTGAGTTTCTTTAAAGAGACTTAAAGCTTTTACTATCCATTTATACCGAATTTTCCCATTAAGAAATATTCTGTGATGTGATCCCCGTATGATGCATTTATTTATAATAATTTCTGAAATTAATTATAATTTAATTTATTCTCAATAGGAAAATCGGGCTAGCTATATAAACAGCAACCCTCGCAGCATAGTTTTATGCGCCCACAGACACAGAGACAGACAGACAGACAGACAGACATTTAATGTGCGCATAAATTATTTATTGTCGCGCTGAAAAAGCGACACGGTGCCGTCCTGCTGAGGATTCTCGCTTGGGCAATACTCAATTATTTTAGATTATGTTAGGATTAGTGGTCAGTGAGTGTGGCTGGGTTTGCCATGGACATATATATGGTCTATATCTATATAATTCGACCGAAAGTTGGTTCAATGTACGCCTGGTTATTGCACTTTGTGCGCCAGTTGAACAATGCGAGGACAGTTCAGGCTTTTAGTTTCCTTTTTTTATTTCAATTGTGGGGCGCAGAATGGTGGCCCAATCAATGTTTAATTGACCCACTTAAAGTGGGTGGGGCATAAATAACATTTAAGCAGTCAATAGCAGTTTCTTGTTGCCGTTAAAAGCTTTTCTTTTTTTTTGTTATTATGCCTGGATAATATCCTTGTACCGTCAGCCTATGCGTTTAATTTATATTAATGTTGTCACCGCCCTCCACTGCAGAAAACTGTTTGGCTGTCCCATCTGTTCTGTGTTTTTGGCGGGGCTCCAAATTAATTTACACTGCGCGAAATCCCAGATGCCTAATAAAATGTTATGCCATTAAATTGGGGGCTTACACAGCCAGCCAGCCAGCCAGCCAGCAACCAGCAGCCATTGAGCCCATTGAGTATGATTATGATGAGCTGTTGAGCCTGTGTTTTATGAGCATTCAATCAGTTTGTTTATGCAAATGAATTGACAGCATAAATTGACAATTTGGTTGTGCCATTAGCTTGTTTTATTGCCTCTGCGATTCTGATGCGATGTTGAAGTGAAATGCAAAAATCTCGATTTAAGCCATTGTCTAATTTCATTGCAAATTGCATAAGCTTAAAAAACACCAATTTATTAGTGTTTTTCTAGCACCATGCTCCACTTATTTATTTATAAACTTTAGTATCAACCAATAAAATGAAATATAAACTGAAAAATTCCCATAAAAATTAAACCACGGACCATTTGAAAAACCTTTGTTTAGACTGATTGTACCTATGGCAGCTATATAATATAGTAGTCCGATAATTGATAATTTGAAGTATCACTTCGAAAATCCACCCTTACATCTTTCTTGTATTTTCATTGTGAAATTCTAAGAAACAAATAAGTTTTCCGAAAAACCATTTTAGCACTGATTATTCCTATGGCAGCTATAAGATATTCTAGTCCAATCTTGATAACTTTTGGTAAGCATATAAAGCACACCAAACCCACATAAAATTGGTATATTTCATTGAGATATGTAAGGAAATAAAGCTTTATATTCAACTGTCTAGGTCGATACCCTTTCTTTAAAATTGAGATAACAGTTTAGATAGACACTTACAGACTGAGAGACAGACAGACGACTATAAAATTTGCCTTGCAATTTACATCTCATGCCAAAATTCTAATACTCTCTGCAAGCGTATAAAAACAGTTTGAGCTTTGTAGATTTGCAAATTTAGTAGTAGTAGATTAGTAGTTGGTTGGTACTAGTCGATTAGTAGTAGCAGAATTAATAGACTAAATAATTAATGAATATAATCCAATACTGAGCATAAACTAATTAAAGCTTTTAATTTATTTTAAATAAAAATCACTCTGTATATTTCAAATTGAAATTAAAATGTTTGTAAATTTATTGAACATACGCAAAGCAACTATTGATTGTCAACGTTTAAAATTCAAAATAGAGCGGTGGAATTATTTCAGTATCTGAGAGACTTATGCCACAAGAATTTTTGGTATTTTGTTTAGCAGTCGCATTTGCTTAAAGCAAATATTTCACTTCAATTCCAAAGCCAACCCAAAAAATGTGCAATAATAATGCCATGGCATTAGTATGCTCACATTTTGGTTGTGGAAACCGCATGCTTCTCTTTTCTTCTCTTCTCTTCTCTTCTGTATCTGGATACCTTTGTATCATATGAAATCCATAGCTAACCTCAATGACACGCTGATTAAATCAAATAACTTATGGCTTTAGCTCGGGCTTAAAGCCCCTGAAAAGGAAGCAGTCAGCAAACTGAACTGAACTCAACTGAACTGAGCTGAATTCTATTCCTTGGATTTTTGTCCTTCTGCTCGGTGGTCAGTAGTAGTCAGCAACGGAAATCAGCGTTCCCCAATCTGTGGTCGGTTCGTTGCTACTGTGGCGCGTACTTCATTGTCTATAAAATTTGCTCAACTGCAAGCCAAGCAGAAGGAAATTGCTCACACATACGAGTACATATACATATTAAACTATACACACAGAAATACAACTACAAATACAGCTACACATGTATGTATGGTGGCATTTTCAAGGAGGCTGCCTAAGGATTTTTATACCCTTGCGATGGGTATTATTGCTTTGTCACGAACGAAGTACTGAGAGGTGCATCCCAGTTTTTTATTTAAAGTATTCGGATAAACCGAGATTTATATAGTAATTTTGTATGTAGTAAATTAGGAACCAACTGGATTTTATAGCGAAATAAGAAAGAGAGTAAATTGAACAGTAAAAAGTAATAGTTGAAAAAATGAACCAATTCCAGATTTGTTTCTAACCGATCCTCAGGTCGAACTTAAGGCTTCCCAAAAGTTTGAGTAACTGATCTGATTCTATTCCAAAAATATCAAAGGTTTTCAATTAGATAGATCCTTTCTAGCTGATACTAGCTCCTAGAGAAAAACATAATTTCAGAGAAAAAGAGCTATCTATTAAGTATTATGTTGGTTTTATATAAATGCATTGAGAGTATTTTGGAAGGGTATTAAAGAATATGCCTCATTGAAAATATTATATGTTTCTTGTTTTCTGCTCTGCTGCTGCTCTGCTCTGGTTCTTCTTGTTGTTTGGTTCTACTTGCTGCCATTTTGTTTTGCCCCAAAAACTGTGAGAGTGTGCGTCTTTGTGTGTGTGTGTCCATTGTTGTATGTATCTTTTGTTTCAATTGCTTTCCTTGCGGCCCAGCGCAGATTTGAGCTCAATTCTCGTCCCCATCGTTGCTTGAAATCTTCCCTAAGGACCCTCTGCAGTTGCCCCCCCCCCCCCCATTGGAAGCTGCTTTATTGCAATTGATTTTGACGCCGCCGTTTATGTGCTTTGCAATCTGCCAGCTTAATATGACTCAAGCATATTATGCCTGATAAGTTTAAGATACATTCTTATCTTATAAATATATTTGTTTTCTTGGTTTTTTCTTTCTGCGAACAGTTCACACTTTAACTGTTTAACTTTCCTTCTTACAGATATGTGCACGGCATTGGCTCGGAAACACGCAACTCGCTCTTCCATTTGCATAATGGACGTGATATGGTTATGGTCACCACCTGCCGGCACGGGAAAAGCTGGCGGGAGCTGCAGGACAATCGCTGTGATGAGGATAACCGCGAGTACGATAGGTAAGTGTGATCATTACTTAAGCATAGTAGATGATTATTGTCATATTTTTTAATGATGATGATGGCAAAACCAAAAATTGTTTCTAGCTGTCATTAGGTCTAAATGTAATTTGTTTAGACACTTCGTGCTAATAGCCATTGCCACGCCTGCCAAGCCCATCGACCGCCATTAACCACAGTCTCAGCCCCATTCTCATTTCCATTCCCGGTCTATCTCTGTTCGTCTGGTGGGTCATGTGATTAATGTTCAAAAATCCGACTTGACAAGCTCATTTAAATGGCACGACACTTGGGCCAAGGCATTTAGAATGCCAACGATTGCCTTTTAGCATCTGCCCATTTCCTGTTTCTTGCATAGCTCCACAAAATGAGGAATTTTCACTCATCCTGATCGTCCTTAAAGTGATTTGCTATATTCGGTCATTTGGTCACTAGGCTAATGGAATTGAAATATGAATCACAGACAGAAAGACAAGAAAAAATAGAAAAAGTCTGAAAATTGAATTTGAAAATATTTGCTTAATCCATTCCATATTTAATCCATCTAAATAAAATAGTCGACTATTGATTAAAATTAATCGAAATAAAATGTTTTCATCGTAATACTTGTTTGTATTTAAATCTGTACAAAACTGAAAGCCTTACAAAAAAACAACAGAGTCACGATTACATTATCGATACTATCGATTGTAAAATCGATTTGTAGTCTAGTAGACTGCTTTGGCGCTTTATTTAAAACAATTTAAAGTCGACAGTTACTTCACAGTGCGATAAATCAAATTGATTCCTGACAAGGAAGTAAATCAGCATTCGTGTACGACCAACCATACTCCCATTTCAGCTTTTCAGTGCTCTCTGCTCTTATCTTTTCGCGCCACTTCAGCTGACTCGTATTGAGTTCTACAGATTTCCTGCTGATTAGAGTGATGGCTCACAAAATACATTACCGTTATGTATTTTTCACGCATGTCCTTTTATACTCTGTAGCTGAGAAAAGTGCTAAAAGGGTTACATAAACGTTCTGCCTCTTGATAAAAGAATGCAGGATACTTGCGTAGTCAAGAACTTCATTAATTTATTGTTTGTGCCCAAAGTTCAGAAAATGTCAACGAAACACTTACCTTTTACCTTTAATTGAATATAATTTTTCATTCATTTTTCCGCACCGCTCTTGCAGTTTGCTCTGCTCTCTGCCCTGCCCTGCCCCGCCCTCCACAGCTGCCTGCTGTACGTAATTTGACATGACTTATGCGACAAATCTGCTTTGGCGTCAAGCGTCAGCGATTTATGCAGCCATCCA
This sequence comes from Drosophila repletoides, assembly GCA_018150835.1. Lineage (NCBI taxonomy): Eukaryota > Metazoa > Arthropoda > Insecta > Diptera > Drosophilidae > Drosophila > Drosophila repletoides. The sequence goes on along the minus strand of JAECWQ010000089.1, from coordinate 23,810,515 downwards.
GCCAGCCAGCGTTCCCTTCCCTTTACTTTTATTATGTTCCATTCCATTCGTTCCAAAGGCGTGGTCCCAGCTCGAGTGGGTGGCGGCCACCTGCCACTCCACCCTTTGCTACTCTTTGCTTCGACTGTTCAACATAATCAAGCAAATTGCTTTCCTACTCACATCATTTTTTATCTATGCGCCCCCCGTCTGGGGCTCTGTCTGAAACTTCGTTAATGCACCTGTCAAATATGGCGCATATTTATAAATGTCGAGAAAATTGCATAATACCCTGGCCTGGCTGCCTGCAAAGATTTTTTGCATATTTTACGATGCTCCTGAAGCATCTGAAGCATTTGGGGCTGCTGCCTTTTGATGACTTTGCATTGCATTAATATGCAAAACTGTACATAGTTAGCTCTATTCTTCCTGTTAAAATCTCCTTCCTGTGCTGCTGTTGTGCCAGGGAAGAGCCGAAAAAGGAATACTTTTTAATATGACAATGACTTGAAAGTGCAAAACGTTTTTTGTTGACCATCTGAGCAATCAATGGGCACCTCCGGATCAGGTGCTTGGCGAGAAGCAGTCGATTGGCAAATATTTGGCCGGCAACGCCGGCAACGTAAAGTGTTTGAGTATTATAATAGATTTATGCTCTTTTCAAGAAACTATCATGAATCTATTATCCAGTTTGTAGTCCTCCATTGAACTGAATAGCAAACTTCTTTAGATGAAATTAACTAGATGAAGGAAAGTGTTCGATACGTTTTTATCTGGAGTAAATGTATCTAATCTTTAAGGCAGATTTAATAGAATAAGATTCCAATAAAACGATCTAAGCAAAATAAAGAAAGTTTAAATGAAAACGCAACGAACGAAACGCAACCAAGATTCCTAAAATCATAAAAATTGCTGTTTTTTAAGTGCATTTAAGCGTCGTTGGAGCTTTTTAAATTTTGCAACTTTTGTTTTTCTATATTATCGTAAAATCCATTAAAAAGTTTTCCTGCGACCGCCGTTACCAAAGAAGCAGAAAAATAAGAAAAAATAAACGAAAAACTTTAACAACTGCATTTACGAACCTTGAGCTGCTTTTAATGAAATTTTTGTTTTGTGATGTCGCGACGCTGCTTTTTACGTTGTTTATTTTCCTTTTTTTCTTCTTTCTTTTTGTGGCTATAATGAGCCTAAAGCGTCAATGGAAAATGCTGTTGCTCTCGTTGCTGTTGCTGTTGTTGCTGTTGTTGGTTTTGTTGGTTGATGTTGCTGCCGTGCAACATATGGCAACATAAAGCCAGCAACAACAGTTAGTCCACCTCTAAAACTGCTACAACAATCAATGCAGTGGCAGCGGCGCACACTGTGTCGATTTAATATAAAAAGCGGCCAAAAATGGCTGTTATAAAACCTGATTGGAATAAAAGGAAATGAGCGTGATGCACCTTTTTATATACTCAGCTTACCTACAGCCCTCAATTTTGAATAGAAAAATGACGTTCTGGCCAAATCCATCAGACTGGCTTTATTTTTAGGCAATATAAATGAAATTCATTATTCATTTAGCAATATGGATAGAGCTAAATATAAGAGCTAGATCTTTAAATAAGATATTATTGAGGTATTTTAGAAATTGAAAGTGCAACAACAACTTTTGGAATGATTTATCATATAACATAAACGAATGCTTCGTACAAATATCTTAAAAATATTTTAAATTAAATTAAACTTTCTCTTTTAATGTAATAATCTTTGGCTATGTTGAAACACTGTGCGCCGCCTGCGGTGGCGGTTACAAAGTGTAGCATGCTTTTTGGAGCCCACCGAAGTCATCGATGAAGTTGGTATCTGTTGTTTGGGTTTTCGTTTCGGGTTGGTGCAGTTGGTGGGGTGGCTGGTTCTGGCGGCTGCTGTAGCTGGTGATGATGATGACGAGGACGATGACGATGAGACTTGTAATGTTGACTAAGAGAACGATGACAACATTTGTGGCAGCGCCAGAGTCCGTGGTGGAAGTGGTGGCATTTTGTGGTTTTGCCTTTGGCAACTAAAATGCGAAAGGCGAGGCTTTTGTTGCTCAGGGTGTGGCTAGTAGCCGGCAGCTGATTTTCATTGCACATTTTTATGAGAGTTTTGCCGAGTGTCTCTCTACTTGGTACTCGTATTTTGGTTGGCCGTTAGAGGAAATATGAAAAATAATGAGACACTGCGAAATGTCCTTGACAAAAGTTGAGCTCTTACTCCGCTTGCTCTTTTCTTTTCGTTGCTTCCATTTTATTTTCGCACACAATTTGACAGCAGGCGCTACGCAACGAGTCGCAACGATGAAACGTTTCCGCAACCATTACGTATACGACATGTTGTCGCTGCCACAATCGCATGACAAGCAGCAGGCAACGTGCTGCAGCATGTAAGTTGTGTAGCCGTCCCTCACGTCTCTCGACCTTCTCATCTACGCCCAGCACAACCTATTTTTGGGCAATATTCTGCATAACAATAAAATACTGGAAAAGTAATTCTCTCTTTTTGGTCGAAGAGCAAACTCCTTTCAGGTAGAGGTCTTCTCAAAAATTGTAAAGGATCCTTTTGAAGATCTTGCAAACTCAACTTTCAACATATTACATCGCTCAATTCTTCTATCTGGCTGCCAAACAGTCCAGAATAAGTGGGCGTAGTAGCCTCTACATTTTTCAGGCCCACACAGACTTTATTAAGGCCGCCTTAGCCTTGGCATTTAGCTCTGCTGGATTATTGCGTGCGGTGCAATCATTGGAGAAACCAACTCTGACAAACTTTCAACGGAAGTTGACTGAATAGCGTCACGTCCATCCTTCGGCGCAGGCAAATCAGCCGTCTCCAAGAACTTGACTACTGTTCTCTGACATAACTGCCTTTACTTGGGGCCCAATTGAAAAGGTTTCTCACAAATTGTCATATCCAGCAACTCCGTTTTGGGCAATTTTAGAGCACATTTAATTTAATTATGAACTAACAATTTTGTTTTCAATACTAAACATTGAAAAGTCACTTGCCACGCATGTTTTAAACATATAATCATATAATTGCCGAGTTATTCTGGAGATAGGTTAGTTACAAATCTGTGGGTTGGTAAGGACTACTATTAATGTGATCATAATTATTAAATTTGATGGAGTTGTTTCAGCAGCTTCTGCTTCTTTCTTTCTATGAAAATTCTTTGCCCAATGTAATATGGAAGTCGGTGCTCCTGGTCTACGTGGTTGCTTAACACAATAGCGTACCAAATTCCGAACATAATCATCCGCCCAGGCCAAGCACATGAGTTCAGAATAGACGTACCTTATGGACGCATACTTGCCGGAACGTTTTCGGCCCAAAATCTCTACTTCAGGCGGTATGAGCTTGACAACGTCATATTGATAAAGAATCGGATCGAAAAATGAGACTAAAACAATTTCGCTATCTTCAGATTCCCAACACGAATAATAGGTACCAAGCGGTATGGAGTCGTTGTGAGTGAACTCTTTGGGAATATTCCCTTCGCAGAGAAAGTAGAGCTCTCTACTATCGACGAAAGAACAGTTTCGAGACGTAAACCCTGCCTGTGATAAGGTTTCTCCTAAAAATAAGCTTAGGAAACTTAAAACTATAAAAATTAATTCCATTAAAATTTTGGACTTGTCAAATGTAGAGCAAATGCTACTTTATAAAACGCTCATAAATCATTTATCGATGTTTATTTTACATGTGATTTTCTTTATTATTGACTCTCGATATATCAATTCATATCGATTAACTGCCAGTAGGTGAAATTCAAGCATACTGAAATAACATTCTGAATCTTTGACTTACTTTACTTACAAATAAAAGACTGTTATTGATGCTTTCAGTTTTACTAAAGATCATTATTCGAAAATAGTGATATAAATTTATTTCGATTCACAAACTAAATCATCCCTGACCTCTAAGCACATAACGAATTTCTCTGCTAATACCACAACGTTTTCTATAAATTTATCATTTATATTTATATTTATCGAATGAAATAACTATATATATAATAACTATATAATAACTATATGTACTGCATATTACGTGGCTGGCTGAGAAAGGAACAAACGGCTTTAAAAGTTGTTCCATGGAAAACTTTCGTTTCTTAATGCTTTCTACATGAATAGCAAATATTATCTCGATCGGATTTAGCTGTCATTTCCAAGCGTTGGTCATAATATATAAACCTAAACTTAAACATGTAATCATCGGTTATCTCTAATGATATGATATCATTTTTTTTTTATTTTCTTTTTTTAAAAGAGTTTTCAAAATATAATCCTAAAATGATAAAATTGTGTATTTTTCTTGTAATTCAAGTCTTTTAATTCATGTTTTTCTTGGTTTTAAGAAATAAATCGTGAATATATCTTAATAAAATTTGTAAATAATTATTTCGTATCAAGTATATCGAATATGCGAATACCCTACAAAGTGTGGGAAACTCAATATAGGTAAGCATTTGACGCCAATCAATGTAAAATGTTAATTTAATAATTTTTAACGTTAGCAAATTTTAAAATAAACAAGGAAAACTTCACCAAGTCATGATATTCAATTTTCACTTCAATAAAATTTGTACATACAAAGAAAATGTTTACTGAAATACAATTATAAGCGACAAACTTTCACAAAGCACTTGATTTTAAATTGATTTAATTTAAATATGTGCCCTTTGACCTAATTAGAGCTGGCAGCCAGACAGGAGAAGTGAGTTTCTGGTATTTTATGCATTTTTCATAATGCAATTTCCACAGTAATAAATTTTTTACTGAACACTATCATCACTATCATCCTTATCTACCAGGAAAAGACCAGAGGCTTTGGCGTGAGTACCGCAGTTGCTTTTGCATCTGCGCCTTAACGGGCTCTCCTCGCCGCCTTCTGCTTACTTCTTACTACTTTGTACGTTAATCTCAGATTTCGACATAAATCACTTTAAAGGCGACACTCCTGCCAGGCAGCTCAGCTCCCACTGCCCAGATCCCCACTGCCATGTTCCAGGTAGCATAGCAGCAGGTAAGCAGGCTTGCGTCCCACTGCAATTTCTTTGAGTGCCAATTCCATTTTTTACAGTTTCTCTTTTCCTACCTTTTTTCGCTTTAAACTATTACTCACCTTTTCCATTTTGTGTCTGACCGAAAATGTGCCTGAAAATTGCCGGCCGTTGCCATTAATGTTTAGAAATGGGCACTGAACTGAACGTTGTGGAAATTTATTGGGAATTCATTGTAATAATCAAACTTATATTCATTAAGGGCAACAACTTCTCATGTTAAAATTTAATTAATATTCCACGAAACAAATAAACTTGTTCCTCGAAATATATTTTGCAATTTTTATATCCATACTGAGGATGTTATCATTTTCCCATGAAATGTGTAATGCAGGCCGTTCGTTTTTCCCTCTGTCTGGTCTTGAGCAAATATTGTTACGGGTTTTTCATTTTATATGCATATGTCTGAGATTGGCCGATTCATAGGGTAACTTTATTATAGAGCTGTCTTTTGCTATGAGAAAAATGAAGACTTCCTGTTTTAAATCAAAGAGAAATGTTTTCTGAGCAACTTTTATACTGCTCAACATTTAACAATTATGAAATATTTTCTACTTTCTGATCAAAAATTTGCTATAATATAGCTTCTAGTTTCTATTGGGTGTTTAGTTAAGAAACTGTATTACTAAATTTGTATTTTCCATATAGTTTTATAAATTGGCTCTTCAAATGGCTTACATTGCTCATACGCACCGTACGCTGCATTTTAATGGAAGGACTTGGCTTGGTCTTTAGTTTTAGCTTTAGCTTGGGCTTTGGCTGTAGCTTGTTCCAAAAAACGTCTTAGTGCGGTCTGCTGTATTCATTATGAACCATTATCACAAGCTGGCGACAAGAGAAGGCGGCGAAATGGAACTGGGAATGGAGCGCTTTGCACTTGTAACTAATGTGCCATATTTAATGCCAGCATTTGGACTGCTGCTGCTTCTCCGGCTGCTTCTTGTGCTGCTCCTTGGCAAGACAATGGGAATGACAAGTTTTACAGCTGCTTTTTGCTGCGAGTCTCTCTAGAAGACTTTGTTCCTTCTTCTATCTTATGCTTTGGCTCATTGTGTTTGCTTTTTTTCCATTTTTTTTTGTCGCCGCTGTTTGTTTGTTTCTCTGTTAGTTTTTGTGTTTGCCTCAACAGCATCCCCCACCAAAAATCCAGCGTGCGACCCAAATTGTCTTTATTTCAAATGCTGTTCTTAAAAATGCAATTTTCATTGAAATTCATCGCAATTTCCCTTCACGCCACTGTCCTTCGCAAATATTCCTCCCACACTTTTTTTTCATTTCATCGTTTAAAGCGAGCACAACTTTTTCCAGCTCAGTTTTAAGTTTCACTGAACTTGAGTTAAGTTGCGTCGAGGATTTTGCTTGACAAGTTTTTTTGGTTTTAATTAATTTTGCATTTGTTGCTGCCTGCTGCTGCTGCTGCCACTGCTATTTGCTGCTGTTGCTGCTGCATCTGACAGGCAATCGCCCATGGCTGGAGCTGGGACGCGGCTCTCGTTGCAATTAACAAATGGCGAGGCAACGTATACGCAATATTCTCAGGCCGACAAGCAATTTGGGTATCAAGGCGCACAAAGCCGAGCAATGACAAAGCACAATGCGATACACTTTGTCCCAAAGCTATGCGAAGCAATATTAACAAAAGAAATCCAAAAATGTATCAAACGATTCCCTTGATGAGGCCTTGCCAACGGTATTATGTTTGCTAAAAGAGTCTCTGCATTTGAACGGATTCCTAAAACTCCTGCTGGTTATTATAAAATTTGTTTACCAAGAAGTTGGTATACCAAGAACAAAAATTAAACTGCAATTTAGGCTTTAAGGTTGTCCTTCCTTTGATGAATATTACATACGATTACAGGCCGGAAAAAGCATTTAAATATGGTATTATTCCTATAGCAGCTATATGATTTAGTTGACCGATCGTGAAGTTAGCTTGGGAAGAAAGTGATCAATTCTACAACTTTTAGTGTAAATCTCTTTAAAATTCTCTTTTGAAAATTTTTATTTCAGTTATTGCGCAATATAGGCTAATTTTACAAGTGGAAGGGAATAATTGTTAGATGTTAAAATATTTAGAGAGTATTTCCTGTTCGGTGGTTAGACCTGTAATTCGTAATATTTTTTCTTGCTGCTGCTGCTGTTTGTGTTTCTTTTTTGATAGCATGCATCTAAGGGCTCAGCTGTCAAAGGCAAGAGGTCTTAGCCTTTTACTGTGCTAAAATCACAACGTCAGGTTGGCCGTCAGTCAGTCAGTCAGTGACTGGGTCTGTCGGCTTGTCAGTCAATGAGCTTAGCTTGATTTCACCAACAAAAAAAGCAGAAAAAAGCAGAAAAAAAGTAGCTGAAAATTATCATACCTGACTGCCAGCAGGGCAAGCCTTGACAGCTGGAAACCACTTAAATTATGTGCCCGCTGTGAAGCTGCCAGTCTAAACTGGACTAGCAACTCAGGGAGATAGAGCTGCTGGTTCCTGCTCTCTGCTCCCCACTAGTTCTTATGTTAATTTTGTTGGCCTTGGCATGAAGCAAAGTAAAGCAATTGACATGAAGTGACTAAGTTCCAGCCCGAGCTGGCTCTGTGTGTGTGTGTGTGTGTGTGTGTGAATATGTATTAGGAATGGCTATGTGAGCTGTGAGGTGTAGTTGTGGGTTGCGTTCCTTTCCGAATGGGACTTGGAATGCTATGCAAAGTGTTGGCAAATTAATTACTGCGTTCCTCTCAGTGTTTGTATATGTGTTTGTTGGCTGTCCAGGGCTGGGCAACAGGTGAGGGAATTCATTTGATTTGACGCCAACGGAAGTGAGTAGCAAATTGCGCTATATGCAGCATTCGAGTGAGTAAAATTATTAGAAGTAAGCAGGGAAAATACATATTAAGTGTTTTGAGAATTTAATTGCGTGCTTCAGGAATTTGAATACTTTTATACTCTGTAATATAGTGAACATTAATGGGTGTACTTAGGTAGAAGAACCACAAACTAAGCTAAGCTTGGCAACACAAGTTGAGTGGAGAAAACAGTTTAGTTTCCGATTTTTATTTAAACATTATTTGTCTTGTATGTTTCTAAAAATTAGAATTTGAGCTTATTAATTTCTACTTTTGATTTAAAACAAATATTTATTGATAATATAAAATTATTCTAGGCTCAGTTTTTTTTGTAAATCGCTTTTCTAAATACTTGGTTAGATGACAGAGTATTTCCTAATTATAATTATAATTATAATTATATTTCGTATTAATAACATTCAGTCTGGATTAATTATGGAATGTTCTCTATTTTAAAAGACTTTCAAATGTTAAACTAGCAAAACTATTGTGAAGATTTTTCCCCTCGAATAACCCTTAAATGGACTCAGCAATGAAAATGTGGGAAATCTTTATACAGACTATTTAAGCTTATTTAATAAAAAAAGATTTTCTCCTCCTGATCCCTTGCTCTAGGAGAACATTAACATTAGATAACTTGAGGGTTAATACGAGTATCAAATAATAATTTAAGAGTACAATAGCTGCTTATACCTCCGACTTTGCTGTAGGAAGATTATTTAGTAAACTTGAAAATGAATACTAAATAATAATTTACAAAGAGTCGAAAAGCCTTGCTCTTTGAGTACATTAGCTGTATAAGGATTTGAAGTAAACTCAACTCTGAGCATTCTACAGCATCGCCTGGTTGGCTGGGCGGCTGAGCGGCTGGGCGGATGGGTGTCTGGGCGCCTCGCCGTCTAATGAAGTAGTCGCCACGTTGGGGCAACCAAAGCAAAGGGGCAGCGAACTTTAGACACAACAACAATGCGTGTAAATAGGAAAAGTTTTGCTCGCATGATGTCCGACACGGACAGAACTAAACTGAACGGAATGAAACTAAACTGAGCTGAACAGAACTGAACTGAACTGAAGTGAACTAAACTAAACTAAACTAAACTATTCGTTCAACTTGCTGAAGCTAAAAATCATTTAATTAAAGTTGAGCAACGAGCAACGAAAAAGCAACAACAACTACAACAACAAACAACAATAACATGCAATGTTAGCGACTCTTAATTGCTTAAACAAGTAGCTAACAAGTGCACAGCTAGCACAGCAGCAAGAGTGAGTCTAAAAGTGACTACAAGGTAATGGGTAAGGGTGTGTGGCGGGTACAGCGACCTGTGCGGATTCGGAAAGTGCATGCAATGAGCGGCGGCATATCGCTGACTAATTAGCGAGGCTGGCCAGAGGAATAGAAACTATTCGAATTATTCACTTCCTCCAAAAAAATAGAAATAATAATAAATAAAATGAAACCACAAACTTAAATGCAGCACGTGCTCGACAAAAATATCTTAAATATATTTCGGGCTAACGAAACGAATGTATGCAATTTCCTCAACTAATCAGTAATCCAGACACTGCTGGCTGAAATATAATTTCAGAGCAAAATACTCTAATAATTCGAAGCACCCAAAAGATTATGCCCCATAAAATCATTTGGTATAAGGTTCTCTTTTATATTGACCAATCCGAAACTATTAAAAATTTATTTATAATTTTTTCATTGATGCTAAAAACGAAAAATTAAACATATACACAAAACGGTTCTACTTTCTAATTTGGGTTTTATTTTTAATAACGAACTTTTCTTTATTAAACATATAAAAATCAATTCAAAATTCTAATGGATTTGCATTTTGACTTATATTAAAATATCCTCTGATATTAACCCTGCCACTGACTTAATTAATTAATAAATTATTCTATCTAATTTAATTATCTATTTAATCTATTTTCTAGTCAGTCGACAAGTTTTCGTATAACTGTCGATTTCGGAAATCGTCTGAGTGAGACCGGTTTTGTTGCCGCTGGCTAATGGAGTGGAATTGGGAGAAAATGATCAAACAAAATTTTGCATTTTGCTCTTCCCAATTTCAATTGAAATGGCTGAAATTTTACTTTTTGAACAGAGTTTTACATTGATTTGAGATTCATTTATTTTTGATTATTTGAAAAAGCTCTCAGTGTTTCATATAACATTTTAAGCTGACTTCAGCCGGGTCGTTTTATTGTTAAAGTGTTTAATTTATAGCTTAAAACAATTATTTTAAAAAATAAAACACGAATTATCTTTGATTGCATCGACTGAATGATGAAATGAAAATTTGGAACATGCCAGATACATTTATTTTTTTTTTAAAGATTTGTTTTTTACCTTTGGGATGTTTCTTTTTTATATCCTTTAAAGACAAATCTCTTCTATTTGGTTGTAAAGCTTTTTAATAAATTCATTTTCTAGAGCATTCTATCTTCGCTATTCCCTAGGTTATTTTCCATTCCTGTTTGCTGTTTTTTCCTTGCTGTGTTGCCCATGTCTGTTGCTTTCAAATGACTTTTGGCCACTGGCGGCTAGCGGCAAACAGCCAGGCAGCTGAAAGCTGACTGCTATGACTGCCTATGCATTTGGCAGTGTAATTTTTCAGCGAAAACAAACGCCAAATAGCTCCGGCAACATGCAATTTATGATGTTTACTTAAGATTATTCATAAACCATGCGCAGCGCTCAAGTTTTCTTTCGTTCCGACGCTGAAAACGACCCCTGCTGATTGCTTCCTTCCCCCGCGAGCAACCCCCCGCCCGTCCGCCTGTAATGTTTGCCGTTGTCAATGCAATAGGAATGCGCAACGCCTGCAGTTTTCTAAATAAATTTTCTGCTGAATTTGCTTTAAAACGGCAGCAGGAGCAATGCTCAAATTGCTGACCAGTTGTTGGGCTGCTTTTAACCGTTGGGCAGTGGGCCACTGGATGGGCGTGGCAACATGCCTCAGTACATGTAATTTTACGCGCAACTTAACTTGTAATCGGAGGGGGAACTAGGGGAGCAGCCCTCACCCTCATCCTCCACCTACAGCAGTGTGCACAAATGTTTGAGCTACATGGCGTATGCTTAATATGCAGCTTTGCCGCTTTGATTTGGCATTAAAGCTTAAATCAGCAACAAGCACGGATTGCGGCATTGTGCGGTTGAATTGAATGGTTTAATGGTTGAATTGTTTGTTGTATCTGTCTGTGAGTGTGCGAGAGTGATGTACAACATGGCGTATGAGTTATATGCAGGAACAAATGTTAAGCATACGCCATGTTGCTCATGAGGTTTGCGGGGACTGTTGCCTGCTGCTGGCTATTAAGATGGAATTACATCAAAAGCATAATGTTAAAGCACAGCATGGTGTGAGAAACTATGTATTCCAACTTTAATATAAACTATTTTTATGCTCGTAGTACTCGTAGCTTAGAGAAAGGGTATGAAAATCCGCTTTGTATAATGTTCAACTCAATCATTTTGTAATTTATTGTTGAACTACATCCTTTGTGTAACAGAAATTAGTTCTCTTTGTAAAACATAATGTTTGCACTCGTAGTTACACGAAGAGTTCATTAAAATTGTTTGACTTTGGAATACAAATATGAAGCAAAGGAATAAAGCTACTTCAGAGGAATTAACTTTGTAATTCACATTTGTTCTATGCTGAATAAACTTATTATTAAAATAGGCTAATAAAAAGATACAAAGAACATTTTAATACTAATATCGTTGATTAAATATAATCAATCCAAAGTATGCGACATAAGATACCATTATCTTACGTTTTTAATTCTTCGGTTTCTTCCTTCTTCTTCTATTGAAATATATATTCTCGGAATATGAAAATAGAATTTTTAAGATATATCTATATATAGAATTAAGTAAATAGATCAGAATAATTTAATTTTCTTCGGACACATTGAAAGTTGAAAAACAAATGGGGACTGTGAGAAATGGAAGTAAGCTAAAATGTTGAAATTTTCGACGGAAATAAAAGCACTGCGAAAACATTTCAAGAAAAAATTATAAAATTATTATTTCACTTAATACACTTTTAATAGACTTTTCCCTATCAGCGCAGGGTAAAACTGACTAATAGTAAATACCAAATACTCTGAACAGTGTTCAGTTTCTCAAGCCACACTCCTTGGAGTATGCTGCATGCCTACTTGACCATTTAAATGACTAAAGCAATTTACCATTTTTTCTACCGAAACCTCAACCCCAAACCCAACCCCAGGCTCAATCCCTTACTGTCCCAGTCTCTTCAGAAACCCTTTACAAGAACAAACCCATTGTTCAATTAATTGCTGCACAATGCCATTATGCAATGCCATGGCTCTTACTAATTTACATCCTCTATCGTCTCTCTCTCTCACTCACTCAATTTCTTACTGACCTTTTTTTGGCCTCTTTTTATTCCAGATACGACTACGAGACGCTGCTGCAGAATTCAACATTTTGTTTGGTGCCACGCGGCCGTCGCTTGGGTTCCTTCAGGTAAAAAGCAAAAGAAGAAAGAAAAAAAAAAACAATTTTCATTTTACATCTCATGCCCATTTCATTTTCGCTCATACATATAGATATATAAGTATGTATATCCTGTTTTATCCTGATTGTTTTTTATTCATTTTTATTTTTTTCGTTTTTTCAGATTTCTCGAAGCATTGCAGGCCGGTTGCATTCCGGTGCTATTGTCCAATGCCTGGGTACTGCCATTCGAATCGAAAATCGATTGGAAACAGGCCGCCATTTGGGCCGATGAACGGTTGCTGCTGCAGGTGAGTTGCCTAAGAGCGAAATCTATATATGTATATTCCACACAGAGAGAAAAAGACCGCTCTAAAATCGAGCTTGATCGGTCTTAAAGTGGGAGCAATAAAATCAGGAAATTTTCAAGTTCGAATTGCAATAATAGTCATAAATGAAGCACAATTTATTCTTGGCATCAAATTAGAAATGGTCTTAAAAAAAGAAAAAAATGTTTAAACCTAGTTTATTTTTTTGGCTTGAATGGGGATAGATTGACAATTAATCTAAATGTGTTTAATAAGCTTATATAAACTAAGTTTAAGCCTTATTCTTGGAGAATGAGAATTAGTCTTATTTCAAGCACAAAACTTAAATTAAATCAAGAATTTTGTGTGATTTTATTTTGTTTTATTCGGGTTTCAACAAGGTCCAATTTCAGATTAACTTTTGTACTTAAAATATCATTCTTCAAATGAGAATCTTCCGCTTCATGCAAGCCAAGTGCATTTTACCATAACGCAGTTTGGGAGTGTTTTAAGACCGGGACTATTGATTTTTCTCTCTGTGTATTTATATTATAGAGGACATACGAATAGTATATTGTTGTGCGGATTGGCACATAAGTTTTTTTGTTGTGCTGTCATGAAATATGAAAACGCGTTGTGAGTTTTTAAAATGTGACCCGCTTTGTCTGTCTGAAAGTTTTGTTATTTTCCTGGCTAACCTACTTCCGTAATGGGAATCCTGTGCAGTGTCCTGTGCTCTCAGTTTGCCAGTTCTCTCAGCGCCCCCAGGTGACCTGCTGTCAGTTGAACATCGTCATTTATTGACGATTTAATGTCCATGAAAGCAAAGTGTTGCATAATTTTGTTTTTTAAGCTTCTCCTGAAACTAGGAGCTGCTGTATCCAATCAGAGAGCTGAGCTTTTGCTTCTGGCATTGGTTCGCTTGACCCAAATTCAAAACATTTAAAACTTCTTTAAATTATGATAAGTAAAACTAAAAACATTCATATTTCTTTATCAAATAAATAACAATATATGCAGCTTAACCACACTTATAATTGGTTATAATTCATCCAATTAGCATAAGTAATAATTTCTCATTCCCGGAAAAAGGAAATATCTAGGAAGCTCTAAAAAGGATATATGGTTCCATCATACTCCTAATGTATAATTGGTTCTCTCTCATTTGTTTGGAAATGCTAAAAACAAAAAGAAAAAAAGAAAAACAATTGCCTGCCATTTGCAATTTATGCATGAAAAATGAATTGTTAGTGCACACCGATTGGCTTTAGAGGAGAATGTCCAGCCAGGACGACTTGTCCTGGCCAGCTGCTCACCTGGATACAGGCACATAAAACAGTTTTTACCTCTCTCTATTCTATCAGCCAGCCAGTCTGACTGTTTGTCTGGAGGTCTGTGTGTGCGTTGTCGCTGCTTGCCATTTGTTTGCACCCAGTGTCGTCCTTCTACAATTTCTACTGCTGCTTTTCCTGTTCCCGGCTCATGTTCGAATGAAGAATTCGCGACAAAGTCTTGGCGCATTGTTTGCCAATTGCATTGTTTTCCCCTCTACCCTCTTCCCTCATCCCTCCTTAGCCTCTATCTATCGTTGGCATGTTTGCCTTTGTAGTTTATTGGCAGGAAATGCAATTAATTAAGTTAACTTGAGCAGGAAACTTGAGCAGTAGAGAATCATTTGTGCTGCACTCTTTAAATTGTTTCAATTTGCAGCTGGGACATTCATTCATTGAATGCTCCTGGTATAATTATGATGTATGTACATATATCCCATGGCCAATTCCCCAACTAATTACCTACATTCCTTGCCTGCCAACAGTCTCTCAGTCTCTGTAGTTTTGGGCCAGTCTAATTAATGGATTGTGCCCGGTTAGGTGTGGTGCCCCTGCTGCTGCAAATACACTCGTGCAACTGAGATTACTCATACGCATAGTAAACAAGCATAGTGTTTAACTCTTTCCTCCTTCATTGCAGGTACCCGACATTGTACGCTCCATTTCAGCGGAACGCATCTTTGCCCTGCGCCAACAAACTCAGATCCTTTGGGAACGCTACTTTGGCTCTATTGAGAAAATAGTCTTCACAACGTTCGAGGTGAGTTGCAATTATTCGCATTTATTTTTACGTTCTGTGCTATAAGCCATAAAACCAACCTGGACTGCGACTCTTTCTGCAATTTTGAAATCAACATGAAACAGAATATCAGAGAACCATTCTCAAAGTCTTCCACACTGATTGAGTGTGTAGCACTTTAATAGTAATATAACAAAGTTTGCTTAAAATATCAGATAATTTTCTGGACCTCTCTACTGCATATTTCAGTCAATACTCCTTTTAAGTTTACCGATCTGGGTCTTTGTTTTAGATTATATTTTTCATTATATTATATAAATTTGAAGAAAGAATTTCTAAATACCCAAAAGATTGAGTGATTTCTAAATCATCGTTGGTTAAATTTGTATAAATTGTCAGATATCCGAGTTTGAAGCAGTTATTAGCAGGATTTATAGCGCCGGCTTAAGCCATTCACTTGGATTTGTATGGAAAAAAGTGCAGCAGTCAGCAAGGCGCAAGTTTATCTCCTTGTGTGTATCTGCGCTTGGCAAAGCAAATGTATCTGTTAGATACATTCTAAGTAGCAGCAGTTGTCGGCCATTGAATTTGAATGTGGCACGTTAGGCAATGCGAGCCGACGCGTCGGTTACGCCCAATGCACGACATAGACAAAAAACGGATTTTTTTATTCAGAGCGCTGCAGGCTATACAGGAACCGAAAGGACGAGGACGATGACGACTAGGAAGAGTATGAGAATGAGGATAGGAAGAGAGCAAATCGTATAAATAATACACACGCATTTCACACAGGCACACATATATACACACACACACACGCAGATAAAAGTTGTTTGTATACAATGAAATGGCAAGCAGCAAACGCGACATTCGACGACGTTGATGATGAAGCCGAGAAGCAAACCAAACCAATTCCAACCAAACCGCCGACACTGGAGACCACTTTTCAACACTCAAATTGACACACTAACACACACACACACACTCACACACACTGACACACGCACAACATTCCGGCAGCTACAGCCAATGCGAATGCACAGAGCATTCAATTTTGTGTAATCATCATGCCGGGAACACAGAAACCGGAGCCTGGAGATGGGAAATGGGAGCTGGAGATGGGAGCACTGTAGGTCGCGATGTGGCGAATCTTTTTGCGCTGACAGATACATTAACAGTCGACGACAAGGCTCAGTGTGGCTGTTGGTACCCAACGTTACCCAAAAGTTCTGCTTTTCGTTCACAAACCACAACACAGTGAGAGATTGGATGTGTGCCTTGTGTAGCTTCTGCGGTTGAGTTTCACTCGTTTTTCTTCTTTTTATAATCTGAATCTATACAATGGACAAAAAAGAGAATACTAAGTTTGCTCAAAGCGAATGTAACAGGCAGAAGGAGCCAGCTCCGACTACCTAAAATTATATATAGATATTCTTGCTTAGGATCAGCAGGCACATCCATCTAGCATCTGCAGCCCTCGAGCTCTGGCTATCTGTCGATCTGAGGCCCTATAGTCCATATAGAGTTATATTTAACTCATTCGATCAATAATATATATACTTTATTTACTCGGAAAGGTATCCTTTAGTGCATTGCACATTTCATGACAGAATTATAATACCCTCTGCAAGGGCATAAGAAATACTACTACATTTTTTTGTATCAGTTTTGGGTGGCAATAATCAATTTACAGCTACGTACGTCTGTGTGAGTGTGTATGTGTGTTAACCGAATGAAAAGCAAATATTTGGCATGCAACGTGACCAGCTCAAAGTTAGGCAGCCGCAACAACAGTTGGATAAGCTCCAAAAAGTGCCCAGCTCACGCACAAGATAAGCAAGAGTATTGTTAACATATCAACCAAAGCAGCTGCTGCTGCTGCTGCACCTCTTGCTCATCCTGCACCTCCTATAACCTTTTTTCTTTCGTGCCCTTGCTGTGCCTCTATAAGCTACTGCCACTGTTACTGCTGCTTCTGGCCAGGACATTCCTTTCTAATTGGCAGCACGCACTCGCAGGTGGTCTGACTCCTGATTTATGGCAACTGCCAACTAATTTTCACTCCATTATTATTAATGCCAGGCCTTTTATCGACTCTGCGTTAATTGGCTTTTGCTTAAGTGCTCTGGTTATAGGAACTCAAAAAATATGGTAAGAAACCACAAATATGGTTTAAGTAAACAATTTGGCTAATAAAAAAATACCATTATGGCTACCATCTATCAGAAAAAGAAGCAAAAAAGCAGGAAAAGGGCTGTCGCGGCTTTGCCAAGATGATATATATCCTTGTAAACTGGACTAAGAATTTGAAAATTATTGTTAAATATATTTATTTTGATCGGTTATTTCTATGGCAGACCTACGATATAGAAGTCTGATCGCACTAATTGTAGTTCGAGTTTTAACTCTTATATTAAATTAAAAAGCTTGATTTTAATATCTTGAGAGACAAGATGTATTCCATAGAAGTTTTGGACCAGTTGTTCCTTTCTATAGCTGCTATATGATCCGGTCTGCAAGAAAGAGGAGCGCGCAAGCCAAGACTCATTCACCTAGCTCAATACACAGACGGACAAAAGGACTTGGCTATATAGACTATTGTCATTATCCTGATTTAATTAATATAGATTTATACTTTAAAGAGAGCTGACTCTTTCAATGCATTAAACATTCGGTGGCAAAGTTTTAATGCTGTCGACAAGTGCATACAAATTGTATTGAATATGAAAATTGAATTTGGTTATTGTTGTGTGTTTAAAACATGAAAAAATTTGTCATTCAACGAATACATTTGTGACCAATTAGTCCACATTCATCCATAAAATAATGCGGCAATAAAAAATGACTTTAAATATAGCAAGCTTTGTCAACAGATAAACGAATAAATAACCGAACTTTAATATATATTCATAGAGCTCAAAGGACGGATCAGAATTATATAGACTTAAGCCTAAACTTTGAAGCAGTTAAAGTAAAACTATTTTAAAGTCTATTCACTTGAGCTTGGTAAACCTTATTGATTATCAGTGAAGAGCTTATAAAATATGAATAAAATGCCAAACAAATTGTTTTCTGTGGTTAAATTCTAAAGATCTTAGCCTTAAATTGAACAGTTTTTGAATGCGATGTAATAGTTGTTGCCATTCACTTTTGATTAAAGCATCAGCTTAAAGTTAACTATCTTTCAAGTGTTTCGCTTCATAGTATTAAAAATGTGCTTAAAATTGTTGGAAAAATATTTTGTGGCTCCCAAAGGAGGCTTCTCATATATTTTCTATGCTTTTAGCACACATTTTTCTTGGCCAAAGTTCACTGGGCATTCTGTCAAATGCAATTGCAATCAGCCAGCACCTACAGCTAATGCAACGAGCAAGCTGCAGCCGCCTGAAAGCTTGCAACACTCTTTTTGTTAGCTGGCGTTGCAATGGCGATGGCGATGGCTTTCCCCCTGTGTGGCCCGTGCACCTTTGATTTATGCGTCGCGATTAAAAAATGAATTGTGGCATTTTCGACAGGCAAAATGGTCACGCCCCGCCCATCATTTTATTGTATAAGGCGTTAGTGGTGTGTGTGTATGTGTATGTGTGTGTGTGTTTGTGTGTGTGGCACGTGCGGCACGTAAAGCCCAGCCCTTTTTGCATATGCCAAAAATGCAGGCTGTGTCAGCTTATGGTCAGCTTCGCTTACACCCACTCTCTCCCCTCTCTCCCTGGCTCTTTAGGTGCTGTGGCTTTAATATGAAAAAAGTTTTGCGCATATTTGTTGAAAAATAGTTGACGTGTGCTGGCTGCAGACTCTGCAGGCTGATGCCTGTGGCTTGGCAGACTGCCCAGTGTATCCTTTCCTCCTGGTTCTGGGCAGAGTCACGTCGTCATACCGAACAGTGAATGGTGAATGGTGAACAGCGACATACAAATGAACACAAGCTTAATTTATGCATAGGCCAAGGCAGAGGCAGACAGGCTGGAGCTCAAATTATAGTCGTATGGCTGGCAATTTGTTTTATTAATAAAACGCATATCAAAGTGCAAAATCCACTCGGCAACTTTGCGCCACTCGGGGTGTCCTTTCGACGCGCATCTCTATTTCCTGCCCGTCTCTTTTGACAGGCAAATCACGTCGACAGGCAACATGAACCCCGCGCCTAATAACCTTTTAGTCTAATAGCTTAACCCATACACACACACACAAACACGCTGCCTGGGGGATTAGAACAAAGTGTGACCGGATTTAGATGCTGCGCGAAATCCTTGACGCTTAAGACTCGTTCATGCAGCAAATTGATTTAGGCATAAACAAGCTTGAACCCCAAAAAATATGAGCGGGGACACATCATTTTTGCTGCCTGAATGTGTTTCTTTTTTTTTTTTTTGCTTGCTTCCTGCTTGCTTGCTTGCGTATCCTTTCCAATCAAAATCCGTATCCAAATGTGAGTCTTCCAACGCTTTTGTGGGTGTTGAACCGCAGCTGGCAACCGGTTTGTTGGTCTCTGTTTGGGCTTGGGACCAACTCTCTCTCTCTCTCTCTCTCTCTCTCTCTCTCTCTCTCTCTCTCTACATTAAAGTCAACAAACTAACAACAACAAGTGCAAAAACAACAACAGCTGATGCTGTGTTGGCTCTGCAAACATCAACAACAACAACAACAGAAGCAGCAGCTAGAACGGAAAAGGTGGTCAGAAAGGGTCACAGAAGGGTCTGCCTGAGTGTGAGTGGATCCCCAAACATCTGGACGAAAAAACAAATTAAGCAGTTATTTGGGGTTTTAGTTCCACTCACCCACGAATACACACAGACAGACACAAAGAAAGAGACACACGCCCTCAAAAGGTTTTATCCTTGTTATTTGGCTTGGGAAATTAAGGCGTCATTCATTAAAGACCTGACTCTGATAATGGCCAATGAGTTAACGAATTTTATATGTGTTCGTTTAAGGCATAAAAGCCGCGTTAATTAAGTTATTTTCCAAATGTTATTTGAAATTTTTGTGTTCTTTTCTCTTTTTGCCACAATTCAAGGCAACTTTCATGTTTCTTAATAATTCATAAGCAGTTTTTGAGCAACTCGTAACTTTCCAAGATTGAAATAAATTTTTAAAACGAGTGTGGCAGTTTGTCTCTTTTGTGATTACATTAAATAAGTTTACAGAGTTACAAGGAAAACGGAACTGAACGGAACTGAACGGAGCTGAGCTTATCAATTATTAAAAAACCATATGAATTTCAAAGCTTTTTCCAACATAAATTGAGCATAATTTCAATTAGAGACGAGCATGTTCAAATTATCATGCTGACAAATTGAAAAGTGTGATAATTGACTGTGGGGCTTGAGGAACCACAACGCAACTTTTGTCCGGATGAGAAAGCCTTGTAACTGCGAACCATTCCGGCGGTTCGGTCTCGTTTGGCTGATCCCGAGATTTGCATAATTTTATTGTATGTTGAACTTTGGCCGAACCCAAAGCCAAATACACAATAACCCCACATGCCCACAGTAGACCCCCTTTCCATACAAATATAGAACCCACCATGGGTAAAATAGACCCATTTTGTGGGCAAAAAGCAGTTTTGACAATATGATCCGGGAATCAAACCAGTCAAATATACAGCTCTACTATATCATTTAATATTGAAGTGAAGCCCGCTTTCAAAAGATAATCTTTGAACAATCTCATCTTTACAAATGTTCTTTTAACAATTACTATTTACCATCAGAAATCAGTAATTCTTATTCCAGTTATTACGAAAAGTTATCTTTTTATTTAAGGTAACCTCACTTAATATCTCGCATATTTTAGGAGAATGAGGATTAGAGAAGGGACTAAATGACCTTAAAAAAAAAGTATCGGTAGTTGTTGCAACGCTCCTTTTTTAGTTTCAGTATTTTTGTCTAGTTGCCCGTTTAGGTAACTGAAAACCTTGTACCAAAATCAATATAAAAGTTGACTTTCTAATTATTGCCCGGAAAAGGTCAAATTATGCCCATTGTGCTGTGTCCATTTGTAGCCACCACAAAGGGGGAGAGCGAGAGAGAGAGAGGTCACTCAAAGTCCACTTACCAACTTAGTTAGCCTGGCAACCGCTCTCCATGCCAAAATCTTAGCCTAAGCCTAAAAGTCGCTATTGAGTTTGAGTGTGCGTGTGTGAGTTGCTCTTGGTGGTGTTGTTGTTATTGCTGTTGTTGTTGGTGTGTGGATGTGACCGATAAGCGTGTGGTGTGCACTTAAGTTGCACAGTCACCAGGCCAGTCGGACGCAGCCAAATGCTAAAGTTCGAAAATGGCCAGAAAACCACAATAAGCCAAAGATTTTTCCAACACCGCCAGCCCCCGCATTTGGCTCGAAAGTGGAACTGGAACTGCTACTGTCGTTGTTGTTGTTGTTGTTGTTGTTGTAGTTATTCCTCGTATTTTGTTTATGGCCAACGCCCAGTGCAGTTTTGTGAGAGTCCAGCTGCGGGTTAAGTTAGTTTGCACATAAATATGTTGCATACTTGTAGGCAGCTGTCGAAAAAGTTCCTCTTCTCTCGCCCTGCGCTCAACTTTTGTGTGTCACCGAGATTTGCATTCAAAGCATCTAGATACACACCTATACGAGTATATATATATACTTATATATATATGCCTGAACAGAGGCAACAACTTATTACTCTGACTAATCCTATTATGCGCATGCAAACGTGCGACAAGCAAGAACTTTTCCTGCAACTACTTTGAAGTTGAACGCCTCAGTGGCCTTTATCTCTTTCTTTCTTTTTCCATCTCTGTTCTCTCTCGCCCCTTCCTCTGTTTGTCCAACTGTCCGTCCATTCATTCCATTGAATCGTGCGTTCACTCAAGCGCCGCTAACTTGTCTTAGTAGCTGCGTCCCCAGTGCACTGCGAGAAACAAAATGCTTTAGGCCTTGAAATCTACAGAATGCAGTAGAAAATTCGTAAGACTCAACTTTGTCAATACAATTAGAATATATTCCAGTATTAGCTTTAAAAATGTTGAAAATTAATTTGCTGTACTTGTTTGTGCCATTAAAATATTTTATATTTTTGGGTTAGCTGAGTCTATTTATATGTAAATTTCTAAATTTTCTTTTTTCTGTTTCACTCTGTTATGCATTTTTAATAACTTTATTATTTTGTTATACCCTTGTAGAGAGTATTATAATTATGTTATAAAACCTGCATCTCTGGAACTATGGTATATATAATGGTGATCCGAATCACGAGACGTCTGTCCGTCTCTTAGTTTTTGAGCTAGGTATAACCTACACATTTAATTTATGAAGGGTTTATTATAACATAGATCAGTGTACTATATCCTCTGGAAAAATCGGTGAATTGAATACACTTTCAAATAGTTATTCCATTCTGAAAGTGTGTGTAATCTTCGGTGCGCCTTTCCTTACTAATCTGCTATTTCTATAGGCAAATTCTTGAATATTCTCTTTAATTTAAATATTTATTCATTCAAATATATTTAAAATTTGAAAAAATTAGGTACAGTTGACATTTGTTTAAACATTTATTTTTAATTCTTGTGCTGAACAACAAAATTAGCCAGAAATACGTCATTTATATTTAAATAAAAATCTGTTTTTCTTCTCATGAGAAATTGGCAAAAAATCAAAATAAATTCTCAACTTTAATTGGAGAGTGAAAAAAGTATTTTAATTTATGCAGAAGTATAAATTATAATAAATTTTGTGCTCGCTGTAAATATATATTTAAATATAGATATATTTTTTAGCTTTTTAGCTGAAACTGTACTAATATTTTGTGTGATACTCGTAAGCAGTTTATCAAGTGCAAATTCCACTGGTTTAGTTATTTGACCCAATTCCTTGGTTACTTTTTGCACTGTGCAAAGCGTCTTTCATCCAATCCTTGGTCCAAGCTGCTTCCAGGCACCTTCTAGCTGCTTGTTGTAGTTAATTTCACCTGCTTACTGTCCATTTTCTTTGAACGTAAAAGGGGCGTGTGGGACGAGGGGGCGGCAAATGCCGCGACAGCAGCTGAGCAAAAGAAGTTTCTGCAAATCTTGGCAAGCGCGAGTTAAGCTGATTTTCTGGGGCGCTGGCAAAGTTTTCTGGCAAACTTGGAAACTGCTTGGCAAAATGCTACCTGAGCCATTAATTGAATTCTGGACATGTCCGCTGCCCGGCATTTATTTTACGAGAGATTTCTTATTCTATTCTATTTTTTTGTTTTGTTTTTCTCTTCTATTTTTGTTGTTTGAAACGTATTTAGTTTTATTTTTACGAAATGCACTTTTCAACATTTATAAATTACAAGAAATTGTTTGAACATCTCTTAAGCTTATATAGAACATAGTAAAAGGCCAGCCAATATTGTGGTTGTTGTTTTTGTTGTACATTATAAATTGTATTTAAATTTGATATGCATCAAAAGCAGATTTGATGTGTGAATGTTGCACATGTTGCAGTTTCTCCTTCTCCTCATCCTGCTCCTCCTCCTGGTGCTGTTACTCCTAATCCTACAGCTTGTGAGTCTCTATGGTTGGGTGAGTATGTGTTTGTAGTTTGTGTGGGTGTGTGTTTGAGCGTTATAGTGCAGCTCCTTAGAAGAGCAACGAGAAGAGGCTTCTTACGCCAGTGGAGCCAGCTCCGGAACCGAGGCTAAAGCCGGTACTGGGCGTACCGCTGCTGCGATGCCGCGAGACGTGGCTGGAAACGTTAGCACGGACACGGTCATAGCTGGCAACATCCTGTAAGGGAAGGGAATTTAACAATAGATTAATAAGTTTGCAGAGGGATTAATTGGGTATTATTGCGTACTGGTCGAGCACAAACTCGAGATGCTTGCAGTGCCGGCAGATGTCACAAGTGCCGCATGTGTTGTATATCGACAAGTCTCTCACCTCTTTGTCGGCATTGGCCAGCACCGAGCGCATTGAATTGGCCACCGGCCATTTCTTCTTCATGACCAAGTTGTTTGGCGGATCATGGGCAGTGCCCGCATCCACTGACCAGATAGTCACACTGGCGCCACCCAACACCTTTGAGCCGCGCGAGAACTTGAAGGCAAGCTCCTCATCGCCCGCAATGCGCGTCAATTGCCAGCCAGTCAAATTGATTTCTTCTGTGCCCTTATTATGCAGCTTAATGAAACGACCTTCTGTGTCCGCCTCAATGATCTCCAGATCACCCTTGGCCGCCGCATTTACCGAGTATTCGGAGAGTGTACGATCCTCGCTCTCATCAATGACCGTACGGCGACGCTTTACTGCGCTCGAGCCGGAAATGCCGGGTGTGGCAGATCGACGTCCGCTGGGGGTAACACGACCCGAACGTGAACCACCGCTGGTGCTTAAGTGAGTGCCGTTGCTGGAGATGCCGGAATCGGTGCCGGGACGGCCGGGTGAGGTAATGTTCAGGCGACGCTCTTCGCCGCACAGCAACTTATCATAAGCGGCCAATTCCAAGTCCAGCGACACCTTGATATCCATAAGATCCTGGTATTCTTGCAGCTGCTGAGCCATCTCATCTCGCATGCGTTGCAGATCTGCTTCCAGTGAGGCAATGTACTGATTATGACGCTGGCGTTCCGTGTCCAAAAGATTTTCCAGCTCGCGTACGCGTGCCTATCAAAATGAAAGGAGAAAATAAATTAATACAAATCCTTAGAGGGGAGGCCTTCATTGAGGTACTCACATTTAGACCAGCATTGGTGTTCTCCAGCTCCTGCAGTTTGTTGTGAAGGCCATCGATTTTGGTGCGCATGAGGCGCACTTCCTCTGAGGCATGCAGTGAACCTTGAGAGGCACGGGCCGCTGCTGCCTTGAGATTCTGTATCTCATTGTCGTACAGCAGCTCGATCTCTTCACGATTGGCTCGCATCTGTCCCTCATACTGATCGCGCAGTTCCTGTAGCGATTGCTGCAGTTTCGCCTCATACTGACGAGCCAGACGGCCATCGATCTCGCTGATCTCGATCTGGCGACGTGAACGGGTCTCAGTGAGTTCCTGTGAGTGCACCTGATCCTTGAAGGCCAGCTCTTCGCGCAAACTCTGATTCTGGTTCTCGAGATCGACGCGTGCCAGAGTCTCGGCCTCAAGCTGCTTGCGCAGATCATCCAGCTGGCGACGTAGACGCTCATTTTCTGCAGCCAAATCCTTAGCTTGATCCTCTGCCTTCTTGCGATCGGCCAGAGCCTGATTATATTTGCCGTTCACTTCGCTGTAACGAGATTCATAGAGGCGTGCATTGTTCTCTGCGACGGTGGCCTCTTTAGTTTTCTTATCGAGTCTGTGGAGTGAAATAGAAGTATGGAATGTGTTGTTAGGGATTACTAATAGAACATTTAATAATAACATGTGCGCGCCAATAGCTGATGACGTCACAAATAGCCATAGTGTTTCTTTTTTCGTTTTATTTCTCTCTCTCTCTCTGAAGCTCTCTCAAGCGTATCGCGCTCTCTCTCTTTCTGCTTGAAGAATTGTTTCTTAATCATCTTTGCTGCCTTGGAATCGTCACATGCCATTAGCATAAAGTATCTAAGCTATTTCTGCCCAGCATATCCATATAGCCTATCCCATTCCCCTCTCCTTTCTATCTCTCTTCTGCCTCGGATATATATCTAATTTGTCTCTATTCAAGAGCTACGTAAAATGTTTTATTTTCGATTTGGCTAAAAACAAACTTGTTTATTTGGCTAACAAAAATTCCATTATCTATAGAAAAATGTCGTCGTCAACGATTCTCGTGGCTTGCACGTTTTTTTCTATACTTTTTTTTTGTGATTTCTAATTTTATCAATACTTAAAAATAATAAAACATATATATATATAATCAGAAAGTAGATTTTAAATGAGCTTTTAATGCTTTTAAGTACATATTTGGCTTTTATTCGTTTGCTTAGCACCGCTGCCCCGTATAAGGCAACTTGTTAGACATTCTGTATTATCATCCAGTCGATTTTCAGTTTGTAATTTTAAAGTTTGTTTGGGGTTACAAAAGGCACAAATAAATAAACAATTTTTCTAGCTAATCAACGACGTCGCTTAGTACAGAAATAGCCAAATTCCAAGGTTATTTTCAGTTCTGTGGCATGCGTGTGAGTCCGCAAATTCCCAATGCTCTGCTCTCCCTTCGCCTGGCCTCGCCTTGCGTCTATCTGTTGCTTTCATGACAGGGGCCCATAAATAAAAATGCTACCAAGCGACCTAATTTATTAAAAAATATTTCCTTTTTCTTCTTGTTGGCTGTGAATTTTGATAGAGGCAAGTGGGTTAATTATTGAGGGAACTTTTCTTCTTTTTTTTTTGGTTTACCCAATAAGAGGGCAGTGTGGAAATTAAGCCAAAAGAAGCTTTTGTATTCAGAATGTGTTTAATTAGCTGTGTAGATTGCACCGCTTCTTTTATGGCTCTAAAATAAACAAGCATTTCCTGATATTGCTTAGTTCACTCAAATAATATTGGCCGGTAGTTTTTCCTAATTACCCGAAATTCAAAACAATCTCTTTCTATCTATGGCTCATTCAAATGTAGAAGTCTATCAGCAATATATAATCCCTGGTTATTATGGCCAACAGAGAGAAAAAAAAAAAGAAAAATAATAATTAAGCCCGGGTAGCCAAATACAAGGCAAACCCGTAGACCGACCCGTAGTACTTTAGTTAATACCCTAGGCACAATAAATACCTAAAATAAATATTGCCTTTGATGATAACAGAAACGCAAAATCCAAATACGCAACATTCCGACATTTGTTGACATCATAGAAGAGCGGCGCTGAGCGGAGCAGAAGGTGGGTCGCCACTGCTCTGCTTCTACCCAAAAACCGGTATTACATGTGGAACTCTCTGTTTATGGGCGACATTACAAACACATAAATATAAACTGCTCTACGCGTTATTTTTGGTGTGAAATGACATCATATAGTCAGATGTAAAGGTTGCGTATCCCAAAATTCAAACGCTTTTGTTTTCAATGAAACCTTGGAAGGGCTTACATATTGCGTATACTTAATATATTAATTTGTTTGGAGTTGAATGAGATTTGCGGTGCTTATTAGCAAGAGATTCGTATGAGAGTAAACTTGGTCATTTGCATAAAATGTGCCCAGAAATGAGTTAATAGACGGTTGAGTTTCGCCTTGGAGGCTTCTCGAAGCGCAAATGTAAAAAATAAACAAAAGCAATTGCTAGAGAAAAAGCGAGAGAGAGAGAGAGATACAGTGAGAGATACCGCGTCTGCCATGTGCGGCATGACATCAGCAACACACACACGAAGACACATTGCTCTCTATTTCGCTCTCTCACACAGACATGACATCACTGTGAGAGCTGATAAGTGAGCCTTAGGTCTGTGTTTATACTCTGTAGCCCATTCAATGGGTTAAAAGAGTTACTTAAATTATACAAAACGTTTATATTAGGCCTTCTGTCCGTCCGGCCGTTTGTTTGTACGTAGGAACAACAAATTTGGTAAAATCAAAGGCTATTAGCCGCCTAGAGTACCCTTCTGCCTGCAAGTTTCAAGCAAGCGTGTGTGTGACCTGATTATAGAGTATTTCCTAGTTGTGCACGCTCTCAGTTGAGCATTCTTATTCGATTTGGGTTCTCTTCATTTTTTACCTTTGCTTCAAGTCATCGTTCTCCTCCCACAAACGCTTAATATCGATCTCCAGCTTGGCCTTCTCCTTGGCTGTCTCATCGAGCAGTTTGCGTGCGGCTGCTAATTCCTTTTCATAGACGGCCTTCAGGTTGGAGGTCTCGCGATTAACGGTATCCTGTGCCAAATGCAATTCCTGTGTCAGTCGCCCATTCTCGTTCTCCAGATGACGCATGCGATCAATGTAGCAGGCGAGACGGTCATTCAGATGCTGCAGCTCCTCCTTCTCCTGGAGGCGTGTGGTACGTGTGGGACTTGTGGGGCTTGTGGCGCCACCCAAACGTCCCGATGAGGTCGAGACGCCACCAACGGGCGTCGACGTGGATGCGCGTGACACGCGTGTGTTGACTGTGACACGGCGTGCAGACATTTTGTTGCTTATTGATCAAAAAAAATTTGAATTGAGGAACGATTTAAGTACGCAAGTAGCTTTTGCTTTCGCTTATATTTATTATTTATTGTTTCTTTTTAGCTGTCAGTTGACTACGTTTAGCTTTCTAAGTATTTCTAGCTGGCTGCCTCAGCACGTCCGATTGCTTTGACTGTTGAAAAATTACTGTAAGTTGTGGCCCGTTGGGCGCTCGCACGAAAGCGACGCGCGTCATCATCGACGAAATTAGTAGTCGCCGTCGCCGTCGGCGTCGGCGTCGCAGTCAACGTCGCACTTGGCGGTCATAGCAAATAAAAACAACAACACTTCTGCTGCTGCTCTCTCTCTCTCTCTCTCTCTCTTAGACTCACACTGAGAAACACATGCTCATATGGCCAAGTGGCGGCAGCGCAGCTAGCGTTGACTGCCTGTTGTTATTGCTGCTTGCTGCTTGCACGCTTTCTTTCTTTCTTTTTTTCTTTTTTTGTGTTTTGTTATTTGCTTCTTATTCGCTCAGTTCGAAGTTGTTGCTGGTTTTTTTATGTGCAGCTGTTTGTTGGCGGCGACCGAGAAGCAGAGCCACAAATAGAAATAAACACAAACACAATTCAAAGCAATCAATGCCAAAGCGCAAAACTCGTTCACACAAACGCAACATTTACATTTGAAAGTTTTCGTGTTACGTTTTACTCTCCTCTTTGGGTTAATGTACGCGTACGGACAAGGTGCAAAAAGGAAAAAACTAGGAAAAATTTAGGGAATTTTAATTTCGGCGCGCCGAAGATTACACCCACCAGAAAACTGGTGCGAGTCAAAATCTTCAAAAGTTTTGGAAGTGTGCGGATCTGGCTACAGTTCAATATTAAAAATATATTTAAGTTTTTCGATTTATAGTGTCGAATGATTGTTTCTGATATTCAATCAGATTACTTTAGAGCTGAAAGCGGATTAATATTTTGTGCTCTTCCAAATGAGGTTAGGTTCGGTTTCAGCTTCGAGGAACGAGCTCTGTGGGTTCGATTTATGGTTCAGTTCATCAGGCTGCATCATATTTCCTATTTAATGAAAATGTTCTATCTTTTTCATTTCCGCATCCCAAATTTTCCGTACAGTCATCAACATGAAATGTAGGCGCTGGCGCTGCGGTCAATTATTGACTAAAACGGCGGCTCAATTAAGTTCCCAAATTATGAAATACTGGCGCTTCTAAAAGTCAGTCAATTGCCCACCCACTTAGCCATTCACCCAGCGGAGGACGGGGCATGGGGAACGGGGAACAGTACTCTGAAACTGCTTAGCGCAATGTCAACTTGTCATAAATGAAATATTTATTGACATGTTGCCTTGACGTTGTTTTTGGTTAGGGCTGCATGGGCAGGGAACTGTCCCGCCCACCTATTACCCATTGGGTTTTCTAGGGAATGCCAGCAGCAATAACAATAAATAACAGCGAAAACAACAACAGTTGATAGCTTGTACTGAAGAAGGTCTCTCCTCAATTTCTATCTCTCCTTCTGTTTGTCACTCTCTCTCTCTCTCTCTCTTTTGCTCTCTCGCGTCATATCGGTTGTTTTTAGCGGCCGCAAAAAATTTCATAGCCGGCAAACTACTACAAGCACACCGTTATGGATTTACATACACTTACACATACTCACCTGACACATACGCACACACATACATTCACATGTATGTACATATTCTGTAGCTTATCTGACAGAGTGCTCTCAGCCGCCTATCTCTCATGCTCTTGGCATTGCCACTTTTGTGCTTGTTCTCTCTCTCTTTCTCTTTGTTGTTATTCTTTTTTGCAAACAGTTAGAGCCAAACAGCTGCTAGTATAAATGCAGCAAAGGGCTTATCAGTTATGTGCATGCCTGTGACGTCATCGGCTTTAAAGCGAATGAAAGAAAAGCAACAGCAGCTGACCTCCAATTTAAATGTGACGCTGACGCTGACGCTGTCGTCGACGTCGCGACTCGTCTTTGCATGCTTTGTTGCCTTTCTCGCTCGCACATATGTACATTCAATATGACGTCATCAAATTATTTTTAATTATGACGTTTCTCTCTCCGAGTTTACTCAAAATATTAACATACATAATTTAAATTAATTTCGTTCTTGCCAAATTATACGAGTAATTTGGTTAAGTGTGTGTGTGTGTGTGTGAGTGTGTGCAATGCGGGTACAGTTCAGTTGAGTTGAGCTAATTAGGTTTAATTAACGTTAAGCAAAACCGGTGTTTAAATATTTTCGAAAAACATTCTTTTCTTGTTTTGTTGCTGTACCTAATTCGCTTTTGTTTACTTTGCTTTTTGCTTATCATTTGTTGTCTATTTAAGCTTTTCCTCAAGTTAAGCGACCTTTTTATACACTTGTAAAGTGTATTATAACTTTGTCACGAATTTTGTTATGCATTGACTGATCATCCCATAAAGTATATATAAGTAATTGATCAGGGCGACGAGACCAGCTGATATAGCCATGTCCCTCTGTTTATATGCAAACTTGCCTCTCAGCTTGGTGGATAACATTTGGTGTGGAGCCTTCTCTTTGTTTCAAGCAGCTGTATGTACATATCCTTGTCGGAACCTGACGGATCGGTTAATTATATTATGTAACTTCCATAGAAGCAATAGGTCTAAAAGTTGTTGTATAGAAAACCTTATTGTTTTTCAATATAATAAAACTTGTCGAAAAGTCGTTGAAAAGTCGAAAATCATGAAGATCGGGCTACTATATCATGGATATGGGTCTTATAGGAATATCTTGACGAAATTTAGAAGATAAATGAAAGACAACTTTCAAATGGTAATACCTCTTTGCAAGTGTATGAAATTTTCGGCGTGCCGAAGATGGCTTTTCCTTACTTAATTTGTTTTCTTGACGAATTTCAACGTCATTTTGATTAATTGTTGGCATTAAGGTCATAAATTGATAAGACTTATGTTATTATATACTTTTCCATATATATATATATAATAATTTGTAATGAAAAGTCAGCTGAACAATTCGAATTGCAAAGTGATTTTGTAATATCTAAAAGCAAATTATTTTTTAGGAACTAATAAAAATCTTTAGATATCAGTAAATAAATACGATCAAGTCTATTTATTATTTTATGGCAGCTACTATATTATATAGTTCAATCCATTCAGAAAAAACAGTCTTACATTTTAAGTTTTTTTTTTCATTCATTTTTTACAGATAGTTCATAAAACAGTTTAATGATATAGTTGTCTGATTTTAAAAAATTTCATCTTCTTCACAACTTTTTAGTACAGCAAGCACCAAATAGACGGACAGACAGACAGAAAATGGGTTGTTTGCAGGTTATAGAATACAATAAGGGTTAAGCATTTTAGATTATATCTTGATCAGGGTGAATGGATTATATATAGCGAATAAATGAAAGAACAAAGATAATTTTTTTCATTTATATATTTTTTCAAAGTTTCGGTATTAGAATATATTAAACCCTCAGCCCGCATTGACCAATCGAATTACTTATATGGGTTAAGGCCGCGGCTATATCAGAACTGATTCATGTCCACCAAGGGTATATAAATGCAGGGATTGAGGCTTAAACTCCATAGTCGTAACAGTCGACTTAAAGATCGCTTGTGAATGTGAATAGAAAAAATAATGAAAGCAACTCTAGTTCTTGTGGCTCTTCTGGGGCTGGTTGCCTTCGCCCAGGGCATGAGAACTTATCACGATGACTCGGACTGGGACTCCTTCAAATTTGAGCTCGACAAGATAGATGAGGAAGAATGGCGCAAAATGATCTTCCAGGACAATAAGAAAATAATTGAAGCACACAACAAACGTTGGGTTGATGGTGAAGAGACCTATGAGATGGGCGTTAATCAGTTCTCCGACAAGCTGCCAAAGGAGATCAATGAGATTGTTGGTAGAAACAATGAAGAAGATTTTGATCAGAACGCTGACAAAGTGGATTTCGATCTAAAGCTTCCGCAACAGGTCAACTGGACTCAAATTGGTGCTGTGAGTCCTATCATGGATACTTTAACAATTCCTGGGCCTTCGCGGTAGCCGGTGTCATCGAGAGTCGTCAGTTCACTATAAATGGCAAGTTGAATATCCTGTCGAAACAAAATCTGGTAGACTGCTGCCACCCGACGGTAAATGCTTTGCTATGCGTAAAAAAGATGGAAGGCATTGATACTGAGGCATCGTATCCCTATCGCGGAAAGGCTGGAAAATGCGAGTTTAAAGAGAAGACAATCGGAGCCAAAATCAATAATGTCTTCCAAGTGCCACCTGGAAATGAAACCCTCTTAGCAATTTATGTAGCCCAAGGGCCAGTTACTGCCGCCATTTCGCAGGCAGCGATTATAAATTATCGAAGTGGCGTCTACCAAAATACCAAATGTGGACAGAGCCCAGACTTCGCTGTGCTCGTTGTGGGTTACGGTTCTTGCAAGATTTTCGGAGATTATTGGATAATTAAGACTTCGCTGGGCAAATCATGGGGGGAGAAGGGTTACATGAGACTGGGGCGCAATAAGAAAAATCTATGCGGCATCACTAACAGAGCCTACTTCCCTGTATTTTAAATTCATTGAAAACTTAAAAAATTCTCTATCAACCTTTCAATTATCTTAACTTGTTAGCCTGTTTGTTTTTTTATAAAGTGTTTCCAAATCCAAACGAACTTAATACTACTTTAATACTGCTACTACTCGAATTAAATTAATTTAAATATGATTTATAAAAAAAAGACTTTTGTAATGATAAGATAAATTTGTGTAAAATCAAATTTTGTACAGTTTTCCAAATATTTATGCATAAATTTGAATGCATTGCCCTTTCTTATGCTGATGATTTATGTATATTGACTTGTATTTGTTGACTGCCTATCAGCAGCTAATAAAAATATCTTGCCCAACTTCAAGATATTTGCTTATATACGAAATATATTCAAACAAATTTCAAGCTCGGGCTCTGGCTCTGTTTCTGTCTCTGTCTGTGTCTCAATCTACCATTCTCTCATTCTCTCCGTTTCGCAGTTTGTCTCTCAAAACTTGTTTGTCGTTGTCTTTAAACGAATTTGTCAAAGCAGCTTCCATAACTTCAGCTCTTGTTGTTGTTTTTAAGGCCAACATCACTGAAGTTTACCAGGCGCGACTTTTGGCCAACAATAATGACATCATCGTAAGCTTAAAGTTTTGAAGTTATGGCAAATGACGTTATAAGCCGGAAAGAATCGACTGCCACACGAAAAACGGTGACAAACACGATAGAAAAATACGGAAAATAGCCGAACTGAAAATTGCAATTTTTTAAGCACATTTCACATTTTATTTATGCGGAAAAAGCTGCCCCACAAAACTTTGTGAGTCTCAATTAACATTGCGTTTAAATTGGTAAATATTTGCTCTAAAACCAAAATAAAAGAATAATATAAATAAAACAAAAATAAACAATAGTATATGGCCGAAATTGACCTTTAAATGTCGAAGCTTAGATACCCTTAATAAAAAATATCTTTGACGATTTGCTTGATTATAGATTGATCTGATCTAAGCCAAAGACTTTTGCACTGACTATATATATCGTTGCGTATCGGGAACTATATTATAAATCTGCCACAGAAAGGATCAATCAGCCTCAAAAGCTTCTGAAGATATTTTCATAAATTTACAAATAACTTTCAAGATGTAAAAAAGCGTTTTTAAATTGTATATTAAAAATGATAAAGATCGGATCCTCCGGGAACAATGAAGCAAAATAAATAAATAGGGTATGTAATCTTCGGTGCTCATATCTCGTTTTCACATCCTGTTTTCATATTTTGTTTAAAAACTCATGATATTTATATCGAATAACCACGGCAAGCGTATTAAAAGCAAAGCAAGTCAAACGATATAAAACCGATTTTACTTGAATTTTGATTGGTTTATCGGTTTGTTATGCTTATTCGAGTATGAATTAACCTCAACTTTTCTGTTGAATGAAAAATGTTGAAAACCGCAAAGCAAATAATTAAAAAAAAAAGATAGTTGGAATAAAAAATATATTTTTCTGCTATATGGCTTAATAAAAAAAGTACTTTTTCATATTCTTGTGGACTGAAATATCCAATTGAAAATTGTTGTTAAATTTGTTACACCGATTATTTTTTTTGCGTAATTGAAGGATTTGTAACTTGGCAAACCTCTTTAGCTTACTATTTAGAATGCCCTATGGAAATTGTATTGATACAGGGTATGAAATGCTTTATTGAAAATCATTTGTGTTAATATTTTACTTACAATTTTTCACGCTCGCAAATTACATGAAAATTTTGCATAGTCACATTCGCACGCACACACACATCCACAAATATTTACCATTTATATTTATTTAGTTCGTTATTTATTTGATAATTAAAACAGTGCAAGCTCTGTGGCTTAAAATAATGTACTGGCAATTTTTGTTATATCCTCCTGGTTTGCTGCTGTATGCAAATCGCCTACAGCAGAGCTTATTACGCATACGCCATGTTGTCGGCATTAACTTTGCGCTGCGACTTTAGCGTTTGTTAATTTTGAACCAAAGCAGCTGCAAGTTTTAAGCAATTTTTCTGTACACTCTATAACCATACAATAGGCGAGCGGAGTACACCAAAATGGGGAATACGTATGTAACACACATGGGACGGTACAGTTCTACATATATTCTTGTTCAGGATTACCAGGCTATTCTTTCAAATCCTGTCTGTCTGCCTGATCACGTTGATCTAGGATGAATTTAAGAGCTATATCAACACCAGTTTTGGGTTTCGAGAACCAGATGCGGGCTTAAGCCTTTATTCTACTTTTTCGATTTATTTGTAATATTTGTCGATCTTTCAGTTTCGCGAAGTGAGTTATTTTGTAGGTTCAGGGTTCAGGGGCAAGAATTATAACCATTGAAGTAATTTTAGAAACCATGTTCGTTTTATTGTCGTTTCTTTATGCCATACGAATGTTTTTAAGGCAGTATCAGACCTGGCCGCAGGGTATTTGGTAGTCGAGCTTTCTTAGTTCTTTCCCTCTGTAACTGCATTGGCAGCTGACAAAAGTTGACAGCATTTACATACATTTTTTTTCTTCCTTAGCTGCTCAGCATAAGTTAATTTAGTGTTTGTCTTGTGCTGAGATCAACTTGTTGTTGTAGTTGTTGTTGTTGTTGTAGCTGTTGTGTATATGTATATGTATGTGTATACGACTGGCTGACAGACAGACAGACAAGTGAAGTGAAGTGAAGGCTGCAGCAACATGGGCAACTTCTGCATTTGGCTGTTGGCTGGTTGGGTTGCCTGGTGTCGTTGACTGCAACTTTTGCCACTGCAACACTGCACAACACAGCACATTTTATGTTTATGTATGCAGCTGTCGACGCTTTGAACTTTTGCGCCCCAGAAACTATGCTGCAAAACATCAGTAAATACGCTTTTTGTGCTTGTTTATGCGAATTCAAATGTGAACACGAATGCGAATGCGAATGCGACTGTGAATTCGAATACGTTTATGCATGCCACTTAAAGCGAAACGATACCAGAATCAGGCAAAATTATGTTTCAAATAAGACATATAAGAAATTTGTGGGTGCATAAATTAAAGCTAAAATCCTATATGAAAGGCTAGTGAAAGCTAAAAGTAGAGCTTTATACTTGTGCCCAGAAAGTGCGTAAGAGAAGTAAAGTGTGATGAATTTGTATATGAATTCAAGTAGAAGACACTTACACCATTCTAGACATGTTAAATATTGTAATAAGACTGTTGCAATATAAACACAAACACTTTAACATACTTGACTAATCTGCTAACAGCTTGTTGCCTGTTATGTCGCACTCTGAAAAGCACAACCCTCTGTTAAGGTTAGTGTTGAGGATAGAAAAAGAAGAAGTCTTCGACTTGACCCATAATATATATGTGCTATTGATGAGGATGTTAACACGCCTTTTGCCTTTTTATTTCTCAAGATATCCTGATGCTAAAAACAAGCTATATTGTAGCATAATATCATATACCGGCTATAGGAACCATCAGTCAAAAAGTAGTTGCGGAAAACTTTCCGTTTCTTAAGTTATCTTAATGAATTTTATAATTGCAGCTACACTTTTAACATGCTCATGTCAACACGCTCTTCATTTACTCCTTCGCTGTCCCCCTTAATTCTTACAATATGTACTTAAACTGAACTTAAAGTTAGAGTTAAGCTTACAGTAAACACTTGACTTTAATCAGAAGTGTAGGCTATGCATAAAGGGGGCAAAAGGAATAAAGTTAAGTCGCAAAGTAGTTTTGGCCAAAGAGCTTCAACTATGTATGCAATTAATTTGAGTAAATTCTCTCTTAGCCCGGTTTGCATGCACAGTAATTTGTATAGCGTGCTTTTAGGCAGCGCAAATGTAATTTGCCAGCCTAAAAGGATGGCTGTGAGTTGAGTTGGTGCGCTGCAGCAGCAGCAAAAGCAGCAGCTACTTTAAGCCAAACTCTCTCTCATACACACACACAAACACACATGCATACATATCGGAGTCGCTGGCATTTGCATAACCAGCTGCCACGCCCACAAGCCCAAGGCAGCCCATGCCGAAAAATGCACTCACCTGTTTTATTTGCACACATTATGCGCTCTATTGAGTTTTTGCGCCCAGGTTACAGCTGTTTCTCTATGTTCCCAATTCCCAAAGCAACTCCCAATCCCCACATTCCCCACACATCTTCGTCTGCAGCGGCTTAATCAGCAGCTGGGGGGGCTAAGGGGGAAAACGGTACTGTCGGTTGGCCAAACTGTCGCTCAGTTGCTTAAGTAGTTTAAGAAAAAGACTTGAAAAATGGAATTCAACTCGCAGCCACTTGAGTAAACGTTGCCAACTTGGCTAAGCGCGGGGCGAAGGAACTGATGTGGCTGTGGCAGGTCGCATGACGTGTGTACACAGAAAAAAAGTTTTCTTTCTTAGCGTTTCGAAATGGTGGTTCCACTATAATTAATTAAAACTTAAACACCAATTATTTGAGTAGCAATTCTTATGACTTGTCCTTAAATATATGACAAATTTCTAAGTTTCCCCGTGAGGCTACTTTACTGCTACTCGTCTTGGCAGCATTTGAGACATTCCTATAATTATAGGCCATTTTTGGCCTATTTAGTCCTTTTTTTGAGTGTGTACGCAAAACGGGAAGAGGGAAGAGCAGAAAAGGAGACGGGAAACAGGGAGCTGTTTTTTTATTTCATAGCTGTGTCAGCGCTGTAAAGTAGGCAACGAATTTGTTAAGGCGCCCAAACTCGACGAGCTTTAAGCCAATTAAAGCACTTTGTTAGCCAATTAAAATCGCACGCCAACATTTGCCGGGCTCTGACCTAACCCAAACAGGGGCCTAAGCCTGCGTATGTATGCACGTTGCATAATTGAATCATAGACAAAACGAAACGAGTCGAGTCATGTCGAGACGAGTTGCGTTGAGTTGAGTTCAGTGTTTGCTGGCCTGCTTGCTCCTTGTTGTCCTCCTGCTTGTCGCTTGCTCTCAGCCGCTCTCAATTATGCTGCAGCGTCAACAGCAGCAAGATTGACTTAATTATGTCATACACACACATATACACGCTCATACACACATGCATACATTCATGCACAACCTCACACACACACAGCCAAAGACATACACTCGACTTGAAAAGGTAAATAAACACGCGCGTTGCATACTCTTAGGCGCACACATCGTGCTATACGTTGATTATGCCAAAGAATGAGACATAACTTAAATAAAAGGGAGAAGGAAAATATGAAAAAAACAAATTAGGGAAGAAATTATAATTATTAAATAAAGCAGACCCTTGAGACGCGTGTAGAGCTGAAGACAGACCGTCGACAATCCCTAGACGACCAAGTTGTGAGCTAAAACAGGATGCCTGCAAGCACCTAGCTTAATGAGCAGACAGCAATTGCAAGCCAACTAAAATAAAGATGTCGCAGTAGCTCTTCCCTGAAGGAAGAATTCAATAATAATAATAAGAGATTGATATAAAAAACTAGTATAAAATGACTACATTTGTCAGGGTGAAGGGAATACACGCTTGCAAAGTGGACAAAGTCTATTGGAATTGTTAAATTTATCGTATAACCATCTTAATATACTTATAGAAAACACTGTCCTACATATAACTTAAAAGTTTCACAAAAATATCCGAAGAAACAAAATAGATTCCCATAGTAAAACCTTTTCAATTTGGCAGCTTCAATAACAGAGATTAGTTTGCATATAAATACACGGACAGACGGACATTAAATTATATATATTCCTTCTCGGTTCGGAGCAGTCTCCTTCAATGCATTCGGGACAGATATGTAATTTGAAATGGTACAATTAGAAAGAAAATCTATACTTGTAATTGCCTAGTTTCATCACAGAAGTTGTAGCAAAAAATAATACAATAATTCAAACATCTGAATTGACCTGATTAGATTTTATTTAATTATTTTTAAAGCCACAGAGCATACCAACCCATTTTCACTATTAGTTTATTCTAAATACATAAATATAATATAAATTTTACTAAAATAGAAAAGATTTCCCATATAACTATATCAATTTGTTTCCTTTGATTCCTATTTTATACACTAATAATAACCCGCCAAGACATATTCAAAAATATTCTACCTGAATCGAATAAAAGTATCGATGCCAAGTTTTTGGTGAATCTAAATATCAATGATATTAATGTGCATTAAAATATTTAAAAATCTGGCAATAAATACAATTTTATTCTGAAAATTTAAATTTATAAAACAGGTGATAAAGCCTTCCACTTCCTAAGCAATTTAGAATCTTTTCACAGGAAACAAAGTAATAAATTCATTGAACCTTTTTTGAGTTTATGCCAAATTGGAATGAGGAAGATATCTAATTAAAAATTTGTATGCAAAGTTTTGGGGTTAATTGAATAAGCTCATCAAATTGAAAGGAACATTCACATACATTTTCCCATATATCTGGATATATATATATATATATATATATATACATCTATATATGTATATATAGAAATGCTTGTTTTATCTATTCCATGCAGGTGATATTTCTATTGCAGCACAAACTGCAAACATTTAAATGCAACTATTCTTCTTTTGAAATGTTTTATCCGCATTTTCCTGGCACACACAAAAGCGCGTGCCAGAAAAACGCGATGAGTTGAGCCCCCGCTGCCAGCATTTCCAACTGCATTTCCCTTCGGTTTCTCCTGCTGCTGCTGCCACTGCTGCAACTGCTGCGAAGAGTTGCATGAAACGCACGTCGCACTCGTAACTCGCTGTTAGTCCGAGTCAGGACTAGCAATTATAATGGCATGTGCCCAACCTGACTAAACAAACAGTCTGTAGGAAGTCGCGTCTCTTACTCTTAAATAAAACTAGTAAGAAAATGCCATCTTCGGCGTGCCGAATATTATATACCCTTTCAGACTGGAAGAACAGGTTAATGGTTCAATTGTCCGATCTTTGTTATTCTTGGTATGCGATTAGAAAATATACTGACTGATATTTTCATGAAGATATCTTCTTAAACAAAATAGCCTTGGACCGATTGCTTCTATGGGGACCTGTATGATATGGTCAACCGAATCAATAGTTGAGCAAGACTAGTTTGCATAGAAACAGCCAGACGGGCATATCGTAATGAACATACGTATATATATATATATGTATATATATATTTTGTGGAGGTGGAGATGCATCCTTCAATGCATAATAAGGATATAAAAAGAGGCTTAGAATGTAAAATATTGGTTAAATCTTGAAAAAATAATTACTTATAATGTGTTTAATTTTATTATTTTTTAAAAACTGAGAAACATTTAAATACTGAATACTTAAATTGAATTTCATATGTCGGATACCGCAATACATATGCATCTCATACTTAAAACCAATTCTTGAACAAATTTTACAAGAAAATTTGACCTAAATTAAAGAACTGTACTACTAACTTTCTAACTATTAGGCAGAAAACTTTGTGGAGTGCACTCTCTTCCTGCTGCTGTCCCTCTATTCCTCTCAAGAGACGCTCTCTGCGGTTTGTATGTATAACTAATTTTGAATGGCATACTTTGGGGCGTTGTATATGTATGTGTGGGTATAAGTATATATATGGAGCTATACATATATACATAATTCGCACTTTGAGCGACAAATTAACGGGCGTTAATGACACGCATTGCTGGTATAGCACACAGAAGCCCAATCCCCAGCTGCTTTGTCTAGCACTTGTGTGTCGGTTAGGAAACGGGTCGGGGAGGAGAGGATGAGAGCGACTTCCTGTGCTGCTTTCCCTGCGCAGCGGAAGCTGTGGCCAGCAAGCCACGAATAGGGACACAAGGCGGCTCCTCTGGGAGGTTGCCCGCCAGCTGCGCCAAGCGGAAAATTAGGCAACAGCTTGGCGGCCTTTGAATTAATGCACACCAAAACCAACTGAATGACTGACAGACTGACAGACTGTCAGACAGGCAGACAGACAGAATGAGAGACGGACTGACTGACAGTTTAAGCGGCTGGCGTCGAGTGCCATTGAAAAGGCAATTTGGCCGCCAATTGAAGTGTAGAGCCGTTCATTAAGCAATCAATTGCCAATCGCCTTGCCACTTGAGTTCTTCTGGCCATTAAACAGCCGTTTGATTTCACTCCCTTTTGCTCTGCTCTATCTTTTTCACAGATCATTC
Source organism: Drosophila repletoides (assembly GCA_018150835.1). Classification (NCBI taxonomy): domain Eukaryota; kingdom Metazoa; phylum Arthropoda; class Insecta; order Diptera; family Drosophilidae; genus Drosophila; species Drosophila repletoides. The sequence continues at coordinate 23,770,066 of JAECWQ010000089.1, read as the reverse complement.
GCGAACGACTACCCGATTATCCGGTGCGCAGCAGCCTCATCTGGAATACAGCACCCGGAGCACTCCTTACACTGCCCACATTCGCCGATAGTTCTAGGTAAGATTTATACACTCCTCTGTGCGGTTCAGGGCCAGTAAGTGTGGCCTAATTAAATTTACATTCGAAGCCGCTTTTGGGGCCGCATTGAAGTGTTTCGCCATTAACCTAATTGCTTGGCCATTTCAGATTTATGCCCTTTCTACTCAATGCGATGGGTGTGGAGCCCCGTCACAACTACACGGCAGTTATCTATGTGCAAATTGGCGCCGCCCTCGGCCCCAATGCGGCGCTCTACAAACTAGTCAGGACCATTACAAAGAGCCAATTTGTGGATAGAGTAAGTATCGAATTTGGACTTGTGATTGCTACGAGTGGATAATCCTCACAGGAATCACGGCTGACATTTACACTGTTTGTAAAAAACCCCAATTCGATTTGCAATGGGTTTTCACTCTACTCAATTCTGACTCTGACTCTAACTCTAACAAAAATCGATTAAATCTCCTCCTACAGATACTCGTCTTATGGGCCGCTGATCGACCGCTGCCATTAAAGAAACGCTGGCCGCCCACTTATCATATACCACTGCATGTTATAGCCTTGGGCGGTAGTTCCCGAGGCGGAGCGACGCCCACTGTGGGCCCAGAAGCAAGGCCCAGCATTTCACAAAGATTCCTGCCCTACGAGGAGATACAGACAGATGCTGTACTCTCGCTCGACGAGGATGCAATACTCAATACAGATGAATTGGACTTTGCCTATACGGTCTGGCGTGACTTTCCGGAACGCATTGTGGGCTATCCGGCGCGAGCTCATTTCTGGGATGATTCCAAAGTGAGTAATTAGCAAACAAGCGGAAAGTGGTGTAAAATGTGGCTTATCCAATTGTCTCTGCTTCACAGAATGCCTGGGGCTATACGTCCAAGTGGACAAACTACTATTCGATTGTGCTGACGGGTGCGGCGTTCTATCATCGTTATTACAACTACTTGTACACCAATTGGCTGTCCTTGTTGCTACTAAAGACTGTACAGCAGTCCTCCAACTGCGAGGATATCCTAATGAACCTGCTGGTATCCCATGTAACCAGAAAACCGCCGATCAAAGTGACGCAGCGCAAGGGTTACAAGGATCGGGAGACGGGTCGCTCTCCCTGGAATGATCCTGATCATTTCATTCAGCGACAAAGCTGCCTCAACACATTCGCAGCGGTATTTGGGTGAGTAAACTTCTAATAATATAATGCTCAACCCTAACTATCAGAATCTGTAATTTTCGATACTCAGCACATTGTGAAAAGGTTAAGGTTGGCTCATTTAAATATAGCCTTTCCTTATTAGTTTACATATCGACTGACCCTATTATACCCTTGTTTATTTAAAAATTGTTTTTCTATTTCTTCTTTTTCGCATTTTTAGCTATATGCCGCTGATACGTTCCAATTTGCGGATGGATCCCATGCTGTACCGTGATCCCGTCTCGAACTTGCGCAAAAAGTATCGTCAGATTGAGCTGGTTGGCAGCTAGCGTTATGTACAAATTGGCAATAGCTACAAACGTTAAGAGTACTGAGACTCCCCTCCTTAAACTGTATACACACATGCATACATATGCAGCAGTTCAATCACACACCACACACACAACAAACAACACACACTTCATAAGCTGCTGTTTATTGACGCTGCTAAGCGCCGCAAACTATGTTAATTATTATTAGTAGCAAAAATTAGTTAGGATTTATGAGGAAGCCTATTTATATATGTATATGTATGTATGTAACTAAATAGCATTCAGCGTTGCAGTTATATATATATGTAGTTATATATTTATAATGCGGAATGTACACACAAGATTTGTATATGTATATAGAAGAAGCTATAGAAAAAGAAAAGAAAACTCTGATTAGCCTTAGTTGAGTTATCCTGCTGTGGGAGCAGTGAGCGAGCGAGTGGAATGCCATTTTTTGCTAATTTCAAATTAGCGCTGCAAATTTTCGATATATATAGAAATATATGCGATATATACATATGATATATATTCATATTTATATATATATAGCTGATTTTGTACTGTGTAAGAGCGAAGCGTTTAGTTTTTGTATGTGTAAATGTTTTTTTTATATGTCTGCTATATGTGTAATTGTAATTGTAATTGTTGTAACTCTATTATATGGTCTATAATACGATATGATATATGTATTTGTATATGTAAAGTTAGTTAGTGTTGCAATTGATGTGTGTCTCTAGACATTTTTATGTTGAACTATTGAACTATTGAACCATTGATGGCAAATAATTAGGCTTAAGCTTGCAAAGAGAAACATATTCCTTATCGATTATAACGACTATAAATATATATATATATATATATATATATGTATAAAATTACAGTGGCCATTCATTTGCAGCAACTACAGTAAAATAGCTCGAAGTGAAACAACTCATTGGCCATGTTAACAGTAACAGTGTGCACAAAACGATTTAAAACCGAAAAATATAAAAATAATATTATAAAAGTCTTCATTTCATTCAAATACTTGTGTTAGCTTTTAAGTAATTATATCTTTATGTGAAGAATATTTTTTATATTAAATGTGCAATTTCCATTTTATAGTTATGTTTAGCTTTAGCTTTTAATGCGGCCATTTAAAGTAGCAATCGATTACTATCTATCGATCCTTATCGATTATCGATGATCGATTATATAAATATGCAATTTTACGCTCGCATATCAAGTGCATACATATGAGAGAGTTTTCTTAACTTCTACACTTTGATTTCTTTTAATTAAATTTAGTTTATGTACAACAATAAACCAATTTTTATACATATTTAAATATACATATATACACACATATTTTTACGAACACTTTTTGTTTTAATTCTTGGTTTTTCTTTTGATTTATTTATGGAAGATGAATGATTTTTGCTACTTTACAAGTGCGCAGGGCAATAAGAGTAGAAAACACGAATCAAAATGCAATAATTTCCAGCCTGAACATATCATGTGAGTTTGGAGGAGCTGAAAAATGTATGAAATAAATGTGTGGAACGCTGCCTCGAACTCTGGACTGCCAAGCAAATTGTTTAGCATTTATCATTTAAAATGCTTATCAGTAATACATATACAAATACAAATACAAATACAAATAGGAATACGAATACGAATACAAATACGAATGCAATATGCTAAATATGCATGTAAATTGTAAATGTGTCTGACAGACAGACGAATAGACAGAGAGACGGACGGACATGAATGCAATGAATGCGCCCTATCAGGCATCAGCATGCACATAAATCAAATATTTAAAATATTTTCTGCGTTTACTGCTAAATAATAATCAAAAATTCCAGGCTGAGGACATACACATACAGATACACATACACAAAGATACAGATACACAGTAATACATACTCATACACACATAGAAAATAACAGCATACATAACTCTATTCAGAAACCAAACAAGAAACTTTTGTACAGTGAGTTTTACTTTTTGTATTTCTATGTAAAATATTTGTATAATATTTGCGAATTTTGTGCATTTGACACGCAACAGAAACAGACTATTTCACCTTTTTATACATATTTAACTTACAATAAAAACTGACCAAAATCATATACAACAAACACACACAAACTATTGAATTGAATTGAATATTGTCAAGCCAAAAGAAACCAAACCAAAAAACACATTTCGTCTGTCCCTCAACGAGAAATAATTAATAATAATAATAATAGTAATAATAATAATGAAATATTACATACGCAGCTACAAAACGTTAATCAACATTATTGCATACGATTAATAGAACTAAAAATTAAATGAGAAATATAAATGTTGTGATACGATTGATATAAATACTCGTACTCGTTCTATACACACACACACACATATATATATATATGTATGTATATATGTATGTGTATTGGTTAACTGTACATGTCCATGTTTTTCAGTTTGCAACGGAGAATGTATGTATGTATGTATTCAATTTATTACATTTGCATTTTAAAGATAATTGAGCATAATCAATTATTTTGCCACATTTAACACATGAGGGCAAACGCGACTGTAAAAAGCATTTCAATTTTTATTCCCTTCCACTCTTCGTATGCAGATTTAAGCACTGAAATTGAAATTGAAATTGAAATTGAATCAGTGCGGAAGGTTAAAAGAAGAAGTAAAAATAAAAGCCATTATAGATAAATATTCATACGTTAATGGGCATGTGAATAGGAGCAGTTGTGGAAAGAATTAAAAGTAAACGGAAAAATGTGAATATTGAATATTCTATTCTAATCCCTGAAATTTAAAAATGCCACACAAATTGCACGAGGAAAGAAAGTAGTCAGTTTTCTTGAGTTCAACTGAATTTTATTCACAAATTGATTGTTTTTATTTTTTCTTACTATATATGATAAAACAGAGAGAGAGCGAGGCTTTAATGCAGACAATAACGTGAACTGAGATTAATGATTTAGGCCTGTAAGGAAAAGCTATTAGGCAATAAAAGCTTAAAGGAAATACAGCCTCTTATCAGGGTGAATTGAGGAATCCAGAAAAGGAATATGAGACAAAGGCATATCTAACAAAGGCAAACATTCCGCCCGACTTTACTATGGTTCAATCCAGTTTCCAGTCGAACCTATTCACTTGCCCATTTAATGTACTCACACACCCAGATACACCCACACACACGAAGCAACACATTTCTGTCGATTATAAAATTTGATTTAATTACATTTTTTGTAATTTTATATAAACTTAAACGAGGCTGCAAATTTGAGGTGTCAAATAAAAGCAAATCAAAATCGAATCGATGCAAATTGGAAGCATGCAGCGCCCTTGAGTATGCAACAATTTTGAATTTGTAATTGTAATTGTAATTGTAACAAATGAACTTTTTGTATTGTATTGTATTGTACATACATATATATACACACTTGAGATATTTGTAATATGTTAAGCTGCTACTAAATACTAATTAAAGTGAATGTGCTTAAACTATTGCATAGTAAAGATTGTTAAAGCTTGACAAAGCTGGGCAAAGCAACAGAATACAGAAAACCGATAGCTGATAGCCGATAACCGATAACCGAAAATAAAGAGAAAGCAGAGAACGAAACACAGAAATATAAACAATATGTAAATTACATAAATTAGAACTCCATTCTAACAAGCATAAAGATTCAAATTATAATATTATTGAATAGCAGCTCGCGCCTAAACAGCAAAAATATAAAATAAAACAACAAATGTGATTTTTGAATAAAAATTAAATGAGATGAATCTCACTGTTGTTCTTTTCTTTTTATTATTATCACAAAAGGGGAAACTCGCCATTAGGCAGCTAATGTACTCGTAGTTTCTATTAACAAACCCGAACCCAAACCAAGATCCTAAGCAACAGCAACAGGAACAGGAACTCAACGAGACACTCAACACCTTGGAAAAGTTTGCCCAAGGAATTAGCAAAGTTTTTAGCAAGAGGCATGGGGCGGGGGAATGGGGCATGGGGCATGGACATACGAGAATGTCACTGCCACCGAAATGCGTTGCTTTCGTTCCCCTGAAAACTGTTTTTCAAGCAGGTGAGTTTTCAGACATATCTACATTACGTAAAAGTTTATTTATATACATGCATAAGTATATAGATATATGCAAGTGAATACATACACAGAGAAAAATTCCGAACAAGAAACAAGCTCTTAAAAAAATCTTAAATATAATAAAATGAAGAACGATCTTGATTTTGGATTAAGCTGAAAATAGCTTGAAAGAGCGCTGAATAACAGAGGAGAAAACCTAGTTGAGAAAATTTACTTATGCTCTCTTAATTTCGTAATCTACTTGAAAGAAACACAATGCTCATTGTGATGCCAGGTCCAAGCGTCGTGCTCTTTGCAAAACAACTGAACTAAGCGAGAGGCTCTGGGATTGATCAAGGTCTGGTCGGACAAAAAAAAATTACTAAAACAAAGTATTATAAGTTTTATAATTTGTATTAATAGTTAAATAATATAAAACTCTATAAATTAAACTTAAACGTAGGCTGGGGTAGGGATATATACGGGATAGGGATTGAGTCAATAATTTGAACTGGCTTTTATTTATTTTATTTAATTTAATGCCTATTACTGTTTCGTGTTCAAAACTAGCTCGTTTTTGAAAACATACCAATCAAAGCTTGTTTTTAGATTTTCGTTCTGTTAACATTCTCGACTTGATTCAAGCCATATGCATTACACACACTTTTCGGATTGTTTTAAGACTGGAACTCTCGATTCTTTCTCTCTGTGTGCATAAATAGACACCTGAAACTTTTACCCATGAATTTCTGCACTTGCAAATTAATAAATTGCATTGCTGCGGCTGCGGCAGTGGCAGTGGCAGAGGCAGCGGCAGCGATGCTTGGCAAAAGCCGCCGCCTAAAAGCATGCAATGAAATTTCGCGGTTATTGCACACTTTTGCCTCGCAAATAGTTAAACGAAGTGAATGGCGATACTCAGACACGATGCATACGGTTTGGTTGGACTCTTAGTAAATAACATGTAATTATTATCTCATTGAGTGCTGTTTGGCATACTGAGAAGCAATTTAAAGCGAGCTGTTTATATTTACTTATCCTATAATCTTAATTTAAGCGAAATAAAAATACTCCTTAATACCTCGATGCTTGCTAGATTCTTACTACATTTAAAGCAAGAAACTGTGCGGAAAATCTTGGACTTTTTATTATACTTCTCGAAAAAAAGAGAATGCCTTTCTAGAATTCTTCTCGTATAATCAATTACTGTTTACTTTAATACGACCCAAGCTTGAGTAAATAAATTTAATTTTATTTTTTTTAGCAACCAAAAACGCTATTGGCTTACTTTATTTGTTCTACATATAATAAATATTATTTATATTTAAATTAATAGTTCAGTGATTTAACTAAATAAAATTAAATGAAAACGTAACTTTTTGTATGTTTAGTTATTATGGGAGATCACCCAGGAAGAAACTCTTTAGTCTTCTCTTTCTATTGTGGATTAGTCTCCTGGCAAAGAAGTGTCTTATTGCAGCGACTTTTCTATGAATTCATTTGGTCTCCCATTATTTGGAAACCATGATCCATTTCAATTGCTTTTCTCCTTAGACTCTAAGGACTGTCTGTGATGAGTCGAGACAGTTTGAGCTGCACCACCGTGATTTCATTAGAGCTTGAGTTATGGTCTATAGCCTAAAATGAAAGGGAAAGCAGGAAATATTTGAATTCTCAACATGTTCCTCAATATGTTTATTTGTTGGTCACATTTATACACTTTGCTACCAGAGATTTCTAAGAGGAGTACAAGTTAAACCACTCAGCAATAAAACTAAGTTCGAATTTCTTTCTATAGTATCGTTTATTTGCTTGGAAGTATTAAATATAGTTTGCAAAAGTATCATACATAAAATTTATATGTAAATATTAGCAAATAAATCGTGAATCAAGTATGTTTTTAAATTACTCCAAATAATTCTTGAAATAATCTTAATTTATATAATCTCATTACATTTCATGTTTATTACAAAATAATCTTATTTTAAGTATTTCGTTTATAAAAATATATGCTTGATAATGAAATAGGAATTTTCGATGGTTCGCAATAGATTCAAGTATAGAGTATTAATTAGTTAATTCATTTAACTATTTAATTATTTCATCTGAAGTATATAAAATTCAAGATTTCTTTAAGCATTTCTTTTAAATATATATTTCTATTACAATGAGAGTATAAACTGCACAAGAATTAATTGAAAAGTTTACACCTTTAAATTAAATAATCACTTATATTATAACTGGAAAATATGCTCCATTTGCAATGCCACAGGAGTGTCCAATTAGGTAGCCAATATTCCCCTTGATTTTGGCAAGTTCCATATCCAACAATTCGTAACGTGTGTCTGCCGATTTGCTGCATTAAGTCTTCTGAAATACTCCTTTTTTGTATAACCTTATCGCATCCCTAGAGATTACAGCAGTTACTGGTTCTTGGGCAACATTTTGAGTCAATAAGTTCTCTTTGTCCAGAGTGCTCTGAAGATATTTGCTAATCTTGGCGTCGATTTGTTTCTTATTAAAACGACAGCGTTGAAGGAGGCCGGTGTACCGGGTATGATGCCTCGGAACCGATGCGACCCTTTGTCTTAATGCACTTAAGGGCCGCTTGTGCTTGGTTCGGCAGCAATCCGCCAAAGCTGCTGCAAATGCCCATGAATTGTTGAAATGTCCCTGATGCTGCAAAGGAGTAACTGCGCCTAGACTACGCCAGACAATGTCATCAGAATCTTGCTCTTCATCAGCAAGGCTGCCATCATTTTCAGCAAATAAACTATCGTTTTCTTTGTCCAACATATCAGTGAACTGATTTACCATTGATTGAATTCCATTTTAAAGAATTCCCAATTCGCCACTCGTACATTAGCATTGGTTATCCTGGCCTGGGCGCAGGCCGCTACTCCAAGGAACACCAGAAACACGACCTCTGCTTTCATGTTGCTCAAATATAACTATTTATTACATATTAAATTAATTTTGCTTATATATTTAGTCTCTTACACCAAGTCAGTATTATATTGATATCTGATTCATACTCGATAAAGTCTTTAAATAACTATGCAGGCTGTGCTGCAACAAGTTATATATAAATAAAATGACTCTTAATTAATGAAAATTATATGTATTTATGTGTGCATTTATTATTTATTTTTGTAATTTTTAATTTAATCCTTCTGGGGCATTAAATACATGAATAAATAAATAAAATAAAAAAATGAGCTCCAACATATTTGTTTCGATGGTTAGGAAAAACCAGAAAAAAAGCCAACCAACACTTGAAATAGAATAAAAATATGGAAAGAAGAGAAGTGATGAAAGGAAAGAACAAAACAAGGAAGAATTAAGGATAAATTATAAAATATGAAAGAAACAGAATCCCACGAAAATCCTCCTGCAATCTAGTCGATTATTTAGTAGCCATGAGGAACTGGCTTGGTGATCTTAATGAGCAACTGTGAATATAAGTATCATTCACTATAAACCAGCCAACGTGGACCAAGAAGACACAAACACAAGCTGAATACTGATAATATTCTTTATTATTATTATTTTTTGTTATTTGGACGATGATTCGAAACTATGGAAAAACTGTAGCAGTGGCAAGTTTGAGATAATTCACAGAATAAATTCTAATATTCTGAGAGATATCAGTGGTGCACTCCAAACGACAACATTCACGAGGAGCTGAATACACAAACCCAGATGCTAAGACAGCCACCTAACTTCTTCTTTGATCTAGGTACAGTTTGAGAAAATTAAATTTTTTAATAAAAACCTTTAGGAGTATACTCTTCTTGTACTAAGAAGTAGGGTTTTCTTGAGTTCCAATTCGAACGAATCGAGAAGGATGGAATTGCAAAAGAAAAAGCCTAATACTAGTATAAACCATCAATAGTACCTTCAATAAAATTGTTAGTTGAGTCATTAGAATAGTTTAGAATAATTGTTAGTAGCTAACATTATAGAAAATTGCTACTATTTCCGAGACTATCGAACAGAGACTTTGATACTCTCAACTTTTCTATTTTCCTAAACATTAGTGATAATTATAATTATCAGTTTCACAGCACAATTTAGAATTATACTAATAAATGAAATAATCGGAATAAATATATATTTTTTATAGAGATTGTGTGAGATTTATTGCAAAAAAAACAAGAATTTATTATGTTTATCCGACTTTAATTATGCCCCAAACGCTGGCTGCTGCAACAACATTATGGCCAGAGTCGCACATAGGCAACCTCTGGCGGTCACTTCTGTGCGGCTGGTTGCATGCTGTTGACATTGTCAAGGGCGTTTGCATATGTTTAGTTTGGGTTCTTTTCTGTCGGATTTTTATGCATTTGTTTTTGTTTTGGTTGCAGAGTGAGCCTTAACAAAAGCGCTGAAGAGCTGATTCACAGAGCCGCTCGCTTGGTCCTCAGACTCCACTGCAGCTACCCCTGTTCCTTAGTTGGACTAACTGAAATGCGAACTGGGTCTAAAAGCGGGCACTGAGTCTCTTATGTGTTTGCAGTTCTTTTTTAACTAACATTTTTTGCATTAATTAGAAAGTGTGCGTGTAAAACATGGCATATAGCCCGCTGCCTCCTTTTCAGTCTACAAAATGGCTAAGTGCGAGTCGTGTGGTAAGTTGCATAAACGAAATGCCTGCCACATTGTTTGTCTACAGCGCCGTTAAATTAGGCTTAAAGCAGCAGCAACAACTGCAACAACTGCAACAACAACAACAACAACAAGCAAAATACCTACAACTGCAATGAAAGCAGCAAATTCAACAACAAAAACAAAAACAGAAACTTTGAAAATTGTTTTGTTAAATATTTTTGCGCAAATTGCTGCCACTATTGTTGTTCTTCCTAATTACATAATTATATTACGCCATGTTGTTGCAAGTTGCTTGTAGTATGCAGTTGTTGTTTGTTGTTTTCCTGGCGTTGTTGTTGTTGTTATTGTTAGAGTTCTGAAATGTTGTTCTTGTTGTTGTTATGATAGCTGATGCTGCGTCTGGCATTTCAGGATAGGAAATATTGTTTTCACATGGAATAAAACAATGCAATTAGTGCTCGAATTTTGTTTTCTTTCTTATTCGTAAACAACATCTCCATTCATCATCCCAAGCGTCATTAAATTTCTAACATGGCTTGGCAAAAGTCTCTAGAAACGAATTTGAAACCAACGTCTCAAAAACTGTGCTTGTTGATGTTTTTTAACGAGGGATGCGGAAATGTAATAAACTTGATTGACAGAGATTGTCTCATATATATATATATATATATATATATATATAATTCATATAATTGATTGTTTAAGGGAACTTAAGAATAATTTTCCAGGCACTTTAATTCAGGGGATCAAACCGGATGTGTTCAGGAAGCAATATCCTTGCAACCGTAAATATTGTGTCAGAAAATAACAAACCAAAAATCGCAGAAATAAAGAATTTTACTTATGAAAATAAAATATATTTCAATGTGATACTTTTTTGTGTCTTAAGCATATTTTTTTATATATCAAAGATGCTTTTGTAAAAGTTAATGCTTTGCATCTGACAGATACTTTTTAGTATATTTTCAAAATGCAGCGAAGGGAATAGTGGCCGAAATTCCCTCATTTAATTTAAGCAAAGGAAATGAACAAAAGAAATTCGCAAAAAGAAAAATAATCGAATTAAAGTATGCGCGAAGCCAAATAGGCAATTAACGAAAGTTATAAGAATATTAGGAATATTCAAACTGTTAGATACTAGGAATGATTTCCCATTGAATCTATTCTTTAAGCAAACTAAACTGTGATTCACTTGCTACGAGTATAAAAGTGTTTATTACAGCCACATGAAAAGCCTGTCACATTTAATTTCTGCCTTTTCTGAACAGCAGCCACAACTTTAATTGGTTCGAAGTGTTGACAAATTGTTAGCCAACCTCGAAATAAAAATTTGCCTCTATGGAATCGAAAAATGCACAAAATGTTTTCACTTTAGTGCGTTGCAAATATGCAAAGTAAAAATAGAAATAAAAAATAATAAAATAATAATAGAAGCAAGCATAAAAAACAAATACGAGAATAATTCCATGCCAGGCATTGTTGAGAAATATGAAACGAAATTGAATTACTTGTATACAGAGAGAGCTCAGTCAGATGCCAAGCATCCCAGCCAGCATCCTAGGGCCCAACTCCCACCCCGCTTTCACCCCCTTCGAGAGCAAATATCGCCTTTATATAAGAGGACGAAGGAAACTTTCAAACATTTTATAGTCACAGCGCATAATCGAAATAGCAACAATGTCTGCAGCAATAATAACAACAATAATAAGAGCCAACAATTGCCTTTTATTGGAGTGAAATTTAATAAAGAAGTTTCCAATATGCTCTGGCAATATGTAAACAATAAACTCTGTATAAAATCACAGATATTTTCATTAGGCAAAAGTTTTTTGCGAGCCCCTCCGCCCCCGCTCCCACTCCACAACTGAAGCAATATTCAACCTGTAGTACTCGTACTATTTGCTGCTCTCAGAGTTATTTTTATACCCTAGACAATGAAATTGGAGAATTAAGGTATGGTAAAGTGGCGAAAATGTGTACTAAATTCTATTGAAGCTAAAACCGAACCTGGTGTTCATCAATATTCTATTGGCCATGTTGTAGAGCTGCTTTTTGGGGCACAGACTCAAGCTAAATTCAGTTGAATGCAAATAAAGTTGAGCTAGAGTACGCAGTATCTGCCAGTCGAGCACTCTCGACTACAGCAATCTTACTTGCTAGATGTCATTTTTGTTTTATTTGTTATTATTTTATTGTGCTCGTAGTGCAACTGCCAAAATTGTTCAATTGCAGCTACGATATTTGCTTTGGTTTTTGCCAGGATTTTTAGCTTTTTGTTTTGCAGTTGCAATAAATGTGTTTTAAGTGTTTGGCCAACTTTGTGTCAAATGTTTTTATGACGAATTTATTGAAAATGTTGCGAGAGAAAAGCCAAATGTCAAAACAATGTGCGGCAATGATCAACAGCTTGACTTGCCAGCCAAACGGCCAAATAGCCAAATGGCCGAATGGCCAAAAGCAAAATGAAAAATTTTGACAGCTCAATTTGTTTTGGCCTACTTGTTGGAGTTAGACCATTTCCGAACAGTTTGATTACAAATCGTTTGACAAACTACTCGGATTAAAGACGCTTATGTTAACAATACCTGTGTAATACCTATAGTAATCTAATAAATCAACATTTAGTTTACAAAGTTCAAGGTTTAAGCCCTGGCCAATTGACAATATTCTATGTATGCGGTTTCACCTACAATTTCCACAGTTACAGAGCAGCCCTAATTTATTTACATTTCCCCACACACACACACACTGCACCCCAGTAGAGATATTGGCCCAAAGGCCAAACTAGGGCGCCACTGCAATTTATAATAATCGAAGCTCGGCTCTGAACCCACGCCTACGTTCCACAGGCATAAATTGATTAAGTTGCTGGTGGGGGCGCACAGGGACGTAGCAAAAATTCCTTAAAAAGGGGTGTTCCATTTTTTTTTTACTTTATATTAAATAAATTGTGTACTAAGTCTTCTTCTATTGAATCGCGATGAAAAATAAATGTTTGTTGGGTGTTCGGTTGTTGTTGCCTTGTGCCCCCTGGCTACGTCTATGGGTACAAACGAAAGAGACCGAAACTGAGAAAGAGAGGCAGACAATGGACGAGTAGTCCAGCCAAATAGCAATGGCAATTTAATGTGTATTTTGTAGCCCCATAATTAACAGAAAATATAGCACTGCCGTCTGCTTCTGCCCCTGCTGTTGGTGATTTTCACGCAGATTCTGGCCGGGCAGAAAAACAAATTACTTTTAAAACTAATTAAAATGCATAAATGTGCGTATGCTGGCTGGTTGGAGTATGAGTAGGAGTATCTATGACTACATAGATGTTAATTATGAGCACTGACTGCTCACCTCTCACGCAGACTCGCAGCTTCGCAGCAGCCATGCGCTGATCTCCAACTCCAATAGCTGCCGGCAGCGGGCGCTGACCGGAACTGCACTTCGCCTAACACAGCCAGCAAAAAAATAAAAAAAACAACCACCAGATTGGCCTGGAATTAAGCCAACATTATGGTACAATATGAGTATCTGCAGCAAGCCAAAAGCTGCGACAACTCCATTTAACAGAGCAACGCGAGCTTAGAGTTGAGAGCGGGCGCAGTGGAGCAGAGGAGGTAGGGAGTAGGTGTACTATGAGAGACTACCAGTGGCGGGCTGTGAAGCGTAGGAATATTTACATGTTCCACAACAGTAACAAAATCAAAACTCAATAAAAAATTAAAAATAAACAAGTGGTAAAATCCAAAGAGAGAACTACTCAACTTGAAGATACCCTATTTGAGTCCTAGCTCAGTTAATCAGTAATGCATTTATTATCCGATACTTGTGACATTTTAAAATTGTTCATAAAAAACCCTGCTGACTACTGCAGCAACATATTTCAATATGATAGATACTGTATTTATCTAGTATATGATTTAATTTATCTGTTGCACATGGCCAGCACAAATGTCCCATAAACTCTTCGAGGCAATCTATTTGTGCAGGGTATAAAATAACAACAACGAGGGCAGCAACAACAGTTGGCAAAATGAACTTAATTTCCTGTCTATCAATATATACTCAGTCATATATGACAGCCATATATTTTTTGAATGCTTTTGCCAAGTCAGTTGAGAAGGGGCATTCTGATGAATCTGTTACGAGAGTACCCAGCAGATGAGTAGATACGTAGAAGAAGGATGATGAAGATGTATCCATTTTGGTATATAGCATGTAGTTAGGAGTTTCGCCTCTAGATGAACTAATTTACAAGGCTTGTAGATAGATTATCATCTGATAATAAGTTACCTAGTAACATATCTCAAATAGTCCCGCAACATTTCTAGTAAACCTCTAATATAGGTTTTTTATACTCGTACTCGTGGCATGCGAAAGAGCAACAATTGAGGCTTTTCTGGTTCAAAGTTATGGGTTCAGGTCCAGCCTTCTGGTTCGCCGGAACATGTTGCACAGCAACCAACAATCAACAATCAACAAACAACAACCAACAACCAACAACCAACAACCAACAACAACCCTGTGAATCAACCTGTTGTTGGTATTTTGGTGTCGCTGATGTTTTGATCTAATGAATGCATGAATGATTCCTGGGCAAACAGAACAAAAACAAGCATATTACCAACAACAATAATGACACCAGAAAACAATTGAAATAATTCTAGCAGAAACTTTTATTCAACTTTTCCATCAACGGGTAACTTTTTTTTTAGTTTTAGTTCGGGCGTCAAGGAATCTGTACTGAAAACTGCAGCTGATATAAAAGTTAAAAAATATATTTATACTACAATAAAACAAGCGGACTTAAGAATGTGCCTTAATATGTGTTAGAAAGTGTTGAAATTTCAAATATATCCAAATGCTTCTCCTTTACAACTGTCTGGGAGTATTTATTTCCCTCAGCATTCATAACAGCTGGGCTCAGCAAACGCACATTAAATTGGAGCAGGGCGATCTCATTGGTGTAAGTAACAGGCGATACTCCATCTCGATAGTAAGAATCACCTATTTCAAATCATACTTCGCTCCCAGATTAAAGTCTTTCCGGATGGAGCGCGCAACGCTGTATACGCTTTTCTGGGAATACCCTATGCTCAACCGCCAGTGGGACCTCTGCGCTTTGCGGTAAGTCAATTCATCGGTCGTCAGTTCGAAGAATAATATTCTATTAAAATTATTATTATTAATACGAAGAAAAATTATGTAGTGCTGGATATATGTTTGAAAGAGAATAACGCGAAAACAACTGAATGAAATTAAAGTTTTAAAATAATACATATCACACATAATATAATATAATCACACATCAGAGTAAAAAATAGACCATACATTTATAAACGACTTGAGTATTGGAATGTTGTTCTTCGGTTAGTTACAAAATAGAACATATTGGTAGTTATTTTGTTTTTAGTTTTGTTGCTAATTAAACTGAATCAAAATAATCATAGTAATAGCTGCCGTACTATTGGTAGTATAGCAAAAGTAAATGAACTGAGAATTAGTCGATCTAATAAACCTGAATCTATGTGCAATTTGCTAGACTAGACGAGACAATTATAGTCCTGACAGGGCCAACACACAGATCAGCTGAGTCCCCAGCGCAGGGGGTGATGAGACACCAACGGGAAAAGGAATGCAGATTTTACAGTGCTATTAAATTCAAAGAGAAAGATATGGAAAAGTAGGCTTTACTTCTTATGAAACAGATGAGTCAGTTAAACATCTTAACGAACTTTCCCCTTATAAAACAGATGAGTTTTTACAAAATATAAAGAAATACAATGCATGCTTCTCTCCGGGCAACGCCGGGTTAAACTGGCAAGTTATATTATAAAAATTAATTATTTCAGTGAATAATATTCCAACAAGTTTCTCAAATAAAAACTTAATGTAAATAGAGATCAATTCATTACAGACCTCAATAGAGATGGAGATCAATTTATATATCATATCTCTCTCTCTCCCCATCGAAATTCTAAAACTACAGTTTAAGAGTTGATTTGGCAAAATTTGTTTTCAAAAATTAAAAAATTAATAAATTAATTAATTTTCTGTCCTAAAATTGCGCACATAATTGGGAAAGCTACGATCGAGGTAATCTCTCCATCTAATAAACTGGATATATTCCCAGCTGAGTCGCTGGCTGTCGACAGTCTAAACAAACAACCAGACTGGGTTAATTAGAATTGGTCTGCGTAAATATAATGAATCAAATTATCTATGTGTGTGTGTGTAGTGAATCTCTCATTTAATTTTTTAATTTAGTTTTATACTCGTATGCAAATGCATGGAAAGTTCTGAGAGCTTTGCAGCTGGTAACAGACTAGCGTGCTTAAATATGGAATTAAACATGAGAAATAAAGCACTTCATGAGCAAATTTACGTTATAATCAAATACTTTTCTAATCCTCTTTATTTAGCCTGCTAAGCCACACGCTGGTTGGAACCGCACTCTTCAGGCGACGGCGATGCAGCCAATTTGTCCGCAGCTCTCGAATACCATCTATGATGAAAGCGCCGATGGCAGCAAATCACGAACTGCGCCTAGTAATGAGGATTGCCTGTATCTGAACATCTGGACTCCGGAGACGGGGTTGCGTTATGGCCAATTGCCTATGGTTGTCATTATAAGTGGTGAGGATTTCTCGTACGATTGGCCACGCAATCGTATTAATGGCCTGGACTTTGCGGCAGCCGAAGGTATCGTTGTGATCAGCGTTCAGTATCGCAGCAACATCTATGGATGGCTGGGATTGGGCCAAGATCACCGCCAGCTGCCGGGAAACTATGGACTTTCCGATGTGTTGCTGGCACTACGTTGGATACAAAGCAATGCGCCCAGTTTCGGTGGAAATGCGGATCAGTTGACTCTACTGGGACATGGAAGTGGTGCCATCTTAGCACTTGCTGGTGCCCTCCAGTCGGTAGATGATCCGCCACTGTTTAAGCAACTAATACTCATGTCACCTGGCCCTATACTATATGCCTTGGGTGCTGGTCATGAGCAACGCATTGTGGCAACGGGACGTGTGCTTGTGCAGAAATTGGGCTGCCAGTTTGAGGAGGAACAGCATCGCCAGTTGTTGAGTTGCCTACGCCGCAAAAGCACTGAAGATTTGCTGCGCGCCTATGAAAGCGTGTACAATCATGGTAATGGCAGTATGCAACTAGGCGTACACCTGCCTAGTTCCGGGGGATTGGAGCAGCGTTTGGTTAATGTATCCCTTCCGCCATTGCTGTTGGGCATTGGGTCAAATGAAGGCGCCTTCTTGCAGGACTACTGGCTAGACTTGGCGCGTGACGGAGACGTGGCCTTACATAGCTATATTAATCATACGCTTCTGCCTAATGTGCTACGCTCCATGCAGCTGGAGGCTACCGCAAGCGCCGCTCAGTTGGCAGCGATACGTTGGCGTTACTTTAGTGATGAGGCAACGGTCAATCAGCTACTGTGGGGCATGCAACGTCTGCTGTCCGAAGCGCTGTATGAGACACCCTTTCTTCGGGTGCTGCAGTTGTTCAATTACAGCAGAAGCGTCAAATATGCCTACGTCTTTGACCAGTCGCATGCTCATGCCATGGACATGCGTGGCAGGCAAAATTTATTTGGAGGTGCCTCACATAGTGCAGATTTACCGCTACTACTTGGGCCTAGTTTATTTCAACAGATTGCTCGGCGTCGCTTTAATTCTGAGGAAGAGCAGCTCTGCCGCAAATTACGCGGCTCCATAGCCAACTTTGTGAAAGGCGGCAATCCGACGCCGGGTCGCATTTATGATGCCTGGTTGCCATATACAGCACAGCGTTCGTTCATCTACAGCTTGGGTGAGCTGCCCAAGAGCCTGGAGTTACCAACAGGAGGGGATGAGGCTCTTATTGAGCAGCTGCTGAGTGGAAAGCAGCAGACAGAACTCGGCACAGATCGCAGCTTGTCCAGAACCAATCGCCATGACAGCTATAGGCAAACCAATACCAATTCCTATTCGTCCAGCAATCAGTTGGACTCCGGCTATGGCAATCACTTGCGGCGCGTTTATGGATTCTGGCAGGTACTATTGCCATCGGCTCAAGATGCTGAGCTACGCGAGGGTACTGGTGGTCCATTGGGGCAACGTGTACGTCTGATGGAGGCCAATGCAGATGCGGCACGTTATCGTCAGGGCTTCTATGCAATGCTCGGTCTAGTATGCCTTCTGCTAGCCTGCCTGGGCTTGTGTGTCTATCTACTACGCCGTGATATACCTCTTCGACGCACTGCATCCGTTGAGTCGGGTTATGGCTTATGACAAAAGTGGTTTCGTTGGACGACCATCTTTGGACGCCGCGCCAAGACTGGCGCCGATACTGGGATCAGCAATGTCGAGTCCTGGCGTAAAGGTGGTCGTACAGCGAAACGAGAACGAGACCCAACTCCAGTTAACCAACGAGTGCGACGTCCAAGACAATTGCAGCCGTACGATGGTCACCAAATGGGCAACACGGCTGCAAACCCTGCCCGAGGAACCGGAACTGGAACTACTGGAACAGGAACAAGAGATGGCTGCAGTGACGGAGCAACAACAACTAGAGATGAGACAACTGTTGCGGAGCTCCTGGACACTGTCCGCAACAAATACGAGCAAAATATGGCTATTAAGAACTGGCAGTACCAGTTGACTTGTGATAAGTTCTAAGCATAACCAAAGAGTTTATCTATATAAAGATGTATATTTTATTAAGTTTATATACTTACACCAAAAATTCTAATTAAGGAAGTAACCAAAACTCGTTTAAGAATTTAAAGACAAAAATAATAATTAATATATTTAAATTACAATTTAATTATTTTTATATATGTACGTACTTTTTATTAAATTAAACATATGCATATGTATGTATATAGAATTTCACTTGATCAAACGACGCTTATGATTGACCGAAAACAAACAACTTTAGCCAAAACAATATATGCGGGTTTGTATTTTCCATGGTAATTTAATTCAGACAATTTTCAGAAAGGAAAAAATATATTCTTTATAAAAGTTTCTCATTCAATTTTTGAGTCCGATCGGTCCTACTCAAGTTATATAATAAAGTTATCTGAGCCGGCTGACTCTGATATATGAACTGCTGCCAACAAAAATAAGGATCCATACTAATTCAGGCATATGGAGACGGGTAAACTTGGCAACATTGTAATACCTTCAGCAGAACTACTAAAATAAAACTAACTTATTGAAATTTCATATATATGAAGAATTTATAAAATGCATAATGTGTTTTTATTATTGAAAGATTGTTTGTTTTATAACCTTTGTGTAAACTTAAAGAAAATAATATAAGATACACACAATTAAATATGCGCGCCATATTTATTAAAAAACGACCCTGCTTATGTATTTTCTTCTTCTTTCCCAGCTCTGTTTAGTGTCGGTACTTTGCAAGGGTAAACATATTTATCGATAAGACCAGAATCGATTGTTTCTCAGTTGAGAGCGAAACACGTGCAGTGAACTGTTGCGTTTTAACAGTCAATTTATTTGTTTGAAAGCTCGAAATAAATCACTTTAAAATGGGCTCAAGAAACCCGCACAGGACACCCTCGGACTTAGAGTTCGCCATGTTTACCGCCGAGGAGGTACGAAAGCTAAGCGTGGTGAAAGTAATAACAGGCCTCACATTCGATGCACTTGGACACCCAATTGCGGGTGGACTGTATGACATACGCCTGGGCTCTTATGGACGCTGCACGGATCCCTGTGGAACATGTCTCAAAATGCAGGATTGTCCTGGTCATATGGGCCACATCGAGCTGGGCACGGTGGTCTACAATCCCTTCTTTATTAAGTTAGTGCAGCGTTTACTGTGTATCTTCTGTTTACACTGTTTCAAGGTGCAAATAAAGGGTCAGTATTGGTGTACCATATGCCCATTACCCGTCTCTGAACTTTGCTCTATTGCTCCTCAGATAACGAATGCGAAATAATCATGTTGCAGCTGCGACTAATAGACGCCGGCTACATTATTGAAGCCCAGGAGCTGGAACTGTTCAAATCAGAGATAGTCTGTCAAAATGCAGAGGTGCTGATCACGCTGGATAACGGTGATGTTGTGCATCCCCGCATAGCAGCTGTGAAAGAACTGTTGGACAAGAATGTGAGCAATGCCAACAATCTGACCAAGACAAGCTGTTCGCTACGCACAGCCATTACGCATGCGGCACTGCAACGCGGCACCAGCAAAAAGTGTTGCCACTGCAACAAATCCATGCGATATGTGCGCTATTTGCATCGACGCCTGGTGTACTATGTGACTATTGCCGACTTGAAGGAGCGGTGAGTCTGTAACTCCTAATAATTATTTAGATCGTGGTCTTAACATGTAATGTTCTTTATGTTGCCAGGCTGGGTGAGGTGCCCGAAAGCAGTGGTCAAAATAAGGTGATATTTGCAGACGAGTGCCGGAGGTATCTGCGTAAGATCTATGAGAACTATCCGCAGCTACTCAAGCTCCTCTTGCCTGTTTTGAATCTAAGTAGCGAAACAAGTGAAAGCAGCGAGTACTCACCGGTAGATATGTTTTTTATGGATACAATACCAGTTACACCACCACGTGCGCGTCCAATGAACGTCATCAATGATATGATGAAGGGAAATCCGCAAACGGATATCTATGTGAACATCATTGAGAATAATCATGTACTTAATGTGGTGCTTAAGTTTATGAAGGGGCAGCAGGAGAAGCTCAGCGATCAGGCGAGAGCCGCCTACCAAAATATGCGTGGAGCTAATAGTCACGAGAAACTCTACAATGCCTGGCTTTCACTGCAGAGCTCGGTGGATGTGCTGCTCGATGTGAATATGTCAAACGATATTAAATCCGCAGAGGGCCTGAAGCAGGTGTTAGAAAAAAAAGATGGCCTCATACGTAAACACATGATGGGAAAACGTGTGAATTATGCAGCGCGCACTGTTATAACACCCGATCCCAATATCGATGTAGACGAGATTGGCATACCAGACATTTTTGCGCGCAAGCTGTCATATCCGGTGCCCGTAACAGAATGGAATGTCATAGAGTTGCGCAAAATGGTCATGAATGGACCAGATGTACATCCTGGAGCTAACTACATACAGGACAGCAAGGGCATGACAACTTTTATACCCGCTGAAAACGCGGCCAAACGTGCCAGCATGGCTAAGCTATTGCTAGCAAACCCCAAAAATGGCGTCAAGATTGTGCATCGACATGTGGTGAACGGGGATGTACTGCTGCTTAATCGGCAGCCGTCGTTACACAAACCTTCGATAATGGCGCATAAGGCACGCATTCTACACGGTGAGAAGACCTTTCGCTTGCACTACTCCAATTGCAAGGCATATAATGCAGATTTCGATGGTGACGAGATGAATGCGCACTATCCACAGAGCGAGGTGGCCCGTTCTGAGGCCTACAATCTGGTCAATGTAGCCAGCAATTACCTTGTGCCCAAGGATGGTACACCGCTTGGTGGACTCATACAGGATCAGGTTATTTCAGGCGTCAAGCTGTCCATAAGAGGCCGGTTTTTCAATCGAGAGGACTATCAGCAGTTGGTTTTCCAGGGCCTCTCGCATCTTAAGGGTAATATTAAGCTACTCCCACCGTCTATACTCAAACCAGCCACATTATGGTCGGGAAAGCAAGTCTTATCCACCATTATTATCAATTTGATACCGGACGGCTATGAGCGCATTAATTTGGATTCTTTTGCTAAAATTGGCGGCAAGGTAAACGAATTCGTGCAGAATATCATGGTAATAATCCTTTTCTAATGCTGGCTCTTTTTAGAATTGGAATGTGACCCGCCCACGTACGCCTCTATGTGGCTCAACACCGCTAGAGCAAGAATTAAGCGAGAGTCAGGTCCAAATACGCAAGGGTGAGCTGCTGGTGGGCGTTCTAGATAAACAACAGTATGGCGCCACTACTTATGGTCTCATACACTGTATGTACGAGCTGTATGGTGGCGAGGCATCTACCCGACTGCTTACTGCCTTCACCAAGGTCTTTACATTTTTCCTGCAACTCGAAGGCTTTACGTTGGGTGTCAAGGACATCTTAGTGAGTGGCGAAGCAGATCGTAGGCGTCGTAACATTATTCGCGAGTGTCGGGATGTGGGCAACAGCGCCGTAGCTGCCGCTCTGGAGCTTGAGGATGTGCCGCCACATGACGAATTGGCCGAACAAATGGAGGCCGCTTACGTTAAGGATACCAAGTTCCGAGTGCTGCTCGATCGTAAATACAAATCACTGCTGGATGGCTACACAAATGACATTAACAAGTGGGTACATAAGTTCGCAAAATATGCCTGGTTTATAGCTTTTTTTTTTTACCTACAGAACTTGCCTGCCTGGTGGATTGATTAGCAAATTTCCTTCTAACAATCTGCAGCTAATGGTGTTGTCAGGCGCCAAAGGCTCTATGGTCAACACCATGCAAATCTCTTGTCTGCTGGGTCAAATTGAGCTGGAGGGTAAACGTCCACCGTTAATGATATCTGGAAAATCGCTGCCCAGTTTTACTTCTTTTGAAACCTCTCCCAAATCTGGTGGTTTTATTGATGGACGGTTTATGACAGGCATACAGCCACAAGATTTTTTCTTTCACTGCATGGCTGGCCGTGAAGTGAGCTTAAAAATTAAATATGAATGATTTTAGTTAAACTAACATATGATATGTTCTATCTCAGGGTCTCATCGATACTGCTGTGAAGACATCCCGTTCCGGTTATCTGCAGCGATGTTTGATTAAGCATTTAGAAGGATTGAGTGTGCATTATGACTTGACTGTGCGCGATAGTGACAACAGCGTTGTACAGTTTCTATATGGCGAGGATGGCTTGGACATACTTAAGTCCAAGTTCTTTAATGAAAAATTCTGCGCCGATTTTCTAGCACAGAATGAAAAGGCCGTTCTACGGCCCATCCAGCTGCAGCTAATGAAAGACGAAGAGCTTCTCGCCAAAGTTCAACGGCATGAGAAGCACATACGCAACTGGCAGAAGAAAAAGCCGGCCAAGTTGCGTGCTGCTTTCACCCACTTTTCGAAAGAGCTACGCAACGAGGTGGAGGTGACGCGACCCAATGAAATCAATGCCAAGACAGGACGTCGACGTTTTGACGAAGGTCTGCTCAAGCTGTGGAAGAAGGCGGATCCCGAGGACAAATCACTGTACCGCAAAAAGTATGCACGTTGTCCCGATCCATCTGTGGCCGTTTACAAGCAAGATATTTACTACGGGTCTGTCTCTGAACGCACACAGCAACTAATCGAAGACTATGCTCGCAAGCATCCATCGAAAAAAGAAATCATAGCAGACATAATGCACATGAAGAGCATTAAGGCGCTAGCAGCGCCAGGCGAACCAGTGGGTTTGATTGCAGCGCAATCGATTGGTGAACCTTCCACCCAGATGACATTGAACACTTTTCATTTTGCCGGTCGTGGTGAAATGAACGTTACACTGGGAATTCCGCGTCTGCGCGAGATACTTATGTTGGCCTCCTCAAGCATTAAGACGCCATCAATGGACATACCCATAAAGCCAGGACAACAACAAAATGCTGAGAAGCTACGGATTTCCTTGAATTGTGTGACTCTCTCCAGTCTTCTGGAATGTAAGTTAAGACAAAATCTATGCGATCCGATATAACAACAATTCTTTTTTTCTCATAAACAGCTGTCAGCATTAGCACCAGCTTGGTTATGGCACCAGAACGTGCTTATGTCTATGACTTATACTTTAAGTTCTTGCCCCGAGAGGTGTATAAGGAAGATTACGGTGTGCGCCCAAAGCGGATTATAAAATACATGCATCAAATATACTTCAAGCAACTTATTCGCGCTATATTGAAGGTTTCCAGTGCCAAAAAGACTTCCAAAATGTGAGTACTCGAACTGTGTTAATAATAAATTCTGTTCATTTGGCCTTTTATTATTAATTTAAGTTTGTCTGATTATAATATCAGCTATTAGTTAAATATTAATTCAAAAGTCGAAAATCCCAACGAAAATTTTACAATTTTATTATTTCTGAATTATTTTAAGCCACATTTGAAAACTCGGTTCGATCTTGCATTCGACAACTGTCTCGGCTTAGATTACAAAAAAGTTGAAATTCTCTTCCATATTTGGGAGTTAATATTCTTTTAAACTAATTTGAAACTTTTTTGACTTTGTAGAATTGTAGTAGATGACAAAAAGGAAGGTGGCAACAAACAGGATGAGGACAATGATCAAGATCTGGATGCAGCCGATGATATGGGCGCACAACAGCCACAAGATAATGATGACAACTCTTCAGACGAGGGTGTAAGTTAAACATACATCAAAGTAATGACAATGAAAATATAATTATGAGACCTATGCATACAATAGGGCGACGACGATGCGACTGGGATTAAGCTGAAACAACGCAAAAGTGATGAAAATGACTATGACGATCCGGAAGATGTTGAAGAGATTATAGATGCTAATGGTAAGTCTGCCACTGGGAAATTTCAAAAGTTCAAAATCTTAGGTGAAAAATTGAAATCTTAGATGATGACGATGAGCGCGAAGAAGAGGATGCCGAAGGGAATGAACCAGCCAACGATGAGAATGCAGAAGGTGACGACAAATCGGTGGAAAAACTCCTCAGCAACCAAATGGTTCAAGATTACACTTACGATAAGGAGGATCATCTGTGGTGCAGGGTTAAACTAAATCTGAGTGTGCGCTATCAGAAACCTGACCTGTCATCCATTATACGCGAATTGGCTAATAAGAGCATTGTGCATCAGGTGACGCAAATTAAGCGCGCCATTATCTACAAAGGCAATGACGATGAGCAGCTCCTAAAAACAGATGGTATTAACATTGGTGAAATGTTCCAGCACAATAAGATCTTGGATCTAAATCGTTTGTACTCCAATGATATACATGCTATAGCACGCACCTACGGCATTGAGGCTGCCACCCAGGTTATTGTCAGGGAAGTGAGCAATGTTTTCAAAGTCTACGGCATTACCGTGGATCGACGCCACTTATCCCTAATTGCTGACTATATGACCTTTGATGGCACCTTCCAGCCACTCTCTCGCAAGGGCATGGAGCATTCTGCATCGCCACTGCAACAAATGTCCTTTGAATCCAGTTTACAGTTTTTACGCAACGCAGCTGGATTCGGACGTCCCGATGAGCTAAATTCACCATCAAGTCGCCTTATGGTCGGCCTGCCCATTCGCAACGGCACAGGCGCTTTTGACTTGATATCAAAGATGTGTGAAATATAGTTAACATGTTCATATTTTAAATAAAAAAAATAGAAAATATAGGGAAGGCTATGATTTATGGTGTGCATTTAGAAATCACACTCCTACATGCTTTCATTAGAACTTTTCGTTTTATGATAGATATATGATATAGATGTCCAATCCAGGCAGTTCCGACATATATGCTCTGCAAATTTCAGAGATGCCTCCTTCAATGTATAATAAATGCCTTCGCTTTACAACTAACAATTAAACATAACTTACAACGCATTTCAGTCTGGGACTTAAAAAACCAAAAAAAAAAATACAGATTTAAATAAAAATTTTATAAATATTATTTTACTAATCTAAATAGAAAATATTAAAGAATTAAATTAAACAAAAATTATGCATTTTGATCTGAAGAACAAAATCCAATAACCTATTTAAAATCGAAAAATATCGATGAGTTAGGCACGAAGAAAAGTATCGATATTTTAATATTAACGAGCTCAGCTGTTTGAAATGCTCACACTGCCATCCCCAACTGTCAGCTGGATTACAATTGCAAATTGTTTTTGTAGTAGGGAAAACATTCAAGAGTACGAAATGTTGACGTCCATGGTTAAGGAACACCACGCTAAACAATCAAAACGCAAACAGGAGCAAGAAGTGCGTCGCAAAGAGGCAATTGAATCGTCCAATGAACTAACACAATCGCTGGTTGATCATCTAAATGTGGGGTGAGCTGAAATATTCAATGCATCAATTATATCAATTACACTACAATATGAATTCCATATTATTAGTGTGGCGCAAGCTTATCTAAATCAAAAGCGCTTGGATGCAGAGGCCAAGCAACTGCATGTGGGCGCTACAAACTTTGCCAAGCAGACGCATCAATGGCTTCAATTGATTGACAACTTCAGCAGCGCACTGAAGGAGCTTGGAGATGTTGAGAACTGGGCCCGGAGCATCGAAGGGGATATGCACGTCATTCAGCAGAGCCTGGAGATGGCCTATAAAGCGTCACGGGCAGCACAGGCTACATCAGGCGTTGCATCAACGTCAGCTGTAGCATCGACATCGGCTGCAGCAGCAACAAATCCAAATTAATGATTTCATTTTATATTGTATTTACATATATTTGTATATTAGCCTATAAGTCATATTACAGATTATAGAAAAACATTTATTAGAAATGCAGCTTTATTTGTTGTGATTTTCAAGTCAAAATATAAACATTCAAAAGTGAACATACTCCATTTATAATTATTTAGTTAATTTACCTACCCACAACTTCACATATGTAAATACACATTGCACGCTTAGCACATGGAAGATGATAAAATATCTATTTAGTTGATACTAAAACGTACAACTTGTTAATTTGGTTAGTTTATTGTTAAAGATGTACGCTGTTACTTTTAAACTATATATCACAGTATATTGCGTGCCTGGAAGAAAGTGCGGCACGCAATGTACACATATGCTTCCTAAGGTGGTTAAACTACATTTTACAAAAACGTGCGTGGGTGCAACAGAAACGAAAATAGTTTCTATCAACTAATTGTTATGGTAACAGGATGAAAATTATATTATTCGATTCTACAGGTGATGCTAAATGCGGCTAATTAGATTAGAGCAGGGATAATAAATTAATGTAATAATTCAGTCTATACCCTCTCATAACGAAGCATTCGTATTCGTTGGGAGCATCACATCCACACACACAGTTATTAATAACGTGAGGAAACGCGGGTTGCTGAAACGAACAAAAGTATCAATTTCAATCATCCAATTATAATACCCGATTATTTTGCTTACATCTGCGCGGTGTACGAGAACGCGAATAACTACGACTGCGGCTACGATCATATCGGTGACTGCGACCGCTACGCCGATTGGAATCGTAAGGTGAAAGAGATGAAGAGTCCTCGCGATGGCGACGACGTGAACGTGAGCCATCCCGACTGCTATACTCACGCTCTCGCGAGCGTCTTCCTAAAGGTCTGTAAGATAAGTACATCCTTTAAATATTGGATACTTTTCTTTGAAAAAGCTAATGGAATACAAACCGTGAAGGACGTCCCATATACACACCAGGTGTGGGCGTGTGCGCGCGCTCTGTAATGGAATAATCAACGCGAATGCGACGACCATCCACCTCCATGCCAGAGCAGGCATCCTTTGCTACGCGTGCATCACTGAGATTCTCAAAGTAAATAAAGCAAAACCCGCGTGAGCGATGAGTCTGCAAGGGGAGAATCAGGATAATACAAGAATAAAAGGACCATAATGTTGAGTTTAAAATAATTAATGTTTATGTTGCAGCAAGCCTTTAGTGCAGTGCCAGTAACTTGCGTAGCAAACACTCAATTTCGCTGCAATTTGCTGTAGCCAAGTGCCAAATACGCAACTTATCATGAGCTAACGATTAAATTGCGTATTGACAAATGAATGGCAAAAACAAAATTTAAATTTTTGTATTATCATTTACATGAGCATCAATGACCATTTGGATGCGTTCGATGGGTCCAAACTTGTTGAACAATTCGCGTACTTTCTGCTGCGTGGTGTTGGTGTTCAGCCCGAAGACTCCAATGCAGCGACTAGCCTGCGGATGATCCTAAAAGTGAAGATCAATCAACTCAGTTCAATTGCATCTTTGTTTAATTCTTTTTAATAATAATAAATAAGATTGAAACTTACCCGTGCCTGACGCATACGGTGGTGATCGCGCGTCGAGCGCCCTGAATAGTAACGAGACTGGGGCGACTTTGAGTCCGAGTGCGAACGTCGACGGTGCTGGGAATTCGATTTAGACTTGTAATAGTGATAACGACTGCCATAGGTTTCCTGGTCCGACCTTGAATGGGAATAGGTTAGAGTTTCAGTTGGTTTTGCTGGCTTTGCTTCTTGATGGGGAAAAATGTGTGATTCGGATATTTGATACTTGAGACATTGAATTGAACTGATTTGAAATTTGTTTGGGATTCACTATTTTCTTTTTAAATTTAAGCTGCTTTTCAGGAATAAATTTACTTGCTCTTAGCTCTGAAATCAACATTTTATATGGCGGTTTTTCTTACATTTTCGCTAGGTACCCGTAATTATTTTTCTTTTTTTCTTTTTGACAAAAATCAGAGAAATAGAACTTGCTTGCTTGAAAGCCTTAGCCAAATGATAAATTCCCAATGACAGTTCCCCGGCTATCAAATAGTTGGCCTGCTTAGATGACTGTTAAAATCTCTGCTACTCGATAGTCGATACTCACCTCACACGCTGCCTGGAACGAGTACTTCCCGAGGACGATACTGACGAAGCGGTCGAAGTGCCAGAACTGCAGATTTTTAAGAATGTCAAAATATGACGAGTGTTTTCTCCCGCCCATTTTATTCATACCTGTAGCTATATTTGGATTTATCAATGCGCTCTAAGTACAAATAATCCTTTGCCTCCGTTCTCGAGAACTCTGTGGACTGCAAAATGAAGCAAAAAGACAAATTGCTCACTATTCCAACTGGATTTTTCAGTTGCGATTGCTATAAGAACTCACCATGTTATTGGGTGCAAATATTTCATCAATTTAATCAATTATTAATTCAATTATTTAAGTTTTTGTCTTTTAAAATTATTGTCAAACAGCGGAGCACGTAAAACTAGCTAGGGCTGTTAACGCAACAGCATCGATGTCTTATCGCTTGTATTGCTTTATTCGATAACATTGCTTATCGATAATATTATCTTTGAAAAGCGGTTAATATTCAAAATAGTTCTACAACTCAAGCCGAGCATAAGTTTATACATATTTTTTTTTATTTTTAATTTTAGTTTTTGTATCGATTTTAGTTTTTTTCTATTTTTGTTTGACAGTCGTGTTTTAGGACTTATTTAAAACTTTCTGTACCAATGCAAAGGGTAAAATTAATATACTAACTTTTGGCATTTGTTCTAGCCTAGAAATTATTTAAAATCTATTTTTCATTAAATTTATTGGAAACAGCAGACCAGAATTGTTTTTGAATTTGTGTCTGGGTTACTACTGTTACTACTCTCTGAACCAATGTTTTAATGTAAAGATAGTCAGTTTCTTTGAATACTGTTATACAGTATTTTTGTATATATATATTTATTTATTAATACACTTTATCATGAAAAACATAAGTATTAATAAGGCTAAATAAACAATTTGCTCCTTTGAATAGGTGCGTATATAATAGAATCACAGAGTTTCGTAACTAGATGTATAGCTAGTATTTGTTATAGCGGCTGTAAGCATCATATTTCATACTAACATAATTATAAAGCATCTTTCGCTCTTCGTTGTAAAGGTCCATTATGGTTTTTGCCATTCGCTCATCATTATAATTGCTCTTTGGTGGAGCCTCGAGCAGATTGCCTTTGACGTACCATTTCTTTTCGGAGAAATGTGTTTTAACTCTAGACCGCAATGAGACGCCGCTGAAGATAGGCTTCCTGAATATTTCACACATATTCTTTTTACCATATTTTTGGAAAATGCGATCTACTGTATCGTCGATTTCCGACTGATTACAATAGTATATGTACCATAACTTACGTTCAGGTGCTCGCAAGTCGGTGAGGCTCAGTACTCCGAAATACTCTACAACAGAGGGATCACATTTAGTTACTGCTGCACCGGGCTTGATGTAGAACAAGCGGTGCAAATAGTTTTCGAATTCTTCATCGAAATTATATTCTTTATCAGCTGCAATTAAAAAAGGGTTATCAAAATTGTATTAACTTGATGAGTCATACCCAAAAATACCTGCTGAAGCCATGATTCCAATGTTATTTTATTTAAGTATTTTCTTCTTTATTTATGCTTTTGGTCTGATATATTAAAGTAAACTAACTTAAATGTTTCGTGAGTTTGTGCTTAAATAAAGTCAAATTTTAATTTCAAGCTGAATGCAATAGGTAAAAGCTTTCATTGTTTATGTTATGATTTCACAATTTGCTTTCTTAAAAGCTATGTGTAGGTATCGATACTCAGCTGCATTCAGAGTTGCCAGAGTGTATTTTGGTATACATATATGCAAACAGGTTAGCAGCCTGGCAATCCACAGCTGCTGCTGCTGCCTTCCCAAATTGTTATTTAACCATTTTAACCGAAAACAATGCAGAATTGTATTAAACTCTTGCCGTTGGCTCTTAAGTGCCCACATCGCAGCATCAGCACCACAGCGCCAGCTGCTGGAAAGCGTAACTTTCGTAAATTCAACGTTTACGGCAAACGCGGAACACGTGTGGTGAAGGAAGCACAGCGAACACAGCCAAATCCGCCGGTGGCCGTACACAAACGAGGTGTTCGGGATACGGGGATCACTGTTAATGGACAGTTTGTGGAAATACCAGAGAAAATACCCGACATTATAGTGCCTGACCTAACCGGCTGCAAACTGAAGCCATATGTGTCCTACAGAGCACCCGAAGTAATACAGTCAGAGTTCACCAGCTTGGATCTCTTCAACGCCGTTTACTCCCAAAAGATTATAGAGGATTTCAAGGCTGGCAAGCTAGCAAACGATGGAAGCCCCAAGGAACCCTCGGCCAACGAACAGCTAACTCCGGAGGAAGCTTTGCTGCGTGCCCGCAAGACAGGCTCTGATATCTTTTAGATATATAAATATGCTTAAAAGCTTTATTATTATAATTAAATGTCTAGTGGGTTCTAGCTCTACTGCTGAATGTACTTCTGACGATAGTTAAAAAGTTTGCGCAGCCATTTGTCGGCCTTTAGCTCAGAATCGCCCAAGAACTGCAAGGGTACAAATATTAATGTTTTCATATGAAAATAATATAAAATCGAACTTACATTTGGATGAAATATGTCATCTTTATTTTGAGGTAGTGCTTCAGCCGCCTTGGGTACAATCACCGTTTCCTTGTTTAAGTCGATGATTACCTTATCCTTTTCTGACGCCTCACGAGTGCTGAAGAATGCTAAAGGTTTAAATGCATCCTCGTCAATAGTTTCCAACGCTTTTTGCACTTTGGTGTCCAGCAAGTCTATCCCCTTAATAGACGGAACAGTTGCGGTGGTTCCTTGGTGTGAAGTGCTCTCCAAACTGGGCGCTCTGGTTGTGCGTTGGGATTCCGACCTTGATTTAGATTTTCGAGAATCATAGTCCCGGCTTTTGCTTTGCCGGCTTCTTGAGCTGCTACGGGAACTCTGAGGTGTTGTGCTCCGCGATGAGCTTCGGCTGCTACTGCGGCTGTGTCGATAATACTTTTTTGATTTCTTTGACTTTTTCTTCTTTGATTTGGATCTATTTCTGCTACTTCGCGATGGAGATTTTGATTTTGAGCTGTAACGTTCACGTTCCCGTTCCCTTTCCCGATCTCTATCCCTATTACGGTTTCTATCCCTTTCCCTGTCCCGGTCTCTGTCTCGCTCCCGATCACGATCACGTTCCCTGTCTCGATCTCTTTCTCGTTCTCGTTCTCTGTCGCGTCTGTCACGCATATTGTGCAAAGGATTAGTTTTAGAAAAAGTTTTTATTTACGATATTTATATTATTTTTTATTTTTTCGTTTCCGGCTCCGCTTCCACTGGGGTTGACAAGCACACACATACCTTAAAAAGTGAACTGCTAAATACTAATGTTATTCCACATAAAAACAAAATTTTCTGAACTGTTATTAACAGCAATATATTTTAACATTATTGAACTGTTAACTGGGGGAGTAATTTCTGTTCTGTGAGGAGTTTTTGATAAGTAAACGAGTAAATTGTCATATATTAACGACTAGCAGGTTATACCTGTCATCGGGTTTGCAAAGTCATAATTAAAATTGTATTTTCATATGTTGAATTACAATTTCCCGCTCAATTTAATCACCTGGAGTTTTTTTGTCCAACTTTAATATATGCGAAATGTTTCGAATATGAAAAATATATAAAGTCACTTCTTATACTAAGTCTCTTTTTATAATAATTTAATTTATCTGAAAATTTCAACTTTCCTGACCAACTTTTGTTTAATACTGGTTTGATAAGTCGTCGACTTTTTGAATAAAATGTATTATTATTTTGAATTATTCTCATATTATTTTAAAAAGGCTATCCGCGGAGCGTCAAAGATTACTTTCACTTGACAAATAAAATATTATTCCATACCTCCCTCAACTTTTGAAACAGGCACCATATGACATACATATACTATTATGACATAGTTTAACGATCTTAATAATTTTCAGTTTGAGTTTAAAAAAACACTTTTATATAATCTGTATATTACATCACGATAGTTTGAGAAGCAGAAAAGTTTTCATTCAACAGCTTTTTAAGCCGATTGTTCCTTTCTATGGCTAAATGACGTATGCATCAAAAATATGGTTACGTTCCAAATTTCATTCACCTAGCTTAAGAACTTAGAGACTAATTTGATGAGGCACAGACAGTCGAGCGGATATGACTAAATCGACTCGACACATTATCCTGATCAATAATATATGTATGTATATACTTTCGGATATATGTACCTCCTTCAATGCAGTACTAATTTCGTGATAAAAGTATACAGAAAAGTATTACTCCATGCTTTTTTTGATTTTAGATAAAAAAAACTCATAATAGATATGACAACTAAATATACAAAAAAAAAAATAAATAAATTAAATATTATATTTTTTGTGCATTTTTAATGTTATCTGCAACTTTTAGTTATAAATCAAAATTCTTTATAAACGGAATTAAACTTAAAGACAGAATCGAAAAACATTAAGTTTAGTTTAAGATTTAATTTATTTCAATATAAAAAAAATAAGGGTATAAAAATTGGTTTTCTTAAATAAAAGTAGTTTGATAAAACTCTCACTTGAAGTTGTTTATAATCATCTAGAAAGCTGAGATGTGGTATAAAAAATTGCATTTATGAATATATGTATGTCTAAATTATACTGTTTTCAATTTGTACTTAATGTAATTTGAAAAACTTTAAAATAAAATATTTTTTAAGGGAATAAGCTCGTTTTTGTACATATTACATATTATAGTTCAGGATGCATAGTCCAGAATGTCCGTCTGTCCATCCCCAAATGAATCCATCAATCGTAGAGACAACACACAGAGAAGCAAGAGCTAAATACTAAATTTGACGTGATGGTTCCAATATTTGAATCATATATCAAATTTATTTAAAATTGGAGTTATGAGAAATATCAGTTTTAGAGATATTGTATAAATAAATGTAAATTTTCCAGTTTAATTAAAATGAAAAATGAGGCTGCTCTGACATGTGGATGCTATGGATGTAAAACTTTTTTTTTTAAACTTTCCCCTTTCTTTCCATATCCTATAATATCTTAAAATAAGTCAACTAACCATATTGGCTCTGCATCAGTGTGTAAGGAACAACAATGAAGCCGAAAGTTGGATCATACTGCAAAAGCTCAGAGAACTTTTTTTTTTTTTAATTTTTATAAATTTTACTTTTTATTCAAAAGGACTCTCACTTTCAATGCGTGTCATAATTTCAAATTTGGCAAAGCCAACAGCAAAGGGATAAAAAATTGCGACTGTTGATAAAGAAAATCAAAAGTAATGTAAAATAGTTTTTTTAAGGTAAGAAGGAAATGCCCTGATTTGATTTGAAGGGTTGTGAATAGATTTTTATCTTAATTTACCTTTAAATTTGATCATATATTAATTAATTCGAATGTATCTTAGACAATTTTCGTCGCATTCCTGATCAGATTTTTCATAATCAATTCTCAACATCAAAAACATTTCTGAAGAATGTTGACAGAAGGCTTTAAAAAAATTCATAACCAAAAAAAAAAGCCTAATTTTAGTACTAGGAACGTTATCAAATGACATGCAATCTATTCCTAAACCAATCATGGTGAGGTATGTTTTTCCAGCAAATCTATCAAGTCGATTCGCAATAAATTAGCTGTCTTAATCGTCAGCCAGTTATCAAAATTTTGATTGAAGCTTAAGTATTATATATTGGCTGATTTGACACCTGGGGGTATATAAAGAACGTGAACCCAGAAATTTCACAAACTATTTGTAGCAGTCAATAAGGTTAATTGTGTTCAAAATGTGGGTCTTCCGAATTCTGGTAGCTCAACTATTCCTGGCTTATATGGCTCTGGCCATGCCCTCCGATGCCGGCCGGAGTAGTTCAACGACAACGGTAATTATTAACTATAATTGTGGTTAATTGGTCTGGAAACTAAATTGACTTTACACATATATTCTTATGTAATATGTTTAGGTGACTCTTGTAAAAAAATTTGGTTATCCGATTGAGGAGCATCAAGTGCAAACCTCAGATGGATATATTCTTACTATGCATCGCATACCCTACTCGAAGAACACAGGCAGTGATGGTCGCCGGCCTGTTGTATTCCTAATGCATGGGCTGCTCTGCTCCTCATCTGATTGGGTTCTAAGTGGCCCAGATAATGGCTTGGCCTTTATTTTGTCTGACGCTGGCTATGATGTCTGGATGGGCAATGCCCGTGGCAACACTTACTCAAAGAAGCACGCCACAAAGTCGCCACTTCTTCAGCCATTCTGGAACTTTGAATGGCATGACATTGGAATCTATGATTTACCTGCTATGATGGATTACGTTTTGTATCTTACTGGCGAGGCAACCCTTCAGTATGTGGGTCACTCTCAAGGCACAACTTCATTCTTTGTGCTTAATTCAGTGGTGAAGAGATTCAAGAGCCGCATTCGGTCCGCCCATTTGTTGGCTCCTGTTGCCTGGATGGGACATATGGAAAGTCCACTTGCCAAGGTTGCGGGTCCACTCTTCGGACAGCCTAACGCCCTCGTGGAGCTATTCGGAAGCGCAGAATTTATGCCGAGCTCAAAGGCCATGGAACTTATGGGCGCAGTACTATGCAGCGATCAGGCAATTTCTCAAGTCATGTGTTCAAATGTCCTGTTCCTCATGGGAGGCTGGAATTCACCGTATTTGAACGAATCAATGATTCCCGAAATTATGGCGACAACTCCAGCAGGCTGCTCAATTAATCAAATGTTCCACTACTTGCAAGAATACAATTCTGGTTATTTCCGTCAATTTGACTATGGCTCAACTAGGAACAAGAAGGATTACGGCAGCAAGACGCCGCCAAACTACGATGTAGAAGGAATTGACGTACCCGTGTATCTGTACTACAGCGATAATGACTATTTTGCCAGTCTGATAGATGTGGATACTTTACGGTATACCATGAATCCTGCGTCCTTAAAAAGCGCATATCGCCTGCCGGAAAAGTTGTGGAATCATTTGGACTTCCTGTGGGGCTTGAATATCAAGGAAATACTTTATGACAGAGTACTTGAAGACATCGCTAATGCGTAGTACCCAACAATAAAGATAACATATACAATTCTAACTTATCGCCAAATTATTGTCAGTCTTCGCTGGAGTTCGCGTATTTTTAGTTATTTTGTTTATTGATTGGTCGTAAATCACATTCTACTTAATTGATAACAAGAAATGGTATGTTAAGGGCTTACTAGGGGTCAAATTTATCTCTATTTCTGTCAGAGTATATTACTATTTAGCAAAAGAATTTTAATCTGTCATAAATTAGAGAAAATTTATGTTCATAATAGTTATATAACTGGGACTTTTTCACTGCCAGAACAATCTTCCCTTAGTTAAATACTTATGTAATCACACAAATTAGCTCATTTCAGAGCAATGTGTGGTCTTTGTGGGTTTTTCCCCGTAACAGTGGAATTAGGATTCGACAACAGTGCAGTATTCACTAGCATTTTCTTGGTACTCGAACTGTTCACTGGAATTTGAGCAGGGTTATATTTGATTAAATCACTTTGTGCAGTATTTTTAAGTACGTGCGGCAGCAATTGCCACTTGAACTTAATACTTCATTTAGTTAATAACTATGTTGAAAACGATAAGATCGCTCACTCGAAAAGTCATTGGGTGAAGAATACAAATTGGATTGCTATTAAACCGTAGTATAATCCGATTATTTACGCTCGACTCATCATACTATGTCGAAAATATTCAATGAATAAATAATGATGACTCATATTTGTTCAAGTCTATTTTCAACCGTATACTAGGTTTGTCATTAAGAACTTGTAGACAATCCAACCCTGTCCATCTGTCCGTGGAATCCTAATGTACAACCTTAAATAAACTTACGACTTAATTGTAAAAGTGTGGGTATGTTTATTCATTACTGGATTTGAATCTTTTTTCCGGTATCCATTGTTTTTCCTATAAAGCACGCATCATTTGTTAGCCAGATGCGTTCGTTGGTCAAATGCGTATGCTTCTGTCCCATATGAGGCGTCAATAGGAAACGACGCCTGCATCGACGGTGGCCTACTTCATTAGTTACAACAAACTGTGGAAATAGTAGATGTGCACATATGTACATTTATACACATTAATAATTGGCGGATATTGATCTTACGGCTATTTCGTGTCTGGCTGTAATATTATGCATATAATGGTGCAGTTCAATCAGGAGTAAGGTGCGTTCAAATACGTCATCTAACATTCGTATGACATAGGATAGAGAATCTATTATAATGAGTTTTATCTATAGGAAGAGAAAGCTAGTGTATAGTAGTCTGTCGTAAGTTGATACTAATTCGTATTGATCTCACTTCGGGGTGTTCGGAGAGACAGGAGCTTATGTTAATAATGCTAGCCAGAACTTGCGCCGCGTTGAAACATTCAACGTAAAATACATTTTTCAGCATTTTTGCAGCTTTAAAGTCGAATGTTTTGTGTTGAAAGCGCTTTTCCAGGCTCTGCGCCAATTCTGCAAGAACAATAATCGGTATATTATTACATTAGAACTATTCGTTGTTAGATAGTTAATAATTATTGCAAGCAACCTTTTAGTCTAGTTGGATTAAAGTCTCTGCGGGTGTCTAAATATAAAGCTTTGCCTTCCAAGCCTCCAAAGCTTCTCGGAATTTGAATATTTAAACTGAGTTGCAGACTAGAATTTAATTATTTGATTATTAAGTAAATTAAAAATAATTATCAATCGTCTTCAACTTGCCACATTTGCGTCTTTCCGGTTCCCGGCTTCCCTACTAACTCTGTGATTTTGCCCAAGGCGATTCCTCCTCGTAAGCAGTTATCTAGCTCTGTTATATCCGTTGAAATCTTTTTAGATTTGCGTAATTTTAACAAACTATTTGCAGTAGAGAACTCCATCGAGATTTGCATTCAAAGTTGGCAGATCATTGGTGTATTGATAGAAATATATCGATATATCGATATGTAATAATATCATAAAATACATTCGGCACCTTTCATAAAACTATCGATAGTAAAATACTGAATTGATGATAATTATGTTCTTAAAAAATAGTAAACAAATTTGTGGTACCCCCTGACCGCTAATCAAATATATTTATTTTAGCTTATCCTCGATCCATAATAGATGGAGCAGATGCGTCAGAGTATCGAGTTTCGAGCCATTGTTGTGGAAAATCTAATTAATAATTTTAATGGAAATACCTGACATACAATTGGATCCATTTCTAAATTTAAAAAATATCAAAATTCTATCGAGTATTGATTCTGAAGGTCCAAGAGAATAATCCGAATCTCGCCAATAATAATATAACAATAATTCATATATTACTAAACATACCATATACACATTTATAAAAATGTTCATTCTTACAGCTTTTTATATACAGATAATAATAATTTTAAATCATGTAGCTTAGCGCCATAGAGCATTTTGATATTGTTACGCTAATGTCAATGTAAACGCTCTGTTACTGTACAGAGTTTGTAATACGGTCACCCTATAGCATTCGGGGTAGCAAAGAATTGTGGTACATACATTTCAGGCTTTTCGAAAGTTGTACATGCTGGTCACACTAAGCGCGCAGGTACATCCACGGTACAGCCTCGACGAAAAAAGTGAATTTGCCACTTAATTTATAGTTAAAAATTGAACTA
The DNA here is from genome assembly GCA_018150835.1 of Drosophila repletoides. Lineage (NCBI taxonomy): Eukaryota > Metazoa > Arthropoda > Insecta > Diptera > Drosophilidae > Drosophila > Drosophila repletoides. The sequence continues at coordinate 23,731,612 of JAECWQ010000089.1, read as the reverse complement.
AAGAACTCCTCAAAACGTAGTTAAGTGCGCGCGGAAAGATGACGCGCGTAACTAGAAGTGATATTTCACTCGATATGGAGTTCTGGGTGGAGGAACTGTCGCCGGCGCAGTTGGCGTACTATGAAAAAATCACCAACGAACATAACGCTGTGAAAAACGCGCTTAAGACAGCGGTCAGTGCCAACGAGGGTAAAGAGCTATTCAACGGTCAAGTGTTTCAGGCATATTCGTTCAAGGGAAAAGTGCTGCAGGAGTTGAAAGAGGCCACGTTGCCAAAAAAGCCGCCAAAAGCTGTAGATCCGCCGCCCCCACCTGCCGCTGCGTCAAGTGGTGGTAGTGGTACTGGGAGGGGGCGTGGCAGGCCGCGTATTACAGCGAACATTGCATACTTGGAGTCATCGGACGAGGGTGACGACGATGTGCCGTTAGCCAAACGCCTGGCTTTGTCAGTGGGTAAAAAGGCCGTAGCAGCGGGTTCATCGTCAACGTCAAAGGGGAGCAAAAAAGCTGCTGCTTTAGCTGCAGCTTCATCTTCCCCCGGCAAAGCATCGCCTCAGCCGAAAGGGGGAAAGGGCTCCGGGTCCAGCGGTAAAGCTTTTGCAGGTGGTGAAGCACCGCCTAAGAACTTCCGGCCAGCGGAAGTCAACTCTGTGGGCGGTCTTGTCGTGGGCAGCAACGATGATAATAGTGGTAAGGATGGTAAAGATACCAAGGACGGCAAGGATACAAAGATGCAAGGCAAGACTTATCCATCGTTGGTTGTGCTGGCCAAACCGTTCCTTAAGATCAAAGATATGGCTGCCACACGTAGCAAACTTGACTCTAAAGTCAAGCTGGTACTTATGCTCACACCCAACAAGTTTTGCGAGTGGCTGCTTCAAGAGGGACTTCTGCGTGCTCAGCAGCACTGCATTAATCATCGAAACAACGAGCTTAAGTTGGGTAAGTTTAACGTTTGCCCGTTCGACTAAAAAATACTTTATACCAGAAATAAGGTACCCAACATCCTCTCAGTCTAAGTTTTAGTTGCTTTAATAACTACCGATTATCAGGAATTTGAAAAGAACCTAAGTACCTCTAGCTATTATAATCTCTGAAACTCGACTAGAGATGTTTTGTTTTGTTTTGCTTTTCCTAATAAGGATCACATATACTAAGTATAGTCTTCCCACTCATTGTATGGATATAATAAATAGACAGTATTAAATTTCGAAACTTATCCCTTAACTCTCATGAATTTAAACTCAGTTCTTATAATTCTTATAATAAATAAGCAAGCAAAATAACTAACATAAATCTAATTGAAAATGCAATTTAAATTAAGTAATTAGGCTTACTAACTATAAGAAAAATTAAGAGATAAAAATGAATGAAATGAGATATAAAAATTAAAGAAGCGAGAACTTTTTACTAAGTGTGAGGAAATTATTATAAATCTGTCTATATTGTCCTGTTCACAGGTGTCTATTCTGATATCAGTAAGTTTCCTTACACCGGCGGCTATGTGTGGATTAGTGATTGCTGTCCATATCGATTCGTTTCTGTGTTCAATAATTCCATATTTGAGGGCGCCCAGCATCCCCCAACATTTTTGCTAAAGCTCGTCTATCATTGGGCCTGCCAGACCAGTATTCAAAATGTGGTGCAGTGGGTAAAAGTGGACAGTGTGTACATCAAAGGCATCTATACATGGCTACGAGCCATCTGCACTTTAGCGGTTCATCAGAAGTGCAAGAAACTGGGTGGACCTGGCAAATTTGTGGAGGTGGGTTTCTTTTTGTTATCAGCAAGTTATTTATTAATTACTTGTTTATTTTTCGGTGGTTACAGGTTGGCGTTATCTCTCTGGGTACCACGTCGCAGGATGGCGCACAGCGTCAGGTAAAGGTTGAGGTGCTTGGAGTTTACGATTATGCAGATAAATCCATACGGCTGCGGGCTGTGGAACCAATTACAGATGGTGATCGCAATTACAAGAAGCGTTTTCAAGTAAGAAACAGTTGCCAAATATCGCTCACAATCGACTTATATATTTAACTTTGCAGGCAATTTTGGAGCCGCTGTCACGCTGGGTTCACAAGGACAGCACCATTTGCATTGATCTTACCGTGGACAAGATTACGCTATTTAGCATGGGCTTTAAAAACATTGTCCAGGCTGCAGCCACCGACAATGCAGCGAAGCACAACAACTCGGCAGTTATGGAGTATTTGCGTCGTATTGTGCCTCGCATGTTCCAGAATACGCTGTCATTGCTCTCACGCCAGATGATACAGCAGTTCCTCGATGAGTTGGTCTGGCGAGAATCCTTTGGCACTTATGCACTCCAAGCGTTCAACAATATCATCATACACATTGCCGAGCAGACAAGAGTTACCACCAATGAAACCATTACACAGCGATTGTACCAGGTAAGTATCAAGAACTTTAAAAAAAGTATTATTATTTATTAATGTACGTTTAATTGAAAGGTGGCAACAAATCCCTTTAAGGACTGGAGCGTGCTGCCCCCTAATTACAAAGAAACCCCAGCAAATGCCACGCCCAAACGGCTCAAGAAACGTTAGTAAATCATCGCTATTTTTTTCGTGATTAGTTTTGATAGTCAATATAGTTGTAGGACAGCATTAGCGTAAGAATTGCCAAATCCGATTTATATTGTGAATACCTAAGCGTTTTGTCACTCCAAAACAAATGTACTAATTGTTAATGCCTATTTGGAATATACACATCATTTATTTTTGGATTAGTTTAATTGTACAAACTTTTACAAATGTTATATCAACTCCTTTTTTATCCAAGTGTACACTATTTTATTCGTTGTTTTTAAATGAGTCAGCATTTAAAAACTGAGCTACATGTAATGTTACTTTAGGCATTCTTCAAATGTGTTAACTTGTTCTAAAAAACCAACGAATGAAATAAAAAACTACAAAACTACACCTGAATACAAAACAATGTAAATCTCGTACTTTTTTATTTGAAATCATTATGATTTTGGAGTGATAAAACGTTTAAAGGCACACAATTAATCTAAGATATGATGCTGAGCTAACAAAATTATAACTATTTTGGAAATCGGAGCGAATGATGCTTGAAAAATGTTGCAAGGATGCTGAACTCGAAAGTGAAGTTTAATATTTTGAAATGATTAAACTTACAATCTATATGGCATTTGGAAGAAAATCTATTTCACTTCAAAATCGGTTAGATATTTCAAAAGCTTGAAACTGCAAGCTACTACAAAAATGGGAGATAAGAAATGTTTCTTAATAGGTTTAAAAACAACTTGAAATTGGGAATTACTATTTGGACTTAAACATGATGATGGTTATTTGCACTGTCATAAATCGGAGTATACAGAAAAGTAATTTTAAAATCAAGTAAATAAGAAAAGGCTTTATAAAATAGTTCTTCGATCCGATGTCAGACATATGTTCTTCAATTTCAGTAGCCTAGCTAAAAAAAATGGTCAAGTTTGCATAGAAACAGAGACTAGTTTCCTAATCCTGATCAATGATATATTTATACTCTTATGTGGTTGCAAATGACTCCATCATTGCATTACACATTTTGGGAGAATGTTATGATACCCTCTGCAAGGGAATAAAAAGGCTTCTCGATTAATATGTTCAAGACGAAGAAACTAAAAAAGCTACCTTGAGAAACAAAAAAGGTTTTCATACAACAATTTTTTAATCGATTGTTCCTTTGGGAGCTATCTGATATAGTTGTCCAATCCGACCAGTTCCGACGTGCAGCAAAGAGAAGGCTCCATACCAAATTTCATTCACCTACCTCAAAAACTAAGAGTTTAGTTTAACAGACGGACATGGCTATATCAACTCGTCTCGTCGGCCTGATCAATAATCAGAGACTGCTCCTTCAATGCATTAAACATTTCTGGACAAAGTTATAATATCCTCTGCAATGCAATTACAATGGGTAATTACTACAAATATGGGAAATTGGAAATTTTCCTCATTTGTTTAGGTGGTCTTTTGCATTGAAATATATTGTTATAAATCGGAGGAAAAACAAAATTGTGAGCCGTATGGGATTTTTGAAATGTGGGGCAAACATTTACACAACTTTTGGTATGACCCCTTGTTATCTCTCAATCGGTTTTCTGAAACACAAACTAAGTAAGTTGAAATGTTTTTGATAGTGGTAGAATAGCAATAACTAAAATAACAATAAATTATAATTTTATGTAATTTAGTATTTAATAGTTTGTAGTTGATATTAATTTCAAATCTTATATCTTAGCTATAAGTGATGTAGACTATCTAAATGCTTCCAAGCAATATTCTGGAAAAGTGAAGAAAGAAAAGGACCATGATAAGGATGTCTTGCCTGCTGGCAGTAAACGGCGTGGAACTATCAGCACGCCCCCGCCGAATCCCAAAGGCAGGCCCAAGTTGATTTCAAAAGGACTTGCGAAGGCAAACACACCAGCCGTTACAGCCGCTAAGGCTCTAATCAAAAAGTCCAAAGAGGCCAGGGAAGAGAAAGTACCTGTGGTTATTAAAAAGGAGGAAGATGAGCTCAGAGGTCTCGAAGAGCTCTACTACGGCATTAGCGATGGTACAGAAGAGTTCTACGAACATTTTCCCTACAGCTCACCTCGAGCCAATCCGGCTGAGCTCACTAGAATAGTGGAGTGTCCTATTTGCTTGAGCAGCCATACTTTTGACTCAAATGAAAAACTCCAAACTCATCTTGTTTCGCACATTTCACCAGAGGGGAAACAGCATCAATTTCAATGTCTCTTCTGCCTTGAGAAACATGCCACTGAATCTGTGTTGGCCAAGCATAACCAAATTATGCATCCCACTGAAACCAAGACGGATGGGTCTCCATCGTATTATTGCTTGATTTGTCAGCAGCGACACAATTCGCTGCATTTGCTCACTGCTCATTTGCAGAAGGCCCACAGCACCTTGGAGCTGCCATACTGGTGTCAGGCCTGTGGATATCGCTCTTCTTCGCATCGTGATTTGGTGCGACATTTTTACGACGATCACAAGAATCAAAACTTCTTGCAGTGTCCATACTGCCTGGATGTGAGTGATATCGATTTGTATTTATCACCTTCATCATTTAATTTATGGTCTTTTGGTGCCTCTTGCAGATATTTTACTTTACACACAAGGGTAAAGTTAATCAGCTGCGTGTTGAGCACTATTTTATGCATCTGGACGAGCATGTGAACAAGCGTGATCCATCGCTTCGTTGTCAAAAATGCTCACTAAGCTTCTTGGAGAAAGGTGATTTAAAGCAGCATTCAGTACAGCATCATGTTAGCATGACTAAGACAAATAAACCGGTGCGCTTGTTGCTCAACAACTCGCTTCTAATTCCGCCGCCAAAGGTACGCACTCATCATCGTGAGCAGCCTCCGTTTACTACCTACAAACGACCTGTTTTCTTTGCCTTCTTGGAGGGGAAAACATGCGCCGAGTGCAATACCGACTTCGCCAGTGAGGAAACACATTATACGTAAGTCGCAAGAAAACAATCCAAATTGGCGTTTAAATGTGTGAAAAAATTTGAACACTATTGCGTTAATTGCCAAACTTAGCATGCAAATAATTTATTTTACTAAAATGATCCTTGTAAATCTTCCACAGTGGTTGGCTGCACTGCGTCAAGTGCAATTATCAGACATGCTGTGAGCGCGCTCAGTTTAGACATGGCGTGGACTGTAATGGAAACTTTGTGGACGCCATGGAAGTCAACATGCTTCAGGAGATGCACTGCATCTGTGGCTTTGCCACCAGCAATGGCAATAAAATGGCACAGCATTTGGCTAACTGTTGCCTAAGCACCTGTTATCCAAGTTTAGAAGCGGCCAGCGAAAATGCCGTCAAGCGTAATATGCTCGATATGTTGGGCCTCGTACGCCGCGATGGCGAAACTTCCGGCGAAGGGGCAGATATGGCAGATGCGGTAGATGAACCCACTGATGACAACTCAGAGTTGCTACATCCACCAAGAGATGTTGCGGTGCAGCAGCAACACGTGGTCCAGCAGGTACCACAGCAACAGCTTCATTCTATGCCCCAAAACATGCAAGTTGATATGCAAACAGGTGTACAGCAGCAGCAGCAGCAGCAGGCTTATATGCAACCGCAGCCTGTGCCGCAAGCGGTTACACATTTGGCTGGACAGCAGCCAACCCCCATTCAATTTGGCGAAATGGAAGCAGCGCCAGTGATGATAGATCCACAGCAGGTGCAAGCAGCGGCCGAATATGCACAAGTGTCCGTGGTGCAACAGCAGCAGCAACATCAACAGCAACCATACGGCATGACTGGCTACGGTCAGAGTGCCCTCTCAACTGATATTGACATGCCGCTAATTGGGGAACTCGCCGAACCTAACGCACCACCCACGCCGCAATTTCTAGGTGAAGTGCATACGCCCATGTTTGATGCAGTGGCCGCAGCAGAGCAGCAACATTACCATGCTCAGCAGCAGCATCATCATCATCCTCAATGATATAAGGCACCGGGCAAGCTAAAACAACGCGATTACACGCTGCCTTGGCAGAACTATTAGGATTACAGATTCATATTTTTTTATAAAACGCATTTTGTATATTATGAGTATAAATTGTGTTAAATTACTCTACAAATATGTAGATGCGCATCGAAATATTGCACAGAAAATATTAATAGCAACTTAAAAAAACATTTCAAACATAAAATTGTAATTGTCATACATAAACCATATAAACTAAAATAAAACGATTGTGGCCACAAATTACTGTATCAATAGTAATGACAGTTTGAGATTAGATTGTGGCCTTTGATAACTTTACGCCTCATTCCTAAATATTATATCTGTTAAACTGGCCAGCAATTACGTCAAAAAAGGGCATTCGCGGAAAAGTTATTGATGCTAAATTGGAATTCAAAACAATTATGATTAGCTACTGGTAGACCCGTCTTGTGACTCAAAACAAAATATTAACATATACTTTTGACAATTGTCGAATACTTTTGACGCTTAAAGAGATTTCTAGGGATATGGAGTCGTACTATTAATGATGCTGTTATTAAATATCTTGGTCATTTCTGCTGCTGTCGTTGTTTCGATTTCTGCAGAGCGGATAGTACTAGCGCTGTATCAAGCTCCTGCTGGGTGCCGGGTTCGTTGTCCAGCGAGATTTCAGCAGCCCGATCATGAAAACGAGCTAAAACGCGTGAGCGATAGTCTGCAAAAAGGGATACATTGAACATACATAGATCCAATTTTAATCTATTGACGCGCTTACCAACACTGCCGGCCAGCGGATTGCCAGTGAGCCTCAGCTTTTCTAGGAGCGGCAGATTTGCAACGAAATCGACTTCATCCAATTGCTCGATAAGGTTGCAGCTTAGATCTAAGTTGACCAATGACAGCAGCTTACGCAAACCATTCAGCGACTTGATCTTGTTTTGTGCCAGCTTCAGCGTAACCAGATTTCCCATCGTCAGATGCCAGTCTATACATTCAGCTATCAAATTCCCTGACAGCGAAAGTAACTGTAGTTGTGGAAGTTCCGCCAGATTCTGAACCGTGCGTATGCGATTCTGCTCCAGCACCAATCGACGCAACTTGGGCGCTGTTCGTACGCTGCCATCGATCTGGGTGAGCAGATTTCCCGTCAAATCCAGTTCATTAAGCTCTTTCCAAGCATCTGTGCTGAGCAACTCATCGTCGCCACTACAGACAGACACATCTGGGACAGGCAGAATACTGGGTACATCGCAGCCCTTGTGCAGATTGTCGCAGAGTAACACCTGGTTGATGTGTGTAATTGTTGTGTTGTGTACACAAATTGTTTCAAGCGTAGGCTTTAACAGCTCTATATCCACAATATTTTCAGTTGAGAGTGCTGAAAATTTAAGTGTCTTGAGATTTCGGAATGCATTCAAATTAAAGCTCAGGCGGTTTGGGATGATATTGCTTCGACCAATTGGCACATCCACCGTGTTGTAGTCCTGAGCAAAGCTCGTATTATCCTTAACAGGGGTCACTATCAGCGCTGCCAATTGCGTGCAAAAGTCCAGAACATGCGAGAAGTCAAATTTTCCGCCATCATCTCGGTTGGGAGGACAGGGCAACGCGAGACGCTCACTGATGGCAAATACCTATAAAATATAAGAAGTAAAGTTATAAGGTTAAGGTATGATATAAAAATGGGACGGAAAATCGATCTGCTTTTACTCAAAACAAAAGGATTTCAAGCCTCATTTACTGTGGACAGCTTTTTTTATTCTCTTTCACTACTCGCAATTCTACCAACGAAATCTACTTTACATCAAATATAAAATTTATTGCTAAATTCAATACGAATTTAAGCTTGGTTCACTGTAACAGTATTTGGCAAATGCTCAGGTCGTAGTTCGCGCTCCTCGTTCCTCAAGTAGACCGACAGCAGCATATGGAGTAATGCTATTCCCACTTGCTTTCGCTGCTGACTGCTAAATTTGTTGCGTACTAAACCAAAATAGACTCCTATTCGTCTATTAGTCAAATGATTCAAGCCCAAGGCATCGATCATAGCCGCCTCACGAGTGAGCGCATCGTTCGAGGAGATGCCATTAAAACCACGTAGCAACAGGACACCTCGCTGCTGACGCCACAGGTGCACAATAAGCGCCAACTTCGGATCCTTAGCTAGAACATAAGGGTTTTCTGCCCGCAGTAACTTATAGGCCTGTTGTAGGTGTACGTAAGGACGTGAAGACTTTCCCTTGCCTATATAGAAAATAGCGCGCAGAAATGTCAACCACACATCGAGTACATGCATGTTGCGAGTGCGTTGCTTCAATTTGTTGGTAATTCTAGGATCCAACAACAAATAGTTGAAGTAAAGGCGGTTGCTCTGATCGTGCAGTAAATGCCACCTCCTGTTCTGCTTAACTAACTTGCAGAACTTTTTGATGCTCGTAAAGCTACGCTCTGAACGGAGTGTATTCCGCAGCTCAGCTGAAAAATTGGTCTCCGGCACGTGAACTACTCCTAGGGAGCACTTGATGCTTCGAATTTGTATCAATTGATATCCTGATGAACAACCACTCACTGTGGTTAGGGCGCATACTAAAAATTTGGACATGCCTCGCGGTAGCAATGGTAAAAACGTGCTCAAATATATAAACTAAATAAACTGAAATATCGAATTGATAACATAAAAAAATACATAAATTTGACTTTAACTGAAACAAATCTAAATTGAGTAGGATTTACCTCCAGAGCTGACAGATTGTACTCCTTTTTGGCACTAAGGAGAGCATCGCCGCTTTCGTTGAACAGCTTGGCCAGATCCTGCAGCAGATAGACAATGTCATACTTGTTGAAGTCGAGGAATTCAGCCAGCAGACGTGGCAGCTCATTGCGAAAATAGATGAGTAACTCTTGCAAATAGGTTTCTAGTTGTTCACGTCGCTGCTCCAGAAATGCGGGCTGTTTATTGCCTACTAGCTACAACAGACAGAATGTGCGCATATATAATTATTCAATTTTATTGATAGATTTATAGGCTTTTAGAGGGCGTACTTTCTTTGGTGGCAATAGCTTTTTGCTGATCGATATCTCCTCTACGAGCTTGTCGTGCAGCTGGGCAAAGTCGCGATAGCGTCGCTCTACAAACCATTCCACATTTGCCACCCTCACCTTTGTATTAAGAAATATATTATTGGAATTTAAACAATTGATTATAAGTAATTAATTATTAATACCTTGATGTCATAATACGTGATCCCTGCTGAGCTCTCAACGGAATATTTTGGAATTGTCACAGACGTTTCCTCATATTGGCGATAATAACACGACATTGTTTGCCTATGTTTGTGTGTGCGCGATTAAATTTCACAAAAATTGTGTTTAGCGATTCAATTAGATGATAAACATAATTATACTACTTGATTCAATTCAATTAATGCCTATAAATAACAACTTTTTCTAAATCCTCTTTAGTTATTGTTGTTGTTGCACAGCTGGTTTCTGCGATGATTATAGATGAAGACGTGTCACGTTAAGCTAGACACTGTTTCTTATACGATACTTATCGATAAGCTGCTTGTCGTACATTAAACAGTCTGGCAACGCAGCTGTGCGCATATCGGCGTTTTTGTTTATATTGCTTGTTGGCAATTTCAATTCCCAGGAACGTTAATAACAGGACAAAAGCGATATTTCTTCAAGCTATGTCACTGCCCTAACAAAAATATCCAAATAAGCATAAAACCAATTTCGTGAATATGGCCTTCCTCGGCGACTGTGTTATTGTGTTCGTCTCGCAGGCAAGCGACTCAACCCAAGCTCTGACTAATTCTAAGAAGTATTTAATTTCAATGGGTATATTTCCTTCTATTCAATTTCAGATGGTTTTCTTTGCGGGCGGATGGTTGTTCTTCAACAAGCAGCTCTTCAAGCATTATGAGATACGTCACATATCCGTACAGTTGATATTTTCCTCAATATTTGCGCTGTCCGTGACAATGTTTGAGCTGATCATATTCGAAATTATTGACGTGCTAGAGTCCAGCTCACGTTATTTCCATTGGCGTCTGGGCCTGACGCTGTTGTTGATCATGGTGACGGCTGTGATTCCCATATACATTTGTTATTCTGTGATACACAGCATTTCCTTCTGTAAGAAAAAATATGTTATGTTTTATTTATTTATAAGTACATTTAATAATACATTTTGCTTACAGTTTCTGACAGATGGGTGCGCTTTCTCACCACTCTCTGTTGGTTCATCTTTCTCTATGGTCTGTGGCGCATTGGAGAACCCTTTCCGCTGCTTAGCGCCTCACACGGCATTTTCACCATCGAACAAGGAGTATCTCGCATTAGTGTGATAGGCGTCACAGTAATGGCTATACTTTCCGGCTTTGGTGCTGTCAACTATCCCTATACCAGCATGGCCTATTTCATCAAGTCAGTCACATATTCCAGACACATTTTCACCATACCTTTTTCTTTATCAGTACTAATTTGTGTCTATTTATTGCAGGCCCGTTTCGCGCAATGACATCATCTGCTTCGAGCGTCGTCTGGCTTTGACTGTGGACATGTTGACGGCAAAGAAGAGACGCATTGCCATGGCCGTCTATGAACACAATAAACTGCATCCGACAAAGCCAAGAATTTGGGATATGCTGACGTCAGCTGTGCATCGCTCAGGCGGAGGTGGCGAGGGTGAGTCAACAGAAATTCTTGGAAAATAAATATGTAGTAAATATTACATTACCTCATATAAATTCTGTTTCGCTCTTTGCAGACATCAATCAACTGAAGCAAGAGGTCTACGGCTTGGAAGAGCTGCAACGTTCGGTTTTTCTTGAACTGAGCTCTTTAAAAAACATGGAGGAGCGCCAACGTTGGTCTCAAACACTGCAGGGCAAATACTTCAATGTTCTTGGCCATTTCTTTAGTGTCTATTGTGTTTATAAGATATTTATGGTTTGTCATCTATCAATCTATTAATTGATAACATTTCCCATTGCTGATTTTTTTTTTTTAATTTTAGTGCTGCATTAATATAATTTTTGATCGAGTTGGCCGCAAGGATCCAGTGACGCGTGGCTTAGAAATAGCCGTGCACTGGTGCGGCTTTGATATAGACTTGGCCTTTTGGAATCAGCATATTTCCTTTCTGCTCGTGGGCTGCATTGTGGTCACCTCCATACGCGGACTGCTGCTTACCCTAACAAAGGTAATATTTTGTTTTACACTTAAGATTATATTAAATGTATTCTTTTTTTGCAGTTCTTCTATCGCATTTCATCCAGCAAATCGAGCAACATAATTGTGCTGATTTTGGGCCAGATTATGGGCATGTATTTCTGCTCCTCAGTGCTACTGATGCGCATGAATATGCCAGCGGAATATCGTGTCATCATCACTGAAGTGCTTGGAAATTTGCACTTCAATTTCTATCATCGTTGGTTCGACGTTATATTCCTAGTTAGCGCTCTAACAACAATTATTGTATTGTATTTATCTCGCAAACCTGTGCGCGTGGAGGATACTGATATACATTAAACTGAGATCAGCAGTGATCATGACAGTGTATGATAAGCTAGGCACAATTGATTAAGAATCAGTTAAATAGCATAATTAATGCAAGCTTTAAGTTATACAGTTACATATTATGTATAAATCTACTTATACACGCCAGTGTGTATATCCTATGTATTACATAGCACAAATCATAAATCAAAGTTATGCTAAATATTAAGTACATAAATAGCAGCAACGAACTGTTTATAAATATAAAGAAATGGTTTTTTGACTCTTAGGTTTGGTTCCTTGATAAAAGCTTTCCCAGTATTATAAAAAAGGGGTAGTGCTCAATGCAACTCTGTTAACTTTTTGAAAGCTTTTAGTGAAATGCTTTGGTAATGAAACTAAGGCCAAAGCTTTGTCGGTTTTCATGTTGCTAGGTTACAATTGTCCTGTTTATGCTCAAGGTTGGCTCTAAGTTGAGTTTCTTTTTCCCACTTGAGCACATCCTCCGAGTGCTTTGACTATGTTTCATAACCACTGTTTTCCGACCTTAACATACACTTAACAGAGCTCTGCAATCATTTGAGGTAGGCTGTTTAGAAACGTTGAGTAACTCGAGTGTTTCCTTAAAATCATTGGGAATGATATGATATAAAAATTTCTGTTAGTACATTTACTGTTAGCAGCGTTTTTATGATTTTGTTTTCAAGATATATAATTTAAAATATATAATTTTCTTGCAATATTTCTCCTAAGAAAGTTCAGTAGTTTAATGTATAGCGATTCCCTATAAATTTTTTTACCTCAATTTTTAATTCAGCTTCAGGGCTTACTCTTGGGAGTTGTTTAAAAAAAAGCCACGGAGATCACGCATAAAAACGCAATTTGAATTAAAGCTGCCAGGAATTTTAAAATTTCATAAGAACCCAACAGTTGGCAATGGAGCAAGTAAATGTGTAATGCCTGTCAATTCGAGCTACGCCCTCATAGTGCCGCCTTGTGATGGGGGCAACTTAATGGCATATTCCATTGCGTCCATTTGTAGCTAAAGCGCCATTAAATCGTTCGGCAGATAAAACTGAGCAAAAAGCATTTAAGTGTCTGGATGAATAAATCATGGAACAAAAATGATTGAAGGGTGTCCAAAACAGCGAGCCTACAGCCATCTCTAAAACATGCAGTCCCCGTCATAATGCCAGACAAAAGCGCATCCACTGCTGCCAACTGGAACGATTTAATCAGCTGTAAATTCGATTAGCTGTTAACAATAAATGAGATGGTCCATTGGACGTAGCATGGCGGCAGAGGCGCCTAGAGATGCGCACCTACTGAGGTTGTTGGCGATGATTGAAGCGGTAATAGCCAAAGCAAAATTGTATAACATTGATGAATGAGACCAAAGACGAGTTGATATAGCCATGATCGTCTCTTTATATGCAAACTAGTCTCTCATTTAAGCTAGGTGAATGAAATTTGGTATGGAGCCGAAGATTGCCTTTTCTTACTAGTTACAGCTATTATTGTATTAAACCATTTGATAGGGGATAGATTTAATTGTTATACCTAGCTTAGTCCTAGAGACTATTGAGAATGAACAATGCCCAAGACAATAAAACAATTTTTTATTCAATCGCTTTTAACGCCTTTCTCTGTTGTCTTATTATATTAACCATGGGTTAATTGCGTTCATTCCTATTATATGACTCATAATTATAAGCGTAAAATAATCAATGAATCTAATTTAAATACTTTTTTGCTCATACATAAATACATAAATAATAAAGTTTTTAAAATTTTATAAATAAGAACTTTGTGTTTATAAGACATTTTGTAAGACTTGTTCTCAATCAGAAAGATGCATTTCACGGTGCCATCTCTAGGTAATTTTGTGTGACGAGGTCACGCAATGCTTTGAATATGTATCCCAGGCGGTTAGTCGGTTTACCTTATCGATTTAATCGATTACTGATTGATAATGCGTTTGGCCTGCTTTCAGTCTACTGGCGCTGGCGCTTCCTCCAGCTAAACTCATGGCCATTATGCAAATTTGCAAGCCAATTGATTTGAATTACGTATACGTGCCATATGCCGTGCCATAATTAATGCTGTGTGCCCCAGCCAGCTAATTAGCATAAACTTAATTAATTTACTTGTTTGCACTTGTGCCGCCAGCCCTCAGTTGATTGACAACTGTAAGTCCATGGCTCAAGTGTCTCCGCCGCGGCATCTTTAAGCCGTAACTCGAAGTCAATTGTTTTGGTGTCTACTTACACCTCCACTCTAAAAATCTTGTCTTGCCACTCAACGTGCCTGCCACTGCCATATTCCTAGCGCGCGTATTTAGCATATTTTCTGTGTGACATTTGACCTTTGTTGCGCATTCAGGGAATAAACGTATAAGCGTCAGATTCGCGCCTGTCTGCTACAGCAATAGCAACCGGAAACAACAAAAATGCCAGTAGCATTTCAGGCCGCAAACGTGTGATATTCCTGTTGATGTTGGCTTTATCCTCCCGCTCTGCGGCATAGCAACAACATTAGCATATAAGAAGGTTTCTCCGATTGCTCACGAATTTGCTACAGACAGATTGGGCCAATTATGCAGTAAACTTAGATAAATTCTATGCGACAGATGAAATGAATACTGAATAGTAATTTGATGCAATGCTCTGAGTGAGTGGCGTCAAATTAGGCCTACTTCGCTGAAAGTGGATTCATGATATTACAAATATTCAAAATACTTAGTGAGAGAATAAAATTACTAATTTCTTTACTTTTTTATCGTTTTATTTCAGGATTAATGGTTACACTTAATGTTGCTGGGTATTGACATATGACTTTTCTTAATTCTAATTTATAGCGGCAATACAAAATGTTTGGGAAGTCACATTTTAGATAAACTTTAATTTATCCTGATATTAAGAACAAAGATCGAAATTAATTCAATAATAAGCCATAATAGCTGTCTATATATATTTAAGCCGATTTCCAGGGTAGATATTCAGTCTCACGCTGTAGATACTTGACCAAACGCAGTTAAATTTAAATTTATATTTGCTTTGATTTCATTTACCGAAAGAAGTAGAATATATTCAGATAAACTTAACTCTCCACTCACGAAAATATTAATTTTAAGATCGCGAATGTCCAAATTGGTTCAATAGCATAAAACCACTCCACCGACCTATAATTTATTTTCCTGATAAGACCATTTGCTTATTTATTGAAGCCAACATTTAAAAGATATGGATCTCATATACAGAGCATAAAAAAGAGTAAATATAAGATACTAAGTAAATGTGTTTATTTTAAATATATTACTTAAATGGAAGATGTAAAACTGCTTCTGCTTAAAACAGAAAAATCATTTATTTAAATATTTTGTAAATTCAAAACTATTTGATTATTCGGAATAGTTTTTAAAATGTAATAGGAATAGTCTATCGAAATTGTTGTATGAAAAAAAATGTATCCTTTCTATTACACAGAACCATTTCCATAAAAACGATATTCACAAATGCTGTCCTGCAGATACCCTGATCCATGCTATAAAAGATATCAACGCATTCTTTGAGGGTAATCAACAGCAAGAGGCCCATAAGGTTTCCATGTGTCCTCAGTTATACTTGAAAAGAATCACTCGCTTATCAAAGCCATTGGCGAATGTCCTGAAGTTATTGCAATGGTAAGTCTTGCCATCCAAAAATATAAGAGTCCTGTAGTTGGGCTGGATTTTTTCTTGCAATTCAGCATTATCATAGCTCGATATCGGTGTAGGCACGGATATATCAAGCATACCTTCCTTCTAACACGTAATCGTCCTGCAACTCAAGCATTTAGCACTTAGCACTACATCTGGTCGAAATCGGTGTTTAAATAACTCAGATTTAGCTGTCGTATATGTTCTTCGAGTCGCATTCTATCCTTCAGTAGACTATCCGTATTCATTTCGTCAACAATGGAATAATTTGTTCACGCTGATGCAGATGCAGCTGCTGGCAGTGGCACCGACAGCCCCGCTTGTAATACTGATATCCACTGTGTTTAAATGGTACTGACTATTGGATCCGGCATGTACGGGAGGCATGCTATCTGAATATGCTATTGGACTATTATCTTTTAACGGTGAGAGCATCCTTGTTGCCTTTGACGGTTTCTCGTATGGCCTGTTCCAGACCCACTGATCCTTTCCTGGCAGATCAGTTATCGTCTTTGGCAGCACTTCTCCCGTTTCCTCTGAATGTAGTGCAGCAGACAATATTGCGGCTACATCTTCAGCAGCGGCATCAGTAATAACTCTAGGTAAGTCTTATAATAAAAACAAAAATAGAGTCCTGAAGTTGTAGGATATAATATATTAAGCTAGAATTAAGTGAGAAATAAAAAATTAAAGCTCTTACAATGTTACACTTATAACATTAACTCTTTCATGTCCATTGCCAAAGGCAGCAAGGGTGCAGTCAGTTAAAAAATAATAGTCCACCAGCAACTTCACTTGGCATGCGTCCCGCACATGACGCTTCCAATTGTCTGTTCTATCCCAGCCAAACTCAGCGGCGCAAGCAGTGCTGTGCGTCCACACCGGCAGCAGCTGGACCTGCACCACTGTCCCCAAATTATTCCAGTCTGCGGAAGGATAAATACGACTCCAAGAACGAATAGGAAAGCCAAGTGTGAACTATCTTAACACAGCTTTTGACGAGACGTATTCCTACCAATGTTTGAGTTGCCAGATGATCACCTGCCAGAAGCAGGGTGTTCTTGACTTGTACGTCCCTGTACCAGTATCGAGCGAAGATAATACCGAATTGCAAGAAAAACTTAGCGCCTATGTACAACTTGAAATTGCACGAATAATTTGATATTTTACTGACCTAAATTTCGAAAGTTTTGACAAAAAAAAATGGTGTAGTAGGAACGAAGGTTGTAATCACACTGAGGAAACTTACATTCGCCAGAGCTAGATATCCAAATATAAATTGGTTAGCCTACTGAGGGATTCGTACATTACAAATTTCCACATTTCAGTTTTATTTATATGATTTATTACAAAGTATACCCAATTCATCTTTAACTCCCCATTTTGCGGCCTTGACGAAGTATTTTCCAAAAAATCAGAAGTATATATTTTTCAGATTTTAATGTTGAGCTCTGAAACTTAGTTTGAAGTTGATCGGGAAAGAATTTTCCATTCGCTTACTTCTGGAGATATATTTTGAAAACAATACAAATAAATAATGCGGGAAGTGGGTATGCGGTCCTTATTAAATTTCCATGTTATTATTTGAAAATGAACGTAAAGCTGATCGGATTAGAAAAAAAAAAGTTTCATCTTAATCAGTCATACAGGCAGGAAAAAGAATTATATGTATAGAGATATATATATTTTAGAGAAATTTACTTGGAAGTGAACATCGAAACATGGCTATATACGTTCATAAAATAAAGCTCGGCGCGTCGAGTTTATATACTAAGAATTTTTTTGAGTCTTAAACCTTTTGGTTTGATGGTTCTTATATATCATGAACATTTCAAGTTTCCAAATTTTCTGAGCAGTGAAGAAAAAGGTAAAAGCAAATAAAAATTATTCAGTTTTTGCAAATATAACTCATGGCTCTTTTTATCCCTCCCATATTTAGATGTAAATATTTTGTGCTAATCTACCATTTTTTAGACCAAAGTACAGAGTAGTTTCGTGTCGAGCAATCCTGATTTTTTAAGTTGTGTCCAAGCGATGTAAAGAAGTCAATTTTTTATATGCTTATTTAAATACCCACACAAAGTTTGAGATCAGCTAATGGCTCTTATTTGGCACTCCAGCCTTAACTAGCAGAGTGCTCGTATTTTTTGTATCTGCTCTAATGAACATCGTTTGCTATCCATTAACCTTTGGCTTGCACTTTAGCACCATTACAGCTCATCGATTGTTACGCACAGTCCGTTTACTACTAATTAAGTTTTCCCCTGGGCAGGAGCCCTCATTAGTGTACTGTACAGTGAACACATAATTAACGTACAGAAGGAGAAAATCGGACTGCAACCAATAAGCAATCAAAGCATTTACAATTATTACATTGATTACAAGATGAAAGCCACAAATACTCAATGGCCACGAGTTCCATACAGCCAATAGAAACGCCTAAAAGCACGCTTCATTAGTCCTGACTCCAGGGAGAGAGATATACGTAGAGTTCAGACCAGGTAAAAATAGTACCAAGGCTGTCTTCCACTGCAAATGGGCCATGGTCACTTTTTCAACTCGAAATTACGAGTATGCTAGTATGATTACTGAACCAGTTCAAAGCAAAATTCTTGTCAGGCTGATGAATGCGATTTGTCTTCACAAAAATAACTACACACACGTATACATACATACTCGTATGTATGCATATATGCATAGGATCTACTTTCAATGCAGATTGGCAATCAAATTATTTGCAATATAAAATATTTAAAAGCGCTGCAGCGGCTCTGGGCCGGCTAGGGAATGACTGACGCGCACTGGGGTTATACTCGTATACAGGGTGTTCGGCGGCCTGAGAGACCACTTTACATGATTGTTCTTCTTCTGGACACCCTGCAGATGCCTGTGTATATATTTACGTGTTTTGTTGCTCTCGCTTTAATATATGACAGGCCTTGTACAGGATATGTACAGATCTGTGCACAAATTTCCCATTGGGCCCAGCTGAACAAAATCATGGTTGTTAATAATGCTGCTGATGTTAAGTCTGTTTCTGGGCCTCGGGCTGCGACGGGGACTTGGGGCGTTGTCCGTGTATTGATGAGAACTCAATAATTCAATGCAGCTGCTTTTACAGTCATTAAAGGTAGCAAGCTGTAGGCCAGGAGAGGATGAGTGCGAGGACGAGGAGGTGGACTTGGACGTGGAATTGGACGCCGACAGCTACTCGTGTGCTAGCCAAATGATTCGAGTATGCTGCTGGGACATGCGAGTAACTACATCGAAAGGTCAGTCATAATATCGTTATGCATGCTTTTAGGCTGGCAAGGACACGCCCGGGGCAAGCTCGGCAAAAACTTGTACAAAAGTGCTCTGCTATTAAATTTATCGCTGCATGGCATCGGTCCTAGACCGACACGCCCACAAAGAGGCAACAACTGCTGTTGCTTACGAGTATTATGCATGCCTTGTACGGAACACTTTTCACCCGCCGCATCCCTCTATTTAACTGTGCCAAGATTATTGCTCTATTTTGCACTTCAATGATTTTTGCGCCGGTTCACAGCTTGGCAAAGTTTAATACTTGCATTTCAATCTATTTATATATGTACGTATGTATGTATGAACGTATATATATGTATATATATATATGTGTGTGTGGGGAAGTCGCATAAAAGTGCCATAAATGTTGATAAGACATGTTTGTCATTCGCCTGCTCTGCAGCTGCTCACCTGATTATTCAAAGCGAAGCGAGCCTTGTTGACTGAGGGTCGAAGGGGGGAAGGCAAATGCTGCTGTCGTTTGCCAATTTGTTTGGCTTGATGATAAATGCATTGGCTGGCATTATATGGATTGTTTTATTACCTTTAATACGGAGATACAAACACGCAGTCTTAAATAAATAAGAAGAATCAGCTGCGTTCTGAGATGGCAAACACTTTATATTTCTTTGCATTTATATA
Source organism: Drosophila repletoides (assembly GCA_018150835.1). NCBI lineage: Eukaryota > Metazoa > Arthropoda > Insecta > Diptera > Drosophilidae > Drosophila > Drosophila repletoides. The sequence goes on along the minus strand of JAECWQ010000089.1, from coordinate 23,711,955 downwards.
AATAATTCAATGTTCTACCTCTCGTTTCATTGATAATTTCCGTAGGATACGATTTTAAATAAAATGTTTTAAGAAATATTGAAAATATTCCACACATTCTTTATTCATTTAAATTTTAGCTTGATCCGTGTATTAGCGATATAAGAAAGCCTGATGCTTAAAATCGAAAGATAAGCTGCAGATAGATAGATAGATAGCTGCAGATGACCATCGGGCAAGTGTAGCCCAGAGTCTAACGCATCTGCCATCCGAGTTCGACTCCTGGCAGACCGATTTTCTTATACGGAGGCACAGTTTGAGTTAAAATCAATATTATTTAAATTCGTTGCTTCGAGCCTGCTTTAAAGCCTAAACACAATTTTATGAGTTTTGTTAAGATATCTTGGGAAATAAAAAAATATTCTAGTAGAAGCTTTTGGATTGATTTCTATGACAGTTATACGATAAAAGCTATATTATAACAGGTACCTATATAATAAATGGTTTTTCGATACCACAACATAAAAACAGACTGACTGGACCGGGAACATGGATAAATCTCCTTATCATCCCGCTCAATAATATATTAACTTTATAGGCTCGAAGATGCCCGATTTGTGACAAAATTATAATACCCCTTAAAAGGGTATAAAAATTCCATTTAGGGCGCGCGATAAAAGTATGCGGACTTGTGATTTACTTAACAATTTGTAAGCTTATAACGGCCAGCATGGCTATGGCTAAAAGCATTTGTTCAGCAGCAGCAGCAGCTTAAATTGAGCTTAAATGAGATCTCAAAATAGACTTTTACTATGGAACATAATGTGTTATAATGAAAGACCGTTTCGTAGCGTAGGGCCATTGAGTTAGCAGTACTCAGCCCACTAACAGCTTCTGTCCCAGCTCATTTACGTCACATTGTGATAGCCATCTGCAACAGGGCCAACACAGACGATTGCTCTGGCTAACGGGCAATGGCCATTTGTTACCAACTAGACTGGACATTTGTAGGCGCCTCTGTCGCTGTCATTGATGGCCTCAATCAAAGTTGTCATATGCAGCGACATGTCCTTTCAGCACCACGCAATGGAGAATGAACAACGTAACGAAACTCCATTCTCTTCTGTCACATCCTCTGAGTCACATCCTTCGCAACCAGTTGACTCTTTTGTCTTTCATTCCGGAATGTGTCGCGGTTCCATTGAGGGCTTTAAATACGGAAATTATGCAAATGAAATGACCTTTACTGTCACGATTATTGCTGCGGTATTTAAATGCTGTTCCCGGGTAACCCAAGAGTAACGATATTATTATGCTAGCGATTGGATATTGAAACTAGCTCTAATAAAGACAGCTAATCAAAATACCCGTAACTACTACAATGATCGAGAAAATACTGCTCATTCTACCACTGTAATAGCATATTGAAATTTCTCTACACATTCAAATAATGCAGCCATGGATGTTGATGGTGAAATGAAAAGCAAACATCAAGGAACAACATTGTGTCATGATTGAAATAACCATGAAAAGACACAGATGTGCCATCTGGAAGAGTGCAAATAAGCATAATAGGATTTAATTCCACTTAGAAGTTTTTGGTTTGGTTTAAATACATTTATTAGTTTTGTTTTAGCCTTAAAAAGTGTACCCTGTAACTGGAAATTAAATTCGTGAACCGAAGGCGGGTACTCATTAAGGATTAGGATGTCCTGTTGAAAAAAAAGACTTTTTATTTGGACAAATGAACGGACCCAATAAGTTACCATAATAAATGGCATATTGAAGGTCAATGTTTTATTTATTTATCCAAAAATCAAACTGCAAGCTAACGTCATAATCATCATTTGAGATTGGTTGAACTGGAATTTGAATTTCCAAAGGAAATTGCAACGTCTCTTAAAATCCTTCAAGTACTTATATTAATTTAAATACAACAGTGACCCAGAAAAAAGTTGAATCTAAGTTTGAAAGAATAAATTCAAATGCTCTCCAAAGTTGTGAATATTACGGAGCTCTTCTTCAGGTTCATCTTCGAATATCTTCTGTATGACTGCGATACGTATAATACGAACAATGGCATTGAGTAAAATAATTAGTTTGAACAATAAAAATATGGCCAGCTTGGCATAAAGAGCTTCCTTCGAATTAGTTGGTTGATCCTTAGAAATCCGCGATACTTGTTTTATTGCAAGCGACACGCTGATCAGCCAGCAGCCCACGAACATCCCCATGTACGGTCCAAAATAGAAATACATGTGGCTGGTCCATTCAATTTTGTCCCCAGAGCGATAGTGATTCTCGTTCTTGTTCTGGCTGAAATTGCAGCGACAGCACTGATAAAGCCTGTACAACGCCATGAGTACCCCAAATATAATTAACCCCTGAGTACGTCCATCTCGGTCCAACAGCATTCCATATGAAATACTATATTGAAGTGTTTTCCTCCAAAGGAAACTTGTCGACGTGTCAATCAATACAGTTTGCAGTGCTGCGCAATGAATCATCAACCAGAGATACGAGAAAGATATCAAGCATCGCACCAAGGACATCATGAAAATAGTATGTTTCCAGGGTCTGTACCGGTTGTTCTGCGGCATCCTGAAATCTTTTTAAAAATACAAATTATTAGTAAATATACTTTTTTTTAGGTTAGCTGTTGTATTGCCAGATGCGATTTGAGACTACTAATACAATACTAATATAATCTACTTTCATTGAAAGCCAACGCCTACTTTTATATGCCAAAAGGTCTATTATACTTATAAATATATCTAATAGTAGGCGTGTTGTCCTAGGTGCTGGCTAGGTGAATGATCGGACAACTATATCATATAGCTCCCATAGGAACAATCGGTTCACAAGTTGCAAAACTTTTTTGATTTTTAGAGTATCTGTATTTATAAGTTATATGGAAACCTGTGATTCCTAAACATACACCTAAAATCAGTAAAATCGGATTACTATATCATATAGCTCTGCAAGGGTATTAATTCTTCGGCGCACCGAAGATATCCTATCCTTTCTAGTTTTAAACATATGATATGATTGGAGTTCTACAATTTAAATATATATATTTGTATGTATTATTATATATATTTACCTATATATCTTTTTTTGTAGATGACTTTCAGCAGGCGATGGCAGCTAATAGTATATAATATTTTATATTCATTATTTTAAATGGCAACCAATTGGGACCAAAAGAAAGGCTTTTTCGGCTGATATTAATATTCGTTTTTCGTTGCCAACTCTTAATTGTCCCAGAAGGATACACAACTTGCAGTAATTTAAATGGCAGAGTTCAATCAAAGTTTAGCTCACAAACGAATATTTATTTAGCAGAAGAGAATGTTTTTCCAACTCACACACACTTAATTAATAATATATGTATGTGTATTTACATATGTGTATCGGGTCTATTATAGAATGCGCTTATGTATTCATGTATGTAAGCAATGACATTGCGTATACGCGTTGTGTAAACTTTCCCATTCTGGTGTAAAAATATTTGATTCTCATGTTTGATTACGTGTTTCAGTTTCAGTTTCATTTTCAGTTTCAATTGAAATTTCTGTTGCTGTTGCTTTACTGTGGTTCTGGTTGCATTCCTTTTTTTACCTTTCCTTTATTATGCCGCAGGTGTCCTGCTGAAAAACGGCAGTCAGCCGAAAGATATTTGGCCCTCGTGTGTGAAATCGAATCGATGTGAAAGATTAAGTTATGAGCAATTCCTTTTGCTTGAGAGCACACTTAAGGGTTAAATGGAGAAAGCTGAAAGAAAGTATAGTAGTTAAATAGTTTTTAAGCCTTGACCAATCGATAAACGGGAAAGTATAATGCTATTAAAGTATTTCCGCCATGTCTTTATATATGAAGCAACGTCCAAAGTGACGCAGTTTGCAACAGTTTACAATGAAAATATATCAGCTGGTTCTAGCGGTTGCTTTACTAATTATTACTCAAGGCGTGTCTGCAAAATGTCCCAATGGAAAGGAATGGAATGCAGCAGCTAAAAAATGTGTAAAATATTATTTGGGCATATAATCACATACTAGCCTAGAGCCAGACAGAAAAAGAAGAGAAAAGGAAAGAAAAGATAATAATAAAATGTTATACAAGTATATATAAAAAGAAAAAACGCATTAATAACTATAAAAAACAAGGTGAAAGCCGACTATTAAGCAGAATGACACTAATATTTGGGTTAAGCCAGAAAACAAAGCAACTGAGCACAACTGTCATTTATAACATTTAAAGACAAAAAGCATAAACGCCAGGAAACAGGCCACAAAAAATAATCAACAACATGAAAAATTAAAGGCCATTTTGTGGGGCTCCATCTCTTCATCCCAACAAAATAATACAAGTATCCTTTGCAGTGTACGATATCAAGGCAACTTGTCAGCATAGAGCATTACGAGCATTTTTCTGTTTTGTCCTTGCGATTAATCCTTTATCCAGGGACTATAAAGTGTTCAATATGCCGTCGGCATTGCCCGATGCTTATAAATATAAATGGTGCGTTATAGGCAAGGACTCACATTTGTGCCGCCATCAAAAGTTTCACAAAGTTCAAGCGATCAGCAAAACAAATTGAAATGAGAAAAGGTCAAATTTTTGGGTTCTTTTTTCCCTCTTCCTTATGAGTGACGCTTTATTTTCTCAGCGGAATCTTGATTACGGCAGTATATTGTATATTGTATTATATGTGTCGCCCACGCTTTTAGAACTTATTTTATTTCGTGGTTGGCTTTGTGCATCAAGTTTAAGGCAACAAAAAACTAATTTTAAATTTAGCATATGTTTTAACAAGGAGTAGAAATATGGTGAAATTTCAGATAAATCAATTTCTGGAACCCATTTGTTTGAGTTCGTGGCATTGTTCACTGTTGAATTAATAATAAATAAAAATAAAAAATAAAGGGTTAAAAATACAACGAGAATAAACAACCTGACTGACAAAATATACAGCGATAAAACTTCTGTGCAACAGCACGTATACGCAATCAATTGTGAATGACCGTCGCAGGCATTGGCGCAACAATTTCAATTTATGCGCATTAGTTTTATTATTACGAGTATTATTATCTGAATACTTCCTGCCTTCCATGTGCAAATTGAATAATAGAGCGTGGCAAATTGTGGCACTGAAACCAGGACAGAGTCTGGTTCGAGGGTATCGATAATTACAGTCAGGTGACACTACCCAATACCCAATACCCAATACCCAATACCCAATACCCAATACCCAATACCCAATACCCAATACCCAATACCCAATACCCAATACCCAATGCCCTACCTGTCCTATGATATTCAAGGTAATAAACTCAGCAGTTGCTGCTAATCATATTTAATTATAGTTTAACACTGGCCAGGGGGCGTGCCCTGACATTGAATATGCTCTATTCATATGGAGGTTACATTAAATAACATTCATTATAACTTATGCTCACAAAGGAGAGCTATTTTTAGTTAGTCAACTGGTCAGGAAGTTTTCTGCCCAGTTGAAGACCTTCAATAAAATTCTATTTTGTTCCGCTTTTCGCTTTGCTACTCTCAGTCAGAATGCAATAAAATAATTGTTTCTGGTTTAAAGATTAAGATCTCCATAACCGCCATATCGAATGCCAATTAAATGTTATATAGTTCAACTAAGAAATATCATACACAATTTAGTTATATTTACATTCTAAATGAAGCTCCTACTGTATTTCTTACATTTTTTGCCTCTCTTCGTTCTGGCAGGGGTAGCAAAAAAATGCCCCGAAGGTGAGTTCAGGAATACAGCAACGAAAAAATGTGAGGCTCTCAAATGTCCAGGTTAGTAGAAGTAAATAAAAACAAAAATTAAGCCCAACTACAGTTTACTATTCTGCTCTAAAAAGTTGGTCAAGACTGGCACGAGGAAATACAGAAATGTGTAAAGTTTCGAATGATTGCGACGGGCTCTGCGAATGCCATGGCTACAGTAAATTCCGATGATAAACCAATATGTATGGCAGGTTTTCTATGGGTGGATTTGAAAAAACTATGTGCCAAGAAACATAAAATTTGTGAGAACGAAAACTGTGTCTTCTCTACTCCTGTTCCCGATTCGCCTGATAATTGTCCTGAGCAAAGATTTTGGAATGAAGAGCTGCAAAAGTGCACCCGATTAAAGTCTATTGCAACTGCTACTTCATAGTGTTCCATCAACTCTTTCAGTATGAATGGACGGTTTACTTAAAGGAATGGATTTAGAGAAACGATTTGTTATGACAGCAGTAGAAATAGAATTTTCAACCATTTTCTTTAGGAATCTGAATATATTTCGGCCAAACTTAGAATAAAAAGAAGAGTGAATTAAATAAATAATTAAGTTAGAGTATTCATTTTAATTAGCTCCACAATAACTCGAAGCTGTTAAAGCAGTAAATAAGTAAATGTGGTGGGAAAATGTAATATATTTCTACCGATATCAGCCTAACTTATAAGCAATAACCGCAGCTAAAACACTGTCTAATGTCAGGATTAAAGCAGAGCTGAAAGAAAATAATTTAAAAAAAGAATTAAAAACTCACAATACCCGATATTATGGAACTTAACCCCGGGCACAGTTGTTAGACGAGGTAGCACAGTAATGAACCCAAGTGGGGGAGGCAAATTGTTTACGGGATGCAGAGAGCCATGGCAGCTGGCCAACAAATTACGTATACGCCACGCTCGCCTCTGGCAAGGCAGTGTCAAGTGAACTGCGACAGGCGGGACAGCCAAAAAGACAGCCAAAGGACAGCTGTCCTCTATAGAGCAGCCAAAACAAATGAAGTTGAATGGCAATTGCAGTGAACAGTCGAATTGCAGTTGTCGCTGGCAAATAATCATTTGGGCTCATTCCACAAAACGCTATCAACTCCAATTCGCTCAAAATTCAAGAAGAAAACACTCAGATGCATTTCATCCATATAAAATGGGATTGTGTTTCGTGCCTAAAACGAATTTGCTGAGGTTGTGAAAATAGCCGAGTGCCGAGTGCCGAGTACCGAGTACCAGTAACAGTTACAATTTTAATGCGCTCAAGTGGGCCGTTTACAGTTAAACGTGTCGCAGTCTGTACTTCTGAGTATGCCTGTGTATAAGTATGAGTATATGTATATATACATGTATGTCAGTCTGTGGATGCAGATGTGAATATATTTTGCGGTTGATATCCACACAAAAGGTGTGAAAACCAGCAGCCGGCGTGCGGCTCTTTTGATTGGATGCTGTTGCTTATTTGGCACGGATTTCAGTCCCCTTCCGCATGCCCACCCACACCTCCTCATTCCGTACTGCTCTTCCCCAAAAGTGGTTTTAGAAATTGAAAGTTGATGTGTGTTCCAACTGCAAATGTGCGATAAATGCTGAGTGCAACAGTGCAAAAGGGGCAGCATGCGAATGTAACTGATGTGTGATGAATGACAGCAATTCTCACAGCCACCACCGCCATTAAATGTCCTAAATAGCTACTAAACTGGAAGAATTTAAATTAAGTTTTAAAATAGAGTATATTTCATATACTTGCCACTTAGATTTAATCGACAAATAATGTAAAAGGTTTAACTAAAATTTTAGGTTGAAATATATCAAAAAAGTAGTTGGGAAAGGATATCTTCATATAATTATTGTTAAATTTAATTATATAGTACGATTGTTCCTTTGGTGGCTATGTGATAAAGTAGATATAGCTGTCTGATTTTAATAATTTTGGTAGACACTACAGAAATATATCGTCTAAAATATATAACATTATGGGAATGGACTTGCTTGTTACAATGTATAACACAAGGGTATATTTATTAACCCCGTAATTGTTTGTAGTCAAGCAGACAGATAGACAGAGTGACTTGCCTTTATCGATTAGTTTCATCATCCGCATTAAAAATATATATCCTTAATGGTTGTGAGACAAGTCCTTCAATGTAATACACGAAATTATAAAACTCTATTCAAGGCTTCAATATTATAATAATCTTAATCTTTGCAATTTAAGAATTTATTATGCTTTATAGTAATTGTAATTTATTCAATTCCAGAAATTAGGCAATGTATTTAGGTATATTCCAGGGAAATTGGTTTGTAATTTATTTAATATATATTATATTATATTTTGTATATTTAAAGACGAAATTTATAATCAGAAAACAATAAAAGTGTCCGCGGTAATCAGCATAAATAGTTCTTGTGGCCCTCGTCGCATGGCAGGAGACGCATTGCTCACTTAGTCGTAGCACTTTGTGTGCCATGAGTATTACTAGCTAGCTAGCACTTACACATCGCTTTGTTTTTAAGGCCTCATAAATTGCGCATACGCCTCTGCACACGAGAGGAAGCCATGCACATGCAGCCATAGATAGTCGTAGCTCACACTTTTTTTTTCCGGTTTTTGTTGAGACGGAAGCGCATAAATTTACCGTTGAAATATTTGTGAGCCGTGAAAATGTCAGTAAAGAAAAAGTTTACTATTTACTCGTTCATTCGTAGCAAACGCTCAGCTAAAGCGCCAAAGCGCCAAAGCACTTTAGTCATTCCTCAGTCCCATCCTCCTGTGCAGGCAGCGTTTAGGAGCACTGGGAACTGAAATTGACATGCAATTGCAATGGCATGCAAATTGCTGCTGCCCCTGACCCCTCCACACTCTCTCTCTCTCTCTCTATATCTCTCTCTCTTTACTCCTATTTCTTTTGCCTGTGGCAAGTTCAATTTGGTAGTCACACCTACGTCATGTGGCACTTGTCCAATTTTGATGTACTCTCCGCGGATTTTCAATTTTTGTTCGTTTTTTTTTGTCTGTTTATGGATTTTCTGGAGGCGTTTTGTTGGCTTATAACTTAAACATTTGAAACATTTTATTCTTAGCAGGTTCTTAAGCTAAGCTGGCTCTTAAAACGCCTCCACTGCGTGGTCTCAAGTGTTTGTCTTTCCTGAACTTACCTCAACAAAATGTACACAGCTGCTGCCTTTTTTTTCTTGTAGGTCAAGCGCTGCTGGCTATCGTTATTGTCATGCCCATCCCTTGTAGCCTCATTCTTCATTCTCTATCCCATTCCCTGTTCCCTATCTGGAACAACATCCTCATCATCGTCAGTGTGTTGTGCCATTGTAATGATTTTTCCTCTGCCAAAAGTGTCAGTGAAGTTCGCATCTATCTTTCTCCAACCTTCAGCCTGGCATTGCTGCTCATGACTTGCTTATGAAGAGCGCTACCTGCTCTCACTATCCCCCAAAAAAAAAAAAGCTCTCAGCTTCTACTGTTTGAAACTCACTCGGTCCACGTCAAGTTGTGTCTTCTATGTCATCAATAAAATTAGTAAGCGTGCAGACTGGCAAACAGCTGATAGCACTCTGCGCTACATTCCCTATGCCCGAACAATTTGTGCATATTTATAGCGCTTGACTGGCAGTTGAGCAATGTTTTGGACTGATTTGCTGATTCTCTTATTTATAAAGCACAGTTCTGCTTTAAATGCAAATGTCAAATGCAACAAAGGACCTTGGTTAGAGACAGCAGCCGTGAAAGGCAAGACTAAAGTCACTTTTTCGGTCCACTGATGGGTAGAAGCCCTCAGGCATTTCAAGCATCCCAACAAAAAATCGTTAAATGTTGGCCATGTGCATGGAAAAATGCAGACATGGCCTGTACTGGCAGGGTTAAAAAAACTGCCACAATAGACTGAAGATGTGGTTAGCTGTCAGCCGTAACTGGTTGTTCTGCCTAATGCTATTAGGTATGGAAATGGTAGGGTAGCAGACTAAACTTATAATCATTTCTCTTCTTCCTCACTGAAAGATTGATTGATTATCGAACAGCCGAAACGACACAAGATGTTGAAAGTATCCGCTAAGGATTTTGGCAAAGTTGGCCTTCAAAAGGAGAACAGTTGTATGAAACTGCTTTGGTTTTTATCCAATTAGCCTTAAATTAATTTTGAAACATCAATAAAAAATGGAAATGGATTAAAATAAAAATATATCCTATTGTAATCCTTGCACGAGCAACGCCGGGGAATACTAGCTAGCGCTCACATAATAAAAAATGATTCTGAAAATTAATGCAGGCATCTGTAAATATTTACTTAAATCTAAGAAAAATAAACTGTTTATTTTTTTTTTGCATTTTGTCAAGTTTTATTTATTTTTATTACTCAATTAAAATTTAGTTGGGACATTTTGTGTTTTGTTTTTGTTTTTTTACTGTTTTGTTGTTGGATGTATATGCTTTCTGGGTTTTTGTCATTTATTCATAAATATTCTTTCTTAGGCCTATGTACTTTGGTTTAATGTAGTTTTTATGCATTTTAGTAGAATTTTACTTTGATCTCTAATATATTTTTAATGCTCATCATTATTTATTTATGTTTTTAATTAGTAGTAATTAATTTGAATTTTAAACATTTCTTTTTGTATTTGCTTTGTAACAATTTTCTATGCTGTGATTTTTTCAGCATTTTCAATAGTTTTTTTCCCCAATTTGTTTTGTTTTGTATTTTAATACTCGTACGTATGTATATATAAATATTTTGTTTGATAATATATATTTTCAAGTAGACAAACTTGTAGTACACTTGGTAGAAAAACAAAAAATTGTGCCTCCAGATTAGTTTGAGTTCTTTGTTGATCAGTTTAAGTTGCTCGCTGAATAAATTTGTTGACGTTTCGTAGCCGCTGTTGCTTGAGTACCCCTAATATGCCTTTTGGGCTTCTTCGATTTATATAACATTGAGTATCAGTTAAAAATTTTATTCTTTTTCTTTTTTTGGTTTTTTTTTTATATATTTGTTTTTTTTTTTTCTTTTTTTCTTTTTAATGTAGGTACAACAATACACTGCATTTGGTTTTGGTTTTGGTTTTGGTTTTGGCTTTGGCCAGACAAACCGGTTAAGTTTCAAAAATGGTTCAGCATTTTCCTTGGGTTTGTCTTCATTGGTTGCCCTACAATAAATTTGGAACATCGTGCCTTTTTATATTCATTATAATAACACTGCTTTGCCATTAAGTTAATGATTTAATTAATCAATTTTTAATTTATTAACTGCATAGTTTTGGTGTTGCGAAATTAAATGGGTCATTTCATTATCATTATTGATTATAAAAATTATAAATCTGGCAAATTTCGAGAGATTTATAATACTTGTAATGAGTATTTTTTCAAAAAGCGGCAATACATTTGCTATAAATTCTAGTTTATTCGGAATAAAGAATTTTAAGCAATTTAGAGATAAACTTTTAGAATTTAAGATTACAGATTTAAGTTGATGATTGGCTCGGGTAGGGCTTATTTATCATTTTGAATAGAGTCTATGCAGACAACTCTTGCTTTCAAATGTCCAATTTTAGCTTTATTTAGTACTCGTATTATTTTAAAGCTAAGAAATCTGCTAGTTCCTTTGCCAGATGATAAATTTGTATTAAAATCATCTAGAATAATAACAACTCAAGCATTTAGATTAATTGCCCATTGAATCAAATATTTTTACTGCTTATAAAATAATGAATTAATATATTTTCTTTTATAATAATAACTATTTTGCTCTGCTCATAAATATTATTTTCAATTAATTAACATATTTACTAAAAAGTTTACAAGAATGCAAGCTCCTTGAAAGACTTTGCACAGTTACATTTTACCAATTTCTTTGTTTTTTTTTATTAATTTATTTATTTATTTTTATTATTTTTATTTTTTTTTGGTTGACTGCTCTGACAGTCGACAGCAACAAATTCAAATTCTGCACAATGATCAGCTTATTCAGGATTAGTTTCTTTGCGTATCTTGTGGCCACGGAACGAAGCTTGGATTTTGGTAGCAGCCTTGTTCAACTCCGGATCGGTCAAATCAATGTCCAGCTCCTCGGCCACCTTTTTGGTTATCTCCTGAATATCTTCATCCTCGGGCACGTCCTTGTTGACCAGCTTGCGTGCCAAATGTCCACGGAAAGTGGACTGAATCTTCAGAGCGGCATGGCACAGATCTGAAACCGACAAAGAAATAGAGGAGACCAAATGTTTTAGTATACTTGGCATGTTGGTCTTAAGTGGCTACTTGGCCAACGCCCCAATATAAAAAGAGAATCAAACTTAATTGTAAAGTTAAGGAAGTTTGCCGGCGTTTTAAGTGCTTTCTGTTGACCAAATTAAGTGCAAAATAAGCGTTTTTCTCCATCCACTCCAAACTTTGCACTAAATGAAAACAGTTTCAAATTGTTTCAACTACTCTGCTCTCATGTGATTCCCTACAAAAATAAGTTGTTGCTCCTAATTAAATTATTGCGGTGTCAGTTTCAAAGCAATTATATGACACTCTGTTAGCTGTGATAGTGCTAAGACTTTCCCAATAAATTATTTAACTAATCTCTTTAATATAACTAATATAATATTTTAATATTTTAACACAATTCTTTACATAATTTCATGATATCACAGGGCTACTGTAATAATTATGTATTCTTGTATACCGATGTATCGGGTATTATAACTTTATCACAAAATGTGTAATTGAAGAGCGCATCCCCTGATCCCATAAACTATATATATTGCCACAGACAGGGGTCTGTCTGTCTATCGGTCTGTGTTCTTTTCATTTCATACTAGTTTTTTAGCTTTAATATTAGTTTGTATTTAATTATTATTAAACAGAGTGTTTATATACTTATATTATTATTAAACATTGCAACTCAGAGCTGAGTTGTGGTTCTGTAGTATACTTCTTACAGTTAAGAATATTGAAAAACAGCTGAAAATATGGCAAATCATTTAAAATAGGTTGAGCAAACATGCTTTTAGGCTAAAGAGATGCAAACACTCTCCATTTTACATTAGCTGCGACTTTTCATGAAATCAATTTTCCTGTCTACCCGAGAGGTTTTTCCTAAAAGTCACAAGGCTAGTAATATTATTCAACAAAGCTGGAAAATGCCTAGATGTGTACCCAATAGACGGGCATTTTACGCATATCTCATGTATTTTTAATGGGATATAAGGCAATTTACATGCGATCGTTGTGGATTGTCAAGTGGCGCATTTTTATGAACAAAACATTTCCCACATTTGCGTTCCCTCTGGAATCTGTGGTCCAGATTGTGTGTAAAATCTACGATGGTCATAAATTTTCCATACGCTCGAAATAATCGAAATCAAAACGAAAAATTCCCCAAACACTTTTTTCAGCGCAGAGCTGGCCAAGGCCTGTCAAAATACTCGTACTTGAGCGACAGGTCCAATAGCAGTCAAGCTAATCACATTACGAATACGCAATGTGTTCACTGGGTCTACTCGGGGGAAAAGAAGTCCTGCACTTGGCCGCATGTTGACTGCATATTTAATGTGCGTCTAGTGTGCGAGGATGCCGCAAAAAGTCGGAAACAGAATTAAGCTTCATTTATAATGCTCAGCTGCGGATGCATGTGAATGTGGCTACCGTTTGGTCAGGTCGAGTACGACGCTGCGACGTACGTGCTCCTAGAACTTGCTACGAGTACAAAGTGTTTGATTAAGATAGATGAAGGGTGGGGAAAAAGCCTTAATGAGCTTATTCTTGCAACGACACCCAACCTAATTACGAAATAATTGTGTAAACCCAGTAGAACGCCCACTCCGAATGAAAAATGAGTACTATTTGAAAGTTGTAGTTCAAGGTTGAGCAATTAAATTGTGCAGTACGCTTGAAAAAAAATGTATGGTTGACGAGGACTGCTTATTATCCCTTCATTGTCATACCCTCAGATGGATTTTAGCTTTGTTCCGAGTAAAAGTATATATAGTATTGATCAGGAATATAACTGACTCTCTGTCAGTCTGCTTATTTGCAAACTAGTTTTCAGTTTTTAATCTGAATGAATGAAAGTAAGTATGGAGCCCTATATATGCACATATATATATATATATATATAGATATAAAATTCATAATATTAACAACAAATAGTTATTCTAGTCAGCAAGATATACAAATGTTTCCCGGGTGCCTTTCCTTACTAGATTTAATATTAATTTTCTTTTAGCAATCATAAAATTGCTTACAAAATTGAATTTAAACAGAGTATTCCCAACTGACTTTAGTGCGTTTTCATGAAATATTTATGCATTATAATTCTTCTATGCGTAACGCATTTAGTTATTCATTCCATTCCGTTCCTCACAAGCTGATTGTGTATTCATAGGAGCTTCTTCCTGCCACTCTCATATTAAAATAATTTCTGTGCTTAACTTGTAGTCAAGTTACTTCCAGTGGCCCATGTAAAATTATGTAACTGCATTTGCCTTCCATTTCGTTCTCTTCTCTCTGGATTTTTCTCTTATTTTTTGGTTGCCCTATGCATTTATGTAAATGTTAAAAAATTCCTATTTGAAATTTTCTGATTACATTTGAGCTGCTGTCGCTGGCGCTGTTGTCGCTGTTGCTGTGGCTGGCAGAGATTTAGCTTAACGCTGCAAACTGCATACATATATATATTTGACCAAGGACGAAGGACCCGCATATCTGCAAATTCAACGCAATTAGGCGTTAAAATTAAATTGGCTTCAGTTTATTTTTTCTTTTCTGTCGGTTTAGCTGCGTTAATGCGTTAAGCGTTAATCTGCTGTTGCTGCTGCTCGCAACTAATTGAGGTTCAGCTTCTTCGGGCAGAATTTGCAGGAAATGCTATAAAAATACGCATACGCCATATGTGCAACGTGACTGAGGTTTGGGTCACGTACCATGTCGGCTGTGCTGCATTTATGTTTATTTATAAAATATTTAAAATAACTACAAGACGTGCAAATAGCTCGTTATGCCAGCGGTCGGTCCTGCTGTGACATTTATAGGCCAGCCACAGGAGCCAAAGAGGAGGAATGTGTCTGTGAGCGAGTGTGTGTGTGTGTGTGGGGCAGAACCTACTGAAAAACCACGTGTGTGCCTCATGAATATGCATGTCTTCAAGACTTAAATTCAGTTTCAGTTTCTGTGCATAACTTAAGCACACGAAATATACGTCTTCCAGCATATGAAACAACTATAATACTTTGGTAATGAAACTTTGATAGAAACATATATATAAAAGTATTTGATTTGTTCAGATTTTCATATTTCAGTTTGAAACATTCAGTTTCGGTTGGCAAACTGCCGAAATTGAGGAGAAACGGATTTTTGAAACTTTGCCGTGCCTGTCACGCCTTGACTTGGAATTTGCCGCTGCTCCTGTCGGTGGCAATGTAACACATGTTGTCAACCCTCTCACGTACAGAGCGTGTCCTGTCACAGGACATGGCCAAAGCCAGCTAACAGCTAACACTTCTAAAAATCTGTGCATGCACAAGTCCTGCAGTGCCCACTCTGCTTTTGGGCCATATAAATTGAGTTTGTATTTGGCCGCCTGTCTATCTGGCAGCCTGCATGGCCGACTGATTTTTCACCTATTGCCTACCTGTCTGGCTGCCTGGCTGCCTGGCTGTACCTGTACCTGTGGCCAGAAGCACGAACTTGCAACTAAGTTGATGTTTGGCAAGTGATTTGCCTGTGGAACGCTCGTTCTGCCAATCACAATCCTAACCTGATTGACTAACTATCGGTAAAGTTTCAGTTTTACATGAAGGTATCGCTTTCGTTTTGCTGTAAATTGCTAATCATGTTTGGCCTTTGGCTGTGACATTTCACAAAATCCTTTTAATTAAAATTTGGTCTAAGCAACTATAAAATAAACTGCCAGTTCATGCCTTAAAAATGCACATATTTCAGTTTAGCCCTGGTTCGAAATTCAATATTTTTCAACTAGATTCCAGAACAGAATTCGTGGAATTAATTAAAAAAAAAATGAATATACGTAGCTTAGGAGACTATGAAGGAAAATGAAATGATTCTTTATGCAACAACCTGTGTTTCATGCATAAACTCACAGACTTATGGACCCAGCCTGGTACATTCATTCCTTTATTTTTCTTTCTACTTTGGGATATGCTTAAGTTCCCTCATCCTCAGTAAAACTTTGCCCTAACCAAAGATTGTTAATACATATTTCACTACTTCATCTTCATTTGGCTGAGACTCCTATTGGCTTGTTGAAAGCGAATCAAGCTAGCTTTATGACTTTCCCATTTTTTCAACATCTTGTTGAGATTCTCTCAATTCTCCCAATGCCCAATGCCCAGAAGTAATCAATCATGGGATGTGAGCATGTATGTGTTTTAACAGAATTTTTCAGCTGCCGCTGCTGCCCTTCGATATGATGATTATTGGTATTATTGAGAGTGCTCACTGACCAACAATACTGCAACAGTAAAAAAAGAACTTCCCCTTGCTACTTTGGTGTGGCATTCAACGCTCTTGACCCACATTCTCCGCACAACAAAAACAATGCAAATTTATATTAAAAATAAAACAATGCAAATGTATGAAAGAGCCACACACACATGCGAAAACTTGGTGACAAAATATATACATATAAATATGTATATATATATATATATATACGTGTGTATGTGTGTTTTTATATATAAATATGAGAAAGTGAGTGTGGGCGAATGTTGCTCTGGGCGCCATTAGCAAGAGTGAAAATCTGTGACGTGTGCTAAGTAATTGTGTCATATACAAAGCAAGCAGAGACCCAGACACGTGCATAATGAGCACATAATGTTTTGAAAAACAATAGGAGACTATTTGAGCAGGAAAAGACGAAGTCTGAATACACTTACATACTCGAAAGCTCTCACATTATATTTATAATAGGTTTATATAAACACGAAGAGTCTGTTAGTACAGTTTGCCACAATATATATTCATGGTGCATGCAGAGTATACCTTAACTGTTATACCCAATGTCAGGGTAATTGTCTTGTTTAATGGCAGGCTAAGTGTGCTCGTAGCTGTCTCTCTCTCTGCCATATAACAAACGTCTTCTTGTCTCCGTGTCTCCGTGTGGCTGTGTCTGTCATGCTGAGGCAGCTGTCATAATAACTTTGTTAAGTCTTTGTCATAAATCTGAATTTTAATTACTTCAGCTGAGCACATATCTCTGGACTGTTATACGTCTCCATTGGGAATAGAAATGGACGTCTAGTTGACATAGGATAACAGCTCATGTAAGAGCAAATGGCGCAGAGGAATGTTGATATTCAATTTAATGGTTCATAGATGAATAAATAACTCAGGTGTTATTAATAAAAATCAATTATTGTTAAATGTAACATTTGCTGCACTCCTATTTATTAGAGTAATTTTTATTCTGTTTATTAAACGTTTTTTGTTGTAAAGCTATGAATAATATTACCCATAATCTGCTATACCTTTTCTAAGTACCTGCGTTAAACAGGGTATAATAATGACAAATTGTGAAAAATGTGTAACGATAAAAAGCTCGAAGAAAAGTAGATGAAAAACGAATTGTTTGCCAAAGTTTTTCTGACCTCACTCGTAACACAGCAAAAATGCTTTTATTCCTTTACTTCGTACCTTGCCTCTTGCTTCTCGCCTTTTGGCTGGTATTGTTTTTGGGCTTTGTGGTTGCCAAGATTTTTGCCCTGTTTGACATTCTTAGGCCTGACCCAGCACAAAAACTAAGCCCATTTTTCAATTTCCGCTAACTAAGTCTTGTGGTTAACCGAAGGGGCTTCATTTCCATTACCAGTTCCTAACGAAATTGCCTTGACATTTTTGGTTTAGTTTTTCTTTTCTTTTTTTGTTTTCTTTTGGTCTGCCTCAAATAAATCTTCTTTGGCAGCAGTAGATGAAGCAGTAGATGTTACTGGAGATAATTGCGAATACGCACTGTCGCACCGCAATTAAAATGCCCAACTAAAATTGTAATTCTTGGACACTTTTCATTATTAATATTAATGCCTGTTCTCTGATCTTTGGTCCTCCCTCCCATCTGCCAGATTAAGTGATAATTTTCACGAAAAAGGCCTGTCACATAAATTTGAGCTTGTTGCTAATTAAACTTCAAACACGTATAAATTCTCTGGTGGTAATCACATTTAAGCCAACCGAGTAATGACGGTCTACAGTCCCATTGGTATACTGCGAGCCGAGTGTTTTTTGCATACGAGTATGTATTTAATCACACCCAAACCATACTCGTATGTGTGAGACCAGGGCAAATCAAACAAAAACTTTAATTAATATAAAGCCCAGAACAAAATCAGCTTATGGCTTATTGTGCTCGTACAATTTGGCATGAGTTCGGTTAGGTTTGGGTCGCTGCTCGGGGTTGCTGAACTAATTAAAAGTCAACGCTGTTTCCAGTTAATCACTGGCATAATTTACAGGCTCTGTGAAAGGTTAACCTGAATATATGTTGGCTGTGTAGTAGATTAACATACTCGTAACATTAATTCATTACAGGTATTAATGCAATTCAGTAGAATTTTGTTTTAAATTGTGGGTAAAAAGTGCTCTGAGAGAATATTTTTAATTTAATTTATATGAAATAAATTAAAAAATATGTTAAAGGCCATCCTAAAGGCTTCAATGTTTTATTTATTTGATATTCATTTATCACATTTGAGATACATTTAAAGAACTTAAACCAAGCTGAAATGTTGGAGTAACAGACTGTAAAATGACTTGAGGCTAACCCTAGGTGTTCAAAGATAACACAGTATCTAAACAGACCCAGTTTTCATTTAGTCAGTAAGTAAACAAATAAGAAAATTAAGAATTGAAACCGCAATTAAATATTTACAAAGTTGAATTTGAAAGCAACAATAAACACTCTTCTCTGTGTATGGTGGAAAGGTGATCCTGCTGCGTCCCATGAACATATGGACCGCATACCACAACACACAACAAGTAAGACAGTTCAGGAAGAGTGTGCACGGCTAGGAAATACTCTGTACCTAGTTCTAATGCTCACTAAAAGGATTGATAGATCTATTGAATGATAGAATATTGATAGAATGTACATATTTTTCAATTCGGCAGCTTTTCGGCCTTAAAGTTTAAGGTGTATTCTTATAGTAGAATAATAATGGGAGAATGCGTTGATCTGCAAAAGATGGTAGAATGCAGACTTAAATCGGATATGATTTAATGTTAAGTATTGTCATTTTATCGAAATATCTATACGTTTTTTCTTGTGAGAATTGTGTTATATGTTGCAGTCTATTGTTGTTGTTTTATTGTTCCTTTGCCGGAATTCAAGCACCTTAACAAATCTCCTTCTATGCATTACACATTGTGTGATAGAATTATAATGCCCTCTTTAAGGGTATAGAAAGAAGCCTGCGTAGAAGGTGCTAAATTGTTAAAATATTTAAAGTGCGGTCGCAGACAAGGCGACAGTCCAAAGAACTTTTGCTAAACGTTTAGCAGCAGCTAAATAAACACACACACAGGCACACAAGCAGCTGTCATGCATTCATACTCAAACACACAAAAGCACACCCAAGTACACCCAAAACACACACACACACACAGAGAACCACAAACAGATACACAGTGGTAATCTATGTCAGTTTTTGGCCACTGTGCATTATAAATTAAAGGACCGACAACAAAATGTTGTCGTCTGTTTTATTTTTGGGTCCGCTGGCGTTTACTTTTTTGTTGCCTACATTGCGGCGCACCTGGGCTCACGCCTTTGGGGGCTGTGTGGGTGTTTGTTTGTGTGTGTGTGCTGCAAAGTGCGTTTGTATGTCTGGGCGGAGCTGAAAAAAGTGCCAATTCAGCGGTGCAAAATGTTTTTAGTTCATGCTGCTTATTGCGTGTTTCATGTTGTTCGTTTCGTGCTTTCTTTATTTTATTTTTTTTGTTGCTTTTTTTGTTGTGTTTCAGCTGTCTTTATTCGCCGCATTACTGCGCGTGTTTTCCGGATCCGCCTTTTGTTTGAGCTGCTTGCGGCTCAGCTGTGAATAAGCAACAAGAGCAACAACAACATCAACAGCAACAACAACAACAACACGGTTAACATTGTACTTAAATGTCTCGCCCTGTATTTGCGTTTGTGTTGTTGCTGTTGTTCTTGTTGTTGTGGTTGCTGTTGTTGTGGCGTAAATGAAATTACAAGCGCGCTTAAAGACCCAAAATCCAATTAGAAAAGCGTTGCTTGTTTTATCGCTGATGTTGTCGTTGTTGTTGTTGTTGTTGTTGTTGTTGCTGTTGTTTTGTTACTGCAAACATCCGGCAAACACGCACCAAATAAAAACTGTGGCCCTCTAAAGGAAAAAGGCCTCAGTTTAGACAGTGACAACTTAACAGCAATCTGTTAACGGACATAACTTACGATTTTCATCTTTTTAACATAGTCAAGTTATATTTTTTATCTTGAACTTCATTTCTACTTTGTCTATGCTCTTACTTAATCTTAGTCTGGAAATCAGCGATAAATTGTTTTACTCTGGCTTTACGGCAAAACTATTGTTAGGACTATTGTCTATCGGTGTGTTTGAATTAAGTATCGATAATTTTAATAATGATGATTGCAAAATTGATATCGATATTTTGGTGGGTATTAAAATGGTTTCTTTGCCTATCGATATAAGCTATTAGTAAGGAAAGATATTCACCAAACCAAAGATTTTTTATTCTTGCAAACTTAAATAAGCCAAATGTGATGTAATCAACAACCCAGCCATTTTTTAGTTTTTGTTGAAAATGCTTTATTAATTTCTGTAATATTCTGCAATTCAATGCTAATTGAGTAGTATTACGTTCAGTATTTTTGGTCAACAAGAGATTATCGTAGCTGGCCTAAATATAATTTTAAATTACAAACCACTTACAACAAAATATAGGATTATCGATAGAGCAATTAGTTGTTAATTGGCTATTATTTTAGCTTGTGGCCATGTGAACAAATACGAGCTTATATATATATATTTATTTCTAGGAAACGATTCAATATTTACTTGTTATCACAGCAAGCAAATACGAATATGCGAATAATCCCCCAAATTACGAATACGCAACGTTGGCCAAGTCATGCTTGCAGAAGTCACAACTTTGCCTGCAGTAAACAACAATTAGTAAGCAATGATTATGCAAGTGAAATGAGGGCAAAATTGCAATTGGCCTGGCCATAAACCATGGCCAAAATTGGCAGACAACTGGGCGACCTTCGAAGGCATTAGGCCAAATGCTTTGTGCGTTTGCCTGCGCAACACTCGTATTTGTTTATTTGTTAGTTCGCACGAATATATCTGGTAAATGAGTGTGTTTTATGCACAAAGCAAATGCTTTGCTCCAAAATGCCAAAAGGGAAAGAAAATATCCTTTAAAGCCCCTTTGGCTTTCGACTTTGCCCTGCTCACGTATGAATGTGTTCTATGCCCTCATTTGCATATGGTATGCCAAAAAGAGTTTTAGTATTGGCCTAAACCAACCTCAGGCTATATAATTTGTTATGGCCAAAGTTGTTGTTACTGCCAGTTGTTTTTGCTATCGTTGTTAAAATTGTGCAATATGTTGGCTACACATTTTAAATCTAGGCCAGCACCATCTGCGTGTGGCTATTGCTGCCTCTTTTTTCTGTGTTCCTGTTCTGCCTGCCAACTTTGAATAATAATGAACTTCTAACTGTCGGTTTACGGTGCAGTTACTGACTGCATTCGGCAGGTGCAAAGCAGGTGTGAAATTCGAAATGGGGAAAATGTGAGTGCAGCAAGCTTGGTTATAAAATACATTTTTCAAGCCAAGAATTTCAATCATTCAAGTAAACGCAAAAATAATAAATAAAAAATTCCGTTTAAGCTCTGAAGCCAAAGTAGAAACCAATTAGATATTCAAATTTAAAAAATATAAAAATATATATGAATTAATTTTTAGATTAATAGTTTCCTGACCATTTTTCTTCATTGTGGTGGATTTTCCAGAAAATATGAATAACGTATACTTAATTTTGAGTTCAGCTTTGAAACCTTTTTTTCACCAAACACATGAATTACTTTTACATTAGATTTTAATGGATTACTCAGAAAAACTATTTTAATTTGATCGACTGTAAAAGAAAACAGATGCTTATAACACTTTACTAGTATTTTCGCCCAATTGGAGGTAGAATTTTCGAAAATCACTTAGTATTAACTTTCAACATTCCATCAATATTATGTTCGAACTTCATTTTCCTCAATTGACTGTTTGGGCTATTAATAATAATAAAGAAAATGTTAAAATTGGATTCAACTCTATATCGAAAATGAATCTATCTTAGATATAATTCATTTCGTTTTCCATCTTAACCTTACTCGACAGTGTGAAGTTTGGAAATGTTTTCTTTATACTGTGGGTAAAAATGAATAATCCAAATCGGATAAGAATATCATATATGTAGCTGCTACAGGTAAAAAATTAGATAGTAGTTTGAACAAATGTTTATGTTGAATTTATTGATATGGGAATGAAGCTCGCTAGTTACAGAATGAATAATGCTTCTCACAGTTTGGCTATATAAAATCAAAATCGAAGCACTTTATAGGTGATGACTAACAAACAATCTACAAGAATAATTAAAACGTGCCAAAAATATATTATTTATTTTTTGCATAAAATTATTTAAAATTAAGAATTTCTTACAAGTTATATAAGCTTAGCAGAAGCAAAACACAGTTGACAGCGCGTCTTGAGAATGAAAAGTGGAACACACTCAACTGAGTACTATATATATGTATGTTATTTATATATGCATCTTATATATCCGTATGTATATAGCAGATAGTAGGTAGCAGGTAGTACGAGTATGAGTAAGTGTGGCCTTCTTATCAGTGTTCTTATTCCGCTTATTCCGCTGTAATTGAGTGCAGTACAACAAGTCTAAAGGCTTTTCATGTGTTTTCACTCGCTTTGACTTCTGAACCGCGTCTAATTAGCCTTTGCCGCCCATTGTCATGTGTGAAAGGCACAGGAGACTTGTAAGCCTGCAAGACACGCCTCTTCCATAATGTTGAGCACCATAATTAAGCTCAACGGCAATTGCTCGCGACAGAGGCACAGACGCACAGACTGCAGTGCAGACTGAGGCAGAGGCTGTCTACCTTGGCTGATACCTGGGAGGATGTGACGTTGTCCTCGTTGGTTATGCGCCTTGATGACAACCTCTAAGTTTTTAATGAGCAGCCTGCTAGACTAGCTCATTGTACAGCTAGCAAGTTATATCTTAAAATTGTCAGTGGCTGCGGCGGATTAATAGGGTTAAGCGTGCTAGTGAGTGGAGATCCTCAGAGCTCAGAGCTGTTCCGTTTCCCGAGGGTCGGAGGTGAATGCCTGTGTCGCTTGAAGTTTTTGCGTTATTTATGAGCGTTGCGGATCTTTTGGAGCCACGATTAAATACCCAGTGGACGCAGGAGGAGGAGGAGGAGGAGGAGCAGCAGCAGGATGAAGCGGGGCAGGCGTATAAAGTTTACATGCTCAGGCGGGCCTGCTGTCATTCGCAGGCAACTTTAAGCTGCCGCAACGCAACTTTTGTTGTTGCCAAGTGACAAATTTTCGCTTACACTTGAAAATATATTGCGTAACAGCAACGCGAAAGTTTTCATTACGGCCCGAAAGTTGTTACCAACCGTAATTCTAGCATGTAGTTTGCCTCGGGTGTAAAGTTGCTGATTTGCTGACAATGGGCCAAAGTAACATGAGAGCTCTGAAGACTCAGCTGCAGCCTGCTGCCTGTACACAGAGAGAAAAAATAGATACTTAAATCTAGAACAGATATTGGATATGTATTGTGATATATCCAGTGAAAAAATTTATAAAACATGTTCTATTTGCTTCAAGGTTTTTTGTTTTAAAATTTCATAGCTTTTCTGTCGAGTAATGTACTCCTGTATTTCGGCAAGTGTAAGGATGATTAATTAGGTTGCGATGAGCAGGCAGTCCAAGCAGACAGCACTTAGTCAAAGGACTCTCATCTGTGCCGCGGCTTGTGCTAATGATGACCAAGTAGGTGGCTTCTATATGAAACTTGAGCGCCAGTGACTGGGCATAAATGAAAAACTAAGATGTGCACGATTGTAATTTGACACATTTCTTGAAAATCATTTTAATTCCTCAAGAACATCTCAAGCTGCGTCATTTCTTTTTTGAGCTACCCTCGGCTGTACTGTGATTTCAATTTTATTTTTTCATTATTGCTCTCTGCTTTTTGTCAAAGTAAATATTTGCTATCCGTAAACTAAAACCAGTGTTCCCAGTCTCCCAGGCTCCCAAGTTCTCCTGTTCTTGTTTAACACTTTGACTCCTTCCCTCGGCATTCACTTACCTTTGTCGTTCGGATCGAATTCAGCCTCGAGCTCCGCTTTGGTCGGCTCCGCGGATGAGGAGGCTGCCTCGGCGGCAGCGGAGGCAGCGGAGGCGGCGTTGGCGGCGATGGCGCTGCCATTGTTGGTTGCAGTTTTGGTTTCCGATTTTTTCATGGTTTCTCTCACTTTGTGGCCTCGAAATACGGCTTGAATTTTTGTTGCGGCTTTTGCTACAATTAATTGTAAAAGAAAAAAGAGTAAAGTATTTAACAGTCTTTTTCATGCCACGGTTATCCATCTATCTGTATAAAGTTAAGTGACAAGTTTGTTTTTTAATAAGTAAGATTAAAGTTGATTTGAAAACTCTTTGACAGTTTTTTATGGCTTTCTTTTTCTTTTTCGCTGTTTCAAGTTTTACAAAGCAATTAACTTTTTGCTGGGAACTGGAAACAAACCGCCCCCAAATCGATCGATTTTTGATTGAGCCCAAAAATGTTGAAAATTTCTTGGGCTTTTTGCCAGAAAACTCAGCACAAGAGCTCTGCTAATATACTTGAAGCATAGCTTCAGTGCGTGTCTGGGTTTGGATAGGCAGCATGCAATACTACTGCGTTAATCATGATTGCTCGACAGCAAAATACCCTCTGTAATAGCAAAGATATCAAAAGGCAATATATGAAATTCTTGAGAGAAATAGACCGAACCTTTGGCTTTACTCAAGGGTTTATTATTTAGAGAGAATGGAGTTAACTGCTGAGATGCTTTTCTAGATCTGCTTTTGGCTGGGTCAGCGTTCATTTTTTATGGCATTTTTCACGCAGATACCAAACTTCTGGCCCTGAATAAGTTATAATAAATTGACGCGGAAGGCCTTTCGGCCCATACTATCAGTGAAGGCAGCACCACAAACAGAACAGCAACAGCAACAGCAACAGCAACAACATACCAAAAAGAAACAGTTGCGCTGTGTGGTCTGAAAAATGGTGTTGTATTGTGCAATATTTGCAAGGTTGCTTCGAGGTTTGTGGAGCTGTGGCAGAGTGACAGGGCGAGAGCTGGCAGTTGTTGGTCAGGTATGTTGGTTGGTAGTAGGGCGTGGCAGGTGCCAGAGAGAGGGCAGGCCACATTTTCGTTGATGGCTTTTCTGGTGTCAAGCGGCGGCGATAGCCACACAGCTGCCCAAAGTACTGGGGCCAAGGCATTGAATCATTCAATGGCATTGAATTCAAGTTATTCGGCATTCTTGAGGGATGAATGAGGTTATAAATTGTAGGAAATTAATCAATAAACAATTAAAATAATCTCTATGTTCTTTTTATATGGTGATTAATTGAATATTGTGGTTTTGCGCATGACTTTCATTCGCATTAATTTTAAATTGTCATTTACAAAGTTAAACTGTCAACTAGATCAATTTTGTGGCGAGTCGTGAATTCCATTTTAAACTATTTAAGCCATTTCTTGTTGCCAGTTGCTTTGGGTTTTGGTCAGCCAATTAAATTCATATATTTCATGCTGCAATTTCGAGTGCCTATTGATTATTCATGTTAATTACAGATTTTGATGTATTTTATATGCCTTTAATAACTTTTTGCACAGAGAGAAATTTCAGTCTTAAATCTACCCGAAACAAAGTAAAGTTTTAAGTCGAATCAAGGATAAAATTAAGTTAATTTATATCAATTGTTCAACTTGTTAAATAAGTTTGATTTAATAATTCCATACTTATTTCTGTTCAAGAAAGATGAAGCTTGATTTCAGAACACTGTTTTTCTCTCTGTGTAACGAAACGAATTGGCTTTTCAGTTTAGAGTTTCAGTCGCATTTGGTTCATTTAATAGCCGCGAATTTAGTACTACCATAAAAGGCACTGAATTATGCGTGGCAAAGTTATTAAATAAATTTTGCATGCGGTTCATTAAATCTGACATACAAAAATAAACCGAACTTGAATGGCAAACGCGTAGTGCACTCGAGTGGAAAATAAAATTAATAAGCACACAGAGATACACAGGTAACAAGTTTACACCTGAGCCTCAGCACGCGAAGTCAAGCTGAAATGCCAAAAAAGCCTCTTGAACACAGTGTAAAACTGGTATATAAAAGCCACGCACACAGCCAATAAAATAACTCCCTGCAGCCGTAGAACAGGGCGTATGTGTGTTATTTGTAGGCCGTGGAACAAGCTCATTAAAGTCAAACATGTTTTACACTTAATTAATGTATAATGAGCCATTTTCATATTCCGTCAGGCTCAGGAACGCAAAAATCATTTCCGTTTCCTGTCGCTACAAAGAAATCTGATTAAGTTTGCCAAGATGCGCTTGTGCGTGTTGCGCTGAGCTTCTTATTGTTGCTAGGTTTCTCCCATTTCAGACTTGTTTTATACCCTTAAAAAGAGTAGTATAATTTTATCATCAAATATTTAATTATATATTATTCGCCACAACGACGCCAAGTCTTTCCGGTTTTCCTTTTTAAAATATACCAATAAAGCCTTCAATCACAAACTGTTTTTCACTTGAAAGAAAGTGCTTAAGGATATAAAAAAATATAGATCTGATAGGAACGATCGACTGAAAGAAAATGTATTTTATTTCTCTGGAAATTCGCTATTTACAAGATTTTTATAGAAATCTTAATCTACAATCTACTCATAAAAGGGAATTCAACTCGGTGTGTCTGTAACTTTCTCATTGTATTCTTTTTTGTATTCTTTTTTTGTATACTAAATGACAACAAGTGGGTTTAACTGGAGAAGGTAAATGGCAGCTCTGAATGGGCAGTAAATACCCAAGCCAACTTATTTACGTAATTAAAATTCATTTGCTAACGGTTCGCATGGCATGTTGTTGCTGTTGTTGAAAGCCCCATAATGTCTATGACAGCATCCTGGTTGCTTGCTATCTTGTCCTTACCAGGCAGGACGTTCGGTGATTCGTTCGGCGCATCTTGTGCCGAGTTCTGCTTTCATTAAAGCATT
The DNA here is from genome assembly GCA_018150835.1 of Drosophila repletoides. Lineage (NCBI taxonomy): Eukaryota > Metazoa > Arthropoda > Insecta > Diptera > Drosophilidae > Drosophila > Drosophila repletoides. The sequence goes on along the minus strand of JAECWQ010000089.1, from coordinate 23,684,834 downwards.
CAAATGGCATTCAAGCAATGTGGGCGGCTTGCCAGGGTAGAAGGGAGGTGTTCCTATTATAATACTTAATTATGCAAGCGTTATACTATGAGTAGTACGAGTAGTTTGGCTTGGCATGAAAGACACACCAAAAGATTGAAGAGCGCACAAATTCAAATTCCAATTAAAATGCAGTTGGAGAACAAAAAATTCTGTTTGTGATCTTAAAGAGATTTTATGAATTTAAATTACGAGTACCAACAAAAGTATTTCTAATTAAGGTTGCTGAAACTTTTAGCATTTTCTTTAGAAAAACCTGACTGAAAGCAAGTTTAATCATTTCTCTATAGGAATGAAAATTAATCCTAGCAAGCGAAGGCTCTCCTTGGCGTACCCTTGCAGACTGACAGACCTCTACAGAAGGTATATGATACAATAATAATAGGTTTTATTAAGATATTTTAGGTAACTGAATCATTTTTCATACTTATCTTTTGGACAGATTGTTCTTAACTTAGCTATTTGACACATACAACAAAGTTTTCCCTAGAAAAACTCTTTCAGCCGATTCTTCCTTTATATGAGCTAGAACGGAAAAGACACTTGTCATCGTGTTGATCAAATATTTATGTACTTTATAGGGCCGGAGATGCATGAAATATATCGGGACAAAGTTATAAGACTTCAAGGATATAGGAAAAACTTTCTATACGCTCAGGTCTTCAATCAGGCATCAAGCACTCTCTATAATTGTAGATCTGTTCCACATTGATTAACTGTCGTTAACTGATTTCTGTGCTTTGTTTTATGTGTTGCCTGTCAATCATGACTGTTCTTTCCATTGTAAACTGACCCCTGACAGCGTCTGAGCAAGTAATTGTTTCTTCGGCCATTTCGCAGGCAATTTCCGAGAATACATTTTACTTGAGCTCATCCTCAGGGCTGGCCAGCAATAGAATCCCTGGCAATTTATTACTTTAATTAAATTGTGGACGTTGAATTCGCGTTGCATTTTTCTTGTGATTTTTCTTTGCATTAAAATGAAAATGTTTATCCAGCAGGCACCGCCTGGCAAAACTTCTATGCTACTTTCTTTATGCTGCCTGCAGGTGGCAGGACGCAGGGCGCAGGGGCAGGACAAAACAATGCCTGTGGAATATTAAAACGAATGAGTTATGCAAGAGGCGAAGGTAAAGGTAAGGACAGAAGTAAACTTTAGCCAGCTGCTCCTCCTCCTGCTCCTGCCACGGTAACTCCTACTGTTACTGTTCGTGCCCCAATTCCTTGTAGACGTGGCCTTAGCCCATAAACTGTAAACTCAGTCGTGCATGCACCTAAACGACAGTCTTAAATAAATAAGCAGCCACAGGAGTCGCCGCCCTTAGCCTCCCTAAGCCGCACCAGAAGAAGACAGGCAAATGGCCAAGTTTTGATATGTGTTTTCAGTTGAGTTCAATTCTTACGAGGCAAGTCCTGCAAGTCCTACAAGACCTGGGCTGTAATTTCATGGTACTCGTAAGTGGCATGACCATTCCAATTAATAAATTTTTAACATTTTCGAACTGCATAGCGATGCATATGAAATACTCGAGCATTGGTCACGCCACGCTTTGAAAAATAATTAAAATTTTATTCAACTTTTAAGGAAAATTCAACTCATAACAAGGTTATTAAAATTCAGTTTTTCTGCTAGAGATGAGCGCGTGAGTTTTTTTCATTTAAGTCACGCACAAACATGATCTGCACGCACGAAATTTCAACTAAATTTTGAAATTGAAATAGGAAAAAAGGTTTTTTGCATTTTGTTTTTTTATATGCTAAATTTATCTATCTATTTGTATAAAAAAATCTATCAACCAATTGAACTTTTGCTTTCACAAGTCAAAACAAATAATTTCTGTTTAAATAAAAATGTATTTTAATTGGTATTAAAATATCTACGAAAAAACTCCATTCAGCGTTTGAGCATCATTAATCATAGAGTTTTTAAATATTTTACTTCTTAGTTTCTATTTCATGAAACGCAGACTCATAGCTACTTGTATTTTGGAGCATTTAAGTCACGCACGATGATATCACGGGGCCATCTCTAGTCTTCACAATCGATTTGGTAAATTGACTCACGCACTCTAAGCCACTTGATAAATGGTAGCACAACTGCAACAATGAGAATGCGTAGAGCCACAATAACAGAACAGCAAACTGCTGATTCGGCTACTATTGATTGCATTCCAGTGCGAAGGTCGAAAATGGCACGCACTGAGAGGCGTGAAAGGAAATGAGTCGACAAACATGGCAACCGTTCCCAGGGAACAGAACGGCCCATAAATTAAGTCGAAAATCGCGGTGGCTTGCTTCACCGGTTAAATGGTAATTCACCAAAATCCGGCAAGTTGATTCATAAATAAATGGCTGCCTGGCTTGGTTATTATTATTGGCAGGCAACGGCATCCAAAAATGATCAAATAATAAGCAAGCCCCTTAAGTGACAGCGTATTATGTGATGCATGAGGTGTTATAAGCCTTCAGGCTTCAAGGAAACACACAAAACACAACGGACAGATTTGAGACCCACACACCACCCACATTCCCGATGCTCCTAAGTGAATCTTAATGGCATAAAGTTTTCCTTTCTACTCATACATTCCTTGTGGTTCAGGATAATAGAGCAATGGACAGTCAAATAGCACTTGAGGGACCATGAATACTGTGAAGGTACTCGAATCTCAGTACAAAAGATATACCTTCTTATAATAAGTTCTGGGCAAATAATAAGTTAAAGTTAAGTTTAAGTTGAAGTGAATTTTTCAAGAGTCTCGTAGCTTTATATTAAACAAGTTTAAAGTGAAAATCATTATTATATAATACTTTTATTAATGCTTGTTTGGGTTGTCTCATATTTTATCTGTATAAATTTAATATCTTATGTATATTTTATCTTTATCTTCTAGTCAAGCAATCTCTCAAATATAGCAATCTTACTTAATTATTTTTTTTGCATTATTTCAAACTGTTAGCTTTTGAATAATACACTCATAAATCACTGTATAATTTCCCAGAGGTTGCAATTAAGTAGCTTATCATCCATGACAAATAAAAGCGAAAGCGAAAACGAAAGCACAGTGCGTGCCCCACACAGCAACGCGACAATTAATAGAATTTATGGCGAGTGATTTGTATAACTAGGCTCGCCTAATTGATCGGCATGGTTTGCTTAAATATACGACTAATGAACGCATGTAGATATAGCGTACATAGCGCCTAGCAAAATTCAAATGCGTTCAGAAATTACATAAACTTGGCCTGTTAATTGGTCAAAAGCAAGCGGCTCATAATAAGCCAGTTTTGCATAATTAAATTGAAATTTATTTGGTATTCGATACTTATTTGGTATACCAGTTCGTTATACTCTTGTAGAGGATATTATGACTTTATAACGAAATATGTAATGCATTACAATAAATATCTTCGACCCCCCAAAGAAGATATATATTATGGAGCAAGACGAAAAGGCGAGTCAATATAGTCTTGTCCTTCTATCCGTCTGTCTATCTGACCCTCTTTCCCTCAGTCCGTCTGTCTGTTTCGTCGCCTCTCAGTTCTTTAAAACAGATGTCATAATTGACGGATCGGAGCACTATATAATATAGAAAATTTGCTTGTATAGATAACTTAAAAACTTAGAAACCAAAATCATTTAGATCTTACTACTATATCATATAGCTGCCATAGGAACAATCGTTCGAATCAAATTGATTTAACAAGATTTTTTCAAATTATTATTATACCCTTTCCTTGTTATTTTCGAATTCGAATTAAAATTGCATGTTTGGGGAATATTTTCATGATAAAAGCAATAATTTTGTCAGGCTGCTGACAATGGAATTTTTCCTTTTAATTACTCTCACAGAGTTGAACAATTAATCTTTTTATTTTATGGCTGGATTCCCTGCTTTTTCATTTTATAAGCATTTATTTTTGCCATGCTCCTGCATAACGATAAAACATAATTGCATTTCCTATATGCAGACCGGAATACTCGTATGAACAAATAAAACTCAGTTATATGCACTCGTGCGTACACTCAGAAAAAATGCGGGCTTAAAGTGCACAATTGAATCCAAGCTGTTGAAAATAAATCATTTTACCGCTTGATTTTCGACTTTTCAATCAGGTCAAAAATAAAATATAACTCTTTCTTTTTTTTTAAATGTAAAGATTGACTTGTTTAAATCAAGTTCGTTTCAGACTTACTTCCATGACTTTTATATTTTAAAAACCATTACAATTCCTTTAATTAACTCCGTTTGTAGAGAGGATTTCCTGGTAGAGGAGATTCCTTTGTTGTTTCTCTGAGTGTACGTATAAAACATGCAAATTGTGCACACAATCAATTTCAATTAGACAGCAAGTTGAGCGCTTAATTCGACAGTCAACACTCGATCGATGTGCTGATTGACGGACTGTGTAAACTTTCGACAGCTGCTCGAAACTCGTTTGCCGTTGGCATTTAAATGCGCATACGCTTCGTATGCCACAGCCAGACAGCCAGATAGACAGTTGGCAGGACAACCAGTCAGCTACGCTGCTAGGCTGCAAGCCAGTTATATAGTCGTTCAGTTGGAATATAGGAATTTCGAGAGGCAAACAAAAGACAAACTATTTGATATGCAATGCGCAGTGCTTGGAAATTATGAAGCTGCCTCCGCAAGCCTAAAACAAAGCTGAGCCTTCAAGTGGCCCACTCTGAGCCTACTCAGTGTGGGCCAGGGTCACGTTGGTCACGTTCCAGGCAAAAGAAATCCATTTGTTGACAATTTGATTACGTGTTGTGCTGCTAAGCCATGAGAATTTGTTGGCAGATTGTGCCATTGTGATATGAAGAAATCTTCTTAGTTTTACTTTCCCCAATTTATTTTAGTTGTTGACAAAAATTTCAATTTCAAATTTTAATAATTATTTCGCAAGGTAGGCGGTCTTAAGACGAGATTGGTCGGTCTTAAAGTGCGAGCAATGAAATCTTGAATATTTTAAATCCGAGTCGGCATAATATTCTTAAGGAATCATTCAATATTGTTCTCGTATTAAGCTGAATACGGTCATAAAATAAGTATACAATTCTTAAATTAAGACTATCTCTAGCTTGAATGAAGCTTGATATACAAAAGATAGAATCAAATCGAGAGAATTGGCTCCAATCTCAATGCTCTGTATTAGTCTTCTGGCGTGTTGTGTAATTGATTAATAAAAAAACATATTTCGTTGAAAAATGCGAATGAGTTTTATTTCAAGCTAAAAAATATGTGATTTAATTAAGAATTTGTGCTTATATTTGTCAATGATTTTATTTTACTTGCTTGCTTACTTGCTTTACTTGATACTGAGTCACTCGATACAAAGTAATCAGATCTTGATTAAAGATTTTCATTTATTCTTGAAATGAAAAATTTTACATCATTTCATATTGATTTAAGACTAAAATTCTGGATTTTTCTCTCTGTGTGTAGAAGTTAAAGCCTCTTCTGCGAAAAGTACTTATAACTCATATATATTTATCTCATTAAAATGAACCTTTTACCCAACTTGAAGTACATTAGAATTTGCAGTGCTTTTGCCCACAAGCACAAATAACTTTTTCCACTTCCTTGACCGTCCATTACAGCATTTCCTGTCTATTTATAAAACCAAAAAACAAATGTTGCCCCGTTTGCAACTCACATACAACTAACATACGAGGATACATATTTATTATTAAAATGTTGCTCAAACCTCGCCCGGAAAAAGTTTCGAACCAAATTAAAACTGCCCACAAGCAATGGCAACGTACCAAAGCAGCACAAAAGTTGCCGAAAAATAATATTCCTAGAATTTGTTTTCGTTTTTCTTCTATTTTTTATGTTTTTTTTTTTATTTCAAAACTCGCGCACAAGCTAAACCAAACTATGTGGCTAAAAGAGCACTCTAGAGTTGTACGGGAAGAAAAATAAAACAAAACAGCCAGCAATGAAAAGAATAGAGAACACGACTTCATTATACTCTGTACTCAGCAGAGAATATAGCTGCTATAGGTCAAGTCCTTTTATCCTTAATACAGTAGAACATATACCCGTTGGCATACTGAAATAATGAAAATGAGAGAACACGACTTAAACATACTCTTTACACAGCAAAGGATTAAGATGAGCATAAAGCCTTTAATGTCTACACAAGGCTTAAGTTGAGCACACCCCTACGTCTGCTTTTAACACAGGGTATAAATAAAAAACGCAAAGGCAGAAACACTCTGTTGCTGGTTAATAGAGAATATACCCAAATGCAAAGGAGGAAAGTGGTTATGGCTATGATGGTAACCATTGCAGGACCAAGTGCCATTTGTTACCAGCTCTCTTTTTGTAATTTTTTCACCATTGTCCTTTTGTTGCCTGGCGCGTTAAGGACAATTGAAATTGAAACTTATTACGCCGATGACGCCAGAAATGACTCATAAAAACAAACTGCAGCGGGCCTGCAGTCGCATCTGTAGTAGAGTGAGACAGCCAAAGGACAAAGTTGGAGAGCTCCGAAGGAGCAAGGTAACTGCACAGCAGGCATGATGGCCAAAATGCAATTTGCTGGCCAGGAATCATATTTCGTAATGTTTATGAAATTGCGCGAGAAAATTGCAATTGAAGCCTTCGGGCGGCATATTAACTATAGACAATGTGTTCAGGAAATCGCCCTCTGCGCCATTTCGCCATTTCGCAAATTGCACATTTTGCATTTTGCTCTTTAATAATTGAAAAACATTTTCCAAATATTTACTGAATTATATTGTTGGCTTAAAGAATATTAAACGCAGAGCACCTGTTGAAGCTCGCTTCCCTCTCGTCTCTGTTTCTCAGGGATTTTCATTATATTCTACATGCGGACATATAATGAGGGGTGTCAGTAAAAAAAAATAAAATTAATTCCGCGCTGACATGCGAAAATTTAATTTTCACATCGTATAAAACTTACGAACGTCACGCTTACGTGGAAAATCTTCTTCTTGTTACTTTTTGCTGTTTCGCTGTTTTTTTTCTCTTTTTTTTTTTTTCTTTTCATTTTCATTGCTTTGCTGTACAGCAGTTTCCGTTGCCTTTTTGTTTTGAGGCCATTATACGAAAGGCGTCTGTGCGTAAGCACATTGTTTCTATACTCTGCATCCATGCACAGTGGGTGAGAAGAGTATACGAACTTTGTGCCACATGTACGCTGCACGGAAAGGCGGCATCACCGACTCTATAAGGCAGCCGGTTGGTCCCAGTCCATATGAGCTGGAGACCCCAACTTCATACGGTATATTACTGTAATATATATATATTTTCATTTCCGCTTTCCTCAAATCGATAATAATTCTAATTGCAGGCACCATTGAAGAACTAAAAGTTGATAGGAGGTTTTAAGAAAATATATATAATAAAACCGGTCTAATTTTCTCAAAATTTAAATAGTATTGATATCGATTTGAAAGCTTTATATAATTAACATATATCAATAATTTTTGGAAATAAAATGATAATTTATGCTCACTCCATCAGACCTACGTGCCCTTGAAAATTGTAGTTGAACTTATTTATTTTGACCCATTTTTCGTATGGCTGCTAAATGATATAGTAGTCCAATCTGATAGAAAACACACTTTCAAGGTTCACCAAGATATCTTGAGAAACCGAAAAGTTTTCTACAAAACAACAAAAAGGTTCGATTCGTGGCCAGTAGACAGACAGCAAGTGCTATATCAATTAAATTTTTTAAATTTCATTAAAAAACCCTTTTCTTATTGGTTTATGCCAGAACGAGGTACAGAGTATCCCTTAGTCAGGATATGTGTCTTGACTGGCGCACTCTTACTCGCTTTATAATAGTTGTTGTTATTTTATTGTTGCTTTTGTCGGTGGCATTATTGTTGCCCGATGGCTGAGCTTATATTTATTGTGGTAATTTATACTTAAACTTACGCCACGTGCACAGGTTTCCATTATATTGTTTTATGCCGTCATTTTGTATGTGGCTGTCAGTTTTATTTGTGGCATGCCCCTCTCCCTCTCCCTCTCACTCTATCTGTGTATGCGTGTGTCTTTGTAAATAAATGGTGTGCCAGCCCTTTGTTTAATTTTATATTTCTATATATATCAGAATATATACACTCTTTTTTATTCAAATTTCAGTCTACATTAAGAGAAGTGACAAGTTTTAAATGGGTTAAAGGACGTCGCGTCTTGGCGGTTTAAATGCGGTCATTAAATCAAAGTTGTGGCTCAAAAGGAGCTGAGAGAGAGAGTAATGAAGTGTAATTAGCTGTAAATTAACTGAGATGATGGAAATTAGAGGAAAATGTGCAAGGGAAACCAACGGGAAAGTAACGAGAATCAAGCAAAAATTTAAAATTTAAGTTTAAAGCGTTCGCTTAATTAATAATTAAATTTGTAATGAAGCTTTATATATTTTTGTTCTCTGTTAAGTAAATACTTAAATTTACGAATTCATATATTAAGTACTTATTAACTTATTGAAAGTGAGTGAAAAGAATTTTGGAGCTGGAGAAGCATTACTTATTAATCAATAGCCGAGTGGGCTTACAGCCCATATGCTTTCACTTTCAAGGCAGTTTTAACTAAGTTCTTTTTATATCAAATTTCCTTCTACCAGCTGAAAATCTGAGAGACCAGCAGATAGACGGACTGTCAGATAGAACGACGGACGGCATTGCCTCGACAAATTGTGCATTCTTCAATGCATGAAACATTTCGCGAAGCAAAAGGAAATCTAGCTTGAAAGATTTATTGAAGTAGAAGAAAGCTAAATTTAATTTAATTTGAAAAGAAATGTTCAATAATTTTAAATTAGATCCGGATTAGTTTGAATTTTCCATTATTCATGCCAACTGAAAGCATCTCTATGCAAGATTATCCACATCAGTTTAGCTGAAAGTCAAACAGCCAACAAGAAGCCTGATTAGAATTAGCATTCCCAGCACTAAGTGGACCATGAACCATGTTCGCCTGCTCTTTAGTTGACCCAATTCCCGACGCAATACTTACATTTCTGCTACATTTCATTTCCATTAGCTCTTATGCAACTGAGGTTTGACCGGCCACTCAATTAAGCAAGAACACAGAATTAAATTAACTCGACGCTGTTATGCCCAAAAGAGTCATAACAAAGTGCTCTACTACATCTTTGCTGCCCTCAACGGGATGAGGAGGGTGCTGGGGGCTGGGGGCAAGTAAACAGTCAAATGTAAACAAACATGAGGCATGCAAAAAATAGAAAGAGAAACCCAACTGCTCTCAAGTGTCGTTTTGCGGCGCTTGCAGCAACAATGGAAATGAAAGAACAACAGCTCATCAATAGCCCAAGACAACTAGCGCAACGAAAACAAAGGGAAACAAGTTATAGGGCTTTAGTCGAGAGTGCTCAAGAGAGGGATACCCATTCCAAGTGCCAACAAAGAGAAAATATTAAGAATTTCGGGTACCACTCACCAACAAAGTAGGGGAATGAATGGTTCTTCTTACCTAACCAAAATGATTGATTCAAGTATGGACTTTCCACTATCGAAAATTTGTTTTTAATTTCAGTTTTGGGATTGGTCAACTGCAACATAGTTTCATTTGTTAAAAGAAACGTTTTAATGAAGGTTATAAGAAATTTTTGTAAATAATTTTAGTTAATTCCATTTCAGAATCAAACGTACAAATTACATTCATTTTTTATTGAAAAGATTGATTAATTTATGATTGATTTTATTACTTTGCGTTCTGCGACACAGAGAATCGTTTGTGCAGACTGTAATTATATCAAGTCAACTACAGAGCTCGTCGCAGATACCTTTCTCCGGAAGCTCTAAAATATAGGGTATATCCAGCGCAGGATAAGCGAGTCACTAGCCACGCATAAAGCGACTCAGCATCATCATCGGCAAGCGAGTAGTTGGGGTTTGGAGCGGTTCTATGGCCGGAGCATTCATTCCGTTTTGATGACTTTAAAATGCGCAAAGCGGGAAAAGCGAGTAGAGCTTTACGACACCGCTAACTAATTTCCGCGCCGACGCCACAAAACTGGCAGGCACTAAAATTTCCAGCTGCCTGATTACAAACTCTACAGAGTGAAAGCTAATCTCACTTGAATTTGTATTTGTATTTGTATTTGTATTTGTCTTTATAAGTGTGTAAGTGTGTGCGTTGAGTGCTGGTGAGCAAAAAGCGGCTAACAAATTTGTGTGTCACTCAAAATGTTTGCCAACTGTTTGCCACTCTTCACAGCAACATTTTGCGCAAATATTTGAAAAGCAGAAATAAAAATTAGGAATTCAATTTGCAACTTTATTTTATCTCAAACTTTTTAGTAACTTTTCTCTAAACATTTTTATATAATTCTTTGTCTTGACGGACTGACTGGTGAATCAGTCATTGGGCAGCTTCATATTATGAGATGAAATTTGGACACTAAATTTATATTTTCGATGAGACACGAGTTTGGGGTTCTCAGTCCTCAAGGGGGCAGAAGTCGCCTTACTTCAAATTTAGCTTTGAAAATATTCGAGTGTCACATTGTTTGTAAGACTAGAAAATGTTGGGTCGGAAAATGGGCTGTCTAAAGTTTCATGGGGGAAAAGTCAAATTCTTTCCCGATGAGCTTCAAATTAAATTTCAAATCTTAACATTGAAATTTAGAAAAAAGAATTGAACATTTTTTGAAATATTTGCCATAACGTTGGGGTGTTAATAGTTAAAGGCGAGTAGGTATATAAAAATCTTAATTTATTCAAGATTTAAAAAAATGAATTTTAAAATAACTTTAACTTCGTCACTTTCCCCCGGCGAAGTCCAATCTAATCAAATAGGCAATTGCAAAAAAAATTTTGATTATTGAAGAGCTCTCTGACTTGGTGTCCAGTGGCTCTTGAGCTTTGGACAAGCTGCCAAATTGATTTCGTGTACAGATTTTAGTCTTCATTTTATTTGCATTTCATGTTTGCTAAATTAAATATTAAAATCAATTAAAGCCCTTGAGCTACTCAACGTTTCTGCCGCTTCACTTGCATTTGTTGACGCTGTTCGATCTGAAATATTTTTGAGGCATGCCCCGTGGTCAATTTGCATACAGGTTTGTTTGCTACATAATGAGAAATTGTAGCTTGCAGCTATGATTAAATTTTAAAATCAAAAACAATCAACAAATATGTTTATACACAGAGAGAAAACAGTGTCAAAAGTGCGGTATTATGGCTAGAATCACTTCGAAAATTCTTATTTCAAGAATGGTATTTTAGGAAATCATAAAACAAGATTTGATTGATAAGTTGATTAAGTCGAAACAAGCTTGATTTGAGAAGGAAATATCATCGAATTAGGCATAAAATAAAATGAGAAAACTAAGTACACAAAATCTTGATTCAGTATTATTTTCACATTGTAATAAGACTCATTTTTAATCTCCAACCTAAGTGCAACAATTAAACTAATTATAAAATAAAGAAAGTCGTTTATACTAATTATTTTCAATACAAATACTGAAATTCGCCCTTCCCAATCGGTCGCTCAGTGGCCTAACGAAAGAATTGAGGCTCTAAGAATTTATTTAAAAAGATTAGGTGAGATTAAGATTATTTAGCTCTCGATTTAAGACTGATTTAGGCTTGGAGTTAGACCATTCTTTTTCGCTCAGTGTACGTAAACACAAGTAAGTTTCGAGCTTCGAACATTTTCGGGTGTTGAGAGCCTTTAAGTTAATGAACGAAGGGTCTGAGCAAGTAATCAGAGGATAAGGCAAACAGGAAATGGAAATTTTAGTAATTAAAATTGGATAAATCAATTTGAGCTGCCAATAAGCAAAGAGATGATCTGGCTCTATTGATTTTGACATATTGTCAATAATTAATAAAGCTTAAATGCCTTCAGTAACTCTGATAAATTGTTAGCACTAAAAGTAAAATAGCAAATTTTAAAAAAATAAATATTAGGAATTGCAAATCGATTTTATTAAATTATTTATCCTTGTGCTTTCTAGCAAATAATTTTAATAATCATGCTTTGTGACATACACAGAATTCCTCTCATATTTTAACAGCCACTTCACAACAAATTCCGCAAATTCCTTCCAATTAAAGCAGCATCCAAACAGCCTCATATCCATTCATAAAATTCGCCTAGTCTCCTGCCAGCTCGACGCCATAAATCAGTGTCTAAGAGCCCCCATAACCATAACTATGCTGGGATGTATCTAGCCTTTATGTGTATTCTTCAACCCCCCTTTCATTCCCCACTTATGCAATCAGATCCTCGAGTTGTCGTGGCTCATAGTTTCCGTTTGTATTTGCCGTTTGCCGTTTGTCGTTTGCTCTTTGCTGTTTACTGTTTGTAGCCATAATAATTTTTAGTTGCAAAAGTCAAACTAGCACTAAAAATAATAAACAAAATGGCTTGGAATGGTGCCGAGTTTCCTGGTTCAGGGTTCAAGTTTATGGACAGCAGCATGCGATGAATGAGAACGAAATGATTGAGAAATTTGTAGTCTCAGCTTCGAGAGTGGGCACAAAATAAACAAAAATATCAATTGAAATGTTCTGATTGAAAAAGTCTGCTGGACTATCAATTATAACGATGATTACACTATGAACAAATATTCTCTGCTTCTTTCTCCCTTCCTGCCTATAAGAAAGTCTTTTTCTCAGACACTTGTAACCTTTTGAAACCTAGAGAAAAATATTTACAACCTCAATTCAACGAATACTGATTTTAGATTAAGTATACGCCTTCTACGCCTACCAGAATGTCTACCTTATTGTATACGGAAAATAGTTTTATATTCAGTAAGCAACTTGGGGTACATTAAAATATGTAGACAGTTATATATAGTTATATTCCAAGGTATAGAGTATCACTTAGTCGTGATCTTTTAGTTAATTTTATACTCTTTTGTAATATATTACTGATCAAGACAATGAGATACAGATATTTCGGATTGCCAAGCTGTTTATCTGCCTGTCTGTGCTACTATCTAGTCGCTCTATAGGAATAACCAGTCCAGAAATAAGGGTAAGCTGTCTTCGGCGCTCCTTTCTTTACTAGTTTTATGTATATTTAGCAACAATATTTTTAGGGACAATTCTAAAAAAAATAAAATTTTTTGTTCATATTTATTAACTATTTAGAATTCCCATCACAAGAGTTTTTTATATTATTTTATGTAGGATACTGGTACAGTAGAGCCACAAAGCTTACATACACAAGTAAAAATTCGTACATATTTTCACATTTTTTTTTTGCAAAGGCAAAGAGACTACAAACACACAAAATATGTGCGAAGTATTTACTTTGAGTTTTCTGCTTGCCCCTGGGGAGGAGGGGTGTGTGCTCATTTAAAAAGCGGATAATAAAAACGGATTTACAGTTATGGACGCAAACATTCCGTAAAGCAAATAAATGAGAAAGAAAAATCAAGAAAATACGCCAAGGGCGCAGGCACAGACCTGGAAAATAGATGGCGCGAATTTCATGCACTTTTCCTTTAAGGGAGGGAAGGAAAGGGAAGGGAAGTGAAGGAAAGGGAGAAAACCAGGCAGAAAACCAGTAACCTCTCTGGCAGGGAGTAGGTGCGTGACCCTGGCAAACACCGACGACAATTCAAATCCAATTAAAGTAAAAGCAATTTGCCAGCCACATGAAAATTGCAGACAGAAGATTTAGTTTTTCTGGGGCGATACTGAAAATTAGAACGCTTTAAAAGCTCTATTTAATTAGACACTTAAGGTCTAACAGGACAACAGGAAAAGTTGTTGAGGGCGCAGTTAACAAAGGGGCCAAAAGAAAAACCATTGTGGCATTGTCAACATGAAGAGGCCGTGGCCAGCAGTTGCATTGTCAGGACATGCAACAAAGGCTGCATTGACAGATAGGAATGCGGATACGGTGGATAGATAGGGTGAGAAAATGACACAGTTTATGCCCTTCCCAACTGAAGAAATGCAATACATCAATGTCATCGGGTTTGTTATACAGTAGAATGGGTCCTTGAAGGAAAGCTTTGTTGATTTAAAAAAAGGATCATGCACATTTCTTTTTACACTTTGAAACTTAGCTCCCCATTGAAGTAGCTCAATTACCCGCTTGCCCTTTCTTCTTTTTCTCACTGAAACAGTATTCAATATTCGGTGTGTCGCCTTACTGGTCGCTTATTGGGTTTATTTGAATGGGCGCCTTATCGAAATGGGGCCGAACGGCATTATCAGCGCTTGCATCTACGTCACTGCACATTAAAATTGCAAAGGACGTGCATCAGAGGGAGGCGTTAGGAGTGAGGGTTTGAGGTCCTTCAGTGTGACACACGCCGACAAGGGCCACATAAGTACGTAAGACTTTCAATCAGAGTGCATTGAAACGGAAATTCTGCGCTGCAGCGCAGAAAGGAAGGAAATACATGCTCGACTGACTGACTGAATGAATGACTGAGTGACTGACTTACTGACAGCTTGCTTGATGGACGAACTGATGGTCTGGAGGGCAAGACTAAGAGTCGCCTTGCAAGTAAACTAGCTGTATCAAATAACATTCAATGCAACGCCTTGGGAGCTGTTTAAAGCCAGTTTATAGTATGAACCAACTTCCCACGCCTTTGCCTATACCCTATACTTCTGTGCTTAAAAATGAACAGAGAGAAAGGCATTTTGTTGGGAAACAGTAAAGTTCCAGCTGATTACGGTTACTTTAGCTATAAAAGTAGTTTAATTAAGTTTGTAAAGAAATATTTTCTTCAAATATTCAATAATTTGGGGTATTCTTAACAAACTTTTCAACTAAAAACCGGTGTTTTTCGTGAAAACTTTTTTAGGTGGCATTTCCTTAAAATTTTCAAAGGAAAACTTGAGTATATTTTTTGATTTACATGCTATAAACTCTATTTATACAAAATACAAATATTTTAATTAAAATATTAATTATATTTTAGTTATTAAGTTGAGAAGAAAATTGTATAATCTTGTTCTGTAATTTAATCTTCACACTTTAATAAATATTCCTCATTCTTCACACCCTCAGGTACAGCTACGGAGTATCTTTTAGTCGACGACTTCCGACACGTTAGTGTGTCTTAGCTGGTGCTGTATCTTGGCTGAAAGAACATTTGATGCGGCTTCCAGAACAAGGTTGCTGCTGTCAGTTGGTGCTGGCATGAGGCTTGCTTCCGACTTTGCATACTTTGAACTTTGCCAATACTCGTATATTTTATTAAAGTTGCCTGTTGTGTGTTGTGTGTTTCAGTGTTGTCGGCTTTGTTATTGTTGTTCTCTGCTGATGCTCTGCTTGCAGCAGTTCATTTTCATTTTCCAAGAAAAAAGAGCCAGAGTAATATCTTTTGAGAAATATATTCTTACATTATTGTGAAGTATCAAACTGCCAACAGCAGAATCGCCCATGCCAGGCTAAGGCTAAGCTGATTGGGACGAAAGTAGTATTCAAATATGGTTGTGATAAGATTCGATGAAGTTTGCGAAACTCAAAAGAGAAGGAGTAGAAAGATAAACAAGTTGTTAAGCCTGGCTAAAAGGAATAGTGCCTTGCAAGAGAACACTTGTACATAAGCAGTAATAAGCAGACTCACAATATTAAATTTCCTGAATTCTTTTGCAGCTCTTACAGCTGAGTGCCTGGCGAAATCATTAAGATACGGAATTCCGAATCAAAACAAATCCCACAACCATAAGCAAATAATTTACGCGCTGATAAATTTGAAAATTCGGTTTCAATTTCCTGGCTGAGTGAATAAAAGCCGTGCAGGGCCGTCCTCTCTTCCTGCCGTTGCGGCTGAATATCAAAACTCACGGCTCGCCGAGTCAGAGCCATTTCCCCGCCTGTCTAATATGGAATCCATTTAAGCGGCCAAGTAATGACCGAAAATCCGTAACTGAAATAAATTTGATTTTATTGACAGTGAATCAGCGGCTACGCATTCATTCACAATGCCAGACAATGGCCAAGGCAAGGAAATTACATTTAGGCCTCCATTGTTGTTTATCAAAGCGTAGTACTGAGTACGGCAGCAAATGAGTTATGATGTGCCCCCAAAAAGGGGTTCATTCCCCCCTTCCCAGTTGGAGAACCTGGCTGCCTGCCAGAGCACCTGCGTCATATACTCGCATTTGGCCAGCTTGTCAACGTGGGGCGTATATAAATCTTGGGCCTCCGATTACGGCTCGTTAAAAGTTTTCGTGTTTTGTATTCGTTTCTGTGGCCCAGTCCATTGTTATTAAATATTAAGGTAATTTGTAGATTTACACGATTTCCGCCCCAAAGTGGGTCATATTTATGAGTATGGGCCGGGGCCGACCAGGCTTTGTGTATGCGTGTTCTCGAGCATTTCTGTAATTTATTAGCCCCGTGTTTCAATATTTAATTGAATCCGCTGTCGCAGCATAGATAAATGACCGCCGTCTCCTCATACCGGACGCTGTCCAGCGTCAAAAGTGTGGCATTAAATTGCTGGGCACTTAGAGGCTAACAGCCTACAGCCTACAGCCAGTGGCCAACACAGATGGCCGGACAGTCGCCCCATGACATTTGTTATTTTATTAATAGCCAGATACAGTTTGGTAAATAAACAGATTGGCATCTGGAAATAACATAAATATAAAATGCTAAAACAATGCCTAATTCAGCTGAGTCCCTCTTTGGCATGGGTTTCGCTTAGTTTAAGCCTATGGAAATGTGTTCTCTTTTATGCCCAACTAAAAGTTATCGCATTATTCTATTTATTTAGTTTTGCGATATCTAATGATATTTTTCCGTAAATTATTCAAAGTCCAAAAACATAAATCATTGAAATACAATTGAAAACTTCAGTCTAAAATTTTGGTTTATAGGTGACAATAGCATTTTCTTAGCCAAATTGAACTTTACCTTTTCACGTAGGCTTTGGAAAGAAGAATATGAATCTAGTGTTCAACTTTTAAGTTACTTAACTGCAATGACCTTCAATTCATGCTATTATGACCTGACTTTAAGAGACTATAATGCACACCACACTTTGCTAGCCTTTCAAAAAGTTAGCTTGGCTCTCGCCCCAGCAAGCAGGCAACTTACTTAGGCACTTTGAAGTAAACCGCGAGAAATGACAAGGCCAAGAGCGAGCGAGCAGGGGAACGAGGAATGACACTCAAAAGCAGTGGCTATGCACTTTCAAATATATATACATACTTACATGTATATATATATATATGGGTTGGGTTGGGTTGGTAAGTGGCGTAGACTGGCAGCTAACCGTTAGATATGCAAAGTCAAACACACCTGTGCAAACAGCCAGAAGCGCTTTTTGCTCAACGCGCAACTCTGGCGATAGCCTCAACTTGTTGGCATACACGACGTATGCGCAATGTATGCATTGCTGTACAACAAGACGGCCGAGGAGGGAGTTTCAGCTACACAAAAAAAAAACTACTAGAAATTTAAATCTGAATTAATCCCGATAATTCTATTGAAATTTCAAGTACGATTTTCAGTTGGATTCTAACATAATTCAAAGAAATGAGAGATCTGTTTTGGCTTTTACTTTAAAATTAAGTTCAATGAAAATCGTAATGCCAACTTTTATAAACGCCTACAAATTAAGCTACGGAGCAAATGTTTTTAATTAAATTATGTTTCCAAAAGCAACTGGAAACTGGTATTTTTCGTATTATCGAAAATGCAGTAGAAAGTCTTAGTTTTTTTTTTGCTGTGTAGGGTTAGGGCATGTCCTGGGCGCACCATTGGACCCTAACTATGGCAATTTTGTGCTCTGATTGACTTAATGAACGGACAGCGGGTCGGAATGAGGGCAACTGTTTACTCTAGCATTAATTATGACTCGATGTGAGTGTGTATATGTGTGTAGATGTGCGTAAAAAATGGCCAACTGGAAGATACGTTATGGCAACATCTGTCAGGCATTACAGATTGACAATTTGTAACATGATTTGACAGGCTTGTTTGGCTCTTTGTTTCGCTTTTGTCCGTATTTGTATGCATGAAATACATATAAGTATGCTATAAGGATATATACAAATTATATATATATATATATATATATCAATATATATTTTGCTGTGATCTAATGTGTGCTATGCATTTTGCTGGCATTGTATATTTGAAATTGAATTATATCAAACTGAATACGCAGCAAAAGTCACAGCCAGAGTCAGAGTCCTACTCAGAATTGGTATCTGAGTCTGGGCTTTACTCGGAATCATTGAACAGACACGTAGCCAATTTGATGTCTGTCCTTGGCCAATCTAAAGGCTTCTCTGCTTGACATTTGTATAAACAGAGAAAAAGCTATACACACATATACACAGACAATATGAAATACAGTCAGCACAGTAGCAGGACAATGATGCTTTTTTGTGCCTGAATGATTTCTTTTGTGGAATTGATAACTCCATGTGTAGCCCTGCATGTACGCATATATTTGTATATATGTATATATATATATATACATATCCACATATTTGATATGTTTAAAATGCCTTTGCTTTGAGCCTGGCTTTGACTTTTCCAGCATTGTGGCCCCCCAAGCATTGGGGATTATAACAAATTAAAGTCGTGTACAGCTGCAGGGCTAACAGAACTTTGACAAGAGCTTTTTTGCAAGTATCATCGACGAATATATTAATATTTATATATATGCGTATATATATATTTATATTTATACATATATATATAAATATATATATTTATATGAACCAGTAATGTGGCAAGATAAGGCAAAGACACTTAAAAACTGTTTGAAGGGCGCTCCAGTTGCTTATGTAAACATATGTGTTTCCTTTGCCATTTGACAATAAAACAAGTCAAGTTGACAGCACTCGACTAACAGATAATAAAGTCTATTAAATAAATATAAAAATATATTTTTAACAATCCTAATCTGTGTAAGATTTATAGGCTCTGATAATGACGCATTTTTGAGAATGATACAAATATGTGTCTTTCTTTGTTATAGAAGAGTAGGACACCAATAGTTTAATAGTTTATTTATGCATGAAAATTGTATAGTAAGGTTGTTAGGGTTTGTTAGCGCTAAATAAAGAGTATTCTCTAGTTAAGCATTAGTCCATCATTCTTAGTTATTTATTCATAGTAATCCAATCAGTCAAATTAATTTGAGCATAAAACTTCATTCAGTTGCCATCAATTTTTAATAGTCTATAAGGCACTTAACAGAATGAAGGACTTTATAATTTTTGAATGTTGAATTCTACTTTCACATCAAAATAAATTCAAAGTCAGTTTCAGGAGAAAGTGATAATGCATTTTTATCTTACGAGTTTCATATGAGAATCGGGCAGAGAGAGAGAGAGAAAGAGAGAGAGGAAGTCTCTCGTCTCTATCTCTCTTTCTCTAACCAATTTCTGTGGCTGACATGAGTATATTAGCACATACCTAAGAAGACGCTTAACGGCCTTTTAAGTACTCACTTAGCTGGCAGCACATTAAGAACTAAAAGTTGCAGCAGCAGCAATACCAACGCCTCCAGGAAGCAGCCAACTTACGCAATAACAATGGCAATTTCGAGCGGGAGCGAGAGCGAAGACTATAAACAATTTTGGGAAGACTGCAAATGCAACGCCCCCCTCAAGGAACACGTGGCCACGTTCTGAACATAAAAATGAATTTTGTGAGAGGGGCGGGCTGTCCCTGTCCCTGTTCCACACCCTGTCCCTGTGGCTGTCCAGGATAAGCCAAACATTTGCGGTTTCCGCTAAAAGTTGGCGTTTTTTTCGCGTATTCGATTGGCATCTGTCATAAATTCCAGTTCCTGGGGACTGAACGAGTATATTCCTTTCGAATAGCTAAATATTTATATGTGCGTTGCCATCACATCCATCACTTTCATTTATTTATTTAATTTTTAAATATGATTTACATTTTGTACATAAATCATGAAAGTTTCTCTTATTGCTTATTTTATTTTTTTTTGCAAATTATGCGCTAAAATGTAGTTGGCAATGATTGATTGGCAACGCAAAGGCAATGGCAAAATTGTTGTTTCTTTTCGCTGCCCCCTGCGGCCCCCTCCTGCCCCTGCTACCCCCTGGTCCTGCTGCACCCTCTTTGTTGGCATATTTGCTTTGAGCCGCGCTCACGTAAAGCAAGTCATAAAAATATTTCAGCGAAGGAATAAAAAAGCGGGCGGAAAAATATAACAAAAATATAACAAAAATAACAAAACGTTGTAGGTCATGTGTCATTTTCAGAGTTCTCAGTTCCGTTCGGTTCGGTTCGGTTCGGTTCGGCTCAGTGCGGTGCGGTGCGGTTCGGTTCTGTTCCATCTAACGTCCGTTGCATGTCGCTTATTTGTTTGCACTTTGTGGGGAGGTCCCGAAAACTTTAACATTTTGTAACAGAAATTGTTGGTGTCGTGGCAGCCAGAGGCTGAAATTGAATATTTAATTTTTGCTTTGTCTCTTTTTGGCATTTTTCCTATATACAGGGTATAGGGGATATAGAGGGCACAGGGGGTGGTGAGGTGCATATTTTAGCGAAGCGTTGAAAATTGTTGATGACTTTTGGCAGTTGGGGGAAGAGGTAGATGGAAAATATTTGAGCCATCTTAAACGTAACTCAAGCAGATAACTTTTGAAACAAAGTATGCAAATGTTATCAGACATATTTCAAGCGATCTAAACTTGGAAAAGAATGTAACAATTCAGCGGGGCTAAGATACTCGTATAAGCCATTAATTTGAATTAACAGATAAAAGTTACTCCCTAAACGTGTACGAAAATATATATAGCTCGCAATAAGCTTTTACGCTATAACCTTTTCCAGGTTTTAAGTAATTAATTTTAATTTTCTATAAATTTGTAAAAAGCATTGAAAACTTGATGAATTTGAAAATACAGCTAGAAACTTCAATGAAAAAGTTATAAAACAAAGTTTACGGGCTCAGCTGAAAGTTGAATGATTTCTATTGATAAAATAGTAAGAGTAAGCAAGCTAAGCAAGCTCGACTGAGATATACCCTGTACCCGGGTCAAATGCCCTTTGTTGTAAGGAAAATTAACGTGTTTATTATATAATCCTTTGAAAATGAACATCAAAATGGCTGTGAAGTTTTAGATCCATTTAGTTTTTATCGATTTTCTGCTCATAATTTCCAAGAAACTACCTTTGTAATTTGTCTTTCCTATTCTTTGAAGTCTGTAAGATGACAATATTTTTATAGACGGGCAGAAAGGTGGCCAGAAGGACATAACCAGATCATCTCAGCTGGTGAGCCTGACTATATGGGTTCGAAAATACTTACTTCTGACTATTATAAGCAACTTAGAATACTCATTTTATCCATTTAATGCGTTCAAATTATAATAAAGTCATATTAATATGTTAATATTAATTTTAAGTATACATTTTTTCTTATTTACATAATTTAGTTTAAGCTCAATTATGCTTATATAAAATGAAGCATAAAATAAATAGGTTGCTCACAGGTTTTCTTTGTATTCAATTTTTAGTAACTTTGGAGAGTAAATTTTAAAGTTCTCCAGCGAATAATTTTATTTTTGAGGACTTCCAAATCAGAGTTAAAGGTCTAAAATTTAGTTTCAATTAAGGTTATTAGTAAGGGCAGAGCAAAACAAACAAAATTCTTCATAATTATTACTGGACTCACATTGAAAGGATTATTTTTATAACCTTACACAGGTTATTATTATACCTTTGCTTTTTATTGTATAGCTTAGAGATAGAGAATTTAACAAGCCAACATAATTTATATGTAACCTTTTCTCTTTACAATTTATATTTAGAATAAGTTGGGCTTATTTTGATATATGAATCTAATGCAGTATGCATTTGCAAAAGGTTGGGAAGAGCCTCAGTTTATTTTAAATACAGATTAAATCAACCTTCTTTACTCAGAATTTCTTCAACACTTCCGACCTTTTTAGCTAAAAAAAGCAGAAGAATCCTTTTTTGTTTACACAGCCCATTCTGCCAAATTTGGCAAAACCTAGGGCCAACAGCCCGCCGTCCATTTTAATGCCACTTAATTAAACTACGCGCTTCGGCATTCGCCAGGAAAGGGTCGACAAGGCCATAGCCGGAGCCATAGCCATAGCCATAGCCAAATTAAAACATGAAATCGCTTGAAAAAATCCATAATAAAATGTCAACACTCAATCATTAAGAGGCCCACATAAAAATTGACTGCCACAAAAAGCGCTTCACAGAAAGAGAAATGGGGTCAACCAATGTGGGCAGAGGGCATAACAGAGCAGATAAATGTCTCCGGACGGAGTACCGGGAAGTGGAACCTATAATTGCCTCAGTATATCGATATTCGATATTCGAAGGGAAATAAAAATAAAATCAAATATGCGAGTCTGTTATGGCATAAACAACGCTATTTTTAAGGCTGATAAGATGCAAATGGCGGTGATAAGGAGTGAAGCGGAAACCAAACTAAAGCCGTAGCCTTAACAAACTACGAATATACACAGAGTATCAATTGTAAAGCAGGAAGAAATATTACAGGACCCCAGCCAGATTTTATGTTATTTTTATGTAAAAAGTAAGGACTAAAAGGAAATATAAGTGTAGATAGTCCGCGGCACACACAGAGTTTTTATTTATTCATGGGCCTGCTGACTTGTGCGTCAGAGCTAACCAGGATACAGCTAGAAAGCTTCAACTGGGCCCACAATTTCATAAAAAATGCGAGTATCTATCAGAATGTTGTCAGATTTTAATGGAATTATGTATTTTTATGTTCTGGCGACATACCTGAGGCTCGTCAATTTTTAAGCTAACGGAATTGAACTATAAAACTCTGCCTTAAATTAAGTTAAAAAGATACTAAAATTTATGAAAATATCGTACCTTGTTTGAGTGGCCGCAGTTGTTGAATTTATTTCAGCACAAATGTATGCTACACTTTTTGAATTTCAAAATATACTGAAGTCGCGCGCACTTTCGCTTTTAAGCTGAACTGAACCTATCGAACCGAACACCTCGCTTGATTTGTGAAACTGGCCTCGTTTGTTTCATGGGTTTGGTTAAAACCCGTATCAGTCCGCTCTGCTCAACTCTGCTCGTGTGCCCGAGTGTTGGTTAGACGAGCGATGTTTTGGCCACTGTTAACTCGCGTCGACTTGGAACACAGTGGAATCGGAACGTGGGCCACTTTGAAAGTAGGTCTAACTCGGCAGGCAAAATGAGTAAGAACTCAAATGTGGAATCGAGTGGAATCTCTCACCTTGGAGCAGTTCCTAACCCTCCGCATTGTGGGCCTAGTTGTGCAATATATACTCAAACAATGCGAAAGCTTTATTCAAAGCTTTTTCATTACGGGAAATGTTTCATTGCCAGCTATTCCCAGTATTTTAAACACGACTATGTGAAGGATAAATAAAGGTACATTTAAAAGCTTTAAATACCTGGTATTTTAAATAAGCACAAATCTATAATTTTTAAAAACAGTTCATTGCCAATATTTACCTGCAAATAAATAAATAAAATATAAATGAGTTTTCAAGTGAATAACATTTGGAAATGTTAACTTTTTCTGAACTAAAACACACATTTAACACATAAACGAGAACTCTTTTAATATTAAATAGAAACACATATATAATTGTGAAAGGAAATTTGAGGAAGCATACATCCATAGAGAGAGCGAGAAAGAGAGTGAGAGCTTCAGAGCGAAAAAGCTTTTTAGAGCTTTTTAAAAGAGTTGCCAGCTGTAAATTGGCTTTAGATGTTAGTAACAGATTGTTTTTAGGTTAAGTTTGGGATAGTTTTTAAGAAAAACATGCCAATTACATACTTAAAAATTGTTTTTATTTAGAAATATTTTTTTAATCATATAATTAGTAGAAACTTTATAAATAAACACGTGCAATGTTAGTGGCAAAAGTTTATGAGAAGAACTACGAGCTGAAACAGCTTTACAGAACTGTTTAGCATTGAACAACACTTAGTTGATTAGTATTTAAGAGAGCAACAACAACACAACACTCACACAAAAATAACACGTGCTCTCTAGGCCTTTACTATATATTATATAGTATATAGTATATGTATATAGGTTGCTAGGCTTTGTTTTGTTGTTATTGTTTTCAGTGTATGCAACAAATACACGAAACAACGGCAGTACACGAAGCAATAACAACAAATTGAACCCGTTATCAAACACACACCAGTTGATGTTGTTGTTGTGGTTGTTATAGTTTGTAGTAGTTTTGGCTAAAACGAATTAACATCGAATTTAAAATCGAGATCCAAATTTTTTAACGGATTTCGACGGAATTTCTTGCTGCCATGATGATGATGGTGATGTGGTATAAGTATCTCCACCTCCGGTTCTTCATCTGCAGTGGTTATTATCGATATTTTCGGATTCAGATTTAACAATTTTATTCAAAATATACAAAGACAAATACAGAGAAAAAATAAAGTACATCAAAATATGTATTTCACTTAGTTTAATATATTTGTGTAAAGTGCATCATGAGCTATGGAATAATAAGCGGAAATAGTTCACAATATTAAAGAAAAAGTTATGAGATTTATGGAGAAAATGAATCGAACAATGTAAAACTCAAGTCAATCTTGCATATACACGCTCACACACACACACGCACACCTATTAAGCATGTAATACACTGCGTATGCGTTATATATTTTTTGGCATACATGATTCAATTTCCTGCAGACACGCAGCTGCTTATTAGCATTGATTACAACCACGCGAGTCTATAGGACGAGTATGCGCTGATGATTTGCCTCACGTGTAAATTGCGATCCACTCTTTCATCCCACCACAATATAGCACCCCATCAATTTTCCAAATTCCCGAATAATTTCCGCATGTCTTCGCGTCACACAACTCCTTAATCATGTGAATACCTTTCAAAAAGGAAGCACACAATACTGACGCAAGGAATGGGGAAATAACCCAAAGTTTTCGAGTGGGACGCGCCACAAAAAATAAAATAAAATATAATACTCGTAGCACAGGAACGACATAATAAAATGAAACTACCGAAACGAAATGCCAACTCCCAAAAGTTGACGTTGAGTGCTGGCCCTCAAGAAAGTTATACAATACTCGTACTTTTGGTAGTAGTTCTTGAGTTGGAGTGTAGTTGGTGGAGTCAGTTCTTGAGTCTCGGATAAGTGGTTGCATTTTGCTGCCACCTGAGTGCATAGATATGTTTGTCCAAGTCTCCAAGTTGCATAATACAATTTTATTACTTTTAAATCTATAAATATAACTGATTCTAGCAGCAATTACGTCCTATTATTCATTTAAATTAAACGCCAAAAATTACCTAAAAGGAAAGATCCTTTAAGCTGCACAGCTTGTAATTGAGTCGTCTGACGAATCGAACACCCACGTTTCCGTATCGTATAATTGAATAAAATGCATGAGTCATTGTCAGGCTTATTAAATATGTATGTGGTAATACTCGTACACCTACAGCTGAGCTTGTAAATTTTCAATAACAGGGCTTATTGGTATGCACTGCCAACACAGTGACAGCATCCGAGACTTGGTGGTTTGCGGTACACAGCTCACTTCGTTCCAGGACGCATAATAATAAAGAAAGGCTGCCAATGACAAGACTCACATCCACACAGAGACACACACACGCATGCATACACAGAAAGAAATGGCAAGCTTCTTTAAGAGAATTTAAGAGAATAAAAGAGAATATGAACTGAATGCCATCGAAATAAGATGCAAATAACTTTAGTAAGCCACGTCCAAATCAATTTAAAACATAATTTCGTTATTGCAATAAAAGAAACTTTAGAATCCTCAAATCTGTGTTTTAATTAATAATTTGTACTTAAATTAAACCCATTTTTCTGAAATTAAACAATATTTTACTTTATAGATAGGTACTTTTACATCCTTATTCATTATAAGTTCTCGCTTGCAAAGTTTCAAATATTTCGGAGTTAAATCAAAAATTCCGGTATCATGTTTGGTATTAAAATCCTTTGGTTTTCTTGCTGTGTACTAAGCAAAGTCTGGTAAAAGTTAGACGTCTGTCAGACGTCTCTTTGCCTGCCTCAACTTGTTTGCGTAGCTATCCCCAACGAGGTGCCGCCTGGCTGGCTAAACTTTTAATCAGCATGAAAAAGTTACGTCCTGGGCGCGCAATTATTGCCGAATTTCAGTGCCAACAAAAACATAATCAAGTTAATTGCATAAAGAATGTTATGCAAAGGCTTCCAGGAGCAACAAACAAAGAAAAACAAGTAGTGCGGAGGAAAAAAACCGGCGCCAAGTTTATTGTCCTGCCGTCGCAAGTGTAGCAGTACAACTATATATATGTGTACAGTTATGTGTATGTGTGTGAGACTACTTCCTATTATTGTTGCTGCTGTTGCTGGCTGTGCTTGTTGTAATACAATCAATTTCCGCTTTTGTTTGTCAAGAAAGTTACCAACGAACAATCCATGCTCGAGACCATTTTGTGTTTTGACTTCTTTGGGCCACTTTATAATGTTTTTGTATTGTTTTGTTTTGTTTTGTTTTGTATTTTTTTTTTATTGGCGGTTGTATTTTTATGGAGCGGAAGCAACAGCTCAGCTGCCATTGCTGTTTAAACATGACGTATACGTAATATGTCCCCTGCCCCAACAATTTATTGATTGCTGCTGCGGTGGCTGCTGTTGTTGGTGTTTTGCTGTTAAGTACACAGTTTTTAATTAAATTTTCTCTTTATGGTGCGTTATATCCATTATCATCTCGGTTTATAACAATAGATGCTGTTTTAACCGTCGCCCGTTTGGCTACTCCGGGCTGGCCCGAGCGTTGCCGAAAATGAAAATATTTGTTAGACGTGGCATTTGCTTTGTGCAATTAGCTCTGCTCTTATACAGACTACAAAACCGAGTATGTGCTTGATTAAGGCATAGCATAGACACACGCACATACACAGACACAGACACAGTCCCATAAAGGACGAGTGTGTCCACCACAGGCATTCTCAATTAGGTCATCCAACGCTTTGACTGCTTCTGATTCGGAAATGCTTATTGGAATAAATTATGCATTTAATATTGTTTGAAGGAAACCTTATACTTTATTTTTAGACATAGCCTAAACAGAAAAGTCAAGGTATATTTGTATTAATTTAGAAAGGTCTCTGGCATAAACTGAAGAAGCACCCAACCAAGAAACGCAAGAAATACTCCAGAAATTGTAGATTTTTTTTGTCACTACGTGACTTGATGGCATTGATGATTAATACGCTGCTATTTTATTTCTCCAACTTTTTGGAGCAAAGCAAAAACTGTGTGACTCAGCTAAATGTTGTCTTCCATTTCACTGAACTGCCATGAAAACAGATAAGAAAAAAAGTATATATATATATAGACGGAGAGTATTTAAATTTTATGGCCAACGTTTTGCTGCAGTTGTTAAAGCATTTATGATTACAAAATACCAAAATTCATAAACCATTAAACACCAGTAATGCTAGAAATTGTCATGGAGCTGCTATCATTTCAAAGCGTACGGCCAATAATAAATAATCGCGGCCAATTATTCATAGTCAGAGGAGTGCCAGATAAAATTGCTAAAACGGTGATAGGAATATGCTCGATATCGACGTGCCAGGATATCCGTAATATTTATATATAAATATAAATATATGCGCATATATTACAGCCAAGTGACAAATGCCAGACATAAGCGGCAGCAGCAGGCTTCGTCTCTGCTGAGAGACATCATAAATAATGTAAGGCATATCAATAGCTCTGTAATAAATTCATAACCAGCAGACGAGCCATGGAAATAGGCAAATTTTGCAATATTTTCGTTGTCAAATTTCTTATTTTATTTATAACTAGAATAAAATAATATTTTATAAATAAACTAAATGAAGTAGAATAAAAATCAATACATAACTAGCAATATTTTTTGTTTTATGCCTAATTTAATAATCTGATATTTGTAAGGTTTAAATTATAGCTATTTTCAAGGCGTCTCGGAGTACAAACTGAATTAAGTCAATAAAAATGGGCTTGAATCAACAAATTCGAAGTTGGCTTAAGTAAATGTTGGATTCCGTACTTTAAGCACCGGAAAGAGGGAAAGAGTTGTGTATGGAATACTCGACATTGTTCTCTGTGTTCGCCCACAATCAGCAGAAAGGAGAGGCTATATTCAGCGCGGCGAAGATTCGATACCCTTGCAGACTTAAAGAACAATTTTCATTTAAATTTTTTTCTTATGTCGACTATTTATGGCCAAAATAAAAATATAAATATGAATGGAGACTTTTGAAGCATTGGACCTTTTCACAACATTGAATCCGCTGAATATGTGTGTGTAAACAATCATTTATAAGTAAATACATATACGATATATAGATAAATATAATGTATTTCTATTACGGAATCGTAAAGCATGATTTACATTTTCTATTTTAACCTAATGGTTTCTGTTATGTTTGTTTGTTGAACGTAGTCTGCAGACTTTCAATCTACTTTCCAGGCCGAACTCAAGGCGGAAATGTTGGGAGAAAAGCGAGAAGTGAGCAATGACAGAAAGAAGCGTAAGTAAGACAGGAAATGCTAAACGGCAATGGCGTAGCGGAAATCCCACGGGCATAACCAACAAATGTCAATTTATCATTTCCGTTTGTTAACGCGTCGCAAATTGTGCGCTTAGAAAATGTTTTTGCACGCTTTCAAAAGCCATTTGATCACAAAGTGCGAGCGGCAGCAATGGACAAGACAGCCAGAGCTCCCAGGATGGCCAGAACAGTCAGCTGCGCCCACTGCCGACATCGACATTTATATGTACGAATATATATATATGTATATATATATATATATATGTAAATAAAGATATGCATAACTTGTGTGTGGCGCCAGCATTCCTCAGTCAAAAACAAAAATATCAAATAACATTCTGGCACGCATTTCTAGTATTTGTCCGTCGCTTTAATGCGGCTCTAGTGTCCAATTTGGCGAGCTCAGTATTTTCTTACTTTATGCATTTATTTCGTGTTAATATGCAGCATTTAATACCCTACGCCACGATCCCTTTCAACTGGCTCATCGTTTGGCTTTCATAATTTTTGGGCAAGGCCGTCGCTAGCTATTTTTAGCCAGACGGACGCACCTTTTAAGGCAAATTCATAATAATAAATGCCAACACAAGGGCTCACTCTGGCGTATACGTAATATTGTTATGGCTGTTTGCCTTCGCCGTTAAGACTAAACGAGCTGTGAATTGTCCCGTGTAGAGACGCTAAATTTCTATTTCAATTCTGTTTTTTTGGTTGTAAAAATTTATGAAGACCAATTTGCGGCTCACCGTGGGGCTACAAGTAAAAGCTGAACCAGTTTAATGGGTAACGGATTTGACCAGGAACAAAATAATCATGCATAATTTAAAGCAGATGAGGGTAGAAGTATCTGTTGAAGCTAAAGAGACGAAGAAGGTAGAGAATTTGTTTGTTTGTGTACGTAGCTAATAACTTAGTTTTCTCTACCCTGGCTTACTAACTGGTTGAACATTATTCTAATTAACACAAGGTGCAGAGCTAGCGCTTGCTTAGCAGGGCCAGCGCTCACACCTTAAAAAGTGTTCTTATTATCCAGGCAACTACCAACAGGCAAATCAACGAAGCGAGCTGCGAACACATAAAACACGTCAACACAACGATGGTAGATGGCCACACCTCAAAATGGAGCTCTAAGCAAACAGCATATCAAATGGAAATCATTAGCCACCTATAAATCAAACAGCTGTCGGGAGCAAGCAAAACGCCTTATTTACTCTCAATTAGATGTACATTAGCTAAACTCTGTTCAGTCACATTGTGCTCAAATAGAATTGAAACTCGTAATTAATAAAAGCCGCAAAGAGCCACCGAAACCGGAAACGGAAACGGGCAAGCCTATGAACCATTCTTTGCTGTTCGTTTGTGTTTGATCCAACTAATTGAAAGCATTTGTAACAAAAGCTTGGACCAAAGCTCAAAGCGTCGCAGTTTTAATTAAAGTTATGCAAATATCTATGATAAGCCTCAACAATATTAAGCATACGCCCCAGTATCGACCTGATGCCACCACCCCCATCATTTTTGGGTTGACTACTTTTCAGCGTTATCTGGGCTGAACCGAAAATGAAATAACGTGCTTTTGTGCACGCACCCTTAGCTATTTGCTCTATTCTATACTCTACAATTATAGGGTATACCCAGTTTTTAAATCTATTAGACTTAGTACTGAAAAGATTATGAATAATTTTTTAAATAGCTGAAGAAATTATATATTATATTATTGGATAATCTGAAAATATCAAGCTATAAAGTAAAAGATTACTAGATAAACTGAGTATTAAAATATTATTCTTGAACCTTTCATTTCTTCTACGCCGTGAAAACTGCTTTATACAGGCAAATGGAAGCGATTTGAAATGGAAATAGAATAACGTAATTTTTACTGGTTGCTTTAAATATCTTAAGAGCCTTAAACAATATTAAGTTAACTTCATTTCAGTAGTATAAATAATTAAAGGGCTCTCATTAGAATTGTACACACGTCACTATTTAGAGTATAACCAGGTCGTAGACACATATACTTTTTGTCTGATACAATCTTCTACCACTTACAAATGGCTTAATTGCTCATGTACAACAACAATAAACAAGAAGAAAAACAACAACATAAGCACCGCATGAGCGTTTATTTGCATTTGACATTAGCACAAAAGCAGCTCAAAGATACTTTACGAGGGCTTAGCACTACGCAAAGTGTTTTATTGTACTCGTACTTGAGCCTTCCGTGCCTTCCGCTTTTGGGATGCTTATTTATTTAGGATTTTTCCCCACAGGTTTTTCTATTCTGTGTGTATTGCGTAGATTTTCGCATGAGTTGACAACTTTATTGCTAATTTACGAGTGTGTGTGTAGCACTGTATAATTTCATGTCCAGCTACGCCTCAGGGCAGGTAATAAGCGGCTCATTTTGGGGGCTAGTTAAGGCCAAACTAGGAGCGGCCACTCATAATGACAGTGAGTGCTACGTGCTTAACTCACCATCAGAATTTATTAATTAGTTTGATAATATGCGTTAACTGCTTTCAGGCATTCCCAGCTAAATTTCCAGACATTTTGCTCGGGTTGAATAAACTGCAAATCTGCAGATTTCTTCCTCTGTTGCCTGCCAGCGAATTTTTTAATTTATTTTGATTTGCAGCCAACTGAAAAACGCAAACATGCTCAGAATGTGTTGAGTCTGGCTACGTGTTTATAATATGAAATACTACGAGTATTTCTTGGCACAGCTCTCAAAAGGCCCACCATAAAGCGACGCCGACTTAAAAGGCATTTGTATGGTTGGCTTGCTTCCGTTCTGTAGCTGTAGTTTTTCTTTTTTATTTTTGCTTTTGCTTTTGTTTTTATGCCTTTTCCAGTTGCTCCCTTTTTTTATGTTGCTGGCGGCATATCCAAAAAAAAAACAAAACTGCAGAAGAGCCCAAAAATGGAATCTTAAAGCTTAACGACCGAACGGCTGTAAAAATGCTTGATACTCATAATTTTGGTAATTGCATATAAACTTTTAAGCAGCATAATGAAAAATAAACATATGAAATATGTTTTTCCCTTTCCAATATGCATGTTTGGTTATTCTCAATCATTTCTTCCTTATAGTTTTCTCGACTTAAATTTGATAGTAAAGTGGCTAAAATGATTATGCCATGCCGTGTAAATATAAGCAAAAAACAGAAGGACCTCCTACTTCATAGGGTATACACGAGTATTTTTGATCCCAATGATTCTTCAAATCGATACAAATTTGACATCTACAATACTTTTACTGTTTATCTGTGCGTTCAATAAGAGTTTTAAAGTGTGTTAGGGTATTTAGGACTTGGATACAGAGCAGCAATCGCATTGCAAAGCAAAATATAGTTTTCAGCAAAGGGGATTATACTTTCGTCACGAAACTTATAATGCATTGAAAGAACTAACTCCGATGCCATAAATTATATTATTGATCAGAGCTATGAAATCAAAAAGTTGTTTTTTTCTTACCTAAACTAAAAGTAATGTAACTAGATCTATCCTATAAATAGGCTATAAAATAACCTATAAAAAATAAGTTTTATGGGCTACATCGCTTCATTCGATCACTTTTATTTCATCCCAGTAGTTTCTAGTCGAGCATACCCGATTAGAGACTTCAGGGGTAAATAATTCTGAGCAAATTTATATATTTTAAAGATATTAGTATTTGTTTTTGGGCCATAAGCAAATTACTTTTCGACGCAGAGCACATCAAAGAATTTATTAGCGTTAATTAGCGCTTATTTATATTATTTTTTGTGCCCTTATCTAGAGGGTGAAATTAAAATACGCCAACGCGCGCTTGAAAATGTTTGGTAAATGAAAAGCAACGACTGTGCGACAGCAACAAAATTGCTAAGCAATAATCATAATTTGTGGTATTAACAGAGCACCAGGACACGGCTGGCATGGAACCTGAATCTGTGGTCTTTGGTCCTTGGTCCTTTTTTGTCGCCGTCCTCGCCTGCGCTTTACGAGCGCTGATAAAGTGTCGCTGCGCAATTTATCTGAACTGCGTGGAAGCAGACGGGTAGAACCCAGCTCTGGGACCCAATCCAAATAACAGAACAAAACAGAAGAGAACGGAACGGAACGGAACGGAACGGAACAGGAGCCACTGCACCTGTCACGGGGGAAAACACGTCCTGGTAATTTATGAGTCATACTTTGAAGTTCTGCACTTTTATTTGGCCTCCGGTTTTTGGTGGCACAACTCGCGCGCGTATTTTATTTCCATTATTTGAGGCAAACAAACCGCAAAAGTTTTTTCGCCTCTGAATTTCTAAAAATAACATTACGCTCACAATACAGTGAGAGAGGGAGAGAGTTGGAGAAATTTCAAGTGAAAAGTTTGGCGTTGATATGTTTAATAAATGTTATTGCAAAACTGGCCATTTTATTCCAAGAATTATGAAAACATTTCACAGCCGAACACTGACATAAACTAGCTTAAATCTTAAAGGCACTCGTATTAGGCTTAGATCATGATTAAGAGTAGGGAAGTTGTGATGAATTTAATACCCGCGAAAGTGACCTTGTTCTGTACTTCAATGTCAGACAAAGACGTACGAAGAGAAATTATTGAACAAGAGATTCAAATGCGTCTTAGGGCTTAACACTACATATGTGTCTGCATATACAGCCCTGAAAAGTATGCAATGAATTTATGCCCTTAGTTAATAACATATTTATGATATGCTCTTAGCGGCATCATAAAAATATTTATGCTGCGCTTATTAGATACTCGTAGCATAAACTGAGAAACATGGTCTGTAATAAAGCCCATTAGGGGAACAGTCAGTCCAAGGGCGGCAACAGTTCGGCTACTTAACTAAGTTAAGTGCTGCAAAAATTTGCTGTAGGGCACAACAATTTGCACGGCCCACATACAAACACACAAAAGTCATAAAAGGATATATATAAGAAGAAAAAACACGTAAGTTGAGAGTGATCGACTAGAAAATACTCTATATCTAGATATAGTCTAACCTAATACACAGCAAGACGGTTAAAGTCGCTTTTGATCTGGTTATGGTTTTGTTACTGAAATAACTTCTTTTGTTCTTATCGAATCTGAATCAGTCACCAATCCGAACTTTGTCTTTAAGATCTTCTTTTGCATCGGGATCTAATCACTGAACCAGACCTGTTCCACAATTGTAGAGGATAGTCAGATAGATTGACTAAGCAGTTAATCAAGAAGAAGATAGCTCCTTCTGCCTGTTACAAAATTCTTACCCTTTTTTCAAAGTACAGAGTATCAAAATGCTCGAATGCGTAGCGGAGTGTAATGCAGTGTAGTGGGCATAAAGAAGTCATATATTCCCTAAATGTAGGAATATTCCTTTTATATATGAGAAGCAATATATATTTGCGAGGCCATTACACACGTTATTGGATTAGAATGCGAGAAAGAGGAGCAAACCAGAAGAGAGAAGAGCAACAGCGATAAAGATGTGCCACACAGCGCACAGTTGATAAATTCAAGTATAATAAATAATAATGAAGGTAGCAATACTCAAAGTACACAGGACACAATACACAGAGCAGGAAACTGCTCTACACACTCACACATACACACTCACTCGCACAAACAATGCTGTTGAATATGAATGTATTTTTGGGTATTTGTTGTATTTGTTAGGATTTGAACTGAGCCATTCGCTCTTACCTTCCTCCTCGACGTCATCGTTGAGTTCTGTGATTTCCGCCTTATCGCAGGAACGGTTGACACCATTTGTTGCTGGCGCTGTAGCTGCGCTGCCACCCTTGACGCCCGCCGCCGACTTAGCATCACCGTTGGAGATAATTGAATTTGATTTGGCGTGATTTGTGTGATTGTTCGAGGACTTTGAGCGACCATCCGCCATCTCCAGCTGTGGAGCACTTGGCTCCGGTTCTCCATTGCTGACCGCATCCATGGCGGCTCCATCCTTTGTCTTCAACTCCTGACTGGTGTTGCAGCCCATTGTGTGTTGGCTTAGACTCTGTTGCTTGGTCTCTGTGCTATGAGTTGGCCTAGGTAACCAGACCAGGCAATGACTGTTGTTTAATCAATTGCAGCAGCAACAACAATGTCACACACACACACACTCATGCACGACAATACTTTTCCACGCACACACACACTCGCACACCCACACAGAGGAACTCTAACTTTTTATGAACTTTGTTAGGGTTTTGTTATTTGCACTTTTATTTTGGTTGGGCGAAACCTTTTTGTAAAAATCCTATTAGAAAATTATTTTATTCGTATTTTTGGTTTTTAATTATTAGATTTTATTTTTATTTGCCTTCAAAAGAACTACAAAAAGGTTCACAACCACAAATTAATCAGCCAGTTTTTTCTTTTATTGTTTTTTAATTAAACTTTTCCTTTGAGAGTTTTGAAATTGGAATTTAGGAATCGGAAATTGAAGCTCTGAGACTGACGCTAAATTTGACTGACTGAGACTGGCACAAGCTCAGGCACAACTGACAAGCGCAAGCGACGCGTCTACACTAAGAATGAATTGTGACTGTTATCCTGCAGGACCAAGGCTCAACAGTCGACAAGAGGAGCAGCAGCAGCACCAGCACCAACACCAACACCAGCAGCAGCAATGGCAGAGGCAGCGGCGTCAGAGTCAGCGTCGACGCTAGTTTTAGCGTCACCGTCAGCCGGTAGTCAACAACTGCCAAAGGAGCCCCAGAAATGAAGCGGGCGAGCGACGCAAAGAGAATAAATACCCAGTCAGGCGAAGAGAGAGCGAGAGCGAACTGCGTCTCATTTTGCTAGCTGCACAGTAGTGCAATGGTCACTGAATCCAAGTCGAAATTGAGTGAAATGGTAATATGAATGCCACAGGAGATACAGGAGAAATTTAATATATTTTTTTGTATATTAAGAGAAGAAAATGTTCAGATAATTCGGTCAAACTTATTTTGGTATTTATTTATTATTAATTTATTTGAACTTAACTCATTATAACATATAATAAACGAATTTTTCTTTTAATTTAATTTTATTAAGTTCTTTAATTTCAATTGATTTGGAAATGTAAGTTCAATAAATTAATTTTCGAAATGATAAGTTTTTAACCAGTGTGCCAATACGTTAACCAGCCGAAAATACAAGGGAGGGAGAGATAGAGAGAGAAAGCGAGAGAGCTCAGCGCAAAGAGAGAGGACAGCCAAAATGAGAGCACTGACAGCAACATCAGCTGCTATCTGCTGCTGCTTTTGTTGTTGTTATTCTTTCCCAGCTTTTGGCTGCACAGTTGTTCGCAAATAAACAAAGCGACAGCCAAAGCCGACAGTCAACGCACACACACACACGTACACATACACTCAATCACACAGACACGGGAAAGAGGACCACAAAGCCACAGCAGCAGCAGCAGCAGCAGAAAGAAGAAGAAGCAGCAGCCATTGCTGTTAGGTTTCTAAGGCAATGGCATCATCATCCTACAGGACGTCTGCACGCATCAACTTTAACACACACACAGAGATACAGACTCATACACACTCGCACACATAGTTATTTGTATTTGTTGTACCTTTGCGTGTAGCCAGCCGTAAACAGCTACAAAAGCGAAACCAAAAAAGGCAAATAAAAAATTTGCCCATAAAAATATCAATGAAAAGTTCTTCTGGTATCTTTTTGCTCTTTGCTTTTGCTAGCCCCAAGCACAGCTCATATACATACATACATACACATATACATATGCACATAGTACATTCGTAAGCAGCTAACTAGTTTTTTGTTCATCGCTTTTTTTGTTTAACGCATCGCAACGCTTTTTGCCACAATGTTGACGCTGCTAAATTTTTTTTTCTTCTCAACCTTTTATTCTGTTATTCTTTTTCAACTACTGTTTTTTTTGTTTTGGTTTTTGGCTTCCCTTTGGGAGTTCTCTATGTGTGTGTGCACCAGCGTATACACACACAATTGCGTGTGTCTGTGTGAGTCACTCAGAAATGAATTGGTCTGCTCTTATTGTATATCTCGCCCCCAACGCATTCGATTATCCATTCCTACACTAAAAAAATATAATATATTTGGAAAGATTATTCTGAAATAAAAACTTGCTTTTAATTCTAGATGAATTTTTAAAAACCTTATTTAAATCAGGTCGGACAAAGGCTGTACTAGTTGGACCTCGATTGTCCGAGTATTTTTCCTAATTAAACCGATCCATAAGCCAAACCAGGTTTAAAAAATATTGCTCAATTTGAAGCGAACCAATATTTCTTACTTGGTTCCAAAATGATATTTCAGAATTCAACTGTTGTTATAGATACTTAGAAGTTAGTTAGAAAAAATTTGTTCGGCCTAGAACTACAATATATTCCTAACTATACACTAAGTATAGATGAGCTCATCTGATGTTAGCCCATTTCTTAATTTAAGTTAAAGAAAACTAATTAGGAAAGACACACCAAAGGTTACATGAGATTTCAGACTGAAATTGTAATAATTAGATAATTGTTGTATAATTCTTTTATTTTGATCATTTCTTCTTATGACAGTTATATGATATTGCAATCTTCATAAGATTTAGTTAGAATTTGGAAATATACTTTTTCACTTAATTTGTAGATCTCTTCAAGATATCTTAGGAAACAAAAAAAGTTATATGTAGCAGCTATACGATATAATTGTCCTATCCGACCAACAAATCGAAGTATACATTCCAAAATTCATTCCCCTTGCTCATAAAATTCAGGTCCCTTTTTCTTCTGAGTGTATCCAAAGCCACTGTGCAGGGTGTCGTTATCATAAAGTCAAATGTCCGTCCCGCATAGCTGAATACTGGATACTGGGATCAGGGTACTGGGTACTGGGTACTGGGTACCGGCACATAATCGTAAAGATGCGACTGCATATGTAAATACATAGTGGATGTGCCCCTTCAAATGACATTCGACTTAGAGGACGAAACGTGTTGCCAGCTTCTTTTTGTGTGGCATACTTTTAGGTGTCAGCTGGCGCTGGTCTAATCAAAAATGATAGAGGAAAGAAATACAGTTATGCAAATGTTTCCTACATTGAAAATGTACTCAAAAAATTTGTATTTTTGTTAATCAAGAAGTCGTGAAGCGTGTAGAAATTGCTGAGCTAAGGCACCCTGTACGCCATGGTAAATATTTAACAATTATGCCGAAAATATTTCAGACCTAGAAATAGACCATAAAATTGCCAGGTAAGTGAAAATCGGACTAAATGAAACTCGGTTCACTCAATTAAACAGAAAATAGTGTAATAAAAAAAATTATAGCTATGTTTGTGTACCATTTTAGAGTCTCGTTTTATTATGTCCATATATTTGCGTAGTGAAAATAAATATTTATTTTTATATCTTTATTAGTATTTACCTGTAAATTAATTTAATTTTCTCCTTTTTTTATTTTAATTAATAACCAAACTTTTAAGTGAAATAAATTATTCCAACAAACTTTTTTAGTTTAAAAGATTCTTAAATTTAGCATAAATTGGCTAAAAATTCTAAATTGTATTTTTTTTCTGTATGTATTGTTTATATGTGAATTCTGTTGTTATACACTTTTTTAGAAATAACTCAAAGTTAAAATGAAAATATTTAGAAATTTAATTAATGAATTTAGCTGAGACTATTACCTTGAATAATATAAGGAATTCAAAACGGGATTTCTTCCAAAGGTTTGGTTAATAATTGTGTATTAAAATTCTGGTTATAAACAAAAGGGGAGATTTAAAGTTTTTCTTCTACTTTTGGCCACAACAAAACTTTTACTTAATTAACTGATAAGAGTATAATTGAACTGCACAGTAAGCCTTCTCTATTTATAGTTGAAATTTAAAGATTTTATATGCATCACAAGAGACTTAAAACTTAATTTAAGTCTCGGGCGAGAACCGAAGCTCTTATCTGTGCTTGTAGTTGCATTTTGGCTGTCAGCAGCAACAAAACAAGCAGAAAACTACTGTCGGGTATGCCATACATCGATATACCCTGCTATAATGAAAAGGATTTGATTTAGTAGTGCTGAACCAAAGTGTGGGCAAGACAATAAGCTCAGCTGGACAATCATGTTTTATGCGTTTTCTGCATTGCGCTGCGCAATTAATGTTGCATCCACAAATGTATACAGCAAGAGTACAGGGTAACAATAGCAATAACAACAGTTAAGACAACAAATAGCAGCAGCTGTCGCATTCGCAGTGCACTCGAAAAGAGCCCAAAGGGACAGAGCCTTGTGGCGCGAGCATTCAGCGTAATGCGTGAATTTGTACATTCCACAGCACCCACTCTTGCCACTACACCATTCCGGTTTCCCCTTCCTAAAGGAGGAAACAAAAGCTCAGCACCCAAACCAAAACACAACCAAAATGAACTACACACAAAATGTTGCGTTGCGCTGATGTCAAGGCACATTTAAGACTTTTGAGATAGCGACAAACATTTTACTAGCACTGCGAGAAAATGGCGCTGAAATGTGTCGCCTTACTTGGGCCACGACAATGTTGGCATTCCTTCATTCCTTCCATGTTTTTTGGGACAGATAGAGGCATGACAAATGCACTGACGACCCAGAATAAACCCTTTTTGAGGTTGATAAAGTGACAGACAACGACTTGTCCCGAGAGTTACAACAATAATTGGCGAACCTTCAAGCTTCAAGTTTGCGCACCATTTGCCCGCCGAAATGCAAAGTCATTATTTCGGCCAAAGATAAAAATAGACGAAACATTCTTTTGCCGCTTTCATCTGATCAGAGCACATTTCGATTTTTGGTCTGACTTTTCTATAGAAATACAAGAGCATGGAACGTGCCGAGCCAAATTACGTATACGCAGTGTTGTTCTGTTGCTGTAAACTCTCGGCCTATGACACGAACTCAAACCCCCACGCACCCCAACTGTCTGGGTAGAGTATGCGCGTGTGTCTGTGTGAAGTCGTCTCTCAGGACAACTGCCAAGTGGAAAGTTTTCGCGTCCTTTTTGTCTGAAGTTCAACGGTGCGCAACAACATTTTGGGGGCTGCGCAAATTGACAGCAGACCGACCAGCAAATTGTATATGAAAATTTATGTTTTAAAGTGCTGGATTTAGATATGGCTTTAGGCTAACGGAGAACAGCGCTTGCAGGTTGCTGCTAAAAGCAGCAAAAGTCAAGTTTGTGTTCTCTCAGCCAAATAAAATGTTGTCTACTCCCATAAAAGTTTAAAAGTCCATAGAAAAGACTCCTCTCCCCTGTTTTATCGCTTCCATAACTTTGTCAAAACTAAACCAATTTCAAGGCAAAATATTGTTCTCTGCTTGACTTCGAGATTAATTTGCTATTCAGATTTGATTCATTAACGAAAATAACAAAGTTTCAGTATTTTCTCATTTAATTTTTACTGCTTTTTTCCGCAGTAAAAAACAACTGCAAAATTGCTTGTGACACCTTTTCTCAACGCCTCACGACACATTTCCTATTTGATTTGTGTGTCCTTCATTTCAAAACACAAAAAGTCTCTCAAAATAATTGAATTAGCGCTGACATGATATATGATTCAGTTGTGAATTGTCTCTAGAAATGCCGCTAAATGTTCGAGTGTGTTCGTTTATTAATCATACGCCTTGTAGGCCATCTAATGTGAAGTGCTGAAACTAAAATAAATTATAGAAATTCCTGCAATAATTAATTAATCAATAAACCTACAGAAAAGGTACATTTAATTTTTAAAAATCTAGAGTTTGTTTTATTATACTTTCTTGAAAAACTTTTGTTTTTCTTTTACTTGACACCGCAAGAAAGCTTAAATTTAATTAATTTAAATTTAAAATCTTTAATTTTAAAACTTAATAATAATAATAATATACTATTATTTAATTTATTTTTGTATTGTAATACCTTGATATCTTTGCTAACGTTCACTGCTTTTAATCGACTTTAAATATACATATCAAGATAAATATATAAACTACTCCCTAGATATCATTTAAAATAGTTATAAATAATAGAAGGAAGAGTCATATTCGACTGACTTTTTTCATGTAAACTATTCCTTTAGGAACCGGCCGGATCTAACAACTGTATTATATAGCTTCTATACTACATCAGTTCAACAGTGGAAAACTCTCTTGCTTCTCAAGGAATATAGATACAAGTCAGATGTAAAAATTATTAATATCCACCTATTATATCACATAGCTCCAATATAAACAATTGCTTCAGAAGCTTCCATTTAAAAAGCTTAAAAATTTAAAAGCTTGCATTAAAACGGTGTTTTCTAATCTCTCATCAAGACCATAAAGCTACCATAAAAACAATCAAAAATAATAATTACATTTAGCATCAATTTTCAAATGATAATTCCAGTTTGCAAGGATATGCACTCATCGTCGCACTAAAGGTGGCTTTCCTTTTCTAGTTTCCTTTTCCTTATGATTATTCTTCAGTTAATATTCTGCTTTAATATTTAAAATAGTTACTGTATAAGAAACTCTATAATATTAGACCTTAAATTAAAGAACTTAATGGAAAAGTTAAAGAAGACATGGATGACCAAGTTCAAAGATGAATTTTTTAAACCATATTTATTATTCGTGTAGCTGAGCGCTCCCTCGTGTATGCTATTTGTAATTTTCTAGCTATTACCTTAATTTGGGTCACACACACACACCTGCACACACCTGCACACACAGACACAGCTAGACACAACACTCACACGTTACTCATCGGCGTAATTGTTAATTAAAAACGCGCTTGGGTCACGAATTGTTTACACGTTGCCCCTACTGTGGTTCGCGGTCATCAAAAAGGGACCATGGAAATAGGAACCACGGTCAATTAAAGGTGCTGAATAATCCCATAAAGCCGAAACTGAACCCGAGTAGGGAACTCAATTTAAACGAAAGGTTTGGACGTGGATTGAATGGAGTTGCCCTGCTTTTTATGGGGCTCGTAAAATTGTTTAGAAAATAAGTTTATGACACACATAGCACAAATATTATGTTACTCTAATACATTTTTAATGCGCCCTGCGAGGGGTGAGAGTTTTTCGAAGACACAGCTAAAACAGATAAGTAATTGGGTAGCAAGGGTAATGAAATGAGAAACATTTTTTGATTGGATCGCAACGAAAAAATAAATCTAATCATGATTCCGAATAAAATAGACCATTGACATAGAAATAGAAATAGAATATAGAAGTAATACACTCACAAAAATGTCCTTTTTTATTATTAGAAGTTGATGGCATAATATATCCTCTTTACAGATTTTGGATGGATCAACAAGTCTGATGGTCAGGCTTGAGAGATCGTATGTATATGAATCAAATAATCGTTTAATTTATTCCGATACATATCCATCTTTCGATTTGAACGGATGTCTTTCTGTCAATCTTTATGCAAACTATTCTATCAGTTTTTGAACTTCGTGACTCGCTGAGGAACAGTCGGTTACCAAGTTCTGAAACTGAAAACTGTTTTGTATGTTAAGAAAACCTTATGAAACTTTCTAGTTAGGTGTAAAAGTGATGTAATGATCGAAATAAACGCTTTATATCGAATTACTATATCATGTAGCTATCATAGGTACAATCGGTCAAAAACTAGAATATAAAACCATTTGGTTCTCGGCATATCTTAAGGAAACTTGGAAATTACACATTTTTATTAGGATAATACTTCTAGATGAAAATTAATTGTTCTAGTCTGCAAGGGTATCTTCGGAGCGCCTAAATTAATCATTCTAGAGTAATGTTTCATCCATAAGCTGGGATGCCATGTGCTCTAGTCTATTAGATTAAAGAACCTTTTGTTCTTCAAATTTTAAACTATAATTTTTAACTGAAGAATTTCAACTATTAATTAAATTCTTAAATTAATAAAATTGAAATTAAAATATCAGAACTTTATTTTAAGCTTAAACTTTTAATCGTGATTGTTATTAAAATCTTATTTATTTATTAAGCTTCACAGAATATTTCGCATGCTTCCACTCATCATCCATAGAGCTATTCCTTTTTTTCGAAAAATATATAAAAACTAGAGTAATGACTGAGAAAATGAATGCATGAATTTATATTATAGAAACTTTCTCCTTGATTCTGCATTGACATTTTTGGGTTAATTTGGATGACATTTCATAGAAAACACAAATCTTTGGTAACCTTGACAATTTATAAGAAACAACATCAATCTTAGGGCCACTTGGCACATATCTAAGCTAAATTCATCAATCAAGAAATCTGTGGGTGGGCCTCGCAGGTTAAAGAAACTGAGCAGAAAAGCACAACAGGAAATAAATGGCGCCCAAAAGTAGACTATGACATTGAACAGACGAAGACTCTCCTACAGAATGATGCCCATCAGAGCTGAGCAGCTATGAGGAGGGTGCTCAAGTGCCAGACATGTCAACCAAATTGAAAAATCCCATTTAAATGCTAGGCGATGCCTCACTGATAACCAAAAAAACCCTAAGACCTACTCTAGTTGAAACTACTCGACTAGATGATACTCTGTGGATACGTGAAAATTCATTTAAA
Source organism: Drosophila repletoides (assembly GCA_018150835.1). Lineage (NCBI taxonomy): Eukaryota > Metazoa > Arthropoda > Insecta > Diptera > Drosophilidae > Drosophila > Drosophila repletoides. Next base: position 23,641,754 of record JAECWQ010000089.1, on the reverse strand, counting down.
CTAAAAAAAAGAACAAATTTATTTAAATAATAATTTGTTAATTACATTTTTTATTGCGCAGTGTACCAAGATGAGAAAATCACAGATTTAAACTACAATTATATTGCAAAGATATTAGAAAATCCGTTGCTATTACTGAACTTCTATTTGAATTTTTGGTGGAAAATGGTTAAAAAAATGTATTTCTCGTTGAGTTATAACTTAGATCAGCTACAACATATTTTTCAATCTACTATCGAACTATGTCCATATTTTTCAACACAGCGTTTTCTGCAAAAACCTCTGTATAACAATAACTGCGTTCTCAATCTATTGAAGCATCCATATAATATCCGAATTTTTACTACCATCAGAGATTGGTAGCATAAAGTTGACTCTACGTTTTTCATATCGGGAAGCCTGTGCAAAAAAGATCCATTGTGATGAATCTGGGCTATTAGAAGGAAAGCAAAGAAAGAAAAAAGTTATTTTATTCCTGAAATAATGACTAGAATATTATTTAATTTATGTTGGGTAGATTTCGATATTTTATGTCACTTGAGGTATGATTAAAAATGTACTTTAAATATTTAATAAAGAGACTTGAAAAAAACGCAATACCGCTTCCACATGGCTTTTGTTTTAGAACTGAAAGAGAATTAAAAAAACAAATATGTTTCGATTTGGCTGGTTTTGGCTTAGTTTTGAGTATCGTGACATAAACAAGAGAAAAACAGAAAACCAACTTGGCTAAATATACTTTATTTTGCCAAACTTAATATACTCATTTTTGTCATTTTGAGTAGGAATAGAGAATGCAAAAAGAGAGTTGAGTGGAGTGTTTAGGGCTTAGGATTGGGCTGCTGAGGTGTTGGGTATTCCATCTCTGTACCTGCGTGACTGCACGTAACTAGAGCTGTGAACCGAGGACTGACGACTGAGGCTTGACGCTTGAGGAATGGGGAAACAGAGGGCTGAGTGCTGCTGCTGCCGGCGACTGTTAGAGTTGCAATTGTCTGTTAGACTGTCTGGTAGTAGTTCGTGCGCCTAAATGTATGCTATTGTCATGGCACATGGCAAAACGAGTACATTCACTTAGTGCAATGAGGAAATCCAGCCAAAAACGAGGCGTATGACAGGCAAATGACACAAACATAGTATACACACATACAAACATACATGTGAACACGTACGTAATGCAAATAGTCCTTGTCTGTCCACTGTCCGCTGCCCGTCCGCTGTCTGTGGCGTGTGTGTCATTCATGTAACCCTTTCAATAAACATGTGAGTGGATTTGTGCAGTCGCCTAGAGGCGGACGAGAGGCTGGGGAAGGCGTGTCTGCATTCAGTCACCACAACGAGACGAGTAATTGAACTGCCTACCTATGTATGTGTGAGCGCGCGCGTGTATGTGTGTGTGTGTGTGTGTCTGACTCTTGAATGTGATTTTAAAGTCAACATTGAGCACTTTTGACATACGAACTGCCAGTTTTGGTTTGCCGCTTGTCTGCCACTTGGTTTTTGGTTTTCGTTTCAGCTACTCGAAAGAGAGAGAGAGAGAGTGCTGGTGCTGGTGCGGGTGCGGGTGCGGGTGTGGGTGCGGGTGCGGGTGCGGGTGCGGGTGCGGGTGCGGGTGCGGGTGCGGGTGCGGGTGCGGGTGCGGGTGCGGGTGCGGGTGCGGGTGCGGGTGCGGGTGCGGGTGCGGGTGCGGGTGAAGGTGCCGCTGCCAGTGCCGGTGCATGGTCTGGTCTGATTGCCGTCTATCGGTTGTGATAATGGTCATGTTGTAGAATACAATATGATACGAGTATGATATGATACTTCCACCCATTCGAAGTTATCCCCTTATCCTCCTATTATGTTCTACTCATATTGCCGGTTAATATTGCTGGTCTGGCATGCAGCCAGAGTCAGGCGCCAGTTCGAGCCCATTTGAACGGAAGGACTATCACTTTAGGAGGTCAAAAAAGTCATGTTACATTCCAGGATACTTCCAGGATGATTGGTATTCGACATATGTGCATGATATCATGCATGTTCGACACTTGCAATTAAGAATGGCTTTAAATTGCAATGAAGTGAACTATCGAAGCTTTAAAGGCTTATGAATTACTCCTAGGTATCTCTAGGATATAATACCCTAATATTAAAGCCAAGAGTAATAATATAAAAGCCAATTAATTTAAACTCAATGTAAAAGGCTAAGTAGGAAAACAATTGTTATTTTCTGGACTTATTTTATTAAGTTTAACTTGTTGCACTATAATAAAAGAAACCAAAATAAATTTCATATTTATTGGCTATCTTTCAGCAAATATATTTTTTGAATTTAATTTAGTCATTGTTTTGCAAATGTTGACAATATTTAAATACATTAATTAATATTAAAAATCGAGCTATGTACACATATTCCTTAAGCTATTGTAAAATTGATTAAAACACATTCATTCTGTTATTATATGACAGAACAAAAAAAACCCACATTGCAATTTGTTATGTCCTTGCACGAAATGATTAATGCACTGAAGGACCAATCTCCCACCCCATAATTATTCATTTCTGAATTCAAAGTGCGATAAAAATGGATCTTTCTCATGCTGTTTTTCTTTTCTCCTATTACTGCTCTTAAAAAAGTATTTAAATTATATCTCTACTTATATTATTTTATATTTATCTCTTTTAATTAGTCATGGAAAACTATCCGATATTAGATGAGCAATGGATCTTACACCAACAAAGCTAAACCATTAGGCTAAAGGGCAGAAATCAAGTCGGAATTGGATAACAATGAAAGCCAGATGCAAAGCAAGGATACGGATAAAGGATAAAATACAATTCCAATGTAGCTATTATCAAGGAATCGACAGATCAAATTGAGGTTCACAAAAATAATTTTGAAAAGCTCTCCAATAATTTGTTCTCGGTAAAAACTGAAATAAAGCAAATAGGAACAATTTCAAAAAGAAACAGCAACCAAGTCTCTGGAACCAAAAGACTCACAAAAAAAGTAAATTCCGATATTATACGAAATTATAAGTATTTTAGAATTGCAAGCTCAAGACCAAGTTATGATACTCACTGAAAGGGTATGAAAACTAGCCAAATCAATAAACGGTAGGGAGTGCCGATGGCTTATATCAAAAACAAACCCGTTGTCTTCGCAAGTTGAAGCCAGTGGCTTAGATTTTAATTACGTTGTTTTTACACCTTAACGTGTGAAAACGCAATAAAGGACATAAAGGAAAAAGGAAAACAAACAGACGAACACACAAAAGAAGAAAATGACCAGTTCTAAAGATCGCGGCGCTTCCACGACTGTGAGATACTCTCTAAACGGTTTCCTTAAAACAATCCTTTCGGGAATGATCAATGAGTTGAATATTCTTGTATTTAACTAAGTCGATATTCAGAGGATATCTTAATATATTTTTATTAACACTTTACAAATTTAATTTAAACAAAGATAAATCTGTTGAATATCAATTTCAAATTTTTAAACATTTCCCGCGCTGAGCCTAATCTCTTTTTTCTGACTCACTGACTGATTCATCATCGGACAACCCAAACGGCAATACATATGAAGCAGAGAGCTGCAACGAGTATACTCAATTCAAAGAGTATTAAAAGGTCAAAGATTCAAAAGTTTTAATACTCTTTGTACTCGATTATGTTCAATCATTTTCAACTCAATCGAAATCAACTCAACTCCGAGCCAAGCTACTACGAGTTTCGGTCAAATCGAGTGCTGTCAAAAAATGTTCTCGTTCGGGTACGAGTACAGGATTTTACTCATTGACACTCGATTAAACTCGAGACTACTCGAGTAAGCGCGTGTGTGTGTATTGTGTGTACAGAGACTCACAAAAGTATTGGCACAGCGGAGAATTTTAACTTTGTATTTTAACAAATGTAATTTAACTAAAATATTTTTTGGAAATTGCCCTCTTTTACACCATTTTATTTATTGATCTCTCTTCATAAATGCTTCATCGGATTAAGATCTGGTGGCTCAGGAAGAAACACTCTGCTGTGCCAATACTTTTTTGCGTTAGTGTATGTATGCACACCGGGTGACATACTCGAACGTTGACCAACACTCCCTTTAAAGCTGTGTGAACGTTAAAAATATACGAGTATTGACGAACACACTAACGATTCATCGACGAGTACGAGTCAGCTGCGAGAGTCGGTACTCGAACTGATTTTTTTGGTTCGGGTATCGGTTGATACACGAGTAATACGTCACAATCATTACGAGTACAGTACTCGTCAGTACTCGTCAGTACTCGAGTATGACCGAAAGTGTGTTACTCGTTACTGTATACTCGATTACTCGGTATACTGAAATTTTCCCAGCTTCACATTCATTTTCAAATAATAATATGGAAATTTAATAAGGAATTGTGGAAATTTGTAATTTACGAATCCCCCAGTAGGCCATGCAATTTATATTTGGATATATATATAGCTCTGTCGAATGTAAGTTTCCTCAGTGTGATTACAACCCTCGTTCCTACTACAACATTTATTTATCAAAATTTAGCTCAGTAAAATAACAAAATTATTCGTGCGATTTCAACTTGTTATATATTGCAATTCGGCATTATCTGGGCCCGATAATGGGCTAGGCACGGATATATCAAGCACACCCTGCTTCTGACAGTTGTTCGTCTGGCAACTCAAACATTTCATGGCTATCACTAAATTTGGCCAAAATCCGTGTTAAAATTACTCAGACTAAGCTGTCGTATACGTTCTTCCAGTCGAGTTTTATCCTTCCGCAGACTATAAGGATTCATTTCGTCAACACTGGAATAATCTGTTGACGCCGGCGCAGATCCAGCTGCTGCAGGTGTGGACGCACAGCACTGCTTGCGCCGCTGAGATCGGCTGTGATAGAACAGACAATTGGAAGCGTCATGTGCGGGACGCATGCCAAGTGAAGTTGCTGGTGGACTATTATTTTTTAACTGACTGCACCCTTGCTGCCTTTGGCAATGGACATGAAAGAGTTAATGTTATAAGTGTAACATTGTAAGAGCTTTAATTTATTATTTCTCACTTAATTCTCGATCAATCTATTATATCGTTCCACTACAGGACTCTTAATTTTTGATGGCAAGACTTTTGTGGCAATAACTTCAGGACATTCGCCAATGGCTTTGATGAGCGGAAACTTAAGGTCACACATGAGAAACTCATGGACATCATGCTGTTGATAACCCTCAAAGGTGGCTGTAGAGGATGGAACAGGGTATCTGCATGATAGGATTCACTGGACTCGTCCGATTGATAACTTGATTTGCTGCTGGTACTGCTGCTGCCGATGACATTGGCGTTATTACTGCTACTGCAGTTGCTGTTTGGGTTACTGTTGCCGCTGCTGGAGATGTTATAGGGTTCCACTAGTTCCATGGTGCTCCACCTGCGTCCCAGTGGTGCAACTTTGGAGTAAGTTTGCAGTTATGAAATAGAAAATTAGCACTTACAGTGTTACATTTATAACTTTATAATAACTCTTTCATTTCTTCACATAGATATATTGCCAATCCGGATGAGATTCATACAGTGAATGCAATGAAACGTTATGATGTGGGCAACCATGGCTGTTAAGTATCTAAGGCAATGGTTCGAATGGCTAGGAACTGATCCAACTCAAAGTAATAGTAGTACCAATTACAAAAACAATTTTTGAAAATCCAGGAGAAAAGACAATGAGAAACCGTCAAAGGCAACAAGGGTGCACTCACCGTTAAAAGATAATTGTCCAATAGCATCTTCAGATAGCATGCCTCCCGTACATGCCGCATCCAATAGTCTGTTCCATTTAAGCATAGTCGATCTCAGTAGTGCAAGCGGGGCTATCGGTGCCACTGCCAGCAGCTGCATCTGCATCAGCGTGAACAAATTATTCCATTGTTGACGAAATGAATACGGATAGTCTACTGAAGGATAGAATGCGACTCGAAGAACATATACGACAGCTAAATCTGAGTTATTTAAACACAGATTTCGACCAGATGTAGTGCTAACCACCAAATGCTTGAGTTGCAGGACAATTACGTGTCAGAAGGAAGGTATGCTTGATATATCCGTGCCTACACCGATATCGAGCTATGATAATGCTGAATTGCAAGCCCCTACAACTACAGGACTCTTATATTTTTGGATGGCAAGACTTACCATTGCATTAACTTCAGGACATTCGCCAATGGCTTCGGTGAGCGAGAGATTCTTTTTTCAAATACAACTAAGGACACATGAGAACCTCATGGGCCTCTTGCTGTTGATTACCCTCAAAGAAGGCGTTATCTTTTATAGCATGGTAGCATCAGGGTAGATTTCACTAGATATTTTAATATTTGTAATATCATGAAACCACTTTAAAATTTTGTTAAATTATTTGTGTATAATAGCATAAAATATAATAAAAAAATTATATAGATATAATATGCAAAATAAATCAATCGGGTAAAAGTTATTCTTTTCCATAGAATTGGGGTAAATTTTATGAAAATTTGTTAGTGTTTTATTATAATTATAATAATGTCTGAAACTTGATCAGATAAAAATGTTTGGTCACAACGGTTATTCCCATTTTCCTCGCTTAAATTGCGGAATTTCCCAAAATCCCTTTTTAATGGAAACTCTCGTAAAGCTTGTGTCCAATTTCAGCCTAGCATGTATTAACGTTGGGGCAGTCAGGTTATTCTGAGATGATTTAACGCTAACCCTAAAAGGCAAACAGGTGACGCATTTGCCTGGGTGCGGATGTCCGTACGAGTCTGTGAATGAATGGATGAAGAGATGAGTGCGATGGGATTTTAGATTGGAAATGCCAGCGCCTCTGGCATTAGTCTGTTTATTCAACGCTGGCCAAGTGACCGCTGGTCAATGATAGAAGCGCTACGATAATTTCTGTTATTTCGCTATTTTTGTTGGTGCTTGGCTCGAATTGTTTTTGGCTGGGGCTGCAAAGTGTGCTTTAACATGCAAATTTCCATTTAGTGGAAAAGCTTTTTGACGGCACGAAATGCGATACGAATGCGATATGGGCGGGCAACAGTTGAAATCGTTACTGAAAATGGTTAAAAAGCAAACCCTTACATCTAGTTTTAATACTCTGCAGTCATTGAAAACAAACAGGGCATATCAAGTATGTTAAAGCGAATGTTATGGCCAAAAGAAAACTCCAAAACATTTATAAATTCTCAAACCAGCTTGAGGGAAATTCTTGAAATTATTTCGGTTTATCTGAAGATCAATGTGTGCAGGGATATTCTAATCGAGATACTTTAAACTAGGGCAATCTTACTTGTTTTGTTTAAACAGATTTCGAATCGTATTTGATACTTTTCATATAATTTTTTAGCGTATTACTTAAGATCTTATGAACTACTAAAAAGAGGATATTCAAAGCCATGCTAAGCACTAGAATCTTTAATTAAAGATATTTGTTGAAAGCTCCACGCAACTGCCCAGCGTGTTGTGTGTCCTTGATGAAACTCTGTGGTGCAAATATTGCTTATTTGGTGCTCCTTTAGGCAGTCTAAAATCTTGGGCACATTCGCCTTAACGCCCAGCATGCTAGTGAAAATTCTGAAAGAAGTGATTCTTAATTAAACACAAGTTTTATATAGAAGTGCAAATTCACTTACAGCACTTGGTCCTTGTAAAGCTCGCTTTCCTCAATAATCCGCTGCACGAACTGCACTTCACCACCGACGCAGGTCAACTCCTCTGCACTGCCGGTGCGAACATTGTTGGGCGCAGGACGTCGCTGAGGATTACGCGTATTGCCGCCAAATGGATTCTCGGCATTTGAGTCAAAAAAGGGCGGATTGCACAGGCAAAAATGGAACTGCTGATGCACTGCCTCACGGGCTGAGTCGAAATAGCTTTTGAAAATACACTGCTTGTCGACCTGTGCATAAACCTCTACCAGAGCATCCAACTCATTGCGCATCACATTATCCCGGGCATATTCAATGTTGGATTGTTTGGACTCCAAAGCGAGCATGTGCCATCGATTCTTCTTGGCTGCCAGCAGCGAGTAAATACACGAAGAGCCGCATCCTGCAAAGATTTAAATTATTAAATTAGTGTGTAACAGCATAAAGGAGATATTTTCGATCCTATTATTTATTAAGCTTTGAATCAATAAAAATAGGCAAGTAAATCAGCCTCACCGCGCTGTTATTCAATCAACGCTCAGAGAGAATTAAATTATTATTTTCAATAGATCAACTAAAGAGAAGATAACATACTATTGATATATGTCAGACTAGAGTACAGAGTATCTGCTGGTTTAGCAGTTCCAATCACAGTACTCCTGTTATTTATAATAAAATACTTTTAACTATATGTTAAAACTCATTGGGATGGTCTCAAAAGCATTAAAATAGAGAGTATCTGTTAGTCGAGCTAAAAGTTACAGTACTCCTGTTAGTTATTAACAGCAACTGTTAACATACCAATGTCAATGCCGCGCACAGCCTCCAGTTTCAGTGGCTCCAGCAAGTCCTCCAGCCACAAAATGTAATTTAAGCGGAGTGCTAATGTAGGCACCAAACTGCCTGGTGCAAAATCCACATTCAGTTGAAAATACTCCAACAACAGCATTTTGGTCAGCTCTCGAAGTGTGCGCTCATTTCGAAAGTTAACAGAGACTTTGCCATTCAACTCCTGTAAAGGATAACAGAAATCAGCAATGAAACATTTATATTATAGATTTAGCTCACCAATTGACACGCTTGTCGGAAGTTTTTGTATTTTATGGCCAATTTGGTGTAGTCGGGTGCTGTGCGCAGAACATTGCGCGGATGCATTGTAAACTTTATATTGCTATTTCGCACCATTTCGTTTAATAAACAATCAACACAGGGAAGAAAACGTTTAACTTGAATATATTGCAATTAAGTTGACCATTTGAACATTGGGACAATGTCTTAATTTAGTCACAAAAATATTATGAAAACTGCGTAGCTACGGTAACACCGTTGGTTAGTGTTGCCAATTAGCAGAAAATATATGATATATATGTACGTATTTTCATATTTATTATATGTTATGTGAAATAATAATTTTGATTAATTACATACAAAGTATTATTTTAAATGGATTTACAAAATAGACAAAACATGCAATATACAACATTAATATTACGTTTTTAAATAAAAATAATATAAATGGCAGCACTTGTTCTGGCTGTAAATTAAAGTGACCATTTGTAGTATTCCATCGTCTGTTAATTAACATTGCTCTGTTAAGGAAAAGTTATCGAATTGTAGTAAAAATATTAAAAGTCACAAGCCGCATCTGCGAAAATATATTTAATTAATAAAGTAAAAATGTCGGAAACTAGCTCCAAGGAGAATGTAAAGACCGCAATGACATATATTTGTGGTGGTGAGTATAACAGAGAGCCCCAACGCGCCTTTAAAAAAGTTAGCAGCCATTGGTTTGGGCGCACATGGTTGGCACTGCAGCACACAATCTAATTTGTTTACTAATGCAAAATTTCTATAAATAATTAAATACAGAATGCCATCACGAGAATGAGATGCGCCCACGTGATCCCATCCGTTGCCGCGAGTGTGGCTACCGTATTATGTACAAAAAGCGTACCAAGCGCCGTAAGTAGATGCTCTTTGTTATGCACTAAGTGATACCTGCAGTGCGTCTCAAACTGTATGTTAACATTTCGATTATATTTCAGTTGTCGTTTTCGATGCACGTTGAAGCCCGTTCCAGACCTGAAATTGGCGCCAATGGAAACTATTTTAGAATTTACATGTAATTGAAGGATATATTTTTAAATATAAGACACTCTTAAACATTCAAAAGGGTTTATAATTGTAAATATCAGATAATTATTTTATATTTGATGAATAACAGTCTGATCCACAATTCAATTCGAACAATTCTCTTGATTGTGCTTGGCTCGTAAGTTTAGTTTTTGGTATCTGCAAGCATTAGCTTTGGTTAGAACCTTGGCTTTGTATACTCTGTGCCCAGTACAAATGCGCATATTAAGTTTGTGAATAAGAATGTAACAGGCAGAAGGAGGCATTTCCGATGTATAGCATAAAAAATATATATCGTTGATATGGATCAAATAGAGAGACTATAATAATCAGTGGCATCAAATTTCAAATATACCATACGCCTATCAAATGTATTTTCAATTTTTGATATCTCTTCCAGCTATCCATCAAATTGAAAAGGAACTAGTAAAGAAAGGAAGAAAGATACTTTCAGAAGAAACAAAAAAAAAAAGTAATTCAAACAGCTGTCAGCTATCTTTGACTTGCATAGGCTAATTCTCAAACTACAATTTTCTATACTTCCCTCTTTGTTTTAAGAAGTAAATATATTTGCAGAAAATAATACCCGAATGATAAACATAGAAATTAAACATCATAATCTCCCTAGTTCCTGCCACTCGCCAGGAAGTATACACTGCTTTTCTGAATAATTTAATTTGATTTTATAAACTTGAAAAGTGTAGTATAATTATATAAAATTAAATAGATATTATTGATCAGGACGACGAGACGAGTCGATATAGCCATGACCTACTGTCCCTCTGCTTATATGCAAACTGGTCTCTAAGTTTTTGAGCTGGATGAATGAAATTTGGTATGGAGTCTTCGTTTTGCTGCAGGCAGCACATGTGTCGGAACCAGCCGGATCGGACAACTGTATCGTATTGCCCCCATAGGAGCAATCGGTTCATAAGTTCCTTGAATGCCACTCTATAGAGTAAGTCTTTGTGAAATCAGACAGGATTTCACCGAGTTATAGCTACTTATCTTAAAAAAAGTCACTTAAAAAGTTTCAAAGATTAAGAAGACGTCCTTTGGCCACCAGATTCCCCGTATCCTGTTATATTAGAATACCCAAGAAGAAGGATGAAAATCCTTTTGGGAACTGAGAAAAAAGACTTTTCTGTATTCAGAAATTGGTTATAACTTGGCCGTATCCTTGCGGAATCTGACGAATCCTGTCTCAAACGGTATTTATAAGAGCTATTGACGAGCCAAAGGACAGCCGAATCATCCTTGTAGCTTTCTAGTTATCCTGGTTTTTGTGTGTTTTGTTTTCTTGCGCATCTGAAATTTTCCAAGTCCAATCGATAGATATGGCCCTTGCGAGTAGATTTAGGCTAGTCCATTTAAAATCCGTAAGGATTTAACCAAGTTAGATCCTTTTAAAAATCTTTCTGCCCTGCTCCAGGATGTATGGGTACAGTATCTGTCAAATACAAAAGTAGCTTTGAGATACGAAAGTATCTTAGACACACAAAAAGTAACTTTCAGATACAAAAGGCATCTATGAGATACAAAATGTATCTTTTCCAAAAAAAAAATAACATTAATTTAGTAGAAAATTCTTTCCCTTGATAAATTTACAAGTTAAGCATAAGTATTTTTGCTCATCGCACCCAAAAAATTATTCAGATCGGACAACTATATCATATAGCTGTCATAGGAACAAACAGTTTAAAAATTGATGTGTGGGAACCTTTTTTGTTTCTCAAAGTATCCTTATGAAATTTACAAGTTGGATTTTACTATATCATATATATATATATATATATATAATAATAATAATAACGTTGTGTCTAAATAACTGAAAATTGATTCGAAAGAACTGACACCTAAATACACTAGCAACAAAAAGAGGCAGAGAGACAGGCGGACATATCGGGTGTCCCGTTGTCCTGATCAATAATATTATACATCTATACTCTGCCTTATAAAATTATTATATTAACCTCAAGGATATATTAATTTGTATGCAACGGATTTTAAATGGTGATGTTCCATTAATGATAAAAAACGAATCATTATATAAAGCTATAAATTGTACACCTGAAATATCTTTCACGTTACATAAGAATGTGTTACCTTTTTCAGCTTAGAGAGCAACTTTAGAGTACCCTAGTCGGGTAAGCTGGAAACTGTTTTTCTGACTATTTCAAGGAAATCTTTAGGGGATTCCAGGCTCAAACCGAATTTACACTTGGTTTTTAATTATTTCGATAAAATTTATTGTATGTTTGAAAATTCAGTTACTTATTGTAAGGAATAAAACTCGATTTATATTCTATATTTTAAACTAATTTACTTTTATTTGAATGTTTTGGAAATATAATTTTTAAACTAAAAACACTTATATTTGTTTTTTGTTTTATTTTTTTACTCATTTATTTTTTTTTTTTTTTTTTTTTTGCAACTTGTGCTTAAATAAAATGTAAAGTAAGTTGTTCTTTTTTTGTTTTTCTTTTTGTTTATTTACTCATAAATGTCTTTTTTCGTCTCAAAAATTTTGTCTAAATGGCTTTTGTCATCCAAAAATTTACTTTACTTAAGATTTTCTCTTGTTTTCTTTTTGTGTTTTTCTATTTGTATGTTTTTTGTTTTTTTGTTTTTTTTTTTGTTTAGTTCGTTTAAGTTTAGCGTTTGGTGTAATAAATTTATGTTTAATTTTACCACATTTAGCAAAAACACACATTTACACTAAAAATTGTTTATACCATTTATGTTATTATTATTATTATTATTATTTGTATCTTTTCTTTTCTTAATATTTCCCCGACACTTTTCAGTCAAATATTTCTTGTTCAGTGTGTGGTAAAAAGTTATTACATTTATGCATGTATTTTTGTATGTATATCGTACTTTGTTTCTTTTCTTTGAGTATTTTTTGTATTGTTCATTTTTTGTTACTTTTTTTTTGTGTTCTTTTCTTCTCTTTTTGTTTGTTTGATAAAATCATAAATACAACTAGACAGACATACAGTTATATAGGGATAGGTGATCTTTTTTCTTTTGCGTAATTTTTATAGTATAAACTTTGAAGTTTTTTCCTTTGTGGGCCTTGTCGTGGGCGTGGGCGTGGGCGTGGCTGTTGCTCAAAACTAAAGCTAGAACTAAACGTACACATATGCAGAATATTCATGTTTAAAGCTTAATTTAAAAAATAAGGCAAAAAGGTATTGAGGTTTGCATTCATTTTGTATAAATTAAATGTATGTATATGTATGTACGAGTATAATAACACAACTTAATTAACTAGAACTATAAAATTATGTGTAAAATGGCAAAAATTACTCGTATTAAGTAACTAAATAATAAGAAATGAAGTTTTTATAATGGCAAATTAAAGCTATTTTACTTCACAAATGATTTTGCAACAAAACTCAAGACATTTGATAAATGCTCATCTAAAAAGAGTTTATTTATTCTTAAGTGTTCTTTAATAAATATTTAAGTGTATGCTGTGGTGAGTAGCACACAAACGTGGTGAGTTTTGTGAGTTTATTATGTGTGTGTGTGTGTTTGTGTTCTTGTACATAACCTAAATTATTCAACTAATATTAAGTGAAATTCATCGAAATGGGGCGCGTTGCTTTTTCCTACAACATCTTTTTGTATATGTTCTTTCTTGTTTTTTTTTTTTGTTGTATTTTTGTGTTTTTGTTTTGTTTTGTTTTTTTTTTTTATAAAGAGAAATCATATTTCAGGTACATCACAACTTAAAATTTAACAAATAAATGCAATTTTTAATGAATTTTCAATGTTAATGCCTAATGCATGAGAAATGTATATGGCAAGCAAACATTTGCTAATTTAAATGAGAAAGTGTCTTCTCTCCGAAGAGAAAGTGAAGAGTCTGTATGTGGGGGTGTTGTAAGAGTCGAGCACAGTTTTACACCTTTACAGTTTGGCATGCTTCACCCGGAGATGCACTAGCAGGCTGCAACGCCGTTCAAACTGTGCGCTGCACTGCCTACAACTAAGAGACGCAGCCTGCAAAGCTCGATGCTTCCAAAACCTATGCAGCGCTAGAGAGCCAAGAGTGTGATAGTTAAAGCTTATGCCGCCGCCGCCGTTACGCCGTCGGCTAGCTGTGCAGCCGGCGCAGGCAAGCTTCTGCTGTCCCAGTCGATTAAGATGCTTGTCACGCAGCATGGCTACCACCAGCTCGGGGGAGAGGCGTATTTTCTTGGGCTGCGCCTGCTTGCGCGAACTACGTGCCGTCTCTGCATCTGACTTTTTGCTAAAGTCTAGCGGTGCTGTCAGATACTCCTGCTTGCTGGCTGCGTCGGCAAGCAGCGGTAACAGCGTTGCCAACTGATTAAGAGACTTGCGAGAGGAGCTGTTGCTGTGGTGGGTGTGGTGGTTGTTGTTGCTGCTGCTTAGGAGCGGTTGAACTGCCGCCGGCTTCTTAGGACTTTTGCGCGGCGCTGCCAGATCCAGCTGACGTTTAAGCAGCGATTGGGATGGCAGAGTTGACATTGGCGTTGGCTTTAACGCTCCTGGCGCGCTGCTACTGCAGCTGCTACCGCCATTATTGTTGGAGGATACCTTCGGTGTTATCGTAAGCGTTATGTCCTCCTTGTTGCGCAGATATTCAATATACTCCTCGGTTTCGCTCAGCAGGCGGCGACGCTTGCCGGGCGATAGCTGCGGCTCTTGCTCTCGCTCACGCTGCTGTTGACCTGTTGTTGTCGCTGTGGGCAGCGCGGCTGCGGCAGCGGCCATCATAAGCGGTGTTTCGGCTGCATAATATTTATTAATAATATCTTTAACATAATTTTGAAATTGTGTGCCAATGCGATTGAGATTCTGATATTCCATTTGTGTGAGAAAGGGTGTAGGTGTGTTGTTGTTGCTGTTTGGTGTTGCTGTAACAGCAGATGCCGCTACTGCAGCAGCAGCAACCGTTGCTGCCGCCGCTGCTGCTGCTGCGGTTGTTGTTGCTTCATTGCTGTTGGTGTTGTTCTCTTTATCATCCTGGCGATGATGCGCGACATTTCTGTGGGATTTCTCTTTGTAATAGCTGTTGCTGTTATTGTTATTACTATTATTATTATTGGTGTTGCTGTTGTTATTATTTAGTTTATACGCGGGAGACGATTTAATAAGCTGCACTCGCTGCTGCTGCTGTTGCTGCTGCTGCTGCTGGTTTTCTTGATCCTCATCATACTCAATCTTAAGCTTTCGCTTGCTGGCGAGCAACTCAATGGCCGTCTGCTCGTAGGCGGCTGCTTCCAAAAATGCCGATGCTATCATCGCCTTGTTGTTGCTCTGCTGATGTTGCTGTTGCTCTTTGTCGCTGCTGCTGCCGTGACGCGACAGTTTCATTGGCGATGTTGCTGTTCCCGACATGTTAAATTCATCGCCCGAGTACGAGGACGATGATGCCGATGAGGGCGTATTCTCATCATCCTCACCTGTTGAATGTTGTCGGGCTCGCATTAAGCTCAACTTTTGCCGCTGTGCATTGCTGTTATTGCTGCTGCTGCCGTTGTTGTTACTGCTGCTGCCGCTGTTGGTGCCGCCGCTTTGGTGTCCGCCCATGTTGCTCAAACTGTGCAGCAGAGCTGCAGCCTCTCGTGTCGTCCATTGCGAAGGCAGTTTATTATTGAACAGGAGTTGATGATTTGCTGGTATTTTCAACTCGTGCACGCCTCCCGCTTTATGAAAATCCTGAGCGACCGAAGCTGTGTTGCGACTTATGGCGTCCATTTTTAGCAGACTGTAAAAGCAAAAAAATTAATGTTAGAATCTGTCTTTATTTTTAATAAATCCCAATTAAAATTCAAAATTAAAGTAAATAAATTAATAGAATAAAAGTAAATGCTTAAAATGTGCCTAAAGCAAGCAAATAATGAATCGTTTTAACACTAAAGAACTAAAACAAAGCCACAGAAAATCCATATACGAGTAATAAATATATATTGAAATCTTTGACAATCAGAAAAATAAAATCATGGTATAAACAAGACAGTGAAAATTGGCAACATAATATAGGGAATAAATGAAATAATCAAAAACAAATTTTCACACCTTTTTTGGCTCAGCCAAATCGGTAAACCAAAGAAACAAAAAATATATAAGGAATGTAATTTGTATAAACACTGAGGACAACACTATTAAAAAAACAAAAACTATTTAAAGCAATAGAGAAAATTGGCAACAATGAAAATGAAAGTGAACAAAATTAACAACAAATGCCTTTGCATACGACTTCGAGTTATTAAAAAAATATATAAAAAATTCCTTACAATTTTTTAAATGAATTGATAAAAGTTCAATGAAAATTGGACAAGGTACAATGAAAAAAAGCAGAACCACTTTTATAAAGCAACAAAGCACATTGGAAATCATGAAAAATGGCAACAAAAAAG
Organism: Drosophila repletoides; assembly: GCA_018150835.1. Taxonomy (NCBI): domain Eukaryota; kingdom Metazoa; phylum Arthropoda; class Insecta; order Diptera; family Drosophilidae; genus Drosophila; species Drosophila repletoides. The sequence goes on along the minus strand of JAECWQ010000089.1, from coordinate 23,625,574 downwards.
AGACAAAAAATCGGTTAAAATTAGTGAAAAATTATAAAAACGTAAAAGACAACAACAATCGAACGCCAGATAAATATAATTGACAACGACAAGGAACTCAGTAAGAGAAAATACCGCGCATAGTCCTCCGGATCGCTTCCCTCGGCTTCGAGGTATTGAAATAAACGCTCCGAGCCGCGTTTTTGTGTTGCCGCATTCGGCAGGCTGCCGGTTAGCAGATCATGTGGTGGAATCAGAGAACCGTTGGCGCTGAGACGCCAGCCTACCATCGATGTGGGATTCACAATGATCTCCTGCAAGGGGCCGCCAGTGATGTTGCCGCCGCCGCTGCTGCCGCCTCCAGTCACACCCTCATTGGTGGTTGTGGTATAGATGGTGACAGCGCCGCTGCCACTCACATTTCCAACAGTTTGGCCTCCGCCGCTCGACGAGCTGCAGCACACAAATCGAATAGTTGTTGTTGGTTGTTGATCGGGGGCAGGCAGAGCAGAGCAGAGTGTGGTGGGTCACGATCACAGTGGGGGCGAGAACGAGTTGAGAGAACAAGAACGAGGGTAGTAACTAGAGTTAGGAGTACTGTGCACGCTTGGGAAAGGGTAAAGGGAATGCGGTCTGAGAACGTTACCCAAAAGCGTTGCCGGCATTGTGGAACGTGTTCAGCTGATTATTGGCCACCAGAGTATTGCCAATGGTTCGCAAGACGTTCAAATTCTGGCTATGTGTTGCATTGTTGTTGCCATTGTTGTTGTTACTGTTGTTGTTGTTGTTGTTACCGCTGTTGCTGCTGCGCGCTGGACGATTATCATGTGGACTGAGTGAGATTCAAAGAGAAAATATTCCATTTCAGCAAATTTCTAAATACAATTATATTGGTGTTCACTGATACATAATAGTTCCGATCTTGAGCAACTAAACCTAAGCTCCTAAAGCTGGGAATGATATATTTCTTAATGATTCAAACTAAATTTCTCATATGATCCGGTCTAAACGAGTTCTGCTTATGGATTATTATAAGTGGTAGTAATATTTACAACACAAATCTTACGATAGGAGACAGGAGGTACTTACTGCACATCACTCATGTGAACCTGGAACTCCTCCTGAGTATCAGCCAGATAGGAGCACTTGCTGCAGGCGCGCTTGTTGTGCACCTTGAGCACATGGGTGGCCAGGCGCTCGGAGCGAGCAGCCTTGTAATCGCAGAGCAAACAAACGAAGGGCTTTGTGTGTGTGTTCAGATGACGCTTGAGACCCCATTTGTCGGCGCCCGACCAGGGGCAATAGCAGCAGGTGAATCGTTTCTCGCGTTTGGGCTTAAGTAGACCAGAACCTCCGGCACTGCTGCTGCCTGAACCTGAACTGGAGCTGGCCACGGGCTGTTGGGTATTGTTCATGACTGCATTTACATGGAGAGGCAGCACAGAACCATCGTCCAGCTTCTCTTGCTTAAGCTGGGCGAGCGGCATGTCTGCGGCAGAGGCCACCGCCTCGATAGTCTCCACAATGCTCATGCTGGTCGAGGTGGGATGTCTCTGTGCCTCCAAGAAAGCGTTGTCAATGTTAACACCTGCTGCATTGATCGTCACATTACCTCGTCCGCCCGCATGATGGGAGCTGGTATTGGCACCACCAGCTGAGCCACTGCCGGACGGTACGTGGCGACGCGTCTTATTAATGTCATATTGTAGTTCACGATGCATGCGCAAAAAATGTTTCTTGACGTGATCGGCGCGATTGAACTGCTTAAGGCAGGCATAGCACTGAAAGGGCTTTTCGTCCTTATGTATATTCTCGTGCCTCGTATACAGATCCCGCCGATCCGTCGAGTAAGGGCAATGGGTGCAGGCATAACGCTTAACAATGTGCACACCATTGGCAGCTGCTGCGGCTGCTGCTGCCTGTGCCTGGGATGATTTTTTTCGGCTTCCGCCGGAGGAGCTGCTGCCGCCGCTGCTGCTGCTGCTGTTGGTGGGCGCTGAGGTGGGCGTGGATTGAACCAAATTCTGTGCCGCATTGGCAGATGTGGAGGGGCTGGCATAAATCAGCTCTGCTGCATGCTCCTGGCGATGTTTTCTATTTATTAAAAATGAAAAGAAAGCACATTAAAATATTGTTATTTTCGTATTGAATGTCTACTCACTTAGACTTGGGAGTGGTCTGGTGCTGCTGCTGCTGTTGTTGCTGCTGCTGTTGTTGTTGCTGTTGCTGCTGCTGTTGTTGCTGATTGACCTGCGCATAGCTTTGCAGCTTGCCGCCCGTTGTCCACTGCACTAACTGTGGCTGCTGCTGCTCGCTAGAGGCACTGTCTTGTGCCCAGCGTTGTTGCTGCTCTCCGGCCTTTAGAAGACCCGCCTGACCAGCGGTAAAGCCGTTCTGCATCAGGGCTGCCAGCCCAAAAGCTGTACTCAGATGATCTTCGGACTTGAAACTGCCTACGGCAGCGACGCTGGGCGCCGGCACCACAGAGGCGTTGCTGCCGCTAGCGCTGACCACTACAGAGTTGCCGGACTCTGATTGTTGCTGTTGTTGTTGCTGGATTACATTGGCCTGGGAGGTGGCCACGTTATTACCGCTGCCGCCGCCCGCACCACCACTTGCTTCGTATTCAATGCTGGGCGCAGCGGAGCGATCGATTTGTTGCTGTAATCAAGAAAAAATATGTTAAATTATTTATTATGTGAGTAAACATATAAATATTTTGCATGCGATCCAATTATACAGTATTGTCAGATTTTCTACTATTTTCTTTTCCTCTTTTCCCTTTCTCTATTTCCTGTTGCAGTTCTTTCACTATTTATTCATATTCTTACTGACTTTTTCTTTTGGGATTTTCACTAATCCTAAATTTAATATTAATTATTATTATAATTGCGTGCACTAAATTTAAATTAAAAACTAATTAAAATGTGAATCAAGGATTCAAATCGAACTTTACACAAAAAAAAAGTTCGGTTATTAAGTTATGGATTTAAGGATCCTAGGAGACTGGTACTGTAAAGCTAATATCTATTGCTCTTTTCGAAAGTTAAGCTTTACTACATTCTGGAAAAACTTCATTCACAGTGTGTAATTCACCGTAAACCTTACTGTGATTCATTCAAACCTCAAGAATTCATTAATAAGTTATTTTCCATGAGTTGTTAACTTGTTAGGTAGTAGTGCAAACAGTCTAATTTGATATTAAGGGGGTTTTATTGATTGGAGGAGTGCTTACCAAGTTTGTGAAAGAGCGTTGCTCGCCCTCGGGCACTGCTGTGGGTCCACTGGTGGCCACTTGAGCCACCGGTGTGCCGAGCGTGTGCAAACCGTTGCCGGTTTCCTCGCCGTATAATTTACGTGTGATTTCTTTGAACATATCTTCATATGTTGCCTCAACATTGGAGGACTGTGCGCTCGCTGGGTTGCCGCCGGTCGCTGGGATTAGTGTTGCCATTGCTGCGACTGTTTGGCCTTGGCTTGCGGGCGCGTTGCTCTTAAGTTGTGGCGACTGCTTCTCTCGCTGTTGCCTCGACGAATACCCTTCGAAAACTGAAACAAAGAGAAAAACACAAGATGAGAAAAGAGAAAGAGAAGCGCCAAGAGAGTATTCGAAAGAGAGCCGCCTAAAGTTAGTCAATGAGTCTAAGCTTTAAGTGAGTTCACATCCGGCACACAAAATACCCAAAGACCCCAATCGACGTCAGTTCTGAGAATTGCTTGTTGACACACCAGCTGCTCTGCCTGCTGAAGCTGGAACCGGCCCGCCTTGGGGCCTTGCATGGGGGTGGCCACGCGGGGGTTTTCAATTGCTCTTGGTGCTGACGTCGTTGGCGCAGCATCAGCTGAGTCAGCGCGAGCACAAGCAGCGAGTTTAGCACACATTTTGCTTATGCCTTTTTTATTCGCCGCTTATTGCAACAGGCGACATTTGCGTCGATCACGGGTTCATTGGCAAAGTGAAATATGAAAGGACCAGCAGAAGATTTAGTAGACTATTCATAAAGACTTTTTCAATTGACATTCAATTAAAAGAATAAAAATACTTTCAAAAAGGATAGTTTGTGTTAAATTGTATCATTTTGGGCAAACATTTCTATTAAATTGCTTTTCCATTAAGGAACAAATTTACGGAAAGGAAGAACAAGTTCACGAAATTTATAAGTGAATAAAAAATGTATTCGAAATAACTTTGCAAGTGTATAAAACTGTACTGAATGTTATAGGTTCTTTCTTTTTTTGTGGTATGTAATTGAAATTCTTTGTTAATCTACAAAGCAATCGACACTTTTGTCGCCTGACACACACATGCTTCAGTGTTGAAGACTCAGGTTGGTCGTCGGTCGAGCAGCACCTTTTTTGCTGCATATATTAATAAATTTGCCACACAATGCCTCGGCTTGGCGAAGAGACGACCAAAAAGAAAAGAAAAGAGAAGAGAAGAGAGGGCCTGGTATGAAACAAAAAACCCATTGAGTAGGTAACGCGCCCAAATCTTTGTTTTTGGCGGTCGTCACTTGGAAGATGCCCAAGCGCATCTCATAGATGCGTCTCAAGACAAATTGTTTGCAATAACAAACTTTTGTTGGCGTTGTAATTTTGGCGGCACTTTGTTGTTTTGGTGGGTGGATGTGGATGCTAGATGTTGTTGTTGTTGCTGTTGCTGTTGGCCCACATGTTGCTGATGGTGGCTGCGCCCCGTTCTTCTAGTGAGATGCTGACACACACGATAACAGCGGCAGCAACAACAACAACAACAACAAACTAGTGAGCGGCGACAATTTGTGTTGTTTTTATGGGTATGGGCACGTCTCGATGGCCCAGAGCCAACGGAGCCACCCACACTCGCCCAGGCCCCAAATCTGCTGCCCAGCGGAAGGAGGGTGTATAGGGAATGGGAGAGCTCTATATTTATGTGTGTGTGTGTGTGTGTGTGTGTGTGTATGTGTTTGTTTGTGTTTGTGCTTGTATTTGTGTGAGGCCGTACCGAAGCGTGTTTTCTTTAGTTTCTTTTGAGTTCATATTTCGTATTTGAGTTGTTTTCTGTTTTTGCATATTTGATTTTATGCTTCGTGTGCTTTTTACAGTTGTTGCCCACACTTTGCGCCATTGGGGGCGTTCGCGTCTTCTTCTTCCTTTTCTTGTTTTCATATTTTTTCCTTTGCCTTTGCTTTTTGTGGTTTTGGCTTTAGTTTGCCTTTGCCTCTCCCCTTTTGCCAGGCAGATCTTTAGCCCTCCTCCTTCTTCAACCCGCTAGTTTATTTGATTGGCTCTCTGCGTGCGGTTTTTCAAGCCAAGGGCATTATTTACGAGCTGTTGTTGTTGTTGTTGTTGTTGGGTGGGACTTGACTTTGTGTCAGCTCAAGATCATGATAGCTTCCACTTTCATATATTTATAGGTATTTTTATTTAAGTTTGCGTAATTCACTAAAAAGTGCAAGTGCTGGGTAGTTCAGTAGTGCAGCTCATAGTATTCAAAGAATTTGTGAGGATATTGAACTATTCGATAACTAGAAAAACTGAATAAAGATTTACCAAGAATTTTCCGTTCTTACAGCCTGCCTGAAATTATTCTACATTTATTTATAATAAAGCAATTAGGAGTTTTAATGTTTTAGTTATATAACGTTTACAATGCCTCTCAACTATATATATTTTGAAGTTGGGACTTTCATAGTTATATAAAGTTTTCATTGGCTTGTTAGCTCTTTAAATTGCATCACATTTCATAAAAGAGTTTCATAAAATTGATTGCAAATCAACCATTCCCGACGGTTCATCTTTCGCTACGATAAGCAAAGGGCCAACCGACGGGGTCAACTTTTGTGGGCGAGCGATAGACACACACACACACACACACAATGACAAAAGAGTGTCATGCGTCGCCAACAACAACAACAATAACATCAGCAGCAGCTGCGCGTGTGGGTGCTGTGTTGGGGCCAGGCAACGGCAACGGCAACACAAAAACAACATCCGCTTTGCTAATAGCAGGCAGAAAAAAATAAAAGAGGAAAAAAACCCAGAGACAGCAGCGACGGCGTCAAACGGGCGCGTCAGCGAGTGGGCTGAAAATGGGCGCAACCCAGTCGCCGTCGACAGCAGTAGCCGCAGCAACAACAAAATCAATTTACAACAACTCTAACACGCGCACCATTAAGAACAAATACAACGATCAGTCGCCGTCAGCTACGCCGCCGCCTCTGGTGGGTGTGCAAAAACGACAGCCGCAGCAGCAGAAGCAGCCGCAGCCGCTGCCGGAGCAGCAGCGACGTCGCCACAATGACAACGCAATTTGGGGGAGTCAATGAGAGCGAAAGAGTAGCAAAGAGAGAGAGAGGACGCACAAACCGGTTGGCAGCTGAACACAAAAATGCCGGTTGGGAGCTTTTGCTATATAATTGAGGGAGCACAAAGAGAGAGAAAGAAAGAAAGAGAGAGAGAGAGTGAACATGGTAGGGCTCACGTCCCCCGATCATCGCTCTCTTCGTTCAGCTGTCGGCTGTTGTCTTGTTTCTTTTTTTTTGCAGATGCCGGACAATCGGTTGTTAACGGTAAACGCATTATTGGGTGGCTTCTCTTTAAATATGGCAGCAATTGTGGTTGCTGTTGTTTGTTACTGATAATGCTCGTATTTGTCAGAATTGTGCTGTGTGTGCTCCCCCGTTAGGGGGTGGGCATCAAAGCGCTAAATTGCCCAGCAATAGCTTTTACAGTGTGACTGTGTGTTCGCGTGTGTGTGTGGATTTACATATACGTAGACATTTTAACACCCGTGGGCCGACCTGGCCCGATGGCAGTTCAGGGTGAGCCACAACATTACTTGCAGTTGTTGTAGTGGTGAACGGTGAAAGGCCAAGAGACGAGATGCGGCATGAGGGGCAGCAGAGAACGAGCAATGGACAACGGACAACGGACAACACACGGCACAAAGCACACACACTAACAACACTGCCAGGCAGCTAATGACATGTTAACGCCGTCCGTTCCAAAATCCACACGCAGTTATTAAAAAGCGCTTTTGCGAGATGGCGTGCACAGTGGGGTCAAGTTAATTGGTAAGGGAGACGCGTTACCAAATGCATCTAATCGAGCAAATTAAAAAGTACATGCAATCTACAAAACTTTTTATATTAATGGCAAGAAACTCACTACATTTTATTTAAATATGATATTAAATAATTTCCTATGATTTGAAATAAAATCTAACAAATTCAAATCATTTTTCTTTTATTTAGTTTTAAAATTAGAAAATAGAAATTGCCAAATATTCCTTGACTTTAAATTAAAATGTAGTTTTTCTAATGATGCCAAGTAGAAATAGTAAGCTCTATACATATTACATATGTACATATATAATTATTTTTTCCCAATTTAATAAAATATTCAAAGCACTTAGCTTCACCCATTTCCCTAGATACTTTCCAAAGATTTTTTCATTCATATTCCAATTATTCCCCTCCAAAGAATTTCCAAATAATAAAAATTAATTTGCTAAGACAATAAAATTTCGAATTGCTTGAGACAAATAAAAAAAATCTTGAGTGAATTTTGATTTTTAGCAACGCCGTTTCCACTGTGCGTCAACTCAGGCATTAGCAGCTTTATGTCGATACTTACTAACACACACACAACTACAACTCAGTAAAGTGGGTGGGTGTCTAACAGCTGTTAAGTCCAGCAAATTCAACGATCAAGCGAGCGACCAACAAACGACAAAGAAATAAAATCTTCAATTTTATAACAGCAGCAGCGGCAGCAGCAGAAGTGAACGAAACATTTAACGATTTTCTCACTACTCTACGGCATCAACGCTTCACTGCTTCACACGCCTACGCAGCAGAGTCGCAGGCGCAGCAGCAGCAGCAGCAGAGCGCATGCGTGTGGGCCGTTCGCTGCTGTTGCTGTCGATTGCATTGCTTTTGCTGCTATTCGTATTATGCGTGGGTCAGCTTTAAATAGGGGGGTAGAAAGAGCACAAGAAATTTTACAAAACTAAACAAAATATCAATTACATATATAGACTTATATATGTAATCGCTGCTTTTATATTTGAATTTTTTTAAAGTTGTTTTTGCATTTTTGGCAGCTGCTCAGATATCCGCAGCAGCTCTGCGGGCACTGTGCATGTGTGTGTGTGTGAAACGGCACAGAGGGCAGCTTTATATGGGCGGCAGGTGGTAATTTTTGTGGCCAGGCAAAGACAACAACAGCAAAACGATGCGACGGCAGCTGCTACTGCCGTTGCTTTTTTCTCTCTTTTTGGCGTCTTCTTTTTAAGCTGAGCTTTGCCAGACAAGCAACGTAAGCAATAAACGTTGGACTTAAAAGCTGAAGCTGGTTTCTGTGTGTGTAAACTTATGTACAAGTGTGTGTGTATGTATTTTCGATTTTGGGTGGTTCTGGTGGCATTGCCTTGTGGGCGTTTGCAACAACAACATACGCCGCAGTAGTAGGAGCAACAATCACAGCAGCAGCAGCAGTAGCAGCAGCAGCAACAGCAACATCGAACATCTTCAAGGGCAGAGCCATCAGTTCAGTTGAGGTGAGTTCAGCTTCGATTCGGGCCAAGTCATATAGTATTTAACCGTCTCTGACTTCAGCTTTTGACTATGCTTATTATTATTGTTGCTGTTGCTGCTGCCTTTGTTGCTTTTCTGGCAGCTGTTGGCAGGTGCGCGCCCTCATAAACCGTCGTCGGACGACCCAAAATGCAGGCGCTGCTTCTGCTTCTTCTACTGCTGCTGCTGCTGCTGCACATGCTCAAAAACAAGAAACAAAAAATGGCGACGTCTGCGTCTTTCAAGTGTCAGTTGTACACACGCACCCTCCTCCTCCATCCTCATTCCTTCTTCCCTGCCTGAACCTCCTTGTTTCTTCTGAAATCTTTGCCTTTTACTTAAAATGCTGCCCAAGCAACATGTGCATCGCTCCTGGGTTCGACTGTCTGCCTGTCTGTCGATCTCTGCCCCTCTGGGGTACAAATTAATGCAGTTGTTTCATTTTAGGGGTGGTTTTTCCTTCTTGTACTAGCAGATAGTTTTTTTTTTCATTCTCTTTAGGGTTGCCAAGCAGGTTGCAGCTGCCATAGCAGAGACTCCTCTCAGCCTGTTGCTGGACTATGGAATATTTTCTGCACTTGCGTTTGGGTTAGGGGTTGAACATTACCAGCTGACAAGTGTATAAGCTACATTTCGATTGAAGGGATGACCAGTAAAGGAATGTACCTATAGCCATATGAATGTATATGTATGTCTGGGATTTGTTACACTTGATAGACGCTCTTTAAATTTATTTTGAATGAGAATTAAGCGGGAAATGCAGTCACCTTTTTTAATTTACTAATTGAATTGATGAGGTTTGAATATTATATTCCGCTACCTCAGAAACTTTCTAGAGAGTGCAAGATAATGTTTCATACGAATGTCGAATATCTTTAGTCAATCGACTTGATTTCGGAGTGATATACTAATAAAGGTATCTGTGTAATTAGGGTTCGTAAAGTATTCCTTTAATCTGGTTTCATTCTAGGAGTTTATTAATTATGCTTAAAAGTAGCGATCGTTCGCAGAAACATTAGAAAAACGATGGCTGTCAAGACAGGGTCGACTCTCATACATTTCGGTCTAGGGACTTACCAATGCATGTGATATACGCTTATGTATCCGTTTATGTATATATACATACATATGTATGTAAGTAAGTGTGTACTCTAAACCCAACCCAAAACCCAACTTTGAAATGTTGACGCTGGACGCCTCTTAAAAACAACAACAACAGCAAAAGCAGGCAGTCGCACACTCACTCACACACACACACACGACTCCGACGAAAGAGACCCAATAATGAAATTTCACAACAACCTTCAAACAGACGTCGTCTCGTGTGTATATATTTTTTTTTGGTTTTTTTGGGCCGTCCCAACGTTGAATATTGAAAAACGGTTGAGGTTTTAGGCAAATTGTAGTAGGAGGAGGCGATGGCGATGCGCCGGCAGCGTTGCGAGGCCCCGGCCCCATAGAATGAGGCAGCGAAACGCAGATAATGATGATCACAAAGCACAAAGCGACGGGGACTGAAGACGAGTTTCTCGTTTTCGGGCCACGCCAACGAAGAGACAAGCCTGAGATTCAAGCGAAGAAACCAAACCAAAATATAATCAAGCCAAGGGGTTACCCCTCCCCCTCTACAGGGACAGACCACAGCGCTCCGGCCCAACCCAAGTTTGAAAGCGGCGAATGGTCCAGAAAAGAAATGAAATGAAATCCTACGCAATGGGGTGGCTGGAACGGTTACTGCTGCCTTTGCAAAGGGGACGCGACATTCAGACGCCACAGGTAAAAAGTAGAAACCTTGAAAGCCGCAAAACAAACAGCTGCTGCCGTTGTTGCTGTTGCAGCTATGAAACAGGTAAACTCTTGGGCAGGTAACTTGCCTGGTCAGGACTAAGCCGCGTCGCCCCGCTTCGCCTCGGGTCGGGGGAGGCGACGCGCTGTAACAGGAAATTCCTATGTGATTTTTGGTGAGATTGTTGCGCACTGGGGTCGCTCGGTGCAGCAAGCAACCCTCATAGCACGCAGGTACCCGATCGCCGATCATCCCGTTGTTGTCTTTCCGTATGCCACCCTCCCCTAAAGATTCCTGGCTATATCAGTACATTTGGCCCGACGTCTGGCGACGGGAAGTGCGTAATTTAGTTTGTGAAGTTTTCGCTGCTACGCTTTGGGGTCGCGGTTTTTGTTCATGGGAACGTAAACTTTAAGAAGAGAGGGAGCATGTTTGTGTGGGTCGGCTTAAATATGGGGTGTGTCGCTGCCAAAGGATCGACAGCAGTCTAATTGTCGATCGGAGGGGTGAATGTCTGGTATTGGATAGAACGGATGAGGTCTGCTTGAAAGAAAGGATAAAAGTCGGTCAATTGATAGAAACTTGGGATTTTAGTGGGGAAATTCAGGTGCTTTATCAAAATTTAATTAGCGGAAAACTTAAAAAAATATGTTATAATTTTCATATTTATCGGATTGAGGTGATCTCATTAAAATTATTTAAGGAAAAAAATTTCAATTTAAACAATATATTTAATTTCTTACTAAAATAAAATTATTAAGCGAAGGTTTCTTTGCAAGAAAGGATATACATACATATATAAATCAAATGGTATTTCTGCCAAGGTAAATCTTCATTTAATCTTTACTTTTGCTTATCGAAAATCAAATTTTTTTGATTATAAAAAGAGGATTGATTTTAATGAACTTGTGATTAAAATACTTTTTAAGTCCCAAGCGACCTTTGCACTATGTTTAGGCACGTCAAAGCTCAGATCATAGAACTAATGTGCTTGACTTCATACGTAGAATTATATTTATATAAAGCTTTTAGGTGATAATTACTGACATACGAATATGTTTCTTCACAAATGCACAATGTATATAATATATATATGTATGTATGCATACTACATGTGTACATACATATATAGTCATGCAACCCAAGCCGATCGCCGCATTGACAACTCCTTGCTTGAAATGATGAAAGCACAGCAAAAACTGCTAAAGCAAACGAAGAGGAGACGCTGTATAAACAACAAGAAAAATTATAGGGGGCGAATTGTGTGGGGGCGGCAACGCAGACAGAGACCAAGCAAAACAAAAAAAAAACAAGCAGCAACAAAAAATACTAAATACAAAGGCAAAACGAAACACACGAAGAGGAGGAGAGAATGTAATGCAAAAGTCGTCGCTGGGTGGGTGTAAGAAATTCGTCAGAAGTCACAGCCAACAGGCAAGCGGGAAGCAGGCAGAGACGAAACTGCAGGCAAGCAGCAGTGGGCAGGCAGCAGAATTTGTGTGATAAACTAACAGAAGGGTGTGAAGGCAAAAAATAAAAAGGAAAAAGAAAAGGAAGAGAAACGAGAGCCGAGGGCCGTGTTTAGGCAGCGGACTCCAAAATAAAACCTAAAACACCAACATACGAAACAGCAGGCGGGCAGAGGAAGACGAGGGGCGACGGTCAGTCGCGTCGCTTGCTGCGAGAGCGGTCAGAGAGTCGGAAAGTTGAGCCAAGCGAGGCGGCAATTAAAGAGCGCAACGGCCATGTGACAAAGCAAAAAGAATAAATAGGGCTGAGGTAGGCGACGCGACGCGTCGTTCAGTCCGGTCCGACTGTCTGCTGCCCCAGGGGAAAAGACGATGTCGGGCAGGCAAGATTTTAAAACATCACCCACTCACATATGCATGTGTATGTGTGTGCGTGTGTGAGTTTGAGTTGAATGCGTTGCGCATTTGTTAAACAGAAACACAAGCGCAGGCAGCGACTGAGGCAGCGGCAGAGGCTAAAAAGAAAGTAGGATACTATAGGCGTAGGGTTGCCAGGTCGTATTAAAACTCGAAGCTACAAGTGTGCGTGCGAGAGGGAAAGAGGGCGGCCGATAAGGCAGACAGAAACAAACGTGTGGGAGCGAGAACATAGCCCAACACACGCAAGCTGCCAAGGATGTTGCAGCTGTGGTTGTAGTGGTGGTGGCGGTGGTGGTGGTGGTGGGTTTCACATCATTCATTATCGTAACCCCTTGCAGCGCAGCGTCGCGACTGCGCCAAGCGAGGGAGGGCCAACTGAGATGGCGACTGTGACTGGTATTAGTATGTCTGTGTGCTGGCATCTCTTTTGTGATTGCCACAGGCGGGCCCCGACCCAAAGGCACCAAAGGGGTGCCCACTCTTCGTGGGCATTCTTTTTTCTTCTTTTTTTTTTTTGGGAGTGTTGTATGAGTGCTGGTGCGTTTTTTGGGCGTTGGAGTGGCTGTTTTTTGTTGTTGTTATTGTTGTGTGTCTGTGTATAATTGGAAATTGGGTAACCGGTTTGTTAGCCGCTAGCTACCTGTGGGTTGTTGGCTGTGGCCTTCGGTATGATTTTTGTCGATGGGTCTATGTAATATACTATAGTAGTGGTATATACGTTTGCGGATGTGTGTGTGTGCCTTGGTCTGCTGGCTGCATGAGTTCTGAGTGGTAACATGTGTTGGTGTCAGAAGAAGGTTCAAGGGGGAGGGAATGACATTTACTGAAAAATACGTCAAGATCTACAAGGTGAAAATGACTATAGCAATACAGGCCAATAAATACGATTTATTTTAAAATATTTGTTGATCATCCATTTTCAGTTCCTATAAATATATATATCAGTTCCTATAAATATATATATATATATATCAGTAAAGTAATATCAAAGAATTGATTGACATAAGAACCCAACTTCCTTTTGTGACCTTTATAGGCATCTCAGTTACTTCCAGAAACCTTTGCTTATAAATCGCATTCGACTGGATCGGATAACTATATCTTATAGCCACCAAATGAACCTTTGGTTTTAATAACCAAAACAATTATGCTCTTAAACCTTTTGTCTAATTTCTAGAATGATATATGATATGAATACTCATACTCAACCATATTTAAAAGGACCTTTTACAATCTCAAATTCAAATTCAAATTCAAATGTCAAAAGTAGCAGTACCTTCCTGTTGATTATTTCTCTTCAGATTTATTTACTTTCCTTTTTAGTCTTCTTTCGTTTTTTGAATCTGGCAACGTCCTTAGGCACTTGAAATTTGGTCACATTTAAATTTATGACATACACACACACACACACACACACACACATTGAAATACATAGACTCTCCGCTGGCCCAGTATCGCAGTTTGCCCTTGATTATTTATCCCCAGGGAGGGCCAAAAAGTTGAATTTATTTTTTTATAGCTACCTTTTACTGTTGCAATTTGTGTCTGCGTTTTGGCCCTTAGGCCATAATTCAGTTTGTGCAAAAATTCCTTTTTTTATTGTGTTGTGCTGTGTTCTTCTGTTGCTGTAGTTGATTTTGCACTTGTTACGCGCACAATTCGTTCACTTGTTTGAGACAATGCAATTAAGTGCAGTTACGCACAATTAATTGTGCACTTTAATTAATCAAAACACTAGCCAAAAAACCTTTGAAGAAACACGCGCCGTTCAATTCAAAAATTGTTTGTTTATTGTTAATATTGCCGATGCGATGCGCGCGAATGCGAACAAACGAACCGAACGCCAGGAAAAATTCCAACAGACTGCGAGAGTCGCAGGCCAAATGTGGGAGAGAAGCATGGAACGATGACGCAGACAGCTGCTGCTGAAATGAACGCGCTCGGCAGCGTCAGTAGCGTCGCACTGTGGGCTAAAGTCGCTACATGTAAAGTATAATTTTAGTTGCATGTCCACAAACACAACGACTGTTGTGTTGGTTCGAGTCTATTTTGAAGCTCAAATGAATTAATTATGAACGAATTTTAGCTAGGCTACCTTATACTTGATATCCTTACTAGTGTATTACTGTTGGGGGTTTATTTATATAGAACACACAATAAAATAAAGTATTATATGACTTTAAAGTGTTGTGAAAATACATATGCAGAAAATAAATTAAGATTATCCATACACGATATACGATCAGAAAATAAGTATATACCCATAATTCATACACTGCATGAGGTTAAAAAATATTTTAATTCTGTAAAATATAATATTTGCCTGGCTTAAAAATTTCAAAAACGCTAGCGGGAAAAGTCGTTTACGGCCCACTGTACACAGCCGCCGGGGGGCCCAAGCAGCCACCTTCTACAGCGAATGATCGAATAAAAGAGAAATTGCAACAAACAAGCGACGGAGTCGTCGGCGTCTCTGCCGCAGTTCGCTTCAGGCAGGCAAGGCAAGCCACCCGCTCATTCACGTTTTTTGCTGGCGTTATTTGTGTGGGCCGAAGTAAGAGCGCCAGAGAGCAAGAGCGAGCTAGTGTGAACGTTGTTGTTGCTCGTTGCGTAGGGTGGTTGGTTTGTAGAATTTCTGTACAGTGTTGTTGTTATTGTTTTTGTTGCTTCTCTGACAGCGCAGTCGCGCAGAAGCAGGTCAGTTTGTGTGGCGTCCGCTGCGCAACTTGATTTTTGTTGCTGTATTTTTTATGCGCCGCCGTCGACATCGGCGTCGGCGTCGTCGTCGACGGGTTGACTGTTGGTAATGATCTTCGTGCATGTGGGTTGCTGCTTGTGGTAGTTTTTTGTTGTTGTTGTTGTTGTTGTTGCTGTTGCTGTTGGCGGCGTCGGTTACGGGGGACGCGATTGACTGTTGCGTTCATTAGCGCGGCCGCGACTTTTTGGGCTCGTTTTCGAGGAGGTGCTGATACATAGTTCAGGTAGACACATTATACATATATATATTTGAATTTCAGTGTGTATATACATACAAGTTTATACATAAGGCTGGGCAGGTAGTTGGCAGCTGGGTGGCGCTGGTCGCGGCGTGGGCCGCTCTCAAATTGAGGTTAGGTTTTAATAAACCAAAGAAAAATCAACATTAAGATTCTATCATTGCTATGCAAATCGCATGACTCACATGGGAAACACCTCAGTAGTACAGAGTTGCACTCGTTAAGTAACTACAATAACAAAAACGCGAACAACAACAACTCAACGAAATTGAAAGTTGTGCTCAATCAAGAAAGTGCAAAGAAGAAAAAGAAGAAGCGAACGCTGCAGAGGCTGCGACTGCAACGCCAACTGCACCGACGGTGTAGGCGACAGAGCTAGTGCATCATCGAAACTGTTATTGTTATTATAGCGGAAAGTTTAAGTTATGCTTGTTGTTGTATGATTCGTAAACCGAATAGATCGAAGACCATGGATAAAATAAAGAGAATGAAAAGGGAATTTGAGGGACTTAATTCTTACTTTTATTTATTAAAATCACTTTTATGTCTCTAGTCAAGAATTTCTGTATTCTTTATATATTTGAATTTGACATTTTTATATAGGGGTATATAAATATTTTTTTTTGGTACTCATCTCTATTTATAATGCTCCACTTTTAAACTTTAGTTTTTCTAATTTCACAATAACTTAATAAAATATTAAATAATTTTAGTTTCTATTAATTTTCCTTCGTAATAAATATATTATTTAATTTGCATGTATTTTTCTTTCATTCTTATCTTCATGTGTGTATGTAAATATGTATCCTACGGATGCCTTTAGACATACATACATTATTCGCTCTACTCTCTGTTCCCTCATCAGATCCTCATCAACCCGCACAAATCGGAAATGCTTTCAATACTGTTCAGTGTGTACGAGATGTGAGACAAAACAGGTTACCCAGCGAAATGGAGCACCCTACTTTTAAACTTCATTGCCACTCGAGAGTGGCTAGCGGATGACGCGAACGCCGCCACAAAGGAGCAGAGCCAGAGCCAGAGCCAGTGAACCGGTTTACAGCAGCCCTATCGATGCCGCGTTCAACAACATGTGGCCCACTGGCCAAGGAAAGCAGCTGTGCACAGGCAGCACAGCAAATCAGAAACGAACTCAAGCGATGAAAAATGATCCTGAGTGATCTTCGAGTATTACTGCTTTTTTGTCGGGTGCACTGTGATAACGGCTGCCCATCCTTGGACGTACGAATTTGTGATATAACGAAAGCTGCGTAATGAGCAACGTCAATTACAGAAGCAGCCAAAGCAACACATGGCTTCGAGCTCAGAAGAAACCTGTTGCCTGTTCCCTGGTGGCAGTTGAAGCCCTTCTTCGTCGCAGTCTCAGTCTGTGGGAGAAAGTGTCGCTGGGTAGGGCTTCATTTAGGAGGCGCCAGCTATAAGGAAGGCCACGAAACACTCGGTTGTGGAGGGTTCCAATTCTTCGCCGATCGTCACGATTTGCTTGCACTTTGTCACGTCTCATTTAACAACAAAAAAAGGAGTAGCTCTGCTGAGGGGCTAACCCAGACCCTCTCCCAAAAACACCAGCAACAACAACAAGAGCTGAAATAGCCATAGGGTGGATTGCGATCGTCGTTTGCTCACATATTCAATATGGCGTCTAGCGTGGGATGAGAATGGGAACGGAACGGAACGGGGGCGGGGACGGGGACGGGGACGGGAACGGCAACGGGAACCGTAACGCATGCACAATTTGCCGACAACAAAAACTCAAAAACTTGGAATCGTGGGCGTGGGTGGGCCGTCCGTCTATTTATTTAATTCCCCCCAGTGAGTTTTAGGCTGTTGGATACCGTCCACTCTTGCGGTTGGGCTGTGTTATGCCCGCTTGTGAGTCACGGGTTTTTGTTCCATGGGTGTTTATTTTCGTTGTTAGTGGGTAACTTTTGTGCCAGGCCAGGTCAGTCTGCAGACTGGAATTTAATCAACAGGAAGTGGTCAGTAGCTAAGAAGCGGCTGTCTTACGTTTCGAAATAATGGATCTTTAATGTATCTTTTACCAAATATCTTGAAAAATTATGTTATCATGAACGAAATGGAAACCTGTACTGTATACTAAAGTGGGCTGAAAGTTTCGTAAAAATAATATTGTTAAGCATTATTTGTAAGGGAATTTTGGTAATGAAAAGTTTCTAGGTGGGAAGAATACATTAATAATATGCAGATAATAATATTCTGATGAAATTAAAGATGTTTATTAAACGTCAACATATTAAACAAGTAAGAAACTTTGAAGATTTAAATATATTAGATAAACTAAAATAGGAATAAACTTTGAATGAAATATCTGAACAAAAAAAATAGTAAGGAAACCAAACTAGTAAATTGGCAACTTTGCAACTATATGATATGGTAGTCTGATCTTAAAGAGTTTTTTTATGCGATTTATATTTTTCTTATGATATCACTATGAAACGTACGAGTGCATTTCCTAATTTCAGGTTTATTATAACCTTGTGACTGCTCTGTGAATTATTATTATTGAATTCTCATATATTTTTTTTATTTAAACCAAGTTTGAAGTAGATCGGTTCAGACTTTGCTTTACTTATCTCTGATACTTACTTTCCGACTTTGGTGGACGAATTTTTCTCCACACAATCTTTCAGCTCCCATTTTCAGATCTTGGAAGCAGATTTTCCAAAAAATGAGAAACACTTGTATCTCTAATTTTAAGGAAGAACTCGAGATCGATCGAATAAGAAACAAAAAAGTTTTCATACCACAAATTTCCAAAGTTCCTTCCTTAGTTTCACTATGCCATAAATATTGTGTTCAAATTTCAACATCGTTTGGGCTTTGCGATGATGAATGACTTAGTCAGTCAGGACCTTTCATTATATATATAGGGATTGTTGATATTTAATTTTGGCTGAGATCTATCATTAATCTGAGCATGTCCTACAGCTGCGTACGATGATTAAGATGTTGAATACTTTTATCACCTATGAACTCTTCAGATTGGTATAAAAAGGATACAACAATTGTAAATGGAATATTGATTAATATTTGCATGTAAGTTTAGTCTTTGATTTCTATTAGAGTTCTGAGATGACTGAAATTCAATTAAAATTGATGATTTCTTGAACTGCAAGGAAAAGCAATTAAGTCGTCAACCTATGAGAGAATTTAAAATATATATAATTGAGTCCTGAATGTTCTATGTCTGCTGTCCCCACACCAAGGCATTGACTATACACATACATATGTACCTGAATTTTTGCATGTAAATATATACATATATTCATAATCCCATGTACAATGTCCACTTGTACAAAGCTTTGCATTTTATATAAGGTATAAATCATGTATATGATTCATATATTTATACATATGAATAAATACCAATACACACATGCAGTACGCAGACCTTTCCCCCAACCTTTTCGTATTGCATTTATTTTCATTGCCTAGCAACAACAACAACACAAAAATCCATAAAGAAATTTAGTTTTACAAAATATATGAAAACCGAAAAACCCAGCAAAACAACAAAAAAAAAAAAACAAACTCAAATACAAATTATATAATAAATACACGTACACAAATTTCAATTTGAACTAATACTAATACAAAAGCAAACATATGCCGCATATGTTGCATAAAAAGCAAAAGCACAAAAACCATATGCAATAAACGCCCCATTTACGCCCACAAAAGTCAGATAGAAGTGTGAGTGAGATAGAGAGAGAGAGAGAGAGAGAGAGAGAGAGAGAGAGAGAGAGAGAGCGCGATGCAATTGCATTTGAAGAGAGTGAGAGAGGAAAACTGTGTGTAGCGGTATGCTATAAAAGAGAGTCGAGAGACCGGGCAGTCAAAAGTACAAAGCTCATTTTGTCTCTCTCTCTCTCTCTCTCCTTCTTTCTCTCTTGCTCTCGAATCTGTTGTCAAAACTGCAACAATTCCTTTGCAGTTTTTGATGCGTCGAAGCGTCGAGGGAGGGGTTGGGGTTAGATGTTGGTGATGGGGGTGAGGCGGATGGTATAACAAAAATTGTTATAGACACAAAATTTATGATATGCGCCGCCCGGTGGTAGGAAAAACAACCACCCAACCCAGTGAGAAAAGTCGCTCGCTTTTAGTTTTCAAATGCCAAAGCTTCAATTTCAATGTGTGTGTGTGTGCGTGTGTGTGAGGCAGTGTGGGTGTTTGTGGCGCATGGGTGTGAGGGTGTGCATTGTTTTGGGGGTTGGTATTTCTGCTGCATAGAGCGCCTGCTCCAATACCAACATACCAGTACCAATACCATTACCAATACCAATACAAATACCAATACTAAAGCCAAATGTTTCCATGTGGAGAAAGTATTGATGATGGAAAAATAGAAGTTGGCGCTTTTTAGTTGTGGGGGTTGTTTGGATCCCGACAATAGTTGCTCTTATTGCTGTTGCTGTTGTTGTTGGTGTTGGCAGTGGTGGTGGGGTGTTTCTCTGGAAAAAGTGCATACCGAAAAGTATACGCACACAGACAGATAATACGCTCACACACACACGCACACACACACACAATCGCAATGCGGAAAAATCAATAAATCATTTCTTGGAAAATTTTTTAATTGCCCTCAAGAACATTTTTCGTTTAAGTTATTATAATTTTTATTATTTAATAATTTCACCTAATTAAAATACTTTTTTATCAGATAAAAGACGCATGTAACGGTATTTCGCTCGGTTACCATTCAACATAAAAAAATGTTAATTTTAAAACTATTGCATACTTTTAAGCGTCTCAAACTTACCAACATGTTCGTAGTGATTGCTGCGTACAGCTTAGAAGTATGCAACACAATTTTTTGCAGCACCCAGCGCACACTGGGTCTCGGTAGGTATCCTTTCGATAGGGCTTTTCTTCTTCTAATTGTTCTTTATCTATTTTTGTTTTTTTTTTTTTGTATATTATTTCCACTGCACTTTGAACATTTTGGCCGTTTGGGGCTTTCTTAGCGATTTTCAACCTTTTACCGACACAATTGCTTTTTACAACTAACCTCATCAACACTCACACACTGAATGAAATTTTTGTGACTGAATGAATGGAAGCAGAGGCTAGGGCTACTTTGCAACTTGCTCCTAAAATGCAAATTGCCGACTGACGAGCGAGTTTTGTGTCAGCCCTGGCCTGGCGTCGGTGCCGACGTTGAAGGCGGCGCTCCCCGCCCCTTTCACACACACATTCAACTATTTAACCGTTATTATTTGCTTTGTAATAATAATCGTCAGTCTGTGTTTTTGTTTTTGCGGCTCGGCGTTTACTTTTTACTGTTCTTGCCGCACCGATTGCCTGTCGCGCAATAATTGCGCTCTGAGTTGTGCAATTGTACAAAAAGCTTCCTGTTTATAGCGCTACCACTGTGGTTGTTCTTGTTGTTGTTGCTTTTACCCAAAAAGCGCGCGCATTCCGGAGCTCTCTCCCACACACATAACATTATCTCTCTCTCTCTCTGCCAGTTTTTCTCTCTCTCTTTCTTGCTCCCATTTTCATTCGTTTTAAGTGGCGCTCTGGCTGGCTCATACCATATCCGCCATGTTTATTTACAAAAAGTTTACCGTTATTATACACTCACTAACTATGTGTCCTTTAGACTTGATGTGAGCTTTGTACTAAATGGTACTAGTTAGTTGGGCCGATTTAAAATCAAGACGGAAAGGTGGAAATTTATGGAAAAATTGTGTCGGCAAACTATATTATTGGAACCCAAAGGCCGTTCCAGATCGGAAATGTTGTACCGGTACTCTTTGTTTCTGGATTTTTATTTATTCTTCATTTGTTGAAAGCCTGTAGTACAACTTTTTATATATAAGTTTTTAATTTAAATCCATATAAAAGACACAGCCCTGTTCAGAACTTTATACTATGTTTATGTTCATTCCAAATAGGTAAGTTCGCTTTATGATGTTTTTTATGTCCTTGGGATTGTTTGAGTATTTCACTATTAGAAGCATGTATGATGTCAATGCATCAAATTTTATTATTAATATTTATTATTTATAATAAAATCACTCTAGAAATAATTAGAAATTTATTTGTTCGTTAAATAATAACTAATTATATATTTAACTATCATATACATATATACTTTCACATGAATGTATTTTTTTTTATTAATTTTTTATTTGAATTTGCGCGCCAAGTTTGTGCCAAGTATGGCAACTCTCTCGCTGCTAAAACAAAATTCGCTGATAGGGTAACACTTATTTGTAAAAATGGCGGTATTATTTAAAAACTTTTTTAATTTTGTCGTACTTGCTGAAATTTTACGTGAAAACTTAATTTTTTTAATTTGATTCATGTACGAAATCATTGGGGCTTCGTTATGGAATGGCTAGTTTTAATGTGTAGCAGGAACATGTAAAGAGAAAAAGAGGGGCAACGATTGTAAATGCGCGCCATCTGTTGGCAGATGATTGTACTCGCGCATACAGCGTCATCTTTTGGTAAAAATGAATTTTACGTTGGTAAAAGAGCCGCTTAATAAATAGAAAATAAATATTTTGTATATAATATAATATTAAAATTTAAAAAATAGATAAAAATACAAACTTTACTTTTGCTGCGCGTCGTTAAGAACAGTTTAACAAAAATGGTAAATTTTTATACGAATTACTGACAAAATTCAAAGTTAGATGCGCTTTTCTAGAGAAAATAATGAGATGGGCGGAATCCCCTGAATTTATGAGGATGGAGAAACACCCGACCTCATAAAGTGTATATCATAATCAATATAATCAAATGATTAGGACGAAGACGTCTGTCGGTCTCTGTGTTATTATTTTTTCATATTCTGGTATTTTTTTTCTATGTCTAACTGACTCAACAACTTGTGAAACTATAAGCAGATTTTTAGATACTTTTTTTGTACACAGTGTTAACTCTATTAAAAATTCAATTTATTAATTGAAACTCGAATTCCTGAAATAATTGTATTTTGTTATTTTTTATAAGCAAACATTTCCCTAAATTAACCTTAATTAGGTTACAGTTTCTTTCAATACTCTATACATTTTTCAATGATCCTATTAAGAATAAGTACAGATACTGGATAACCTTGTCTATGGCTTTTTATGGCAGTCCGTAAAGGTTACTTCTTGGTTAAATACTAAAACCCTCTCACATTTGGTTAGGTTGCAAGGCTTTAATCAAATTGGACAGATTACTTCAGTCATCAGTCATCAGCCACCACCCAACCACCCAGTCACCCAAAAAACAACGTCTCACTACTAACCCGAATTTTTTGTGTTGCCTGCTTGGCAACGTTTAATAATACTCTGCACTCATTGAAAATTATTAACAAGAGTATATAAAATTACTGAAAATTTGTGCAACCCACGAATCGATTCAGCTATTTTCTTCTGCTTTCCCCTTCGTAAATATATACACAGATTAGATTAGATTATGCAGTCTGCTTGAAGCCTGTTGGCCTATTGTGATGCCAAATGGAGAGGATACCGGGAGTCAATAAACAGATCTAACAGTGGCAGCTCTGCCAGGCTGTTTAGTCCCTGGAAAAAGGGTTTCCAGACGCGTTTCGTCATCTTCAAAACATGGAATAGTCACAGAGGAGATGTTAAATAATAAAATTTAAAAATAAAATAAAGGAATCAAATCGATCATATTTTGGTTCCGATTCGATAACGCTTCAGCAATGGTTCTGTTTCTATACTCAAGATATTAAGTCTAAGGAACCAAACGGTACAAGTAAAAAATTATAAATTTATATCTACAAATTTTTTAAGAACTCTGAATACAAAAGTTTAGGCATATTGTAATGATGTAATTAATCGTAATGAATAAAATTCGGAACCGAAACACTTTGAATGATATCGATTCTCAGTAATTGTAATCGAAAAATTTAATGTTAAGGTTCTGTGTTTGAATAGGTTTATTTGGGTTACCGGTTCCGGACCAGTTCCGTTTTTATTCCATGTTAAAAACTATTAAAATACATTTTTTTACTTAAATAATTATTTGCTTAAAATTGGAAAAATCGATGGACATCGAAAATGATATTCATAATAAAAATTCGTTGGAAAAAGTTCGTTTTCTTAAGCTGAGAACGTTCTTAATGTTCCAATAATTTTTATCAAATGGAATAAATTTTCTCACTTCAAGAACCTTTAATTAAATCTTAAACTGAAGCTTAAAAAACTTAAAATTTCCAGAAACAGCGGAGAGAAACAATGCGATGAGGCATTACTTTCTCACTTCAAGTTCGAGTTATAGTCTATTGTACATTCGAATTGGTTAAAGAGTATTTTCTAGTCGACTTGTTTGTTTTGTTTTTGTTTTTTTTTTATGAATGTTTTGTGCAACGTCAACTGTCTCAAAAAGTTTTTAATCATCGTCACCAGGCTGCATTTTTTTGTTGTTTTCTCTCTGCCTTTTTGGCACTCAAGATTTTCATATACAATCAGGTTGGCTTTTTTTTTGTGGTTTTTCTCGTTGTTTCTGGCCTCAATTTTTAGTTTTTCACAAGCGGCGCCGGCAAATTCAATGCAATTAAAAACAATTCATAATGCGATGTGGTTTTTGCTGTTGCAGTTGTTGTTGCTGCCCGCTTTTCCATATGCAGCTCTATTTTCCACAGCCCATCAGCATATCCAGCCCATACTGCGTCCCCCCCTGTAATTTGTCTCTCATTTCGGTCGGAGCTGGGCGGGTCCAACCAACCCCCCCGACCACGCCCCCGCCCCACACTCCAATTGAAAGTGTAACACTTTTGCTTGTTTGTTTTACAAAAATGATTTTTAATATAACATTTTACGGGCTACGGGCTTTTGGTTTATGCATTTAATTAAAAGAAGACCCCAGAGCCAAAGCCAAATGAAAATACAATGCAATAAAAACAACAAATAAATAAATGGACTGAAAGACAGACAGACGGGCGGACGAGCGGACGGACGGACGAACGGACGAACGGACGGACAGACAGAGAAACGGGTTGCTTAAAATATGCAAACAAGAAACGGAAAAACTTATTTAGACGCCGCAGCAACACTACACAAAAAGCGCAACACCAACACCAACACCAGCAACAGGCAACAGGCAACGGGCAACAGGAGGCAACAATAACAAGTGAATAGACAACGGGGCCAGAGACAAAATGTTGCCCCGGCTGCTTATGAAAATGGCGTCACAAACGGAAAAACTGAAAAGCGCTCACACATACAATACATATGCATATACACACAGACACGCACACAGAGCACACACAGCACACACAGCACACACACACACACACACAGACACACACACACACACTAACTAAATGCAACGCGGCTCCCACGCGTGCTTAGCTCTGCCCCAATACGTTGCACAATGGGCGGAAAACAATTAATAAAAGACAAATTTATCGGAAACAATAATTTACCCGTAGTCCAACTAAACAATTTATTTATTTAAAGTCGAGAGCAAAAAATCAATAAAAAAGTACATAAACTAATAAATAAATAAAGTAATAAATATATTATAAATTATTTGTTTTTTGGAGAGACCCTTTAGCAATTACGAAATAAAATATTTTATAATTAAGTACATATTTTTTTATAATTATTTATTTATTTATGCCATTGCTTTGAGGGAGGCTTCTGCGACCCCATTAAGAAAATTCTTACAAAGACTATTGATCAGGTGGAGTTGATATATCCTTATTTATTAAATCGACTATTTGCATAAAGTATATATATTATTGATCATGACAGAGAGACGAGTTGATATAGCCATGTCTGTCCGTCTGTTCATATGCAAACTAGGCTCTCAGTTTTTGAGTATGGAGCCTTCTTTTTGCTGCAGACAGCACAGACGGCCGGATCGGACAACTATATCATATAGCTTTCATAGGAACAATTATTGATTTTCAACGTATCTTGATAAAACTTACGAACTTAAACTAAACCGATTAAAACTCATATCCCGAACAGGTAATTTCTACGAGTACCAGCAAAACGGGGAAACGATATTCCGGGAACCGAAAAAAGAAGCGGACTTGTCTCCGTTCTAAATTTTCTTCTTTACGAAGAATTAAATTCCTTCAAATTTGTGGCTCTTCTAAAAGTCTTAAATAATATATTTTATTTTATCTTGAATACAATTTTCTTAATACATTTATATCAAATTTCTTAGTTTTAACTTTTATTGGAGTAATTAATTATATAGTAATTAATTTAAGCTATCAAAAACATAGTTTCTAGAACATAGTTTGAAGCTGGCTTAGTCTTGTCTTAGCCAGTTTGCTTAATTTCTGTCCATTGTACTTGGCGTTGTTGACCTGCTGCTGCCGTTGCATGTGGCAAAAGACTTTGGCCGCAACAGCCCCCAAAAACCCCATTTGATTGTTGTGTTACCAATGGAAAGCATTAAAAAAATTCTCTCACCATTGTTGAACGCGTGGGAAGCGTTTCAATGTTTTGTTTGTTTGAAAATTTTGCCGCTGCTTTTGTTGCTGTGCAGCGCATAAATTTTGCCCATCTCCGGCTCCACATTCAGGGCCCGTCACCCGTCGTCCGTCGTCCGTCACCCGTCACCCGTCGCCCGTCGCCCGTCGCCCGTCGCCCGTCACCCTTCACCCTTTAGCCGTCTCCCATCAACCGACAGCCGTCTCCCAACTTGCTGAATCACAGTTTATAAAGCCACTTGCCATCAGTTGCGACTATTTTTTCAGTTTTTTCTTTGTTTTTGGCCAATTGCAGCTCGAGAAATTATTAATACATAATTCATGTTTAATTGCCTGTTGGGTTTTAATTATTCGTCGCAAAGTTGGCAACATGTGGTGGCTGGGAGGGGCTGGTGAGGGGAATTTGCTGCCAAAGTTGATAGAAACTTTCCCTGATTGAGTTGCATTTAGTTTAGTCGATCAATGCGCGTTGACAGACATTTCAATTAGCTCAAATTGCGGCGAGTTGCTCAGTTGTTCAGCTGTTCAGTTGATGGTTGGGTGGCTCAACGAAGGGCTGGCTGTGTCTTTTCTTTGGCTAAGACTGAGTTAACTGACAGTTTGGGCTCCAGTTACGTCTACGTTTACGTTTCGCTCACGTTCACGTTTACGTTTACTGGTCGGAGTCGGAGTCGGAGTCGCAGTCGTCGTCAGTTACAACGCTTTCGGGCCCTGCGGGGTAAATGAAAATTAGATGAACAGTTGACGAGTTGAACGCTGTACGTTTCAATGCACAAACAGACAAACAAACAGAGGGTTAAGGGGTTATGGGGCAAGAGGTTAGAGGTTAGGGTTACTCAGAGAACGCGGAATGACATACAGACACAAACGAGGGTAGTACGAGTACACAAACAGTCTGATAGATGGATGGAGATTCTATAAATACGACTAAATGGGGCGGCAGAGGAGTTCTACCAATTCCTAAGCATGACCCGGAGGCAGTGAGAACGTTTAAGGACAGCGCGTGTGAGAGAATTGACAATTAAAAGAAATAACTTTTCAACGTTATGTTTTTCAAGGCAGTCAGAAACACTTTATATTATATATAGATATTTTTTTAATCATTTCATCTTTATCAAATGAATAAAAAATATTTAATTAATTGCAGAATCTGTTAAAAAATGATGATAGCATCTTTATTTTTAAGTAAAAATAAAAGTGTGTATGAAATTTCCATTCTGACGGATGGACTAATATTGAAAAATATGTTGTATTGAATTAAAAAATGACATTTTATTTTCTCTAGTAGATTTTTAGAACTAATTGCCACAGTTAGAGGCAAGAATATTATCGAATTTTCCTCGTTTTCGTTCAGGAAACTTTCATTGAAGCGCTGCGGGTTAAAAAAAAGTTGCGGGTGGTCACGGCGTTCAAATCGGAAGCAAATGTAACAGCTGCCTCTCTCCTTCTCCTTCTGCCACTCATTCTGGTTCGCATTTTGGTTCCTCTTTCCTTTTCTCTTTCTCGTTTCCATTTCCTATTTCTGGCCGTGGTAGTTTTAGTTTTTTTTTTGGGTTTATCTAAAACCTGTTGAGGGGTGCGAGAATCGAGGAGAAGGGGGCCAAATGAGAGCCGTGCGGGCAGGTTGAATGCTTCTAGTGCAACAACAATCGACGTCCAGTAAATTTTACTGCGTGTCGAGTGGAGTTATTGCCCCCGGCTCCCGCTTCCCTCTTTCCGCTTCCCGCTTCCCGGTGCACGACTAGCGTCCAGACCCTGTTTATTTGCCATTGGCAGTATTCTGATTCAGATTCTGATTCTAAGCTTGATTCCCAGTGTATATTTTGTGGTTGCAAGCAGCACCAGAAGCCCGGAATTTATTCTACGCTCCGTGGCTGCAATTTTCGGATACTTTGTGTATATATGTGTAAGTGTGAGTGTGTGCGTGCGTGTGTGTGTATGTGTGTGTGTGGACGCTGCGGGTGATTAATTTGCTGGAAAAATGTGCGCTATACAAAATTATGGCTGGTTTTTTCCTTCTCTTTTTTCATATGAGCTATGAGCAAACGAAGGTAATCAGTTTGTGATTGGGTTGAGAGTTCGACACGAGGGTGGGAATAATGTGTTGATTGGACTTGGCAGAAAGGAAAAACATTATATATCCATTTGAACTGAATGAAAAGAAGTTAAATTGCTGCCTGTAAAATACTCAGCTTAGTTCTGAGCTCCAGCAAATAGTTATAAGTAGATTCTGAAACCATTTCAATTGAAACATCCGCAGCATTTTGATATTTCTATTTTTATACCCTTGCAGAGGGTATTTCAACTATGAGGCACTTCCCACCCCACAACGTATAAGTATTTAGTCTTCATCGGGACAATAAAAGGATATATCCCATCCCAAAACTTATTGTTTCTTAAGATATCTTGAGATCTAGCTTCGATATAAAGACTCAATCTTCTCATCTCATCATACTCGGAGATGCCTCTTTCAATATATTACACATTTCACGACAAACTCGTAATACTCTCTGCAAGGGTATAAGAATGAATATTTTAAATTTAAGCCTTCTGGCCTTAAGCATCCAGTGGGGAAACCCCAGAAAAAAACACAATCTGGCAAAGAATAAAATGAAGAAAATGAGGCGAAGAATGAGGTAAGGAAAAACAGAAAGACTCAAGACAAAATTAAGCAGAGCTCATATGAATCTCAATTTATAGGGAAAGAAGAAGTGTCGCCTGAAAAGCAACTAAGAAATTCTTCAATGGTCAGGGTTTTCCCAAGGAGGGATCTGAATTGCACTTAAAAAAGAGCGAGTGAAAGGTGAAATTTTAATACATATAATATAATCAAATATTCAATTTTGAATGAGCTTAAATATTAAATGATATAAAATATAACAGTTTATCATGCGAGTTTATTTATAAATATTATTTGTTATTTTGTTTGTAATTAAAGCAATAAGATTTCCAAAACAAACGTTTTGATAGCAGGTTGCATGTCATTTATATACAACAGGTTGTGAGTTTGATGGATATTTGATTGGCAGCACGCTTGAGGTTGCATAGCAGGTTGTTGTCTTCGCTAAGCCAACTAATACATTAAAATTTATTAAAGACTTTTACTAAATATCATACTTTTTCATGCCTTTAAAAACTACAATACAAAATTACAAGCACTAATTTTAATTGGAATTATAAAGTTAACATACCAATAAATAATAAAATATAAGACGATTAAATGAAACACTAAATATAATCAGTTATACTCAGACAAAGTATAATATAAGTTGCACAAAACAGTTGGATTTGAGGTTTTGTTTACATCTGTTTGGTTTGAGTCAAAGATTCGTTAAGCAGACGTAAACAAAACAAGTTAGGTTCAACTCAAGGAATTTAGTTGTGAACAGGACTTATAATGGGCTTGTAATGGTCTTCTAAAAGAAACCCTGCTATGCTCAACTTATACGTATAAGATTCAAAAGTGCAGGTTAAACTGTTATATGCTACGCATACAGTTTAGTTGTTAATATGACTTATACTGGTCTTATAATGGTCTTCTAAAACAAGCCTTGCTATGTGCAACTTATACGTATAAGATGTATAAGTGCCAGGCTAAACTGTTATATGCTACGCATACAGTTTAGTTGTTAGTATGACTTATACTGGTCTTATAATGGTCTTCAAAAACAAGCTTTGCTATGTTTAACTCATACGTATAAGATGTAGAAGTCTTAGGTAAAACTGTTATATGCTACGCATACAATTAAATTGTGAGCATACTTATAATGGTCTTCTAAAACAAGCCTTGCAATGTGGAACTGATACGTATAAGACGTAGAAGTGCCAGATGAAAGAGAATGAACTTATATTATAATTTTGAATACTTCAAATGGCCGGCTGATTGCTGTTATAAGTTGTGTATAAGTTCAGTTAGCGAAGACATGAACCTGATATGCAACATCAAACTGGTTGCCAATCAAACTTACAACATGTTGTATTTTGATCGATGGGTGGAGGAAAATTATAAATAATTCTAGTAAATATAAAAAATTATAATAAATTTACCAACTCAATATTAAGGTGCTATCAAATAGGGGAGTAATTTGGCTTATACGGAATAATTGGCAAAAACTACAGATAAGCGGAATAGTAAAAAATAAATGAGGTTCGCGACTGCAACTGACCCTCAGAGCCCTGCAACTCAATGCAACTGAATGCAGCGCAATGCAGCTAAAGCCTGATCCCCTCACCCTTCTCTCTTTCGCTCTCTCTCTCTCTCTCTCTCTCTCTCTCTCTCTCTCTCGCTATGCATACAAGTCGAATGCCTTTGCACGACTTTTGACTTTAGTCCGCCGATGTTTTTAGCTGTTTTAATATTTATGAAAAAAGGCAAAAGGCGAGCGTCGAGCTCGTCGAGCTCGTCGAGCGACGAGTGTTGAGCGCTAAGCGTCGCGTATTGCTGCAAGCCGCATAAATATCCACTAAGTCCCATGCACACACACAAAGTCACATATATTCACATGTATACTGCATACACTCAAAAAAACAAATGTCATTCTAAATTTCAGTCTGTGAATGAAATAGTCCCTCCATTGAATCCAGCTTGAAATTCAACGGCAACACTGCATCCACTCCAGATCAAAGTTGTTCAGGGTTTTCTTTTAATACCCTTGCAGAGGGTATGATAACTTTGTATCGGAGTGTGTTATGCATCGATCCCATATATATTATGGATCAGGGCGATGAGACGGCTCAATAGAGATGAATGAAATTTTGAATGTAGCCGTTTTTCGGTTAGGAAACAATATAGAACAGGCATCTTGATGAAAGGAAAGGGTGTGTGATATTCGGCACCAGACTATAACTATAATGTAATTAATGCTCTCAAGCTCTTGAAATTGCTAGCATAAGCCTATTCTAAAAATGAATACATCTCTTAATGAAAGCAAAGAAATCTTTGTATTCAGCACACATTTTAAAAGATACTTTATTTAATTTGGAAAATATGAAAAAAACATCTGTATCCCAAATAGATCAGGGTACAACATATCTTTCAATATATTTCCATTCGCCTGATGAAATCTCGACTCTGCTCTTCTCTATTAAATGAGTCGAATAACAGTGGAATGATGGTTTATTCATTCGAGTTATTAAAGATTCATATTTCTATTCTATTTTCTAGTCTGTGCTGAAGCAATCTTAAATGAAAAATATATAATATTAATATTTACTATTATTATTATACTATTAGTAGAATCGATGTAATTTTAATAGGATTACGTTGCATTCAATAGCATTCTTTTACTTCTCTTCAAGGACTTTATTTTAAAAAATAATTCTTAAATATTCTTTCTCGATGATCAGAACATTGTTTCTTGAATTAGGTCGAATTCACCCAACTTTTGACGTTTGTCCTTGATTCAAGTAAAGAATTGCCTGTTTTTTCTTCAAGTGTGCCCGTATATATATGTGTATGTGTGTGTATTATATATGTGTGCATGTATGTGGTGGTGCTATGTGCCACCCTTAAGTGAAAACTGAAGAAGACCTGACAAGAACAACAACACCAACACCAACACCAACAACAAAAGTGAAAAAAGAACAGAAACAACAACAATAACAACTTCTGAATGTGCTTCCCCCCTTTGAGCTGCTCTCGAGGCTGTCAAGCGTAAATTCAATAAATATGAATATAAGATCACACACACACACACACACACGCACACACACACCCATACAGAGAGAGCAGTTGTTGTTACATTTTTCACTCACTTGCACTAACTTGGCTAACACCCTCCTACCCATAGAATCCCCTTCTTTCCCCACCGCACCGCTCCGCTCAAGGCAATGGCAATGGCAGTGGCGATGACGCTGACGTTGTGAAGCAGAAACGGCTCAAGAGAGTTTTTCTTGTTGTTGTCATCTTATTTACTTGATATCGAAATCTTTGTTTGTGCTTATTATTTGTAGCTGGTCCTTTTGTGCTCTGCCCTGGAATCTCGAATCTGGAATTTTACGATTGACAATGACAAAGAGCGATTGACTAGCACAAATGATGTACGTAAGAGCGAGCAATAGCAGTAAAGGACGAGCGGACGAGGTAAGTTTGAAGAGAACGAAAATCTGAGTGAAAATTACAAAAGGATTTCCTTAAATTTAATTGCAGCACGGAAACCCTTTAGTAACCTGATGAAAAACGAAATGAAAATGTATTTGGAAATTTTCTCCTGCTCCTTCGGCAACTACAAGAAAATGAGCTTACTGCTTCACTAATGAAAGGAAAGGAATGCTTATTTTTAGAAATTTAACACTTAATTTAATACCCTTTAATTAACAATGAAAGCTGATTAGAAAATATTAATGTCATATTGAAATGCTCGTTATTAATGCATTAAATATTTAATATTAATTTTTTAAATTCTATAAACTTTACATTTCTTAGCAAGTAAACTTTGTCTCTTTAACCTTCAGTTCACTTGGACTTATTCCAGAAAACTAATGCTGCATTCAGCTAGAAGCAGAGTTGATTTTAAAAGAATAATAATCGCATTTTATTAGCCTAATCATGAGTCATTCATTAGCAGCATTGATTGATAAATTCCAAAATTCCAAAATTCCAAAATTCCAACATTCCAACATTCCATAATCAACGCCCTTTGAACTACCCTCGCAGGAGCTGAGAGGATGGATGCCCTGCAGAAATATGAAAATAATTCATTGTACTCGAACCATTGGCCAATGCCATCGCCATCGCCATCGCCATCATCATCGACTCTGCTCTAGGAAGAGTAAGAGTAGAAAACTGAAAGTGTGCAGCCGGCAGTCTGGCAATAAAGTCAATGGAGCTATCAAAAATCGTCAACGCAATGAAGCTAAAACTTGCCAAAGTGCCGCGGCGCATATGTGATGCAAGGAGGAGGCGAGGGGGGATGGCATTCGGGAAGTGGAGGATTCCGGTTGCGGGGAGGGTGACAGAACCAGTGGCAGCGATCCGGAGCAGCTTCTGCTCGTGTGTTTTAGTATGGATGTTTATGCCCACGGACGGTTTGAGTTAATGCAATGGCCAATGGCTTGTAGTCGCTTGGCTAGTAAAAGTGGCTACAAGTACTGCATTGATGGCTCTTTGGCTTCTCTCCCTGCAGATATGAAATATGAAAGACGTGAGTAACAGTTACATATGGCCTGGAAGTAGGGCATATGATTAACCAGAGACCAGAGACCAGAGACCAAAGGGCACAAGACTGATAACAGGGGTTAAAAGCTGGTAGCTCTGATGAAGAGCCAACTTAATACGGCTAATGGCAGCGGAAAGTTCTAGTCATAAGCAAATGAGCAAGCAACTAAAATAAGGGTGAATTTTGCAAAAATAAAAAAGGCATAAAGGGTAGGAAGTCTGCACTTCCTTAAATTACAGTTGACAACAAAATTCTAGACTTGGCCTTTAAGTGTTGTCTTTCTTTTATAATTTGTGCATTGTACTAGTATTATGTTCGTAGAGCTGCTTTTAGAATAGCTCGTTTAAAGTTTTTTGTTGTCAAGTGTA
Organism: Drosophila repletoides; assembly: GCA_018150835.1. NCBI lineage: Eukaryota > Metazoa > Arthropoda > Insecta > Diptera > Drosophilidae > Drosophila > Drosophila repletoides. The sequence continues at coordinate 23,592,388 of JAECWQ010000089.1, read as the reverse complement.
TTTTAAGGAAACTTTCGACCCAAGCTTGCCATCCTGAAAGTTAAAGACAAAGCCATAAAGGCATATTGAATGCAAGTTTCAAAGGAAATAAAAAGCGAGAGGGGCCAGCGAAGCGAATTTGGCAGGCAAATAGGGCGATAGAACGATACGAGTACAACGATAGGGCGAAAGGGCCAAATAAAAAAGGCCAAAAAGAAAAGGACACATGCGAATGGACGAATAGAAAGCCAAGTATGGGTCAAGATAGTTGCGAATAGTCAAGAACAACGAAGAGTTGGCAAACTTGGCCAATGCATTGGGTTATTTAAATGGCCAAATTAAGCAAGAGATAGGCTTAAAGTGTGGCCCAAAGGCAACAACTGCAATTGTTAAAGCAGCGAGTAAATATTGCTCAGTGCAAACTTTAAGTAATTCAAGTTGCCAACAGGAAAGCAAAAGGTTTTGGCCCGGGTTAACCGTACTCCAAAGGATTCGAAAACTTGCCGAAGCCAAAAAGCTACTGAAACTTGCTAAGAGGATGCAGCTAAGTAAAAACAACAGCAAAATGAGGCGAGAAACTAAAGCAAAGTTTGCAATGAAGGAAATAAAAGAGTTGTGCTCAATCAATTGGCCAAAACTTGAGGCTGGCACTTTAAAGATTTGGCCAATCTCAAAATCTGTGTATTCTGAGCAACGAGTATTAGAATATAGAATAAAGTGCACTACAGATTAAAGACTATATTCAATAGAATATAAAACACAGAGTCTGGTTTGCTAAAGAGGAGGGTAGGGAGGGTAATGTGTGTAGAGAATACATAAGATATTTAAGATAGAAATACAGGAAAGTGAGAGAGGAGAGAGTGAAATGAGCTTAGGGTAGGGAAGTTTATTAAAAGGTCTATTGGCTTGAATTTATGCCTGATATACGGAAGGAGCGGAAAGGCTAGGACTAGGTGTTAAAAGGCTTTTCCTGACAAACCATCCTATTGATTTCATAAAGTTTCTTCAGTAGAACATTCTCCAGACTATCCACTTCTTTGAAGAACAGTTTCCCGAGAAATCGGGGTTATTTCTCAAAAGTGCGGAACAGTTATATTTTATTTCTTCGAGAAGCTGGGGCAGAAATCGCGATGCGGTCAGTCAGTGATTTAGTGTCACCCAAACTGCTCTCATAGTCCGAATCCTGTTTTTATTACAGTAGAAGAGTCCAGATGTCAGCGTTGAGTTGTAGATAAAGAAAAAAACTCTCTAAAGTCTCTAGAGGAGTATTAGTATTGGGGTTAAGGCTATACAGAAAAATAGTATAGATGGCAGGGTATAAAATAATTCCTAAGATTACTGAAGAGCAAAGTGAATAGGAAAAGGGATTTAGGGAAAACAGTAGCTAAAAACTAAGCAATATAGTAAAAAGGATATTGTTTATACAATAAAATGAGGACAAATAAGAGCGCTATAGAGTTCCGAGAAGATTTGAAAACTGAGGTTTTCAATCTTAGTTGAACCCATTCATTGTTACACTAGTTATACTCTTCGAACTCTCCATTATTCAACATAACTAACTGAACTTTTCTTGGATTTTTGCCTAGGGCTACTTCAACTCCATAAGCTGTCATCATTCTGCCCTTAACAATATATCCGTCCAGGCATTAACAACATTGGCAACAGCCAATTATAGCTCCACTCGAGAGCGAACAAGCCAGACAGAGGGGAATCAGCAGGCTAACCCTTCAGGTGGACCCCAGCGTCGAGTCTGTGTGCGACAACTACACATTAAGAACTCCCCCACATGGATAGCAGCCCTTTCCTTTATCCTGTCTCCATCTTTGGACACTAAACCCGCAACTAAGCCCAGTTGACGAGCAAATTTTCAGGGTTACTCCATTTTTTCCTTTTTCTTTTTTTTGGGTCTCGCTTGGAGCTGTGGCAGGAGAGGCTGTGGCAGGGCTACTGTTGCTGACATGCACTTGAAGGGTCGGAGTAACCCAAAGCAGCAGCTAGGAAAACGCATGTCAAACCCAACTCGCAAGTTTTTTGAGGGAAAGCGAGGGGAACTGGTTTCTCTCTTAAATAGACGCCATAAATAGCAGGACAATTTTTTGTTACCAAATAGAAATCTGTAAATCTGGTAAACAAAGTAAACAATTGCACAAACCCAACGAAGGGTTGCAGCAACAAAAACAACAAAAGAGGAAAACTTGGAATGGAATAGAATAGAATAGAAGAAAAGTTGCTGAAAATATGTGAGTAAAAAATGCAGGGCACGGAAGCTGTCAGTTGTTGCTTTTGTCTTCTTGACGTGGCTGGCATTTTGCGGGTTTTATAAGAAGAGCAGACAGAGACGCAGACAGAACTGAAAAATTGAATTTAATGTGCCAGTTCTAATTCTATTTTTCTTTCTATTTCTATTTATATTTGGGTTCTTTTTTCTTTTCCGTTCTCGCTTTTTTATTTTGGATATTTTCTTGGGCTGAATTGGGCTTGCTAATTTATGGCACGCGCCCCTCCAAGCCAATCCTCTATGAGTATAAAAGAAAAGTAAATATTTTATTACACACATTTATGACGCACTTTGGCGCAGCGCTGGCGAAAAACTTTTGGGACGCAAAACTGCCAAGTGGAACTATTAAAGCTGTAAAAAAGTTTTCCAACACACACACAGCACACACACACATTTCCAACTGGGATAGCCTCAGGCAGGCACATAGCATAGAAAGAGAGTGAGAAAAGCTGGGTTGGGAGGCGGAGAGAAAGAGGAGAAAATAACAGTGAGACAGAGAGGGGCACACAAACATGCGGCTGGCGTTGTCAGCAGTCGCGACGCCGTCGTCATTTTGACCGGAAATGCGCAGTTTTTAGTGAAGTGCATGCCATTTTGGATTGCCAACACACAGATCCATATGACTATGTATGTATATACTCACACACACACTAGCACACTCACACACTCGCACATATACCCATGCATACATACTTACACATGCTAACCATTCGCGTTTGTCAACACAGTTCGCGCGCACTTTGGCTAAAAACAAAATGAGTGGGCAGCCCCCAAAATCCCCGACTCATCGAATCATCCCCTCCCCCATTCCTCATCGTCAACAAATGCTTGTTCACTGCGTTCTGCACTCAGTTGGTCAATATGGTGGTTCTTCTTTTTTTGACTTGGATCTGATAGTTCTCGTTGCAACTAGACTTGTTGGAGATGAGTGCGTGATTCTAATAGATTCGAGTTAACGATGTGTTTCAAGGATGCGAACCGGTGCAAACACGAACACCTTTCTTCAAACTTCTTCCATTCGCAATATCTGGGTTCGTTGAACCCTTCCATAAACCAAAAATAAAAGAATCGATCCCTCGAACCTAAACCTGAACCGGACCACTTTTTTTTATAAATTAAACTGAAGAAGCTTACTAAAGTAAATAGTTTTTTATACAAAAATTATATATATATATGTATCTAATGACTTAAATAATATAAAAATTAAAAATATTACACATGAATCTTATAAAACCGAACCAAAAATCAAAACCGCCGAAAATTACATTCACCTGCAGAGCTATATGATATAGTGATCCGATGTTAATGATTTTAGGTAAGCATTAAGAAATCACACTTTTCCATATAACTTGTAAATTTTATCAAGATTCGTTGAAAATCAATAAAGTTTTCCATACAACTGCTTTTGAACCGATTGTTCCTATGGGAGCTTTATGATATAGTTGTCCGATCCGGCCGGTTCCGACATATGTGCTGCCTGCAGCAAAAAGAAGGCTCCATACCAAATTTCATTCACATAGCTCAAAAACTGAGAGACTAGTTTGCATATAAATAGACGGACATACGGACAGACGGATCATCTCGTCTCATCGCTGGCTCGTTCAATGCATAACACATTTCGTGACAAAGTTATAATACCCTCTGCAAGGGTATAAAAACTAATATTTTTTGTGTAAAAATATTGTATGAAACCTTTGGATTTTCCAATTTGTTGGAGACCCTACTCCAAGATAGAAAAACGTCTCTAAAATGTTGATCGAAAAGAATTGTAATTTTTACCTGAAACGATATTAGCCCCCAAGGTCAGAAATTGAAGAGTCAAAAAATGTGTATTTATTTCAATATCATCTTTGTTATTTTGGACATATTGAGTAGCCTTTCATTTTTTGCCGATGAAAATGCATTTTAAGTTTTCATTCCTAGTACTGAAAATTATTTAACAATATAAACTTAGCATACAAATAATTAATTGAGTTCTTTATTTATTCTATATTGAATGCTTTCGACCATCTTTTTTTTGTTTAAAGGAACATATTTTTTGCCTTTAATCTATTTATATGCATTATCCCAATTTATGAGGAAATACTGTCACTCGTGTCATGTCACGATCAGGGACACATCTCTAGTTACAGTGGTCAGTGGTCAGTGAACTTTTTGGCCATATGTGTAAACTGTAAACTGTAAACTGTAAACTGGAAAACTGTGCGACTGTGTAACTGTGGGACTGTTGGACTGCGGGACTGTGGGACTGTGGGAATGTGTCACTGTCGCTGTCGCTGTCGTCTCTTGTTTGCTGATGTTGCCTCTGTAGTCGCAATGCTTATATCGACATTTCCGTTTAGGATTCATTTTGTTGGCCAGCCGTTTTAGTTGTTGTCCCTTCTGGCCCGCCTGCCTCCGCCTCTCTGTGTGTTTATTGCATTTTGACCCAGGGATAATTTTCAACTGTGTGGCCCGTTTCACTTTGCGCTTTTCTTTGTTTTTTGTTTTTTGTTTTGTTGTGTTTTGTTTTGTGATGTTTTCCTTTTGCTTTCCTTTTTTCAATTTTCCAACTACAAATCTTCTGCATCTGCATGTGGTTGCAATTTTCGCTTTTACTGTGGCGGCCAAACCGTTGCAAAAGCCAGAATGTAGCCAGAGTAAAATAAACCCAGTTAACAGCTGTTGTTGCTCCCCTCTCGGCCATATAGCGTAACATAGGAGAAGCTGGCGAAACCATATTAATAACTGAAAATAAAAGAATGCGTCTAGAGTACTAAATGAAATTAATTGAAGAGCTGTTCTATCGTGAAAATCAATTGAAGCATATGGAAAATATTTAATTATACTCGCAGGGTCAATAAAGGGTCAATTTTATTTATTAAATAGCTTGAAACTAAATTAATAAAAGAAAATATCCGAGTAATTTGCAATTCAAGCAATTTTATATTGAATATTTATTTGATGACTCGAAACTATTTACTTTGTGCCTTTTAAAAAAGTTAACTACAGATTCTCTTGCGAAAAACATTAAAAAACTTTTCTTAAATTGAATAAGATGAATAAATTGAAAAGATAATATTGTAATCCAATCTTCAAGCTGGCTTTTAATCAGACATCTTCGAGCCAGGAACTTGAAACTGAACCAAACCTGGACATTCACGATCTTAAAATTAATATTTTCGTGAGTAGAGAGTAACTCTTGATAAGGTAACTTAAACCAAAGGAAATATACATTTAAATGCGTTTGGTCAAGTATCTGCAACGTGAGAGTGAATATCTACCCTGGAAATCGGCTTGTACATATAGATAAAGCTATTATGCCGTACTATTATTCGATTATTCGATTAATTTGTGGTTACCCTCTGATACGGTAACACCGGTGTAACACCGATAAGGTTGCCAGATTACATAAATACGTACTGAGCTGGTTCTCTTTTCATTATACATTTTGTAATTGGTTTACATTTCACAACCAGGAGCTTTTTAGCACTGGTGCCGCAGGCGGCGGAGGTGTCCTCGTCGATGCTGATGTTGTATTGGACTTATTATCAGCAACACCTATAAATAAAGCTGAATTGTGGAAATTGTAATTTACGAATCCCTCAGTAGGCCATGCAATTTATATTTGGATATATATATAGCTCTGTCGAATGTAAGTTTACTCAGTGTGATTACAACCTTCGTTCCTACTACAACATTTATTTATCAAAATTTAGCTCAGTAAAATAACAAAATTATTCGTGCGATTTCAACTTGTTATATATTGTAATTCGGCATTATCTGGGCCCGATAATGGGCTAGGCACGGATATATCAAGCACACCCTGCTTCTGACAGTTGTTCGTCTGGCAACTCAAACATTTCATGGCTATCACTAAATTTGGCCAAAATCCGTGTTAAAATTACTCAGACTAAGCTGTCGTATACGTTCTTCCAGTCGAGTTTTATCCTTCCGCAGACTATAAGGATTCATTTCGTCAACACTGGAATAATCTGTTGACGCCGGCGCAGATCCAGCTGCTGCAGGTGTGGACGCACAGCACTGCTTGCGCCGCTGAGATCGGCTGTGATAGAACAGACAATTGGAAGCGTCATGTGCGGGACGCATGCCAAGTGAAGTTGCTGGTGGACTATTATTTTTTAACTGACTGCACCCTTGCTGCCTTTGGCAATGGACATGAAAGAGTTAATAGTTATAGTTAATGTTATAAGTGTAACATTGTAAGAGCTTTAATTTATTATTTCTCACTTAATTCTCGATTAATCTATTATATCGTTCCACTACAGGACTCTTAATTTTTGATGGCAAGACTTTTGTGGCAATAACTTCAGGACATTCGCCAATGGCTTTGATGAGCGGAAACTTAAGGTCACACATGAGAAACTCATGGACATCATGCTGTTGATAACCCTCAAAGGTGGCTGTAGAGGAGGATAGCAGGGTATGTGCATGATAGGATTCACTGGACTCGTCCGATTGATAACTTGATTTGCTGCTGGTACTGCTGCTGCCGATGACATTGGCGTTATTACTGCTACTGCAGTTGCTGTTTGGGTTACTGTTGCCGCTGCTGGAGATGTTATAGGGTTCCACTAGTTCCATGGTGCTCCACCTGCGTCCCAGTGGTGCAACTTTGGAATAAGTTTGCAGTTATGAAATAGAAAATTAGCACTTTCAGTGTTACATTTATAACTTTATAATAACTCTTTCATTTCTTCACATAGATATATTGCCAATCTGGATGAGATTCATACAGTGAATGCAATGAAACGTTATGATGTGGGCAACCATGGCTGTTAAGTATCTAAGGCAATGGTTCGAATGGCTAGGAACTGATCCAACTCAAAGTAATAGTAGTACCAATTACAAAAACAATTTTTGGAAATCCAGGAGAAAAGACGATGAGAAACCGTCAAAGGCAACAAGGGTGCACTCACCGTTAAAAGATAATTGTCCAATAGCATCTTCAGATAGCATGCCTCCCGTACATGCCGCATCCAATAGTCTGTTCCATTTAAGCATAGTCGATCTCAGTAGTGCAAGCGGGGCTATCGGTGCCACTGCCAGCAGCTGCATCTGCATCAGCGTGAACAAATTATTCCATTGTTGACGAAATGAATACGGATAGTCTACTGAAGGATAGAATGCGACTCGAAGAACATATACGACAGCTAAATCTGAGTTATTTAAACACAGATTTCGACCAGATGTAGTGCTAACCACCAAATGCTTGAGTTGCAGGACAATTACGTGTCAGAAGGAAGGTATGCTTGATATATCCGTGCCTACACCGATATCGGGCTATGAGAATGCCGAATTCCAAGAAAAAATCCAGCGCCTACAACTGGACTCTTATATTTTTTGATGGCAAGACTTACCATTGGCAATAACTTCAGGACATTCGCCAATGGCTTTGATGAGCGGGTGGTTCTTTTTGCAAGTACAACTAAGGACGCTTGAGAACCTCATGGGCATCTTGGTGTTTGTTACCCTCAAAGAAGGCGTTGAGGGTATCTGTAGGACAGCATTTATGATGTGGAATTGAATGAGCGCAAACCGCGGGTCGTTGAAGAGTCTGGAACAGGCCATACAACAAACACTGGAAACAATGCTCACAAATGTCCTATGGAAGCAGCGTAGCTGCGATCAAAGTGCACGCACCATTTTTTCATACAACAATTTCCTTTTACATTTAAAAAATTATTCTGAATAATCAATTTGGAATTTACAAAATATAACCGAAGTTTTTTCATTTATTATATGACAAAATATAAATGTTTTCTTTTCCAAACAGAAGCAGTTTCGTATCTTCCATTGAAGTCGTATATTTAAAATACTATCTCATATCTTCTTCATGCTCTGTAAATGAGATCCATATCTTTTATATGATAGCTTCAATAAACAAGCAGCTGGTCTTATCAGGAATATAAATTATAGGTCGGTGGAGTGGTTTTATGCTGTTGACCTACATTCGAGAAGTTTGACCATATTTCTAAGAGGGAAGAGTATAATAAAAAATGAAAAAAAATTAATTCAGATTAAAGAGTCAATTTGAAAATTTTAAATCGTTTCCAATGGCCAGCTAAAAGTACAATAAACAGCAAACAAAATAAACGATAAGCTGCAAAAATAAAGCAAAATCCTCTTATTGCATTTCAGCGCATCAATTAGATATTTTTCCAATAAGGTGGAAAAACAGCGCAAAAAATGCTGAAAAATCAACAGCGTCGTCTCTGAACATCTCTTCGTGAAACTCTCAGTGGAAAGCAGAAAAATCAACAGAAGCCAGCGATGGCCAAAGCGAAGTCAACGCCAACGCCAACGCCAACGCCAACGTCAAAGCCAAAGCCAGCGGATCTGGACTCCTCCAAGCTGGAAATGGATGAATCGCGGGGGAAGGGGACAAAACGGAAAGGGGAGACGGCTTGGCAGGTTAGCGCAGCTGAGAGTCATCGCAGTTTGGAAGCTTATTAAAAACTACTTGTTAAGTTTGTTGTTTTCGCTGTTTTTCTATTTCTATTTTTTGTGTTAGTTTTGTTTGTTTGTTGGTTTGGCCAAATTGGCAGTGGAAAATAGAAAACGCATAAAGGGAAAGCAAGAGAGCAGGCGGGGTTGGGGTTGGGGTTGGGTGGTTTCAGTTGGAAGTTTCGGTAGCTTGGCGCAAAACTGCAGCATAATTGTTGCAAAAGCGGTTTTCAATTTTGTTTTTTTTTATTGTTTTTCCCTATTCGAGTCTTATGGCAAAACGTATATTTTTCTGCTTATACAGTTTAAAGGAAATAATAGGAAATCAGACTGAAAATGAGGAGTTTGGTAGAAGTTGGTAGCTATCGATGTGTGTGCGGGCTTTGATTAACTTTTAATTGAAAATAAATGAAGCCCTTGCCCCTTGTTTTGGTTTAATCGCAACGCAATGAGCCGCGATCCAGAGCGTGTTAGATATAAACTATTTTTGATTAAGAGTTGATGTTAAGGGCAACTTTTGAGTGGATATTCAGGCTGGAGGACATCGATAAGCCAATAATTTTCAGTGCTCGAAAATGCTTAGATATTGTATAGCTGCGAGCTACGATTTCCAATGAAACTGTTTACTGAATATACACTCATTCTCTGTTTACGTACTGCGCCGTGCATAATATTTGCTCAATCACCTTACCTTTCTCCCCAAATATTGGACACCCTCACACTGTCAACTCACAATGTGTCATAGAGCCTGTGGATGGTCTTAGGTAGCTTTTCCCAGGTGTATTAACATTGTAGGCAACCCAAAATCCAGAAAACCCGAGACGTACGACTGCAACACAATAATCATGGTAATTAACATGCAAACGAAATTATGAACGAGAGCAAAAGGTAAACAGACGACGGCGACGACGACGACAAGACTCAATGAAAAATCATTGTGGAAAACCCGCAAGAGGCTGAGGCAATGTTTAAATAAACATGACACACAACCGAGAGCAATAAAATGGGATGCCCTGCGATGTCTGAGAACCTGAGAAAAAGACGAGACGTGATGCGACAGATGCGATCCGATGCGATGCGATGCGATGTGGCCTCTATAGGCATTGTCATCTCTCTGTCAAGCGGGGCAATGATTGGCAAAGAGTCAAAGTCTCGACTAGGCGACCTTTGTGCGTATCTCTGTGAACGCGTTAATTAAGCAAAGTGAGCGAGACACACGTAACTTCAGAAAGGGAACAGGAACGGGAAAGGGAACGGGAAGGGGCACAGGAATGGGAAAGAAGGCTGCAGCATTGGCTGTGAGGCATTTAAATGAAATGCACAGACACAATCGCACAGGACAAGGTTAAGAAGCCTACACAAAGGACGAAGACGAAGACTTTCTCGGGGGTTTGTCTACCTGCAGTGGCAGTGACAAAGTTACAGGCAGCGCAGGGCAGGACAGGGCAGGTTTAGTATAGAAATAAAAAGAACGCAGCAAAGATGCATTGAAGCGTAAGGCAGTGATAATCACGGCAAGGCGTTGCCTCAACACGTAACGTCAAATGCCACGACACGGCCAAGTCAGAGTCAGAGTCAGGCAAAACCAGGAGCAAACAGGAGCAGGCAGAAGCTATTGTCATTGCCAGCCAGTGAAATTGCACGATAATCACAGCAACTTGAGCTCTCAAGTGTAGGCAGCAAGCAGCAAGCAGCAAAGTGAGGAGTTTTGCGAATGTTTGGGGACGGTTGGGGAGCGGTGGAACGGGAGCCTTGAGTCTTGAGTCTGTTTATGCGTGGTAAGCCAATTTGGATATGGAAGCGCTAACCAAAAATTCAAAAAGAGCCGAGGGCGTTGCCATTGTCAAAGTGCATGCAAAGTCATCTAAGATGACGACGAGGACGAGGACGAGGCTGCAGGCAGACGCAAATGATGATGTCGGCGACAGAGTAATGACATTCTGAGCTATTGTTGTTGTTTTTCTTCTTCTTTTTGTTGTTGTTTTTTTTTTGTTGCTTTTGCTGTCTGTGTTGAAAGCGAAAATGTTTGCTTTTTAATTGTTTTGTTATGTTGAAGTTGCGCCTTTGAGAACTCAACCAGACGGGGCAATCTACTCGTAGCAATGCTCATGTATGAAAATAAGTCCTTTAAATGTGACGCACTGCAAATCTCATTTGAATGAGAAGAATTTAATCTCTAAGCTGAGAGCACAATTTTGCCAACTCAACGCAAAAATCCAATGAGAAAAAGTATTTTATACTTTTCTATTCAAATGCACGGAGAGAAAAACCAACGGTCTCAAAATGAGCTTAATAGGACTTAAAATGAGAGCGAGAAAATCTCTAATGTTTCGAGCCCGAGTCGGGATAATATTCGAAAATTAAAAACAATTTAGACCTGATCTCGGAGGAAGCCTAGAAGGTCATAGAATAAGTAGGCAATTCTTAAATTAATATTATTTATAGCTTGAATGAGAGAAAGTAAAGAGAATTTGTTTGAGCTCCCTCAATTTTGCTTGGGCTCACATAATTCTTGACAGTAGCCGACTTAAGAAAACGGCAAAGTTTTAATATTTTTAATATTAATTTATTAATATAATAGAGTTTTTTTTAATTTCATTTGAGCTAATTAGTTTATACCTTCATTCAGGCTTGAAAATGAGAATGAGTCTTATTTCAAGCAGAAAATTATTATTTAATTAATATTTATTTTTATAATATGTATTATAAGATTAATTAGATGCTGTTTCGTTTTCAAAACTAAATCGTTTCGTCTTAAGAATATACTTTTTTTTATTGTAAATATCATTTAAATGAGAATTCTTGACATGATTAAAGCCAAATGATTTTTGCCGTGGTTTTTAACCTGTTTTGAATTGACTAAAAACTGGAATTCTTGATTTTTTCCCTCTGTGTAGGTTTACGAAATGTAACAAAATCAATGTAAAATGTGGCAAAATTTCTTATATTTTTTTTATATTTTTTATTTTTTTTTTTGGTTGGTCTTTAGCTGATGATGCAATTAATTTGCTGCCTTGGCAGGATTCAAACTTGGCTATACTCAGTACTACTGCAAATTTTGTTGAGAGGCACCATTTACGACAAAATAACCAACAATTTGTAATCCCGAAATGCAGGCACATTTCAAATTATTTTGCAGATTAAAGCCGGGCTAAGAGAAAATTGCATTTGCTGCCTTTGAATAAACAGAATTAAAATTATGCTTTAAAATTTTGGTAACTTTTGCAATCCCATCCTTTGCAAAGTTTCAAAAGCTTAGCGAGATTTCGAAATGAATTCATAAAGTGCTCCGCTTTGGGAGCAGGTAAGAGCAAATACATTAATGCTCTTTGTTATTGATGACTTGAATAATTGTGTTTTAATATGAAGTATAGAATATAAGCGTGTGTATAGGAACACATTGAATAGCATCCCCTAATTGGGGGCAGGCCATCAAGCGGAGCAAAATCAACTTGCTTGCCACAAAATCATGTCCAAGCTGATTTGACCCACATCATCCGCTTAGCATACTTAGGACCTACCTCAAAGCAAGGGCCGCAGTCAAAAACATCAAATACACACCACAGCGGGGAGAAGGAAGAGTATACCTTCCCCCACTCTCCTTTCCACACACACACACACACACACACACACACACACACACACACACACACACACATAGACATTTTGAGGCGCGTATCTATGACAAGTTCAATATTATAATTTGTTTACGAACTTTCGGTTGCATTAAAAATAAACGATAAGAAGAAATACCGCGCCTCGTGAGATAAAGAAAGGACAATACGCAGCAGAGAGAAGAAAATATAAGGAAATGTGTACAAGCCCGCAAACGCAAACGAAACTCAATTTTCGTGAAATAAAATCAAATTTAAATAATACAATAGGGGAAACCCTAAACGCCAGTGAAACCGGCAAAGAAACAGCACCAAGGACAACAACATTGGGCATAATAATAACAACAAGTCGTGCCAGGCAGCCAGGCAGCCGTGAGGAGCGCGACAAGAGCAACAAGGACCTCATCAAGTATATCGCTGCTTATTTATCTTTATCGCAATTCGTTGCGGACCCGTCCGCCCCCACCCCAGCCCGCCCGCCCTTTCCCCTTCAACACAATTCTCAGCCTTTTTATTCTCGTCTTTCGTCTATCGTTTTCATGCTGCGGGCGTCTTTTGATATAGCAGCAGGGCTGCGAGATCTGAGTAAGGGGTGGAAGAGCCTGTGCGGGGGCGGAAGTCTAAGAGTCAAAGACGACATCAATATTATTGCCATAAGTTTCATATTTGCAGGCTTTAGATGCCGTTTAAAATTTCGCTGGCAACGTCTTCGTCGACGTCGTCGCCGCACGGTGGACTATTTTCCAAAATCTGATTTTTAAGCTATTTGCTGGCCAAAAGTTATTCGAATTCTTTTACAATAAATTGCTTAAGCTTATTCCGATATTTAATTTAGGACAGCTCGCTTTAATAAAGTACAATCCTTTAATTATCTCGTAAATCTCTCATATTTCATCTATTGGACATTGATGATTGTTCCTGTTGGAGCTATATGATATATTAATCTTTCAATAACCAGGCTTGTTTTATTAACAACTTTTTAATCGGATCTTTCTACTTATAATAAAAAGAAAGCTCTATACCAAATTTCGTTCACCCAGTTTAAAAACTGCGAGTGCTTGGCATAGAATCAGAAGGGCGAACAGATTTGAAGGAGGATATAAAGGGTATAAAACAGTTTGGAAATTTTTTAGTTTTACAAAATAAAAATATTTGCTTTTATTATAAATATTTTTTGAATTATCTAGAAATAAAAGAGTGCTTTTTTGTATATTAAAACCTTGTAATGTAGTGGAAAGTGCCAGATGAATATAGCATCTGGCTCGAAGGTTAGATTTCTATCATCTATTTCAGAGATTTTTGCCACTGTGCACCGCCTTCGCTTTCATGGTCTTCGACGTCATCGTTGCTAGAATCCTGCAGGACAAAAGTGGCGGGCAGTTTGTTTTTCATTTCGCTGTGGCTTCGGATTCGTTTACTTTTGGCTTTGCCTTTGCTTCGTCTTCTATACATTCTATAGCATAATTTTTTATTGATTTATTTGGCTTACAGTTTTACCCCACGAAGGATCCAGCCCCAACCTAAAAAGTAATGGAAAAAATGTTTGCTGAATTATGTCTGTCTGACAGTACAAGGATACGTATTTCGTATGTCTATATGTATGCGTGTGTGTGTGTATTTGAGTGTATAATGCAGGCAAAATCAAACGTAGACAAGTGAAAATTTGAAACGATTTACGCGCAATTTACGGAAATTGCAGTGGGGCATATCAAATTGACAACGGTGCGGGAAGCGGATGCTTTTAGACGAGGAGAAAGGGAAGGGTCTGAGCCAAGAAAGGAACCACACAAAAAAATATGTTGAAGTAAAACTAATAGCAATACGAATGAACGAATGAGCGAATGAATAAGTGACTGAATGTACACAAATGACAGTTAAATTGGAATGGGATGCTGAATTTCCTGATGAAAAATGCTGCAAATATTTTTTTTGCCTTATTGACTAGTCGTATACTCAACATTTGCATTTAATTTCGAAGCATATTTTAATAAGCATTTATTTGACATTGCATTGATGAACACATTATTTATTGAGTTATTTAAATGTATATATTCAAAAGCGTTCGAAACGAATCGGAACCAGAAGAATAGATTTCTTTTCACAAAACGAAATACAAAGTAATTTATAAATGCCATTGGAAATATAAATGATGAGAAAAAATACTGAAATTCAAAATTTTACATATAGTTAAGCAGCTTTCTGGGGACTGGAAATCAGTTCCAAAAACAAATTTATGGTAAGAATAAAGTAACGAAAAACAGAAGAGAAATAAAGTGAAGGAAGATAGAAAAAGAAGAACCAATTAATGATTGAAAGTAATAAGGAAAGTTAAGGACTTTCATCACAATTTGCGGTACATAGAAAAGCATCGGTTTAAATAGATTACGTTGCATTCATTGCTAGAAAGTGAAATATCAAAAATTCGATAGAATATTGCTTCTTAATAAATCGAAAAGGAATAGTCAGAAAATGAGTTGCAATATTTCCTTAGTTAGATTGTAATAAGAAAGGAAAAGCCATCAGAATTGTTGCCCTCCCATTAATCATCTATAGGTGTTATTAAGTTATCCAAACAAATTAAATAATTAGAGAATAATAACTAAACTTTGAAACTAATAAAATTTGGCATCAGGGGAAATTGTATTGGATTGAAAAGTTGATTGTCATGCTGAAATTACCCCTAAGATTACTGTCAATAAATATTTTACGGGTATCATCCTGAGCGAATGACGTTTGATTATAAAGAAGTATTCAAATTTACGATTTAATTGATAAATAGTGGTAAAAAGAGTCTCAACTCATTGCAAAATATTTCTTTAAGCCAATTCAGTTGGTAACCTGATTAATTGGAGAGTTTTTATAGATGAATTGTGACGTAAATCAAATGGAATTTTGTGGCATATTAATTGCAGCTATCGGTTAGATAATGGATAAGGGTTAAACGTTGACCAACACAGACATTAAATTTCTGGAAACCATCGTTAAAATCAACAAGTCTCATTCTAATTAACTTTGACAACCAAAAAATGTTTACCTTTTTTTTGGGTTTTGGGTGCTTGAATGGCCTATCAGTAATTTTGCATCTGTCCAAGTTGGTTAAAGATCAACTTGCTTCTGAAAAGAAATGGGAAAGATGTGAGTAGTCGTCTGTAGAGTACCCTGTAATGGGCTTATAACAACAGAATCCAGAAGCCATTCGGGAAACAGAATTCCCTTGCTATGGCAATTTGCCATCAACCATCAACTTGATACATCTAAATATATCGATAAGATACTAATCGATTTATCTGCTTAAAAGAATTTCCATTACAGCTAATGCCTATTATATTCCTTATCTTCTCTTCTTTTTTTATGCAGGGAATTAAAAAACTCAATTAAAAAGTCTGCTTAGTGCCGCTTCTGCTGGACGTAATTGTATTTATTTTGAACAATTTCGTAATCAAAGTCAGCCGAGCAAACAATCAACATTACTTTGACCAAAATGTACCTAGCTGGAAATAATATAAAACAAGATGTAAAAAACAACAGAGAAGACGAAAAAAATAAATAAGTTAGCACGATGGGAGCAAAGAAATAAAAAACTAGCAGGGAAAAGCTATCTTCGGCACAACGAAGACCAAATACCCTTGCTTGAAAATTAATTGATTGCAGCTATATGCGAGAAGTATTCTAGTCCGATCTTGTTGAGTCGGTATGCCCTTTAAAAATATACTAGTATATCTATCCTTTAATTTTCATTAAAATACTTAGAGAAACAAAATATTTTCCAACCAAATTGGTTCCTATGGCAGCTATATAGTGGTCAGATCCGGCCGGTTCCGTCAAGAGCAGACTGAAATAAAGAGAATACTCCTTACCAAATTTAATTCACTAGAGAGGCTAATTTGCATAGAAACAGAGAGACAGGCAGACTGACAGACGGACAGGGCTATTTCGACTCACCTCGTGGTTCTGGTCATATACTCTATGGTTTGGGGATGCCTTGCACATTTCGTGACAAAGTTATAGTACCCTCTGTAAGGGTATACAAAATAAAACTGCTCCAAATTAATGAAAAGCGCAAATGACAGTGCGAAAAAAATTTGCCGTGAATTTAAAAAGGCGTAAAAAATGTGCGACAGGAAAGAGTAAAAAAAACGAAAAACTCTTTGAAATTAAATTTTCGAAATGCGAAAGACAACCAGGCAAACAAAATACGAAGCAACCGAAAAGAAAGTACTCCGTGCACTTTCGCCGCACAGCGAGCAAAGGGGGGCTGGGCTGGGAAATGCGTACAAATTCCGGAAAACGCAAATTTATTTCAGCAAAAAAAAGGAAAGAAAAAAATGAAAAAATGCGCATTAAATAAGTAATAAAGAAATCAAGAGAAGTTAAGTTAAAATATAAAAATCAGTTGGTTGTTGGACGGCGCTAACAAAGTTGCCACTTGTCAGACGTCAGTTGTCAGTTGTCAGTAAATGTTTATGAGTTAATCAACTTGTAATGACCAAAGGAGGCCCCCAAACAGCTGGGACCGATGGACGGACAGGCGGGCGGACGTACGGACGGACGGACGGACGAAGTCACTTAAAGTGCGAGCAAAGCGAGGCAAAAAGTGTAATGCAGTGCGGCACAGGCAAAGAGTATTCACTGAGTATTCAGAAGCACAAACTGTTGAAAATAAAACTTAATTAGCTTTCATTTAAAGGGGCAGACACAAGCTGGACAACGGACAACGGACACCGGACACCGGACAACCGACAACGACTGCTGCAGATAGCACAAAAAGCTGAGGCTGAGACCGCGCTGCAAATGATGAAAAAACATCAAGAGCAACATCAACTGAAATGAGCGACAAATAAACAAAAGTAAAAGTTTTATCCAGCAGCGGAAATGCGCAACGCGCGTTGTTAACACAAAATGTGGCAAAGGCAATAGCAAAGTATATATAAAACTATATATATATATATAAAGAAGCTAGCCAAGTGTGTAGTTGGCTAACTGTGTAGCTGTGGGCCACAAATGCCATCAAAAAGTTTTTGGCCTACAATTTGCACTTTTACAGATGCAGATGCACTCGGCTAGGATTGTTTAGGGAGCGATAATACTCATCTCTAGTGACATGTTTGTTGTGTTCCTTCTTTGGCTACTTAATCCATGACTTGTGGAATTGAGTTCCAAAGGAGCTTGTCGGCTTTTCATTGCCCTTTATCACTCATAATGTAATACGAGTAATACGAATATCCAGCAATATTATAGACTGTTGGACTTCCGAGGACGTAGCTTGATCGGAGACTTGCTATGAAGAGATAACTTATAAGGATGTTGATTTTCAAGAAGTAGGATGCATAAATTACTAGTATTTGCTGTAAAGCAAATACGTTCTAGTTCTCATTGAAAACTACTGCTACTACTTATTTTCTACTGGATTCTTTCTCTTTGTGTATAATAGAATTAATATTATTTAGCGGTGGAACAACCACAACCATCCAGTTGGTTCTAGTTGCTGCAGCAGATTTCTGTTAATCAGTCAGATATATAATTCCAGTCAATAAAAGAAAAACATTTCTACAGATAAATGTTAGTTAAAGAATTATCCCAAAAGAGAATTATCTTCCAACACTTGAAGCTTTGGTATCAAAGTCTTTGAAAACAGATGCTTAAATCTGTTAACAAACAAAGCTACTCTAATACTAATTTCAATTGGTTTGAGCCAACCCTTCGATACTGATCCAAAACAAGTCAAGCGTCAGATTGCGATATCTATAACAATCCATTAGCACCAAATAATATTGTATGTGTACAAAGCAATTAGCATAGGTGATGGCCCAAGCCAGTCCCTCATTGAAAGGTACCCAAAAGCACTGGGTATTATCCTTTGGCCGTATTAAAAAGCGAATTATATTGTAAGCATATGAAGCAATTTGCAGGTGAGCATCAGAGGTAAGCTGACGCCCACAGAGCCGCCTGGAATTGTCAACATAATGTTGCTTCTATGCGCCCAATAAAACGTTGAGAAATTTGCACAAGCGTCGACAATTTGCTCAGGTAACAACATTAAACAGTTAGCATAGTTCGTTGGCAGTTTTACTTTTACCTGCCCCTTCGGGCGCCTGTCTCCCGTTTAAAGTGCTCCAAAAGGTTTTTGACAAAAACACAACAATTACTTTTACGACGCTGCGTTTGTGGGTGCCAAGGAGTGTTGGGTAAGGGGGGGTTAGGGCGGAGGGGCGCATGCACACTAATTTCTACAAAAGATAATCAAGAGTGATAATTATTTTTGTTGGAGTTGGACGATGGGAACCGCAGCTAACTGCGAGCACCTGCTGTGTGAATTACTTGAGCGGCGACAATAAGTTGGCATCCCCTAGCAGCCCGTTTAGCCCCTAGCCCCAACCCCAACCCCAACCCCAACCCCTAACAACCCCAGCATAGTTCGGCTTTGAGGTTTGGCAACTCTGCTGCTATTGCTGCTGCTGCTGCTGTGAGTGTTGCTGCTGCCAGTTTCAGGGCTGCTGCTGCTGCTACTTCTGCTGCTGCTTCTGTTGATGATGATAACATTTTGGCCATAACGTTGACAACGACCAGCGTTTATATTCAGAGCTGAGCGCCAAAAACTTTCGTAATTACATAAAATTTTTGGGGGTAAATAACTTTGAACTACGGCCAGCAGTAGCACCAGCAGCAGCACCCCGCTGGCTGCGGCTACTGGGCACCTGCCACAGTCCAACTCCGACCCCGACACCGACTCCGACTCGGTATCGGAGCCCAGCTGACCCCGCAAAATGTTCTCTAAGTGCGCCCGCACATTTCAAGTAATTAAAATTTTGTGTTTATGTTTCGTAGGCAATGGACACGCAGAGCAGCAGCGGCAGCAGCAGCAGCGGCAGCAGCAACAACGACCATGAAAAATCTTAAAACAGTTCTCGGAAAACTTAAATTATTGAAACGAACTCGTAAAATGTTTATAGACACATTTTTCACGCTGTCGCAAGTTCTTTGGAATTATGCGCATAATTTTTTGACAAGGGTATATTGAATTGATTAAAATAATGTTTGAATGAGTAGAAACAGTATCTGAAAATGTGATACTTTTTGGATAATAAACTTAAACTTAATCGGAGTGGAGCTATAATTATGCTGCAGTTAACAGTGGGCAGAAATGGCATTTACATTGAGAAAGAGTATTCGAAATTGCATTCAAATTAAAAAGTTTATTTACTTTAATTATATTTATGAATAGTAATTCTAATTAAAACAAAGTGATTATCTTGAAGCAACACTTTTAATGAAATAACTATTCATATTTGATATTTTGCGTTGTGTATAAAAATGAACCCTGGAAGTACGATTACTTTTCTCTGTAAGTGTGGAATGGTTGAATTTCTTTTTCTTTTTCATTCGAATTAAACACTCTGAACACATTCATCGCATTCATTGCAGACGCTGTTTATTGCCGCACTCCCCCCCGCCGGGAAGTGATCCGCTGTCCAGAGCTGAGAGCTGAGTCAGTTGAGTGGAGTCACTTGTTGTTTGCTGGCTGCGAAGAGCACGCGAGGCGCGACAATTAAATTAAAAATAATTAAAAATTATGAAAATGGACAAGTCGATGGAATGGCAAGTGCGGGGCCATTGACCCAGCCAGCGGGCGCGGCCTTCTCCTCTTCTCTGTGTGTCCTGCCACTTTGCATTGACTTTGGGACTGTGACTTGGCTGCTTGCATTTAATGAAAATTTATTCTATGCAATTTACGACAGCGAGTTGACTGCCGCTTCCAACTGGAGTGTGGAGTGTTGGGGCGGGGAAGGGTATAGGGTATAGGGTATAGGGCAGAGGAGTGGTGATTGGTCTGGTCAGCGGCGACTGCTCCGTTAACACAGCCCATCGCTTGTCTCGTGTCAATCCAAATGTCTTTTGCCTTAATTAGAATTGTGGCGACTGCACAGCGGAAATAATTTTATGCATTCACTGTGGAGCAGAACAGAAGTTGGCGGGGAGAAGTTGGTGCGGAGCAGAGTGCGATGGGCAGTTCGGCTGCCCTTTGATGCCAAATGTCGCCAGCAATTGTCGCCCGTCTACACAGGAAAAAATAAAAATAAATAAGAAACCGAATGGGTTTATCCCGATATTTCTTGAGTCTTGATAGATAATAAGAGGTTCATACGAATCTGCCTCTTCTGCTTTCTAGTAAGCTTTTTCCTCATTTCTCTTTTCGGATTGAATCAGGATTTGTTTATTTTCTTTCTTAAAGAAAGCTTGCTTTTTTTCTGCTGTGTAGTCTGACACTGGACATTTCGCATGTGGCGTTATGCTTTAGGCAATTAAATGGGCGTGGCTTTTAGTTTTGCGGTTTCGTGTGTATCTTTGCCTTCTATTAAAACCAACCTCTCTCCCCGCTCCTCCTGTCTGCCAGTTGATATTTATCTAATTGTTGCCGCCGACAATGTCTGCAACCTCTGCAACAGGCTGCCTCTTCTCGGCCATCAGTTTGATGGAAGCACTCTGAGGTCTCGCCAGGCGTTTTGATGTGGTGCCAATGCCGACTATGCTTGCCCCCTTGTGGTAAGGGGCCCGTGGCGTTTATAGTTGCAAATCGGGTTAGCTGGGGGTTGTTGCGTCAAGGTGTGGTTTTGTGTGGTTGGTGTTGTTGTTGTTGTTGCTGTTGTTGTTGTTGCTGTTGTTGTTACGTCGGCCACTCGCGGGAGCATCATGTCATCAGCAGTTACCCAAGTCGTAAATGTCTTACTCGTGGTAAGGTAAGTCGACAATACTGTAAAAAACACCAGGAAATAGTTTTTCTATTGCCTGAAAGGTATTCAAAGTGGAAAACAGCTGAATGAGTTTTGAAAGATATACTTTACGATTGATATAAATCTTTTCATTCAATAGATCTTTATAAGTCCATATAAAAAGCTACGTGTGGAGCTTCAACAGTAAGTCGAGGTTTATTGGGAATAAAAACGCTTCTATTCAAAAGTTTGCTCCCAAGATTTAGTTTACTTTAATACATATTATTATTATAATTATTTATTTTTCAAATATTTTTAAGAGGTTAAAAATTTTGCATTTCCCTTGAAATAGGCAGTCTTGTTCACTTTTTATAGTATTTTGTACCGAAATGTGGACTATTTTGTAGATTAGGTTCACAAAGATTCAGAGAGTTTGATGTTCAACCCCGGTCTTGCTATATATATTCAAACATAGAGCCATATAAAAGCATTACTTTATTATATTAAAAATTAGCGGAAAGTGGAAAGTTCCTACTGGATTTATTCAGGTCCGTCTATCCGTCCTTCTGATAAACGCTTCGATACAACAAATATGGTTTCTGTTTGAATGACGAGCGTTTCTGTATGAGTATCTACCTTATTAGACCTGGCTAAAGGGTATTTCTAAGTCTTGCACGCTCAAATTGACCATACTCTCAGCTTAATCTCACTCTTTGCTTTCACTTTAATCGGTTAATCTACCATTTCGCATTGCATGACGAGCAATATGAAGATATTAAAATAATTTTATTTAATGCAATTTAATTTTAAATTAGTTAAAGCTGACTTTGTCGACTAGCAGGTCATAGGCTAATATTTCGATTTCTCTAGTCAAGATTCAATTTGTAGTCAATTTATTAAAGTTATTCCACTTGCAATTAACGATTTGGGCTAAATTTCCTTTCAGTTATTTGATAACTTCAATTGAGTTGGGTCACAGGATAAGTATTCAAAATAGTTTCAATTAGAAAGTCAAGCCGAGCTCATTAGTTCAATAGATGAGAAACTAACTAAGACCACAATGCCCAAGTCTCGTCCATATGAAATGTCTCTTGCTTCGTCACAAATCTGAAGCGAAACCTCAATTTCGAAGCAATTTGACATTTGAAATAGTTGCTGCTGCTGCTGTTGCTTAATGCTACTTCAGTTGCTGTTGCTGCTGCTTAGGTCCCATACAATTACATTAATTAAGTTTTAATGCATCTCTTATGTTGGGCAATTACATTTAACAATAAGTATAGCAACAACAGCAACAGCAACAACAGCAGCTAAAAGTGCTGCCACATGCACATTTCAAATTAAACAAATGCATTGACATTTGAATTATGGCCCCAGACATTTGAACATTTTTAATTTGTGCTGCAACAGCAACAGCAACAGCAACAGCCACAGAAACTGCAACAGAAACAACAACAGCAACACACATAAATCAAACAGCTGACTGCTGTCGACATCGGATACGGAAAAGGAAGGGAAGGTAAGGGACTGAACTGGACTGGACGGAACTGAACGGGACAGGTAGAGAGACAGGGTTGAGGTCGGTATCGATGCCGTGCTGGGGGTCAGGTGGCAAGACTGGGCTATGTACGGTTAGAGCCCTTTTGTTTTGCCCTCAAAGCTTTGAATCTGCACCTCAGCAATTTTGTGACAACCTGTGGCAATGTGTGCCGGAAACATTTGGTCAAGTGCATGTTGCATGTTGCATGTTGTTCACCAGCAGAACTGTGTGCTACGACTGAGAGGCGTGGCAATTTTAGAGCATGTCCAAAACTATCCGGGCCAAAGCATCAAGAGCAGCCGTCTTGCTTTGGTGTGTTATAAATTTGTTAACCGCAACAGCAGCAGCTCTGTAATTATATATGGAAACCCCTCTCATTGTTATTGCTTTTGGTGCAGTTGCTATAAGTTGACTATATCAATGAGTATTTTATAAGAAGAGGGCATGTCTGATCCCTCAAAGAATAAATTTGCTTATCAAGGATGCAAACTGATTCGAAAGCAAACCCCTTATTCGGATTCTAAGCCTTCAATAAAATCCATTCCTCAAAGCCAGAGGCCAAACCGAAATTCCCTTTGGATAAAACTAAAGTCAAACTGTAAAATTAATCTAACAATTCCAATCGTTCCTCTCTGCAATGATATAAAGAGTATTTAATAGTCGTGCAAGCTGTTGAATCCGCTTATGGCTTGGACTTCTCGTGTCATTCGGTTCGCATGTTGTTTTATTTCATGTTATGGCATTCGCATATCATTTATATTATTATTATTATTATTAACATTATAACTATTATTGTTATGGCTGGTGTTGCAATTGTTTAACGCGTTGTTATTTATGTTTGGCATATTAATGCGTGTCCTGCGTCCTGTTTTCCGTGTCCTCCGTGCTGATACGATGCTGCTGATGTGCAGCTCATGTATATCTGCTGCCGCCTCATATTCCGAGAGAGAGGGAGAGAGAGAGAGAGAGAGAGAGAGAGAGAGAGGGAGAGAGAGAAAGAGTTTAATTAACCAACCAGCAAAAACAATATTTTTTCATGTAGTTATTTTAACTGCTTTATAGCGGCCAAATGAATCCCCATTATGGCTAGCCCTCGATAACTGAAACGAGTCGACCTGAACCCGAACCAAACCGAACCAAAACTAGAGCCAGAACCAGAACCAGAACCAGAATCCGAACCGCAATGGCACTCAGGCGAAACATTGAAACCACAATGGACAACCTGCGGAAATTCAGTGCTCAAATTCTAGACTTTTAAGTTGAAATTTAAATGGGCTCATAAATGTTGACGGTGTTTTATGGGAATTTATGGATCTGGGCATAGATTTTTAAAGCCAGTCCACAACAGGCAGCGCCCTAAGCAATAAAACTACATTTAAAATGAATATTTGGAAAAGTCAATTAAAATGTGCCGCCAGGCATTAAAGCTCACGTGGCTGCAATTTAAAGGTTTTGGAAACGTTCAATATGAGACACTGGAGAGGAAAGGGGGAAAATATTAAATTAGAAACGAAGTATGGATTGAGTTGAAGAATCTTTAAGCTACTTAAATTTTATTAAAATACATCCAAGATTCGTTCAATGAAATGACTAAACCACTTTATTCACAAATAATTCGACGGTTTATTCAAATGGCCCGAATAGGGAAATAGAATTCAATTTGGGATGATTAGGGAAGAGCAGTGAGAGCCATATAATAAAGCCAATAATAAAGCACAGACCAACACTTGACTGTGTTTAGCAGCTGTTTAAGATGAAGTCTCAAATAGCACAGAGTGGCAGAGTAAGGGAAATTGTTGCCCTGTTGCCGGTAATTGTTTGTTTTGTATTCATATTTTTTATGTTTTTATGTTTTTCTGTAAATATTGTCAAGGCTACACGGAAAACACCAGGAGCAACGGGAGCCACTTGTTGAAAACGCAACCCAAAACGAACAAATTGAATGGAAGTAATCGAAAAGTTGCTCAAAAGGCAAGGAAAGCACAAAGAAAGCATTCGCTCCGACCTGCGGGATGGAGGAAGGGGCCCAGCATCAAAGACGCATAAATAGCGAGCTGCCAGAGCTGCCAGAAAAAAAGGGCCAAAAGAGAGAAATAAAAACAATTTTCTGCTCGCCGATAGGCAACGAATCGGGCTTAGCCTCAAGTCTTAGCGAATAGCTCAGCAGCTCAAGCAGCGAAACTGAGATACGCTGAGACCTGGGCCACGCCAAAACCAGATTGAATCTGATAAGATAGCACCAGGCTTAGCTAGAGGAAATGCTGATAGCTAAGTGATTTCGCATAGTAGCTCCTCAGCTTAAAAGTTTATGTTATAAAAAACAACACAAGTCCTCCTATATACAGATACTTTTTATGTATAAATATAATAAATATATTTGGCTTAGTTTATAAAAAAATAGTTCTTTTTTAAATAAAATAGGAAATTGGTCTCATTCAAAAATCACACATGTTTATTGATTTTCTCTATTAAATAAAATATCATGGAATTGTTGCTAGTTGTTTGCTTTTCATTTTTAAACGTTCTTTTAGACTTAGTTCTAAAAAAATCATAACGTTTTATTCAATATTTGGAATATTGCAATGGTATATTTATGTACATTTTAGAAAATGTCGTCTAAAAGATTAAAAAATGAGTAAACATTTTTGAATTCAATTTTTTACATTCTTGGAGACGATATTATAACTTTGTCATGAATTGTGTAATGCAGAGTATATCCGTGAAGAGAGTCAATATAGCTATTTGTCGGTCTTTTTCAATTTTTCTAATTTTTAAAGCTAGCAAATGGAATATGGAACAATGATTTTCAAATGAACATTCCAGTCTACAAGGATATGTAATCTTCAGGTTGACGAAGATACATTTTTTTTATAAATCTTATCATTCTTTTGGTCTAAATTTATTTAAGACAAACTATTGGTCTCCAGAGATTTTGGTTTCAATGTTGGAAAACTTGCAGAAAATAATCGAACTTAAAGAACTTTAAAGCATTTCTCAAAATATAACATAAAATAAGAGTTGACCAACTTAAGAAAATCCACAGGGATTTCCCGATTGTTACGGATTGAAAATAATTTAAACTTAAACTTAAATTATTAATAAACTTTTATTTGAAACATAAAAAGTTATTTCAACTTTTCTTTAAATTTTTATTTTATTTTTGCTATTCCATTCTTTATTTTTTCGTATAACTTTTACTCGGGATATATTTTTATTTAACGTATAATTTACCCACGATTTGCCATGTAGCTCTGTACAAATGGTTGCTGTCGCTGCTGATGCTGCACTTGCTGCGAGAGTGTAACATGAGACAACCAGCCAGCAAGAACAAGTACAACAATAGCGACTAACTGGCAACTGGAGGCGAATTATGGGCATCAAGGAGCAATCTCCAGGCGACTCATCAGCTTCAACAGCAGCTCGTCTGGCACGGTAAAGCCCAAAATTGACAGCAACAGGAGCTCTCGCAGTTGCTGCTGCTGTTGTTGCTGCTGCTGTTGTATCTGTTGTTGTTGTTGTTGTTGTTGTTGTTGTTGTAGTTGCCGTTGGGCTCTTTCAAGTGTCCAACTGTCTGGGGTACCCAAGACCATGCCCATGCCCATACCCAAGCCCATGCCCAAAAGCACTTTTTGTGTACGTGCCACATCGCTAAAAATCATGGCCCGCATTTCTTTTTAAATAAACAGCGGCAGCAGCAACACCAATTCGCATATTTATTTGTTTATTGCATGCAGAGTCGTCCTGCAGGAGGACTGCTTCTCTGCTTTTCTGATCCTATACGTGCGATATGGGAGAGAGCCAACTGCCCTTCCAAGCCCAGGCCATCCCTTGCGCTTGGTTGATGTGGGACCTTTTATGATGGTGTTGTTGATTTTGTTGTTGCTGTTGCTTGCTCTGTATTTGTGTATTTGTGCATCAGAGTTGTGTGTTTTTGCTTTTATGCCATACTGATTTATTTCAACAGCTATTTAATGTCAAATGTGAAAACCAGTGGAAAAAACTGTTGCCTACATCTGTGCGTCAGCATTGCAAGAATTGTAAACGGTTGCATTGCGTTGCGTTGGAAACCAATTGAAATGTGGATACGTTTTTGGTTTTGTGGTTCGCGGTCCTCCCCGACCATATGAATGATTACAGCAACTGATTCTAACCACCGCTTTGGTATATACAATGGTTTAACTACATTTCTGTGGTTTTCCAGCTTAGTTTGTTATATCAACCGCTTTTTTTTTCAATACTAAATGTATTGGCGGTATTTATGTCAATACTCTTTACTGTTTCAAAGAGAAGTTACAGCAAATGAGAACCATTTTGAGATAAGACGACAATATCTCTGATTTATTGCCAGTGATTAAAAATATATAGCTATATATCCCTCTCAGAAGCTATCAAGCCCGAAGGATGGGCTTTGTAAGCTTCAAAAGTCCCTAGCCTAACCGGTTCAGCTTCGAACCGGGTTGCATTCTTGTTCAGAATACATTTTATCTTTAGCATCGAGCTTTCATCTTTTGGATATTTTTATTAATTCTCTTTTGTCGAATTGGTATTCAAGAACGTGCGCAATGAATTTGATTAATTCCCAGCCAACTTTCAACCCCCGATCAACTGGTTATTATTCAAATTCGCATTTGATACATTTGGCATGGATTTTAAAAGGTTTGCCCAGAGTATGAACTCTGAGCGCTGAAGATGAGTGTGGGTGCTCGTGTGTGGGTACATTAATGGCGGTCATTGCTGGGCAGCCGGCCAAGCGGTTCAGTGGTGCGACATTCTCCATTGGGAAGCCAATTCATTGGATGGACTATGTAGCTGGCTGCCTTTGTCAGGCATTGTCTAGACTTTATTCGAGTGCCTGCGTTGATTTATAATTATTGTGTGTGCCGGCAGAGAGTGTGTGCACAGGATGGTGGATGGATAGGATGACAGACAGGAGCAGGTCTTGCAGGACTGCCAGGATTACCAGGACGGACATCACTTGCCACACCTAACTGTACGCGACGCCCTTTGTCTTTGTCAACGTGCTACGCTGACTAATAACCAAATTTCATTTCCTCAATTTTTGATTTCCTGCACTATGCGGTCAGGACAGCTTCAGGGCTCTGCCAGGACAACGTACATACGAATATATATTCTATATATGTATTTCCCATATATATATATATATATAAGGGAACTACACAGCCAACAGCCAGCAGCATATTTTATTATTTTAACACGCGCACAAGTCAGCCATAGATGGTAAATGGTAAATTTTTGGCACGCACTCGAGCGGCCCATAGCCGCAGGGTCGTTTTGCCAGTGCAAGGGTTAACAGCTGCAGCCACACCCGGCGCCAGGAGGCGGGTTGAGATCGGTGCTGCTCCTCCTATTTGTATGAGTTTGTCAAACCAAAATTTTGGGTTTTTATTATATGGTGAATGCTGGGCGCTATTGTTTGTTGCCAGAAATCATATTCATAAATAAAATTTGCATTTGGCATTTGGGGGGAGAGGAGACGCGCCTGGTCCTGGTTCTGGTCGCATGTGTTGCCAGGACGAGTGGCCATGGCCTGGCATTTGACACTCACACGATTGCCAGTGGCTTGGCTTGAATCGAGGACGAACAAGGATAACCGCTGGTCTCTCTTCCTTCCTTTTCCTTTCAGACTTTCTTTTGGCATCTCAGTATGTGTGTATCTCTCTGTGTCTGTGTGTGTATGTGTGTGTGTGTGTGTGTGTGTGTGTGTGTGTGCTAACTGCCCGACATTATGGCACAATGGTATGTCCTTTTTACTTACGTGCTGAGCTAATATATATAAATTTTGGTCGTCGGGCTCTGACCTGACCTTTCATAATGCTGTCAATTTGTGCGCTTGCCTGCACAAAATATATATATATACAAAAGGAAGGAAAGCGAGGAGAAAGCCCGTATTCGAATACGCTTTGTCAAGTTTAATTTCAGATAAAAATTGTACTTGCATATGAAAGGCAGTTGGGAAACTATTAAATAATATGTGAGTGTATTCAAAGATCTAAGAGTCAATTATGAATAGTATTGGCTACTCTTTAATTCTCCTGCTTTCAAGCTTTATCATAAAGTCTTAAGACACCTTGGCAGAGTATTTAATACGTGTAGAATACCATTTTATATATTCGAACAATAATAATGGAATTATGAATATTTTATATAATATGCCATTTTGTGTCCGAGACAATTGTCTGGCCATTAGGCTGAAAAATATAAATTTGCAATTTTATTTTTTAGATAAATAAATGCGACATTTGTGTAACCAACGTCTGGGAAATTGCAGCTCCACCCAGCGGTAGCCATCGATACCACACTCAGACTGAGACTTAGATTCAGACTCAGATTCCAAATTAAGAGTAGGAGTTGGTGCCTATCAGAGCCTTGTCAGGACATTCAATCACACATATACACACACATATGCATATACACACTTATACACAATTGCAAGGAAGGCATTCATGTGCATGTGCGTCTAAGTTGATACGAAAACTTAAACATTCAACAGCAAACTAAACAAAACTGTGCAAGGAAACTGTCATAGAAAGATTTCAGACAAGTATGTAAGTCCCTATGAACCCAAACAGTAAGACTTGCACGGAGTACAGTGGAAAACTTCTGCATGTCAATTGGAATAATCTAATGAGTGAATTTTAGTTCAGGTTTGCGGTTTATAATATACCAAGTTGCTCCACTGCAAACCTAGTTAAAGCCAAGCGGGAATATCCGACCTTTAAAATGAAATGAAGCGAGAACTGAGCCTAGCCTAAAGCAAATATTTTACGGGATTCAGAACCAGATCAGATGGCCTGAACTTAAATTGAACAAGAAGTAAAGTATTAACGCTCGAAACAAATCGAATTG
Source organism: Drosophila repletoides (assembly GCA_018150835.1). Classification (NCBI taxonomy): domain Eukaryota; kingdom Metazoa; phylum Arthropoda; class Insecta; order Diptera; family Drosophilidae; genus Drosophila; species Drosophila repletoides. Next base: position 23,562,958 of record JAECWQ010000089.1, on the reverse strand, counting down.
CCTGGGGATCGAATCGGATATTCGGGAATGGATTTCACCCCGCATACCGCGGCCTAATTTCGGTATAACAAAACAAAACAAATTAAACTGATTTATCAGATTCCATAGCATCTCGGCATAGAGTAATATTTGGTTTAATGCTTAACCCACTGTATGACAATGTCAGAGACCGAGGGCGATGGAGGATACGGAAACGGAAGAGCGCGGCAGGAACAACTCGAAGAACATATCAAAAGTTGTAGCGCGACTTTAATTAAACTTCGTAGCGAGAATGCAGAACAGAGAAGTACTTTTGGCAGTTCAAGCACACAGACAAAAACGTACATACATATACACACACACACACATATATATATTTATATAGATGTATATATATTCAGATTCAGGGATTGGCAACAATAAGTATGTAGGCAGGGAAAGAGAAGAAGAAGGGAGATATAGAGAAATAGTATGAGGAGCGACTAGCGAGCACAATGAATGTGTCTAGTGCCGAGTAACAATGGCTTAGGATGAGAAAAGGCAGCAGAAACAGGACTCGTACACCAGGTGGCTGCGGTAGAACTGTGAAGGCTGGTGCCAGGGCTGGTGCCACACAATGTCATCGTCGTCGTCGTCGTCGTCGCCGTCGTTGTCTGATTTGAAGCAAACTGTTGATGGCTTGTGGCAAGCAGCGTGGCAGAAAGCTGACAGAACGAGGGGACCTCGCTCGTTGTGTATTAGTGTGACACCCAAGACAGTTAAGGATTAAATAGTAAAATACCGCAAATTGCTGAAAATGCCGCAAAGTTTGCAAAATGTAGTGCCTCTTGTTTCTACCAGCCAGCCCAGCCCAGCCCAGCCCAGCCCAGCTCAGCTCCTTTCGCCATGTCATGCTAAACGACTTGACTCTCCTGTCGGTGATGTTGATGGCAGTTGAAGTTTGTTTAGCTGTGCTCTGCCAGAGAGTTGCAACAATGTTGCAAGTGCATAAAACAAACACAAAATTAGTTGCAACGTGTGCTGCTTTTCTTTTATTAACATTTTTTTCTTTCGCTCCTCGGTTCAACTAGTTGCCAGCGGCTAAACCGACGTTGTCCTAGAAAAAACGGAGCAGCAGCTTACATCTGTCCAGGCTTTTTTCTTCCAATCTAAACCATAATGGAAGATTCTTAATTTTAGAGTGATATGAAGAAGCACAGGTCAAATTTTAAAAGAAATGGAATCATTTTTGAAGTTTTTGCAGAGACAAATAATCAACTTCTTGAGCTGCGAGCTTGAAAGATATCTTCTTACTTTGCTTGAAGAACTTTGTATCTTTGTGAAAGATTTTTAGTTACTTAATATTGATCTAAGATAAAGTATATAATTTTATGAATTTTTAAGCAATGTTGAAATTGCTCCAGTAGACCGACATATAGAAATATATGTAATAAACAGCATCTAAACTTGTTTATGCTTTGTACTCGTTGACAATGTCGGTTAATTAAATCAAATAAATATTATATTTCAATGAATAGAGATTAAAGCCAACGTTTTTCTATTATTCTTTTTAAAACCACATTCATGCCAATTATCGCTAAACAATAATTAAAAATGTATTTTAATTTGTGTGCATTTCAATATCCCCACACTGAGAGAAAAAAATCAAAATTGTCGTTTGAGATCAGTCCACAACAGTGTCAGCATTTGGCTTGAATCCAGCCTAAAATGCTTCTTTTAAGAATGATATTTATAGAAATAAAATCATCAATCTAGCTTTGATTGAAGAATGCTTTGTTCTTAATTTATGACTATTTATCTGATTCGGGCTCAAAATATTCAAGATTTTCTCGCTCTCCATTGAAGGCCGATCAAGCTCTGTGTACTCATCACAGTGGCCAATTATAAGAATCATTGTTAAATAAAAAAGGTTTAAATTTATTTATTTGTACTTTTTATTTATATATTGTTTGGTAAGCTTTGTTCTAAGCAGCTTAACTGCTGATGCATCCACTCCATTTAATCCTATTATATTACACACGCCATTGACGTGCTGCATATGGTTAGTCCACATTTTATATATGAACCTTCTACTGGAATTGACAACAATATACACAGAATATTGCCACATGAAAACACTTTAAGTTTTAAGTTTCGTTGCAGCCTCACAGCAGCTTAGAACCTTAATGAAAATTGTTGCTTAAGGAAATTTGGATTAAGTTTTTGCCGCCGCTTAGTCCAAAACTTTTATTTAACAACAGACTCAACTTCAGTGGCTGTCAAGTTTGAGAAGCTGCAGCTGCAATGTTGGCGAATCTGCAGCACCTCATTGCGTGCTAAATGGTTTCACGCTCCCAGATTGCACCCACACATAAATATATACAGTATATATATATATATATATATATATATATATATGTACTTTCTTTTATATACATACTATATATATAAAGATTTAGGGATGGGAAGACAAACGACTCTGAGTCTCTTCACTTTGAGCTTACCACGCGCCTGAATGGCTGCCTGTATTCCATTCATAGATAAATATTTACTTAAGAACCGAACTGAGCTCAAGTTGAGCCAAGCGCTTCTTGCAACACAAAACAGAATTGGAACTGCTGAGGCTCAACTATTACCATTTGCCATTTGGCATTTTCCTTTACCATTTACCATTTACCATTTTATTTGCTGAACTACAAACTGTAACTCAGCAAAAGTGGCCAGATTAAAGGGTTTTCAATTTGAAACCGAAATATTTCCACAAATCTACCGATTTTTGTTGAAGCAAATCTTTTTAAATTCTTTTCCTGTTCTTTTGTTATTTCAACGAAGCTTGCAGCTAACCAAAAAAAAGTATTTAGGATCTCTCTGCGGACACAAATTTTGGCTCTAACTCTCGTTCGGTCTAATATTGTTGATAACAAATGACGGATAATCCATAACCAAAATTGGTTGGCTGAAAGCAACAAAAAGTTGGTACGATTTAGCCCTGAATTGAGCTTTCTTTATTTAAAATAAATATAATAAGATTAAAATGAACAAGGAGAAAATAATATATGATATGTCCCATCCAGCTGAATCTTACATATATGCTTCCTACAACATATAGAACACTCCATACCAAATTTCATTCACCTAGCTCAAAATCTGAGGGAGTACTTTGCATATAAACAGTCGGACAGCCGGACATGGCTATATCAACTCAGCTCGTCGTTTATTAAATGCGAATAGGAAGAAAGGAATTATGCTTAGCTCACTTTCTTCAAACCTGAAAATCATTTCTGCGTTAGGATAATACTACGAATACTCCCAGTAAGTGGGGTAAATGATGCAAACACTTGGTCATATACCCTAGCCTAGCAGCCATTAAATATGCAGAACGTTACGCACTGTGGGTGACCCAAATAGAACGCACCTTTTTTGCTCTACGAGAATGGGTTTTGGGTGGAGAGCTCGAGGAGCACGTGTAGGAGTAGGAGTAGGAGTAGGAGGAGGAATACTCGAAGCAGCGCCATCTTCCATCCATTTGCATGCAACATTTAACCGGAGAGCGTTGAGTGTCGAGACTTTGGCAACCGCAACGGCAATTAATTATGCCATTCTTTCTCATGATTTGTGTTTCTTCTGTGTGTTTCTGCGTGTGCTGAGCATGTGAAACTAGCCGAAGTCGTTAAGATTTTATGCTCGGTTTGGATTTCAGCTTTGCTTCGTTTGCCGCCCTCAAGTAGCGAGTTCGAACGACTAGCACTGCTAAATTTTCCATGCTGAAAAGCAACGAAAAAAGAAAAACAAACTTCATTTTAATTGTTTTCGAGCTGAGCCACTTGACTTGTACGTTACCCTTTTTTAATAAATAAAATTTGCGAACGCCCCTGCCTGCCCTTGCCTTCCCCCCAGCCAACCGTTTGCAACAAAGTCGACGGCAGAGTTTAATGGAGTGCATGCTGGGAGTTTGTTGCAGAATGGCGGCAAAGGATCAACTTGCAACAGAGAACAGAAACAACAACGCTAAAAACGCAAATAGGAAGCCTTTCAAATGCAACGAACTTTTAATACCCTTCGGGTTAGCCCAGAACACTCTAATTTCAATTTGTTTTTATCTACAGATATACAACATTACTGAAGACTTATACTATAAATTCACTCTAAAAAATATAGAGTAATTGGAGGCATCCTTGGAAGCTTATTATAGAATAAAAAGAATAATATCAGCTTCTTATGTCCTTTAAATGCTAATGCCAATGTTGTGAAAGGGTATAGAAACAATGTTGCAACATTGCGACTTTACCGGCATCGTTATTTTACGCTTAGTGTGGCGCGAGCGCATAAATTTTTGAAATTAAAAGCGGCAAAGAAAACATGAAGCTAGGCAGGCAAACCATCGTCCTTGTTGTTGGCGTTTTTGTCGCGCATTGTTGCTGTTGCTGCTGTTGTTTCTGTTGTTGTTGCTGTTGTTGTTTCTGTTTCTGTTGCTGCTGCTATTGCAGGCAGTCAGGCAGAGTCAGTCAGAAGCAGCCAGGGCAGGGCAAGGCAGGGCAGGGCAGTCAGGCAAACACTCCAAGTCGCGCTTCCGGTTGCTATGGCGTATACTTGATACGGCTGCTGTGGGCGGCGTTTTGATGCAGCGCTGCGTTCGTTGCACTCAATTTTGAAGCGTTAAGTTGCACATAAATTTAAATGGACGCATGGCTCTGGCTCTGGCTTTGGCTCTGACTCCGACTCTGGCTCTGGTTCTGGTTCTGGTTCTGGTTCTGGCTTTGGTCCTTCTGACCGGGGCTCGGGGCAAGTGCATAACAATGCTGCCATGCTGCCTCGGGTCCAACACAGCCCGGTGATTTCAGTCGCCTGCAATTGGCCAGTTCTGTACGTGGCTTTCCGATACCCGTGTTGCAATTAATAGTTCCGACAAGGGATGCGACCCATGAGCCTTTCGATGGATCGATGCGAGACTTTGCAAAAACAGAAGTATTTCGAGCAAGAGTACGAACACATTTTCGTATATGATACAATTATTTATAGTTTAATCAACGTTATCCACGATATGAAAAATAATTCTGACCAATTACTTTTATCTGATGATGACAAATGTTCAGTAAAACCCAAATGTTAATATAAATATGAGGAAAACCAATAGATATATCCATATAAAGATGTTTAATCTATAGTTCAGTGGTAGCAATATTTAATTGAAAAAATGTTATAATATATAATTAAAATAAATTAAATTAAGATAATAAAATTTTACATTTTTACAGTAAGCCTTCTACGCATATTAAAGTATGAATGTATAAAAAAAAGAACCAACTTTTGGTGAGTTGGATTGAGGAAATAAAAGCCCAATCAGACCAAGAACAAAGTAAAGGAATGAAGAAGAGTAAAAAAAATACAGCCAAAAAGAAGCCAGTAAAAAATAAATGGTATGAAATGAAGAGAAAATAGAAAAAAAGAGGAAAAAGTAAGAAATAAGTAGTCAGTAAAACGAAAAATCTTCTACGAGTATTTAAAAGTGAAATAATTTGAAAGGAAAGACTATCTTGGACCCGCCGAGATGCCCTTGCAGAAGTATTTGAATATTTCTGTTTTCTGGTCCAGAGGAGGAAAAACATTGGCAGTCAACAGACGCTTTCATGTGAAGGAAAAGATTTTCTATATAAAGCGTCAAGAGATTCTAGTTTTTTAAAAGGGAATACTTGAAGTTTAGGCAACATAAACTTAAGTCGAATTAACAACGGAAAATAAATGATCAAAAGCCTATCAGTTTACAGCAATAAGTACGATTAAGATCCCAGTTAAGGCGTCTTAGTTCAATTTGGTGGTTCAATATCCAAATGGATTACGTTTGAATTTATAATAATAATAGCTGGTAACTGAAAAGCGCTTGATTATTTTAAGATTTACTATATATATCGAAATGTATATAATCCTGATTTATGCACATTTATATTTTGATTGCTTAAAAGTTTTTTAAATACTTTTCTTTTGCACCATAATTATGATATATGTGTGAAAATACGAAAGGAGAAAAGGTTTCAGACTCTTTTGACGGCTAGTCGCCTTTGAATAAATAAATATTATGAAGAAGATGTTATGAAGAAATTTTTGTTGACATAAGCTAATTGCTTTTGAATTTGAAAGCATTTTTAGGCATATGCCAAATATTCTTTTAATAAATTATTTATATTTTGGTGGACAAGTACTTCGGCCAATTCAGGAAGTTAACTTAAGCAATGGGTATTACGAGCTATGGCCTTGATTACCTACTTAAAATCCCAATGAACCAGTTTAATTTATGCTGCCTTCAGTAAATATTCACTTAAGCACTCAACATAAGATTTGCGCTCATTCTAAATTTGGATTTACGAGTCGCTCCATAGAAATCGTTAGTGGTATTTGGTCACTTTCTAGAGAACTGAAGGTCTATATTAACTGCTTCTTCTTACCATGACAATAACGCTATTTGGGGTCCCAACTAATCATCTTTTGTCCGTATGCCAACGTGTTGTACCCTAACTAGCCATAAACTTTAATTAGGCGCAAATAAAATGAGCTAAACATAGGTGTTTGATAGGCCAGCCCGATAGATAATTTAAATGCCATTCATTGCCAGCGAATGCCAGCGACAACAACAATTAATGCCAGTTTATTTGAGCACTTAAAATAAAATTTAAATTCATTTATTTTCACATACAGATCCACATGCAGACGCCATACAGCCATAGAGTGCAGATTGTGTGACATCATTAGGTGTGGATGTGGCTGAAATATTTTTGGAATTCGTTCCCGTTCCCGTTCCCGTTCTCGTTGCTGTTGTTGTTTTGGCTTTTGTTTTTGTTTAGATAAAAGTTTTCTAGTTTTCGAATTTATTTTAACTCAATGCAAAAATTTTGTGCATTTTATGCAAAATTTCAGTTAATTGCGTATAATTTATATGCTGCATGGCACATAATTTATTACTGCAGCTTATTAGCTTTTTGCGAGTTTGCGACAGCCCCTCCGATTCCCTACTCCCATCTCCCTACTCCCGAGTTCCGAGTCCCGGCTCCCGAGTCATTTAAATGAAATAAAATAAATGATATAATAAACATTATTGTTGCCTGCTCAGTTGCCGCATCGTTGTCCCTTAAAAAGTGCCAACGTTTGCACATCTTGCTGTCTGTTAAATATCGAATGGATTTATGGGCCACCCAACATATCTCACATACACACGTACATATACATAGAAGCCCATACTGGTTTGTGTGTATCCTGTATATATATATATATATAGTGGACTATCCACTAAATCGAGAATAACGGCTTGCACTTGAACTAACCCACTGAACTTTTGTGGCAATTTGATTAAAACAGACTCGGAGTAGTATCAACAGCCAACAGGCAGCTTAGTTTGCCCATTTGTTGACCATTTTTCCAGCATGTTGTGGCCTTTGTGGGATGAAATGTGGTTAGATATGGCAACCAATGGAATTTTTGGCAGCAGCCTGGTTACCGACCATTCATAGGTATACTGGCTTGCTCGATTTTTTACGTCAAAAATGCACAGAATGTGAAATTGTTTATAAAGCTTCCACAGAAACGATAGGTGGTATGAAAACATTGATAAATTTTTGTCATATGAAATAATTCAATGGTTTTTATGTACATGAGACAAAATTGGTTTATCAAAAAATGATTTAAACAGTCGATAAAATGAGTATATAACACAGGGAGAGAATTATAGATATGTCTTCAAGTTTCGGCAAGGATCTTCCTCAAAATTGTTCACTTTGCAGCCCTGGTTGCGGTAATGAGCAGTGCTAGGATGCTGCTCCAGCTCCTCCTGGTGCTGCTGCTGCTGTTGCTCCAGATTCGTAGTGCTCGTCGTTCAGTTGTGGTTTATGCGCACGGAGATATGGCAGAAACATATGCAGCATAAATATATGGGGTCCACTTCTGTGGGGGCAGCGCAGTCGCTTCCTGTTCGGTTTTGTTGTTATTCGGCGTTTGTGTGTTTGTGGCAATAAAACACATGAATGGGACAAATGCTAGCCAGCCTTAGCAATGCCAGTGCCACTGACACTGCCATCGACAACATCAACAGCAACAGAAGCAACAACAACAATAACAGGAACAACAGGAAAAGCAGCAAAAAGCAGAAGCTACCAATATTAGCAATGAGCCAATGACAACAATGGGCCGAGTGACCGGCCACAACGCGCTGCCAACTGAGTGCACATGTGAAACGACAATGCCAACTGGATGTGAATGTATGTGGATGTTATGTGGTCGCAGAATCGACTGCCAACTCCTGGACTCCAACTCCCACTCGTCTGCTGCAGCATATGGGCCACAGCGCGAAAAACAAAAACACAAAATCAAAAAACAAAAAACCAGTAATAACGCTCAACTTCTAAATACTCTGTACTCACGTCTAATTTTGGCTAAGACACAATCCATTTCAGGGAGGCTCTACAATTCTTTTCATCATAGACTCCGAGATCGAGGCATTTATGGCAACATACTATAGATCGAATAAGTGGAGCATCCTGCGTATACTTAACGTGTAGATCTCTTTTTCTGCCTGCTACATATGGTTCGCCCAAGCTTAGTATACTCTTTACCTCATTGTCTAGATACAGAGTGGAAAAATAGAAAAATAGAGTATAATGAGCTCAGTCAGTGGACAGTTCGGACTGCCATTTCAATGGGTTTCTCTGTGGTATTTTTTGCTAGTGGCTAACTGGCAGCATTTCACAGCAGCAAGCACCACCAACAGGAAGTAGAAGAGCATAGGGAAAAGAAGAGAAGAGAGGAGAAGAGAAGAGGACTGCAGAAGAGAAGAAGAGAGTAGGAGAGTGAAAGTGGGCTGGCGTAATGAGCAGTTGGTTTGACAGTTGCTGCAAACTGTAGGGCATAACTTTTGTCCGCTTGCAAGTGTGATTTATCGTGTGTAGTTTACTGGGAGCATTATAGATGGGCGTTCGTATAGTTTAGAACTGTTTCACAGTATTGGGCTAATATATAAGTCAAAACAATACTGAAAGTTGCACGTTGTGATTAAGTGTGCATAATTTTAAACATTGTTGAATGTAAGTTATAAAATGAAATCATTACGCAAATATAATATTTTCTGCAGCATTTCAATGAGTGTTTGTACTATTTCATTTATTAGTTTTAGCTCTAGATTACTCATACATATGCAATTCTTTATGGAAAACGTATAAATGTGGTGTTTATTATAACTTTTTCTCACTTTCCTGTACAAAAGCTTTAAATGCAAAAACCTAGCTTAACTATTGTTAAACAAATGTCTGACAAAACTGTCGCTAATGCTTAGCACTCATCCATCAGAGGACCATTTCTGTTCGCCCTGTTTTCGTGGCTTTTTGGAGGAATTTCGCATTGTACAAGCCCCTAAGCAATTTAGCGTAATCTATGGCTCTTGCACTGAAACTACAACCCGGCATTAGAATAACAATGAAATGCCTGACATGGCATCGGCGAAAGGAGCCACGACAAATTCGCGCTACCTACGCAGAAATCAGCCAAAAACCCGACGAAAACCAAAAACCCTCCAAAACCCTAGACCCGGACCCAAACCCAAACCAATTGACGTTGCCATTGTCATTCGCATACTTGCACATTCATTTACCACACACGAGTCCAGTGTGGCGACCGCCTGGGGCGTTCTAGTGTAGCACAGCGAAAAACCAAGCGGATGCCCGTGCACCACTCCTTCACTTAGAGAAAAAACAAAGGGTTCTGCATATTTTGGCACCTCTCTGAGTCGCTTCTTTTCAGGTATTTTGAGTCTATTGAATCAGAACATGAACTAAAATCCGAAAAGTCGGTTCGAATGGGGTAGAAAATATTTGAATTCTATTTGACTATGAAACTCATTAAATAGAAAATAAGAGCCAACAGCTTCTTTTGAATCAAACTTGAGCTATTTGAATAAGTTTGAAAACCAAACTTAAAGCTATCAGGTTTGATCCCTCCAACCCAACCTATTCAAAAATTTAGATGTTTTTATCCCTGCTTGACTCAAACATAATGAAATTCTAAAAATAAATGAATTCATGAAATCTTAAATGGATTGAAATTAATTAGGATATGAAAGTGACTAAAAAACATAAATTCTATAAAATTATCAATAAATGAAAATTAATAAATGTCAAAAAAAAAAAATCAAATAAATCAAAAACGGCATTCAAGCCTCCGGCTATTATACACAAACTTCGAATAATTAACAAATAATTTAATTAAAAAAAAGAAAACCTAAAAACACAAATAACTTGTAAATATAATAAAAATTTATGGAGAAAAAAGATATATATGATATAGTGGTTCGATTCCCCCAGTTTCGACATACATACTTAAATGCATAGTATAAGGGTATAAGTATCAAAATTTAAAGTGTCGAAGCATTTTTCTAATTTGCAACTTAGTCAATTAAAATACAGTTCAATACGATTTTATTAATAAATTATTAGTATTGAAACGACCTAAGGCTTGAGCCACTTTCAGAGTGCAGGTTCCTCTTTGCATCGAAAGCTTTCCAAAGGGCTTGATCCCTTGAGATGAATATTTTCTAGCATTTTAGAGGTTTGTATCCCTGTGTAGAACACCTTTTTTTGTTGAGTGTATTACTAACACCAATAGCGGCATCAATGCCAACACCGACAGCAACTACAACACCAACACAATTGAAAGTTTCGCACAACGCTGCGTATACGTAATTTATTACAGGCGACGCCATTTTGCGTCATTTCGCGCACTGAGCGCGTGGCCAAGCTGTGTGTGTGAGTGTGTATAAGTGTGTAGATAAAATGTAAAATAGACGTCACGGCAGCTGCTGGTGTTTAGATAGGCGAATCCTCCCTATGGATGTTCAACTGCCATTCGCTTTCATGTGCCCAGCTACTTGCCTGAAATATGTCAGCGCTCATGTTCAGCTGCTTTGGCACGTGTACCTTTGTGTGTGTGATGGGTGTGTGTGTGTGCGTGTGTAGTGTACGTGTCTGTCTAATTCAATTACAAATGTTAAATGCAAAAGCGCCATCAAAAAATGTTGTGTGACCTGCCCTGCCTACCTAGGAGTGAAACGTTGCCAGCAGGCAAGGCAGACAGGCAGACAGAAAGACAGAAAGACAGAAAGACAGACAGACGGGCAGGCAGGCAGGCAACTAATTTACAGTCAACATTGAAAACTAACTAACAACAAGCAATTTGGGGCATTTGACTGGCTGGGCACTGGGCACTCGGCGCTGGCAACCAACAGGGCTAAGCAGCAGTGAAATGGCGGCAATTTCAACAACTTTTCATTATGCAAATCAATTTTACACTTTTTATTGCTGTCTCTTGATGGAATTTCATGCATTAATTCTGGCGCGAGTCATTTAAGTGAGCGACTGCCTGGCAGGCAAAGTTTGTTTAGGTGTTCCGTTTGGTTCGCTTTTCCACTCCGCCCACTCTCCTTTTCCGGCCCCTTTGGTTAGTTCGGCGGGAGGAGCATTATCGCAGCGTTAAAATCATTTCGAGTGCAAATCTTCAATTAGGCAAAACAAGAAAATTGTGGAAAATTCAGCGCCGTTGGCAGCAACTCTGCCCGTTTTTGCCACCATCGTTGGCTGCCGGGACTACAGTCCTCTTTTTTTTTTTGCCTTTTATTTTATTTTTTAATTTTGTACTTTTTTTTTTTTGGTTGCATACCACACAAACCTCCCTCGATTTTGCTTTTGGCTTTTATTCATCGAGCTAATTATGCGCTACAATGCGTCGCAGTGGCCGTTGTGCCTCCTACAAAACTCCCAAACTCTTCGTTCTGTCTATGCTCAGTGCCTGGCTATGGCAAGCTGTGGTGCTGGATTGGTAAGGTCAAGGACGAAAGTGGGAGGCAGTGTTTTTCGACGTCGTCTGTATTAGTACAAGCCTTGTTGAATGAATGAATAAAGGCTTGATAGGGAACGCGAAAGGACCTCGAGCTGCCGCTTTATAGATATTAGAGTTTGCTCTGAATTGGCATCGAAAAATTTTAACTTGAAAAGTTTTAAAGTGCTCCTTCTAAGTCCACATTTACCAGGGTGCATATTTAAGCTCCCCATTATAATATTCTTCACGCCAAGGAAACTTTGATTAGTTTGTTAAAATGTCCGTTTATTTCATCCATTCCTGGTAGTATCTTAATGTATAATTGATCATCCATTAATGCATTTAAAAAACCTAAGATAAGATACTTTTTAGTTTAAATGAAGCATAAATTTGATTAATAATTTAAAGTTTTTCAGTCAGTGAGATTGCTGAGTTTTTCTAACCTTGCAGAAGGCAATGTGTTTTGAATTATTAGAATATATACTATATATAATATATATATATATTAGTATATTTATTATTGATCATGATGACGATGAGAGTAAACGATATAACGATGACCGCCTTTCTGCCTGTCTGTCCGTCTGTCTATTTCTATGTGAACTAGTCTCTCAGTTGTTGACCTAAGTGAATGATCGGACATTAATACATACGCCTATAGAAATGAACAATCAGATTAATATAATGATTGTCAACAAATCTGAACATAACTTACAAGTGCGATGTAAGAATGACTTTTCTAAAATCAAAAATGATTAAGATTGGATATAATATCAAAAAGCTCACATAGGAAACACCGGTCCCTTGCAGAGAGATTTATAACTTTGTCCAGAAATGCATTGAAGGAGCTATGTCCGACCCCATTTGGTATGGAGCCTTCTTTTTGCTGCAGGCAGCATATATGTCGGAGCCGGCCGTATCGGACAACTATATCATATAACTTCCATAGGAACAATTGGTTCAAAAGTTGTTGTAGATTTTTGATTTCCAACTTATCTTGATGAAACTTACAAATCATACGGAAAAGCGTGATGTCGAAAAGCACACCTAAAATCATTAAGATTGGATTACTATATCACATAACTCTGCAAGGGTAGATAGCCTTTCCTTGCTAGTTATTAATTGCATACCAAAAATCACCAAGGTTGGACGACTAGAAAGTCTTTCCCCCTACTCTATAATAAGTAAAAAGAGTATATTATATTTGTTAAAGCAAATGGAGGTAACTTACCTCTCATAAAGTATAAAGAGGGTGACAGGTTTGTGGTTCAACCCAATAGCCCGGACAATCAACAAAAAAGCGTAATTTCTCGTCGAGCACTCTCGTCTCTCCTGTCTGGGCTTCTCTACTCAATGTCGCGCCAAGGCTAATGATGTCCATTACACTAGGACATTCGCATGAGGATATTGCTACTGCACGGCTCTTTGAAACAAGATAATTCACTTTTGTGCCATAGACGTACCTCATAAAATGTAACATACTGTCACCCCTCACATCCTCACTTGTCACTCTCTTTGAATTACAGCCAAAAATACAAGCTGCTTGCTCTTCCGGGAAGCAGGGTTGCTGCAGACAGAAGCTAATAAAAACATTGTCTATATTTATACAATTAACACGATGAAAAATTTCAGCAACATTTGTTTATCTTAAAGGCAGTCGCAGTCGCGTGTTCCATACTGTGATTAGAAAATTGCCAACAAATAAATTAAAGGCATTACATTTGTTTTTGGATGCCCCGAACGGAAGGAAGTTCCTTTCTTTCTTTTGTTTCATGGCCATTTTCGACTGTTTCCTTCTACCGAGCTTGTGCCTTAACTTTGAGTTTAATGCTGATAGATGATGTTGATTGGAAAGACTGATGCGACGAACCAATAATCAAGTCAGGACCGTGCCTAAGCCCTTCACCGTGGAGGCGGAGGCGGAGGTGGAGGTGGAGGCAGCGCGTGCAGCAGCTCAGTAAATGGCGATGGGGCAAAGAGCCAAAGAAAAACCGAGCAAATTCGTAAATGTGGAAATGCTGTTGGGAAAAAAAGCGCACAATTTCAGAGCCCGAATGCGCGACCTTTTAACAGTGACGCACATTCTCACAAAACTTCAAAGTTGAGGGAGAGCCTTAAAATGGAGAATAAAAAAACCGGCAACAGTCGCTGCCGCCAGTTGCTGGGGCGGCATGTAGCAGCCACAAGCCGCAGACCCCGAGTCTGTTCTCTGCCATATTTTGTTGAGCTGTCGCAGCTTTCCTTTATACAAACCTAACACTAGCTCCTTCAACTTTCTGAGGACGTTTGTCATGCATTACTTACACTCAACAGAAACTTGGCACAAGCTAACGAAGAAGGAATCCATATACAATATTGGATATTAAATTGAGATTAAATTGATCTTAAAGGACATAGCTCTTAAATTGTATGACCAAATATAACGTTTCTGTGATAGATATTGTTAAAAAAAGCATCTCAGAGCAGTCGATACTAATCGACTAAGCTAAACATGAACTAAATTTTATTAAATTTAATTGAAAATTTAACATTCGACATTAATAGACAAAAATGGGTTGAAATCGGTTGTCAAACCGAGCAGAAAGCATCCCCTTTTCCAGTATAAATTAATAAATGTTAGAAACACAAAATTTTACATGATATCCTTTTATCATTTTATGTACCTTTCATAACTTTGGCTGGCAGCATAAATTAATAGCATGCGATAGTTTCTATCAAATTGATACCTAATAGAGTATCTAAGCTTCGCGTCTCTCCCAATATTTTTGTATGTTTCCTGGGTTTGTCCTCTTGCCAGTTTCTTGTCTCTTGTCTTTGTGTCGTTCCGTTCCGTTTCATTTTCTTTTTGTCCTGTTATTCATAGCTTATAAAACAATTCCCTTGGCTATTGCGCTCTAATGTTGGCCAAGCATTTGGCCTGCCTCCCAAACTGGTATCATGGCAGGGCAGTAACGAAAAAAAAACAAAGAAAAATGTATATATACATATAAAGAAGAAAAAACAACGTCCGTATGACTACTTAAGGTAAATAGATGGCACTAGCCAGGTCTGAACCTGAGCCCAGCCTGAGCCTGGCCACATGCACAAGAGGACAACCTTTGGCTGCTGCCACGCGCTGATGCTGATGATGATGTTGCTTATGTTGTAAACATTTTAAGCAAATTGTTTAGGTAAATAGATAAGACGTGACCTTTTTTCACGGGCACAAATGCATTGTCAGTGTCAGCAGTGGGCTGTTGCCGCTGCTGGGGTAGCCCCAAGTATTGCCCTGGGGGTTGTGGACTGTGGGCTGTGGCCTGGAGGCTGGCTTATGTCTGGCTAATGTATTACTTACCATTATTATGCTTTTTGCTTTTTTCTATACATATCTTTTATGTACTCGTATTATTGTCAATTATAAAATAGCGGCACAATGCATGCAGACTCCAGCTCTTACTTCTCCGGCCTCCCCAACGACTACTCCTGGTTCCACTTTTGTCATTGTCCTGGATGCCACAGCTTTTGTGTGCGGGCACAATGGTACTGGTCGTAGTCGAAGTACTGCTTCTATTCTCCCGTCATTGTCGTCTTTAAGTTGAAAAATATGCAAATAAATAAACATAAAGTAGGTAAAATTGTCTGGCCAACAACCCGAGTGCGCCTGAGTGGCCTCGTCCTGTTTACTTCGACTGGCTCTGGGTTGGGTTGTCTTGGGTTGGGTTAACTCACCCTGCCAAGTAGACCCGAGAGGATTGTCCTTAAAGTGTTAATGGTGGGGGCGGGTTGCCATATACGTATGAGTATGACCCAAGGGTGACATACACAAGATGTGGGGCATTTGGGGTCATAGATATCCATATCATCTTACTGCTAAGAGCTGAACTTTCTAAGGCCGTAACATGATAGTTAATATTATCATTGAAGCAGTTATGAATTTACATACCCAGCTGAAATGTGAGTATGACAGCAAAACATTCTGGAATAAAGAGTTTACTTTCTATCTTTAAAAAGGAATCGTTACTTCGAAAGTTAGCTTTTAGAATTCCTTCTATATTTTCCGCGTGTTCATCAAACTACTAAGGATGGGCAGTGTTGGAGGTTTCTAGCAAAGTCACTGGGACAGACTAAAATATCGTTTCAAACAGTGACTGAATATCGATAATAACAGGTCCCCTGCTTTATAATCACAGTTTTATCGAGATACATTCCAAGTATCATAGAAATTTCGATATGTATCGGTAATCATCACTACTGAACAAATGAGCTATCAACCCTTCACTAATTTATACCGTTTGGGTAGTTTTTAGTATGTCTGGCCAAGAAGTTTCAGTGGCCAAGGCTGAAAGGCAACTATGAGTTAATTGTGTATTAAATATCGTTATTAACCTGAAACCGGAAGGCTTGTATACCTGTGACTGCCACAGGTAGAAATTTTATTAACTAATAACCAAAGGTTTCATTTAGGCCGGATATAAAATATTACTTGACTCAGATAAAGAGTCGGGAAATGTGGCAAGGCAGCATTCGAATGTATACAAAAATCGGTAATTCTAGGAAGTCTATCAAAAACATAGAAAACACACCTAATTTCTATTTTTATTAAATACTTAATCTAAGAGCCGACTATTGCGTCCTTAGCCGTTTTTATCTAGACTAATGACACTACTAAGTTATCTATGATGAGTCAATGAGCTGCGCGTGCAAGTTCTGATAACATAATCGTATGATAACCGGTAGCGCCAGGAAGGTACTAAATCCAAATATGCTAATTGAAAACTTAAATAAATTTCAATATGGCTTATCATCTCTGATTGATTATAAGGTTTGGCATTCAAATTGGGTTAACGGGGGAACTCTTCAATAATATAATTGGATGAATTATTAGACGCAAAGTAGAACCCAAGCAAAGTCAAGAAGATATTTATATTATAAGATTAAGGCCGAGGAATCTCCCCATTAGATAAGGCAGGTAAAATGATTCTTTATTAGCAGTGCGCTGAAAATGAATCATGCCTTGCAGATGGTCTACAGGAGCACTTTGAACTCTGTTGCCAGATGTTTGAGGCCTAGAAATATAGAAGTTTGGTAGTGATTTGATTCCCCTTTCTGGAATTAAATTGTCATTTCAGTCGACATTTTGTTTAACTCAATACATTTTAATCATAAATACGAATTCTTTAATTTAAAATTATATATATAAAAGGGGAAACTTATATTAATGACACTCCATTAACGCCTCAAAGGTTAATCTTGCCTGGTTCCTCAACACTTTTCCATTGTTATTCTGCGGCAACCTATCCACAAATTGAACGCCAGCATTCAGCTGCTTGTACTCCACACCAACACGCTTGGCCACATGATCCATGATCTTTTCTTTAGATATTTCAGTTCCAGATTTTTTGATGACCAAAGCACCGGCTGCATCGCTGTGACCAACGTTCCTAACACCGACGACACAAACATTTTGAATCTCAGGCAGTTCGGCAATGACTTGCTCAATTTCGTTGGGCCAA
Source organism: Drosophila repletoides (assembly GCA_018150835.1). NCBI lineage: Eukaryota > Metazoa > Arthropoda > Insecta > Diptera > Drosophilidae > Drosophila > Drosophila repletoides. The sequence continues at coordinate 23,545,661 of JAECWQ010000089.1, read as the reverse complement.
AAGTCCTTTGATTTGTATTTAAGCACATCCTTCTTACGATCGGTCAGATATAGATAGTTGTCTTCATCAAAATATCCAAGATCTCCGAGATTGATCCAGCCATCCTGAATTGTAGAGGCCGTATCCTCCGGATTGTTGACGTAGCCCAGCCATTTGAACCCAATATCAATGAGGATCTCACCAACCTGATTGTGTCCCAGTCCATTGCCATTTTCATCCACGATCTTAACACGAATGCCTGGTAAAAGGCCGCCCACAGAATTTCCTAGCTTTAGATCAATGTTCATGGACACAGCACTGGTCTCAGTGGAGCCATAAGAGAATATGATGAGGCACTTCTTCATTAGATCTTGAGCTCTCTGTAGTATCGACACTGAGAGCCAACCACCAACAACAACGACAACTCGAACGCTAGACAAACTTTCCTCCGTGGCCAGTGGATGTGTGAACACCTCAAAGGCCTGCCAAGGTGCCATCGCATACATTGTTACCTTGTACTTTTCAGTCATGCGGATAAAGCTTTCAGCACTGAAGGGCTCATCGAATATGACTTGTTTGGTGCCATAAAAGAATCCCAACATCATACACATAAAGCCTGTCATCCAGTCCAGAGTGGCGCTCGTCAGAACGACATCAGTGCTGTTTGTCAATCTGCAAGGATTGTATTGTTACCCAAGTCATAGTAAATTTGGATAATACACTTACGGCGCTACTTTAGAGACATGTTTATGAGATAGGGCCACAGCCTTGGGGTCTCCAGAGGTGCCGGAAGAGCATAATATAGCAGCTGTTTGATCTCCACCAATAGCCAAGATTTCGGGCCTATTGAAAAGATAGAGTATAAGCCAGTGTGGCAATGTAAAATTCATTGTTAAATTTACTGGTAGAAACGCTCTGCCGGATGGGGGTTCAACAGATCCTCAATGCTAGTCACACCATCCACACGACCTGTCAGCGTTATAATCTTGGGAGCCCACTCTTTGGTAACTTGCTTCATAGCCTCATAGTCTGCACCATCACAAAACATTATCTTTGGTCTTGTCGTGGCATATAGTCCCCGTATAACTTCTGGTTCCTTCATATAGGTGTAAGCCACGGCGTGGAAGGGAGTCGTATTGAAGAAGCAGGCTATAGCGAGGGAGCTCACGTATGTGCTGGCCTTGCCGATGATGCCAATGACATCCTCATGCGTTAGTTTCTCACTCTTCAAGTACAGAGCTAAGCGTGTGGCCCACGACAAAGCATCTGCATAGGTCACCTCTCGTCCGTCGATATCGCTGATCTATTAAATTAGACTCTTTTCAGCAAAGAGCTCAATACCTTGGCTGGATTCTCTGAGACTTACCTGAACAACATTTTGGGGATAGTTCTTTAAAGTGTTGAATACCACTTCACCCATCGAGCAATCAGGATCGTAGAGCCGACGTTTTGGCACTCCACTCCAGATTTTGGTATTCTCATCGAAGAAAGTAGGAAATAATGCTTTTGTTGCCATTTTGTCTATTCAGAAGTTAGTGAACTACTGTTCGTTGCTGCAGTTGGCCATAAGTCTTTATATATGGTGGATCAGCAGAGGTAAAATATTTACATATCTCCAAATGAAAGTGATTAAATATTATCATATCATATATATGGATACCCCAACGGTGCAAAGTTTCAATTAGATTTTCTGTCAATGGGCAGAGAATGATTAAAGAGCTAATGTTTAGTCAAATCATTTATTAAAGTTTATTTCTTTTTTTGTTGGCTTAAATAACTAGCGCCTTATCTATTATTTCTCTTTTAATTTCCTTTACAACGTTTTTGCGTTTTCAAAACACTTTTGCCAGTCATTCGGTATTATTCCATTTTCGGCTTAGATATTGTTCGGTGCATTAGTTTTAAATAAATAAATAAGAATAAACTTGCTTAAGTCCTTCAGCCTTTAACCAGATTCGTCTTAAATTAATAATAACTAATTAATATTTTTAAAAGTGTATCACAAGAGACGGATGTCATCGGACTCAAGGAACAAAGTTGCATATTAAAAAGTGTTAATCTCTTCTCTATCTTAAATAGTCAGGGGTATATTCTCGTAGAGCATGCTCAAATATGTATTTATATACTAACGTTTACTTAGATAATCAATGGTTTTTATGAACTGTAATTAACAGACACGCGAAAATTGTTAAATGATAAAGAGAAAAATCGTTTTTTACACATTTCTTATGGCTGTCAGTGTTGCCGAGTTTTACCATCCGTTTTGTGTGTATAAAAAGCGATAAATACGAATAAGCAAAAAATATGAACACAAAACAAACAATTACGGGCAACAGGACAACATATTTCCTTTCGCTCCTCTCTCCCATCGATGAGGAGACCTAACAACTTCAGGGCCTTCGGTTCGGGGGCTTCATCTTCATCTTTTGCAGCTGCCAAAACAGTCAAGTGTTTCTTTCTTCCGTTATTGCCAACCCTCAACGGCCGGCATCTAATCGAATTTGATGGCTTCACACTGATAAGAGCAGCTGCTGCTTCTGCTGCTGCCGCTGTACCTTCCCTACAGCTCTACCCCTCCCTGCTTCTACCTCTGCCCACGAATCCGGCCACGATTTTTATTGCCTTTTATATTATTGTATTAGCCGTGGCCGTGGCATATGCTTTAAATATTGCCTGTCCCTTTGCCTTTCTGAAGCGGTAGCTTTTGTTCATTGTATTTGTTGCTGTTGTTTTTTTGTTTTTTACTTTCGTGCAGATTTCAGCGCCGATTTTTATGTTCTGCGTTTATTATGCTTTACTTTTTCGCGCCTCTTTTTAACCCCTTGTTTTTTATGTCGTTGTTGCTGCTGCTGCTGTTGCTGCGTGTGTCGACCGGAAATGCCTCATTTTTAGAAGTGTTTTGCATTTTGTTGTCGCTCGATTCTGTTTTTATATTGTTCTTGTCGCTTTCTTTCTTTTTCTACAATTGTAAACGCGTTTTTCTTTCTCTTTGTTTTGGTGTTTGGGCTTTTGGTTTCTATTTTGCTTTGCTTTCGGTTATTTGTGAGATATATGCAAATGTGTTGGCAGTTATTTGTGTTGAGGATTTGTTTTACTCGCAGCTCCCTCCGCTCCGCTTCTGCAAATGTGTGTGTGTGTGTGTGTGTGTGTGTGTGTGTGTGTGTGTATACATACATATATATAAGAGTATTTGTGTTTTAGTTTAGTTCTGTCAGCCTGACATGGCATATGGATATGGATATGGATATGGATATGGATGTGGATGTGGATATGGCTATAGATATAGATATGGCTGTCGGATCGGTGCGTAAATGCATATGCATGTACACGGAGTAAGAGTATATTTTTTGAGGCAGCTTTCGTTTGATTTATGCTGCCAAATATTTTTGAACTGTAAAAATTGTTTCATTCAAGCTTAGCATTTTCTGCATTCCTTTTGGTTTTCCACTTTAATTTCCAAATAAATAAATCAAAATAGAAATGCATTGAATGAACTTTAAGCTGCCTCCAAACTGCCTGATTTTTAATTATTTATTTTTAATTGTGCTGCCATTGATAACAAAACCGGTTCGCGTGTGTGCAATTATTTTCCTCAGATAATCCTCAGACTTTAATCGCACTTCGCTGTGTGTTGTTGAGTTTTTCGCCCGCACAATGCTAGAAGAAACGTTCCCAAATCGATTAGAATCCTTTAAAATATGTGCAATACTTTTTGAGATTACAGCGGGAAATAGTAAAAATTTGCTTAAGTTGAGCTCACAGGGTTTATTTCTGCCTGAAGGCCTTAACACTGCTGAAGTCATCATCGGTTTCTGCATCGGTGAATATATAGGCAAGCGTCATATTGTTGGCTTTAATGTGACGCTTCACGATTAATTGGGGATTATAGCCATTCTATTGCCATCGCTAAATACTATCGTCTAATGCATAGCATAAAAAAACCTCAGTTGAATGTGCTAACTCCTACTTGACTTTCTCTAAAGAGAAGTTTATAGATGGGCAAGAAAATACCATCAAGCTGAACGTCAAAAGTGACCAGATTTAGCAATTACTGACATTATTAAGGTGAATATTTAATAGTGTTATTATGAATGACTGTTGGCTCACCTCATATTTCTACTCCTCCTTTTAGGTCTCAGTTAACTGTCTGGGCGAGCCCCTGTTATCATCAGTTGTGTCGTATTCTAAAAGGAAATGCGTAGCGGAGCCGCTGTTATCAGCCGCGTTTCCGGCGTCTCAACGCCAAACCAAAACAAATGAGCCAATGATAGATAGCACTCAAGGGAAGCGAATGTCTAGAAAATACCCACCCAAAGTCCGAAATTATCATATGCGTAATATCTTACACTATCTAACATTAATTTAAAATGGGTTAAAAAACCCAGCAATTTGGCTAAAGGAAAAAATTAAACCGTGCAAATGTAAAAGAGGAAACTCCGAGCTGATAACAAGCGACAGTCGATTCCATCTAGTCATGTCTGCCAGTTGGTTTCTATTGCTGCGCTGTTTTCAAAAACTTAATCACCGAGCTGGCCATGTACACTAAGAAAAAAGATGAGGATATTTCAAGTATATTTTATTTTCTTTCTCTTGAATTTTATACATTGCAATGTAGAAGTATTCCATTACTATCGTTTATAGAGTACCAAGAGTTTTGGATTCGAAAACTTGCAATAATTGTCAAAAAATCTTTGAATCTATCAATCTTCTATTTATGTCAATATTTAACCTATTATTTGCTTATTCGGTAGCTGAGATGTCCAAGTGTCGGGTTCGATAAAAAACTGAAAAAAATGTGTGACATAATTATAAAGACCTCTTTGGAAACCGCATATAAAATACCCTCTAAAAATAGAGGATATTTGTTTTTCTCTGCTTTAGTTAGTTTTTCTCCTTCATTCGTTGAGATGTGCCTTAAAAAGAGCAGCACTTGGAAAGTTGAATAATTGGTGATTATTATTTGAAATTTAAAATAGGACTATAATATAAATAACTTAAATTTATTTTCATTTTCTGTGATTTTCCAAATGGATTCTGTTCTTTTCAAACTTTCACTTATTAAAATAATTTCTATCCATACTTAACCCTCTTCTGCCCAAGACGGGCTTCAATTATCGCCATTTATTATTATTATTATTCCTATTTTCTATTCTATTCTTTATTATCCTATTTCGGTGAATTCCAAATTTTCATTAAAGAGCATTTTCAGCTCTTGATGATATGAACAGACTTTCTTGCTTGGATTCCAACTTGGAAATTTAACTTAATTAATATGTTATAAATTTTTCATTTTTAATTTGGGAGAAAAAAATGTAAAAAATATTAAGTCTAGCCATTTACCTAAGTAAAGTACTTTGGTATAGCACGTCCAGAGGCGATCCTGGGAGAATATAGCTAAAAATATTTTTATTTATTAATTGTAAAATTTGTATTTTATTTATTTTAAAATGGAATGAAGCTATCATTACATCATTGACAAATCAGCAAAGTTTAGAATCGATAGATTTTGATGGCGATACGAGCCTCATTTAATAATTATTTTTAATGTATAGTATTTTATATTTTATCTTAAGTAGAGTTTTTATTTTTTAAGTTTAAGCTTACTCTCTTTTGGACAGATTGGAATTTAATTTGTTGAAAAATCATGCCATACAAATGGAAATCAGTGTGTGGGGGGCTTAATGCAGTTTCGGTTGCTTAAAAGCAACTTGAACGTTGCCATCATAAATAAAAGAAATGAAATCATTTCAAGCAATTTGTCTACAATTTTGTGTCACACTTTCTGCACCATTTCTCACATGCCATAAAAATGCTACACACACACACACACACACACACACACACAAACAGCTCCGCTGTAGACACACTACAAGCCCAGTTCACAACTACCTCCTGGGGGAGGTGGGGCCTCCAGGAATAAGTTGGCCACCCTGCAAGGTGTCACGCTGATAAATGGCGCTGCCTTACTTACGCCAACTTCTCTATCGGTCTGGTTACCTTCTGTACTCCACCTATTTTTCATGGCCTTTTCCATTTTACGTTTATTTTTTACAAAACTTTTTTCGTGTTCCAGTTTCAAGAAAGATTTCGTTTAAGTGTAATAAAATGCAGTGTCGCTGTCATAAATCTATTCCGCTCGATTGTCGAAGACGACGACGCACTACCGCAAAATTGAAATGCATTGACATTGAAAAATTAATAATAAAAGAGTGGCTCAAAAGAGAGGATGGACCAGAATGGTGGCCCAAAAGAGTGGCATGAACGAGAATGCCAGCAAAACTTTCACAAAGCGTGTCAATATTGAGCATTGGCATTTTATTATATGCAAAATTCTGTCGCAACGCTAATGCGGAAATTAAATATTTAAAAAAAAAAAAACATCAACCAAAAAGGAAGGCAAAAAAAAGGGGCAAAAGAAGCGAAAAAGAACGCCTCGAAACAATTTCAAAACATTTTCGTTGACAGCGGCACAGACCAGACATGAGCACACGAATTTCGTCCCTGTTTGCGCTCGAAAGTATGCTACACATACTGCGTCAGCAAGCCAAGAGTTTATCGCTGCTGTTCCGCAAATCACTTTCTCCTTGCACTCGCTTCTTTTGGGAAATCACTGAATATTAAATGTACAGAAAATATTCAATTTAAATTTAAATTTTAGTTAACCATCGCCATGTAAGATAGAACATTTTATATAATAAATTTTACACAATAAAATTATATAATATGTACGAAAATAAAATTTTTTTAGTTTGCATTCAAGGCTATAAAATTCAAAATAAAATTCATTAAAATTGTGGCCTGGATTCGAAATGATTTTGTTTAGGATTTAAGCAAGAGTTCTTACTTTAATTTACACCAATGAAGTAAGAAAAATCATTTCGTATTTGCTCTGATGAGTTCGTTAGCGAAATTAGGTTGAATACGACTGGGAAAGCACTATACTTATATGTATGTTCGTATAGTTTTTGCGTTGGCAAAAACGTTACTGCGAGCTGGCTTAAAAATTCTAATAACACAAATATTTGCAGATGAAAGAGGTACTAAAAGGCATTTGGCCGCACACTCCACTTGTCAAATGTAGCGAGAGGGAGAGAGAGAGAGAGCGGGATGCAGGGAGTAGGGAGAGTCAGTGAAAGGGAGTTGGGGTGATCCCCTCCCATCGACTCCTAACCCTATGGATACTCAGTACTGTTGTCGGTCGAAATCTCCCGCCCGGTTGGCAGTCACTGTCACTCCATCATTTTGGACCCGACGTTGGCATACTTTTTGACAACACCAGAGACAACAACAAGCCACAGACAAACTAACAAAAACGGCTCACACACACGGAAACACACACACACAAAAAGAGAAAGAAAAAATTTGTAATTTTCGTAGCATGTTTGCTGCGTTTTGCACTTTTACTGCACATTTTTCATTTGCTGCACAAAACTTTTTGACATGTTGCAGAGCAAATTGAATAAGTCGGCAAAAAAAAAACACTGCAAAACAATAGAACAAATGTTGTCCGCATATTTGTACGAGTGTGTGCGAAAGTCTGTGTAATATGTGAGGCTGTATTTGTTTACGGGTGAGCTCTGGCCCTGGGAAAAATAATCAAATTTGCATTGTTGCCTCTATGCCTCTATGCCTCTATGCCTGTATACCTGGCCTCTGTTAATCGGTTTCTGATGAAGTACCAGCCTCTGCGTTCATACTCCAAATGATCCCTATCCAAATTGTACGCCCAAGATACGAGTTTCAGTAGGCTTCAAATCGTCCTATTTTAACCTGAGCCAAAGCCAAAGCCAAAGCCAAAGCCAAAAATTCTCCTGGCCAGCAACAACAACTCCATACTATAATCAACCAACAAGCTCATAACTAAGTGTGCTTCAATTCTAGGGTGCTCGACAGGGAAATACTCTCTAAGTAGCATGTGCTGCATTATGGTCTGTAAAGCCCATTACATTCCAGAAGAGGTTGTCATGTCACTGATAACAAAACGCTCTTTAAATGCAGCCGCAGCTATTTCTATATTATTTCTATATCAATTATTTCGATTGTGTTGAGAAATATATATATATATTTACATCACATATCTTATATCTTAACTGGCAGCCTAAAAGCTAGGTTGAAAATGTAGTGGAAAGTTGTCCTAAATTTAAGGAAACTTTTTGCTAAAACTATTTCGATTCATAATTAGATTTTCAGTGGAAAATTGGCTAATTTAATTAAAAAAATAACCTTAAAAATAGTAATTTACTTCATGCTTCTGTCTTATGTCTAACAAATTGCTATTGGAAAGAAAACGTCTTCTATTGAATAAATATATATAAGCAAAGAGGCCATTTATTATTCTGTATGTTATTAACTTTTACAAGAGATAATTCTTAATATCTTAATATCACAAATCTTAATGAAAACCTTTTTTGATTCATGGCAATAAAATGCAATCTTTATGACGTTCATTAAGTTAAAAGGGACTCACTCAAAGGCTGCAGCAATCTAGTAATTAGAGATGTGGTAGAGTCTGCATTGAGTTTTCATACATTTAACAATATCTTCTTTCATATTTCTGGCCTAATTCACCTGCTATATGTACGAGAATGTTTGCATTGTTTACGCCATCTTCTATTCGTACTTCTTGAGGTTTCAAATGCCAATCCAAATTGAATTCTGAAGCCCTCACATTGAATTCATGGATAAAAAGTGTAGGGAATCAAAGAGAGGTAAGTGCTTTTCACTCAGCCAACCAATACATATTCGTATCACAGACATCTACACACACACACACACACACACTCAGCCACATACACTGTGACAGGGCAGCTTTTGTGCAATTTCAGTTTTGGGACTGGCCGCTGCTCACTTTGTCTTGGCGTTTCGACACTATTTTTCTTCATTTTCCGAAATCAATCAAATGCAGACTGCCGCCTCGTTGTTTTTGGGGCTCTCCACTATTGCTGTTGTATTTGCTGTTGACCAGTATCAGCCACGCCTACAGCCCATTGGCCACTACGTGCAGGCGCCTGGCCTGTCGACACAGGCGCCCAATTCTGCCAGTTCGCCTGCCAGTCCGGCTGCCTGCTTGTTGGACATTCATCAAGCCATTTCATCTATTGACTGATTGATAATATTTTTGATAAATGATTGGCGGCGACGTTGTCGTCGTCCTCCTGTGCTCGGACTGAACCACACGGCCTTGCCTGCCTTCCGGCCGGGTTATTTACGGCGTGCAAAAGAGCCAAGCAAAGGATTTATAGGTGCGCTGCCGATAGCTGAGCTGAGCTGCTGCTGCTGCTGCTATTGCAATATGCAAATTGATGGATCTCGGATAGGTCATGTACATATGGCAGAGATATGGGGCCCGAGCCAATGCTAAGCTTATGGCTTAAACTTGTTGGTTGATTGAGCTGTCTTCATGGACAACCCAATCGGTAGAGACCACCCGAAACGGGATACAGCCCGTATCTTCCCATGCAACTCATCATTTTTCATAAGCAGCAACAGCAGCAGAAACAGTAGCAGCCATGCGCATAACGAGTTGAACTAATAAAAATTAATTGAAACATCAACATTAACACCACACTCCAAGCGATTAGAATCAGTTCCAGGCAGGCGCACACATTAAGGTGTTGTATTGTTGCTGTTGTTGTTGTTGTTGGCAGTCAGGCACGCGCCAATGTTTACACGGCTCATGGCACAGGCGATAGGCGATAGGCGACAGGCGGGGGCCCGGGGGCACAAGGTGGGCAGCAGCTGGCTTGGGCATATGCGAACCAAGAATCACAACAATCAGCCAAGGCAGCCAAACAGACAAGCAACACCACAACATTGGCTAGCAACAACAACACCAACACCAACACCGACTACAACAATGGCACTAACAACAACTTAGGGACACGGCCACATAAAACGCCCACATTGGACGCGCAGAGTCAGACGGACGCGTTTATACAATAAGCCACACATTGCAGAGACAAACGGACAATGGACACAGGGACGGACGAGGGTCTGGTAGAAGGTACGTGGACGTAGGACGGACACTGCAGGTCCGCGCCAAAAGGTAGCTAAAATCTTTCGTGCAGAACTTGACGTTCGCTCGTTGGTTCGCTTTGCCACATTTATGGCATGAGGCATGGGGTATGCTAACTATGTGATGCGGCCCAGAAAGAAACCCATTTTGTATTTTATGTGAATATATACATAATCTAATTTGAATATATAATTTAAAATAATATTAAGATAAATCCTTTTGCATTACAGGCCTCGTCCGAGATGCACTGTTAAGCTCATATATTGGGTTGCTATTTTTAGAAAGGTATCTTCACATTATTCTTTCTATTTGCCGCGCTTTGTCAAATTCAATTCAATTCAATTCGATTGAAAATGAAATTGAACTGGAGTAAAAAAAACAATGCTTAATGCCAGTTTCGCACTTCAAAAGTTTACTCAGCATTTGCCGAAGAGTATGCAAGTTTCGGATTGCTGTATTTTATTTTCCTTTGATGTTCTGATTCTTATTGTTGCTGTTGCTGTTGTTGATGTTGGTGTTGGTGTTGCGTTTGTGCTGAGTGGTGCTTCCACCTGAGCTGAGTTAAGCGCCGCGTGACTTATTTGATTGTTAAACAACATAATCTGCTGTAGCCTGCATGCCGGGGTGTTCCGCTGCCGCTGCCAATTGATTTTGGTCAAGTGTGGCAAATAAGTGGGCACACACAAGGTGCGCTCGCTCAATTGGCTTGGCCACGCGAGCAGGTGGCAGGTGGCAGATAGCAGCTAACTGATACCAGCTGCCAGGTGGCAACTGGAAATTGGCAACTGGCAAGTATCAAGGCTTTACTCAGAATTAAAGACTGAAGATGCACGGACAGGACGGAAGCTTGCAACACAGCAGTCAGTAAGCCAAAAGCCATTCAAGCAATTTGCAATAAGGCGACTTCAATTGCTAACTGGTTGCTTTGGCTTTGACAGGCCAGGTTCTGAGTGTATGAAAAAGTTTTCAGCCTTCTTTGCCTTTATTGTTGTCCCTGTCTAAGGTGTCCGTCTCGTTCCCGCACACGTGTAATGAAAATGCAGCGTAGCGGAAAATCGCGCCAAAGACACAGTGCAAAAACTTTGGGTGTAAGTGTGTGTGTGTGTGTGTGTGCTAGTGGAAATTGAAAAGTAACGGACTGAAGTGGAAAACTGCCCCCACTATAAAAAAAAGAAACGAAACGAAAAGAAAAGAAAAAAATGAAAATGAAAATGGAGAGTAAAACGAAAGAATATTGCGAAAAAGGTATGAAAATTTCGTTCAAAATTCATGCATGAATACAACGACCAAAGTCAGCGAGAGTTGCAGGCGGAAGCGGATTGGCAACTGACTGGGAGTCGGTAGTCGGGAGTCGGGACCAGGGAGCAGGCATTGTATGTTGTATGCTGGAGAAGAGGAAAGGGGACTCTGTAACTGGGATTCCGGTTCGGGGTCTGCTGTCGTGCGCACTTTCTGACAGTCAATATTGCCGGGCGGACAAAGCCACTTTAGGTGTTATTGTGTCAATGTCTCGTAGCCAGTGTAAACCCCCCGAAGTGCCTGCCCAAACTGCCAGAGTGGATTTGTATACCCCGCAATTAAAAGCGCTCAAAAAGAGTAGTTTGGCTGCAAGTCCATACCTTAAAAAACTATTTTCTAGGAAAAGAAAATAAAATAATCACTTTCAATTGTCACAGATAGCTGTAAATAGAATCAGTCTTCCATACAAATATCTGTTAAATTCGCAATAATAACAAATACTGATAAAAGTTGTGGCTCATAATTCAAGTTTTCTGTTTTCAAATTGAAATATTCTGTTTTCACATTCAATTAAAAATAAATAAATTCAAGATTGTTTAATCTAAATTGTTTTCTAGGGAATGTACGAGTCATGCACTTCCAAGTCGATACGTTCTACTAGAATATTTTTTATTATTGCTGCTGCAACTGTTCCAAACAGAAATTGGTAGTTCATATTTTACAGCAATTTCCATTTGGCCATATTGCCAGGCTTCAGTTCACACAGCTCCTTCAGCTCTCTGCTCTACACTTTCCTTACTGTCCGCTGATTCTCTGCCTGCAATTGTAATACATTTTTATTTTTGTTTTCGACTCTGACTTTGGCATTGGCCATTAGCCATTGGCCATTTCACTTGGTTATGCCCAGCAAATATAGTTAGTTAGTTGGTTAGTTTGTAATTTTGCGATGCACCTGAAACAACAAACAAATCAAAGTTAATTTTAATAATCAGCACTTTTGTCGCATGTCGTCCACATCTCCGACGTTAAATTCGTTGCGCTTCCTTCGCTCTAAACCATAAAAAACTGTAACATAGAATTGGCTAGCTAACGTGCTACGCTGGTCAAGAGATGGAGAGCTGAGAAATCAATGCGCTACAGTTGGACTGATTGGCAACAGAATCCCTTATGCAACATACAGCTGCTCAAATAAACAGGAAGTGTGCTGCTAATGCCCATTGGAAGAGTATAGAGAAATAGTAAAATAGGCCTAAACATGTTAATACTTTATCTATGTCCGTGCGAGTAAAATCATATATGTTTCAAAAAGTATTACAGAAGATTCTTTTCTAAGGATTATTAATACATTTTCCAACAAAAATTAAAAGTGTTATTATATATATATATTATATAACAATTATCGATTTTAAATGAATTCAAGGCTTGAGGTAGTAGGAGCGGTTCGCGCTTAGTTCAATAACTAATATGCTCGACTCGGTATCGCTGGCTGGAAATTGCATTCGTTACACGCCACGTTATTGCCACAATGTACGAGCAGTTTGTGCCACACTCTAGTGATTGTGCCTGCTGCTTGCAACATCCTCTAAGCAAATTAAAGCACTGCCCATGCAGTGCCCCCTTTCTGGCAATTGCCTTAAACTATAATCAAGCGGGCCTGGCTAAAAATAAAAGTGGACAGTCAGGTCGCTAGGTCCAGGTCCAGGTCCAGGCCCAGGCCCAGAGCAAGACCGGCCCCGGACCGGGCATAGTCCTACTAGTAAAGCTAGCAACTAGTTCTGTAGAGTAAATCAGAGAGCCAAGTTGCAACGACCCAGCCAGCCAACCGGATGCTGGTAATAATATTTAGATTTTTAGCCCTTGATGCAAAACTTTATGCTTGTTTAGATAACATTATCGCGTTGGTTGTTGCCGCGGGTTGGCCAAGACGACTTTGTACTCATCCTGCTTGTACAAGGTAAACGGGAGGAGGGGAGGGCACAAAACTTTGCTAGCACGCATAAACTTGGCTAATTTACTATTGCATTGCGAGCATTGGACTGGCCATATAATTAGGAAAATTAATTTGTGTGCTTTAAGATGGCAACAATAATAACAACAATAATAATAACAACAACAACAAATGCAACAGCAACGAGAGGTAACTGCAGCAGCAGCATAAAGTTTTTAATTTTCATGATGCAGATAATGCCCATTAAAATACGTTGCTAACGGTGACCAACACCTGAGGCGGGTCCTGGCCAGTTTTCAATTCAGTTCAGTTTCTAGGATGCGGCTCTGTCGAGCCGTGAAACTAAGTGCATTAAAAATGGCGAAAGGAAAACGCACAGCAGCAACAACAACAACAACAACCATAACAGGCGTCGGCAATGAAAAAAAATTATGATTATTATTTTTTATTATGCAACTGAAAGAAAAGTCGTCCTTTGGGCAGTCGTTCTGTGCCCGCGTCCCTGTCTGTGTCTGCGTCCTGTTGTTCCACCGACCAGGATGCGCAGGCCTTTTGAACTTCCCGGAGTCATTGCACGTTGTAAAAGGCCAACCGAGTCGTTGGAGTTGTTTTTGCTTTGCTGCTGCCGATGTTGTTGTTGTTGTTGCCGACGTCGCCGCCGGCGGTAGCCATTATGCATTATTATTATCCTGGCCCATCCTGGCAATGCAGCCAGAACTCGGCGCATTTATATATTTTTTCCTGCCCGGCACTCGAGCTGAAAATTATTACTCGAAATCAATTTCATGCAATTGAAGCACTTAATTTTTACCAATTCATTAATTGATTTCGTTGCTGCTCTTTTCAGGCTGCCTGCGAAATTATAGGGAGAAAGAAGAATGCTCGGAAATAAAAAGTTTTCCGTAAATTGCCGTAGGTTTAATATCCTTAAAGCTTGCTTTACGCCCTTTCTAGACCAAAAGATCCATAAGCGTTAAGCCAGACATAATATTAAAATACCCTGTTTAAATTTTAAATTTGACAGATAAGAAATGGGGCAAGTTCATCCAAAGAATGGAAGCTAGCATTTAAAAGAAAGCTTTTGCATTCGAACCTTTCCTTCCCCTTATATACCCCAAATACCCTATAAAAGCGCCAATGCAGAGTAAATACAAAATTTTCCGGGAATATACTCATTGTGTGTAATAAAGCCCATTCGGCGCAGAGTTGCCATTTAAAACAGCTTTATCCCTTTGGCAGGCGTATTTTAATGAGACTGCGCGAGCGGTGGGCGTGGCACGGTTCACAGCACACCGCTTGACCAATTTATGAGTCCTGAGCAACTTAACAAATGTGCAAGGAATAAATTGAGTAACTTTCTGCTGCCGTCGAATAAACTGAAATAATTATAAATTTTATGGAATTTCATGTTATGCGGCAGCATAAACAAATAAACATGAACAAATAAAAACACTGCACAACCTTAACTTGAATGTAATTTAATTAATGTCCAATTGTTTATTTACATGTTTTGCTTGTTTTGCTGGTTTTGCTTGTTTGGCCGAGAGGGCTGTGGTACATAAAAACTTTATTATTTTATTTTAATGCCTGCCACCACTTGAAATGAATCAAAGGGTTATTTAAAAACATTGTAAAAAGTTAAATGTTTTTTTTATAGATGAAAGAAAACTAATGGATATCTCTTAGTAGCATTAAAAATCAAGTCCAACGGTGTATGGATATATAGATAATTCTAAAGATTTCTTTATCGAATAATATAAAAGTAGACTAGAACCTTTTGAGTTTCTGTTGTCTCTTTTCATTTTTATTTAAACAGACTTATTCTATTTGCAGGGCATCTTCTAGTCGATGTACTCAATTTAGCTTTACATTTTATTACTCGAGATCTGAATATTCGCTATCCGCAATTCGATTGCGACAAAGCCGCAGACAAACAATTGCGCAAATATTTATTTAAGTTTGGTAAAAATGCGCACATGCTTTCGCATACCCTTGCAGAGGGTATTATAACTTTGCGTCTAAATTTGTAAGGAGGCAGTTCCGATTCTATAAGGTATACGTATATTAATATTTCAGGACAATATCGGAAAGAGTTATAGGCATGTCCATCTATCTCTCTGTCTACCGAAATAGTATCTCAGTTTGAAGAAGCCTTGGCTTGCACCACGTAAGTAAGTCAGAGCCTACCGGATCAGGCAACTATATCATATGACTGCCATAGAAAGGAACAATCTGCTTGAAAAGTTGTTGTATCGAATACTTTTTGTTTCTTAAGTTATCTAGGTTAAACTTATAAGCTGTGAGATGTAATTATGAACAGATACCTTTGGAATAATCAGGCTTAATAAATAAATATAACAAACTTTGCAAGGGTATCTAGGCTTCGGCGTGCCGAAGCTTACCTTTTCTTACTAGTTACATTTAATTTTATTAAATATTCAATGGTGCTTTAATACTGCGCCAGATACCATAAGTAGCCAAAACATTCAGAATGCCATTGTAATGGTACGAGTATTAATGATTAATGTTTCAATTTTTAATTGAATATATATAATTACGAGTACATTTCAATACATATTTATTGCAGTATCATTCACATCGGCTTGACAGCTAGTGGCATCTGCTGCAGTTTCATTAAGAGTAGCATTTCAGCCTTTGAGTGGGCACAGTAAATACTCCATGCTCAATATTTTACATCCAGATATGAAATTTAATTTTAAAGCTCTTTGTAGTGCCCTTGCAGAGAGTATTATGATTTTGTCATAAAATATGTAATGCATTGAAATAGGCATCTCCGATCCAGTAAAGTATATTAATTATTGATTATTCTGCTTCAATGCAAACTAAACTCTCAGTTTTTTATCTAATTGAATGAAACGTGGTATGTCCGTTTCTTTTTGTTCCAGAAATCACTTATAACGGACCCGGCTGGATCAAACATCTTTATCATATTCCTGCCATACAAAGGAACAATCATTACCAAAGTTGTAGGGAAATTGTTAAGTTTAAATCATAGGAAAATTGAGTCAAAGTAAATATAACAATTTCCAAATAGTTATTCTAGACTGAAAGTGTATGAAATCTTCGGCGCATCGAAAATCAGTTTTATGCCAAGAAAGACGAATTTCATTAAACATGTAGCTATCAACTGAATTCCAGTAGACGAGTGTATCTTGACACACGAAAGTAAAGACCGATAAATCATAAATTGCGAGATTTACTTCTGGCTGGGAAAAGCTTACAATGTGAGAGGCTTCTAGAGTAATATGATTGAAGCTGTTGGCTAAAAATCAGTCAATCAGATCAACAGTTAAACACATAGAAATAAGCTTTATTGGAAAGCTACAAGAAAAAAAATGAATAATTACTTTTCTGCAATTTAAAATATTTTGATATTATGCTTTATATTTATTTTTTAATTAATGTTTCACTTAGCAACTTAATAAACACCGATGGGCTGCGCTTTGAATTAGCTTCATTAAGGTCATTAAATATTATAATATTAAATTAAAAAAAACATATTAATTTAATGCGGCCGTATATTATTTCCAGGCGGTTAAAATTTCAGTTCAATTAAATGCGAATTATTGTCATTGTTATCATTTCTGCACTTTTTTCTGCAGGCATTTTTTGGAATTTTAATTAAATTATTTAATATTGATTTAATGTATTTGCATAAATACTTGTACTGGCATTCATTAATATTTTTATCACTGCCCCATCGGGTGTGCATCCTTCAGAGTGCAGACAACCCGAAACAAAGCTCAACACTCATTGCCTCACTTTAGATGCCTTGCCACGCCTCCGGCCTCCTGCCTCCTGCCCCTGCACCATCCTGCAACATCCATTTGCGCTATTCGCGCCATTATTCGCCGTTACGTTCGTTGCCCTGGTGCAAGCCTGCAATTGTTGTTGGCTGATTTTTTAATGAAACGCTGAAGTATAATTTATGAATTTTAATGAGTTGCCAAATGATGCCGAAGCGTTGATTTTCCATAATTATTAACACAGCGATGCTGGACCGTCAACAGAAGCGTCAGTAGCATCAGTAGCAGCATCAGCAGCAGCATCAGCAGCAGCATCAGCGGCAGCAGAGCAGCAGCAGAGGAGCAGCATCATCATTAACAATAACAACAACGCCAATGTTGACTGCCTGTCTGAACTGAATGCACAATGAACGGGTTGAGGATACAACTGGTACGATGAGGGGACCGGGAAGTGTCGCTACCAAGCCATTTGTCTGCCTGGCAACCAAGCCGATCTGCTTGATATACTCTCAATTTAACGCTCTTGGAGTAGTCATGAAATTCAGATGAGCTAAATTAGATCTGAAACGAAGTCAACAAACTAAAATAAAAAATAATACTAATCTTCGCCCATCTTATTTGCAGGTATTGTTGTTAATTTAAGTTAAAATATAATATAAGTCCTGGTAGAATCCCTAAGTCTCATCGTTAAACCTTCATATGAATCAGGAGAAGCCTTTTCTAAAGGAACAGATTACTTCTACGCTCAAAACTTCTCTACTTCAATCGTATCTCTTACCTTAGTTATTGAAGGGTATACAGTCTTCGTATTTGAATTGACTTTGTCGTGCGAGTATATGAGTATATCTCGGACTTTTTATTTGTTTGTTGACAGTTGTGCTTTTAGCATTCGCTTTGCCGTGGCGCTTTAAAGTGTTTTCCTTTATTATTATCATTTCATGTTTTCTTATTTTGTATTTTTAATTAACAGATTAAGCGCATTTTGCATAATTAAATGCAAAAGGTGGCCGTGTCTTTAAGGATCTTTAAATATTTTTATGTTTTTATTTTTCAATTGATTTCTGGGACAAAGCCAGGATTAACACGTAATTCGCACACAGACACACACATGCACAGAGCGAGAGAGCCAATAATGGGCGCTCACAAAGCCGCGGCTAATATGCGAATGCTGCCAATAATGCTTAATTAAAGCCAATAACCATAACAAAAAGCCAGCAAAAGGTATTACATAATGAAATTAACTAACTAATATTACCGAAGCGTTTACTTAATTAAAATGTGCCAAAGCAAAAGCTGCGTGGGGCCTGTGCAGCTTAAGCGTGTGAATAACACAGGCAATACACCCATACATACATATATATATATATACATACACAACTACACATGTGCACATACGTGTATGCAGGCACACCCACAATAACAAACACAAACACAATTACATGCACAAAGGGTGAATATTTGATTTTAATGTGCTGGGACTAAGCCGGCTTACCGGACGTATGATTAATTGTAATGTGCTGCATTACATTACGTATACGTCACAAACGACGCTGGCAAATATTCTATTGAAATGTTGCAGCTGGCAGTTCGGCAACTCGCAGCATGACACATTCAACAAATGTCCGCAGCAGCAGCAGCAGCAGATCGGCATTTTTGGTCAGTTTTAATTATGTCCAGGTAATCGAATGTATTTAAGCATACTTCCCGTTTGTTTGCACGTTTCTCTCTGCAAATATTCACTGCTAAAATCAAGTGAAGCTCCCTGAAACATTTCAGAATTGATACAGCTTTACGTACAGCAAATATGTAGGTTATGTGTGCAAAGCTGCCATTCGCACGTCGAACAATCAAGTAAATTAATTTTAATAGAATAGGAACGAAAATCAATTACTAAAAATAAGGCAAAGCGAATAAAATTTATTATCCAAAGCCAAACTGACTACAAATTTATTTTAAATGTGGGAAAAGTATTTAATGTTTTTGATTTTATTAGAAATAAATAATTTATAAACAAATATTACAAAAAGAAGAAAATAACTACATAGAGAAATCAGGTTTTTTTTAATAAAGTGATTTTCTATTTTATTTCAATTGCATCAGAATTTCATTTGAAAAATAGAAAGGAAAGGTTATCTTTGGTGAGTCGAAGATTGCATACCCTTACAGTCTTGAAAAGCCTTTTCGATTGCTCCTAGAGTAGCCATCGTTCTTGACATGAATTTTCACCTATCTTGACGTTTTTTAAAGACCTTTGTGTACTTCAACTTTTGAAGCCATTGTTTTTATATCCGATATATAATAATGTATAGTAGTCCAAACCAAAAAAATGTTTATTATTCGATGTTAAACTTACTCTTATATCTAATCAAAAACTTTAAAGTTTCTTTAAAATATATAAAAAAAAACAAAAATTGTGTTTTACTATAAGTTGTGGAGCAATTCTTCCTATAGAAGCTGTATGATATAGTTGTCTTATCTTATTCCTTTTTGAGCACAATTAAAAAGAAGCACTCATATATTTAATTTGTTCCCACCTATGGCAAATTTCATCCACCAAGCTCGAAAGCTCTGAGTCTGGTTTGCATAGGAGCCGATGGAAATGTTTCGTCTCATCGTCCTGATCAATATGAGTTATATTTGATAGGAGAAGCTTCCTTCAATGCATTATTTGGTGATAAAGCTATATCTCCCTATGATTCCCTATAATAAATTTCGAGCCTTCTGTTGTGCGTTAACTGATATTTTTCAATTGTCATTTTGTTGCACACTCAAATCAATTAATTTAATATATTGTCGTATTATTAAATAAATATTTTAGCAACTTCAAATGAAATATCATCACATTTTTAGCATTTTTCATTAGCACATTGGCTAAACGAAATCATAAATTGAGTCATCACTTTTGAAGCACTCGCGAGCCACTTCAAAATATCAGTTAAATGCCAAACAACGTTATTTAATTGCCAAACATTTTCGGCAATTGCTAAACCAATATTGATTGCAATTGCATCTGATGATGATACGAGTACTTCTGTTTCTGCAATTTCTCTTGCTCTTAGGCTCTTAGATGGCTGATAGTCTGATAGTCTGCCATGCTGCTAGGTGGTCATTGAGCGCCGTGGTTGAATCCGAGAGGAGGCATTACAACTTAAAGTTGCCTAATGCTAATGATAATGCCTACCAAAGTCAACACACACACCCAACACACTCTGCCGGTGCTTGAGGACCAGGCAAATGCAGCATTAGATGGAAATGCGAGTAAATTCTGAGATTGCTAGGCATAAAGTGGGTGGATTGGTGGATGTAGTGACGGGGCAAGGGGTATCTCTAGCCTCAATCTCTGGCCCTGTCCCCGTCTCTGTGTCTGTCTGAGTGTCAGTGCCCAGTATAGAGTAAATGAACTCGTAATACACTGACACGTTTATGCACTTAGAGAGGAGATGATAGTAGCTCAGAGGCGAACAGCACTTGGCACATTTAGCCTGGCCCTAACTGCTGCCTGCCGCCCGCTCCCTACCGCCTGCTGCCGACTGCTGCCTGCTGCCTAACGGTAAACAGCAATCACTGCTAATGAGTTTTATTGTAAATTAAAATTGCAATCAGTGTCAGGCAGTGGCAGGCAAAGCAGGCATCGCATTGTTGCCATACGCACAGACACACACGCATTTATCCACATACACTTAGAGAAAATAGCACCCAACTGAGTTTAACTTAACTTGACTCGGGAAACATTAGGAAAATTTGACTTAACTCGAGACGTAAGTTCTCGCTACCATAATTTATAAAATAAGATTGTTTCGTGCTTCGTAAATAAATAATTATAATATGCCCTCCTATTTGCCTAATGAGATACATAAGGTAAATCTATTTGGACTCATCACGCCAGTACAGTGATCTATAAAAAATTGTCTATTATAAAGTCTCAGTCTCTATCTAGTGAGGGCTTGCACATGCTCTACAGGCAGCTACAGCTTCTGCAAAGAGCTAAGGTTTAAATTGAATTTCGGTCAGATTAGAACTCATCTTTTTTCAGAGTGTAGACACGTACATGTGTGTATCAGAATGTTAAGTGTGAAGGGTGAGGAGAGGTGTTGGGTGGAGCTGCATGATAAATGCAATAAATGACACTGTCGTACCGCTGGGGCCAACTCAAATCCTTGCATAATAAATTTGCCAAATTGCAAACATTAAATAAAGACAATACGTAATGTGCAATGACAAGCCAGATGCCAACAACAGCAATACCAGCAATGCAACAACAATCTGACAAAAGCAGCAGACGGAGAAAAGCAGACCTTGTTTAAAGGCATCCCGTTGCAGCCACATGTTGCAGGCAGGGTCAATAGCATACTAAATACACCAACACATTCGCATCAGAGTTGCTGAGCTTTTGGCTGAATTTTACTTTCTTAAGAAATAAAATCATCTTCTCAATGTACACACCCTTAAATATTGTTATTATAATTTATAAAAGTTAAATTATAAAAACAACAATCCTCCAAAATCTGCTTAACTTCTAGATTTTAATCGTGCTCTAGTTGATTTCTAATAATTTCATTTCGATGACTTTCAAAGAAAATTTTGTGGAATTTAGGCTAAGTTTGCTTTCATTTTGATAATATCCGCGTAATAAAAGTGTCACTAAATATTTTGTAAGAAGAGTTTTAAGGAAAGCTTAATTTTTAACAGTTTAAAAAAAATCTTAACATTTTGAATATTAAAAAAAAAAAACAACCCTATTTATAGTTTGGTTCCCATTTTGGATAACTACAGGATAGTTTGAAAAACAAATACAAAACGGGGAGCTGAATATATATCCATTTCTAACACTGATTCCTATCAAAATTGCTGAAAGTTCCTTATAAAAATGTTAATACAGTTTTTAAAATTCAAAATATAATAATTTCCTTAATAAAGCAAAAAATATATATATATATATATAAAATTGATCGACTATTAATTTTGTATATTATTATTAATTTTAGTTGACGAAGTATTTCTTCAGATGCTTTATTTATATTCCAGAGTTGCACAACACTGGTGGCACACACACAGGCAGATGACATACACTCGAATATGTTGAAGTCATTAAAAAGGCATTTATCATGCAGAGAGTAGATGTATATACATATATATATATAGAGAGAGGGAGAAAGAGAGAGGGAGGAGAAAAAGAGAGAGAGAAAGGGAACAAGAAATGGGGACATGTACGATGCTGGCTTATCGATATGCCAAGTTAATAATTAAAATCGCAAAATGCGTTAAAAGTCTATCAGTTTAATTGCCATCAGTGGCTACAACTATCAGCAGACGGCAACCACCGACGCGACGCTGACGCTGACGCTGACGTTGACGCAGATGCCGACGCCGACGTTGACGTTACTAGCGCCGTTGCTGTCAATGACACTGTGATGAACTGCAAGCTGCCAGCGTCTGGCTTCCTGGCTTCCTGCCTACCTCTTCCTCTTCCCGTCCCACCATGCCCTGCCATGCACATTGGGCTGTCCTGCTGCTGATCCTGGCCCTGCTGATGCTGCATTGATATGCAATTAACAGTGCCGGGAGACGGATTCAAGCCAGGAATGGGACAATTGACGCAGTGGGATTAATTCTATAGGCGCATGCATTTTTTATGATTAAATGATAGTTGGAGTTTTTTAAATGCTGCGACAGCAGTCAACCAACCATCGAATCAACCAACGAGCCAGCCAGCCAACCAGCCAACGAGCCACTGAGCGGCTCTGCAATAATTGAACAATTGGCAGCTGTCATTGGGGAAATGCCCCAAAAAAAGGACAGCCTGAAAGGGATTGCAAGCCAAAATCTATTCATTCTGTGTACTTTAAATATTAAAGCTTATGGCCTGCGAGGTATTTAATGGTATTCTGCAGTTTTCATACTTTTTTTAAATTCTGTTTTATTTTATGCATATTATAATTAAGTTATTGCAGCTTTTTACTGGGATTGTAGAAGTTTATTTGTTTGTCATTTCATCATTTATTTTGAACGTAGCTGAAGCTATAAGAAAGAAAAATATTCACAATTTTATATAGAAACCCAGTAATGAAACTCTGTATTCGACACCGTTGTCGACTGAAATAAGCATTTGAAAATTGTTGGTAATTCATTTATTTGCTCTTTTGGTTGTCATTTAGATACAGCTGACCAATCCGTTAGATTCAGATATATGCGCTGCTCAGAAACTGAGACTAGTCACTTATACAAACAGACGGACAGATAAACGGACCAGAAGAAAGACAGCTCTATCGACTCTATCTCTCAGAAGATATACCTATATTTAGTCTTCTTCAATGCATTACACATTTCATGACCAGGTTATAATACCCTCTGCTAGCTTAGATTAAATTTAGGGCTCTGTTGGTAATTCGAAAAATTAGTTTGCTTTTAAAAGCAATGGATCCGATCTGGTTGAATCCGTCAAGTTATATTCATCTACCTCAAAAATGTTCCATAGAGGAAATCTGAGGAATTGACTACTTGAGGTTGGCATATGTCACTTCGTCATCCTCTTCAATGATATAAAGATCTTATTTTCATTTCCGTAGGTGGAAAACTAAGCATTTATTACAAATGTTTTTGGAATAAAAATCATAATTCTCAGCTTTATTGATAAAGTCAAATGAAGGTGAGACTTAATTGGGAAGGTTTCCGTTTCATAAAACTTAATTCATAAATATTGTAAATACTTTGCCAAATTCAGTAGAGAATATTAAATACTCGAAATGTTAATGTGATTCATCATAGCTTTGGCAGCTTCATTCGACCCAAAATCAAATTCCGAACTACCAACGGTAACTGCTCTCTGCCAGGCCGGTTAATTTGGGGCTCTTTTGTTGGTGTCTCTGTGTGGAGAGCGGCTTATGAAGCTGACAACAAGAAGATATAGTCATATAAACATCTACATATGTATATGTATATATAGATGTAAATAAACTTGTGCTAAGCCGTATCGAATTCAATGGCTCCTCCTCTGCACTCTACTCATAACACGCGAGGCCATTTCCGATAGATGACGCCGAGCTAAAGCATTATGCTAAATGAGGAACATATCTTAATCGGCTATTCATATGGAAATGCATGGATTATTATTCAATTAGTTACGTTTTGATGAAAAAGAAGAGAAAAAAAAAGAGAAATAGAAACAGAAATAAAAATAAAAAAATTGAATAGTTTGTGTATGGCGGAGCCAACAAAAAACCCTATCCCTATCCATGAGACACTCACAGATACACAAGCTCAGACACAGACACAGAGACATGCACACTCAGAAGAGCAGATGAAAATAAATGGGCAGCTAAGCAAAGTTGCTTCGCTTCAGTGAATTTTATTAATGAACTGTGGCCAACGCATGGAGTAACTCGAGCTTCGCTTTTGGCCACGGGAAACGAACTAGAAATACACCTGCAAGCGTTTCATGTTTATTATTTGCCCAGGCACCCGCCTCACATGTGCTCGTATCTCGCATCTCGTATCTCGCATCTTGTATCTTGTGTCTTGTATCTTGGCTAAAAGCAGATTGCGAAAGCCGCAGCGGCGTAGTAAACGCAAATGGCCATGGAGAGCGGGAACTGGAACTGGAACTGGCACTGAAACTGCTGTTGCTGTTGCTGTCGCCGCTGGAGCTGCAGATACTCGAACTGCTGTTGCTCTTGCTGCTGCTGCTGCTACTCGCATTCATTCATAAAAATCCCAAGCGCTAAATCCAGTTTGAGACATGGCTTCAAACCAGAATTCACACACGTCTGAAATCAAGTTCAGGTTGCGCACAGTGGAACAAAACATTATTAAAGCATACTAACAACTACTTCCCATGAGGCAACGCCACTTAATAACTCAGCAAGACCTTTTTGTTAACAAATTCTAAGTCAACAGCAATGTATGACTTTATCTTATGCTAAAACATTCAAAGGATTCTAAGAATCTAAGCTACATTGTTACATTCAATATTTGTTAAAGTCTGAAAAAATGGCATATATTTCTTATAGAACATCTATCGAAAATTGGTTCTAAGAGAAAACTTATTAGGTTGGCTGTAAGCCTCCTATGCCAATAGCTTGTTAGAAATATCCAATTTTTTTAAGATTAGTTATATTTTTATTCTAAAAGCCAACCAAAAATCTACAGTATTTTTTGCTGGCTAAAAAAGGATTGAGATCTGAGACTTAAACCTTCAAAGGTTTCCGTGACAACTCAACATAAGGTTGATTTTGGGAACTTTAGTTCTCTTCTTTCAATTTTATTGATTATTACTATTTTTAAGATAATTATTTTGGGACAACTTCGTTATATTTCAGAGTATAATTTTTTCCAGAGCAGCCAACGGTGACAACGGTGCAAAGGCAAGATTACTGTGACGGCGACGCTGACGCTGACGCTGACGCCGACACCGACGCTGCTGCGGACGTGGACGCCCCCGACGCTGCTGTACCAGGCAAGCAGCGGATGTTGTAGCAACAACAAAAACCGTCAAAAGCTGCCGTGGCTGATGAGACTTTGATCTTCAATTCAGCAAGCGAACCTGTTTATGCCATAAAGTACGAGTATCTATATCCATAAGTATAGCTTGGCCAGCGTTTTTATTGATGGAAACAGACCGCGTGGGTTGTTGTGCGGCGCGGCGAAGTGAGAGGCGGGACGCTGCTAGAGAAACGTAGTAATTGGATGCCAAATATCGAGCAGGCAATTAATTATAACTGTTTGTGTCAGCTCATAAGATGGGTGGGTGTTAAAGTTGAGTCTTCCCCTCTTGACTGATTTCTGGCCTCAAGTAATTTGCATAACAAAAGCAGCAACAGCACCAGAAGCAGTTGAGGCAGCTATGTGGGCGTGGTAGCGGCAGTGGCAGTGGCAGTGGCAGCTAATCAGTGCGTTCTTTGTTTAGTCGCAGCACTGATTACTCCAACTTGCTCATGTAATTCTCTTTTAATGCACGCAACTGTTTTGAACTGCAAATTTTCTTTTAATAAGTTTAATAAATGCCTGTTTTACTTTTAGCGGTCGCAAGTTTCTCAAGTACCAAACAATTAGTGGCATGCAGCACTGCTCTGCTCTGCGCTGCGCTTTGAGAACGGAAACTTGCCACACGCAACACAGACCCCTAGACGATAGACGATTGTAGGGAGCATCAAACGATTTCGCGAATGGACTCCACTTGGTTCCTCCTAGCTTCGCTCACACTGCACAGATCATTTTGCACAAAAAGAAGCTCCAGAGCGGGAAACAATACTCAACGCTCGATCTGCATTTGTGGGCTTTCGTTATGGTGGTCAGAGTCACCGGCTTTTTCTCTAAAAAGTACACTCATTAAAGGGTATTATGGTATGTAGCTACATCTGTACTTAAACATAAATATCGCATAACCTACACTTACAGATAAAATCCATTTTTATTTGGATTCATATAAGCTACAAACCCGAACCAGAATAAGATATTAAAAACCATTCTTTGGATCACACAACTCTCCCGTATATCTTACAAAAATAACAAAAATGATTCAAAAGTTAGTTGAAAGATAGTTGGAGCTAAACTATAGCTTATAATTTCATAACAATACTTTTATTTTGCAATTATAAAATCAATTAAAAATTTTACCAATTTAGTTTTAATATTTACAAAAAAAAAAAAAACATTAAATAGTTTATTTATTATTCAGATGAATATCTTTAACATCTTATTAATTGTAGTGTAATATCCAACGCTAACAATTAAATGAAAAAACATTCTTCGTTAAAAAAAAAAGAAGGGCATCAGCTCGTCGTTTTTCAATTACTGTTTACAAATCGCATATGTTCTGTTTCGCTTTGGTTTTAATTTAGTTCACACAATTCATTTGAGCTTGGCCTAGGTGACTGTCTACGTCTTCGTCTTCGTCTTCAGCTTTGTCTTCGTCTTTGGAGCTATCCCTGTCCCTTATATGTATCTGTATTTGTACCTTAGTTGGCTGACTGAGCTGAGTGATGGTGATGGGAATGACTTGCTCAGAATTCTCACATAAATTATGTGCGAGCCCAAGTGTGACCAATAAACCAACTGTCCAGACGACTAACCTCAAGTCCAGTCGCAGCGCCCCATTGCATCATTTGCTTTTGGCTGGGTTCGGTTTGGGCCTTTTGCCTTTTGCAATAAAATATGCCTGGTAAAATCTTAAAGTTGACTCTTGAAGTGGCAACTGCTACTACTGGCTAAATGAGCTGGATCTGCAGAGCTTTCTGGCCAAACCGCAGACGTGCTTCGGACCCTTCTTCTTGGGCATATCCTCTTTTCAACTTAATTTAGAGTTAAATATTAGAAATTACCTCACGTGCTGAGCATCAGCAAACAAAAAACCAAAAAAGGAGCCCGCTTGGAGCTTGGAGCTTGAAGGTTGGTGCTCGGCGCCTGAACTGAGCATAACTTTTAAGTCATGCAAAGTTTGGCAGGGCAAATGTGCCTGCAAATGTATTTTCAATTGGCCATCGAAGAAGGCGCAAAAAGTTGCGGTAATATCGTTTTCAGTGTGTATGTGTGCATGCTGCTTTACGCTTTGATGCGGTCCTTAGGCAGGCGTAATCCTGTCAAAGCGTTATCGCTAAGCACACACCTTAACACAAGCCCCAACACTACACACACTCATCCGCATTTCCATCTTGGTTTTTGGTTGTGGCTCTTGACTTGCATGCAAATTTTTGCACGGCTGATTTCCTGCTTTATATTTTGTCGATAAGTTCGGCTGTTTCTCTTTTCTGATTCCATTTCTTTTTTATACTCTGCACCCTTAGAATAAGTCAAAAGAGTTTACAACACTGACAACAGGCAGCTGGAGATATATCCGATCGAATAAAGCGTATATGCATCTCTATATATACTTGCTCAGGCTCGCCAGTCGAGGTTATCTCTGTAAATGAAAGCTTCGATCTCTCAGTCTCAGTCTCAGTGCCAGAATATTCAAGATGGAATAAGCTGCTTTGAAAATAATAATAATAATCTCAGATGAATTGACCTAAAATTAGACAATAATATTATTGTTAGATTTTTTCTCTCTTTGGAAAGTTTAGAGTTTTTGAATGGAACTGTGTTACTTTAGAGTATATTAAACCTGATTACAGGGTATTTCCTCGCCGAGCACTTGCGGGTTAAGCTTTCTTATTCGGTTTTTTACCTTTCTGCTGACTGTGCTCACGATTTTTATGCTTAAATAAAAAATATCCACACTTAACACTTTTTGTTGTGCCACCGTCCACAAAATCCGTGCAATATTTTGACTCAACTCGGGAGTTTTCATGACTTTTGTATCGGGCCAGTCATCAGCTGACAGAGGCAAATGGCATCGCTTGTCGCCATAAACTTGAACAAATATGTAGCCCGGGACGTGCCACTTATGGTGGAGCACACCCCCTCATCCACTCTCCCAATCTCCCACTCACTCGCTCGCCCGTTCACCCGCTCATCCGCTCACCCACAACCTCAATCACCATCTTCGACAACATTTGCGCAAGGTGCGGCGATTGCCGTTTACCGTTTGCTTTGACACGTGTGGTCGGATTCGGGCTTGAGGTGACTGGGGACTGCCACAGGAAGTGGGTCTGATTATGGTATGAGTAAATATATATATATTATATACATATATAAATGGGCCCGGAGTCGTCTTGTAGGTTCCTTGGGCTGCGCTTTTTGTTTGAGCTGCGGCATCTGTGGGTGTGTGCTTATACGCGTATACGTGTGTGACTGTGGTGTGGGTGGTGCGGATGCGGATGCGGATGGCTCGTGGTTTGATTGAAAGATTGTCTTGGCCATGGGCGCCTTCTTAGCAAATGCGGTCACATTGAGATATGTACTCGCATGTCAGGAATTATGAATGTTTGAACAGCAATTGATGGTGAATGATTTATGCATACTTCGTAGTAGAGAATTTCCTATAAGGGAAATACTACCCAGTGCTGAATCCTGAAGTCAAGGAACATTAAACTACCAAAACGACAAATTTTCAAATTTTCATTTATTTATTAATAAACTTAATGTTGAATTCTGTATAAATTGATTTTATTTGCTTTAACCCTTAGAAGATATTACAATTTTGTCCTATAATGAGTAATGCATTATATTGGCCAGGACAATATAAAGCCATCTGTGCTTCTCTTTATATTTGAAATAGTCTCAGTTTTTTCAATAATTAAATAAATGCCATAGAACAATAGGTGGAAATTAATAGATTTAACAACAAAATCGTAGCGCCCTATATATATATATATTATTGCCTTACTGGTTTTAATTTCAAGGCCAGAAGATCTTGGCCATAAGCTTTCTGAAACCGAAAACCAGGGACTGTTAGTTGTTTCACATCGAGATGTTAGTATTTTACTTATCATGAATATAATTTTCCAACTTTTTTTATATACTCAGAGCACTCAGTTAGAGTTCAGTTGCTGTAATTAGTTCAGTGAAGCTCATCCCAAGTTCACGTTCATACGAGTATTACATACATCCGGCAGCTGCTCCTGACATGCAACTGAGCTAACCAATTGCTCATTAGTTGGCACATGTGAGGGGGTCTATTATAACATTGTCAGCGACTGCTGGTGCCTGCCATGCTCTATGCTCTCTCTCTGCTCCTCCTCGTAGTGACAGAGAGATGCCATCGTCATCATCGTCGTCATCATCATCAGCAGCCGAATCTAACATCGCACATCCAACAGGCTGTCGCTGTTGTTGTCGCTGTTGTTGTTGTTGTTATTTCATGCAAATGAAACTTGGCTCTCTAACTACCTACTAAATGGGCTCATTTTTCAAATTTTATAGCTACTTAACAGAACATCAAACAATTTTCATTTTATTAACAGACACACACGAACACATACACATACGAATATGTATATGTACATGTATATGTATATGTGTACATATACATAGATACACATCAGATTGGCCCCCGCCACGCGCCGTTGTCTCTAGCAGCTCAATTTTTGGCTCGTTTCAAAATTTCGTTGTACTACAATCTTCAAGATACATTTGTATGCGAGTATACGAGTATCTCTATCCATAATAAGCCGGCGCTTGTGCTTCAATGGCTGCAGACGTTGCCCAGTCCTCAATCTAAAGAAAATACTTACGAAAGATACGAGTATTTTCGGGAAATATATTAAAATAATTGTGTGTTATGCTATGCATGAAGGAGCGAGGCCAATACACATACGCTAATTGAATATGTGTGTGCATGCCCGTAGAGAAAACACGATGGAAAATACAATATAAAATATGAAATCATATGCATGTATTTTTATACAAGACATGCCCCAAAGGGACTACAAAGGCAAAGTCAAGTCAAGCCGATGCCGAAGCCAAAGCCAATGCTTCTGCTGCTGCTACACCAGCTGAAGCGGCATCAATAAATGATTGAACAAAGCAACTAGTGAAATAAAAACCCCCGCAAAGGTCATGAAAATATCCAGCATCCAACAAATACTCGTGCAACGGCAACGAATGCTAGAAGATACAGATACTCAAAGGCGGGAGACACCAACTCGAAGATGCCGAACTCTAACTTGAAGAAAAACTGAACAGCAAGCGGACCCAGCGGGCATGTTGAGATATCTGTGGTTTAAAAATAATACAAGTACCACGACATGTTGGGACAGTATTCAGTATATTCAAGATGTGCCACATGGGCGCCCTCTGCTCTGAGCTCAAGCAGCAACGAAGACTGCGACTGCGACTCGGGCTAATTACAGCCTCTGAGGTGTTGGTGTCGAGCTGCTGACAACAAACAAACTCTATCTCTCTGTGTGTGTGTGTGTGTGTGTGTGTGTGTGTATGTGTGTGTGTGCCACACAGGGCAACAAAGACAAAAACAAAAACAAGGATACCAACCGCTTGCCAATTGGGCTTATTTATGAGTATTATGTCAACGTTCGAGACATTTGTTTGAATTCAAATATCAACACATAACCTAAGGACAGGCAAACTCGTTTCAAGTAAGCCGCGTCGGATTTCAAGACAAGGTTATCTAACAAATGCCTCAACTGCCTCTCCGTCTGCCCCTGCCCCTGCCACTGTCACTGCGACTACCACATTAATTTGTCAACACTGAGCAGCGATCAAGTTGCAAGCCTGATCCTGAATCAGGCAATTGTCCTTTGTATGTGTTTGTGTGTGGCTTGACCTGCAGTTCAGGAAAAAAAAGGTCAAAGCGGAAGTCTATTTTTTCTTGGTGTCTCGGTTTGGATTTTGATTTTGGCGACATTCAGGCGAGGATGTGGCCAGACCACTTGAAAGATTGTTGAGAGATTTACTGTACTGAGACAGTAGTAGTAGTAGTTGCCTTTGAGTTTGACTTTGATGAGACAGTTTCAATGAGGATTTGTCTATTAGGCCCTGGCATTGAATTTCAGTAATTATTGTGGTTGGACAAATGAAAGTAAATCTGGCCTGGGATACTTACAAAAAAGAAAACAAGGGTATAAAAATAGTGAAATGTATATGAAAGATTAACATACTCAGCAACCAAAACCGATTGAAAACATCCATTAAGAAGGATTTAAAATCCGGCTGAATATTTAATGTCTTTGTTATAATTCCTTTTAAGCTCTTTAATAAAAATAGAGGGAATTCTAGGACTAAATTTATGGAAAGGCAAACAGAAATGTTCTCGGCATCTATTTATATTTCGATATCATTCACTTATTTACCAGTCAATATACAAATATGTATATTATTATATAATATTAAATATATATATATATATATATATATATACATTTGCATATTTGTATGTGTGTGCATTTAGAGTTAATACATCCTAAGAGCTTCGGCAAAGGATGCGCTCATTCGCTATGGAACCGACAACAATCTTAGGCGCAACGCGACTCGCTTTGTTTCCCAAAATGGAATCTTAAGCTGGTTCTAATTCTAATTATATGCATACAGACTTAAGATTTCTGTGTGTTACCACCAAAACAGCCCCAAAAAGCACTCATCAACGCCTAGCCGGCAAAGTTTTTCACTTTGTAATCCCGACATCCGCCAGAAGGCATTCCCATCCGCCCTGTAGCGGTATATGTTCTTGTTGCTGTTGCTGTTGTTGTTTTTTGGCTTTTATTTTGCTTTGTATATACGAAAAGCAGCTCGCGCTTTTCATCATCGTCATAATCTCAACAGCAACATCAACAACTTGAAGTGATTTGTGTTTTTTCATCCGCCTGCGACGGCTAAGGCTTACCTGCTGCTCCTCTTCTGCTCCCCCTGCTGCAGGATTCTGGTTGTATAGCTCCTTGCAGCTTCTACTACTTCTTCCACTTGTGGCAGCAGAAGGCTCCTGACGCTCCTGACGCTCCTGGCTGTCTGCCTTTTTTACTTAATCACCTCACAAGGCGCTCGAGCACACAACACGGCTTTAATCTATTTTAATTAAAATTATAATTATTTAATATAGCCCAAGAAAAAAGCATCTCACCATTGGAGATGGCAGCCAACGGTGACTTGGTAGGGAATGTTTTCAGGATTCATAAATGAAAAAAAAGGAAACCCAAAAGAAAAAACAGCATGAAAATGAAAATAAAAATGAAAAGAAGTCGAGAAAAGTTTACTGAGAAGCATAATTCAGACATGTAACAGAAGAGAAAGTGTTGCTTAAGTACTTATATAAAAAGATTTATACACGTCCAAGAACTTTCATTACATTGGCACTTACACCATGAAAATATGTGAGGAAAATGTATTTTAATTCACAAGGATTCCACCCACAAAGCTGATCTCTGCAGAATGTATATAATAATGTGTACATTCAGTGCGGATCAATGAATTACAGCAATAAATGATACAAAGAAGCAGTGAGAACTGTGAGCATATTTGAAGACCCTTTGGAGTATTTCCCATCACTGATTTACCTTCACAAATCACAGTTTACAGAGTTTCGGGTACTTTTCCAATTTGTAGCACTTCTGGCAGCCACAAGCCCAAAGAAAAAAGATGCTAAACACATGACGTCGACAACGCTTCGCATAAAATTATAAAGTATCTGTAACTGGTCCATGAGAAGGGGTGGATGGTTAGCTGAGTGGTGGGATGGTGGGGTAATCGGGTGGTGGAGAGGCTCCACTAAGGGTTGCCGAGACAGGCAAAGTTTCATGGTTTGTGTGCAACATTTTGCTGGGAAATCTGTGCAGGCTTTTGTCGCAAATTCCCAGTACATCATGTGTAGAATTCATTAAGGTGACTAAATACATTCAAGTGATTCTAGAGGCAGAACGACGAGAGGCGACGCCAGTTTGGCAGTTTCTCCAGCTGCGTGTAATTTGTAGCAACTGTGGCAGGTAAAGCGATGCCAAAAAGCGGCTCTTCTCTGCTGCTGCTGCTGCTGCTGCTGCATCACAGATATTAATTTCTTCATGGCTTGGAAAAGAAGGCAAAGAAGCAAAGGCAAAGTAACTTAAGCTTCAACTTGTAGCAGCAGCAGCAGCAGCAGCAGCAGCTCGGCAACGAGATTGAGATACAGCCGCTGCTGCTACACTTGTGCCACGGCTGAGCCGCCGTTGCTTCCTTAAAGACACCTCGACAAGGCAAAGGCAAATCTCTTGCTGTTGTTGTTGTTTTTGTTGTCTCCGTTGCTGCCGTGCACATTAATTCGTGGGAATTAATTATTCTCAGGCCTGTGACGATTCCCAAGACACTCGCTCACTCACTCATTCGTTCGTTGATACCCAGCACCGATGCCAGATCCCGTATCCCTCCCCACAACCACCAGCCAGCCCCTCCTCGTCTTCCTCTGCAGGCTGTGTCTGCGGTAAGGCAAAATTTCCTCATATCTGTAGCTGTAGCTGTAGCTGAAGCTCTTCACACTGCTGCTGAGTAAGAGTATATATGTATGAATCTACTCATACTCGTGTATGTGTATAAGTGTACAGCCACTGGCAAAAGTTTATGTACTTGTATCTGCTGCCGTTTTTCTTTAGCTTTTCATTGAGAGTCGCCGTCGACGTTTGGCTAAGCGTCACAATTACAACA
The DNA here is from genome assembly GCA_018150835.1 of Drosophila repletoides. Lineage (NCBI taxonomy): Eukaryota > Metazoa > Arthropoda > Insecta > Diptera > Drosophilidae > Drosophila > Drosophila repletoides. The sequence goes on along the minus strand of JAECWQ010000089.1, from coordinate 23,511,718 downwards.
GTGGCTGCAAATCGCTTCATCTTTTTTATGGTTGCACTGCAATGGCCATTTTGGGACGGTCTTATGGATGGCCAGGCGCTGTTTGAGCCGGGTCATAACAAATCATTTGCCTTGTTAAAATGGACGACTCTCAAGCTCATTAAATTTGATAAAATATCAGAGGTCCGCACAGTAAATTAGCATTTTTTTGGTATAGTTGTTTATAACTTTTTTGGAAATAACTCAAATAAACAATTTATTTAAATGTAGCCAAAACAACTGCAACATAATCGCATGTAAAATATACGTTATTTACGGATTTGACTGCAATTAATAAATAAACAAGAAACTCATTTACATTTAACCTTTTGCTTATTTATTTGCCAACATAAATATGCTTATGGAAGCGATTTCTAAACAGACTAAAAATTATAGTGGAATTATAAATGCATTTCTGAACTGAAACTGAAACTGAAACTGAGTAACACATGTTAAATAATCAGGAGCTGCAGATTATTATGGGTTAATAATGGGTTGCTAGTGCAAAAAACCATTAATAATTGGTCTAATTTAAAACAAATATTTGATTTCTATTATAATCAGGAGAGCTCAGCATGATTATTGGAAATTGCTATTCAAAATGTGATAGAAAAAAGTACTCGTAGTTCTGGTAATTTATAAAAATAGTAATTAATTTTAAATGTATTTTCATTACTTACTTTTTATTATAAATTATTATTTACCCCTCAGTAGATACAGAAAATAATAACTGCATAAAATAAATAATAATTGAATATAATTAGAGCGCACCATTTGCAACACATTACCAATTACAAATCTAATTATAATTGCAATAGAATTATTTATACAAAAGTTGATCATTTATATACAATTTTGACATGTAAGCCATTCGTTTTCCTTTAATCTTTTACTGTAGTGGACCTCAACAGTCGTCTATGCTGAACCCGAATCTTAGGAGCACCCCTTTTGCCTTATTCGTCTGTTTTTTTCTGAGCTGCTCCAGCATAAGGTCTCATGGTTTGTATTATTTTATTTTTTTCATCTTCTGCAACTCCACATTGCATTATTTATGTACATGCAGAGAAGTTGCCTAGAATTTTTGTTAATAATTCTTTGTAGCAGCTTGTAAAAAAAATATATTTTCGCTTTTTTTCTGTGCCCGGCTATGCTTAGGCTATTAAGTTGATGATTTTAATGAGTGAATAATGTGTTCAGCCCCCTTCGACATTAATGAAACAGCAGCAACAGTTTTTCAGCCTTAATTTTTTAATAACTTTAAAAAACGACTCGCTACTTGAAATGGGGGCCACATATAAACCCAAGCAACAGAATACGGACAGACTACAGAGTGCACTCAAAAAAAATATCGTCACTTCTTAGGGAAAATGTACCAGAGAAATACTGTTACCACAGTTTCGCAAGTAAATCACTGTAAATGATAATAAGTTCTAGAAAAACAATTAACGCAATGGTTTATTGAGAATCAGCTTATTCAACTGACATACTTGTAAATTAAGTGCAATCACAGTAAATCAACATAGTATGAATTATTGTGAATATGCAAGACTCGATCCGAGGCTCAACGCCAGATGTTTAATTTCCACACTTTTTGCAAGCAGATATTTTGATAATGTTGATAATGTTTTTGTTGTTCAAATTTTCTCTGTCTATATTACTTTATTTTTCAATTTTATTTCTCTTTTTTTTTAATTTATTTTATTTCTGGGATGATTGAGGTTTTCTTTGTTATTACTACATCCAGAAAAGTTAATTTAAAAGTAAGAATGAAAATAAATTAATTTATTTTTATTCTTTTCCAATGTATAAAGTATTAATGAAATAATAAATAATATCAGCGTGTAGTTTCCATTTGCTATACTTAAAGAGAGTCGCATATTTTCTTTAAGAAGATACTGTAGTATTTTTTTGAGTGCACCAAATTCGAGTCTCGACTACAACTCCGATTCCGATTCCGCATCCAACTTCACTTAAAGGTCACACACAGACAGCAACGCACTCCAGAGGCGTCTCATCTCAATGTTGCTGTCTGTTTGTTTGTTTTGTTTGCTTGTCGACATGTGTCTGGGGCTGCCCCCCAGGTCCCAAGGCAAGTGGCGCATTAAATTTGTCATTAGGTTTTGTGTCGCAGCTAGAAAATTATATAACTGCCATCAGCTTTTAAATACGAATATTTAAATGTTCTAATTGCCCAAAGACATTTTGCTGGCCGTTGGCCACTTGAGGCGGCAACAGAATACCAGAAACTTACGCTGAGAAAATTCTTCGTTGACATAGATAATTATGCTGCTTACGATTGTGTCAGAGATTATTTACACTAACTGACAAATGTCAGGGACCCAAAGCAGCTTTTCAAGTGCTCCGTGCTACGAGTTGCGTGCTGCATTTTCGGGGGTGTCTACTGTAATAAGCCCAACTTGACTTTTCATTTCTCGGGCTGACAGAAGTCATTTCAAGTACTCACTGGATTCTACACTCAACATTTTTTAATGTATTTTTCTCTTCTTTTTTCCACTCTATTTCTTTGGTTTGCCACTGCATTTTTCTTCTAAGCTGTGACATTTTTTATGGCCTGTGGTGATGTTTTGACCTACTAATTTAATGATGCTAAATGGCGTGGCAGTTGATTGGCAAAGCATGCGGGCGTTGCAGGCGCCACTCCCACTCCTAGTTGCTTGGGAGATGTGGGAAAGGCTTAAGTTGTGCGTCAAGTGTCACAAATGAAAGAAATAATATTTATTGCTCAGGCTTAGGCCGACAAAGTACACAAGACGATCACATCAAGTGTTCAATTTGTAGCCTGAGAATTGTCGAGTGTAGATGAAATTCGTCTTTGGAATTAATCGATTAATTGACTCAAAACTGCTTTATAAAGTTGCATTCTTTGATTTTGTCTGTGAGCAATCGCCTTGGCTTTTCATTCTTTTTCCATTTAAATTCCAGAAGCTTTGACAACTTTTTGCCATTTCCAGCTTAATCTTCGTCAAAATCCTCTTAGACTTCATTAAGACTCAAAGCTAGAGCGCATTTCAGTGTCGCCAGATTCATCTCCGGTTAGATTTCCCACCCTGACTATCCGTTCCCCAGGTGCTTGCCGCATGCACTTTTCTTGGCTCTGTCCCTATCCCAGTCCCTGTCTTTGGTTCTGGCTAAAAGGAAGTAATCCATTCTACGGGCAGTTTTCAATATCACTTTCAGAGACAACTTCCTGCGCGTCGCATCATCAAAAACTGTTGGCACTTTGCATACAAATGTGGCCCGGGACCATAGCAAAACTTATCGCAACATTTTAATAACTGCCGGCAACAGTAGCCAACTGCCTCTGCCTTAGCCACAGCCGTGGCAGCTTTCATTAATTACCAAGAAAAGCGAGTTTTTTATGCCGCTGCACTTTTCCTGCCAGTCAGGCCGCAGTCAACTGCGTTTCTACCTAGTCTATATATAAGTATTTTCCGCAAACTGGCCATCGCGTCAACAGGTTGGCGTTGGCCCTAACTGGGCAGAGCTCCAGGCTTCACGCTTCAGCTTCACCAGGGGCAGGCAGGCAGGCGGGGGCAGATGCTGCAGATGAAGCAGGTTCTTATCTAGCGTCAACATCACGCAACATGCGCGTAATTTTATGAATGAAGTGCTCGCTGCCGGCCAGGATTCGACTCGTATTCGTACTCGGAACTGGTCAGGCAGGCTCTTAATTGCACTCGCACCTATTTTTTATAGCAGCAGCAGCAGCAGCATAAGAAAAGGCAGTGGAAGGGTACACAAGGAGAAGGCAGGCAGCAGGAGGCAGTATCAACGGGCAACAGGTAACAGGCAGCAGGCAATAGTTTGTCAGCCAGGTTAACAAATTGCGTTAAAGCGTTGCTGCAATCGTGAACCGGTTTTCTGCACATCTGTGCCTCGTTCTGGCGCACTTGTTGCATCAGCAGCAACATCATCATCATCATCGTCATCATCATCACCTTCATAAACAACAAGAAAAACAATAAGAATCAGGCATCACTAGAACTGGCCAAGAAGCAGCACTGAACGAAGACTTTTCACTTGCTGACTGCGACGCGCTTATTAAATATGATTATGCGTTCGATTGCAGGCAGCTTGTAGTTTGGGGCTGCCAACTAGACACTGGAGACTGGAGAATGGAGACTGAACACTGAAGACTGAAGACTGAAGACTGAAAACTGAAGACTGAAAACTGAAGACTAGAGACTGGGCACAATCACAGGAAGTGGAGCCGCACCAGGCGTCGTCACATTGGCGGGCATGCTTAGAACAAGCCTAGAACCAAACGAACACAAATTCACCCAACCCCTGCACCTACCTCACTCTCTGGCTTTGGCTCTGCCCCTCGAACTGCCTCTGGCAGGCAACGGCTGCTGCCAACTGCTGCCCACTTTTAATGAAGTTTTCCGTTTCGTGCCGCTGTTGGCTTTTCCCGCTGACTCTTGGCTCTTTTCCTAGCTAGCTTTTAATTTACACTACAACAATTGTATAGACTTGACATCTTCTTAGACGCTTGGTAACTCCTCTAATTGTTTTTGGCATAGTTATTCGAAAATATTAGATTACTCAAGAGTCCTTTGTAATATTATACATATAATAAAGATATAAATACAGTTTTATATAAATACAGTTTTAATTACCAACACTAAAGCTTTTCCATTATTTGTTACTTCATCTTTTAATCACTTCATTTTTGGTATTACCTTCCCCTGGAATATGAAAAGTCTTTCGAGACGAGTTGAGGACAAATGTGCAAATTAATTAATGCAAATTAAGAAATGAAAAAAACAATTAAAGGGTATAAGAATTGCGACTTTTCGGCGCATCATTTTCTTTCAGTGTTGTTCTTGTTGTTGTTCTTTTGCACTTGTAAAGCCGAGCGAAATAAAAATCCATGGCGCGTTCAAATGTTTTAATTAAAATTTAATGAATTCACTGTATTTAATTATGCATTGTTTTCATTTTGTTGGTGTTCTCGTTGTTTCTGTAGCTGTTGACACTCGTTCTGCGTACTCAAAGTATGCTGAAAATTAATTTTAATTGTTTTGCTGTTGTTTACTTCTCAGTGCAACGAATGGCAATCGAGGTGATTATCGGTTTCGAGAATAGGCAAGCCAGGCTGGCGCTGTATAACGCTGGCTAAAACGGCTAGAACGTTGCAATGACAATGAGGCAACAGGCAATATGGTAATTAAAATAACATTTATTGCATTTTATTTGATAATAAAAGCACAAACAGAGAACAAAAATTGATCAACTTAAATTCAATTTGCAACAGTGTTGAATGTACGGTAATAGGCATTTGGCTAGAATCAACCCGAAAATTCAAGATTGATATTCTGAGAAAAGCATATCATCTCATCAGCTTGATTTAAGCTTTGATTGGTTTGTTTTTAAGACGAAGCCAGCTTGTTTTAAGAACCAAACAGTATCGTAACATGCAATCCGTTTCATATTTTCAGCTTTAAACAAGACTCAACCTTACTTTGTATGAGGATTACAAACTAATTAGATTTTATTAAATAACGATAGACGTGTATATTCATTTATTACTAATACGTACACCGATCCAGCTCGTTTTTAGTCAGGAGCTTTTCTCTCAGTGTCTGGCCAACCGTTTCTATTATGCTTTTGCGATACGAATTTCTGTGAAATTGCAACTTTAATTAACTGACATTTTACGGAGTCCGCACAATAACAAATACTCAATTTAATAAATTATTATTTTATTCATTGCTGAAATAACAGCAGAAGCAGCAGCGAAATGGAATACACAAAACGACGGCGGAGAAACAAATTACAAAGCAAATAACAAACATCAAATTGAATAGCAGAATACAAAATACAAAATACAAAATATATTATTAAATTTATCAATAATTAAAAAAGAATTGAGGCTATGTTGCTGACCTGATTCCTCAGAGCAGGATAATAGCACAATATTGCCTTTATATTAGCCATAATAAATGCGATATTTGGTCATAAACAATCAATTCAAATATGCAAATTAATAATATTTAAAATGTTGATTTTTACAGTTTAGTAACTTTATTTGCGATATAAATATATATTTTTGGCCATTATAACAAATTCCGTGGACCACCTGGAATGCAAATAGCTTTATTCTGGGGGCAGTGAAAGCTACTCTGGGCCATGTTTATGATCCGCTAATGCTGCCTCCATAAATTAAGAAATAAATATTATTAAATGCGCTATTAATTAAGCGGAGCAGCGACGCTATTAATTAATAAAATTTCTAAACAAAAAGCCGACAAGCAGCGGCCGCCGTTAAGTCTGGCCCCGAAAACAATTAGGCATCATTTAAGGTGTAAGCCGGCACGCCCACTTAATAGAGCCCACAGCCAAAAATTGTGGCCCAGGAATGATGAACAAAGCCAAGCGCTGATTGATGACAATAGACAAATTTGGAAGTTGGCTACAGCCCCAGAGTCATGTGGCTTAATGAAGCAGGTGCAGGGATGGGGGACGGGTGGAAGTCGTGGGTGCACGCAGTGCACGCAAAAATTCCAATTTTCAAAAATAAAGAAGTTTTTTTTTTAGTAATTTTCAAAGATTTGTAAGTTATTTATTCAAATACGTTTGTTTGAAGTTACAAAAATTTGTTGCTGATGATTTATATTTTTTTTTTCGAGTTTTTTAATTGATTTTTAATGGTTTTTGTTGGTTTTGATTTGAAATATTTTAAATATTAATTACAATAATTACATATATAATTTAATAAAGTTTGATTTTATACACTTGCTTAAGACTAACTGGCTTAAATGCAAAGATCTGAAGTCCAACTTTAATTAACAATTTTAATTTCTTGCTGCTTCCTCAATTTTCGCGTTTCTTTATTCTTTAGCATAATTTTTGGCGCTTGCGCGTGTTCGCTTTTTTCATCCGTACTTTTTCATCTATCCTTTTCTATCATGTATATAATTTATTGTCATGCATGATAAAAACTGATTAATTTCTCTGTAAATACGTATATCATATATATGTGTATGTGTATGTGTTGGGGGTACTTATATGTTTTCCATGGAGTCTTAAGTCTAACGAAAATCACGCTTAAAATTAGTTTATAATTGATGTTTGTATGCTTCGAGTTCTTTGCTATATTATTGTGAATGATTTCGAATCGTTTTTCGTTGAAAATCGTTACGCTTGTCGGGCCTTAGGGTGGTATATAATATATATTTTGTATAAGCTATATACTATATACTAATAGAGATATTGGTATGTGTGTCTAAAGCTTAAACTTGAACAACTGCTAATGAGAATGAGTCACGACTCGACAGACTCGTTAATATTTATGCTAAATGCTAAATGCTAGATGCTAAAAATCGTAATTGCTACTACTTAATATAGAGAAAAATGCCTACAAATTAATATTTGAGTGTTGTGTTCTGGTTTCTACGTATGCTGCTGCTGCTTCTTCTTCTCCTTCTCCTCCTCCTCCTTCTTCTTCTTCTTCTTCTTCTTCATCTTCTTCACTTGTTGTTGTATATTTGTTTGTTGGTTTGGTGATGAGAGGGGCAAGCATTTGTAGAGTGGGTTGCGCACCTGCCCCAAAGGCTAATCCATTGGCATCGGCATCGCTTGCAGTGATTGATGTGGATCCCCCCGTCCACCCATCTTTTGATGGGTGCGTGTTGGGTATCGTGTGTGATGCGGTTGGCCGGGCGAGCGGAGCGGATTGGAGAGCCTTGGACACAGGTACTTATCACAGCCTTCGAGCGCCGCATGCAAATGTCTTTTCTCAAAATACATTCAACATGTTTCCTCCATTTGCGCTCCATAATAATCAACGTCATTTAGTAATAATTATGAACAGAAAAACAAAAAACTTGCAACAGCACAGCAACAGCAACAACCAAACAACCAGACAACCAAACAAAGCAAAAACATCTATAAATCCAAATCCTATTGACTGAAGTTGGCTCAATTTCAATCTCGATCCATAATGTATCTGTTGATGTTTATGTTGAAGTTGATGTTGTTGTTGTTTCTCTTGTTGGTGTTATGTTGTGTGTGGTTGTATGATGTGTGTATGTCAATCAGTCTAGCTGGGTTTGGCTGGTGTTTTTTGTTGTCTTTCGTCTTTGACTCAGTGCACGGCTTAGTAGGTCTATGAAATGAATTAAAGAGAGGGGAAGAGCAAAGAAGAAAAGAGAGTGGGTATTAATTTTAATAAGCCATTATCAATATCAGGGCTTAAAGACGCTACCCGTCACTCTAAAATGTGCGGAGAGGCTTATACAATTAATGGTGTGTTAGCATTAATATTTTATCAACAACTCTTCGTAATTTTTTCCACCATTGAGAGTACGATCGAAGTGAAAATGAGGACATATTCAACTTACCACTGGTGGATAGGACATGTACTTATCGCTCATATTAAAGTATGAGCCGTCGGCTGGCGGCGCTGGTGATGGCGATGATATGTAACTACCCTTGATGACCAGCGATGAGGCCGGCGAAGGCGAAGGTATGTAGAGGCCATTTGAGATCAGCATATGATCATCTTTGGCTCGCATGGGCATGCCTTCAATTAAGCCCGTGGCACTATTGCGTTGGCTGTGTCGCTTGGGATTGGGGAGGGTGCGCGTGAAGTCCGGATTGCACAATGGGTAGGGTGGCGTGCACATGGAGCTCTCCTGGTACTTGGGAGGGTATGCCGTGGACTGAATGATGTCAACATTTTCCACAAGATATGTGGAGGCAGCCGCTTTCTTCTGAACGTCCGCCTGCAATGCAGTGATGGGTAGCTGGGTGTTAGGATTAGGCCAGTCAGTATGTAGATCGATGCTTGCCAATAACCGAAGCCTATTTACCTTATAAACCGATTGGTTGTCATCCTTGGAGTAAGCATCATCGTTAGTGGGCTCAGTTTCACCTTGTGACTTGTTCTGGCGACGTATGACAAACCAGGCGACCAGCGCCGCGTTCAGCACTAATAGCACCATGGCAGCTGAGGTAATGCCTATAATCATAACATTGGGAAGCTCATCCTTTTCCGTATACTCCGCTGAATGTGGCTGAGATCCCTTGCTCAAAGTGAGCTTGATATCCGGCATAAATTTACTGCCTCCTGCCTCATTGTGCGCCATAACGGAGAAGTAGTAAGTGCCACCGGGTTTGAGACCTTCCAGTGTGACATTTAGCTGCCCAGACTTGGCGTCCACACTCTGGTATTTATCCTCACCATGCTGTTTGAGGCGTATGCGATAATACACCTGCATGCCACCATCAAAGCCAGGTGTCCACATCAGCTCTACGCTCGTATCGCTGACATTACCCACACGAAGCTGCAGTGGCGTGTCCGGACGGGAGGGCTTACTGAACTCTAATGAGGTACTAGCCTGACCTAATGAATTGCGCACCACGCACTCGTACTGTCCATAATCATCTGCCGAGGTGCTCTCCACCAACAAAGCAGCTTCAAAGTGCAACGGGTCCACCTGGCGCTCTACGCTGGTGAACTTGTTGCGTCGTTGCATCTTGAGATCCTTGCCATTTCGTCGCCAAATAAAGCTGGGCTGTGGTGAAGCTAAAGCACGACAAATTAGCTGGGCTCGAACTCCCAGACGTGCCGCAAAGCGTGTGTAGGCAGGAGAATGATCAATCTCCGGGGATGCTGCAATCAATAGAAATTAATGTGTTAACTTCTGCTAGGATTGTGTTACAAAACTGTTGCTACTTACTCTGCACCATGAGGAGTACGTTCTGAGAGGCTACTGTTCCACGCTGATTGTCCGCTGTGCAGGTAAAGTTGCCAATGTCGACACGCTGCACATTCTCAATGTGCAAAAAAGCGGTGTTGTTCTCAAAGGTGGACGTGGTTCGTGTAGCAAAATCGTAGCCAGGTCTTGACCAATGTACGTGGGAAGCTTCTAGTGGACGGGCCTGAACTTGACAGGCCAGCACTGCCTGTTCGCCGGAAGCAAAACTCTGACCCTCAGTCACGGAGGTAATAAGGGGTGCATCTATTCGTAGAGCAAAATGGTCAAATTGTTGACTTTGCTTAAACAACTTCTACTTACATTCCACAACCACTTGAATCTCCAGCATGGCTGTGCCTTGTGAGTTCAGCGCTTCACACACATAGACGCCAGCATCGTTCCGGCTCAGGCGGCTTATATTTAAACGTGGTCCATCTGAGATCAGGCGCTGACCGCTTAGAGCGTTGCTGCTGATGGGGAGTCCATCCTTGGTCCAGGTGTAGCTAATCGACATAGGATTACCATTAGCATGGAGTTCCACCTGCAGTGGTGCACCCTCAACACCCACAAAGGTGGTTATTTGAGCCGCATCGAACTTAGGCGGAACTGTTGAGGACGAAGGGAGCTGCTTAGAACAATCATCAATTAAGTATTCACTCAGAGCACTTACAGAGTATATCCAAGTTAATCGTCTCGTGTACACTGCGCTGCAACACCTCATTGTGGCTCTGACAGGTATAAATAGAGCCATCGAGCTCTTGAGTAATGTTAACATACATTTCCAGTGTAGACACAGAGCCCCCCCAAAGACCAGGTCGATTGGCTAGGTTAAGCCCTTCTACTGGTATTCCATCCTTCCACCAGCTAATTTTAGCAGGTGGATTACTCGAGCTGGAGTCACAAATCAGTTTGGCGCGAATACCGGGCACCAGATTCTTGGGCGCAACGCTGATCTTAACAGTCTCCGGTGGAACTAAATAAAGCATTCTATGTGAGGATCACCCCAGATGAGTTAAATAAACTACTTACAGTGCACTCCCAGGGTTTTGGTAGCGAACAACGGAATATCTATTGCCGCATTTTGAACCTCACACTTATAGATGGCATTGTTGTCGGAAGCATTTACCAGCAGCGAAAGCTCCGAGCTGATCTTATTTTCTGTTACCTTTGAAGCAGCATTAATCCGTTTATCGTTCTTATACCACTGCAAACTGGGAGGCGGATTACCACCAGCAGAACTACATTGCAATTTCAGTATGGAACCCGAGATGAGAATATCGCCATCATTATAGCCGGTCAGTAAAGGTGACGAAGGAGGATCTATAGAACAGAAGTGGCTAAAGAAAACTGCACCAAGTGATCCCTGTGTACTACTTACACAACACATTTACAGTGTGGGAACCAACAACGTTTTGGGAGAGCTCCGCATTGAGCGCATGACAAACAGTGATAAAGGTGCGACTTTGGGAATCGATGTTTAAGGTTATGTTGGAGCTGCTCACCCAGCCACCATCCGAGCTGCTTGAAGTCTTGTAAGTGTTGTTTGTCAACGGACGACCATTCATGGACCAATTGATGCGTGCTGGAGGATTAGAAGGAGCAGTCACGCAGCTCAGCTGCACAGAGTCTCCAACTTTTGCTTGGGTAGCGCCGCTTAGGAAAACATCCTTTGGTGCGTCTGTACGAGAGATGTTAGGGATTACAGAGAAATTGTGGGTACTCGACGAGGATCTTGGACACTTACATAAAACAGTCAAATTGAGTTCGGCTCGCAGTGGGGTATTTGAAAGCAGATTCTTTGCCTCACAAACCAAATTAGCACCATTATCCGAAGAATTGGCCGTAAACTTGTAAACGTTTTCAGAGAGACGACCTGACGTACGTTGTGGTGAATTTATAACTTCACCATTGCGATACCAAACCAGCTGAGCAGGAGGATTGCCACCACGGCTGCGACACGCAATTTGTAGCTGCTGACCACGACGCAAAGTCTCACCCTGGCTATAGCCCTCAAAGAATGGCGGGCCAGGTGGGTCTGATTAGAGGATTGGGTATGTTAATAAATACTTATAAAATAGGGGAACTGCTTATGAAAGTATTTCGACTTACATAGCACAGAAAGCTGTACTTGGGCACGCATAGGCACATCTGGAGGGAGTGCCTTATGACGCGCCTCACAAGAGAACTCTTTGTAATCATCGTCGGATCGTGGCTGAAGATGTAATGTGGAGCTTGTGCGGAAGCGTTTAACCGATGTCTGATTAACCGAAACAATGGGCACTGCGAGAGGCAGTCAAGTTAGGCGAATTCAACATAATTATTCCAGCACAAGACTTACCTAATGTTACCGGCGTCTCGCCCTGAAACCAAACAATTTCCGCCGCTGGATTAGCATTTTCGGTGATGCACTGTAGAGTTAGATTTTGCCTCTCGATGACTTCAACTTTGGCATTGCGAGAGTAACCATCGATATAGATGCTACTGGGTGCTGCCACTATGCTCAGCTTGGCATTTGCCCGTATAGCCGGGTTGCCAGCGGCAGGGCCCACCTGGCACTGGTACTCAGCGTCATCCTCTAGTGAGGCGTTTTTAATTTGCAAGTTATATATTCCATGAGAAGCATCCACTAGCACTGAGTATCGCGGAAAACCAGGTATAACCGCTGAGAATCCTAACGCAAACCCATCCTTAGTCCATTGCACCTTTCCCGCGCGCGAGGATACCTCACAACGTAGCAGCGTATCCGTGCCCTCCAGTATTTGCAGATCATGAGGGGTAACGCGGAACTTTTGCACAGCAGGAGCTGATGCGGGCGGCGGACCAGTTACCTGAGCATTACAGCTGATGGCAACTGAGGAATAGAAGAAAAAGAGAGGAAATTCGCATATAGTTAATCGGCACGTTCAACAATTGCGCACGTAGTTGGCAAACTGCAGCAGGCGGCAATGAGAACCTAGTTGAATTGGCAACGCAATCGGCAAATCGACCTGTCGCTCCATCCCACTCCCTCCCTGCTTTGGTTCCCGTCCCAGTCACAGTCACAGTTACATTTACCTACTTTTCACAGCCCACACATAAAATACACATTACTTAAGCATAAGACCCAACGACGCAGCTCAGTCACATCTCACTAATTTGGAACAACTTTTATTTTATTTTTTTTTTCCTTTTTTTTTTTTGCTCACATGGCTCACATGTGTAGTATGTGTCAGGGCACTTTGAGGCTGTCATTGAGACATGGACATGTCTCTCTGTCTCTCCGTCTGTCTGTGTGTCTTTGTCTTCATCTTGGTCTGCCCGTTGCCAGTCTGTGTGTCGCTACATCAGCCCACACCTAAGCGAAGTAGGTCTACAGCTTGCGGCTCATTAGCATTAAAATGTCTTAAAGAAAAGACCAGGCCACGTTCGATACCAAATTGAACAGACTACTTAGCTGTGTGTGTGCGTGTGTGTGTGTGTGTATTGATGTGTGAGTGTGTTGTTGTCGTCGAACTAATCAGCATTAGAGCAATCTACATAGGTAATATACGTAAAAGCACGCACACTGTCCCCAGTTCATGGAAAACTAGAAAAACCGAGTGGGAAAAATTTAAGACACGAAAAACATGTAAAAATCAACAACAACAAAAAATGAATTAAAATGGCACAGAATTGCTTCAAGAGTTAGATATAATTCCATAAATTTTCATTCTATTAATTATGTATTTAATGACAAGTGATTAACTAGTTTCGCATTTTTTCTTGACATTTTAAGCCAGTGAATACATCACATAATTAATATACAGAAGAATTTATCCCATGCAATTAATTATCATTTATAAAGCAAACTTGATTGGCAATCAAAACGAGTTCAATGAGTTTCATCCAATATAATTAAACACTCAAATAAGCCAAAGCTAACAACGTTTTTAAATACAAATTAAACTGGTTTGGGAACTCAAGTCAATATAAGAAAATTGATTGCACACTTTTTGTGCCACTGTGCACTGTGCGGCACAGGAACCAGAACCAAAACCCGAACCAGCAAAGCAACAAAACAAACATCTGAGCGCTGCGTGAGACGTGCCTACAAATGGCCCAACAAATAAACGTCGTTGTCGTGGACTTCATCAATGGATTAATTGATTATTTGTCGTAGACAAGAGTGAGCGAGGCTACATGGTCTTGAAACGAGCTGAGCTCGATTTCCGTTGGACTTGGACACGAAATGAACTACATTATCGACCATCCACCATCCACCACTCCATATTCATGTATGTATAGATGAAGCTATCTATGGAATATGATTTGGTCACAAAGGAAACGCAACGACCACCCGCAGTTGGAGTTAGTCACTCAGTTTGATGTTGAGGGCGTTTTAATTTGCATGTTGCTGTGCTGCATTACTTGGCCCAAAGTTCAAGCAATTAAGTCCAGAGACTAAAAGACATTTGACCAACTGCACAGCCAGAACATTTCCTGCGACAATTAACCAACAACAAAAACTGCACAACTTGACAGGTTTTGCAACGACAACAACAGAGGCCAAGCCCAGGCCCCGTCTCCGGTTGGCTACAACTCATTTAGTGTCATTACGAGGTGGAACCCCTGCCCCCCATGCATATACCTGCATATATATACAGATATTCAGATATACAGACATATACACTCGTATGTACTCGAGAAAGACAATAAGCAGTGGGTAATTGTCACACATATGCAAGGCAGGATGGCCAACAAAGAAATCCTTGAAGTGTGACAGTAGGAAGCAGAGGAGGCAGCACACAAACAGAAACCTACAAGAAAAAACAAAAAAAAAAGGAGAAAACACACTTTGTAAAGTGAAGTAAAGTGCAAAGTAAATGAAAGACGAACTGAAAGGCGGCTAAAGTAAACCGGTTTCCCATTTCATTCATGCGTTTTAGCCAGCCAGTGACCAGTGGTCAAGGCGCAAGGAGTACTCTGGACTGGTCTTAGGGACAGTAATTGTCATCTGGGCCCACAAATTGTACGCAAACTAAACTAACAGCTTAACCGCAAAACCGTTCCATGCAGTCGATTCTGATGTTGATGATGATGCCGATCCTGTGACTTCGACTCGGCCACAAGTTAAGTGAGTGTGTGAGCAGGACTAGGCCCAAACCCAAGCCCAAGCCCAAGCCCAAGCCCAAAGCTTGCTAATAGTTTTGTGCATGGACTGGTCAACGTGTGGCAACGGCAAGCGAAGCGCAACGCCGGATGTCGCACTAATGGTCAACGCAAAGACTTAACCCCTGCTCACAGTCCCTGCTCGGGCGCCGTGTACTCCTCTCTCCCTCTCCCTCTTTCTCTCTCTCCTCTCTCTCTCTCTCTCTCTCTCTATCTCTGTCTCTGGCTCTTGTCTGCTTTGTAAGTTAAACTATCTACAAGTCATTAACTCATACAAAGCCAGCGACTGTCGCACAGCAGGCAAAGTAAAGGCCTACAGAGAGACAGAGAGAGAGTGAGAGAAGGAGCGAAATATTGCTGTTGAGAAGAGACAATCCAGAGTGAAGTGGACTGAACCTGGACTTGGAACTGGGACCTGAAATCTGCTATTCTGGTACTCTGGCACTCTGGACCAACGCACATTTTACTCGATGGCTTTGTTTTTTCTCGCCGTCTGTTGTCTGTTGCCTGTTGTTTTGCTTTTTTTCTCCTTTTTCTACTATTGCTGCTGCTGCCGCTGCTGCTGTTTCTGTCTTATCAAGACCAGTTTTCAGTTCTGCCGCTGTTTCTGTTTTCGGTTTGCTGTGTTTGCCTGCAACTTCAGCGCGTTAATGGAAAATATTGTGGCATATCACAGGAAATCCGGTGAGGTTTTTTCTTGCACTCCTTTTTTTCTTTTCTTTTTTTTTTTTGGCCAGGACACTTAGGGTGCGCACCAGCCACAACAACAAAAACATGAGCAACATCAACAACAACAACAATAACAACAACAATGCGAAGAGCACGAAGAATGACTTTGACAAAATTAACGGTCACATAAATCTCTCCTATGGAGCTCTAGGCGCTCTTTGCGGCTTTGCGTTATAAATTTAATTAAAATTTTTTCCTTTTTTTTTTTTTGGTTTTTGGTTTTCTGGGCGCCACAACGAATTTTTGTTAATTTAACAAATGTCTTTTATTATATTGATTAAAGCGGCTTTGGTGTCAAATTTGTTGTCAGCTATGTTAAGCGCCCACAAAGTGTTTGGAATTGTTTTAAATGGCGCAGCGAATAGGATTTCTGGGTTGCCATGACAATTATTTTCAACATGTGGCTTACAGCACAACCCCGCCCCAGCTCCAGTCCCATCGAGTGTTCTGTGTGAGGATGTGTGGAAAGGCTTATAATTTGAAAACCAGCTAAGTAAATGGTGTGTGCAGTTAAGGCTGAGCCGCTTTGGTCCACAAGCTTGTTGGATCATTTTTCCAAGCGGGTTTCCTGCCCGCACAGAGGGCTTAGAAGGCGTCATTGGATGTGGAAAGCCGTTTGAAGTTTTCGTATTGCTATTTATAGACCAAGTTCAGCTCAGTTACTTCTTGGGTTCATGGCCAATCTAATAGAATTCTGTGCTGACAAATTAGTGCTCAGATTTCACAGCATGTTCTTATTATATTTTTGGGATTGCTTTAAGCTCATAAATCGCAGCCCGCATTAAGACTAAGACTATCTATCAATCTTGGCGAGAGAAGAATTCTAAAGAATTCTAGATAAACTTGTTCTGCAAACTTGCTTTCTAACTCCTCATTCAACACTATTTCTGGTATATTTTAAAAAGTAAAAGGTCGTTAATATAGAGAAGTTTCATAAGTGAAGAAAGGCAATTCGATTCTTATATTTATTCCATTTTATTGAGCAAGGAGCACCATACGAATTTCAAGCACTTTGTACTTATTTTCCGTAGTCGCATTTTCAATAATAGAATACGCCGCATCCTTTATCCCGGACTTCATCGTTCGTATATTCACTTTCCGATTGTCGATTTCAATATTCTCCTTTATTGTTTATGTTTGTGTTTTGCTCTTGGCTATCTTTATGGCTTTGCCCAGCCTCAGTGGTTCTCCAGTGTCACAGACGGAGCATTTAATGTTCGCCTTGGGCACGCTTAATAAATTCACAATAAAACGCATTTGACTCACGCGAATCGCACAGCGGCCCACAATAACATCCTCCCGGCAATGGCCTCCAAAATACGAGTATTCGAGGAGTGCGAGAATACTTTTCCTTCCACTTCTCCACTCACTTTCTCTGGTGAGGCTCTTGCTGAATTTCACACAAATTGCCACATTACCAAGTCTGTCTGTCTGTTTCTGCCTGTCTCGCTGTTTGTGTTGGTTTGGGCTGTGCACTGATTGAATTATAAAATTTGCAGCTGAACAAATGTGACCAGCCATATCAAATGGTTAAACACACACACACACACACACACATACACACACAGTTCCCCTCCTGCCTCCAACCACCCACAACTTTCAGATCGGGGAGCCGCTTTGGTAGCGACGTTAAACTAATCAACTAATTTGCTATGAACTTTGCGGTCTGCACAAATTAGAGCACCAAAGCCGGCGGAGGGACAGCCCATTCCAGGGACAGTGGGACGTGGGACATGGGACGAGGGACATGGGACAGAGCAACCAACCCAACCCAAGCCAACCCAAACCAACCAGCCAACCAGCCATGGCATTAACATTAATTATTTTCTGCTTCATGAGCATTTTAGATGAACATGAACGAACCAGGCGATGAAGATGTGCGCCCAGCTGACCGGAGGAGCTTTCATCTTTAATTAATTAATAAAAATTATTGCCCCTTTTGAACTGTCTGGCTGTCAACTATTTCTTTTTGTTTTTTCTTTTTTTTTTTTTTCAAATTGCAGTAAAATATTTTTGAATTTTTCTGTTTTGTGGAACCTCTGCCCGACCGCAGCACAAAAAATTGTTTTGGAAATTGAAAGTATTTTGCGGCCGGCGCATGCGGGCAAGGCAATTAGTTAAATTAAGGCTGGCATTTTGGTAAAATCATTTTTTGGAGTCGAAACTTAAATGCAAAATTATTAAACTAAAAATTTAGAAATATTTGCCGAAAATGCCAAATTGAGCACATAAACCACAAAGTTTTACTCTACCGAAAAAATGAAGCAATTTCTACCACAATCACGCTGTGTGTTCAGGCTAAATAATATTTTTATACCCTTATAGCGAGTATTATGACTTTGCCACAAAATGAATATTGAAGAAGGCAGCTCTGACCCAACATAGTGTATATATTATTGATCTGGACGATGAGACGAGCCGATCTGTCTAAGCGGAGAAATATATAATATAGCTGCGATAGGAACAATCAACCCAAAAGTTGTGTGGAAAACTTGTTTCCCAAATTAATTTGATAAAATTTAAATATACGATTGAAATTTGTTATGCAAACAATCGTTGAGATCAGTTTACTATATTATATAGGTCTGTAACTATATCATAGGAAAGTTGTTGCATGCAATACTTTTTTCTTCTCCACGACTTCTTGATAAAACTTACAAGTCTGATCGCATGCCAATAATTGGAAAGTTATAGTTTACATAGAAACAATTGAGCAATCAAGCTGCTATTCCATTCTACAAGAGTAAGGAATATTCGGTGCGCCGAAATTAGCCATTCTTTGTTAGTTTTTAAATAAAATTTAACAGCATTCGGAAGAGCCCGAAAAATAACAAAAAATAAATCCAAGCCAAACCAATTTTTGTATTTTTGTTTCTCTATTTTTTACCATAATAAAATGACTGAACAGAAAACTGTAATAGATTTGATGATTTTATGACTCTAAGCCACTCAACGAAACGAAACGAGACGAAATGGAATATTCGTTGGCTTATACGTTCGTCCGGTTTATACTGTCAAAGCCCGTCCAAGTTGTTTTGTTGTTGTCCCCAATGCGTGGGTTGAAGATATCCAACACCCACACAAATACAAACAGAGAAAAAAAATGTTTTTTTTTTTAAGAAATTGACAAATTTTATTAGTCATAAATTTTGGGCAAACATTAAAATCGTAGGGAAGCAACACCTAGGCTAAGAGAGGAACAGAACAGAAAAGCGCTGCGACGGCAGTCTATGAAAATAAATTAGTCAGTGAAAATACGGGTATATACAGAAAAAAGAAGAATAAAGAAAGTAGGAAATAGAAAATAGAAAAGAAAGTTAGGACGTAGCGCCGAAGCTCCTTAAAATATGCAACAAAATATTATTTAGTGCGCTCGTAAAACTTGGGAGGGTGTTTGTCTGCAAATGGGCAAAGTTTGTGCCACTCTCGTTCTCGTTCTTCTTCTTCTTCTTATTGTTGTTGTCGTTGTTGCCACACTTTGCGGCAAGGAAATTAATTTTTTTTGAGCTAGCAAGGGGCAGGCAACGTTCATTGGGCATTGGGCTCTGGGCACTGGGCTCTGGGCACTGGGCATTGGACATTGGGCATTGAGCATTGGGTTTAATGTGTTAAGTTTGAATCTTAGCAGTGTGACTACCGGTATTAAGGCTAAGCTCCACACCCACACAAAGGCAGACAATCACAGCTGGAGCAGTGGAGTGACACAGCCCACATAGCTTCGTATAGAGTATTTGAATAGGAGATCTAGAGAGGCCAGACGGCATTTAAGCATTAAAAAAATGGTACACCGATGGACTCATAAAGAAATCAAAAGCGCTAGCCATGGCTTAAAAAACCAGTTCGAGTGCCACTAACTAACTGAGCCGTCGACATCAACCTACGTGCCTCAAATACGGGTTTATGAATGGCTACCACCATATGAATGGCTTACAAAGACGACGACAAAGACGTGGGCCGGCAACGACGGGCAGCTCCTAGCAAAGACAGACGCGTCGCGTCGCTCTTTCAGTCGAGGCGCATATTAAACTGAATTTCAATTTACTCGTTCGAGTAGTAGCAGTGGTTGCCTTTGCTCTAGCTCTACGACTATGTATCTATATCTATATATACCCGTCTATATGATCTCTATATATATATAGGTATATATAAATGCGCACACATAATCTTATAGTGAACTGAACTGGTCTCGCTCTGTCTTGGGCACCCAGAGCACGCACCTGGCTTTGACTTTTTTGCCCGGCTTAGTTTAATGCGCTCAGCGAATTGGCGGATTGGCGGATCGGCGAATTGGCGAATTGGCTGCTTGGCGGATCACTGGATCGACAGCTCTGCCAGCAATCGACGGCTGCACTTGTCGTTAGCCAAATGCCAAGACACGAAGCTATTGCATGCCACACTTGACTGTTGCTGTTGCTGTTGCTGTTGCAGTTGTGTATGTGGCAGCTGCATAATTATAATGTCTGGGCCCAATCGGGCCGCTGGCTTTGTATTATATTTATTTCTTTTTTTCTTCTTGTTGTTGTTGTTGTTGCCGTTCTGAATGTCTTGTCTTGGCAAGCTGTTTGCTGTCTGTCTGTCTCTGTGTCTGGCCAAAAGGTCAAACTGCATATTTCTGCAGTTTTTTTTATTATTAACTTGCTGAACTTTATAGACGAGTCTAAGTGTGAGACTAAGAAATAAGTTGGGCAAATACTTCATAAACTAATTTGTTTATGTACAAATACTCAACTAACATAATAAATTAAATATAAATAAACAATGGAAACATAAAGAGTTAAATTAATCGACATACGGAAGAAAATATCGGAATAATAAATTCAAAACTGACAGCTTAAATTTTATCACTTTGCCAGATAAATAAAACCCCTTTGATAATACTATTTCGTATAACAAGTTTTTTCTTCATAATACTAAATTCATATATAATCTTCAAAGGAATGTTTTTTATTTATAGAATTATGGCAATTTTATTTGTAGGATTCTCCACAGAACCCGGCACATTGCATACATTATAGAGAGCCTCATAAAAACGTTCGTTTTTACTCATTAAATCAAGCATAAAAAACAAAATATAATGCAAATATTACTCCTATATATATACAGGTATATATATACAGGTATATATATATATATATATATGTGTGTATTTCCATTTGCTTTTATTTATTTTTTAATTTTATTTTTATTTCGCCTTGTACCCGCCCGCTCACGTAGTACGAGTGAATCCATGAATGAGTTTTGTGGGTCCGCCGAAAGTTTTTAGCTTTTTTTTTTGTTGTATTTGAGTATTGTGTTTGGCTTTTTGTTTAATATTATTTATGTATGCAGATTTAAACTTTATTTTGCCAGACTGTGGGATTGTGTGTGAGTGCTTTCAGCTTTTTTAAGCCCGCTCGTTTGTTTTTATAAAGTTTAATAGCCGCCTGATTGCGATCCGAACTGTTCATATTACCTATTTATATATTTTCAAGGATGTGTTCATTAAGTTTTTAAGTTTTTGAGATTTATGTTCGTGTATCTTTGTAGCTGCGTGTGAACTAATGCGGGCAGTGTCCAGAGACCTCTTCTGTTGCTCATGTCGAAGCATAATTTTGCACCTTACACCCGGTCTAAGAACTGACGAGCCAGTCAAGCGCGTCGGGCCTGAAATTCAAGTTATCTGACAGCGTTTTGAAAACTGCTCGAGCATAACATTTGACTACAGGCACCAGTAGAAACACCAGCTCTATCCAAAAGTTAGATAATCAAGCAAGAAAAAGATACTCTTGTAGTGCAATACGGCAACACGGCCACACTGGCCAGATTAATGGCTTCAAGCTGATTAGTTTGAGGCCAAGACAAGCGACAAGAGCCAAGACAAAGGCCAGCCAACGATAGAAGCCATAATTAAGCAAAAGCTGCCGCAGTCGCTCTTTAGTCCGAATTTGTAAATTATAGACAAGCCAAGCGAGCCGCGATGGGGATGGAGATGGAGACGGCGAAGGGGATGTGGATAATGCTCCATATGCCCAACAACCAAACTGTTCATTTGTCAAAATTAACACGCAGCGAAATGCCAAGAGCGATCTTAGACTCGCTCTGTGGCCTGTTGCTTATATTGTAGTCTGAACCATGGATTAGATAAGAGCCTTCGTCACGATGCGTGGGAGCAGTCAACTTTTAATTATATCTATGAGTAAGTATAGAAATACACTGAAGTTCCCCTTAAGCTGTATATTTCCCCATAATATTCTCTCAACTTACATGATTCAAAAATAAACATATGCTTTAAACTTGTGGGCCAATTAAATATATAAATTCTGCTTTAAAGTTCCCACAGTTATCGATCTTAACTGCCTGATAAATTCCAATCCAATTTTCGACTGCGACCTAGTAAATATTGGCCATTATTAGCCGTGTTCTTATTGTAAGAGTTCCTGTTGGCTGAAAAAACAACGCAAAACAATTTTCACATTGTCGCCTCTTGTTATTAATTCAATTTTTTATTTTTTTATTATTATTATTTATTCTTTTTCCTTCTTTTTGGGCCACAGTTAGTCGCAGCGAACACTTTTGTGGGTTTTCAGCCTGGCAGTTTAATTGAGGCAGCGGAGGGGAGAAAGGCACTGACAACTGCTGTTGTCCAAAACCGGCTTGGGCGCGTCGTACACACACACACACACAGACAAACAGACGGACGGGCGGACGGACAGCTCGTAGCCATCCATCATTACAAAAGTGTGTGTGCGTGTGTGAGTGTGTATGTTCAAGTTTGAGTTGAAGTATCGGTGAGGTGCACCTGCTCGCATTTTGTTGGCTGTTGGCTGTTGGCTGCTAGCTGTTGGCCTGGGAAGCCGAGTCGAGGAGGCCTCCTTCATTGATAGTTTCATGCACTTAGAGCTCAACTTTCGCATGCGCAAAGTTGTCGGACAACATATGCTGACTGACCGACCATCCAGCCATAGTTCCAGCTCCGCTCCAATTCAAGCTGGGATCTGTATATAGCTGGAACCGGCCCAGCTGGCTCGCTTCAGCTTCTGTTTTTGCTGTGATTCTGCGTAGTTGTTGGCTGGACAGGGGTTCGGGTTCGGGTTCGGATGGGTTCTTCTTTTTGTTGCTGTTGCTGTTGTTTTTTTGTGAACCCTGCGTAAGTTAATATGACTTGTAGCACGATGATTGTTTCCTGTGCCCAGAAGAGAGTGACTCGAAAACTCGCACGATGCGACGCTTAGGCGCTGACAGCGCTCTGACGACGCTTCATCAGCCATCAGCTTTTGTTGGCCAACTTTTGCTAACTGACTGTTTTTTTTTTTTTTTTTATGAATGAAAAATCGCTGCTGCTGCTGCTGCTGCTACTTCTACTCTGTTGTCGCTGCTGCTGGCGGAAGTAATAAATTAATTGAGTAAATATCGATTCGCACTGCTGGCAGAGCACTGCCTTGTTAATTGGCAGCACTTGAAGAGCACACACACACACACACACACTAGCATTCGACTGCAATTGAAGTACCATTTTTTTCCTGCCATTTTTCTCCTATTTTGCATAGCCAAATTGGCTGACATTAGGGTAAGGGTATAGGAGGAGTCGTCGAAATCATGTTAGCAACTGCTTGGAAAATGAATTCAGTCAGTCAGCACCAACCGACTGATGATGCTCGTCAACATTCATGTTTGTCCTTAGAGTCGTCCACAGAGTCCCACTCCTCCTCGGTGCTCAGCAGATTAATGACCATTGATAGCGCATATTCCACTGCTCGAAGTGAGCGTTCGAGTATTAATGCAGCTTGATAATTTATTGAAAGCGCTTCTAATGAATTTTTATGCTTGCCTTAAAGTATATTCGTATCGTATACCGGCGGGGGGAGAGGGTATAAAGGGAGCTCCGCCGAGTGCCTCGGGTGCTCTCGGTGCTTGGGTGCTTTGGGTGCTTCTAAAGCGAGTACTAAGTGCCTTTTAACGGCTGCTTCCGCTTGCGTTTTCAGCGTTTGACTTGTAATTGGGTACGTAAGGCGTTTTTTATGGCAACTTTTATAGCAGCATATGCCGAGAAGCTGCGTCATGGTGCGTACTAAACTTAATTAATTGGCCAACGGCGTTGTTTAGCAATTATTACGAATATTACTAGTTCTTCGCCCTTTTCATGGCTGCTTTTCTAAGCTAGCTTTGATTTAGGCTTGGAAAACTGAATAATGTAAAAAAAGAGAGTCACTGAAAACTGAAAGGGAAAGACTTGAAAGTGCCGAGTATTAGATACATCTGCAGAGTAAACTAAGCACTAGGAGCTATATGATATAGTACACTGATGTTACTCATTATCAGTTGACCTTTAGAAAACACTCTCTTGAATCTCACCAGTAAATTTCATCAAGCCAAAGGCAGACGGACATGGCTATATCTACCTGACTTTATATACTCTGACGAGTCGGAGATGCCTCCTTCGACACTTAGCTTTGTTTATACCAAAAAGATTGACTGGAATCAATTCAAATTCTAAGCAGTTCAATTAGCTACAATCTGTGATTATCAATGAAGATTTTGAAATAATTCAAATGGCAGTTTATTAAGGAAATATACTCATATTTCCAGTATATACATAAGTTGAGTCATCTGCAGTATATCTGATAAAAAGAGAAAATTATATGCAGACAATAAGCCATATTTATCTGTGATGGCAAAGTTATTCTAGTGCTTGAAACCACAGTGCAATTGTCTTGCCTTTGTTTGACTATTTACAGCAATTAGCTTGCCACTGGATCTAACATCATCTGCTCGTCTCTGGGTGCAGTTGCTCTTTGGAAGCAGGCAAGAAAAAGCCATCCGAAGGGAAACAACTTCACACGTTTCACATCTTTAACCCAATGCTCCAATATTTTGCGGAATTTAATTTTTTTTCTTCTTATTTTTTGATTTTGGCGCTGTTGCTTTCTCGTGTGTTGCTGCTGCTGTTTCTGTTGCTGCTGCTGCCGTTGCTGCTTTATCGCATCGATCTTAGCGTCATGCATAATTGCATATATCAGATGCAAACACCTAACTGTACACATGTATACACACATATATATATACATATATATATATACATATATATAATTACATACATATATGCTCGTTACGAACAACCCGTCATAAGCAACAGCAACAACCAAAAGGCAGCAGCAGCAGCAGCAACAACTGCAACTGTTGCAACTTGTTTGCTCTGCTCTGTCGCTGTTGCTGTTGCTGTTGCTGTTGCTGTTGCTGTTGTTGACGCCACCTAACTGTCAACTTTCTTTTTTCGCCGGCGCACATAATTACAGTGTGTGTGTGTGTGTGTGCGTGTGTGTGTGTGTGTGTAAGTTTTACTTGCATGCAATTAGCATAAAAAAATATCAACTCAGTTTGCATTTATATAACGCCACAAATTATGCATCATTGAAGCTGCCACACCAGCAGCAGCAGCAGCAGCAGCCGCCCCAGCAGCAACGCCAAATTGCAATGACGTTGAATAATGACCGAAAATGCAATGGCAACAGCCTCCAAGTTGCAACTTCCAATTCAGAGCCAAGTGGCAGTGGCAGCCACGAGCCCGCCAGTTGCCACCGCAGTTGCCGCAACTGCAGCTTCAATTTCAACATCAACTTCAGCTGACGACAGACAACCAACGATGATGGAAATTGAAGCTGAAGACGCCATGCAAACACATGTAGGAGTCAACGGTACGCCACGCTCTGTCCTCTCTGCCCCTATAAAGGTGCCACTGACACCTCACGCACGCCCACTCCTCATCGCAGTTCCATTGCCACTCCCACTCCCACTGCCTCTGCCCCTGTCCCTGCCCCTGCCCCGCCACTGCCACAAATCTGCAATGCCAAACTCACACATAAACAAAAAACGCACACTCCTAGTCCGAGTCCGATAAGCATAAACATTGAGCCTGAGATTGGCACTTAGAGATGGAACTGAGATTACGTCTCGTAATTTATGCGTATTACTCAATTCACGCAATATTTCTAGTTATATCAAAGTGGGATCTAATTTATTGGCTTAAATAAATAAACTAAAAAATAAGAGGCGAATAGTTTGTCATTAAATTAAATTTATAGTAATCAATTAATAAAATTTATGCTACGTTGCAGGAGTGTTAGAAAAGTAAAAATTAGAACACAAACAAAACTACACTTGGAAAAAAATAAGCTTAATTAATAATTAATAAAATATACTTAATAATAAATAGAGTCTATTATTATAGCAGCTTCTTGTAATGCTTAGAAAATTGTTCATAAATTTTAAATATTTGTTTCTAATAATTTAGAAAAAACGTCTTTCATTTACTCCTAGGAACATTTTTCAAAAACTAAGTTCATTTTTCTACAGTGTTTTTTAGCTATAATTTCTAGTTATGTTTTTAACACTCTTAAAAATCTTTTCAAGCCAAACTCCCCACTCCATCCTTCAGTGCAGGCTTCATAAAAAAACTCAACACATTTGTTAAATAAATAAATATACCATTTATACCAGATTACCAAATCGGAAATGATGTGAATGTCATTTGGATCTTTTCTTTTTTTATGCTCGTCTTTATTATTTGTTGGATTCCCAGCCAAGAAAGCGTGTGAAAACCATAAAAGACAACCAAATAACAATATCGATAACACGAACGTGCTCATCTCTAATTCATATACACATACACATGTAATAACACATACATATGCACATACACATACATATATATATGCATTGAAAATGGACCCTGGGGGAGGTGGGGGTAGGGGGAGTTTTTGGTAGATTGGAAGGCCCCGGCACGCATGAATAGAGGCCTAGAGACAAAGCTCGACGCTTTGAAAGCGCATTCGGAGAGCAGCGAGCAGCGAGCAGCGAGCAGTCAGCAGCGGCAGCGGCAGCGGCAGCGGCAGCGGCAGCGGCAGCTCTGGGTTTTCACTCACTTGACGCGCAAAGTGGTGCAAAATAAGCGCAGCGCTGGGCGCACATAAAGCAGAAATATGTATGGAAGTGTGTGTGTGTATGTGTAAAAAGACAAACAAAATGAAAGCAGTTAAAAAAATAAAGAAAAAGTTATACGAGTATAGAAAAAAACACAAAAAATTGGTTCAATTTAGCACAAAGACAACACGGAACCCAGAAGAGTACACTGCACGGAGCACAGAGCACAGAGCACACATCAGGCAACATTGGCAGCATCGGTTGGTTCATCATGTGATGGGCCTGGGCCTATTTGAAGCTCGCTTTTCTTATTTTCCTCTTTTCCGTCCCTGTTTTATTTTTGTTGGTTTTTTGTTGTTTTTTGCAGTCGAAACGAGCGACGACAACTCGTTAGCACAAATTTGCTATGTGGGGTATTTAATGGTAAGGGGTGTTACGAGGGAAATTATGGTAGTGGGGAGTGGAAAAGGGGAGGGGCAGGGGGGAGGGGAGCACTCCTCATTGCTGTCAACGCCTTTTAAATGGGCAGCTACGAAAAATCGCTTTTTACAATAGAACGAAACCAAAAAAGCCAGGCAAAATGCGTTCCCAAAGCCACCGCCAAAAACAGGAAAAGTCACTCCATTTCGTTGTTGTTGTTGTTGTCGTTGTTGATATTTTGGCAAATTTTCATAAACTGTTATTTATTTTTATTGCACAAAGAAAATGTAAGCAAAACAAAAAAAAAAACAGCAAAAGACGCAGCAAAGTTGCGAGCAATTTTCTGCTGCTTTTCAGTTTTTTTTTCTTTCTTATTTTTTGTGTGTGTTAATTTTTTTTGATGTTGTCGTTTTGCTGGCCAAAGTCTGTGGCGGAAGTGAATTTGCAAAAAACACAACAACAGCAACAACAACAGCAACAACAGAAGCAACACACCCAAACGTAGTGTATAAAAAGCAAGGGAAATGCTGTGCGCTTTTGACCAGCTTCAGCCAGCCCAGCCAGCCAGCCAGGCAGCCAAAGGCGGCACAAACAGAAAATGTTTGCAAAACACACAGAAACAACAACAAAAACAAAAACAACTATACGAGTATAGAGATATATATATATTTATATTGTACAAAAAGAGTGTCAGACTGAGCGACTCGTTGAGTACAGGCAAATATGCATGAGCCAACAACAGCAACAACAACAACACGAACTACCAACTTGGAAGCGCATTTTATTTACATAAAAACAAATGACCAGCATTTTGTGCGGGTCTCCAAGTTGCTAGCATCGCATCGGGAGATCGGAGCATCGGGGTAGTCAAAGTCAAAGCCGGGAGTGAGTTGTACAAATGGAATGGAAATGCTACAAAAAGCAAGAAACAAAAAGAAAAAGGTAAGACAGGGGGTTGTAATTATCCAACTCAAGAGATGGGGGCCAGGGCAACGAAGGAACCCTCAACAGAGTTGCACACGTTGGTAGGTCTATTAGGCAGATACGTTTGTATGTCTAGGCCTCGCCTGGCCTCGCTTGGCCTGGCCTGGCCAGAAGCAGCAGCAGAGAGCCTTTTGGAATGTGCTGGGAAAGTTGCAATTGTCAGGCTCAGCATGAGCTGGCAAATAGTTGAATACTCTGCCCGCCTCCTGTGAGAGAAACGCTAAAAAAACACTGAAGGAATATGCTGTAAATAGCTTTGGAAACAGGAGCAGCGCCTGGGATTAAGGAATTACTCAAAGTCAAATTATTATAATAAAGAATTGCTTTCCATAGTTTTTTTATCAATGCAACTCTAAGCCAAGTCCCTCTCAGTTCAGCTGGAATACTCGTAATATGCAAAAGTTTTGGGCCTGTTCCAAGTAGAGCAGAGCTCCATTTGGTAAGGCAATTGCGGTCAGCTTGAAGCTTTCAATTTTCCATGCTGTGGGCTGTGGGCTGTGGGCTGTGGGCTGACTTCACTGAGAGCACCTCTTACCTCTAAGTCATGGCAATCCCAAACCCCAGTCCAATCCCAATCCCAACCCCATTCCCAACCTGTTCAACATAATTCGCAGCACTTTTTAATCAGAGCAAGTGGATGACTGGACGAGAGCTACTTGCACTGAGCTGAGCTGAGCTGGGGCAGTTCAATGCACTGCAAAGTGGATAAAGTTGCGTATGAATCGTATGGAGCAACTTTTAGAGAGAAAAACGCGTCAAAAGTTTTATGCCAACACATTTTAGGAACGGCTTTTCTAGTCAAATCGCTGCTAAGTCCAGCAATGAGCCGAGGGCTGCCATCTGTTTGCCGAGGTTTTAGCTTTAATTCAATTTGCCCAGCTAAATCGCTGGGATTATGCATATATAGCTAAGTCGGACAGACCAGAGGAACGCGTACTAGTACAGGTACGAGTGTATCTGTATCTATTCACAGCTCTTCATGTGGCTCGCATAAACCTACATATTTGGCTTAAAGCCCCGCACGTCTCTGCCCATTAACGTTTATGTAGGCAAAAGAGATTTGTAAATTCTACACTTTTTTGCTGCCTCTCTACACAGTACAGACCCGTCTCTTGGCCCCTTCCATTCCGCTATCTTTCAGGGCTTAACCACATCCTCAATTTTTCTAGTTGTGCCAAAAAGCAAAAGAAAACGAAGAAAAAAAACGTAATCATAATTTCTGTGCCGCCTTTTATAGGTTGGCCTGCCGCTTGCCGCTTGCCGCTTGCCGCTTGCCACTGCCGCTTGCTACACATGTTGAAAATTTGACTGCCTCAAACTACGAATAAGTTGCCCCATTGCGGGCTCTGGGGCAGGTGTATTTCTTTTTAACAGCCTGTCTGGTGGTTTTTCTCCACATATATATTTTTGTTTTTTTTTGTTTTTTTTTGCTTTTTCTTGTTTTTGCCCGGTTTGCCTGTTAGCCAGTTTGGCTTGTTTGCCTTTTGCAGCTTGACTGGTATTAATTTTGAACGCGTGCAAATGGAGTTGGTACCATGACCACATGCAGTGGCAGCTGCTCTTCCTGTCCATTTTCCATCCATGTCCCAAGGCGTGCGCCAAACCCAGGACGAGCTGCAGCCTGAATTCTGACTTCAGCTCGGGGAATGATAATAATAATGATGCTAACTGGAAGACCCTTTCAAATATTCTTCTCCTGACGAAGCCACCCAATTAAATACTGTGCCACATTTTTTGGTAATTTTTTAAGTACTCCAATCGTTTAAATCGCTTATTTAAATTGACCAGAAAAACTCCAAAAACTTCAAGATACAATTTCTTCCAGTCGGAGTACTTTAAATTGATTATAAAGTGCAAAAGTGCAGCCGCAACAGCTGCAAGCGAACTGAATCACCTTTAATAAAATGGTAAATTCTGTCTTTAAATGAAGAATCATTAAATAATTTAAGGAAAATTAGTAAGCGTAGCTTTTCTTGGCCAAAAATGTGTACTATTAATTCTACTCCAATGACTTTGCATCTTTGCCTCAATTAAGCTATAAATATATGAAGGTTTTTCCATTTCCATCCAATATAATTAATTAAAATTTATATGCTCCATCAATGTGTATGGAAATACTTTGATGAGTCCCACAAAAGGGTATTTTTATACCCTGGCACTGAGGCTAGACAGCTATAAAGATATATAGCTTCTATAGGAACAATCGGTCCGAAGGATGTTTAGAAAACTGTTCGATTCCTAAGATATCCCAAGGAGACTTTCAACCAGTTTTAATTCGGTGTTTATTTCTATTATTTTAAAATATGTTTAGTTTATTAACAAATTTTGAGCTAGAGTACAGGGTATTAATAAGTCGCATAGCCATGGCCAAAAACAATATTTAGTCTGCTTATAATTAAGGTTTAAGCTGCTAAGCTGCTGCCGAGAAAAAGCCATACGAATATGAAAACAGAAACAAAAGCAAAAACAAAAACAAAAACAATGAGAAAAAGATTAGGAAGATTGTTTGTATTTTATATAAAGTACTTTTAGCCGTAATTCCTCTGAAATCTGTTTTAATTTTTGTGGCTGATGCGCCGCTTGAAGTGGTAAATAAATTTAAATTCACGTTTTTTCTTGGGCTGCTATTAACAGCTCGATAATTGATGAAAATTTTCAATGGCCACTAATAAATTCGTCATGTGGTGTAAAATGATTAAATTTGTGTTAACTCGACTGAGAATATGGAACAAATTTGAATTCTTAATTCAATTTCCAAACATTTTTCATCGGCTTTTCATAATTTCCATTTGCTGTCGCGCTCAATTCATTAACAGATGGCCAATAAATAAATCAAAAGCAGAACAAAAGCGCAGAGAAGAGAAGGAAAAGCCACAGAATTTTCATATTTCCCTCGTGTCTATTTCCATATACAATTCGTACTATAAAAAAGTTGTTAAACATTTCACATTTTCATTGTACATTTTTTATGCAAATAGTTTTCAATTAGCAGACAAACAAATTGCCAAACAAACTACAAAAGCAGCTAACTTTACAATAAAATGCAAAATGGCAAATAATTAAAAGCAGCAGCAGAACCAGGAGCAGAAGGAGGAGACGCCTGCAGCCTGCAGCTCCTGCAGCTCCAGCAGCTCCTACAGACTGTGGCAAGGCGATGGCTAAAATTAAATTATGTGTGGCACAAAGTTCGCCTCGAATTATGTCGCATAAATCAAATAAACAGCAGCAAAAGTTGAGTTCAGGCTGCAAAAATGTTGAGGAAAATTACTCAGAAAAAAATTTATACGAAAAACTTTTGCATTTAAAGCGAGCCCGTGGGCGAGACACGCGAGATGGCTTGAATGGTTAGCGCAACACTTGGCTATAACCAAAAGGGAAAAAAATGAGAAAATAAACGAAAAACAACAATTTTATACGTTTTCGTTTGGTGTTGCGAAGTAGAAACCGCAGTCAGCGGCAGCGGCAGCAGCAGCAGCAGCAGCAACAGTGGGTAAAAACAAGTGTTTAAATGTCAACAGCAAACACAAGAAAAACCAGCAGCAGCAGCAGAGCCCCCAGACAGACAGACAGACAGACAGACAGACAGACAGCTCCCATACTAAAGGAGTATCTGCGGAGTCTGCGGAGCCACACAATTCATATGGAAAGATAACCGCGTCGCGTCTGCGTCTGCGTCTGGGACTCATCTTCTATTTTATATATAGAGTTTTTGTATGTGTTATGTGAGTTTTTAGCCAGTCAAATGTCATGAACTTTTTGGTCCGAGGCGGTCAGAAGCAACGTTGTGCTGTCTGCTCGTATCTTGTATCTATGAGATACTTTTTGGCGCACATGCCAGCTGAGGCGACGCGTCGCTTAATAACTTACCCAAAAGCAATGCAAATGTCAAAGTTATCCAAAACTGCATCTTGTATGTGTTTTTTTTATACATATTTATATTTGTAGTTGTATTTGTGTTTGTTTCTGTAGCTGTTAACTTTTATTTTTGTTTGCTGAACACTGGCAATTCTTGAAATTCAGTTGCAGATACTTTTGTATCTTTCGTGTTTAATTGCAAGCCGCTGCCTCTTTCAGGCTGGGCCAAGCATCTAAGCCAACCATTGGAACACACTTCAGGCACACACGCATACACATACACAGATGCACTTTTACACAGATACAAATTAGTTAATTCGAACTGTTAACTGTTGCTTTATATTTGATAAACTCGTGTGTGTTTTTTTTTTATTTTTTCTTTCGAGTTGTTATTATTTTGTTTATTTATTTTTGGAACCGAACTCAACTCAACACAACACAACTCGACTTCGCTCGACTCGACTCGGCTCGACTTTTCGTTCGTTACACTGCAGAGACGTGACGACGCACAACGTAAACAACGCGCAGACCGTTGAAGACTAAACGCAGATACAAATGCCGACTCTGCAGATACTCGGACAGGTCCAAGTCGAAGCGCAGCTCACAGACGATTGTGGCGAACTCGAACATTTGAATCAGGTGGCGCACAAATTGAATTACAAGCGAGCTCGAACTCGAGCCCCAACTCCAACTTATACGAGTTTGTGGTTTGAGTCACTGCTAAGCTAGCAAAAGTTGTAGCTGCTAAATATCAAAGTTGTATAAGATTCTTTTTATAATAAAGCAAAAGTAATAGTTGATTTCATATTTTTTATTTATTTAATAAATTTGATTTATTTTCAAACAATTTCTGTTAATTATTTTTATTCACTGAACCCCACTCCATTTTTGGCAACTCTGTTAGTTTTCTCTATGTATCTCTCAGCATATCTAAAAACGATTTGGATGCTGCATACGAGCACTCATATTAGCTTTTAGTACAGCTGCTTCGTAAATATCTTCGTAGAAGTGTTGCACGACTCTCGCACAGCATCCTCTGCGACTGCGCCAAGTTGTCGTCGAAGAGGTGCGCAACTCTGCTAATATTTTCAAAATGTGCAGACGCACTCTTATATGAACGCACTCTTCTATTGCAATAGCTGAATATAATTTCGAACTCGTTTAGCAGAGACACAACTAAAAATTCGAAGGATGAGCGGACAAGCTAAGCACGTATAAGAGTACTGCAATGGCTTGTATAAGCGCACTTCGAAGAGCTTAGACTAATAGCAGAGCAAGCAACATGTCTGAAGTATCTACGACTGCTTCAAGTGCCAGGCTTTTGGTTATGAAAGTAAAAGTGTAAACGACTCTAACTGCTCCTCTATCCCTTCATGCCTCTATCTACCTAGGCGTACTCGTGTATCCTTCTATCTTTCTATCTTTATCTATGGCAGCGTAAGTAGAAAGAAACTAGAGAAAAACTTTACACCAAATGCAACCAACAACAATAAGTTTAGCGTAAAAGATTCTAAAAGTTTTCAACACAAGTGAAAGTGGCAGAAATTTCAAAGAAAGTCAATATAACTGGGCAAATACTAACTGTACGAGTGTGCGAGTATTTCACTATTGAATAATGGATTATCCGAGAGGTTTCCAATTTAAAGCAAAGATATTTTCGAGATGGATTGGATTATTGGTTATAGATACGAGTATAAATAGATAAACATAGCTTCGAATTTACTTCACTGGTGAAATCGGCAAAAAATGTCATATTAAATTTAAGTTTAACAATTCTTAATTTTAGTTCGAGTCGAACTTAAAAAATTTAAAGATTTGTTTTATTTATTATTGGATGAGCATATTAAATAAGTGAATCAATTCCGAAGCATCATAGAAGCAACTAGACCGATAAGTCTAGTTGGGATTAAAGCAAGCACGAGGATTCTTATTTTAATCTAATAATAATTTAAGAGAGAATTGAATGAAAAACGAATTCTAAAAAGAAATTCTGCACTTTTGGGTCTTTAGATCTACTTTCTCAACAGAATTTACTAAACAGAAAGAAGGAGAGGAATCTGCTATGTTTTAATTTTAACCTTGCAAGTATTAGTTAACAGTTGTTATGTTAGTTTACATCGCAAATACTTTAAATTAATTAATATTTTTATATCATTTATAATTCCTGCAATTTCTGAATAGAAAGTTATCGAACAAGAAATGTACTTGAAAGAAAATGTATCCAAGCTTTTCTGTGAATATGGTCGAGGGATAAAAATAAGGATACATTTTTCTCAAAGTAAATAAAAATACATAGAAACTTTTATTAATTTAATTTTCAAATATAAAAGGAATAAAAAACTTCAGTTGATATTCCTGATAATTGATATAGTGCTTCGATCCTGACTTGAGCTTTCAGTAGCTTATAAGCTATATCTAAAAATATGGAGAAAAACAAAGTTTTACATCCAACTTCTTTTCAGCCGATTTTTCCTTTTTGTGGGAGGTACACGATATTGCTGCCTGATTCAGCAGTTTCCCACCAAGTTCCTTTCACCTAGCTTAAAACGATGGACAGACGGAGCTGGCTACATCAACTGGTTATCATCCTCATCAAAAATATATTCTTATATGCAATTTATGGGGTCGGGTGTGCCTCCTTTAATGCATAAGACATTTCGAGGCAATGCAGTAAGTAATTTAAAACTATATAACTATATAGACCTTGTCGATGTATCTTATTATCCTTATAGTCCTGCAACATCAATATAAGAAAGATTCAACTACAAATTGAATGCAGCTGGGACTAGGTACAGGGTATCTAATAGTCGCGGCCTTACTTCTCTAACAAGCGCATTCTTTTGTATTTTATGATGAATTGGACAATAAACTTAAAGTGGGCAACAGTTCAAGTTGCCACATTATCCACACACAATAAACACATTCAAACTTCAAAAACAAGATCAAAATTAGATAAGAAGCGAACTGAAAAGAAGTTACAGTCCATAGAATACTAATCAGGCTGCCTGACTTGAGGATCCAGCGCTCTCCCACATTAGAATTCGTGTGAATTTACGATATATTCGCAGATAAATATCTAAAAAATAAATTAAATTTTGAAATCATCAGAGAAGATAACACTTAATAACAATTAAAAATATTTATGAAATTATTTAAATTGAATTTAAAACTAAAAATCTGAAATGCATTCCACTTTTGGCTTTGCGACTGATCAATTTCAATAAAAACGCTCTTCAACCAAATAAAATTGGGGCAACCGACTGTAGCATCAACATATGTGTGTGTGTGTGTGTGTGTGTGTGTGTGTGTGTGTGTGTGTGAGTGTGTGTGCATATATGTATATAAATATGTATCTGCATCTGTATGTGTACACAATAAAAACACAGCAGCAGTAGAACAAACGCAACAACACTCATATCGTGGCACTATCCCCCTCCTCTTCTGTGGCAGACATCTGTGGGTGCATCATCATCCACGTGGTTGATTTTCGATGTGAACTGTGAAAGAGGTGTGGTGGAGAGGGGAGGGTACGGGGGGGGACACACTCGAGGATTCGGGAATTCGCGGTGCCCAACAGACAGATAGTTATATGTATATTTATAGCTATGTAAGCTAGTTGGTAGTACTGGCTAGTCCGCAGCAGGCTTTATTAATGGCTCATAATGACTTAAGTGAAATTACTGAAGCATAGCGACCCATTACCAGCCCCCCGTAATTCTCTCTTTCTTTGTAGCCCTCTCTCTCTCTCTCTCTCTCTCTCTCTTTCGCTCACTCCGTCTGTGGCATTTCCCTTTTGCTCTTCCACTCTGTGGCTGGAAACTCAGCTGCAGCCATAAACAGCGAGAATTCCCACGCGGCATTTAATATTCTGTTGCCCAAGTAAATTTTCGCTCACATGTTGCTGCCTTCGTAATACCTATTTGTTTTTTGTATGCCTTAAAGGGTATATTAGATTAATCTTTAGATTAATCCAATTTTCTACCCATTACAATTCTTGTAAAGAGCCTTTAAATCTTTTTAAACTGAAAATATGAGAGCAGTTGAAGTGATGCTGTTAATTAAGCTATAAATAAATTAATCTAATATGGATTTAGCTCATTCCTCTACTAACCACTGTATATATAAAAAAATGTAAGCAGAACATTTTAAATTTTTAATTTTAATTTTAAAAACTAATTTAAAAAAAATAATAATTATCTCTTTTCCTTTCGAAAAACCCAGCTGTCCGCCTGTTTGTATGCAAACTAGTCTCAGTCTTTGAACGAGGTGAATGGAATTTGGTACATAAAATAACTATATGCGTAGGAAAAGTCCGTCCAAAAGGTGTAAGTTGTTGATCAGACTGCTGTATCGTATTATATCTCCCGTAGAAAACTTTTGTTTCTTAAGATATGCTGATGATACAAGAAAGATGCCGGAGTGGACTTCCAAATAATTAACTAAAACAATCAAGATTTCATAGGAAAAGTAGTCTAAAATAAATAAATTTCTAAACATTTCTTACTAGCTTTTTTCACTAAGAACAAAATCTAAAAACTAAATGAAATTAAGTCGAAGCTTTTAATATTCTCTGTCTCTTTGCAAGCGTATTTGGTTTTTCAGCACTTTTTGATATTTAGTGCAAAACTAATTTATTTTTTTTTAAGTTCCTTTATTCCCTTTATTCCTTTATTTGATTTAATTTAATGGAAATATTCCATTTCATTGAACAAATGTTTTATTTTTGAGCGGGGCATCTGGCAGAAAACAGGGCATCTCATTGTCGCACACTCTCTATTAATATAACTCTCACTTGTTGTTTTTCTTATTTTATTCTTGTTCTTATTCTTTTTGTTGTTGTTTTTGTTGTGTGTTTTTGTTGTGTGTTGCTACCGTGCTAGGAAGTAGTTAAGGTCAGTTCATATATTATGCTTTGCCTGGCAAAAGGTGCCATAAGTCTATGAGTGTATTTATGTGTGTGTTTAAATATATGTGTGTGCGTATGTCTTTGGCTTGGTATATGTTTATGTTAAGAGTGAGAGACAGAGAGAGAGAAAGTGTAGTTTTTGCCCAGCAGCTTCTATTTATGTTGCCTGGCCGTCAGTCCGTCAGTCCGTCAGTCCGTCTGCCCGGTCTCCTCTGTCTGCCCAGTCTGCCCGAGTCGGCAACTGTTGCCTACTTTTGTGCGTCTCTGATGTCTGTCTGCTAATTAAGCGAAATTTTGCGTAATAAGCTCGTCTGTAATTTGCGCTATCTCTTCTCCCTTTGTTTTTGGCAACGTGCGTTCTTCTACCTCCACTTTCTCCTGTTCTTCTTCTACTTATTCCAGCAATAGTTGTCTTTGTTTTTCTATTCTGGTTCTGCTTCGGCTTCTGCTTCTGCTTCTAGCGCTAGTCCTGGCCAAGGCCCTGTCGCCTTTGTGTTGACTTTGTTAACTGTCATCAAGGTGTTCATTGGCTTTGTTATTACGCCTCAATGAATTTTCGGGTGTGTCTATCTCTCGGCACAAATTGTGCGCCATTCAAGTGATATATGCGTGTAATTTTTCATATACGGCAGCAGCTCGAAAACAGCTAGAGAGCAGCTAGAAAACAGTTCGATAGTTGGGGCGGGAAAATGCTGCTGGTTACAGTTGAGAGCCTCAGTAAATCAAGATGAGGCAGTAGACTCACGCACACCCACTCACACAGAGAGCTCGGCCGAAAGGCAAAATGAGAGCAAACTTAATGGAGTAGCTAAATTTATTGTGTTTAATTTGCTTTATCGAATTAGATTAATTTCCAAAACAAAATTTAATAAATAGTTTGTTTTTTTTTATTTAAAACCCAGAAGTCTTAAGACAACATTCGCATCAATCAAAGCTCTGCTCAATGCTCTCTGCTCTCTTCTGAGGCATCAAATTGAACTTTGGCTGCACTTGTGTTTACGTGTGTGTGTGTGTGTGTGTGGGGCTATCATAAATGTTTTGACTGATAAGCCGCATTATTAACGCTATGTCAAACCCAGCACACGCATAATTTCATCAAAAATTCACTCATTCTACGCAGAATGAAAGCGGAAAGTGTAAGCAAACCTCGTGACGTCCTTACACATGTATACAGTTCACACATACACACAGATGTATATGTGTGTGTGTATTTTTGCACCTGCTGCTCATGTTTCATTTTTGTTTTTACAAATTCTTTTTTCAGCCAACAGATATCTGGCAGCATAATAACAACATTATTTACACAGACACGAAGAACACCAAAAGCGCAACAACAACAACAACAACAACAACAATAAAAGGAATGTCATTACGCACTCATACACTTATAAACACACACACACACACACACACACACACAAACACACACACGCACACAGCATGGTGGCATTTTAAACACATGTAAACAAAACCGTTGAATTAAACCGAAAATTAGCATCGATTAAAGTCAAGAAGCGGCAACAGTGTCCCTGCCCCTTGCGTCCTTGGCCCACACAACGCCTTATCAGCAGCAGCAACAAGGCCAGCATAGAGAGAGAGAGAGAGAGAGTTTATCTTGCAGCAGCCGCGCTGCTTTAAACAAATTTTAACATAATTTAAACATGTGTTGAAGGCGCACACGCTGCGTATGCTTAATCCCTTCTAATCCGTTTTTAGGCGCGCCAGCAACGTGCGCCTCGCTGCTACATAACCTCAACAACAAGAGCGCGGACTAACCTAACCTAATCTAACCTGCACAACAACAACAACTACAACAGCAACAAAAACAAAGTGCAGCCTCTGATAAGGCTACAAACACCGACGCACTGTGGCTTGTTTCAAGAAAATAGTTGGTAAAAATCTACTTTAAATTTGTTCAGTTGGCCAAAAGTTATATTTTTTAAATAGCTCATATTTCATTGGGAATTTTCCATATTTTTAACAAAGCTTGTAGAGTCTTTCAAGACCAAAAAAAAGACTTCAATAATTTAAAAACCAACTACTAAAATCGATTTCAGCATTAACCCCTCCTAACAGGTTCGGTTTATGACTTTGGTGTCCTTATCGAACCCGAAACGAAGGACGATTTGGGTAAAAACATTCAGTTTAAAAAACTGAAGAAAGTTGCATATAAAAGGTTCGACCTTACTTAAAATAAAAAAATTGTTTGAACTAAAATAATTTCCATGATTCATCTGTGGATAAATTAGTTCAGTTTACAAAATTTCTCTCCAATTATAAGCACATCAAAGAATAATGCAAATAAATCGAAAATTAAAATAATAAGTTTTAAAAAACTGAGCCGTCAAAACCTGGTTTTAAAAGCTTCTTTTACAGTGCTTTAGGTAAGCGTGGCAGCATAGTTACAAGATTCAAAATCTCTTCAAACTTCAAAAATACTCTACTAAAATTTCACATTTCCATTTCAATTTGTTAGCCTAATGAAAATACTGATTTCGCACCTGTAACAACAATTTGAGACACTGTGCGACGTCGACACTGCTGTTGACGTCCTTGGCGGGTCCATTGAGGGTGCCAGCATAAATAAATAATAGGGTGTATAAGTAACTGTCTGTGTGCGTAGGGTATGCGTGTGCCTGTGTGCGTGTGTGCTCGTGTGTTGTGTTGGTGTGTGTGGGTTGAGGTGTTTGCAAAACTGCAAAAATATTAGTGTGCTCGCGGGCTTAAACTCAGTTGTTGTTGTTGTTTTTAGATGTTGTTGTTGTGGTTGTTGTTGTTGTTGTTGTTGTTGTTGTTGTTATTAGACAGTTGCGGCCTTACACTATGGTAGAGTCATGTAGAGCTGCTTTAAGGGTTGCCTGCTGCTTTAAGGGTTGCCTCCTACTTATCATATGCAAATGCTTAAAAATGTTTGTGCTCATAAATTCTGACAGAAGAAGACGCGAGCGGCGCGTATGAAGGGTTTTAGTTAGCGCCTACTACAACAGCCTCCCCTCCCATCCCTTCCCCATACCCAATCCCATCCCCATCCCCATAGAATTATACATACTCGTAAGTTCAGGACAGCTTGTTCAGTTTCTTCAGACGGTTTGTCTGCTCTCTCATAAATTCATTAGTGAGTTTTTATGACGCCTGACTAGCAGCCGAGGCTATTGCCTCCGAGTAAGTATCTTTCCTTGAATTAGGAACTCAACTCAGTAACTCCCGCTTTTATTTTCTTTCTCTTTTCTTTTATGTTACTCATAAAAATAGTATACCCTTACTTCCACTCGTAATACAGGCAACTGACCAGACTGCCCAGAATAAAGCTTTATAGATAGATGCCCAAACTACCCTGTACTCCTAGTAGCTATATTTTCCTTTCGAGTTGTTATTAAGAGCATTCTCAATTATATTTTAAATCAGTTTATAAAACAGTTTGTTTTCCAGCGTATTGAGCATTTTACTAATTGGCTTAATTAGCAAAAATCACAATCGAAATTATTTTCAAATGAAAAGCGCTTATCAGTGAAGAGGCTCTTGGGGTTTGGGCTAAGGAACTATGAGTTCTGGAGAGACCTCAAGGAATTTTAATTAATAATCAAGTGATTTATATAGATAAGAAATAGTGCATAGCTGTTATTGCACATACGGAATAAAGCTTTCGTTTATTTCTGTTGGAAAAACAAGTTCTTTCCAAGTGTTTTCCATAGATTAAATCAGTTTTATGCAGTAACAGTCTGCAGTGGAATAATTAAAACTTTTGTTATGAGTGTAAATAGTTGAGATTAGCATAATAAGCCAAGTGGAAATTTCATTAAAGAGAGGAGTGGCTTCAACTTTTCCATTAGTGTGTTTTCATCAATTCATTTTCACACTTTCCCAGTCTAATTAATGTCATTGGCTTTCTTCTCTTATTTATAGCACTTGCTTATCTGTATCTGTATCAGTCTCTCCATAGACATGTGAGGTAAGTCCAGGCATTTATTCGTGGTTATCTGCAGATAGAGGAAGACCATCTCACCTCTCACACCTGTTTCAAGCACTTTTCACCCTGGCTTTTCCCGTGTTTCCCTTTACCTTTCCCTCATCATCATCCAAGTTACATCCATTCCAGCCTTGGCCTGCTTTCAACATATCCATCTTCAATTGGCCAGCAGACATTTTAGCCATTTTACTCTTACTCTTCTCCTCGGCTTGGCTCACTTTTTATGCAGCTTTCCATAGTTGGCTTGATGCGCTGCTTTCTTAGTTTTAGCTTCATTTTTCATGGAAAATGTAATTTATACAAATTTAATTTACGTCATAAAAAGACTTTTGTGCTCGGTAGAAGGGACTGCTGCTGCGTGTGTTCTGTTGATGTCATAAATGTTGCATGGAACAAACACAAACACAAACACAAACACGAAACACAAAACACGAAATACATACAAACACAAACACACATCGAGACAAACAAGCAAACAAATATGCATCGAAATAAAATAAAATATAAGCCCAAAAGTAGTAAAACCTAAAGCCCTGGCCAAAAGGCCCAAAAGCTGTGCACAATTTATGCATGAACACGCCCCCTTTAGCGCCTCCATGCCTGATGCCCGGCCAACATTTTGTTGCACTCAGTGCCATCTGTAAGAGGGAATGGGGGAAGGCAAAGACGGGTCCTTGCCTATTGTAAATGCAGCTTAGAATTTGTTGCAAATAAAGTGAAATGGCAACGGGCTGCTCCTGCTTCCAAATTCCACACACACACACACACACACACGAACAAAGGAAAAAGAAAGAGTTGGATGCAG
Source organism: Drosophila repletoides (assembly GCA_018150835.1). Classification (NCBI taxonomy): domain Eukaryota; kingdom Metazoa; phylum Arthropoda; class Insecta; order Diptera; family Drosophilidae; genus Drosophila; species Drosophila repletoides. The sequence continues at coordinate 23,470,286 of JAECWQ010000089.1, read as the reverse complement.
GGGCAGAGGATACAGTAAGGGTAAGAGAAAGGGAAAGAAAGCCAGCAAGGCAGGGCCAGAAACAAAAAAATTGGCAATTTAACATTTGACGTTTTCTACGAGACTTGTTCAAACAATATACTTGGGAATTTGTTTTAATGCTCAGGCGAGGCAAGAGTTTGGCGGAGTTGGCGGAGTTGACGGGCGGCTGCCTTAAGCTCCATACGAGACATAAGAACCAAGACCAAGACTAGCAGGGACTAGCACTACGACTAAGGACTAAGCACGGGGACGGGGTCGGGGATGAGGACGGGAATGAGGATGAGGATGAGGGAGAAGGGCAAGCGCGAAGCGAGGGCAACTGGCAATAATGGCTTTAAATTTTTATTAGATGACGACGCTTATGCGCCTTAGTTGCCTTCTATTCAGCCCCGGCACGTTGCAGCTGCTTGAAATGTTGAAATGTTGTTGAAATTGCGATGCAGTTCTTACTGCTGTTCTTGTTGTTACTTACGTCTTTCTATATATATACATATATATATATATATGTGTGTATGAGTGTGTATGCCAGTGTATTAGTGAGGCAAAATTTGGCAGTTAGGTGTGCTGCGCTACACATTCGTTCCTATCAAGCAGCTCATGCAGAAGTAACTACAAGTATAAGCACTAATTACCAAAAATAAAATAAATACTCGTAACATAACAAGCATGTTGCACGACAGCAACACAGAGAGCAACAGCAGGCAGGTAACCAGGCAAGGTCGAAGCATAGATACGCTTCAGTCCTGCCATTGAGTAGGGAATTAATAAAAATAAGTACAGGAAGAAGAGTGTAATATTGCTATGGCTACAGCAGGCTTAAGGTCAATATTAGGCGCGTCATCTTGAAAGGATTTATTGGTCTGTAAGGTAATCATATTTAATTCAAATGCTTCATACTTCAACTACAATAAGACAGCTAAGCATACTCGTGTTAACTCTATTTGGTTGTCTGTATTTATCGTGTTACAGGATATGCCTTCAAGCTAAATAAGTCTACCTGAGAATGAGAATAACTATCTGATCCATCTAAAATGATCAGTATCAATTTGATTAGTGATTTCTAATGTGGGATAAGCATTATTACTCGTATGAAAGTCTTTAGATCGCTTGTCAAGGCTAAGGAGAGAGTACTGGAGGGTTTCAAGTTTGTCTGGTTATATATTCCTTTAGAAAATCTAAAGCAGGAACTCAAACCTATTCATGCACTTGGTTTTGAATCCCATTGAGCTTTAGTAATAATAAAAGGCTGTTTTCGATAGTAAATATAAATTGTTGTAAAATGTTTGTTTTAAATAAATCGAATGCCTTGTTAATGCCTGTAAATATATAAAATATTTTAAAATATTTAAAAATTTCATTTCGATTAGCTGCAAATGCTTTTAAGACGTAGCCTTATTTTAGGAGCAATTAGGTCAAAATAAATAAATTTAATAATAATTTAAAATGCTTATTCTAGTTGGAAAGAGTATGAAATTATTTCCGAAGATAGCCTTTCCCTACTAGCTTATATGAAAAAAATGTCTTATTGATTGCACAGATTTGTTTATATATATATTTATATGCAGTTAACCTGATACCCTGTACTTTCAGGCACTTTCGCTCGCACTTGTTAGGAACTTTCTTTGGCTATATATACAATTAAAACAACAACATGCACATGCCAAATGAGCAAAGTATGTGTGTGTGCGTTTGTGCGTGTGTGCGTGTGTGCGTGTGTGCGTGTGTGTGTTGTTAGCTGCCCCTGAGCGTATGCTACACTTTATTTTATGTGGCTGCTGTCGCCTAATTCGCATAATTACGCGCTTATTATTTTTGCAAACTGTCTCTGCAGCCATCTCGCTCTCTACAGAGAGATGTAGATATATGTATATAGATATGTGTGTATGTGTAGTGCAGTGTGTGTGTGTGTGTGTGTGTGTGTGTGTGTGTGTGTGTGCGAGTATGGGTAATTGTATTTCGCTTTGCGTGTATCCAGTAATTGTATTATTTGCTTGATTTTATTATTTTGCACACTGCTGCTGTGCATCGCTAGGCAAAACGACGCGCAGCGACCATAATTAACCAAATAAATAAAACAGTCGAAAACTGTCCAACAGATATAACGGTATTATACAGCTCGTAGTAAAGCCTAAAGGGAAACGGAAGTGGGCGGAGGAACAAAACAAATGCGACAACAACTAACTACAGATAGTAGTATATAGTTCCATATCTAACAACACCAACACATACCCACTATGTGTGTATGTGTATTATTGAGTATTGTCTGTGGCCCGTGGGTTAGATTTGGGCTTTTTGCTCATTCATTGCCGGCACACTGACAACAGCAAATTAAATGGCTGTCATTTCGTTTTTTATACCCTGTGGAAACGGGATAAACGCGTGGCAGACCGAGCAAGTCCGAGCAATATCTAAAATCTAATTACGCACATTAGTCTATAGACAGCCAAATAGACAATGACTAGAGATGTCCAGATAGACCGCTCTTTTAATTAAAATACTCTTTTTACTTGCAAAAGTATCCAAATTACCAAGGCAATAATTGTATAATGATTTCTTTAATAAATATAACAGATAGCTGTGTAATATCTGTAGAGAATAGCGCTTAAGTTGCACTTAATAATAATAAGAGTTAAAACAAATCTCTTTCGCTCGCGTTAAGCTCAAAATTGTCTTAAAATAAGTATACAATTCTTACGTTAAGCTTATTTTTGGCTTGAATCGGAGTTAGAAATAGGGTGAAAATATTGGAAGAATTTGATGGCATTCCATGGGTTATGATTAATATAAATGTCTTCCTATAATTCGTAAAACTACTGTATTTAATCCGTGTTCTACGGTTAGAGTATAAGAATGAGTCTTATATTACTGAAATTATTGTATTATTCATTGTATTATTCTAATTTGATCCTCTTTTGTTCTTCAGCTCAAGAATATCCCAATCGAAGATTAAATTAATCTTTTTCGGTGCGTTCAAATTGTTTTAGGACCAGAACTCGATTTTTTTATCAGAAGAATTAATTCCGTATTGGGGTCTGCAATTTTCATTAATTTAATTGGAATTACATAAATTTGATATATAAAAAAAACTCGAAAGATTTTTCACAAATAATAAGTTAATAATAGTTAATATAACATTTATTTTAGATCGATATTTTTTCGTTCAATCTTAGGGTATTTTTTAGTCGAGTATCGTTGATTTTTCAGTTAGTTTTTTGCCATGGCTGGATCATAGTTTGTTTGTTAGATTACTTATTGGCTGGTTTGCAAATTTGGTATTACTGTTTGTTTGTCTGTCTGTCTGGCTGTCTCTCCGTCCGTTCGGCTTTGCATTATGAAGTTGTAAGCATAACTAATTGAAAAGTTTTTGTCGCATTTGGCGCTTTTCTGTGCTTGGTTAGCGGATTTTCAACAACGAGCCATGAATTTATCACAAATGTTTTTGGCCGATTAGCGGTTGTTCTTTTTATGATCAGACAGAACTCTGTTTGAAGAGCTTAATGAAGTCGAGGGAGCACAGGGAGCCGAGGAGCTTGGCTACGAAAAAATAAAAGTCTAATTCCCTTCGTCAATTTGCCAATTTACTTAATAATATTATGCTAGATTGAATAAATTCACAGAAAATAAGATTAAGTCAATTGTATTTTCAATGCTATCAAGTGTATAAAAATTGGAATTTGTATATACATTCTACTTCCCTCTACAATAATAAATGAAAACCAAAGAAAGGCTATCTTCGACACGCCTTGCAAATTGGATTGTTTCTATGGCAACTATTTGATATAGCAAAATCCCACTTGTTCATTTCATCAAGATAATTTGAGCTTTTATACCGATTGTTCCTTTATGATATAGTATTCCGATCTGAATAATTGTTTGGGCACTTGGCAAACATACTTATGCATCTAACTTGTTAATTTGATTGGAATTCACGGAACTTTTGAACTGATTGTTCTTATGGGAACTATACAATATAGTTTTCCGATCCGGCTGGTTCCAACATATGTGCTGCCTGCAGCAAAAAGAAGGCTCCATACCAAATTTCATCAACCTAGCTCAAAAACTGAGAGACGAGTTTGCATATAAACAGACGGACAGACGGACAACCGGACGGAAGGACAAACGAACAACACTATATCAACTCGCCTCGTCATACTGATCAATAATATATACTCTATATGTGGTCGGAGATGCCTCCTTATCAAGTTTTAAGACACTTTTCAAGTATATAAAGATTACAATTAAAAAAAAATTACTTTTTTAAAAGTGAGCAGCAAAAGATGGGTTCAGAGTCTCTTCCAATCTGTCCGCGAAACAAATACAAAGCTTCCCGTCGGCCTCGAATACCCTGCATGTAACCTTTGTCAAAGTTTTAGAGGATTGACTCGCTCTTTTTTAAATAGGAGTAATAATAATAGACCAATTTAAAAAAAAAAAATCTAATCTTAGAATTCGAGCTTGAGTAAGTAATTTTCACATGCCACAAATTGTAAAACGGACTAGGAAGGAAGGAACTCGGGAATTCTGCAACAATTCATTTTCCATAGAACGAAGCAAAGGCACGAGACTTATAAACAAAGTTAAAGCTAACAAGCTGGCAACAATGTTATATTATTATTCAATAAATACTTGTTATCTTATTATAAACTTTTTTCATTAAAGCTAATTCGATTGTTTATTAAATGCCTACTCTAAACTCCTGGAACTTAAGCGTCCTTCGACAGGCTTATCCGTTTCCGCCTTTCGCCAATACACCGCACCCACGCAGAACACAGGCACACACACACATGAAACTAAGTGGGTTTTCTCCTGCCACTGGGAATACAACACACCCACACAAGCACACACACAGAGGACCCACAGGCAGCAGGGAGCAGGACTCGGTAAGCAATTCAATAGCCTTTTTCAGGCTGCCTGTTACGTTATTGCCTCATGGCTCACCGCCGCCAATAACCACACAAATTACATTTATTTAAGTTCCGTCACATCAAACGTTTACGGCTCTTGGCCACACACACCCACACACACACACACCTACACATATCCACTCCTCCCAGAACTTCCATGCAACAATTGCCCATCTAATTCACTCAACTGCTCACCTGTTGGCCCATTGGCCCGCTCCACAGGCATCACCTTCATTTGGATCGCTTCTGTCTCCAAGAACTTCCAACATCGTCATCGTCTTTGTCTGCCTCGTTGTCTTGGCTGCCGGCGGCGCAGTTAATGTTGTCTGATTTCATTAGCACAGTTCCCAAGTCTCCGGCTCCACCCCCGAACCCACACCCACACCCAAACCCACTGCCAAACCCAATCCCAAACCCTAATTGCAGCGCCCGTCCCGCAACGGAACCCAAACGCAAACTCGTATTGACAGTTTTCGTTGGATGGCAGCGGCCTTAAAGATACACGCGTAATTTATCTTTTCACGTTTCTCGACTGCTTCGCACGCCAATTAGACGACCCATCCCCCTCCCTCCAGCGGGCCCCTGCCCTGCTGGCCGTACACAGCCTCTAAAGCATTTTACATGAACTTGAATGAGCTTATTATTGGTTTTGCTTTTGTCGATGGCTGTCAATATTATTGATACCCATACCAAACGTATTTAGATCCATATATATATATATATATATATATGTATGTTGCTCTGTTTATAGGCATGGGATTTTTTCCCACTAGGCTAAGCCGGCCGAGCTTCCCCCCACCACTTCCCACTGCCACCGCCACCGCCAAGACGCTTGTTGTGGCTAATTTGCTTTTATTATTCACATTAAATTTTATACTTATGTTTATGTTTTTTTTCTCTTTCTAATAAAAGTCGAGAGCCGATAGAAATTGAGACATCGTTGGCAGTGCGAATTAGCCGGAAGTGTTTCGCCCTTATCCGCTTCGTTCCGTGCATTTTAATGGCCAGTTTAGACCAACAGTTGCTGCAGCACCAGCTGCTGTCCCCGTTCATCGCAATGATTAGAAATTGCCACCAACGATGAAGCGTAACCAAGTGATATTAACATTTCTGACATGTGATGTGTTCCCTCTGTGTTTCCTGGAAACTCTTAAGGATGTGCAAAACAGAACGAATATGCAAAATGGAAATCTTATTTCGAGAATTTAATGGAACCTAGCTCGATTAATTTTTTGTCTTATCTGTGGCCCTAATAGAGCACATTATAATATTATCTCCAAATGTGTAAAATACGAGTCATGTATTCCATCTTCATCTGACCCTTTTCAGCTCAATTTTCAATGGCTGCCAGGGACCACTCGGTCGGTCTGAAATTAATTTCGTAATTTGTTTCTAAATTCAACTTTATATCTTGGCATAAATAGAATCATCATATCCATAATATAAAACCAGTCCTAGCCGTAGGATTTAAACACTATTCTGTTCATCTCTTTTAAAGTTTCAAAATGCTTTAGACTTTCTAACCAAAAATGATAAGTAAGAGATTACTAGTATATCGAATAGGTCTATAGCAATACGTCTAACAAGTGTGGTAAAAGGAAAATATTATTCAAGTCTTGGCATACATTGGTCTACCTATCCCAGAAATAAAACAATTATAAATCTTCAATTTTATCCTTAATGTTCATGGGAGAATCTCTATAAATACTCCCAGTTAATCGCTTCTCCTCCCACTATGAACCATCGTACAAAACTTGCATTTTACACTAATCATTACGACACGTCATATATTACCATTAATTTGGATTTAGCCTTTATTGTAGGTCACCGCGGACAGTGTAATTTGTCATGTTAAAACAGGTAATTAAAATCATCAATTACATCTTATTAAATGAACCGGATTTTAATCTATATCTATATAAAATCTCTCTGAAGAGAGGCTTTCTTTTTTGGCTATTTTAAACTTAACCATTCTTAGCTTGAATTTTATTTAATTTTATTCTATTTATTTTAAATTTTCTTCGCTAAAAAATGCTGTATTTCTAGTTGGCCAACACTTGACCAATACTGCATATTTTTCAGCTGGCTTTTAAGAGGTTTTTTGCTGGATGACAGCTTTTGTAATCCTCATATTTAACGTAAAAGCCAGCCTTAACACACCTTAATTAAAATCTCGCTGGATGGCAAATTTCAATTATATTTTGTGACCTATCAGTGACAACAATAAACAAGGCGAATCGGTCGAAAACAACAAGCATGTCCCATCCCCATTCCCTTCCCCTCTCCCTCACCCAAAAAACATCAGCAATGCCCCCCATACAATGCCCTATCTCCGGCATGGTCCTTTTGTTTGTTTGTTATGATATTCGCATATAGGTAAAGGTCTCCCCCCACATTCCCCAACCAGGGCTCCGCATATGTGTCATAAAAACAGGCAGCGCATAACTCTGCCCCACATCCTATGGATACCCCTCCTCTGCCACTTGCCTTTCCCTCAGTTGTTTTGTTTTTTATGCCACACCTCGATGCAAATCATTGCCACATCTGACGCACATGTGGCACGTAACAGACACAGAGACAAGCTCGTGTACATCGCCAGGCAGCGACGACGTCGTCGTCGTCGTCGTTGCAGGATTTGTCTGTTTTGTGATTGTTGTCGGTGGCAGCAGACGCAGCAGAGACAGAAGCAGAGCAAAGGCAACAGCAGCAGCAACAGTGGCAGCGGCTGGCGCTTGGCTGCTCCTCCGCATCCTCTTCGTTCTCCTCATCCTCATGCCTGTCGTCTGCTGTGACATTTTGTAGGCGCTATGGCGTGCGAAATTGTAAATTTTTGCGTCTCCTGGTCTCGCTACTGCCGCCCCTGCTACTGTTCCTCCTCCGACTCCTCCTGCTGCTCCTGTCCATGTTATGCTTTGTTGTTTTTGGGGTATATGCATTATTAAGAATATACTCAGCTGTCAACAAGTCAGCGTCTGGTGCCCCACGCAACTTCTGTTTCGGTTCCCTCTCTGTCTATCTGTCTGGGCATGGATTCAGCCAGTTCCAACTGATACAGACCCAATGATAAAACATTTTGAATTGTGACGCCTTTTTTTATGTATTTTGGACAAGAAGTTTAGCTGCCTTCGTGGCTTTCAGTGTGCCATTCAAGATTGAAAATTTGAAATTTAACTTCTACATTTGTTACCCATACCCTAGCTGGGCATGCCCTAATGCTCTCCAGAGTCCAGCATCCGACAGCTGAACTAATCCTTGGTTAGCCGCATTGAACAACTGCTGCTTTAATGGCTTTAACTGCCGCTGTTTCCCTTGGTGCTAATGATCGCTGTTATTGAACTCCTCAACTGACAGCCAGTTGCAGTTCCAGTTGTTCCATTTGCTCTCATCCCAGTCTAGCCAATGGCCCTAACTGGCCCGTCGATGAATCATGAGTACGTGCCGAAAGTTTTACTTTTGGGTTTTTTCGCTTTTGCTGCATGAGCTCGAAAAGTTGACTCTGCTTGACCTGCCCCAACAGGCCCGCCTGCCCCAACAGTGGGCGCCGTTTCGGAGTTGTGCTTAAAAATTTATTTCATATTTCTGCTGACAAAACGAAGGGGCACCCGAAACTCGAGCTAAGCTTTTCGCTTTGCTATTTACTTTTCATTTATTAGAAAAAACGCCGCTGTTGCAGTTACTAGTCACACTCCCCCTCGCCCCTCCCCATTCCGCTTCACAGGCCCACCACAATTTTTGGCTCGTCACTTTTGCTCATTGGACACGTGTTCACAAATATTTGTGCTACGTGGCTGCACACCTTTCCGCATTCCCACTCTCCATTCATCTACCCCTTTGTATACCCTGGACTACTAAACAGCGGAGGGGGTATGGCTGCTTAGTTTACGACTGAAGCAAAGAACCTCGGTAAATTATCAAATGGATTCCATTGAAAAAAGGAATGTCTGCTCCTAGTGCTCCAAAAAGTAAAAAGGGATCTATATATAATATTTTTAATCCAAAAGGAGTTTAATACACATTTGCACTACACAGTTTTCCATCAACATTATTTGTGCTCCACTATCGAATGTCCTTGTAATTCAATTTACTGTTCAGATTAATTAATTTTGCTTGCAGGAACCTTTGCAATCAGCTTGAAATTAGTTTACTTGGTCTTCTATTAAGACTGGCCAATATTAAAGACTAGTACAAAGCATTCAAAAGTTAAGCCACATATATTTCAGTTAATTAATATAATTATAAACGGAAAGTTCAGTCTCAATATCTAAGAGTCCTTTAATGATGACTGAAGTGGAAATTGACTCAGCAGTTCAATCCTTAAATACCCTCTACGTATTTCATATGTAGGGGAGTGGCAAAGCCGTATAGAGCATCTGGTAATTGATAACACTAAGCCATATGATACAGCGTCAAACGATTTTCGTTAGGGAAATTGAAAATGATTACATGCTATGGTTTTAATAATATTGCAATTTTTTTGCCATCCCGATTATATACACGGCATATAAAAAACCCAGAAACGGAAACAAAAAAGCCGAACATGGACAAATTTACCGGACGCACATATTTCCATGTTGTTTCCCATGTCCTTTTTATATACGTTTATGAAGCGTTGATTTTCAATAAACACGAGGCACTGACACGAGCACGAGCACGAACAGAGCACGATACGAATACTTTGGGGTAAAAACCATTTGCCGGTCGCCTGGCAGCTGATAATTTTTCGATTTTCATTTGCGGCCGTTGCAATTTAATTTTTGTTTAGCGGCAATTTAGGCGCCGATACACAAACTGCTTCCCTCTTTATATTTCTCTCTGTCTCTCTCGGAGAACAGTGAAATTTAATTTCGAGGTGAAACTGTAAACCATCGACGTGGTTTGCACTTTAAGCTCAAACTGAACTGAACGATGTGGCAGGGAATGTTTGCGGAATGCACGAGGATGTTTATGTTTGTATTGGCCAGGCTTGTTCAGGATTGTTCAGGACTGTACAGGAATTGCTGTCGCTTTTGGCTAACGTTTATTGTTGCCTACTTTTCGGATAAATATTTGCTGGAGACTGCTTTTCGGCTTATCTTTTATTGGGCTATCACCTATTTGCGATTGCCTCTGTTTCTGCGGTTTTTCGCTTGTCTTTGAGGCAAATTATTTAACATTGCCTGCCTTAAGCGCTTCTTGTGGTCTACTTTCAAATAATCTAAATAGTTGTGTGAACTTATTTATAATTAAACTTTCTTTCTTCAAGCCGCAAGTCCACTCCGCCTAAAACGGAGTTGTACATAATAATTATCATAATATTAAATTAAATTTATTTCAATATAAATTTAAGCCTTCTTGCACGGGTTGAGACCAATAATAAAAAGAGAACAGAGAAAAAATTATGGAAGAGGAAAGAGTAAAGTAAGAAAGAAAAAGAAACCAGAAAATCTCAGACTGAGTGGGGAAGAAATGTTGCCAGAGAAGCAGCCTCTACGCTATCAATGGTCGCGGCTTGAAAGAGTGAATTTTATAATATAGTATTATATTATTCTCAAATGAAATAAAACTAGTAAGACAACACTTGCAGACTGGATTGCACTTAACCTAAGAACTCAACGAAATCCATTCGCCAAACCAAGCCAAAGCCGAACTGCATTTATACTCTTTTCAGTCAGCTATCTTACGGATACACACGAACAATCAGCTTAAAGCTCAACTGTCGCTTGTTTTAAAATATGCTATAAAAAACTGCTGAGCTGATTCCATGCAAAACATTTTTAAAGCGAATTTTGCATATAGCATTGTGTTCAATAAACGATGTTTTGGCTATAGCAGAATTGAATTGGTTTAATTTTTTTGCATATTGAAAAATTTGCTTAGGCAAACAAAACATTGTAGTTCATTTGTTTGTTACAATTGAACACTTTGGGGCTGTGCATATTGATTAAAGCCTGGCCGAATTGTCGGAATTGCCGAATTGCTGAGTTGCTGACCCATTTATAATTCACATTTACAGCCATTCAACGGCTGCCATTTGCTTTCGTTATTTGCTGCATACTTTTAAGCTGTCAATTTATTATAGCCTACTTTTAAGCCGTCTATTTAATATTTGCCCATGTTTTAAGTAAACTCTATCGCTCTCTCCCTCCCTCTCTCTCTCTCTCTCTCTCTCTGTGCACCAATTGCTGCTGCATACTGTTGGGGATCTGGATCATTTATTATTGATATGCTTTGAGCGCCTGGCAATAGGCAATGGCCAATGGGCGATGGGCAATGGGCAACACTTTAAGCGCACACTTTATGCCCATAGAATGCCCTCAAACGTTATCTGAATGGGCAGCGAGCGAACGGTCGTGTGTGCGGGCTGACTTACCTTTTTGGCCTTGGCATAAACAGCAGGGGACACTGCAAAAGATACAGATACAACAAATACAGCGATACACAGGTACTTTTACTAAAAGGGGTCGACTTACACGTGAGATTCACGTGAGTTAGGGCCAAATTCAATTGCATAATGTTCAAGACCCTCCGCTCAAGCTTGCAAAACTTACCCGCTGTAACTTTTCGACTATTTGCACTGCCTGCCCTGACATGCAAAGTAGCAGAAAAATTGTCTGGCAAAGTTGCCAATCAGACACGCAGACAGACAGTTGCTTCTCATACATACACACATACATACATATATATATATATATATATATATGTGTATATATATTTAACATTCTACCATTCTTTAATCCTTACCCCTTGCTGAAGTCAACTTCTTTTTCCTGCCAGACGCATAAAGTAAGCTGCAGCTGCTGCAGCTGTTATATCTGTGTCTTGTAGGTTGCTGTAGTTGCAGCGTGTAGCTAGTTGCTCGATATTCTTGTTGCTAAAGCTTTCGTTTTCGGCGCTGCTTTGGGTTGGCGTATCTTTAAGATTTTTAACAGCACGCAGCGCAAACTTGTCGAAAATACTCGTATATACGAAAATTGTTTAACAACTTGAATGCAGACAAAAAAGAAATATAAGGCAAAAAAAGAAGGAAATAAAAAAGAGAAGAGAAGTTTTTCACCTGCTTGCCACGCCGAGACTGGAGCTGGAGCCGGCCTGCAAAGTTTTCACACCGGCACCGGGCCATAAGTTTGCCGTTCTGTCGTTGCTTTTTAGCAAACTGCAAATTTCAAGAGACGCTTTGGCTTTAGTTTCAGTTGCAGTTTGCAGTTTGCAGCTTCAGTTTCTCAGCTTTTAATTAAATAATTTCTGCTAACAATGGCAGCAGGCGGCAATAAAATGTTTTGCAAGCTTTTGACAGAACATTTCATATTTGATTTGGCTGCAATTATTTCGGCTGGCTAAATATTTAACTGCATTTCCTATTGATTTTAGTGCTTTGTAATCAACTTGCCAACCTGCAGGCAGTCAGGAAATTGACGATCTCCTGCAATTGTTGTGCCTTACTCAGAGCCGGAGCCAGAGCCGGGGCCGGAGCTGAAAGCCATTGCCTTTGCCTTAGTCATAGCCCAAGCCAAAGCCAAAGTCATAGCCAGTAGTCATCCAGGAAGTGAGCGCAGCTGCATTTATCTATTTTTCTTTAGTCTTCTTCACACACCCACACACTCATACACATGTGTGTGTAACAGTAATAGTGCAAAGGTAAAATAAGGGCGGAAGAGGGTAGCGTTTATAGCAATTTTAGTTGACTTTTGCTGCTTTGCTTGCTCTTGGTCAATAAATGAGTGTAATATTAAGACATTGATTCGAATGGCTAAAACGACATTGGTTGCTCAGGTAGAGCAGCAAAATGCAATGCAATGTTTTCCGTTAGCTTTGATTCGTATGGTCAATAGAAACGCAGTCAGCCTAAAGCCATTTTTCAGTTATTTTCTATCAAATTCTTCTACAAAACCTCAGTCAGAATTTAAAATACAAAATTTTAATATACACAAGCAAAGAGAAACAATATTTTATTGTTAAGTCAATCTTTAAATGTGTGTGTAAGCTGGCTCATAAATTATTGCTACTAATTCAACAACTGCCCCAATTAATTTAGAATATTTAAAAAATAAAGTAAATAATTCCCTCCTATTAAAGACGTTAATTACGCCTACATTCAACTAACTTATACATACGTGGGCCACGTACTCTGCCCACCAGCTCAGCAGGCTAAGAGTGGTACAATCACCTAATACTAGGCGTATGTCCGGGCCATGATACGCCATGATATGTCACGAATGTTGCTGTCGACAGATTTTCATGTCGTTCAGGTCGGGGATCATATCAAGTTTCCCATCATGCCTGAAGAGAATACATCCCAGAAATCTACTCATGGGAACCATATAACAAACTAATACATATATAGACACAAACACAAAACAATCCTATGTTCTATATAACCATGTCCTATAACATAAGCTTGGTCAGATGATTGATGGTTCTAATAAACTTAATAAAAAAAGTTTTAATCAATTTCAATTGAGATAAAAATCTACATAATTATCTAAAGGATACTTTTTAAAGCAGCATAAGGATTTTACTTAACTTAGGACACAATTTAAACTTGCATTTCTTCTTATTCCTTTTCAGCAAAAAATTGGATGTATTATCTTTTGAGCACCCATTTAAGTAGAGCCCTCTCACCCTATATCTAATATTATCCAAATGAAATTCAGTTTTTTATAGACATTTAGAAACGCCTACAAAAATGTATTTTTTTATGTTTTTATTCTCCAATCATTTCATATATGCAGCATAAATTTACAGACGGTCAAGTTAGGTTAATGCCCAATTACAATACCAAGTCTTATTTTAAGTTTATATCGATTTGAGGGGTTGAACTTGAGAGCTACCAACAATTTTATATTAACTGGGATTCGGTTCATCGCCTACTACCTTACACTAATTGGCTTTTGCTCATGGATCTTCCACCTTTAACTAGCAATAGAACTATTTCTAGTATTATTTTTCTCTACTAGATTAACTATAAAAAATCCGGACTTTAGAGACTGCTTATCCGAATATCTATTTCTTTCTTACCTTATTTCTTATCTCAAAATTTTCCTTGCTTTTCTGCTTTTCCTTTTATTATTTATTTTCATTGTGTATATTGCTAAAAAAAAAGTAGATAAATGTGCGGTTTAGCTATTACTTTTGCATTGTACGGGCTCTTATAATGATTATTACAAAAACATTTTAATCTTCATCTTATTGTTTTTCCTAGGGTTTGCTTAAACCGTCCAATAAATGTATCCATCCTTGCAGAGGGTATTAAAACTGGAAAGCTTAAATTTAAATATAAATAAAAATTAACCAAGTGTGTTCCTATGAATTTTCTTAGTGCACTTGAATTCATTATGTATAGTAGATTCTCCGCTGGATAACCTGATTATGAATATAAATAAAGACGGCTCCTTCTACTTGGGCCACAGCCCAATGTATGATTAAATAACGCTGTCAATAGAAGTAAATCAATTATGTGAAAACAGAAATATTTATTGCATAAAAAGTTTCATAGCTTAAATTGGCAGAATGGCGCAGTGCTTAGCTTGAAGTGGGCAACAATATTTTGTAGCTCAGTTGCAAGATGCTTAAGTAAATGACAGCCCAAGTGTATGCTATGGTTTTTAAAAAGTCAACTAACCAAGCTTGCCGGACCCATTCACACACACATATATAAAAACACACACGTGCATACACAGAGAGAATTTGTGACAAAGCTGCCGCTATAGTTGCAACACTTTGACATGGATGGGGTCTAGTTGCATGTGGCAAAGGGGCTAAAGGTGGCAGGGGGGAAACGTGGCCAGGTGGCCAGGTGGCACGTTGGCCAACGTGAAGTGCAGCGAGCCAAAGGCTAATTCAAAGTCAGAGCGTACACAATGCGCACAGAAAAAAAAGGGAAAGAAAACAACAAGAAGAGAGAAAGAAATACAAAAATTGCGTCGCATCGCGACTTGTCGCCCCCTTTTTGTATTGTATTATGACAGAAGCTACACCTGAAAGTATGCAGTGATTTTTTCTCTAAAACTATGCGCCTCTCTCTAAAAAGTCTTGAACAAAAACCCGCAACAATGGCAGCTGGCAATAGTTGACAACGACGTTGTGGCATTCCAGGTGTTCATTGTCCAGAAATACTCCTAGATGCTCCTACATATACACATATAGAATACGCACCAGTTAGTGTCTCAGTATCTCAGTGTGTGGCCTTAGTGTGTGTGGGTGTGTGTGCCAAAAGCAGTTGGCATATCAACTGGTCGGACATGGTGTAAACACGTTTAATGTTGTTGTCTCTGCACTGCATGGGTGCAGTTGCTCCAGCTTCAACTGCAGCGTCTACTGCTGCTGTTGCTGTTGCTGTGGCTGTTGCTGCACTTCCACTGTTGCTACGTTTAATTTAATCTACTAGTCGAGCTTCTACCTTGACATGGTCTAACCCAGCCACCTCATATACATGATACAGACACAGATACAGACAGGGTCTTACACTCGGAGAAATGAGAGAGCTCCGTGCTTGAGTCCAGATTGATAACGGATTGCCTAAAATCGAGTAAAAAGTTCGCATCATAAAGAACGAAATTCTTAAATTAAGATTGCTTCAATTAAATCAGACATGCAATTTTATAAATACCAAAAAGGAAATACCAATAGGAAATAAATACTGCAACATTATTATTAAAGAGAAACAAAAAAAAACATTACCTGAGAATTGTAAGATGCAAAATAGAATTTTCAAAGTGTAATATGGCTTAAAGTGTGTGAGTGTGTGCGTGTGTTCGGGTGTGTGTATGCAGGCTGCTTGAGTGTACCGCAAGTCCATTTAACTTAACTTTGGCCGTACATGCACTAGCATTGGTTGGGTTTTTTGGCTCCTGACTGGAGCCAGTCCTGGCTTTCGCACTCTTTCCCTCTGTCTCCCTTGTACTCTTCTCCTCGTTGCTCCTTTCCTGCTTTCTGTGTGTTGCCTGTCTCACTGCATCACTCAAACGCACGGCCAAATGGTGACAGGGCTGCGTGTCCATATCCATATGTAAGTGAGTATGAGTGTATGTTTCTGTGCCTGTGCTTGTGCCTGGGCCTGCGTCTGTGTCTGTGGGCAACGTAATTTGCATGGTCAGCATGCAACAAGAGCAACAACAACAACGTCAGCAGATGGGCTAGGTTGTGGCTGAGGTGAGCGAGGAGAGTGAGAGTGGTGGGGAAAAGGGAAAAAATTTACCGTTGCTAGCTTAATTGCGTAGCACAGTAGGAGTATTGGGAACTTCCATGCAACCGAAATCGAATTGCTGCTGCCAGAAAGTGTTACCTGGTTTAGGGCCAGTTACACGCATACATACATACGTCTGCTTCAACGTTTTCTTAGTGTCAATCCTTAAACATGCATATCAGGCCAGTCTGTGTTTTTGAACAATTTTTAAGAATTAATATCAACAAAGGCCGAGAGTGAACAAGTTTTAAGCTCACTTGATGCTTGATGCTTGATGCCTGATGGCTGGTTCCCCGATTCCCTGATTCCGAGTACTTCCCTTGCCAGGTGATTATAGGTACCAGTTTCCGTGGGGGTGTGCAAGTGGGCAAGTGTTCACGTGATCCGACACATGTGCAGCTCGTTTTACGGGTAGCAGCACCAAAAAGCATCGAAAAAAATGCATTGCACAAGTGCCGCGACACGCAAAACATTAAAGAACATTTTTTTTTAGTAGTTGTTCGTGCGTCGAACAGCGTGAGAGTCAGGGAATCAAAATCAGACCATGTTCTCGTATGTATGTAACACAAGGCTTGGCAGCAAAAAAATCGCAAACAAATGGCGCGGCATTTGCAGCCATTTAATGTATATATATATATATATATATATATATATATCTTCTTTTTTTTTTTTTTTGTTAGGCTATAAAGCGCACGAATCATTTGCAAGCCATTTAATTTCAATTGCATGGGCGTTAATCAATGGCAACAAAAGCCAACTGGCCTTAAAAAAGTATTGCAATGCATAGAAAAACCAGAAGGCAGAAAAACATACAACAATACAATTAAATTAACAAAAGCTGTGTGCAACCGTTAAAAAAATAAAAAGAAAAAAACCATGCAACGGAATCATTATTGCAATTTGAATGCGCGCCAAGCGTTGCTGGCGGCTTCCAGCACTGGTTTTAGTGACGGCTTGCAGCACTGGCCATTGCTTATCGAAAATGTATCGGCCGAGTTCCAAGATCTATCAACTTACCACCACAAACTATTATAGCCAGAAAACATAAAATCACAAATTTTTAAAAAACATACAAATAAACATTAAGGAGGCAATCAAATAAGTATGGTTACCATGCGATGAGCAACAGATAGATCATTTATAAGTGAAGGTAAGTCTGCACTTCGATTTTAATACCTAGATTAACGAAACTAACTAATTTCCGTTGAAAATATATTAATTCAAGGACTTGCATCAGGTGTCCAAAAAATTTTTAGTGCCGCATAAGTAATGCAATGCAAAAGAAATCTAGCTCAAACCTGCATTTAAAAAAGACTCTGGCGAACATAAACAAGCAACACAACAACAGTGTTGATAAATCGTTTATTATTCTTTTGGCGGCGGTGAATTAACAACAACAACAGCAACAAATGAACGGAGTTTGTAAATTTAAATCGCTGCGACTTGTGCGTTTCGGCGATATTTTATACGATCAGCAGAGGCGATTAATTATGCTGTGCAGATCCTGCCAGCGTCATTATTTAACGCTGGATGCCTTCCAGGCGCATCTTAACAAATGCATTTCCCTTAAACACATTACGTCGTCAATAAACGAGCTGCATTACGACGAGAACAAACGGGAGACGCGTCTTCTGAATGGCAAGCAGGAGGTGAGTTTTGGGTAGATCTGACATAGTGACATAGAGTTTTCCTTGATATACCGATTAGTGCTTTAAGCAACAGACATACAAAGCTCTCTTGAACATTTTTTCCAACACAAGATATAGTATATCATGACTATATGCATTACTTTTCAGCTACACATCTATGAGCCGAATGCTGTAACTCATAATAAGTGCGACATAGACTGGGAGGCAGAGTTAGAAGATCCGCGCTGGTACACAGACGAGGGTCGAAATTTCACAGCCAAAGCAAAACAATCAACCATTAACGCCAAAGAGAATATGGCCAAGACCCGCACCCGCCAACAAACAGCAAAAGAGACCCAGAAGAGAAATATACAACAGCAGCCGCAGCAGCAACTGTCGACCCAGTCACCAGCCAAACGCGTACGGCATTCCGAGCCAGCGGACCATAAGCGAACCATACTCACGAATCAACAACAGTACAAGTCACGGAGCAGCGTGCCCACAAATTCAGCCAAGAAGAAAAGTGATGTACTTGTGGTGCAGAGCATTGTACAGGATCTGAAGAGTCTAGATACATCGACAAAGCCCCGTGCAACAACCAAACCAACAATAGCTGCTAAGCCCATGGTATCCATTCCAGCAACAAATATTGCCAACGGTGACACACAACAAATACTCAACAAGCTGCGTGCCTGCGGCGTTGAAGTAAAACGAAGCAACACTCGCGAAGCCATAGATAATGCTGGAGAACTGGCAGCAAATATAAAAAAACAACAGGCACTCGATATAATGCGTAAATTGCAATCGAATGGCATCAAGTGCACCAAAGTAAACAAAGTCAAGCAATAAATTTTATTTAGTAAATTGTAAGCAACTTTTAAATAAATTTTGTGAGAATGACCATACCATAGGAATGGTATCGTATTATACATCTATAACAGTACTCTGTTTATTTCTATACGTTTTGTGTCTTTTTGTTTACTAATTGAGGTAATAAGAAAATACGTTACAACAGCTGGATGTAAGCATTTGCCAGTGCCGATAGTTGACAGCCTCGGCTATGCAGTAGCCCATCTCTAACTGTTGTTTTTAGAGATGGCAAATATTGAGAATCACTATTATGCGATCACAAGGTTGTTGGAGTTCGTGTACAAAACTTAATAAACTTATAACATAATATAATTAACTCATAATAATATAAGTGATGTTTCAAACATTACTAAGAACTGCACAATAACCCATTAACTTATCTTAAGAGTAAATATACCATTTATATTTATATAAATTGAGCAACAAGATTAGAGCTTGAGGTTTTCAAATTAATCAATTTTCTTTTAAGTTTTAAGGGAATGATGAGAAATAAAGAAAAACAAAAACTGTACTTTTATTATGCTTGATTTATGCAATGACATCACTGTCACTGTGACTACAGCCCTGACCCGACTCGCTACTTCACGATACTTGTGACAAGCTATCGCTCATCTCTAGTTTATTTTAGTTGGTGCCGCACGCGTGCGTTTAAAGTCGAAAGAAATTTGTTAAAAATTGTTTTGCAACAGAGGTTTTCGGTTAGTTTATATTTTATAGTAATTCCCAACACAAATCAACAATTTCAAACGTCGCGTGTGGCTGGCAAAGGAAGGCGCAAACCAGGTAAGATTCCCCACAGCCAAGTAACTTACATAATTTTTGGACTACTGCCGCCCAAATATTATTTCTACAGCACTTAACACTTTGACAGACAAAAACTGCAGTCATAAAATTGGAAAATGACATCATGCTAACGTTTTTAGGACCACTCAAAAACAGCTGTTGAATTGCATTTCCCAACAGAAATTTCAGAATATAAATTTTCTAATTGAAAGCAAATCATTTATTTTCCTCAACATTTCAGTGAAGAAGTTACGAGCCGATAATGCCGGCTTTATTTTATAGAAGGAAACTGATTACCAGACTAAAATTCGCGTTTGTTGCTTCACCTTAACGCGTATTAATTTATTGTTGAAAATCATGATTTAAAATTAATCTAGAATTTATTTTCAACAATTAATTTTAATAAATATATAAAAGTATAATACAAAATTCTATATAAAAATTACCAATATTTATTTTGAATGTTTTAAAATTTATTTTTTTTTTTTTTTAGTTGACAGATAGTTCTATGGCGATATTGCAGCCGATAATAGACAGATTTTTTTAATCTTCAGTAAACCGATACTTCCTGTAGGAGCTATATGATATAGTAATCCAATCTTAATAATTTTTAAGATACGATAAGATAAATTTCATTAAGATACTTTGAAAAACAAAACCGTTTTCCATACAAAATCTTGTCAAGCATATTATTCCTTTCTATGGCTGCCAAATTATATAGTTGTTCGATCCGGCTAGTCTCGACATAAGTGCCTGCAAAAGAAAAGAAGGATTTCTTATTTATTCAAAAAGAATTTTTTCTAATGTACTCTGATAGGCTTTCGCACAATGATCCTCCATCTTCAATTATCCGTAGAAGTCTCCTTGATAATATTTTTTTAATCATACGTCTCCCTGAACCCAAACTTCTTCATATTGAGTTTCTTATTTCATGCCCTTGCAGGCAACATTTTAATTGAAAGTTGTATTATAAGGATTTTGGGAAATCCTTTGAATAACTTGAGTTCTTCATAGTAATCTAGCAAATATAGTTAGTTTTTCTTTTCAATTTAGTATTGAATAACTGGGAGTTTTTTATAATAATCAATTCAATTCATTTGTATAATATAAATTACAAATAAAAATCGATCCTACTTTTGCATAGTCAGTTCATAAGGTATGAGAAGGTTTTCGCTTCTTGATTGACTTCGTTTATAGCTGAGATGCCTGATTAAAACACATTTTATATGAGTTAAAATTGTAAATTTATTTTTAAATTTGAAATTGTATTTTTAACTATGCAGAGAAATACTATTTTGTTTTTAGTTAGCCTGTTTTGCACTATAACATCAATATACTCATAGCTTAATCGCCTCTGCCCCTTTCCTACTTCAGTTTATTTGAGAATTTCGCTTAAATGTCTAATTGAATTCGTTTCATTTCTCATATATTTTTTGTTGCTTTTTCGTGTTTTATTTTAAGCTAAACTATTTAGTGCATGTGCCCATTATAGTTAACTCATTCACGTTGTTTTCTCTTTAATTAGTAGTGGCCTTTCTTCTCATATTTTTTCTTTATTAAACATTAACTTAAAGCTGCTTATTGTTTAGTGCCTTTTGTTGCAATTCGCACACATAAATTTCAATTTTCGTTTTACATTTTGCAATCACATAAAATGACATAAAGTAAATAGTTTTGCTTTGTTTAGCTATATTAACAATTTGAGAAACAATTACGCCAGGACGACACTCAGTGTTACTCAACATTTAAGATATTTTACATACGAAAATAGATGCTAAACATTGGTATATATATATACATACATGTATTGTATATGTATATGTATGTGTGTAGGCTTGTGTACTTATTATTCAGTGTGAATTTTAAATGCGGCATTCACTTTTACGTTTTACAATTCATTTAATATAAACAAACTTTTAATTTGATATACGCGCAACGTTTGCAGTGTTTTTTAACTTTGATAAGAGGAGTTGTTGTTGTTGTTGTTGTTGTTGATGCTGCTGCTGCTGCTGCTGCTGCTATTCGAGGGAGCGACGTCGCAGTTGACGTCGTACGCTGCCCATGGCAGCGCTGCTGCGATCGAGCAGTTCATTTGAGAGCCTCGCCAGCAGCGGTAATTCACGCATGGAAACGTTCACCGATGGCAGCGGAGCCAGCTGCTGCTGCAGCTTTTTAATGGAAGCCTGTTCGCCGTTTGACTGATGCTGTGGCGTTACGGGCAGGCTATGGGCAACTATAACAGGTGCTGTAATCTTGATGATGACATCCCTGGCATCCACATCGTCATCAGTATGACGTTTAAGAGCCTCGGCGCCCAGTGAATCAGGTCGTAGTTCTGTGGATCTGACGCGCTCCGTCTGCTGATGCTTGGCTGCCTCCTTGAGCATCATCAGATTATCCAGTTTGTCAACGGTAGCCTTCAGTTCATGCTCCCACACATCGTTTTGCTGTTGGCCGTCGCCGCCTTCAATTGGTCGCACAGCGAGAATTTTGACCTTTTGCCGCAGTGCTTCCAGCTGGCGTTCATCGACAACGCCGCGCATTTCGTTGCCCAACGTGGTCTCATCGTAATCGCAGATATTATCCTCCTCAGCCTCATCCTCCGTTTCAACAGTGGATCGGGTGGCGGCGGCACCATGACCCAGCGACATTTGGCTTCCCGCTATTGATGGATAGTCGCATTTCTCCAGCTCCAGCTGGAAGTCGGGTAGCGATGGCAATGCACTGGAGGTGGGAGTGTTCAGTTCGGCGCCCACACCCGGTTCACGAGGTCCGGGAGGTGGTGGTGAGCCACTTAACGTTGGATAATCGCCCCGCTGTCTGTGTATATCTTCACTGATGCGTTCCAAATTGCGCAGAGCGGTGGAATAAGTCGTCTTAGCACTGCCCACCTGCTGCTGCAACTCCTGTATGCGGTTCTTTTGCGTCTGCAGTTGATCCTGACAGACCTGCTTCTCCTCGAAGTAGGGACGCGACTTATTGATGCTCCGCCTAAAACGATCCTCTAGCTGTTGCAACTTCTGTTCAGCGCTGTGGAATAACCGCGTGCGGCGCTGATGCTCTGCATGACAATCGGCCTTCTGCTTTTCCGCGTCCATAACCTTTTGGGTGGCATGATTCAACATCTCCTGCCAGGCATTGTCGAATTGCCATTCATGTGAGTTGGACATGAAACGCTGTTCGGCCAGAGCCACTGTTTCCTTTGCTGCTGCATGGATTTCTATAATAAAAAAAAAGAGTTGGTTTATCAGGCAGTCGAATGAAATGATATTTTCTTTGGTACTTACCATTGGCACGCTGAAACTTGACTGCCGCCTGCTGGCACTCAATTTGTGCCTCCCGAGCCTTGTCTAGGCCCTCATAGTAGGGACGCGCCTTCTCTATGCAGGTGCCCAGCTTCTTGGAAGAGAGCTTCAAACGGCGTGTTGATTCATTTAGCAGTATGCGAAATGTCGAGTTTGCTTCCTTTTTTGAAACAACGAAAAATTAAGAATTAGTAAGGGTTCAGTATGGTTATTCCAAGTTCATCACTCTTTTACCTCCAATTCGATCTCCAACTTATTAATCTCATCTGTAGCACTATTGAGATTCTCCAGTTCAATCTGCAAGATAAAAAGTAAACAGAGAATTTTATTATCTTTCTATTGCAGTTATTGCTAACCAACTAAAAGGAACAAATACATCACCTGCCCCACAACACAACACAGTACAAAATGCCTAAAACAACAAATGGTGCAGCGCCCAAGGATCCCAGTAGTAAATATGATCTAGGTAAAATATCAGCACGGGTTGATAGGGTCAACGTGAGTGGTTTGCTGCGCACCCACAATGACTACGTTATGCGGGCCGCCGAGGGACTGTTCAAGGCGGATAACTTTCAGCAAATGATGCTGGAGGCGATGGCGGCCAAGTCATATTTGCATGAACTCGGCATCTTTAAGGATATCAGCGTGCATATAGACATTAGCCGCGGCAAGGATGCCTCGCCTCAGGGCTATGAGGTGACCCTCAAAGGAAATGAGTACTCACGCATTATGGGATCAGCGGGCACTGAAATTGGACAGAACGAGGGTTCACTGCGCACTGAACTGACTATACCGAATATATTGGGTCGGGGTGAGAGCGTCTCGCTCCAGGGCAGTTACAGCAGCACCAGAGCCAACGATCTACAGCTCAAGTTTTGGAAGCCCTTCTTTCATACACGCTTTCGCGAGAATCGACCCGAGTAAGTAATAAATCACCAGGATTAATTCACATAAATTTAAATCCGTTTACTTTGTGCCCACACAGAATGTCCTTCAGCGTGTTTCGGCAAACAGATCGCTATGATATCAGCTCCTTTCAAACCACCAACCTGGGCTACTTGGTGGACTTTAGTGCACACACTATGCTGGGAGTCGACGTAAGTAATATAAAATAGAGCATTGAGAATTATCTAATATTAAAGTCATCAGTTAAAAGGTTGAAATTATCTGCTTAGCAGAAGATTCTCAGAGAGAATAGAGATCATAGAAACGTTTCTGGATAATTTCCATGTTAATCCTTCAAACTATATATTCCTTTTTTACCCACAGCTCACACACTCGCTGCAGTATGAAAACTCCATCAGGGACTTGGGTTTGCTGAACAAATCCGTGCCCTTTGCCATACGCGATCACTGTGGTCCCAAGTTGGCATCGCTTTTGCGCTATTCTCTGATCTATGATAATCGAGACGCCAATGTGTTTCCCACTCGTGGAATTCTCCTGAAGTCCGTCAACGAGTACTGTGGATTGGGAGGCAATATTTCGTACACCAGCAGCACGGCGCATGGAGAAGTGAATGTGCCGCTGTTTGCGGGTTTGGTTGCACAGTTCTGTGGACGCGTTGGTGTCATGAAGGAAACTAAGAAAACTACAACGCTGCCCATTAGCAATCTGTTCTACTGCGGCGGACCGTTGACTCTTCGTGGCTTCAAGTACGGCGGTGCTGGACCAGTTATCGATGGCACACCCATTGGTGCCCAGACCTTCTGGTGCACTGGCGCACATTTGTGGACACCCCTGCCCTTTTCCGGGGTATTCAAGGGGCTGGCTAGTCATTTTCGTATGCATTTCTTCTACAATATGGGCAACAGCAATTGCTTTACAACTGGTGAGTTGTGGAACTCATCAAAAAAGAAATCCTCCTTCAACTTATCTTTCTATTTTCACAGACAATATGCGCACTGCCTATGGTATGGGCATAGCTGTTAAGCTGGCGGAGCGTGCACGCATCGAGCTCAACTACTGCGTTCCAGTGCGTCGGCAAAGCACGGACAAAGTCCTGAATGGTTTCCAGTTTGGCATTGGCTACGAGTTTGTCTAAATCCACACGTCAACTTTCGAAAAGTACTTATCTGCTGGAGCCCTGAGAGTACACCACAAATGTGCAACATAGCTGCCCCCAAAATAGTCACTGTTTAGGTTTTACTCTACGATATTTTGTTGTATTTTTTGTCAATGCATTTTTCATCCTAAAATTTACTTGTATACAAGAACAAACCTTAAGTATAGTTTATAAGGCGTGTATATACGAAATAATAAAAAAGAAACGTTGAGCAAATAAAATAAATTGTTAAATTAAATACAAAATATAATAATAAACAAAATGAGTATGTCGCTTATTAACCTCTTGTGAAGAGTGACGCTAGATCAACGATTGAGACGCGTACTCTCCTAGGAGTGAGAGGAAAACATTTTGCTTTCGCCCCATGTTAACATGAAATTGCGTTTTGAGCAGCGAATTCCAAAGCAAACCTAGGGGCGCCATCACAAAAACTACTTCAGATGGATACATGTGGATACATGATTTGATGATGGGGATGGATAACATCATTTTTCTACCAATTTTTTATTAGTTAGTTAAGTATAAATTTGTGTTCTAAAGATACATTAGTCTTTAACAAATTTAAAAAACCCGAATTCTTCGCTTCGCCCCTGTCGAGTTTCGAACCCTCGGTCCAAAACAAATATTTCAGGAACTGCAGCTCAACGCTCAGCGCCACGCTAACAACATGGAACCTTTCCACCTCAGCGATAGTTTAAGGGAACAGAACTCAATTAAGAGAATATAAGCAATACTCTAGAGATTTTTAAGGACGAAATATTAAACATAATATTTTATGAAATAGTTTCAAAATTTAATTTATACTTTGTCCCATTTTTAAACATAATTGTTTAATTTTTCATTAAAGTTGAATAGTTTTTTATATTTCAGTTTGCCCATCTACCATCTCATACGAAAAATTATTCAGACATTTTTTAAGCTAGGCACGCATCCTTCTTTACATTCCAGGTTCAGACAACCATATATTTAGCTGCCTGTGAAGGAACTCTCGGTTTAAATGTTCTTGTATACCAAAATTATTTGTTCCTCAAGATAATGACATAAATTAATAGTTGAAATTAAGTTAAAAGTTACATGTAAGAGAGTGTTCTATAAACGTGAAAAAGCAGATCGAACTACTGTATATATATGTATATACTTATATGCCTGGCATAGGAACAATTGGTCAAAATACAAAAATTGAACAGTTTTGAAATGAGTATTCTAGTCTTTCCTTACCAGTTTCTAAATATAGGTTGACATTGTGTAATAATAAAATTAATAAACATAAACAGGGTAGAGTTTAAATTGCTTAGAAAAAGTTATTAATTTAAGCTGACTACACAGTCACAAATACATATATACATGTTTGTATGTATGTTTCTGTATTTATTCTTTATTGTTTCGGCGAACTGCTTGTTGATAATTTATTTAAAATTCTCATATGTATTGTGGGGCCGGCGGGCGTGCACCAGCATTAGCACCGGCACCAGCTCCAGGTCCAGCTCCAGCTCCGTCCATTGTCATGGATCGCTGAACTGTATATGGTTACAGTTTTTGTTTTGTTTTGGTTTGTTGTGGTCGAAAAACTGGTTTTAATTATCTTCTTTTTATATTTTTGTCTGAATTTTGTCTACGTGTAAATATGTATATACACACATACATACACACATACACACATACACACATACACACATACACATATACACACATACACACATGCCACACATGCCCTATGCATGTGAATCTTTTTTGTAGCAGCTTTTATTAAGCTTGTCCCAGTTTGATTTTTATCATGCTTTTCGGGCATTTCTTCGCATACCGGATATATGTACACATGTATGTGTGTATATACATATATAATATATAATATATTCATATGTATGTATGTATATACGCTCATGGAACGAAACAGGTCGACGTAGGGCGACTCTCTGGAGAGGCTGATTGATTTAAAGGCCAAGACGACTGCCCAGCTGAGACCGGTTTCAGTTTACCTTTTAACTGAGCCACCAAAAACCAGTTTCAAATACGCTGCAGAAATTTCAACAGTTGAACTTTCCAGGAATTCGTAGCGCTGCCTCTTCTGGCGATGCCACAAAAGGAAGTGCTCGAAAAGCTTTTGGTTATCGCTGGCATTTTCCCAGCAAAGTGCTTGTTAATTAAAAGTTTTTCTTCGCATTTGTTTTTTCAGGCTTATTACACAGCCAACCAACTATTTCCATGAGCAACATGCAACAAGGCACAACGGCATATTGCATATAACCAACTATTGTTATTATTACTTATAAACCAGTCGGCACAACTACGCCCCCTAGCGGCGAAGATAGCGCACCAATTAACGATGTGTGCAGCGGCCCTAAGAGAGGCAAAGACCTTTTAAATGAATGATTCGTATATTGGCTTGTGTATTCAATCCTCCAGTTGAATGAGCTTTGCTGAATGAAGACGGCTGCTTGACACCATAAACATTTTATTACAATGCAATTGAATTGTTCGCAAAAGTAAAAAACAGAAGAGCAAATTGCCAGCCAGCTGTACTTGCCTATGGATGGATATGAATAGGTAAAAATATTTGATTATCTTCAAGCCAGCAAAAAGGTATTTATTGTGGGTAAATTGACTGTTGGAATGACGACTCGAAATTGAATAAATATTTACACACCTTTTGAGTTTTTCTTTCTGTTTTTCAGTCGAAAACTCAATAGCGCTCAATAGCAAGAAACGTGAACAAAAAAATGTAAATAAAAAATTACTTCGATAAACTGCAGAAATAAACTTGGCTTCTGCAAAAGTATTGGAATAAAAAAGATACACTTGGATAAAGTAAAGCTTTTTTAACATTCTTTTACTATTTAATGCACTGCAATTAAGAGTTGCAGCTAACTTAGAAAGAAGAAACTTAACATCAAAAACGAAACTAGTGAGGAAAGGCTATCTTCGCTGAAGAGTACAGACTCTTTCAGACTGGAATAATGCATATTTATTTATTTGCCCTGATTGTTCATATGACAGCTATAAGATATAGTAGTCTGATTCAATATGTATCTAGAAAACACAACTTCTTTTTAGTTTTATTAAGATATCTTAAGAGAGTACTCGTTTTTCAGCTTCTTATGATATAGTTGCCTGATCCGGTCGGTTCTGACATTTGTATGTGCTACCTACGAAGAGTCATGCATATAGCTAAAAAAACTGAGTGATCAATTGGCATATGAACAGAAAGATAGACAGACGGATATGGCTCGCCCCACTGTCCTTTATGGGGACAGAGAAGCCTAATCCACTACAATACATATATACATTATAATATATAGTAATATTATCTATTCCATACCAATATACATTTATATGAGAAAAAAACAACACAAACTTTTATTATCAGTCTCGAGCAGAACTGCAAATTGATGTTTCAATGAATTTCCAAGTACAGTAGTGATTTTATAAAGTGATAAAGATTCCTGAAATTTATAATATATTAACGATCGAAACAAAGCCAAGACTGATGGAGAAAAACTAACATTTGGCAGCGGGTGGACCAAAATATGATGTAAACGTATATTACAGAGGATATAGATATTTACTTAACAGTCTTTAAATTTATAATTTTAAAGTGTTTGAATTTGTAATATTAGTCAATTCAGGTTCTTTAAAGTGAAATTCAATGCGCGTTTAATTTTAGATTTCTAGCGTAACTAAGTCCACCAACTAAAATATTGATCTGTTTCCTTAGACGTTAGTCAGTCAGTTATTTCGGTATAGAAGCGGCTCACACAAACAGGGTCAAAATCACATTATACACAGACCCCAAAGCCGACAAGCGCTGAATGTTGGGCAATCACGCGATGGGCTGAAGCTTTTTGCATTCGTCAAAGCAGAAAGGTGCGCACCGCACCGCAAAGGGCAAAAGAGCTCAACCTGACTCAGAAACTATATAAATCAAATGTAAAAGGTTACAGCCGAGAAGCAAGGCACGTCCAAGTATCTCTCCCAAGTATCAGTTCAAAATGACGTGTTTCCTTCTCCGGGAGGCAGTCCAACAATTCGATAGACAAGTGGACGCCTTCACAAACAGGCGATAAAGTTGATGATGACTTTTGAATTTGTCATATGGAAAGATGATAGGCAGCTAAGGACTAGTTGCGTAATCTCAAGTAGCCTCGGGCTCTGTTCCAGACATTTTGACACTTTTAAGTTAATAGAGACTTGGCAAGTCCCAAGTATTTTCAATAACTAAAACTTTAGTCACTCCAGAGACTGAACCGGGTGAAGTGAGGCAGTGGAAAAGCGAAAGGTGCCGCAGTGCGAAAACATAAGCTCAAAAAGATCTTTAGAGTTTATCTTATTTTTAGGAAAATATCTATGCACTAATACCAACAGAATGCAGGGTAGACACAGAGAGAAAAAACAATTCAAAACTATTCAAATGAGAAAGAGAAACTTAAGTGTTCCGAAAAGAACATTAAAGCGAATTGTTTACTAAATTGTTTTTAAGAGATCTGCTAATATGATTTTCTAGTTTTAGCATAAAAAGCGGTCAATGGATTAAATGTGCTCAAAATGTTTAAATTAAACTTGATAATATAAAGCATAATATGAAAATATTTTATTTACTGAACTACAAATTAATTTACATAATAATAAGACTGAAGAGAAAAGATTATAATAGTATTCAACGATAGTGGAGCTTTTCTAGTTTCTTTCTGCTCAAAGTGGCATATATCATTAGCTTATTAGCTTGCCTCATCCTGAACTCTTTGAGGACACACCCCGAGACAAATGGAGTGACGCCAGCAGAGCAACTTTGGTGTGTGGTGGCGTGATATCCTGTCGCGAAAGCCTACCCCATCCTGTGTTGACCTGACCTGACCTACTTGTGGTGGCCTCGTACTACAACTTCCACCACCACCGATTGCTGCGTAAACATTTGCAAAAAGAGAAAAGGAAATGAAAGCCGTAATGGAAACCTTATTCATCGATTTGTTTTTAGCAACCTGGGTAGGTAGTATACAGGAGCAGGCACGTGTAAACCCCTCATAAGGACATTCAACTCGATTGAGTTCAACCTGCGTCACAATCAGCATAAAGTGGCCTACATAGATACGTTACATATATACTTATTCCTTTATTAATATATACAATCGGGGGCAGGCAATTAATGCAGCTCTGAAGAATATACAGAAGTCTAATAGAAAGTAGCTTTTTGCCTTAGGCTGACGGGGTTAAGTGCTGTAGCTGAAACTAAACTGGAACAAGTGTTGCCATTGTACTGAGAAAGTGATGTTATATAAAAGAAGAGTACGCCACGCCTTCTCTGAGACCCGCAACATCAGCGTAGCTTGACAAAAAAATTATTTTAATTAGCCCAAAAATTCCACCCATAAAAATAGACCCCAAAAGTTATATCAACCGAAGGAGGGGGGGAAGGGGGGGCAGAAAGAGGAAAGATTAGTCAGTTGTTCTTTGTAGCTGGCTATAATCATAGTAATTAAACAAGCAATTTAATTAAAGGCGAGTTGCCCAAAAACAGAAATAATTATTGCAGCAGTTGGTTGGAAATTATAGTCTCCGAAAATATTAAGTTCCAAAATTTAATACTTTTGAGATTTTGTAATAAAATAACTCTTTATGTAATGTGTAATGCATTGAAGGAGGCCTCTTCGATCCCACAAACTAATCTATTATTGATCAGGAAGAGGGAGACGGGTTCATATAGCCAAGAGCAAATCGGACGTAATATATAAATTTAACCATATTTTCTATAATTCTAGTCAGCAACTTCAAACTGATATAAGTTTAGAGTAAAGTGATATTGAAATAATGTTAAATAATAACTGATATCTTCCCAGAACCTACGCTGAAGGTTTATTTATGGAGATGACCGAGCGACCTTTCAGAGTTTACAAAGCTGTTAATGAAATGCATTTTGTAATAGCTTTTTTCCCAACGATTTGCAACGTGGGAACAATAAGAACTTCGCGATTCACCTTTGAATGATAAGATTACACTTGATATGGATGCGAACTCGCTATCAAAGACATGTGATTGATTGTCTTGGAGCCTGTAAAGGCTACAAACAACACAATTTTCAGGTCGGAAAGAGTCACTTGAGATTTAGCCCCTTGACAAACCGCGAATACCGGTCGAGTTTACATAAGCCAAAGAAAACAACGTAACGAAATTGTTAGGCGCATTGCTTATGGCAATGTAAATAAATTAAGGCAAAAACTCAAACAACAAAAATGCAAATTTAATGCGGTAACCGCCGGCTTTTGCCACAAATTTTTGTCATGCATAATTGGGAAAGGGAGGCCACTACAGATACTACAATAGATGATAATGATGATGATGATGATGATGATGAGGAAGGCGCCGTAAAGACTTCGGCCGAGGGGCAAATACCGAAAGTAACTGAGTTGTATCGAATTGTGTAGTCCCTAGAATCTTATCGATGATTTACAGATG
Source organism: Drosophila repletoides (assembly GCA_018150835.1). NCBI lineage: Eukaryota > Metazoa > Arthropoda > Insecta > Diptera > Drosophilidae > Drosophila > Drosophila repletoides. The sequence goes on along the minus strand of JAECWQ010000089.1, from coordinate 23,439,108 downwards.
GCTTTGCCTTTGCTCTGACATGTTTTTGTTTATACAAACTCGTGGGAAAAAGTGTAGTACTCCCCCTGTTAGAGCATCTGCATTATGAAATTTAGTAAATTGAGGCGAGTTGAGGCTGCACTTGAGAGAGACCGAAACAAAGGCATCCGGTTCAAGTTTCAGCAGCGGAAGATGCAATCTCCGCACAACTGATGGTGCGATTACGATAGGAACCCAAATAAAAGCGAGGGCGAGCGGAGTGTGGGAGTAAATGACTGTTGCAAGTGCAAAACAAAACAGTTGTCGTCTTTTTTTTTGTTGTAAATGTTTTAAAAAGGTTCAACTTGTAACTGAATAAACTTCCGACAATTGTGGGGCTATTTCCACCTTACAAAATTTATAAATAGCAAAGCCCAACGACACCGAAAGTATGAGAAATATTTTTGGCCGCCGATCAGCTGCCTGGTAGCGTGGCCGAGCGGTCTAAGGCGCTGGTTTAAGGCACCAGTCTCCTCGGAGGCGTGGGTTCGAATCCCACCGCTGCCAAACTGATGGAAAGTACTTTCCATTTTTTTTTTAATTTTGTAAATAAATATTTACAATTACGTTTCCCAAATCTAAAATTCAGTTTACCCTTGCCGAGGGTTACTATAATTTTCTCACATAATGCGAATGAGTCATCTCAGACCCCAAAAAGTATATATATATTATTATTCGGTATATGTATTATTAATGGGTATATGTATTATTAATGGGTATATATATTACTGATGGGTATATACATTATTAATCTGTATATACATTATTAATCTGTATATATATTATTAATCAGTATATATATTATGATCAGCTTCTATGCAAACTGGTCTATTAGTTTTTCAAACTGTTTGTTTCTTGCGACAGCTTGATGAAACCCACTAGTTAGATCTAAGCGCACTCCTTTAAATGCATTCCAAAAATAATCAAGATCGAACTAATATATAATATAGTAGCCAATGGGTCAAAATAAATAAATTTAACAACAATTCTAAGCGCTTATTCCAGTCCACGGAATTCAGATGGGTTTTCTCTACTTGTTTTAAACTAAGACTCGCACACATCTATAATAAGTCTTATCCAATCAATCCAACTAAACAAGTGAATTTCCTCTCATTCTACATGCAATTATTTGTGTATAGATTCTACATACATTTTATGTATATTTTATCAGGTTTCCACTGTGCCCCATCTGTCATTTGAGTCATTAGAACACCTTATAAGCACATATATGAGAGCTTCTACAATAAAATGACTTGTCAAGCACGGGGTCGTGATTCATCGCTGTTTGTCGTGAGTTCTCTGTATATTATATATCTATATATCTTATATTGCTTAGATATCGTGTCCAGGTATAGAGTTTTATTAGTCATTAGCATAACCATTTATTAGGAGGCATGGATAAAGTTTCCATTGGTAATCAAATTATCAAGTGGAACATGGAAACCTTGAAAGGTGATATGAAACATGTCTAAGATGGCAGCTGCAACTGAGACTTTGGCCGAAATGTAATTGGATTTTGCTTTGCTAATGCAGCAGCTGCTGCCCTGTGCTTCGATTTTCCCTCAAACCCTAAAAAATTCATTTTTAATCACTTGACGTACCTTTCATATTGTATTATCGCTCGGCAAGCTCAAAGTTTATAAATAAGAAAGATTATCGTATCACCGATAAGTGCCAACTAATTATACGACTCGTGACGAAGAAAGTTTTAATACCCAAAAAAAGAAAGAAAAAACTCCCCCCGCACAAATGACTAACTTTGCCACGAAATGTGGGAGGTAAGTACAAACATACACACATACATACACACATACATATATGTAAATATATAGTGTCTATTTGACAATTTGTGCCAGATCTTAAAGTTTGAGCTCAAATAGAAATACTGAAACAGCTGTCCAAATGGGAGATACTACGCTTTGGTTAGCTTTCTTTGTCGCACGCCGCAGACGTCATCAAGTGACTTGTTGTCTAAGTATGTACATACATGTCCATACATATATACACACTTACGTATATATTCTCGATGGGAATCCCTCTCTGCCGCTCCAGCTGTAGGCGAGCAGGCGACACCTTTGATAAGACAAGGCGCAACCAAAGATTGCACGCGCCAAATATTTCATTGATAAACAAACTGAGGAAAATAACTAAAAACCGGTGGCCAAGTAGGAGGAAGTGGTGCATAAAACATAGAAATGCCATCAAACCACAACAATTAAACAAATAAATAAAATAATGTGAGGGCATCTATATTTATAAGGCTATTATATCATTTATACGAACTTGAAGAAACGAGTTTCAATTCTCTATCAAAGGCAGCTTTATCAATCGCTGTTTTTGGTCTTGAGAAAGATTCTATCATTTTTGTGTAGAAGCCGCTCAAATAATGTTTACAACCGAAATTAGAGAGTTCCATTTTCGCACGGGTATTCCTACACACACACTCACACAACTGTAGCTAGAGACGGATATTAATATCTTTCCAATCAAATCACATGCCTCCACATCAGTTTTTCATTTTGTTAATGTTTATACGCAGCGTGGGATTTTTATTTTTATTTTTATTTTTATTTTTATTTCGATTTTGTTTCTTTATGGTCTCCCACCAGGTTCTGCTTAAAAATAGACAAACAGCGGCCGAGTGGGAAACTTGAGATTATGATGGGAATTCTGGGCACTGAGAGCGATTTCGACAGCAAATGGACTAAGATTATAGTTCCTTCGCCTGGAGAGAGATGATAAGTTATTAATAAATTTCTTTGGGAATTTATTTATGCAGTAATTAACAAAAACTATAGAATGTTAAGTCATAACAGCCAACAGAATAAACCAAAAGAAACCTAACTTAATTTATGCAAACTGCGCACGGGGGCCTCTCCGACTGAATGTAGACAACAAGAACAACAACAGCAACAAATAAACAAAAAAAATTTGTATTGCTTGAGGCAATACGAGTAATTTGCGCATTTGTTTTTTTTTTTTTTTTTTTTTTTTCATCTGCTTGCGTCGGCGTTTTGGCATTTCCCTAAAATTATTAATTTTATGCATGCCATTGCCCATTTATCGCATTCCTATGCGATTTTTGCTCTTCCATTTTACACTCCTCGGGCCCCAGCCACACCTAACGCGCAACACTGCACTTGAGCTTGGATTTGGTTTGGCGCAACAACAGCGGCGGCTTCGAGCGCACATCGTGTTTTATTCGTGTCACGATAAAAACGATAGGAAGACAAAGCAAATTGTACATAAATGCATCTACCGAATTTGAATATGTCTATTTGTATAAACCGCAAACATTTTATAATTTTAATTGTTCACGATACTTTGGCATTTTAAATTACATAGAAAATGTGTCGAGGAACTATCGTAAACCATTATTTGTCACTGTTTGGCAAATGCTGCCACTTTCTAAAATCGGAGGCGTTATTGACATTCTTTCTATTCTTTGGCGTTTTAAACCACCTAGAAAATCTCGCGGAAATCTACAGAAAAAGTATTTGAGGTCAGTTTTTTGGCAGCAAAATGTATTTTTATTCATACGATATTCTTATGTTTCTTAGGCTCTCTCAGTTGAAGGAAACTATCTTAGCAGTCCGTGTTGTATAAAAGGTGTCACGAGTCCATCTCTAAAATACACTCGCTCACACATAAAACACTTTTACATATGGATAAATGTGTGAATAGAATATGCATGAATGTACATAAAAGTTGCGAATTACGCACAAAGGCGTAAAATGCAATTACTTGGAAGTGACAGCAAGACAGAGGACAGAAGAAAGAAACCCTTGACAAGGACAGGGACTTGGACATTGAGGCTGGCTTTTGTTGTTGGTGTGGGAGACAGAAAGAGAGCGAAACAGAGAAAGATAGTTATATGTAACAGAATCTGAAAATGCGCAGGTACACATATACACACATACATATGCACACATATACGTAGAGGGACAGCTGTTTCGTCAAGTGGCAAACAGCGCAATTCCCATGAATATTTAACAGTTTGATTAAAGGAAGCGCACAATTTGTTTAATTGTCAGGCAAAATGCTATGAAAATTGATTTTTTATTGCTTTGTGCTCAAGTCAGACCACATAGTGCAGTCGAGCGTGGAGAAAAGGCGCATGCAATATGCAGCAACAAGGCGAATGAAATGAAACTGGAAATGTAAATGTAAAATACAAAAAGCAATGCAAAAAACTAACAGCATTTCCCTGTTAAAGGCTTTGACAACAGCCAAACTAATTAACAGAGAAAGAGAGGGAGACATAAACAAAGAGAGCGCCACAGGCACAGCAACAACTAACAAAGACGAAAATAGTAAAATAAAAAAAAAAAAAAAAACAAAACGACCCAAGGCAACAACAGCTGAGCTGATGTTGTTGTTATTATAGGCACTTGTCACGGCCTGGCACCAAGTTGATAGGGGAAAGGGGAAAAGAAGGGTGGGGGTGGATGCACACGTGAATTTTTGGCTTCGGTCTTACCTGAATTTGCGGGTCCAGCTCGCTGTCTTCAGTGTTTGACATTTTGCACTACAAAAAAAATTTGTTGCTAACGCCTGCGAAAATTCCAAAAGTTTTCTGTATTTGCGTTTGCGATTTGAACACACAGCTCGCTCTGACACGACGTTTCAATTTCAATTTCAATTAGTTTTCACTTTTGTCGCCAGCTGCCGTCGCTTCATTTGCGCCTTTTTCAATTAATTTGCAGTTGCTTTTTCACTTGCATTTTATTTGTTTGTTGCTGTTGTTGTAGCACGCCAGCTTCTTAACATTAAGATTTATTTAGCAAGTATTACGAAGATTATGCAAAATTTGAAGAATTTAACATTTGTTTTGTTGCGTTGCTTGTTGTGTGATGAAAGAGACAAAAGACGAAGACAGCGACGACGACCGAGAAGGATAAGACGCGTACGAAGCAATCACAACGATTACAAAATAATAGATTAATTAAAGGCTCACGCATTTACTGATTTTTATTTATTTTAATTTTATTATAACTTTTATTATTATATTTTCGTTATAAATGCTAGGGACTATCTTAAAATTATTGGAGCGTCCGAACGCGGTGTAAGTGAAAAGCAGACTCAGTGTGGTCGTAACTGGCCAGCACGAAAATCGCGAAAACTATCGCAATTAACGATACTTATCGATGTATTAACTAAAAGCAATTATGTTAACATGTCAATTGTAGAGTAATAAATGTTATGTAAAATGTGGAGTAATATGATTCTGGGTGGAGTATTAATGTTAATGGTGGAGTCATATGATTCTGGGTGGCGTATTAATGTTAAGGGTGGAGTAATAAAGTAACATGCGGAGTAATACTGTTCTGGGTGGAGTAATAAAGTAACATGTGGAGTAATACTGTTCAGGGAGGAGTCCCAATGTTAGGGGTGGAGTAATCAAGTATAGGGTGGAGCAACTTGTTACATGTGGAGCAATGTTGTGTCATGTGGAGTAACACTTTAAATTGTGGAGTAATAAAACAGTGAGGAGTAATGCTGTTAAATGTGAAGTAATATGTTAGACGATGATTCTGCTAAATGTAGAGTGTTTTCTTAATTTTTATTTATTAATAATGACAATAAAGCTATTTTATAAATAATAAAGATATTGAAAACATTATGGTAGCTAATCCATAAAATGACAACAGTAATAATAAAATTGTCATAAAAGCATAAAGAGTGGACAACTGATTTTAGCTGCAAAAAAAATGCTAATCTGTTATCAATAATTCAAACTTAAGCCGTGCTTAAATTATAGATTTAGTGAAGATAATTTAAACTATTTTGCATATAGGATATTCCCTTTAAATAGTAGAAATTATAATGAAATCACCTGACTAAAATCAAAATCCAATTGTGACTTTAAAAACGCAAAAAAACGATAAACTTGAAAAAAAATGAAAATAAATCTTGAATTTTAACGGAACAGTTATGCTATTAAAACACCGTCTAAGCATTCCATTTTATACCATTCCAATAGAAAGATTTCCATTCATTTTTACTATGAAATTTTATTTAATTTTATTGTTTGTTTTGGGATTTCGTTTATCATTTTTTGTTTTGTCCATTATGTGCTTTACATGTTGTGTGATTTGTTTGATTTTGTTAATATATATGTATGTATGTATGTATATATGCATATATGTATTTATATGTATACTTTCAATTTGATTTACTAATGATATGCGCACCAAAACAAATAAACTTAGCGCAAATATTTGCCTTACAACTCAAGAATCGTAATATTAATCGTAATCGTAATTGTAATGGAAAGAAAAACAATAATCTTTTCACTAAAAAACTTTTATTTAAGTAAATAAAAAATGATAAAGAAAGGCAATAGAAGTGTATACCACGGAATTTCTATACGTTACGTTTAGCATTCATGTCCGTATTCGCTTTGCTTAATATAACGCTAATATATGTATATTTATATATATATAATTTGTTTATATTTAATATAATGAATTTCATAGTTTATATGGAATAACACTTAATTATACATTCATTCATTCATATAGATTTCTCTTGTTTTTTTTTTTTTTTGTTTTTTGTATTGCATCGTTTTGAATACATATTTAAAATATATATATAAAACACAAGAGCTAACTGAAACAACGGAATTTGTAGTTTGTGTGTGATTTGATTTCTAGTGCTAACAAAATGTTCAAAATATGCAAAATGAAAATTATTGACAAATGCATTTGTATATTTTGTTGTAGTAGAAAAGTTTTCTAAGTAGTTTTGTTTTTGTTTTTGCTTTGTGTTTTGTTTTGTGTTGCTGTTTCTTGTCTGTGTGCTTTCCAGCGTATTCTTCTCTTCCCTTTTATTTTCTTCATTATTTTTGTATCTTTTGCCTTTTGTTTTTGTTTTTGTTTAGTATCAAACCTCTAAATACTTGCCATATAAATGATTTTCTTGTTTAAATATTTATTAAATGTATACATATATATTTTATGCTATATATTAACTATATACGTAAGAGTTGCACATATGCAATTTGCGCTTACTTTTCATTCATAATCCGCTTAGATATTCTTTCCTCTTTTCTTTTCTCTTCTCTTCTCAGTTTACATTTATAGGGAAAGTACAAAAGTATACGTGTTTCAAAGCTTTTCAGTTGTAGTTTTTTTAAGTTACATTTATTACACAGTTAACCGTTGTGTAAATCATAAAAGATATTAAAAAACTGTATAATTATTTAAAATTAAACCATTTACAGATTGTTGCATGCAGGTAGTACCAAAATAAATAATACTTATTCGCAATTTTGGAATGTTTACAAAAAATATAAAACGTCTTAGAAAAAATGTTGAACTCTAAAATGTATTCTAAATATTTGTTTTGATACTACCAAGGTATAAGTTAAATAATAATAATTATTTAAAAGAAGCTTCCTACTCGTTACAATCACTCGCTGCGCTTTTCAACGAGTTCCAATCTTTTTTCTTATTCAAAAAAATTCAAAAATACAGAGTAAAAACATAAACATAGAAAACAAAACTCAAACTTGATGCAATCAACAAACTAAGAAAGTTTAGACGAGACAATTACGAGTACAGTTACAAAAAATTCAGCTACACTACGTGAATGCTCTCGTTTCTTTGTTGGGGACGAGTTGTGGGAGTTCACCTTAAGGAAACTTTGCTTTCGGGTTGCTTATATTGTTTTTCTTGTTGTTGTTGTTGTTGTTCTTGTGAGTAGACTTGCACTATTCACTGTCAATGTTCAGACCTACGCGTTTCTCCTCCTCCAACATGGCATCCAGCTCATCTGTTAGATTGGCCAACATGTTGCCAATGTCGTTGAGTACATTGACCGATACTTTTGGTGGCACTGTATTAACGGCTAAAGGAGCAGGCACCGTTACTGCCTCGGGCGAGGGTATAGCCTCGACAGCACCGCCTACACCACTGGCCACTTCCAAGGTCGGTGAGCGCAAGTGCAAGGCGCTGCTGCCAGCACTCGCTGTGCTGTTCATGCTATCGCTGCGGGCGAGTGTTGCATCATGCAGCGAACTGGAAGATTTCAGCGAGTGGAAAGAATGCGCTATGTTGGCAATAGTATTCGTCGACGACGAGCTGGAACTGGAACTGGAGGAATGCAAATGCGTCCCGGCCGCATGATGTCCAGCATTCGCCACTGTTCCACCAGCGCCAGCTTGCAGCTCCTGGCGGTTGAGCAGACGCTGTTTGATGGTGCCGGTGTTCTCATTGGCAAACGGTATCGTATCAATAGAATCGATGCTAGAATTCGACTTATTGTCATGATACTTCTCACAGTGTATCTCTGCCGTGGTCTGCTGTATTGTCGCATAGTTGGCATAGATTGGCTGCTGCTGCTGCTGGTGCTGCTGTGAGTCAACTCCCGCTGCTTGATGTTGTTGTTGCCAGTGTTGCGCCGTATGACCATAGAACATGTGCTGCGCTTGAGGCTGCTGCTGCTGCTGCCCCTGTTGTTGTTGATTAGTCGCTCCAATTGCGGCTTGAAGTTGTTGCGAAGCATCCACGCTCAGTTGCCGCGAATTTCGTATGCTGCAATGACGTCGTGGCGGCTCTGGCGCTATTTTCTTGCCCGCCAATGGACTGCCGCTAAGATAACCCTGTGAAATATTATCAAAATTAGTAAAAAGCCAAAATTTGAACACAAATAACAACATGACAAGCTGAGACTCTAGATGCAGCTAAAAATGTCGCTCCATTGGCTCCTCTAATTATCGAAAACTTTTAATTACTTGTAGTATAAAATAATAACAATGGAGGGTTCCTAGAACATAGGAAGAAAACAATTTTATCTCAGTTTTAATTAAGTGTCTTGTCGTATTACGAATTCAATGCTTCATTAGACTTTACTATTTACCCATTAAATAGGTAATGAGACTCTATCTTCAGCACACTGAGAATTACATATTCTTTTAGACAGGAAAAAGCATTTAAAAAATGCTATGGGATATAATTATTATATCATCCAGGTAGTCTAGTTTGCATAGTAATACACGGAGCTGGCTATATCTATATCTTCTTCTCACCGACCTAATTAATAATTTATGTATTTACTTTATGGGGTCGGAGATGACCCCTTCAATGCATTACAAACTGCGTATCAAAATCATAATACCCTTGGCAAGGTATATAGTGCACTATTATATCCAGTGGAGAAATATCCAAGAACATGGCGTTTCAGAGTATTCATGGAAAATGTCTGAAGCCATTACCCTAATTGATATTAGGCCATCATTTTAATGAACCAAGTTAAGTTTGAATTTGAACTCTGAATATTAATTAGGTCTTCCGGACTAACAAGTTTTAAATAGAGCAGTTTTACTAGATCTCTAAGCCTTATATCAAAGTATTTTGAGTAATCTCTGAAATACTTCTAATAACTTTAACTGTGTCTGAGCGTAGCTGCATCTCGTGTCATCTCTCAATGGGAAGGAAGTGAAACTCACTGTTGCGCTATCAGCACCGCCGGCTGTCACATATTCCGCTGCCGCAGCTGCATTCATGTAGTGATGATGCTCCAGTGGCGGCATTGTGTTCAACACGGCACGTTGGAGTATGCCGCGTTGTTGGCGTGGCAAGGTGCCGCCGCCCTCCTCGTAGAGCAGCTCGCGTGTGGCATCGTTGGTGGGAGTAATGTCGCCATCGTCGTAGGAACGTCGCCAGGCCATGGCAGCTGCATTGCTGCCCAGCAAACGTGCAGCCGCTGCCTGCTGCTGTTGTTGTTGCTGCTGCTGCTGTTGTTGGAGCAGCTGATGATGTTGCTGCTGTTGCAGTGTTGCAGCTGCGGCCATTGCTGCTGCTGCTGCCGCTGTGGTGGGCGGCCCAAAGTGTCCATAGTCCGTGGTGGTGTAATGGCTAAAGGTCAAATGGCTGCGCGTGCTGTTGTCGTGTATATCCTCCAGCGATTCCAGGCTCTTACCGCGTGGCTGACGCACCTGCAATGGATACCACGGAGTGCATTAGTTACCGAGTGGCATGCGGCAAGTGGCTTGTGGCATGTGGCATAAGCCACTTAAAGTTCAAGGGCGACTGCAGACGACTGACATTTGTCGAGCACCATTCAGGCGAACCACCCACCCACCCATTCACCCACTCAACTGCACCCACCTTAATGAGCACCACATCATTGCCGTTACAGCACTCGTGATTGCTGCCCGTACAGTAGTAGGCATCACCCCCACTGGCGCCGCTGAGGCCCCCGCAGTGGCCATTGGCCAACGTATTCACATTGCTTGTTGCATAGATCTTTGTGTCGTCCCAGGAGACGCGTGTGGTTGGCACATAGGATGGCGTACTCGGTATTGGTACATTGAATTGCCAGGGCTTGCGTTGGTATTCCTACCGGGTTGACCCATTTAAAAAATTATGAAAAAAGGGAAAACAAATTAAATTAAATTAAGAAAATCATATTAAATAAAATTGCATTTAAAAATAAGCAAATTATCTGACACAATTATAAAATATACAAATACAAAGAAATAAAATTAAATTAATAAATAAATAAATAAATAATAAATATGGAAAGACCTCACAAAAACTTAAAAGATATTTCAAAATGTAAAAAATATCCCACTTGTGATCGTATAATAAATCTAAATAAATAAATAAATTATGGATTTACTTGATCTCTATCTATAAAGCTCCTTTTGCAGACTGACTAACTGATTCATCATGGAATCTGGACTTAATATATATTATAATATGATGAAAGCTTCCGCTAAGAAGGGCTTTTGGATTGTATAAAACCGTTTCAGTTCAGTTCCCCTTTATAAGTTGGAAAATGAACGACCAAGCTCTGAAAATGGAGGAAATCTGTAGTGTTTCCATTTGTCTGTAGTTCCCAAAAAAGAAAAGTTAACTGATTTTGAAAGATTAACGGGCGATGAAGAGTAACTTAATGTATAAAAATGTACTTTTGATATTAACGTTCACCGGGCAATGCCGGTCAATACGTACTATTTGCGTATACAAATGTGAAGCTAAAAATCTAGGCGTTTCTTCATGAACACCTCAAAACTTAACTCAATAAAAATTAAAATCGAAATCTTTTCAAAAAAAACTCCGCCTGACGTCATTATCTAAGGCCACGCCTTCTGTTTGTATATCTCAGAGTTCCTGTTTGTTTATCTTGGTCTCCATATGGCAATTCCTATAGATAGTTAATACTCGTTGAAAGTTTTATTTACCTGCTGCTGATAGGCATTGACACCGCCGGGATTCCATTTGCCACTGATAATATCCTTGACTCGCTTGATGGCCAGCAAAATTTTCTTTTGGTGGCCCAACTTGACAATGCCAATGTCCTCGAGATCCTCCCAAGTAACTTGGGTGACATCGCGCACCGTTTTGTAGTTCTGCTCGAGCAGCGGCTGTATATACTCCTCCAAGCGCAACAGCTGCAGCCACTCCTCAATGGAGCCCTGTAAATATGTAAAGACCAAGGAAAATATTGGAATCAATATGTGGAATTCTATTTCGTTCACATTCTATGCGACTAATCGCATTTGATTAATGCCAACCCCATCATTGGGGGCAGCCAAGCTACAAATTGTCCATGAACTAATTCCAGGCCAAAGCGCTGATACCAAGCACACTCGGCTGAGGGGGTTCCGGGTGGGGGATGCGATGTTAGGGTAGGGGTTGGGGAAGGGGTTTGGGGGACAGGGGGCTGCGTCTGTCTTGGCTGATGAGCTCGGCGCAGCTCTAATCAGTTGTAATTGATAAGATATGACATAAATCGCGTCAAAGCACAAACATAAAGAGACGAGTAAAGAGACAAAAAAAACTCGTTGTTGTTTCCATTAAACGGTAGCCAAAGTCTCCACACACACACACACACACACACACACATAGGCTCACACACACACACATACAACTGAATCCAGTCAAAAGTCATCAACATCAACTTCTGCTTCTTCTTCGTTTTCCGTGTGACGTGTTAATAACTTTTGAATCTTTTGCTCTTTTGCTAGCTGTCTAAATTGCCGTTGATTTCTATTTAATTAAACGAATGTGAATGCTGTTCATTCGCTCATTCGTTTATTCGTTATTCGTTTATTCGCTTATTCGCTTACTCGTTGCGTTATGAATCTGATTTCGCATCGGCTTTATACACTTTTCAAGGGCTCTACAATTAAATGGAAATTTTTTTAATAGGTTTCGGAGTTATCCCTTTTAGAATAAGATTTAAATGCTTTGATTGCTCGCAGGCTTCTAGAATTAAAAGTAATTTCTACACACACCTACATAAGTGAGGCTCATTATTTTGTCATCATGATTGATTGAATCCTCCACCCTATTCGTATGTCCAACTCATTCATTGAGTAATTAAAAATATGCAAATTAAAGTTTTTCAAAACTGCAATCTATAAATAATAAAAAAGATTATTAACTATTTACAATTCTAAATATTACAGTCTTTCTAAATATGTATATATTACTAGGCTGATTGATCATATTTTTCCATCCTACACTAGAAAAGCTGCTAGTGCTCTTTGGAGATGCTAATCATTTCTTAGCCGTATTTGTAGAGAGCATCCCGCTAGGCCTGACATATTTTTCTTGAAACTTAAAAAAATATTTATTTAACGTCATTCAGGCATATTGGAGATTTACGAGTTGTATTCGTGTTTTGTTTTCTACTTCGAAGCTCATTAGCAGGTAGCCATATGGTATGACACCATACAGAGACCCGCACACAGCAGCCAGAAGGCAAAATAACTAGCAACAACACCAACACCAGCAACCAGGGGTGTAGCCACAGAGGGGTCGATTTACTCTAAATGATTCTCTAGATTAAGAGTCCCAAAATTAGTTACAGCAACTTTCGATTGATATAAGCAGAAAGGAAGAAGTTTAAACACCAAGCAAAAGTTAAGAGATCCGAGGAAGAATGCTCCAGTCGAGTGTGCTCGACTGGGAAATACTGTGTAACCTGATCTGTACTATCTTATCCTACACTTGAGATAGGTTTCATTTCAGTCGCGTTCTCAGGGATGGTATCCGTCCAGGCTGATGATAGTGAGCTAAAATATCATTAACAGGGTTTCAAACCTATATACATTTGGCCGGCCGTAACCTCTCTTGCCTCCTGTCTACGCCCTTGGCACCAGCACTGACAACAACACGATGGTCAGCGCTAGAAACTGGTTTGCCAGCAAACTGTACGTACCAAAAAAATGATATGTCTATATATATTTAGTTAAACATGAGTACGTCAGCCCGAAAACTAAATACCATTTGAGAGTCTAATAACGGCGACGACGGCGGCGGCGGCAGCGGCAGCGGCTGCTGCAGCAACAAATACTTGGTATGAACCTCAAGGTCGTTGCTTGATTGCGGTTTTTGTGTTTTGTATTTTTTGCCTTTGCTTTGCCTAATGGAAAGGAATGAGAGCCGGGCCAACAGATTGGCAGCAACGACATGTCGTTGACGATGTTTAATAACCTTTTTCTTCACGCTGCCTCTTCTGAGGTATTTCGCTTTATTTCCTTTTTCGCCAGATAAAAATTTGCTTGTGCGGCTATAGAAAGCCGTGCCGCTCGCATCGGGATGTGGGAAATTTTGTGCATATTTATTTATGTTTCTTTCTTTATTTTTATTATTTGTTTACTTATTTATTTTTTTAGAATGTCAGCTAATGAGGGTAGCCCGCACATTTGCATGCGCTTGCAGAAAACAGGGCCCGAAGCAGGGAATATTTCATTTCCAGCTAGTATAGTTTCCTACTCGTATTTATATATGGGTGTGATGTAAGTCTCCCCAAGACCGAACCACACCCAGGGCTACGGTGCTCAGCTCAAGATCAACAGAAGAAATAACAAAAGTTTCTGCTGGAACAGCGGCGATAAGACACTCAAAGACGGAGCGAATCAACAGCAAACAACAGCAACAACTTGCGAAAACAGTCACGGAGCGTTATATAAACAACGATAAAAACAAAAAATATAACCAAAAATTCTAGCTGGTCAAAATATTATGGCGCTTTTTTCAACTGAAATCGTAAGCCAAGCGTACAGCACAGTAAACAAAAAAAAAACAAATTTAAAACAAAAGCTGAGGTCATATTGGCTTGAAAAATTGCACAGTTCCAAAGCATCAGAAATCGTTTGAGATATTGGCATATGAATAAACAAATGGAACAACTAAAAAGATTTCAAACGTCCGATAATGAAAACTGAAAACTAAAAGCTAAAAACTAACCGGAGGTTATAATTTGAAACAAGCAATTAAGAGCGAATAACTATGGAATGCGGTTCGAGCTTCAGTTTCAGTCTGAGTTTGAGTTAAGAGTTCGAGCCAGCCGGAGATACCAGATTCGAGGCGATAAATGATAGTTCAGTTCGAAGCGAATGCATTGCAGTAAGCGCAGGTGGGTAGCTGACAGCCCCCACGTTTCAAGACAGGTGGGTGGATGGAGGGAAATGTCGGTTGCTCCAACTGGAGGAGCTGACGAAATCAATGAATCAGACTAAATTCAAATGCAAGTAAAGCTCCGGATTATTGTTGGCATGTGCATTGTAAAGCTGTCATGTTCATAAAGCCCCAGTTGAGGGCGTGGCAGTACAAGAAAAATACTCGTATAAGCCAGGTTGAATGCATAATAAACAGATTCGTATTAATAACAGTTGCACAGATAATTGAAAAGCAAATAAGGGTAATGCCATACTCTTTTTTTTTTTTTTTTTATCTTAGCCTAGATCTTGAGTCGATTGTTATCGATATTCCCCTCAGTTAAGCAAAGTGCAATGTCAGACAAATAATACTCTTATAATAATAATTTTATTAATTCATTCATTATTCTAAGAGTAGATACCCTTCCCGAGTACTGAGTACTGAGTACTTTCCCATGCCTCAGACAGGTTTAGAGATTATAATTTCTTTGCGAGTTACGAGTCTCTTTGATTGTAATGCTTTGGGTATTCCAAAAATGGTATTTTAAGAGGGCCTCAGCACTTCTTTTGGGCCTGAGAAACCCGTGTCGCGGGCTTGTTTGGGTGCACGTGGAATGCATATCGATAATACAATAGCTTCCATTTCATTATGTCACGTACTTTTTCGGACTAACATACAAATTATATGGATAAGGCAACGTTGCGACTTTTTTAGAGTGTCGGAATCACGTGGTATACCTGCATATTGGCCGTATCTTTAAGGTAGGAAATTTAGATTAGCTACGCAAATGTTGAGCTTAACTATAAAAGATACGCATCGAATATGACTTTCTTGATATAAATATCTGAAATATACATAGGCAAAAGCAAGCATAAAGAAAACAACAAATAATCTATTAGCTTCCAAGTTATAAGACTCGTGGGGAAAGACTAGCTTCAGCGTGCAGATGATTCTATGACCTTGCAAACTGCAATAAGTATTTGGTCTTCAAATCTTGATAAATTTGACTATATATGGCTATATATAAATAACTTTTCACGCAAAACAACTTTTTAATCCTATTGTCACACTCTAGGCATCCGTTGCCGATCTTAATCAATATCAATAATATGTTGAGAAAGAAAAGACCGTTGAATAACTTTTAGACCGATCTATATGATCTATATAGCAGTCTGATCTTAATTTGAATGCGCTTAAAAAGTACTCTTCTTGAGAAACAAAAAATCTCTTCTTTCAGTTGTCCGATCTGATATTAGTTCGTCTCTTCCTTCTAAAGATACTTCCTCCAAGGCAATACGCGTTTCGTGCTGAGATTATATAACTCTCAGAGAGGGTATAACCAGTTATTAGTACTGACAGTTTCTCCCATTCTGTATAATACAAAATATCGACAAGTGAGTCAACTTATTGATCTATTTTATTTTAATTAAGACTGATATCTGCTCTTTAATCTTGTGATTTAACATTGCTTGCAGTTAATAGCAACCAGGTAAGACACGTTGCACTTGCACTTGACAAGCACTTTGATCAGTCGGATCAAAGCCAAAAGATCACTAGAAATATGTCGCTCAATTAACCTCGGAAAGCAGCGAGGTGACGTTTTAATACCCTATAAGTCCAATTGAGTGCCACCTGTTTAGCGCCAACTTCAACAGAGAATAAATAAAGCAAAGAATAAGAAGGTAGAGAAATAGGGAGAGAAAAGCTTTGCGATTCTTTTTATTGCCTCTATATATATTGGGTATCTGTTGATGTGGCCAAGTGTTTTTAATGAATTGTTGATGGGAATTAATGTGCGCATATTAAACGAAATTCTTTCATTAACAATAAAGCAAAAACAAAAACAAAAACAAAAACAAAAACAGCAAACAAACGGACTGCTGACGGCGCTCTTTTTTATGTGGGGCTCAGTATGTGGGAAACAAGTTTTTGCACCGCGATTGCAAATGCTTTTTTAATGAAATATTTAAAAGATAAGCCGCAAAAAACAAACAAGCAGAGAACAGACAATCAACAACAGAAAGCGAACGAGTTGGAACAACCCGACTAGAGATGAGGATAACTTCATACATATATACCAGCAGTTATTCAAGTCGTGATTAGTAGGACTTAGGCTCAGTTACTCATGGAATCACGCTGAGTTTTAAGAAATCTGTTTCAATTGGGTTTATTGAAACTACTTTACGATTAGAAATTAACAGTCTGAATTAGAATTCGAATTCTTTAGTTAGAATTTATCTCTTATCTCCAGATAAATCAAGTTTCCATTGATAACAGAACATGTTTTAGGAGTGTTCTGTAAATAAGGAATTTGCAGACTTTAAATTATTATTTTTATTTCTATTTCAAAAAACTTTCATTTAAAAAATTATGTAAGAATAAAAATTTGTTTCCAGAATATTTAGAAAAGAAAAGAAATTTTATAACAATTCTATCTAAATTTAACAAATATTTAAGTAATATTTATGTATTAAACAAAGGCGGAATTAAGCTATATATTCTTTGGATCGCTTGATCTTGATTTATAAATCCTAAACATAAAAATTGATAGAGACTTGTTTTCTTTTTTAAATGTATCTAAATAGTTGAAAACTTTCGAATATGGTTCATTAGTTTCACTCGTTAGATTTGTATCTTTAATACTTTGAGAGTGGCAAACAACGTTCACCCCTGGTAGTTTTCACCTTTAGTAGTCGTAATTAATGCCAATTTGACAAATTGCTGTAGACTTATGACTAAAGTTGACTCTATGCAAATATCACGAGTTGTTTAGCTGATTAGATAGAAAAGCGGAACCGGTTCGTGGGTCTGAGTTCATTGTTTACTTACCGGCACAAAGTGTGGCAAGTTGTCGAGCACCTGTAGCTTGTCGATGCGCTGCTTGATGCGCTCACGATGATGGGGATTCTTGATGCCAATGGCGGTGAGATCCTCGGGTGTCATGCGCGCAATTGTTGGCAAATCGTAGCCGGCGGCAATGAAAAGTTGAGCGTACTCCTCGTGTTTCATCTCGAGCAACCAGTCAATGATTAGCTCATCGTTGCGCTGCCGATCCACGCTGCCAATGGAGCACGAGCTGACAGAACTGCAGCGCGGCGAAGAGAGCGGTGCACGTATAGATGCCCCCGATGAGGATACCCCTGTTAAATAGGAGGAGGCCCGACCCGAGTCCAGGCTGGCGGTGCTATGACGTGAACCAGAGCCAGCGGAACCCGATGAGGAGCCTGGTGAATCACGTCCAGGCGATTGTGTTAAATCAATGCCCTGATCCTCCTGCAGCGCCAGTTGCTGATGATAGTAAACCGCCGCCTTGTGGGTAAGTGGTTCGCGCAACGTTGCGCAAAATACAGGCGGTGGACATGCCACAATGCTGGGCGGCAGGGCTGCCTGCGCTGGTGGTTTGCTACCTGAGCTAACACCTCCAGTTGCTGCTCCAGTTCCGGCCTCATCCTTCATGCGCAGCGCAACGCTTGTCTCGCGTGGCAAGTTAAAGCCGCCCTCCTCCAGCGAGGGCGAAGAGACAATGCTGCTGCCACTCATACTACTAATCCCATCGTCCAGTTGCAGCTGCTGCTGCTGTTGCTTTTGCTGTTGTTGATGGTGTCGCAGTGGTCCGCTTAGTCTATAGAGCGGTATCAGCGGCTGATGGTATCCAATGGGAGATGATGGCTCTCGGTCTCCGGGTATGGTCGGCGGCTGTACCTTTTTAGCTTGTGCCGTGGATGCGTGCGGCTTCAGTGGACGATGCATGACGCGCTTCTAATTCAGCTGGCCGTGCTGGCCAAATAAGTTGCGGCAACTCCTGCAACAAAAAGATGAATAACAAAATGAACTCAATGCAGTTGCAGTGGAAAATGTGAAATAAGTCGGGGCAACAGATGTGCAGCAGATGTGTGCACACTGGCAAAATCTGCATAATTGGGCATAAATTTTCGTTGCTCTAGCTAAAAATAGGGTCACACTATTTACGCGCGCGCGCGCGCCTCTGCGGCAAGTCAATAAACTGCCCCAGAACACGAGACCGTACAGTGGTTGTGATTTATTAAACAATCAGTAAAAGGCAGCAAAATATGTGCGATCAAATGTGTTAAATTTCTCACATTAGTCTATTTGCGTATTCTTGGAATATTCCATTCAATAAACTTATTTTGAATGATCTAAGCAAGCAAATTAATCACCACGTGCTCACCACACTAACATAAATTATTCACCACGTGTTCACCCCACTCACACACCTAAATGGTGTATTTTGTGGGCAATTTCCTATAGCCAAAGTAACAAATTAATGAAATTTTATTACTTTTCATGCAAACTAACTAAGTTAAGGTGTTACGAACTTACTGTATCAATATTGAGGAATAATTCTACTTATCTAAGACCTACATAAGACTATTGATTAAAAATATTTTACATTTGTTCAGATACCAATACTCCTTGATTCGATTCCCAGACTCGACCCGGCTTTGGTTTAAGTTGGTTCATTGATTTCAGTTCGTATCTTGGTTCATGATAATAATAAATTTAGTTTACTTCATTCGTAAGTGAGGGAAAGTCATCTAAGTAGTTTTTTGAACCGAACCAAAAAAAAAAAAGTATTATTCCGTTTCCGCATCTGTTTTATTTTCGGCACCTGGTTCAGTTAAGTTCGATTTGGAAAAAGGATTTGATATCGTGTTTCGAAACTAATTTCCAGCCCTGAAATTTACCAAATCCGCCAGCTTAAAGATTTAAATATCTGAAGTAAAGGTGGCTGGGAAAACTTTAATCGATTTCGACATATTTTATAAAAAATATGCGCATTATCATATCATCAGCTCGTTACCATTTAGGAGTTATCTTATTTCCAAGTCTTCAGTGAATTTTTCCCGTATTAGATAAAAAAAAGCCCACTGTGCGCCCGCAGCATCGTATTACAAATTTCATTCACAAAACACATCTAAAAACAAACACGAAAAAGGGACAGAGGGCTGGCCAAAGAGAGATAGAATAATGTGACAGAGAAAGAGAGGCGATGTCAAAGTTCATTGACTGTGGGCTGTGCTTGGGGGCAGGGCATGTCGCTTATAGTTTGTAGCTTGTAGTTTGTCTAGGCGCGACGTCATAATACACTTGAAAAATGCACAGGCAGGCGTCAAAGTACGAGTAAATCTGACAAAAGTCACGAACAGGGCGTGCCATTAGCATCAGCGAGAACAAAGCCGCAAAATACTCGGAAGTAATAACACGAAAAGTCTTAATAAGCAGTTCCAGTGAAGCAAAGCAGTTAAATGAGAAAACGATTAGCTACGGCGGCATTTATCGATAACATGCGAAAAGCAAAAACTACGGCCACCTGTTCGATTAACTCTACTCGATGCCCGGCCGGTAGAATACACACATTCAGAGCGAGTAACAAGAGTAACGAATAAAGCGAAAGAAGGAAGAAACAGGTGCCAAATTTCATAACGGTGTGTGTGTGTGGGAGGAGTAGGGGAACGTGCACGAAAAGCGAGGCTAAAACAGAGCAAAAGCTAAAAAACAACAACTCGCAAAACGGTGGCAGTAGTAAATTTCATTTACAAGCCCCTTGACGTCGTCGACTGGCTTTAATGAATTTTTATGTATGCGACGTGAAACGAAAATTAACGAAAAACTGCAGCCGAAGGCGCGGGAGAGGCTCCGCCAGCGCAGGAAAATGAGAGTCAGAGAGAGACCAAGAGAGAGAAAGAGAGAGCGCGTAGAAAGCGGCGACGACAGCGGCAGCGGCAGCGTTGTAGTAGGGTAGTATATCAAACTGCGAACGATACACAAATGTGGGTTGCGATTTGTTGTTGTTTTTATTGTTATTGTCACCCACACAGACACACAGCAAGCACACACGCACACACAAACTTCGCCCAGCTGCACATTTGCAGATGTTGTTGAACTGTGCGGCCGGCTTGCATTTTGGGCTAACATTTTCTGTTTATTGTTTTCCTTAGTTTTTTTTTCATTTTTTTGGTAATCTCATATACTTTTGCTGAGGGTATTTTGACTTTGTGACGACGTCTGCAACGCATTGAACAAGAGATCATAAGTATAGATATGCATAAAGAAATGAAAAGAAATTAAAGATACATTTTATAGATTTGCCGGGAGATTACCATTGCAAAAATTTTCCATTCTTATAAACCAAATTTCCGCCAAACACTAGCCAGACGTATTACTGATCTATTTATAAGATGTCTTATAAAGTTCCTGTAAGATCTACATATAAAGCGTAGACCTCGAGATATGAATCTGACCACTAAGAAATCTTCTTTGAGAATCTTTTATAACCTGGTTTCGAAGTAATCGATTGAAAATTTCGATCTTTCTTCCAACCACAACGAACATTTAGCTTTCCGTCTAGCACGTCTATAGTGAAGTTTGATAATACTTTATAATCAGACTCGATATTTAATATAGCTAAAATTAAACATTTTAAAATTCTAAGCTGAATCGGCTGGAAAATCTAACTGCTCAGTTAATAGATCCATTTTTAAAGATTTCGATCTTGACTTAAACTAACCAATTGGAAACTTTATTATATTCTAAAATAAATCAAGCAGAGTATTTAAAGATTCAGTTAGACTTTACTTTTTCCCTCTTTTTATCGCGTGGTTTACTGGCTATTTTTATGAGTCCATTTTACTGTTGTCTTTTGTTGCTTGCACATTTAATTGCGAACATAGCAGCCAGGACGCCCCCTGGTGGAGATAATGCAAAACTATTGCAGTTCTTGTTTTTCTTTTTGTTGGCGGGAATGGGAGTGGGAGTAGGAGAAGGAGAGCGAGTGGGTGTGGGTGTGGGTGGTGAGTAATCATAATGAGCACAACACTTGCGCCTATGTGTGTATGTATGTATGTATGCGAGTGGTAGTGAATAAAAACTGATTGGAAATGCAATTGGACGCCTGGGCGGCCTTTTCCTATTAGAAACTCTGCACACAATACAAAACTATTACAAAGGGCAGCGCAGGCTGAAAGATTTATTGATTGTCGCTGTCGTCACACACACACCAACATACATATCCGCACACTCGCACACACACACACACACACACTCACACACACACAAACACAGCGGAGTTGCGGTTTTGAAGTTGGCAGCAAAAACGCTGAGCAACTAAAAATAATTATGGTTGCCAGTGCTTTAAACACACACACACATACACACGCGCATACACACAGATAGA
This sequence comes from Drosophila repletoides, assembly GCA_018150835.1. NCBI lineage: Eukaryota > Metazoa > Arthropoda > Insecta > Diptera > Drosophilidae > Drosophila > Drosophila repletoides. Next base: position 23,417,496 of record JAECWQ010000089.1, on the reverse strand, counting down.
AGAACACAAAGGGACCGCAATGTTTATACGCTTCTCATTGGGGGAGTATTGAGAGTTAGTTGAAAAGTTTGAATACTTTGAATGGGGTGCGATAAGAACCCTGACAACTCACACGACACATAATACATTTAAATGTAAGTATATAAGTATTCATATACATATTGTATATACATATATATTTATATATAGTTCTGTCCTACAACTAACCTAAAACTGTAATTTTAAGAGGTTAAAAATAATATTCTAAAAAATGTATATCGAATTTCAATTGTTTAGATTTTTCTATACTGAATTAAACACACTGAAAAGCTATCGCGGATTCTAATCATAATCCATCTGATCTCCTTTTTTTAATAAATCGGTGTTAATTTTTACTAATTGTGAAAAAATCTCAAAATATCACATTAATTTTTTCCAAATTATATAAAATAATTATTGTAATATTTGAACAGACAATTCAGACAAAATCAGATTGATTATAGGAAGTATTTTCCAATTTGGTTATGATCCGCTTGAAATATTTTCAGATCAAAACGGCCTTGGAAGATCAACTTGATCTTTTTGTATATAAATAATCTTCATATAATTTCCGAATACGTTAAAACTGTTAGCTGATTAGATTCAGATTGATCGATTTCCTCTCTGCTGTGTATCAACAGTGTCAATAAACTACAAACTGGTTTCGCCCTCTTCGGAATCAACAATTTTAAGAAAACTTCAAACAAAGGATTTCAAAAAAATAAAAGTTATAACTTCTTTAATTCATTTTATATAATTTACACTCGAATACTTTATTACTTTTTACACAAATACCCAGAATCCTTTCAATTTTTATCGTGATAGCGATTTGGAACTTTCCAAGTGAATCAAACATTGATCTCAAATATAATATTATTTATCTATTTAACTATTTTTATTTATGGATGCAAAAGTGTATCTACAGTTCGTTGACTTCTCTATCAACTGTAGTTGTCGCTGTACGCCGTTAAAGTTTACTGGCATGAGTAATCAGCCAAATGGAGCGCAATAAAATAGCAACGGCAACACGGCCAATCTATCAGGCCAGGCACCACATCAACTTAGTTGATGTTGCCGCCCAGCCACCCCTGATAAATCCCCCCAAACTCCTGCTGCCCAGCACCAACCACTTCGTGGACAGATTCATATACCACACTGGGTATGAGACCTGGACCTTAAGAGGAATTGGGAGCAGGAGGTGGCGGCTGAAATCAAATGAACCGAGTCTCATTCTCATGTTTATTAACGGTGCTTAACTGGATATATATATACATATAAAAGTATATGTATGTGTATGTGTATGTGAGTCTGAGTGTGCTTGGTTGTGTGGGTGTCATTAAGCCTGCTAGATAAAGGGACCGCCCAGGCAACACTTCATTACCAGTGCGACTTATTGACAACGGCTCTTTGTAATACCCCGCAACTTCAGGAAAGAGCATCTCTGACCTTAAATATTTTAAAGCCAATTCAAATTTTTGTTTAATTCTACTATATACTACGCTAGAAGCCGGACATAGGCTCCGAAAAGGAAAAGAATCGAGAAAAACTGATCATTTTTATTAAGTCAAGTCAACTCATTGAGTTCAAGAACTTGAACTAAACGGAAAGCTTATTCCAGGGTTATTATTCAATTATCAGCTTTCCAGTGATTTGTTTACGTTTTTAGAAGGTACAACTTACGAATTAATTATAAAATATATTATATAATATTATATTATATATATTAAATAATATTATATTATATTATATATATTATTTAATATTATATTATATAATTACAATATATGCTGCCATAAAACCAGTTTAAAATTGAGTTCAAATTCAATTTTATTCCTCTTTCTTTTCGTTTACAGGGTATTTCGTTAGCTAACAATTTGTTAGCATTGCAGTTGCTTTTGTTGCGGGTGCTTTGCATACGACATGAGACAGTTTTTCCATACTTTCCCTAAAAGGCAAAACTGACAAAAGTTTTCGGTTGCATATTTCTTGAATATTTTTTTCTGTAATATTTCTTTTGGTCGCATTGCCACGCCCCAGCCCCAGCCTCAGTGTGATGCTGGGTTTTGTTGTACTTGTGCATTGTTGGTAGCGTGTTTTGTCAGCAGCAGCAGCAGCAGAAACAACAACAACAATAACAACAGATACAACAACAAAGTAAGATGGTGTCGCTGCCTGTCGATAACTGGAGATGTTGATCTTGCAAGTCGAAGAAGCAAAGGAAGGAGGAGGAGGAGGAAGAGAGCAGAGCAGAAGAGATGAGAGGACAACAAACACAACAACAACAATGGCCGCGGGCAGCACAAACTTGTTTTGCCTGTAAAAGGGAGTTGTAGTTATAGTTGTTGTAGTTGTTATTGCATTGTCTTTTGCGTTTTGTTTCAGGTTTCATCTGGCAACGCCAAGAACGGAGCAAACAAGAGCCCATAAAAAGCTCGTAGGAGTAAAATGCAACACACAACTCACGACGAAGATGTGTCAAAAGTGTGGGCGCAAGAGAGACAGCAGGAGAGATGGGGGGAGCCTAGCCGTGCAGACATGCAGTTAACGGTTAATGTAAAACGAATGCGTAGCGCATATGGTACCAGACAGTCAGACAGACGACCAGAAGAAGAGACGACTGACAGATACGACAGTCAGACAGACAGACCAAATAAGGCTGTCAGCACGTAGAGAGCAAGCAGCAAAGCTCCAAAAGCGGCCATCAATTCTTCTTCTTTTTGGTCAAAAAACGCGAACAAGTTGTAAAGCGAACAATGCGAACAAAGCACCAGAAAGTACAACAACAAGCAGTCATATGAGCGGAGGGGAGGAGAAAGAGAGTCTATAGGATGGGAGAGTTGAGAGGGGAGGGAGAGAGCATTTACAGCTACATTGAACTTTTTAGTACCCGCCACCCACTTGCAAAGTGCGTTTACTACTACGCACGCACACACACACACACCACACACACACACACACACACACGCACGAGTTCAGGCACACACATACATATAGGTATAGCTTAAGCGTATTGGGAATATTTGCAACAACTGTGCCAAAAATATGCAAATTACCATTTGAAAACGTTGATTTATGCAGCAATTTTGATGGAATACACAAAAGTTTTGTTCAAATGAGCTTTTATAATGATTTTTGAATAAATTACAATTGATTTAGTAGCACAAAATCGCGTTGGAAAATTCTGTGCAAAATTTCTTTCACACTAACACTAACACACACACACACCAAGCACCAGCACTAACACTTACACACACGCACGTATACGTACACAGAGCAAGAGCGCGTTGGCTTTGGCTTTGGCCAAAAAAAACTAGTAAAGCATATGAAAAAGGCAGCGCAAAAAGTTGCGGCTGCTGCTGCTGAGCTGCGGCGGCTGCTGCTAAAAGAAACGAAGAACGAGCCAAAAAGGCGGAGCGGAGCGCGCACGAGCCGACAGCGACCGCAAGTCAAAGCGTATTGAAAACGCGGCTCAAGTTCGAGTCCAAGTCAGAGTCCTCTTTGCTCTACGACCGTCTGACTGAACTGAACTGAAGTTGTTCGCAGAGAGAGATTAAGCAAAGAGAGCGAGAGATATACATCGAGAGAGAGAGAGAGAGAGAGAGAGAGTGCGCGCTAATTCGCCGCACTCGCAACAACTCTTGTCAATTTTTTAGTTGCTGCCAAGGCAATTTGTTGCAATTGAAACAATAACAATTGTCTAGCAATTTGTTGTTGCTGGCAAATTAGTTAATAAATGAACCGGAGGGTCGTTTTCATTATAGGCGTGTGCATACTTTTGCCCTGCACTGTACGAGCTCATAAAGCATAAAGCATAAGGATTAAAACGAGCAAAGGAAAATGCATTTAATTTCATTTTGTACTCGTACACGCACAGTGGACCAAATCGGGAATCCCATCTCAAATATCCAAATGGAGTTATCTTTACTGGCTGCCAATTGGCCGATTTATTTATTTTATTTTTAACAAGATGAACCTACGATTCTATTGGTTTTACATAGCCACTAATAGTAAGATGTCCTCTGATAATAAAACGCAGATCTGCACATTTTATGCACTATATTCGCACAGTGGGTTAGAAGAGTATATTAAGTTTGTGAAAAACACATTTATCAAGTGGAAGAATACTGACTCCATTAAGTATGGATATACAAATATTAAGTGTATTCTGGTTCAGCATCAACACACTATTGGATATTGTTTTAGTACCCTTCTCTCTGAGATACACACCTCAATCTCAGACAATATAGAGGCTGGGATGTTCCGCCACATTAGACGTGGGTTCATGGGTTTTCTTAATATTTGAAAAAGCCAGAACTGATTTAATAAACATTTCAAAACTTAAAACATGAAACGAACAGATAATTTTTTTAATTAACATCTAATTGAACTACCGATTCTAATACGTGGAACAAGAAAAGATTACTATTTATTGGGGTCTAATTAGAAACAGATGCGTTTAAATAAAAAATTGGATTGAGTGGAAAATTCAAATAAATTAGGTCTTTAATTTCTTTTAAGCTGCTTTATCAAGGCCGAATCAAGGCTGTATTGCATTTAAAAAGGATAAATTACAATTAAAGTATTGATTGTATCACTCATCATGACATACATAGATAACTGTCCAAGTGTCTCGTATGTTAATATGCTGCCTAGTAAGTATTAGTAGCATTTATTCGATTTCCCAAGATCATTATGATAAGAGCTAAAGGTCAGTTCGTTTAACCGGCAAGTGCTTTGCTTTGTTTTTTATTTTTTAAGTCATTTGCATTACACCGTGTTTAGCATGGGAAGTTGTAAGACTCGGCTCCCGTTCAAGGTAAGATGTTAATGTTAATCGCAGGCTACACGCTTGCAAGCTATTTGGTACCACTGTGCAATGTATGCCACAAAAAAAAAAGACAAACAAATGCAAGCACTCACACACACACACACACACACACACACAGTCGCTGGCCAGTCACCACTTTGGTTGCCGCATAAGCCAATAAGAGAGTAAAGCAGAGAGACAGAGAGCGAGCACGCGCTCCACACGAGCTTTAAAAAAAAAATATTTAAAAAGGCTTCAACTTTATTAAATGGCCTGCGCACTCGCTCTCTCTCTTTCTCTCTATTTCACTCACTTGCTCTCTCTGGTAACAAAATGTCAACGACGCTCACTGTACTCCCCCCCCCATCTTTTTCCCCACCCTACTCTTGTCAACGACAATTCTAACACTTCATTGGAGCTGTTTGGGCTTCGGCTTCGTCTGCGCTGCGCTGCGTTGCGTTGCGTTGCGTCGCAACGTCAAGTCATTTGATTCCCACACAAATCTCTGCATATTGAGAGAGAGTCACTCGCTCCCCATTATGGCAAGTGAGTTATGGGCCAATCTCTGTAAATAAGTGTGTGTGTGTGTGTGTGTTGGTGCTGCGCTTTCTATTGATTTATATGTGAGCTTTATGGCGCAATTGGAGTCGAGTGCTTTAACAGAGAATACAAAGCTCAACTAGAAGAAACAGGAGAGACAAGCAGAAGAATAAACGCGCTTTGAATTTTCAAGTGCCGCCTAACTCTAAAACAAAACAAACAAAAACAACGCCATTAAATTGCATTTTGTTTTCTTTTGTTGGGAATAATTTATGCAAAGCATCAGCAGAGTCAGCGCAGCGCAGCGCCAGAGTTGCCGCAGAGCCATTGTTATCGCTGGCAGCACGCGCCAGCAGCAGCGCTCAAGCAGAACGCATCAACTGACACGTGTTGGTTTATTAATTACATAAGCAGCAGTAGCAACAAGGGCAGCAGGGGGCAGGGGTAACTGCAGCTGTAGTCGAAAACAAAAAGCAATTTCCTGCAGATGCATTCGTCCACTCTGAACAAATAGCGTTCAACAGCTGGCAACCACTGTACGGACACAAGAAGAAGAAGAAGCAACATCAGACAGAAATGACAGATGGCGCCGTCAGCGCCGACGCCGGCAGCGGCAGAGAGTCGGCGGGCAGAAGGATACAAATGTCAAAACAAAAGCCGCTTACCGGTGCTTATAAAAAATACCTATAAAATACGCACCTGTAAAATGTGTTTAGAAAAGCTATTTTCAACTGTGTTTACGCTTTTCAATTTACGAAAGCAACAAAAGACAAACGACGAAAGTTGACACACAAAAGTAAACAAATGTAAAATGGTAACAGGGCATTAATTATTTTTGTTGTTGTTGTTTGCACGTTTTATGGCATTTTCTACACACACTCACACACACACATACAGATAGTGGCGCGCGCGCGACGCATAAAAAAGTAAAACATAAAAAAACCAGATTAATTTTTGTGCAGTCGAAAAAGTTTTTAAGCTGCGCTGCTTACGTCGGTTTTGTTGTTGTTGTGTCTGGTTTTTTTTATTGTTGTTTGCTACGCCGCCATTTTCTTGGCTGTGAACACTTTTTAACTTGAATTTTAATTGCTTTTGGGCTCGCTGTTTGCCACTTTTAATTTAAATATATAGGTAGTTAAAATTTAATTATACACGTTTATTAATTTTGTGCCACAATTTAACAAATTTATGTGTTTTATTAGCGACTATTAAAATGCGCGCGTTTAAGCGACGTGAACTAGCGCCGACCGCACATCAAGAAAACAAAAACATAACTGAGTGTGCCAGCAATACTGAAAGGTTATAATACCAACTCACAAAAACCAGAGCTTATCGATAACTTACAAATTCCATCTGGCAGAGCGGTGATACCTGAATCACCCTGTACTATTTAATTGATGATCCCTATTTCACGAATAGTCGTGAGAAGATCGCCAAATTGCAAAATATATATAAAATATTAAATATAACTTTATATTTATATATAGTAAAGAAATGGGTTTTATAATTTTCTCATGTGCAAAATTAATTTAATTTAAAATTGTGGGTATAAAAATACTTATTTTGATTTAACTTTGCCTTAATTACCGAAAAATTAAATTAACAGGCTGGAATAAATTAAACCATCGATAGCAGCAGCAGTCAGTTGTATATCGATAAATACGAAAATTGATGTAGCCTCATCGCTATTACATAGCATAAAACAGCGCATTTTATCAGTAGCCGCATACAGCCACACTTGTTGCGTTTGTCCAAAAATGTTACAATTATTTAAACGAATTTGACGGCAAATCAATTATAAATTTAAGTGCGTGCGCATAATTCGTCAATTAAAATAAGTGTTTGATTTTTATTTAATTAAAATTTAGCATTTATTGTGCGCGTGCCGTGTTTTCTTTATGTGTTCCATTTAATATTTGATTTCTCTCTCTCTCTCTCTCTCTCTCTCGGTCAGTGTGCTTCTATGTGTGTTTGTTTGCATGTGTGAGCTTGTTGCTGTTGCTTTTGTGCGGCATTTTTGGTTAAACAAATTACGAATTACCAACACAAATGCAACTATAACTGCAATAAAAAAACCAACAAATGTAAGCATTAAACGAGGTGAAATTAATTAAAATCGACACATTTTGCTTGCCAAATATTAACTGCAAATAGAAACTGAAAAAATCAAGAAAAAGCGGCCGATTTAAAATGCAAATGAGAAGCATACAGAAACCAGAAAAAGAAGGTAACACAAAAAGAAAAGAAAAACAGGTTGTCGTCGTTCTACGCTTTGGCATTTCTTAGCTTGGCTCTCGCTTCAATCTTCTTCTTCTCCGTCTACTTCTTGCTGCTGCTGTTGTCGTTGTTGTTGTTGTTGTTCTGAGTGCTGGTTGGTCAATGTACGCCGTTAATTAAAGCAATTTAATTGTTGTTGTTGTGTGTTATGTTTGCGCAATAAGTAAACCTTTTTTTTTTTGGCCAACATTATTGTTGTTAAGTTCTTATGTTTCTTTTGCAATGCTGCTTTGCAGTGGGCGTTACTGTTACTGTTAACAGTTGTTGTTGCTGTTGCTGCTGCTGTGATGCTATGATTCATAACATTAAAATGTTAGTTACCATTAATTCAGCTGCGTGAGTGAATGGGTGCGTGTGTGCGTGTGTGTGTGAGCTCTAAGACAATAACAAACACCTGTGGCATGTTCTGTTTATGAATTTCTTGTGGTGCGTTGCGGCAAGCAAATGTCAAATTTTGACAGCTGCGTGGCGCATCCTCAAATGAGATTTGAATTTAGAAAGCTTTCACGATGAGACTTTAACTGCAGAAAGCTTTTGCTTGTCATTGGATGGGTATTAACAGCATCTGTAAAGGACAAAAGAGAGGCAACAAAAACTGTTAAGTGCAGTGATCGCTCTTTGAGCAGTAAGAAGTATAAAGAGTAGATAATTCGCTCTATCTCTGTTATGTTACATTTTTAAATTCCTAGGAATGGGAACAAAAATGTAAAAAAATGGCACGAAGAAAGAAGATTTTCGCAGATTTTGCAGTTAATTATGACCAAACGAGCGGATTCTTGTTAACAACGTTAACAAAAGTTGGAAGCAGAAAGAGAAAGAGCAGTTAAACCTCTATTCTTTCTACTTCATACTCAATATAAAAGCTTATAGAAATTAGTATCCACATTTAAAAATTAGAAAGTTAATTAATAGTTAATATATAAATCAATTTATAAATAAAAAGCATGATAACCCCTATCAATAAATAACTGTGAAAAATATTTGTATAGAAACTTTATTCAACTTTTTTAATCCGTTATTGAATATTAACAGTCCCCTCTTTGTAATATAGTAAAGCATAATAAATGCATGCATACTTACCTCAATGAGTAACGCTAGCAGACTTTCCGATCAGCTCTGTTATGCTAAAAAAATGTGCATGCAGTATGAAGGTAGTGACGTCATCAAGCGAATATTCCAAATGCATTGCTTTAATATAATTTTATTGCTTTTTAATATTCTTGTTTGTCTTTGTTTTTGACTTCTGAGAGGCGATATTAAGTTTCCTTAAAAGGAAGTTAACAGAGGGGTAGCAGAAAATGTCAAAGGTATTCATAGTGCACAAGTGTTGGCAACAGCAGTCTGTTAACAGAAAATGTTATATGTTGATAACGATAAGATATCTCTCTTGAGGTTTAACTTAATAATATTAAAATCCCAACCTTATCTGCATGTATAATACTTGATATGTCTTTCGCAATATCCGAAAAGCCCCATTTTTTATTTATTAATTTATGATTTATCGTTTATTTTCTTACAGTTCGTTATAATTTCTGTGATTTTTATGCATGTTTCAATATAATATAAAATTACAAGACAAATATCCACGAACGATATCCGATAACTGATAACCGTCAACTGATAAGAGATAAGACAGAACTGCTACACGAATCCATCTCAATCCTCGTTTCGTACGCTTCCGTCCCAATGCAGAAAATGCCCTCGCAAATCTTGAACGATGGCAGCGGCGGTGGCAGTTTGAACAACGCCACTTCACTACTGGGCAGCCCACCCAATAGCATTACAGTGAAGACTGCCTACAATGGTCAGGTCATAATTACGACCATCAATAAGAATATTACGTATGAAGAGCTTTGCTATGAAATACGCACCATTTGCCGCTTTCCTTTCGATCAGGTGAGCACATTAAATTACGAGTTTATATAGAGAAAAGTTCTTTTATCAATCCCGGTTTGGTTACAGCCCTTTACCATCAAGTGGGTCGACGAGGAGAATGATCCTTGCACCATCTCAACGAACATGGAACTGGATGAAGCCATACGATTGTATGAGATGAATTACGATTCCCAACTGGTTATTCATGGTAAGTCGATGAATTTTCTTATCGCAAATCTTTTATTTATAAGTTGTTGTAACGCGATAAGCACAATTTCATATCTCGAGCTATTTTCAAGAGACAATACTGTGTCACTTGTGGGAAATTTATCAACGTAATATAAATCACGAGTATGTATACGCACAGTGACACTTGCCTATAAGAGATTGCTGTTATAGCTTCTTTTATAAATTATTTTAATGTGAAATTAGGAACTTTGCTGGAAATAGAGTTCCATATGAAAAACTTAAGTCTTTTAGATAACTCTAAATGGTGAAGATGGATTTAGATACATTTGTTATAGCCATGTTTGACTGTAACTTTATATTTCGTTCCAATCGTTCAATATTGGGACCATTATACTATACTTTAGTGTAGGGCAAACTAAAGTAATTGCCTCGTGCCCCATTTAGCCGAGGCGCTTCAATCTCACAATATGCTCCTATTAGGGGTATTATTATACATAGTTTAAGTTGGGCGTATATCAAAGGCATTAAATTGAAGGTTGTTCCAAAAGTTGTTCAGATAATTAGTCAAATAGTCCTTTCATATGCTTGTTTAAAAAGGATTTATTTGATGTACTTTAAAGTATTTAGACCCGATTTTATAGGGCCCAGTTGGGGCTTACTCAAACAGAACACATTCTATCATTTTGGGGGTGCTTAAAACTATGCTAAAGTTTTTAATTTTCACAAATTTCATTACCAAAGTTTATGCACATTTGTGGGTGTCGAAATGGGTCGAAATGGGTCACATTCCGGACTTGGTTGTAATACAATTTAACCGCAATTTTGTGCACATTTGAGCCTGGTTAAACAATATGCTCGTTGCTTTATTAGCTCAATAAACCTGCCACTGGCTGTGGGCTGTGGGCTGCTTGCCGCTGGCATCTGCCTGTTCGCTTACACAGAGTCCCAGGCGGCTGGGGGCGCAAATCCAAACAGCAGTCGACCATGTTAATAACATAAAATATTAATTAACTCGTGCAGGCATATAACTATATGGCAACACACACACACATACAGGCTGCGCGCCCGTAACCATGCTATGGTTTTTGTATCTTATTCGCTTCTTGGCTCTTGTCTTATTTCTTTTTTTTCGTCATATCTGCTTTTTGACCCGATTGCTGCTGCTGCTGGTGGCTTCTTTTATAATTCATTATAATTAAATTGTTTGCTGGCAGCCTGGCAGACTGGCAGCCTGGTTGGTTAGCCCTGTTTTCAAATTTAATTTTTGCGCGTCTTCTTCTTGCACTGTTTTATATTGCAAGCACGCCTGAAAGTATGCCCCACAAATACAAATACAAATACAAATACACATACTCCCCTTACACCCTTTCCCCCCTCGGTTTAGTTAACTGTCTGCGCTTAATTATGCTTGCCGCAAAAAGTTGCAACTTTGTTCGCCCCCGTTCAAAATTTGTCTAATGACAAAAACAAAATGTTTCGACAACAACAATAAATAACTGTAACAAAATGAAACAACATGAGAATATAATTATGTTCTACTCAAAATTAACATAGAGTTCTCTGGGAACAATTTTTTAATTTATTTACTTATTTAAAATCGACTCTGAGCAGTCGACTTTCCAATGGGAAACACCCAGAAGAAACCCAATCAGACAAAGAGTAAAATATATCGAAAGAAAAAGAGAAAAAAGGAAAGGAAAAACGGACAGAAACAAGAAAAACTTAATGATAAGAAATAAAGTAAAAACAAACCCGGAAAATCTCCAATCTAAAGGGGACGAAGCTAGCATTGGCTGCATCAGTGGTCGGGGGTTTCCCGGAGATAGCTTAAGAGAGAAGATTTCAAATGTGAGAGAGGGATATAGCATGCTAAAAATCATTATAATTTGCACAACACACGAAATCGGTTGTGAAATTCTCAATTTTACTTAAAAAAAAATATAAAATATTATCATTCAAACCGATTTCTTATGCACTTAATTTTAATTTAATTTTATTTAATATATTTATGTATTTTATTTTAAGTTAGATTCTTTTAAGCTTGTTTTCTTTTGTAAGTTAACCAAAGAAATATGTGTTGCATACTTTTTGGATCAGGATTAAATTGAAACAGCTATCTTTCTTTATTGCTAAACATTACAGGCCTGCAATCGATATATTAAATTATTTCGGTTTAACATTTTTACAATTATTTTTTACTTACAAAAAACAAGAAAAAAAGAAGAAAATCCTTCGGGCTGTTTAACTTAACCTTCCTTACTTGTTTATTTTTATATAAAAATTACTAAAAAAGTAAAAGTTGGATTTAATCACCTTATTTTTAAGTATAGAGCTACATTAACAAAAAACTGCGTTCCATATTCAAATTAATTCCACAAAAATATATCTTTTATCCTAATGATACGACTTCAGATTTTAAGTGCAATTAGTGAGAGAAATGATTTTCTCTAAGTATTTTACTATCCGTAAACCTATCTTTTCTCTTTCCTTTTGCAATCGCATCTTTTTAACGGAAATACTGTACATATTTATGTGGAAATTCCAATTTATTCGAGAGAAACTTACCGGGCTATCACAGGCGACCGTTCATTGTAGTTTCAGCGGTAAACAGTTGGCTGGAAGGAAAGAGTGTGTGGTTACAAAAACTGTGGGAAATATAATTTCAGCACTCAACAAAGTTTGAGGTTGCTGCTTTTTTTTTTTTGTTGTTTTCTCCTTCTTTTTTTTTTGTAGCAGGATATTGTTGTTGGGACCTTGCTTTCTGACTATCCTCTGCATATCCCTATACACAATATAGAGCCACAATTTTTTGTTTTTGTTGCTTTAGCCACGTGTGAAAAAATGCGGCTTAAAATGTATTAAAAGCATTTTCTGTGCGGTTTACTCTCCGCTCTGTCTCTGTCTGTGTGTGTGTGTGTTTGTGTGTGTTAACATAATATGCTACACTCCGAAAAAAATACGTTTATTTTTTTTAAATTTTCTTGAAGTCAAGTATATTAAACTATTATTATCATAATTATTTATTTGAGTAAAGTTTTTGGGCATTTTAAGTAGAAAGGTTCCTTAACAAATGTAGTTATAGTCCACGTATCACCTTTAGGTTCATAATTTCTTATTTATTATAAGAGAAAACGCAGTTTCGAGTTTACATTTAAAACAATTATTATTTTATTTGTTTACTATTGCATGCTATTAAATAATAAGATATAAAACTTCAGAGTATCTTTTCTTCAGAGTGTAGAAATACACAGAGTTACCACAAAACTCATACAAGCGCCTTAAAAGCATTACACGACGCGACTGTTGATGTTTTGCTACCTTTGCATGTTTGTTTGTGTAGTTATTGTTATTACTACAGTTGTTGTTGCTTGTTGTCGTTGTTGTTGTTGTTGTTGCTTGTTGTTGTGTGTTGATTAGTAAATGGCAATGTGTCAGTGTGTGTGTGTGTGTGTGTGTGTGTGTGTGTGTGTGGCGTTTTTATAAGCCGTTGTTTTGGTTGCCTTGTGTTCTACCTTCCGGTTTCATCTCCGGCTAACAATGAAGCGTCTGCCCCTTTGTTCCGCTCTCTTTTCTAAAAGCGCTCTCTTTATCTCTCTGCCTGTCGTTATAATTTATGCGCCTGCAATATGGCAACGCTGCCCACATCTCACACACACACATGCGTACACAAACTTTACCCAGGCGAAACACATAAGGTCGATACACAAGATGCCCTTACAGCAGAGCGAGATAGCCCGACTAAAAGAGAGAAAGAGAGAGACCGACCGAGTGAGTGAGAAATTTTCCCTAAAAAAAAAACAGCTGAGCGCTGCTGATGGCATTGCCAACAGAGCTTTCTGACTCGCTCAACGAATGGCAATGCTGCGCCGGCGTTTGGCTTTTGCAAAGGCGGCTGCCAAAGTTTCCAAAGGAAATCAAATTGAGCGCAAGTGCAGGACCAGAACTTTAAAAGGCGTCCGGCGCTGCTGTTGCCTGCGTCACCTGACATTGAACAGCGGGCAGACACACACACACACACACGCGCACACTCCTCTCTCAGTGTATGTAGAAAAATATCCCTAGCAATAGTTTTGAAACTGCTGCGTCGGCATTCCTCGTCCTGTCGCAACACTCGCGCCGTGGCTGCTCGCCTGTCTGGAAGTGTCGTGCGGATAGAATTAAACGAGACGAACAAAAAAATAGCTTCGCCTTTTTTCTTTTGCTGTTGCTAACGTCGCGCCGCGTACACACTCACACTCACACACACACACACACACACACAGAAACCAGCATATATATAAATTATATATATTAAAATACAACCTGAGTGAAATTAACTAAAACGTTGTTCAATCGTCAACACTAAAAGCCGAAAACATAGCAAAAGTGTTTACCAATTTATGCACTCATAAATTGTTTCTACATTTCGTGCAGTTCACCCGAAAATCAGCAAAAAAAAAGTAAAGAAAATGAAAGAAAAAATCAATTGCCCCTGGACAGCATTTTTTTATAACTCTCATCGCATTTGGATTTCGTTTCTGACTCCAAATAGTTATCCCTTCAATTTCTCTGAGTGTGCAACGGGGCGTATGGAAATAAGAAAAAGCCGTTTTTTTCAGTATTTTCAGAACTTTTAGTTAAATTTCTGTAAATTTAAGAAAACATGAAAATTAATATATATTTAGCTGTATATCAAAGTGTCGATGGCCTGTTTTTAAATGACATTAATAATATAAATGTTTTGACTTTAACTATCAAAAGCTTAAAGAACTTAAAGCTTTGCTAGTTTTTAAAACAAACTTTAAGGCATTGGGGATCTGCTTCTGCTTCTAGAAATTTTTCTTTTATTTGATGTGTGTACTTAATTTACCTTCAATGGAATATTGGGAAAAACTCCAGTATTGTAAAATTAGCTTTGCCAATTAAAGATGTGCTTTAGTATTGATTTCACTGAGAAAAAACAAAGTATTCCAATGGAATATTGATGAAAGTCAACAATAAAATAAATTAGCTAAATGCTTTAATTCTGCTCCAAAAAGTAGGATAAGGATATTTCAGAGTCTAACTTAGAATCTTAAATTAAAACGAATTTTACTCAAATACTGAAACCAATTAGGCTTTATTTAAAATAAAACTTTAGATCATGCAATAACTTAATTAATAAATTATGCTTAATTTTAATTATTATTATATGAGAAGTTTGGCGTTTTTTCAGTCCAATTGAATGCCGGAATGGGGCGCATTTTCCTCAATTTGCAGCTATACCCGAAAGGCAACTGTCATGTTTTACATTTGTCACATAATCAAGTTGTTGGTTACGCCGAATCCGCTTCATGTTAACATCGAACCTCGTTTCAGAGCCAAAATCGAATCATTGATTTTCAATTGCTTCGCTGGATTCGTTATTCGTTATTTCGGCTTGCATACTTTTCGGCTGCTGTGCCCAGACAAGACACATGCAAACATACAAACACACTCACAGACAGGCGGCATAAAAAAGACATGTATGCGAGTGTGTGTATGTTTGTGTGTGTGTCTGTGAATCCCCACCCTAAACTTGACCCCAAGAGACATTTGCACTTCATCAAGCATCAAGCGTTTGATGACACCGTCGCCTGCCTGCATTACAAACCCAAAAAGTGTCTAGGCCAAACAAAAAGATGCCCAAAATGCTTGCTACTTGACCAACCACACACAGACTTTCCAAGTATTTACATACACTCAAAAAAAAAAAGTAGTAAAATTGCGAATAACTAACTATTTTCAAAGTAAAAATTGGCCAAAAAAAAATTTAAAAAAGAAATAAATTACAAAGTCTTTTTTATTTTTTTAAAATATATATTTACATACATATATATATGATACATCTGTGTGTATCGTTAGTATGTGTGTCATTGTGCGTTGCCAAGACGCTGCAGGGCAAGCAATTTGCTCTCGTTCTCTCCTCTTACTTCCCCTATATCTGTGTGTATTATACGCTTATATGTATGTGTATTTGCTGAAAATCAAAAGCCAAATTCGACAAATTTGTTGGGGCAAGCTGTCGCCTTCAAATGCGCCGTCATTTAAACTTGTTGTTGTTGCTGTTGTTTATGTTGTTGCTGTGTGCAAATCAACACATTTACATTTAGTCATTGCATACTTTTTGGGGCTCTGCTAATGCCAGAAGTTGAGTTAAGTTGCCCGCCCCTTAGAGACTGGCACATTATGATTGTTTGGCATATTTTAATGATGCCATTGGGCTTAATGAAATTATTGTTAGTTCCGAGCCAAAAGCAGCTCTTAAGCACCCGTTTTCTCCCTCCTTCTTCTTTTATCCACCATCCCCCTTCCCAGTTTCCTTTTAGCAGGAGGTGGAGCATTAGTTAAGTATGCACATGACGTAGATTCTGGCTCGTTTTGCATGCATGGCCAGCTTCAGAATGGCCTCCTTCAGAAAGCCGCTATGCTCTTTTTTTGCCAAATTGTTTTTTTCCTCTTTCTTTTCGTTTCCTTTCTCTTCTTTCAGTCGTTCTTACTTGTGGCGTGAAATTTTACAGCGTGAAGTGGCTCCGTTTTATGCGAAGGCGTCGAAATATCGGACGCAGGTGGCCCCGGAAACGGACAGGCAAAGTCAGAAGTTTACGCTCCTTGTTCTCTCTCCTCTGACGTCATTCGCAGGCAAATTTAGTTGCTTAACTGCGGCCAGAAGCTGCAGGATAACAGAGCAGAGCAAAAAACAACAAAAGTGTAGAGCAAGGAATATTGCTTTAAGATGGCGCCGTTCGTTGTATTATTTATCGTTATTATCGCATGGAACTTGAGTGGGCTTTGCTGGGGCGTGTCCTGATAAACATCGACGGTTCACTGGGCTCTGATATAAGACCATTGTTTGTAGATACTTAAGCACTCTTGAATAGCCAATCATTGTAGTTGTAGTTGTAGATGAATGAATTAATACATAGGCTCGGCTATCATTTAATCAGTGAACCCTGATTGGGTCGTAATCATATACTTTGACAACAGCATAAAGCATGAATAATCATATTAAAATATCTGCCGCCTTGGCTTGCATAGAATTTCCGTCATAATTAACGATTAATCAGCAATATATTTGATCGTATTTCTCTGATTGATTGCCTCGGTAAACTTATTTCTAAATGAGTTGTTGGCAATTCAAGTAACTGGCAATTACTTAATGTTGCCCCATTAATACAGTGGGCTCACAGTTCGTATGCGTAATACAGCCGTAGCTTGTTAACAATTTAATGAAGTTTAAAGCAATGAATAACGTATAATTAGAATTGTATTGAAATTGTATTTGACCTAAAAGTGTAAGGCAAATGCATGTAATTAAGCCCGTTTTAACATGTTCATGTCAAAACTAAGAACCAATTAAATATGATGCAATTATTTTCGAACTTTCTGGTGAGCTTGGCAAACTATCAAATTTCCTGGGTGATTGGGATGAAAGAACAAAGTGCATTATTAAATTTCAAGTTAACTGACTTGAGCTTTGACATAAAATTAAGAAAACAAAGGACCAAAGAAACTATCCTATTGAGCTGGTTTCCAATTCAACAGATATGGCAAAGTAGCTAAGGCTTTTCTCTACTCTGTTGCAAGAAGTAAGCTTTAGTTTATTATTTTCAATATGGAATACTAATATTTATATAATATATTGAAAGTTATTAGTTACTAGTTTCTCTAGAGAAAGAAAGAGCTAGTATTAAAAGTTATGCTATAACCAAACTTGCTTCTAATCTGACTACCTCGCGCATTAAGAACCAGGAGTCAAAGCGGAATCCTTTTCTTAGTTTCAATTTGTTATTCAAATATTATTAAGATAATACCCCGTATCGGTATATGTCTATAATTAGGATCAATGCTTAGAAATAATTAATTAATAAAGTATTCATAAGTGACTTTGTTCCTTTGTTTGATTCCCTGCTTAAGAGACTAAAAGTTTGTTTTGAAAGCACTTTCATTAGATAATCGCCTTTTAACAGTAGCTTTCTCTGTGCTGCTTATCCGAGTGTGTGCATTAAAAGATACTCATGTAAATTATATTCAAATTTGGAGCTTATCAGAAAGTCAAAGCATCTCTGGGGTTAGCCACTGATTGATTTACCGCTCAGTGTCACAGAGGAGGGGGTCGGTGTGGGTGGATGGGTTGCGGTTGATGCTGTGTAACTAAGCAACTTGTCAGCTCCTCCGGTTCCCTGCCTTTCCTTATTTGCCGCCCCAGCTGGGGTAAACCCCAAAGCAGGGCCCAACCAATATTCATGCTCCAATTGCAGTTTTCAAACAATGCCAGGGCAGTGTGTTTATATTTAGCAAACGATGTTACCCAGAAACACACGCCCAGTCCCTGGAGGCGTTCCCACTGGGGATGGGATGGGTACAAGTGCTGCCTTGGACAGGCTGCATCATCAGCACAAAATAAAGGATCGACTGGTGGCTTGTCAGGACATAACCACTTGCCTCAAGTGGAGGCTGCTGCACTGGGGACTAACAGTCTCCCTTTCCTTTTTACCCCTGTTCTCTCTTTGCCTCTTGCTCGTTAATCATGCGAATTATGCATGAAAGTAGAGTACTTAATTTCAATTGTCTCAACAACAAGCTACAACAATGACAACAACGAAAACAACGTCAGGACGTCAAGCAGTTTCGATGTGACCTACCAATACACTTGAAGAAATATTCTATTTACACTTGACTGCACTGTGAAGGGTTGCATACTTTCTCGGGTGCCCTGGGAGTAAAATTTCCCTGCGCAGCAGAGCGGCAGCTTCGCTCTCGCTCTCTGTGAATTTTACTCACACTCAAACACACTCGCTCTTGCTCTCTCTCTGTTTTTATGCTGTCACTCTCTCTCTCCCTCTCTTTCTTTCTAGCTTGCTTGGCTTTCACGCCTTTGTCAATTTGCAGCAACTTGTGCGCTCGTTTGACTTGGGTTCAATTGTTTGTGATTGTCGCAATGTCGCTGTATCTGTGTGTGTGTGTGTGTGTGTGTGTGTGTGTGTGTGTGTGTGTGGAACTGAGCAGAGTTGTCAGCTGTTTCGCTTGCATTGCGCCCCTGCTCCTCACTCTCTTTCACGCTGTGCTGCCCATTATTACACAATTTATATTTTTTAGGTGTGGTTTCTGCGGCTACAGCGTCTGCATGACGCCCACAACCGGCCACGCCCCAAGCCCTTGCAGCCCCCCAACCCCAACGCCCTTGCCTGCAGTTTTTAATCAATCATTTTAAACTATAGAATTTACACGCCAGGGGGCGCAGCTGTCGTTTGGCTTTGAAAAGTTTTGCATTGCATAGTTTTAGGCGACCCGCGGCGTTGCCTGTTCAACTGTAATTGTAACTGCAACTGCCACTGCCACTGCAGCTGCTGACGGGCCTGGGCCTTGCCCCGGTTTTGATTTCTTTTTTTTTTATATGTGCTGCCATGTGCCACACAATTTGCAGCACAATGGCAGAGGCACAGTGGAGCAAGTGTTTGAAAATTTGTGGGAATAAATGTAAAAGAGTTCATTTAAGTTTTGGTAATTGTAATTCATTTGTTACATTAAAATTATATGTATGAACTCTTCTTTTATGAAGTTAATACATTCTGACCAAAAATAGGGTAAACTTTATTATATAGCAACTTAGGAACTATCGCTCAAAAGTTCGGTTGATCCCTGACCCTTAGTAGTTGTATTTGCAATTACATATTATAATAAAATCTCGTTAATTACATATATACATATGTACATGACTATATAGGTTAAGAATCGAAGCACTATATACCGAAATTATATAGTCTGAATGGGAGAAAGCTTATTTAGATCTTCGTCATGCCAAACTTTCTCGTTTATTCGTGCTTTTTCTAGTGGGTAATTTGAGGGCTTTATCCACAGGAGGTTGTTTTTAGCGTTGGTGCTTAGCAATTTGGCCAACAGTGTAAATATTTGTGTAACAATTTGTCTTCTATGCGTATTAGAAAAACAAGTTAATCGCCGACATTTGTCCCACTGTGCAATTTGGTCTAAAGCTTTCATTCTCTTTGCCTAACTGTGTGTCGCTTGTTGACATTGCCAGTTTATGCAAATTTGCGGCAATTAATCGCAGCCAGAAACTGCAAAGAGTCAAGTGCAAAACAAACCGAACCGAACCAAAAACCAAATCTTCAACGCGCCGCGTACAAAACTAACAAAAAGTAACAAGAACTGCGAGAGGAACACAAGAAAAACAGGAAATATGGCCTGGGGCTATTGGTCCGCCACGACAGTGGATCGTGGACGTTCGCCACGCCGCTTGACGCAATGCACCCCGCTGCCTGTAAATCTCGTACAGCAGGAGGAGGATGAGGAGCAGCCGCCGCCATGCTTGCCACAACAGCAGCAGCAGCAGCAGCAACAGCAACAACAACAGTCACAGCAATCACAGACTTGTCCCAGCACACCCTCGGCCAATCAACAAGGAAGTGGCACTCTCTGCTACAGTCCCACATGCCATTCACGCTGCTCTAGTCCATGTCCGGGGTCTCCATGCGGCTCTATAACGCCGCCGCCCCCGCCGTTGCTTACCTCCTCACAGCAGCATCTGCATCAACATTCTAACAAAAACTGTCCGGCCGCACAACAGCTGATGACGCATCTGGACTATGCGGCCAGGAGACAGTCCTTGGACCAGCTAGACAGTCCGCAGGTACTGAACACGGTACTATATTGATCAGGGACCCAGAGATGTACCTGATTCGAACCGTAAAATGCTTGCGATATAAGACACATTCGAATCAATTGAACTTAGCTGCATTTTTCAGAAACAGGGCTTATAAAAGGAAATCATTTTAATAATATGGAATAAATTAGGATAAATGTCTATATTCCAATTTCCATCTAATTACCTAAAAACTAAATTTATGCAAAAGTAGAATTCTGACTGAACTATTAATTATGTAGGTGAACAATTTGACTTTCAATCTGTTCCAAAAAACTGAACTATTCGTTTTTCTGTGGAATTCATTCCTTTTAATCTGATATTAAATATTTATATACAGGGCAATTCCTAATTCTAGAAACCTACACTTTGAGTAAAATTGATTTACTATTAATTTCAATTAAATATTCTACACGATCTCAATAAAATGTCCAATATTTTTTAATCGGATGATTTTATTATTTCTCTTAAAAAATGTCTGGCCTAAAGAAAGTTTAACTTAATTAGGATCTGGAATTAAAAGTAAAAATAAAGTTTTATATTCTATTCTGTTTCCATAAGGATGCCAAATACATATATTTTAGGACATCCGATAATGTTATAATTAATTTTGAGTACAGTCGTTAGCGAATGTACTCGAATGTAGTCGATAGTTTTAGCTTGCCTCGTTGAACTATGCGATAGCTAAAAGAGCTTAGAATAATCGAATGTGCAATCCAAGCAAAAGCGTGTTGTAAATCATGCACAGCTCTCTTAGGATTTGAATTTAAGAATTGACATTTGTCCTTTTCTATGGTAGTCGAAGTACTTTGATATCCAGGCCAATCAGCTATCGGACATCATGTGCCGCGGCGCAGTGGTCAGTTCCATACAATCGGCCAACAACACGCTAACCAGAGGCGTCTCACTGCACAGTCGTAGTGGCAGCGCCCATGGGAGCCATCATAGTCATAGTCATCATGGAAGTGCTCATGGTTCGCTGGGCTGCCTGCAGGGTGGCGTGGGTGTTGGCGTTGGCGTCGGAGTGGGAGTGGGCACAGGCAGCACCGGTAGCATTGGGATGATGTCCGCGAGTCATATCGATACGGGTGACTACGATGTGCCGCATCCGCATCCGTATACGCATCATTATATGCAGACAACAGCCTCAGTGACGCCTCCACATGCGACGCTAAGCAGGCCAGGATCGGCAGGTGCCGTCTGCGCCGGCCACGACTCCGGCTCGGATTCGAGTCAGGGCTGCGGTGGTTCCATAATGGGCGGCATGCTGGTAATGGGTCATGCTGGTCATATGGGCAGCCTTGGTCATCACAGCACCGGCAGCGGTTCGCTAGGTCGTTGCTCCAGCCGCTGTCACAACACCACTACCACCGATGATTCCGGCGGCGGCAGCAGTGGCGGTGGTGGTGGAGGCATTGGCCCAACCGTTGCCGTTGGCGGCCCTGGCATGCTCATGGACTATCATCATGGTCATCATAGTGGCAGTGCTGGCAGCGGCCTCAATGGCTGTGGAGGAGGCGGCAGCATTGCTGGTGGCAGTATTGGCGGACGCAGCAGCGTTCTGGGCACCATTCACAATGGCCACGGGCATCATCATCAGCAATATCATCACGAGTGCATTCATTATGAACGGTTGCCCATACCCGTGCCCATTCCCACGGTGCCCATGGGTGTATCACAGCAACAACATCAACAGCAACAACATCAGATGCCCTCACAGCACCAGCTGCAGTCGGAGGAGGAGATTGAGCCGGCCTATGCAACAGGTAATTCTGAGGACGAGTCCAGAAAATTTCCGTAAATAATGTCTTCGAACTTGAACCTAACTTTGAAGAATGGAGCAATTAAATATTTTTAATTTTGAATATTTTATTTATTTAAAAATGTTTCCTTTAATTAAGATTTGATTTTCGAATTAAAAATTACAAATTTCCGTTACCAAGACCGGAAAACGGATGTAAAATTATGTATATTTACTTTTATTTTGCCTTTTCATGCTATTAACCTAAGTTTATTTTGATCCCTGGCCGGAAATAAGTCAAAATTATACTCATATTGCTTTTACTGTTTTTA
The DNA here is from genome assembly GCA_018150835.1 of Drosophila repletoides. NCBI lineage: Eukaryota > Metazoa > Arthropoda > Insecta > Diptera > Drosophilidae > Drosophila > Drosophila repletoides. The sequence continues at coordinate 23,395,057 of JAECWQ010000089.1, read as the reverse complement.
AAAACATTACTAAACAAATAATATTTGACAGATTTTAAAATTTCACGGGAAAAAAAATATATTAGAAAATATCAAAATAGCCATTTATAATTGGCTAGCCTTTAATCTTCATAATAATACTCGGAAAACTATTCTATTAACAAATATTCCATTGCACAATAATTTATATATGTATATTTAAATATTTATATATTTAGCGCTGGACTACTATCCAGTCTTCGAATAACTTGTAAATTTTATCAATTTATATAGAAAAACAACAAATATTTCTTTAAAACTAGTTTTGAACCGTTTTTTTCGGTGTCAGCTTTATGATATAGTAATAGTCCAATATTAATAATTCTTGGTTTTCATTTAAGACAACATCAAAACAATAAGTTTTCCTTCCAAGAACTTCTTAGGGTGATTGCTCCTTTCTTTTATGGCAGCTATATATTATAGTTGTTAAAATCCGATTATTCGATTATCCGATTATTTACATCCCAGGCCTCTTACAAATAAATTTATTTCACTTTTTGTTTATTTCTTTGGCTCTTTTATTGTTCTTTGTTTCTTTTACTATAAAATAAAAACTGTGTTTGGTTCACTCTGTGAACTAATTTCCATCCCTGATCTTTTCGTCCGACTATTTGCGTTTCGCTGCGCTCTTACTTGCTCCCAATTAGTTTTCAAAGCGACGTCCAATTCTTGTGACAATTCAATAGCCACTTGAGTCTTTGGTTCTTTTTATTTTTCTTCTTTTGTTGTGCTTTTTGGCTTCGGTTCTTGTTGTTTCGCTTTTGCTGCCTCAGTTCGCAGCTGAAACTCGCGCGGTGACGACGCCTCGCGCGTGCCGAAGCCAAAAAAGCAGAAAAAACAGTCATAGAAGAATATATTAATATTTGTGTATAATTTTAAGTATTTCTAATTGAAAGCAGTTTCTGCTGTTTTGCGTTTTTACGCCTATTGCGTCTGTCTGACCCACGCTGAACTCCCCTCGCGGCAAAGACAAAAATACAGAAAAAAAAATATGATCATCTGGAGTGGTTTCTGCGAGGCGGCGCAAATTTACAGCACTCAAACGGCAACTTTTATGAGTGGCGGTGTCTCGTGTTAGTATCGATCTTAAAGGGGGGCCCACGGATGTGGGGGGGGGGGGCACTTAAAGTGTCAATAGCTGTCATTTTGATACCATTTAAGGGCGTGAGATCAGTGGTGGAAGTATTTATGAATCAATAAAAGTCGTTGGAATTGTGTGCGGACTTTATTAATATTACTCGCCTGTTGATAGCAAATCAATAGCCTAATTAATCATAAAATAATCAGAAGTTGTGCTTTCAAAAAATCTCTTCTCCATATACTGCATACATATGTATATTTCCAATATGTTCCACATGCAATCCACACTCCTGCGACCTTCACACTTGTTGCTTAGTTCAATGACTAACCTTGTTTATTAACTTAAATTTCCCAATATTTCTATATCTGGTCAATAAATATACGCTGTTATCTACCGGGCCAGTATGGGAATGAGTATGAGTAGCTTGGCTGTACGACACAGAACAAACTTAACAAATTTTGTCATCCATATCTCAATGACGCTGATAAGGCAGCCAAAGCAAGAGCTCAGCTAGAGCTCCATGGAACCCCACAAATACTCATACATACACACATATGCACATATGAATGAAGGTACACACTTGTGTATCTAAATATATATTATGTGGGAATAGATAGTTAACTGTTAGATATGATATTAGAAACAGGGAATTCTAGGTCAATGCAAGACACACTCAACCGGGGGGACTATCTTAACGTGATATGTGCGCTTGTGTTGAGTTCAATGCTGGGAACCCTTAGGACTGAACAGTTGGAGAATTAATTGAATATGAGTGATAGCTAAAACATCAAAAACGAAAACGAAAACGAAAATGAACAATTGAGCTCAATTGAGACGGACAGTGAAACGTTTCGTCTCTTCGACTATCCGGAAAACTTAATTAACTGAGGCAATTACTTGGAAAAACTTCTCAAAGAGCGCAGTGCACTCTCTCTCTTTCTCTCTGTTTGTTGTGTTTTGTACATGGTGCGTAGCCGCTCCAGAGATAAGACCCAAATGCCTGGCGGTCGTCTGCCTCAGTCGTGGAGTTGGTTCTGTCATGTTAACAAGCGACATCAGACACACAATCGACGGCAAATGTGGCTGGGCAAAAATCCGTTTATAAGTAAAAAGAAATAGAGAATTAAATACACAAAAAAAAATATATATATGTATATAATAGTGTTGGGCCATTAAATTGATAAGGCTAGACCCACCATGGGTAAACCGTCTGGCCGTAAGCATGCAAAAAGACAACCAACAATTATTTTTAAATTCTCACACAATTCAACGCCTCGTTCTCCTTTTATTCTACTTGCAGTATTTCCAAATGTTCCTCAAGCGCCTGGCTTGTCCTGCGATGGCGAAGATCGTAAGTACACCAATATCTTAGCCAGCTTTATTTATCTAAATTCCCCATTTCTTTTACAGGCAGCATCTACAGAAGGGGCGCCCGACGTTGGCGGAAACTATATCGAGTCAATGGACACATTTTCCAGGCCAAGCGTTTCAATCGCGTAAGTAGCAACACATGTGTACAGTGTACAGTGTACAGATACACTTGATATCTAATAGATACACAATTGCACACTGGGATGGACTCAATTGAACTCTATGCGAAAAGCCAAAGAAATTGTTCCAGATATCGCTATGCCATTCAGAAATTACTTTTTAAGTTTATCCATTGATTTATGGTACAAGCTTCAGTTACTTTTTAGTCAGCCTGACATTTATTTTTACTCTGCTTATTCAGACACCTGTGCTTCATTAAATCAGTTAGGAAAGAGATAAAGAAAGCACATTCGGGGCGATTTAAATCAAATGAAAATTATCTTTAATTGAAACTTAACTAGTTATACTATTTTAAAGAGTATCATTACTTTGTTATGAAATATGTAACGCATCCCCTCTCAACAAAGAAGACTTATTCTGTAATAAATCTCTGTTATGAAATCGGCCAATCCAAGTCTTTATACCGATCACATGTCCCATGAAGTATATATGTTGGAATCGGCCAATATAGACGTCTATAAATATCGGACTTATACTAAGTTGTTATATAGACATTTTGCTGATATCTTATAGAAATAAATATATATTAAATCGGGACAGAAACTTGATGACATATCTATCTGCGTTGGCTTTAAATAAAAAGATAGCTTATCTAGCTTGCGTATAATTTCGCCAATTGTTTATGTAGTTTCATCCACAGTGCATGGTGCACGGTAATAATCTAGCAGATAAACGCAACACCTACAAAAAGTAAAATATAAAAGTGATTTTCAATTGAATTACATTCAAAATTGTTGTGGAACATTCAACATTTTCTAATATACTTTTTCTGTTGTCCTTTTAGCGTGCCTTCTGTGCCTATTGCCAGGATCGGATCTGGGGACTGGGTCGGCAGGGTTTCAAGTGCATACAGTGTAAGCTGTTGGTGCACAAAAAGTGTCATAAGCAGGTCCAGAAGCACTGCACCGATCAGCCGGAGCCATTGGTCAAGGAGAGGGCCGAGGAATCGAATGATCCCATGCCGGTGCCGTTGCCACCGCTGCCATATGAGGCAGTGGCTGGTGCCGGTGATTCATATGAGGGACACGAGCATGCGCACATTGTGGTACCACCACCTCCTGAAGATTCACTTGAGCCAGCTACTCAACGTCAGTACTCGCTGAATGACTTTGAGCTGATACGCGTGATCGGACGCGGTAGCTACGCGAAGGTGCTGATGGTGGAGCTGCGACGAACGCGTCGCATTTATGCGATGAAGGTGATCAAAAAGGCGTTGGTCACCGACGATGAGGACATTGACTGGGTGCAGACCGAGAAACATGTCTTCGAGACGGCCTCGAATCATCCGTTTCTGGTGGGGCTGCACTCTTGCTTTCAGACGCCCTCGCGTCTCTTCTTTGTCATTGAATTTGTGCGTGGCGGCGATTTGATGTACCACATGCAACGGCAACGTCGGCTGCCGGAGGAGCATGCGCGCTTTTATGCCGCTGAGATTAGTCTGGCATTGAACTTTTTGCATGAGAAAGGCATCATTTATCGCGATCTGAAGCTCGACAATGTGCTGCTGGATCACGAGGGCCACATCAAACTCACGGATTATGGCATGTGCAAGGAAGGCATTCGTCCGGGTGACACCACATCCACATTCTGCGGCACACCCAACTATATAGCGCCAGAGATACTGCGTGGAGAGGATTATGGCTTCTCTGTGGACTGGTGGGCACTTGGTGTGCTCCTTTATGAGATGTTAGCTGGTCGCAGTCCGTTCGACATTGCCGGCGCCTCTGAAAATCCTGATCAGGTAAGTCTCCTGAACATATTCAACTCTTAAGAGCTGTATTTACAATTGGTTTATTCTCCGTAGAATACTGAAGATTATCTGTTCCAAGTGATTCTCGAGAAGACCATACGCATACCGCGTTCGTTGAGCGTGAAGGCTGCATCAGTATTGAAAGGTTTCCTCAACAAGAATCCCGCTGATCGCTTGGGTTGCCATCGCGAGTCCGCCTTCATGGATATTGTCAATCATCCGTTCTTTAAGGTCATTGACTGGGAAATGGTAAGTCTAAGTCCAAACCCTTGAGACAACAATTTGTGTGAGTGATTCGTGATTGTGTCGCTATTGATAATGATAATGATGATGATGATGATGATGATATTTATTGTACTCCAATCTTTTTAGTACAGCTAATTTAATATCTTTGGTTCATTTATGTAAATAAAAAAAAAACAAAGGATAAAAGCGTTTGAAGCTCATTTTTATCCATAAGAAAAGTAAAAAACTAAAGAGCCGAGAGTAAAAAAAAGAATTTGCTTTTTGCTAAAAATATGGATTTATTTTAAAACAAAAAACCTTTAAATAGGTCTTGAAAATGCATTTATAATAAATAAGTTTCAGAATGTAATTCATATTATTCAATTCTAATTATTATTCTAGTAATTCTGAACGACTTTCGTTTTCATATTCCTTTGATTATACACTTGCAAAAGAGGCGTCTGCCATCGCATAAATTATATATATTTTTGATCCGAAAAATCAGAGCTGTTGATGTAGCCATGTCCGTCTGTTTCTATGATAACTTTGGTATTTATCCTCCTTTTTGTGGTGGCTAAGGACAACTTGCATGCGGATAGGACAACTATATAGCTGCCATAGGAAGGAACAATCGGTTTAAAAAGCGGTTGACTGGATACCTTTTTTGTTTCTCAAAGTATCTTAATGAAATAAACAAGCTAAATGGTGGAGTATGTTCAATCAAGATCGGTCTCCTATTCATATAGTTGACATAGGAACAATCCAGTTTGCAAGTGTATATAATCTTCGGCGTGCCAAAGATAGACTCTCCTTACTAGTTTTGTTTTCAATTATTTTTTTTTTTTATTTTGAGTATATGTTATCAATATGTAAGCACTTTCTACCTTTTCTAATATAATATTGTATAAACCCGTGTGTTTCGTGTATGCTAAGATTGCACAAAAGGAGGTACAACCGCCTTATATACCAACCCTTGATCCTGGCGATCCGTATATGACAACAAATTTTGACGTTCAATTTACCAGAGAACCGGCTGAATTGACGCCAGACGATCCGTAAGTTTTGTGTCAAAAAAAAAAAAAAAACAAAAAAACAGAAATAAAAATTGCCTTCTAGCTTTTGTTATTTTGTTCTGATTGTATATCAACGCATGAGAAAATCCCCCAAAAACAAAAAAAAAATGGTTAAAGAATTACTCGTACATAGCATTAGTGGTCAGACTAACAGCAGGTAATATTCGCTATCAGCCACATTGTGAACCCGCTCGCTGTCAGCCCTTTCAAATACCAAAAGCAAATACAAATAAAGAAAAAAAATACACCCCTTACCCAGCTCGCTCTATCTATTTATCATCATTATCATCAATACACACAAACCTATTCACACGGACATGCATTTTAATTGTGTCCTGAGCCTCTTGAAATTCGTTTTTACTTTTGCCGGAATTGGCCGTCAGTATCTTTAGCTATAACCATTTTTTTTTTACTATCTTTGCATATATCCTGCACACAATTGAATACTACACATGAATACACTCAAAACTCAACACTCAACACACAACAAACACAACCCACTCGCACACCCGCAAATTTCAACCTCATGCAGCTCGAACGCAAACAGGTTTCGCCACCATTCAAGCCACGCTTAGACTCAGATCGCGATTTGGCTAATTTCCCGATCGAGTTTACCGGCGAACCGGTGCAGCTGACACCAGACGATGAGTAAGTTTTCTTTATTAGTCATTTCTCTCTTCGATTTTTAAATAGGTTAAGTTATATTCAATGAACCCATCTAATGTCGTCCTCTCTCCCTTAGCCATGTCATTGACAACATCGATCAATCGGAATTCGAGGGCTTTGAGTATGTAAACCCCTTGCTAATGTCATTGGAGGATTGCGTCTGACACCACGAGACGTGTGATTTACATCCGTATAATATACGTGTAAGTATCCAACTAGGTCTGCTCTCGATTTTGAGTTGTTTCCAAAAGTAAACAGGATTCCAAGTCAAAAACATTCCGAATCCTTTTGACTATGCAGTTCGAGTCGATTTCTAAGCTTTGGTAAAGCTGCCAGTCCTTATTGCAGAAAAACTCGATTTAGGGATATTAGAATAAACTTTTTAAAAATAATTCTATTAAATCATAATTTATGAAATATTTTTAGAATAGTTATTTTTTCTATGAATTTAGAGTATCTGCAAGTGCGGTTTGTAGCAATGCGGTTTCAGACCGAAAGAGGTCAATTAGAAATCTTTTCCAACCAATTTCCAAATAATATCTTTACTTTACACCTTAAAAAAACAGTTCTCAAACTATTTAATATTATAATAATAATAAGAGTTCATTCAGCCATATGGAATAATGCTGAGAAACATGAAACATGAGAAACAACAATTTTAACGTAACTATTCTATAAATAAAACAATATTATCGAGCAGATTTTTTAAGGAACCTATAAAACCAAGAGACAGGATTCATAATGATTTATTAATCTGAAGTATTTTTAACATAGAGAAACAAACATCTCATACCCCATAAAGTAAGTGCTATATGCATTGCTCAGGATTTGATCCAGTCAGAATATATTATCCCCAGAGTAATGCCTTGAAACTTCATATTATTAATAAGCAAACTTTAAAGTTTTTACCATTATTTATCAGGACGATGAAACGAGTGAATAAAGCCAAGTACTTCCGACTGTCTGGCTATGGGTTTGTACGCCAAACAGTCTGTCAGTGTTGGAGTTAGGTGAATTTAGCATGGACTCGTCGTATATATATCGGAATCGGTAGAATCGGATAAATATATTAAGTAGCTGCGATATGACCAATTGTTGCAAAGTTTGTTGTTGACTTAACGCTTGCCAAAAACTATAAAATCAGTCAAAAGGGTATGAAGTCTTTGGCTTGAAGAAGATGTTCTTTTACTTGCCATCATTTTATTAAATAACTACAAAATATATAAAGATGGTGTATAACTTTAAATAGCCGTAATTAACATACAAATCTTGTTTTTCAGCTTTACGGCGAGGATTCCAGTGACTACGATTCCGTGGCTGATGATTTGAGCCTCCTGCATTTAAACAACGCGGGAAGCGCAGCCAATACCAATAATAATATAAGCCAGCAGCAACATTATCGCCCACAGCCTCAGGCGCAGCAATATCATCCATACCCACAGCAACAGCAGCACCAGCAGCATCAGCAGCAACAGCCGCAACATCTGCAGCTGCAGCAGCAACATCATCATAATGGTAACAATAATAATCATAATAATCAAATGCAAGCAAATAATAATAAAAGTCTACTGCAGCACATGTTTTGCCTTCCATTGAACTAATTAAAATAACGAATTAGATAAAGAACAGCAACACAACAACAAGAGCAACTGCTCTCTGCAACAGCAGACAGCAACAACAACTAGCAAAAGCAACAAATATTAAATTTACTACTAATAATTAAAAGCAAAGACAACAATTATAATCTTCTACATACGATACGAAAGATAAGAACAGAAAGAAGCAAAAACGAAACGAGAGAAAAACTACTTTCATACCAAATAACTGTCACAAGTTGCGAGTATTACACTAAACTACAAACAATTACTTTACTTACTACTCGTATTTATGTAAGCACCTAGGCGGCTAGGCAACTCTCTATGCATGCAAAAATAACAACAAAAAACAAAACAAAACAAAACAAAACAGAAACAAAAACAATTTCTAAACTCAATGCAAGACTTTTCAGCAAGAACGTTAAAAAGACACCCAAAAAGAAAGCGAAAGAAAGAGGAAGAAAAGAAAACAAAAATTTTTAAGCTAATATAATAAATCTACAACTACAAAATTATACATATATAAAATATATACATATATAATTTTTAAATATTTAAAAGCAAGACCTTTAATTTTACTACGAAAAGAAACAAAACATAGAAACAACAAAAATGAAGATAAAAACAAAAACAAAAACAAAAAAAAAAGGAGAAAAGAATAAATCAATCTATTATATTTAAGTGCGTAATTAAAATGTATGTGTGTTAGTGTTAGTGGGCAGAATGGTTTTTAAAAGCAACCGCAACAAATTGATTGATTGATAAATGTGTGTGTGTAAGCGGGAAATGCAGTAAAGAGAATAAAGTAAAAGTAAAGCATAGGCATAATTGAAACTGGCAAAATTATCAAAAAACAAAAAAAAAATCTAAGAAAATTTATTACACGAACAAAAGTTGAATCGCTCTAAAATATATTTACATATGTATAAGCAATCGATAAATTATTGTTTATTGTATTTTATGTATTATTACATTTACATCATCCGTCTACTGGCAATATTTTCTGTTTGTTTGTTTCTTTGTTCGTTCGTTCGTTCGTTAAGTATTAGCACATTCCACATTGTACTTACACTATACAAAAGTTGTTGTTAAATTATATTGTAAACTATAAGTATTGAAATATTTCCAGCAAGCAATAAAATTACGATAATTACGATACTGTCTCCCCTCCCTCTACCCCTTCCTCTTCCCCTTTTTATTGCTAGTTGTAAGGAAATCGAAAAATTTAGGAATTTCCCTGGAAAATAGTTCCATTTCGTTGCACTTTGTGACTTTTTAATTGATGACAGTTAATATTACTATTAAAAATTGTAAATTATGTTTTTAAATGAACCCTTAAATGAGTAGAGATATTAAAAGAAACGAAAACGAAAACAAAACAACAAAATTAGTATTAAACAAAATATCATGTGTTGCTTTAACTTAAATGAAAATTGTGTTTTTAAGTATCTATAAATTTTTCAAATGAATCGTATATTATGAATAAAAAAATGTTACTTGTTAATGTATTCAAAGTGAGAAAAAAAAAACATTAAGCAATTTAAAATTATTGAAGAAATAACAGCAACAGTTTTTGATTAAACAAAAATAATAGCAATCAATCAATTAAAAGTATAGTACATAATTTATATGCCTACAAACATACATACATACTTATACTATGTAACATGAGCAAAGCAAAACAAAACGAAAAAAACACTATACAAATTTAGAATGCACATTTTTATTGTATAAACGTAGAGACAACATCGGCCTAAGAAGATTGGAGTCCTTGCAAAGAGGCTGCCAATAGAATAATTCAGAAATTCTCCAGTTAAAACAGTTGTAGACAGCAAATTTTCTACTTTTTAGACCACTAAATTTACACAATTTGTTAAACAATTTTTTAGGAATTTTAAGGTAAAATGTATTTTTTTCATCTGCCGATTTCCAATTTTTTTTAGCTATGTTTTCTGTATTTTTTATGTTGTATACTAAATGCACTTTGAGTACTTTAAATGCTAGTAAAATGTCAAACGAAATTGAGAGCGCAAGCAATTTGCGTTACGATTATTCATATAAACAAACGAATAAACTATTGTATAAGTAAAAAAACCCTGAAAAGTGTTCTTAATTGTGGAAATAAATCAACGAGTATTTACAATACAAATAATTTGAAAGCAAACAAAGTAAGGAAAGACTAGACTTCGGCCCGCCGAAGTTCAGATACCCTTGCAGACTGGGAGAGGTATGTGAATATTTCTTTAAAATTTAACCTTTAGTAGATCAACTTTAATCACTTTTAGTATGCATGTAAAAAACAAAATCCTACTTCCAAATCTATACAATTTATATGATATCAAAGTCCGATCTTGGGATTTTTAATATGGATTCAGAAAACACACTAACTTGTATGTTTCATTAAAATATCTTGAGAAACAAAAAAGTTTCAAGCAACAACTTTTTCAGCCGATTCTTTCTTTCTATATATCGTTATTATCGTTGTCCGATTTGACCGTTTTTAACATAAGTGCTAAGAGATTAGTTTACATAGAAACAGACTGGTATCTAAACTGGCCTACTAATCCATATCAACAATATATACAATCGAAGATGCCTTTTTCCATGCATTACAAGCTTTGTGGCAGAATTAAAATACCCTAAGCAAGGGTATAAAGCACTAAACTACGAGTATCTTGGCTTGGTATACCATTTTTTCCATTTATTTAACTATAATCTACGCTAATGAAAAAATTAACAAATGTTAGTTTGATCGGTTTGTGGTGTGCTCAGTTCGTCTGCAATATGGACACGGGTTCCTGCATGATTTGCTCAATCTTCGCCTCAGGCACAGGCTCTCCATTGGCCTGCAGGGTGTGAACGATTCCATCAAGTTTGTTCCCGCTGGAACGTGCCTGTAACACGAAGTGCGTCTCCTGCAAAACAAAACTCGTGTCCGTGCCGCCGTGCACGAAAACCGCCTAAAATTAAGTATAATCGATTATATTAGGCTGAGTTCTGAGTTCAGAAAACCTTACCGTCTCCTCGCGTAAGTCATCATTTACATATAAACTGAGTGTGTCCAGCTTGAGCATGATTCGGTATTCCTGGGATGAATCCGTTTCCCCTGCCTGCGCCGTTCCGCTTGTGTACAGCCAAAGCCGATACTGACGTGTCAGCTCCTCGGTATACTGCGCATGCGGCTTTCCATCTATATAAAGCGAGTATTCATATTTGAATCCTGGCGCGGGATCGACGCGAATAATGCAGCGCGCCTGATCGATTCCAAAGGTATCTTCGCCCACCAATTTGAACATCCAGTCACGTCGCAATACCTCCTACAAAATGTTACATTTTTCAGTCATTTAATTATAGAGTTATTTGTTTTTGATATCCTCTTAAATAAAACGTTCTTCACCAAATTGTGTAGAATTGTAATATATATTTTTATTCTAAATTTATTTTTAGTATTAGGAAGCTGGAAACAACATTTTATGTCGGTTAGGAGAAGGCTGCATCCACTCGGTCACCCATTAATATCAAGAATTCGTACACTTGAGGGAATTTTAGATGTTTTTTTAGTAATGGAAAAATGGGAAAGCTTTTTCTTAATTTGACTTTCGACTTATAGTGATAAAAAGTAGGTAAAACTTGTGGTACAAAAGAACTAAGCTTCTTAGCTTAATACCGCTTCACCCGTACTAATTTTCTATGCACTTTTCTTATAAAAATATTTATAATTTTATATATATATATCAGGGAATCAAACCGCAACCGGTAAATTAAAACTCAAAACCTGAAGAAAAAGCGGATCCGCTCTTCTTAAATTTTTCAAAAACCTGTATTAGGAGCCGATGTTTTTGGAACTGAAAGAATTAATCGGTACTGCTTCGGTTCTGAAATGTCCCTGTTGTGAATTGAATCACAGTTATGAATTGCATAACTGTTATGAATAGAATCACTGCTATGAATGGAATCACTACTCAATGCCTCGTTCGCCTGTTCTCGGTTTTCTATTCATCGAAAACTCTATATTCACACATAATTTTTATTTATCTGGAGTAAAATTCATTTTAGTGCAAGCATCAACAAACACATCAATATTGATGTTTTGATCTTTACCTGTACCGATTCGTACCGATATACAGATATAAAATTCAGATATCGATAAGGAAACAAAATGAAGTAAATTGGGAAGCAAAATGGATCTGTAATCGAAACAATAGTTTCAGTACCTACCAGAACCGGATCCTAAATATGATTCGATTTTATTCCCTGATATATATTCAAAATTTGTACACACATCTTGATTAATATCAAATACAAGAGAAATGGGAATAAGATGCAAATAAATTTAATTTGAAATGGAATAAAATTTATTATTACTTTGTGACCTTTAACTTAAAAAAATATATCTATTTGCTTGACATAGCGCTAAGAATAGACTGAATCTGAATAATTCCTTTTTTTGAAAGACAAAACGCAAGCAAACATTCCTTATTTTGGTAACTCTTTTACTTTTTCATTAAATTAAATTTTAGGCCAAATTAAGTTTACATTTAAGAATTTAAATTCATTCTGAAACTAATTTTAAACTATCATAAATTAAATTTCGTTCTTCCAAAAAATTTAATAAAGTCGTAATTCAGTCGAGTGGAGAGTTACAAAGGCTAAAAGTAATTATTATTAAATTAAATTAAAAATTAGAAAATAATATTTAGTTAATGTTATATTTAGGCCTTCTGGGGGCATTAAATAACAAACTAAATTTTATTGTCCAACATTTGTTGCACAGGATCGGGGAAAACCCAGAAAAAAACCCAATCATACCAAGAAAGAAAGCAAAAAAGATAGATATAAAGATTGACAGAAATAGAATGAAAATATAATAGAATAGAAAAAAAAATAGAAAGTAAGAGAGTAATAAAGTAAGATAATACATCGCATGGACATACATAATGAAAAATAAAAGTCATTTAAAAGATATATGTAAATCCAAAAAATATAAACCAAGGACAGGCGACAAAATAGAGGTTTTCCCATAATATTATATTTCTTTAAGAGTATCAGTTCTCAAAACCAACTTCCTCATCCGGTTTTGCTTCTGGTTCTGGGCCTGAATACATTTTTTTCGCTTAGCGGTTTCAACCTGGCCCGACTAACTACCGCATTCTTAGGAGTGTACACATATATTTATTTTGGGCTTTGCTGAATGTAATTCCGCTAAGTTAATTATTTATACGAGTGAACGTATTATTGGCTTTTGTTGTGAGTACCACTAGCAATCACAGTGGCTTGAGGCGCGCTTGCAAGGTGCATTCACCTACTTACCCGTCCATTGACCCAAATCATGCGGCGTCCACTTGTAGTGCCGTGTTCCAGTTCTATGCGATACATCTGGGCGAAGGGGCAGAGTGGGTCGAGAGTTAATTAAATGTTAATCAGCTTGAAATGGTGGAACAAAAAAAGGTTGATTTTGAATTAACCTTGCCATTGATGGGTGCACACCACTGGGCAACTATGTTCTCCTTGTTGTAGCGCTGAGCCTCGGGCACATGATCCAGACTCATGATTGGCTGTGTGGATAGATTCTCTAGGCGCAGCAGCGGGGACAGAAAGGACATTGCTTGCCCGTTAGCTGGCCACTGAAAATCGATTTCCGTATCGGGCTAATTATTAAGTTATTGCATTAAAAATGCAACGACAACAACAACAACAATCACAACGGAAGCACCGTACACAATGCAACAAAGTTAAACGAACTGTGAGATTAACTAAAATAATTCTAATAAAATAGACTTTCAACAGAACAAAGTGCTCCTTTAAATAGATATTTAATCTTGTTAACACCTTATTTATGGTACAAGTTAGTTAGTTAGTTAGCCCAATTTGCTATGCTACGTTTTTTTGTGCTGAAGTAGAAACGCTTAGGCGGAAACGCGACGACAACTACGCGACCCGTCACCATTCAGCGTCAATTCCACACTAAACAACACACAATAATGGCAAAAGAACTGAAGAAAATTTGTATAGTAGTTTTCCTGGCTTTGCCTTTGGCTCTAGCTGTGGGTCTGGGCTTGGGTCTGGGTGATGGTCTGGGTCCGCTTCTGGTCGAGTTGCGCTGCGTTGTCGATGGGTCTTTCTGTTGTGGCTAGAAAAAGTGCAGAGGGCCGCATGGCGCCAAAACAGAGTTGATTTGTTTCACTTCGAGTGTGCGTGTGACTGTGTGTTTGCGCGCGCGTGTGTGTGTGTTTGTGTTTGTGTGTGTGTGTGTGTGTGTGTGTGTGGATAAGCCCCACTTCTCAGCACTCTTGTGGCTGTATATGTATGTTTTGTGTGTGTTTGCTGTGTGTTAACATTTGCACACATGTCGCTGTCGCAGTCGACGTTGCCATCGCCGTCGACGTTGAGCATAAAAATAAACTTTACTTTTTAAGCAGCCCGAAGCGCCGCCAAGTATGCAATTGTTATGGCTATAATAGAAAAATGGGTAGCATAACCTATAAAAGGGGTCGTAACGCATCATGGTTGAGCGCCGAACTCTGAATACTAATTATTCGGTGCACTTGAAAAGAAGATCATCTTGCAAGACTTTTTAAAATACATTTTGGATGCGGTTTAATTTTAGTAAGGAGTAACTCCCCGTCGTGCATTGAATTAGAATTACATCTTGTGGGTGTAACTAAATCAAAGCAGAGGGTGTATCTAAGTCTTGCTTGAAATTAATAATAACTGATATGAAAAGAACGAAGATTATACACCCTCGCAGACTAGGATAACCTTTTGAAAATTGTTGAAATCTTAGTCCGTATCTTAGTCTATTTACTAAATTTCATTAAGTTAAATTGAGAAACAAAATAGTTTTCAATCTAAAGACTTGTACGCCTATTGTTCTATATATATATCTTCATGATATTATTTTATTTTATATGTATATAAATATATATTGTTTTAATTTTAATTTATTACCAGCCATAAAAAACTTAGTCTCTCGCCTAATCTATAAGTTTCATCCAGATATATTGGGAAACGAAAAAACTTTATACGACAACCAATTTTTCCTATGGCGCCTATATTATATAGTTTTCCGATCTGTCCGTTTCCAACATATGTGTTGTACGCAACAAAAAGAAGGCTCCGTATAAAATATCAGTCAGACGTCCGTCAAGGGTATGAATCATGACGTCTTATCGTCCTGATCAATAATAAATCCTTACGGACTTTGAAGCTACCAGCCGAGTTCTACTTCTAAGGCCCAAGTCTATCAACTGGCATTCAAGGATATAGGAGTTATCTTGTTCGAAAATACTTTGTGCCTGATGGATTTTATGCCAAAAACTTAATACCTTCTTCAAAGTAGGACTTGATTGACATATCTCAAGGATAAATGATCGATTCCTGTGCATGAAATATCAATTTGCAAAATTTACTTTTTAATCAATAAGTAAAAGCTTTGGTCAATATCTTAAGGATAGTACAGGGTGTATTAAAACGTTTGGCCACAGCTTAAAAATAATAATGAGTATCGCCAAGTCCTGCATACTCCGATCTAATTGCTCGAGTGTTTCGGTTAGTTTGTCTTTCCAGCGCATTCCAAATGAACTTTTTACTGCCTTGAGACCGAATTGAGCTACACCTCAAAAATAATAATGGGTATCTTTAAGCCGTGCAAACTCTGATCTAATTTCTTGAGTGTTTCGGTTACTTTGTCTCTCCAACGCATTGCAATTGAAACTCTTATTGCCTTGAACTCAAATTGAGCGTAAGACAACACTTTTTGGTTTCTGTTTCGGTTGGCCCCACATCAATTGGCCTGCCCCTTTCCCCGTTACCATAACTTGCTAGCCGTGCTTACTACACACACATACATATAGCCTTATTATATGTATAGATACTGCCTACTGCCTAGTACAAATGTGACAATTATATTGCCCGCGGTGGGGCGGCATAAATTTGTGGCAGCTCCAAGGGGCCAAAGGGAAAACATACGCTTCCTGCCCCCCTTTCCTTTTCATTTTTTTTGTGGGCGTCGCAAATTTGTCGCATTTTGTTTTGCTGTCATGTTTATGGTGTAATATTTTGCGGCCATAAATACACGCCAAAAATGCTAATGACCGGGCAGGAGCAGGAGCAGGAGCAGGTGCAGAGGCAGGACTAAGCCATGGGAGCAAACAAAAGGGGAGATAGATGGATACAAGAGAATAGATATAGATAGATAGATAGTGTGACAGTTTGCGTTAGTTTTGTATTTCAATTCGCCGAAAAACAAGTATTGATAAATGTATTTGGACACAGAGGATCTGCAGGCACATCATATGTCAAATTTGGGCCTTGACGGATATTCTTAGCACTTCGATTGTGTGTGGCCGTTGTAGGAGGTAGCTTATGAAAAACAAAAAAAAAAAAAAGTGAAAAAGAAAAAGAAAAAAGAAAAAGCTGGCATTTTCCACACGCGAAGGTCATTGCAAAGCGCCGTTTGATGCCTCTTCCAGCCGCTGTATGTAGTAGTACTTTCAACTATAGTTATAGTTACAGTTCTTACCGCTTTGAATCGTGCACTCTGCACTCTTCATGCCACCCGAAGCGGCAATATTAACAAAAACAACAACAGTAATAACAATAACAACACGAGTCTATGCAGATAACACAACGAAACATGACAAGGACAAGGCCCCCAACAGGCAACTCGCAACTGGCAACTGGCAACTGGCAACTGGCAATGGTTCCATCGTGGAACTAACTCAAAGCGTGTGTGTGAGAATATTTTAACTGAGTATTTGTGCAATTATTCCCCACAGTGCCGCCCCACTGTTGCACATACACACATATATATTTATTAAAAAATATACATTCATTTATAGAAATTTATTCCCTTTACCACTATGAGCAGCAAACGGTTCTAAGGGATTTAAAATGATAAAAGATTAAAAAAGGTTATTTATCAATAATAATAAGGGAAATTTTACATATTATAAAAATACTTATTTTAATTAATCTCAGACTGAAGTATTCGAAAATAGTTAATAAATATCAATGATTCTACTCATATCAGTTATATGAAAAAGTAGTCCAATCTCGATAATTTTTAGTATGCATTGAGTAAACCCACTCTTGCAGCTAACTTGTAGGATTCATTAAGATATCTTGAGAACCAGATATCCATATATCAACTTTTTGAGACATTGTTCCTTTCTGTGGCAGCTATAAAATACAGTTTAAGGATTCGAACGGATACTAATGTATATAAGACTTTTGGTTATGCTGACTCACACTTTTTATTCATCGAACAAGCTCAGAATGAGACGAAGTAAAACTTATCTTGATTTATTTTGGAGCAAAAAGAAGTATCTCGCCTAGTTTCCTTTGAAACGAGCGGAAAGAACAGCGTTCCGAGAGGCAGCACCAAAATCTTAATTTCAGACCCAAATTGATTTGTAGTGAAGTCCAGATAAAAAAAGCAATAAATAAAATGATCCGATAATATAAAAGTAATGCAGAAATTTCTTTGTTGATCTATATTCATCATAATTATAATTAATATATAATACAAATTAAAAAACAATAAATAAATATTACCTCTGATTAAAAGCTCTTAATTTAAACGTCTTTTTTGAGGAATGTTCATTTTATGCAAGAAACAGACAAATTGCAATATCCGCATCTGTTGTTCATGGAGACAGTCAGAAACAGTTCTGAAAATATATTCATCTGTCTTATGGAAATTGGAAATATCTCCATTGTTCGCATTCAAAGTCTTTTCCAACACATTGCTTGAAATCCACTTTTCGTTACACAATTTTCTTTTCACAGCCCGAAACATCGACTTGGAATCTACTGTGCTCATCCACAGCAAATATTCTTTCCCAGACTCATTGCAGCTGAAGTGATACTGACGTGTTTTATTGTTTATAGCAATGCTCCTCACTCCAAAGTCACCCGTCAACAACTTTTGGCTTTTAGAAGCACTTGGACTACCCAGTGTTAAGAGATGGCCCAAATGTTCCTTAAAGTCCCTGTGGAAATTACAACGTTCGTAATTTGACGAAGGTTTTGTGATCGAAAAAGATTCTAGGCGAACACTTATAGCCAACACTTTGGATTCATCTGCTACGCTTTCATCTTCATCTCTCGTTTTGCTGATTTCCGTTCTTGTTGGCGCTTTCTCCATTTACGCTTTCCTGTGAGTATTTTAGTATTTATTTTGTATTTTGCTGATCGAGAACTTATACAGAATACCGATTTAAGCTTTTTGTTGGTGTTTTTAAAGTATTGTTTATCTTTAAAGCTTTTTGCCAATCACAAAGTTCGGAATCAAACTTAAAAATTGGTCAGCTGTTTCGGCTCAGCGGAATAAAATTAAATACAAAATAAAACTGTTTTCAATTAGTTTTTTATTCCACAGCTGAGCAATATAAAGACCTTAGCTTTCTAACTGAAATTAAACTTTTAAACTAAACGTCGAGCTTTATGTTGTGAAATTATTTGAATTTCATTATGCGTTGTGTATAAAAGTGGCGCATCGGGAAAGCTTTTGACAGTCACAAAGCTCGGCACCAAGAGCAGTTAGTCAGCTTTGCCGGATCTGTAGTCATACGAGTAAATAAAGAAAAACAATTATGGAAGAAGTTACAGCCCCAAATGATACGAGTAAGACGAATAATAATTATTATCAAAATATAATTTTTAATTATAGATATTTTCAGCACTGGCGACTGTCACATCGAAAGTGAAAGTACTAACCATTGGAGATCAGGAGGAATGTTCCACAACCGAGAAAAGTAGAACAAAATACGACCGAAATAATTTTCAAGCAGACTGTAGCAAGCGCTTGGGTCTTCTTTTAGTGGGAACTACGAGTCCCATGGATTTCGTCAATGACTGGAATTTGGTGGAATACTTTGCTGCAGGCGTCGTTAAGCATGACAAGAAGCCCGAGCAATATCACTTTTACTGCAGTGTCGGTCAATCACATGAAAACGGTATCCTAATTTCTGGGCCCACTTTCAATGCGAGAGCTGTGATGGATCAAGTAAGAAAACGGCTTAAAGGCGAAAATTGGATTTCCGAAAATGCAATAGAAATGCCCTTTAGAACAAAAGTACCAAAATTTAAATACTATTATCGCCATCAACACATTCAACAAATAGTTTCTGATGCCCTTGGTGCAGAATCTACGAGGCTATTTCAATTCTTATATCATTTGCATAAAGAATATATCAGAAATAGGAAGAATTGATTTTTAAAGATATATTCTAAGTATATCCAACTAGATTCCAAAAGAACTGATTATGATAAGTATACATAAGTTTTTATTTATAAAGTTAAATAAACATTAATGAAACAATAAATAATGCGAGTATTTTTTCGAGCTTTTATGATCAAAATAAGTGGAAGATTTAAGATGTACTACACAAAAATATATTTGGCGAAATATTTTAGTTATTATCTATAATGAAAAATAGCCAAACATCTAATAGAAGATAAACAAGAAATTTGCAGAAAGCTTTCGAGCTTTTACTGTGAAATAATATTTTATTTCGTTATGTGTGTAGTATATAAAGTTAGCGCAGTAATGAAGCTTTTGCCAATAAACAAATTGTCATCACGAAATTATAATCATAGTCAGCTTTCAAAGATAAACAAACAACAAATGGAAGAAGATTGTGCAGCAAAAGACAAAGGTAAGCTACCTATATAAATAATTAAAACAAATATAAATATAATAAATTAATATTTAATAATCGGCAGAAATAGCCACAGTGCCGTCAAAGGTAAAAGTGTTAGCCATTGGAGATGAACATGAATCTTCCACAAGCAAAAGGAGTGCAGCAAAACACGAACAGGATAATTTCCGCCCTGACTTTAGAAAGCATTTGTCTCTACTTTTAATGGGGGCAAAAACTCCAATAGACTTTACCGATGATTGGAGTTTATATAAGCGATTTGAAGCGATTAGCATTCAGAATGGCAATCAGCCCAGGCGATACCAGTTCCTCTGTAGCAGTTATAATACTTATTCGAATGGAGCCATAGTATCTGGACACCCTTTCAATGCCCAGTCAGTGCTGTGTAAAATAAAGAAACGGCTAAGTGAAGAAAATTGGATATCAGAGAACATGGTAGAAGCGCCTTTCAAAGCGAAAGCGCATCCTCACTATTATAATTCCGATCAATACATTCAGGGAGTAGTGTCAGATGTATTAGATGCGGAAATGATAAGATTATTCCAATTCTTGTACTACCTACACAAGGAAAATGCTAAAAATAAAAATAAATAAGATAAAAATAAAGAGAGAAAAGTAATTAACCTAGAAGTAATCACTTCTATCATTTAATTACAATCTGTGGTCAGACATAGAGTAAAATCGGATTTGGTTCCAGTAAAAAAATTTCTTCTTTAATGAAAATCAGATAATGTGATAGAACTGTCTCTCAAGAAGTAATCAATGGATATACTCGTAAATATATTACTAAAGAGGAGAAATATTTAATGTTAAAAAAAATTAATTTTTTATTAAAATAAAAAGTGAAAACTGAAGTATTTATTTAGGGATCGCTTATTTGCTGCAACAATGAAGATTGAAGGGTATCTCTGAGCCTTCACATGCAATTTTTGTATTTAAATCCTTATTCTTCCTTTTTGTAAGGAATGCTCATATTGTGGATAGGCTCGCGTGCTCCCTGGTGACAATTAATTTCCGTAGATAATTGCCTGCCGATAAGGACAGCAGCAAAAAAAAACCATCCACAAGCTCAGTCAGAGACATTAATCAAATGAGCTAAAGAAGCTTTGTTTTTGCTGAAAGATTAGATCTTGTAGGGCGAAATCGAAATGACAAAAGGCAAACTCAAGTGAAAAGTTGTCTGTTTATTTAATAATGTTTTTTCTTTGTTTGTTTTTTTTTTTTTTTCGTTTTTCTCTCTGGGTGATTTGTTGTAGCGCGTATGAACAAAATTGAATTTTCGAATCGAAGTACGCCCGTACAATGGCTAGATTTATATATAAGTTTGTAAGTATGTAAGTATGTGTATGTGTGTGTGTGTGTGTATAATATATAATATATAGAAATAGCAATGTTCAACTTTAGCATAATTCTCAATGATTAACCAGCTAAATAATAATACTGTTCACAACGCCAATGGTATGAGAATTTAACAACTTGCCATAGAAAAATGATTGATATAGACAATAACTGTATAGAATACATACATACTCGTACATGTGTGTATGTACATATATCTTATATTTATAAAGAACTGTGGAGATTTATATGTGTATATGTGTGTGTACTGCTGCACCATAACAACTAACATAAACATAAACAGCTAATATCTTTGTTAAACTTTAATCTATGCACATAATTAATGAATTTTGGAACAAATTTGAACAACGCTGGGCGTAAAATAGGCGCTAGTTGTAAATATGTAAATATATATATATATGTATGCATGTATGTAATATATTGTATATGTATATAAGAGCACAAATACATGTGTACAGAGTGTGTGTGTGTGTGTGTGTGTGCACACATGTATAAGTGGATACACTTGTAAATGCTGTCTATGTGGTACTCGTAATTAAATTTACGTATAATCAACGCTAATTGCACTATTTATTATACTTTTGTATGTTTGCTATGAATTACACTGGCGGCCATATAAATAGGACAGAACGCGTTGAGATTAATGGGAAGCTTATAGGATTCAATTTGATTTCGATTGCTTTGTAAATCCTTTATAAATATACTTATGTATTCTAAATAAATATCTTTACTGCTTCTTTGAAAATTATAATATACAATGTGGTTTTTAATACATAAACAAAAAAATACTAATAATAATATTGCTTCACTTTACACAGAATACTCAAGTGAAATCAATTATTATTGCTTAATAAATGATATAGTGCCTAAGAAACATAATTTAATACAGTCATCAAGTAGTCAACTTCGAGTTACAGGCTTAAGAACAGTTTTAAGGGCGTTTACAATATAGTTAATAGGGATAGGGAAACTTAAATTACAGTTCGAATACTTAAGATACTTGTCTCATATAATGAAGAATGTCGATTAATCCAATGAAAAACGGAATCCAATTATAACAACTCATATATGATAGAAATACGTTTCGTAAATGGCAGTTTGAAATACATCAACTGATTATCTTATATCCAAAATGACTTCAATGATTATGTTTGAAATTGAGGCGCCAGTGCAAAGTACTCGTACGTATGCTTATGGCTTGGAAATGCAGATGCGCTAATATTTATGGTAATTTGATTTGATTTATATTAGCGTATTTTAAATTGCTTTAGAATAATGCGCAAAAGTCTTCGGTCTCGGTTCGGAGTGGATTGGGGGGATTGGGAGTGGTACAAAAGCGCCATCACTTCCGTGACAGCATTATATTTATTACTGTGCCGCAGTTAAGTAGCACACGTTTGGCATCGCTCAGATTGGCATTGGTCAGGTCATAGCCGTCGATTTCCAGCAATTTATCGTTTAAGCTCAGTAGTCGCGCAGCGCTCGAATTTGGAGTAATAGCACTAACAAAGATGCCCACCTGGAATGTGGAATATGCAAGTGAATTGACGGCATAAATATTGAGTAAATTATTCTTACCTGATTAAGCAGCTCGGCAATGTCAAAGCCAATGCTGTGCTCCCATTTCAGCGTCACCTGCTTAACCGTGGGATTCTTGTGTACACCAAAGATCCAGGTAGATTTCTTATTGCCACCCCTGGAGGTGTTGTTGGTGGCCGTGGAGTTCAATGAATGCTGTGATAACGTATCATCCATTTCCTGCTGCTGTTCCTCCTCAGCGTCCTGCTGTTGCTGCTGTAGCCCGAGCTGCTCAGTATTAATATTATTCTGATAGTCTAATTCCTCCGATTGGACACCAATTGCAGTTGTCTTAAAATTGCTGTTAAGCGCATCCTGATAACTATTGTTCTGATCATAGAGCGGCTGCGTCGCAGACTGTTGTTTTTGCTGCTGTTGCTCTTGCTGTAGCAACTGCTGCTGCTGCTGCTGCTGTTGTTGCTGTTTGCGCTGTCGCATGGACTCGTAAAGTGTGAGATCCTCGGGCGTCTTCTTGGTATATACGCGAGCTATGTGGTAAGGCGGCGGTTCCATGCGCGGCGGCGGTATCGACGGCTGCTGCTGCAACGGCTGCAACTCATAGTTCTGTTCCCCATTTGATAAATGCGTTGTGGGCAGCGGCAATGCGTTAGCATCCACATATAGCTGCTGATAGTGTGTTTCATAGTTGACCAGCGGCAGTCCATAATATTCCTGCGTTTGCTGCACCTGTGGCTGCTGATAGACACCATAAATATGCGCTGCCTCAGGCGCGACTCCATATATTGCACTCGCTGTGGCATGATCCACAGCGTCCTGATTGTTATCACAGTGTGGCATGGCCACTTGGCCATTTGGCACCACGACACGTGCCTCGCGTACTTCGCTGGTCGCTGACGCCGCCGCATTCGCTGCCTGCGCCTGTCTCATATACTTGGCCATTTGACGCAGCTCCTTCGGATAAGGCGTGGGTGAGCGCATCAAACGCACCGAACTGCCGGCAGGCAACTGCTCGGGCGTGGACGGCGATGCCACGTAGCTGGCTGTGTAGCTGGGCTCAGGCTGCGGAGCAGTGCTGCTGCTACCTGCACTCAGTATGGTGGCCTCCTCAGCAAAACAAATACGACGCGATGGACTCGACGGCTGCTGCTGATGCTGATGATGGTTGGCATAGACAAACTCGTACTGATCCTGCACCTGTTGCTGCTGCTGCTGTGCCTGCATTTTGAATGTCACCTGGGGCAGCATGAAGCACGTGAGCTGTGTCTTGCTGCTCGCATCCAAATATTGCAGCGGCACTAGCGGCTGAGACTGATTATCGCTTAGCCAGAGCGAAGTTAGATTCACCAAACTCAGCATGGACACGGGCAGCGCATTTATATAATTATTAACAACATTTAGCACTTTTAACTTGGCAAGATGCCCTACGTTTTGGGGCAGCGCTGAGAGCTGATTGTTGGCAACGCTTAGAACGCTTAATTGGCTACAGCTGCAGAGCTCGTCGGGCAGCTGCCTTAGCTGATTGTCATCGGCGAAAAGAAAACGAAGCTTTACCAAGGAGCCAATTGTGCTGGGAAGACGCATAAGTTTATTGTGGCTCAACACCAGTTCCTCTAACTGCTCCAGATAGCTAATGCTGTCGGGCAATTCGCTGAGCCCATTCGACTCACACTTGAAGGTGACTAGCGACTTGAGCATGCCCACGCTGAAGGGAAATGCCTCCAAATTATTGGAGCACACGGACAACACCTCGACATTGCGCCAGTTACTGAGCTCGTTGGGCAGCGCATCCAGCAGATTTCCATTGGCCTCAAAATGCTGCAGCTCGCGCAGTTTTCCAATATTGGGCGAAACGCGACGAATTTGATTGAAATCTATCCACAACTCACGCAGGGATTTCAGCTCTCCAATGACCTCCGGCTATAAGAAAACGATGCATTTGAAATCGATTCCAATTGACAATCTTTTGTTAAATGCTTACCAACTCCGTGAATTCATTGCCACCAATATCAAGCCGCTGCAAGCTGACCAAACGCACCATGGACTTGGGCAGCGTAATGAGATTGTTCAGCCTCACCTCCAAAATACGCAAATTAACCAAACGGCCAAAGTTGGCTGGCAAAAACTCCAAATAGGTCTCATTCAGCAGCAGCTCCTGCAGCGATATAAGCGAGGTAATAGCATCCGGTAGACGTTGCAAGCTATTGCAGCTGAGATCCAAATGGGTTAGATGTTTGCACGCCTTGATCTCCTCCGGCACATTAACAATAACTACAAATATGAATCTTTGAAAATTACTCAATTGATTAATAATATCACCGACTTACGATTGCGGTTTAGATCCAGGTGCTGCAACTGTCGCAACGAGCCTATAGCCTGTGGTATGTTCTCCAGATTGTTGCTGTTCACCTGAAGAACCCGCAGTCCCTGGCAGTAGAATAACTGTGGCGGCAATGTTTGCAGCTAAAAACAAAAAACAGAATATATTAGACAGAGACTCGTTTGAGGTTGAACGATACTGTTCGATCAACCGTTATCACATTATGGCCAAATTTGCTCCTAAATGTACTTAAAGAATATTTTTACTATGCGAATAATCTAATCTAATTTCCTGTTCTTACTATTCTATTTTGGGGACAATTGGGTGCACTTCTATCTAAAAATCAATCGTACCCCCTTCTGAGCTTATAGCACATAAGCAAAACCCTACAAATGTCGGAAAGATAGGAATCCTGTGGCTTATAGGTGAACTCCTAGAGCAAACAGTCTGTGCCTCAACATTATGGAAATAAGAATATTAATCATTTATCTTTACTTGCGTTCATGATGGATTCATTAGTTTCATAGATACATTTGATTCATTCAAAGAATCCTGAAACGGTTTATCAGTCGTTCCTTATATATATATATATAGTAAAATTAAAGTAAAAGTAGAAATAAAAACTATTATATATCCTGAATCCGAGAGGAATTCTGAAAGTGGCAGGATGGAAGTGTGCTTTAAGAAATCTTCTAAACTGATTTCGCCATTGTTCCGAAGGTTCTGATCCGACTCGCGCCTATCTCCAGCACTTGATATGAGCAAAGTGAAGCCATAAGCGGAGATATTCTGGTGTTCCGGTATGTAAATTCATGTAGATATATCATGATTACTCACCCGAGCATTGCTTAGGTGCAGCTCCTCGAGGGTGCGTTCATGTTGCCAGACCTCGGGAAAGGCATCCTGGAGGGGCGTGTTGCTGTAGTCCAGTTTGTCGATGACCTCTTCACGTTTGAATTTAAAGCATGGAAAACATTTGGACAGCAGCGGCATTTTGCCAACGTTTCGCTTGGTTATTATTATTTTTTTCGTTTTTTTTTTTTTTTTTTTGTTTTTATTGCTCTACGTTCGATATTAAGGCACGGCCGTTGTATTGTTGTTGTTGTTATATTTGTTGTTATGATAATTGCGGGCTGCAAATATACGTCACACAAAAACACACGCACACACACATACAGAGCAAGAGAGAAATAAAGAAAGAAGGAGAATTAAGCACGCGTTTTGGTGGACGATAGACAGACAGTTAAGCTCGTTGTCCGTCCGTCCATCGCGGTCACAGTCGCATAACTCACCTATGAATCATCGCTGCTTTTGGGGCTGCAGCAGCACAAAGGCAGCGGCCGCATTGAACGCTGCTGCTCTGTTACAGTTACAGTTACAATTCATTGGCATTTTGTTGGGCTTGTTATTGTTCCAACTCTCTCACGCACACACACATACTCGCACTTGTACTCACACACATACATACATATGTTGGAGCACAAACAATAATGGGGCTACGTTGTCTACTTTAACGCCGTTTGCTTACGTAGCCGGCTCCCAGCGAATCTTTGGCGTTGTTATGCTTTGCACTGTTAACTTGTTATTTTAATTATTTGTTTATTTTTAAAGCTACTTTTGGTTTTCTTTAATGTTTTTCGCTTTTAAGAGTACAAGTTGCGAAGTAAAGTTGTATCGAAATGTTCCGGAATAAGTTACTTGAACGAACTAAAGCAGTGGTTCCATCACCAAGTCAACCAGCAATTTAACATTTTGGCTCCACTGTTAATTAACAGCACTCACAAAAGTTTCCGTTGGCTAATTCGAATTTAAAAGTTTATGATAAATTGAATTGATAACAGAATATATATAATGTACCTAAATTAATGTGGTATTCTTTAAAAAATAATAGTATTAATTGAGTTCCGTTCTAATTGGGTTTTCAAGCCTTTCAATGCGCATTCAGTGTGACCAGGTACAGTGCAGAGTACTGTTGCTTACCAGCAGATGCTGCTAGAGTCTTTTCTGTCATATTCATGATCTTATTCCAAGGAACCAGAGTATTTATCTATTTACTCTAATATGTTAAATATTCTATATTTTATTGTACTCTTTGACTCTCTAATAAGTTTCAGTGCTTCCTGCTATAGCCCACACCAAAATTTTTAAATGTATATTTCCTTCCGTTGCGCCGTTAACCTAGTAATTCTTTGTTTTTAAGTAAAAAAATTGTTAATTATTCACTTTCTTTTGTCTTGAACTTTTCATGAAACTTGTGTTTTTCGTAAGCGAATTAAAACGACGATTAAAATCTTATTCTGCCTATACCGCCCGCTAGATGGCGTTCTACCGACTACACCTGACCGATGTAAATCCGTCTGCCAAAGGTCAACTAGTTCACCCAAATGTTGGGAATCCACCATGCACATATTAGAGCTACACAAGCTGAAAAGTATGCAATAGGTTTTTTGTATGCACTTCCAGCATGATAGACTGAAAAGCTTTCGTAATTGGTTTGCATTTTTTGGAGTTGCGGTTTACTATGACAATAATGTATAATAGTTAGTTTTTTCTAGCTTTTTCCTATTTAAATTGTGTGACGTTGTCTATTCAAATGTCAACTATTAATGTACAAATTTGAATTAAAGAAAACCAATGCAAGTAAAAGAAAGGAAAAGAATTATAAAAAATATTCTGATAGAAAAACTATTATTTTATTTTTAAACTTGCACAAGTCATAAATAGTTGTATTCGAGAGCTTTTGTCAACTCATAAAAGCTCACTTTCAATTTCACTTGGTACATATGTATGTAAGTATGTACAAGTCTGCACGGAAAGAAAAGCGAGAGTAAAAGCTTTTCTTAATAGCTTTTCTAACTTTCAACTTAAAAATTGTGTAATACGTTATTACAAACGAGAAAAAAAATAATATGGCTGCGATCTATGTAATTATACATCTCTTTACTCTTATAATTAACCAGCAAATTACATTAATATACTTTACAAAAAAGTTGTTCATACCAATTCAAAACCAGTTTTATTTTAATCAGACAGGCTGGCAAATAGACGGCTATTGACTTGCCTGATCATCCTAATTTTACTTTAACTATAATTCAATTTATCAATCTTTCAATTACTTTTTCTTCCTGTTTTTAGAATAATAATAATAAAACTATGGTAATTTCCTGACATTTATTATGCAGGATCTCATGTAATTCTAATAAAATGTAGATAATTAACTAAATCTATAGTTAAATTTATTAGAACAACAAGAATAAGTAAGAAAGCCTTATAAGCTTTCAGTCTTTCAGAAAAAAAGTCTGTCGATGCTGATCAAGAATATATATGTATTCTTTGTTATTTTGAAGATGCCTCCAGTATCAATGTATACGCATGAAAAGAATACTAGAAAAGACATGCTGCTCAAGAAGATATATATTTACACATGTAACTTATAGAGTCCAGAAGACTTAACTATATTTTGGACTGAAATGTAAGTAAAAACACAATTGTTGTACTTTTGGATTAAAAACACAAAAACCCTTTATTTTTGAATCATTTTGTATATTGGTGTTATATAATTGCTATTGACTGGGCACATTAAGCTCTCTACTTAAACAGTAAAACAAATCAAGAAAGTTTTCTTTTGTTTTAGTGTGTTGTTCTTGTTGTGTAATTGTATTTATTTATTTATATTTGATTTTGTTTGTATACCAGCTAGATTCAAAAATTTGTTAATAGCGGTAGTAAGTTATACATATTTGTAGTTGTAGTTGTAGTTGTAGTTACAGTCAGGTATCAATGGAAATAAGAGTTTTTAGTATTATAATTTTAACACAGACATAAGTATGTACACACCGAGTGAGTTATGTATGTAAATATTTAAACCGAGTATGTACACACTTGTACATAGGCTACAGCATGTTATTGAAGTACAGTTGTGCTTGAAAGTGTTCTTTTCTTTTCCCCCAACTGAATTAGAAGGAAAACAAAACTAATTATTTTCAAGCACAAAAAAAAAATAAACAGAACAAATTATTTAATTATGTAGATTGCATTTGTTTGTAAAAACAAAATTGTGTTTAATTGTATTTAACTAAAGTACTATATCATAGAAATACCTCATATCATACAGCTCATATCGTATCACAGGCACGCTTCAAAAAACACTCAAAATACAATAAAAAAATGATACTAATTATGTAAAAATAATACAATATCTTAAAATGATAATGAAATATTGAAATTCATTTAAATTTGACTCGAAAACTAGAATGAAAATTACACTTGTAGATCACACACTACTCTAACAACGATCGATATGAGCTTCCCAAAAAAAAATAAACCAAGAAACTACACTCACTCATACACACCGAATCATTCTATACTCTGATCCGTTTCAGATACTACTCTGCGAATATCTAATTAATTGCATGTTAAAACTGTATTTTATATATACATTTATCAATAAATATATATAGGCAAATTGAAGGGGAGAAGTTCGAACGAAGTTAGCTGAGAACTTAATTAGAAATCGATAAAAATCAGAAATTTTCTTTAAAAAATAGTCGAAATTTCTCTTTTAAAGTCTATCAACGTAATTAGGCTCTCAGCTCTCAATGTTTAAACATTCTCGTATTGTATTCGCGGCTAATTTGATTAGTAGTATTCACATTCAATCGATTCACTCATTCACTCATTCAAAAAACACCCACATTTTTTTTTTTTTGTTTTATAGTCGTATTGCATATGATTCTACTTCTTAGTATTGCTATATTCTTCTTCTTCTTTATTGTGGACCCCCATTGGATTCTGTGTAAATTGAGATATTTTTGTTAGCTTTAGCCCCTTTTTATAAAATATATATATTATATATATGAGAGGCGTATTCCATGTAAACTTCAAATTCAAATTCAACTAAGGGGGAATAATAGTTCGTCTATATAGATTATAGATAGACACGAGAGTTACAATAACTAATAAAGCAATAATATAGAGAACACTTGGGAAGTTCTCTCAATTCCCGTTGTCCACCAAGAGAGATAGAGAGTGCTCTACAGATGCTGATATATAGGATATTGCCGCCATAGTTGCCAACGCTGCAAACGCAACAGAGCCGCCTGCAAATGTTTCCACAGGTGCCGCAGAAATCTGCCACTGCTGCTGTATGCCACGCTCAGGGCATTTAGCAACTACTAAATCTTCCCCGAGCTCTCCTGACGCGCACTGTAACGTGGCTCTGTCGGCATTAATGTATCCGTCACCAGCTCATTAGGAGCCTCCAACAAT
The DNA here is from genome assembly GCA_018150835.1 of Drosophila repletoides. Classification (NCBI taxonomy): domain Eukaryota; kingdom Metazoa; phylum Arthropoda; class Insecta; order Diptera; family Drosophilidae; genus Drosophila; species Drosophila repletoides. Next base: position 23,364,952 of record JAECWQ010000089.1, on the reverse strand, counting down.
CCCTTTGCATGAGCTGCTGCCGTATCGCAATCCGTCCGCCTTGAGATCAATAGCCGAATGTCCGTGTGCAAAGAGAGGCGGCCCGAACGTGAAGTCTGGAACCTGTAAGGAGAAAGAAAAGAGGAGAATTACAAATTGATCTATAAACTCCAAACACTATTCTTATTTGTAATAAACAAGCTATAATTTTAAAATAAATCACTCTAAGAATATTCTAGTTTATATCCGATTTCATATCTAATAAAAATATTTAACGGATTATTTTGAGACTCTCTTAAGAACTCACCTTAGGTGTATGGAGTAGCGCAGTCGCTTCATTTGCTCAGCGCTGATGAAGTGCCCCAATTTGCTGGTGGTGCTCGTCGCTGTGGGGCTGCCCGGCTCTCGTTGCTGTTCACTTTGCTGGATGATGATGCTGGCACAGGGGTTGGCATCTGTCAGCTCCTCGGCAAGGATGCGTTGACGTATAAAGGTGCGATGCAATGGCGGCATATCGCGCATATCATAGGGTATGACAAACATGCGCACCACTGTACCCATAGGATTCAAGAGAGTGGCCTGCACAGTGCCCGAACGTGGCACAAAGTAACCCTTGCGTGGCAAACGAATCTCACACTACAAAGAGCCCAAAAAAAAAGTTATTGGTTAGGTTTTTACATACAGGACTAGCGGAGAGGAGTTACCCACCAGGTATGGAGTGCTTAGCGTTTCGCCGTGCAACTCATAGAAGAATGAAGAGGCTGGAATGGTAAGCTGTGTGGGACAGAATCCTCCAGAGGCACCCAATTGCAGCCGAAAGCCAGCTACCTCGATTTTGGGCAACAAACGTTTCTGCAGCAGCGACTCCTCCAGATTACCCAGCAGCGGACGTCCTGTAAACTGTGAGGCCAGACGTGCACGTGTCTTCAGCGGCGAGCCCGCTGGACTGCACATGCCCGACTCCAGATCCTCATCCGACAGCTGCTCATCGGAGCCCAACGAGCTACGGTCCGAGCGATCGCTGAGATGACGTGAACGACGTTTATAGAACGCCGCCTGCTTGGCAAAACGGGGCGATACGGACAAAGCATTGGGCAGCGTTGGAGCCGAGTACGATTTTTGTACAGGCAAATTAGCCGCCTCCGGTGGAGTCAGAAGCAACTGTGACTGCGTTTGAGCATAGCTCAGAGCCGAGGGCTCAAAACGAAAGGCCAAACCGCTGTCTATAGTCATCGGCGCTGAGCTGCTGCAGAAAATTGTTGTTAAATTCACCTTGGGCAGTGCTTTGCGCAACGACGGCGAGAGCAACGGCGGTGGCGTCTCTCTATCCAACAGAGCCGCTACACCACTGCAGTTTAAACGTAACTGATTAGGCGCCTTTGGCGGGTGCAGCGTCAACGGCAAAGGTGGCTCCTGTAGCTTGAGCGGCACATGACTGATGGGTGTCTTAAACTGCACCACTATTCGCTCATCCATGGCACACTCTCCTACATCTGGTGGCGTCTGACAGCGCTCATGGGATGCATTTAAAGAACAGCGATCGATATTCGGCGTCAGGTTGGTCGAGGCAATCTAAGATTCAGGATTCAGAAAAGAGAGGGTTAGTAAAATTTAACGATAAGTTTCGAATTAAAAGTTTTTACCTGCTCCAGCTCCTGTTCCATGCTGTTGTCAGTGCCATTGCTATGTGCATTCGTTCCATTTTCCGGCAGCTCCGACTGTCGCGACGAGCAGGAGGCTCCGGCAGAGGCACTCTTCTGAGCGCTGTTAAAGTTGTGCTGCGTTTTCTGCCGTTTGCACACCTGGCAACCGCTCGATGGAGCCGCCGGCTTGTGCTGATTGTTGTTGTGATTTTGTTGTTGTTGGTGATGATTTTGATGCGGAGACTGTGGCTGCTTCTGAAGTCCAGATTTGAGATCGGTTTTTGCTGCTGCTACTTTCGACTGGGGCTTTCGAATCTTTGGCGTGCGCTGTATGGCCTGCAGCAGCATCTCGGCCTTGTTGCGCGGCGTTCCCACAATGAGATCAGAGCTGCTTAAGCTGCAGCTGGACGTATCCTCCATTTCCGAGGCGCTTGTATCATCATCATCAACATCATCATCATCATTGTCTTTTCCATCAACTGTGTCTGTCGGATGCTCATGTCCATCGTCTTCGGCACAGCAGTTGAGGCAGAGCAGCGTCTTTTCGCTGCCACATTGCTGGCAGCTGCTCAGCGATGTTTGCGTGCCCGTCGAAATCATGGCAATCCGGCGCGGTGCTGACAATGTCAATACCATAGCTTGCGTTTGCGCCTCTTCTGCGCTGCCCTCGTCCATGGGCTCCAACTGCTCCGAAGGCTTACGCTCCCGTTTCTTATCACGTCGCTGCATGCGCTTGCGATACTTTTGCAACTGCCTTTCCCTGTGTCCATCCAAAGCTTCCTCCTCTGCTGCTGCGGCATCCTCGGCTGCCGCCCGTTCTGCTTGTTGCTTACTTGTATATCTTCTATCATAGCTTCCGCTGCTCCCACTGATACTGCTGGCTGCTGACGACGTCGGTGTCGTTGAACTAATAGCAACACGTGCACCCAAACCTGTAGGTGTGGCTGCACACAGACCACCACCTCCAGTGGGCGTAGTGGCCGCCGTCTCGGCGCGGCTCAGCGTGCGCGGCTTCGTAACAATTGGAGCAACGTGCGGCAATCCGCCATTGAAACGCGGCAAACTCTTCACACAAACCGAAACGCTGAAGTTCTCTGCAATGTTGACATGAGGAAAGTTATGCACATTCGCCTTGGCACTAAAGCCACCGTCATTGTGGCTGCCTGCGTTGTTCAAGTCATAGGGCTTTATCCTATAGAAGATGTTCAAACGCGGCCGTCGTGGCGCCGTCCCTGGAAACGTTGCTCCTGCCCCTCCTGCTGCTGTGGCCAAGTCTCCGGCATTGGTGGCGCTTTGGCCATTGGCAAAGATTACTCGACCGCTGTCATAGACAGAGGCATCACATTTCCTCAACAGATCGCACCAGGCCACAATCTGGGAGAAGTACAGCTGGCTGCGTATCGCGCTGCACAGCGATGGCAGCGTCATGGTGGGCGGCGGCACTCTATAAAATTGAAGAGAATTGATTAATCCTTGAATTAACTATTCTTTTTTTGACCATTTAAACTTACTTCTCCTTGCCGCTTATAATCCATTGTTCCAGCAGAATCTTATGGCCTGCTGGACCCAGATAAACCTCAATGCAGACGGGCTCCCGTCGAGCGAGAATGGCTTCCATTTTCAGACAATGGGCACGCCAACGGGAACACTGGAAACGGAATTTAGAAGACTTGACTATACATATGGGACGGGATTTACTTACGGTTATATTTACGTAAGACATATCACAGAAATGCTCCTCAGCATCGGCGGATTCGCCCTTGGCGAGACCCATCTTTCTGAGGAACTGATCACAATGTGGCCCATGTTTGGGCCGCGTGGCACAGCTGGAAGCGGTATTAGATCCGCTAACAGCTGCATCGTTACTGGCAGTGGCTGTTGATGTGGCTGCTGCTCCTCCTAATCCACCTACTAATCCTCCTCCAGGCATCGTTGTACGGCTGCAATTGTAATCCAACAAGCTAGCGGCGCTGACTGTGGACTGAGCCAAACTCAGCGGACGCGTCTCAGCGGGCACAACAGCGGGTCCACCGCGCAAACAAGTAGTAGCCAACGACTGCAGCGAGTGCAGAATATTGTCTGAGCCAGAGCCGGGGGAGCTGGCAGCACTTGAGTTATTTGAACCTCCTCCCATGCCTCCTCCAACGCCTCCCATTCCTGCACGATTTAACATGACACGATGCACAATCTCAAAGTCGCCGCGCTCCGCATTTAGCTCGTTTATAGCTAAAGCTACAAGCTCTGGTTCTGCGCTCATACTCTGCGCTGCCGGCGACACCTGACGCAGCTGGCAGAGCTTTTGTGTCCAACGCTGATGCGTTGCACTGCTGCTGGCGCTACCGCTGCCGCTGCCGCTGCCGCCCTGTGCATATCCATATCCATAGCCTTGGGCAAAGGTGGTGTGGGAGCGAGTTGTGCCGCTTGTCAGGGCATAGGGATTCGTTGTTATATTAATGGCTGCACGCGAAGTGGAGGGACGTGGCGAGTGGCGGCCGCTAACAGTTGTTGGCATCATCTGCTGCAGCTGCAGCTGTTGCTGCTGCTGCTGAGGTGGACTCTGTTGCTTCTGCATCTGCTGCTGCTGCTGTTGGTATTCATCGTCAGCTATGGGCCTGCCCTCCAGTACAAGCGAGGCCAGGCCCAGTACAATAGAGCTGAAGTTGCTCTGCTGTGCCGCTGCCGTTGTTGCTGCCGCCGTCGCAGCGCCGCCAACAATTGCTGCTCCATTCTGTGCCAAGCCAGCGGCTGGTGGTGAGTTCGTTACGCTTGTGGGTATCATCTCTTGGTGTTGGTGCTTCTTCCTTTTTCCTCCTAATCTCAACCAAAGTACTGCTACTTGTTTATACTTCTACTTGTATCTTTCCTCGTCTTCCACTTCCTCTTCTGCTCCTTGTAGATGTTGTTCTCGTCCTTCTCGCACCTACACCAGAAGTACACTGCAAACCAATAAGAAATTAAGAACTTGGTTAGCACACGGAAAATAAAGTAAACTCATTTATATTAAATAAGCCTAATCTAATAAGTATTTCTTATGGGAGATACCATATTTCATTCACATCCGTCAAAAGAGGGATTGCTGGTTTACAGAGAAATAGGCAGACGGAAATGGCTTTATCCTCTCGGCTCATCGTAATGGTCAATAATAAATATACTCATACTTTATGGGGCCGGAGGGGCCGCCTTCACTGTATTACAGGGTACAAAAATACAGAAGTCCTTGGTACAGGGAATTTCCTAGTCAAGAATTATTTACAGACTTTTCCAGGAGCCAAAATGGGCGAAACATTATAAGATATTTATTTATTTAAGCATGCAAATTGGTTTCCAGGCACGCATTTAAAATACATCGAAAATGGCATTGAGGAAAACACAGTTTTAATGTCACCAGCCAGCTGTGTGTCGATTTAGCTGGGAACTAGGTCAGCTGGCAGACACCCTGTAAAAATTAAATTCAATTATGCTATGAAGGTCCCACTGTACATAGGCAAATATGTTGCTATACATATCTGTGTATCCACATATTACATAAAATATCTTATATAGGTTTTACTTTGGCCCAAATCCTGAATAATGTATAGAATAAGCAATTCTCTATTGGCGACGACTGACACAGTGACACGGCCTCAAAATGTGTGGCCCCAAAAAAAGCGGGCAACCAAAGCAGGTCGTTACTTAATCAGGCAGCTGTTGCTATGTCAGACCGTGAAGCTTGAGAACGTGAGAGAGAGAGGCAATGCAACATACACATGTTGCCCATGCTGTGACGTCATTTGACAGTAGAAACTCAGCTTAGTGCAACATGCAAAATATTGTGCATATAAACAATTTTTTAACGCACTGAAGGTCAACGTTAACTTCAGCAATTTGTTGCTAAAGTCGCGCTTGGCAACAAACTGTGCACAGATGATAAAAACAGCTGTTTAGCTAGCATTCAAGCATGTGTTGCAAAAACAAAACAAAAAGAATGCGCGCAACATGTTGCCAACAGCAACACAAAATGTCGGAGCATTCAAGCGACGCGCTCTCTTGCTCTCACTCACGCTCAGCTTGTAAACATGTTTGTCTTTACTTTTGCTTTTGTTTTTGCGTTTCTTCTTGACCTGCATACACAATATATAACTAGCGCGCGAGACGAAGCGACACGGAGAGAGAGAGAACGAAAGAGAGGTGGGTATATGTATGCATACGTGTGTGCTGTTAGAAAACATATGATTTTTGTGTTGGCAATGTTTGCTCATATGTATGGGTGACTGTGTGTGTGTGTATGCGAGCAGTTTTGTTTATGGTCGCTCGCACACACATACATGCATACAAATACACTTGGCCCACAATAGACAAGCATTCACATATACACAACAACACCAATGCATACGAAAATGAGGGCAAGCGAATGGAACGTAACAGCACAGGCAATAATAACCACAACAACAACACTGTGTAGCGGAGTTTAATAATATTTGATTACATTATCGCTGTTTCGCTTTTATTTATTATACATACATACTTAAGTATGATATATATGTGTAGATATGTATATAATTAACTTTTTCTTTTATTTTCCATTTATTTTTTTATGCTTTTTTGGCAGCTATTGAAAATCTCTTGAAGATTTGGCTTAGGAATAAGCGCGTGAGTCACGCATAAGCGCAATAGGATATATTTTCATAACGTGAATATCTGTATACATGTTTGTATGTATATATTCACAGAATTGACATTTCGTCAACTGTTTGACACTCACGCGCCCATCTCTAATTGGCACTTACTCGCTTGGCTTATGACGCAGTTCAAATGCGCTACAATTGAAAACGAAACAAAACAAAATTGGAACGTGGCAGTTAGCTAAAAGCTATGCAAGAGTGCGCAGTGGAAGGAAGAGAATGAAAGGTATTTTGGCAGACCGCAACATAATCAGTTGCACTTTTGTTTTTTATTCTTCTTTGCTTGCATTGTGAACCAATTCGCTTTAATTTCGCTTTGGCTCAACCGTCCTTGGCATGCTTTTAATTTTGAAATAATTATTTTGTGTATTTGTTTTATTTTTATCTAGTGCGTTCTGCTTGCTTAATTTATTGCATATTGCGAAAATTTGCATTTATTTCATTTTCATACTCGTTCTCTCTCTCTCTCTCTTCCCGTGCACCGTTATGCAAATAGTATAAAGGAAGAAAACAATAACAGTGAAAGGCAAATTACATATACACAAATACATTCATATGTATATTTATGTTGCCTGCTTGCTAACGCCGTCGCTAGATGGCGCTGCAGAGTCAACAAAAAATAAAACCAGTTCATAAGCAGCAAAAAAAAGTTTTGCAACTTTGAAAAAAAACTTACTACAACAATAACAAAACAAGTTCCGACGTTAACGTCGCAGTCACCGTCACCTTTCGCCTAGTCACCGCTGCTTCCTTTGCTCTGCCATTTCATTATGAAATGCAGCGCTGCTGACGCTGACATCGCTGCACACGTGAGCGCTGTGAGCGTTGAAAGCTCAACGATATGGAATAACTTTCAAGCATGTCATTCAGAAAAGACTCTAGACCCTTTAGTCACCCTACTAAATGCGTCATGGCAATACTTTTACTAACTTATTTACAGTGAATACTTCGCTTATTTGTTTCAGATAAAAATTGTAGTGCTATATAGAGCAATTTAGATTCCATTTGAAAAATCCGATATTTAAATATGTATATATTTTTTTTATATTATACTACAATTATTAACTTTAACAATAAAATATAAATAAAAATCTTGAATTCAACATATTTTCGCCTTTTTTTTACGAAAAACCAATACAAAATAGTTTAGTGTGAGTTAATGAAGAAGACTTTAAATCAGTTTTTTTCAATTTGAATAAAAAGTAAAAGTTTTTTCAATCGCAGACTTTTTAAAAGATCATACGAAAAATGATTAATCCTTTAGTGAAACTTCTTGTCAATTTGGTAAAATAGAAATATCGGAATACTTTATGTAGACGTCCTTCATATAAAAATAATTTTCATTATGATATAATATTGATAGTTGTTTTGTAATAGATCGAGACGCTATAAAATCAAAAGAATCTAAAACTTGGTATATATCACCGCAAGCTCCCAAAAACCTACAAAGACGAATATTTAATAAAGCAAAATTTTGTATCTGCACGAAATAAGCTGACACTCACTGTGCATACATTGAAATTCTCATTTTAGCAGAAGAGAATAACAGAAAAATATAATATAAAAATGTGTCATATTTAAAGGCGGAAGTGTTCCACAAGCGACTCATCGCAATGAAGAGCCAAGTTGACAGCGGACAGCTGATTTTATATCGCGTGTTACATCACACGCACACATTTACATACACTTACATGCATGTATATATTATATACATGCATATATTCTCTTATACATTCTCTCCGTTTCTTTTATTGAATGCCTTTTGTGCACGCGCTGGCCAATTATTTATGTATGCTTGTATAACTCACAGATGACTTTGATTAGACAATAGAGCTTTTCAAATCGTTGTTGACCTCGTTGTCGACCTTACAAAATGCCCATATTACAAAGTACCTATCTAACTACATACACATATCTGGCTATTTATCTATATATGTATGTGTCTACATAGATATGTCTCTATGGGGGCGCAACCCTCTTCTTTTTTCTTTCCCCATTTTCGCTTCACAGCTGAGCGACCGCACCGTTCAAAGGGCCGCACCTTTGAATATATGGGTTCGGTTCGCCTTGTATTCCAATCCAATACTCATACATATCAGAGAATATCAGAGAGACGACAAGAGAGGCCATGAGATATGGCGCTAGTACATGCTGCTTGCTCGAAGCTAGCTGAAGTCGTACAATTTTACACTGGGAATATATCTAGATACGTATTTATTTGTATCTATACAGTAGTATGCAACGTTACCATAACTCAAGGTTTTTCAAATCAAAAATATACATAAATGAATTGAAAACACTCGTACCTTAAAACAATGCTGAACTATAAGATACCCAGTATTCTGTAGTGTTAAGTTTTTCAGTAATTTATTGTTTTGTTATACACTTGAAAAAAGTTTTAAAATTTATCAGGAATGAGTAATGCATTGAAGAAGCCATCTCCGACCCCATAAACTATATATATTATTGATCAGGACGACGAGACGAGTTAATATAGCCATGTCCTTGTGTCCGTCTGTTTATATGCAAACTAGTCCCTCAATGCTTGAGCTAGGTGGATGAAATTTGGTATGTAGCGGGCCGCATATATTTCAGAACCGGCCGGATCGGACAACTATATCATATAGCTGGCTTGGGAACAATCCACTTTGCAAATGTATAAAGTCTTTGGCGCGGCGAAATACCTTCATTACTAATTTTGTACATTATTTCGTCATATCTAAAAATGTTGAATTTTAATTAGATTACACTTAATATTTCGTAATTTACAATTTATAAATTTACACAGAATAAAAACGATGATTTTAGGAGTTTATCTCTTTGTATAGTTATTTGATGAACAAAAATTATACTTATTTTTCAAAAGAAATCAAAAAATGCAGCAAATTGTTTATAAAAACAAACATATTTTTATGACATATAAATTATATATTCTTCAAATTTGATCTTATTAGTTTGCTTCTATCATATGTTATATGCCCTTACTAAAGTTCCAATTACCTACAGGGTATACACCATTAATTTGCACTGGAAAAAAAATTCCACACGCGCCACTTACCTCTCGTTTATCTGTTAATATTCCATTATTTTTGTTTTGTTGCTGCAATTAGAATGGAAGAAAAAGTTGTTATTTAATTCCCAGTTAATTAGGCGTACCTTAAAAAATATAATTAAAAATTAAAAAATCGTTCATTCAATTGTGTTTTAAACTTTTAATAGAAACGAAACACCCTGTCTCTTACACAATTCCAAACAAAGAGTTACATGGTATCGCTCTCTCTCTCTCTCTCTCTCTCTCTTTTGCTTAGTCAATCACTCTACCTCCCTCATAGACACACACAAACACAAAGAGCTACGCTCACATGTGCGCAGTAAACAGAAAAAGCAAAAACAAAAACCACAAGATTAAATTGTAAACAAACGCAAGGCACAGGCAGCAGTAGCGTTCACTCTTGCTGTTGCTCTTCCCCTTCTCTTCGTCTTTGTCTGTAACGTGAGCACGTGAGCGCAGTTCACCTCTCACTTCCACAAATGGGAGTGTATGAGAGTTCTTCATCGTTTCCTTTTACACCACCTCACCCCCATAAACTGACTTGCTGCGCTGCCTGGAGACAGGACAACGAAATGCAATCACTTTACTTACAAGTGTGTGCGTCTTAATGCAAAATTTATTTTTAGCCAAAAAACAAAATGAAATAAAATTGCACATTGCATATTGAGAGCAGAAAAACGCAACGTATGTAAAAGAATACGCAAATGACCGCAAAGGCAAAGAAGTGCCAATGCCTTTTCCGTCTTCTCCTCCTGTTTTTATTTTTATTTTTGTTTCGTTTTCTCATTTTCATTTAATTATGGCATACCAACAACTTTTCCATTTGCTTTGCTATCTGCATCTCATCCACACACACACACTCATATATGTATATACACATATACAGACTTAGCTCTCTGCTCATTTACATTACCAACTGCGCACGTATAAAATTACACGCGACACACGACAAGCGCAACGCAACAAATTTTGTGTTTACAGCTCCTCATTCTCTTTCTTCTTCTTCGTCTTTGCAGTTTTGTTTGTATCCGCCACCAATCCAAACGAAAGCAAACGAAATACGAAATTACCAATTCATATGACAACAGCTGTTTATTGTCTATTTTCCGTTTTCTTTTTATTTTTATTCCATTTTTGGGCATTGCTCTTATCTATACATTTTGTGTTTATTTTCTGTTTTCATATTATACACAAGTTAGGTGAAAGCTCCGGATGCATTTATAATTGGCATGTAAAATACAAAAATAAAGCTGCTACTATTAGACTAAGTGGCATTTGAAATAAAACGAATTTTGTCATGTTAGCCAAAGTGTTGAGCTATAACTTGTATGTAGTAACCTTGATTTTACTTACATATATACATTTATATTTATGCAAACCATTTTAGACCATTTCAAAAGCTAATATTGCGCAACTGAGCGGTCGCTCTATTTAAAGTTCTTATCGTTAGACGGGATAGAGATGAGCGCGTGACTTGAAAAAAGTGAAAAACTCCAAGTAACTTCAACTAAAACGAAAATCGAGACAGCAATTCTTATGATATAAATTTAATTTGCCTTAGATTTTTATTTAAAATAGTTAACAATTTTTAACTGGCCGAAATGAATTAAAATTGTCCAGCTTTTTATTGAACAGTTTTTATATATTCCAAAAGAGCTCTTTGAATTCACCTGATCGGAGTAAAATATTTAGTTCGTGATCGTCATGCGCACAGCTCTAACACAAGGCCAGTGTGCTGTAAGCCATGTAATTAACAGCAGCTGTTAACTAAGGTTCTAACTAGGTAACAGCACGAAGTTGTCTTACGTTTTGTTCACACCTGCGACTTCACTACAGCTGATTGTGACACGAGTTGGCAGTGCTGCCGCGCCTCAAAAACCGTTGACAGCTTGACAAACGATCCATGCTTAAACTAGGCGAGCGTGAGTGTATGTGTGTGTGTGTGAGAGAGCATAAAAACGGCACAATTAGAGAATGTGTGTCAATTATATTACAAGAAAATAAAAAAATAAACGTAAAAGCAAGTATTTTTCCTGACTTCACACACACACGCACACACATACACGCTCACTGATATTTTCTGTTATACAAGCGCAACCTTAACGCCAACGTTGAAGGGGGCGTCGCATAGTCTCCCAGCGTGCTTTAATGTCTGTGTATGCGATCTAACTGAAAAGCTTAGCTGCGCGTGTGTGTGGATGTATGTACTTATACATGTGTGTCATTGTGTGGGTGGGCAAGCTTATAAGCTTTAGAAATTACGCTGTGTGCCAAGGCGTATTACGTCACCAACACATGCGCAACGCACAGCTGAGTAGCAACAACGACGTCACACACTACATACATATGTATATTTATATGTTTATGTATATTTATATGTATATGTATATATATATGGACAGTGGTAAATACATACCTTCAATTGAAACTTTTTCTGCACTTTTTATATATTTTTGGTAACACTGTTCAAAACTTTTGGTAATTCTTTAACAATTTTGAGTACTTCGCTGTTCTTTTGCTGTTCTCATCGCTATTTATTTGGTTTTCCTCCTTTTATTTTAACTATTCACTGTAGTTTTTTTTGGCCTTTGATGTTGCGTCGTTTGCTTCTTTTTAGTCCTCAGCGGCTGACAACGGCAGCAGCAAACAAAATTTGAACGTAGCATTTGAATTTTTCAACGGTTTTGCGTTGCGTTTTCAACGAAACAAAATTGAAACAGTCTCTCTGTGTCTGTCACTCTCTTTCTCTACTAACTCCACACACGCACGCACGCTGGCACACACACACGTAGGAGAGCGCGAAATAAAATATAAAAGAAAAACAAACGTCAGCAGGCAGGCAACTTTGTACGGGGATCAACTCGACGAATAACGACGAAACGCAAACGCAAAATAAAAAACGAAGAGTAAAAGATTATTAAAAACTTGTATATTTTTGTAGGTCTCTTGCACTTTTAGCAGCGCTGTTAGCTATAGCAGCAGCAGCAGCTACACACAATTTATTGGATTTTTGTTTGCCTTTTGCTTTGGTTTTTGTTTGTATCTGGTGGAACGTTTCGTGATGTTGTCGCTTGCGTTGTCGCTGCCTGAATGAACATAACGCTGCCAGCAACTTTCTAAAACAGCTGAGCGAGAGGCGAGCCTCAGCTAGCCACACGACAGCAGCAGCAGGCAGCACGAAACACACGCCAGATAAATACATACATACATGCGCTGCTTGCTTTGTTGTGTTTGTTTATATACAACGACAAACGTGGCTTATGTACTTGCGTATATGTGTATATTTGCGAGTGTGCGCTATGTATGGAAACTACGTCGTACATTTTATTTATGTACAACATTTTTATGTAGTAGTTTTTGGCATAGCAATTCCTAAAAGTTGCTAGCAACATATGTTGCATCGACAATGTTGCTGCGCATGTATACAAAAATCATATGGAATTTCCAAACATTTCAAAAAGAGAGAGAGAGCGAGAGAAAGAGAGAGAGCACAAAACATATGTGTGAGAGCAAGTAAATAACCAATGTGTGTATGCATGTATATAGCGGATTCAATAACAAAAGCAAAGCATGCAGACAACGCGACACACACACACACACCCGCAGCCAACGAACTCGTTTCCATATGTTTGATGGCTACGTCGCTGCTGCTGCGCTGCTGCTGTCAAGTCGTTAAGTGCTGATGTTGCTTTTGCTTTATATACTTCTTCTATATACATACATACATACTTGTTGGCTCTACTTACTTTGCAAAGTAAATAAACAATGCTTAAAACGCATGCGTCGCCGTTAGCAGCAGCAGCGACTCAGACAACAATACACAACAAGTACATAATTCAATTTATGCTTGTTTGTTTTATGTTTTCTTTCTTTTCACGCCTTATCAGTGACACCCACACACACACACACATACATGTGTGTATATACATCTGTACTGTTATTATCATCTTCTTTGACTTTGATTTTAATATGATTTCTGCTATACAGTCGCAGACACACAAATACACTCACTTGATGCTCAGCAAACTTTAATGACCCAAGCAGCCAAACTTGGAGGACATACAAGGGAAAAGAAGGAGTAGAAGGAGGAGGACGAGTAAAAGGAGGAGACGACCGACAACAAAGACTCTTTTTGCCCCGCAAACAAAGAAAACGCTCTTCGTTTGCTTCTTCATCTTGTCTGGTTCTGGTCTGGTCTGGTCTGCTTTGCTCTCCTCTTCTCTTCACTGTTCTGCTCTACTCTTATCTTTGTGTGCATGTATTTGTTTTTGTCTGCCTCCTGTGCGAAAACAGGAAAGCAAAGAAATTGTTGAACCCTTGAATTTGGTGTTTCTATGCTGTATACACACACATATACAAGTATACATACATATGTATGTACATATGGATAAGTCATATTTTCATATTTTTTCATCTATTTATCGATAACTTTGGTATAAGTATAAGTATGTTTTTCTCTTCATATTGTTTCCGCGCTCACTTTATTATTACAAAATTTACAAAATTACAATTATATGCCTGTTAAATATACATTTACATTTTTTGAAGCAGGGAATAACTGAACATCAATTCTTTGTTCAAGAAAAGTTTCATTTTGTTATATTCACAATATTTTTAAAGATATATTTTCAACTTCAAAATTAATTGAATTAGTGGAAAACATCAATTGTTTCAATTATAATAATAAAACAAAAAAAAAACTACATAATGCTTTCATCTCTACTCTACTGTTATTAACAGTCATTTCTTAGTATCTCATCTCTTCGCATGAATTTCACATTCATCAAGTCTGTATTTCATCACGAAACTCTCAACGTGTTTCCCTTAGCTGAACTTGTTCGTCGTAGTTCATTTTGAAGTTCTATTCGCCCAAAACAGAGTCGATCGATACAGTCTGGAGGGAAAATACAAAGGTCAGCTAGCTTATCGAATTTTAACGATAGATAACAAGAAAGTTTTCAACAAATATTGACAGATTCTGGTGTTTTTCTTTTCATTTTATCTCCCTCTCTCTCTCTTTACTTAGTTGTACAAATAAAACGCGTTTCTAAAAATGAGCATTAAATGCAGGTAGTTCACAACCCGAGTCATGTCCGAAAATTTTCCATGCTTCCAAAAAGAACAGAACGGTAAAAAAAAACTAGAAAAAACGCTGCTAGCCCAAAGGTGCGTCGCATATTTCCACAGCTGACGGAAAGTCGTCAAAGCAATGAGACGTTGATGAAGAGATGAAGCAGGAAGAAAAAAAGTGGAATGAGTAATAGAGACTGTAAAGATGAAGTCACAAGAGCGAAAAACTTGCGATTGGAGAATCATTTGGCTTACATCCAATTAAAAGCTTACGACGCGGCCAACTTAAATTAATCAAAATAGTTTAGTCTATGAAAAATACTTGTGTATTTAGTAAAATTCCAATTTCACATCAGATATATGTTTCACTCACTTTTGACTACCGTGAATCTATCGCTTTTAAATTAGAGAACCAATTTGAAAAACACTACACTGAGAAATTTATACTTAGTTCAAAAAATATCGTTCGGAATCTTCATAAAAAGGGAAATTGCCTAATTACTAAATATTAGAAGCGCAATATATACAATTTCTAAATATTCGGGAATTGTTCAACTGAACCGATCAACAAATTTAATAAACACATTTATACTGGAAATTGTATAAATTCTGACTTTATTTTATGATATACGCTAAAATATATATGTGTACTTCAAATAAAGGTAGACACATCAATCTCATACGCACATTTGTATATGCATATATATATTGATATACATATGTACATCATATACATAGCATATTCATACAAGTGTGTACATATGAGCTTCTTTTCGCCCAAGTGAGTTAAATGCTTATTTTCCACTAACAATAACGGGCACACACTGTTTTGGTCTTATTTCTCGCTGTGTGTGCTCGACTATATGTGTGTGTGTGTGTGTGGGGGGGGGCATGCCAAAAATGTTGTCAGCTCGCTCTCGTTTTCTCTCCCTCTAGCTCCGTCTCTATTTGGTTGACAGCTGCTGCAGACAAGTGGTAAATGGAAGGGAGAGAGAGAGAGAGAGAGAGACGGTTGATAAAAGGGCACTGCTTTGCATGTGTGTGTGTGTGTCTATATGCGCAGTTGTTTTTAATTATTACGATCAGCTGTTTTGATAATCAAACGGTTAAAAACCTGGCGAAAACGGAGACACAACAAACAATAAAAAAAAAATGAATAGAACTTAATATATTTATATATATGTATGTATGTAAATATGTGCTATTTAAATGTTTACAAAACTATTTTATTTTTATTAAAGCTATCTCTCTCTCAGTTTTTGTCTGTGTGCGGGTGCCTTTATTTACCATAACTTATAAATTACAGCGAGTTCAGCTTTGTTATGGTTCGCACGTTGCTATAAATGTGAAATTGTGTAGAACGCAATTGCTCAAATTATTGTCGATTCTCCCTGTGTGTATGTGTATTCCGACCATTGGACCGACTTAGGGTTTGATTGTAAGCAAATATAGACGCCTGGCAGACAGACTGTTATACAAGCGACAGCGTTGCTGTTGCCTTACTGTTATGTATAATTTTACCTTTACACAATATAGTTTTACGTACATTTACCCCTTTGACAATGCGTAGAGTCTGGCCAGGAGCGGAGTCTTCACCTACGGCAGCCAAGCATTCGCATATACATTTAAAAGGAGATGGGCGCGTGACACGGCACCCACAACCATGCATTTTTTACTGTCACATCAAAGCAAAGTCAAGACACTCCGTCTACGTCACGCTCCCATCTCTAGTCGTTTGCATCAACGACTGTCAAAACCAAGAGAGGCCGAAAGAGATAGAGAGCGGAGGGGTGATGTAGGAGTTAAGTCATATCTGTCAAATAAAGACATAGAAATGTGGGTGTACTCTGCTTCTTCAGCTTCTTAATGACAGCGGGGGGTCATCTATCGAATACAGGTGATGTTAAATGAGTACTGAGTACTGGCATAAAAATATATATGTATTTATGTATGTGTATAGAAGTGTGCGCATGTTTGCATATACCTAGAATATGACGCTAGTTATTGAATCGTATTGTTTTCAGTTACAGATGAACACATATTTACATGCAAATGAACGTCCATATATGTATATGTGTATGTAAGTTCATACATATGTATATACGTCTTGATATAAAAGACCAGCTCCATTTACAATATATTTTCAAACATTTTTTGAGAGGTTTCTCTCAGTTTGCTCAGAACATCTTTTATGTTGCTTCCATGCCCATATATGAGGGCACATATGTACATATGTATTTTTAGTAAGAAATACCCTTCCCTGGTAAGGGTATTATAATTATTTTAAAAAGAAAATTGTTTTGCTTTGAAGAAGTCCGGCAAGTTACTTTATAAGATATTACAGATTATAAATGTTAGAGCAATCGAAATCGTATAGGCTAAAGAATGATTTAATTGAATTTTTTCATATTTCAAGAATTTCGAGTGTAAAAGAATTGTAAGTTTCGAGTATTTAGTTTATATAGACACATGTATGCCAAATGCGGGCATTGACGCATTTAAATAGCGAAAATATTTGAAGAGAAAAACTGGCAAATAGAAAACACAAAAAGCACGACGAAATATAAATGGAAGCGTAAAATGAAATGTTGATGGGGAAGCAGCAGCAACTGTTCCACTAGACGATGACTCCATACTATTTATTTTTATAAATAAAAGGGCAAGAAGCGGCAGCAGAATTATAATCTAAAATAATACTAATAATACATATGAAGATTTTTAATGTGTTTAGAAAAAAAAAACGTAAATTCCAACGAAAACAATGCACACAAATACGAATATCAATCAAAGCGAAATCGTTCAGGTCTGGCAGCTCTCCCCTCTTTCGAGTTGGACAGGCACGGGCATGTAGCATAAACAACAACATACCCCTCCCGCACTTTTGTAACTGTCATTGAGGGGTGCCAGTAGACATCTACATACCATTTCTCTCTCTTTCTTCTCCCTACTGCCCAAAAACTCGGAATTGGCGTCCATCAGCTGTCTACATTTTCGTGGGTTCAATGGCTCTCTCTCGCTCTCACCATTCTCCGTCACGCTCTTTATTTTGTTATTTTCTTTATTTTTTTTGCGCACACTTTGTCCAAAGTCATTCAACCCAAAAACCAAATAACGTAAAATAAAACGCAAAAAGGAGACGAGCGACGGAACGGGAAGCAGCAACAGCAGCGCGGGGTCACTGTGCGCGCTCTCACTATACTCTACCTCCTTCCCTTCTTTTTTCCCACTCTCGCTAGCTTCCACACTCCTTCGGCTAAACAACACAAACAACAACAAGTAGCCAGCCAATGGGGTAAATTTGAAAATATTGCGTAGCGTGCGTCTCCCAAACGAAGGCAAAGCTCAAAGCTCTTTGTTGGTCAGTGTGCACCCGCATCCACACCCCCACTCTCCCTCCGCCCACTCCCTTACTCCACAACTCAAGCGAACTCAGTGACAAAGAACTCAGGATGTACTCATTGAAACTCATTGAGAACTGAGAAGTAAACTGCCAGATCAACTAAAAGAATAAAAAAAAGAGGGTTTCTTCTTATTGGGAACGTCAAAACCTGAAGTGAATAAAGAACTTATCCTTGTGGTAGATGTCTAAGAGAAAGAAAAAAGCTTTCCACAAAACAACTTTTGAATCCATACTTTTTTTCTATGCCTGTTTTAAGATATAGTTTACCGATCTGGGTTGTTTCATAAGTTTCATACTTGCTACATACAAAAAAAAAAGAAGGTTGCATTTCAAGTTTCATTTCATCAATATCAATATACTTTATAGTGTCTCCTCTAATTTATTACACATTTAATGTCCCTTTGCAAGGGTATGAAAAGCTTTTTCTTTTCAAATTTGAGCTTTATTTTTTCATACTACAATTTTAATGTCCGTTGTCCAATTATAAAGAAAATTTTCATTGGATGGTTTGTTAACTAGAAAGAAATTCCTTCATTCATTATTTATGGAAAAATAATGAAAATGGAAAATGGCATATACGAATTTATATATAAAATCTTTGCATCGGTTTAACTCAACAAAGAGAATTGTTAAATATATTTTAGAGTCAATATATTAGTTTATTAGACCCTTATGTAGTTCACTTAATTGACTGTAAAGATAGCTTTACACAATTACACATACATATATGCATGTGTGCATGTGCATACATGTGTATCTGTATTGGAAGTGGACGTTAGACCAATCAGTCTCGATTAATCTGTGAATCAGCGACCATAAAACACTCATAGTACTTTTTACTATCCATTTGTTACTTTGTCGTAAGGTTCTTCAACATTGTTTTTTATCATCGAAACTAATGTAAAAGCCTGCTGCTGCTGGATCGATGGTTTGTTGCTGTTGTGGGGTGCTGCCCCTACCATCTGGTGGTGTTACCCAATACTGAGGCGGCAAGGCTAGCGTTTGTTTGTTGTTGGAGGATGGACGGATTGCAGCACTGGTAAACTGGAGTTGTTGTGTACGCTGAACACTACGTAATGGACTGGAGGACCCTTTGCCCGAACCGGAAGCATCAGCGGGATCTATCGCACGAATACCGACATCTGCGGCAGGGTCCGCTAAATTTGACGATCAATGCGATGATGCCCATCCGAATTGGAAGGGTGATGTGGGGCTGAGGCTGCCACCACCGTTGTGATTATTGATAAAACCTTTAATCTGCAGCGATCCGGCATCCTACATTGCGTAGATTTTCCTCACTTTTTAGAAACTCCGCCCCAAAAACTTACATTAAATCGAAGGGCAGAAAGCTGTTAAATTGGTGTTCCTAGCTTTATATATTCCCTTATATCGAACTGACTGACGGATAAAGAGACTCTCGGACGGAGGGACAGACAGACGGATAGAGAAACCGACAGACCGCAGACAGACTGACTGACGAACGGTGAATCTTCGATCGCCCCTTCTGGCCATAATTCTACTGTCAGATAATCATATGAAGTGGACGAAAACATTTGATAAGGCTTAGAGACCGGTCTTTTGTGCGGTGGTTCATATTTTTTTTGTTATCTGGTCCACAGGCCCATATAAAAATGTTCATGAATATGAATTTCTATTGTATATACTGTATATACATATGTATGTATGGAAAGTATGTAGAATTTGTGCGTCAGGGTTTTAAGAAAGTTACAAAACACAACAATTATTTTGCACTTTAAATTAATAGAACAATGACGCTGCAATACCCTGAAGTACCCCCACTCTAATCAGCGTCTACTCATAGCTGAAGCCGTTTTAAATAATGGAGAGCTGTTTTTTTAAAAAGAAAAAGTATAGCAAAGTCCATTAGAACAGTCTACATAAAAATATTTTTTAAATCTACTGACTTTAAAGATAAGGCACTAATTTTCAATCAGTTTTAATTTTATTAAAATAAAACCAGGAAACAGATACTAAACTTCTAAGATACACAATAAATATAATAGTGAGTTATTGTAAAACAATTTTTTTTTTTTTTTTTATTTATCCGAGTCATTTGAAGATGTAGAAAAGGCGGAGGACTATAATGTCATATTAAAAAAAGTCAGTTTACCAAAAGGCAAAAGATTATTGCATCAGCAAATCAGTTGGCGAAAAATGTGTATACCCAACTTTCACTTTGGAAAACAGGGTATACATAAAAAATATGTATGCGTTTTGGTCTTGTTTTGGTGACTTTAAAGATAAGCTGTGGTTTTAGTCTCTCATTATCAGCCAAAAATAATCATGTACGTAGGCATATGTAGATGTGTATGTATGTATGTATGTATGTATGTATGTATGTATGTACGTATGTATATACATAGGAATATGTTTACTTCTTATAAGGGCTAAAATGGTGTTCTATGGTTTCATTATTATAGAAAGCAAGCGTTGAAAAATAAAAAGGCCGCAATTGAAATATGGTATGTACATAAGAATATTTTATTTCTGGAAAACGACGTTTACATGGAAGTCAACAGAGACAAGGAGAGAGAGAGAGAGAGAGTCAGACCAGACAGAATATGTATGTATATTTGTATGATTAGTTTACGTGTTTACACGAGCACATTCAATTTACACTTTAAGCGATAATGCAGCAGCTACGCATTGCTATAGATAACATTGAGAGAGCTGCAGAGTTCAGATCTGAAACAAAGGTATGCTAACTAAACATAGACGTACGTATACGTACATACATACATACACACATATATATGTACATATATAAATATACGTATATTTATATAGCGTAATCTCAAGGTGTGGTCGGTTCAAAAGTTTCTGGAGTCTATCTTTTTATGAGCGGAAGAAGGAAGAGAGCTATGAACTAAGCAAAATTAATGCAGTAAAAGATATAGCCAAGATATCAATCAAAGAACATTAAGACTAGAAATTTTAGAAAAAAGACTTTTCAATGAGTCCAATCTTTTTGGTTCGTATTTAGTTTCTTTTTGGAGTAAAACAGCGTATAAATTAGTATATAACCAAGTTGCTTATTAATTAAGGATATTCGATATTATTTTGTTATTGGTTTCATAAATTAGCAATTCCACAAGCTTTTATTACAGAATTAGCAACCCTTTGCTGCCTTCTAATACCCTTGAGTATTTCTTTCTTTTAATATGTGCATTTATTATTGTCTTTTCTTTATTATTTACATACGCATACATATAAATAAATAAACAATTAGTCAATCAAATGCTATATTAAATCAATACAGAATCGTACACACACTCATACAGACAGAGAGAGTATTCTTTGTTGTCTGCTTTGTCGTTGGCGTCGAACAGCAAAAAGGAAATAAAATGAAGGTCCAAAGCGCAACGAAATCAAGGATACAGAAAAGGAGAGAGAGAAAGAGACAGTTTCTTTGTTTGTCAGAGCGCTGCAGAGGAGAACAAGGCTAACCAACAAAAAGAATAGAAAAAAGCAGAGAAAAAAAAACCCCAGCAAAGCAGACAGCTGATTAAGACGGCAGCAACAAACGAAACGCGAAACGTGTGTGCAATGGAGTGGGAGAGGATGAACATGGATGTGAAGCGGAGCTGCTGGTATTTGTCTGCCAACAAACAACAACAACAACAACAAAGATACTAAAATGAGACGCAGCGAGACGTGAATTGAAATCATTTACTTATGTCCATATATGGCGCAGTCAGTATGTACTACAGATGAGCGCGTGACATGAAAGAGATGTGTATCGTGAGAAATCACATCACTCACGAAAGTAAATCATTTTATTTTATTTGTATTTTTAAAGGCATTTTAAAGTTAACCTAATATTAAAAAAAAAACTTATTCGTACACAACTGCTTTCAAAAAGTCGTGATGTCAACGTGACTGGCCGTGAAAGGTCGTAGCGTGAACACAAGTCATGTCACGCACTTATCACTAGTATATACTAAATTCTAGAATGTTAGAATGTATTTGCGTATATATGGCTGAAGAAACAAGTTTTAAACTCTCACTTCGAAATCCAACTGCCATAAATATCGAAATATAAAAATATAATAATGCTAAGAACACTGAACGCAGAAAGTTCAAAGTAATTAAAAGCAATTTGTTGGCTTCATAATAAATACACTCACACACATTTATATGCATATATTTGTACATATACATATGTACATTGGGTAATTCTGACAAGTCGCAAGCCAAAGTGAAATATGCAATAAAAATGGCTGACTTACCGTTTAAATAAACGTACTGTTAATAGAAGAGCGCAGTATTTTCCTTTCTCGTGAGTTTTATTACAATTTTCCTTTTCCTTGTTTTTCCTATTTGCCAATCAATTATTGTTATTTTAATTGCAGTGTTCTCTCATAACAAGTATTGATTTTGATTTGCTGCTGTTTCCGATCCGTTCCTTCTTCGCTTCTTGCTGCTGCGCCTCCTCCCACTCCTTCCTTCTCTCTTCACCTTACACACACTCAACCCGCTGACGCCGACGCTCAGCTGTGTTTTGTTGCTGTTTCTGCTACCCACCCCCCACCTACCGACACCCAAAAATTTTCGCACATCGATTATTTGGCTGCTTTTGCAAAAACATCATTATTTATTATTATTATTATGCACTTTCTAAATTATTATTGCACTCAGTTTAGAAACTTTTTTCTTTTACATAATATGA
Organism: Drosophila repletoides; assembly: GCA_018150835.1. Classification (NCBI taxonomy): domain Eukaryota; kingdom Metazoa; phylum Arthropoda; class Insecta; order Diptera; family Drosophilidae; genus Drosophila; species Drosophila repletoides. The sequence goes on along the minus strand of JAECWQ010000089.1, from coordinate 23,342,457 downwards.
AATGGACGCAGCAGCAGGCGTCGTTTTTTTCACTTTATTTCATTGCACATTCTGTTTCTTGCATTTTGCTTTCTGCTTTCCTTGAACTTATCGACAGCAAAAAAAAACACCGAAAAAGAATCAAAAGAAACGAAGAAAAAAATAGACTAATGTTATTTCCGACCGCCCGCACTATTTGCTCTCTCTTCCTACCACGCTCTCTCTCTCTCTCCTGCGCTTGATCACTTCTCTTATGTCTTTATTTGGTTAATGCGAATAGCACAACAAGACGTACCAACAACAACAACACTTTCACCGCCGTTTAAAGTGCCTCTGGCTGCTTCGTTTTGCATTATTACGTGCACAGAAAAGCACACACGCACACATACTCAGCTATAACTGCGACTGAAACTGCGATTGTTTATAAAACTCTGCATAATTTGTTTATTATTTCGATACGTTTTCGTCTGCCGCAAAACTAATACAAGTGCAAGCCGATAAGAACTGACGGGGCGATAAATTATGGTGGTGGCGAAACGATAACGATAATTTCCAGTCAAAAAATAGAGTTGTTTTTTACCATGACTATGGCTGTTGTTGTTGATGATGAGGTTACACTGGTTAGCGCCCAATTTGAAATTCTGAAAATCCATTATTTACCTTTAAATTAATTCAAAATCATTTGAAAAGTATTCTTACTCCTCCTTAACGTTTTGATTTCATAAATATATTTATGAATACTTTTAAATATACACACACATAAATAAATATATAAGTATATATTTATTACTTAGTAATTGTTTAACTAAAAGCTATTGAATTGTGGCATTAATCAGTAGTCAAAATGCCATTTACATATACTTAATTTCCTTTTAAACACTCTAATTTGGGTTGTGATTTCATAAGATATATTAGTTTTTGGGGCGTATGAAAATAATTTAAACAATTTTGCTTATTAAATTTTAATCTTTTTAAATTGTTTGAAAATAATTTGAATAAATTAAATACATTTTCCACAAAAGTTCTTAGGATAAATTACACAGTTTATGCATTAATTTAAGAGCACCGAATCATGTATATATTATGCGTTTATAATGTAATTTTTAGAAAACAGAACAGTGCTATGTAAAATATACATGAAAATTAAAAATAATACCCAAAATTTAGCTAGAGAGACATAGAAAGAAGGTTGATTGTTTGATCTGTTTTTTCTTTTTTGATTTCAGTTAATTTCTATATAATTCCAAAGTCGGCGCACAATTACAATATATTTTTAGCAATATTTAATGGGGAAACCTTTAAGAATAGGAGGAGGAAAACAGAAGGAAACAAATTTTGAAACAAATTGTGCGCTGAAACATTTGAATATTGGCGGTTTTTTGTACCCGTTTAAGTGTGGAATACATTTACAAAATAGACAGTTATACATGTATATATATATATTATATATATATTTATTAATAATGTATATAGATTTAATTTTGTATGTTAATTCAATGTGTTTTATGTTGTATGAGAGTTGGGTTGTGTTTTAGAAACGCTGATCCATATTTTGTTTGTGTGTAAAAGACATACTTTGCTTGCACTTTAATGGTTAGTTTTGTTTCATTTATATCTCTTTATATCTTCCTTGTTTATCATCATTATTATCTTTTGTGTTTCGTTTTTTGTTTTGTTCGTGTGTAATATACAATTTGGATTTCGTTAACATAGTGTGCAGCCATACAATATGTATTTATTTGTATGTATATATACACATATATAAGTATATATATATATTTATATATATATAGCTATAATTAAGTCCTACATTAAATATGCTTTATCTGGCTCTAAAAAAAGGGAAATAGCAACAATTATTGGGAAACAGGTGAGTGTATTTTTTTCTTTTTTCTTTTTGTTTATTTGTTGTGGGGGTGAACGCTTTGTGGTTCTATCGACAATGTTTAGACTTTATTTAAAATCTCAGTTATATTAATATTTTTGTAATATTCTGTTCTCTTTTTCCTATTCTTCCATTCTCAGCATGTGCTTAGAAGTAGAAGTGTGTAAAACAACAAAAAAAAAAAAACTCTAATACTTAAGACACACAAAAGCGGGGATGAACAGAAAATGAAACATAGAAATAAAAATAAAGGTTTTCTAGTTAACGTAACAGCTTAGCATATATAAAAATAAAATAATCACAATTTTACATGTTGTTGTTGTTGAAGGGAGTTTTAGAAACTCACGCAAACTAAATACTAATAAAGTTAGCTTGGTTTCAGGAGACTGCACCTATTAGATATCTCTTAAATGGGGGAGACATCTATTACTTGCAGTCTCTGTACTTTGCATTCCCTTTAAGACTACGAATTTCGTTACATTTGTTTTGTTTCGTTTCATCGTTCAGCTTAAATATCAATATTAGAATCTTGCTTTAGTCATACACAATTTGTATGGTGTGTGTATGTGTGTGGTGTGTTGTGGTGTGGTGTGTTCTGTTGTGTTAGATGCCTGCCTGGCTAATTTACCAGTCGCTATCGAGCAAATAGAGCAACGCTATGAGGGTCAAACAGAGGACCACTGTAAACACAACGATGCTGATGGGCCAACATCAGTCAGTCGTGTCTTTGCGCATTATCCTTCTGGCAAAGCCAATGGCCGTATCTCAGAGAATCTCACAACAGCGGCAATACCTTGGCCGGTGTCCTGTCGTCACAGCTGGCGGTGTTACAGGCGCAAAATAGGCGTGCACCTTGATATTTGGTAGATGATTCTAAGGAAAGATAAACAAACTTTAGTTAGTAAAATTATAGGTATTCATTTATACTAGAGGTATTTTTAAGTCTAGTTTTATCTATGAGCACCTTTAAACTTTAATCTTTGATTGAAGCTTTGCGAAAACTCATATACGGTCAAAAAACTATTAACTCAATGTTTTAACAGGCGTCGCCTATACAATTTTTGGGGTATCCAAAAGAAAAATTAATTTTCTAAAATCTTTTCTGGAAAACAAAAACTATTTGATTGGTTTAGTATTTCAAGATTCTCAATACCTAATTCGAATTATGGTTTGGGCGAAAGCTGATCGGATAATGAAACAGTTTTAGGTAATTTAGCTAATCATTAGGAACTAGTCTATAGTACAGGTAGTTGAGTGCTCGTATATCTCTTTAATCTTATATATATCTGTAGCGCAAAGAAACTTCTTTAAGGTTAACGTATTTATCTGAACTATATTACAGACACTTCTCTGTAGTATAGGCATTTCTAAAGTAGTTTCATTGAAGTACAGATATTTTTCATTAGTAGAGGTAATTCTCTAAGATAAGGGTATTATATTATCCTTAAAAACATAGCTATTTTTCTATAAGTATATTACCTTCAGCTTGCGTATGGCAGCGCGTGAGATAAGCTGGCAGTCAAAGAGCTCGATGCGCTGCAGATTGTGGCACGATACTAAATGCTCCAGCGTTCGATCTGTAATCAGCGGACAATTATCCAATTCCAGAACTGACAGACTCTCCGCTGCACAGCTGCCCGTAGTTAGATGACGGATACCATCGTCTGTTATTAACTCGCAGTGAGAAAGAGTCTGCATAGAAATAGCATTTATTATTTAAATTTGATTAAAAATTTAAATTGAAGTTTTACCAGTTTTTCGAGACTGGGACAGCCGGTGGCTAAATGGGCCAGAGTTAGATCCGTTATCTGGTTGCACTCCTCCAAATCCATACGCTCTAGGTACTTGCAGTTACGCCCGAGCGCTTGAAAGCCAATGTCTGTGAAATTGCGACAACCGGACACCTCCAGGGTGTTTAGTAGCTGGTTGTGCTGCGAGAGCGCCATTAGCGAGAGATCAGTTAATTCCGCACATTTGGAAACGCACAGCTTTTGCAGCTTGGGGCAACAAGCCGCCAGCTGTCGAATAGACGAGTCGCTGATGGTCTAAGAAAAAAAAGGAAACGTTTTGTATTAATAATAAGAAATGATGTAAGAAAATCCGCTCAAATTATTACCTCGCAGCTGTGTAGATTTAGCACCATTAAATCGGGACAGTATTTGGCCAGGCACATGATGGCATTGTCGGTAATCTGTTTACAACCTTTGCTGCTGAACTTTCGGAGCTTTACACAACCTCGTGACAGCGCCTCAACACCATTTTCAGAGACCAAATGACACCAGGACACGTTGATCTCCAGCAGGTTCTATGTGAGTAGAGTAACTTATAATAATAAATCTGTTTAATTTATCTGAATCTATAAATATTAACTTACCGGACAGCCGTCCGATATATACTTGAGGCTATTATCTGTTATGTTGGAGCAAGAGTCGAGGTTAATGGCCGTCAATTTGATGCAGTATCTGCTTATATCTGTGACTGATATATCTGTTATCTTCTTGCATTCCGACAGATCCAGGTGTTCGATGTTGTGGCAGTGATTTGCTAGAGTTCTGGCAAGAATAAATTATATTTTTTAGATGAAATAGATAAATTATATTACATGAAATATTAGAATAGATAACTATAAATTATGGGATTTAGGGTAATTCAAAATGTGTATTAATAAGAAAAATATATTGTTTATTTTATAAGCTATATTTCGTTTCAATAAATCGTTCTCAACTCACATTCATTTAGATGAAATCATCGAAAATATAATAATTTCTTTAATTTATATGATCGAGTATTATATTAAATATAACTAAAGAATCGAAAGCTGTTCGAATTTTAACCAAAATATATACTATTAAAATATCTAAAACTTTACTTTTACTTTTTAAAATTAAAACTGAAAATTATCATGATAAACTGATATCTCCTCGCTGTTACATACCTTTGCGCCAAACTAATATACCTTACTATAACTCATAATATATAAAAAAAATTTGATAAATTCGCTTGTAACTTACTTGATGGACTGATCTCCCACCGATTGACAACCACGTAGCGATAGCGATTTCAGAAAGCCGCCGCATCGTTGCGATATATTCTCAATCACCGGACCCTGTCGAACAAGAATATATATAAAACTAATAAGAAAGGAAAGCTCTTTAAGACACACCTCAATATCACGTTGAAAATCGAATAAATTGATTTTCTGCCAGCTGGAACCATCGAGGGCGAGCACGTTCCAATATTTGCACACCTGCAAAGAAATGATTCATTTAATTACCATTATATCGATATACTCGGGGGAAAATTTGTACTTGAGATGAGTGCGTGATGTCAAAGAGGTCAAAAGCTTTGTCGGAAAAGTTAATATTGAAATTACACTAAGACAATGTAATTTTAAAGCCGTCTGTCTATTATTTGCATATAATTTGTTGTGTAATCGCACAGGTCACGCGATTTTGTTATAGGAATGGATTTAATCGATTTTTTATACGAATTGAGGCACAAAAAATTGCTAAAGCATTTTATAACCATTTATATATTAAGTTTTTATTTCGGGTGCATTGCGAAAGAAGTAGACATGCGGCTAGACGCACTACAACATATTTTTCCATATTCTTTATTATCCATCCACTACTAAATGATGATATTTCTCTATTAATCATTGATATTGACCTAAAAAGTAGCTTTTTCTTGGAACTAGTCTGTGACAAAATGTAGTTTGGATGATTCCATCCATCCAATATGGAAAAATATGTAGATATAGCCTATAAGCGCCGATGTCAACTTTATCCGAAATGCTCCCAAAATAAAAACAAGTAAACAAAGACTATTTATATTATATTGTTGCAGACAGCTCGTGATCGAGCATGCGATAGTTTGTCACGCGCCCATCTCTAGTTAGTAGCTGCTCTGTGTATTTACAAGTACACATTATTATTATTTTCACCTGGGCACAGCGGCATAGCGAGACGACGTCCAAATAGGAGAAGACGCGCAGCAGAACCTCCTTTGGCAGTTGTTTTATTAGCTCATCGTCCACTTCGGTGGCTCCTAGGAATGTTTGCTGTAAAAAACGTTAATAAATAACAATTAATACAAAATAAAAAATATATAAATATATATATATAAAAAAAAAATGTATGTGATTTTTTTCTTTAAATAGAATTGAAATTTTTGTACCAAAACAAAACAATTGACTCCGATCTTAATTGAGGCAGTTCCCCAAAAAAAGAAAAGACAAATTAATTGATGAACGGCGAGAGGATACAGAGAAAGAGAGACAGAGAGATTAATTGAGAGAGGCGAGGGGGCTATGTACAAAATGGTTGCCTGTTTTATGAATGACCACTGAGAGAGCGAAGAGAGAGTTGTGGGGTGAAGTGGAGTGGAAACCAAAATCAAAGCGAATTTTTTTTTCTTTTTTGTTTTTTCTTACTCCCTCGTCCTGAATTTGAATATGTTGATGATGTTGTTGTTGTTGTTGTTGATGATGTAGCTGTATATTGATGCTGTTTGTATTGGTGGCCACTGTGCGCTGGCTCTGCTGCTGCTCCATAATGCACACTTCGTCGACAGCGGGCGAAATTGAGGATGCGCTGGACGAATAACTAGCGTTACCTGCGCTGCCGCTACTGCTGCTTCTTCCGCTGCCGCTGCCGCTGCCATGGCCACTGCCACTGCCGCCACTGTCTGCCATTAAACTGGCAACGGGCGCTGCGCTGCCAAAGGTTGCGGTACGCCAAATGCTGCTGCAAATGCCGCTGATTAGATTTGTGCTGCCGCTGTGGTTGTTATTATTATTATGATTCGTATTGTTGTTGCTGTTGTTGTTAGACAGTTGTAAGCTCAGATTACGATTGGCATTCGCATTATTATTGCTCTCGCCGCTCTCCGCTGTCGACAATGCTGCTGGCGTTATTGCGCCAACGCTGATGCTGGTGCTATTCGTAGCTGTGGTAGTGCTTGTGCCGCTGCTGCTAAAGCTTCCGCTGCCGCTAATGCTGCTGCTGCCGCTGGGTGGACATAATAGCTCAATGCTGCCAGCAGCGACCCCGCTGCCGCTACCACCACCACCGACGCCGGCAGCTCCTTCATCGCTGCCCGTCCCATTGGGTGAGGCGCTAATACCGCTGCGCGCAAACATCAAAAGAGCTTTTCAAGCGTCGCTTTAATCTTTCTTTCGTCTATGCAAAGAGCTCAGTCGCTCACACTATCTGTCTCTTGGTGTCTGTGTGTGTGTATGTTTTGAGTGAAGCTCAACTCGCTCGCCAACTCACTCACTCCCACGTCGACGTCGACGTTGACGGCGGCAGCGACTTTGGCGTTTTGGTGTGAATGCACGATTAAATTATTCACAAATTGCGTCTTTTCACGTTCGCTGCTGCGTCTTCCGTCCCTCACTCTCTCTTAATTCTTTAGCAGCTGCTAACAAAAACAAACCATAAATTGTATGGCTAAAGAGACAGCAGAGCGCTCTCTTCTTTCCAAAACACGTTCGCTTACGTATATTTTTAGCTTAAATTGCAGTTTCTATTCTGTTAAATTGCATATTTATTGAGAAATAGAACATCATAAATATTTATGTATAATTATATTAAAATATGTATTTAAATTATTGCCCAAATTGCATACTTCTTATTATTATATACACACTGAATATAACTATGATCTGCTCTTAAGTATATATAATTGAATTCAGCGCGCCCAACTCGCACGCTTCACTCCACGACTGCGACTGCGACTGCGAAGGCGAGTAAGACTGAAACTGAGGACCCCAAAAATGAGTCAATGACCCGCTTCCATACCCTTTTTCTTCCCCTTTTATGTATTTCTACATATATTTTAAATGTATGAATGGCATTCAGCTTAAATGAAAAATCATCAAAGCCAATTTAAAAAAAAGCAATCGAACGAACGTGTTGCGAATTTGAGTAAAGCGAAGCAAGAATAAAACATCGGAGCAGGAGCAATACAACAAAAAATCAACAAGCAGCTGATTGGAACTTGATCAACGGCTCAATTGACTGGAAGCAAAGCTCAAAGATACACAAAAATTAATACAAATATCATCATGCAAAATCTTAAAAGCTTCATTAAATTACACTGGAATAATGATATGTTTCGTTTAGTGTACTAATTGATTCTACACTGACAAAAATACTTCGAAAAGTCTACAAAATAAAGTTAGTCTAAAATAGTTAAGCAAACAGTAAGCACCGAAGATTATATACCCTTGTCATATATTTTGACAGATTGTTCGAATGGCAGCCATATATATGTATATATGTCGTAATAGACTTATCATGATCAGTTTTATCATAATTAAAAAACGCAGTGATACATCTAAATTGTAAACATCTTGAGAAACAAAGAAGATTTTAGTAGAACAAGTTTTGCACCGATTGTTTCTATGGAAGATATATGATATAGTTGTCTGATCTGGCCAGTTCCGACACACAAACATTTGCCATATTAAACCAAAGGTTAATAAACTGAAGTATTCGTTTTCATAGACACCGACGGGCATACAAGAAGCTATATGGACGCGTCTCTATTTCTATTTTGTTGAATGTTTTCTCCAACAAGTTTCGAGTTTTTGAAGTAAACATATAGAAAACTTTATATTTTTAAGAAAACAAACAATTTTTGAAAAATTAGAGGAATGACCTTGGCATTATTTCTAGGGAAAGTTTTTATAGAATTCTAGCTCATAGGGAATACTCTTTTTAGACTTAAAAATCCCATAACTTTATGAATACCAATTTAATTTTCATTTCTGAAGGACATTAATCTGGGTTATTAATATAAATGTGACTGTTGATGGCTTTTAGAAAGAGTATTACAATGAGTTATAATTTTAAAAAAAAAAAATTTCATGTAAGTATTCATAATATTATTTTTATTTGTCAACAGAAACCATAAACCAACTCGTTGCTTATAAGGAATGTATATATCTGTCTTTAAATTAAAGAGAACTTTGATATTTACACATGATTCATAAATCTTATATGAATATTTATGTATGCACATTTATAAGTATCAATAAAAGCGACCCAATTGCCACATTAAACATCTTAAAATTGCTCAATGGAAATTAAATTGATATTTACATATGAATGCGCATAAGTGTTCATGACACATGCTACATGTTGCGAGTATTCATTCAAAGCAAAGAGAATATTCATATTGTATATAATAAAGGCCTGTCTTGGTTTATTGTGAATTCAGTCTTATATGGCTATGAAATAAGTATTGTCGCTCTATGGCCTAATTGAGCAAGACTCTATGAATTATTTATACATATTCAGTTTGCAGAAAATAAAGCCAAATTTATTTGTATATATTCACGAGTACAGAGATACGAGTATATTCATTCGCACAGCATTCACACTCAATCACAGAAAAACAACTAAACTGAAAAGAATAGAAGGAGAATGAACTTATGGCCCATATAGAACGAGTATCTGACACACACGAACTACTTTAAACTGCTCGTGTGGATTCATTTCAATTCAGATTCAGATTCAGATTCAAATTCCTATTCATAATACTTATTTCTCTAAACTAAACTAAATAGCTTCAATTCATTTCGCTTTATTAGGTGCACACATTTTACTTTGGCTCAATGGGATGCGACGGTCACACAGATAGCAGTAATTTTGATTAATTTGCGAGGTTCGCTCGAAAACTACTCAAATTAAATCCATAATATGTACTATATTTACTTATATATATATATGTAAATATGTACAAAAATTGGCAAATCGTACAATTATAAATGGGAAAATAAATATGTACATACATATGAACTAATGCAACAAAATTTTCGCATTTCTAGCAGCCAAAAATTCCAGTTTTCAGATATTTCCAAATTACAGTTTTAATCAGTGCTGCAAACCGATCAATCCATTCAAAACAAGTCCCGTCGTATTCAGATCAGGATCAACTTTAATTTTGACACCCTGAGTCGGTTCAAATTAAAGAAAGACTCTGATATCTGGGTTCAAACCGGTTTTAATCCCTAAACCCTTTTCTTAAAGTAACCAATTAAAAAAAACCTGGTCCAACCTTTTTTTAAACAAATGTTTCTGTATAGAACAGCACATTTTGAAGTTCCGGGTTGATAGCAGTTTAATTAAATACTGGTTCACTGACTTGATTTACATAATATAAAAAATAAGACATTTAAAATACTTTCTAATTTTTTAAAATTCCTCAGTTTAATCAGTTCATTGCAATACCTGTTGTAACTTTGATTTGCACTAGAATAATAGTAGAATACTTTGGAAATTTTTATTTAACAATTCTCAAGAAAAAAATTTATATTCTATTCAATATAATTGTTTAATAGAAACAATTAAGTCAAAGCTAGTTTAAGCAGCACTGAGAAAATAAACCATCGACCATTATTCATTCATTTCATTTTTGTATGTAAGTTGGGACAATGAAAAAATTATATTTTCTAATGAATAGTTTTATGAATATATCTAAAAATTATTCAATTTAAGCTAGACAAATATTTTAATATATTTTGATAAACCTTTTGTACAGCCCTCGCATGCATTTGCATTCGTATCGTTCAACTTATGGCGCCCGTTTCGATTCGTTCCGTACCGTTCCGTGCGCTCAATACGTGATTCTGTTCGCGTTAACCTCTGTCCCACTGTGCGATGTCCGCTGATTTGTTAGGCACGTAAATGCCTAAGCCCCAGCAAGTACCGCTAGACCATGCGAAAAGAAACCAGCTCTAAGAACAGCTGAGCTGCAAAGCTGGACGCAAGTATAAAACTCAATAGAGATAGAGAGAGGGAGGGGGAAAAATGAGCGAGATTGTGTGTGTGTGTTTACATGTATATATGTATGTGTTTGGATTGTCTTAAAAAGTAAACAAAAATTAAAAATTTACATTTTTGGCATAGCTTAGCACAATGTAAGTATTTTTTTTTCTGCTAGCTGACCTCGACAAATGTTATGGCCAAAAGAAAAAAATCGGAATGCAAAATTATACAATGTATTTACATATGTATATAAAAGAATGAATGTACATAAGGGAGCTGCATTTATATAAGCCATGGCCAAATCGCAAGTCAGTCAGTCAGTCAGTCAGCTGTGAGCTTTTATGCTATTATTGAGCCTGCTGAATGTACATAAATATGTACATATGTAACGGTGCATTTGCAGAACTATGATATACATACATTCATATATGACAGTATATGGCCCATCAAAGGCCACAAGGTCAACGAAAACTGGGTCAGCTGTGTGCATATCTCTGCTACACACACACACACACACACACACACACATACACAGAGAGATACATATGCACTGAAAGGAAAAATAAGACAATCAAAAGCAAAACGCAATAATAAAATAATGAAAAACAAATAACACAAAAAAAGTTCTTATCAAAGCACAACAATGGCCAAATTGCAGAAGTCTACGAACTACAAACAAAACAGACAGCGATAAAGAGACAGAGAACAGCTGACGACACAAAAACACTGCAATAAAACGAATTGTGCAAATACACCAACATTCGCACACACACACAAATAATATACAAACGCACAGTGCGCCACAATTTATATTCGTATCTAGTTAAAAGCTTATAAGACAAATAAAATAAATAATAAAATGCTGCTCGTACCATTTGTTTATGTTTAGTAGCTGCCGTAATACTTTTTTAATTTTTAATCTGTTTTATTTGTTTTGTCTTTCACATCTACCACACACAAGTTCTATTTATTTTCTGCACTGGAAATACCCAAAAACGACCAGTGTAAATGCAGACACGCGAGACAATGAAAGTCGACGAAAACAAGAAGCGCGACATGGATAACGTAGCGCAGCAGAATGGAAACTGAGCGAGCGAACAGCTGAAGCAGCGCTGTGAAATGCATGTAGGGTCACACAGACACACCAACACATGCACACGGACAGAGAGTATGAGAGAGATACCATAGAACGCGCGGCAGTTGCGTGCACGGGGGGTTGTCGTTTTTGGGGGCGGTGCAATGCACCCACAAAAATAACAACAACGAAAGTCTCAATGAGCTTGCTTATGTTTATTTGTGTATGTGTGAGCGAAAGAGCGCAAGCGTTTAACAAACAAAAACAAATGTCGGCATGGAATCAACTAAAAATTCTACTACCTCCACCCACTCCTCGCCTACAGCACCAAACATCAATTGCTCTGCATATACTTATGCATTTGTGTGTGTGTAAGTCTGCATTCACTTTTTAGCTGCAGGCGCAGTGCTGCCAGACAGTAGCACTTCCAAAGTCAGCTGTTTTTGTAATGAACAAAAAAAAAACTCGTTGCGCTTAATGCTTGTGTTTTCATTTATTGTTTTTTTTTTTTTTCTTGTTTTTTTTACAATAGCCGGATGCAAACTAATCGAACGCACGCATACATATATACGTTCATACGCTTTATCTATTTTTCGAGCTGAGAATGATAGCAAAATAATGCTACATTATTTTTTCACTACGCATTAAAAAAAAGCACATATAATAACGTTAATAATATCTCTACAAATAAACAAGATTTTCATACAAAATATCAATTTTCCCACACAAGTTGTTATGGGAGCTGTATAGCAGTCAAAATTTATAATATTTTAAAAGCTAAAATTCCAAAAATTGTTAATTGTTAGTTCTATCTACTTAGCATAACAATTACAGTTCAGACTGAAAGAAAGAAATTCTGAGAGATCATGAAATAAGGTATAAATAATATTAAATATTTATATAAAAATATGTTTTAAATTTTCATGCAAGCTTTAATTTTTAAATTAAAATAAAGAAAAGAACATTAGCCAGTCTGAAAGAAACTGCAGGGGAGCGATTACTCTTTCCCCATCAGTTCATTTTGGCGACTGGCGCTGACTCAAACATACTCTCACTCTTCTAAGCATTCTTTTCTGCGTGTGTGTGTGTGTGTGTGTGTGTGTATTAACAGTGAAGACTTCAAAAGTTTAAGCAGAAGTGGCCGACACTGGTCATTAACAGAGGGTGGTGGAAAGGGAAGGAGACCTTGCGAGTTGGGTGGGCAACAGCGGTAGCAGCAGCGAGCGTCAACGAGTTTATTGCACTTTTACTAAAGTCACTGTTAACTTGTATTAAAAGACAAACAGAGACCCAAGTTCGGGGCTGGGTAGCATAGCAGCCACTTAAAAGAAACAACAACAACAAGAACAGCAACAGCTCCCAGCTCCAGTTAACAGCGCCAACAAAGACGACAAAGAACCAACTTTGCCATAAACATAACATAAAGAAATCAGAAAAGGAAATATGCATGTGTCTGTCTGCCTGTGTGTAAGTGTGTGTGACTGCAGGGCGTTCAATCTTGGTTTGACTGTCTCTCTGTCTGGAGTTGGCTACGTGGGCACGTATAGGTATGTATGGCTGTGTGTGGGTGAGTAAGTGTTTGGCTGATGCGCGCTAAAGCCGCATGTTCACCTCGTCCAATATGAAAAGCAATTTTTATGTAAAAACGCTGCAAAAGATTTTTTATGCCTCTTGCAATAAGAAGTAAATTTTCGACACTATGTAAAAGCTTATCGATTGTGTGTGTGTGTGTGTGGGGGGGGGCAGTCGACCAAAGGAAAGAGCGAAACAAGAAATATAATTTAAATTTAAGTAAGGAAAGGCCGAAGATTATCTACGCTTGCATGCGTTTAGAGGACATATTTTTTCAACTAAATAGTACATTTTATTAATGTACTTTAAGAAACAAAAAAACGTTTCCCGACCTGTTTCAACAATTGCAACACTCAAAAAAAGGAAAGTTTCCAAATTTCATCCACTTATCCTAAAAATTGAGAGACTAGTTTGTATATTAAAAGACGGACGGACGGACTTGGCTGATGAATAATCAATAATATAAGTATATAGTTTATGGGGTCGGATATGACTCCTTCAATGTATTTCACATTTTGCAACAAACTGATAATGCACTTTACAAAAGACAACATTGTCTAATATAAGATCTGTGTAAAAATTAATTAATTGGACTAATTTATATAGTTCTACAAAAATTAATTACTATAATTAGTACATACAAAAATATGTGTGTACATACAAACATATGTATGTACATACATTTATATTTTGTTTTATATAGTATAAATATTATATAATTTCTTATTCACAATCCCAAAAAAAATTTAATTATAACATAATATGTGCCATATAAGAACACTTTAGACAGGACATTTTGCGCAAGAGGTGGATATCGGGCTTAACAAAAGAGCAACAAATATGTGCACACACATGCAATACATGCATATATTCAGACGCATGCTAGCCAATGAGCGGCAAGGAAGCTGTTTGTTGTTGCTTTAGGAGCTTTCCTTGTGTTGCTTTTTGCTTAAATGCATTCCCCGACAAAGTGAAGGAAATACAATGAAAACGGAAAGAAAAGTAAGCAAAGTACCGTTGTTTGCTTGAATTTGAAAAGTTTGTTGTTCTTTTTTTATGAATGAGCCTACAAATTGGTATTAATATTTAAAGGTAGTTACGCTAAAGAGTTATTTTTATTGTGTACTTACATCGATACGATGATGACGATGATTCGATTTGGTCATTTTATGCGCCGCGAATTGCTGTCGTTGCCCTCGCTCTCTCTCTCTTTCTCTTGCTTTACTTCTTTCTCTTTTGCGCGCACTCTTACGCGCTGCGAAGATATTTTTCTTTGTTGGCCGGCCGTTACGGCGTCCCCTGCTGCCCACGCGCTCTTTAGCGCCTTCTTCTGCCTGTTTGTGTTTGTGTGGGTAATCAGGAAATTATGCGTCGCACTGCGACTGCTTCGCTTGTTGTTGTTGTTGTTCTTGCTGTACCAATTGAAGTTCTTTGTTCTTTTGCGTCGTTGTTGCTGCTGCTGTTGTTATTGCTGCTGCTGCTGCTGCTGTTGCGTCGTTATAATTATACATTATAAAAAAAAAACAGCAATTGGTTTTTCCCTGTCAAGCATTTTCCTTCTTTTTTTCGATCGTTATTTGTAGTTATTTTTATTACACATTACACTCGCTCAATACAAACAAACATAGATATTAGTTTGGCTAGCTGCTTTCTTTTTGCTATTTCATTTTGCACTTTTAGCATTCTATCGATAATTATTTGCAGCAATAATCAAAATACGTTGTTATTTTTTCTCTTTCTCCGCCACTCTTCTTCGCACGTCTCGCTCTTACTTTATTCTGTTTATGTTTATTTTTCTTCTTGTGAAAAATTCGACGAGATAGCAGCCAACAGCCGTGAGCCGTAACCGATGTTTCCAATGTTCGCTACCCATCAGCTGCTCCAGTTTGGTCCCGATAGTCTCATCTCTATGTGCGATATGCGCTTCGATATGAAACAAAAACAAGGTCAGCTGTTAACGCTAACGAGTAACAGCTGATTGTAATGTTCGCCAAATGTTTATTTACATTTTGGAATATTGTCTTACAACAAGCTATAGTTCGAATTCATTGGGTAATTTGAACTGCCACAAAACGACATTTTCAATATTTATTTTTATTTATTATTTAATATTTATTTTTAATGATATCTTGTACTATTTTTAAATTTTTTGAGTTCACATTCACGGAAATATACATTTTTCAATTATGTAAAGGAGTTACATGAGCCCGCTTAAATTTAAATTAACCGGTTCTATACTCAGTGTATCTGTTCTCGTGAAACAATTCATATTCAAATTTAAAATGGTCTTTTGAATACTTTTAAAATCACTATTTTATACTGTGTAAGCCAAATTTTTCGCCAATTTATTTTATTTATTATGCAAAAAAATTAAATTTTAAATAACATTAACATTTTTCAATCTGTTAAACTTAACATAACAGTGTTAAGTCTGCCACCAGCAACAGCTGTTTGTTGCGCTTACTCGTGACTGCCAAAGACCAATAAGAAACGGAGGAAACAGACGACCACTCAGTCATTTTAGGCTTATTTTGGTTAACTAAACAGAAGACAGGAAAAAAGAAAACAAAACATGTGGCCGATTGTTATGGCTCTGTTACGGCGCAATGCTGTTTACATCACATTACCTGTTGCAGCTGTTGTCGGCTTTATTGGCTACAATTTGGAGAGTCTTTTGTCGGACAAATACACGCCTTATAGTCGTAAGTAGCTCCAAAAATTATCTAATTTTATAATAAATTAATTTTGTA
The DNA here is from genome assembly GCA_018150835.1 of Drosophila repletoides. Lineage (NCBI taxonomy): Eukaryota > Metazoa > Arthropoda > Insecta > Diptera > Drosophilidae > Drosophila > Drosophila repletoides. The sequence goes on along the minus strand of JAECWQ010000089.1, from coordinate 23,326,422 downwards.
ATTAATTAATGCTAATTTCAGCCTCCATACAAGAAGTGCGCGTTAAACGCCTTACAGAGGAAAGTCTCGTAGAAAACGCCGCAAATGTGGAAAAATTGCGTTTGAACACTTCTGTGCTGGAGCGAAATTTGTCACCCTCACTGCAGCCAAAGGCTGCAAAGGTATAAATTAACATTGAATGTTTGTTAAAATTAGATAATAAAAAATTTATATAAAAAAAAATACATACTTAACATCCCTTGCGGGGATCGAACCCGCGACCTTTGGATTAGAAGTCCAACGCGCTATCCTCTGCGCCAAAGGGACAGGTGGAGGACGCTTTGCCAATAACTTATACAAGCCAAGTACCGTTTTTGCAGACAATTCTTGGAGCAAAAAGCTTTGCTTGCGCCTGCAGGTCGCCTACAAAAAAGTATACATTGAAAATCATGCTAAAAACGTACACAGATAATAAAGCTTCACTAATAACTTGGCAAATATATTTGTGGTTAGAACGCTGCTGACGTCAAGTATTCTTTCAGTCAGCATTGTTCTCATAGCCTCGGTGGCGCAGTTGGCAGCGCGTAAGTCTCATAATCTTAAGGTCGTGAGTTCGAGCCTCACCCGGGGCATGTATTCTTTTTTGTATTATATTTCTTTTAATTATTACACAATTTTTCGACTTTTCTTTTAACATTGTTTTATTTTCACACATTTTTTGCACTATTTTGAATGTTTACATAGAATAGAATATTTGTTTTGGTTTAAACTATTTTATTTGCCCATGCGCTGAATGGACCATTCCTGCTGACACAAGGGACATCGGTTGTTCTGTTTGACCCACAAGGACATGCAGCAGTGATGAAACGAGTGATTGCATTCACCCCAAACGACAACACAGTCCTGACGACCCAATACGTCGCGTTTGTTTTCCGCCTGGCAACGCAAACAGGAATCTGCAACGATAACAGCAAAAGAGAACAGTTAAGTGAGAGAAGACAAGAGAAGAGCAGATCAACAGGGAACAGGGAAGAGAGCAGAAATTAGCAAACGTCAATGATCGAGTGCACTAGAGAACAGCGCGTGAGCTAACAGTGCGTGACGTCACGTGAAAAAGGCAGCACGCCAAACCGTGAGTTGCGTGACCAACTGTAATCACAAAATTCACGTTATGCGTGAAACGTCAATCACGAAATCAAAATAATTCTGCCTCTCTATTAAACTTGGCTAAAATAGAAAACTTTAAGGTCAAATATAATGAAAAATAATCTGATCTTAGATTGCGTCCCTCACGCGCCCATCTCTAGAGAGGGCTCTTGAGATATCTAGAAAATGTCAGCACTTCGTCAGATACGACAGCAATGACATTGGGCGACAATTAGAGGCGGGCTGTGCACAAAGTAACCGGACACAAAGTTAGTCGGTAAATACGAGTATTACTCGCATCTGTTGGATTATTTGCAAACAAATCATTAGAGTTGAGTTTTGCAAAGTTGAAAAAATAAATAAAAATATCGAATTTATATCCAGATTTTAGTTGCAATTTGATGATAAGCCCATTGAAGAAAAAATCAGTATGCTTCATTCACGAATTCACACAAAAAAACTGCTTCATTCAAGCATTTTAAGTGTAATCGTATTCTATATGGAGCCTTTTCGTGGGAGAGAGCAAAAGGTCACTGACTTTGCACCGATTGGGAACGGGAATGGTTAGGGAAACGGGTAGGGGTACGAGTACGGGAACGGGAACGGGAGCGGGAGCGAGAATGGAAACGCATCGGTTTTCACTCAAAAACTTTTCTCAGAATTATTGTAAATTTTTTTTGTCAAGACAATGCAAAAACAATCGTTCAATCGATGTATGTGTGTGTTTGTTCTGTGTCTGTGTGTGCGTGTGTGTGTGTGTGTGTGTGTGTGTAGGCATCACCTGAGCCACCTTTCTGGGTGCAGGTGTTGGTGTTGACATTTCGAAATATGAACGCGTTAGCAAAAATTCATTAATGCTGCCTACAAAACAAGTAAAAAATATTACTTTCCGTGTTAAGTAACGACTAAAATAATACCCTCTAATAGAAAGCAAAAATATACGATTATATGCAGAGCTATCAGCCATCAGCTATAAGATATAGTGCAAAATCTTGTTGACTCATCTCATCGTCCTGATACAAAATATATATTTTTTGTGGGGTTGTAATTTATATAACAGTATATAAAATAAGAGGTAAAAAATAATTTTATAACTCAAAAGGAATTATTTTTAGCTAACTATAAGATTCATGTGTCTAATTTTAAGAATTATTGAAAAAAAATATCAAGAGAATCTTAATAAAACTTAAATTTAAAAAAAAACATGTAAGAAACATTATTCAAAATAGATAAAATATAAACTTATTGTTCTTATAATTTTTTATTTGAATTTTCAAGTGGAAATTGTGAGAAAACTAAGTTGCTACTCATTTTATTGTACAGGGTATTAAAGCGACAATCGACTGCGTAAAAAGTCGACATAAAACAGGAGAAAATGCTATCTTTGGAGCGTCAAAGATTACATACCCTTACAGAGTGCAATAATCATTTGAAATTTCTAGTTAAATTAATTATTCCGACGGATTAACAGCTATACTTTACTTCTATTATTTCAATCATTTATCATTTCTGACAAGCATTGGCAGCTATATAATATAGTATTCCGATCTTAATCATTTTTTGGCTAGGGAAATTAAGTTCATGTTCTCATGACCCTTTCGATGACCGATATATGCTAAAGTACTTCGATCACAGAAAGTTTAAGAGAATAGTTTCGCGGGGAACAGATAGACGGACAGAGAGACGGGCATTCATTCGGATATACTCCCTCAATTCAGTAGAATAATACCTCTAGCAAAGGGTATACAAGCAACTACATATATTCGAAAAATAGCGTAAAATTGGGTAAAAAAAATAAGTAGGGCTTGCATTGAATGAGTCAAAGAATTTTTTTGTTCTTATTTGGTGTGAAAAAGTAAAACACAATTTGACTGCATTTTGATTTTATTTTTCATTTTTTTATTGGATTGTAACTGAAAACCTTCAACAGGAAATTGTTAACATTTTTAATAAATTTCCACGAATTTTGTGTAGTTTTTATGAAGAAGTCAATAGCCGTTGAGGGAGTGTTTTAAATGCGTTTTAATTCGGCTCGGTTATTGGTCTTTAAACTAGGCCTTGCACAATCCGTTTCCAAGGAAAAAGAACTTGGAACATTGGCCTATGATTCATGTTGATTCTTGATATAATCGGAAAGAGCTTGAACTCATATCTCTGAGACTTATCACGCCTGTAAGATATCTAAAGCGAGTTTAGACCTTTCAGAGAAAGCACTAAGCAAAAATCAAAAGAGATTAGAAATTTAGCAAAAGGCTATAAACAGTTTAAAGTTTGTTAAAAAACAAAACAAGGTTACCAGCTAATAAACCTGGAGACATGAACAAATATGTTATACTCTATTTTTGACTTACGACTATGATAAGATATAACAGTCCAATTTAGCATAATTAAGATATATGTATAAACAATAAAAGCTCTTTATATAATTGTTTTCTTTTCTCTCTTTAAATTTCTCAGATTTGTTTCTTTTTTACTTTAACTTTATTATGCTTATACTTTTGGTTGGTTGCTTTTTATTATGGTTCATTTCATTCATAGCTTGCTTATGAAGGATCCTTTTTAAGACAACCACAAGATATAGTCATCTGATCCGATCGCTTCCTATATATGTGCTGTCTGTGGCAAAAACTAAATATCTTCCAAGTTTTATTTGATTAATAGCTGCAATGCTCTTCTCCTACTGATCGAGAATATATATGTATATATATAAGATCAGACACACTCTTTTGAAAAGTTGAATACTCTTCTTAAGAGTATAATAAATTGTTATTTAATGAAGTGTACAAATTCATATAACAGCAATTACTTTTTTTAAAATTCACTTGGCTGATGACCTATTCCACTGTAGAGCCAATGACCAAATATTACCTATTTTTAATGAACAGAGTGCGTTAATAGTATGTAAATGATGCCAGCTAGATTCTGATCGTATCCATTAGTATATTAAAATGTAATTCGCTGGATTTCAGCTATTTAACATAGAAATGTGGCTGCGAATACAACTAATTCTCGGAATTTCGATATTATGCTGTGGAAGATCGGTAAGTCTGCCTGGCTTAGGTCTAGTATTATAGGTAATAAATTTGTCTCTGTTAGAATGGACGTCTCTTGAAGTTTACGAATGTCAAGTGTATGGATCTACCCACAAGTGGGGGGATTACGAGATATGATTACTGCCGCCTAAAGGTCGTGAGACGGAATTATGTGGAGCTATCCCTAAAGGTCAGCCTGCTACAGTTGCCCCTCACAAATCTGACCACGAGACTTCAATGTTTCCAGCGCAGCGATGGATATCGTCCTTTTATGTATAATATACTCTTTGATTTCTGCAAGCTGATGGGATCCCGGAAATATCAACTGTCCTTCGAGAGATTTGTCTTTGATGCCATACGCAGGCATAGCAATATAAATCACTCCTGTCCCTGGAACGAGGTGAGGAAACCGGGAGATTTTACTACCAAGCTCGCGTTTTCGACCATTCATATCCAAATTTTTACATTTATCGCCTAGTTACTTAAAACGGAAAATCAAGAATACAATTTTTTATTCTTTACTCTACCTCGTTACAATAATTAATGGATGATTAATACCCTTACAGAGTCACATGACTGTGGAAAAGTTTGCTCTGGACTTTACCAAAATAAGTATGCCGGTTCCAGCGGGCGTTTACCGTCTGGATTTTACCTTCTTCTCCTATGGACAACCGTTGACATTGACTCAGGTTTTCTTTGAGAAAATAGACTAATGATCGCATCGAAAAGAGCTGGAAATTTCAGGAGTGTACGAAGAAGAACACGCTCAATAAAATGGCGTTGTTTCTATTCAATTCATATATATTATATATATTTCATCATTCATCTGTTTTCTATTATAAATTGTCTGGGCAAGTTAAAGCCAATCAAGTCAATAAACAATTACTGCTTCCATATTCAGACATATTCGTATATACATCTGAGTTTCTCTATGATCTAACAAGCTGCGAGCGCTGCTTTAACTGAGGGGCTCGAGCACACTGATACAAAAGTGTGCGAAAAGCCTATGAAAATTATATACTAGAAATCTATTCAATAAATAAACATTACTCTCAGCTTTTAAAAACTACGAAAAACTACGATGAAACTTTCCAGAAGTCAGAAATTGAATTATTACCATTAAATTTTTATGAGTTCATATTTTGTTTCAAAATTTAAAACTCAAACTTATCAATAATTCTAAGAATTATATATAAATTTTTAAGCAAATTTATTTAGCAGAGATTTATTAGTATTTATTAAGTTAATTTCAAATTAATTTTGATTAAAATTAAAATAAACAAACTCTCAATTATAAAAATAAAAGTTTCGCAATAAGATATGAGGATTTATTTCGACCGATTATTCCTATGGAGCATTACATATGTAAATATATTTTTAAAAATAGAATAGCAGACAGTCTTAGAGCCTCTTAAAATTTATTTATTCATTTCAAGGAAGTTTATACTGAGATATAAAGTAAACAGACTTAAATCATAAAATTGTCCCACTGTGAAGAAACTAAAACTATTTCAAATAATTTAGTGCGTCATTTGATAAAGTACACTGTTATTTTGCAGCGAATTCAATTCGCAATTCTCAGATCAGTCAGCTTGGGTCAGCATAACGACAAATGGAGGGTGTGTCTTTGCATCTTAAACGAATGTGAATATGAATATGAATATAAAGATGAATATGAATATGAAAATGAGTGGTATGGAAAGCGACAGTCAGACGACAGCGATTAAAGCGGGTTAATTAAAAAGTTGCATTGTCAGGCGATAAAAATAAAATCGCTGAAATGAAACAGAAATGAAACGTGACAAATGACGCGACAGCCACAGAGACAGAACTCGGACTCAGACGCAGAGCTGAGAATTTAGAACCTGAGAGTCAGGTGACTCTTAGAGAGCATTGCACAATTCAAAATACAGTAAACCTAAAGTGGAATGAATACCGAATACTCTGCAATTCTGTAGCGATCAGCTAGGCTGTTTGCTATGACACATAAGTGCACACAAACTTAAAGCTGACGACTGCTGTTTGCTATGCTATGCCTGGATTATATGCATCTGTATCGCTCGCTAATTGAAATGTAAAACACCTTTAAAAATATTGGAATACTCGTAATATGCATATTAAAAGCTACACCTACTTAATTGAAAAAATAAGATCTAAGAATTGCCGCTCATTGCTGCCAGTACGTAGACTTAAAGAGCTAGCCTAGTGAGTATATAAAGCTATATTCACCTAATCAGTAAGTTGGCTGGCTTAGCATTTAACCTTTTGAAACGTATGGTATACAATAATAATTAAATATCTAAAGATTTTCACTTTAATCAAGGCTAGAAACCGGTGGGGTTTTTTTCAGTTTGGGCTTTTGAAGAACAAAATATGTATATTAAAATATTTAACTAATTAACCCACGAACCTGAATCCAAACGGAATTATTTAAAATTCTAAAAATTCAGAATACTAAAGAATATAAATATAAGAAAATTTGAGAAAGAAGAATATTCAAAAGATAATATAAAATTTTAAAATAGCTTTTCAATTCCATCAATTGATTGACGTTCGAAACTCAACATAAGTAAAGCTTTAAAACAAATACATAAAAATAATTTTACTCATAAATTTATATTTATAAGCAAAACCGTAAGTTCGGAGGATACAAAACGCTCGAAATATTGAACAGAGGCTAAGCCTCACTCTAAATCCTTTTTTATTTTACTCCTTTTTTATGTAAATAATCTCTTTCTTGTAATTCATCCTATAAATTAATTTCGATTTAGTTATGTGAATGTTTTTACAGCGTATTTAAATGATTCTATAGCCAGCCTCTGCGTAATACCGCTTAAAGGGCACGTCGTACAGTAAAATAAATATTAGTAAGGAAATGGTATCTTTGGCACGCCGAAGACTATATACCCTTGCAGACTAGCAGCTTTGGCAGCTACATATATGATATAGTTGTCTGATATCGATCATTTTTAATCATCATAAGATCTTGTAAGTTTTATTAAGATATCTTGAGAAACCTTAAATTTTCCATTCTTTTTTTGGACCTGAGCTATACGATATAGTTGGCTGATCCGACCGGTGCTTGCCAAATTTTATTCATCACATCAAAAATTAAGGGAAACATAAACAGAGCGAAAGACAGACAGAGTGAATATATCGACTAATCTCATCGACCTGATCAATTAAATACATATTTATATATGTTTATACTTCATGGGTTCGATACACTACACATATCATGGCAAACTTATAATACCCTCAGAGAGGGTATCATCATAAGAGAAGAGATGAAAAACCTGCCCAACTGGCAAGACAAATATATGTATGAATATGTGTGTATGTATATACAGATTTTAATAAGTCAAATGGAGTCGGCTGATACGAGCGACAGATGATATATATATATATATATAAATGAATGTACATATATTGTAGATATAAAAATAGTTATGCATGCAATTAAAATTCCGGTTTGCAACACCTGACTAGACGCCAATGAATCGAACCGGGCCTAATGCATTCGGACCCAATGCCCAGACAAGATATGCAAATATTTTATATATCAAGTATTTGAGTATTGAGCATTTGGCCCTTGCTCTCCTCTTCCTCCCCTCTGCTCTGTCTACGACTTATGTAACTGTGACTTGGCTGTAAATGTTAAGTTCAAGGTTAACAGTGTTCAGTCGGGGGAGGCGAAGTGGGGAGGCGTTGCGGCTAACAGTATGAACACTTTTTCACACTTGCTAGAGCGGGGAGAGGGGAACACTTATCGCGCGGCCTACTTTTTATCGTTTCGTTATATTCGTATCTTCGTCTTATCGACTTGCGACGGCCCAATGCAAAATCGGTCACATGCCATTACACTCTTTCTCTTTCCCTCTTCTGCTTAGTCGTCTGCTGACTGCGCGTTGGCTGCTGCGTTTTTTTTTTTCACATATCACGTTGCACCATTCGCCATGCTGGGTTACCATTCCCCCCTCCCAAGACCCACAACTCGTTTGCTAGTCTTCTTCTTCTTCTGCTTTGCTTTGCTTTGCTGTAACGGTCTCGTTTACGTGACGTCACGCACGGGGGCCTGTCTTATGCGCCAACAATAACAACAACAAGAAAACGAACGTGCCCCCAAAACCGGCTCGCTCTTGCTCTTAATAAAAAACAAAGCTTTTTGCTCTCTTCAATGCATTCGCTCTCTGTTAAAGAGAAAAAGTTTGTAGATGGCCCTCAGCTCAAGACGCAGCTGCAATCCGCTTCTTTTGCCCAATGGAAATATACACAGTTTATGATTCCTTATTTTTGGTTATTTTCTTTTTAATTTAATCAGGCGATGTGTGAATGTTTACGGCTACTTGTGGAAAGTCGCACATGTGACCCAGTCACAGGTGTTATTGTTATTAAGCAACTGTTAAGTGAAGCAGGAGCAGAGGCAGAGGCGGGGCTAACTGCTTACACAGAACAACGTAGTAACAAGCTCTAATTGAGTACTCTTAGGAGTCTAAGCTTAATTAACAAAATTTAGCACAGCAAAGGGGCAAAAGCTTTCTCAAACTTGTGAAAAAATGTAACTAAAGACTAGTTTTGAAATAGCTGAAGAAGTACTGCTAATCTAAAATCGTATTTTACTATAAAAAAAAATTTTAGATTCCGGAAATGAGTTTCTTAATATATTTTCAAGATTGATACAAAAACAAGTTTTTAAGTTATAAAAAACTCCAACGATTTTAACTAAAAATATCTAATCCAATAAATAATAAAATTTATAAATTCTGACCAATCACCATTATCATCAATTATCAAAGTGAAATAACTAAATAAATCTTAAAATTGTCTTAGAAACTACAATAAATTACAAAACTATGTTACTTCAGCTTTAATGGTATTTGTTGTTTTAGGATAAATTAACAAAAAATATAGTTTAATATGTCTTGTGTAAAAATACTTTAAAGAAGATAATTAGCTATTTTCTATGATGATGTTTTCTTTATTATTTTCGTTGTAAATGTTGGCAATTATTTGGATTGTTTAGAAAAGAATCCTGTAAATAAAAAGATCAGTTTGAAGCCAACTCGGAAATCAACTTTTGGCAAGATGACAACAACTACAAGTAGTAAAATGCACCTCGTTCTCGAGACATTTTTTAAAAAACGTGCAGTAAAAAAATATATATATGTACAATATAAATATATAGAGACGGAACCAGGCGATTCTGGCAAGTTCCACTTGTAGGTCGACATGCCCAAAGTCCAAAGAAACGTGAACGGTGAACGATCGCAGTCACATGCAGAGAGTTGAGGCCAAAGGCACTCAAGATGAAAGACAACTGAGAAGAGAGGTGCGGAAAAGTGAGGAGCGGAAAGAAGAGAAGACAAAGCTTTGCAAACTTGAAATTTATTTTGCTCATAAAACAGAATTGATGAGAGTGTGTGATGAAGAAAGAGAGGGAGAGAGAGAGCGCGACCACGCCAAAATGAACGTATGCAGAAGAGAAGAGGTGGCAGAGGAGGGAGGGGACTCTTCATTGCATCCCATCGTCTGAAGCATTCGACAAATGAATGGAAAATTTCGATTTTTCGTTTCACTTTTGCCTTTTACATACAGATGTGGATATGTACATTTATATTCCTAAATGTTTGCACTTCTTCTTCTGCATATGCCTCTACTTGTCTCTGTTTCTTGGTAATTTTCCATAAAAATTTCCACTCGGGTTTAAATATAGGACTCCTCTTCACGCGACTTAATGCACACGAGTCATTTACATATATTTGTATTCGTATTTATATGTAAAACTTGTAGTACTTGAGTTTGGTTAAAGAAAAAAACCTTAAAAATTCCATAGATAAAAGATAAACAGATTTTTTCCGAGACTTTGGTTATAATAAACCCCAAAAAATCCATAGATATGAAAAAATGTACTAATATTATAAGAAAATTTCACGACTTTAACTCTTTTCCTAAGCAATGGAATTTCTATGCATTTTTAGTTAGTATTCTGTTCTCTCTTATTTCCGATTTCTCTCTTTAACTTTAACGATCTCATGAAGCAGAACAACTCTTAAAATACTACAGCTTATGCAATAAACAGGCTCGATTGCGTATACCCATACAATGAATTTAATTATTTAAAAAAAATACGGCAAGAAATACATTTTCAAGTTGTAGAAGTATTAATACCCTTACAGATTGCTCATAAAGGTATTTAGTTCCTTCGTATAGCCTTTTATACCCTTGCAGCGGGTATTATAATGTGGAATGCATCAAATGTGGAATGCATTAAGGAAATCATCTTCGACCCAAAGAATTATATATGACGAGACAACGTCTGTCCGTACGAAAGTTGTTATATGGGGATGATCAAGATCAGACTACTATATCATAAAGCTTTTTATATTGGATCAAAAATATCTCTTTAGATGAATGAGTAGCAAACTTATAGAAGAAATTATAGTACCCTTATCTTGCGCATAAAATTTATGTTAATTTGTGCCAGACGCAAAACAAAATACGTAAACCTCCGTCTATAAAGAAGTGACTATATATATACGAGTATATATGGATATAAATACAAAAAATATATACATAGATATATATAAATATTTTCTTAGTCTTCAATCAACAATCGGGAAAGTGACAGAATGCCATTAATAACAATTAAAAGTATTGCCAAATATATTTTTATTTCACATTTTATAAGTTACATTAATTACAGAGAAATAGTCTAGAGCTGTTGGCGAATCTGCCCTTTATGGAAAGATACACTATGATAAAAAAAATATCTCTTATCATATACAGAACAATTTTAGAATATCTTATCCCGTTGACCTTGCAGCGTTCTGGATCTGGAAAGCTGGGAGAGATTAAGCCTTGGGGGTATCTGAAGGGTTTGTGGCACACTTTACATAAGCGCAATGCACTCGTAAATCCCAATTAAATCCCAACCGAAAGGTGTCCATTTAATGCCAAGACAAGCAATGTTTTCCAGGTGTCATTTAGCGATAAGCCAAGAACAAAAACAGCAGTTAAAAGCTGAGAAATTGTATCTGACTGAGGTAATAGGAGAATGCATCTGATAACATTGACATTTGTTTAGCTCATTCACATCAGAGAACACAGATTTGTTGCGTGTATATTATTAGAACAATAATTTAAATAAATATCATATACTCCCCCCCCCAAAAAATATACAAAGAGGCAATAAGATGATTAGAAACATTTAATAAAGTAGTTAGATAAGAAAAAAGATATAAATTTTACCTTAAAGTAAATCTATCAAACAAATATCGATATCTTTTTATTTATTTACTTCTGAAATCTATTTAAATAAATCTAAGTTTATTTCTTTTCAAATATTATAAATCATATTAAAATATTTATCTTAAAGAAAATGATCACAGTTTTTGTTAAAAATTAATTTAACTTTTAAGCAAAGTTCATACTTGACATGAAAATTATACTTTGATATGAAAGAATATTTCAATTCTTTCCACAATTATTTTTTTTAAAAGTTTAAATTTTAATGGCTTATGTTAATTCATAATTTACGTATTAATTATTATCAATACAATAATACACTATCATATCAATAATGATTACTATAAACTTTGTTCTAGATAAAACAATTCAAATGTTTGCTTCTAGCAAATTTAAATGAAACTTGTTTTAATAATTCAGAACAAATAATAATATAATTCAAGTAAAAAAATGTTTTAAGATAATAAAAAAAGTATTTTAGATTAAATTAAAAATATTCTAATATTTAAGACTTTTTAAAGAACTCTGAATAGAACACAAAGGACAGACAAAGAAATTACGTTGGTTCTGGTACGGTCTTTTCAGTGCCAAGAATATCGATTGTCAATGTTCCGGTTGCTGTTATGGATCTATGTCTTTATCGGTTCGGTTCCGTTTTGATTCCCTGGTTTTTGGATCTTACAAAGACTACAAAATTGCAGCTTGCTTACATTGTGAATTACGTAGATAGAATGTGCACTCAAAGTCGGTTCAGGTTGGTTGAATTGAACGCAAATTGTGCATTGCCTTTTATCGAGCAACTAACTAACTAAACAATTAACTATGTAACTAACTTTAGTAAATATTTACACACACCCACGACGCGTGGCGATGACTGAATCTGAATCTCACGCGGATCGCAGATCGCAGATCGCATCCGACCGATTGTGTCGATGTTGTCATGTCTAAACTGAACTATGTAAACCTAGGGAAATGTCTAGACTTGAGACAAATATCCAATGGTTATCCTACTCTGAAAGATATTATAATTATTATTCAAACTGTATTTGTAAATAAAAACTGTAATATTTTCTTTGGAAATAGAAAACTATTAATATTACGCTACTATAGCTTTACTTTTTCGGGGGTTACAATTTTTCCCAATGAATTATTCTAAAGAGTATCAATCACGTATGAAAGTCTGTTTTGAACCGAAAGTTTTCAAATCCGGATGTCCAACTCTTTCTCCAACCTGAACCGAACCGAATCAATCGAACGAGGTATCAAAATTAAAGTTGAACCTGAACCTAAGCCGAACCAATATTTCCGATTCGACTCAAATGTAATATTTTGGAGTTGAAATTATCTTTTCGATATTCAGAAATCCAACCAATTGCAACCAAAATCAATATATATTCATCAGGGTTTTTAATACCAAAAAGTAGAATGAAATTTTCTTAAATACTAATTAAATAAATGTAAATAAAATGCTAGAAAAACGTGTGATTATTTCGTGAACTTTTTAGTTACGAGTGCGAGTTTCGAGTTATCACACACCTGAATATATTCGATTGATTCTACTATGAGTAGAATGACATATAAAATTCCAATTTGCGTTGTTTGCTTTTTGTGCGCGTACGAAAAATAGAAATACTCGAATAAAAAATAGAAAAATAAAAATAGTATTTTATATTCTTGGCATTTTTGTAGTTTACTGCCTTTTTTTCTGTGCCATATGAATGTCACTTTTAATGCCGTGTAATTGTAATTGCCACTAACTTTAGCTCAAACTGTAAATATATATAACTACAGCTATAACTATAACTGTAACGGCTGCAGTTACAGTTACAGTTACAATAACTAAATTACCGACAACCGACGACCGACGACTGACGACTGGAAGACTACGCGGTAATCAAATAGCTGTTGTTGCACGCAATTGTTATTTAATTTGACATTTTACTGCGGGAGCTGTTCAGTGATTTTGTTAAAAAAAAAAAATACATATAACTAATAAAATAAACTAAAAAAAAAAATACAATTATTTAAAAATGAAAAAAAAAAAGTACATGCCCCGGGTGAGGCTCGAACTCACGACCTTAAGATTATGAGACTTACGCGCTGCCAACTGCGCCACCGAGGCCTTGTTCTAAGCGACAGCCGATTGCTCTTTTGATAACTAGCCTTGCAATTCTTCCTTCTAAGTTTTGCTTCGCGTCGCAAATTCAGACAATTTTTTTTTTGAATTTTTATTAATTTATTTTTTAAGCAGGACATTGCCACATTTTTGCACGTAATTTAAAGCTTTGGAATATTACAGCAGAGCATTGGGAATTTTTTGTATATACTGTCTAAAGTTAAGGGGAAAATTACTATCCGTATTCTCAATTGAGTTTGATTCCATTTTGATAACATTCAATCAATCGATTTGTGAATCAATTTATTTTTTATGCATAGGAAAACTACAACATTTAATTTAATACAAAACTATTAAAATACTATATAGCATTTTGAACTAATTGATCAAGTTTTAGTAGCCTTGTTTTCTAGGTAGTATTCCGATAATAAAATCTAATTCTAACTATTCAAAATGTACTTTATTTTGATGTGATTCAAATAACAAATTGTTGACTTCAGAGACAAATCTATAAATGTTCATATATCATTATAAATAACACTACAATCTCACACGCTAATTATTAATTTGCACACAAATATTTAAACACTAATTTTTTTGTAGAAACATATTCACTTTTACAAGAACTATCTTTGACAGGATCGCTTAATATTTTTATATTTGTGCGAACAAAATTGCGTACATTTGTACTTTAGTTTTATGTGATTCTATTTGACTGCATCAAACTATCAAATAAATCTATCTAAATGTCTATAAATACTACTACAAAATAGTAGCAAAGATGCTAATTATTTGCACACAAATAATTTAACACCAAATTTTTTTGTTGGTTAAATATAAATTTTTGATATTTCCTGTACAACTAAACCAAATCATGGAATATTTGTGCGCAAAAAAATTTGCGTATAATAACTTGGCTTATTGTGAATAGTTGAAGTATTTTTCTGCCCGTGTAGCAGAATATTAATTCGATAAATACTTTCGATTTAGAATATATTTACATATTATATTATACTCTTTTAGCATTTTACGAGCATTCATCGAATTATTGCTACTCTAATGATTTATTTATACATTCCATGCAAAATTTAAATTTCCCTTAAGAAAGTATAAAAATAGCTTCGTCTGCGGACTAAGGAATGTCTTAAAATATACGCCCCGTAATATTCCACACATTTTGTGCAAAACTAGAAATGTCTAGAGGCTTTATATATAGCTAGTATATACCCCGTATAAGCTCTAAACTTGTGTGCCTCTGATAACGCTGATCGTAGAAATTAATTTATAAATATCTAAAGTTGTGTCATAGGATTGGGTTGGGGAATCAAGTCCGTTCTTTTCGGTTTCCGGAGCGGTTTACGGATACCTTTAAGTTAGGCGTCGAGGAGTATATTTTGTATATTCGGTTCATGGATCGGGTGAAACGAGCGTAAAATTCCAGAACCAAATTGGTTTCAAATTAGTTTGCAATAAAAATACAAAAATATATATATTTAACAGTTACATCTGTACGTACTATATCAAAGATACTCTGCGGACTTATTTTTGTGGTTACAGGGTATAACCAGTTAGACCTAATATATGCATAGACATCCATATGTACAAATGTAAAAATGTGTGTATAGATACATATGAACATATATATGTGACCAATTAGCAAAGTTCCGCTGATCTACGCAGAGAGAGAGAGAGAGCCAGATGAATAAGGAGAAGGAGAGAGAAAGAGAGAGAGAGCTTTTATTAGCGCTAGACAGCGACTTGGCTCGAATGACAACTTTGAACTGGTCGTCAGAGCAACGTCAGACTTTGACCTTGAGCGAAGGGCACTGCTTGTGCCATTTAGCATTTAGCCATAATTAACTGAATGAGTGTGCATTAAGACATGCACGTGCATGTTGTTCTCTCTTAAAGCTACAGCTTCGACTACAACTAATAGAAATATAAAAGAAAATATGAAAACTCAAGAAAAACAAACACAACAAAACAAAAGTCAAACACAGATGTTTAAAAATAGAAGCCAAAAGAAAAAACGTTAACAACAACAACAACTGTGCACGTCTGATATCAGAAAAGAATTTTTTATAGGGGCAAACCGCCAGATCGTAAAATGACTACAAAGTTTAAAGTACACGCTGAAAAAAATATTCGATCGTAATCGTCATAGAAGCAAAGGAATTTATGTTCAGCTTATCTCAAAAGTGCGCTGGCTGCTGCTGCACTCGAAACTTGTGATAAGCTCAAAAGTTGGCCTACAAAAATTCTGCACAGAGAGCGGCTGCAAAAGCTCACTTGTATGTGTGTATGCATGTATGTATGTATGTAGATGTGTGAGCAGTTGCTCTGTATTTAGTTGGAGGCTCGTCAGTCGTCACAAAGCTCACACGTCATACGAACCGCCATCGTTACATAGCTATGTATGTGTATGCGTAATTACATATATATATATATATATATATACATACGTACATAGGCACTGGGTGCTGTGTGCCAAAACGGGCCCACGTAGAAAATAAAAACTACGACTAAGCATGCACAAGTCTAGCATGCATGCTAGAAAATACTCTGTAGTCTGATATGGCGGTATTATTAACTATTACTGACCTATTTTTCTAGTTTCATAGGGATGGTTCGAGCTTCAAACATAACTTAAAGTACAAAATATTTGTTTAATGAAAGTTCAAGAATTTTTACGATTACAAAACGTTCTAAAAAATTAGGAACAAATTTCACTTGCTATTTTTTTCCACCGAATCAGGTTAAAGTCCAGATAACTCAGTTTGGAGTATGTGGAACTTAAGTCTGGACGAACCTGGACTTTTCCATAATATATACAGCTTCGGGGTGTTACATACACCTTGGAAAAATTTGGCATACCCCATTTACTCATTGTATTCGTACAGGGTATAGGGGGCAAAACCAAATACATATGCATATATGCTACATTTGGCGCGTGAGCGTGTGTACCGCGCAACGTCCGGCATCACATGCTTAAGTTAATTCTTGTTGCTTTTGTTTTTATTTGTAGCATTTCGTGTATGCGAATGCTAAATTTAGAATTTTTTGGCTTAATTACCAAAGAGAGCGCCAAGAGACGGCGCAACCCAACAGATCGCAGAGAGCCTTGTATGTGTGTGTATTTCTGTATGTGAGCAAAAAACGCTCAGAGCGTAACTCTCGTCTACGTACCCCATACAAGGGGGCAACGGTCGAGGGGGAGTTGCTTTTATCGCTTTTCAATTGAAGTGACTGTGACTGTGTGGGACTGTTCCCGTGATTGTGACTCCCAACATCAATTAGATAAATAAGCTTTTAATGGCTGGTTGTAATTTATTTTAATTTGCGCGTGCCGTTTTGGCCCAATGTCCGGAAGGCGTGGGCCAGGCTGAAATATCAACTCTTTAATTAGCGCGTGTGCTATATGTATTTATTTAATGCATATACTATATTCATTTATGAACAGCGCATAAATTTGTAGGTTTTTTGCTGACGCAATAAACGCCAGTTGCATCAGCTTTTTGGGCAATATGTGCGCCTGCGCATGCGTCAAAGCTGGCGTCCCAGAGAGAACTGCATTGTTTTCATTTCTATGTAATGCGCCAGCGTCTTCTTCACACACTTTACGTATGTAAATGCCACGATTACCAAGCACCGTTGCAGAGCTGTATTCTCCTCTCTCGCTCCCTCTCTTTCTGCTATGCCTGCTGCTGTTGCTGCTACTGCTGATAACAATGAGCACGTTATGTACGTGCAGCAAGTCTTTCAGGGGGCTCGTCTGAGCTTTTTTTGTTTCTGCTTAGTTCGGTTTAAAAATAGCTTAAGTAGAAACGAATGACGATTACAGTGGGTCTGTCTCTGACTGGGCTTTCAAATTAAAGTACTCAATAGAATGACAGGTGGATTTTCTGTTGCGTCATGATGAAGGTTAGCATATTATTCCAGAAAAAGCGAAAACTAATAGTTTCTAATCTATTCATATTAAAACATAGACAAAAAGTAATGTAAAATATCAAACCACAAATGCTCTGTAAATTGTGAAAATAAATTTTGGTATTATACAATAAAAAACAAAAAAAAACTTTCAAAATTTTCCATTTTCTTGCATGATTTAATAAAACCAAATTAGTGCATTTAATTTTTAAAAGTATTCGTAAAGTTAGCAATAAAAAATATGTTTATTTGGCAAATACTTAACACACTGAGGAAAAAGATCACTCATATAATGATATCTTATTCAATATAAATCTTTTATTCAATAAATCAGATATTTGTTTTTCTCATTTACTTGATCCAATTCTAACTTTAGCTTTAAGTTCATTGCACTTTCATTTTTTGTTTTTTTCTTTTACTGAATAACTCATAGTCCCCTTTTTTGGCATGTAGCACACACATACATATATATACATATGTACATAGTACAGCTCAATGCCCCTGGAGTACTCTTCATATCTACTATTAAAGTTGTTCTTCGAGGCAGCTGTGCTGTCAATCGAGTTTTTGAAAAGATTCGTGACGGTGACTCGTGTTTGACCTCCCCTACTACTTGCCTCTAACAAAAGACAGCGTATTTATCGTTTTTACTTTTTTTTAAATTTTTTTTTATTGTTTTGCTCTGCAGTGAAACCTTGAGATATGGCAATAATTATTGGCCAGATTGATTGTTGTACGAACTAAAGTCGAGGGCAAATGACGGTCAACGCCTAATACGCCAAAAATTATAAAACTATTACGACAATTCTAGAATACTTAATACTCTATAAAGTTATAAAATTATATATGTATTTATGAAGTCGCACATTAAATGGAAAGTTTACGTTACGAGCTGAGTTAGGCTATACTCTTTAAACAAATAAAAGAAATACCCTTTTTTATTATTATTGTTTTTTAATCTTTGGTTTAATTTATATATTTTTTCAAGGAATTAAATATGATAACTAAATTAAAAAATAAATACCAGATAAGAACTAGTCATATTCTTATCAAAACTAGGCAAAGCTATAAAAAGGTTTGCTCATAAAAACTAGAACTTTTGTACATTTTTGACGCTGTTAGTAATATGATGAAATTAAATAAAAAAAACCTACATATATTGTGATTTGGCCAGTATTTGTTAAAGCACATATAGATAGATGTGAGATAACTAAGATACTTTTACGACAAGGGAAGCAGAGACACAGCGTTGTATGCAGTCAAAGTACAGGGTATACGAATACCATAATTAAAAACTTTCCACTAATCTATGTACGCGCTTTTGTCTATACATGTCAATATATGTATGTATGTGTATATAGGTATATTATGCTATTTATATTTATTTTGCACACTCAATCGGCTTGAACTGAAAAGGCAGTTGGAAATTGTGCGGAATCATCGAGAGAGGCAGCAGGCAATGTCTGTGCCATGTTATGAAATAGAAAGACGAGCCCCTTGGCAATTGGGGGCGCGTTTCATCAGCTACATAAGCAATATATATGAAGTAAAACAATAATAAAATAATATACAATAATTTTTTGGCCTTTCCTAACCAACAATTGGTCTGCTTTGAGTATAGAAAAAAAAGAATTGAAGTGAAGAGAAGCCACGCAAAATGCGCTTCAAGGCTGCAGAATATTTTGCACGCGCCCTCAAAGTCAATTTAATAATTTTCAATTGAAAATATGTGTAAATAAAAATCAATTGGCATAACAAAAAAAGGCAAAGCAATTGGGGCTATTAACACACGACTTCAAAACACAGCAGCCAAAACAAATCAATAAAAAAAATATATATGAATATGAGACTACTGCTTTTTCTAGTGGCTGGTGCCACTGTGTCGCGTCACGTCCTCCAAGAGATGCCCAAAATGCGTCACACAAAAGCAGCGCAGCATCTAAGGCAGCAGCAATAGCAGCGTCTCAGTCGCGCCGGCGTGCCAAGAAGCACAAGCAGCAACAACAACTCCTACACCTTTGACTTTGCTCTCGCACTTGTCATCTAATGCTTGGCGCCTTATTCATTCATGCCTTCTTTTCGACCTTCGCACAGTAGGTGGTGGTGCGCTACGCTCTCCCATTTCCTTTTGCTCATCAGCACACACAAACGTTTGGTAGTGCAAGAGACAGACAGAGAGACAGCGAGAGTAGAGTGAGCGGCGTAACGCTCTCACTCTCTTGCCGTACAGTGTGTAAAAAAGCTCGAACGAGTTTCGGTGAATTGGTGTGCGCTATATAAACGTTGCGCATTCGAATCTCGTGCTTCAGTGCCACAATAGTGGATATCACATTTAGTAGTTTGTTAAAAGGTAAAAATGAAAAAAGAAAAAAAATTATAAGCGATAAGCGCACAAGAAAAAGCGAAACTATGCACGTTCACTTAAAGTAAAAGAACAATAAAATATGCAAAATTCAAAATATATAAATATGTTTTTATAAAAAAATCCATTTGAATAAAATAATAATTATTAAAAAACATAAAAATGAATAAGAAACTATTTAATGCTTCGCTTGTGAGTTATTGTTTTTGTTAGTTACTTTCGCGCTACGAATTCCGGTCGTAGACTCTTATCGAGTTTTTGTGTTTTTTACGCGCTGTTTTTCTTCTTCTTCTTCTACTTCTACTGAAATTTATGCAAACAGTAAAAAATCAAGAACCACATTAAAAAAAATTAAGTCTCTGGCGTGTCTGGTGCAAGAATTTTTGCTATGTAAATTTATGCGCATTTTTCTATTTAGTTTTAAAACTACGTCAATATACGCAAATGCTTAATGTCTGGACACAAGTCGAAAGTTATTTAATGCACTAGTTTTACGTAATTTTGACAAAAAGAGTGCTGTAAAACAACAACAACAACAACAACAACAACAACAAAAACAACAACAACACGTACACAATAGAAAACCGCATCAAGGCTAAAAGCCAAAAACTGTAAGAAAAACAAGAAGAAAAAAATAAAGAGCGAACAAATTTGCAAACTAACGAACAACAAATTTTTGAGAACTCGCGACCGTGAAAAATTTTTAAAATTAGAATTTGTTTTTATCGCAACACAAGCACACAGAGAACAACTTTTGATACGTACATACATACATATATAAAGATAGTTTAGATACATATCTATTGTACAGTGTATTAGTGTGCAGTTCGCAAAACTTGCGAATTTCGAATATGAATTTTTCTAAAAACGCAAATGTGAAAAGTTCAGACTAACGTGGGCGTCTCAGCGCTAATTAAGCCAAATTAACAGATATGCATACTTAAATATAATATGTAACAAAAGCTGATTAAATTGGCGTCGGCTCTCTTTGTTAATTAAGAGCCAAAAACAAAACAAAATAAGTCAGTCTAAAAAAAAAACAAAAAGCAGCTTATTTTAAAAATAAATGCTCAAAAAACGCACATCGAAAATTCGCAACGTTGCACTGTGGTCAAATGAGACGTCACCTGAGTTCTTTTCTGTGTGTGTGTGTGTGTGTGTGTGTGAGCGGGAGAGTTAGTCTGTGACGTTGGCAGCACGTGAAATTATTGTAAGAGAGTTTCTAAGAGCGTCAAAGCTGCGCTTAAGAGAGTCGCCAGGCACGACGCGTCGCTTGTTTGCGTGTGTGTGTGCGCTATCATAGGTAGATCAGTTTATGCAAGGCATTTAGAGATAGGCTGCCCCAACAAATCACCTACCATGAATCACCTAACCAGCCCACATAATTACACGCAAACCTACACACACAAACAAGCCGTTTTGCTTCGTTCAAGGTCAATTGCACAATGTTCGCCGAATTTGCAAAATACCGCAATGGTTTTTTACAGTTACACTTAACAGAATGGGTGGTAAACCACTAAAAAGCTCCTTTATTATGTCATTGCCAATCGAAGCGGGCGGTGTATGTACATAAGCAGCCACAGAGGCGTCAAACGCCGCCGGTTGCTGGCGGCAGCGCTGTCGACGTCATGGCGCCGCCTACGCGTCCTAGTAGCATCACAGCAGTCACATGACGCAGGAGCAAAAGTCAAAGAACGAGCACAAAGCAAAAACAAAATAGAATCATTTTATTTTTTGGCCCACAAAAAATGATCATAAATTACGAGAATTTTTACTTATAAATAAGCAAAAAAAATATTTATATACAGAAAAATAATAAGCAAAAAAAAACATAAGTGGAAAATTTTGAAAACATTGAAAGAATTTCGCCAACTGCCGCATGCCAGTAAAATAATTAAAAATTCTTCAAAAAGAAAAACTATAATAAACAAATTTTTTGCAAGTGTAAGCGTGAAAGGCGCCAACACAGTGGGCCGCAAAACTATTGACACAAGTGCAAATATAAATTTATTTTTAGGCTTCATTCTTAAAAAACAAAATAAAAGTTAAATGTGTCAAAACTAAACTTTTTTGTGGTTTGAGTTTAGCTAGTTTCGCGCTAGAAAACATTTTTTGAAAATATCTTTGACAGCTGCCACATGCCAAAGACAAAATTTCGAAAAAAATACAAATTTTTTGAGTACAGTGCCTGATAGCATAAATGATACAGATATTAGAAGAAAATTAAGAAACCTAAGCTAATTTTGTTGTTAAAAAAAAAGGTATTAATCAGTAGAAAAAAAATATTTGATTATTTTGATAAGGGACTTTTGAAGAACTGATAAAAAATAATTGTAACTCTAAATTATCATAACACAAATCAAACGAATTTCCTTTATATTGTTCAGCAGATAGAAATAGATATTGACAGAAATGAAATGAAATATTTTGTAGATAGAGAAAACAAAATCATATAAAATAGATATTTTTTTTTTATGAATAATGATGAAAACAAAATTTTTTTGGGAACTTTTGTTGCAGACTATAAAAGTTGGTCACGCGTGTTATCAAGGACAAATATATTTTTTTAAATATTTTTTCTATGTCATTTATATCTTTCAGACATATACTAGATATATAGCTATGCATATACATATGTAAAAAGTGGGCGTGCGTTTTGCAGCCCCCTCTAGCAATTAGGGGGCTCGCTTTATCAAAGAACAAATGTGGGTGATAAAAGCTCGATAAGAAGCAGACATCAGACACCAAACATGAAACTAACTGATTAGAACTTCAAGTTCTAAGTGCAGTTGGCTATAAATAAATATCTATTCAAGTACTATTATTAAACATAAATTGTATGTGTTCTTTTCTTTGCAGCAAAGACAAATCCAAATAAGAAAAAAAGAAAATTGAGACCTTGTTTACAATTTACAATTTACATAAAAGTGCCTGGTCACATTATCGTCACAAAAAAAAAAAGAAGCAACTACCCCAAGGTAAACCCGAAAGTTCAAGTTCAAAATAAGCTCATATTGATAAGATGAGTGGACGCGACAATCGAGGCGCCGGCGGCGGCGGTGGAGGAGGAGGCGGAGGTCACCACCATCAGCAGCTGAGCAGCGCCATGGGAAAATTAAAGGAAAAATTGACTAGAGCTGGCGTAAGTACATAACAAAGATTAATCCAAGGATTAAATATTCCTGACATTTTAAAACTTCCTTTAAAGCTTTTTAAATTCCATTCTAAACCTTTGAGGATTGTTCTTCAATATGGGAAACTTTATCTACATTTTATAAAAGCTCTAATGATTCAACACAAATGTATCTCAATTTAAAACAGACTACGAACCTGAGATATATATCTAATAATATTTTGTAGAAGTTTAAAGGATAACACTTAGATTCCATCTAATATAAAGTTGCTTGAAGCTTGAAGGATTTTTTTGAAACTCAATTTGAAGAGGTATATATCTAACAGTGTCTTAGAGCCTTCAAGGATTATTCCTATTGGTATCAATTTAAAGCTGATGATGATGGTAATGAATTTGTTGAAGGTTCATTCACAAATTGATAGCACAATCAAATTTGAATACTATAGCCGGCTATAATAGTATTCAAATAGAGAAGCTAAGACTCGTGTATACCCTTTAAATATTAGAGATATTCCTAAGGTTTATTACTTAGTATGCACTATTAGACTTTGACAGCTATTATCTTGCTTCTAGCGTAGTATAGCACTTCATAAAGTTGCTCATAAAATATAATAAGAAATTTGATAATCGCAATTTTGTATAGAAATATGGAATAATATAATAATCGTTGTTCAAGTTGGAATTTGTTAATAATGATGATGATAATTAAAAATGAAGATTAGAAATTGAAACTTTTGAACCTGAATTATAATAACAAAAATCTCTTTTACGAGTTGATTATACCAAATTTTATTATACATATTATTTTCTGATGATTTTTAAGATAAAAACTCTTGTAATACAATCTGTATAATAATCACAAGATTATTATGATCTTGACTTCAAAATTTGCCCTACATTTTAGAGTAGTTAAATTTTTAAAGTACTGAACCATATATATAAAAGATTGATAATATATATGAACAATAAAGAAAAGTTTTATTTTCTTTCTAATAACAGTTCATATTATTATGGGATAAGATCTTGGTCAAAACCATTCGAATAGAAGATAAATGTATGTTAACAACAGATTAGTTAAAAACATTATGGAAATAGAAACAACTCAGATATAAGATGGAAGGGTTATTCAATGGACTCCGAATTAGATTTCAAGACGTAGTGTTAACTATTTGTCGAAAGAGTCGAACCCCAGCTTGAAGATGATGAAAAATAAAGTGAAATTGAGAGGAGAGATAAGAGTTGCCTAGCATAATTTAATGAAAGAAGCATAATCTGGAATCAGCAGAAAGTCAACCTTTGGCTTTCATTTCAAGACCAGCTACAGAAGCGTGTTGAGAGATGAGTAGCTATATATATAGCCATATAGTACATATATAATCCAATAAAGTCGTGGCACAATTCATTAATTCGCAATTGTCTGCGGCTCGTGTGGCGACTGAAATTTAAATCGTAAGCTTTAAGAAATTTAGACTGAATTTTGATTGAACTTTGTACTCTTTTTTTGGCAGGAGGATCTGGGCTATCATCGCGTGGAAAGCAATTTGTCGGCATCGAATACGGGCACCAGCCTGGACACAATATTGCCAGAGGATCCGTTTCCGTTTCCACAGGCTGCGCCCCAGCGTCATCCACAGCAGCAGCAGCAGGAGAAGCAACAACAACAACAGCTCCGTCTACTGCATGACGTGGACGACGAGCCGCCTTTATCATTTCGTCCACTTTTGGAGGACGACGACTTCAGGGAGCCGCCACAGCAGCAGCAGCAGCCACAGCAGCAGCGCTCAACTTTGCGGGCCAGTGGCAGCTTGGAGCTAACACCTTTACCCCCGCCGCCCACATCGTTGGAGCCTCATCGGGATCGCCAGCAACGCAGTATTGTCGCTGGAGGCGGAGAGGAGCTGCAGCGCAGCAAGCAATCCCTGAAGGGTTCACGTGTATCCTTTGAGAAACCACCAGGCAATAAACAGCCGGCAGCGGCGGCAGCTGCACCAGAGAGCAGTGACGACGATAGCTTCGAGGATAAGCGTATCGGGTTTCAGCAACAGAAGGCCACAAGTGTTGATCACAAGGGCATTCTGAAGGATCTGAAGCATATATTGGCCAGCGATAATCGCCGTCAATTTCAGGCCAAGAAGCACGTTTCACTAGACATTAAAGGCACGCGCTTTCTTAAGGATTTACTCAAGGAATCCTCATCGGAGGAGGAGTTTCATAAGACACGTCGCGAGTTCCAGGGCCGCAAGCATCAGAGTCTTGATCCAAGGGTCACCTTCAAACTAGACAAAGTATTACAAGGCTCCAGCACCGACAGCGACGAGGAGGGCGACGACGCGGAGCACAAAAGGCTAATACATCGGCCCAAGGACATAACCAAGCCACTCATCATCGATCTAAAGGATTTGGAAAGTGAAAGTGACGAGGATTTCCTAACCTCGCGACAAAATTTCCAACAACAGCGCTCCATTAGCACAGATTCACGCAAAAGGTGAGTGTTACACCCGATCCCCACAACATATATTCATAGATATGAATATGAATATGAATATAGTAATGATATAACTGCTCCATTGTTGCCCAACTCTGAAACGTAATTTCTATTTCCAGCCGTCGACTGTACGAAATGGATGACATGGGCAATAAACGAGGCGACAATATACGCCATGCGGTGCCCTTTGTCCGACAGATCACAGAGGATGGCAAACCCAAGCTGGAGGTCTACAGGCCCACAACGAATCCCATTTATATATGGACCCAGGTAGGTCAAACGAATGACGAATGTAGCTCTTATGCGTTCCAGATCGAGATCGAGTTCGCGAACCCAAGACCCGATTTTTAGTTGAGATAATCCTAATGCGATTCGTTCTCGCGATTGTCTGTCAATTAACTCGTTTATACGCAGTCAAATTGATCGTGAATTAGTATTATCATAAAGATTGAGCTGCAAATACAATGTAGAATCAGAATAGCTTGAAAATTTCATCAACAATCTTCAGATTAGTTCCAGAAAAGACTAAACTAAAAGTTTCTTCATAAAATAATCAAGGCCAACCGAATTTTGGGAAAATTTAAAGGAGTATGTCAACTGTATGCGAATTTTTATCTTCCATGATATTCAAAAACCATATTAGAATAAATTATTCAAAAAAATGTATACAAGGGAAGACTATAAAAAGATCTAGCTAATGCTAGTATATCAACTCAATACTCCTGATTATTCGTAGACTAAACTATACTTTTAATAATAAATGATAAACGAGAAGAGTACCAAAAACACCAGATTATACTAGATTATCAAATGAAATTAATACTATTTTATAGGATTCATCTTTAAGACTTTCCCTAAGCTTTTGAAAGTGAAGAAGAAAACTACCATTAGAAACATATATTCAAATATATATTTATATATATATATATATGCATACCCGTTATTATTAAAATGCGTAGTACCCAAAAATATCTAAAAATATTTAAAAAAAACTGTGTGATTATATGCAATTTACAAGGCATAAACGTTGGTCTTTTGCCGGCCTTTTGTTGACTCGTTAAGAAGCGAGACTGCTAAACTGGCGCCTATAGATATATATACATATATGTACGTATATATATATATATATATATATATATATATATATGTCTCTACGTATATTTTGTATGTATATATTATCGTACATGCGTAGCGAGTGTGAACATGGGGAATGGCCTTATGAATGGCATTAATATTGCCCATAAAGCATATTCAAGCTCGCATTCATTCTTTGCGCAATTTAGAGAGTAAATTGTGGGTCGACCCATTGGAAAGCGCGTGGCGGGCTATTTTCGCACGCCCGGATTATCCATAGACCCATTTGACCCCACCTCTCCCTTCTCACAGATTGGCGCAGAGTTTGTCTTTAATTGAAATTGAAACTGAAATAACGCAGTTAGTTAGTTATGCCAGACTAAAAATACAAGCGCCTTAATAACTGAATGAATGGATTGACTGACTTATTAGCTCCCTTACCGACTGTCTGACTGACTGATTGACTGACTGATTGACTAACTGACCAACCGACTGATTGACTATTTAGCTGCAGCTGTTCCTGGCTCCGTTGGCCAAGCTTAGTTGCACTTTGTATATTAGCAGCGACGTTACGCCTGCTGCTTGAGAGCAGCAAATAAACGGCTATCTTCGGCACGCCGACACTTTGAATACACTTCTAGTTTGGTCATCGGCGATTGTAATTAACTACCATATTTTGGGCCAGTTTTCCCATAACATAGGGCCTATATAGTGCTACGATTCTGATATGTTTTTGGCTAGGATATTGAAAACAAACTACAACTTTAAGCCCCTGAGCTTGGTTAAGATATTTCAAAAGAAAAGTGGTCCGATTTTAATCTTATCATAAGGTACTATATATATATATATATATATATATATAAAAGATTTAATAATTTGGTGAACATGTCTTAAAAATAATAAATCAATTCAATCCGGTCAGTTTCGACAGTTTCATTCACCTAGCTCCAAAGATAAGCAAGAATTCGCAAAGAAACAAACAGGCGGACAGACATACAGAGGGACGGACGAACGACTCATTGTGTGAGATCGTAGATGCCTTCTTCTCTACCAGAGTATAATCATAATAATTCCGGCGTAAACCGCCTTCTGTGCAGAGCCAACCGACTGGCTCCTTATATAGCTAATCTCTCCCGAACCGAAGAAAAACACACGTAAACAGCGTGATAAGCGAATGTCAACAGCTGAGATGAAGCTGAGCTCTTATCAATTTCGAAGCTGAGACAGAAATCAATTGTTGAGCGCTAAGCATCGATTGAATATATGCATGGCCATTGATAAGAGTTACGGCTATATGTTTGCATGCCAAGCAGAGCCATATATGCATATATATGCTATATACATATATATATTCGTTATGAATCTGTACGTGACCGCGCACAAATCTAAGTAGAAATCTAACGGCCTAGGCAAATATTGCATTCGATTCGTGAAATGACAGGTTTCAATTTCAGTTCTATTTTGTCCGGCAAAGCGCAATAAATGCGTTAGTCCAGATCGCAAGGCTTCAATCAAAAAAACAAATAAAAAAACCACTTGGAAGTGAAAGGCGGCAGTGAAACAAGGTTGCAATTGCAACGGAAATTGATTCAGTACAAAAAAAGTATACAAGTATAGTAAAAAGCTTCCAATATGAAGATCCTTATGCGCGCGGACACCCATGTGTCCTTCTCGGTACCCATGGAGGAGCCCAAAGCCAAGTGTACCTATTCTCAGGTAGACTCTAAAAAAGAACTGCTCAATTCTCCAATAAACTGTCATCTTAACTTTGAATAATTCGCTCTTCATTACAGGTCCTCGCTGCTCTAAGTGTCTCCCTGGGCTCTCTGGTCGTGGGCTTTGCTAGCGCCTATACCTCTCCGGCTTTGGTGTCCATGACGAATACTACGCTGACGTCCTTTGAAGTTACTCCTCAAGCGGTAAGTTTAATAAGAATTTAGAAAGTCGCAAAACAATACACAAATCTTCAGTAGCTCTGCAGCTTTATTTTGAGCAGACTCAGGAAGAGCAGCAAATTATACTTAGAAATCTTCATCTTAAAAAAAAGTGAAGAGCAAGGAGTAAATAATAGTCTTAGCTTTAGAAGAATTGGAAACTTCAGTTAAGAAAAATAACGATTTTTCAGTTATAAAAAGAATTAAAAAATTTTAAGTAGTATAAATATTAATAATTAATTTTTTTGTATAAAAGCTCAACGTTTTCTATCAATCGAGCAAGATCAGAAAAAATCCTGCACTGTTTTCGAATATATATAAAAAACATAATGAAAAGTTGCAATACGCGAGTAGTCGATGTTATTATAGAAAATTTTGTGGAAAATTCTTTAAAAAATAGATAGAAAACTTGAGAAGGGAGAACCAAATGAAATGTCGTGAAATTTCAAAGGGAAAGTGAGAATATCAAGCGATTTCTTATGCACTCCTTTCTAGAAAAATATTTCTAAATGTTTGCTTTTTCCTTATTCTACAGGCATCCTGGGTGGGTGGTATTATGCCACTGGCAGGCTTGGCTGGCGGTATTGCAGGCGGTCCATTTATTGAGTATCTGGGCAGGCGTAATACAATCCTGGCGACGGCGGTACCATTCATAATCTCCTGGCTGCTGATTGCATGCGCTGTGAATGTGGCTATGGTTCTAGCGGGTCGCTTTTTAGCTGGCTTCTGTGTGGGTATTGCCTCCTTGTCGCTTCCAGTCTACCTGGGCGAGACAGTGCAGCCGGAAGTGCGCGGCACACTGGGTTTACTTCCAACGGCTTTTGGTAATATTGGCATCTTGCTGTGCTTTGTGGCTGGAACATATATGGACTGGTCTATGTTGGCCTTTCTGGGTGGTGCGCTGCCTGTACCGTTCCTCATCCTGATGTTCCTCATACCTGAGACGCCACGCTGGTACGTGAGCCGTGGACGCGAAGAGCGTGCTCGCAAAGCTTTGGTCTGGCTGCGTGGCAAGGAGGCGGATGTCGAGCCAGAACTGAAGGGTCTAATGCGCTCCCAGGCGGATGCTGATAGACAGGCAACGCAGAATACCATGCTAGAGCTACTAAAGCGTACCAATTTGAAGCCACTGTCCATTTCATTGGGTCTGATGTTCTTCCAGCAGCTGAGTGGCATCAATGCGGTTATTTTCTATACGGTCAAGATCTTCCAAGATGCAGGCTCTACCATTGATGGCAATGTTTGTACCATTATTGTGGGTATTGTCAATTTTGCGGCTACATTTATAGCAACGCTGCTCATAGATCGCGCCGGTCGCAAGGTAAGTTTAAGCATTAAAAAAGCCAAATTGGAAGTGGTTTAATCTAATTTTTTGTACCTTTAGATCTTGCTTTATGTGTCCAGCGTGGCCATGGTAATTACGCTATTTGTGCTGGGCGGATTCTTTTACTGCAAATCCACGGGCATGGATATCTCCAATGTGGGCTGGTTGCCTCTGAGCTGCTTTGTGGTCTATATTCTAGGCTTCTCTCTAGGATTTGGACCCATTCCTTGGCTAATGATGGGCGAAATTCTGCCGGCAAAAATACGCGGCTCAGCTGCTTCGGTAGCCACAGCTTTCAACTGGTCCTGCACGTTTGTGGTGACCAAGTCGTTCCAGGACATGATTGGTAAGTCCAAAAAGTTTATATATTCACGACATGTTCAATTAACTATTTATTTTGCATCGTTTTTTTATCTTCTATATGATTATGTTCCAATGGATTAATCTATTTTCTTTTTCTCTCTTTTTGCAGATTTTATGGGCGCACATGGCGCTTTCTGGATGTTCGGTGCCATTTGCTTCATTGGCCTATTCTTTGTGATATTCTATGTGCCTGAGACGCAGGGTAAAACTCTGGAGGACATTGAGCGAAAAATGATGGGACGAGTGCGTCGCATGTCCTCTGTGGCTAACATAAAACCCTTGTCCTTCAACATGTAAAGCAGGTCATAAGACAGCAAATAGAAAAAAGGATCTTTGAAGCGATCAAACCAAATATTAGTCTAGTGCCTTAGTGCTTAAGTTGTACAACTATAAAGATAATTAGAGCTATCCTTTTAAACATTGAAAAGAAGAAGAGAATTTCCTTTATTTCTATACAATTATTGTTATTATATGATTATTATTATTATTATATTATTATTTATATCGTTAAGTCGCGTAGTTTTTATGATTGTATAAATTATGAGTTTAGCACTAATTTTGTTGACTATACATGAATTTATCGCTGTAGAAAAATGACATATTTTAGTTAATAAGTATAAAAAGGCCCCACCACCCACGATAAATTGGCTATTCGAATAATCAGCATGTAAAGATACTATATACTATGAATCTATTCAGAATATCACTCGCAGCATCTGCATATATGTAAATTAATATTGTAAATTATTTAAAAGAAACAAAAATATAAATATACTATATATATATTTAAAAATTCAAAGTGAATCGCCTTTTTCGAAACCCTCCGGCTTAAAAACAGTTTTAAATCCACTTTGTGACATTCCCAATGCAATTTACAGTTCGACAGTGCCAATGCAAGTACGTGAGTATTATATTTATTTTCTGTTTCTAGAATAGATGATATATGGCCAGTTATATGAGAGCTGCATACAAAAATAGTCGAAACCCTCGTACTAACGTAATCAGTTACAGTTTTATGTTTATTGAGCAAAGTCAGACAAAGCCATACACAGTTTGGGTCTGGGTTCTTATCGCCTGGTGTTACGAGAGCAAAAAATCAAACCTATTAAACCAAAACGAAGACTTATTTATTGCCGCCTGAATGCACTGATAATGCACTTACTAAGTACATGCATAATACAAGTCATTTAATATATATATTAATATATTGTATTGTAGTCGTAATCAAGGTATACTCAAAATGCCCTTGCAATCAAGTCACGCAATTGAATATTTGCTATTTTGAGTTGCTTAATCATCAATATTTCCTCAGAAAAATATCTATTTTTGGTCTAACAGTTTATGATAGGAAAAGGCAGCAGTATTTACATATCTTATGAATCAAGACGACGAGGTGAAAAAATAAAGCTGAGTTATTTTAGTCCGTCATCTGTTTCTCAGTTAGAATCCTTCTTATACCTGGACACTGCGATTCTATCATGAAATGTCAACTGCAGTGAACAAGCTATATCCGACTCTATAGAGTTTATATATTCTTGACGTCAAGACAAATCGATATAACCCAACCAGACTCTCTATTTCTAAGTAATCTAGCTGCTCTGTTAATAGATGATTTAAACATAGCTTGGATCGTTTCTTAGAAAGCCAGTTTACTGCCAGAATCTGAAAGTATCTAAAGGATTATATTATACACTTTAAGATCGGACTACTAGATCCAATAATTTGTGTTTCCTTGCAGGTATTATAACTTTTGGCGACCCCACAAATACTTTTATATATTATTGAACAGGAGGATAATATATATCCGTCTATTTTATTATATGCGAACCAGTCTCTCAGTTTTTGAGCAAGGTGCATAATATAATACATGGTAGAGGTACAATAGAAAGAAACAATCGGCACAAAAGTTATTATATGGAAAACTAATTAGAGTCCAAAGGAAAATTGATTAAACTTACAAGTTAGATGAGAGAGTTTGTATTTTCTAAACTAAATATGTATATTGAACAAATTCTATATAAATCGAACCCCATTATATCTGTAATAGCTGCCCTAGGAGCAAATTAAAATTTTTGTATTTTGTATTTTGTATTTTGTCTTCACTATCCCACACATGGCTATTTCTGTTGGTTTGCTGTCTGATTTGCAAACTATTTAAGGAATAAACAGAGTAAGTAAGTAAGGAATAAATAGAGCTAAAGTATCAGGGAATGACAATAAGGAAAAATTCAAGGATCAATCTTGCAACGGGACTCACCCATTACTTGAACGCGGCAAATGGCGCAAATGTCGCATTCCACATCCCAGCTCCACATGGCGACGGCGTTCCACTTCTTGAGCGTAAACATTTTCTCCGGTTTGCTCTCGTCTGTTGGTCTGTTATCCAATGAATTTTCCGCGTCATCGGCCATATTTGCAATTATTATTTAAATAAAATCTTGTTTACTGTTTAGTTCGTTGTTTTTGTTTGTGAAATGCGAATGGCGTTGTTCTTCTTCTTCGTTTTCTACAAACAGCAGCTGATTCGTGACTGGCCAATTGAGCGCGAGTTCCAAACAATCCACAAGTGGAACCTAGTTGCTTACAATTGTGGCGCGTATTTGGAATGTGTTTAAATCATTTACCATGAGCAAGAAAAACTATCACTACTCAGTTGGCAAAATTCAAATTTATAAATATTAAAGTATCTTATTTATTGATTCGGGACTGTAGATCTCTATCTGTCTGACCAAAACCCCATAAGTTCCACATAGTCCACATGTGGAACGCAATTGTTCAAAGCAGCGGTCGTGCAACACAGGGTGCTTTCGTTTCTGACGCACAAGTACCACACAATAAGCAGAGGTAAACTGATATATTACGCTTGTGATTCACAATTTGAATAAATGCAACAATTACAAATGTAAGAATTACAATTTTTTCGCTTAACTTATGAGATGGCAGACAATAATTATTTGTCCAACGATATCTGCCTGTCAGCAAATGGCAATTAACTGTTATAGGCCAAGCACAGGGTGTTTACTGTTGTGTGGCGCGCGCAATTTGAAAGTGTGAAAAACGATTGCTCCAAGCGGCGGCAATTACATATGTACACATTAAAATTGTATTTTGATTGATGTGAGGCAGCCGTTAAGACATTTCGAAATATAGCAATTTAGAGCTAACCACACGATATATCAGATTACCGTTATACTAACCATTATTTAGCCAAATCGAGGCCATTATTTAGCCATTAATTACTTGAGTTTCACGTACCTCTTGAGCTTTGTTTTTGTTGCCTCTGCTGTGCCGCTGCCTCTGCT
Source organism: Drosophila repletoides (assembly GCA_018150835.1). Lineage (NCBI taxonomy): Eukaryota > Metazoa > Arthropoda > Insecta > Diptera > Drosophilidae > Drosophila > Drosophila repletoides. The sequence continues at coordinate 23,293,000 of JAECWQ010000089.1, read as the reverse complement.
TACGCTTCGATTGCATATGAAGTCAATAAAAATTAGGCAGCAAATTTTGTTGGCAACACTTGAAAAAATAATGTTCGAACGTTTTATGACAAGAGAAGACAACAACAAGAAATTGCGAAAATTTGCAAATTGCAAAGTGATTGCCAGTAAAATATTATGAATGAGCGAGTGAGTGAATGAATGAACGGGTGAGTGAGTGAGTGAGTGAGTGAGTGAGTGAGTAAGTGAGTGTGTGACTACTACTTCCTGTAATTACCGTTAGCTGTGATGCAATCACCAAAACACTTGCATAACGAACTGGCCAAGAATACACAGCGCGAAATCGCAACAACAACATCAACAATAGTAAAAAAAACAGGTTTTTTCTTTGCCTTGTTTTTCACTTTTCTTTTCTATTTTTCGCTTGAAAGTGACTTTGTCTGCGGTTCAGTTGCTTTTCACTTTCACTGAAACTTGCCGCCTCGGCCCGCCTCCCCGCTCCCCATTTCCACTGAGAGAAAAATTATGTTTACTGTTTGTGTGTTTCTATATATACATATATATATATATGGATAGCTTATAATTTAAATAAAAACTCGTTACATCTAACATATAACACATTTGGCTTCAAAATATTCGCATGCTGTTTTCTTGTTTTGCGAATAATTGCAAGATCTTGTAGCTAGTTAGTTTTGTCCTCAAACTGCTACTTCTTGTCTTTTTTCTCCTTCTTCCTGCTTCTCCTCCTTCTGCTCATGCTCCTTTCCTCCTTGTGTTTATCACCCGTTCAACGTCCAGCTCAACGTTGCTGCATGCAAATGCGACTCTCTCTGCAAATGTTCTCGTTTCTCCTTCTCGTCTTCTCATTCTCGTTCTACAAATCTTCTCCTACTTCTTGTTCGTATACTCCTTGTGCTCGCGTTCTGTGCTTTGTTCACACTTTAACGCTTTTTATAGTAATTCCTTTAGTAGTGACCGTGATGGCCGTGATGTTGATACTCGTGATGATCCTCATGATGTTCGTGATGTTTGAATATGGGCACCTCTACATGATATTTCTGTGGCACCGGAATTTCCTTGTGCACGGGAAATTTGACTTCCGAATAGACGGGAATTGGCTTCTCAATGGGAACCTTAACCTCATAGGGCACTGGTTTCTCAACGGTATACGGCACCTTCTTTTCAACTGTGTAGGGCTGTGGTACGGGCACCTTAACATGCACAGGATATGGTTTCTCAACCTGTAAAGGAATATAAATATATATATATATATAAAACTTATCTATCCTCAATTTCTTAGGGAACGCTAAATAAACATAAAGTTGTAGAAAAACTATTTTAAGGTAGCGTTGTAACTGTCTAAGAGTAAATATTTAAATTTTTAGAGACTTTTTTTGAGTATTTAATTTTTATATATGTCAGAGTGAAATCGGTTGAAAGTGCTTTAGAGTATTTTAACTGCGCTTACCTCAACTTTGTAGGGCTTATCGACTGGCACCTTCACTTCGTAGGGCACCTTCTTTTCGACCACAACAGTGTAGGGCTTCTCGACCTCAACGTCATAGGGTTTCTCCACTTCAACGGGATAAGGCTTCTCGACCTCATACTTGACCTCATAGGGCACCTTTTTGATAACTTCATAAGGTTTGGGTACTGGTACTTCCACCTTAACCTCATGTGGCACCTTCTTAATCACTTCGTAGGGCTGTGGTACGGGGACCTTAACCTCATATGGGATTTTCTTAATGACCTCATAGGGTTCTGGGACATGTACTTTCACCTCATATGGCTTATCAACAGGATATTTCACCTCGTATGGTACTTTCTTTTCGACAATATAAGGCTTGGGCACATGGACAGGCACCTTAACATATTCCTTGACGACTACGGGATATTTCTTCTCTACGATGTATGGCTGTGGCACGTCCACTTTAACTTCATAGGGTATCTGTAGAGGTAGGGAGTTAGAGTTGGGCTAATAGATCCCATTTTATTTATGGGAAAGGGGGCTGATTATTTACCTTCTTTTCAACGGTGTAGGGCACATGCTTGGTCACGGTGTAGGGCACTGGCACCTTTTTCTCAATGGTCACCGTTTTGATGTGTTCATGATGATGATGTTGATGATAGTCACCCAAATGCAGACCACGCTTCTCCACAGTCTTATTATCCTCGGCCTGGGCCGGGGCCGGGGCGGCCTTCTCTTCTATAGCTGCACAGTTGGCCAATGCCACGCACACGGCGAGACAAGGTAGTACGAACTGCAAAGGGATAAAATGCAGTTGCTTAGAAGGGTTCACTTCTTTTTTGTTTTTGTTTGGGGAATTGTCACAACAGCACAAAAGTAACGCGTATTTCACAGAGTTCACGTACCATTCGCATTGTTGAGCTGTTGCTTTGACGTCTCACGAGGAAAACTATTACTCCACTGTGTTATACCAATAACGAGATCCAAGTTGGTACTGATTCGCTGACTCGCTGCATTCGGCTTTTATACACCAAAAAATTGGTCTATCGCAACGCAATTCACAATTTTTTCCCCCCCAATTCGCCTCTCTCTTTCACTCTTTTTGCCTCTTCTGCCTCTACAAACTGTGACTGCGACTGCGACTGCGGCTGTGCGGCAGGCACATTCGCAACTTGTTATACTCTATACCCTTTAAAAATGTGTAACAAGACTGTATACATACATAAAACGTATGTAACAGACATAGTGTATGTGAACCCTTGGCTTCGATCTCGGGAACTATAAGATATACAGACATGAAATTTGGTAAGTAATCTCCGTACACCCTGAACAGCTCAATTTTTATTAAATTTTGTATTCTTACCCCCGCTTGAGCTCGATTTTTACACACAATTGAGAAGATAATACAGATATTGGAGAGAAGATTTTTCAGAGCAAAAACTGGAGGCTACAAAATATTTTGTTACATATATCACCTGGGATTGGTTGGAAATTCTGTAGAGCAGCTCCCCGCCGTCTATAAAGAGCTTTTCTATTAGTTGAACATTTTACAGAGTATTTTGTATTCGAGCTATTGCACAGGTACTGTTCTTGTTGTTGTGGATGTGGCTTAGTAATGAAATGTTGGGGAACGGTGTTATATGAACAACTCGTTTCTCATGTCGACGACAGAGTAACAACAACAACAACGGGATATCAACTGCAGGAGCCATGCATGAGGTATTACAATCGAGGTAATCGGGTCGTTATCCTACAACAATAGCTAGGAAATTGTTACAAAGACCCAAATAAACACACAACACTCATACATTAATACTCAAATATCTATTACCATATGCAGCGCTCGCTTTGATTTTATGATAAACAATTACTGCATTTATTTTAAACAAAACTCTTCGATTTTTTTCCTTCTTTTTTACATAACCAAAGCTTAAGGCAGACATTGACATACCCAAAGCTTTGGTTCCGTTTTTCTTCTTTTTTTTTTTTTGCGGAGTCTGTAAATCAGATACGAGCTGAGACATATCACTTCCAAGCTATATGATATATCTACGGATTATGTAAATCAAAGGCGATTGCATTTTGAGCTATTGACTGAAGCTGAAAACAAAATGTGGTAAGTGGCAGAAACAATAAAGAAGGTTAAACACAATAATATCTTGTATCTGATACATACTATGATAAAGCCCCATGTATCATATTTGTGAATTATCCCACTTTATAGGTCTCATCATGCGTAGGCTTTGATTATTGTAATAGATAACAATATCTCTCTTTCTGAGGCTTAGGCGTTTTGTTCAAATTGGCATTGAGCTTTCAAATAAACCGCGCTGGTTGGAGTAAGGCCCTAGGGTTAGGGCGCTATTAATAGTACTACAATATAAATAAATTTACTATAAATACTTTGTTGGAAACTATACAAAAAAGTATAAATTCTGCTTGAAATTTACCAAAAATTCTTTTTTCAGAATTTGGAGTTTTTATTTCTCAATTTTAATACTTTTACATAAGAGTTAAAGCAAATTAAAAACCCAAGAAACTTTATGAAAGAAAATAAGCTTTTTATAGCCTTCCCAATTTAGAATGAGGACTCGGACTCCTTTGAGAAACAACTTAGTTTTTATCATTTATATAATTTTAATAAGCTCATGGCTTTAAAACCGGTTCGGTTTTGACTTTTATTCCTGTCTTCGATTCTCCGATTTATTTTGAACTTAATCCAATCAATTAACTTAAAAAATATTAAAAATTTATTGGAAAGTATACGAAGTTTGCTTTAAAATAATAGATTAAAATTTTTTTACTATATAAAAAATTATGTAAAATATAAAAAGTAAAAGTATATATAAAGAAAAATGGTTTTAGTTTTATAAACTAATAAAATCATGTATTATATATATTGCCTAAGAAATCATATAAAATTACTAATAAGAAATTGTTCCGGTTAAGTTTTAGTTACTTCTAAGCGAATTAGAGAAAAAACTAAGCTTAACTTTCGGGCTAGAACGATTTGGGGTCAAACCGGTTTACAGCCTTGAATAATACAACAAATGACTAACAATTTTGGTAACAATTTTGCTGCCACATTTCACTCGAAATTAGCGAAAAACAAAAACCAAATAAAAAAGAGTCAATGTGGCATGAACGTGATTACAGCCTGTAGGAGCTGGGAGCGTGACTGTATATGCATAAATACATACATATATATAAATGTATCTATGTATATATATATTTTTATGTATATCTAAGTATGTTTACTCTTTGTTTGTGCAATCATAGTCATTAAATTGAAAACATAGCAAAAGAGTTGGCTATTTAAAAGCCAACATGCAGTAACCGTTGCTACTTAGTGAGTGCGTTTAAGACTAAAACAAAACTAAAAATTAAATATACTCGTAGATACACACATAAGAAAACACACTCTCTAGCTCTGCTGCCATTAGCAGTGTATTAAACAACAATAAAAAAAAGAAATATAAAAATGTTCGTACCAAGTTGTACGATTTTCGAAACTCGCCACAGACGCGGAAGACTGTCTGGGAGAGACGCAAAGCCCGAAACTTTTGAAAGGGGGGCCTGCCCCAACTGCAGCTAGTATACGAAATAACAGCCGAAATGGCTGAAAAGCATGTAAATGCCTATTCTATTTCATAATCACAAATCAAAAACCGAGCGAACTGAATTTCGCGCACTAATTGCCCATTATTGCGTTTCTAATTATAATTAGAGCCCAATTGTAATAATGTTATTCGTTCTTCTAGCCATAATTTTACTACAAATCCAATGATAATAATTACGAAGCAGTTCATTTTTAAACGGTCCATGACCTTCAGCTCTTTGTAAAAGTTTGATTTCCCTTTTCTTTTTTTTTTTTCTGTGGAAAATCGTTGAATCTTTAATGTCTTGCATTAACCCTGACCCACTAATTAATTTTCTAATTTTAGCTTTAATCATTCACTAATTGCAGCTAGTTTGGTCATTTTTTGGATTAAGAGATTGTCTAGCCCTTTGATTTTTGGATTAAAACTCAAGTGGGTCGTTTTTTCATTCGTTTTTATTGTGCACAGTGAAGAAACTTGATCTTGTTTCAGATTACAAAACAGCGTTTAGCTCAATGGAAGATCATATTGATTTGGTTTTATTCGAAATAAAATAATGCCTACAGAGGGTATTATAATTATGACACGAAATAGTGCGTTAAAGCATCTCCAACCCTATTTTTTAGTCGAATGGGATAACTATATCATATAGCTTCCATTAAAAGATACTACCGGCCTCAAAGTTGTTCGATAGAAACCTTTTTTAATTCTAAAAATATCTACAAATTTTAAAATGATAATTTAACAAGGGTGTTTAATGTTCGGCGAGCCAAATATAGCATTTCCTCACTAGTTACTAACTTTTTTCACTGTGTAGTAAATCCGACATAAACAACTGCAATAAATGCAAAGAGATTGTGTCGTAACTTCTTCATTATACTCGAAAATCCTTGGAACGATCATTTAGCACATAAAAACTTTTCAGTATTTACATATTTTTGCTTAAAAAAAAAAAGTGAATCGGAAATAAACACATTCAATTATTTGTCATTTAATTTTTAATCAATGGAAATATTTTTCGAAGATTCGAAACACTGTAAACCCGGTTTTCGCTAAGCTTAAACTTTGCTTCGTTTGCTTATCTGCATTTTCAATTATATTCATTTAAATTGAAAGGTGATTTTCTTCCTGCTTACGACTCAATACAAAATTAAAAGAAATAAAATATTCAAATTTAAGAAGTGTAAGAGAAGCTTGTTGAAAAAAATTTGTGAAAATTTCTGTTTACTTAAAACCAAAATTTATGTTATATTTTGTATAGCATAAAAGAATTCTACGGAGATTTAGTATAAAAGTAAATAATAATAATAATATAGTAAACAGTAAAAGTATAAATAGTAAAATGCTGCAAATAATTAAAATTTGAACCGCCAAAATATTTGGCGACATTCGCTCAAGTGTGACCGTTTTGTGTTGCTTATAAAAACGTGATACGCAACACTTGCAAAATTGGGAGCCTTACAACACTGGCAAATGTAGTTGTCATTTTTATACGCAAGTCATTTTAGCAGCTAGAGTCATTCCGGCATTTGGAAATTAAATTGTTATTACGATTATAAATAAACAGTAAGCATTTAATTAATAAACTGTAGAATACAGTAGATTATACATCAATATAAATTGCAGATAAAAATACAGCTATGTTTATGACACGCTCCGAATACGATCGAGGTGTAAACACCTTTTCACCAGAGGGCCGCCTGTTCCAGGTGGAATATGCCATTGAAGCAATTAAGTTGGGTTCCACAGCCATTGGCATTTGTACTGAGGAAGGTTAGTGTGACCAGAGTTAGTTAAATTTAAAAATTAAATTATAATTTTCAACCACGGTGCAGGCGTTGTTTTGGCTGTGGAGAAGCGCATCACCTCGCCACTGATGGTGCCAAAGACAGTGGAGAAAATCGTAAAAGTGGATGAGCATATTGGCTGCGCCACCTCGGGTCTGATGGCCGATGCCAGGACCTTAATTGAACGGGCTCGTGTAGAATGCCAGAACCATTGGTTCGTCTATAATGAGGAGATGACTGTCGAATCCTGCGCCCAGGCTGTATCCACTTTGGCCATACAATTTGGAGATAGCGGCGATAGTGATGGTGCCGCTGCCATGAGTCGTCCATTCGGTGTGGCTATACTCTTTGCCGGCATTGAGAATGGTAAGCCACAGCTATGGCATATGGATCCCTCCGGTACTTATATACGCTACAGCGCTAAGGCTATCGGTTCGGGCAGCGAGGGTGCCCAACAGAATCTAAAGGATGGTTATACGCCCGAGATGACTGTAAAGGATGCCATCAATCTTTGCTTAAACACTCTCAAACAGGTCATGGAAGAGAAGCTGAACGAGACCAATGTCGAGCTTATGACCATGACCAAAGAGCGCAGGGAATTCACCATGCTTAGCGAGGATGAGGTGAAGAAACTTATCGAGAATCTGGCGTAAATTCAACACAACATTCAAAACCACAAATTCACCTGCAACATTTTTTGGTTACATTTTTCGAGATATGTGAATAAAGGGATTATAAATCGATCTGCTTAAACTTAACTCAACATTTTGAACTAATGGAAAAAATAAAGAAAAAGGCAAAAAGTACTAGGATCTTAATATCTGTCTTCTATGGCTACCTTAGTAACCATTTCTCCAAACCTCTTAATGACATTTACAAGGTGTATGAAAAAGTATGCCTTCTATAGATTGGGTTGACTTAAACATATAGCTGTTATGGTTTTGGAATCCAATTTAAAATTTATTATAATATTAAATCTTAAGAAACAAAATTTTCCATACAACTTATAGTTGTTCCTTTCTAAGTGAGCTGAATTGAGCTATATAGTTGTCCGATCCAGATGGGTACGCTGTGCCATTAGTTGCTTAGCTCAAAAGCTGAAATTATTAGTTTCCATAACACATGGACTCGATGAGTCCGGATCAATATACATATCATTTCTGGAAGAAAATTGAACAAAGAATAGATATCTCTTCATTTAAAGCAGCTGTGAGTTTACATGAACCTATCAAGATATCTAAGAATACCAAGCAAATAGACCCGAGTTTTCTATATATATATATATATTTTTTTATATATACAGTTGATTTTATTTATTTATTTCGTGTACATTTTTTTTTTGGGCACCTTGGTGACCCATTAATTAAATGTAATTATATGTATGTATGTGTATGTGTATGTATATGTGTATGTGTATATGTATTTATGTACTTAATATTCTAGGCTAGACATTAACTGTTGAGCAAATCAAACAGCTTCGATTAACTTGGTTAATCTCATTACAAAGGCAAATCATAAAGAATTTTCAATACTATTCTTTTGTTAGCGTTTCTATCCACTCTTCTCTCTTTTTCGATTTCTCGTTATAAAATTTTACCTAGAACCAAAATATTATAATGCAAATTAAAGCGTATATATATAAATATATGCATAAAATCTCTCTATATATATGTATAATGGATAATAAAGGATGAGTACAAAAAAGGAGCTGGAAAAGGATGTGGACAAAATCGAACAAAATTGCATATTTCTACAACGACACGAGTATATATATATAAGTATATGTATGTATATCTATATATTATATATATATATAATTGTATATATAAATATATAGAGCATTCACAATCGTTTACATTTATATCTAGGATTGATTTTCGCCGCCGCCGGGACTGTTGGTGTTATTATTATTATTGGTGTTGGTGGTGCTGGTGTTGCTGTTGTTGCGCAGCATGAGCCTGGATAGGCTTGTATTGGGCTCGCTGAGCGAGTATATTTCCGGCTCAAAGACCGGCGGGCATTCCATATTTGGATAGTCCGGCGTGGCGGCTTTCGAATCTAGAGAATTGGTGTTGGATACTTTTGGTGTTGCCGGTTCATGTGTAACTTCCTCCTTAATAGCAGCAGCAGCAACTGTTGCCGCTATCACTGCTGCTGATGCTGCTGCTGTTGGTGGTGGCGGTGCTGGTGGCAAGGGCGGCTGCAGCGCTTCGGAGGCACATAAATTGGTGCTAGAAATGGCAGCGGAACGATAGCTACGCTGACTGTTTTGCGTTGGAAATATAACCTGTGAGAATATCTCCTGATCACAATCCGCATCCAAATCGACGCTGCTAGGCGGCTGATGATGCTGCAGCTGCAACTGTTGATGCTGTTGTTGATGATGATGCGGGCCAAATAGCGTGCGATGCAGCAGCGGTGAACCGAGAAAACGATTCTCCTTCGATTGCCCCGCCTTTGATGTGCCACTGCCGCCCGAAGTTGACGAAATGGATAGCTTGGAGAATATGGGTATTGGCGCTGAATTCTTGCGATGCGCGTCGTATTTGGTGCCCGCAACTTTATCACGTAAATCCTGATTATATGTTTGACTTTTCTTAATATTGCTGCTGCTGCTGGCGCTTGGACTGGCGCTGCCATCCAATGCATGATTCGATTTGGATTTCTTGTTCAATGGCAGCGTCATTGTCATAGGCGTAAAAGGAAAGCGTCTATCACTGCTGCTGCTGGAGCTGGGTTTATTTTTGCTCTTTTTGCTGCTACTGCTGCTGTTGCTGGCAATTGAGGCCAAGTCATGACTCTGCTCCTGGTTATGCTTCTTGCTGCTGCTTTTATGCAGAAAACTGGACAAATGATTTGAACGCAGAAAGGATTTGGAGCGGCTGGAGGAGCTCTGTGAGGGGTGATGTTGCTTCTCCTGCTGCTGCTGCTGTTGCTGCATTTGCACCTGTTTCTCATACTCATTGTAGCTGGACTGCCTGGACACACTGACGCTGTTATTATTGCTGCTGGAACTTGGTTCGTCACCAAAGATGAGCTCATAGCCAAAATCGCGCAGCTTTTGTCCTTCCTTGCTGCGAGTGCGCTTAATGCTCTCATCATCTGGCTTGAAACTAAACTCATAATCCGGCGTTTTGGGCAAACTCAAGCTTTGTATTTTAGCGGGTTTCTCGACATTACCATTTCCCGCCGGCTTGGCTGCCGTTATAGCAGGCGCTGCAGCTGCTCCTCCCCCTGTTTGCTGACTGCTTGCATTAGAATCCGTGCGCATATGTCTGTTATGCTTTTCAACGCCCAGATGCACACGATTATTGTACATTTCCTGTGATTCCTCTAGCTGTTTGCGCAGCATTAGATCCTTCAACGTCATATAACCCTGTATATTATTTGGCTGGTGATGTGAACCACCATCCAAAGCAACATCTCCGGCACTTTTCTTGGTCATGAACGTCTTGGTATGCGAATGATGATACTCAAAGACCTCCAAATTGGGATTAGAAGCGTGCAGATAATGATAGGGCTTCTTCAGGCTTGACTTGCTGCTAGGACTCTGACTCTGGCTGGGACTATTACTCTGACTGGGACTTGGACTCGGACTGGGGCTGTTGCTATCCTCAAAGCTTGGTTGCTGCAGCGAGCTAAGCGTTGGTGCTGGTGAATTGGGCGGACCCAAGCTCACCGAAGCAGAGCTCACCACAGAGCTGCGACTGGAGCTGCGCGAGAGTTTACGCGGCAGTGTCGCTGCTGCTGTCAGCTCCAGTCGCGACGATGGTGTGCTTATAGTTGGTGTTGGGGGCTGCGCCGGATCATGATAACCTGGCGTATTAGCGCCAATTTGTATACCACAGCTGCCGCCGGGTACCTTACGAAATGTTTGGAAATTAGCCGTTGGCACGGGAATATCACTGGAGTTATTCTTTGCTGTATTGCTCTTAAATGTGCCCATGGTGAATTTACGCAGCGAATCAAAGTAGCTGCGGTCTTGCTTCAAACTATTATTGCTGCTCAAGCTGCTGGTAGGCGTAGCAGCGCCCAACGTAGTTATCACATCCTTGCAGGCTTGTGGCGAGGGTGTACACAAATTTGTATTGACAAGAGCATCATTTTCCTCCTCGCCAGAGCTTTCATTCTCCGAGTACAGATCCTTGCTGGTGCAGCTTTCACTGCTCACTGCCGGTAGCTTCTGTGACGCTAGACGCAAGAATTCCACCCATTGATTGAGAGCATCCAACGATTCAGCCGCAAAATAAAAACTCTTCGCTGTGTGATAAACCTTAAAGGCATGCGGCTTGGAATGCACCTCCTTGGCCAGCGACACAGTGAAACCGGGCAAAAAGATAACCAAGCTGGCGCTGGAGCTTTGCTTTGTACGAAATCCATACAGAATCGTATCCAGCATCACAAAATAAATGCGCGCCCAGTAGGTAACGCCGCGCAGATTTTTGGTGCGCCTATAAAGATGACCCTGTATATCGCCAGTGCCTAGCAGTTTGAGATTTGTATTGCGCCGCTTGGCCATCAAACTGTGCTTCTTTTTTAGCGTCAGCGTGCGCGTCTTGCTGGGCGTGAGCAGTTCGCTGGTCTCTTGAGTTTGCTGCGGCTGCTGTTGTTGTTGCTGCTGCTGCTGCATGCTCGCTGGCTTTGGAGGCGGAGGTGGCACCACAGGCGGCGTCAAGTCACGCTGTTTGCGTGGACGAGGCGGTGGCGCTGGTGGCGTCACTAGGAGAAACTCCTTCCGTGGCTCAATGGCTGGAGGCGGCGTATCGGACTCTTCTTCGCCAGAATTATCATATGCCGGCGTGCTGTGACTCTTGTCGAGTCTTCCACGTCTATTCTGCTGCTGATGTATAAGTGGCGCATTGATGGCCTCCGCCAGCGGCGGCGTTTCACGCGTAGCCAGCTCAATGGCTTGTAGGAGCTCTGCACTGCTTTCACTGGGACAACTACGCAGCGTTTCTAGCGCATCTTCATCGCCCTCGTCAGCAAAGGGTATCGGCTCAAACGTTTCCAGTATGGTGTTCTCTACATTGCATGTAAATTTCTCATTCTTGACCACATAATCCTCCACCTTCATATTGGCATCAAAGCGTACGACTTTGCTGACACCGGGCTTATATCGTTCCAGCAGTTGGAGCTTCTGCTGCGACTCCAAACCCGCCTCCGTCAGCTGCTTTAGCTTGCGAGTCTCATTGAACCGCCTTTTAGCTGTATCGGCGCTCTCACTGGCCAAACCAATGCAGGTGGTGGGCCTGGGAGCTATCTCGAGGCCGTAACCAAAGGAGATGGACTTGTCGCGTATGCTGGGCGAACCAGGATCACAGATAGTACCACCGGCTTGGCCACGGCCGCCAGGTTTGCGCTCATGCCACGATGGAATAACCAAATGTGGATGCTTCAAGCTAAGAAATTCATCGCCGCAAATCGTGTAACGACGCTGGAGCAGGGTACGCGGTTTTGGGTAATACAAGCGCATCTCACGACTAGCCGATTTGGGATCTGTGGGCGTGGGTATATCACTGCAGCTAGAATCCGAATCCGAGGCGGCATGCGCCTGCACTTGCTCCCCTTCGTGGGTCCGTACCAGTTCCGGTAGCTTGCTTTCACCTTGTTTTCCTTCCTCGCTGCTACTGGGCACTTTAGGAGTTGCCGTATCCAGAGTTAGGAAGGCGGCACGCGGACTTGGACTGGGCAAATTATCCGCCCAACGGCTGGCCATATTACGTTTTTTACTGGGCAAACGATAAGGCTGCATATAGATTTGTCCATACATTTTGGTATGCTTCGGTCGCTTCTTTACAGTGAGCACCACATCCGGCAGCGCTTCGCGCAGATGATGCAGCACCGTTTTGCTCTGCCAGCCGACAACAGTCTGGTAGTTAATCTGTACGATTTCATCGCCATCCTCAATCTTGCCCGAGTTATGAGCCGGTGAATTGTATTTAATATTCGTTACACGATGTATGCCATTGTAGGTGGACTCAATATTAAAGCCCAGATCGGATTCCCGTTTCTTGAGGGTGACAAGATTCAGTGAAGCCGGCTGAAGCACCATTGGATCCGATATGTCCTGTATTATGAAATTGGCTAGGCGTTCTAATCTCTCCGCAGTTGCACCAATTTGTGCCACAGGACGCTCCGCAAATCCGCGATCTCTTTGTGCTATTGTCGCCAGTTCCAGTCCACAGCGCAGCACATTGCTGCAATATTCCCTGTACATGTCCTGGTTCCGAAACGGCGAACGCTCCAAGTTTCCCACCAACGGCTTCAGTGTCGCTATGGTCCTAGTAATGTCGTGCAGCGTCCTTGTGTCCAATTTCGTGCTGTCCGCATGATTCTTCTCCAGTTCGCGATGCAAATTACGCGCAGCAGTGCCCACATGCAACGCCATAAACTGCAGATTATCATTCTTCAGGTGATAGTGCTGAAAACATTTAATGATTTAGTACACAATTCAGCTTAACTACTGCATTCCACAGTGGGCCAATTTATGATATAGCGGTCAAATTTTCAGGTATCAACAGGTTTAAATTTGTATGCATTCTACTTTTAAGGAGCATTTTGGTCAAATTGTTATTTCATGTTCAGCCATAATTTGACAATTGATTGATACAAGGTAGAACAAATAATCGGTTAATAGGGCGAAACTGGTACGGTTCAGTAACCGGTTTGCAGCCTTACATTAAGTATAGTATCGGAAAGGGCATTTGAACCGCTAACTCTTCTACTTAAACCGAACATTTTTGGCGTCGGATATGGTTCCGTTCTGATAATAGTTCAGATTTATTTCTTCTTAAGGTTATCAAATAATCGAGTATTCGAGCTCGAACCGGTTTGCACTAAATTGGGTTTGATATAAATGACATGTTCTATATAATTTCTAATTATCGAAAAGAGAATTTTAGAAGCTACATATTTTACTAGAAGCTTGCGTTTTTGGAGAAGGATATGGTTCGGATCGGCCTAAGTCGGTCCATTGTCGAACATTCGATTTCGAACCAAATTGTAGCATTTAAATAGTAAATATTTTTGAGAAAGTCGAAGATAGAATTTCGAAGCTGTTCAGTTAACAAATACAAAAAAATAAGAAATATTTGACACTGCCAAACATGAATATAGTCCCACTGTGCTCACTGTGGTTAAAACACTTACAAAATTGCGCAAATTCTCAACAGCCTCAAGGACAATCTCCTGATGACCGATGGCCTGCATGCCCAGATTTTCCAGTTCATATGGCCGTATATTGAGCAGGGCTCTTCCGCCGATTTCGTGTTTTGAGAACTCGTACAAATAGCTTTTCATGGAATCGTCGAGACCTGCGAAAAAAAAATGCATGAAAGTTGCTTGAAAAACACAATGTTGTTATCGTTGTTGTTGTTGGGTCTATGCTGCACTGTTGCTGCACTTTTCCTTGACCTGTTAACAGTAAGCGAGAGACAGAGAGCGAGGGAGAGAGGACTATATACATATAGTATATTATAAATTTACCTCGGATCCAGTCTGTAACTTGGTCGGGCGTCCATTCTGCTATATTTATATAGGCCATACTAATTACAAGAATTAATTAAAAGTAATCACTTAACTACAGCATTTTAATAAGAGCACACAACATAAACAACTGACGAAAATAAAAAGAGTGTTTTTCTTTTTTGTACAAATTGCAGGGCTGGCAAAAACGCAAAGTTATCTGAGATTGTTGCGTCCGCTTAGCTGCAATAGAGATGTGTATTGTAGGAGCAGTTTCAGCAAGTAACTGTTACTCGTTACGCTAAGAATTTTAAATTAATTTAAACATTTATATATAACTAAATTTATATATTAAATTGCAAACCAAAGTATTTTTTTAGATTTAATTTTTAAATTTTACTCTTTATGTCCTGAAAATAATTTTATTTAAATTTTGTTATATGAATAATTATAATATATTTATATTAGAATATAAAATATTAAGTTGTGGAATGAAATTCATTTTCATTTGAATTCATTTTCAAAACAGGTATTTAAATTACACCTAATTTGAACAAATTAAGTTAACTTTTCTATAACTTGAAAGAAATTGTTTGAACGAAATACTCTTTTCGAAGAAATACCATTTCGTGACTACCAAAAAGGAAATAAAATAGTTAAAACGGTCACGGCGAACCCAGCAGCTACAGGCTGTCGCTATAAAGTCAGTGTTGTCAAACGCACCAGCTTATCGATTTTCGATAATATTTGTAGTAATCGGTCATCATAGCCCACCACAAAAACCGAAAACAGCTGACCCATGGAAAATACTGAGAGCGTACAAATGTTACTACCCCCTAAAAAAATAATGTTCCCATGCGCTGATTTAATATTTAATTTTATTTACATTAATTATATACAGTTTATGGCAACAATTTAGGTTATGCACGTAAGCTGCTGGAAGTTAGATGAGAAACGCACGCTTTTAGATACTCATTCTAAATGTATATACATATATATTTTTAGTTGTGAGCGTTGAGAGCGAAGGCAGAGGAGGCACGTCAGAGTAATTATTACCGCGTGGTTTTATTCAGAAATGTTCTAAACAGACATTGCAATTGTGGCTGCTGCTCAGAAAAGAAACTCAATAAAAAACTGAAAAGAAATTACTGGGGAAAAGCATGTCTGTGACGCAGACAAAACAAATCAAATTTTATAATCCAGCTAGTAGTGCGAGTTCAGACAGGTAAAAATAAAATATTGAAGTGATTTTACAAGTGAAGTGTGAAAAATTACACTAGCAACAAAAAATACTCATTAATCATTGAATAGATTTGTGTAGCACGCAATAAATACAAAAAATACGCAAATAAATACAACAATATTAATAAAAAAAAAACATACACACATACATACATGGGTAATTAAGCGTGTGATATATCGTGCCGCTGTTAAGATAGCTTACTTACATATGAACATCCATATGCACATAACATAATGTAAATATACATATGTACATATATATATTTCTCATACATTTCGTTTGCTACTGAAATCGCTGCAGCAGCGCAGAGCAACACACATACTTACTTACAAACATAGTTATAACCGAAGTAGCAGCAGCAACAACAACAACTGCGCTACATTTCGGCTGTACCTTCGACGACGTCAACGTCGTCGTCGTCGTCGACGTCAGCGCCGCTTCGTCAGTTGCCTTCTTTTTTTTAACATAAGCTGTGCGAAACGCCCGACAAACTGAACTGAAATAGACAGTCGAACGGTACGCTTGCGATTTCTTCACACATTTTTTAGTGCACGCTGATTTTCAATAGATTTAATTTAAAATCGAAAAAACACTGCAAAATAAAACAACGCCATCACATCGTGCGTGTGTGGGTGCGTGTGTGTATGTGTGTGAGTGTGCGTGTGTCTGTGAGCAAGTGATTGACCCATTTCGCTGCTAAAAAAAATTTAAAAGAAAAGACAAAAAAGAAAGAATTCTATACGCAACGTCGGCTAAAATGAGCAGCATCACGTTTTTATGCAGCAAAGCGAACAGCAATAAAGATGTGACCAAAGCAAAATCAACGACAACTTCAGCTGCTTCAGTCTTTGCAACAGCCGGCTTACTAACAACAACCACAACAACAGCAGCAGCGTCAGTAGCAGCATCAGCTACTACAACAACAACTGCAACGCTTATCCTACAACAACAACAACATCTTAACCAGTGGCAGCAGCAGCAGAACCAGTTGAAGAAGGTTAAGGCTGCAGCAGCGAAAACCAACGGTCACAGTCACATGTAAATCATTGCATTTAATTTAATCACATTTTATTTAACATACTCTCATCGTACATAATTACACACACATACACACAGGTATATGAACACCTTTGTGTTTATTTGTTGTTGTATCATCTGTTTTTTGTTTTTGCCCCGGCCACGCATACACATACATACATACGTACGTACTAGAGATGGACTTCAACACGTGAATGACTCAAAGAGAATAAAAATACGTCACTGTACGTAAATAACTCCATGCCACCAACTGCATTTGCAGACCTGTTTTCGATTTTCACCATAGCATCAATTTCACTGAAAATATTTTTGGAATGAAAACCTTACCTATTTTTTGGGTGGTCTACATTAATTATTATAGATTGAAATGATTTTTGAGCTTTTATTAAAAAATCTTTACTCTGTTTTTTTTTTGTATCTGATAAAAATCAATTAAAATCTTATGTCGAATAAAAAAATAAAATTTTTTTTATTTTGGATATTTTATGGAATTTTAAATTGAAAGTTAAAAATAATTGTTAAAAATTATATGTTTAATAAATATAATTCACGGTCCTTAAAGACACGTGACCGTAAAGTTCAGATCGTGATTGAAAAATCACTCACGCGCTCATCCTAATACATGCATACGTGTGTGTGTGTGTGCGCAAGCTCTAATTGTTTTGTTGTTGCTACTCCCTGTGTTTAATTAACAATATTCTGTTTTAATATTGTTTATCGTGTCACTGCGTCGTCTGTCAGCCGACTGTCGGGTTGGCATGGCAAATAAAAAAGTAGCGTTGGCTGCAGCGTCACCGTCGCCTTCTCTGCCTTTGCCTCTTTGTGTTGTTTTTTTTTCTTTTTTTTTTTGAAACATTGTTTCAATATGGCTGCGATCAAGCCACGTCTGACGCCTGCTCTTTTTCCTTTTTTCGGCTTTCACTCTTCCGTCTCTCTTTAAATCCTGTGGTCCTGTTAATCTGTTGAGCGCAACACGTGGCATTAGCGCCCACCTCTCTTCTCTTTGTTTTTCGTTATACATCTCATCTGCTTAACATACATGCACACATGTATGTATGTGTGTACATATGTGCATACAGAGTTCAACTAAAAATAACAGAAGAATATCCATGAGAAGACAATTGGTAGACTGAGGTTGACTAAGAGATACCCTGTATATGTAGTACCTCAGACGTTATAAAAAAGAAATTTAAACCAAAAAAAAAAAAATCAAACAATAAAAATTTAGATTTTTATATTTAAAATATATACTATGTAAAATCTAAGAAGAAATGAAAAAGCTATATTTGGAGCGAAGATTACTTACCTGGTTGAAAATAAATAAATTTACAACAAAATTTTAAATAGTTCTTCCAGTCTGCCACTATGCCACTATATTATATAGATGTACGATCCGACCAGTTCCGACAAAGATATATATGTGTGTATGTACATACGTACTGCCTGCAATAAATCGAAGGCAGTATGTTAAATTTCATTCACTTAGCATAATAACTAAAAAACTGATTTTCACAGAAACAGACAATTATATGCTTGTGTATGTATGTATTTGTGGGGTTGGGGGGAGAAGCTTCCTTTAATGTGTCTGTGGATTACAAATTTCGAGACAGAATTTAAATACACTCCGAAAGGGCTTAAAAAGTTTTCTATTAACTTGAACTTACATTCAATATACCCTTTCTTTAAACAGTTTATGATGGGTAAATGAAATATTTTTACGGTACCCACGACGAGTGCAACGAACGAGGCACACCAGACGAATTACGTACATAGATGTACTCGATATACAGAGATGAATATATGTATGTATGTATGTACATACTCGTAGTAGGTCTATAGTTACCGCAGAATGCGGAAATCGGTAGACTAGCGTCGGTTAGTCTAGCACAAAATTTTTGTGTTTACTGCAGTTTTATATTTGTATTTAACATGGGTATGCATCGCGAGAAAAAAAAAAGAGTAATATTAATCAGATACAGATTGTTCCATAGTAGATAAAGCATCATATGAATATCCAGCTATTTATTAAAAATATATATACGTATCTCGATTATACTAAACGCCTTTGTACGCCTTTAGCTTTGTAACATTATTGTGGGCTGAAAAATAAATAAGTAGTTGAATATATTATCGAAAGTACTTAAATATTTTGTATTTACATATAGTTACTTATCTATATATATGTACATATATTCATAGATATACATATATGATTGCAGTATCAGTAAATCCGCCTCTTTGATATTGATTTATACATTTATTTATATAAAAATGTATGTACATACTTATATGCTATATATTTATATGCGAATCTGTGTTTATTTGTTTGAATGTGAATAACCGAGCCGGAACCGATAAAATTTTTTGTGGCTTTTGCCTTGTTATTAACTTTTGGCGCATGATTTTAATGTTTCCCAGACATATATATAAACCCTATGGATAAATAAACAAGTATTCTATACTTTATTTGAGAGATCTGAAAGATACATATATTTCTGTGGGAAAAATTGGCAAGTAGAAGCGGACTACGCGGAAGAATCAAGTATCGTCTGTCTGGGGGTGTGAAATTTCTTAGAAACTGCGAATCGTGCACAAACAGAGGAATACTAAGAGTAGACTTGCGAAAATTTAGTTGAATATTCGAATTATAAGTACAATGAATAACTGTACAATATTTGTACTGATAGTCTTAAAATCAACTCAAGTATTCAATATTTAATTTAACTTATATCTTACGTTTCGAAGTTCAATTTCTGAGCTATTCATCTTCTTAATTGAAACAAAAAGAATCGAATTCGGGATTGTTGGGTTGAAGCGTACGAATACGCGTATTCAATACGATCGGATATGTTCCCAACAAAACAATATTGAGTAGCCTAAAATGCTATAAATAATCTATTGCTTAATATGCCAGGAAATCTTGACATTGATAATCTTTAAGAAAAACAACATATATACATATAGTGGTATATATATTTCTTTAATCGGAATTCCCTTCCGTTGATAATAATTTTCTGCAAGCGCATGCCATATACAATATGTCAGTAGTATATATGGCATATATTTCAAGATGTGTCATATGTACATTTAAATGAATGCCGTGAGTCGGTTTTAGTCGCGTGCCAAGAAATCTTATCTCGGGTTATTTGTCTGGTGAAACGCCAATATATTTTATTTCCCATATTTGTAACACTTGAACTAATTAATATTTTAATTTTAGAATAATAAATTTATTTTTTTTTTCTCATTTTACAGCGACGATCGCTCAGATGTAACTGAATCGCTATATATTGTTCCATATGGGGACACGGGCAGCGGTGCTGGAGGCGCTGAGCTCAACTGCTGCCCGGCGTCGCCCACAACGGTGCCAGCGAAGTCGGCTCTGGAGTCGCCGCTGCGCCGTTCGGGCAGACGTCAACGCACTACGTCCATAGGCAATCAGACAACCACAGCCAACCCTTGCGAGGGCATAATACGTTCAAATAATCGCACAATATATACGGCTGGCAGGCCACCTTGGTATAATTGTGCCGGCCAACAGGTGGAACCTTTTGTCATAGGTTAGTTAGTTTTCCATTTTTGTTTAAATCCTTATCTAATCTAAGACTTCTGCAGGCATTTGCGGCGGCAGCGCGTCTGGTAAGACGACCGTAGCTGAAAAAATCATAGAAAGCTTAGATGTGCCTTGGGTAACCCTACTTTCCATGGATTGCTTTTATAAGGTGTGTGTACTAGAAACTGAGCCGAAAGCGAAGATGAAGTAAAGCTCTAAATTCATCCACAGATTCTAAATGAGAAGCAACATGAACAGGCGATAATCAATGAATATAACTTTGATCATCCTGATGCCTTTGACATCGAATTATTGATCGATGTGCTGACCAAACTGAAGGAGGGACGCAAAGTCGAAGTTCCAGTTTATAATTTTGTTACACATGGACGAGAGAGTCAGACGGTAAGTAAGGAAAAGAATCCAAACCAGCCTTGAAGTTAGAGTAAAAAGTATTCGAGAATTTAAATATAGTTCGAATCAAGAAATAGAAGAATTGGAGGTGTTTTTGTTCAGCCAAGAAAATTCCTTTTAGATCAACTGGAAACTATAACCTTTCTCTACAGTTAATACTTATCATGTAGTAATAACTTATTCCAAATAAAATCTTCTTTTCTAAACTATCTCTGAGAAAACCCAGACTATAGCTGGTTGTGAGTGTATTAGACCTGCAATATTTCTTTCTCTTGTGATTCAGATTTTTTTTGACTCTTTTCTTTTATTGGAATTTATTTCTTAGTACTCTCCAATATTTGTAATGTTGGAACTTTTATTTCCCCCAACAGGTTTTTTTAATTCTTCATATTCTAATAAAACTAATTATAAATTGGGCGAGAGAGTCTAATATGTAAGCATACGTATAGCTGCCAATTAAACGCCAGCTCTTTGTTTGGATAATTCTACTAAATAATACGTACATATATATTCTTTGTTAAATCGGAAATGACCAAGAACCAGATGATAATATGCTCAGAAATGAGAATAATTTTAGTCTAATTATAAACCGAGAGAAGGTCATTAGTATTGGAAAATACGAAGATATATTGAGTCGATAAGTGGGTGAAATTTTGAAACGTAAATTTTATAATTTAGCTTTGATATATCCTATCCCTTGGAGACAGATTTTAAAGAATATTTTCCATAATATATAAATATTATTAGAGTGTTAGTAAAACTTGCTCAAAGTATAAAAATTTTATAAATTTTTTTAAAATCTTAAGAAGTTGTATGAATTACTTGAAGAGAACTTTTTCTTATATACGTTATAGATAACCTTTCCATTTATGAGTACTTTTAAACTTATTATTATTTATAATATTAAAAGGAATATTCATTGTGGGGAGTCTCATATATATACCTTTTTCTCAGGTTATAGCTTCTTCTTCTACCCAACTTACAGTACAAAAAGAAAGAAGAAAAGGAGTTTTATTGTGTTCCCAAGCTTCTATTAATGGGGAGACGTTGTCTTAATTTAATCTGATCAACGATACTCTTTATTTTTCAAATAGAAAACAATGTATGGCGCTAATGTCATAATATTCGAGGGTATACTAACATTTCACAGTCCCGAGGTGCTTAAGCTGCTGGACATGAAGATATTCGTAGACACAGATCCGGACATACGTCTAGCAAGGCGCCTGAAACGGTAAGAGGAAGGAACTCTTCGCTAAATATTTATATAATTTCATATATACTTTGTTTTCAGTGATATCTCACAGCGTGGACGGGATTTGAGGGGCGTGCTGAAGCAATATTTGAATATGGTGAAACCTTCTTATGCTAACTATATAGCGCCTACAATGGCGCACGCTGACATTATAGTGCCACGCGGCGGGGAGAATAAAGTGGCAATAGCTCTAATAGTGCAACACGTGCATACCCAACTACAGCTGGTAAGGAAAGGATGCATTGTGAAAAAAGGATTGTTTAATCTCTCACTTAATTTCTTTCCTTTAGCGCGGCTTTAAGCTTCGCGAAACATTGGCCAATTCGTATAAGGATCAACCCATGCCAGACTCATTGCATTTGCTACACCCAACGCCACAAATAAAGGGACTACATACATTTATACGGTGTAAAAATACATCGCGCGACGAGTTTATATTCTACTCGAAGCGGCTTATACGACTGGTCATTGAGTATGCCTTGAGCTTATTTCCTTTTGTGAAGACCACCGTGGAGACGCCACAGGGCGTCCTATATGAGGGTAAACGCATGGAATCACGAAAAATATGCGGAGTATCCATACTACGGGCTGGAGAGACCATGGAACAGGCTGTTTGTGACGTCTGCAAGGATATACGTATTGGCAAAATTCTAATACAAACAAATTTAAAGACCGGCGAGCCGGAACTCTACTACTTGAGGCTGCCCAAAGATATAAAAGACTACAAAGTGATACTAATGGATGCCACCGTTGCCACAGGAGCCGCTGCTATGATGGCCATTCGAGTTCTACTCGATCACGATGTGCCCGAGGAGAACATAATACTTGCCTCACTACTGATGGCCGAGATTGGGGTGCATTCAATTGCCTATGCTTTTCCCAGGGTAAGTTGCGCTTAATCCCTCCTCAAAAATGTTCGTCTTTGTAATATAACTTGTATTTTGCAGGTTAAAATTGTAACTTCTGCTCTGGATCCGGAAATAAATAGCAAGTTTTATGTAATACCCGGCATTGGTAACTTTGGCGATCGTTATTTTGGCACCGAACCCTCAGAAGACTATTAGGGCCTAGAATAACTGCAAATCAAGTTTCTTAAGAAATATTCTTAGGGTTAAAATGAAAACGTTACTTAAATTATCAATTCGGAAAAAAAAATCCAATATGTATTTTATTTTATTTAGCTCAGGCCTTCTCCGAATTTCATTTTCGAATTAAGTTTCCATACAAAATTTATAATACTTTGGGAATTAAGTGCCCCAAAAAGTACGCCATAAATTTCTGTAAAATTTTGTTCTAAAATGAAATTCAGATAAAAGGCTGATTATACTATTTGTTTATTGTTTAGACATATAGCACAATATTTTATGACTGACTACAAGGGGATTTAACATTCAAATCTTGTTTTGAAATTCTATCAAATAGTGTTTTGGATTAACTATAAATTAATTGATTTTATATATGTGTATGCATATAAGTCTATTGCATATACAACATTTCAAAAGGGTAATAATTAATTCTTATTTTAAATGTGCAGGTGATCTTTTCAAAAACCATCGCATTAAATATACCGAAATGGCTAAAAACAGAATGAGCCCTCCAAAGATTTGAGTTAAAGAAGGGATGCCGTCTAGGTTAATTTGTTCCGTGTTTTTCTTGTTTTTAGTGTTGTCTTGTTCGGAGAGTTCGTCGTCCAGCAATTCTCCCAACATGCTGAACTTGGTGACGCTCTTAATGATTACTCGCACTCGTGTACCCAGCAAGCTTTTGTCCATGGGCAGCAGTACCTGCTCATAGTTCTTGTTATGTCCCACATAGTGCTGCTTGTCGTGAGATATTTCAGTTACCAGGACAGTGTACACCTGTCCTTCTCGTCCCGCATACGGATCATAGTTGTAAAAGAGATCAGTCATCTGTTTGGTTCGTTTCTTTACCAAATTGGCTGGTATACGATCCATTTTTGCGGCCGGTGTACCCGGTCGGGGAAAGAATTGATTGATAAATAGACTGGGAAATTGATATTTCTCACACAGCGTCAATGTCTCCTTAAAATCCTCCTCTGTTTCCGTTGGAAAACCACAAATGATGTCGGTGGCTATAGTCAATCCTGGCACACGTGCGCGTAAAAAATCCACAACGTGTTCAAAGTCCTGGCGGCAATATTCCCGTTTCATATCACCCAGCACCGAATCACTGCCGCTCTAAATTGGAAGAAAAATATATTAGAAAAAAGCTAAAAATAACTATATAAATTATATACAGAACAATTCGCATTATAAATTAACAATAAATATGGAAATACTAAAGCAAATAAATTGCTGGCTTATGAAAGTGGAAAACATAGCTAACCAAATTCTAATTTATTTTGTGTCTTTCTCTGTGCTTGCAGCAACAAACAATAAAGGTTTTTAAAAAAGGAGAAATTCCTGCATATCCTTAACTTTGCACCTTTGTTCACCTTTTCCAAGTGGATCTGGAGGAAAAATAGACCAACTTCCTTGAGTGCTGCTTTGCAACTGACATAAATTTCTCTTTTGCTGTAGCTGTAGGCTGCAATTTGTGCTTGCTGCGCTGATAGCGGGATTAGAAAATAATTCTAATTGGTTCCATTGAGAGCAGTGATGCAAAAATTCGCACTTATTAACAAGGTACAGCTCAGCTTCACTTGCGCCTGTGGGATTTGCTGAGTATTGTGTTCAGGTCTGCTCTCTATACAGCAACAGGGTGTCGGTTTTCCTTGCATTGTTGAGAGCCGGCTTAGGGCTGACAAACGAATCTCACCCACAGCCGAACCAGTCAAGAATATTTATTGAGAGCAGTTTAGCAAGTGAGCTAAGTTTCTCATGTTCTTTCTCTCTGTCATCGGCAGCAGGGAAACTTCTATTAACTTTCGGCTCGTGCTTGTGAGATTTGCAGAGTGCTGTTTCCAGGTCTTCCAGCTGCCAGAGGTGTCGAGTGCAGATGTGCTCATTTGCTCAACAGTAACAGGGTACATTCCCGGCCCTGCTAACAGAACGTTTAAGACTGACCTAAATTTTTCTCTGTCAACTTCACCGGGTTGCAAGTTCGTCATGCGCTCGGCTTGTACCTGTGGGATTTGCCGAGTATAATGCACGGGTCCCTCATTGGTCAGAACTATCATATGCAGATGTGCTCATTCTCTCAAGCGCATCAGGCCACTCCCCTGGAATCGGTCAACAAGTCGTGCTCTTTCTCTTAACAGGAGACTACAACTCTGCAGCTCACTCAAAATACTGTCTTTCTGTCTCAACTCCGGGTTTCCAAGGGGTCAAAGGGGTCAGAAAACACATATAAAACTCCAAGACTTACCTGTACAGGTACATGTAGAAATGCATAGACGCGAGGATGCTGTAGTATTTTCGCCATCTCCTCGAGATGTTCGAGTATATATGGAGGATTGGTCATGCCAACGCGCAGCATGCAATGTTCGGGTATAACCTCAACTAGCTGCCAGAGCAGCTCGGGCAGAGAGCTGCCAATATCCCGGCCATAGGCGCCAGTGTCTTCCGAGGTGAGCCATATTTCACAGCAGCCCTCCTCAAAGGATTGGCGTGCGCGCTGCACAATTTCTTCGGGCGGATAGCTGGCCAGATCACCGCGTGCATGCTTTGTCTTACAGTAGGTGCATTGATTGAGACAGCCGCTATTAATCGAGATAATTTCGATGAGAGGATTCTTGCGCACCTTGGGCAGCGATAAGGATGCTCCAGCCACACGACGGCCATGAACCTTTTTTTTGTTTTGTAGCAGGCGCACGCTGTGGCCCTTGAGAGTCTCTTCTACTACTTCCACAACGCGATCAATTTGCTGCACGCCAATTACGGAAAGACCACTTAGATAATCTGATTTGGGTGCTCCTTGGGGTACACAGCCGGCGACAACTACATGCTTGCCGTTACGCATACCCGATTCGATCTCATTGCGAAAGGTATCCTCTGAGGGATTCTTTACCGTGCAGCTATTCAACAACCATAAATCTGCTTCATCCTTTCCACTCAAATTGTAGCCATAGGCCGCCAGCTGTCCGGCCATATACTCTGAATCCGAATTGTTGTGTGCACAGCCCCAGGTTTTCACATAAACCTTCTGTGTGCCTGGTATAACACTTTTGTGAATCGTCTTCTCAGGCAGAGGCGGCGCCTCCTCCTCAGGTTTGAGCTTGATTTGAGCACGTCTTTTGGCGCGCAATGTTACGCTCTTTTTGTTCTCATAACGTTCGCGTGGCTTGACATCATCAGCGCATATTAAATCCTCGATATCGTCTATATCCTGACCTGGCAAGTACTCTTCAAATCCCATTTTTGCTGGCTTCCTTACTTAATTTTTGATTGTTGATGCACACGCAACGTGCTTGCTCAAGCTCAATCAGCTGTTGGCAACGAAATATAATATGACCAGACGGTGAGTTTTTGCAGTGTTGAAAAACGTTTTTTGTTTAACTTTTGTGACAGTTGTCGGCTCAAGCTTTGTTTGAGTTGCAACGAATTTGCGCTGACCTACAATTATAGTACTTGGCTATTCATTTTTCTTTTTCTCAGTAATATTAATATATTTCTTAAAATTGAATATGTGACATCCACATAAACAGCGACGACATAATCAAGTTATATCTTTTTACGAATAAAACTTAGCAAATAATTATATCTATAATTAATATAAAACAATAATAAAAACATTTCGGCATGATAATATAAGTTATACGATAATCAACCTCAAAATAAATGGAATAATGGAGACTATATAAAATATAAGCAATGTAAATTATAAATGATAAATACTGCTCATCTCCAAGCCAGATGTTTCACAGCCAAATAAATATATAGAACAATAAATAACATCATGTATCACACGCCTTTAATACTAAAACTAATATACTTCATATTTTCCGCTGCGCTACACTCACACTTTATGACAGCTTATCAAGGGAAAGATGAAGAAGCAGACGAAGTACGCTATCAGCGCGGAGACAGCTACAGTTCCTCAGCACATTTTTAATCCGTTTTAAGCCCATCATTTGCAGCCATCTTTAAAAATGATACACATTAAATGTAAAGATACGAATTTAGATCCGATTCCGGTGAAGGTGAGAAACTAAAGATAGATTTTTCACTCAACATATAGCGATATATGTATTACATGTATACTACATAAGTATATACTGAATACACCTTATCTTTATAGATAGGCATTATTGGAGGTTCCGGCTTGGACGATCCAGACATTTTGGAGCAGCGTCAGGAGAAGGTAGTGGAAACGCCATATGGAGCACCTTCTGATGCTTTAATTGAGGGTGAAATAGGAGGGGTACAATGCGTGCTGCTGGCACGTCATGGAAGGAAACATGATATAATGCCTTCGAATGTGAATTATCGTGCGAATGTATGGGCTCTCCGTCAGGTGGGCTGCACACATTTAATTGTGTCGACGGCCTGTGGCTCTCTGCGTGAGTCCATACAGCCAGGCAATTTGGTGGTTCCACACGACTTTATAGATCGCACCACAAAGCGTCAGCAGACGTTCTATGACGGGGAGCATGCAGGTGCTAATGGCGTTTGCCACTTGCCCATGTATCCAGCCTTTTCGGAGCGCACTCGTCAAGTGCTATTGGATGCGGCCAAAGAGTTAGACATTTCAGCACATGATAAGGCCACAATTGTCACTATTGAAGGGCCACGTTTCTCTTCACGCTCCGAGAGCAATATGTTCCGGCAGTGGGGCGGTGATTTGATTAATATGACTACCTGTCCAGAGGTGGTGTTGGCCAAGGAGGCCGGTTTACTCTATGGTTCGGTTGCTATTGCTACGGACTACGATTGCTGGCGCATGGGCTGCGAGGGCGTCAATGTTCAGGATGTGCTGAAGACCTTCTCCGAGAATGTACTCAAAGTCAAGAAGATTTTAGTGAATGCCGTGCGACGCATTGCCAACGAGGATTGGTCTGAGGATATACTTAATGCTAAGGTATGAATATTATGGTCTATATCCATTAAAATGTCTATGAGACACTAAATGTGATATACGTATCTAGGCTTCTCATCCAAAATTAATATAATCAATTTGCTTCCTCCAGCAATGCGTCTGCAACAATACCATGTCTGGTGCCATGTGACGCTTTTTAAAGCTCTGCACGGATATAACCCGAGATACAATTAGACGCAAGAAGCCCCTCATGCCAACCAATGCTCATGACAAGAATTACAAGAAACGCACACCAAAACTCCATTCCATTTCTATTACCTATGAACTGGAGCCAGGCAGTCGCCGGAAGGAATTTACTATTAAACCAGAAACTGGGCGTGACTGTCCTAATCAACCAGCACAAAAGTCAGCTCCATAAAAAGTTAACCAAAATTATATTTGTAGTATATTATGTAATTGTATAAAGCTTTTGGCACGTAATATTTTTATTTTTTAATTATCTCGTAACGTTTACTAAATCACCAATAAACTAATCTGAATTGAATTGATTGAATTAATGTTCATATATAAGCCGAAGCTACAGAACAACCATCCAAAAGAGCGGAAAATTAAGGAAAAATAAAAGATCTCAGTAGAGTTCCCTGAAAATCCACCCACAAGAACGAAAAACTGTGGAATGTAACTCAGAGCGATATGTGGATGTTACTGTGTAGCTTATCAAACTTCTATATATTTGAACACTTGAGATATTCTTTTGTAGTTTTTACTAAATTAAAAGAGTTCTTTCGAATAGATTGCTCAGCGCTAAGGCTTTCGTAATCGGTCTTCCATTTGTTACAGAAAGAAACTACAGCTCTAAATATTTTAATATTAATAAAAGTAAATTTATCTTGTAGTTGACAAAGGGGCCCAGAGAATTAGGCGCACAATAAATAGTTGATATATGTTTGTATATATAAAATTATCATCGTTCTGATTGCTGTCTTTGTAAATAAAAATATTGGAATTATGGACATTTGCGCTCCACTTGACTCTTGCCAGCCTCCTCATACTCCTGCGATGATATCCACATTTGCTGGAAGGTGCCTATGCTGGCCAATATAGAGCCACCTATCCAAGCACCAAATCTACGCTCCACGCTGCCATTGGCGGAAATCATTTTCAAGCGCGTATTCGATGGGGCACGCAATTGCAGATCCCGATTGAGGCGCTCGGGAAAGCCTTGCAGCAGGGTATTGCCACCTGAATGACAATAATATATTTAATAATACTATATTGAATTATAGGGATGTATTAGAATATTCACCTGTAACCACAACGGAACCGAAGAGCGATAAACGCACATCCGCATCGCACATGCCAACGCTAGTAGAGGCCAGTTGCCCCGCTCCAAGCATGGCGTTATCAAAGAGACTTTCGGCAATTTTGAAACGCTCTGAGCCAAAATCTTGATGATAGCCATTGGGAAATTCATAGTGTACCATGGGTATTTGTGCGGCAACACGCTCATCGAAGGGATTCTCTAGCACCTGCAGCACATTCATTTGAAAATCTTGCATCATTAGCTGCAGCATATAATTCTGCCACGATTGTGTGAGATTCTCAGGCAGCTTCCGAAGAGTAAAGCGTGCATTGTCACGCTCCTTAACCACATCCTTTGATGCAATCTTATAAACCGGTGATAAGTCAATGCCATGCTTCTCCAAATGCTGCCTGCACTGCCGCGAGAGAAAATCACCGCCAAGTGGAGATTTAACCACAGCCTGCGATAACACATAACCCTCATGCACGGGAACCGCAGAGGTGTGTGTGGCGCCACTGTCCACCACCAGAGCTGTGGCGCGTCCGCTCGAAAAGGCAGCCAGTACAGCGTTTTTCACCAAAAAGAACGCTGGGACATTGTACTTCTCGAACATCAGCTCTGTAAGCTTCTCCCGATTGTTACGCACGTTCCATGACGCCTCAGAGAACAGCACCGGATGATATTCTGGCTCCGATTGTATGACATTCGCGTACGCATAATCGATAACCTTTTCGAACAGCTCCCAGTTATCTATCATTCCATCCTTCATATATGTCTGCACCTCCATTTGCGCGCGGGGCACGTTTACATAGTTCGTATCGACATAGAATTTACGTAAGTCGGCATCTGGAAATTGGCGAAATATTAAATATTCAGTTCCACCAGGATAGAATGGCTCGAAGACTAGAATGCCCTTTAAGATCTTTACTTAACACCACTATGAAAAGTATATTATCCTTGCAGACTGGAACAACCACTTGAAAATGTTTGAAAATTTTATTATTTATTTTCCCAGTAGTCTGGTTTTCATAATTGTTGGTGTGCGTTTAGAAAACATGCTCTTACAACTATCTGGGAGCTATATAATATAGATGTTCGATCCGGTCTGTCCTAACATATGAACACGCCAAGTGTCATTCACCAACCTCGGACTAGTTTTCCCTTAACTCAAGGAAACCAAATCTAATAGTCTTAAAAAATAAATAATCCTAGTAAAGAAATGCTATTTTCAGCGCGCCGAAGGTTATATACACTTGCAAAGTGGATTGTATCTATGGCAGTCATATTTACAAGTTAGATTTTACTATATATACCTAACTTGTAAATATGATCAAGATACGTTTAAAATTAAAAAAAAAAAAAAAACTTTGGAAGCGATTGTTCCTATGGCAGATATAGTTGTCCGATCCGGCCTGTTCCGACATATGGGCTGACTGCAGCGAATTTCATTCACCTAGTTGAAAAACTGAGAGGCGAGTTTGCATATAAATAGACGGATAGAGGGACAGACGGAGAACTTATATGTTTACTTTAGTCGGAGATGCCTCCTCCAATGCATTACACATTTCGTGACAAAGTTATAATACACTTTTCAAGTGTATATTACGTATTATTGTTTTTGTACTCACTGTTTGGCGTTGCATTGTTGTCTGTTTTAGTCTCTGGATCGAGATTGACGTCCGGCGCGCTGCTGCCGATACCCACAACAGAGGGTATCTCTGCTTTGGGTGAATCCTCTTGAGCGTAACCCACGCGCAGTGAATGATGCCCGGGATCGAATACTAAGGCGCCGATTTCATCACCGCCGTACAGCATGGTTCCGCCACTCATTTTGGCGTATTTATTATCAGTTTTCAGCTAATTTTATACAAAAGAATTAAGCGCAAATTGTGTATATACTTTGTACACAGGCTGCCTCAATCACCGGCAGATGCTTCAAATGTAGTGTTGTACAATACATCAAAAAGAGCTCGCAAAAAAAGTACTAAATGGTTCGTGAATTTTATATGAAAAGATACTGAAAACTGTTAGGTTATATGGTAACACCTTTTATTCAACACAAAAAAAAAATTAAATGTAAATGTATACTGTAAATTAAATGTATTTTTAATAATTAAATATATCGAGAACGCCATTAGGTGTTCTTAGGCTGAAAATAGTAGGGGTGTTGTGAGTTTGTAATAAATAAATACTAGGTAATGAGTTAAATAAATCTTTAAATTATTTTTGCAATATAAGAAATATCATCATCATAAATCATTAAATTATTTTTGCAATTTAAGAAATAACATAAATATAAATACTTTCTTCTTCAAAGAATTTATGCCTACACTCCAGTACCATCTCTAATTTCGCAATATATATCGATAGTATGTATCGATGTTAGAGAAGTCTTTGATTATTTTGCACTCTTCTGAGAGCAATCGACGAACCATGACGATGGAAGAAGATGAGCAAATTGAAATAAATATTTCGAACGTGAATTCGAAATCTCAAATAGTTTTAAACGATCTTTGCTTACTGGAACTGCTATACAAGTATCCATTTCTCTATGGTAAATCCGAGCATGGATACGGAGACATGGATTATGCGGAATGGGGCTGGGAGGAGATAGCCAAGTCGTTTAATAAGAGCTACGAGGGACTCGAGATTGGTGTACTTTTTTCCGTTGAGGAGCTTCAATGGCGCTGGGAAACCCTGCGTCATATTTGTCCATCCCTGGTCAAGGCGAATGGAGAAATACCCGATTCACTTTGGTTCATAATTTGCAAAATAACCCGCTCAATGACGAACAAAACAACAGTTAAAAAGGATTTTACTGCAACGCAAGAGTTTCTGCTCAAACAGCTACCTTTGCTGGAAAATCTAACGGTGCAGCAGCGGCAGCACCTGGAGGTTGAAGTCCTGGATGCCATTTTATGTCAGGAGCAGAGCGTTAATTCAGAAGAGCTCACCGAGCGGGCAGAGAACGTTGTTGAGAGCCAATACTATGGGTTCCTGCAGACAATACGTGTAAAGGAGCTGCGGCAACAAGCGATAAAGAGCCCAGATGCCGAGGAATCGGTACCAACAGAACAGGAGTTGGAGTCGATAACGGAACCGCCACTGAAATTGCGCTATGTGCCTCTGAAGAATGTCAAGTATTATGTAAAAGGACTTCGAGTGAAATTAAAACGCTACAGACAGCGCGATTACAGCAAAATACATTAGTTTTATTTATCAATGGGGCCGGAAATTAGGTACTAACGAGTTAGCTTTATTTTTATAGTAAAACGTTAAGCTGTAACCGGAACCTCAACTAAATTTGTTTATTTAATGTCGACTGTTAGCAGTCCATACAAAAATTATAAAGTTAATAAAATAATAAATTACATTTAAGACTTTTGGGAAATTAAATATTAAAAACAATTTATGGTGCTATATTTATTTGGATCCGTAAAACCCAGAAATAAACCTAATCAGATCAGGAATAAGTTAAGGAGAATGGAAAGAGACATAAAGAGAGAAAAATAGAGATCGAATAAAGGTAGAAAGAAATAATATAAGTAAACACTTCTGTTGGACTTACATAATAGGAAATGGAACTGTTGCGTATATTTATTATCAAAACGGAACCAACAGAAACGCAGCTGGAACCGAAAAAATTGCAGAGATGACAACAGCAGTCTCAGTTTTATATCAAATGCACAATAAGTTTATTTAAAAAATACAATTACTATAAATTACAACTTAGATCTATTATTTAAACTGATTTGATTTCATTTTTGTAAACCAAAACAAATATTCAGTCCTCTTCCGTATAACTCTTTTCTTTCACCAAATTCCTCTCTAAATAGTTTTATTTCATTTAATTTCGTAGAATTCGTTAGAAACTGGAATTTGGAAGAGGTCTGATTATGTATTTATGCCTGCGCTATATGCCTGTTGTACTATCTATAGGATGTGGTTCCATGCTCAAGGAACTTGCTGCTAATATTTCTTATTTATTTTTAATATTATTAATTTTTTTTTATATTTGCTTTGATTTTATCAACAAGAGTCACAAGAAACATAAAACAACATGTCTACAAAATAATCGTACAGTCCATGGTTAAAAAAGAAAAGGGCAGCACTAACAACAAAATTCAAGGGCCCCACTCACATGATACATGCTCACGATTACCTGTTGGATCATGATCACGAATCAAGTATGTGGCCGCCACATAACAAACACACGAAAGCCACAAAAGAGAAACAAATCAACCAGCTATCAGTCAGTTATCAGTAGATCTGGCTGTTTTTGTATTCCCTCATTCTTTCCCTTTTCTTTCATTCTTTCTTCCTACTTCTTTCTTAAAACAGCTGATCCGCCAAATTCCCTATAAACGTGGCCAAGTTCATTGAGGAGCCTTCCTTGAATTTCAGTCCAATCGTTTTGCCATAGGCTTGTATAAAGATCGCCCGTACAGCGTTCAATCGTTGCTTGCGTCTGCAAAAATATAAAATTTGATATTTTCAAATTAACATTGATAAAAACTCTAATACAATTAAAAGATTTGGTACAATCACAATATAAATTATGTGGCATCAACCATAAGCCATTTTACTTACACATTGATGCATTGCTTCGAAGCAGCTGCGCTGTTGCTGGCCGCATCTCTGGAGGAACCGTTAACGAAACCGTGCGTGTTGTTGCTGCTGTTACTGTTACTGTTGTTGCTGTTGCTGTTGCTGTTACCGCTGCTACCGCTGGCACTGGGAAAGACGGCGTTGGGTGTGTTGATGTTGCAGTGATAGCCATTGCCGCCATTGCACATTGGAATGTTGTTTTCTGTTATTTGATGTGTATTCTGTTGAGTAACAAATCGCATCAAGTAACTGCCATTCATCATGGAGTCTATAGAGCCCGTATCCGTAACAACCTGCCAGCTGCCATTCGACGAAGTTGACTCTTGGCGCTGACGCGCATTCGATCCTGGCACTGAAATGGGGCTGGTTCTGGAGCTAAAAATAAGTTTTAAATATATATAAAAAATTTTATAGATTTTCAATGATTTGATGCTGTATTTACCGCTTGGGATTGGGGGATCGACTGGTGAGCGGGTTGACAAGTGGCGCAGTTGTTGTTGCAGCTGATGCTCCTCCTGGTGTTGCTGCTGCAGCGGGAACTGGTGTTGCTGCACTTATTGTTGTTGTGGCATAGAAATTATCTGTTATGGACATATCACAGTTGGAACAGTTTGAGTAGCTATCGTTGCTATCTTGATCGAAGGCCAATATGTAATCCCTGCAAAACAAAAAGCATACAAAATCGTCATATAAGATTCACGCAAACAAAGTAAAATGCACTGACTCCTTGAGGGGTTCGTCGTCGCAACATTCGGATTTGATGACAATGACGCTGCTGCCGCTGCTGCTAGACGTCTTGGTGCGTTTGCGATGCTCCACAATGCTGAACTCCTCGTCGGTGATGAATTTAAGGACGTGAAAGCAGAAGAACATGATGTCCTCGCCGCGCTTAAGGCGATCGGGTAGTTGATGGCCAAACAAATACCAGTCATAGGCCAGAGTAAAATATGCCATTTGCAGAGGGTTGAGCGACTGATGGATGAGTCCATCGGCCCACAGGGACAAACGGACCAAAGAGACAAACAAAGGCGTACGATCCCAACCGCTGATGCAGTGTATCAACAGACCAGAGTTATCCTCTTGTATGTATTTAAGCGTTGCACGCAAATAGTTTTGGGTTATAGAGACCAGATCCCAGTCTCGATATTCTGGCCAGATAATGTCAATGTCGGCGGCGGGTCCTTGAACGGGTATATTAATATTAGCATCATTAAACGATTGCTTCCAATTGTAGTGCAGATTCTTGGCCATATAATTGTTGTCCCGGAACTTCTTGAAGAACTCACAGCCCGGATACGGCAGCGATAACAGATTGAAGCTTTTATAATGCTTATTTGGATCGGCCTTCTCCGACGAGGAAACGCTGCAGAAAAGAGGTCATATATATATAAATATATGTAATATAAATTTAAATCCATTGCAAAACTTACGCCATAAAGTATTTTATTTTGCGATTCTCGACCATTAGATCCACAATTGTGGACACATTCAAAGTATTTAGCAGTTGTATATCGCTTTTGATTACCTCGTCGTAGCTAAACTGTGACTGCGACTGATCATTGATGTGATTAATCAGGGACTCATCTGTGGTGTCCGCCTCATTCTCCTCGCCCATGGGCGCCGTATAATTACCGCTGAGGCAATCGTAGGCGTAATCCACCACTTTACGGCCGTATGTCTCTGGCATTACAGATAATGTCGCCGAACGACATATATATTTACCCCGATACATTATGACGGGCACGGCAAAGCGCTGCCTACATCTTGCATACTTTGCCATAGTCACCAGCTCCCGCATTTTCTGTATATCATACTGATCCTCATAGATGGTATTCTGCTGCTGCGGCGGCTGTTGCTGCGGCTGTGATGTCTGCTGTTGTGACGTCTGCTGCTGACCTGGCTGCGTCTGCAGGGGATTAGCAAAAGTTACAAATGCCTGTATGCCTACGCCAGGTGCGTTGCTGCCATTGCTGCCGTTGCTTCCGGCACTGCTATTTAATGGAGTTGCCGGTGCTGTCGTTCCGGATGAGCCGCCGCCGACGCCGCCTCCAACAAATCCATTGCTTTGCGGGATTAGCGTCTTGGCCATATGTCCATGCTCATATTCAGGTATGAGTATGCGTCCAGGATACCGCGGACTCAACAGTCCATTCGAGTTGTCCAGCTCAATCAGGTTATAATCGAGCTTATATAGAAATTCGCATTTTTTTGAGATGCTGTACTCCTGGAAACAAGAGGAAAAAACATCAATACACTGCGGAAAAATATGTGAGTACTTTCAGTAAGTTACGAAAGCATA
The DNA here is from genome assembly GCA_018150835.1 of Drosophila repletoides. Lineage (NCBI taxonomy): Eukaryota > Metazoa > Arthropoda > Insecta > Diptera > Drosophilidae > Drosophila > Drosophila repletoides. The sequence continues at coordinate 23,257,059 of JAECWQ010000089.1, read as the reverse complement.
TAAAATTCTTGGGCCAGGAATAAGGTTCAATTATTTATTCGTTATATTATTTTTTTAATGAGTTTTTAAGTTTTAAAAAAAAAACCAGTTGAGGTTTAAAGATTTGTTTTTAATTGCATGGGAATTCCATAGAAATAATTATAGTACTTTTGCGTATGCTCTTTTAAATCTGTTTATTATAAAATGTTTACAATACTTTTGTGCAAAAGCAGAGAAGAGAATTTGCGAGAATTTACTTTAAATAAAAAGTATATACAATATTATATAGAAAATGTATATAATCTTTGCATCAATCCCAATTTGTGTTAAGTAAATAATAAACAGTCACAACCTCAACAGAATTCAGCTTTTTTTATCGCTAATTATAATCATAGAGTTTATTTACAACTTTATTTTAATATAAAAAGCATTAAAAATTCCACTGATAAGGAAAACAACGTTAAGCGGCACGCGCCTGAACTTAAATTCATGATAATCATCAGACTCTCGGACCCCGATTCTGGGTTATCGTCCATAAAAAGACTCGCATAACCGTGAAATTACATTTAAATTTCTTCTTCTTGATAAGTACAAATTTCAATTAACAAATTACAGAGAAATCAAATGAATTCCTACAAAATTGATCTGGACACAAAATATCTTCTTAAATAAACATTGAACTATCTTTTCATTCACTGAATTTGATACACTTGCAAAATTTATTTTATCTTCGTCATGCAAAGAGGAATCTCTGACACTATAATATATATATATATATATATTACTGATCGGGACGATGAGGCGAGTTGATATAGCTTTGTCCGTATATTTATAGGCAAACTATACACTTAGTTTTTGAGCTAGGTAAACAAAATTACTTATGGAGCACATGAGTCTAGGCCGTACAGATCAAACAACTATATCGTATAGCTTCCATACAAAGGAACAATCGGTTTTTGTATGGTAAACTATTTACTTGTCAAAATATCATAATGCAATTTTCAAGATAGACGATAAAGTCTATTTTCCAATTGCAAACCAAAGTCTATTGAGATAGCTCTACTACGATATTATATAGCTGCCATAGATACATTCGGTTTAAGATATTGTGTGGAAAACTTTTTTGTTTCTTAACGTATCTTAATAAAAATTATTTACTAAGTTTCAGATGACTTTTGAAAATTGTTGCTGTATTTATTTATTAGCCGAGTGTCCCTATCACAGCTAAAGCATCAAATGTTTATTCCAGTCTGCAAGAGTATGCAATCTTCGGCGTGCCGAAGACAGCTTTTCTTTCTTGGCCATTTTCCATATGTCTTGGCGAGTTCAATGGGGACTTTAGAGTGAAAAACAATGTAATAAATGATTGAGGTCTAATTTAAGAATGCATGGAAAAACTTTTTTGTGATCTGATTTTCCATTTTCAAAGGTATAACAAATATTTCCAGATAGTATAAAAATTATATGGTTAGTCATGCATTTTTTATAATAAAAATAATACAACAATAAGGTTAGTTTTCCTATGAAGACAATTGTAGATTTTCCACTTTTCACTTAATTTCGATTTTAAAAAAAAAATTTTCCGCTAACAGCAAATGTTTTGCTCAAGGCTAAAAAATTGCGCATCATTTTTTGGGTAAAAATATGAAAGCGACAAATATTTGTGTGCCAAAAAAGAAAAAGAAAACTAAAAGATATATATATATATATATATATTCTGAGCAAACTATGAAAGATACAAGCTTTCAATTATTTGTTAACTATAAAAATACTTTTTGAAACTTTTCGCAAATGCCTGAAAAGGCTAAGAGGAACGGGAAAAATATTTAAAACTTAATAAATAAGAGGAAAATATGATTGAAATAAATAAATAAAAACTAATACAATCTTTGGGATTGCATCGCTGCCAAATCGATTCATTTATTAGTGTCAATCTGGGGAAAATCTAAAGGTTTCTACAGCCGCTACAACCAGTCCAAGGTGTATTCGAGGAGGAGGTGGGCGTGGTTGTGGGGGATTGCCATCTGTCTCAGAAGAGCAACAATCAGCAACAACAAAGTGAGCAAAACCTTGGCTGAAATGGATGGCGTTGCCATCCAAACAGGTTTTTAGCACAACAACAAAACAAGCAACAAAGCATAACAAAGAGAAATGCGAAAAGCAAAAAAAAAAAAAAAAAATACAAACAAACAAAGCAAAATCTGCGGCGAAAACTAGCGAAGCACATATCAAAACAAATCTCACAAAAATACCCACACACACACACACATACATGTGTAAACGAAAACTATGCAGAGCGAAACACACGAGCAAAACAACTAAAACGCAATTACCAGAAGCCGCTATGTGGGTGGTGTTGTGTGTGGGGTAGAAGAAGAAGAGGGAGAAAAATTACGGAATCCCAGATACAAATTTGTAGTGTGAAAGTTTCTTTAAACAAAAAATGCATGGGGAAATATATAATTTCTGTTCTGTTCTACTAAGAACATAATTTGTTAAGTAATTAAAAGTCGTTTTCACGGGTTTATTAACGTATTTAGGTTTTTAAATCTGGAACACTCTTTTTTTGTAATTTGATTCAAAAAAATTTAGATAAATGATAAACCAAAACTAAATGAAAAGAAATCAAAGTAAAGTTCTCAATCTACTGACGGGCTTTAAGATAATATTAGACACACAACCTCTAAATATGTAGTTTTTACACAAATTGAAGAAAACAAAACAAAACTAAATTAAATAAATAGATTTTATTATATATTTATCTTGAAAAATGTATTTTGAGACCCTTTTTTAACATGGTACAAGAAGGGTTACATAGACGAATGTAATTATTTTTTCAATGTATATATTTTGTACACAGTTGTCTTGACTAAAAGTGAGAGTCCAAAGGGAAAACACGTATAGTTTCCTACATTTTCCATTACAAGAAATTAAATTAGACTGCCTCGAAAGCAGCAATTGTTCACGGATATTTAAACGATTGATCTTTAAGTGTGAAGTGGTTGATCGAAATTATAAGTGCAATTTGCGCCGCTGGGTGCATTGTACATGCACATATACATGCAGAGAAAGGCAGCTGATGCGCTCCCAGTACATTCAATAGTTTACACAACGCGAAAGAAAAAGAGGGAGAGAGAGAGTGAGTGAGCCAAGAAGCGTCTCGCATTGCGGGTGTGTGTGTGTGTGTGTGTGTGTGTGTGTGTGTGTGTGGGAACACAAAATCTTGGCGTTTAACGGCAAGTTGTTCGTTGTGTCGCTGCAAGTGTGAGCGAGTGGGCAAGACCAAGCATTGCAGTGGGGGAGAGGGCATGCGTCGGGGGGAGGGCACTGCTACTTCACGTAGCTGCTGCTGTTGTTGTATTACAAGCGCAAAGAGCGAAAAGAGCAGATTGCTTTATGTGTATTGAACAGCTTCGTCTGTTGTTATTGTTGTTGCACTGTTGTTGCACATATTTTTATTTTCTTTGTAAACAGCGCGTTGCAGTTGCCAGTCGCCAGTTGTTTTCGCTGTGCTTTTTGCGCTGTGCGCCTGTTAATAAGGCGCTGTAAAACTTAAAAACAACAAACAGAGGCGCGCGCAAAAGCGAAAATAGTTTTGCAGACTTTGCTGTAGTTTTCTTGCGATTACAGAGACGCTGACGCGAATGCAGTAGTTTTTGCCGCAGCGGCAGCGATCAGAAGCAGCGCAGCTGACCCAAAAAAACACAGAAGAAAACAATCAAGAATGTTTAAGTAAAGTTTTCCCGACTAGGAAATACTCTGTACTCAGGTCAAATGATGACGGACATGCAAAAGTATACATACACATATGCGTGCATATAGCAAGGCGCTGTAATACTACTCAGGAGTTCACATTCTGGGCAGGAATATACATATATATTATGTGAAGGAGACAGCTCTTTCTGGCTGTTACATAAGCTTTGCTCAAACTTGGTATACTCTTCCCACCCATTGTACAGGGTATAACTAACAAGTATAAGATGCTGCAACTTGCTTAGCTTACATGATTTTCATCTCTCTCTCTACTTCTCTCTGTTTCTTTCGCCGTGTCGCAGTACTGTTGGCTCAAGCAATGCACTTTTCTTACAAACCCGGATTTTGAAGACTTTGCCACTGCTGGGCAAGCAGCAAACGTCGCTGCAGTCGCGACACAGTTTCCAGCGATGGCTTGCTGCAGTGGCCAATCAAGAAACCAACACCAATACTAATACCAATACCAGAGTAACATCTAGAGCGCACCAACATTAACAGTAACAGCGTCAGCGACAGCAACACCGACGCCATGACAGACAGAGACCAGGCCAACAGCACTGGCAGAGGCGAGACAAGAAACGACAAAGCAAGAAAAGAAAAGAAAAATCAAAGAAAAGAAAGGCAAAAAGAAAAAAGAAAAGAAAAGAAAACAACAAGCAGCAGCTATTTGGCAAGGCTTATCAGGGGCACAACAAATGTAAATATATGTATGCAACGTGAATATCTACGTATGTATTCATGCATATTCATTAATCGGGTGAACACGGAAAATTGCTTTTCTTGAATGAATTATTCAGTTCGAAACAAGTTCAAGTAAACCTGGGCCCAGTTCAGGCCACTGACCACACCCCAAGCATGCATTTTTTTCTTGCTTTGTTTACAAGAATTTGTTTTTTATTTATTATTTCGAGTTTTTTTCTGTATGCGTTCAAAGACCCCAAAATTCGAAAATTAAAAACACGTTTTCGATAATCACAGTTATCGGAATACAAGAAGAGACATAATTTAAAGGCGTAGTCATATTTTAACGAAGGAGGAATTCAATAATTAGCGAATTTCATTAAAAGTAAATACAATAAATTATAATAATACTCCAAGAGTAAAATACTAATTATAAGTAATGTTTTTTTATTGCAATTCCTGGAATTGGCTTATAATATTAAAGCATTAAATTAGAATAACTAGTTTTGGTTTAATGACTCGAATGGAAGGCGAGTCAATTCTATTTTATAAATTCTTTTATATATATTATTTTTATTCCGTCTGTTTTTATGCAAATGTATCTGAGTTTATACACCTTTATTTCTGTTGTGGTGGCTAACATATGTCAGAACCGGCCGGAATAAAACTGTAGCTCCCAGAGAAAGGAACAATCGGTACAAGGGAAATCATTATCTTTTCTCTAGAAATCTGGATCGTACTTACAAGTTAGATTTATGAATACTTTTTATAAATGCATACAATAAATTATAAAGATTCGGCAACCATATCATACAGCTGCCATAGGAACAATTGGTCCAAAAGATAGCCTTTCCATTGCCTGGTAGCATAGCCTACCATATATTAGTTTAAACTTCTTTTCGCTCTGTAAGCTGATTAGTTTTCAATAATTGCAATTTCACTACTGAAAGAGGCTAGTTTATAGGCAAATTGGCAAGACAATTGGCAAATTGATTCATATAGCTAAAGCATTTATGCCTAATAATAATCTACATATTTCCATTGTGAACAACTTTTACAAAAACTTTCGAGACAACTGTAAGGCCACAAAAACAATAAATACATGTTTAACCGGAAGAGCAAAATGAATAAAAATGTTTGTACAAGCTTAACATGAGCTTATAATTAAAACCGAATGAATGACATTAAGTATGTGCGTCTGCGTCTGCGAGTGTGTGTGCGTGTGAGTGTGAGTGTGAGTGGCAGTTGCTATCAGGAAGTGATTTATATACATTCATGCATACTTACATACATACATACATACACCCATGCAATACACATAAGTACATTCACAGCTTCTTCTTTATACAATTTGGAAGCTTGCACAGTGTGCTTCGACTTCGATCGCCGACTGCTTTTTATGCTCGCCTGTCAATCAGTTCATCCAAAAGTCTGTCGAGGTCATTGTCACAGTGCACGCCATTGCTTTGAAGATGACCTCCCTGAGCATTTTTTTTTCTTTTATAAGAAATGTTCTCATTATTCCCATACATTTTTTGGCAAATTACATGATTTTTTTTTCTTCAAGTTTTAAAAACAATCCTAAACGCTCATAAGAAATATTTGCTGAACCGAAATAAACTATAAACCTCAATAATAATATCGCTAATAATACTGCTAATGCAATTTGTGAATTTCAAAAAAAAAATTAGTTTAAAAATGTTATTTATTTTCTAAAAATTTGGAATAAAGGAAGCAAATTTCTCATTTATATTTAAAAACTAAATCTAAACTTCTAAAACTATTAAAAAAAAATGAATATATATTTTGAACAATATATATAATATAATATATTTAAGTAATATTCATTGGATACTTTTGGCTCTTTTTACTTATTTTACTATAATTTGTTTCCACTGTATTTAGAATATTAAATTGCGTAATTATGGAAACACTGAAAATGGCCGCCATTTCAATTATTATCGATTTTATCTGTGCCGCAACAGGCATTCATGAAGTTGCAGTAAGCAGAGCATCAGTATCAGTATCAGGACCAGGACGAAAAACGGGAGCACTAGCAGCTGTGGCGAACCCCCCAGTGATGTGCACCTAGTTTCGTTGGTGCCTGGATCTTAAAATCGTATTGCAGTGTTGAGCAGCATCTGGGGACAGGCGTTGCCCGCTCCTGGAAAAAGCATTGGATGCATTGGAATACTTAACTGGTAACTAATCAAATCAAACTGGCTGCAACTCCAGCCTCTACTGAGGCTATGTCTACTCTCCCGGACATGCGCTCGAGCCCGGGCAGTTGCAGTCCCATTACTGCTTCCAATTTGCAGCCAACCTTCCTGCATTCCTGCGCACCTGTGCCAAGTGTCTGTGGCTCGACCCACGCGCAAATCGGCAACATTTGCTTGCCCCAATGCAAGCACAAAAAATGAAAATAAAATAAAAGAGCAATCGACATCCAAGGCCGATGAGTACCGTCCTACACTCTGCGTGGTAAAGTTCAGAATGCAACAGGCAAGCATAAACACAAAGTGTCCATATGACAGTGGGTCGCAATACAGACATATGCTGGTCAAATATACAAAAAATAATAATGAAATAGGCCTAAAATGCAATTCACAGATAGCAAATAACGATACAACAATAATAATAATTAAAGATTAATAATTATCTATGTAATTTTATTCTACTTTTCTATAATGTAGAATGGAAGTTAAATAGTATTTGTAAGGATAAACTTTTTATTGTAATATAGCAATCGAGTTTTAAATATAGATAATTTAACTACATACTCTATACTCTACCTTATTTCAAGGGTGAACGAGAAGTAGTAATTCAAATTTAATGACACAACATTCAAATTGTTGTCAAGCGTAACTAAAACAAATATGCCAACCGTTTAAGCTTTCACCTTGATCTAAATGATTAAATAAATTTAATGCAGAGTTTAATACATTTTATACATTTCACGTAATATATTATACACATACAAATATACATATATTCACATATACACAAATGATACAAACATTTCGTTGCAATGCTTATGCAACTTTTCGTTCAATTATATACGCTACGTGTACCACTGTGCACTGTTATTTGGCATTGCAGCTACTGCACTGGAAGGCGGTTACAGCAAGCTGATTCGGCATCTTTGATTTATGCGCGCCTGTCTACCGTATTTCGAAGCGCCCACACGATTATATACAAGCCTCCCGAATGCCTCCCACTTTCAGTATTGGGAATGCAGTTGCGAAACGGTGGGGCAAGAGAGAAGCAACGTAGCAATCATTGACGGCGTGCGGCACCCACACAGGCGCTGCCAACTGGCACAGGCGCACAGCAAAGTGCAGAGCAACTGCATTGGCTGGACAATAGATGGCGTAGGCGTCCTGCGCACTCGAGACTTCTTGGAGAGACTTCTATGCTTGCAGCTTAGCCAGGAAACACTGTATGCTTGCTGGCTGCATGCAACCCCCAAACGATAAAGTGCAACTGCGCTGCTCCTTCCTGCTAGCTGCTCCTTTCTGCTACTGCGTTTGCAGACTGGAAGTGATTTGGATTTGAGCTGCCTGCCAGTCCAGATACACAAATGCAGGCGCATTCGCATCCGCAACGCATATTCTTTTCTGGGCAGGCCGACGAGGCTATTAAATATTTTAGACTAGCGGAGTGAATAAAATAGACAAAATATTTTTGCAGTCGCTGAAGTATTATTTTCCACATGGATTTGGAGGAAGTGCAAGTTTTGGAATTTCTCAGCATGTTGGCTGTGGAAATGTACTGCTTGGTGCATTTGTTCATTATCACTTATCAAATTTTCGACCATGTTTATAATCTTTGGAATTCAGCAACCAACTAAAGCAACAATAAGAAATAAATTACAACAAAAACAACAACAACAGGTGGGTTGTGCAGTGTGCAAAATAAAAAGAAAATATTCCACAGAAAGTGAATTATTTTACAGTACCTGAATAAGTTTATATATACTACAGTATATATATACTTTGGGATATTTTTATCTGCATGGCTACAATTTTATTTTGGCGCCCACACGATAACAGACGACGTATACGCACACTCACACACACCCATCCACACTCAGCAAAAAAAAAAAAGATTGTTTTAAATTCTACTACAATTGTTAATAATTTTCTTTGGTCTTAAAAATCTATTTTCTCTTTTTCCCTACAATTTTATTTAGTCTATATGCGCTTGAATGAATTTTGAATATCTTTGGACCAATTTTCAAGTATATTATATTCTGGATTTAAAGTCTCTTCTGCCTTATTTCAAGACTTTAGCTTTTAAACATTTATTTTTTCAGATTCAGGTAATCCGAACTTCAAATAGGACTCTTAGTTGTTCTCTTTTTTTCGCTGAGTGTATCTGCACATATTAATTAAGTATAAATTGTTGACAATCATATTTAGAACACCAAGAGACAGCTTTATTTTCAGCACTTTTTTGATTTTCTTCTTAAAATCAGAAAATTCAAGCATAAAGTCTCCGAGTGTATCTCACTCTGTAGGATGATATACTTAAATTTTATTGCAGTTGAAAGCTCGAGGTATCTGCCAATGTCATTGGGCAAGGTTTGTTTTTCAAAAAAAAACAAATAATAAAATTCTGGAAATTGTTTATAATAAACAAATAAATATATTACGCTTTTTTTATTTTTCTTTTTAATGTGCATTTGAAGTTCAGCATTTAATCAGGCGTCACTATGGCAACAGATTAAAACTGATTATAAAGCAGCGAAATGTGTTGCTATTCGCCTGCGAAACCTGATTTGATTGCTAAGCATCATCTTAAAATAGAAAAAGCGAAAATTATATAGGGTGACATTCAGTTATCAGATATATATATATATACGATATAATGTAGCTATGTAGAACGCTATGTAAATAAATGTAAAACAGATGTAAGCAAATGACGCTTTGTTCCTAACTTTTATTTTATTTCTACGTTCTTTTTGTAATTAGAGATGAGACCGACATATTCTTGACACGAAATGGTATCAATTTTTTAGCTATTTTCCTATATATGGAAACCTCAATATAATGAATATTCAAATGCAAGGGATAAAATTAAATCAAAGTTTTTTCCTCTCTTAACCTTAAATTTATATACTCAAATTTAATATCCTTTAGCATTATATTTTAATATAACATATTATATTCATCTATCGTCATGCCTCACAGTATTAAATTATTATATATCGGGTTATTTGTATGTATATTAAATATCGCTGAATATAGTTTCTACAGGGAAAAAAATCGAAATGGAAGACTATAATGGAAGACCGATGTGGTCTCATCGGATGAGAAGTTTCCAGTGTAAACAGGCGGACATAAATCGCTTAGTAATGCACTATCTAATAACAGGTGAATGCAATCTTATGAATGATAATTCCGAATCTTTTCAAAAACTATACTCTTATTCAGATGGCTATAAGGAATATGTACAGGGATTTGAAGAGAAGGCTAAGAAGGAGATGGGCGCACAAAAGGACACCGAAGAGTATCGCACTTACATAAAGAATGCAGTGCGCGAGGGACAAATACAGTATGCCCTAAATATGGCCAGGAGGCTATATCCAAGGTTATACGAGAGCGATAATTACATGTTTTTTCACATGCAACAGCTGCGCTTGCTTGAGCTGGTTCGGGAAAGCGAACACAAAAAGGTAAAGAAAGAAAATACCTTGGAAGTGGTAAAGGAAGAGCCCGAAGAGCATCCTTTGGGGGATCTTCGGAGCAGACAGCAAATTACCAACGAGCTTAATTCAGCTCTAATGGAGCCAAAAATGATGTTCCTCGTCCAGCTTATACTCTGGGCCCAGGACAAGTTGGACAACGATGGCTGTGTCGATTACCCAAGGCTTGATCTCACGGGCGATGACTTTGAAGTAGAACTGAAGAGAGCATTGCAAAGGGATTAGAGGAATTAGATCATCGATCATCGATGGCCATAAGGCCAATCTGGTGTCTACTGCAACTATACAAATCTACATTTACAAATATGTATACAAATAGAATGTTTTTTTTTTTAGATGTGCTTGAAAATAAATGTTTGAATATCTTGATGTCTGACAATTCAAATTCGTTTAATTTTTGGAGTATTTATCTATTTAAGATTAACAATTGTATTCCTATAATTTGGTACATTCGCATTTCTAATTGCCTGATGAGCAATTAGTTTTTCTTTTGGAGAGTTTTCACTAAATATTTCATTTAAACACCTTTCTGTGGAATTCTAGTAAAATATTTAAAATGCCCTTGTAATGCATTCGCTTACGTAACACTCTTGATATGGGACTTTACCCCGATGCTTACTTAGAGCCGACTCGATGTGGCGCTTATTCATTATGCAAGCTGAAAATAATAATCTAAGACGCATATTGCTTGCTCACGTGCCACAATCAAAGCTATAAATATATTTCTCAATAGCAAAACAAAAAATCATCAACGCTTTAGCAAACAAATAACTTTAAACAAAGAGGTAGAAAAAACGTAGCGCAACAAAAAACACCAAAAACAAACCACAAGAACCGAAACAGAAATATTTCGTTTATGACTGTGTCACGCAATGTGTGATGCAAGGAAGGAGGCATCTCCGATCCCATAAATGTATAATTGATCAGGATACGAATCAATATAATCAATAAGTCTGTTTCTATGCAAACTTTTACTTTTCTCAAGTTATCTAGTTGGAAAAAGTCAGATTAATATATCATTAACAATCGACCAATATAAATAAACAACAATTTAAAATTCTAATTACAGTCTGCTTGGGTATTTAATGACGTTCGAAAAATATGTTGTAATAGAAGAACGCTTTTATTCTTTCTTTGGCTTTCTTGCCTTTTCGTAATACTGTAATTGCGTTGACAATGTTAAGACAGATAAGAAAAATACTCGAGCTTTGCTGATAAGTGCGACAAATGTTTGATAAACGACAAAATAAATAAATAACATTCCTATGTTAAGCAACTGCAACTGTGGACTGCAACAAAGTAGCAAAAGCAAACATTTTGATGTTCCTTTTCTTTCTGTAAATTGATTGCAAGTGAAAAAATCTTTTATCAGTTTCTACACCACAGCTGAACAAATGCACAAAACGTGTGGGGGTTACGTGCCAAGTTTTGTAATACAGTAACAGTCATAGAAGAAGCGGTGGGCGAAGAAAGAGAGACGAATAATATGTGCTATTCCGCCTGTCGAAGTCATTTTATTGTTGCCAACTGTTTGCGGTTTTAATTTACATATGTAAATGCCATATACAATGCACTCTCTCTCTCTCTCTCTCTCTCTCTCTCTCTCTTTCGCACTAGCACAACTATCTATTATTGCTAAATACCATATGCAATGCAAGCTCTCTCACTCTCGCACATGCTCTCTAAGTTAATTTGTTGTTGTTATTGCTGACAGTTAACGGACCTGTTAATCTGTTTGCATTAAAGTTAACAGAAAATGTTATTGATGCACCCAAGAAACGACAGTCAGACAAAAATCAAACGAATTTCCTAAACCTGTGATTAGGTCACGAGATTTTCATTAGTTTTAATTTACCTATAAACATTTTCGAGAAAATTTCATAATTTTTTGATTTCAATTATTAGTATATATATTGTATATTAGCACATACATGCTTATAAATAAGCTTTCCATTTCATTAAATATTTTATATTTTAAGTTTAATAATATTTTATAATTTAATTTTAATTAAAATTATTTATTTAATAAATAATAATAATAAATAATAATAAATTATTTATTAAATAATATTTGAAATATCTTACGTCAACACTGAGCATACTATTTTTATATTTTTGTGTTCTTGAAAAAGGGAAATTGATTTCTTAAAATAAACCAATTTACAATTTCTGTTCTTAAAAGATTAACAACAAATTTTCCACTGGAAAATATTCTTACTAGAAAAATAAGAAATAAATAATAAAAAAAAATATACAAGATTTATAAATTTAAAATGTATTATTTTTACTGACTGATCTTATATGATATGGTAGTCAAATCAGGCAGCTCTTTGCATGCATTTAGAAGCCTCACTCTTGCAAAATAAAAAAAACAGAAGGAAGCATTTGTCATTGGTTCGAACAAAATTGGGCAGAAGGACTTAGATATATCATATATTATCTCGTCGAAGTGATCTACAATATATATTGTCCTCCAATTAGAAATAGAACCAAAAAACATTTTTAAATTTTGTACAATGTGCAAGTGATTTTCGTCATATTGTAATTATTATTTAGTTTTTATAGCTGCAAAACAGCCTGATAAAACAATTAAATCAAGGCAATGTTCAATAGAAAAATCGATTTCTTAAGACTAAAAACTAATAGTGGTTCCACTATGCAGCATTAAACCAATATCGAAGGGTAGGCAGGGGTGGGAGGGACGATAGGGCAAACAAATTAGTCAATTGCGTGTCAACTGTTCTGTAAAGGGTTCACAGTGCTTGTAACTGTTACACACACATACACACACACACACCTAAGAGTAACAGTTACACGAAACGAGGGCACTGAAGAAAAGCACTCAAAATGTCTCAGTGCGAATTTGGGAAATGACAAATGAGTGAAAGTCTTAAGACGTGATATGCCGCTCATCGATTCTAATTGAAGGAGAATGGCGTCAGGGGGAAAAGGACAGTAATACATTTGTAATACAAATTAATTTCAAATTCGGCAGCCATTTTTGCATATGCTCTTGGGGCGCGGCCGCCAGCAGAGGAGGAGAGAAGAAGGGTAGAACGAAGGAGCAGAAAGAGAAGTGGGAATATGCAATGTCTCCCTTACAGCCGCCGCCGCGGCCCTATCAACTCTCACTCAGCACTGTTACTGATTAACAGTTACCGATACTGTTACTGTTACTGTTACTGCACGTGCACGTGCGCCTAAATGTATGTCACAAGCAATTAAAAAAACAACAAAAAGAAGCGCGGAGCGGACTGAAACTTACCGCTGTGCCTTCCTCAAAGGCCACTGCCTCGAATGATTTTTTTTCGAAAATTTCTAATAGATCGTGTAAATCCTGCTGCGTCACATTTAACAGTTCGTTTAGCGTTTTGCTGCACATTTTTGCGGCGCTGCATTTACCGTACGTTATGTTAATTCTATTTCACACACACACACTCACGATACACTGTCAAGCACAAACAACACACGGGAAAGTGCCAAAAAATATATCTACTAAAATTATTTAATTAAACAAATTCTTTTGCTCTTTCTTTTCTAATCTGCGTTTTATATCAACTTTAGTTTTTATTGTTGCTTTTTCGCGTTTTACGTTTCGCTTTGCAAGTTTGTTTTGTCAACGCCTTTTTAGGCTTTAAGTGCGACGTCATCAATTCTGGCTGCGACGTCAGCAGAGACAGCTGCATCAATTCGTGCGCCCAAAACAAAACGGAACGAACTTGCACACGTTTTTAGCGAATTATGTCGAAATTTTGTTTAATTAATTACGCGCTAGCGTTTTACTTTAATTACGACGTAAATATAGCGCTCACACGGAACACATCGAAGCACATACGTTTGACACACGGGACTGTTTGTTAACAGCCATACAACAGTGTTCGCTAATGGGGGATCTGTTATGCTCTAATGGCTCTATTGCTTAACATTCTGTTAGGGATGGCAGAAATCGTTCCAATGAATTACTGTTGTCAGAGCTTTTGCTAAACTGTTTTGAATAAAATGAAATAAAACTTGATTATTTCTAAAATCAAATTGAGTTCCAAGTTATATGGGAAATTAAGATTATGAGCACAGAGTTGCAGGAAGCATATTTTATTTTTTTATTTACACAACAAAACAGAAAATAAAGATTATAAAAACATATAAAATAAATGAAAACTTTAAAATTTTATTTTTGAATATTATCAAAAATTAAGGAATGATTCAAAATGCAAGGATAAGGTTAAATTCGAAAAACTGAATAAAATAAAGGAAATTAAAAGAAAAATATAACAAGTATGAATAAATCATAACTTTTAAATTCACATATTTATTTTTCAGCATTTTGTACAACAATTAAAGTAATTTTGGAATCGGGCGTTAGAAGAACTTCATGACTTTTGGTGCGTACCCTTAACATTAACAATTCATCGGTAGGATCAATTTTTTCCAATCCTCGATCCATTCTGCCTCTAAGCTCTTGAAAGAGTCCGACAAATTTAACGGCGGCACCATATTCCATAGTACTTTTAACTGGAAGTCCTCCTTCATTTATAATAACAATATCGCGTATGTTTTTCTTCTCTTGAATATGTCTAAAGGCTTCTTCTACATAACGTCTGGTGCGAGGTGACTAAGAAAAAAAATGTAAGCATAATATAAATCGAATTGAAATTAAAACAGTCACCTTTTCTGGAGGACTCTTAAACATGTTTAAAATAAAAGTCAGTTACTTTTGTATGAAACTATTTTTTATTTTTCTTTTTTGGTTGTCATAGCGTGTTTCTAAGGAAACGGTAATTGTTATGTAAGTTTATAGGTCAGAAAAATACTTTACCATTGTTATTAGAATTTCTAAGAAAGATAGAGAAAAAATAATCGACAATATACTAATAAATAATAATAATATTTTTAAGATTTATTGGGATACCATTTTAAGTAGTATTTTGTAAACAAAATTTATATATTTTCAGCTTATTGCATCTGCATTTCTAATATTTTCATATTCACTAAAATTTTATTTATAAACTTGGTTAATTAATTTAGTAAGTATAAGTTTTTTACTAATATATTGCGCAGAATTTTTCGAAAATAAATTATATATATATATTTACTTTAATTTAATTTAATTTTCATTTCTTGAATTTTCATATTAGTTAAGTTATAAATTAAAGTAATACAACGAAATTCACCTATTAATTATTCAATCTTAACTAATAAATTAAGTTAATGTAGTTTTCCATTTGAATTTTAAATAAATATAAAACTCATATGTATATTAATCGTTTGGTCTTTCTTTTGTAGACTGCGTTTTTTACTTTATGGAAACTGGTCACACTACAATATCGAACAAACAAAACTTTATTTTCGTTTATCCATAGTAATAGATTATACTCGGTTGAACTAAATTTTCAGTCAACATGGTAAATTAAGAAACAATTAGCAACTAACAGTTATTTAACATTAACTTTCGTTACAAGTCGCAAGAAGTCGAAGAAACACTTAAACGCATTCAAAGCCACAAAGGCGTCGTTGGAACAATTGTTGTCAATAATGAAGGTTGGTGCCATTTTTCTATCCATTTTTTTTAGCTTTATTAACGCTGACAACACTTGACTTATTAGGAATTCCGGTTAAATCCACGCTTGACAACACTACAACTGTTCAATATGCTGGTCTGATGAGTCAGCTAGCGGACAAAGCCAGGAGTGTTGTTCGGGATCTGGACCCATCCAATGATATGACATTCCTGCGAGTGCGTTCGAAAAAACACGAAATAATGGTTGCACCTGATAAGGATTTTATTCTTATTGTCATACAAAATCCAACTGATTAAAGACCTGAAATAAACTGATAAAAATATTCACAAAATAAATTTATAAATAAGCAAAAGTTGTGATGTCATATTTAGCTTCTCGCTTTCCCCTTCTAACAGCTGGGTGCACAATGCAGAAATCTTAAAAATTTAACATATTGCTCCACTGTTAACAACAGCGTGCTGGAAAAACAAATCCTATATGTTATATATCAGCTGTTATATGAAAATCGGCGATGGCCAATTGGGAACTGAAATGAGTATTGGAAATCGATTAGTGTTATATTAATTTATAGCACCTTTTATTTAAGGTTATGTGTTCAAGATATGATTTTCTACGCTATTAACTTGCAACTAGCCATAATATATCATCACTAAAATTATTCAGAAGCATTAAGAAATTAGTACTACAAAGAACTTATTAAAATAAAAATATAAAAATTTTTAAAATCATTTTTATAACTGTTCCAAATATCGATACCATTGTAAGAGATTTCAACCTTGCAGGCAGTTTTTACAATAACTATATTTTAATATAGGTACTATTTAGATTTATTGAAGAATCTAAATCAATTGTCGATATATATTGATTATTTATATTTAGTGATACAACTATAGCTAAATTAATTTTTTTATATATATTAAATTAAATATTTTAAGTTTGAAAACTAAATTATAACTGGGCTGCGATGAATAATATATCGATACTGCATACCGATACGATAGTATCGTACTCAAGTGTCATACCCAGCTATCGAGACGAATGTCATCGTGTCATCGAGTCTGCTCGTCGAGTCGTGTGTGGTGGTGAAAACTTATAAGTTTTAAATGCATTTAGAAAATCGTCGACAGAATTAAACACAATTTATCACAATAAGTGATAAAGAGAGAAAAAAAAAAAAAAAAACAATTCAAAAAAACTCTTACACGGTGTACGCGTGTGAAAACCAATAAAATATATAAAAATATATATAAATTTAACGAAAAATGAAAAGGTAAATGTGAAATTGGGCGTGCAAAGAGTAAAGAAAATGGCGTAATCACGCACTCAACTCAAACCAACAAAAACGAAACGGAATGAAATCTCTACGCTCGCTCTCCAATCAGCCAGTCAGCATTTAATGCTTGTTCTTCCAATATTTGATTAATATAAAAAAAAGCAAATTTATACATATAAAAAAAAAATTGTGAAAAGGCAGAAAAGCAGCGCAGCGTAAGCAATATTTTGTGCAGCCATATTTGTTCCGTGAAAAATGAAAATGATATGTACACACTTATATACATATATGTACATAATACGCTTATGTACATTATATACATGATATGTACACACTTGTACATAATACGTATAAAGAATCAGTTCGTTAAGTTCGTATCCGTATAAGATCGCCAGGCCGTTGTTCGCAACGCAAAAACTCAACGATACGTCAATACGTCGTTGTCTTATGTACAAAATGTTCATACATATATACATACGTACTTTCAATATCGACGATGGCATCACACAGAAGAGCACACACACACAGGCATAAAAACAAGCACGCACTACGTACATGCATACGTACATCTGTATGTATGTATATAACGCAGAGTTGAACACATAAGGGCTGGCTCAATTTATAAATATAAGAAACGTAGCATGTGCTGCGCAGCGACTGCGCTGCCTACCGTGGCTGAGACTGCGACAGCGACAGTGACTGCATTGCAGCGCAAGGGATTTTATTACGTGCAGCTTTCGGACGTTGTTCGTTTATATTTTTGGATATTTACATATGTACACACTTACATATGTATACACATATATGTATGTGTTTGCAGCTCTAGCTCTCATTACATGCAACGTAACAAAACAACGTAATGCCTAACGGTTAATATGTCCCCACCCGCAACGCGTTATCCATGCATTTTTTTTGTACTTTTTGTTGTACTGTTGTTCCGTTAGCAGCTGTGATTGATTGATTGACAGATTGATATGAATGATATGCAATAATCAAGAACTTGTTTTAATTTAATTCAGTGAACAGTGAAACTAATTCTTAACAGTGTGAATCACGTGGAAACGAAACAACAAATGAAAAAACTGTTTCCTCGAATCAAACTGTAAGATAAACATGACTCAAATGTGACTTTATTTATTTTTATACTTAGTCAGCATTGAAAAAAATTTTTTTTCGGTATTTTTTGTTCATGGATAAAAGGTTATTGAATATAAAACATGTGCTGGAACATTGGAAAAATTCATTTTTAAAGTTAGGAACACCTGGAAAGAAAACATGATATTTCGGAAAAACAGAAAATGGAACATTTGTAGAAAGATTTATTTTATATTATGGACTTGTACATTATGTTCACTACATTGGGAATAGTGAAATTTTTATTTACACTTAAGAATTTCAAATTGAAAATATTTATAAACGTATATTTTTCTGAAACAAATTTATTCAAATGGTACATGAGTTGCAATATTTAATGATCTATTTAATTTTTAATTTGGAATTTATTGCGGAAAAACACCCGATGATATTCATATTAAATGTCTAGACGACTTAAATAATTTAGACGACATTTAACATAGAAATATGTATTCAGGAAATCCAGCTTTAACATAGTCTGATTTATATCAAATTTTCCATATAAATATTTTGAGAAGGAACATTGAGCTATACAATTTTCTGGAATTTAGCGAAGTCATTGTTATATGGAACATTAAAAAAAGAGAACAGAGTTACAAGTCCAATAATAGTAATAATAGTAACACAACAAAGTTGAATTCTCCTATCTTATCGCATCAGGTGTATATACCTAATTGCAATGTATACAGTTTTCACACACACACACACACACACATGAACACACCATGAAACAAATTGAAAAAATATCAATCAGTGTCATTGTATGAAACGCCCCGAGAATTGCAATTCCATTTCGATTTTTATCAGTGTTCTCGCTCTTTAAGGTCCCTGATGGTGTCATCAAACACACACATATGACTTTTTCAAGTTGAACTTTCGACCTGCTGTGGTCGCTCGCTTTGCTGCAAGCTAGCACAGTGGTTGCCATACTGCACTTTTAATTTTATACTGAATTCGCTCTTTTATCTTTAATCATTTCTATAGCAGATGTGTTTTATTTTTTAATTATTTCTAGAAATAGTTCATTTATTCGCTAAACTGAATTAAGAAATTAAATCCTGTCTTAATAATACATTTATTTTCCTTTATGTATTTTCTTTCTTTTCTATTGCTTTAATCAGCTATACATCCAATAAATCTATATTAAAGAATTCATTTTAATATCTAATATCTTTAAATAAATTCCAATTTTATTTTAAATATTCTCTATTCTCTGAATACATTATGCTCAAGAATATACCAATGGATAAAACGTAAAAAAATTATTCGTACTTTTGTAAGATATTTTTATTTGTTATCCATTAATTACAAGCTCTATCTCTATTTAAAAGATAATGTTTTGAACCGGTCCATTTAATGATAATGAAATTTTAAAAGAAAATATGTGTAGTATACCAAGGTTTTGTTTAATATTCATTCGTTTAATAATTGTATTTTTCAAGGAGATACTTACAAAATTACAATTACTTAAATAAATATATTTTGCAATGGGTTTTCTGGCCTTTTAAATGCTCTATTAATATAAATGTTTCTAAGAACATTTGATGTGTACATTAATTGATTTTTGCTTAGATTCTTTTGGGATTTTTGTGGGTTTTTTGAACCGCTAAGAGGCTGCTGCTGCTGCTTGGCTGCACTGCACTCGCTTCGATCAAAAGTGACCGACGTGCGACCGACTTTACTGCTTTTTCGCAGCAGCACAAAAAACGCACAGCAACCCCAAAAAGATACACACATTCGCTCAATCGAATGGAAGCTCTCATATAGGGGCAGGCAGCAGCAGCAGCAGCAGCAGCAGTGGCAGTAGTAGCAGTAGCTTTTCTGCCCTTACTCCACTTTAGAGCAAACAAAACTGGTTTTCATCCCTGTTCTTGCAGACTTTTAGTTTTCATTTCATTATACTGTGAAATCGCTGGAGAATGGAGAAGAGGAACAGCAGCAGCCCCCAATCATTTAGGAAATGGCCAGTTTTTCCCCCCCAATGCCCCAGCAGAAGGTTTCCTCTCTCATCTTTGGACAGAGCCATATTCGTATAATTCTGCGGTTTTTGGAGCACTGCGAATACAAAGTAATCAAATTTATTAGCTAATTGGCGAGGGGGTTGGGTGTGCGCTGAAATATGGAGATTGGAGCATGTGCGTGCTTGTGTCTACCGAACCGTTGTCAGATGATAAAGCTCGAAATATACACGTAGAAATATTTGCCTACGTGTAAGTGTATGCATATATATATATATATATATATGTTTACGTATATATGTATCTGTTTTTGCAATTGTATATAAAAAGCCGTGGCGTTATCGCTGAAAAGCAAAAAAACAAGAAATATAAGAAAAACAACAAACAACACAACGTCAAAATAACGAAATTATTTTTGGCTTCGTTTTTGCCCGAACACAATAAGCACGCAACAGAGTTGCACACAAAAATATATCTAACTTTTTTTTGTTTTAAACGGATTTCTTACGAGTATTTACTTACATCCAGGGCTACAAAAACACCAGTATTTACAATTTTAAACTAATTTCCGCTATACTGTGATTTCAATTCGATATTTTTGACTCTGATTTTAGTCTTAAAAAATATAATAAACATCAGCTTTTCAATAAACCTATCTAGATTTTGTTAAATATTTCTTCAAGCATGCCCTTCTATCAGGTTTTGCATATTGATTTTAAAAATTAGAAACTTTTGAGATTTCCCATGGTGTTCCATTTTCGTTTCTTTTGATGAAGACTTTGAAACTATATTTCATTAGGTCTTATTACGATTTGCATTGATTGAAAATTATTCTTTTTCATTTTTATAATGCTCTTTTTCTAACTTATAATATTTAGGGGCTTCGTGGGCTTTGGGGTTTGCTTGTTATGTAGGGATTTCATTTGATTTTTTTTATTATATTTTGTTAAATTTTTGTATTTTTTGAACCTTTTATTTTATTGGAAATAATAAAAAAAAATTTATTTTTCAGTCAATCTGCAAATATGTTCTTTGACAATTATTAAAAAAAATATATATACAATGCTTCAATCAAAAATGGGAAATATTCCAAAAAAGAGACTAAATAAAAATATTTTAAAATATTTTTGTTGTGGCTTTTAATTTGTTGGTTTGAGACTTTTTTGTGTCACTTTAAAACCGGTTTCCGTCCCTGGTTTCTTCTGTATTCACACGCTAGTGTCGAACTGAACGAAACATGTTTAATGATGGCAGCAGCTGGGCTGCGATTATGTTCAGGATTTGGATTCAACACCTGCCGGAATCGCCTACCTGGGCTCGAAAGAAAACAAATCAAAACGAATGTAGAAATATGCGAACATTTATATATGTAGTTAATCGCTCTCTTCGTCTCTTTATCGCTCTCCTTGAGTAGTTGAACTTTGACCCAACCACTGGTTTCAACTGTTAAATTAAAGAGATCTCTAGAGAAATGCTCGACTAAGCGATACTCTGTACTTAAGTCTGAACAATCTTGGAAAGCCAAACGAGTCGAATTTTAGCTTTCTATTTTACATAATTGTCTCCAAGAAGCGAATGTTTACTAGATTGCTTATATTTATATATTAACATATTTAAATCCTCATTTTATTGTTATATTCAATTGTGTAAGAAATATATTGGAATACCCTGACTATCAGATACTTGATGACTCTCCTTAGTCTTATTCGATGTATATTGGGTATAAACCAAAAAAAAGCTGCAAAGTGAAATTCGCAACAAGTAAAACAAAAAATCCCAAACTGTCAAAAATTTCCAAAATGCAACGACATTTGAGCCTGTCACAGTGTATGTGTGTGAGAGAGAATTTTTGTGAGACTGTGTGTGCTCTCATTTGGACAACCGACCTTTTATTTACTTTTTTTTGGCGTAGGGGAAAAAAATGAAACGGGGATCTGAAATTTGAGTACGCTGAACATCTGTTCCAAAAATCTTTTTTGTTACTCGCTACAAAGAAGATTTCACCAAGAAATTATTGGGAATACATGTTTTGAGTGCAAGTTTGTACTTGTTTGTGCATATGTGTATATGTACATATGCATGTGTATGTGCATGTATTTGTATGCATTTTATATAAGCAAAGTGTGAAACACAAGACTTTTTTCACATACGTGTACCTGCTTTATTTTATTCCAGGTAAATCGGCGGCGACGACAACAACTGAATACCTAAAAGCAAAAACAACAACGGCAACAACAACGAAGTAGCGGCACGCAGAATAAAGAAACAAGGAAACATTTGCACACACAGCAACTGCAGCAATAACAAGAGACAAGAAAAACCACTTCAACAAAAGAGGATAACATATTGAAAGAGCTCCGCTTCACACACACACACACACTCGTCACAATCAGACTCTCACACACAAACATTGAAAGAAACGCCAACGGCGCTGCCAACTCACACGTATGTACGTGGGAAAGTAAACCGACATCTTTTGCAATCAGGCGAAAGAGTGTAACAGAGAGAGAGAGAGAGAGTGGGAGCTGAGAGAGCCCAGCAGCTTGAGCCAGGGTTAGCCCTTTGATAACGTAAGCACGCACGCATACGCACACACACAATCCAGAGAGCACGCACTCATACGCCCACAGAGTAGCACTGGCCTAAACGATCGATAGGGAAAGAGAGAGAGAGAGACCGTGGTTGCCTAACAACCGTTAAGACGAAAACGCTTTGGGAAATCACGACTGTAGCCGAGTCGCAGCAAATCACAGCACGTCGCAGTCGTGAAAGTGCGTGAGCGTGAGCGGGCGCAGCGGAGTGTTATTGAAGCGCGTAGCGTTGCCACATTGTCTCAAAGGCAGGAACTACAAATAAACAAGCAAACAGACTTCAAATGAAAACACTTGTGCTCAGTCCAGACGATCTGCAGAACTTTAATAAGTTCATATATGATCCCAAATCAGCTGCACAGCTGGCAGCCAGTGCTGGAGCCATAGCAGCCGCTGCACATGGTCATCCCGGAGCAGGCGTGCAGTTGGTTACGAGCGCTGGCAACCCAGTGCCTGTCTCTGCAGTCAACGTTGGTGTGGGTGGCCCATCTACGGCAACGGTTGGAGCCGGTGTAACTGGCACAGTTAACAGCACCAATAAGCAGTTAATGGCACTGCATTATTACTTGAATCATCAGGGCAACTATGTTAACGTACAGCCAGCTAACAGCGGCGCAGCAGCAGCACATGCGCAACAGCAGCAGCAGCAACAGTTGCTGGCACAGTCGCAAACGCAGCTGAAACAATTACAATTAAAACAGCCAACAATACACCAGCATCAGCAGCATATAAGCTATCATCATCATCATCCGTACTACCAGCAGCAGACACAGCAGCATCAACAGACGCAGTTGAGCCACAAAGTGCAACAGCAGCAACAGTTACAGTTACAGCAACAGCAGCAACAACAACAACAACAACAACAACAGCAGCAGCAACAGTTGCCCGTACACGCTTTAAATCAAAACTCCAATTTCTCGGCGGCCAGCTCTAGCACAGGCGGCACTACTTCCAGTCATGCGCCCACACAACAATCGAATGGCTCCAGCGTTTCACCCACAATCATCAGTCATCAGCAGCCACGCGCTGTTGTTGCCGGTGGCAGCAATAGCAATATCGCTGCAGCAGCCAACGCGCTGCTACGTGCCACAGCGGCAGCGAATGTGACTGCGGGCACAGTGTGCGTTTCCGGTTCAACATCATCAGCGTCATCAACATCCTCTTCGTCGTCCGCATCGACGTCCGCCGCCTCATCAACGTCCGGAACGTCAACATCGTCCGGCTCTGCCAATTGTGCCAAGAAACTGAAAACAGAGCCGCTGCTCTCGCAATACAATCAAACGGAGCGCCTGAACTTTGCTAACACGTATATTGTGTGGAGCGAGGAACACTGGCGCCGTGTCATCTTCCATGACGAGCGTCGCTTTAATTTGGATGGACCCGATGGGTTCTCCTATTATTTTCACGATTTGCGCAATTATGAGCGTACGCTGTCGCAGCGGCCGAGAGGGAATTCTGTCTATATCTACCTGATGATCTGTGTGGGTGGCGCCATTTATCTAGAGGTATCATCCGCCAAACAAAGACCCGAATCCTCCATTGAGGCAGTTATGCGTGAACGACCGAATATCGTCAATAAGCTCGGTGGAAATACGGAATTTGTGCTTCAGGACCATAATTGGATGTCGCACGCGTTGCCAACCGCCCAGGAGCTGCTAAATGCCGAGGGTTTAAAGACGCAAAAATGGCCCACAATTGCGCATGATCTGAATATTATGGAGAATATTTGGGGCTGGTTAATACGTGAGGTATTCGATGGGGGGCGTAAATTTTCGCGAAAAGACGACTTGATATTTCGTATCAAAGAGGCGTGGTCACGCCTACCGCTGGATCTAATCACGAACCTGTACAGCACGCTGCCCGAACGAATCACCGAGCTGTATTATACTCAAGGCGTCTATACGAATTGTTGACAACCGACGCGGCAAATCTACGCCGGATCTGGATGTGATGATAGATGTGGACGCGATCAGGTCGAGAAACAGCAACTTAAGAAATACAGTGGCACCCCCGTCTGGCTGTTGCTGCTACTGCCACTGCTGACGCTCTTGGCTGTACGCTCCTTGCTCCTGAGCGTCTGCATAACTTTTCGTACATTTAACTTGACATTTTTTGTGTATAGCTTTAAGATGTGAGAGCAACTGCATCTAGTTTTGTATTTACTCCCTGCTGCGCTCCTGTTTAGTTTTTGTATTAATTATTGAAAACAAACGAAATAGAAGAAAGTAATGCGCAATACTGGCCAAACAAAATTACACACAGCCAGTGTTACCATACCGCTTTGTAATGCCACGAGTGGCAGCGCTGGTTAAAAAGTACATACTGCCAGTGCTGCCACATCTGATTGTAATTAGTGTTTTTATGCAGCAATACCCCTCCCCCCGTAGACACCCAACCCCGCCCCTTTTAAGTGTAAGTTGTACTTTTAGTTGTCGTTTATAAAATACAAGAAAAAAAGAAACACCTCCCTTTTCCCTTAAAAATTAGTTACAAATATAAAAAAAATAATTTTATTTTTGAACTTAACTCATTTTGTTAATTGTTTTTAGTTATGCAAAAAAAAAAAAATATATATATTGAAAGAATGGCGAACAAAATTAATGCAAAGCGAGAAGAAAAAAATAAACTTGTAACTAAAGTATTATTTTAAGGCATAGTTTTTTGTTGTAGCAAAATACACGAAACAAAAACGAAACTAAAATCCTATCATGTAAACAGAAATTATAATTAAACTAATTATCAATGTAATTAATACATATTAAAATTGAACGAAAAAACAAATAGAGAGGAGAGAACAAGAATTAGTGTTAATTTAAGATCAACAAAATCAACTAATTGGTAACTCTAAAGCAACAAAAAAAAAAAAAAAGAAAACGAAATAAAACAAAATAAACTAACAATAAAAACAGAAACGAAAAAGAACTTATGAACATAGAAATCATGCTGAACATATTAAAATTAACAACACAACAAAAAATCAACTCATTCATTCTGAAACTTCAGATAAAACCGCAGATCCTTCAACGACTCGAAACAAGATTCCTAGTGATGACAATTTTTTTGAGAATCGCTTGATAAAAGGATTAAACAAAAGAGGATTGAGAAGTACACGCATACAACGTATATATACGCAAAGATATATATATGTATATAGAGTACGGACAGACGAACATATATAGTACATACGATACACTTAGAGCATACGACGAACTGAACAAATTGCAAAATGTTTGCAGGCAACTAATCTAAAATAGAAAATCAAATATAAATAAAATAAAAAGCAAAAAAACTATGCTAAAGTATCCTTGAAACAAACAACAAACAAACTCTCAATTTGTATTTTCAGCAAATGATGTGATTTTTCTTTTGTTTCGCTTTTTGCAATGAACTCAAAATAAGAAAGTCAAAAGAAAAAAGAAGCAAAGAAAACAAATCAACAATCTTTATACATACACATAATATACATATACAAAATACAAAACGAAAAAAACAACTGAATTATTATGATTAATTAATAACGAAATGCAATTACCAATAAAAACTACCAGCAAATACGTAAAAATAAAATTAAAAATTAACCCGACTTTTTATTATGAAAATTTTTCATTTCAGTATTATTTTTATACCCTTGCTGAAGGGCATTATGGCGAATCACGCACGGCGTGTCTGGGTTTAAGAACTAGGGGAATGCGATTCGGTATCGGTATGCGCTATGCTCTTGAAGAAAAGTTTTTAGTTGAGTGTATTTTCTTACGACTGGCTTAAATATTTAAAATTGAAATTTAAAGATTTTTAGGCAGCTAAATGGGACCCTGCCTGTATCCAATCTCCACATTTTATCTACGAAGAAAAATTCCATGAAGTAATTCATTGTGTAAATATAGAATTAATGTAAACAGCCAGACGACAGACGACTTATTACGTCTCACTTTCTCTTCACACACACACTCATATAAAAATATATACTATACTGTATATATTATTATTATTATACATTATTTGTATATGTATATATAGGAAAATATAAAAGTCCCAGAAAAATAAAACTAAACATTTTCGTGCTGTGGCATTGTAAAAGTTTTATTGCAAAACGTGCGTTATAAAAATGTAATTTAAAAACTGTATATATAGGGTAATTGTTAATGTATATAATACTCTATTTAATATATATATATATATATATATATATATGTGTATGCACCCAGTGCGTGTGCGTATGTAAATAAATGCCAATGGCGGCGATAGGCACGGCTTAAAATCGTCTATATTCATATCTTGGTATATATAGTCGTAGGCACTTTAATAGACCGTTCAACCTCAGAATTGTGCACAGTTGCATGGCTAGTGAATACTCTATTCTAGGAATATATATATATATATATATAGATGTATATACTTGAATTGTTCATATTTTTTGTGCGCATTCTTGAAATACTGTTTTGGTTATTTCACATATTCGTTTTTATGCTGGAATGATACTGCGCACACAGGTAGGACTACAGAAAGGCATATCCTGCTTGACACAGAAGCGTCCGCCGATAAGCGACTTGGTGCACTCGACGCCAGCGCAAACAAAGCATTGTCCATGCCAATGGATATCGCCCCAGGCGACACCCTGATCTGCTGGTCCGATGGGTAGTTGGCAGCGTTTGCAGGTGCCGGCATAAAACTTATCGTAGCACTGCAGGCACAGCGGCATATTGGATTTTTCATCAGGTATATATTGCTGCCCGGCCAGCGGCTCATCGCACTGCAGACAACAAAAATGCTTAATGTGATACGTGGCACCCTCGGCGGCTGTATACTCCTTGGTAAAAATGAGCTCATCGCAGGCCTTGCATCGTGGTATCTTCAATTTGATGGCCAGATCGCGACCACAATAAACCTGTCCATGATGGAAAAAGTACACCAAATCCGCGAGAAGCTCACGACAAGTGTGACACTTAAAGCACCCCGGATGCCAGGCAATTTCTTTTCCGGCACGCTCCGCCTTAACAGCCACCTCGCCCAGATTAATAGCCAAACTGCAGTCTCGACAATTGATGCTAGGCAAAGCTGAAGTGCTTGACGTAGCTGCAATAGAAATTGAATTAAGAAAAATTAAGGAGAAGCACTCTCTACGCACCTCTGCCTTGTTTATCATCGTTTAGTTGCAGCTGTTGGAACTGCTCTGGCATGCTGGCACAGCTAGGATACATGTTCATGTGCTCAATACCTGGAATGCTAGTAAACTTGCCCAAACTTGCGTTGAGATCCTCGCTCGCAGGCGTCGACGGCTTCGAGCAAAAACCGGAATCATTGCTGGCAGAATTCGTAAGCGTCTCTTTGCCATAGCTTATGTCGCCTGCTGTGGAGTTGGCCATATCCGCAAAGAGCTTATCAATGTCGTCGAGCAGCTGCTCGTCATTCAACAGCCAGTCATGCACTTGCTTGAGCGGCTCCAGCAGCTGGCATTGATCATGTTTAATGCCTTTGTCCTGCAGAGTTTGGAAGAGGCGATTGTAATACGGCGCATTGGCCACAGCCGAGTGCAGCATGTGCTTGTCCACGCCTACGTGCTGCAGCTGAGCTTTAGTAGCCGGAGCCAAGCCTTTCAATTGTTGCAGGTTGAACGTTGAAATAGGAGCTGTAGCAATGATAACAGGGGCTGCTATACGACCGCTACGCGTCTCTTGCAGCGCTTGCTTCAACGGCTCAGCCTGTACGATTTGTGCAAACACCGGATCGCGATCATAGTCAATATGAGCGGGCAGTCCGCAGTCATAGACAACCGTAGAGACGCCTCCAAACTTTACACGACGCATGGGCGTATCCTGACGCATTTGTGAGCCAAATCGTGCTTGGATGGGATTCTTCAAGGGGAGTGGCGAATTGAATGGTGTACTAGGAGACGACTTTAAAGGTGTTGTCGCCAGAGCTGGCGGTCCGCAGATAGCATTAATCTCCGCGTTGAACTTTGGACTGCTCACATATGCGTTGCGAAATTCTGATATTGGTCCCAGCCAGGGATCCCGGGTAATGTTCAAGTTCTTCTCCTAATGGATTTACAATTGATTTTTCTGTATTATATTTGAAATTTTTATTAAGATTTTTTCTCTTACCTTTAGAATTCCCAGCAGCTTATCATAGATGACTCCATGAGTAATGAGACTTTGCATAGCTGGTTTACTAAATCCCATCAAATTCTCCATAGGAAACTGCGCACAGGAATCGTTCATGGGCTCCGAGAAGGCCACAAAGAGCTTGGGCTGGGCGTGAACTCCCTGCTGAGTCAAAGCATTGGCCACTTTCTGGTTGGCCAACAGCTCATTCAGCGTAGCATCGTGCACAGGCGGCAACCCTAACGATTGCAACAGACTACGAGCAGCGTCCGCCGAAGATTGGATGGGCAGCACATGATCCACATGTCCATGCGCTAGGCGGCCCACACGCACAACAATGCCTTGACCGACGCATTGATCGCGCAGCTTTTGTACATATTGTTGCAACTGTTGGGCCTCTGTTTCGCTTAGATTATCGCACAGAGCGGCGTCCAGATCATGTGGCGGTACTTGAAATTCCAGTTGCTGCTTTCGCTTATTCGCTGCATCGCTGCCGGCAACGGGTATTTGGGCTGCACCCAAAGTTTCCATATAATCTGAGATAACATCGGGTGATGCATTCGGCGGCACCCACTCCACCTGCACGGGCTGGCTGGCCAAAGCCTTGATCTTTATATCTGTTGAAGAGTATTTCAATATATATTAAAGTATTATTATTTAAAAGTTTATGTTTTCATATGTAGATTAATTAATAAAACGAATCGATAGAACAATAAAGTAAAGCGAGGTATTTGAAATCAGCAGAATCGGAAATATCGAAGATAATCGATAGTATCATCGCTATTTTACTAGCTCTACACAGATCTACCAAAGAGCTACGACTTGGTAGTACTCAGAGCGTTATCAGTCGGACGAGACTTACAGGGTATTTAAAACTGTCAATTGTTGCTTTATCATTTAGCTGTTTGCAGAAAAGAAAAGTCACATACGATATTATCAAAGGGCACTAATAAACATTGAAAACAATCATACAATCGATATATTTAATAGCTCCGTTTGAGTCTGCGATGAAATAAAGACCAGATTTACAGGGTACTTACATGCAGGCTTAGCCCTTATCTGGCCAAGAATTTCAAACTGCGCCCACCCGGTGGCGTCATCATCAGTGCACATGTGTTGATCCTTGCGGCACATGCAGTTCCTGCACACCTTTCGCCAAAAGTGCAAATCCAACCCGGGGCACTTCTCCTGGCATTCGGTACAGGGTGCTCCGGCGCCCGATTCATGGCCAAGCTTCGAACGCTTCAACAACTCGCGTCGGCTTTCAAGCTTAGATAGCCATTCCGGTGCTGTGGGCGTCTCTACACAGGAGTTGGAGTTACCATTGGCACTTGACATGTTGGCTTAACAAGACAGCTCTAATAAGGCATTTCTTGGTTATAAACTATAAATTGTATTTCGCAAAAGACACAAAGCACAGAGCAGTGTGACCGGTGTGAAAAAAAAATGCTAAAATACCAAAAACTAAAATATCGAAACAATTACAAGCGTCGAGTGTATCGTTAAATTTGGAGTAACGTTTTTCAGCAATGCCAAGAACCATCGGACTGCTTAGAGATAGAGTAACCGTTGCCTTTCTAAGTGGCCTAATAACTCTTTTTTTAAAAAATCTCATTTTAAGACACAATACAAATTCTACATTCAAAAACACAATTGTAGTATGTGCAATC
Source organism: Drosophila repletoides (assembly GCA_018150835.1). NCBI lineage: Eukaryota > Metazoa > Arthropoda > Insecta > Diptera > Drosophilidae > Drosophila > Drosophila repletoides. The sequence goes on along the minus strand of JAECWQ010000089.1, from coordinate 23,226,693 downwards.
AGCTTCGTTCGGATTGGAGGGAATAATTTAATTTGCCTTATAAGTCAAATTTGAACTCACCATTAATTATATTCAATTATTAAAAGATGTGTGTATAAAATACATTAAATTAATTAATTATCGAGTGAGTTGCGTGTCCAACGGTTTGTGCAAAGAGTATCAATAGTATTCATGAATACTCTTTGGTTTGTGTACTATAGCATAGACAACAACCTTAAACAGCTGATTGGCGAATTTCTAGCTGAAGCTAACTTGGCTGCACCTCGCTTGCATTGTTTTTTTTCGCAATTTATTTCGCAAATGTGCAACCCTGGCTAACAACCAAAAACTAAATTGCCAGCCATTGCATAAAAAAAATAACATACACATTTACCGTGTAAAGAAAACTTGACAAGAAAAACAAATAAAAGGCGGAAGAAAATAGTGCTAAAAAGAATTAAGATAAAATCCGAGAAAATCGTCAACGGAAACTCAAAATAAATAAATATAAAGCGGCAAAGAGAAGTTAAAAAATAAAATGCAATAAACGTATGTATGCGTATGTGTGTCGTGTGTGTGTGCATGTATTTATATGTATGTATATAGGTGGCAGCAACTGCGTCCTACTGAAAAGTGAAAGTGCAGCGGTAAAGTGATCGGTTATTTGTTGAGGGGGAAACGCGACGGAAGGGTAACGGCAAGGAAAACTGACCAGAAATACGGGCAAAATTAGGAAATTACTTTCATCGCAAACTTTTTTAACCGGTATTATTGTTGTGTTGTACCTGCATGTTTGTGTGTGTGTGTGCGCTTCTATGGGCAACAAATTGACTTTGAATTTCGCACGGTGGTTGTTTTTGCCTACTTTGTGTGTGTGTGTGTGTGTGTGTGTGTGTGTAGGAGAGAGAGAGAGAGTGAGCGGGACTGAGTGACGCGTGGGTTGTGGTCCGTGGAGGAGAGGGGATCTGCAATTGAATTTGAATGAGTCTATAAAAAAACTGTTTAGTGCTGCTTCATTCAGAGAGGGGAGTTCAGCCCCCTTTCCTTTCCCTGCACCACCCACCTTTCACTCTCAACCCTCCGCGCTCAACAGCCCTTTTTAATTTCGCCTGTTTACCCTTCCAATTGAAAAATATATTTTACCCGGCTTTGCCCGAGAAAACTAATTATCTAAATTTTGTATGTATATTCATACACTTTACTCGATACGAGGCGGATCTAGAATCAGAGCCAATAATTCATAAGATTGGAACGCAGTACAGCATTTTATAATCTTTTAAACGGTTCTGGAACTACTTTTCTAGAACCGGTTTCGGAATGGAAATCTTTCAGGAAATAGGATTTTCCGATCTTGAAGTTAGGATTTTTTTAAAATCTTCTTAGCAAACGTTTAATAATTATATACGAGTATGTATTACTTTTGAAATCATCGTATAGTAAATAAAATATATAAGTGAATTTTTCAAAATTCTTCAACAACTTTTTGAGTTGCAGAGCAATTTTCTCGGATAAGATGTAGATTTTCTAAAAACTGTACAGCACTTTTTATGTAGAGCTCCCTTAAGACTACAATTTTATCCTTTTAAACTTGGGTCATCCATTTTCCAAACATGGATGTGTGTTTTCCAAAATACTTTGCTTCATTTTCTTAACTTTCGCGAGTGAATTTAAAGTAGTTTCGATGAATAAAAAAACACTTTCAAGTACCATTTTTCCACATAATTTTAGAAAAAACTGCCTTACGTCATATGAAGGGACTTCTGTGAAATATTCAGCTTTTTAACCCTTAAAGTTTGCTGTTTATGGGTTGATGAGCTGTTAAAAAAGAAGTAGAAAAATGTATAAAGATTATTTGGACTTACACATATTTTTCAATTGATCTTTGCAGTTGTTACTGTGGGATTCAGTGATTTTCCATTAGCAAAGTGAATAGATAATTGTTGCCATTAAATTAGGCCGAAAAGATGACTGAAAAATACGACGGCAACGGTGACTATTCCGCATACAATGAGGATGACAGCAACGAATACGGGAGCGGAAGCGGAGGCGGAGGCAAATCACGTAAGGGTGTAGGCAGCGGGGGTCCCCACAATGGAGACAGTGGTGTCCACGATCATCATGCCGGCTCTGAGAGCACTGGCAATGTGCAACTGAATGAGAAAGCCAGCGAATATATACGCGACTGTATGGCCGAAAAGAATCGCATGGACAGAAAGTTTCCCATTGCCGAAAAGCTAATAGAGTGTGGTAAGTAATTGTCTTATATCTATGCTCATTTTACAGATTCAAATGGTTCGTTCTTTCTTGCAGAGATTGAAAAGGTGCAGACCACTGGACGCATACCATCGAGGGAGCAAAAGTATGCCGATATATATCGAGAGAAGCCATTGCGCATATCACAGCGGGTTTTGGTGCCCATACGCGAACATCCCAAGGTGAGGAGAATATTGGAAGAGGGTGTAGAAGTGCACCAATTTAAATCAACCAATGGCATTATATATATATCTTTTAATAATTTCAATTGATACAGTTCAACTTTGTGGGTAAACTGCTGGGACCTAAAGGCAACTCTTTGCGGCGCCTGCAGGAGGAAACTCTTTGCAAGATGACAGTGCTGGGCCGCAATTCTATGAGGGATCGCGCCAAGGAGGAGGAACTGCGTAGTTCCAAGGATCCCAAGTATGCGCATTTGAACAGCGATCTGCATGTGGAGATATCAACAATAGCGCCGCCCGCGGAGGCCTATGCAAGGATTGCCTATGCCATGGCTGAGCTGCGCAAGTATCTAATACCGGATAGCAATGATATTATACGCCAAGAGCAGCTGCGAGAGCTTATGGATAGTACTAGCCTTAACGATAATGATACCAACAATGGCAAGAGCAACTATAAAAAGATGACACATGTGCAGAATGCCAGCGCTGGGGCAAATTCCATGGGCGGTTCGGGTTCGGCTAATTCTGGCTCTGGCGGTGCTGGCGTAAACAAAAATGTAGCTCACGGTTATAGGTAATGTTATTAGAAATTTAAATAATTGTTCAACCTAACAGACGGAAGTTTTTATATTTTGCAGGGGCTCACAGCAGCAATCGTCGTTTAGCAAAAATGTGCTGGCACCCAAGCAAAAGGTTATGTCTATACTGGAGAAGGCCAGAACTGCAATGGATGAAACCTACGGGTGAGCTTGGACTATTTCTCTCTGTTAAGTAATTTCCTAATTTTCTATGATTAATATACAGCCGTGGATATGAGGATGGCATTGCTTACGATCCACATCAGAGCTATGACGCCTACAATTATTCAACACATGGCGGACACGGTCACGGTCATGGACCACCTACAAGCATTCTGGGCGGCGTTGGCAGCGTTAGTGGCGTGGGCAGCACCGGAGCAGGTCGTGGCGGCCAATATGAAACTTCAGACTATGAGACGGACTACACACGAAGGGACTACTACCAACATTCTCCTGGCTATGCAGGTATATTCGATTAGACTGTCCCAGTAAGCTGTATAAGCAGTCAACTATTAGCTGAACACAATACTTTGGATATCTGTCAAAGTATTTCTTATATAATATATTTAAGAATTTGTATGTAGACAGAAGATTCGTTTAGTTTTCCCCGATTTAAAATTATTAACATATTGATATATTAATATATCTATAAAAAAATTATCTTAATGAAAGGAATAGCTGTAGAGTATCTATCAATTTGATGTTAAAGATAATTACAAATTGCTAGACTAATTATCTTTATGATGATACTTTTCTCCTACCTTTCCAGGTGGCGGCGCTGCGGCGCAATCCAACACAAACAACGCAGCTGGTCTCAATTCAAACCACAATCGCACTCATGTTAACAGGTGAAATTTGTTGTGACCCAGCAGCAATGCCAGCAATGGATGTGGTGTCAGAGGAGTAGCAAATAGTGCGATAAATCCTATACCAAAAACCCAAATTCTGTTAAATATGAAAGCCCAAAACGTGAAGAGCGGAAATAGCTACGTCCTGAATGAGTGCAGTATCGGCCGCAACAACAACAAGAACAACAATAGCAATAGCAACAGCAACAAAAACAGTAAACACAACAGCAGCAACAACAATCAAAGCAATACCAAAAGCGGCTGTTTGCAGGTAAAAGTGTTATTAGACGAGTTAAACATTGATAAATTTTAAATTTGAGAGCACTGAGATTAATTATGAGTATCTTATGCCACAGCATCAACAGACAGAACAACAACCAAAACAAGAGCAGCAGCCAAAACACCCACAACAAAATTACCCACCGCACAACAACAATAACAGCCACAATCTATTGAACAAGAACAAGAATAATAATAATTCCAACGAAGTGAACATGACAACATATTCAACATCGTCGTATAAAACGAATGAATTGGAAGCGACACCTGCTAGTAGCAACAACAACCGCAACAACTATAAAACTCATACATTAGGCAGTAAAAACAAGAACAACTACACAACATCTGCTACAGGGCCCAGAGTGTTATTAGTAAGGTATTAAACTTCCAAGCACTGGACATTATAAAGACTCCACCAACACCAACAACAACAACAATAAGAATCCCTTGTCCAGAGCAGTTCAGTAATCCTTCTTCATCGCTCCTTGCACAATTATAAAACGCGTCACGGCTTCTGATAAATGTAAATACATAGTTAAATTTCATGATGAATGCTTTAGCTTCCTAAATACCAAATACCTATATACATATCTAATGCACATACATATAGCCTCAACTTACTCAACATCATGGAAATTATTGTATTTATTTGCATTCGCAAAAAGCCGTTGACTTCCAAAGAAAACCATTCTCTAAATGCAAATTCAATTCTTTTACAGCCCTTCCAATCCTTCGTTTCATATTTGTGAGATTCCGTGTTTGCCTGTGCAGTTTTTCTGATTAGCATTCAACATAAATCAAAAGAATCAAACTACAACAAAAAAAAAAAAAACAGCAACAGCAACAAAATACAGTCTAAAACAATAACAAACAACAACACAAAAATACTTTGTACACTAAGAGGGAAGAGGATGAATATTTACAAAAGAAAAACGAAAAATATAAGATATACTTATATATATATACTAAATACAAACATATACATTATATACATATATATATATATATATATTTTTGAGTGCAAGGAAGTCGTTGGATCACGATGATGCAGCTGGATCTACAAGTTGATACATTTTACTTTGTGTTGATTGATGATTGAAGATGGATGGAGTCCGATTTTTTAATCTATATATTTACACACAAAGAGCAAAACATCTTTAAGATACTCGTATTTAAAAAATTGCGTGAATAATTGAATTAATAATTGAGAGATATAACCGTTAAATAATTAGATAAGCACAGCTTAAAGCTGGCTTTGATATTTTGACATATACATATAAATATATATAATAATACAACATCTAAAATTTATTTCAAAATAATAATGCTAATAGAAACAAAAATATATAAACATACATATATATATACACTGCTCGATCTCCAGTTTAGTATGAAAATGTTGCCAATATTTAGTTACAAGCCACTAGGAAAAAGAGAGATTACTATCACATTTTTGTGCATTTTCTAGAAAGTATTCCAATAGATTTGACGTTATAGGTTCTATACTGGCGATTGGGTGTATATGTAGTAATATACACAGTGTACTTATTATTAAACGCGAAATAGCAGTGGAAATCTATAAGATTTGAACTACTCGAAGAAAACTATATAATTGGGCACACTTAAAATAAATTTAATAAATAAATAAATATATATATATACATATACAGATATATAATATTTACATTCAAATAAAAAGTGAAGAACTATTTATAAATATAGGAATTAAATACTCAACAAAACTTAATATATTTATATTATTCAGAGATTGTGAGATGAAGCCCACACATATGTGGATAATGCTGCAAATGATTACTTTATTAAAAGCAAAGCAAATAAACAAACAAAATATATAATGAAAATAACTCTAAAATATTATGACAAAAGAATACTCATTGAATTTACACAATAAGAAAAAGAGAGGTGCAGTGAAGAGTATTAAAAACTTAGAGGGAATCTTTCGCTCTTCGAGTGATTTCGAACTGAATTGAGTGAAGAGAAAACAAAGGACGGATGAACAGCTCGCAAAGACAATCAGTCTTAAAATAAATAACATAAAAATATATAAACTAAAATTATATTTAAACTTATAACGGTGTGAAGAGAACAACCAAACAAAAAAATTGAATTTCACTGCAAAAAATTATTCACAAAAGTGAATTATTGTCTTTGCGAACTGTTCATCCGTTATCTGGTTTTTCCGGTCGAGTCACAAAGAGGGAAAGGGTCCCTCTAGTTAGAGAAATACTCTTTGATGTCCGCAGTAGTCGAAAAGCTCAAAATTTTATTTCCAATTTATTTATATCAACTTTCCTTAAAAATTAATTTGCTTTCTGGAATTTCAAATAAATAATATTTGTGCCAAATGTAATTTACATAGATATATACAATAAACGATGGAGCAATAAAACAATCTTCCAGTTCAAAGGTCAATAAACAAATTGTTTAAACAAATCATAACTTTTCTACATTAACTATTTATGTATGTACTAAGATTTTGCTATATTGTAACCCAGTTTCATTAATTTAAATTTATTTAAACTGAGCAAGAAATCCATAAAAATATATATTTAATAATTCTAACCTATTGTTAGTAAATGAAATCAGATGAATAATAGTAAATAACAAAAATAAATATCTTGTCCAAAAAGCAAATTGTTGCAACTAAAGCAAAGCATAAGAAACATTTACTTGTAACCAATGTGAAAGTTAAATTGTTGAAAACAATTAAAATCTAGTTTATAATAATTACAAAATATCGGTAACAAAAGAAAATACATTCATTTATTTCAAATAATTATTGTTATTATTATACAAAGATAAAGATAAAGATAAAGATAAAGATACATAATAAAAGATACATACTTTAATGGCGGTTCGCTAAGATACAAAACCCAAATATCCAGATCAGATTATAAACTTAAATACTTTAATGGATGGCAGAAAAAGTTAAAACATTTAAATAATAATACTTAATAAAATACTAAACAACAAAATTCCCCGCCCTAAAAAACAATAATTATATGAAAGCAAAATCGAAACAATTAAAATATTGAGATATTCTCATTAATTATTACATGTACAATTAAATAATAAAATTAATAATAAATATATTTAAAATGTACGCTAAAACCATTAATATGCTGTCAATGTTTTTAATTTATTGGCGAGTTTCTCTGGGCGCCTCAGAAGAAACGTATGGCACCGACTAGCAGATACTCTGTATTCAGAGCGGAATTGCTCTAGCAACCAAATTTTATTTTGCTATTGTTGCTATAAACCTTTTTTCGGTCTGATCTGATATTTAGACTGGTATTTATTTTGTCAAGAAATATGCCTTGAAGTGAAGGAGGCGTCTCCGGCCAAATGAAGTCGTATACGTATTATTGATAAAGTCTGGTTTTAAGATATGTCTCAAGATATCTTATTGAAACTCAGAATATAGACATAAAAGTGTAATTTCTAAACGCATAAAACGAATATATATATTCACAATGAAAATCGGGTGAAATAAACAAATTTAAGAAATATCAAATGATTATTAAAGTCTTCAAGGATATTAAAACTAGTCTATTGCATACATAGCTTGTTTATGATCTCGGAGAGTTTCCTTCTACCTGTTACATGAATATGCACAAACTGAATATACACTTTTTACTCACTTTTAATAGGTGCAGGGTATATTAATTCATTTATTGAGTCGGGGGGATGAAAACCATTAAAATAATCTACAGTTTACGTAGTTTTTTCTAGGGCTTAATTTACAACCCCTTTTATTTATTATTGGGTGAAACTCTAAAATGTTTTTTCTTTAATATTAAAGCCAGTAAATAATCCTGAAATAAAATTTAAATTTAATGTCACAGTATTAAATATCTGGTTTAATTATTTAGCTAAAAAAGAAGATAAACCCGTATATAAGATGATGAAATATAATTTATTTTATTCAATTATTAATTTTTATATTGCTTTACAATAAATGACTAGAGTAAACAACGTACAACCTAACTTTGTTCCCATCAATTGTTTACACTTTTCCAGGTATTTGGATCGTATAATCGAAACCTTCCAAGTGCAAACAGCTGAAATTATCTCATTTTACTTGCAGTAAGTTGACTAGAATAATCCAAATTAGGGTAGCCTCCTTTTTAGGCCTGCAGCAGTCCATCGCTTTGGCCCCCCAGTTTGCCCAACAGCGCCTTGTACAGTACGGACTCTGTGGAGATGCCCTCGCTCTGCAGGAAGAGCAACGTTTCGCGTGCGCACATGGCAAAACCCAGAGCCTCAGCCTCGCTGCGCCTTGGAGGCGCTAGATGCACATCGTCCTCCTCCTCATCGACGTCGTTCAGGCTGGCATCACGCTCATCCAAATCGTGCTCAAATGAGTCTAACTCTGATTGCAGCTCCATGATCTTTTGCAGTGCTTCGAATAAAATGCTATTAGGAGCAACCGCATCGTTTGTAGGCGTTGGCGTTGGTGGAGTAATTGGTCTACATTCCAATTCCAAGCGATGGCGTTTCTCTGCTTGATCCTGCTCGGCTTGATCCTCGCCAGCCTGCTGGTTTCTACGCTGATCCGCACGCTTGCGTTTCATTATTAGTTTTCCGGACATGAGAAGATTCCTCTTTTCTGCTTTATACAGGGCACAACCTTCGCTCACCTGGCGATCACAACAACTGAACACAACTGAACAAAACTGAACTGAATGCACCCCAGCTCGGTGCTCTCGGAACTGTTGCAGGCAGCAGCAGTGATCCTGAAAGCAACCCCAACTCGCAGGACACAAGACACAGGAAAAAGAGACAGGCGGGCATTAGGGGATGTGCCGCGTTGGAAATTAAAAGCAACCCAAAAATTGTTGCAGCTGTTTGAATTTTGTGTGCCACTACCGGCAGCTGAAGCGGGAAGGCAACAGGATACTGACAGGATATTGTGCTGCAATCGAAAGCAACCCCTGACAATCTGCTCTACAGTGTTGCCCCAAATATGGCTGTTTATTGTATGGAAAATAGCCAGAAAAAACTGAAAAGAATTATATTATTCCTAGGTTTATTTTACTAATACTGTATTCAATTAACTATTCTGTAAAAGCATTTAACTATTTCCTTCATTTAAAGATATTCTATAGCTTATCTTTAGGCGCTTAAGATAGTAAAAGAAGCCTGCGTTTCAGACAAAACTTTTTGATAATGAAAATAATTTATGATACAGAAATTTAAATACTTCAAAATAAATAAAACGTATATGTTTAATTATTTAACAAACTTATAGAATTTCGAAAATAACTCAGATAATTTCCTAAGTATTTTGGACACCCAGTTTTGGCGGTAAAATAGCTAAATCATCAACACTGACCCTCTCTAACTGCAGCGGCCTGATATCTCGTCCTTGCCGCATTTTGCCCTTGCCTCGTCTCCCTTTCCGTTTCCATTGCTGTTGTCTCGTGGTTGTGTTCTTCAGGCTCGGCTAGCCTTCCACTGAAATACCCTTTTTACTAGGTAAGTGCGTCGGGTAGCGCATTTGGCACTCGGTGCTGGCCTCAGAGAGCATTTGCAGCTGGCACGCTTCACGAGCATCTCTTCGATTTCTGTCGACTGCTGTGGCGTTTCCCCGCCAGAGTTCGCTTTGACCTGCCATTGTAATGATAAGTGCACACCTATAATACACTGAAAACAAAATTGGGTGTATGTTGCTCTTGGAAAAAATAGTCTAATATGATAAATAAATACAATGTGTAAAATATGGCTGAATTGTTAATTACAACTAGACAAATCCAGTTTGAATTCAGATCAGATTTCCCCAAGATTTCTGGGGATTCCCTTTGGTGGGCTTTATCTAGATAAAGTTTAACCGATTAGGTGAGGTTTTGCATATCATTTGATTAATTAAAACAATTATTTAAAGGTGCTTTTAACTCAGACTATGTTTCAATAAAACTATAATCTTTAGGCGTCTTTAATCTATAATGTATTTTTGTATATTAATTAGTATTAGTATTTGGTTTTGAGCATAAGAGTCTGTACCTTTTATATAAACAAAACTATTAAAAAATATATAAGCCGGACTTACAATTTGTATATGCGACTCCGAAATACCCTGGAAAAGGCAGTATAATAAAATAAATATCTAGTAACTTTATTTTTAGGCATTAGCTTTAATTGGAATTTTGAAGTATAAACAATCTATAAGTCCTGATATAATTTACTACCCAAACTGAGCATACCCTATGCTAAAAGTCAGAGAGAATTCCCCAGCCACCTGTTAATATATAGATTAGCTCTGAAATTTTGTAATATAGTAGTAGTATTATATTCAGTATATTTAAATCTGTTTCATTTTAATGAATTTGAGTCCAGTTTGGGAGCTGATTGTGTTTGGATCGTTTTTTCAGCATTTTTAAGGTATTTTTTACCTAATAAGTTTATTGCTAGGTATACGGAAAAATTATTTCTAAAATTGCTTTAGAATGGTATTATCTCAATATCAAAGAGAAATATGATAACCCAGAGTTATTTATTTCTGATAAGACTCGAGCACTAAAATACATATATAAGACATATGTGTCCAAACTAATCTAAGTACATCATTATATTATATATTTAATCACCAATTTTAAGGCAATACATATATATTTATATATATAAAATAGAAAGTGACAGGGTAGTTTTAATTTCTTTAATATTTGCTGACATTTGTTAATATATTTGGTCATAATATAAATTGAAAAATCCTTTAATTTCAGCTCTAAAAATGTTGCAAAAATGGATTTTAGGAATTTTGTTTTTGTTTGGCCAAACTATTAATGCTAATCCCAACCCCAACAGAAACTCCAGCCTCACAGAATTCATAATCCTCCATAACAATGATATGCATTCGAGATTCGAACAGACCAATAGAAACGGAGGAATTTGCATCCCGCAGGACGCAAAAAGGGATAAGTGTTATGGCGGAATTGCACGGGTCGCCCACGTGTAAGTTCCCAGACTGATTGCTTTGATTTATAGTTATCTTAGTTATATCTTATAGTTAGCATAGAAAATAACAATTGTTGAGATTGGTACGTTAGAAGGAGGACGAAGTATTTCCAAGATCGGTCTCTTATATCTTACCACTGTCATAGGAAATATCGAACAAATCCCAGTTTGCAAGGTTAAGTAATTTTCTTTTTAAATTTTGGATATTTTTCAGAGTTCGAGAATATCGTGAACAGGCCAAGAACGGAGGAGCTCCCGTATTGTATTTAAATGCAGGCGACACTTATAGTGGAACTGCTTGGTTCACCATTTTCAAAGATAATATTACAAGCGCTTTTCTGAACAAACTACAACCAGATGCTATAGTAAGATTTGTGAATATAAATGCTGAATTTATTTTCGAATTAATTAGAATTATTTTTGTTGTTCTTCATTTTCTAGTGCCTTGGAAACCATGAGTTCAGTGAGTCAATTAAAAGCCTAATACCATTTCTCAATTCGGTGGATTTTCCGGTGGTGATCTCAAACATAGATCTATCAGCAGAGCCCGATTTGTTGGCCACTAATAAATTAAGTAATTCAACAATTCTGGATGTAAATGGACTGAAGATAGGAATTATTGGCTACCTAACACCAAAAACTAAAGAAGATTTTGTTGGCAATGTGGAATTCTCAGAAGAAATCGTAGCCATTAAGTAATTATGCTTATATAGTTATATAGACTTTTTAATCCTTTTCTCTTTAAACAGTGCCGAAGCGGACAGATTAAAGAATCAAGGCATCAATATTATAATTGCTCTGGGCCATTCTGGCTATCGCAAGGATCTAGAGATAGCCAGAGATTGTCCAGAGGTGGATATTGTTATTGGCGGACATTCGCATACTTTCCTGGATTCAAGTAAGCCCGTAGCTGACAAGGACGATACCAATCCTGAAGCTGTACGAGGACCTTATCCCACCGCTGTGGTGCAGCCAAGTGGCAAAAGGGTGCCCGTGGTGCAGGCCTATGGTTATACAAAATATTTGGGAAAACTACATGTTCAGGTTAGTTTCATATAAAATATCAGTTGTGCCTCCTCCTTAATCCTTTGTAAGCAACGTTTTCCCGAGCAGACTTCATATAATTATGCTTGAGAAGATTACATATTTACATCAAGTTTATTTGTGAACAGTTTGATGCGGAGGGCAACTTAATAGAGTTTGATGGAGCTCCCATTCTTTTAAATGCTTCGGTTGCACAGGAGCAGGATCTATTGGATTTACTTGAGGTGTATCGCCCAAATGTCACCGCATTGGGATTAAAGACCATTGGCTATTCTAAGGTATATCTGGAGGGAGGAAAGGTGTGTCGACTGAGGGAATGTAATCTTGGTAATCTCATTGCCGATTCTATGGTGAATGCTCGCGTGCTTGAAAATAAAGGCGGTGATTACTGGACTGACGCTGCAATAGCGTTGATTGCAGGCGGTGGTCAGTTTCCATTATTTTCTATATTATTCGATCATAAAATTTATTATTTCCATTTTAGGAATACGTACTTCAATTGATAAGAATGCCAATGGATCTATAACACTCAGAGATATAGAGGATACCTTACCCTTTGTGAACCATTTGTACTTAACGCGTGTTTCAGGCAAAACATTGCTCAATGCCTTGGAGCGATCAGCTTATGTCAGGAACAGAGATTCCAATGGAGGTTTCCTGCAGTTTGCGGGAATTCGTGTGGAATACGATATGAAAATGGAACCAGGACATCGTGTGATCTCCGCTCTTGTACGTTGCGCCGAATGCTCTGTACCTTTTTATAGTAATCTCAATGAAACTGCTCTTTATAATATAATTATACCTGAGTTTCTTCTCAATGGAGGTGATGGTTATACGCTTATTGAGGCACAGGATCCACACACTGAGCTCCTAGAGAAAGACGATAAATTTGCTGTGCAACAATATCTACAGGATAGGCACTTTGTTTATCCCGAGATAGACGGTCGTATTGTCATCAGATAATATAGAAATTAATGGGTGTAAGAATCAAAAATTTTCTCTATTAGTCTGCATTAATAAACGATATAACAGCAAGCAATAAATATATTTAATAATTATAATTTTTCCAATAAATATTAATATTTAAAGAAAACTAGTTAAATATTCACTTGAAAATAATTGGAATTAGAGACTCAAGAATACAATACAACAACTAGAGGGTATTTTATAGTCGATCACTCTTCAACTGCAGCAGTTTTATTTGTTATTTAGTTTTAGGTAACATCACCTTGCAGCAAAAAGCACATTTTTCAATTAAAAGTAAAATAAATACGAGAATCTATATATTTATTTAACTGCGGCTTCATCGTGATAACTAGAGCAGTACGCTCAAAGAAATATAATTATTAATTAAGTATATTCAGTTAATTATATATAGTCAATAATACCTTCGCCGCACCGAAGATTATATACCCTGGAAGATTGAACCACCCATTTGATTGTTCCTTTGAGATAGCTCACAAATATAGCTATACGATATAGATACGATATTTAGATTGTATTATTTCCTATATACATCCAACTTATAGTCAAGCAGCTTTTAAGTTTCAGAAAAGTTTTCTGTACAACATCTTTTTATTATGATTCCCCCTGAAGAAGAGTAATGGCTTTTAAGTGACAGAGCATGTATATAGATATATATATATATATATTTTTATATATATTTATATATATTTCGACACGAAGAACTGAAATTTTGAATGAAAGAGCAAATACCATTAGTATATAGTATTTATTTATAATATATTATGCGCGAAATGATTAATGTGCGTTGGTGGAACGACACATGTTCCTAATTTCAATGAGGAGATTTTTATTTTGATTTACTGTGCAGTGGAACAAGCCATCGCTTTGTTATCATATCAAATTATTATTTCTTTTTTTTTGAGTAAAATCATTTGATAGTCGAAGACTTTTTGGAAGGAAACCATAGACAGATCTTTGGCATATTTATTTTTTTTCATATTTTCTTTTACTTATCTGTAAAGTGAAGCTGTCTTTTACTTTTTGACATGAACAAACATGTGTCCGATTATATATTATATACCTATATATATATTTACTTAAGTATTCGAATATATAAATAAATATTTAAATACCCATATATATATATATATATGTATATTTACTTAAGTAAGCTTATATATACTCACTTGAGTACATATTGTGTCAAACAATTCGAGTTACAGTAGCAAAATATATATATATATATATATTGTATATATATCTATTTTTTGTTGATATTTGCGTGGGAACATCACGTTCTGTTTGTGCAACTGTTTTCTTTACACCCTTTTATAGGGTATTATAATTATGTCATGGAGTGCATATATATTATTAGGCAGGAAGATGAGTCGAGTCGTCTGTCCTTCTGTTTATACGGAAACTTTCAGTCCGGATCGGACATCTATATCATAAAGCTGAAATAGAAAAGAACAATTTATCCAAAAGTTGTTCTACAGAAAACTTATTTCTTTCTGAAATATCGGAATGAGATTTAAAACTTGGATGTAGGAAGTTGTATTCGAAGTGAAAACCGATAAAGTATCAAGATCGGACTACTATATTATACTAAGAAAATTCAGTTAAAATAAATTTGAATTGCAAAAATCTGCAAGTTCTTTCTCCAGTCGCAAGGGTATGCAATCTTCGGTGTCCGCTCCTTCCTATAGCTTTCCTAATAAAGTGTGCTCGTATTACTTGTGTATACACGTGTGAAATCATTATAACTTCAGTATGACACATCCAGGGCTATACAGATTATATAGACTATATATATTTAGCGAAGTTTAATTAAAACTATTTATCAGTTTACGCAGATGATTTGACATTATATTATACACGAAATTGGCCTGGAGATAACACCTTTACTGTGTCCTGATAATGATATGACTATGCAAAAAAAAAAAAAGCTACAAAAAAAGAAGAGATAATCACTAATAGCAATTAGAGTCGTAGTACTCGTCGTATCTGCTATCTGCAAATATAATACAATAGACCTATTTAAATCGTTGTCGTTTGCCTGAAACAGCGCCAAAAAAGAAACAGGAAAGCAGCAGAGTGCTCGACTAGCAGATACTGTGTAAAAAGTTACTAAGACATTGTAATATTTAAAGTCAATAAATTTCAGTTTAGGGTTGGGTTCAAATTGAACGAATTATGGGATATTCGGGTTCGATTCGTTCCGTTTCAATACTGATTTGATATGGTATTTTATTTATTTATTTATTAATTTCCCCTTTGCTACTTTCAGGCAAGAAAATGAAATACTTAAATTTAAGAAAATAATTGAATTTTATATAGTTTCATGCAGCTGTCGTCTGTATACTTTATGGGCTCGTTAATACCTGAATATGTTTTGTGAAAAACAATATGCCTGTTTTAGAAGCATTTTTAAGGGGTATGCAGTACAAAAAGAAACAGAAACAGACACAGTCGCAAAACCACGCGCTGCTCGTATCGTAATCACTCGCTCAGTGAGACAATATACAAGTATTTCGTATTTCGGTTATAGCCGCTGTTTCACAGCGGTTTTGGGCCAGTTTGTTAGCGGATTGTGTGAAGAGAGCATGTAAGTAATACGAGTTCAGAGTACGGAGTACAGAGTAGGGACTACCGAGTACGGAGTAGGGAGTATTGCCTGCTGCTGGGCAGATTTTGGCCTGTGAAATTAAAAAGCAATTTATAATACAAAAATCTACCTGTGCCAACTGATATCGTGTCGAACGCGAGAGTATCAATTTTTACTGTTACTGCACACACATTGAAACATACATATAAAATTACATAGAAATAAAAACGTGATCTTCACAACTTTAAAGTGAGTGAGAGTGAGAGCTGAATTTGATAGTCTTGCAATAGCTACAAGAGTATTTGTTTAGCCATTCATTCATCTCTTGGAAACCACAACAACAACAACAACAGAGATCATAACAATAGTATTTCGTACACAGAGAAAAACTATGAGCGAATTCTGTTTGAATATCGCCTAATACACAGGCAAGTTCCGAATGTGAACGGAGTTTCGATCTGATAAAAGTTCAGCCTGGTGACTAAGTTGAGGGTACTTTTTTCTCTCCCTACAATTACATTTAATATATATACTAATGGGTCACAAATCATTGTTAGTATGAAAGTATTACGTATTTTTTAAGTACATGAATTAGAGATACGTGATACGAGGTACGATTAGATTTAGTGGGCATTATAAACTCTAATATTGATTTGTTGTATTGTACAATTTGCGAAAGCTACCCTTGATAAGTTGTTATTTATTAATGGAGTGCTGATAAGTACTTTTATTAAATTCTTTTTCCTTGTTTTATTATGTAGGGGCACACACAATATTCTTTATTAATATAATAATATATGGAAGATATTCAAGATAACACGATGTGTCGTTAATCAGACTAAAATTATCGCAACATCAAAACAACATTACATTTCGATGACCTCAGAGACACTGAGAGATTTGACGTACACAGAGAGAAAAAAAGGTTGGAGATCATTGTGGTATTATCTGCTCGATAGTTAAATTTCAATAAGTTTTTAAATTTTGATACATTCTCTTAGAGATATTTAGTTTACCTTCTCTTTGCGTAGATAGAGCGATAAGAGATTAACAAGAGTACCAAGATTATTGGATCACTGCGATACTTTTTCTTCAAAATATCTAGTTGATCACCTAAGGAAGAGCATTTTCCTAAGATCCTAAGATCCTTATATTGCGATATATATTAGGATAATCTCTGATATTAGTCTTTACAGTATTACCTAACAAGAAGAAAAAAGTGCAACAAATTTCACCTGTCATTTTTGATCTACTCAAAGAACTGTTTAACTAATATCGGTGCTCTTTTTTTTGCTCTGTACTTCAGTTTTGATATATAAACCATATAAATTAGCACCTTACCCAGTTCCAGAATGATTTATCGACTGGTTATCGCAGCTAGCACTTTGCTGCTGGGTCTGACTGCTGGTAATCCCATTATAGAGCCCCGGGCTGCTGCCACCGAGCTCATAATTCTCCATAATAATGATATGCATGCCAGATTTGAGCAGACGAATGTTAATGGAGGAGTTTGCACCAAGGAGGACGCCAATACGGATAATTGTTATGGCGGTTTTGCACGTGTTGCCTATGAGTAAGTTTTAATCACTGGCTGATTTATTGGAGGAACGTTCAATAAATACCAAACAAACTTTGTAATTCTTTTTTTAGAGTGCGAAAGTATCGCGCAGAGGCACAGAATGGAGGACTTCCAGTCTTTTACTTGAATGCTGGTGATACGTACACCGGAACTGCCTGGTTTACGGTCTTCAAGGATAACATCACAAGCGCCTTTCTCAACAAACTACAGCCGGATGCTATAGTAAGCTGTAGTAATATACCATTTTTACAGTGGTCAGTAATAAATTTTCTTTGAAATTTTATAGTCTCTGGGAAACCACGAGTTTGATAAGAATGTTGAAGGCCTCATTCCATTCCTAAATGCTGTGGATTTTCCCGTATTGGTGTGCAATTTAGATTTGAAAAACGAGCCCGAGTTGGCGGCTACCAATAAGTTGAGTAATTCCACAATTCTTGAGGTAAACGGAGTGAAAATTGGTGTTATTGGTTACCTAACGCCAGATACCAAAAATCTTTCCCTTCAAAATAATGTGGAATTCAATGAGGAAATCGTATCCATCAAGTAAGTGTGATTAGACGATTTCCTTCTGAATATACAATTGTAAATATATTGATGTTTCTTTCAGTGCTGAAGCAAAGCTCCTTAAAGACCAGGGCATCAATATTATTATTGCCCTGGGACACTCTGGCTATCAAAAGGATCAGGAAATTGCCAGAGATTGTCCAGAGATTGATATTGTTATTGGCGGACATTCGCACACTTATCTGGATTCAAATAAACCTGTTGCTGACAAGGACGATACCAATCCTGAAGCTGTACGAGGACCTTATCCCACCACAGTGGTGCAGCCAAGTGGCAAAAAGGTGCCCGTGGTGCAGGCCTACGCTTATACAAAATATTTGGGAAGATTACATGTTCAGGTTAGTTTATATCAGAAGATCTACAACCCAACTTGCCTGTAAATATTATAAATTTTTACCAATTTCCCCTTTTAAATCAGTTTGATGCGGAGGGCAATTTAATAGAGTTTGATGGAGAGCCCATTCTATTGAATGCTTCGGTTGCACAGGACCAGGATCTATTGGATTTACTTGACGTATATCGTCCGAATATCACAGAGCTGGAGGAGACAATTGTAGGGTATACGAAGGTTACTCTAGAGGGCGGTGGTATATGTCGCCTCAGAGAATGTAATCTTGGTAATCTTATTGCCGATTCTATGGTCCACGCCCGTGTCCTGGAAGATAAAAGCGCCGATTACTGGACTGATGCGCCTATAGCTTTGCTCCAGGGAGGCGGTAATAAAATAGATCAAGTAACAATATAATTATTAAAACAATTACCCATTTCAGGCGTCCGCATCTCAATTGATAAGAATTCGAATGGTTCCATAAGTGGCAGCGACGTACTTACAGTACTTCCATTTGAGAATAATCTTTATATAACGCGTATTTCCGGAAAAACATTGAAAAATGCATTGGAACGATCTATTTCTGTACGAGATACGGATTCAAATGGCGGTTTTCTACAGTTTGCGGGTATTCGCGTTGAGTATAACTACGATTTGGAGGAAGGAAATCGAGTAGAGTCCGCTTTGGTTCGGTGTGCCGAGTGCAATGTGCCTTCATATAGCAATCTCAATGAATCGGCCTACTACAAAGTAATTGTATCTGAGTTTCTTCTGAACGGAGGTGATGGCTATGTTCTAAAAGAGGAGGTGGATCCCTACACAGAACTTATGGTGAAAAACGATCAGTTTGCATTCGCAGGGTATCTGGAGTCACTTCATTACGTATATCCCGAAATTGAGGGTCGTATTGTCATCAAAGGACCCTCAGATTCTGCGGCCAGCATTATCGGCTCTATGACTCTCATAATGCTCTCTTCACTAATCACTTTAACTTCCCTCAATTAGTTGTCACTGTAGTCCAAATTTATAGCTTGAGAATTATGTTAAATGTAACACTGTATAGACCTGAATTTATAAGAATTAATAAATATATGTACAATAAACATAAATGAATATCTTTCGAGATCCACAGCCCAACACCGTATGTCTTATCGTAAGTCTTATATCGAATGTCTTGTGTCGTCTGTCTGATGTATTATGTCTTATGCTTTGCCCCCTATTTAAATATGAACACGAGATTAAGATTTCAACTCTATTTATAGCTTTAATATTTATTTTGTTTATACGTCAGAGATTATTGTGATAACTATCAAAATTTTATACGATATCTGTATGAGAAAACGATCAGTCTGAGGATCTTGAGAAACAGTTGTCTAATAAGATGATTTTCTCTTATTAATTTATTTATTATTAAGATTATAAGTAACTTCTATAAATATTAATTTTAAGATCAAGCAAGGACAGTACTATACTATTTTTGGCATCTAACATATAGATTTGGATTTAGTTTTGACTGGTTCGGTTCATGACTGGGTAAAACTGGAACAAACATTCGACTGTATGCAAGCTTATCATGGAATGCTTGGCATAAACTACTTATAGTATAATCTAGTGTATTTATTTGATGCGTCTGGAAATTGTGTGATCTAAAATTAAGTCCTTTTCACAGACACTTTACTTTAATTTCCGATCCAAAGCATGCGAGAAATGCGACATCATTCGCTTTAATTTAAATCAGACACAAAACAAACAGACAACAAGTACAGTGGGTACAAATTGATATGGAAATGAGATAGAATGGAGAACGACTTATACGATATATAGACGCGATCTGAGACGATTGAAAGAGCCGACGACAACGCTGATAAGGAGACGATATAATGTGATACTCTGAGAATTACCGTAACAAATTGCAATTCTGCAATTCTCAACTCTTCTCTCTCCCTCTCTACGCCTCTCTCTCTCTCTCTCTCTCTCTCGTTAACTTTCTTTGCTCTTGTTGCTCTCGTCGCTCTCTGCGTAGGCAACTTTTAACCAATTCCGTCCGATAACTGACAGATCGGCCGGACCGAGTTGTTCTTTCTCGCCATCTGCCGGCATTTTCAGTGCGACTTTAGACGTCGTTGGCATCGGTTGTTTCGCTCTCTGATCTAATTTTATACGTTCTTCGTAAGTATTAAAGGATTATCGAAGATATTTGGAAAGAATAAAGCAGAACAGTGTCTGAAATCAAGTCTCATATTCTGTTCGAATTTCATAGCAATAACTTATGTAATCCGCATGGGAGTAGTTGAAGAAAATGTTTGTCAATTTTTGAAATTGAAAACTTTAAACCAGGGGCTGTATTCCTAAGAAGTTTTATTTCTTTTTGTCTGAGTTTACATTAGTTTTGAAGTGTTATGGTCCTATTGCCAAGCAACCAAATTGTAACGTTTTTACAATCGATTTCAATCTTAAAGTTCCAGCCACTTTATATCTGAAAGTAGACGTTAGATAGCAGTGGTAATAATCAGAGTATCTCGTACTTTAAAGTGTTGACCATAAAAAGGTATCTTGTGATAATAAGCAGAATATAGTTTATAATCGTAGCCCCTGGACCACAATTTTCCTGCAGTTAAGATAATTGCTTGGTTTGCGGTTGTGGCTAGTTCAATGTCATTTTTATTGTGAAATACGAGTATTTATTAAAAAAATAACTGGCGATTATATTCAATTATTCCCGTTTGGTTGGGCTTTAATTAATTACTTATTTATGTGAATTTAATGTGTTATACAATTGCTTTTAATAACAAGTAATTATCTCTATTATTCTCGCCAGAGCAAAAATATTTCGGAATTTAACAATTCATTTCAAATGCAGTGTATTCTCTTCTTGTGTTCTCTTTTGGTTCATTGGAATGGAAATGCATTTTCTGATAATTATTAAAAATCAATAAACATTTCCACATTTTTCCAGGTGCTGAAATATTTATGGTTTCTTAATATTTACACTGTAATATTTTGAAATTACTTTCAATATTTCTGTTCAATATTTTCGAAAGACAGATCAAAGAGTTGGCTGGCCGAACTCTTTTCCGCATAACTGTCCGGTATTATTTACATAGGGTATTTTCTTCGAAAAATTAATGTCATTGGCACCTAGAAAAGAGAAAAATAAAACCCGAGCGTCAGCTTTAATTATGAGTGTTGCTTGAGGGGGAACAAATTTGTTTATTAAACAAATTAATTGGGCTAAATATCACATTGTGCGCAACAATAAATAATCTGTCTATGAAACGAGTTTATTACACTTTTGAGGGGATTTTGTTCTTGACAAATAGTAGAATCCATTATGTAGTCTTAGCCAACTCATTAAATGTGAGAACTATAATGAAAGAGCGGTTTTTCTACAGATAATATCTCGCCAAATTTATTGGAACTAATAATTTAGGGCTATCTAACTAGAAAGGCAATATCAGATCTCAACGCTTCACCCGAAATGATGGGGAATGCCAGGAAATATAAGTTATAACTTTTAGACTGATTGTTCCAATTAATGCTATGTGATATAGTAGTCCGATCTGTCGATATGTGATATAGTAGTCCGATAGTCGATGAGCATTAAGACTTAAACACGCTTGTATATCACAATTAAATACAAAAACCTTTGAAGCTCTTTTATATATGATATAGTTATCCGATCCGGCCAGTAAAAAGAAGGTTCTATACCATTCATATTTCATTCAATTACCTTAAAAACGGGGAGTCTATTCATTGACCAATAATATATACAAATATACCTTAGGCAGTCGGTGATGCCTCCTTCAATGCATTACACATTTCGAGTCAAAGTTATAGTACCCTTTATAAGGGTTACGATTAAATGTACATCATTTTTGAATAGTTTTGTTTTACGTGTTTTTATGCTCTGCTTCCATCGAAAATATTTGTACATTTGAATGAAACAAGCAGATGCTGTCGATGATTGAAGATGATTTAAAATGATTGAACCCCATAGAGAATATACTTGTATATCTTATAGATTTATTTCCCTTTCGTAGTAGATGTGTAAGTTATGTACATAAAATCAAAGGCCATTGATGAAATGAATTTCCGAGCACGCTTCCAATTGACTTCCATATATGTTTGTTATATTATAGAATTCATAAAAATTTATTGGTTCCTAGTAATTCTATTTATCAGGTAACTCACGTAATTGAACAAAGAACAGTCGTGTTTTAGAATAATGGAATAAAATATTCTGGATGATAAGTAGCTTTTTCCTCTAAGCTCATTTGCATGTGTTCATACTAACAAAAATATAAGCAAAATATCACGTCTTACCTGCATCTCGCTACAAAAAGAGATCAAGAGAGCTTTGCCGGACGACTGTCCTGCCAAAGCTGTCGTGATGAAGAAGAAGAAACTGTCTTCCACTCTTTCTGTAACTGCCCAGTCCTTTGTAAGATTGACATTTCAGAGCTAGCAACTGTGAACCCAAAAAGTATACTAGGATTCTTACGAGGTCCTAGTTGGTCAAGCTACTCCTAGAAGCCATAGGTAGAAGGAATAAAGGATAAGGCCGCGGGAGCATCAATCCAACCACACCTAATAGAGCAAACAAGATTAATATATTCGCTAGGGAATCTTTTATATATATATTCAGCTAGTCCACCCTAAATATGAATATATTTCTTTCTGGAAACGTTGTTTTTGATTTAGTTCAGAAAATGGCTCAATGGGGACTATTAACCCTTCTATGGCTATTCGGTTATGCTGCAAATATCAGGGCAAATCCTATAGCCATAAATCCTGCCGTGGCAACAGAGTTTATTATCCTGCACAATAATGATATGCACGCCAGATTTGAGCAGACGAATATCAATAGTGAAAAGTGCAGTCCACAGGATGCCAACGAGAATAAATGCTACGGCGGCTTTGCCCGTGTAGCTTCCGAGTAAGTCTTAGTCTTAGAGGGATCATTTGGTATTACAATTATATCTACATGGCTTATTCATTCTCAGGGTTCGCAAATATCGCTGGGAGGCTAAGAACGGAGGAACTCCAGTGTTTTATTTGAATGCAGGTGATACATACACTGGTACCGCATGGTTTACAATCTTTAAGGATAAAATAGCCAGCGATTTTCTCAATAAACTACAACCTGATGCGACGGTAAGAAATGCTTTAACTACTATTTGCTCTTCATTTAAAGAAACTTGATAAATTACAGTCCCTAGGCAACCATGAGTTTGACGAGCGAGTGGAAGGCCTAATACCCTTTCTAAATGAAGTGAATTTCCCCGTTTTGGCCTGTAACTTAGATCTGACAGAGGAACCCACTTTGGCTGCTACAAAGCACTTGGCGAATTCCACAATTCTGGAGACAAATGGAACCAAAATTGCTGTTATTGGATACCTAACCCCAGATACAAAGGTTTTGTCTCTTAAAAATAACGTAACATTTAACGAAGAAGTCGTTTCGATCAAGTAAGTTGGTAAACTATATTCCATTTTATATATATCTTATGAGATTCATAATTCCCTTGCAGCTCTGAGGCAGCAAGACTGAAGTCTCAAGGATTTAAAATTATCATTGCCTTGGGACACTCTGGCTATAAAAAGGATCAAGAAATTGCAGAAAAATGCCCTGAAGTCGACATAGTTATTGGCGGACATACCAATACTTTCCTCTACAATGGAGAAAAGCCGAGTAGTGAAAGTATAGATGGTCCTTATCCCACTATAATAACCCAAAAGTCCGGAAAAAGAGTACCAGTCGTACAGGCCTACGCCTATACGAAATACTTGGGGAAATTACACGTGAAGGTGAGTTTGTTTTAGGTCTATAAAATGTGAAATGTTGTTGATGTTTTTCCTACAAATTTAGTTCGATAAAGATGGCAATTTAATTGAATTTGATGGCTCACCAATTCTACTCAATGCTGCAGTGCCGGAAGACCAGGAATTACTGAATCTTCTGGAAGTATATCGTCAGAATGTAACGGCTCTGGAGAAGAACATTGTGGGGCATAGCAAAGTGGATCTGGAAGGACGTAAGACTATTTGTCGCTCCGTAGAATGTAATATGGGAAATCTAGTAACCGATGCCATGATATTCAGTCGAGTAATGGAAGATCAGGGAGGCGATTACTGGACAGATGCAGCTATAGCGTTGCACCAGGGTGGCGGTAGGTTTTCTAATCAATTTATATAATATTTTTGGTAATTTTTTTTGGGTATATTTCAGGTATTCGTAGTTCAATTGAGAAAAAACCGAATGGCATGATTACCCAAAACGATCTATTGACTGTTTTACCTTTCGAGAATGATCTTTATGTTACTCGAATAAGGGGAAGGACCATACGTAAAGCCCTGGAAAGGGCAGGAGCTGTTAGATTTAAGGACTCTGATGGAGCCTTTCTTCAAGTGTCCGGTCTCCACGTCGTATATAACCCGGATATGCCAGAAGGATGTCGTGTCGTCTCCGTAGAAGTTCGTTGTGCCAGATGCAGAGTTCCAACGTATAGCAACCTCAATAATACCGCCTTGTATAATGTGATTGTACCACAGTTTTTATTCGATGGTGGAGATGGCCATACAATGGTCGAAGATACGAATCCCTTCTCGATACGGATGCAAAAATCAATCGTATCTTCCGTACATCAATATCTGGAGCATCGCGACTTTATCTATCCGGAAGTAGAAGGTCGTATTACTTTCGTTCCATCCGTTAAAACAAAATCTTCTGGATCCACTAAAAGCATAATACTTTCTCTGACGTTGATACTGTTTTCAGCTTTACTTAATTGTTTGTTATAAATTAAAATTTAATTTAATTGAAGTTCCTATAAGGTATTAGAAATTTGAGAACTCATTGAGCAGTGTATATATGATTATTTTTTAAATTAGATTACAAAACTAGAAGGAGTTTTTCTTCCTCTGGAAATTGGCAACTTATAGCATAAGTTAATCTTTTCATAAGGTTTTTATTAAAAGAATTCGCCATTAAAGCTAAATATTCTAAGATATTATTTGCATTGAGTTGATTCTGTTCTAATAAAATGTAAATTATTAAAGAATGTTTTTTCTTAATCAATAGGAAAGTCAATTCAAATTAAATTTGTGAAAAGCAATGAAAGTTGAAGTACTTAAATTATAGTTTAATTTTTATAAATTTAATAAATATTTTTAGCACTGAAAAAGTTGTTTTATTGAATTTATAGTTGACTTATTAACTAAAAGTATAATCAAGCAACCTACAAATTATGTTAATTTCTGATTTCTATCTGACTTCTGTCAGCAACTACAATCTGAATAATATATTGCAAATTATATTCTGACGGATAATCGAATAATGTCAATGTTTCTTCAGTTCTGAAGCAAAGCTCCTTAAGGACCAGGGCATCAATATTATTATTGCCCTGGGACACTCTGGCTATCAAAAGGATCAGAAAATTGCCAGAGATTGTCCAGAGATTGATATTGTTATTGGCGGACATTCGCACACTTATCTGGATTCAAATAAACCTGTTGCTGACAAGGACGATACCAATCCTGAAGCTGTACGAGGACCTTATCCCACCACAGTGGTGCAGCCAAGTGGCAAAAAGGTGCCCGTGGTGCAGGCCTACGCTTATACAAAATATTTGGGAAGATTACATGTTCAGGTTAGTTTATATCAGAAGATCTACAACCCAACTTGCCTGTAAATATTATAAATTTTTACCAATTTCCCTTTTAAATCAGTTTGATGCGGAGGGCAATTTAATAGAGTTTGATGGAGAGCCCATTCTATTGAATGCTTCGGTTGCACAGGACCAGGATCTATTGGATTTACTTGACGTATATCGTCCGAATATCACAGAGCTGGAGGAGACAATTGTAGGGTATACGAAGGTTACTCTAGAGGGCGGTGGTATATGTCGCCTCAGAGAATGTAATCTTGGTAATCTTATTGCCGATTCTATGGTCCACGCCCGTGTCCTGGAAGATAAAAGCGCCGATTACTGGACTGATGCGCCTATAGCTTTGCTCCAGGGAGGCGGTAATAAAATAGATCAAGTAACAATATAATTATTAAAACAATTACCCATTTCAGGCGTCCGCATCTCAATTGATAAGAATTCGAATGGTTCCATAAGTGGCAGCGACGTACTTACAGTACTTCCATTTGAGAATAATCTTTATATAACGCGTATTTCCGGAAAAACATTGAAAAATGCATTGGAACGATCTATTTCTGTACGAGATACGGATTCAAATGGCGGTTTTCTACAGTTTGCGGGTATTCGCGTTGAGTATAACTACGATTTGGAGGAAGGAAATCGAGTAGAGTCCGCTTTGGTTCGGTGTGCCGAGTGCAATGTGCCTTCATATAGCAATCTCAATGAATCGGCCTACTACAAAGTAATTGTATCTGAGTTTCTTCTGAACGGAGGTGATGGCTATGTTCTAAAAGAGGAGGTGGATCCCTACACAGAACTTATGGTGAAAAACGATCAGTTTGCATTCGCAGGGTATCTGGAGTCACTTCATTACGTATATCCCGAAATTGAGGGTCGTATTGTCATCAAAGGACCCTCAGATTCTGCGGCCAGCATTATCGGCTCTATAACTCTCATAATGCTCTCTTCACTAATCACTTTAACTTCCCTCAATTAGTTGTCACTGTAGTCCAAATTTATAGCTTGAGAATTATGTTAAATGTAACACTGTATAGACCTGAATTTATAAGAATTAATAAATATATGTACAATAAACATAACTGAATATCTTTCGAGATCCACAGCCCAACACCGTATGTCTTATCGTAAGTCTTATATCGAATGTCTTGTGTCGTCTGTCTGATGTCTTATCGTAAGTCTTATATCGAATGTCTTGTGTCGTCTGTCTGATGTATTATGTCTTATGCTTTGCCCCCTATTTAAATATGAACACGAGATTAAGATTTCAACTCTATTTATAGCTTTAATATTTATTTTGTTTATACGTCAGAGATTATTGTGATAACTATCAAAATTTTATACGATATCTGTATGAGAAAACGATCAGTCTGAGGATCTTGAGAAACAGTTGTCTAATAAGATGATTTTCTCTTATTAATTTATTTATTATTAAGATTATAAGTAACTTCTATAAATATTAATTTTAAGATCAAGCAAGGACAGTACTATACTATTTTTGGCATCTAACATATAGATTTGGATTTAGTTTTGACTGGTTCGGTTCATGACTGGGTAAAACTGGAACAAACATTCGACTGTATGCAAGCTTATCATGGAATGCTTGGCATAAACTACTTATAGTATAATCTAGTGTATTTATTTGATGCGTCTGGAAATTGTGTGATCTAAAATTAAGTCCTTTTCACAGACACTTTACTTTAATTTCCGATCCAAAGCATGCGAGAAATGCGACATCATTCGCTTTAATTTAAATCAGACACAAAACAAACAGACAACAAGTACAGTGGGTACAAATTGATATGGAAATGAGATAGAATGGAGAACGACTTATACGATATATAGACGCGATCTGAGACGATTGAAAGAGCCGACGACAACGCTGATAAGGAGACGATATAATGTGATACTCTGAGAATTACCGTAACAAATTGCAATTCTGCAATTCTCAACTCTTCTCTCTCCCTCTCTACGCCTCTCTCTCTCTCTCTCTCTCGTTAACTTTCTTTGCTCTTGTTGCTCTCGTCGCTCTCTGCGTAGGCAACTTTTAACCAATTCCGTCCGATAACTGACAGATCGGCCGGACCGAGTTGTTCTTTCTCGCCATCTGCCGGCATTTTCAGTGCGACTTTAGACGTCGTTGGCATCGGTTGTTTCGCTCTCTGATCTAATTTTATACGTTCTTCGTAAGTATTAAAGGATTATCGAAGATATTTGGAAAGAATAAAGCAGAACAGTGTCTGAAATCAAGTCTCATATTCTGTTCGAATTTCATAGCAATAACTTATGTAATCCGCATGGGAGTAGTTGAAGAAAATGTTTGTCAATTTTTGAAATTGAAAACTTTAAACCAGGGGCTGTATTCCTAAGAAGTTTTATTTCTTTTTGTCTGAGTTTACATTAGTTTTGAAGTGTTATGGTCCTATTGCCAAGCAACCAAATTGTAACGTTTTTACAATCGATTTCAATCTTAAAGTTCCAGCCACTTTATATCTGAAAGTAGACGTTAGATAGCAGTGGTAATAATCAGAGTATCTCGTACTTTAAAGTGTTGACCATAAAAAGGTATCTTGTGATAATAAGCAGAATATAGTTTATAATCGTAGCCCCTGGACCACAATTTTCCTGCAGTTAAGATAATTGCTTGGTTTGCGGTTGTGGCTAGTTCAATGTCATTTTTATTGTGAAATACGAGTATTTATTAAAAAAATAACTGGCGATTATATTCAATTATTCCCGTTTGGTTGGGCTTTAATTAATTACTTATTTATGTGAATTTAATGTGTTATACAATTGCTTTTAATAACAAGTAATTATCTCTATTATTCTCGCCAGAGCAAAAATATTTCGGAATTTAACAATTCATTTCAAGGCATAAATCAAATGCAGTGTATTCTCTTCTTGTGTTCTTTTGCTTCATTGAAAATGCATTTTCTGATAATGTTTAAAATCAATAAACTTTTCCACATTTTTCCAGGTGCTGAAATATTTATGGTTTCTCAGAAAAATGTCCTGAAGTCGACATAGTTATTGGCGGACATACCAATACTTTCCTCTACAATGGAGAAAAGCCGAGTAGTGAAAGTATAGATGGTCCTTATCCCACTAGAATAACCCAAAAGTCCGGAAAAAGAGTACCAGTCGTACAGGCCTACGCCTATACGAAATACTTGGGGAAATTACACGTGAAGGTGAGTTTGTTTTAGGTCTATAAAATGTGAAATGTTGTTGATGTTTTCCCTACAAGTTCAGTTCGATAAAGATGGCAATTTAATTGAATTTGATGGCTCACCAATTCTACTCAATGCTGCAGTGCCGGAAGACCAGGAATTACTGAATCGTCAGAATGTAACGGCTCTGGAGAAGAAAATTGTGGAGCTTAGCAAAGTGGATCTGGAAGGACGTAAGACTATTTGTCGCTCCGTAGAATGTAATATGGGAAATCTAGTAACCGATGCCATGATATTCAGTCGAGTAATGGAAGATCAGGGAGGCGATTACTGGACAGATGCAGCTATAGCGTATATGATATTTGTGGTAATAATTTTTGGGTATATTTCAGGTATTCGTAGTTCAATTGAGAAAAAACCGAATAGCATGATTACCCAAAGCGACCTATTCACTGTTTTACCTTTCGAGAATGATCTTTATATATACTCCATCCGATAAAACAAAATCTTTTTAAGTATATGTTTTCGTATAGTTTTATTAAAAGAATTCGCCGTAAAAGCTAAATAAACAAATATATATTATTTGCATTAAGGTGATTCGGTTCTAATAAAATGTTATAGAAAATTTTTAAAATTTTTGAAAATTAATAAAAGTTAAAGTACTTAAATTAAAGTTTAGTTTTTATATAATTAATGAGTACTGAAAAAGCAGGTTTATTGTATTCATAGTAGGCTTTTTAAATAAATTTGTTACCAGGCAACATAGAATTCGGTTAATTTCAGTTCTATCCCTGAATTGAGCCAACTTCAAGCTGAGTAATTTATTGTAAATTTAATTTTAATGGATACTAAAATGTTGTTCTGGAAGCTGATAATATTATTGATGCTGCTCAAGCGAGGATCTGGCTTTAAGTTCACTATAGTCCATAATAATGACATGCATGGCAGAATCGATCCAGTACTGGAAAACGGCGATTTGTGTCCCGAAGGGCACGATGAAAGGGGTCTCTGTTTTGGTGGTTTTGCTAGAGTGTCTACAGCGTAAGTTTTTTCTTTATTTTATTAAAAAACTAGTAAAGAAAGGCAATATTCCGTGTGCCGATAACTTCTAAATTGTATAAAAAAAAAATTAAAAAACTTGAACCGATTGTTCCCTTGGGAGCTGGTTGTCCGATCCGGCAGGTTTCGACTTACTATTTACTGCCTGCATTGAATAGAATACTCTATACCAAATTTCATTTACCAAGCTCAAAAACTGAGACTAGTTTGCATTGAAACATACGGACAGACGGAGAAACGGGCGTTGCTATTTAAACTCGTTTCGTCGTCCTGATCAATAATATATATACACCTTATGGGGTCGGAGATGCATCATTCAAGTGTATAAAAATGATTATACAAACCAGAAAATTTCTTTTTTCAGAGTGGAAGCGATTCGAGACCAGCGTCCTACGGTTTTTCTGAATGCGGGCAATACTTTTTATGGCGCAATGTGGCATGAAAACGCTAAGGCCGAGCTGGCAGCTGATCTAATGAATATGCTCAATCCAGATGCAGTGGTAGGAATGAATATTTTTATATTTTGGTAAAAAAAAAACCTAATCGATCCACTGTACTTCACAGTCCCTGGGTACCCATGAATTCATTGATAATATTCAAGGACTATGGCCCTATTTCAACAAAACCAACTTTCCCATTGTGTGCTGCAATCTGGATTTGCAAATGGTTCCGAACCTAAAATACTCTAAAGTAGTTTATTCTACGATTAATACAAAGCTGGGCAAAATGATTGGCATAATAGGACATGTTTCGCCACGTACTAGATATATTGTGCCACGTAACATTATTAGGCTCAAGGATGAGATATTCTATATAAAGTAAGCTCTCCACATTATAATAAGAGAATAGAACTAACTCGTAAGAGCATAAATTTGAATCTTTTAGCTTGGAGGCGACAATGTTGCGTCGAAGAGGAGTCGATATTATAATAGCTCTGGGACACTCTGGCATCGAGCGGAATAAAGAAATAGCTATGAACTGTCCAGAAGTTGATGTTGTTATTGGGGGCTATTCTGAGACATTCCCATATACTGGCACTGCGCCTGAGGAGGATGAACCGGTGGAGGAGTATCCAATTGTTGTAACTAATCGAAATGGTCAGCAGGTGCCCATTATTCGAGTCGATGTGTTTACTAAATATTTGGGAGTAACCGACTTGGAGGTGAGCCTAAAACTAAAACATCTTGAATTAAAGGAAATAAAATCAATATTTTAATTATTTCTCCCACTTCCAGTTCGACAATGGCGGCATCTTGAGGAATTTCAGTGGTAACCCCATATTATTGGATAAGTCTATACCTCATCACACTCGTATCAAGGACTTCTTGAATGCCAACAGGGATATCACTAATAAAATCGATTATTCAAAATATGTAAGGAAGCACTATTTCGTGTATGACTATTCTGTCGGCAAACGGAAGTTTCGAAAATCCAACTCAGGTTTCACATGTGCATCGGATTTCATATTCTTTTGCCTTGCACTTTTTGAATTAACTCTCCTTTTTGAATAAATTTCAATTTATCGTTTTGTTTTATTTCCTAAAAGAGAAGAAAAATAAATGTTAACTGAAAAGTATTAAAAAATTATTTTTTTTATATAACAATATTTATTTTAATCCAACATGAGACTTATCCTTGCAGGATGTTTTGCTAAAATTAGGGGATTCTTTATAAAATATTTTCATCTTGATAGGATATATAAATTCTTGATCGGTATAAAAGTGCGAGCTAAATCGAGCTATCTACTTCTATTATTAGGGTGATGGTCTATCACAAACAGGAACCTTGCTATTTATCTAATAAATAGGTGCCTGCCTGGATTGAAATGAAGAGAGAAGTTAGCTTTTCCTATATATAAGTAAAGTTTTCAAGTAAGCCTTGGCTCCTATTACTTATAACTCAATGATAATTAAAGAAAGAAAAACAAAACAAAACAAACAATTAAACAATGAAAGAGAACTAAACAATGAATTCTTCATTCAAAGTGATAATTCTTCTGCTGCTGCTCAACGAGAGCTCTGGCTTTAAATTCACCATATTGCATAATAATGATATGCATGCCAGATACGATCCTATGAAAGGAAGTAACTCGAAGTGCCCCAAAGGAGATGATGGGCAGGGCCTATGTTTTGGTGGCTTTGGAAGAGTAGCTACAATGTGAGTTTTTCATTAAATTTAAATTCTTCACTAATTCTTCCTGGTGCTTTCAGCCTGGAAAAGGGTAGAGCTAATGGCTCTACACTTTACCTGTTTGGAGGAGATGTATTTCAGGGTACACCCTGGTACACCATCTACAAGGCTGACCTGGCTGTGGAGCTAATGAATATGCTTGCACCTGATGCTATGGTGGGTAATGTCTTCATTGTATTAAATAGAATTTTATCATATTCACTGGACAGGCTCTGGGCAATCATGAATTCGATGACAACGTCGTAGGATTGCAACCTTTTCTGGATAAGGCCAAATTCCCCATTGTATGCTGCAATTTAGATATGAGTAAGGTTCCATCCATGGAGAATGCTAAGTCATTGAATCGTTCAGTTATTATTACAAAACTTGAGAAGAAAATTGGAATTATTGGATACCTCACACCCGACACAAAGCATCTAGTAGTCGATAATGATCTTCAATACGGCAGGGAAATACCAGCCATTAAGTAAGTCTATCCTTAAGTCAACTAAAACTTGGATTTGTTTGCATTTCTTAATTGATCTTAGTATGGAAGCGGAAGAGCTTCATAAACAAGGAGTTAATATCATAATAGCTCTGGGGCATTCTGGCTATCAAATGGATCAAGAAATCGCTATGAAATGTCCAAAAGTTGACATTGTTGTTGGTGGACACTCCCATTCCTTTCTATATACGGGCGCTCCGCCAGATATCGAAGTACCAGAGGGTAATTATCCGACTGTGGTAACCAAGCCAAATGGTCGACAGGTTCCCGTTGTCCAAGCTTATGCCTATACTAAATACATGGGTAAACTGCAAGTGGAGGTAACTAAACTTATATACTAATTACTATATATTATATATATGCTTATGAAATGCCAAAGCTCCTTGGCAAGTTTCAGCCAGCTCATTGGAAACATGGCTTAATTCTATTCTTCTTCATATATATTTATTCATTATGGTCTAGGAGGTTTCTGAGAGATGACAAATTAAACTTTACTTTCTTTCTTAATTATTATATTTATTTATTTTATTGGCAGTTTGACAATAGAGGACACTTAATCAATTTTCGTGGGACTCCAATGCTATTGGATAAATCAGTTGAGGTGCATTCGAGTGTCAAAGCGTTGCTGGATAGGAAGAGACGGCCCATAGATGATCTAGAGGGTCAAGTGGTGGGCACTACAAAGGTGATGCTTGATGGGGATCGAACCAATTGTCGGAAGACTGAATGCAATTTAGGAAACTTCATTGCAGATTCCATGGTCTATGGGCGTGTTACGGAGGGCTTTGGCGGCATATATTGGACAGATGCGGCGATAGCAGCAGTTCATAGTGGAGGTACGAGTATTTATATATATACTATATAATATATATTGAGTATTAAAAATCCCTAGGAATATGCGCTTCGGTTGATCCGGGCGTGAATGGATCTGTAACGGGAGAGGATATAACCACAGTTTTGCCTTTTGGCAATGCAGTCTCAGCCACACGTATTACTGGTAGAGACTTTGTAAAATCCTTGGAGCATTCCGCATCATTGCGCAATTCAGATTCTGATGGGGGTTTTCTTCAGCTTTCGGGAGTACGGGTGGAGTTTAACTTTAATCGACCCAAGGGAAAACGGGTAACATCCATTGATGTGATTTGTGCCGATTGTGAGATACCACACTATGAGGAACTGAAGCGGGACAAGTATTATTGGGTAATCGTGCCGAATTATGTAATGAATGGTGGGGATGGTCATACTTTTTTCAAAGATCCCGTAGATCCACAGGAGTCCAGGCTGCAGCTGCTGGATCGGGAATTGTTAACGAAATACTTTCAGGAGCATAAAATTGTATATCCCTCGACTGAAAATCGTATAACCATCATTGAGAAGAAACGCAAATCGGGTGCCTCCCCACTCCGCATTTCGCAAGCTCCATTAACTTCTATGTTATATATTTTTTACTCATTCCTATTTATATAGTAAACTTAAAAGCTCTTAATCGCTATCATTAATTGTCACTAATACTAAAAGCCCCCCAGTCTCTAAGTCTGTAAGATGCTCTCATCCCAGTCGCAGTCTCAGTTGGAGCGGTAGATCATTAGCATTCTAATGATAAGATTCGTGAGCTCAAAGCTCAATTCTTTTTTAGTTTTTGTTAATTACTTTGTCTCGGGTCGTCGTACCCCCAGCTTGTGCATTGACCCTCCACCATAATACGACGCCCTTGGCTCAAGACTCGTGTGCTTCTTTTCCTCCTTAGATACTCTCTAACTCTCACGCACTGATAAACACTCTGGTGTGGGTCAGTCTCGACCTTTCATTTCAGCTTCTGGAACTTCTCAGAAGATTCAGATATTTCACTACTTCCCCTATTTTTATATGAGGATGTTCTCCTAATAGTCTATTCAGATTCAAGAATCCGAAACTTCAGTTTTCTTTGCTTAAGAAATAGTCAAAATTTCTAATCTAATTAACTTTCAGATGATTTTTTTTTAAAGAACTCGGCTTAATTTAAATTTGTAGATAAGAAAAGAGTAACCCAAATATTTCTAAAAATATCTTTAATTAATTTTATATCAAATCACATTAAAAAAAACACTTTTACAATAATAAAGCAATCTTCAATTAGAGAATGTCATATCCTTAGTACTATTAATGTAATCAGCGAATATGAAGAGAATTTGAGACTCTCAGAGATTAGAGGAATGGAAGACTTTGTTGATTTCGAACCACTGTGCAATCGTGTGTTTTAGTTCTCGCCCTCGCCCTTGGCTCAATGTCGCTACTGACGTGATGTTGCTGCTGCTGCTGTTGTTGCTGCTGCTGTTGTTGCTGCTGCTGTTGCTGCTGTTGTTGCTGTTGTTTGTGTTGCTGATGTCGTGAGAACTACACATACATCTGCACTTGGAGCTTAGGCTAAAGCCACAGCAAATGACTTGGTCGTAGGCGACACAAACACAACACATTCTGGCTGGCTGGCTGGCTGTCTGGCTGGCTGTCTGGCTGGCTGTCTGGCTGGCGGCATTTGGCTTAAAGCCCATGGTTGAGGGCTTAAATCCAAGTAAAAACTGGGAAGACTTCAGTCTTCAGCAGCTTCGTATTCGCACTCGTATGTAATTACAGCGAGCAGAGCTCATACTTAAACTCTGTCTTGGCACTTGATGTCAGTAAGGCCTAAATTCTGGGGCCGGAGTTGGTACGGTCAAGTGCAGAATCGGGCATTTTGCACGGCACTTTAGCTTTCAACTATCCGTCATTCAGTCATTCATTCAGTTAGTCATGGTTCAAAGAGGTTCTTGAACTCACCCACACTCACCCACACACCCACACCCGCATTCGTATTCGCATTCGCGTTCGCAGTTATATTCCCTGTTTAAATGGCTAGCTGTTGCCACTGGCATTTCAATTTAGACGGCGACCCCAGTAGGAAGAGCAGAGACTATACGAGTATATATATATTTTATATATATATATATATATATAAGTACTTATAATCTGCTGGCCATTTAAACGGTAAAAGACAACTTCCGTCTTAGAAATTCTCTGTATTTTTTAGTTTTTTTTCGCTTTTTTTGTGGACTCTAATAGCCATATTAGTGACGTCTTTTCGTAGGAACGAATCGAGTGGAAATTCGAACTTTGAACGTCGTATGTAGACTATAAAAGTCAGAGCAACAAATTAGTTGGAGATAAACTTCATTCAAAGCGATTTTCGTGTTGTTGCTATTTTCGTTCTTTTCTTTTTCTATTTCTTTTCTCTGCCTTTGTTGAATTCTGTTTTTTTTTTTTTTTATTTTGGTCGTGATTTTTTGTGCCCAGTTCGCCAGAAACGCGGAATTGGCTTCACCTTTTGACATGGAATTCGAAATGACGTGAATCACACAAAACAACAGCATCAGCATCAGCAGCAGCAGCAGCAGCAGCAGAAGATGCAGAAGAACTCAAAACTCTGGGCCAAATTTGCCTCGTCCTCATTCTCTCTCTTTGATTGCCAGTCAGCTACAGGCCATTAGAACAAGCTTTGGGCATCGAGAGTCAGAGTCGGAAATCGGGCAACGGGAATCGGGCATAGGGAATCGGGAATCGGGCATCGGGCATCGAGCATCGAGCATCGAGCATGCCAAATGCTCATTTGCCTCGTTTGCTCATGTCTTTCTAGGCTGCTTTGCTTTGTGATCGGAAATTATTTACCGTTGATATGGTTATGGTCAAGACAAAAAATAAGAAACCAAAAACAAAAGCCTTGCTCGATATCACAAACTTCACGAACAAAAGAGATCTTAGATATTATACCCTGGCCTAAAGATATAACAATTTTATCACGACTTTTGTAACGCATGAATGGATGCATTTATCAGCTCAAAAGCTACACTGCAATACTTCGAAATAGTTGATACTTTTACTAGAGCTTTATCACTGATATATATATAAAATGGAATATATAGAATGGAGTGCTAGAACCGATGTTAAATAAACAATTAAAGCACAGAGAAAAACAAATCAAATTTTCATTTCATAGTTCTAGCCTGAAGGTATCGTTCTTATGAGAAATATATGATATAGTCCTATTTTTATATAAATTTGTTAAGATCTTTTAAGATATCTTAATGTTAAACATAAAAGAATTAAAATATAATACCTTCTGCAAGGGTAAAAATTGGTAGATCTATATTTATAAGTTAAGTTAAGATACATTTTCAATAAAATAAAGTTATCCTTTATATGCAGAAATCTCTGTCTCTTTAATAAAAACGCTTAAATTAGGAGAGATTCCTTCATCCGTATAGAGTATATAAATATGAATATGCCTACACAGTTTCTATAGTAAAGTCGATCCGCTAACCATGTCTATCCGTCAATCCGTCTAAATGGAATATATTTAGGAGACTTATTAGTAAAAACTCGAAGTCAGAGTTGTAAGCTGAACCTAAATGCAATTCGATTTGATATACTTAAATTGTATTTTATTCACAGCTGGTAGGGTATACAGAGTTCGTCTTTCTGTAATATTATTTAATCGGACTTGATCTCTTCACAGGATTGCCTGCAATTTAGTCCGAGTTGATAATTCGTTTGTTATGCTAAGCATTTATTAGTACTCGACTCGTTCTCGAATTGCAAATGCTGCCTGGGATTCCGCATATTTTAATAACTTACTGCAAAATGAGGCTGCGCATATGAATTTATGTATGAATGAACCGAACCGAACCGAACCGGAGGGGCAGTTCCTGCTGGTTCCTGCCAGTTCCCTAGCTCTTCAGTTCTGCAGTTCTTCGTTCTTGTTTATGTGATTTTCTGGGCTCGGCACTCACGACACGTGATGCAGGAGTAAGATGCAAATGCTGATGACCTTCGTAGACCAAGGACACAAAAATGAAAATAAATAAATAAAAAATATGTAAAAAAAATGATAGTTATGAGTATGAAATTGTAGAAGTTTTCACAGTCAAAGAGTCAAAAATTAACACGTTTAAATGATGGACAAATTCTTGATTTGAAATCAGGCAAGTGGAAATAAGATGTCTGCATCTGCTGAGCTCTCCTCTTGTCAGTCAGAATAAAATCCGTAGAATAGCTAATCCTTTGATCTCATGCGGAAAATCATCTGCATATATGCATATATATTAGTTTTCCTCTCATTTTGAAAGCATACCCGCTGGCATGCCATGACCATGTCATCAGCATCATCATCATCATTCCATTTCTGAAGTTGACGTTAAAGTTCTGTACAGAACAGAAGCACGCACCTGAGATACAGATTCAAATAGCTATATATATATGTATATATATACACCTATATGAATATATATATGTGTGTATATAGGAAGAGAGGCAAGAAATAAAGCGAAGTGAAGCCAGCGTGGTTCGTCTTCTGCGTGTTGCCAAAGTCCGTTTGCAAAGTCGAGGATTTCTACCAAAAGGCGAATTAAATTCCTCAATCTTGTGCCAAGTTTATTTTTAGACCACAGAAGAGACCAACCAAAGACAGCCCCCAAACAAGTCACTGCGAAAACTAGCAATGAAATAAAGCAGAGAAAAGGGCAACAACAACACCAACACCACCACCACCAACAACAACAACACCAACAACAACAACGTAGAAGAAGACGAGCCAACAAAGTAAGCAGAGAGCACACAAATGGTGAAGATCATAAGATCAACAAGTAAGAGTGCTCTAGTCGAGAGTGCTCGACCTGGAGATACTTAGTAGTAGCATTAGTTTTACCCTAGAGCTGATATCTTTAATCATTTGATGTCTTCAATCTTTCCGTTTCATCTATATATTTCGTAGTACTAATTGATATAGCATGTGATTGTAAATATTTATTTTTCTTTTGACTAGTAATATCTTTTTTATTAAATATCTTTGTTTAATCCTATGAATTAAATATTGAAAATGAAAAAAATCAAGAACTCTTCTAATTCGTGGGGCTGTCGGGATATAGTTTATAAATTTCGGAATTGGTTTAAAGCAATTTGGGATTGCTCTACTTTTGATACCGCTGCGTAAGGATTCAAGGGAGGATTCTTGCTTTTCCTTTTACCAATTTTTAAAAATTATAAGTAATTCTTATAAAAATAGTGAACAAAATACATTCAAATCCGAATTCTAGAAATTTTTAAAGATTAAAAGTAAAAATTCTATTTTACCAGATAAGGTTAGGTTCTAAAATCGGAGTGTTTTTTATGTCTCCACCAGACATTGACTCTTTTTAACGATCTATCAAATATATATTATCATTTTGAGTGCTTGTTACAAAAATTTATATAAAACAAACATGCTCATTTCGAAAGGGGTTTACAGGGTATTACTAGAAGCAGCAGCAGAGGAGCAGCATGTATAGATGGATATGGATGAATGCTGTTAAGACGAAGGCCATCCAAATAGCAGCCTTTAGAGTTTTAACTCCATATACCTCAGCAGCACTAAATCCAGATAGCGAGTAGAGCCAAGGAATCGACACAAGGCAACGCGACGCGCCGCGACGTGGCGGTCACATTAAACTGAATGCGACGACAGGCGTCAGCAGCGGCTGCGGCAGTGGCGTCGGCGTCGGCCCGGCGGCAGCAGCAGCAGCTTTAGCAACGGCAACAACTACAACCACAACAACCACGTCAATAAACGTTGCACGTAGGGCGGCCCAAAATCTTGGTGCGTTCCTCGATAGAATTTTGATTGCAATACGCACGCACAGCTCCAGCTCCAGTGCCAACTTTTTGCTCTTGGTCAACAGCAGCAGCGCAAGCAGCAGAAGCAGTCAACAACCGCCTAGATTCAAGCTCAAGCTCAAGCTTCAGCCTTAGCCCTACTTAGTACCAGTCTCAGCTGCCTGTTGCCTGCCCCGTTCCCGTGCCTTTCCCTTACCCCAGAAGAGCTGGAAGGAAGCGACCCAGGGCCTGGTCAACTGGGAAAATGAACGCATTCCATTTCCCATGACTCTTAATCACCTGGCCATTATTATATTTACTCGTACTCGGATCTCGTATATAATTATACCCCACACCCACCTAGCCAGCTATTTATCCATCCATGTGTCGAATTGGATTAACTATTGATTACACTCCTCTCCACAAAACAGAAGAAGCGACCAAGCCAAAGATGCTGCCCAGTAAACACGAGTAAAAACAGCAAAGCGTTGGGTCTTAACCGGAGTATAACTCCGGGCTCGTAGCTTCAGCTTTACTTTTTTTAGCCTCATTTAAGTGACAGCCTTAGCTAATGAATTGTCACTAGTAATATAAGATTATCCTGAGACAGTCTACGATTTTTCTTCGGGGAAATACAACAAATTTATTGTGTTTAATTTCCTTTGATTTTATTTATTTAAGACGCAACAGTTTCCCAAGATCGAAATGAAATTCCGCCTTATAATTAAAGATCTGTTGATATTGATAACAACTTGTATAAATTTAATTCTGATTTTTAATATTAATGTAGGAAAGGAACGTTCCAGCTATAATTTCAAAAGATTCCGGCTAATAAGGAGGTTCGTCAGTTCTTGGAATGAAATATTTACTTAATAATACAAATCTCTATTGCCTTTAATCTTTTATGATTTAAAGTGATCAGTATATTATTATAGAGCGACTAGCTTGCATATAAGCAGACGGACAGACAGACGCTATATATGTATGTTTTACAGGGTCGAAGATGCCTCCTTCTATTGTAGTAAATATCTTGAGAAACTTGTAATACTCTTACTCTCTGGTCCAAAGTAATTTCAATAGACTTATGACTAACTCCCGGAATGTCTCGATTAAATTAAATTTTGATCTCCCAGTTAATTCTTACTTTACATATATATATATTCTATATTATTTATTTTTGTTCTGATGTATAACATATTTTCCTATTTTACGTACCTTTTCA
This sequence comes from Drosophila repletoides, assembly GCA_018150835.1. Classification (NCBI taxonomy): domain Eukaryota; kingdom Metazoa; phylum Arthropoda; class Insecta; order Diptera; family Drosophilidae; genus Drosophila; species Drosophila repletoides. The sequence goes on along the minus strand of JAECWQ010000089.1, from coordinate 23,186,088 downwards.
GGCTGTAAATAATTATGTATCTCTGGAAAAAATATTACCATTTTTATAGTGGACCTTTCAGTTTGCATCTTTTTTTTTTTTTGGTTTTAGTTGATGGGGTATATTTTTGTTGGGGCACCCGCAGAACTTATTGTCAAAATGCAAAAGAGAAGATCATTATTACATTTCACGCTTCCAGGCGGGGATCGTAAAACCGAAACCACAAACCAGTCGAAACGTCGGCGTTGGCGTCGACGTCGACGTTGACTTTGACGTTGACGTTAGCGTTAACGTCGACGGTAACTGCGATAGCGTACCAAATTAATGGAACCACCGCGCAGGGCTGGAGCTCTGGCCAGGGGCGGTGGAAAAGGAACGGGAACGGGAACGGGTCGGGAATGGGACGGGAACGGGAACGGAGCCCTAACACACAGGCCAGGTAAGAAGTGGGACCAGCAGAACCTAAAACCAATGCGGCGGCGTTGTGGGAGAAAGAATAAAACTAACAATGAACAGCGACTCACTGCGACTCCCATTGGAATGGCTTGCAAAGGCGATGTGCAACACAGGCACGTACGTGTGTGTGTGCGTGAGTGTGTATGAATATATACCCAGTAGAACTTTCCAGCCCTGCGACAAATGCGTTTCAAGTTTTGGAAGAAAACATTAAGAAAAAAATTGGACTACATTTCTTAAAATTGTTTTTAAAAATAAATTAAATTTCAGAAAGGGAAATTGATAATCCGAAAAGGAACAATTTCTTAAAATCTGCCCTAATTAATGAAAAAGAATATCTCGCGACTTTTGGAGTTTTTCACTTCATATGTCTCTCAGTTTTCCAATTTTATATCTATTTTCAAATACTATTCCTATAATATATGTTTTTTTAAGTATTGAACCGAACCCCTCATTCGAGTTTTTATATTGCCTGAAACAGACCATAGTTCGAACCGTTTTGACAATTTTTTTTTAATTTTACCAACTTTTTTTAATGAGTAATTTTAGCTTGTAATAAATAGAAAATTTTATATTACTATAAAGTGTATGAATATTTGAATCAAATAATATATTGCTCAGTCCATATATCTTATAGATCATATATGAATAGAATTTAGTATGCAGACTTGTTATGTAGGAACCAGCCGTCTCAATGTTTCTTTCTGGAAACCCATTTTGTTTCTTAAGATATCTTGATGAAGCTCACAGGTTGGTCATGCGGTCCAAAAATTATTATAATCGGTCCACTATAACATATATGTAAGTAGCTTGCTTCGGTCAAAATTTTTGAATGCTCATCGGCGTCTTTAATGGAGTGCCAAAGAAAGCATATTCTTACCAGTTTTTTGTGCAGTTGGTTCAGCAAAGTTCTACTGGGTAATTTCTTTCTGTTTGTGTATGTATGTAGTTGTGTGTGTGTGCGGCTGTATGTGTGTTGGGTATTTCGGTTTTGGCCCGCTTGTCTGTACCTTTGCGCCGACGCCACCGCCGCGGCTTTATTGCGTTCTTTGTCTAGCAGCGAGTTCGGGCCAAGAATATAGCCAAGAAGTCATCAAGTCCCAGTGCCGCACGATCGCAAGCACACACACACATGCGCACATATAAATATATACCTATATACACACATACATACACATATAGCGCGTTCCAATCGCCTGGGCGAGCAATCACATCCACGAATTGTGCAAATAGCTGTTCGGTTTTGGGAATGGGTTCGGGTTTGGGATTGGGTTCGGGTTCGGGTTAACTTCTTGTCTTTGGCGGCTGCTGCTGCTGTATTCGTAGTTCTTTGCTTCATTCATTCATGCTCACACATTCGAGTATATATATATATATATAAATACTAATATGTACGATCTACGATCTTTGGGCCTCTATGCCAATTTCCTTTTTAAGCTAACAATCAGGGCCTCTTCATGACATTTACCTTTGTGTACTTGGCCAAGCAACATAGCTCCAGCTTCAAGCCGAACCCATACGAACCGCTCCAGACCGAACACTCAGTTTTATATTATATTTGTGCAAGGATTAAAGACACCTCAATATTCTATTTGTGTTTGTCTCAGTGTGTGTGAGTGTGAGTGTGTGTATATCAGTGTGTGAGTGTGTGCTAGGTGCGACTCATAGTCTTCACCTTCGCCTTCGCCTTCGTCTGCGTCTTCTTCAACATTGTCTTCGTCTTCGTATTCGTCTTTGTCCATCGCCTTAATTCGTTTCGTTCTGCGCGCATTGGAAGAGGAAGTTTACGCTAAAAACTGGAATTAAAATTGGTATTGGAAGTGTTTGGCGTTCTGGAAGCCGCAGCAGCAGCAGCAGCAGCAGCAGAAGCAGCAGCGAGTTTTCTTCTTCAGTTTCTTGACGGTTCGCGGTTGCGTGATATTGCCTGGATATCATTCAGTTCAGTCGAAGGCTTACAGTGAACGCGACGAAAAGTGCCAACGGTGGTTCCTCCGATCTCCGATCATCTCTCAGAGTAGCATCATCATCGCGTTTCGTTACTCTACTCAATTCGATTCCTCTGCACGAATTCCGATTCTCCGAGAGTTAGTAAAATAATCTCTTGAAGTGAATATGGCCAAAATTTTTTTATTTTGTGTTCTTAGCCTTTTGGCATGCGCTGCAGGTTAGTACAACAATTATACAAATTTGGTATTATAAATTAAAAAAACTAACTAACTTAATATTCTCAAATGTAACCAATTTGCTTTATATATTTTTTAAAAGTATTAATCTACTGACTTTCAAAATTTTCCCCTAAAAGCATAAAGTGTAAAAATGAATTTTGGTGATTTCAAAATACTTAAGATATGTCTGAAAGTATAGAAATGAGTTTTATTTATTAAAAAAGAATTTTTTTTATGATTTTCTTTTTAAAATCACATATCAGATTTTATCTTATTTTAACAAAGAAATATATTTTAAATAAATTGAAGATTAGAGTTATTTAGCAGTTTTAAAGTTTTAAAACAGGTAGACTATATATAAAAAGTAATAATATATTGTAAATTAATTCTTTGCTATATTTAAAGATTTATATTGGTTAAAAATAAATAAAGTAGGTAGAAAGTTTTTTTTTTTTAAAGCAAGAAATAGTATAAGTATTTTGCTATGCTGTAAAAAAGTATTATTTTCTTAAGATTCAAAACTGACAGACAATTCACAATCAGAAAAGCTAAAAATAATAAATGAATGATAATTATGTAGATAAGTCAGAATCTAGTAGAATAAATACTACTGTATTCCCATGATTACAGATTGGTCATTAAATGTGCCTTGTTTTCATAAAGTCAGAGTTGTTTGGGTTGTTCCCATTGCTCCACTGTTCTCTGCATTTTTTTTGTATAGCTTCGAGCTGTTTTTTATTTTTTATCAATTTCGTTTTTATCCCAACTCCATCTTTAGTTGGTCGTGCATAATAATCATTTGCCTGCTAACCGGAGGGAAGTTAGGTGCCAACAAATAACTAGGCTTTCCATCATTTGATTACATTTACGCCGCGAGACTCGACTCTCTCCCGGGTTCGGGATCGGAATCGGGATCGGATCCCGAACAAGCAGGAGAATAACACCAAACTGACTTTGAGTGCATCATTAGAGACGTGATAGATTTGTGTATTATCGTTAGAGCCAGAGTATAAGGGGCCAACTGAACGTAATTACCCTCAAATTATAGTGCTCAAGTAGGTTCGGTTCGACTCAGTTCGGTCCAGTTGGGAGACGGGAAACTGGGCAAAATGCAGTCCAATTATTGGGTTACTCAATGGGAGGGAGTTCAACTAAAATTAGCTGCAATTCAAACTGGATGATATGTTGAAGTGATTCGGACTACTTTTCTACTGTGCTTATCCAATCCAATCAGAGATAGAATCAATCGAAACCAATTACAATTACCCCAATGGAGACTGTTAATCTTCGGACTGAAGAGTAGAAGAACTTTTTTAGACCTGTATTTCAGCATTTCCAATTATTAAGCAGCTTATATTCTTATGAGTCCTGTCATTAATTATGCCTAAGAAAATGTCAGCTTAAGTATAAAAAGAAAGAATTGGATACCATTTCTTTTTTTCTATTCACATGTCGAGTTCTGTTAACAAATTGACTTAAATCCCCTGTAATCTCGTTCGTCTCACCTGTAAATATTTAGATTCCTTAATGCCTTCATAAAGACTACCTGGAAAGAATGAAAGAAAAGAACTGTTTTTGAACGGATTTTGACTTGAATTCCATAGGAAAAGTGAGAGAGATTTAGTGTGAATTACATTAAATTAGATTGAAAATCATCAAATAAATTTATGTTATTTTAATAAATTAAACGCAAGAGAAAACTAAGAAGAAATTTAGTTTAAATTAATTAATTGAATAAACATGGATTGAAAAGATTCTAGATACTTCCTGTTAGCTAAAATGGAAGAAAGTCGATAAGCAATTTAAAAAACATGCAACTTTCAAGAACACTTAAATTCTGATTGAAAACAATGATTGAAAGCAGAAAACCTAAAAACAATTTAGTGTAAAAAAGATTGAATTCATCTCGAAGGAGAGTAGATTCCTTATGATTCATAATTTTTTTTCTTTTTTGTCTTCAACTTAAAAAAGTCTGTTGAGAAGACAATAAATAAAAAGAGTCAGCTATTTCTGTATCTGTCAGTCCTTCGTTTGCTTATTGAAATCAGAAGACTTCGGACTTCGTGTGTGTCTTGCATTTAAATCGCCGGAAATAATTTCATATACAAACAGACTGAAAAACACTGGAGACCCCTCTTAGCATATGAGTACTCAAACTCATACTCATACTCGCACTGGCACTCGAACTCGTACCTATTCATGACAAGTTCCATAAATAGGCAACTGGCAAACTGTCCGACTGTCCGTCTGTCCGGTTCAGTCTTCCGTTCGCCTAGAGGCTATGAATCCGATTCGGAATCAGATTCAAGAAACAAAAATGTCTTTGACTTGGGTGTTTGTCTTCTGAGTAAGGGTAAGGGTAAGGGTGATGGCAAGGGCCAATACACAGACACAGGTTGTTTATTGTATTTGTTTAGCACGCTCCGCGGGAGAGTGAAAGAGAAAGAGTAAAGAAGAAAACTAAGAAAAAGAAGGTTTATGTCTAGGCCAGATCGGTCAGCTACCTGTTGGGCCCAGTCATTGTCATCTGTTATATAAGTAAAATGAAAGAAAAACCCCAAAAGAAGAATGCTGCAAGCGGAGTTAAGGTTTACTTTCGTTCCTGGCCATCGTCTCGTCTGTCTTCCAGACACATTCTTCTGGCCATTGAGCTAATTAATGTCATCAACGGATTTCGTGTAATTAGCTCTGTGTTGAGGGGGTCATAGACCGATAAATGCTTCTGGTCATCATCATCATCATCATCATCATTAACATTAGCATTAACATTCACGTTAACATTAACATCAGCATTAACATTAAGATTGTAATGAATCATCGGCTACTTCAACTCCCCAACTAGAGAAATACGTTCAAAAATTTGTGTTTTGTCATTCGGATTGCTCGTTTTGGTAATCCTATTTAATGATATTTATTTTGGATATGTTTTGTCGGCTCTACGATTACGCATTCGATGTGGAAACCGGCCGAAAACCGTTACGGTTACGCATTGCGATTCAGAGCGAAGACTTTATTATTTTTTTGTAGGGTTCAGTAACCCTCTCTGGCAAGAAGAAGAATCAAGAATTATATAATTAAGCATTCGATTCGGTTTTTATTTGATATAATTTCTTCTCTCCTCATTTTCTTTGGGTTAGGTCAACGCATTACGACCATACATTTGGATGGCGTGCAGTACTTTATCAGTCGCATGAATCCATACTCTCCGGAGCTAAACTATTTCCTGGCCTATCAGTACTGCCGTTCTTTGGGCCTGCAGCTGGCCTCGTTCGAGACCAAGGAGAAGGCTGAATCGATGACCACATATCTAAAGAATGCCGGCTACGGCAATTATGATTTCTGGACTTCCGGAAATCGCTTGGGCACGGGCATGTTCCTATGGATGAGCACCGGCTTGCCGTTCAATGCCACCTTTGATTTCTTCGAGAATTCGGCCGATGCCATCCAGGCTGGCCTCCTCGATCCTGTCGATCACAATAGCAACACCTCACCCCAGCGCACGGCACGTGACAGGTAAGCATCGGAATTTTCAGTCTCCACTGGTTCACTTTGAGAGTGTTTTATTAACAGCTACACTCAGAAAAAAATACTTATATTTTCGGAAATTTTAGCTAAAAATAAATAATCCTTAAACTCAGAGGGATTTTCTGTTCGAGGAAAAAGTAAAATTGTAAGAAGTTTGCCACGCAAAGATTATCAAAGTTTTCAGAAATATATAAAAGAAACAGCTAGAAATTTTAGAAAGCTAAAATATTTGAATTAAATAAATTTCTAATTTATATTAAATTTATTGTTTACAGTTTTTTAGAAGTATCAGAATTTTCTTTAAAAAATATGTTCTACTTTTCCATAATAAACCTATTCAATATTTCAGCTTAGTTTCTCAATTAGGTGTGATTGAGAAACCAGATTTCTAGAAGATATTCCTTAGGACAGGAAGGATCTTCTTTGATTTATTTTAAGGATAATTTTCAAGAATTTTGCATTTTTTTCTGAGTGTAATTGAGGCCTATTTTTAAATGTTTCGCAACTTTGGTTGGTTTTTTTTTTTCTATTCCATTTTATTTCTATAGCAGCAGTGGTGCCGAGAAGGGCTGCGTCATACTAAAGCAGCCGACGTTGAAGTGGATGCCCGAGGACTGTTCGGACGTGAAGGACTTCATTTGCGAACAGACCCGCTGCTATTACTATAATTATGGCAGTATTCCAGTGTCGTCTGCGCAGGGGTAAGGAATCTACTAGAGAGAAAGAGAAAGAGAGAGAGAGAGAGCATGGGCGCCACTAAACGATAACTAAAAATAAAATTGAAAAAACAAAAAAATAAATAAAATATAAAAAATAACTGAATTACAATAATTATACCCGTACTAAGTATAAATCTAATAAATCCATAAGCGACTGTCCTTAATTAAGAAACGAAACTCCAACTAATAAATATATTTATATATATATTTAAAAACAAAAAGAAATCATAATGCAATGAGCAATTCATAAAAAATACGTGATTAATAAAAAGTTAATTTAGTTGACCACAAAAGAAAGACAAAAAACAGAGAAAAGAAAACACAAAACTCACACAAAAATGGAACGCTGTGAAGCGTTCAGTTCGAAAAGCAATACAAAACATAATCATAAATAGGTGAGCTAAACCCCAAATCGTTAAAATATACCATTACTATGTTACACACACACATCTATATAGAGCTACTGCATCCGGTTCAGGATCTGTAAATCTGTATCTATGTTATATACTACCTAATACAGAAGACTAATGCGAAGCTACCAGCCTATTACTAACTTACGACTTTTAAAAACAAAACAAAAAAACAATCAAGATTTCAAAAATAAAACACAAAAACTTCTTTGCTATTTAGAAGGCCAATGTAAAATTTCCAATCCTAAAAATGTTGTGCAAACTGCTTGAATACTTTAAAACCAGTTTGGAAATTTCTAAAAGAAAATTTTCCATTTGAAAAAGCAAAAATGAAAGGGTAAATTTTACAGAAACTATTTTAATAAAGATTACTATCCAAAACTAATTATTCTCAGGCTTAATTTCTGAGACGATTCGAACTTTAATTCCTCAACAATTTTAACCAAGTTAATTTTCAGTTTAAACGAACTGTCCGAAATTTTAGAAAAGTTCAGTTTTAAATCAGTTAGCAGCTTCGGCTAGCACTTCTATCGTTCCATAAAAGTTTTCGAAAATCTATGTTTTCCGAAATAGAACATTTTCTTGACGAATAACTGAGTAAATTATCATATTCCCTTGCAGTTTGCACAGTTTTTTAAGCGGAATTTATAAGTGCCATATTCGAAACTTCTGCTAAAATTTGGTGGTTTGGGGCTTAGCTTTTCTATAGACGTTGTTGTTGTTGTTGTTGTTGTTGTTATTGTCGTCGTTGTTGTTGTTGTTGTTGTTGTTATTATCAAGATTTGTGTTCAACTAACTAACTTTAGAATCAAACTCATACTTTCGCACTAACCCAAAGCCAAAGCTCGCTGCTAGTCGAACGAATTACATACGAGTATACTCAGAAAAAAATACCCTGTATTTTAGAAAAGTTACCAAACGATTCAGAAAAGTTTGTTTTAAATTTTTCTAAATTTCCCATAAATATTTCATTAAAACTACAATTTTATTTGCTACTGTGATTTATTTTCCAAAATGCAGGGTATTTAATTTTTTCTGAGTTTATATATTTATATATACCATAGATCCCAACTGTATAACTCAAGGTTTTATTTCTCTGTCCCTTTTCGTCTATTCTCTCACTCCATAGACGCCCCATCACCTCAACAACTCCACGTCCGCCCATCGCACTGCTGAATCTTCCATCAACTACACCACTTCCGCTCATCATGTCCACCAGCTCCAGCGGCAGCCTGTTTGCCAAGTCCAAGTCTGATAATGCTGCTGCAGTGGATGCTGCCCAGCAGCCTTCAACTGTTTGGTTTAAACTGAATCACGATCGCTCGTTGGTAGATTCTTCCGCTGCTGCTTCTGCTGCTGCTTCTGTTGCTGCTGCTGCTGCTGCGGCGGCGGTGACTGATGTGGATGGTGATCTGGAGGCGGATGTTGATGACCATGAGGAGGCTGAGGGCGATGCTGAATTCGATGACCATGAGCACGAGATCGAGCACGAGGCTAATGAACATGCACGTGAGCTAAGCGATGGCGATGATGTGAAGGAGCACGTTTTTCCGCTGAATGACAACGAGTTGCATAACGAGATGCACTCCATTGAGGAGCTACAATTGCAGCTGCAGTCGGAGCAACAGGAGCACGAAGAGGAAGTGCCAGAAGCGGATGAGAATGTCAGCGCCGAGCATGAACCTGAAGCTGAATCGGACTCGCATTTCGATACATCTGCCAGGGTGAGCGACGTGCCAGCCGTGCTGCCCAGTTCCACGGAATCGCCAGCCATTGAGGTGCGCCTCAAGCAAATAGCGCAGGATTTTGAAAAGATGACCAGCTCCCAGGAGCTACAACGTGCCGCCGCTGCCGTCGTCGCCAACAAGGATGAGCTCACACCCCAATCCTCGCTCTCGCTGAGCGATCTCATTCGCACGCTGCGTCCCAACGAACAGCAGATAATACCCCAGATCGATTCAGACTATTCCAATGCCATGCGCGTCCTGGGCAAAACTTCCGCTGTGGTCAACAATAACGAGGACTCTCGCAAGTTCAAGGTGCTGCCAGAGCCGCACAGCTTTTAGTTAGCTTAACAGATTAATCCTTAAGTTTGCCCCAATATGCTGGGTTCCACTGAGGAATGTACATTTTAATACATTTCTTAAATTATCAGAAATGACGCTTCTCTCTGCGGACCCACAAATTTTACCCATACAGTTTACACACAATCACAATCTCTATAGGAATTAAAGTTGAATCCTTTCAGCCTTTCAGCATATCGAGTAGAGAGCCCTGAAAAGGCTTGAAAAGAGTTAAAATAAATACAACTAACTTAAATACTACTTAATTTTATATGCTTTAATTGTATGACAAAACTCTGCATTAATAAAACGAATTTGGTAAATGTACAAAATTAGCCTTATTCATTATTCATTATTCAGTTAATCAGGTCCAAAGGAAAGGAGACTTACAGCTCCAAAGTATTCAAACATTAGCTTTGTATGTTTCTATAGAAATATTCCCAATTTTATTGGCAAACAGGTAAACTATGAAAATTTAATTTTACTTTTTTATACGTACAAATATTTTGCCTGTTTGTGCGCAAATAATTTTCCTAAGCAAATTTTACACAAAAAAATTTGATATTTTAATTTGCTAGCTAATATTTCAATGATCAGGAATTGCCTAACATTTGGCCTTCAAAAAACTTTATCATTATATTTTAAAATTTTAAATTGATCATTATTATTTAAGTGGTCATATGAAAGTGAGCATTTTAATAACTTTCCTAGAGCATTTCCCAATAAAAAAAACCCTTGTTGGTAATATCTTAATTGCATATTTAATCCGTTCCAGACAAATCCAAATATTCTTTACCATCATAAAAATCATCATAAGCACCTGAACAGAAAAATCATTTCTAGAAGGAAATCTTTGAATTCCTATGGCGACTCCCTGGCTAACTTTTTATGGGGCCTACTGGGGAAAATACGGCTTAACAAGTTGTGATTTATTTGGGATCATAAAATAAGATGATTAAATTCCGAAATGCGTTTGAGGAACTTTATTGCAGACAAGGGGCTTGGTCTCCAGAGCTCTTTGAGTCTTCGTCTGGGCTTGGTTTATGTCGGACTTGTTGTGATGCGTATCTCCAGTCAAATTTGCAAATCATTTTTCTTAATTTAAAGAAGATTTCAAAAAATCGAGAAAAGAAAAGAAACGTTGATGCAGGCGCAGCACATCAGTTTTTATGTTTGTCTGTTTGGTGTCTGAAAAGAAGACGCAATGGCCAGAAGATACTGGGCAACAGACAGCAGACGGCAGACGGTAGACGGTAGAGAGAAGAAGAATATCAGCACAGAAGACCAGAAGAACAGAACAGAACAGAAGATTGCCACCCGCCAGCAGCTGCCTTTTGCTTTATTCACTCTTCTTGAATTTGGCTACCTTTGCAGCCACCAGCAGCAGCAGCAGCAGCTGAAGAAGAAGGAGTTCGTTTGAAATTCCTCTGACTGCGGAAAGTGCTTAATGAAAGAACTCTATACACCTATACAGACACACGCGCACACACAGGCACACACACTCGCTTGGGACAGACTTTTGTGGTTGTGAAGACAACCTTGAAAAATATAGCAGGGTCCAACGAACGAATATAAAAAAAAGTTTCTCTTTTGCTGAAACGGCAATCTCAGACTCACAAAAAGCTAAACATTCCTCACGTACATCTTTGAAATGCAGCAGCAACAGCACCCAGCACCAACAACAGCAACAACAACAGCATCCAGCAGCAGCAACAACAACCACAGCAGCAACACAGCACACAGCAACAGGTAGCCGGGCTTAATTGAGCTCGAAACTTGGGAATCGTTCTATCTGTTTTTCTTTTGCATCTGATTTGTCGTAAATTTGGTACAATATTAATTAAATACTTCTTTAAAAACTAGAAAATAATAACAATTATTTAAATATCCAATACTCATTGTATCCAACCATACCTTAAAAATAAAGCAAAATATAAAACAAATTGTCTTGAAATTATATTACAATAATAAAAATTATATTTATTTTTTAAATCGGTTATTGGCGGTCGGTAAAAATTTACAAGGTAAATTTATGTTGAAGATAATTAGGATATGAATAAAATTTAAAATTCCGAAATTAAAACTTACAACTTCTGTAATAATCGGGAGAATATAGATAGAAATGCGTATCAAGTCCCCTACTTTTCAGAATGAGTAAACATTTAGAAAAAAACTTTATATAAAATTAGTCCTGATATCTTCAGACAGTTTGTACAGTTAACAGTTTAATTAAGTAGAATTGGAATTGAAATAGGACCATTTATTCAACCAGAGATTTGAATAGGACTCACTCGGAAAGAACCTACTCCGGGTATCCTAAGTCATTATGTCAAAACAGAACAGACGAACTTATCATTTCTTCAACCCTCGAGTTGAAAAGAACTTACTCCAAAACGGCCTGTTCCAGGTATCCTAAGTCATTAGGATAAGCTTCCAGTATCATCTGAAATAATGAAAAACAGAACAGAACTTACATTAAAAGAGCTGTAAGATTTTGAATGAACTTACTGGCGACGAGCCCACTTTGCTGCGAGACCGCAGCAATCTATAAATAACTCGAAAGCCCGGCTGAGTGTTCGATTGTCTGATACCCCCGAATAACATTGCAATTGCAAATCAGAAATCAATAATGCCTGCAATTACATTATAAATCAGATGATTCACGCCGCGGAAGCTAAGTAAATTCGGAGGACTGCAGTTTTTCATCCGTTGAAGCCGTTTCTGATGAGAAAGGTGCAAGTATATAAACGAAATTCGACCAGATGCAGAATCATATCCAAGACAGCAGTCGACTTATCGAGTTCTTAGTAATCCTCACCTTAATAACTAACCGAATCCTTGTACAAAATGAAAGTATTCAGCATCTTTGTCCTTGTTGCATCCCTGGCATTAGCATTGGGTCTGCCGCAGGTTGAGCACGGCTCCATAAATGGGCCCAGTGGAGTAAGTTTTTTAATTTTTAAGATCAATTAAAAAGTAGCTCAATAATATTGAAAATTTCAACTATTTTCAGAAATTTGCAATGACGAAAAATTGGGCTGCACCACCCGTAGATTTGAGCCAACCCATTGTTTTACTGCCTCTGGCAACACCCATCACTGAAGAGCCGCAGGAGGCCCGTCGATTAATTGGCTAGATTTACATAAAAATTATTGATATTATATTATTTATTAATTTATGAAAATATATTTTGTTTTTAAATATATAATTCTCTCGTTTTTGAAATATTCTTAAAATAAAAGAAATATTTTTCTTTCTATCTGAATTGAACAGAACCAGCTTTTAAAAAATTAGCTAAACTTTAACCTGAATTGATCCAATACTAATGATTCGCTTCAAAAATTACAATTAAAGAATTAAATTATGTTTTATATAGTTAAAAATTGTCTGTTTTTTTCTGAAAATGATTATTTTTATAGCCATTAAGCTTAGACCGGGTTTCAGCCAGCTATTCGGAGCTCCAGAATAATTTTTTTTTTTTCCATTTGCTGCCCTAATTTTTATAGGATTACTGAATCAAATCAAATCAATAATAGTTTTAATAAATATAAAAATAAAAACCCCCAAGTAATGAAAATCTGGGCTTGTTAAAATTCTGTATGTTCATTTTTTAGCTTAGAATTATAATTAAAAAAAACCTACAAAAATTCCAAATAATATCTAAAGTTCTTTTACCCAAAAAAACTAGTTTATTATAACCTTGCTGTAATTATGTAATATACATAAATAGACATGTCAATTAGTTGATTATAATATATATATTTATAGTAATCTTTAGCCTGGCAGACCATTGTAATATAAGAAGCATCAATTTATATTAACGTAACATTTATTCAAAAATTTTTATCTACTCACCTAAAAATTATGAATTTTGAAGATTTGAATAAAGCGTTATTAATTTGAATACCCTTACAGAGAGTATTATTACTTTCTCACGAAAGTGTATTGTATTAAAGTAGGCATCTCCCACCCTATAAAATATATGGTTATCTCATTGCAGGCAACCTATAGCCAAGATAGAGAAGTACATTCGGCTTAAAATGTTTTTTCTTTTGGTTCACAAGATATCTTGATAAGTATTGATGAGAATCCTATAGCTGATATAGGAACAATCGGTCGCAATTAAATTAAATTAAGCCATGATTTTTCTGTTTCAATTTGGAAAGGTATGCAATCTTCGGCGTGCTTCACTAGTAGCTTTTATCTTTCTCTGGAGTTTACCTAATTTTTGATTACCGCTCGAATAAATCTTAAAAAACGGGAACCCCAAAATAAATCAAATCTGTAGCTTAAACAATTAAATTAAGCAATTAGTGGGACACCCTTTTCTAACTAATGAAATTTGTTTACTAACATATATCAAAAACAAGTTCCATGGTTTATTTCTAAGAAAAAAACAAATAAATGAAATAGAAGACTACACAGGCTTAAAGAATATATAGTATAGAAAAAAAAATATATATATATATCTTGATGCTGTGATAGCGCTAATTAGTGGCTATAAATCGGCAAACCAGTCGACATTTCATTCGATACACACAGTAAATAATTAAAAAAAAAAAAATCCGAAAATTAAAATCAGCCAGTTTTATTTGAAACTAAATCACAGTATTTGTGACTTACATATGCATATTCCGAGTGATACGAGGCGAGACAAGCTTATATAGCTTCATATTCCTATGCGCATTCGTTTTCGCATTCGTTTCGTATTCGTATCTAATTTGACTTGACTTTTCTAATTCGATTTGCATGATAACGTAGAAATCCAACAACATCGCCGATCAACGGCGACAATCAGCAACTAACAGCTATAAAAGCTCAGCCTCCGACATCTGGGTCTCGCATTTAATATTGAACTATCAGCCCAGACAGGTAGAAAAAAAGGTAAAAACAAACAAAAAACAGTCTGCACAGCTTCATTTTATGTGTCAATAAAAGTTATTGTGATAAAGAAATCAAGTGAATTGTTTTATAAATAAAGTGACATACTCGTAATAAGTAATAAAAAATATGCATATATAAAAAATATTACGTAACTTTGCTCATTTTGCTGCTAATTATTCTCCGCCTTTTGATATTAATCACTCACATTGTATTTGTATTTAATTACCTTAATTTCAAGTACTTATAAGACGCAAGGTTTTCTGGTTTTTACCCCGACCCGCCGCCTCCACCTAATCGCTTGCAAAGGTGAAAATTATGACAAGAATGTCATGAGTTGCTACTGAGGAAAGTCTACTTTCGGCACCCCGAAGATTAGATACCCTTTGCTAATTCATTAGTTTAGTTTAGTAAGGAAACACAGTTTTCTATCTATCTTCTAATATTCATGAAGATGTCTTGAGAAACAAAAAAACTGCCCACACAACGACTATAGTATATAGTGCACCGATCTTAGGAATTTTCGAAGTCTATTTGGAAAACAGACTTTTACAATAAAATTTTTATTAAGGTATCTTGAAATATCTTGGAATTTTTTATCTGTTACTCCTTTCCAGGGCTACTATAAGATACAGTTGATCGATCCAGTCGGTTCCACCAAATATTCTGCCTGGAAAAGATAGAGTCGTGCCTAGCTCTAGCACTAATTCGCTGCATCGCCTCGAGCCACCTTCTGATTAAAAATATATATTTATAATATATATACGAGGTCAGAGATGCCTTCAGTAATGCATTTCCAGATGCACAATTCGTATTAACAGTATAATACTCTCTCTGTAAGAGTGTAAGACTTATTTAACAGAATACAAGTAGAAGTGCGAGTACTTGAAAATAAAAGTAAAGGTAAAACGTGAATTTTAATACTTCATAAATCTTCTGCTTACTGCTCGGTAGTCCGGAGCCAAGCTAATCAACTGGCAAAACTTGAATTCTCGATTTAAAAATAATGCACATTTATCTTTAATTGATTTCAGTATATTCCTTGTTTGAAGATACTCTGCCAGATATTATGTTTGGGGCTGGGTAGACTGAATTTTAAATAAGATACTTAAAAATACTCTGCCAGATAATATGTTTGAAGATTGAGAATTGAATAAACTATTAATATATTATAATTAAATAATTTGTCTGTTCCCTTAGAATTTAAAATAAAAATTAATTTAATTTTTTTGTTTTACTTGCAGTTCACAATGAAACTGTTTGTCGTTCTGCTCTCCGCGGTGACGCTTGCCTCTGCCCAGTTTGGTGGCTTTGGAGGCGGCTTCGGTGGTGGACTCGGAAATGTTGCCAATAATTTTCAGCAGAGGGTTTCAAGCATTGCCGGCAGATTGCCCTCACCTCCGACACTTTCAAATGTGCAGAACTTCGGTGACTTTTTGGTAAGCCATTGCAAATATAATTAAAATATTTGATTTTAAAATTAAACTTTCTGGATAGTCACAATCAGGCAAATCCTATTTGTCAGCGGCAGATAGGCAGTTACGTGAGGGAATCTTCAGTGGACACAAGAGCTTGGTGGATGCTGGCAACGCCGCTTTCCAGAATGGTGCCTCCACCTTTGAGCTGGCCGTGAATGCTTTTGCTGATCTAACAAATGCCGAGTTCCTGAAGCAGCTTACTGGACGCAGGAAGTCATCAGCTGGCGAGTAAGTAAACCGACCGAAAAAACTCATAAAAATTGTTAGGAAATTTAAGAATTCGGCGCACTGAAAATTTAAATTTCATCTTGTGTTTTTAACAAATTATTTTGATTGCAGGCAGAGCTCAAAGGCGCATCGTTTGTCACCCAAGCTGGCGGTGAATGCCCCCCTACCCGACTCCTTTGATTGGCGTCAAAAGGGAGGTGTTACGCCTGTCAAATTCCAGGGAGAATGCGGATCCTGTTGGTCGTTTGCTGCTACAGGTGCCATTGAGGGACATGTGTTCCGGAAAACAGGAAAATTGCCAAATCTCTCAGAACAGAACCTCGTCGATTGTGGCACTGAAGATTTGGGTCTTGCCGGCTGTGATGGCGGCTTTCAGGAGTATGCCTTCAATTTTATCAGTGAACAGAATGGCATTGCCGTTGGTGATAAATACCCTTATCTGGACAAGAAGGATACATGCAAATACACAAACAATTTGTCGGGTGCACAGATTACAGGATTTGCTGCCATTCCACCAAAGGATGAACAAGCCATGAAAACTGTAATTGCTACTCAGGGTCCTTTGGCCTGCTCTGTGAATGGACTGGAGAGCTTGCTCCTGTATAAACGTGGCATCTACGCCGATGAGGAATGCAATAAGGGCGAGGTGAACCATTCCATATTAGTTGTAGGCTATGGCTCTGAGAATGGAATTGATTACTGGATTGTCAAAAACTCTTGGGACAAGAATTGGGGTGAGGATGGATACTTCCGCTTGCCACGTGGCAAGAACTTCTGTGGCATTGCCACCGAGTGCAGCTATCCCATAGTTTAAGTGTCCTTTCATAGCAGCCCAATAAATATGTATATTACATCCATTTGTTTGTGTGAAGCAGAGCTTAATTAAAATCTAAATAAAAACTTTATATATTTCTCAAAATTGGCACTTGTTGAATTTAAAAGATTCCTATATTTTAGGGGAAATTCTATACGTTTTTCTTATTCCATCTTTCCATCTTATTCATTGCTTCCTCTGACAATTTCTTTCTGTGTAAAACGCTCAGTGGTCTACAGATCATTTAAGAGCCAAAACCTTTGTTGAAAATCCGAAGTCCAAGCAAATGATTTCATTTATTTCCTTAGAATATTGTATATTCTGTTTAAAGTAATTTAATTAGCATCAAATTGCTAACTTATGACAATTTTGGGAATAAAATGGAACAAAAAAGCCGCAAAACTGTTTTAAAATGAACATGAATGAATGAAAAAGTATCAGAAGAAGATAAAAAAGAGTTAATTTTGGCATTTCAATACAAATACAAATGTTTATATATTTATTTAGAAGTAAAGGAATTGAAATTAATTTTATTTTATTATAACAAATGTTCTCTCTTAAACCAGAGCAAAGAGCGTGTGAAACTTTATTTTCTTTATGATATAAAAAATAATTTGAATTTTTTTAAAAATATTTTAATAAACAATTTAAATTCCCCATTGACAACCATTGTGAATATTAAATGGCGCGCATTGGTGCAGTGTTGAACAATGTCTGTTTATTTTGTGAACTAGTTCACTGTGCTTTGGTTCGTGAGTCACTCACTCACTCGTGAGCAACCCAACACTGCTTGTGTGGGAAATAAATAAATAAATGAAAAAAAAGTAAATAGTCGCCAACAAAACAGTTTATTAGCAACGGAAACAAGCAATTAATGTACAATAAAATGAGCAGGCCATGAATATGGCAACGTTGCGTCAAATGGAACGCAGATACCCGATGTTGTTCCTGCAGGTGTGTGTGCATTATTTTCATCTAATTCTTCTTCTTTCAATTCTAACAAAACACACAGTGAGCCCAGCCCACTTTTTGTTAAAGCAGTGGGCGTTGTCACCCCATCACAAGGTTGTTCCCATTCCCATTTTCGTTTTCGTTTCGTTCTCATTCTCGTTTTTGCTTTTGTTCTCTTTCCTTAACAATCCCATTCATAGTTTCTAATTGGGTTTTTTTTTAACTACAAATCGGTTTGTTTCAGTTCCTTTCCATTAATATTTCCCTAGAAGGAAGCAGCCGGTCGGTTCTTCAAGTTTGCAAATCTTCTAAGATTTTGGAAGAGTTTTGGAATTGGTTTCCAGAGTTTTCGGTTGAATCGTATCTTGGTTTAATATTTTATCTAAAAAGTTGAATTCATACACGTAATCCGAGACTAGACGAAAGTTTTAATTTAAATATTTGCATAAATTATATGTACGTATATAAAAATACGATTGTATTGAGCTATTAGACATTTTTACAATACAATTATTTACAATCCAAATCTGGAACCAAACCCAGCGAAAGCGGCTTAATTTGGGGTTCTTAATTTGTCTAATTTTAATTGAACCTTGAACCTTGCTTGGGTTGAAGCCGGAATCGGTTCTAGCCCAAAATACGTATCTTTATACTTACCTTAACTGTAACTGCATTTTTTCCCTTCATTCTCGATTTTCTATACTATATTCCTATTCTATATTTGAACCAAAGCAATTAGCCAAAAAATATTGAGACTTTAATCGAAAAGGAAACTATTTATTGCAGGAAAAAAGGTTATGAACCAATTTCTCGAGTAGGGTTCTTAGTACAAACTAGGAATCGAACTCTGATTTTATATAAATATTAGTAGTTTTCACCAGTTCAGTTTCAGTTTTTGACAGAATGTGGCACGGAAATCTCATAAATTATCTAAAGAAAAAGCATTAAATATACCATAAATAATATGTATTTAATAATCCCATGAGTGCAATTCCTTCTTACAGACATGTGCTTGCTAGTCTAGTGCATTGATAATAAAATCCAAAGAATCCCCCGGGTCACATATGCATTTCTACCAATAAAAACAAATAATAATAATAATAAAAAGTCAAGAAACATCACCAATCAACCAACCAAAATCAACTAATTGTCATACCCTTTCGACTAACTGAACCAATCGAAAAATGGACGAAGATATTATGAATGCAGTAGAATCTCTTTTTGGCAAGGATGTTAAAATAGTGGACTGCGAGACGTCCTCCTCGGTGCAACAGGAGGAGGTGCTATTGATAAACGGTGTGCCTGTCAAACTGGATGGATTGCCGGCAGATGATGCAAGTGCCATAAAGACAGCTTTGTTGGATGGACAGATGCCGGCAGTGGAGCATCTGAATCAGCTGCTCTTTCGTGCCGGGCTGGCACAACAGCCCATAGAGGTGGAAACATCGTTGACGGTTAAGTCTTCGCTGACAACCACCGAGGAGGTGCTAGTCTCACGCAACGGTCAGGTGCTGGACGAGAGAACTGTGGAAACCAAAGAGCATTTTAATCATCAATCGCATCAGAAGGAGATCTGGCAACCAGTTAGACCGCAACATGCGTTAGCACGTGCCACACCAGAGAATGCGCTCAAATATCGAACAAATTCAAATTCTACATTTGCTTCAGATACGGATGGTATGGAACCAACCGGAAGTCGTCTACAGAATCGCCAGTTAAATCAAACATTCTCGAATGCCTCACTCATGTCCAGCAGCTCGGCCATAACCGGTTCGGGTTCGGATCAAGTTATAGGCTCCACTTCCAATATATCTACAGCCACAACTTTGGGCGACAAGAGTTCGAATATTAGCAGCTGCGATTCCGGGCATGATGGCCTCTTTCACAGCGTCTCAATGAGCGCGCCTTACTGTGACATTCCCAGCTCGGCAGATGAAATTGACACCGTGCTGGTAAGGCCAACAGAACAGTAGCAAGAATAGTAATTAAAACTTTGAAATTACAGAGCACTAACCTGCAAATAACAGAGTCCTGCGACATAGCCGTAGATTGCCGTACACCGCCAGCTTATGCCAAAGATCTGCCCGCCGCTGGTGATCTTTCGACACTAGTAGCACTGTTGGCCAGTGGCCAGAATGAAGACCTGGAGTTTGTCTTTTTGATCTGCGCCCGTTTATTTGTACCCATGCAGCAGTTACTTTCGAATATCCTACAAAAGTGCCAAGCAGAGGAGGAGGATGCGCTTCTACGTTTGCTTAACCACTGGCTGCGCATTTGTGCCAATGATTTTCGCAATGAAACCTTGTTGCAAGAGCTTCGCAAGCGTAGCCAAAGCAAAGCTATTGTTGCCTTTCTCGACGCCATTCCCGATTCACTGCAGCGGCTGGATGTGAGTAGACGCTTAGCACTTCAGCATCTACTGAGCAAGCAGTCTTCGGCCAGCTCCTTGGGACGACAGAGCAGTATTAAATCGCTGAAACGTTTTGCAGCAAATGTGTACAAAACAGAGAACGTGCTGAGCAAGTGCAGCAGCGCCTTTGAATTGGCACATCAGCTCTATGCCATTGAATATGCCTACCTGTCACAAATACGTTTGGAAGAGTTTCTGGAAATGATAAGCAACGGCGAGTTCAAGACTTGCATGTCACAAACGAAGGCCAGTACACTGGGGGCCAACTCTAGCTCAACGAAACCTGTAGAGGTCAGCATTCCATCGTATGTCCAGTGGTTCAATCAACTCTGCCATTTAACAGCCACGGAGATAATAAAGGTAAGTGTTTTCTTCTATTTAAGGTGCCAAGTTTGTATATATATATACCAATAGTATCTATAGTTTTATTTTTTCTGATACTATCGCATTACCTTATCTCGAAAAAGTGTGAAATCTTAATATTCCTATAGAAAATAAAGCATATATTTTTTATACGATAGTATACAATAGTGATAGTCCGCAAATCTACTATCGAATGGGAAAACTTTTAGCAGTTGTGCAGCTCTTATCAAAATCG
This sequence comes from Drosophila repletoides, assembly GCA_018150835.1. Taxonomy (NCBI): domain Eukaryota; kingdom Metazoa; phylum Arthropoda; class Insecta; order Diptera; family Drosophilidae; genus Drosophila; species Drosophila repletoides. The sequence continues at coordinate 23,165,411 of JAECWQ010000089.1, read as the reverse complement.
AACGTAATCTATTAACTTAATTTTCTTTTTTTACATTAACAGCTTGGCAAAAAGTCACAAAGAGTGCAGATGATTGAGTTCTGGATTGAGACCGCCTTGGAGTGCTTTAACACAGGCAATTTTAACAGCTTGATGGCCATTTTAACAGCTCTAAATATGACTGCCGTATCGCGCCTTAAGAAAACTGTAAGTTTAAAATTTGTTTTTTTATAAATTTGCATTTCCAAACAGCTCTAATTGCAGTGGTCTAAACTGCAGACAAAGAAGTTTGAGGGCTTGGAGCATCAAATGGATCCCAGCTCCAATTTCCATAACTATCGCGCTACGATGAAAGCAGCCGTTTGGCGCTCGGAACGTGAGGAAGCCAATAAAATAGAGCGTGCTATCATACCATTTCTATCGCTGTTCCTCAAGGATTTCTATGTCATCAATGAGCAATACGAAACGAGGCAGGAAAACCTGAAATAATGTATTTTAAATATAATATGCAACTAAAGAGATTTTGTATTTTAGACACCCCGATGGAAGCTTCAACTTTCAGAAGTGCACACTCTTAGGCAGTCAGCTGCAGGATTTTTATAAATGGCAACAACTGGATTGTCCGTACGAGCAGATACCAAACGTTGTGGCCTATTTACAAAAGGCCGAAGCCTTCACAGAGGATCTGCTGATGAAAGCATCCTATGAATGCGAACCACCGGATGGTGTGGGAGAGCGGAATCACTACAAAACGTTAAAAGCAGCTAAATAATCGACATAATAAATATGATAAAGACGACAGTTAAAGGCAAATAAAATAGGATCGAGCCTCGCACAAACTTCCATAGAGTTTGTAGACAACTTTTGTTAACTCTTCTTCCACATTAACATTTGCATTTGCATCGCAATAATGATAATAATTTTAACACAAACAAAAAATCGCAATCAATAATTGTTAATTTGTACTTAAGATTTAAGCATAATATGTATTAGTTGTAGTATATTCAACTAATTGTATTCTGTAATTTGGTTTTTCATTTTAAAAAATCCAAATATTTACATTCAATCATAAATACTTGGGTTTTTTTAATAGAGGGAAAGTTTTGGGATTCAAGAAAAAGGCGCTCGAAATACACAAAACTTAATTTAATTTTGAATTAAAATTGTATGGCGTCCTAAATGGAATGTCTCCCAATGCCAAAGGATATATATAATAATAATAAATGTAATAAAATTACAATAGCTGAACCAAAAAGAAAAAATGAAAATATTCATAAGCTATAAATATTAAATTCCCAAGTCAGCAGCTTTGGTCTGCATACCCAGCAATATTTGGAATATTTAATATACACCAATATATATAATAAAAACAAATTAAAAGTAGATTTTTAATTGGTGTGATGAAACTTAAAGAAGAATAAGCATAAATTGTTTTTCGAAACCAAATACATTTTCGAAGATTGTAGGTTTTTAGGAGTAACTGCAGGGAAGCACACTTTCTCTCAAAAAAACAATCCGCTCTTCGTAATTTTCAAAACATACTCCTATATCTAACTTCCATAACTACTTTGAGAACAGTGGCCCGATCCGGTTTGTTCCGACTATTTGCGCCGTTCACCTAGCTTAAAAACGGAGAGCAAAATAGGCCATCATCCTCTGCAATAATATACCTATAGTTTATGGGGTCGAAAATCCCTCTTTCGATGCATTATACATACTCTTTAGAAGGGTGTGAAAATGAATTTACAAAGAATATACTAATATTACAGAATATTCCGAAATCACAATTTATATTCTAAAGTTAAAAGACACCAAAAAAGTTTTTATGAGGGTTACAAAGCTGCTGATTTATCCAAATATTGAAACTAGTTTACAGAATCTAAATCTAATAAAATATGCTGTATTTAAACCAAATAAAAATATAAATAAATAATATAGAGAGGACTGTCGAGTGTATATTTAATTAACGTATTGTGGCAAACTTTTGGAAATCTACTGTAGCAAATTTGCCAAACAATTCCAAAGGATAAAAATTGCTCTCCGCGCCACAAGGCGCATGGACGCGTATTTGCCGCATGTGCGTATCGCGTCCATTCTGATGATTCGAAATTACAGCAATTTGTAGCATAAAAGTGCGCAGCGACTTGACATTGCCATCTTTAATGGGTATTTGAACCCAACCGTTCGGTTCAGTCAGGTCGATCACCTGCAGCTCCTGTAGATCGTTGAAATTTGTACCAGAACGTATGGAAATGCGCGAAGGTGTATAACTTTCGTCCAGCTTGTAATCGGTGTATATAAAAATCTGGCTGACATTTGTACGCTTATGGAATTGGATGTTCACCAAATGGGGCAATTGGCCATCCGATTGCCAGTAAGTGTCCATTATGTTATCTCGCAAGCGTTCGACGCCAAAGCCTGAAAATAAATGTGGCTATTATAATTGAACCAAGTATTTTAAAAGCATTATTACGCAGCTCCGAACCATGAACCAAAGTTACAAATTGTCTTAAAAATAGTGGAAACATTCTCATTAAGCGAGCCACTTATTTTTGTTAACAATATATTTGTTTCCAAACTAAATTATGAATTTAGGGTTGAAAGACAACAAAAAGATCTTCATGAACGAGGAAATGAATTAGCAAATAACCCAAAGGAAAAGTGAAATCTTCACTGAACCAAGCGAAATATGTAAATGAACCAAGGTTCAAGCCCAAACACGTTCAAGGACAAGGTTCAACAACTTGTTTAGTTTAAAATCCGTATCATGATCCTGGCGTGGCCGTACTATTTTCGTAAGCTTGAATTATGTAAATTGACCGCTTTAGAGCCTCTTACCTGGCTTGCAAGATGACAAGCTCCAGACCGCCTGACAACCAACTTCCCGCACAAAACCCAGTCGTTCATCGATGAGTGGATCCTCATCGTTGATTGGTGGCTTTGTTGTGGATTCTTCTTCTATGGCAGAGGCCATGGTGGAAGCAACAACAAAATAAAAGGTAAGCAAAGTCTTGCAAAATTATTCAATTGTGTTTGGCAATAGGGTTACCGAAGGTTGGATATATCGATAAGCATTGTTACAACACTATCGTTGTCCGAGAAAAATAACTGTTTGGGCGGTGTTCAAAGAACTACAGATTTCGGAAAATGATCGTAAATTATCATTATTATTTGAAATTCTTTTATAAATAATACAAATACTTTTATTTTTATTATTTAATAATAATAAATAAAGAGAAGTAAAGATTTTGAAAAACTTGTGACGTCACACGTTGAGTAATCTTTTTTTATTCATCCGCAAAGCTAACATTATACAGCACTTACATCGCATCCATCTTGTAACGTTATACAACACTAGCATAACAAAAGCCACACGTGCAAACAAAAATAAATAATAATGGTGCGAAAATTGAAATATCATGAGCAGAAATTGCTTAAAAAGGTTGATTTCATCACATGGAAAGTCGACAACAGCAGCAAGGAAAACAAAATACTGCGTCGCTATAATATACAAAAGCGAGAAGACTACACAAAGTATGTTTGTATTGTAACTACAATTCAGATGACCGACTAGGAATACTCTGTAATCCAGCCGGTTTTTGATGCTATGTATCCTTCTTTGCAAGCTTAGTATATCCTTTCTAAGTTGTTTTAAACAGTATAAGAAGAAAACGATAATTGCTCTTTAACTAATCGACTCTTTCTGTTACTTATCTAAAGGATACTTAGAAACCTAATATACCCCTTTCTCAATATTTTATTCCAGGTACAACAAATTATCGCGAGAAATTCGGGAACTTACTGAGAAAATAGCTCGTCTGGATGCAACGGATCCATTCAAAGCAGAGGCTTCTGCGATGCTCATGAACAAACTGTATGCTATGGGTGTTTCCAATGATCACATTACCCTGGAAACCGCTAGCAAAACGTCGGCCAGTCACTTCTGTCGTCGCCGTCTGCCTGTCGTAATGGTCAAACGTAAGTACTCAATTTTTAATATTTACGATTATTTTATTTCATTTAATTTTCAGTGAGAATGTCGGAGAGTCTTAAGAATGCCACGGCTCTAATTGAGCAGGGACATGTTCGTGTTGGTCCTGAAATGGTTAAGGATCCCGCCTTTCTCGTCTCCCGCAATCTACAAGATTTTGTTACTTGGGTAGATGGATCCAAGATAAAGGAGCATGTCCAGCGCTATAATGACTTGCGCGATGATTTTCAAATGTAAATTTCGACGTATTTTTAAGCGTACTTTGTTAACTATAATATACAATACTAATTCTACAATTCTATGTTAAAACGCAATTTCTCTTTGATCAGTTGCTAAATTTTTAGATCTGTTGAATCCCGTCTTGCTAGACCTAAGATTTTCTTCTGATTTTCTTCAATTTGTAGAAATTTCCGAGGTGTTCCAGTTAATTATATAAATTTCTTGCTGGAAATCACGAGAATTACGTCAACTAAATTTCAGACTCCCGCAGCTTGGTCCAAACTCAACCGGTTTTCACATGAAATTCCATTCTGGCTATTTCATATCCAGTTGATTGATTTGAAGATTTATTTTGACGGATTTTGTGATATTAATTGAGTTTTATCATATTTGGGGAACTTGAACTCTGAATTAAGTTATAGAGCTCTTCACAAATTATAGTACAATGTATAAAGATTTATATAAAACGACAGAAAAAATAAAAAAATCGATTGTAATTTGTTAAATTATCATTTTTAATAACTTTATTACATTTCATATAATAATGTTTAGATCGCATTAATATTATTCATTAAATGTTGGAGCCTATCACGCCAAGGGCGCAGCATCGCCAACACACATAGATATATATATATATACATGTATAAATGTATATAGTACATACACATATAAATCATTTAACCCATTTCCTTTCCCTTTTTGTTTCTGTTTTGTTTTTTTTGTTTTTAGAATGGCGGTACACACTTATGCCTTATTAGTTTCGTCACTTAATTTGTTATTTTTAGCTCTCTTCTCTCACAATTACAATTGTAAATAGATATAGATAAAAAGTATTGTAAATAGGCATTTCAAAAATTAATATCATTAATACAAAAAAAAAAGAGAACTGCCAGTTAAAATTAAAATACAAAAAGAAAAATCGAGCGTTTATTCAGATAATACAAAGACAAACCCAGGATAAGGGATTGAGATGCACGGTTGAGCGTTGTAAAAAGTGTTCCAAGGTTTGAAAACTCAGGACAGAGGAATTTCTTGATTTCTGTCGATGGCAGTTACATGTATGTTTTTTGAGTTCTCTAGAGAACTAGAAATTATATAAAAACAAGGGTATAAAAATACATTCGCAAAACGACTTAAAAGAAAGTGCCAAAAGAAAATGGTAATCGATTTGTTGTTGTGTAATACAATTTAAGAATTTTTTAGAGTCCGACTGCCCCTTCGATTGTAGCGTCTGACTTTGTAATGAAATATTTAATAAAATTTAAAATAAAAACAAAGACAGCTCACAAGATTGCAGCCAGTTAAAAAGTCTTTTGTTTGTTTTGCATAGGTAATATGTATGTTTGTTTGTTTGTGTTTTTTCTTTAAATATTAGTTGTATTATTCCTTTTTAAATTTGCATAAAAAGTAATCTATTAATTAGTGTTAAAATAAATAGCTAGTGGCATTAAAATTAGTGTCGACTGGCGAAATAAATTGTATTTCGCATAAAAAAAACTTCATAACAATTTAAAACAAATTAATAAGATAAAGATTTTCTACATTTTCGCGCTTGTTCATTCTCTCTTTTTCTTTTTATAGTGTATGTGTGGGTGCGGTGTGTGTGGGAGTGGGTGTGGTGTGTGACAAAAATATTAAATTATCCATTATTTTGGCTTTTTTGTGGGGATTTCTTCACTTTTTCTTTCTTTCTATTGAATTATTGATTTCCTTTTTTTGTGTGCTTATGCTGAGAATATATTTAAAATAAATATTTCATCGCATTGTACTTTACTGAATACAATATTATTTTTAAATAAATTCCAATTTTTTGCCATGTGCATTTAGTTATTAAGCCATGATTTCCCATGTACCCTGCCCCCAAAGAGTCCCTTCCTTACTGCAATGACTGTGTGTGCCGTTTCCTCTTTCCCTTCGCGAATTGTTTTAAGGTACTGTGGGGCCAGAGTAGAGTTCGAATTGTGGCCAGTTCCAAGCGCCAAGCGCTTGCTTCTGTTCCTGTTACTCCTGCTACTCCTTCCGTCCGTGGCTCATGATTTTTAAATCACAAGCGCCATATCCTTTTTGCTGGGCAACTGCACGCGTTTGCCCTGCCATAGCGAGTTGTGTATTGTGAAGGCGTCTATAGTTACTGTCAGGTGCTTTGTGTGCACCTGGGAGAAGCATTTCCCACCTGAGTTGTATCTAAAAATATATATGGCATTTATATATTTGTAAAATTAGAGCCTGAGAGAAATCGCTTCAGCACTCACTTGAAGAATTTATCAAACATCACTTCGTCGACTTGACTAGGTCCCGTGCCGTACAGCTTTGTCACTTGATCCGTTTCGGGTAAATAGCTATAAAGGGCACGGAATTGGCAGCCCGCATCTCGGAAGAGTACAAGAAAATGTTTCGCCTCCGAGCGCGCAATCTTTTCCAGCACTTTCTGTTTGGCCTCACGGTTGACGGCACCCGGGAAAACGCAGTACTCCACGGCATTCAGTATAATGCCACGATTTGATTTTGCCGCTGGTTGCTTATATAATTTTGGACCTGTTTAGAAAATGAACAGAATTTCAATTAATTTCAATCAAATTTTGAATTCGTAAACATTTTACTGTTGTTTCGAATTATCGTGGATTTCTACTGTGTTAATCGCAAGCTTCTTTTTATTAAAATAAGATTCTTTGTTTAAGATTCTTTGCAGGCCACGTGCAAAACTTGAACTAAAAGCTAACAGGTCAACATCAATTTAGTTATAATTCTTTAATTAAGGACCTGCAGCCTAACAGGATCGTTCCTCAACGCAAAGTGTCTATATTTTTCTGTCTAATTATACAATCATTTAATTTATTATTATTGAAGGAAAGCCAGACAGACTTTATTTAATATGATCTTAATTCTGGAATCTAAGAATCCTGATTTGAAATTCTTTTGTTGATTATTTTATATAAAACTTCCTTGAACAGTAATTCTAAATTTTCTTTATAAAACAGTTGGAAAACTATTAACTTAATCCCGATATCTCTAGATATAAAATAGACACAAGGACGTGAGAAATAATCCTGCTTAGAGCGCCATACTTATACGGGGTATACTTACATTTTTTGAACTAACTAAATTAATTATTTACTAAATATGCAATAAAACATTCCAAAAATTAAAAAAATTTATATAAAAGAAAAACATAAACTTAGAATTTAAATTGCTTGCAATTTTTGCATATTATTTTCGGTAATTTTTGAAGCGGTTATTTTGGGCAAATTTGGGGATTATTTGGAATTTCTTGTTGTTTATTTTTATATATAGATATATTTAAATATTTGGTGGTGGTAAAACTAGAAGACACAGCTCGGTTTGACTATCGAAGTCGTGGATTTGACGACGCAACGGAAGAACGAATGGATTGCAAATACATCTACACACAAACTGTCGCAGCCGCTATGCAAATTCATACATACCCGCCGTATGCAAAACACAGGGTATAAAATCATATCAATATATAAGAGGAATGTATGATTTTATGAAAGAATAATGCCAATTTATATGAAACGATACGATGAACTAAAACATAAAAGGCGAGAGATGACGAACCAATATATAACATATTTGATGGAATATTATGGTATATATGGATGCATATGGTGTGTGTGTGTGTATGAACGATTATGTTGTGATATAACTGAGGATTTTCATTTGGTTGTTGTTTTTGTGGACTTTTGAGAAGGTACAAACCCGAATATTCCATGATATCGCTTGATCCATCATCAAATCCGCGACGTTTCGATATCAAACCTGGCGGCAAAGAGCCTGGTCCAGAGGGAGATGGCATATGCCTACCTGATCCACCCATTCCAGGTGAGGGTGCACGCCTCGGCGGTGTTGCCCGTCCCAGTCCCGAATCTGTGTCTAACCGTTAAGCGAGATTGGGCGGTCAATCAATCAATCAATCAGTCGGTCAATCACGCATGCAAAGAACACCAACAACCGCAGAGAGACAGAGAGAGATCAGGGACAAAGCGGAGCGCAACAATTTCACAATTGTTCCATGTTTCCATGCAGTAAATTCATTGGTTAGTCGTCACGTTGATGGGTTGCGATCGATCGAGCGATGAATGTTATTTTTTGTTTTTTTCGATTTTTTTTTTATTGATTTTGTTAATAGATTTCACATTTGTTAATTTCAATATTTTTGAATTTGAAAGAAACGAGAAATAAAAGAAGAGAATGTGTGCATTGAATTTAGTTAAGCAATTTTCGTAGCAGGTAAGAAATAGTCTTAAAGCCTAAATATGATCTGAGCTGACAGTGTGGGGGTGTCTGTGTGTGTGTGTGTGCAGGCAATTGGTGTGCATTTGTGTGGGTGTTCAAGGAAAAAAGACATATACATATATGGAAAGGCAATCCCGTTCCCCAAAAAGCGGACAAGTTTTATGTACAAAGACGAAACCAAACCAGAACCACTTGTGAATTATAAGACAAGGTTTGCGCTGCTGGGCTCAATGAACCCAGAAATAATCTTTGGGAAACCGCCACCGCTTTCAGTTTTTATAGTCAAATTATTCAGCAAAACATAAATATAATTTTATAAATAAACAGACAAAAATATAATAGAAAGTATCAAGTTTTTCTCAAAAAATATTCGCTATTATAAATGTAATTTAAAAATAAGAGAAAAACAAAATAATAGCAAGTCTTACTTTAAATTTTCAACTGTTTAAATTTAAATTAATGTCTGTATAAATAATAGTATTAATTTAATACTTATTTAAGAATAACTTGCCAAAATCGTAGGCCTTCAGAAAGAGTAATGCATGAGCATAAATATTTAAATTGAGGATTACCTGCAAAGCTTTAGAACCATTCATTTAAATAATAAAAAATTACAAATTTTATAAAAGTTACTTTAAAAAATATATTTTAACATTTTTAAAGTTACTTTAAAAAATATATTTTAAAATTTTTTAAAACTTACTTTAAAAAATATATTTTAATTGTATTATAATCCCAGAGTTAAGAGTAGTCAGGAAATATGCAAATCTATTGTAAATTTAAATATTAAAATACTAGAATTTTGAATATAAAAATTAATTGTTCAACTCTGCTCTTGCATTACTCTTAATAAATTAAAACTATTTAGGAAAGGAGGCGGGTATAAAGAATATTTTTCTACAGTCCCGTCACCAACGCAGAATTCAAAAACCAAAAACCAAGATACAAATTAAATAGAACAACTCGGAATAATTAAATAGTTGAGAAAATAGTAAACTAAAAGAGAACTGAAGAAGATAAAGACAACACAAGAGAAGAATACCAGAACCAAGAGAGATAATGGAGTACTTAATAAAGAGTTAACACTATCACATAAACCAAACTTTAAGAAGCAGAGGACAATATAATAGAATAGATAGATAGATAGAATAGAGTAAAAATAAAAGACAAGCAGCTGTTTTTTACTTTGTAGCTGTGAAACGCTTCTTACCGCACAGATTCATTAGCGAATTGGACTTTCGGCCACGGAAATTAAGTGTGCTACCCTTGGCAACTGATATACGCGATAGGGTGCGGCCTCTTTCGACGGCTGGTTCTGTACGGAGAGAGAGGATACGGAGAGAGACGCAGGCACGCACGCAGGCAGAGGAGCCGAGTGCACAATACGAATATAAATTGGATTTCAATTAAATGTTTATTAAGAAAAACACACAATTAAAATATTCAATGAAATGAAATTTGCTTTAAACTAAACTTAAGTGAATTTCGACCTTTGACCACAAGTGTTATAACTAAGGAATAGGTTTCTGGAGATGTGAATGTATCTGTGTCCTTTCCCTGGTGCTGCTAGCAGGTGCTTTGCCAGTTAGTATTATTATTTTCTTTTTCTTTTTTAAATATATGTTAAGTATGCATTTATTCAACTAAAGTTTAGTATTTTTTTCGAGTGATATTTATGTTCTAGCGCCAAGCTTAAGGCTTTTTTGTATAGAAAAAGGCTGTGTTAATCAGCTTCCGGGCCAGATAGTTTTTTGTTTTGTTTTTTTGGGTAAAAAGCTAGCCAACAAAAAAAGATAGAGTAGAAAAAGAATAGAAAAAAAAAACTGAATACTTGTTACCCAGCACCAACCTCTGGAAGTTTTGTATGATCCCCGTCGCCCAATCGGAGTTGAACTTGTGCTGGGATAATCATCTGGGGACTCTGTTGAACGAGATTAGTTGTTAAACGGCAAATGAAATTAATGATTTAGACTTAAGCTAAATTAGCTGCAGCTCAGCTGCTGTAAGTGCTTCAAACCAATAAAAAGATCACCCTGTACCGAGACTAAATAATATATAAATAATAACTAAATAATACTCGTACCAGTCAAATAATTAATGCGCATGCTTAAACTAAACTTACAACTTAATGATATTCAACAAAGAAATTAGAAACAAAATAAATCATAATAATTTACCTTTAACTGTGAGGGAGTCTTGCGAGCCCCTGTAATAATCTCTTTTCATTGAATTTGAGCTTAGTTGACCGTAGCCTGGTACATTTACAGGGCAACCAAGTTTAAAACAAAAACGAGAATCGAAAGTTCAACAAATTAGCAAAAATAAAGCGATAAATACAAATTAAGATGAGCACAGAAACTAAACAAATATTGAACTGAACAATTTTATACATATATAGAATTTCGACAGGCCGAAATTTACACACATACAAACATAATAAATTACATTTTTAAAGGGAGGAATACTTCATATTTCTATACCAAAGGCTTCTTAGGCAAGGAGATCTAGCTTACAAAGGGACTATACTTTGCATAGAGACAGGCAGACATACAGATATGTCAGTCTACTCGTGTCATCGCCCTGATTAATAATATATATTCCTATGCCTCCTTTAACGCGTTATACTTTTGTTGCCAAAGTTGTAATACACTTTGTAAGGGTATAAAAACTAACAATTATTCCAATTAAATGAATTATTATTTCCAATTCTGTATTTACTAAAAACCAATCTGATTTGACACGTGAAATTATCACACTTCGAACTTGGGTTCCCTATTCTTAAATTAAAACAAAATTCAATCATTTTAGTTACAGACAATCAACGTATAAAGGAAACGGTCTCTAGTTTTTGATTGTGTACCAAAGAATCCTTCAGCGGACAAAACTTAAAATCTGTTGTCGTGTGCATAGAGCCAAGTTATGGCAGGCAAATAGCTGCAGATGTCTACCAAAGAGCTCACCGGTTAAATTGGAACTGGAGCCCTTCTTTCCCCGACTGGAAAGGCTTGAAGCCTCACTAATATCCACACTGGCGTCATCGACGTGTATAGTTTTAGGGCGTGGACGAGTCACACGCTGTTGTCTAAGACGTGGCGTGGATGAGTTTGATGCCTGTGGCTGCAGTTTAACATGTAGATCGGGCCGATCCAGGGTTTTGCCCTACAACAAATTGAATAGTTATAGTAACTCCCTTTGCCTTTTTGCTATAAACTCACTTCTCGTTCGGCCTCTTCGATGGCTTTCTTTAGTCTATGTTGTTCCAATATGGCGGCGCGTCGTGCCATTTGTTCCTCCTTTTTACGCGCTCGTTCCTCTTCCTTTTCTCGTTCCTTCTCTCGTTTTTGGGAAGCCTCAATCTCCTTGCGCGCCTTCGCCTCCTCTTGCTGCTGACGGCGCTGCAGCGATAGCAGCATTATCTTCTCTTTGCGGCGTTCCATTTCGTCCACAGACTCCTGTAAATAAACACAACAAAACAAAAGGATGATTATGAAACAATAAAACAATTATAGCATACCTTTATCGGAATGAACATCATTGTGAAAAACTATTTAATATATTAAACTTCCTAGCTAATTTGAATTAAAGCGCGTTATTAAATGATAAATCCGAAGTATAATTCAATTTTCGAAACTTTAGTCCTTTTGTAAAAATATCAAAATGGAAAATTTGAAAACTATGCAATGAATGCTTACTTTATGAAAACTAAAAACTGAATAAAAAAGCCAACTTGGATTATCTGAACCCTCGAAAGATCAAAGTGGAGACTACTAGACCAAAAAATATGTAAAGAAAAATATAAAAAACCCTATAAAATATACATAAAAGATGTTCCGAGTCCCCGGACAAGTGTAGGTTAAAGATTACCGACAAATACAGTATATAATTTGTTCTAAACTCAACAAGAAAATGGGATTTCTTTTGTATAATCCTGTCTATCCTGTTCTATCTAAAATAAGCAAGGGTATCCAAGTCCTACTCAGATCTTACACAATGCTGATATACATCATTTTATACTGCTTACCGGATCTAGATTAGCCGCATCAGCGCCAATGAGTAACGCTTTATTCTTGGCCGCCTCGGCGCTGTTTTGTAACTCTGTCCTGAGCCTCGTGGGCGACAGTGGCTGTTGCTGGGGCTGATTGGTGAGGTCCTCGAGGTGGCGACGCTCGAAACCGCTGAGTTCGGCTGATGTTGAGTTCATGTGGCGCAACTGGATAGGCGGCTCGTCTGTGTATTTGTTGTAGGTGGCATTGCCGGTATTGGCATTAGAGTTGGATTGGCCGCCGATGAGTGCATGGATGCTGTGCCTGGTAGCTGAACCATTTTTAGCCTCCTCGTTGACAGAATGGTGGCTGTTGTGCAGTTGACTTAGCGATTCACGTTTAAGGACAACTTGGTTGTCCACACTATCTCTGCTGGATTCCTTTTTGGGTGAGCGCTTAGCTCGCAGCGGCGGCTTTGGCCGCTTCGGTTGATCGTTGTCGAACGATATGTAGAAACCCTTCTCGGGCCGCTGCTCCTCGCCACTGCCGCCGCCGCTGCCACTGCTTCGTGGATCCTGAAAACTGTTGGCTTGGATTGAGGGTCGCGAGGGCGAGGGTATGCGGTAGGTGAGATTGCCGCTGGTGATGTTTAACTTATTGGAAATCAACTCGCCGCTGTCATAATCCTCCGAACTACTACCGCGTCCGCTATGACCGGCCGGCATCTGCTGCTGCTGTTGTTGCTGCTGGTGCAGACGCTGCTGCTGCTGAACCACAAAGTCGGAGATACGCGTCGAATGCATAGACTCAATAATGTTACGTTCCAACTCATCTACATCTTCCTCGTCGCCTATAAAGCATATACTCTGTGGCGCCATCATATCCTCATGTTGTCCCATTGTCATCGGCTGTCCTATGTTACCCTTGGGTGAGCGATTGTCACGCAGATTCGTCAAAGATTGCTGCCGCTGCACTCCATTGGCGCTGCCCATGCCTCCGCCGCCATGTACGCGCTGGCCATGCTGCGGTGAGGATTGCACTTGAAACAGATGCTGTAATTCACCGCCACCGCCTCCACCGCCACCATTCTGATGCAGCACAAAGCCCTGAGACGTGCCAGCACTGGAGGGCGGCCGATTTGACCAGTTTTGCTGCTGTTGTTGCTGCTGCTGCTGCAATTTCTTCTGTGTTTGCCAAGCGTTGACATCCAACAGCGGCTGCTGTTGCTGTGCCTGCTGCTGTTGTTGTTCGTAGGCCGCCGCTGCCGCCGAGTGCGCCCAGGTGCGACGTTGCGTATGGGCATGCGGTTGCGGCGGAGACTCATGCAGGTAAAAATGATTTACCGGCTGACCGTAGTCATCATACACGCTGTTGCGCTGCTGATACTGCTGCGGCGGTGGCGCTCCATACGGCGAATGATTGTTATAGGGTACTCCATTATCGCTGTAGAGGCTCTGCGGCTGCATATAATGTGCTGGCGGCGACATATACTGTCCATGCTCATTTACATACTGCATTGGCGGCATTTGCATGGGCTGCTGGAGTGGATGATGCTGCTGCTGCTGTTGTTGCTGGTAAGGATCACGACTGGGCGGACGGGAGCTGTACGCACTGACGGGCGCAGCGTTGAAAGCCTGCGGAAGATGCGGTGATGAGCCAAAGCTTTGCTGCATGGGTCGCTGCTGGTAATGATGATCAGCCAAATGCTGCTGCGAGCCATAAGTTTGCTGCTGTGGTTGCGGTTATTGCAAGGATAAAGCAGGGAGTGAACACAAACGGTTAGTACAAAAAAAAACAGGCGGATCAAAAACAAAAAAGCATTCAAGAAATAACAAAGAACAAAACCGAAAAGCATTATTTTTTTTCTTCTAATTTTGGTGAGCTGAGTGTGAGATGTGCGCTTCCTGGCGCTGGCGCCTTACCTGATTCAACATGTTGGCTATTTGTTGGGCCTGCATCAGCTGCTGCGCTTGCAGATGCTGCGCCTGCATTTGGCTCTGCTGTGTGGCCAGCCGATGGATATCCTGTTGGATATCCTGCAGATTCATGTTCATAATGGCGATGCTTTGCTATTTTTCACATATCCACGACCAGTGTGTTAAGTGTGTGTGTATGTTTGGGTGTGTGTTAAAGTGTGTATTTATTTGTAGTGTAGTGTTTATTATGTATTATAAATATGTTTTTATTGTGGCGGATCAACCAACGGACAGAAATTGCACAATGAAGGGGAGGAGTATCAAAAAAGAGACACAAGCGAATTAACATTTATCCAGGGTTAGAACAAGCTTTGATTTGGACACATTAAGATGCAAATAGATTTCCAAACAAGGAAACTCACCTGATATTTATCCATGTCAGCTGGATCAATTTCGGGCGTGCGCTTCGATTCATTACTCATCGTTTCCCACTTTAAGACGTCCGGACACGATTCCAAATCCTCCTAAAAACAGACACAAAAAGAACAATTAATCAGACAATTAATTATAAGTAACATAGAATTCTAGGCTTGTCAATTTATTTATATTTTAATTTTGTAAATGCATTTCCTATTCTCCTCTAGTGTTCCTAAATCCATATTTAGTTCCTAGAAGCGCTAACAGCTATATCTATCATGAATATTTAAAAGAATGGGTTTATTCAGTTTAAGAAAAATCGGACTTTCACTGGAGTTTAAGTAATATTCATTTTATGGGAACCCTTTGCATACCTTTTCCTGATGCCGTAGCACTGCCATTTCGATTTTGCGCTTATCCTGCTCAATGCGCCGACGCCTCTCCTCCAGTTTCATGCGCATGGTGGACAGCTTAGTGGCATTCTCCAGGGAGCGCAAATCGTCGTCGCAAATCTCCAGCTGCCAGGCCGCCGGACTGGCTGGCATGCTACTTGTAGAGGATTTACGTACGGGCGTACTCTCCGGATCGTAGCCAGTCGATCTGGCATCACTGTAGTGCTCAGCGTTCGTATAATCCCTATCGTTGGAATGTTGTTTGTTACGCGCCATTGGCAGCGGACTGCCCGCATTAGATAGATTATGCGCCGAGACGGTGGGCACATTATCCGCACTGCTAAAAAGTATTCAGAATAGTTGGCAAAGTGAAATAAGGTAAGGAGAAAATAACTAACCTTGCTTGTCGCCGCATTGAATACTTTTCCGTTTCGCGATCCTGTTTCTCGGAGCCCGAATCCGTGTCGTAGCCTAACTGCAGAGTTCCACGAGCATCGGCAATGGAAGAGCGAACTGCAACAGCCGGTTCTGTAACTGGATAAAATATGTTAGGAAATTTATCTAGGGAATAAAGGCATCCTACTTACCAACACTTGTGTTGGACAGTTTACGTTCCCTGTCCCGCTCGCGTTCATAACGGCCTAACGTATTCAGCTGATCCTGTGAGCCGCCAAAGTTCTCAATTGTCAGCTGGGAATCTTCGCTGGAGGAATTCCGTCTTGAACGGCGACCTGAAACAGTTTGTAGTTCACAATTAATAAGGCATTAATATTGGGACAGAGCAAATTGAACAGGCAAAAAGCTACTCGCATTTGGTTTCGGATAAACAAGGATAACAATACAAATCTTGAAATACATTCAACACACACATCACAACACACACATACACAAACATACAGGAATTCAAGCAGCGACTGTGGAGAATTGTAGCATACCTGCAAAGCTCGGACGCCGGCTCTGTTCCCAGTTACTTGGACGACCCGCAGCGACAAAATCGCCTATTTCGTCAATTTTTGTTTGTTGATTCAAGAGCAAAATTAATAAAATAAATAAATATAAATGTAAGTAAACTATAGTGCAAATAAAAAGTTGATGATTTTTTTAACCAAATTAAATGAAAATAACGCAAAACTTTCACTATCCTTTCCTTTAGTAAAAATATATACAGAGCAACTGACTATATTAGAGAACACTTTCAGTTACAAGTTTTTTTCAGAATAAATAATCAATTAATCGCTAACAGCTTTAACATTCTTCAGATACTTTTCAATATAATAATAAACCTCTTTAATATATGATATAAATTATTTGTCTCTCAAATTTGAGCTATATTTCATATGTTGCAATTAACAGATTAAAAATGTATTTATTATTCAATTCTTTGAATTAAAAGCGATATTTGTAACTAGCTTAAATTCAGGGTGCGTAAGAAAAAGCTGACTGAACTCTTGATTATGTGTGAAGATTAAGTGTAATTCTACAATATTACTTTCAGATTACAGCACCATCAAATGGATATAAATAAAAGAACATCGAAATAAATTGAATAATTATGCAGGTGAGCAGCAGTGACTACGGTCTGGAACTTAATTAACACAACTGACCGGGGGTGAGGGATGGAGTGGGAGTACGGGGAAAAGCATAATAAATGAGCTATGAGTATGAGTATGAGTTAAAAGTCTGCCAAACCTCTCTCGTCTGCCTTTGACTCGACATTGTTCTTTTCTTTAGCCTGACGCAAGCGAGCTGGAACCAGTGGCTCCTGCTGCGGCGTCTGTAGCTGTTGCTGATGCGACTGCGACTGCTGTTGTTGTTGCTGCTGCTGCTGAAAATGCTGCTGCTGCTGCGAGTGCATGGATGATAGTGTCGTAATGCCACGCGACTTGTGCACGACGAATGCTGTTCACATGCGAATCGGATTGAGTGATGCAGGTGGATGCGAAGGCGGCGTCAAGGTGGGCGTGGCGTGTCGTTAGGAATCAGTTAGGTGGAAAGGCGCGTAGTAGCAGTTGCAATTGTTGTTGTTTTTTATACAGTTTATATTTTTTGTGATTGGTTGGCAGGCAGTGTTTAAGCGTGTGTGTGTGTAAGAAGGAAAGATAAAACAAAACACATAATTAATAAAAACAAAATAAAGAAATATACATTTTTGTGGATCTGTGGAGATAAAGGCTCGCAACTGAATAATAATTGGTAAATCAAAAACGATTACAAATTAAAAATAACTCTATTTTCTCAGTTAATTACCTTCGCCTTGATTGCCATCAAAATTATTTGACTGCATCGTTTGATACTCGGTGGGCGGTGTTGACCTGCGGTTTAAGCCGCCGCTAAATGAATTTGTGTGCGGAACTAAAAATACAAAAATTCATAAACAAAATAAATAAATAAAAAATACTTCTTCAAGTTCAAAAACAAAAATAATTTTGCATAAGCAAAAAGTGTATAAGCATTTCACGAGCATTTGTGCTGATTAAAAAAAACAGCTTAAAATTCTTTTCGATTTAAAAGGTTTTCTTTTCGATAATCTGCTAAGTCTTAGGCCCTAGAAACGTCAATAATGGCTATAAGAAAAAAACAAAAGCCTTTAAAACTGCCTCTAAATTCAAACCAAAACGTTTTTATCTAAAATTTCTCTAATATTTTGTTATCTTACATATTTCCAGCCTACAATAAATAATCGTGACAAATATTTGAATATATCTATATCTTATTAAATCTTAATATAAAAGGTACTTTATCTAGGGCATGTTGAAACGGTTGTCCATTGAGATACAGAGTATTTCATGTAATTAATACCTAACAAAGCCTTATCATTCCTATTCTCTTTATACTCTTGCAGAGTGCTATAAGCTTTGGCAACTCAGTCTCCACAATATATATATATTATTGATCAGGACGGCGAGACGAGTTGATATAGCCATGCCTCTTTGTCTGTCTGTTTTTAGGCTTAGACTCTTAGATTTTGAGCTAGGTGAACGAAATAATATATTTCTGTACGACGAAACCAGCCGGATCGGGCAACTATATCATATAGCTTCCAGAGAAAGCAGCGATGGGTTTAAAAGTCGCAAGATCTTATCTAATCTAATGTCATTATATCATAATATATCTTAATGGAATTTATAAGTTAGATTGTCAGAATGTGTATTCTAAATGAGATCGGACTACTCTATTATATAGTGGATATAGGAACCAACGTTTAAAATCAATTTCCTTACTAGTTTTTTTGTTCAAACCTATACAAAATCTATCCATATGAACTCTCCTTTTGTTAATATTTCTGTTAATTTAAAAAGTTTTTAAGAAAAGTGCAATGATTTAGCAATATTCTGAATTAAATCTAAAATAAATTGTGCACAGTTAGCCAAATGAATACTTGGGACAAATGCAGTGGGATTTTTCGTGTAGCAAACCTTGTCGAAGTGAAAATATTAATAGTGATGCATAAACAATGAAATGTTAGTAGACTTAGACTAGTTTTATTTAGTATTAGTATCAGAAAATGTTGCAAGAACAAAGCGGCGGCAAATTGAGTGAAAATCAAGATTGGAAATGAAACAAGCAAAAGAACAAATAAACGCACGAACGAAACAAACAACAAACAATGAAAATGCAAAAACATTCAACAAACATATGGAAATATTTTTAATATTTTTTTTTTTTTTTAGGAGAAGGAAGGCAGCGGGCGGGCACACACAAAAAAAATACACACAGAGATAAATCTTTGGATTTTGGAAATGCTCAAAAATGGCCAAAATAGAAGAGAATTGAAACCTTGAAACGGTGGTCGATTCGAAGGTGAACCAACGGGCGGCTGATCAAGATCGCTGCGTAAATCGGGTATAGGCGTTACGGGCTGCATTGTTAGGCCCCGTCGATGGCAGATTCCATGCTCATTGGCGCCCAGACTGCGCCGTGCGATGACATCTGCGTCGATCAAATAAATGTTGTGGATTGTTTTCATTGTCGTTGTTTTGGTTGTTGTTGCATGTATGTGTTGAATATATAGAGAGATATATATATATAGAGCATAGTGTTAGAACACCCAGTAGTTTCAGTGTGGTTTGCACAAGCGTTTTGCACATAAACAAAGAAAGAGAATCAAGTATAAAAATGTTCTTTATTAAGTTTAGCTACTGTATTTTTGTATTTGCTTTCCAGAAATGGTACAGGTGCGGGATGAACTCAACCGGTTAAATTATGCAAGTTTTAAGATGATTATTTGATGGTGGTTAAAGAGTTTTCGTGAAGCGTGAGGGGCAATCAATTCTGATTTTCTATTCAACAATTTTGCCAAGTGTAGCGGGTTAAAATAGAGTTTTGCAGGTCCCTAACCATTAATAATAATTACATCATTTATTCCAATCCTTAAAAGTGCTTAGAAATCGTGAGAAGCGTTTAGTGTTTGTACACGATTTTTCTCGATAGATTGCCTATTAACATTGGCAGAATTTGCAGATAAAATGATAAAGATTTCGAATTAGTCTTGACATAACTCTATCCTCTCTCTAATTCTCTAACAAATCACAGGATTTAAATTGGAATGTACATGGGATTGTTTGGAAATAAAACGTTTATATAACTTTCTTTTTACTAAGACAGCCAAAAAGAAAAGTGCAGCGAAAGCAACTCAAGATGAACATAAAACGCATAAGCAAATCAAAAACAAAAGAGGCTTCACAGGACGACTACGCAGAGGACAACGTAGAGGAGAACATGCCCTGCTTGAATACACACAAAAAAGAGGCCAATCTATAGGGTTTGTTGATAGGTTTGGGCTTGGGTAGTTTGGTTGGAATGCGATGCGGTGCATAGTCGAATGGAGTATGAGCTATAACTTACCCTGCCCATCCATGCCCGGATAGCATACACATTTGGCTGGGTGTATCTCGAATAGATTGAATAAATCCGTCAGCAGCAATACCAGATTCACTTTCATCGAGCTGTAAATCATAAGTTATAACAAAATGATTCGGAAACAATTTCTTAAATTTCTCACCCCCGCATATATGTGATGTCCTCGGGCGTCATATGGAAGACGCCGTATGGCAAATGCTTTTGTGAAAAACTGCTTACAAGCAGTATATTGTGTATGGAATCTTCAACAGCGGGCAAATAGTTGATGCGCACACTCGTCCAGGGCACCACCTTGGGGCAGTAGTAGGAAATGAGCAGCGCCAGGCAGATGCCATCGCAGAGATCCTGAAAATCGCGCACTGGCGGTATATCTGGTGTCTGCAACCGTGTGCCCTGCAAGGAAACCACAATTAAAACTTGAAATTCAATTAAACTCATGGCAAAATACTGACGATTTCATCCGGCACGCTTGACTCCAGCTCCTTGACAATGCGCTTCTTCAGTGCGGCGCACGCATGTGATATCCAAGCGAGAAGCCCCTGTTCATAGGATTGGCCAGCTGGAGTCTGATAGCTGCTGCCAGATATTCTGTAATTAATTAAATAATTAAGTATTTCAATAGCAAAAGAATAGCATTGCTTGGTAGTCACCTTCGTATGGCCGCTGTAACGCGGTCACCCGATGATATTTCCTTGGCGTACAGTATCATCAGCGATTCTATCACAGACATGTGGGCGTTCTGTGGATTAAAAGCAATTTTAAATGAATTGTTCTATACATTTTGTTTTAATTTTTTAACTTACAATTCGCAACGGATTCGTTTGAATTAATACCGTTTCGGTAATGGGCATGTCCGAGGACTCAGCCACAGCGACACCCTTGCGCGCTAGCGTCTGTAATATTGACCAGTGATTTAAGCTTTGGTAATTGGGATCGGAGTATAAATTCGACAATGTCTGACAATAGAGCGTTGCATTGCCCAATTCTACAACGATCTGCGGCTTGAGGCGCTCCTGGTTCTCATGGTCCCGATAGAATGGTTCCTTCAGGTTGTCTGGCACGCGATTATTGAACGCCTTCGAGAGCAGCCATTTGACGGAAGCACGCTGACGAGCCTGTGAAATATAATACAAAATAATAAGTATAATCTATTTTTATACATATTGAAAATGTGAGCGCAGTATATCAGCTTTGCCAGAAGCTAAAGAAAGTCTATGACTCCACAAAGAATTTATATATATATATATATATATATTCTTGATCAGAATCAACAAACTATTAGTCAATAATATGAGGTTTTTTAGACACAATATGAAGACTAGTTCTGAATGAAATTTAAGTTGTTTAAGTTCAACAAAAGGGATTTATAAGACGACTTTGTACAATTTTTTAGCCAATTCCTTTAAATTAAGCAATTTGGGTATTTTTCCCATATATTCCCCATCCCATGGAATTTAAATACGTGTCTATGGGTAATATAATAAAATAACTTATTCGACAAACTACATAAAATGAAGAAAGGATTAAATATATCGTACAAAAAAAAAAGGGAACGCATCCTTAGTATTTAATTTCCAGAGATAAAAGCAACATTTGAATGGTAAAAATGATATTTGGATGCAATAAAAATTCCGTCTACGGATTGCTTGAGTAGATGGAGCTAAAGAAAAAACCTTTTGGTGGAGATTTGACGTTGCATTTTTAATATTGGAGCAATTAAGTAGCGCACTCTGCAGTTTGCTAGTCTGTGTGTGTGTGTCTGTAATTGTATCTGTATTTGAGTATCTATGTGTCTGTATCTGTGTCTGTAGTTGTTGGCTGCATCTGTGTGAAGCCATGCGTACAATCTTCAATATGAGTTCGATAAACCCGCTGGATGTGTTTGGCTTGGCGTGCGCCGTTTCTTTATTGTGTCTGTTGCTGTGTTTGGGATGGATTTTTAGCTCGCTGCGCGATGGTCACTCAGCATGAAAAAAAGAGGGAAATGCAAGGCCCAGATCCAGACAGACAGTTTATATATGTATATATGCATATAAGACTATATATACTGCTGTTGTTGAGACCTTTAGAATCTCGAGTGCAGCGGCGGCAACTGCACTTTAATACTCATAATTTCGCCACAGTCTACGTCCATTTTCTTGCAAGCAACTTGAATAAATGCTTCCTATTAGTTTCCAGTTTGGTCCAATTGATGCTAAATGGAATTCCAACTGACAGGTTGAATGGGAAAAACCATCAGTTAATTCTTAAGACTCTCTCAGATAAGAAAAACTATAATTCAATTTGTCTTATCGTTCCTTTGGAATGTGACTGATAAGCGGAGTGTAATTTCTACCTTCTAATTTTGATTTTGACCAATTTACACAGTTCGTATTTAATTAGGAATTAAGTGTGAGTAGAAAATTTGACCAGTGGAAATAAATAACACCCGTAGATAAGTATTGGGCTGGAAGAAACATAAATAAAAGTATGTCTTTTCAATTTAAAAAAAAAAGTAAATACCAAAGAAGAGTACTAGAAGTTTTATCTATTTTTATGAAAAATATGGGAGCGGTTCGTATCAACTTGTTTCTTATCTTGATAATGCAAACAACATTTTGAGTTTTGGCGCTGACTGCTTAGAAGTCAGACTTTCGAGTTCTGATTAGCATGTTTCCAATTAGCAAACTAGCTGATATGGTTTGCGAAACTCTGAACAGATCCAATTGGTCTGCACTCTCCAAAGTTTTGGTCTTTGGAAAACTGATTAGACTTGAAATTGACTATTTTTCGAGCTTAAAGTCTACATAATAATACAAAGATATTGGCTCAAAAATAAACGTTAATGGATATGTGGGAATTAAAAAAAAACTGATAAAAAGCAAACTAAAAAATGTTGGTCTTAAATTCACATATTTTTCAATAAAACTGAAAGAAAAATCGGCATCATAGTTTTTCGAGCAACAGGTTAACGAGTGTCAAATATGTTGGCGTAGGTCGTAGACCGTCGAACTATGCGAATTGGCCAACAAATAAACTGGCAGACAGACGGACAGCTGGACAGATGGACAGGTGGCCCCACTTCCTGTGCAACCAGTTTTTCTTCTCATCGAAAACGACGAGCTGCAGCACAGTAATTGCTTCTTTTTTTGTTTTTGTTTTTGTTTTTGTATTTGGATACTTGTAGTCGTACCTAATAACTCGGAACATTCGAACACTCGAATAACTCAAATTTCAAAACGTAAACATTTCGGAGTAAAAGAGCAATAAATCGCTTAAGGTTCGAACGCCCACATGGATGGCATAATTTGGTTCTGTCCGTTCTAGTCGAGTCTTCAAGACATATTAATAAGTTCATGTATTTATAGTGCGAGTGTGTGTGTGTGCTTGTATGACTACACAGAAAGAAAATATCTACCATTTTTTCATATTGGTAATTTTTAGTAAACAAATTAAAATTGTTTTAAGTCTATTAAAATATGATTGTATAAAAGTATTAGGGAACAAAGATTGATCTACTAATCTATATGAATTGTTTAATATAGGAATGAGTTTAGAACGCATTTTAAACTTTGTTTATTAACGAAACGTTTAGTTTTTCATTTATTTAAATCTATTCAAACAAATTAAAAAAATAACAATTATAAATTAGGCTTTGTTTGTATTATCTGGGATGCAAACCATTGAACTCTCGTTGAATGGCCTTGCTAGAAATATTCTTTGGATTTTATTTATATTAATTAGCTTTATTTTTATGTACTTTTTTATATTTGATAAGAAAAATTTAATCTAATTAAATCTATTAAAAAAACATCGTTTTTCATCCTTTGAAAATGGTGAACTGATATGCAAATTTATATATGTCTGGAATAATTTTTCTTTTTGATCTTTTATATATATAACACGGAATCTGATCTTTTTTTTCGGTGTATGTGCACATATGGAAATGTTCGAAATTGCGGCTTGGCGGCATTTATGATTCTGTCGTTATCTTCGCAGTTTGTGGCTCTTTCTTTCTGGCGCTCCCTCTGGCATGCCAGAAAGACTGAGAGTAAAACAAAGAGAGAGAGAGAGTGAGCAGTGACGATAGGCTAAATATAAATGCAAAAAGGAACACACAAAAACTCTATGCCTTTGACAAATTAACAGCAAACATTTTCGGTTTTTTTTTTTTAATGGAGCTTATGCTTCGTAGATTGGAGAGTGTGAAGAAAGCAAGAGCCAAAGAGGAGTGGAGAGGAGCGGAGACTGCCTAGGCGTATGTTTGTATGTGTGCGCATTAAATTTTGAATGCTTTTCGATTTTTTTTCCCTCTTTTTTATATTGTATATACTACTTATATTTTTTTAAAGCTCATAATGCGCTAATTGCTTAAAGAGCTTAACAGAAACAACGGCAATAACAGAAACAACAATAATAATAATAAAAGCAGTTGGAAATAGTCGATTGTGATGTTGAGGCGTTTAACTTTCTAGGGAGTTGGTCCAAAAATGTCGAATTAGAGGGGCAGAAAGCAGCAGGCACGCAAGCACAAACTACTCCTCTTTTAGGCTAGAATCAGTGCTGGCTATTTAGCTTTTTTCCCGCTTGAAATCAGTGTATAATTTTTCTTTTCTTGGAAAATCCAGTTTTTCCTTTGTGTACTATTTATAGCCAACCTATTTGTATCTTCAAACTAAAATGTAGAACGTATAATAAGAGGCACAATAATAAAATAAATTACTTTTGACATTTTTTCTTTGCAAATTATGATCATGTAATAGAAATGAACACAGTAAAAATATGGGGCTTTTTTTCACCCTTTTTCGAAAGCTATCTATCCGGATTTATTAATGGATCGGCCACAACAAAGAGTAACACAAAAATTAGTTGATTATGAAATTTCTTGGCGTAATTATTAAATTATCATCGATTATTATTATTAATAAAATATTGTTAAAGCATCTCCAAGATTAAAACATAATAAATATCTCGTTTTTTAACCCTTTCTGGCGTTTCTTTCTTGGGCTTATGCTTTGTTTTTGGGTAGACGAGGCTTATTTTCTGAAGCTTAAAACTACATATCCTTCTTCCCCTCTTTTTAACTGGCTTCTTTATAGTCGTTATCTATCCACTTTTTAATAATGTTAGTGGAGGGTTGGCAACACTGCCTAGAAGCTTGGTTAGTTGCTGGTTGGCCTGAGAGAGTTGCCAAACAGTCAGTCTCATTTTATTTATTTTTTTTTCTGTCTTTCTCTTTTGTTGACTTTCGCATGCGTAGATATGTATATACATATTTATGTACTGTTGCTTATATATAGCGATTAGGTCATGCAACAGCAGTTAAAAAAAAAACAGCAGCTACACACAAATTTACGCACAACAACAGCGGGAATTGAAAAGCATTTTCCGGCTAACATTTATGAATGGAGTTTTAAACTTGATTGAACAGCAGCAGCAGCGCAGCAGCCAATGCACAGCTGGTCACACTGATTGCTCTGCTGCTGGCGCTGCCGCTGCTCTTGTTGTTGTTTGCATTGGCTTTTGAAACCAGTCAAACGGTAAGTAGGTGTCGGTCGCATATTAAAAGCGTTGAGCAGCGTAGAGTGGGAGCGGGGTGTGGCGGCGCAGTGTATGTGGTTACCTCAGCGCACCATTTTGGCAAAGAGAGTAGGTGGTGACGTTAGCAGAGGGCGCGAGCAGAAGCAGAGACAGCGGCCAGCGGCTGGGGCAGCGTTTGATGAGCGCATTGCAAAGGCGTTAAACACTAAGTTGACGCTGACGTCGACGTCGCAGTCAGTGCAGGAATGTTAATATGTGTGGGGTTGTGGGTTAGAGAAGGGCGCGTGAGTGATTTTTCGTTAATGTTACGATCTGTATTTAACTTGCGTCAGTTTTATTTGAACTACTTAGAAAACTGTAATTAGTAATTTCTTTTTAAAAATAGATAAAACAATGCTAACAGCTACAAGTAGCAAGTGAATATAGGATTTCATGATTCACAATTTCGTGAGTGAAGTTATTCACTATCTCATCTCTAGTTGGTTGGGGGCTATTGGGGGGTTATAGGTTATGTAGTGAGTTTACCTGTCGTATTTCCTGTGTTTCGGCATCCATGATGACAATGACGCTGTAGTTAAGGTTTTTTTATTCAGTTTTTTTTATAATACGGCGACGGCTGTCCGACGCCCCGTCGACGCTGCACTTGCAGTTCACTTTTCTTTCTTTATTCCACTGGCCACAAGCGGTTTTTCTTTTTGCTTTTGCTTCTTTTGTGCTGCTTCTCTTTATATTTTCCACACTTTCCTTATTATGTTTGCTCGCTCTCTCTCTCTCTCTTTTACTCACTAGCGGGCTTGGAATTTTCACTTCAGCCTAAAATCACACACACAAACACATATAAATATTTATAAGCACTTTTACAACAATTTTTTGCATTTTTGTTCGGTTTTTTTTTGCGCAAATTAATTGCGCGCACGCATACGCGCAGCGCAGCAGCAGCAACAGCAGCAACAAAAACAAAGCATAGAAGAACATGAAGAAGTAGAAGAAGAACAGTAACAGAAAAGGAGACACGGGAGAAGAGTATAAGGAAAAAATGTGAATCATTCAGTGGGCGGCAACGGGGAGGGTTGCTCTGCCATCGAGCTGTGCTTGGCACAATAACAGTAGCAGAGCAGAGCACAGCAGCGCAGCTGACGCCAGCAGCGACGGCGGCAGCGCTGGTAAACGAATTTTGAAAAGGCAACAACACAGCATCAGCTGTTGCAATTTAGGGCCGCTGTTGTCGCAGCAAATCACTTTTTGCTTGTAATACAACAATTTCCAACTAATTAATGCACAATTTTATAAATTTTCCCACTTTTTCGCTTTGGCTGGCTAGTAATAAATGAAAACATTTTTCTTTTTTTCTTTGCGTTGTTGCTGCGTTTGCCGTTGTTTCTCTCTCTTTTATGCGCGCTGCTACGCTGCCAAACGGTTAGACACTGTTATGCTCTTCGCTCTCATTGAGGGCATGGCGTATATGTTGATGTTGACGTCGACTGAGGCAGCGACAGCGACGCCAACGTTGACGTCAGTGTTTGTGTGATGACCGAAAAGCGTTCGAGTGTGAGTGCATGTGTGCGTGTTCGTATTTGCCCTCATATTCTTGTTAAATATTGCATTGTTTTTACCGCATAGATTTATACAAATGCATTTTACACGCTCCGCGCCCGACTTGCACTTAGTTATAGACTATCTTTTAATTTCCTATAAACGGAAAGATCGAATAACAACCAGCTTCTGCTCTTCCAAAATTTTCTCTGAGATTTAGTGTTGTGCAATGTCAAAGAGGTTGCTGGCGTATAACACAACACTGATCGATTTTTCAATCGATCATCGCTTAGCCACCACAATTTATCGGAAGTCCACTGCAACAATATCGAATCGTGTGAATCAAACAATACAAGGAGTCGTTTTAATTGAAACAAAACTCCAACTGTCTATACAGTTTAAAATCGCTCTTAGGTTATAGATATATGAAAATATAAAAGTATGCATACATATTTTAGTTGATAGATTCAAATAAACAAATTCATAGCTAGAAATTACATTGAAATATTTTTATTTATTAAAACAGGTTTAATTTTTATTATTAATAACAATATTTAATTATTTTTATTTAAAGTACATTTATTATTGATATTTTTTTAATAAAACAATTTGATGTGAATTAAAGATTAAAAACCTTTTCATCAAAAAATAAGTTTGAATATTTTCACAGTGATAAAGTCGCTACTATTGGTATTATTTAATTCAAATGTTATATTTATTTGATACTAAGCATTGCTGTGCAAAAATATTATTTTATTTGCGGTGTCATCGTGAAGTGCTTGATTATAGTTTGTGTTGGTTATTAAATTTCGTGCTTCTTCAAAGATTTTTCCCGATGGAGCACTGGTTGCTGGGGTACTCAAAATACGGCAACTGATTTGATATAAAAGTGGAAAGTTATCTTTATTCGAATACCACCAATTCAGCACATCATATCCATCACATAGCGTTACTTGAATATCTGAATATCTATTAATTTCCTTAGCAATTCTATCTTCAGTTGTGGGCGATGTAACAAAATCCGAAAAGAGATCATCATCCAATTCCATTTCCTGTTTAATGTGAATCTCCCCAATAGAATTATCAGATTCTAGGGAACAGAAACGTTTCATTAAAGCTTTACATTCCTCGATTGTTTGATGTTTTTCAGCCTGTGAGCATTGCAATAGTTGATTTGTTGGTGGAAAGAAATACATGGCCATTTTATGGAACTTGCTAATTTGTCTTTCCACAGCTCTCTCTAATTTAGTTAGCAGACTTTGCTTCAGATCAGTTTCAATCTCTGTTTTACTTGTAGTTAGGCATACCTTTTTCAGTCTGTGAATATGGGGTATGACCAAATGCAAAGTCGGAGATGTTTCATCCTCCAATATTGTGCAGCATTTCTCAAAGTGACCGAGTATTTTAGCAATCGCACAGATTTCGTCAATCTTAAAGTTTCCAATCGAATCGAGGCAACCTTCTCCTCCGCACAAATCTAAAATATCAATCCAATTGGTTTCTATTGAACTTAACGTATAAAAAATGCTATTCCATTTGGTTGGACAATAGCTAATTAACTGATTTTCCAGGCTGAATAAGGTGCCAGACTTGCGCAAGTACTTCATAAGTTCGTTGGCCTGACTTAGCATATTCCTTAGCGAACTTACTTCATTAAATGTTTGATTTATAACATTATTTAGCAAATTATTAATGCAATATACTTGTCGTTCGCCGAACACATCGGCCATTCTTGAGTCGATGGGTGTTACGATTGTGGGATTATCTTCTTCCAGGTCACAATGAAAATCCCGTAAAATGTTCTCAATGTGCGCTTTCAATTCCGCATCTAAAGAGAAAGAAGTTTCAAAAGATTTCAACTAAACATATTGGTAAATTGGTTAAGGAAAAAATTGTAGATTACCTGTGTAAGAATCCTCAACCAAACTTGAAATTGTAAGTACTCGTCCAGAAATGATTGCATCTTTTAAGTAATGTATAGTCAAGCAGATGTGTGTATTTTTCAAATATTTATCCGTCCAGCTGGCGCATGTCATGCTATATCCATTAGTTTTTGCCGCGCAGATATCAAATCGAACTTTATCCAAAGTATCCTGATAACTGGACTCAATATTGGCGGAAATGGTAGCTGCTGCAGGTAATAGCTCTGTCACATTGATATTGCTACCAAAATTGGCACCTATTTCAAGTAGTTGCATTGCAAATTTCTTTAGGCCTGAGTCCTCAGTAATATCTATGGCACGACAGTCTTCCACAATCCACTCCGTTATAGTTTGGGCAAGTCTTTCCTTGGTTTCATCATCGGCAATTGGCCCCAAGCTATTTTGCTCATCCGTAAGATCTTCAGGTTCTTCACTATATTCTTGAACCTCTTCTTGTTCTTCTTTGTGAACTTTATCATTACTGGATGGTGCTCGCTTTATAATTTTCTTTCTTTTTGGAAATACACCTTCCATGGCATCCTTATAGCATTTGTGACGAACCAAATTTGAGGTACACCCATTGAACCTGAAAACACTGGGACAAGTTCGACAGATGACATGCTTCAATTCAATTCCATTATCATCCACAATTCTAGAAAATATGTTCCAGACTCTGCTGCGGCTTCGCTTGTTAATCGTTTTGAATTCGCCACATTCAATCTTGGCTCTTATCAATGCATTGTCAAAATAACACCATTTGGTTTTCATTTCGTACAAGATTCTGTAAATAAAAAAAGACTTTTCGGTTAACAATTCAAAATTATTTGTTTTATAATTTTATATAGTATACAAGTTTCATAGCAATATCAAGTTTACAAGCCGATTAAAATCACACTATTCCCTTAGTCTATTTAAATTAGAGAATAAGCAACTTACAATTTTAAACCTAACCGGTTCGAGCCTTGTTATCTGATTTTAATTATGAACTTCAACGTGTCTTAATAAAAGGCTAATCTGAACAGAATACTGATATTTTCGGTTTGGTTCACATATTAATCATATTTTTTTATTGTAATTTTAGATTTGCAGTCTTAAATTACAGTTTGAAAGGAAAATACGTCTACAATATTCTACACCTGTTCCACTGTGCATACTCATACGAACACAAGTATTCACATTGATGCTGAGTCATGAGTCATTATTACCTTAAACCGTAATATAGAGTTCTGGTTAAATATCAATCAGCATCAGTGAACAAAACAATCCAGAGGTAGAAAAATTTTTAATTGTTTAAACAACAAGACAAGAAAGCACAATATTTTTTTTTTTACAATCACAGATGTGACTGTGAGTCGTTTCGCACTGTAATTTATTGACTGCCTATCGACCGCCCACCACATGTTATCGGCGCATGACTTTTGTACGAATCATATGAATGATTCAGAGAATGCATCAAAAGGAATTGGTTTCAACAAAATTAGTTGAATTATTATAAACCAAAAACTTTTTGTTTTGATATCTTCTGGTTGTTTTATGTTTCTATATTCAGCTTAATAATTTTTTTTATATTTTAATATTAATATTACTGTTGATATATATCATTTGATGCATGTAGGAAAAAAATTTTAAATTGTCTTTTTGCATAACGACTTTTTTGGGTTTGCGATTATCTTATGAGATAAACAAAATAAATTCATAGAAAAAATGTTTTAAAATATATATATGTATATATATTTATTTCTGTAACAAACTTCATTCATTCAATAACTTAACATATATTAAAAGTAAATCACTTAGGTAACATGTGTGAATTTCTATGAACGGTTTATGTCAATTATATAAGCAGGGGATCCTTCATTTTCACAAAAATATCACCTTCATTCACAGTAAAGTTTTTATTGTCAATCTCGGGAATAAACTTCTCACATGTCTTCTGTTTCAAGTAATCATTTTCTTTTCGGAGCATCTCAATTTCTTCCTTTCTAAGTTCAGCGAGTTTTTTGTAGGACAAATAATTCTTTTTATAGAACCCAAAAGTCTTCTTATTTTTAAAGCATTGATGACAGAGCTGTGAAGGCGATTGCCCCCTTTTAAATTTTTGAAGAGGCGGTACGAGATTTAAATCGTCATCATCATTGGTACTGCAACACAGCTGAGGAGATTTGTGTGAGCGTTTACTTTTTCTGCGAAGTGTTAAATGTTGATTTGAGTAGTCATCATCAAGATTCATCAGATTATTAGGCATAGGCTCTGCAGTTATTGAGAGGATCGGTTCGAAGAGATTCCTATTGTCATCATTAATTTCAACCTTATTTTTAAGGTTAACATCAAGACTTGATGAGGGTCTAAGTTTGGATCGTGGCTGATGTCGTTTTGGAATAATATTATTATTAATACAATTGTTAACCGTTTGGGATTCTTTGGTTAGGTTTCGATCTGGAATCGTTCCTGGACATAATAGTCTTCTTCCAATTTTATCAGGTGAAAAGTGATCTTCGCATAAGAACAAAGAAGACTTAGCCACATATTCCGCGGTAAAATTACATTTTTTTATCCATTGTTCTAAAATAGAAATGTGTGTGGGAAACTTGAACAATCGAAGGCCCGGGAAATACCTTTTGCTTTTCTGGCAATGCGGCAGACTGCACTTATTGCCACTTGAGCGGGGACGCTCGTAAGATTCGTCTGACTGATGCTCATTTTCTGGGCAAATCTCTATTGGATCATAATTTTGTGGGGAAATCTCTATTGGATCATAAAGTTCAGTGCCATATCCAAGTTCCATTTCTTTAGGATAAATATCATTTGTGATAGTCTCAACCGTTTCAGATTCTTTGGTCAGATTTCGATCCGGAACCGTTCCCGGATCCAAATATCTTTTGGCAATTTTTTCAGGTGAAAAATGATCTTGACATATAAAGAGAGTAGAAGATCTGTTCACAAAATCCTCAGTAAAATTACAATTTTTTATCCAGTGGACTAAAGTAGATGGGTCTGATTTAGGAAACTTAAACAATCTCAGGGTAGGGAAATTCCATTTTGATTTTTTACAGTGCGGCAGAATGCATCTTTTGCTGCTTTTGCGTGGTCCACGTTTTTTTTTTGGGCGAACCTTGACTTCTCCATCATCACTATCTTCCAATGATGATTGTGATTGTGGTAGGAGCGGTACGAGAAGATTTAAATTATCAGTATTCATATGACCCAAATCATTAATATGATTATCATCTGAAGAATTCAGTTTGCGCGGTTCGTCTTCATCATAGCTCCTGGGGCTAAGTTTGATTGAAAGTTGTGAGTCATTTGATTGTGATGAAAGCGGCACGAGAAGATCCAAATCGTCATCATCATTTTGATCATAATCTTTAATGCTGGGACTAAGCTCGGATTGTTGCTCATTATTTCTTAATTCAGCATTATTTGTTTCAGATTGATTAACCGTTGCAGAATCTCCGGTTAGGTTTCGATCTGGAACCGTTCCAGGAATCAAATATCTCCTGCCAATATTCTCAGGTGAAAAATGATCTTGACATAGAAATAGAGATGTAGATCTAGCCACAAAATCGTCGCTAAAATTACATTTTTCTATCCATTGTTGTAAAATAGAGATGTGCGACTCGGGAAATCTGAATAATTTGATGCCGGGGAAATGTCTTTTTGATTTTTGACAGTGCGGAAGACTGCACTTATTGCCACATAACTTTCGTTTTCTGCCCATAGAAAAAATAAGAGTCCAGACTTAAAAAAAAAAGGTTATGTTTCCCTCGTAGAACACCAATTGCAGAAGACCTATTCAAAAAATTATTATTAGCGGTAGCGAAAGTTTCAAATAAGTATTGGTACCTCTCTCTGGTGGGATAATTAGCGTCCGACGCCGATTAGTGGTTTATTTAAAGTCTGGTTACCAAATTGTAAGCTGATGCGTTTAATATTTCCTTTATATATCATAAAACGAATAAAACTGAAATGGAAATGCTTGATTTTAATTTCTAAGATTTTTGAATAAAAATATATTAACAAATACAGCTGTGATGCTGTGTGTCACATATACTTATCGATTAACTGTCGTCTGGCCACCACAAATATGCGATAGTTCTTTTTAAGAACTGATTATACTTTTAATGTGTTTAATTTGTTTTTTTCAAATAAAATAAATGTTTACTTTATTTTAGTATTGTTTTAGCGTTTTGCATATATTCATTTAGAAGTTTGTAATCGTATACTCATGTGATTATCGATATATATTATCAGTCCCAGTTATCAACTGGGATGTCTAACATCTTTTTAAAATAAATATCATAGCTAGTTTGATTAGATTTAATAGATGATACTTGAAGCTTATTATTCAACTGGCAGAATAAATTACAAGAATATTCTAAAAAGAAAACTAATCACGTTTGTTAAAGTACCTTTTTAATTTCTAAATTTATTTCAGGGCTGGGAAATTTTAATTTTTTCTGTCAAAGAACACAAGCTTTTTTCAAATTAAAACAAATATAATTATAAATATACTAGCATCAATGAAGTGGTCTTTAAATAACTTCGAAAGGAATTTAATCTCTTATATTAAAGTGTCTTATTAAATTGTTATTAGAGTTCCAACCAACAGAATTTGACCTCTTTTATGAGGTCAATAAATCAAATTTTTTATATAATTATCGTTTCATTGGTTGATAAATCTTACTAATACTATTAAAAGTGTTCTTTTATAATTTGTTTACTTCAATGCCACAAGCGTTGACGTCACAAAGACAAGACTGGTTACTATGTAAATCCATGCCAGTGTTGTTTAATAGCGCATAAAACGAACCGTTGTCGTGCTTTGCAACACGGTTCTGTGCGTGACTAGAAATCGTGACATGCGTGTCACAAAGTAAATTTTTACATTTTGGTTTTTACATATATAGTTTGATTTGTTAATACACTTCGGTTAAGTCCAGTTACGGCACACGAAAATGCACGTCGAAAAGAAATCTGAATTACGTAGTCTACTCAAATCCGGAGATAAACGATGTAAATTGGTTGAACCACGAAACGCTAAGAGCTGCGTTTGGCGTTTCTTCAATTTGGTCTCCTGCGATGATCGAATCGAGCCCTACGCCTGCTGTAAAACCTGCGGTGATCTGTTATCTTATAGCGGTAAAACAGGCACGGGCAGCCTTCTGCGCCATAGATGCTTGCACACGACTAACGGTAAGTTTACAACTGATATTTTCTCACGCACGCCCCCCACACACTGCCACGCGTGCCCGTAGAGCGGGAAGTGCTCCTCTCTTTGTTGTTGTTGTCACTGTTGTCATCGCCACCGTGTTTTGTCCTAGTGTTAAAAGTGCTGGAAAAAAGGTTTATACACTGTATAGTATAAACAAATTTTTCTCCTCTAATTAATTATAATAAAATTGATTTTGCTGACAAATCCAAAAATAAATAAATAAACAGCTGTGTGCATATAACAAATTAGTGTTGTAATTGCTGATGCTAAAATGTTATAAAATGATCATGAATTGTGATGCATAATGTTCAAATTGGTTTTATTTTTGTGTTGACCAATTATTTATTTATTTTAATTTCCCTTTTGTTTGCAACGTACGTTGTTTTGCAACACTGTTACTGCTAGCGTACGTTTTACAGCACTACTCAAAAAAATTGTGAAACAGCTGTGCTGGTTTACTTGTATTTATAGTATCTTTCCATACCAATAATTAAATTCAACACGAAAAAAATGTTGCTTGGTGTGAACTTTGCGTTTTATTATTATGTTTAGCCAAATATCAATTACTTTTACCCTTTGATTTGTTAGCTTGAAAATATTCGTTATGCAACACTAGTTGGCAGAAAACGCTTACCAACACAGCTAAATAAATATAATAAATAGCTGTGCGTGCATATACAGAAAATTTGTTCATTTTCTAACAACTTATTAAATTATAGGAAAAAAAAAATATATTCTTTTGAATAGTGTGTGCTAAAATATTTTTTTTTTGTGCTGCTGCTTAATTAGTTTTCCCGCCTTTGTTTGGCTTGCCTGTTTTGCAACACTTTTTGGGCAGCGCTTTTCAACACACACACACACGCACGCCAACATCGCTATTGCGTTTTTACGATTAAAAAAAAGTAGAAAACGAAAAAGTAATTTTGCGTACAGTTAATCATTCGTTGCGAACAGAAATAAAAAAGGAAAATGCCAAAAGGTCGCGTTAGCAGTGTGTGGCAGCATTATGATATCAATGAGGAATGCGAAAACTTTGCAGTTTGCCGCTATTGCGGCAACAATATATCGCGTGGCGGCATGGCCAGCAATCTAAAGGGAAATAATACCACAAATCTGTGGACACATTTAAGGCACAAGCATGCAGACGAAGTGCTTGTAAATCCCGTACAACAGCGTCCAAACAGTCGTCCAGCTATAATCACAATTAAGAAAGGTAAACTAAAGGCGCGACGGTTGTTATCACAATTAACATAACATTCAATGACCTACAGCTATCGATCGGCAACTATCGACAACAAAAGGAATCATTTACTTTTCGCATACGCGTAGAGATGGACGCGTGACCTATACTTGCCCCGCAAATGCAATATAAATTAGTAGCATCTGCGTGTACAGTAATATATCGCAGATAATAGTATCGTCACGTGACCATCTCTAGCTTGCCAACTGATTAATATCGTACAGTCTGCAAACGATATATGTATACACACACATACACACATTGAATACACTTGTTTACATTTTATTTTTGTTTCGTGCCGTTTGTGGTGTTTTATTACAGAGAAAACTTCCCGAATCGCCAAGGCTAAAGTCGTGCGTGAGCCGCTCCGTGTTGCCAAGCCAAAGTTGGACGTGCATGCCTCCATAGCCGGTGCACTGCCTCAGAAGTGGGAGGAATACGAACAAAACGAGGAAATCAGCGAAGATATCAAAGATATTATCTACAGTGAAGATCCATTGTGCTACAGCCCCATACAGGTCGTCGAGGATGATATGTTAGATTCTTCCGATAAGGTGCCCATGATGAGCAGCAGTAATAATCGTTCGAGTACAGCCACAGTGGCCACAGTGGTCTCAGCCACTCCTGCGAGTGCGGCAAAAACATTGAAAAACAATCTGGAAACATCGATTGAACGGCTGACCTCAGTCAGCGAGCAGTTGGCCTATGTTATACAGCAGCAGCAGGAGCAACATAATAAGGATGATGATTATTATTTTGCGATGAGTCTGGTGCCAATTATGCGTCAATTATCGGTTAGCCGTAAGCTCTATGTACGCGCTAAAATTCATGAAATTCTGTACAAAGAGAGTGAGGACGGTACGCCTAAAACTGAATAATTATTTTCATATTAAATGAAATGGCAATAAGAATCATTTTAAAATTTATCCAAAAAACAAGATAATACACAAAATGTAACTTTACTTTATTCATGTAGGTTTAAAAGTACTTGTATGTATTTTATTTTACGTACAATTTGAAGAGTTTAGTTTCGACTTTTTTTTAATAT
This sequence comes from Drosophila repletoides, assembly GCA_018150835.1. Classification (NCBI taxonomy): domain Eukaryota; kingdom Metazoa; phylum Arthropoda; class Insecta; order Diptera; family Drosophilidae; genus Drosophila; species Drosophila repletoides. The sequence goes on along the minus strand of JAECWQ010000089.1, from coordinate 23,128,925 downwards.
TTAAGCTCATAATGTATATGTACAGCCACAAGTTTGCATATTGATCGATCAATCCAATCGATCGATAAATAAATATTTAGCATGTATCTATTCAAATATTTAATGGAAAACTCTTACACACCGCTAATAAATAAATTACCTAAGACCTTAAAAAATTGAATTTTTCTTAGTAAAAATTTGTCGGTAGATAGTTTTCACTGATATTGAACCCATATTGATTATAATCAAAACTCTAGTCTTGGTTGAATACAATTTTATATTTATTTTAAAAATTAAAATCTGTCAAGGTGAGATATATTCAAATATATAATAAATAGTAAGAAAAGGCTTTCTTTGTCGCCTCGGTGATTATATAAGAATGCAGATTGGATAGACCTTTGAAAGTTGCAGTTATATCAATGACCGATAGTTCCTATCACAGCTATATTTAAGGTAAATCAGTCTTAAAATTAGTTACACAGCATTTAACTCTAGCTCGTAGGTTTCATTTAGATATCGTTAGAAACATAAAAGTTTTGGAACAGTTGTTCCTATGACAGCTGTACGATATTGTCCGATCTTCAGGATGCATGAAATCTCTTCCGTCAGATTTTTAAGAAAACATTTTTAAACTACTGGAGCTATATGGTAAGGTTGTCCGGTCCGGCTGGATCAGAGACACATGCAAATACTAAAGGCAACAAGGGTCATTTGCTTGCTGAAAATCTGAGAGACTAGTTTGCTGAGAAACGGCTCAGCTCTTCGATCTGATCAATAATATACATTTTTACTTTATAGATACCACCGCTGACACCTCCTTCGTCACCCTCCTCCACATCTCCTTCGTTGCCCTCTTCAAGGGTATCATCTTACATTATTCGGCTTCGATCCCTCGACGAAAGTAGAAAATCTATGGGAGTTTCAGATTTCATTGTATAGCTAAATTAAAATTGACCTTTAAAGAAGTTGGATGAAATGTACGATTTCGAATTGTATAAGTTTATTTTATTTTAAATAAATTTTATTTAAATAACTTGTTGAGATTTACAAAACAGAGAGCATTACTAGAATTATAATTTACAAATTTACGATTTTTGGAGCTAACTTTTAATTTGTATATGGCTTAGGCTACAAATATGTTTCGTATCATTTATGCATTATTAGTTTTGTTATTGTTTCTATTAAGTTTGTTTTTCCTTTTTCATTTTTGTTTCGTTTTCGTTTTCTTTTAATAATTGTATGTGTCTCTCTAGAAATACGCATATAATACAATTATAATACCAATTACAATAAACCCTATAGATCGAGTAATAAACAATAAACTTACTATGTATATGCACCCCCAAATATCATCTATATATATATAGATATATAATTATTTTTAATATGTTTTTATTATATTTAAATGCTTAAACGCTAGTCAACAAATGTTGGGCATTAATTCTCGGTATTTAATTAGCGGATGAGTTAAGATTTTTGATATGAATTATTTTATGTGTTCTGATGGGATCGATTAAGTGCACGATATGACTGCCAAAAATTTGATAATTTAATATTTTGCATGTCTCATTTTAAGTTTTTTAGTTAATTTATTTAATTGAATGCAATTTTTCATAATTTTCATAAGCTTAGATATTCGGTTTTTAATTAGCTAGTCTTTTATATAGCCCAACCATTTTTGTATATGGCTTTTTTTAGGTATATCATTTTGATTATGGTTTTTGTTTCTCTACTCAAAGTTTCGGCAAAAATTTGTTTTAAAAAACTTTTGGAAAATGATATGACATGTTAGGACAACTCTATAGATAAATTTTATTGAATAATTTCCAAATAATGTTCTGTGTACGATATATTGATTTGTATATTTATTCTTTTTGGTATTTAATTTTCGTATACAAGCATTTTTAGATTTATCCAAAATTTATTTATGTTTTCTTTATTGTATAATATTTCGTATTACTTTTGTCAGATCATCCTCATGGGTAAGTATGTAAATTGGTATAATTTGTTCTATTCACAGTTCCGATTATTACATCCAATAAATATTCTTGCTTTATACATATATATTTTTAAATATATAACCGATTTCGATTAGATATAATTTAATATATATTAGCTCTTAGTTTAAATGATATGAATTTTGCTGTTTTTATTTCTTTTTGTATTCATATGTATTCAGTTATTTTGATATGGGGCTAATTTTGTTTAATTTACAAGGACATTTTAGAAACTAAAAATTATAATAAAAGAAATCGGATCAAAAATAAATAATATATAGTAATCGATATTTCACGTATATCGAATAGTGTTTAATTTTGGAAACATTTGAATCGCTTATTGCACTTTCGAGCGTCTTTTTTAGTTTTACTTTAGTTTTATTTCAATATTTTCGGGCGGGTCTCAAAGCGGCCAATAGCCTCATTTAATAATAATATTATTTGGTTGATGTCACCAATTGGCTGGTGCTGTAGCCCTGGGTATTGCAGGTGGGCAGGGCAAATGGATTGAAGCTCAAGCTGCTCACCCCTGGAAATAGAAGATTAAAGACAAAAATATTAAATAGAAGTTCAAAGAGTTATTAACAATCTTTGAGTAAGATACATTTTTAGATAGTATTTTTAACCTTTTCCTCAACTTTTTTTTTTATATATACTTGGTTCAAAGCAAATATTTGTGGGGTACTTTAAACTCGATTTAAATATTTAAAATAGCATACTTTTATTTTAAGTGCCATACAAAAACTTGGCACAGGTTCTTTTTAAATGCTCCGAAAAGTATGCGATAAAATATATGCAATATCTGAATTTGAAGGCAGGCCAGTTCACAATATAATTTCACAAAAAATATGTAAAGCATACTTTCGGGAGGGCCTAAGAAATCATAAGACTTCACGTCGAGTAAGAGTATTTTTTTTATACTGCGTGAAAAAAGTTATGATTCAAGAGAATTTTAGTGAAATTCGAAATATTATAAATATATTTTTTTAATAATTATAAAGAAACAGCGTTCTGGATCAGTTTTTAAGCATAAAAAATAGTAAAAAAATGTTGGGAAATTGGGAAAAGCTAATAAAGTTTTTGGGAATTTTAGATAATAGGCTTAATAATTTTGATAAAAATTATAAATACCGTTTAACGTGTGTAGATTGTGGTGTATTATTGTTGTTGTTGTTGTTGTTGTGTTTATGATATTTACGCCGGGCAGAGAGACAGAGATAGAGTCGAATCACCAACCACACCCACTGTCAGAGTTGCTATCGCTGCGTTTCTTTTGCCCATTGCCCATTGTCAACGCCAGTCGGTGATTCGGTTTTTTTGTTGTTTTGGGGGCGTCGCAGCTGATAAGCTTTATATATTTATGAGTGAGTGTGTGTGTGTCGGTGTATGTGGCGTGTACTGGGCTGCTCCAGTTGCTCCTGTTGTTGCTGCTGCCTGCTGCTTGCTCCTAAACGGCCGCTGCAGTCGCTGCTGAGACGGCAGGATTGTGCCAGGGCTGGTGCGGATGCGGGTAATGATGCGGGTGGGCGGCGGCGGCGTGATGATGCTGCACTAAAGCCGAGTGCCAAGGCGTCGACACGGACACTGTTAAGGATTAATGGCGGAAAATGGATTCGCTGAGCAATTTTGTTTCACTTTGTTTCGAGTATAAAAGTATTTTTGAGTGGGTGTATTTCTGTTTTCTTTTTTTTCGAGTCAAAATTCGAATAAACTTATAAAAGAAACGGGAGCTTTTAAAGGGTGTAAATAAAAATCATTTAAAAATTATTATTCTATCATGTTTACTTGAGAATTTTTATACTTTTAAAGGTCGTTAGTTGAATTTGAACATTCCACATAAAAATCTAGAGTCTACTTTTGGGAGCAGCATTCAATATATTTAGTATTCTGAATTTGTTTTTACAGTGGAATTCCTGAGAAAGTGGTATTTGGAACAGATTGCAAATAATATTTAATTTAATAAGAAATAACGTATTTTTAATCTTAAGATCTCAATATATGTTTAAAATAATATTAAACCCTTTAAAGTCTGCTTGACAAATTTATTGAAATTTTATAGGAAATTTTGATATTAGATTTATATACTATTTAAAAATTTATATTTTCACTGCAATTATATTAAATTTGCTTCATTATCCTTTTTTTATTTGAGTGGAATTTATCGAAAATATGAAATTTTTGAATAAAAGGGATTTTCTAAGGCTAGAAGAAGAGGCTCTAATTACAAGGAGCAATAATATTTATAAGCCTTTTTTTCACTGAAAAATTGAGGCCTTTCAAATTAGCTCCATAAAGTAGGCTATATTTTTTCTGTGGAATTCGTTCTGAAGTTCGCAACATTTTCTATAGCTTGGGTTGATTACATTGTATCTTATGATAAAAATCTATAATCGTCTAACATTGGGTATTATTTTCCAAAGTTTTTTGACAGCTTTAGGGGTTAATTAACTTACTTGAGGCGGAATTGAAGACGCTGCCCGGCGATGAGGACAGTGTGCCCATATTTGGTGCAGGTGCATAACCATTCGCAGTGGATGCAACGGCGGAGGTGGCTGCAGTGGTGCCATAGGAGCCTCCAGAGCTGTGAGGCGTCGAAGCGCTGCTGCAGTAGCCGCCGCGTGGACTAACGCTGCTCGACTGAGCCCGTTGATAATCATCCTCCGTCCATTGGCCGGAACCATCTTGTACGCTCACCGCCAACTGGCCGGCATATGAATTGAAGCTAGTGGAGCCACCAGGCGATCTGCTGCAGCAAACACAGCGTTAGAATGCAACGCATAGAAAGATAGAGAGTAAAGAAATGCTTACCTGGGCATGGAGTACAAAGCCTCGACAAGATCCGCAGCACGCTTTAAAATGATCTCCTTCTGCAGCTTCTCTGGATCACCGGGATGTCGTGGTATAAGCTTCTGCAGACGCTGGAAGCCATAGTCGATTGTGGGTTCATTGAGTGCTGCTTAAACGATACAAGAGCCACAACCAGAAAGCTTAAAAATAAACTAAAATATTAATTAAATTTCAATCTACTTACAGACATAGACAAAGCGACCGGGAGATCCCTTACAGAACTGCTTGCTCTTGTAGGAGAGCGTCACCTCCACCACGCCGGGTATATGACGTGGTGGGGTCTGCACCCTTATCGCATGCGATGTAATCAGCTCGCTCCACACCAGCATTGTGCCAAAGACCACCTGTAAGCCGTCAAAGAAATTATCCCCCACAATAATTACAGTGGCGCCGCCTGTGGTCCAGCCCTCGCTGGGTGATATCGCTTTAATGCAGGGCGTGGCCACGGGTAACGGTGGGTAAAGTCCTATAAAAACCAAACAAAATATTACACAATTACTATGGGCATTCTGGGCATGGTTCACGCACACTTGTTGGGAAATACTAGAAAATTATGATATACGGTTTCGAGTTGCCAATTGCTACGGTTTATTTCTTAAATAAAGAGTTCGAACTCAAATAAAAAACTGAAGAAAAACACAACAAAAAAACAGAAAAACAGTTCGATTAATTGGAATTTAGTTACAGACCATCGTAGGTACTGTCGGGCGCTAGGGGGTGACCGGATATGGACAGGGATGTGTTGCCTGTACCTTCCGTAGTGTCCAGTCGCTTGGCGCGGCGTCCGTGCTTCGAATTATTATGCACAAACATATTATCCGAGATGGCCAGCAAGGGTCCATCAACGGCCACTTGGGTGGAGATCACGACCTACAAAAGGATGCACAACTAAATTAATAAAAGTCGCCAAAATTCTAGAATATTTCAGCTTGAATTCAGCCAAAAATAGTATGAAAAAGCTATGCTCGGCAAGCCGAAGATTACATACCCTTACCAGACTGGAATAATTTGGTAAAATTTATCTATTTTGACGCATAGTTTCTATGACAGCTATATGCTATAGTAATCCGATCTTGATGATTCTTTTATTGGTATTGGATTGTTTTGATAGGGTTGGATTTGGACTCTTTGATTGTTTCTTTCTATATGTTATAGTTATTTTATAGGGTCGTTTCCCGAACGGACAGACAGAAGGACAGACAAATAGACAGACAGACAGACAGACAGAGAGACAGACAGAGAGATGGACAGACAGAGGAGATGCCTGATATAATTGCCTTCAGCAAGGGTATAAAAATTAAATAGTTAATAGATTTTTTTTTTATTTTGAATTATCAATGCACCTTATATAACCTATTATTTTTTAATTTAATATATATTTTTTAAAGTGTTTGGAATAAATCTGATGTATTTATTTTTTCCTTTAAATGTTTGAAAGAATTTATTTGAATTTACAATTAATTCGTTCCAGACTTATTTCATATTTTTATAAGTATTTGAAGCATTTATTATATTTTATATTTTATATTATTATTTTATTTTTTTCGAATTTATTTATTTTATAATACTAATATGAATATTAATCGAATGTACCTGAAATCTTCGCATGTCCCGCGGGTTGCCTGCATTCTTTAAGCAATTTTGATTGCACTTCAAAAAGAACTTGAGGAAAAAGCTGGAATTAAAGAGAATTAAGGATTGCCAATTAGTAACTGAAGTGGATTAGGTGAATAATTTATTAGTTAATTATTAAAAGAAATAGATTCAATGGTTGAAATTTCATTTCATTTACGTACTGTAAATGATCGGGTGCGCTTTTTACAGCTTGCCACTTGCCGCTGGTGTCACAATTTTTGCGGCAGATGTGTGTCCTCGGGCGTTGAGCCGAGCCACTTGCTCCTGCCACCGGCAGATACGAGTATCCCGTATCCCCGCCCGAAGTCCGAGCAGTCATCGCCAGAGGCGCTAGAACACAGCGTGTGATAAGCGCTCGGAATTTGGGGTGACAGTTATATGAATGGCATTGGGAGTGGGAATGTCCTGCAGGCAGGATATTCGAAATTGACACCCGTGTGTCGCGCATTTAAATGGTAAAATATATTCGTATAGCCATCGCCTCATATCGCGCCCCTCAGCTCCCGTTGATTTTATTTGCTGAAATAATATTTTGTTGCCGCTGCGGGGGGCAAGGCGCGAGCACCCGTTGAATTGGCAGCTATTTTCACTACTTTTTTCAGGCCTTTTTTTTTTTTTTTACGTTTTGTTTGTTGTTTCAGTCACTCGAACAAATTGGACAAATTAGTGCAAAGGGGGCGTGTCACGCCCCTGCATAAGCCTACTCTCCTCTGTCTGTTCGGAACGGAGGTGGAAGGCATCTGCATATGTGCACACTGCTGGCCATAAATTTGTTTATTGTTGGGTCATAAAAAGTAGTACTTCAAGAGGATTTCCTCCCTTTTCTTAAACGGAATGTTTTTATAAGGTGTTTGTCTTGAATTACAGCACTTAAAATACACTGCGCGACATATGAATAGGCACAGAAAAGTTTCTTCTACAAACAGACCTGTTGAGAGATCATTTCTTTTATTTATTTTTATCTTTCAATCTGAGGAAAGTTCAGTTCTGTCCTTATTTTTTTGAGGAAGTTATAATATATCCGTAGATTTTAAATCAATAAATTAGTCACAAAATCAACGTTTGTGTTTTTTTTTTTTTTATATATATATATAACTTTATACTTCTGGGAATGCAATCAATTTTATTTTCTCAAATTTGCTTTTGCAAACTTATTAATTTTTAATTATATATTCAGTCAAATTTATTATTTTTTGTAAGGCGAAAGCGCTGAATCTATTCAAATGACGCGGAGTGTATATTGATGACTGAAGTCTGAGTAAATACTCATAAAATTATTCTAAGTATATATAAAAAATATTGAGCTCTTTTATTCCAAAGTATTTATTTATTGAGCTAGTAATATTTATTTCATTATCTTTTATATTATATTATATTTTATTTTTATTTTTTTTGTTGATCAACACTTTGTTTCAAACTTTTGTTTATTTTATTTTTATTTGATTCTCTGGGAAAAGCTGAAATCACGTGTAAGCTTTAAGAAATACCCGCATATTATGAGAAAAAAATATAAATGTTACCAAGATACAAAATATTCTTGTGAACTGCTGGACTAGAGAATACCCTGCAGATGGGTTCAAAGTATGACTAAAGAGCACAACACTGTAGAATCGAAATACTTATAAAAGAGAATAATAATTAATTCTAGAAAATATATTTGCATTAATGAAAGTTAACTATGTTCCGAAACAGCATCTTAAATTTAAGATCAGTTCAAGAACCGGATGGACAACTTTTCTTTGGATAAAGATCCCCAAAAGAATATAGTTTAGGTCTAAAATAAATAAGTGATAAAATTTTTACTGATTTTATTCAGAAACTACAAAGATCGATCAGGCTGATTCAGGATCAGAAAGTGAACCGAATATGCTGGGTTTTCTGTGTGATAAACTGCTGAAACATAAATACACATTTTAATGGCTGAAGGGTATGGAAAGGCATTATTTGGCGATAGCAAATAATAAATTTTGACATTTTCAATATGTATACTTTAAATTTTCGAGGGAACGAGAATACTTTTGATAAAATAAAAAATAAAATACACGAGTGCTACACATGCCAGACCAATTTGGGGGGCTTATCAGAGCAGAATGCTCCGAGTAGAAGCGTAAGCCAAAAATTAATTATGAACTTTATTCATTTTCGACTGTGAATAATGTAGAAATACAAACAAATATGTACAAAATCATATATATATGTATGGAAGGCCGCGCGTGCTGAGTTTTTGAGCTGATTGTGAACTTGTTGAAGTCGACCGGTCGAGCGGGGGGGAGAACTAGTACGGGAACTGGAACGGGAACGGGAACGGGAACGGGAATGAAAACAGATGTGTGTGTTTGTTGGCTGTATTTTTTTATGCACTGTAGCAGCAGCAGCAGCAGCAGCAGCATCATTAACACGGCCCTGACTGTATCCCTAAGGGACGTGAGCGCCGTGTATCTGTCAGATACAATATCGGGTTACATGGAGGAGAAACCCTCACAGATGCAACTGGCGCGCTGCACTGAAATTTGAATACGTATCGAGTGGATATTGAGAGTTGCTCTAGGTTAACTCATTTACGGATCATTCACATAGTCTAATTCCCCTAGCAGCCACCCCCGCATGTCAACACTATTCTAATTTTTGTCTATGGCCAGCTAATTGACTTTCTCGGAAGTATCTCAGAAAGTCGCACGCTTGAATTACAATGTTTTCAAATATCCTGACAGGACACATAAATTCTGTAGATCTCCCTATGAATTTCTTTAGGTCTAGTATTTCCATTTGCATATGTCCTGCTGTTGGCTGCCAAAGAATCCTCGACTGATTCAATTTAATCTGACAGGATTTCTGGCAATAGTGTAGATTCTTCTACGTTTCGTTTGGCTGACAATTAAAAATTCAGCTCGCGTCCTGCCAATAAATCAAAGTGTCTCCATCTTCGCAACAAAGTTTGTCTTCGTCTTTGTCCTTGCTTTCGTCCTTCTTCGTCCCTCTCTCTCTCTTTCTCTCTCTCTCTCTCGCTCTCTGTGAATGCCAGCGACGCGAAAATTTTCATTTAATGAAAAGCTACGCATCATCAAATGCCCGCACATGACATTCTGCCTGCCTGGCCAACAAAATGGCCAAAATAGCTAAAAATGGCTATCCATGGACCAATTGGCAGCTGGAGCACGTAGACCCAACGAAGTGCATAATTGGTCATTCATATTTGGCCCTAGGTTTGGGTTCTAGCTGCTTTAGGTGCTGCCAATCTCTACTTGCTCTGGCAGCTCCGGATTTTTAAGTACTTCACGGCACAGTCTTTAAATTCATGATTAAGTTAAGACAAAGTGAATTCTATGGGATTTGCAGACTGAAATATTACTGGTATCGGATGGTGGTTTTGTGTACAATATTTAGTGGTAATAAAAGCTATGCTTCTAATGCAAAATAGTAAGTACTTTCCCTCAAGTTATATGCATAAGATCATTTTGGATGTTATAGAGGAATTATCCTGTTCAATAAAGGATAAGAATTTTTGCAGTTTTCGGAATTCTTCTCAATCGGAAAAAATTCATAAATATCTAAAGAAATGAGTTTTGATTAGTTGAAGATATTTCCGCAACTCTTGCACGATTTTTAGGTTTTGTATCCAATAGAAATGGTTAACACTAAAGCTATATTTTCTAATTCTCTTTCTCTATTAAATTCTATATATTAAATAGTTGAAATATGAAGAAGAACATAGCATAAATTCTACCTTTTTTTAAATTAAGTATTCTGAGGATTCTCCATTCAAAAGTAGTAATTAGTATATTTCATAGAAATAATAGTTTTATGATCTAAAAGTAAAATGAGGACTGGTCAACTGCTGACCAAACCCATTTAAAAACAGATTAAAATTCAGCTGATTTGCTTGAATAATTCAAATATTTCATTAATTGAAAAACCTAATTAAAATAGTTGCAATATTTGAACATTTCCCATGAATGCTTCAACGATTAGCTGTGAATTTGTGAGGAAGATGGAAATTGAGCATTATCTCTGCATCGCTCGCTCGCAGAACATTTAATGATGAATACCAGAATACAAGGATACCAGAAAGGACCATAAATCGCTTTGGGTTTTGGCATTAGCTTTCGAGCTGTCTGGGCGATATTATCTACGTTTCAGGCGTCAACAGAATAAAGCCGGAAGCGCTTTTGGCGCACGCCGAATAGCGCCCTGGCACAGGTGAGAAACGACCTCCGTTCCCCTTCCTTTTTCACGTCACTTCACTCACTCTCCCTCTCTCTCTCTCTCTCTGCTTTTGTTTAGCGCCTGTGGGCAACTTGGCGCTAATTTTTCACTAACGATAATATTCAAAATTTTCAACTTTATTGCCGCATAAAGTCAATGACTATGGCAGACACAGAGACAGACGCCCGAAACACAGACACAGACACAGACACAGAGACAGACACTGTGCACCTACACAAAGTAATGCGAAAACTTACTTTGGCGCCATTTCCATGGCTTTTCACGCAGCTAAAAGTAGCACAGTGGGCAAAAGCCAACCAAAAAATTGACCTTAAAAATAGATAAATAAAAAAAAAAAACCAATTCTTACTAACTAAAAATATATATTTTCTTTTTTAAATGTGTTTCTATAAAGTTTAATTTGAATATTAAAAAATGATTGATCATTTGAAAGTATTTGGTGAATTTTTAGTAATTTTTCTAACTCAGAAATAAAGAGAAAAATTGGACAAATAAATGTATTATTTTTATATTAATTTAAAAGAAAAATAATTTGATTGAAATTGATGAACTAATCAACAAGTAATGTGGAGTTTCGCCGAAAGTTTGAACTCCAAATCCGAGAATTAATCAGAAATTTTGACTTAAAATTGGTAGGCTCATCAAAAAACATAGCTTTGATATTTTTATTAAGAGATTGTTAATTTTTTTATGAAATTCCTCAACAAAACTTGTCTAAAGTTTGGACCAAACATTTATAGATTAATTTCAAAGGTTATACAAAATATTAATGGGCTGTAAAACTTAAAAAAAATGTATTTTTGACAAAATTTAGGTATAGAAAAGGGAAAAGCGTAGCACAAAATTTCCCAAAAATTTAGAAAAAAGTTCGAGAGCTTTTGCCACTAAATATCTGGATTCGAATCACTGTGAGACACACTCACTCACACAGACAGAGGCCAAACATGGCGTCCAACGTCACCATTTTGTTGGTGTTCAGCTTCAGCTTTGGGTTCAAATTTTGGTTCAGGTTCAGGGTTTTTTCTATTGTTGTTCAGTTGGGGTCTCTTATTTATTTATGCTCTTCTCGGCTTAACGCTGCACGCTTCGCGGCGCACGCACAACAAGAAAGAAAGCAAGGAAGAACAAAAAAAACCCTCTCCTCTTCCTTTCTCTGCAATCCTTGACGTCGGCACAATCCTTATCAAAATCGCACTTGGACTTGGCAACGTCTTCGTCTTCGGCTTGTTGAGAGTTCATAGCTTTTGGTGGGAGAGGGGAATCTTTGTATTCTAATAGACCTTTTTCTGAGGGCGCTTTTGCTTTCGCTTTTCGCCGGAAGAGAAAACATCTATATGGGAACTTGTTGAAAACACTTTCGTTTATCCTTCACAAACAGAGAGAAAGACAGAGAGACTGAGAGAGAGAGAGGGGAGAGGGGGAGAGAGAGTGAATGTTCGAGTGAGTTTTCCTTTTGAGTGAAGCTTTGACTTTGCGTTCATTTCGTGAATGAATCTTACAACTAAGTAGCAGAAAATGGGGGAGGCTGCTTTTTTGGGAGAGCAGAGCGTTTGTTGTGGCTTCTTCTTGTTATCCCCCTTTGTTTGGGGGTTGCTCTGGGATTCAATGTCATGCCGCTGGGACCAGGGAAATACCTCGTTATATTGTTGTTGTTGTTGTTGTCGTCGTTGTTGTGCCGGGAATAGCAACAACAACAGCAACAACAATAACAAAGGCAGCTTCTCTTCTTTTTTGTTTGTTTGCGATTTCTTCAGCCTTAAACTGATTATTTTTGTAAGCACACACGCATTGGAGTCTGTCTATGTGTGTGTGACCATAAAAATACCATATCGAGGTTAAATATCAGACATCGATAAAAGCTACAAGCAGACAAAGATACAAGAACAAATACGCAAGTATCTTTGTATCTTCATCGTGCGAGTATCTTTTGCATGCGTGTCGCACAAGAAGCTATGCACAGAGAGAAAAGATTGCCATCTACGATGTCTTTCTCATATCAAAAATATAGACAGAAATCTTTAGCAATATCTAAATTATATTTGAAATACTAAACAGAATTTAAATCAAGCTCAATAAGGCTGGGCAAAAGATTCTTTTCAAGATTCCACTGAAAACAGTTGAAAAGAAAACGTCTTTTAAAGTTTATTTAATATGAAAATAATAATCATTTTTAAAGATATAAAAGAATTAAATTAAGCATATAAGAATAATATAATAGTATTTATTAAAAAGAGCTTAGTTCGAACCTGATTTTAATTCAAACTTCGGTTCGAGCTTGAATTTCTATTATATTTCTCAATATTTTTTATATACTTTTCTTGCAGTGTAGCTGTATATGTGTGTGTGTGTGTGTGTGTGTTGGGCCTTGTTTTGGGTCCTTTAACTTTTGCTACTTTTTGGCTTTTACTTATCCCTTCCTTTTGGTAACCTTTGGCGAACTACTGAGGCATCAAATTATCGACCTTATTGAAATGCGCAAATTATGCTAACTATTTTTGTATCTATAAGATTGAGTGTGTGAGTGTACGGGTGTGTGCGTGTGTGTGTGTGTGTTTGTATATGTTGACTGTCAGTTAACGCTTTTAATATAATTAATTATGCAGGATGCGTAAATGGCTGAGGAAATGCCAAAAATGAAATCACACATGAAACACACATGAAAATGATGATGATGATAATTCCAAGTAGCTGCGAGAGTCGAGGAGCTTCGAGCTGAATTTCCAAGTGAAGTCGACTAATCAGACCGTTTCAGGACCTCCAAAATGTATCTGTATCTCCACTGTACATTTTAAATAACAACGCGGTCTTTTCAATTATGCACATCAGATAGTTCTGCCCCCCCCAAAACATTGATAATTAATATGGGTTTCATGTAAGAGCTGCAGTTATCCTTGACTTTAACTTTGAATAAACTTGAATAGATATGAATCCTGCTTAGACGCCAACTTGAGAAGACTTCAGAAGTGTTTTGTAGCTCTGCGTAGAGTAAACTTTAAAATTTTATTGGTTTCTTCATGTTTTTGGTAATTTTCTTCAATAAATTCCCAATTATTAACAAATATCATTTTTTTTTGTTTTCTTTTGCTTAATATAGTAAATTGAATATTTTTTTGATTCAATTTATTAAAATTTTCTCTTGTTGATTTGAAAAATCGTAGAGATTTGGTTTGGATTAAAAGATAAAAGATACATTTTATAATTTTCCTAATTAATTTAATGAAATCTCAAATATTTTTATTTAGGAAAATGTAGTAAAATTCTTCAACAAATGTCACAAATGTTTAGTATTGAATATCATTAAATACTGAATACTAAATAGATCGAAAAAGCATATTCAATATAAAAATCGGTCCAGATTTGACAAAGTAATGGGACTTTGAGCTCTACAAAAAGTATTCACTTAGAAGAAAGTCAAAACGCTTGTAAGAGCTTCAAAAAATCCTACATTAGGCGAACGATAATCAATTTTATAGATACCTAAAGCAAAAAAGGTATAAGAATTATATAACCGGAAAATTCTCCCTTTTTACATTCGAATTTCTAAAATGTTTTTTTAAAGCCCAGTCGAAAGAGAGAGGCAGAGAGAGAGAGAGAGAGAGAGAGAGAAATGATTTTGTTGCAATTTGCAGAAATAGATATTTTTATGATTTAATAAACTGCATTTCCCAGGAGCTAACGATTCACATCGAATGCCATTTTCCATTTAAATAGATAGAATCAAAAAAAAAAAAAAAAAAAGGAGAGCTCGAAAATTTGCATTAATAATTCAATTCGAATAGACACGCTACAAATATGCAAATTGTGTGAGGCGCCTCCGCTTTGAAATGCAAAATTCAAATTCAAATTGAATTCGAGTTTCGTATTCGCATTCGTTTTCGAACTTTTTGTTCCATTGATTTATGAGGTGAGAATCAAGTGCAGGCGAGAAGCTCGAGAGACTTCAAAGATGGAGAGAAATTGCTTGTGGATTGCTTGTCTGGGCAATAAAAAAGGCAAAATTATATGAACGGATATCTTTATAGATAATTAACTGTTATGGACTCTACGAATATCTCTCTGCCTGCCGTCTGTCTGTCTGTCTGGGGTGTCTGCCCAATATTTTATATGTCGATTGCTGACCACAAATGCCGTCAAATTTGTGTCTGCGTTTCATAATTTTTGTTTTCTGTTTTCTCTTTTTTTTCTGTGTTGCTTTGAATATTCGAGTAGCCCTAGCTATGGATATATGTACTCTCCACCCCTCGGCATATCATCCATTCGCCCATTCATCCATTCATCCATTCGCAGCCATTCGAACAACCTTTCATTCACTCCAGTCTCAGCACCTCGACGGGAATGGTGTGTGCCCGAGTGCATTTAGAAAATTAAAAATTGTTGCCACAACTAGCAGCAGTTTTGTCATCATTTTTAGCGCGATTATCAAGGCATGCAATGGCCAAAAAACATTTGCTTGCCACACGCAGCCAATGCCCTAAACTACAGTCCTGGCCACAAATATAGACCCAGCCTCTGTGGCTTTCGTTGCAACTTGGCTAATCTTTATAGTTTTCAATAAACTTCAAATTCAGATAAGCAGTAAGTTTGGCCAAATAGTCTTTATGGCTTTCATTCTTTGAATATTATTCTTGAAAACTTTATTATATTATATATTTTTATAGCTTTATACCTATTTATACGTCCTCTAGTAGCCATAGAAAGGAACAATCGTTCCAGAAGTTGTATAAAAAACCTAATTATTTCTTGATTTATATTACTGAAAACTAGAAGAAATTTGTTTCGAAACGAATTTTCTTACTGTTGGTTAAAAAAGGTCGAGATAGAAAGTATTTCTATCAAGATAGGTCTATTTCAAGCTTGTAATCTCCAGCAAGGGTCTGTAATCTTCGGCGCACCGAAATAGCTTTTCCATATTAGTTTCTAAGTAGAAGTGTTCGTCCAACATCAAAATTCTGTGCTGAATGTTTGAACTATCAGTGGATCAAGCTATACTATCGGTATGCAAAGTATAGCTAGAGTTATAGCTATTTTTATTAATATATAAATATAATTTATTTAATTTGGATGGCTTTGTTTTGTTCGTAATATGTCCCTGATTATTCAGGTATTTTTTTAAATATTATTTGCAACTATTTCTGAGGCAGCCCTATTATTTTGGCCTTTACTGTGCGCTGGGTTAGCATATTGGACACCGCAAAATGTCAATTCTATTTGTCGCTGTCTGGGGGCTGGGCCCGGGGAACAGGGAAGAGGGGGCGGCTGGCGAGTGGCGGGTTAAGTGAGCGTTTGGGGGGCGGAGGGCGGGTCACAGGTTTTCAGGAAAGTTTGCACTTAGTTTATTTGCTGTGCCCGGGAAACAGGAAAAATATAGAAAATTGAAATAAAGCGAAGAAAATGCCAATGACGTAGATAAATGCAAAAGCGGCAATTTTTGGATTGTGCGCTGAGCGGTTTTCTAGCTTTTTTTTGTTTTTAGCTGGCACTCTGGCAAATGGCAATTTTCAGCTTTTTTTCGCCTTCTTTTTCCCTCTAACAGATGGGTGTAGTTTTGTGTGTTTCGATCAGAAATACACTCAAATTAAAAAGTCAAAGTCGAAGCAATCATTAGACACGCGATAATCGTTAATATTGCTTGAGTGACTGTCATTACGCATACGCCAGATGGGCCGCTGCTCAATGGGGCAAGGGAAATTAAATTACAAAACCAAAAAAAAAACAAAAAAAAAAAACGAAAATTCGATATAAAAAACAACGCCGAAAATGTGTGAAAAAAACGCGGAACATGTCGACACAAAACAAGAACAACAAGCAAGCCAAATGCCAGCAGCAGACCAAAGGAGCAAAGGAATCCCAGACCACTGTGCGGAGTGGACACAGTGTACACTGTCCCCACAGTCTTGAGTCCAACGCGGTGTGGCGACAATGCGACCACCGCCGGAGTGCGCTTTAAATTCACTTAATTATGGAACACACACGAAGCGCATACCAACAAAAAGATAAAAGGAAAGAAAAAGGAATCAAACAAAATAAAATGCGTAGCAAGAGTTGCCATCGATCCACACACAATGCTCGAATGTCCTCGCAAATCATAAATAAAAGGAGACCGAGACTGAGGCAGAGACAGAGATGAGACGGTGTCTCTCAACTTGAGAACTGCTCAAAAATCTTCTGCCACTTCCACTTGCAACTGCAGCTGAGAAGAACTCCTTCATCTCTTCTCTCCTGCCACCCTAAATCCTAGTCACTTATCCATAGTTACCGTGCTTTCAATTTGACATACTTAGACCTAAATTTCAGTTTTACTATTAATATTATTATTAATTTAAATTTTATTTAATTCTTTTCTGTTTTATTTTTACTAATAAACAAAAAATTCGTTTAAAAAAAATGATATCATTTTAACTTCGGATTTAATATTAGTTTTAATTTTAATATCAATATTATTATTTATGTGTATTTTATATCATTTCTTTTTTTTATATTTTTATTAATATTTCCTATTTAACTTCAAACGTTTTTATTTATTTGGAAATTATTCTTTTTTTTATGAATTATATAAAAAATTAACTTTTTTTTCCTCAGCTTTTTAAAAACAATATTAGAAAATGATATTTTCAGTTTTAGAATAGTACATTTTCCTTGCCGATTTTATGATATTTTTAAAGCGAATTTTCTAGCTCAAATTTAAAAGAAAAAAGAATACTTAGGGTTAAAAAAATAAATAGCTTGAACCTATTTTAATATTTAATTTAATTGATTTTATAGTTCAAAAGTGAATAAAAACATTATTATTATAATAAATAAATCATCACTGATTTCTTCCATTAAATGACTATACTTGTACCACTGTGCGCTCTGTGGCATTGTGTGCGCAATTTCGGCATCTGTAAAGCCGCTCGCAACTGCAGATCGTTGCATGAATAACAGAAATTCATCAATAAAACATGTGGAGACTAAAGCCTGGCCAACATGTTGCTGCTGCTGCTGTAGATGTTGCTGCTGCTGCTGCGGCGGCTGCGGCGGCTGCTGCTGCTGGTGTGTATGTTGTTGCTGCTGATGCTCTCACGGCACACGTTCGAGCGTCAGGCAAGTGGCACATGAACAACATCAACTGTGGACGGGCGATTGGTGTTGTTTTGTGCTGGTTGTTGTTGTCATATGTATCAGTTTTTGGCTTAGCCAAGTTAGCCAAGTTAACCACTTTGAAATGCAAGCAGCTCCAAGCTTCAAGCTCCCAGTCGAAGTCGGAATTTTCAATCAGTTGCAATTGTTGCTCTTGGATATGGCTCTGGCTCTGGCTCTGGCTGTGGTTCTGGTTGGGGCTGAGTTTTGAGTGGCAAAATGTGCGAGACCCCCAAGCAAGTTAGCGCTTTAGGCCTTGTATTCCTTGCAAAATTTAGTTGCGAACACATAGATTATCCAGCCAGAGAAGTTTCAGTATCCCCATCGCCATCGGCATCGCCATCGCCATTCCCTTCCTCATCCTCATACCCATTCTATTCCCTGCCTTTGTGGCGGCATGATCTACTGGCATATAAATGAGCAGAAGCGGCAGCAGAAGCTTCAACAGTTGACTGACTGATCCATGCCGCCCCAGCTTTGATTGGATAGTGTGGACTCTTGATTGATATGCGCCTCTGGAACTATCTCTCTGCCTTGGATACTCTGCCGACAAAAGTTACAGCCGGCCTGACAAATGCGACATGTGGCAGACCAGAGCAGGGAGGAGCAGAGCCGTAGAGATGTGGTCTGGTTGTTGGGAATGCGACGGGATTAACCAATTTGGTCAATGCCAAAGGCAGGCGACTAACAAGGCGATGCTCTCATTGCATAGCGCAAATAAACAGGCGAAAAATGAATTAATAATCGTAAATATCAAGCGCAAAGTGTCGCGCCTGCGCACGTGTCTAGCTCTAAGAGCAGCAGGCTTTACACCGAGAAAAATAATTGGGTTTTAATTATTTCATTTTTCTTTAAAAATACGTAAAATATATATTTTTCTTTACATATTTTTCTGTATTTTATGATGAGTGCTATAGTCTTATTAAGAGAAAAGCTGGCTAAATGTAGAGGCGGCCTAGGGACTTATGTATGAACATATAGGTAAAAAATAAAATATCATAAAAACAGTTTAATAATTGGCATATATTTTTGCACCTGCAAAAAGTCAAGGGCTACAGAATATTTAGAAAAATCTGTTTCAATATTTTGGGAACATATTTTTCGAAAAATTTCCATCTTTTTGTTAGCTATTCTTTCGCCTGTTTCGTTTATGTTATTATTTTTTTAGTGTCAGAAGGTTTTCTGTAAAGTTCCTTTTTAGAATCAAAAGATTATCTATAAAGTTCAGGTTTTTTTTTTATGATGGATTTGAAAAAGATATGAAATAATGAGACTGCAAAATGCTCAGCAGAACCGGTTCGCATTGCTGGAAATGCATCTTTCAAAGCATTCCCTTTACTTTGATTTTTCGAACCAAAGCAGTTCAATAATAAAGTAAAATTAGTATTTAATGTGTATTTCTATATATTTTTCTTGCAGTGTAGTTAACTGTTCTTGCAACGGAGATCTGTGGCAATGGCATTTTTGCTAGATTGTGGAGCACGTAGCACGAACAAAACACGCTCAACAATTTTAACAAGATCATAAATGCAAGAAGGAGCGGTTCGGGCCGGGCCGTGTCGGGTTGGAAAGCGGGACGGGAGATGCGGGGGAACTCTGATCTCGCCGAACTGAAGGCGAGGCTGTTGTTGCTACACTTTATTTCCTAATTTGCAAACTGAAACCGAGGCAGAAACCTCTCTCGTTTAAGTAAGGCAAAAGGCAATCAATTAAATTTAATTATGACACCAATTATGGTCTGATTGCCAGCAACCAGCCAGGGCATAAATGAGAGTCCCCAACTCCAACTCCAACCCGACTCCAGCTCCGACTCCGACTACGACTCCAACTTCCCTCCCTGTAATAGAATCATTAAGTCTTTCCCGTCGTTCTTTTCTCTTTCTTTCTTGGAATACCACCATGATAGACAACCGTCTGGCCATATATCAATAGTTGAGGAGTAGGCAAATAGCTAGAGACACCCAGGCGAGGACCACCGACTGACTGCATCCCTATGATAATAATGTTGTTCTGCCCACTGTTAAATACATAATCAAGGCAGGATCATTTGATTTCAATTAAGGTGCGTTTCAATTGACTTCACAACTCTGCCTCCAGCTCAACTAATAAGGTAATTAAACTATGCAAAAAACTAAAAAAATCAAATAGCGACAAGGGACAGACTTTATCTGGAATTAGTCATAAATGACTGGAATAACTTGAGCAAATTAAATAAATTGAATGGGAAGTGTATTGCCAATGTGTGCCTTTAAAGTAGTTAAAAAAAGTAGTGTATTAAGTGGTGTAGTGCAACCCAGCAGCTGATTCTGCTTTAATTATCTATTTCATTTTATCTGCCACTGCTTTGTATCAGAGCAAAATGAAAGGCAAAAGGTGCCAAAGATTGCATACCCTTACATACTGAAATATTCATTGGAAAAGTGTTCATAAACTCGATCCTATGACAGCTATATGATATAAAATAGTCCGATATTGATAATTTTGAGCAGGCTTTTATAATAGGGTTGTTCTAGGTGAAGATATTTCAGTGAAACATAGAACCCATTGTATCTCTGGGATATACTATATGATATAGAAGTCAGATCTTAATTATTTTTGACAAGCATTAGAAAATACACGTAAGCTAAGAGTTTCAAAAATATATATCTAAATAATTCTCCAGATTTCCTGGCTTTTGAAGTGATTTTTCCTTTCTATAGAAACTATAATATAATGGTCATATCCTTCATACTTATGTGGCATACAGATAGACAAACAGAGGCGATATTTCATGTCAGAACTAAGTATAGTACCCTCTGGAAGGGTATAAATACTTAAAATCCAATGTATATTTATTGGTTATATATAGTCCACATAATAAATCCTTGCTTTTTTTATACACTTATTTTAATATAATTTATTGAAACTGTTTTTAATTACCCCATAATTAATTTATTTTATTTAAATAATTATTATATTTATATAAAAAGAATTAGAATATTTCAAATACGAAAACAAATCCCACTTTAAAAACAATAAAGTTCGAGATTTCTTTATCTTTATCTCAGAATATTCCCATGAAGCTTCATTCGAATATGATAAAATAATAATTTAAACGGAAAGAATATCCTGAGAGTATATTTCTGCCCCTGCCCCGCCTACTTATATATGTATATTTTTTTTGTGTTCAAACAATTTGTGTTTTCTCCTAATAATATTTCCGAAGCCAATTAGAGGCGACGCACACCCGGCTGGCGGCTTTGAACCACGCCGGGCAGGGAAGTGGCTGAGGTCCTGGCAGCCGCAAGGATGTGCATACAATTAACATAATTCGCCTGACACGTGACAGGCAGGGGACGCGGCCGGAGGGGAGAAGAAGCAGCTTCGACGAAGGATGAAGAGGGGAGGTGTCGAATTGCGAGCTGCACTCGTCTCAATTTACAATTTACAATTTATGAAAATAGAATTTGTTTTTGCCATTTTGATGAACTTTATTTTGGACAGAAACACAGACTTGAGAGTGCTCCCAAAGCTCCCAGCTGTCTGGCCATATTTCCCCTCCCCATCCTCGCCTCCCCTCCACGCTCCCTGCCCCTCGTTCCACAATCCTGCCAAGCTGCCGCATCATGTTTTATATTGCAGTTGATAATAATGCCAATAAATCAACGATACGCATACAAGCCGCAAAAAACGTCGAGTAAATAAAAAGCGACGATGATGAAAAGCTGCTTAAAATGTCATCTTTTGTATGGTTCGCATCAGAGTTGGAGCAGGGAGTTGGAGGCAGAGCACAGGGTACAGGCTATATATACATGTATATCTATAGACTATGGACTATAAGGACTATGGACTGTGGACTGTGGCTACTTACCGATCAATAATGACGGGGTCCGATGGCGTCTCGTTGCGGTTACCACAGCTCTTCTTATCACAGCAGCGGCTGCAGGTAAATTCAAATAAAATCAATTGGTTAGAAAAAATTGCAGCAGAGTTACCTTAAAGCTAAGGCTAAAGGACTAGAAAATAGCCTAAAACTAGTAAAGAAAGACCATCTTCGGCGTGCCGAGGATTATATACCCCTGCAAAGTGGATAGTTTCTATTGTAGCTATATGATATAGTAAAGAACGTTGCAAATTAAAAAAGAACTTTTGAACCGATTGTTCCTATGGGAACTATATGATATAGTTGCTCGATCCGGCAGGTTCCGCAGCATAAAGAAGGCTGCATACCAAATTTCATTCACCTAACTCAAAAGCTGAGAGACTAGAAAGACGTTCGACGGACAGACGGACGGATAGACGGTTGTTCCTCTGGGGTGCTAATTGATATAGTAGTCTGATCTTTACACATTTATTTTAGGAAACAAACAACTTCCAGGCAACAATAGCAACTGTTTTATATGATATAGTAATACGATCAGATTGGTTCCGATAAAAACTGAATAGCAATTAAAATCAAATTTAAAATCAAATAACCCTCAATGAAAGTGGAAAAAAGAAAATTTAACTTTAGGTATTTGATGCTTTTTAATAATATTTAATGGTGGGAAATTTGGCCGACTTTATAACAGAAATAAATAAAAATTCTATTAAAAATAATGCCACACTCATTTGTTCTATTGCCCGATTCCTGTGCTCCTTTTAAAAAGTGCGCATAAAATTTTCTATTTCTATTTCCATTTTTATTTCGGTTTTTTTCTTGTTTTTGGGGCTATGCATTTCTCATATACGAATTGAGTTCAATGGCTGCGTAATTTTTGGCCGCACAGCCTCTGGGCAGCGCTGGGAAGTGGGTTGTGGAAGGGGAAGGAGGGATTTAGTCCTACGGGGTAGCTTTAGCTGAGAATTGAGAGCTGAGAGCTTGAGCTTTGGCAGTGTCCTGGGTAAAAACATAAACATGGATGACTAAAATGGGCGAAATGCCAAACGATAAAGAAGACGCCATTGCCGCTGTTAGCAGCGACGTCGACGTTGACGCCAACTGCGACGCTGACGCCGAGGACGACGACGCCATTGTGTTTGTATTTGCTTTGTGTTACGCGAAGCTGTTGATTTTTGCTGGCTTTCTTGGCGGCAGCAGGGGCGTGGATGCGGACGGGGGGGGTAGGTAGAAGGGGCGCAACCCCTGTGCGTTTGTCCCCTTGTTTTGATAATGCTACGCAAACATAAAAACTGGGTGCCAATCCGAAATAATAAAAGATGGCCGGCCAGCGCACCCTGAAGCTGCAGCAGCGTCCACTGCGTGGGCGGACGACAAGGGATGGGGTTGGAGGCAGTGGTGGGGCGGGACGGGGCGGCTAAAGGGGACGAATCTGTGTAATTTTTTTTGTTTTGTGTTTTTTGTTTGTGCGTTTGCTCTGCCAGTGTTATACCCTTCGCTTTGAGGGGTTATTTAAGGGGTGTAAACACCCAAAAAAAAGTGGGTAAAAGTTAAGGGCAGGAAGAAGTGCAAAAAATATTCTTTTAAGCAGAAAAGAAGATCGGATCTAAATAAATAATTATAGGGTATTCTGAAGTCGTGCAGTAATCTGTAAAGCATTTCATTCGTTTTATTTGGAGGCAACCTTCAACTGTCAGCCTTAGTTGGGCGCTAGAAGGGTGAACTGCCCAGAGATATGATGATGCTGGATGGCGATAGAGAGGAAGGAGGAGAGATGAAGAGGAGGAGAGGGAGCAAAAGGCAGGGCAGCCAAAGGGGGGGATGTCCTGGTGAGTGGCTGCCATTTATACGTTTCAGCTCGCGTGCGTTTGAGCGTAAAAATAAAACGAAGGACGCATGGGCCGACAGACGGTTAAGGACAGGACAGGAAAGGACACGAGACAAAAAGGGACAGAATAGAATAGGATAGGATAGGATAGGACACAGCAGCAAGCTTAAAAATCAACAATATTAAAGCAGCCGCAAAAGCACAAAGAAAACAAAAGAAAAATAAAAGAAAAGCTGCGTAGAATAAAACAAAAATCACGCGGAAAACGCTTAAAAACAAATGAGCGTACAAGGACTAAAGCTCACACAGCCAAATATGAATACTCAGATAAAGCTCCAGGGATTCACCCAGAAGCAGTTGCACCCTGGAGACCAGGGAATCAGAGAATCATAGAATCATAGAATCAAAGGTGTGGATTACAATGAGAAGAAGCCAATGCATCTAAATCATTTGCAGATTATTGAAGGATTCCGCATCTGAATCCTATTTCGGTCTATGAACTCACCTGCACATCACTTCGTGCGTCAACAGGACACGACACATTTCGGGATTTTTGTCCTGACCCTCATAGATGATGGCCTGCAAAATATATTGAAAGAAAGTACGAACAAATTTTAAGTAATTGCTTATTAGTTGAGGAAATGTTTATGAGGGGAGCTTAAGGTATAAAGAGGATATTCAGCTGAAAGTCCTTTGATAAAATGAGATGCTACTATGTTATTTGTAAGGCTTTCCAGTAAGACAATGCATTTATATATTATCCCAAATATAACCCATTTTGTTTAGCTTGGAATCGAAATTACCAACATATTTTTCGACTCAGAATTGAAACACGGTCAACAAAAATATTCGAAGTCTGAACTAAGATTTCAAATAGAAAAAAATGTTTGAAAATAAATACAAATTTAAAAAAAATGATGAACAAGTTTTCAAATTAGAAAAAAGCTAACGAGAGTTGGTTTCTTAATTAACAAAATTCTTCTTCGATTTCTTAGCTTACTCATAGAATTATGTACGAATTAAACTAGGAAACAAATAAGAGTTTTCTTAATTTTTTCAGGAAATCCTCAAAGACTTTAGAAGAGAACAAATGTAGCTCAGAAAAAGAGAAAATCAAGTGAATTCCAAGTATTTTAGGGTTCTGCTATTATATTTAATAACGCAACAAAACTGAGGACCCAAACCATAGACTCTTAGCAGTATTTTAGCATTAGAAATGACGGCTAATAGCTGATCCATTCATATTGATTAGCCGAATTGTATGCTTACCTCTGCTGATAATCTACACCCTAAGAAGAACCTGTTATCAACTCCAACTCCAACTCCAACTCCAACTCCGACTACAGCCGCAGGCTGAAGGCGCCCACTCACACACTAAGCAAATACAAATACAAATAGAAATAAA
The DNA here is from genome assembly GCA_018150835.1 of Drosophila repletoides. Taxonomy (NCBI): domain Eukaryota; kingdom Metazoa; phylum Arthropoda; class Insecta; order Diptera; family Drosophilidae; genus Drosophila; species Drosophila repletoides. The sequence continues at coordinate 23,104,032 of JAECWQ010000089.1, read as the reverse complement.
TGCTAATTACAGTGCAACTACTCGAATATGTTTCGGGTCGCGACATATGGAGCATATAGACTACCCGTATACACTGCAAATATTTACCCACTCGAAGCGCGTCGATTGGTCAAAATTTTTGGCTAATAATAACTGGGGAGTTATTTGTATTCCTACTTTTTGTTTGTATTTGCTTAGGCGCTACATAAAAACACAAAAACCCAAAGAAAAACCTGGTAGTCATTGTTTGTTCGGAGGGGGTGGCAACAACATTTTAGTGTCAGTGTCTGAGTACACTGAGAGAAATTATGAAAATTTTATGATTGAAGAAGAGGCAGAGGCAAGGCAAAAAGCCAGGAAAGTCCTTCTTAACTGATGGAAATGGAACGTAGCTTTTCTGTTTAATTTTAAAGTTAAGGAATATTTTTATATGATTTTCGACATTTTAGAACTTAGGGTTTTATCCCACTGTGCGAACATAATTCACACTCGGTTTAAGAAAGAACGTCAAAAAAATTGGTTTAAATTTTAAGAACAATTTTAGATCATAGTTTTTTCGCTCAGTATTCGAGTATTATTTGTAGTCAGTGTAGGAGACTTTTTATAACTGAGAATCTTTTCTTAAGAAGCAAAAATTAAGTAAAAAGAAATAGAAAAATCACAGCACGTGCTCTTGGCAGGAGCAGATCATTTTTGGCCCAGTGTACGCGCATAATTCGCAGTCAGTGTAGAAAAATCATAACATGTGCGGGGCACACGCACTTCCCAGGCAGAAATGGAAATGGGAATGGAAACCGCAAGTGCAACTCTCTCTCGTCAGACAATCTGCTGCAATTTCAGGAGTGTTCCGGAGTGTGTTTTATCCTGGGGTGTTCTCAAGTGTGTGTGCGCCTCCGCAAACAAAAACAAATAGATAAACAAACGAGATGCAACCACTGAAAACACTGGCAGCAGGGGGAGGGGCGCATAGTTCTCTAATTTAAAAATGATTAAAGCGGGTTTTCCGTTACCAGTTACCAGTTGCCAGTTACCCTGTAATCCAACACTCATCCAGTGAATTAGTTGAGAAAAACACGGCATATGCGACAGCGCGAGAGGGTTGCCCACAAGGAAGAGGCTACAGGAGGAACTGGATAGTCATTCATCACTATCAGTGTACTTGCAGGAGGTCGGAGCAGGAGCTGTAAAAATGCCGTGTACACGCAAAAGTAATAACAATAACTATATACAGGAGAAAGGAAGCAGGAGGCAGGAGCAGAACAGGAGAGTAGCTATCTGTTTCAACCGACGAGTCAACGAGCAGTCAACCACCCCGCAAGGACGTCAAGGACGAGTGCTCCTGCCGCCCTGTCCTGACGTCATCAGCATATGCGCTTTGTTTTTGCTGCGCTGCGCTGCCCATTGTGCAGACTCCTCATCCGGAAGCCAAAATAGATAATCAGAAATTAATTTCAGTGCAACCAGCTACCCCCCGCACGCACACATGTAAAATTATGATCATCCCTTATTATCCCGTTTGTTAGGTTAATAATATTCCCTTACCAAAAAAGAAAAAAAAAACGAAAAGAAATACATTAACAAGCTTGCCCTTGCTCTCTTCCATTCCCTGCCAAATCCCTGGTAAACTATGCGGCAAAAAAAAAGGAAAAGGATATATACAATTCGAACCTGGGGCTTATAGTTTGGGATTTTTGGTTTTGCTTTTTCCTCTGATACAAGTGCAGCTAATTATAGAGCAGGCCCAAATCTCGACCCGGTCAGCACGCATCCTTCGTCAAGGATGTTTCCTTTCCGTTCCTTCTTTTTCTGTTTTCGTTTTTTGGCCAAATGTTTCGATGTTTTTCCGCACGCACTAATGGATTTTCAATGTTTTGCGAATAAACATTTTTTATACATGTCTCTGTAATAATTTTTAAGTATTTTTAATACAGTTTGACAACATGTGGCTACAGAGTAGTCAGTGATTCATTAGTTTTTTTTCTATATTTATTTCATTGACTTATTTGAACTTCAATTATAGTAATTCATACTAAAACTGATAAAGAGTCGTTGGCTAAAGATTGCCATACTAAATTGCCATACATAAACTAATGGAGTGATTGTTGCAAGGAGCTAGTTGATATAGTTTTCCGATCCAAACGGTTCCGATATATGTACAAATGTGAGGCTTAAAGCAAAAATAGATTCATTTTCATTCTCCTAGGTCAAAATCTGAATAACTGAAAGACACTCAGACGGATTTATAATAATAAAAAGTGCCTCTAAATAAGTCTATATAAATTAAACAAAGGTTCGAATCGGAAATCGTGATAAGCATTGATATCAAGCTCCCGAAAAAGTTTAAAATATATATATACAAAAAAATGGAAGCTCTGAAGAAATATAATATTTACAAAATTTATATTATTGTATAATGTATGATATGAAATGTATGATATGAAAAATGAAGTTTATTATTTGATTCAAGAACAGTTTTGCAACACTCTTAAAAGTTTCCAGATAAAACATGAAAAATGTGAAGAAAGTAAATAAAATTGTACATAAATCTTTGATATCACCCGCATAAACCTTCGCTATAGAAAGCTACGATTCAATGAGGAATTCCATTGAGAAACACTCAATTATTTAGCATAAAACCTAACAGTGCTGAGCATTTAGAAGCCATCAATCAATGGGAAACAATTAGTGCGGCTGGGAAATCTGGAGTAAATCTGACTGGCAAAAATGCTGCTAAACGGTGCATCTAGTAAAGGAAAAAGAAAACTAAACGGAGGCCACTAAAACTGAAGTAAAAGCGTTTAAACTACGATTTATCACACAGTCAGCAGGACAACAGGACGACAGGACGACAGGACGACAGGACAACAGCAAAAAAACAATCGAAAGTCAACAGACAGAAGCAAAAGCAACAAAAAAAAAAAAAAAACAAGCGGAAACCCGAGTGATGATGTGACGAGTTCGAGTCGGGGAAAAGCGGAGAAGAACTGGGGAAAAAGAGAAGGTAAAGTTGCCGATTGACGGCGCTGTTAAAATTTAAACGCTCTGCATAAAAATGCGCTGAATTAAATGCTTTGTTTTTTCCAAATTGCTATTATCGCTTTTTAAATAAAAAGCGCACCAGCAGCAGCAGCGGCAGCAGCAGCCTTTGCATTATTCACGCACTTGCATTCTGCATATTTAACGTGAAAATAAAAATCTCGCCAAACAAGATAAATTATCGCTCTGGCTGCAGCTGCAAAAAAATAGCGTAAAAAAGCCAAAAAAAAAAAACAAACAGCCAGTAAAAACGAGGGCTACTCTTTTAATTTATTAAAGCTCCATTATCAGGACAGCTCCTGTGACTGTGGCTGTGCCTGCGCTTGGGTAACGCATAAATTCCAGGAAACAGGACACAGCACATGTATGGAGGACCCATCTACCTTCGTATTGCAGTTCCTATCTGAGCCTAAATGTCCAAGGACTTGTTCAAAAATTGCCCAAAATGTTAAGCTTCGTTTTTTCTGCGTTTGCATAAATTTAAACCTTGGAAAATTTTCTTTTAAATTCCTTACAAATAATATAATTTCCTAGAGTGCCTTTATAGATATTTTTGAAATTCCAAACTCCAAAGTTCTACTTGGGGAATAAATGAAAAGATTGGAAAAATAGACCAATATATTCTATAATTTTAAGGTATTTACAAATGTGTGGAATTTATATATTAAGTTAATAATCATACTTTTAAAGCCTATAAAGGTATATAACTAGATAATATACATATTTTTATCATATAAATCAAATACTCTACAATACTTTTATTCTCAGAGAATAATACAATTTTCAATCTCAAGTTTTTAAAGAATCTATAAATAAATAAATTGAAATTTTAGACATATTTTTGATATATATTATTTTTTTTTTTTATATTGTTTCTATATTCGTTTCTTTGTATATTCTTTTTATATATTTTCCTAATGCGTGACACGAGTGGAAAAGCAATCTTTGTCCATCTCTAGCGCACAATTGTGCAACGGCATTTGCATAATGAGGACGATATGAAGTGCAGTTCTTTTTTTCCATTTATTTTTATTTATTTTGTTTTTTTTTTTTTTGTTTTTGGCCAACAACCGCAGAAATGGAAATGCACTTGCCGTGAAAGCATTTTTAATCGTATTGCCCCACAGTACCAGCAACAGCAGCAACAACAATAATAACAGCACACATATATGCACACACATACATAGTTACATACACACGCACACACACACGCATATGCAAATGGCGCTCTTTTGTAGAGATGAAAATGTGGAGATTTCGAGCGTGCAATCTGTTGAATTTATTGCAACAACAATAAAAACAATAGCAACAAATAACGGCAATAATAACAATAAAAACAATAAAAACAAAAGCAAGAGGGCAAAAATGAAATGTGAAATGTGTTATTAATCGAAAATTTTCGCGCTTTATTTTTAAGTGTTGACATACAAATTAATATTATCGCTTAATTAACACGCTGCAGTCGCAGACAAAGGAGCCCACCGAGTGCGAGCGAGACAGCTGAAGAGGGGGAGAGCAGCGAATGAAATGCTGAAAGAGGAGAGCAGAAAGAGAGGGAGAGACAAACAGACGGCTGGCGAATGGCGTTTGATGAATGTTTCGTTTGCTGCTCTTCTGCGCCAATATATGAATATAGAGATGAGCAATATTTCGATAATTTGGCTAGAGCTCAATTAATTAGCTTCTTCAATTAAAATAATAAAAAAAAATATATATGCTTAGTTGATTTTCGATGCAATATTTCCTATTACAAAACTATCGCCTTGTTAAAATATCTACAAAAAGTACTTTTAAACTTTTCATAAATATTGAATTTTTCTTAATATTATTATTTTTTTTTTGCTTTTATTTGAAGTAAAATTAATTGTGATTAATTTCTTTTTATTTTTAATACGATTTTACATTGAAGCTGTATACATAAAAGCTATAAAACAGTTTAGAGACGTTTTAAACCGGTTCGGTTGCTCAAGAAATAGTCCTAACTACAGCTATATAGATTGGGATAATGGGAACAAAATGTACATTAAAATACATTTTCCATTATTTTTTTATGGAATATTTTAAATTGTAATACTTCTTTGGCTGAATTATTATAGAACTGAATGATTTACCTATCCTACAATATTATTTAGGCACTGTTAGACCTGGCTCATTGTAATACACGGCTTTTATTTAAGGCAAAATATATGAATTTTTTTAAATTTGAAAGAATATGTATGAAACGTACTAGGATTAATCTGGCATAAATCGATGATTTTTAATTTAGTTTTACGATTATAACAAACAATTTATTGTCTATTTAGCAAAGCTCATATTCGGTAACATATATAGGTGAAAGTTCAAGTAGTAAAAAAAACATTCGCGCCTAAAAGAATACCACTTTTGGCTTGTTCTTCGCAAGTATCGGTTTGTTGCCATCTCTAATATTTAGAGGCTAATATAAAACGGATGCACAACTGCAGCAACGGTTGTTTTAGGCGGCTCATTAGCCCGTCCAGCCAACGGGATGTGGGATACAATAATAGGCTGGTCCAGGGCCGCAAAGTATCCACTCTTCCCAATCCACACCCATTTCCACGAACAGATTCGCATTGGCATCCGCTTATCTAGCTGCATTAATCGCCGCCTATCGCCAATCGGTAATCGCCTTTCGCTTTTTCGGTTTAGAATTTCGCTGCGCTTTTTTGGACCGGCCGCATAATGCGTGTAAATCGCGATAAGCCCGATTTTGAAGGGTAGATGGAAGGGAAAAAGGGTGGGGCAGTCAACCAAAGGATTTTGGGCAGTTGACGCAGTTTTCAGTTGCTTTTGTTTTATGTTTTATGCTGGGCCCACAGCCAGCAATAGAAGCACCAACCAAGAGCAGGACTAAAACGGGAGACAAACGCGAGTTAGAGCTGAGCGCGTGTCGTGACACGAGTAAAAAAAAATTGTTAACTTTGCTACCACTGAATGTCTATCTAAATAATAAAACTAAAATGTAAATGAGACAGCTGTGAATCCATCAACTAAAAATATATATAGAAATTGAGAAAAAAAGGAAAAATACTATATATGATTGAAGCAAATTGTGGATTTAGAATTTATTTTAAAGCCGCGAAATATTAGTTTTTGATTCGAAATTTCTAGTTAAACAATTTATTAAGACTTAAAAACATTTCTAGAGCGAAGAATAAAATGTCTCCACTTTTTTAAAGCATCCTGCTCTAATTTAAGACCTATTTATAGTATCATAAAAAAAGTTTAATTTTCGAGTTGAGAAAAACACGAACTTTCTGTCATCTCTAATGGAACGCGAATACAATGTGAAATATGAGCGCAAATGAAGCGAACGCCGCGGCAATTGAGTCGTTTTAGTCCTGCTGGCCCTGATCCTGGTACTGCCATTGGGTAGTGGGTACTACTCCTGGTACTGGGTACTTCTCCTGGTGCTGGTAACTGGGAACTGTTTACTCGTTAGCTCAAATTGCAATTGCGCCGCCTTTGGTGGCTGTATGGCGGGTTATCTGATCGAATGTAATTATGATTATGACGATGATTTGCTACATTTGCCAGCCTCCAAAACAGCCAGCGACAGGACGATAAAATCGCATGGAAAAGCAAGGGTTCGAAGTTAGAGTTCAGGGTTCGATTCTCCAGTGCGGCACGTGACAATTGTGCGACAGTTTCATTGCTTTCGCATCGGACTAAAAACTCGCCTAAGACAATGTTTAATCACAGGTTTTATGTTTCACTTTGCCAGCGCCCAACGCCCGCCAGCCCCGCCTCAAAGATAAGAACTATTATCCTTGGACCGCGTTCTCTTTCCTGTTACTGTTACTGTTCCCGTTCCCATTTACCTGTTACTGTTACACTGTTTGTGCTTCAGATAAAACAAAACTGAACCAACGCCTGCCACGCGTATGCAAAAAAAAAAGGGAGGAATTTTGACCAGTTTTGAGCTCTACTGAATTCTAAATTCCAACTTAATCCGATCAAATGATTGTTCCTTTTTTGTTCTTTTTTGGTCGTGTTGACTGTCCTTTTGTCATGTGACTTTCCCACTTTGAAATACGGCTGACAACTGACAGACAGTTGAATGTTGCTCGGCTTTTTGTTTTGGACCGGCTTAAGATATATTTTAGAATTCTTAATGACAAAATTTTGAAATTACTTTAATATATATTTATTAAGCTTTAATAATTTACTTAATTATAATTAATTGCTCTGATAATATAAAATATTAAGAGGAAACTATAAATAATAATTACTTTTTCACCTAAAAGAAATGGTTAGAAGTTTGTGGCTAAATTCCATTTAAATTGAGTGCAAATATATATAGAAAAGTATCTAAATATATCTAACTATTTATGCCATTAAAGGGCTAAGAATTCTAAAATTATTTTATGAACAGAAAAAAACATAAAATTAGAAGGGAAAGATTAGCTTTCTTCGTCCTTTTCCAACTGAAATAATTATTAGATTCGTTTATTTTATAAGATTTTTCTTATATTTATTTCATTAAGATATGTTACGAAACAACATTGAATTCTGAATAACATCTTATTATAGCAGGTCGATCCGACAGTTTCGACATACAGAAGATAGACAGAAGGACAGACGGATAGATAAAGGACACTTCCCATTGGTCTGAATGAATGGATTATAAGTACTTTCTGGAGATGGAGACGCTTCCTTCGACGCCCCCTACATTTCTTGGCTGAAGTATAACCCCTCTGTGAGAGTATAAGAGACGTATGAAATGGGAATCAATCTGCATAAAAATATATATTCATTTTTGTATATAAATATGTGATAATTCCCAAAAAATTGTTTCTGCGATAATGGTTTATGGCCTTGGTAATTATTTTGAAATTTGCTGAAAAATATTGTTAATACCCCAACGAACGGCCAATAATCACATTATGTCGCAACAGAATCGCATAACACTTTTTTCTTCTCCTCCACCAATGGAAATGGCCTGGTAGTGCGTAATGTGTTTATTTTCCAATGGGATTTTTCTTTGCGATTAAATTCCATTTGGTCGGAGAGTGCTCACATAATGGATTCCAGCCAATGGTTCGGGGAAGGTATCGATAATTTGTGGATAAATTTATTGCGATCGGGTGAAAGCAACGCCCACTGTGGGCGTACAAGTAATGGAATACGAAGAAAGGAGAAAAAGAAAAGGCACGAAACATAACAGGCGAACAAACGTCTATAAAAATTTGTCACTCGAGAAATTAATTGCCCTTGAAAAAAAAGGGACAGAAGACGAGAGACAGGCGGCAGAATACACTGAGAAAAAAGAAATGAATAACAAGCCTAAAATTAAGATAACTTCGTGTTTTTTTTTATTGCTTAAGAAAATATTTTATTTTAACTTAAGAATGGTTTGAAAAATAAACTAATTTAATTAAATAATTTATGATAGTTTTTTTTCTAATCTAAAATAAAGGCCATAACGAAAGATGACCTTATCTCCAAGAACTAAATAAAAACAAAGAAAATCAACATACATTTTTTTTTTTCAAATTGTTGCCTGGAATTTAGTTGGGGATTTTCAGAAAGAAAATTATCTTAAGGTTAATTTTTCAATTGTTTCCTTAATTTTCAGGAATATTTCATAAAAAAAAATTATTTGCAAATATTCCCTAAAAACTTCTAAAATATAACAAAATATTTATTTTTTTTTAGGAAAAATTCACTAAATGAAATTAATTTTTTTTCTGAGTGTAGCACTCACACGCATTGCTTAGGCCCAGCGAGAAAGCTGACATATGGTGTACTGGTAGCGCCTGCAGCGAGTAAAACGCACCCACAACAAAGCGCATTAACCATGTTCAATTGGATTGGGAAACGGGTCGAACCGGTTCGTCCAGGTCTTCAGTCGTCTGTATTCAGTGTTGAGGCACACCCCTTTCAGGAGGGGCGTCGTGCGCTGTGTCTGTGAATGAATTGCTCGTTTGGCTGCCCACTTTCAGGACGAAAAAGGACCGTTTGACGACTCAATTTATTGGCACTGCGCACAGGTCTTGCACACAGGACACAGAACACACTTAATTAGCCGTGACAATCAATTTGGAATGCAACTTATGCTCGAATCAGCAAAACCCAAGGCGACTCCTTGGCAAGGATGTGGCCATCCAAGTGGAAGGAATTAGTTTTCGATTGCTCGGCACAAAAACATTCGACTAAAAAATGAACAGCAGCAGCAGCGAACAAAAGGAAAAACCCAACTTTAAGTGCTTTGAAATTAATCTCTGCTGGATTTTAATGTTTTTCTGGGAGGAATCAACAATTCCTGGGAATCAAGTACGACTTTTTCTCAATTTTTATTTAAAAATTTCCATAGTACCCTTTCCAGACGGGTACCTAAATTTTCGCATAGTTTGAGATTCGAAATTTTAGATAGAAATATTGTTTGGGGAGATTAAAGAAAAGTTACTTCCCAATGGAAGGGTATCGAAAAAAATATTTAGAATTTCCGGGCATTTGAAGACTGATTTCGCATTGATTTCGGTTAGATTTGAAATCTATCTATAAATATATAATTTTTGCAGAAGAAGGAAGGAATTCTATTGAAAATAGGAGCATTTTTATTGAGTGCTTTATAAAGAGTATAGTTTTGATTTCTCTCCTTAAATTTGATAAAAATTAATTTCTTTAAGTGGGTTTTTTTACTACTTTGAATCAATTAATAAGGAATAGTAGTCCTTAACAGAGAGCAAAGTCAGAGCGGAAGGGTGCTCGGCGATTTAAATATTTATTGGAACTTAACTCTCTTTAAGGGGAGTAATTGATTTCACAGATTAATTACTAATTTATTAAGGTTTTTTAATAAGAATTATAAATTATGAATTTCACAAAATTTAAATTTTAAAAGGTTCATAATATATTTTTAATTTGAAATGCTAGATAAAAATACCAAAAATTGATAAATATGAGTTGAATCAATTTTTCATATTGAATAATGTCCATTTGGAAAAATATGGAAAACTATGCATTAGTGGATCTATGAAAATAAGGAAATCTTCTAGATTTTCTCTTCCTGCAATTTTCATAATTAAAGTAAATTCGAAACATGATTTCACTCAGTTCCAGGAGAAATCAAAGCAGTTTTCACAACTGTTCTATATTGAACCCAAGTAAATCTTCAGCAAGGCATTGTTCTTTATAATTTAGGAAATTTCAAATAAAATAAACTGAAAACTTACCGCTTTGGTAACCGAATCGATGAGTCTGACAAAGATATCCTGTTCCTGCCGTGCGCCTGGAAAGAGAATAGAGGGTATGGATTAGTTGCATCATTTAATTTATTTCCGATTCTAATTACCATTCGCATAGAGCAACTGCAGCCGATATTGGATGCCATTGTTGGTCTTTGTGGCATCCGACTCCGAGTCCTTTTCAATGAAGCCAATGAAGGCAGTTCGTTCGATTTCTATGGGCTGTCCAGCTCGATCGTAGAGCGCAATCACAAAATGAAAGAAATTCGACTTCCTCAAATTGCTGGGCGGCTGTTTCTCAAAGTGGGCGCGGCCAATGCCCAAGCTGCAATTAGAAAAGTAGAAAAATTAGTGTTTGTTTTTGGTATTTTCGAAAGCAGGCCTAATAATTAAGCTATTAAGTGGCTAAATAGACGGGCACAACTATTCCACTGTATGCCTCAATTATGATGACAGTTGACAAGTAGCCCAGGCTCTGTAGGATAAAGTACACTCAACAAAAAAAGGGGGAATTCATTTGTCAAAAATTGTCTTTCCACACAAATCAATATCAAAGTACAAATAAATTGGATACAAACCAGAAGAAACTAAACCAAGCCAAAGCAGAATCGAATCCAACAACAACCGAACCCTGAACCCAACCGGTATCAAAATTAAAGCGGAAATTGAACCTAGACAGAAACAATATTTCCAGTTTGATTTAAAAATAATATTTAAATAAATTCAATCAAAAGTCTTCTTGGTTTTCCTAAAACCTTTGAAAAACAAAAATATTTCTTTTTAACTAAAAATTCCTCTTGATTTTCGGTCCATATTTGTAAAATATATATTTCTCTCAGTGTAGTAGTGTCTAGTGGAAGAGCATACAGAGACAGCTATCATTAAAAGCGCATAAGCAACTTCAACGTGACACAATAATCCTGATGAATAAAGGAATTAACAGAGACAGACGGATGGCAATGGGAAGGGGAAGGGAAAGGGGAAGGGGAATGGGTAAGGAAAGGACTCGTCAGCCAACCACAAATATTTATGTTATGTGGGCCAAGTAAACACTGTAATTATTCGGCCAGGACATGGGGCCAAAAGGCTTGTCCTTTCCATATGCCAAATGTCAACACTACAAAAAGTCCTGTAACTGTTCCTGTGACTGCTGCTACACCTACTCCCGCTCCTGCTTCTGCTTACCTTATGGCAAACTCGTGTCTACTCGTGTTTTTTGTTGCTCCTTTTTCCTGTCAGCGCAATTACTGGACAATGCTAACTATCGCAGGACTTTTCGAAACCCCCTAAAACCCTCGAGTTGTCCTGCTGCGTTTCATATGCATAACGAACAATTTAATTTAGAAAATGCTGATTTTATCAGATTTGTATTATTTATTCAGGAAATGTCAAGAAGTATTCCTGCCGCCTGCCGCCTGCTGCCAGCGCCCTGTTCCCTGCTCCTTGCTCCCTGCTCCTAGTATTATCATGTTTCTCGACGCCTGCAATTATATACACATTTGCCAAAGGATAATGCCTGGCTCTGGGACCCCAGCTAATGATAGTCTCTATGATAAATCGCCTGAAAATTAACCAAAAAAACCCGCACCCAAAAATCGTATGATATTTGCTTAATAGCTGCGACTCAATTTCGGTTATGTAAATAAAAAAAATGCGCAATGGAATTTCGATACATTGAAATCAAAATTTTCGATACTTCGATAGTTAGTTAAATTGCAAACAAACTTAAGTAATTTCCAGTTATTCTTTATTTATTAAAAACTTTTCTTCTTGGTAAAAGTGAGTTTTTACTAGGATTCTAAGATACGAATTTTGGTATCATTTTCATATTTATTATTATTATAAATTTAAGATTTAGTCGGCAAATTTGTAATGCATTAAAAGAGGCATCTCCGACTCCATAAAATACAGTCCATAAAATCAGGTCGATGGGATGCGAGTTGACAAAGCCATGTCCGTCTGACTGACTTTCTGTCAGTCCATCTGACCGTAAGGCTGCTTAAACTCGTCTATCAGTTTTGGAGCTAGCATTCCTTTTGTTTCACTTAACACAGATGTATTTCGGAACCACCCGAATCAAACAACTATATAATATAGCTGCCACAGAAACTAAACAATCGGTTCACAAGTTGTTTTATGGCAAACATTTTTGTTTCTCAAGATATCTTAAAGAAACTCAAGAGTTAGATCGGGCTACTATATCTTAATTGCTCGAAATAAATACATTAAACAAATTGAGTTCCTTATTAGTTTTTCCACTTATGTTCAACAAAATTTAAATTTTAAAGGGATAGTAAGTTTTGAATTTAAGATAATGTTGATTTCTTTTGGTCTATTTTGCATATTTATTATATTTATTTGTTATCTTTCTAAATTCTTTCTAATTTTTTACGGAAGACTTTTTGAACTATATATATATATATATAAATGCCATATAATTTCGATAAAAAACAATCCTAGTTTCCGTTTTATAAATTTAAAGTTTTTTCTATTTTTATTATTCTATGCACTTTATTTAACTGCTGAATAAATTAATAGAAATAAAGAGTTGAATATTCAATGGAATATTCGTTTTTTGTGCATAACTTTTTAGCCGATTTTCGCTGTATAATTTGGAGTTTTTTCTAGCCTTATTTAGCCGTAAATGTCATTAGAAATATGTACTTCGTATGCATAAATGCAATTTCAATTTAGCAATTTGCGAAAACAAATGAAATTAGACAATTTGTGGCGGCTGAGCTGCCGACAGGATGCAACCAGGAAAAACAGAGCAAGGCCTGAAAACTGGAGGAACGAGAAGGAGAACGAGTGCCCATTCCCATCGAGAATGGGATTCAAATGGCTACAAAAAAGAAAAACCCACACACAACTCCCCGAATGATGTTCCGAGCTCTGGGCGGGAAATGCGGGAAATACGATGAAAATAAATGCCAGACATGTTACATTCTGGGCGAAAGGTTATTGTTATGGGGCGCCTGGCAAATAAAAGAAGAAAAAAAGCTGCTCCTGCCGCCGTTCCGGCTCCTGCCGCTCCTCTAACCGCTCCAGTAACGGCTCCTGCTTCTAAGCAGTGAGAACTCAACAATTGTTGACTTTTTGGCGAACATTTTTATTCTATGGCTTGTTTGCACTTGCCGCCAATTTGCGAAAAACGTTTTGTGGCCGTTTTGCTGTTGATTTTATTATGCCAACATTTAATTGTCGGAAATCGATGCCCAGGTGACCATCAGAAGGCAGGCGGCGGGAGGAAGCTGCCGCATCCACAGCAGCAGCAGCAGCGGCAGCAGTAGGATTCGGCTTTGGCCTTTCGGTCACGTTTTAACTATTTCGCGAACGTGAAATTTCGTTTCATTTTTCTCTACGAGTATTTATATACCCTTGCAGAGGGTATTATAATGATGTCACGAAATGAATCAAGCATTGAAGGAGGCATCTCCATTTCTATAGAGTATTCTTCGATGAACTGAAGTTAATCCTGTAGGTCAAAGGTAGAACCGAAGGACGATGAAACAACCGTCGATATAGCTATATCAGTCAGTTCATCTGTTTCTATGCAAAGTATTCTCTCAATTTTTAGCTAGTCGATTGAAATTGCACTTGGAGTCGATACCTGCTGGATCAGATAACTATATCATAAAGTTGCCATACAAAGGAACAAACTTTTAAGAAGAAAATAGAATATTAACTTAAAATAAACAATATCATAACTACTATATCTTTTAGTTGCTATTAGGGGTTATTATTATTTAGGGGTATGTTTTCGAAATACATACTGAAATTTATATATATAGCTGATATAGGAAAAAGAAGTTTTCACCTGATTTTGCCAGACTGCAGGGTATGCAATGTTCGGCCTGCCTCGTATTATTAGATCTTTTTGAAACTGTATTGAATGTCCTTTAAAAGGCACACTTTATTTACAATCATTTTTATTTTTATTTCTACTATTTTTGGCTATTGTTTTTTGCACATTTTATGGCCATTGTTGCATTGTTGCTGCTGTTTCTGTTGCTGCTGCTGCTGCTGCTGTCTGCTGCGCAATCTTTGTTGAAATAAATTTGAAAATATTTCTGATTTATGCACTGAAATTGTTGCTATATATTCAGTCTATTACTTATATAGAGTACAATGTGTCGTTATAGATAAATAAATAAATGACTAAAAATACGTTCAACTTCTATTGAGCTGCTACGATTATTTCGAGTATGGCCAACAATTTATGCCTTGGCTTAAAAGTTTTGCGGCTTTGTTTAAAACTTTTGTTTTTTGTTGGCCATAAATTAGCCAGAAATTCCTAGGCAATCATATAAAATTGCACTCTTTTACTGGAGACTTAACTTTTAATTGGCAGAAATTCTGTATTTATTTAATAAATTCTCAAATTAATAATTGTATGCAACATTCTTGATTAATTTATTAAAATACTCTTGATTTGAGTATTCTTTTTTGAACAAAACTCTACAGTCTGTCTAAGGAATCTTATCATTAAAGAATTATATATTTTTTAAAGAAATCGGAGATAATATCTGTCGAATATAGAGTTCCGTTTGCTGAATTAATTTCTATATTCTTCACTATTTTCTTCCATCCTTTTCTTTCTTTAAATTTATTTGATTCATATTTTGGAATATGAAAAGTCGGGAATTATGTATTTTTTTTACTACTTTTTAATACTTTATAATTATAATTTTGAATTCAACTTTTGATTCACATAATTCAATTTTATTGTAATTTATTCACACTGAATATGCAATTGGTTAATTAAAAATTGACGCTTTATGGGCTGATCAAAATTTATGTGTAATTATTCAATTGTCTATTAATAGACTTATATATATATATTACTTATATATATATATTGTACTCGATTTCTAATTGTTCAATATACCGATGAAAATTTATTTTTAAAAGCCATTATTTTAAATTAATTTTAGCATTCAAAAATATTTAAAATAATATTTTCAAATATTCGAAATGCATCTTTGACTCTTTGGTACACAACACAGTCTAGAAGCTAGAAATTCTCGAATAATTTTTAGCCGAAAAATAGCTAATTTATGAGTTTAGTTGACTAACTATTTTTTGGATGTTTGCTTCAGTTATAGCTACTTAATAAGACTTTTTGCTGATAACCAATTGTTAATTTATTAATTTTTTTCGAGATAGAACAGACACGAATAAAAATAAATAAATTATTATCTACTTTTTAGCCAAATAATATCATACTTTGTTCGGTGTATGCTTAAATTAAGCTTTAAAATAAAGCAGCTGTTGTTAATTTTATTAATTTTTATTTTATTTTCAATGGAAATTTAACCTTTATCAAATAGATAGAAATTTTCCTTGAAAGAATCATTATTTTGTTTGCCATTTTATCATAGTTATTATTTTTAATTTTATTATTATTATTATTAAATAAAAATTTGTGTCCAATTTTTAATAGAAAAATATGATTATATCTTTTCCGTTTATGCTTCAATTGTGGCTTAAAAATTGAACTACTCTGTTAGATATTTTATTAATTGTTAAATTTTTTTAATTGTTAATAAAACGTTAACCAATACACTCAGTAAAAAACCTGTTAAAGTCACACTAATAAATTGGAAATTCGAAATGAACCACAGCTTATTTATTTATTTTTGAGACTAATTTTTCCAATTATAGTCAGGTAATGAATTAATTTTAATTAAAGGCACTGCGCACTGATAAATTCTAAATTTTTTTCAAATTTTTAGTTTATTAATTTTATTAATTTTGAACTACCACTACCACCTTTAAAAGACACTTATAAATTTACACTGAAATTTCAAAATTCTATTTCCGATTTAGCTCAAATAAAAACATGTTCTTCTAAAATTTATCTACTTTAATTAGTACGTAATTAATTAGGTAATTTTTTGTAATTTTTGTAGATTTTTTAAAATTGAATTTTTGAAAGCTTTTACCTCACATCACAGCGCATTATTTTATTGTTTGAATTGCCTTGAGTTTGATTGTGATTATGATCCTGATTCATTTGAGTCAATTGCAGAGTGCTGTGATGATTCTGACTGTGATTCAGGTGTGTTTGTGTGTGTGAGTGTATTTGTGGGTGTGTTTGTTGTGGTTGTTCTTGTTGCTGCTGCTGGTGCTGATTTGCCGTCGCTGAATGAAAACCCGCTGTCATTTTAATTAATGCCGCGTTGAGACTAGACGCACTTTCGATTTCTGCTACGCGCGCGCTTCTTCTTCTTGTCGGCGCGAACATCTCACGCTAGAAACATCTCAGGAGCAACTAAACACGCAACGCAACACACAACACAACACAACTAAACAAATATGCCACAAAAATACCAGAGAAAAAAAAAAACAACGAAATGAGAAGCTTTTCCCTGAGAAGAAGTTCCCTCTGCTTTATTCCTTAGCCAGGGGGCTGCTCTTCTTCTTAATTCAATTGAAATGAACGCAAAGAAAGTGAAAGTAAATCCAGGAGTAGAAAAAAAAACATCCCTTTGAGCGTAGCAAGTGTCGCCCCCCAAAGAAAAGCACGCATCAAAAGTCAACCCCGGAAAGTGCGTGCAGCACCCCCAAAAAAGAAGCTGTCTGCTCAGAATTTTCACTCAAAATTTCACTCGAATTTCGAGTTGAATTTCGAGTTGAATTCGACTATTTTTGTTGTGGTTTTTTGCTTTGTTTTTGCGCCTTGCGTATAGCCGCCCCCTGGGATATTCTCGTATTGCCGGCTTTGGGTAAAACGTAAACAAACGCTTTTTTTTTTGGAGACTTTTTGTTTGTGCAAACTTTTTGCGGCTGCCTGCAACACGCCAAACATGTTGCCAAAGGCATTTAGGAATGTTGCCCAACAAATGTTGCCAGGAAGAAGTCACAGCTTAAGATATTCTCCCAATTGAACAAAGCTTTAAGCTGAAATTCTTGTAGAATTCCTTGTAGAAAGTTTAACTATTTTCTAAGCATTGATTTGCTTTTTGAAACAGAAGAGAAAGAGTTTAAGGCTGCTCCGCTTCGAACCAGAAATTAAAACATGTATGAATTATATAATTAACCGAACCAAACTTAGCTCAAAAGGAGCTATAATTTAACTGGAAAAGAACTATTTATTTATTTCATATTTTTTAGCTTAAAAAATGTTTTGGGCTTTTTTAATCATATCATTTTTTTTGAAAACTTTTTTTTGAAACTAATCTAAAAATGTTTGGAGTTTTCTTCGTTTGAGTGCTTTTCTTGACTTGAAGAATATATCTTATCAAATTGAAAAAATTTAGATTCAAATTTTTTTAAAGTTGGAACCAGGTTAACAAAAAAGAGGATATAGCTTCGAACCGAACCGAAACGAAAAATGTTATTGGGTTAATGTTATTTGCGTTTTTTAAAAGAAAGAAATAGTAAGTCGAAAATTAAAAATTTTCACTTGGCTTTATAATTTTGAAAAGAATTGATGCTAAGTTCCATTTCTTTTTCACTTTATATATCAGTTTGGAGACCGTTTAACTTTTGGACGAATAGCTTTTGATTTCCAAATCTTATCCAGAATATCACCCACTTTTTAATAACTAACTCTCCATTTGCGAAGTCAATTTTTAGATTTTGAAATATTGAACTATTCAAACCGAATTTCGAATCACAATCAAAGTTCGAACCAGCTAAGCTACGAACCAAAGTAAAAGTCTAACTAATTTGCCTTGTTTTAATAAAGGTTCGAACTGACTATAAAATAAGGTTAACACCTGAATCCAAAGGCGAACCGTACCGATTGGTTTAGTTAACCAATACTCGAACCAAAGCGAATGTTCGATCAATCAAGTTTTACGAAACGAACCAAAAATCTAGTAAGTTTGATTAATTTTAATAAACCTAACTGTAGAACCGACTAAAAAATTAGGTTTAAAAGACTATAGAAAATAAGGAATAGATATGTAATAAGTTAGAGTATCGGTTCGAGCACTACGGAGTTCGAAACACTGAATATTCGAATAGTCTCAACACTAAGTCCGCTTTATTAGATTTATTTTCTTTTTTATTTATGTATTTTATACCACTTACTTGGACTGATCGACGACGGGTTGCATCGCCCAACGGCCGCCCAGGGGCTCCTCCTTGAGGGACGTCATCGGACCCCTCGGCTGGTTCATGTCCGCCGCAGTGGGCGGCAGGCCAAACATCAAGCCGCCCGCCGATCTTGGCCCAGCGGTGGGATACAGTTTTCTGCCCCATTCCATGCCCAGTTCAAGAGTAGGCCAGGGGGAGGCCGAGCTAAAGCCCGGCACGGGCTCCTCGGAGCGCAGCTTGAAGCTTTCGCCTGTTGTCAGGGGCGCTGTGCTAGCGAAGGGATGATGCTGATGGAGATCAGGATACGGATAATCGTTCACTTTCGAATAGTTTGTCGCGCCGTGGGCGTGGGCGTGTGTATGGGCGTGGGCGTGTGCGTGGGCGGTGGGCGTGGTATGGGCAAGTGTGGCAGCCGTGGTGAAAGATTGTTATTTAAATACTCTGGCAATTAGACAATTAATTGATTTCGACACACTGTGCACACTCTGTTCACACTCTCTGGAGAGTTTTGTTTTTGTTTTCCAGAAATACACTGGGCGCAATAATTCGACACTATATTTTGGGCTCGTTTTTCTCTTTATTCTTTTCGAATTGAAACACGATTATGTATTTCTATTTGTATCTGTATTTGTGTATTTGGTTATTTGGGTATTTGTGTGTGGGTGTGTCTCAATGCACCGCGGAGAATTTGGGATTTTCGGAAAATTGGTCTCGCAACAAGTTTAAGCGGCGCGCGCTACCGTCCCGAGTGGCTGTTAAACCCCAACTGAATCCGAGTCCGCTGCGATGCTGCCTGCAATCGTTCCAAGGCAACTGCGCAGCAGGCGCGCTAAGCAGCGAGGCAGCGACGCCAGCAGCGCAGCAGCGACGCCACGCAACGCAACGGACCAACGAGAGTTGAACGAGCCTGCGCGCGGGGTGAACGAATGGCATTTCCAACCTATCGCTGGGAGTGGTGGTTGGGCCAAAAGGGAAACGAAACATCCGCCGAGAGCCGAACTGTCAGCAGGCAGTCAAATAGTGCGAGACAGAGAGCGAGCGAGAGCTACTCGTTCAGTCGTTACGTTCGCTAGGTGCAAGCGAGAGAGCACTATGTGTGCGTGTGTGTGTGTGTGCTTGTGTTTAGCTTGGGACCAAAGGACGCCGACGCTTGAGTTGTTTGGGGGCGCACCGCTGGAACACTGCGAATTGGCACAGAGCGGCAACGTCCCACCCCCGCCGCTTTTTGCTAGACAGGTCCCTCTTGTTCGGCTCGGCTTGGCTTGGCTTGGCTTATCTATGGCTCTATTCCCAGGCAGCTGCTGCCAACATTCAAAAGTGTCAACGCCCCATTCCAAACGCGCAACGCGAAACCATTTGGGATTCGAAACAAAATGTCATTGTCTGCGCGCCTCTGATTGGTCAACGACTTTGGCAAACCGCCTGTCAAAGAGAGCACAAACTGTTTTGTGCTTGCGCTCTCTTACGCAGGTCAGTCGGCTAAGCAGTTCGAGTGAGCGAGCGAGCAGTGCACCGAGAAACGAATGGAATTTTTGAAACTAAGCACAAAAATGGAGCGCCACAATTTAAATAGTAAATATTTCGCTTTATTTCATTTAATTATTTATTAAATTTGCATAAATATTTTACAGTTTTTGTTATTTGATTTTTAAATTAAGATTTTAGTAACATTTTTCTTCAAGTGTTTTTTTTACCTCTTTAATTTAATTTTTGTTTCTTTCCTCTGTTTTTTTTTGTTACTTTTGTTTTGATTATCTTAAAATTATTTTATTATATTTTCCATAGACATTTTTGTATTTTAAAATATTGTTGACTTTAATCTAAAGTTTTCCCTATTCTATTCTTAAATCTTATTGTTTTTTATTCATTTATTTATAATAAAATTAAAGGTTTTGAATCCTTCGAATCCTTCGCAATTAAATCAGATTCGTAGCGCAAACGATTCCATCGACTAAAAATTCTTAAATTATTTTTATTTTGTTTTTTTATTAGTGGAAACTATTAAAATGCCTTTAATACTCTCTAAGCTGAATTATTCAAAAAATGTTCCAATTGTATAATTAAATTCTAAAGGATAACACAAATCATTTTTAATAAATTGCATCAAAAATTGGCCAAAATAAATAAATTTAGCTAAAATTTTCAAATACTTTTTTCTTTCTCAAAGGGTACAGAATATTCATTACTTTCTCTTACCTGTTTATTTATTAAATTGAGGCCTTATTTTATTATTAATTTATTTTATTTTTAGTTAACGTTAAGCATTGGTAATTCCACATGGCACAAAAAAGGGTTTTCCCCTTTTTCGCCTTTGTTCTCTAAGCAAGTTGTCAAACAGTTTCGAGTACATTTTTGGAGTGGCTCTCCTGCCACTGTTAACCGGTTCCGATTCGGTTTCCGATTCGGGATTAACATTGAGCCGTGTCATGTTTGAATAACGGTTTACTGAGTACAAACATAAGCGAAACCGCCCACAAATTTTCACGCCTCGTCAGGGAAAACAACAGGCGACTGCGGCAGCGGCTGCAAGAGAAGGGCAGGGGAAAAGGGTAAGGGAAAGGCAGGCAAACAATTTGCATTTTCCGCATTTGCGGTTTCTCACTATGCGGTCCCGTTCTAGGCCCATTTTCATTCACCCTCTCACTAAAGAGAAGAAGAGAAAGAGCGAGAGGGAAAGAGCGAACAAAAGAGAGGAGTTGCTGCTGTATGTGAGAAACATGTTTGCACTTCTGTGAATTAATCTGAGGGGTGTTCTAATCCTATCAGTTTGTCAGTTTGTCAGTCTGTCCGTCTGTCTGGCCTGCGTATACCCTACAAATAAATTAAAATAACAATGGGAAATACTCGTAGGCACAAGTGCTGCTCGGAAATGTCTCTATTATTGACCGAACCGGTTCGTCCTCGAACTTCACATCGTTTAAAAGAGGAAAAGGCAAAATAATTAAAAACCATCATATATATAATCGATCAGAACAGTATGACGACTCGATATAGCCTTGTCCGTCTGTCCAACTGTACGTCTATGCGTCTGTTTATAGGAAAACTATTTTCTGAACCAGGGGAATAAAATTTGGTGTGTAATCTTCGAATATCGACTGACTCGGCCTACTATATCATATAGCTGCTATAGGAACAATCGCTCCAAACGTTGTTATAGGAAACCATTTGTTTTCCTCAATATATCTTCAAGGAATTTACAACAAATATGAAGATTTGACTACTAAACCGTATTCTACCAATAAATCAATTGACTACTACAATATATCATTATATCATATAATATATCATTTGGTTATTACTATATCATAGAAGCAATCGGTCATTTTTTAAACAATTTTCAAATGAGTATTCGAGTCTTGAAGGATATTAAATCTTCGGTGCGTCGTACATGTCGTTTGCTGGCTAGTTTTATTTTTTGTGTTTATTTCATATAATTATTTTTATTTCAATTATATTCCAATATTCTTTCTTTTCATTCAATTTAATTCTTATAATAAATTTTTTTTATAAAAAAATGACTTGTACGAAAACATATATAGATATAAAACAAATATATATAAAATTATAGTATTTTATTTATTATAGCATATAATATATTAAATTTAATATGCATATAAAAATAATATACTTTTTAATTTAGTATTTGCTTTAAATTATATTAAAAATCGTAATACTCGTTTGAAGAAGATTTCAAAACGGTTCCTAGAGGCTCTCTTGTTGAAGTAATATAATATCTCGAGTAATTAACTAATTAAGTCTTATTTTGAAGCCCAAATACCTTTCCTTAATTACTTAATTAATTAATAAAGCCATCAGACAATAAAAGAAGACCCAACTAATGAAGTATTAATGGGGATTTCTTCCCAAATAACCAGACTAATCCATGGCGTTTATAGCCAACATTTAGCTAAATATCGGGTAAACTTTTTATTTATTTTGGGTTAAAGGTCAATTCGCACATTCAATGGAAACAACTCTAATTGAAGAGAGTCCGACTCGGAATCGGGAGAAATTAGGTATTTAATCCCTTAAGTCACACGCAGAAATGAATTGTTGGCTGAAAGGGTGAGGGGTATTAGGAGAGGGAGAGAAAGAGAGCAATTGGTAAGTGAGAGGCTCTGCGATGTAATCCAATTGAAAACAATTGAAAATTGCGTTCCAAATCTGATTTCTGAATGAGGACAAAAACAAAGAATGAAAAGGGGTGTGGGAAGGGAGGAAGGAAGAGAGGGAGAGGGAGAGGGAGAGGGAGGGCATCTAAAAACCAGCTATGACAGCTGCCGTCCCTGTGTCCCTTTGAGAATAGCGCGTGATAAAAGGGGTTAATCGAACGTCCGCTGAGCCGCTGAACCGTTTGTGGACCAAACGACCCCACTGACTATACGCCAGGGAGTACCAGGGAGCGAACCAGGGAGCACCAGAGAGAGCACCATATACGAGTTGAGTTACAGTGCCTCACAGATTTTGTGGTCGGCAAGGGCGCTAATGAGTAGAGCCGAAAATTCAAATTTTTCTTGAGATTTTGAGCGAAAAGTGTGAAGAAAATGTGTTTGGTGTGCTGGAAAATCTTTGCTCCAACATTTCGGTTAATTAGCGACCTCTCGGGACTTTCCTCCTTTCCTTTGTTGCCCTTTTGATTCGAGCATTAAATATTTATTCACTTGAAAATTCCGCGCCTTATTGACTCATTTTATTCTATTGGGAAACATTTCGAGTGTCACCAAGTTTAACACTTCATTTGTACTGAAATTTAGTGCTAAACTAGAATTATTTTCAGCCGACCCGGTTCAGGGTTCAATAAATGGTTCAACTTATTGTTTTTGGGGAGTTTTTTAAAATTTACTTACATATTATTGATGATTTTCTTGAAGGTGGTTTTGAGAATCAATTGATATTCTTCACTAATTTAAATTATTTTTAATAATTTCAATTAATATCAGTCAAAAATAGTTGATAATTTGGCTATAAATTAATTATTAATCACTAAATATTCTATACTTTTTAAAATATGAACCTAGAAAAAACAACTTCAAAACCAGGCTGACTTTTTATTTTAATTTTTCATAATTTAATATTTAATAAGCTTAATGTAAAATAACTTTTCTAGTTTTTGGAATAATTTATATATTTTTTAAATATTGCTTCCTGGAAAATAAGATGATTCGCACTTGATTAATTTTCTAAAATTGAGTCTATTTAGTTTGTGAGTGTTTGTGGCGTGGATATGCTTCTAAGACGATTTTCCCTTTTCTTCAATTTTTTCTTCCATGGTAGTTCGATAAAAAATGAAATAATAATCTGAGCTCAAAAATATATTTTTTTTTATTATTAAAAATAAAATTAAAAATTAAAAAAATTAAGTAGAGTTTCACCAGAATTGCTCAAAACTCCATTTCTTTTTTTTTCAATCGGAGCCATGAATAATTTAAAAGTAAATAAAGGTTCCAAAGAAAAGTCGCATGTAAATGTCCCATTTGTCAGCCATGAAGAAAGGAATAAAGGAAGGAGGCAGGCAACTTTTCCTAACTTTTCCATATGCGAGGCATTCACAGTGAGAGAGCCATAAATTAGTCAGCGGGGAAAACGGAGGAAATTTGAGGCGCGAACATTTTAATTAGTTTCCTTTTATGCATTTTTCTCAAGTGTGCCGCTCTGTTCCTACTGGGATCCTGCCAGTTGCCAGTCGCCAGTTGCCAGTTGCCATATGCAAATTAGCTATGAGTAATGTCAAGGGAAGAAGGAAACAGAAACAGAGACAGGAACAGAGACAGAAAGAGAAATAGAAAGAGATGCATTAGGAAGACATAAATCATTTTTTTCTCTCTTAGGCGCAGAAGAAGAATCTGTTGAGGCTCTGCCCAGCTCAGCTTCAAGTTCTCCAAGTCATCATCTATTCATGGAATTCTTATTCAAAACTCGCTGTTCTCTCCACGGATTTCAGATACATCGCCGTATCGCATTGTAGCGTATTGTGCGAGCCTACCAGATGCCGTCGGTTTCTCTCACAATAAAACTATCTTTGGAAATATGACAAAATATATATGACAGTTGCTTTGTCCCAGAAGTCAAACAAAGCCTCTCTTGGACCACCAAAGTTTTGATGAGCGTGTCGAAAAAATGATGAAAAAGATGGAAGAGAAAGTTCTCAATGCTTCAGTTGATAAAACATCGATAACAGTATCGATTATATCGATTTTACCCATAGAAAACATTTCAGCAATCAATTTATTTAGAATTTAGAATTGAAGTGCTTTAAAGTTACGTCTATTTCTTGGAGCTAATTGGAAAATTAATTAAATTTGAGCTTAACAGAAAATTTTATAATTCATTGGAGAAATTCAATTTGTTAATTAAACAAATATTGTTAGAAATCTTAGAAGTAGTTTTAAATGCAGATCTAAAATTGAGTTCTTATCAAGTTAAATATAAATATTTAGAGAAACTTACTTTATTTTTAACTAATTTTAATGAATAATAATATAAAAATTATCAAAATAGTTTTGCTCACTGAAATTAAAAATCGATAGTAGATTACCAATAACTATAAAATGTTGAAAATATTCAAATTTTTAAGCGTTTATTTTAGTTGGAGTTAGAACTAAGCTTACAAAGAGTCCTTTTCCATTTGTAGCCGGTTATGCTTTGTTTATTTTGCGTTTTAAAGCTTAATTATCGATACTATGGATGGATCTATCGATTTTTTTATTGTGCCTCAATACAGCTGTAACTATTATGAACGTGTTGTATTTACCCTTTTGGCAAGGGAGCAAATTGCACTTGCCACTTGCCACAAAAGAGAAATTACCTCCCCGCCGGCTGCCGCCGCAGTCTGTCTCCCCCCTCCGCCAACGCCTGAAAGTTGCACCGAGTGCTCAAGTGTTTGCCACTTGAATCAAGTCTTCGGCCCTCACTACAACTTGTTGTTGCGGCTCGAATTGTGTGTGGCACGTGGCTGTCTTTGGGCGCGAGTGGGTGTGGGGGGCGTGGCAGGGCGGTAGTTTAGACAGCTCTAAAAAAAGCCAAGTAAATTTAATTAAATTATCTCGAACACGTGTTTGACCAAATGCAACGATTTTGCGAAACAATTGAGCCCAGTTTAAATATTTACAAAGCGCTTGCTAAACGTCGTCAGGGGGCAGAAAAAAAGCCAAAAAAAAAAGGTTTTGTTTACATAAGAAACAATATTTTTGCTTCCTTTTTTTAGAGTAGAGATTTATTTATGCCAGAACGAAGTCTCGGCAAAACATTCTCACAGGCCCGTCAAGGTGTTTGAACCTTTTCGCACATCTCAATGGAGATGCACTTCCCCTCACGTAGAAGAGACCTGTTTCTTCAGTTTGTGGCTAAACAAAAAAAAGGCTAAAAAACTGGCCATTTCATAAATATTTAGCAGTTAGTCGGGACTCTGTGCGATCTCAAAAGACAGATAAAGTTGAAGAAGGGAAAACAACTTCAGAGCATGCCATAAATATGAAATTGTTGGCGTTCCGCCAAATAAGCGACTGCATCCAAATCAAATGAAAAATCTGATGAAAAATGCGTTATTGAAAATTGAAAAATGCTTTAAATTTGGGTGCAAAGTTTATTAGCTTCGAGCCCCCAGAAAAGACTAACCAAAATTGGCAGCAATATTCGATGGTTTCTTGGTTTATTTGGCAACTGCCAACAGATTGAAGTTAGCCATAAAAAACAATTACAGCCAACAACCGATTCAACTTTTAATTGTTGATTAAAATAAGTAAGAAATTAAATACGAAAAATAATATCTATAAATTTTCTTTTGGCTGAAAACTAGCTAAAGATGAGCTTAAATTGAGCTAAATAGAAAATTGTTAACGAAAAAATTGCTCTAAAATTAATCGAAACAAGATAAAATATAAGAAATTATAATTAAAAAAACCAGTAGAACTGAGACTGCTTCCTCAGAGACTAAGGTCTAAAAATACCCTCAGTATGAAAGCTTTACCTATTTTTCGGTGTAAATCTATTGAAATTTACAGAATTTTTAGCACTAAATTTAGAATGAAAACCAGGAGCAGAATTTCAGTTCCTTCCGGTGGAAGAAGAGTTTAAATTTGAAATTTGTATTTAAAATGATGAGTAAATTATTTAGAGCACATTCGGGGCAGGTTTACGATGTGCCTCATGCATCTCATTTGGGTTTAGTGGATGCCCCGCTGGGAGCTCCGCCTGCAGTTCAAAGTGAAGAACGCACGGAGAAGGAGGAGCAGGAGGGGTAGGGGCAAAATGAAGGGAGGATGGGTCTAAATATGCGTGTGCCGTGTGAGGATCCTCTGGAGAACCACAAAAACGCGAAGTGCTCGCATCATGCAATGTGTGCGACACTGGAAAGGGTACACTGGGCGAAAAAACTAGCACACTTATTTTTTCTGCTTAAAATAAAAGTGAGAAACATATTGAAAGCTTAATTTTATCGTTACGACAGTTAAACTAAGAATTATCAGGTTTTTAACCGATTTTTTTCTATGAGGTTTACTTGGAACTTCAATTCAATGCGCGATTCAAATGATCTAAAAAACCGGTTCAGAGAGGTTTGTTTGTATTCTTGATAAGGCAAAATGCACTTAAAAATTAAATTTTTCCTTACCATAATTTAACTGAAAAGTGTGCTCTTTTTTTCTCTCTGTGTAGCTGGTATTGGATGGGATGTTGCTCGAAACTGGACTGGGGAGAGTTGAGGGAGGGGCAGATTGGTTTCTAGACGCACGACACATAGTCGCACACTTAGTAGATTAATTAGCTCATTTACAGTTAACAATGTTCGTGTTAATTTCAATGAATTAAATGATAACATCGCAGTGAAAACATCACTAAAAAAACACAACAAGACTTGGACTTGTCACACTTTCCCGGTCACCAAATGAATGAAGGCCCAAATGCTTGTTGACGTTAATGTCACTATTTACGGCCTGTTGCACAGTCGGGGTGATCCGATATAGTCACTGGTATATCCAGGCAAACACATATCACAATCCTGCTCCGAAATCGAGGCTCGATTCTGAGCGATTTGCATAATTTGAAGCACCACTTCGACCACTCGACCCACTGGGTCGGCGGGCGCACCCAGCGGCTAACGCCCTGCTCGTTTATCCAATATATCTGCAAAGGGGCCACGGAAAAGAAAATATAATTTGACTTCATTATGCGAACAGTTGTGCCTTTAGTTTTGGTAATTTATTTCAATTTTTTTCCTGTGCCTTCGCCTTTGCCTTGTTCTGCATCCTGGCGCATTAACATCCCTGCAGGACGAATAAAAAGGGGTGAAAAGTGCGCTGTACGTGAAAAACGTGAAAAAAACAAGAAGAATATTTGGTCATATGTGTTATTTGTAATTGTAATTTGTGTTTATTGTCTCTCTGGCTGTTAACTTTATACACTGAAAACAAAAGCATAAACTAAGGACAGGTAAAAATTGAATCTATTACCTCAGTGAACAGGCGAAGGCAGGCAAATCATTTAAAACAAAAGTAAGTTAATTCATTATCCTTGCAGACTGGAATTACCTTTCGGAAGCTGTTCTCAAATTTATTTATTTTGACTGATTGTTCCTATGGCTGCTATATAGTAGCTTGATTTGCATAATGTACTTAGGGAAGTCAGTCGAGATCCTTTATATTTATATATGCTTTAAGGACTTCTGGGGCTGCCTCACACAATTATAAAACCCTCTCTAAGAGTAATAGAAATCACAGCCAGCAAAATAAAGAAAAGCCTGCTCTTTTTTCAGCAGTGTATCAGTCAGAAGAGACAACGGTAGAAAGGTCCTTCCTGAGCTGAGACGGCAGACGAGTAAAATTAAATACAAAAAAAAAATGAGTAATGTTTGTCAAAATAACATAAACAATTTCCAGCAGTGTGTGAGATGATTTCTGTGGCATATCCTTACAGTATTCATAATTAATTTTTGTGAAAATTTCAAGACTCATCATTACACTGCAATGGACCAAAGAGTGCAGGCAGCAGGCAGCGGGCGGCAGGAGGCAGGCGGCTGGCGGCAGGCAGGATATATGGCCGACTCCCAGGGGAGCAACCTTTTGGCCATTTAGTGCGTCCAGCAAAACAGTTATAACCCATAACATAACGGTATCTATGTGTATGTGGGCGTGGTCAGTAGACACTGACTTCGTAGAAGGTCCTTTGGCCGCACCTCTCACCCTGCCTGCCTGTCTGTCTACCTGTCTTGAATGCAGCCTAGCTACTTCTAAGGACTCATTTGTACAAGGATATTGACACTTTTTGGTCTCGCAAACCTCTCCTGCTCAGCTTCCTCCTTATCCTTTGTTTGTTTGTTTGTTTGCTGGCAACAAGGATCACTTAAAGCACATAACCATGCATATAAATTTGATTATTATTAAGTCAGGCACATTAGTGCGAATTTCTAATGAAGCACCATTGCATTTCCTTTCTCTCGCTACCCTCCACTCTCCTCCATCCGCCATCCTTCCAGCCAAAGGGTCAGCCATTTGCCGAGCACATATGCCCGAATATTTACATATAAAGCTAATTCATAAATACTCTGCCTTATGTGGCTTGGAATATTTATATTGGAATATTTAGCACACTTCTTCCAAAAAAGGACGCCGACTGTGTCAGGTTTTTATTCATAATTGATGCGTCCACAGGGTGACTCATGTGTGCGAGTTCTATGCCTTCTAATCTTCTATGTAAAAGCAAAAATTATCTGCTTTAATAAGCTTTCATTCAAGCAGCTTCTTTATTAAAGTTAAGTCCTTTTTCGCAGGAATAAAAAAAATTTTGTTTTTTAACATCACTTTAATTTAGGCACTAGAATTTATATACTTATTTAATAGATTATATTTTAATTAAAACCGAACCTCTAAAAAAACTACAAACGAAAGAAGAAGCATTTTTAACAGATTATTCTTTTGTGATATAGTAATCCGATTTAAATCATTTTTGTTTAGTTTTAAGAAAACACTTTATATGGCAGATGTATGCTTATCTTACGAAAGAAAGAAATTTCCATTCGAAACCTTTCAAACTGGTTGATCCTTTCTATAGCAGCTATATTATAAAATATTCTGAGCCGGCCGATTCTGATTTATGTTTTTTTATTCTGATTTTATTATTGATTTTTATTCAATAGACTAAACAATATAAGAAACATTACAAATCCTATAATACAGATACTCATTTTTTACCTAACGTTCCTGATATGGTTTTAATTAGTTTGTTTTTGAGTATATAAAAAGTATTGTAGAATATTATATTATGTGTACAATATTCCAGAAATCTGCAAAAATAGTAAAGCTCAATTCTTGTACCTTTGCTCTTATGTTTTTGCTAGTATTCATCTAGTATATTGCTGGTCTTATAAAGAACTCAAAAGAAGCAGGAAAATTGTGCATCCTACAACTTATTTTTGAACTTATTAGCTAAATATAAAGCCTGCAGCTAGACGAATATTTCCTGGAGGGTTTCATATACTTTGCCCAAAAACTTAGGATATAATTCTTATAGAGATAGATATATTCAGAATTTATTTATATAGATGGAAGAGAAGGGGAAATAATTGGGAAAATAAATCATAGAGTAATAGACGTAATATTGCGCTTAAGTTTGGAGTGCAAAAAGTTAGTACTAAGCTCAGAAGCAATTAATTAATATATGGAAATTGACAATGGCAATCAGCTAAGTGCTTATCATCTACTACAGTTAATACCAATGCCAATACACTGAGAAAAAAAGAGTTTTTAAAATCACCAAATGTTTCTCCCTAAAATAATGCGAACGAAAGCCATTTTCTTATATAGAAAAGCCCTTTAAGAAGCAAAGTTGGTTACAAAGGAAAAAATTACACTTTTTAAATTTCAGAAATCGCTTGTTTTTCGCTCAGTGCATTACGTAACAGTGAAATGGACAGTTAAATGAAGCCATTGCGATTCGATGTTGCTCGGGTTTAGCGATTTCAATTATCGTCCTTGTATCGAGCGTAGTATTCCAAGGAACGGGGGGTTGGAAAATGCGACCGCCGATTAGCACGTGCCGCGCATCCTTCGGAACTGCTACGCCCCGGCGGCCAACAGGGGGCGCCACGTGACCCAAATGAGGCCGGGAGCTGTATCAGAAAAATAAACATAATTACGCCAACTATTGGGTGGAGGCGTGGCCGGAGAAGGGGCGGCAGAGCAATCCGATAAACGTCGCAAATCGGCAAACACGCAACTACATTTGTCATCATCAAACAAAGTGGGCGTGAAAATTGCGGATGATACCGGAAGGAAGGATACATGGAGGGAAGTCCTGCAAAAGTCGTCATATATATATGCAGCTTCCTGGGCGGATGCAATCATGTCTGAGCGTGCGCCAGTTTGCCAAAAAGAATAACGCATTATTTGCTTTTCCCAGGAACAAAAGAATTATGCAGTCCTAGATAAAATAATTGCCAAGGAAAAGATCGTAAAAGATACTGGAAGCCAAGGCTTATGTGCCAGTTCAATAAGGACATAAGGACATAAGGACATATGCTACGGATCGATAACTGTGACTAACTCATTGATAATTTTCATTGTGTGTTGGTAGCGGAGTATTAAATTTCGCAATTTTCTGGTAAGGAATTCGATTGAGAATGCTTACGAAAATATACGAAATATTAATAATACAATAATTAATATTATTTAATATTATTAATTTTGGGAATTCAAAGTATTCTTTGCCTAATAAGGAAAAGGATTCCAACTGCAGGTATATATAGATATAGTGATTCAATCTTAAGGCACAAAAACAATTTTTTACAACTTTTTGAGTCTTATTGTTCCTCCCTAAGGCTGCTGTAAGATATAGTGATCCGATCTGGCGGGTGCCGATATATAAATGTGCTGCGTTCCATAAAATTGCATTCACCAGACATACAGACGGACAGACAGATATACGGACAGCAAGCATACGAAAAGGACGGACAGACAGACGGATGGACTTACGGACAGATAAACGGATAGACAGATAGACAGACAAACTTGTCTAAGCAAAATATACTGTATTCATTCCTAAAAAATATGTCCCTAAATAACAAATATTCAATCTTTTTTATTAATGTATGAAGAACAGCATTTATTAATATCTTTTAACTAATTTTCATAAAAAAGATATAAATTGTTCTATCCCGAAAGTACATAAAATACTCAAGCTAATATTTGAGACAAAACCTTGCCGAAATAAAGCTGGGAAATCTGCTCTGAGTTGGGGTATTCCTCAGACCAATTTCAATGGGATTCCGTATAATTTGTAACTTCTTATGCAATTCGCGTACTTCCCTTGCCTCACTGCATTCCAGTTTGACCAGCACGTAGCTTGGCAGGCAGACAGAAAGACAGACAGCTCGGCATTGTCCTGCATTCATTACGTTTTAATTTGGAGAATTTCCTGGCTGCCTTTCGGAGTTCCACGTTGGCCAAGTTAGTTGGCATGCGAGCGGGCTGACACTTGCTATTCATATTGTTGGCCATAGAAACTAATCATGTCCCAGCTGCCATGCATTATTTTGTACACATTTTCTGATTGCAAAAATCACCGGAGAAATCAAGCAAAGTGCGTGAGGATTCATCCGATTCATTCGAGGAGTGAAAACAAAAACCCACAACTCATCATCCCATCAACAATTTCGTGTC
Source organism: Drosophila repletoides (assembly GCA_018150835.1). NCBI lineage: Eukaryota > Metazoa > Arthropoda > Insecta > Diptera > Drosophilidae > Drosophila > Drosophila repletoides. The sequence goes on along the minus strand of JAECWQ010000089.1, from coordinate 23,072,114 downwards.
CTTTTGGCTTGTCCTGGCCAACCCATCTCCTGGTAAAAAGGCATCTAGCAGCTGACACTCGCAAGTTTTTTAAATGATTTTCTGTCATTTTGTCAGTTTTATTTTCAGAAAAACATTGAAAATCAATTTGTTTTTTATAGACTTTTTATCAGAAAATTATGCACAGTCTAAATATAGAAGGTTTGCTGGAAATTGATTTATTCCACTTGTAAAAATTGAATTTAAGATAGGAAGTTTTCACTAATTGGCTAGATTATAATAATTTCTTTTGATAAATTGAAATGTAGAAAACAAATGTAAAACATCTAAAAACAGCTAGAAAAATATAAAAGAAATTTGATAAATTTATTTTAAAGTTGCAGTCCAATTTCCAGCTAAGACTCAAAGGGATTCGGAATTCATTTGAAAATATTCAACGATAATTAGACTGTTTTTCCTTTGCTTGGACTTTGTATACCCTTTCAGAAGGTATTATAAATATGTTAGATGAATTAAATTTAGTAAGCGGACAGATCGGGCAAATAACTATACCATATATCTGCCATAGAGAGGAACAATCAGTCTAGATGTTGATAGGTGAAAACCTTTTTAAACTTACAAGTTTGACGACAAAAAATCATTCAAATGCTCATTGCAGGGTATGCAGTCTTCGGCGTAGTTTACAAATTCAAGTTTATCAAATTTTTGCAACCTTTTTTGATCTTTTTTCTGAGGGTACATAATAATTAGCTCTTCTAGTCGAGTATATTGATTCAGTTTACGCTCTCTTAAATAGTTTTTTTTTCATTATTATTAATCAAAAAATGATAGAAAAATAAATCATAAAACAAAAAAAATAATTTAATTTCTTTGAAAATTTTTGGAGAGATCTTAAAAATTCTTTAATTTATATTTAGATCAACAGCTGCGCTAATTATTCATTCACATTTTGAACATATAAAAAAAAGATAAAAAAGTATTAACAATAATTCGAAAGAAAATGGAAAATTTTGCAAAAGTTGAACTAAAATAGTTTGAACTAAGAAAATCATATTTCATATTCCAAAAATTGTACTTGAGGTTTCCAATGGATGAATTAAAAAATCTATAAAAAAGGTGGACCAAAATGGTGGTTAAATTAGATGAAGCCAGCCCAATAAATCACAATACGAAGGCCAATTTCGACACTTCGAATTGGAGTTTCCTTCTTTTTTTCTCCTGGTTTTTTGCACTTAGTACCCATGTCCCGTTGTTGTCCAGGCGATTGTCCCAGGTCGGCTGTCAAACATAATCACCTTGAGCCGCAAAAAAAGACCAAGGGAGTAGGAACAGGAACACTAACAGGAGCAGGAGCAGCAGCAGGACACCCTCTTATCATCACATAGAAGGAAAGCCCGTGCAAATGTTTTTTGTATCGTCTGTCTCGTAGCAAACGAATCTATTCTCAAAGGAAATTTATGCCGTTTGTCTCAATGAGAATGAAATATTTCATTTTATTTTATTTTGGTTTTTGGTTTTTTAACACATTTTCTAGAGTATTTTTGTAATTTCAACACGTTGCAACGGGCTGCCAAGGGCCAAAACTTTTTGGCAAGCCCAAAAAAAAATTCTGTCGAAATTTTTGGCCAGTGTGTCCACAACTCGGACACAAATGATTAATGTCTTCTGCCTCGACCAGTCCTCAACTGCAAATAATAAATTGTTTTTTCCCTCTTTTTCCTACTAAAAAAATAAAAAACTAGCGAAAAAAGTCCATCCGAAGATTCTATACTCTTGCAGACTGAAATAACCCGGTTTAGAATTGCTAAATTTATTTTGACAGATTGTTCCAATGGCGGCTATATAATATGGTAATCCAATCTTGCATCGGAGTTGTGAGTTTCATTATAGAAATCTTTATGAAGAAATAACAAATTTCTTTTAGCAGATATGTTATATAGTAGTCCGATCCTTATAATTCTCCACCAGCCAGTTGGAAGTTTCATCAAAATATCTTAAGAAACAAAGCACTTTGCTTTACAACAATTTTTGGGCCGATTGTTCTTCAGACAGCTATATATAGTAATACGATATTAGTCCGATCTTGATCCTTAAGGAAACATATTTTTACATACAACAACTTATAGAATTATTGTTCCATTCTATTACAGCTATAATAGATATATAGTTGTCTGATCTGGACAGAGGACAGAGATACCTCCTTCAGTGCATTGCACATTACGTGACAAAGTGATAATATCCTCTGTAAGGGTATAAAAAGAACCGAACAATATTTCTTGGCTGAGTAGGAAAACTGCGCTGTCACCGTTTTGGGAAACCTTTTTTATTTAATCTTTTGCCATAAACGTGGCCAAAATCTAAAAGTATCTACTGGAAATTGGAAATTAGAAAATTTGTACATCATAATTCGCTCAGCTGCCAGGCAGAAATTGGAAAAAAAAAATAATATTGAGTTGCTTACTGTAAAATTCAGAATAAAACAATTACTTTTATATTTTAACAAAATTAAACTAAATTAAAATAAATGAAATGAATTAATTTATAATATTAAATATTTATTATAAATGTTTAATCAAGCAAAAATAAAACCCGAAGATAAACTAAAATCTGAAATATTAATTTACTACATTTGAATATGCGTAAAATCATAAAGAGAACTTCTATAAATTTCTTAAAAATTACCAAAATTTCTTTAAAAAAAAAAAACAATTAATATTTCAAAATTCAATGAATAAAATTTAATGAATTATTGAAATATTGAACAATTGAATAAATGTAAGATTATTTTGAGAAAAAAAAAATAGGTACATTATCAGTAATAATAATTGGATTTTTGATATATTTTTGTTGTACACTTGCGAAGTGTATTATAACTTTGAATCTCTACCAAACGAAGTATATTTACTTCATTGATCGGGTTGGTTAGACAAGTCTATATAGCCATGCTCTCATTTCTGTCTGCCTGTCCGTCTGACCACCCGTCTGTTTCTATACAAGCTAGTCGGTCAACTTTTGAGATAGGTAATTCAATTCAAACGCAGACTACTTTTTGTTGTAGGCAGCACATATGTTGGAATCGGTCGGTTTGAATAACTATATCATATAGTTGAGATAGAAAGGAACAATTGGCCTAACAATTGTATATATGTTTTGTTTTTCAAAGTATCTTTATGAAATTCACAAGTTTATATATAAATAAATATATAATCCAATAGAATCAATCGCAGAAGACGATCATTCCTTCCTAGTTATACATAAGTAAGTTCATTTGTTTAATAAAATGTAAATATAATATCATAAATGAGCACGGAAAAGGCCGGATACAGGCTGTTTCGTAATGGAAACGTATGAGAGAAATACAGCTCTGATAATAGCAAAGGAAAGTAGAAAAAGAAACGAACAAAAAAAAAAATAAAAAAAAAAACAATATTCGATAGACATTATATGAATTAGTCTTGTTATTCAACTCTGAATAGTTGTTTGAATAATTTTTGTTATGATTTAATTTTACTACTGGTTTTTTAGCCCAAAATGTGCCGTGTTATGAGCGAGGGGAAGTATTATAAAAGAAACTTATAAATTATTTAATAAACAAATTATAGATTCAGATAATATTAACATTTTGAATATTAACAGTTGTGACTGCGTCAAGCGTCAAGCCTGTAAATCGATAAATTAATTAGTAATCGAGTTTCAAAATTAGCCTGTTTAGCGAGAGGGACTATCCAGAATACGAATACGAAGGCTTGTCTCGAACAGGAAAGAATTTGTAATATAAATATTGCTGTAAAAGTAATAATAATATTTATATTTGAATTTGCAATTTCTATTTTATTTTATTTATTTATATCTGAGCACAAAGAGCGAGGTTGTTGCCCGAAATCTGATGAGAATTTCGTGGCAGAAGAGCCACGAATAAGGTCAGCGAAAATAAGTCCAACACTCGACTCACACTTGGCGACTTGGCCCGAAAAATAAAAAGAAGCTTTAGTACTCTCTGAGCCTAGCCCTGAGCAAGTTTACTGAATAAATAAAAGCCAAAGCAAACAAACAAAAAACACATGAAAAAACTAGTAAAAAGAGGCTTATTTCGCGGCGCCGAAGACTTGGTACTCTTTGCAGAGTGGAATAAGTATTAGAAAATCATTATAATATGTTAATTCTTAGTTTTTTAAAGATATGTTCTGAAATATAACAGATCTGTTTACAAAAACTATGGTTTATGATATAGTTATTCGATCCGGGCGGTTCCGGTTCAAAGTTCCATGCCAGCTTGAAAACTGAGAGATAAAAGTGCATATAAGCAGATAAACAGGCGGACACTTATTTTAACCAATTGTACCTAAAGCAGCTATATGATATAGTTGTCCGATCTCGATCATTTTAATATGTAACTTATTAATGTCCTGAAGATATGTTTAGAAATATATAAGATCTCTGCACAAAAACTTTTGAACCGACTCTTCTTTTCTTTGGTATATGATATAGTTACCCGAATCGGCCAGTTCCCATCTATATGTGAGATATGCATGCATATAAACAGATAAATAGACGGACTTGGATATACTCACTCGCGTCTCATGGTCATCGTCCATTATCTATACTCTTTATGAACTGGGAGATGACTCTTCAGATTTCGAGACAATATCATATAACTCTTTGTAAGGGTATAAAAAAAAGTAAAATCAACTCAAAAACACACAAATCGAGTTTGGCAAAAATCCCAATTAAACTAAATTAACGGTCGCCTACTATATAGATACATACACACATATATACATATATATATATATATATATATCTGAGCTTGTTTTGCAAGTTTTCTTTATTATCATGCAAGAAATGGGGTTTTTTTTGGACTTTATGTAAACATTTGCGCGTTTTATATAGAAAATATAACTTTATTTTTAATTACACTGAATCACCTTTATATTATGGCTTACGCATCAAATGTTTGCCGATTTTTTTATTACTTACTTTGAGTTCTTTTGTTTTCATTTCACCTTTGGGCCTGCTTTGAGCATCTTCTGCTTGTTTCTCTTCTTCTCCCGTTGCTGCTTTTGTCTGTTCTTCTTCTTTTCCTTCTGCTTGTTATTCGCACTACGTCAGCGGTAAAAATTTCCATATAAAAGTGGGCAGCATCGTCGTCGTAAGTTTAGTCGATTTCGAAACCTTACCTCGCGTTCGTCGCTCAAGTCTTTCGTTTTGTTCTGTGAATCTGCTGCTCATCTCTTCGCTCGCAGTGTTCTTGGTGCTTGTGGCTTTATAGGTAGATCTGTGGATACAAAAAAAAGCTAAAAACAATACATAAAAAAAGGTCATGAAGTACGCCGTGATTGCGCTTGCCCTCTTCGCTGTGGCATATGCCGCTTCCGGTAAGCATGCGTCATCTTCTCCAAGACTCTCAGCTAACAGACATTAGATTCTATTATTATTATTATTATTATTTAAGTATTATATTATGTTTAATTAAATTCGTTAGTCACTTTAAGGCGCAATTACATCATCGTTCCGTCTATTAGCAACGCGTTTTGGTTATTAGAGAACAAACAAAACAAACAAATCGATTGTTAGTATCATCCTCATCTTTATTAGCGTCTTTCAAGACCTGTATGCTAATGAATTTTTTAGATATTTTGATAAAAAAAACCTATACTAAACATTTACGTAGAACACAGAAATTTAAATATTCATAATTTCAGCTTTTTTTTTGACGTATTAAAAAAGCTAAAAAAAATTAAAGTTGCTTCAATAAGTTTTTTCCGATTTGCTAAACTTCGCCAATATTTAAAGCTTAGATTTAAATTTATAAAATTAATTAGAGAATTTATAAAAATGCCTAGAAATAATCTTGAAATATTTTATAAAAATAAAATATTGATAGAACTATGAACCCTGAAATAATAGTTGATCAACTATAACCAAAAATTGGCCTTAGATAAATATAATTTTGTATAATTATTATTGATTAAAGTTAATGAAACAATTTTATAAAATTTTAAAAATTTCATGACCCTACTTTCTGATATTATAATTTTTTTGAAATTTATTTTAATTTAGTTTTTAACTAATATATAGGTTAGTTTGCATGAGTAAGAATCAAACAAAATAAAATCGGAAAGTTGATTAATTGTTTACAAATAAAAAATGGTCTAGGCAGTTTATCTAAAAACAAGGTCAAATATGATGCAAACAATTAATAAGAAATTATAGAATAAAATTCTTTAAAATTGAGTTTATCTACATTGATAAGAATATAGACAATCAAATGTTAGCAATGATGCAAAGGAAACTTACTTAACTTTTGATGGACTTAAGCTCTATTTAATAAAGAACTGTCTATGGGTAAATAAAATGGACAAAATTTATTCAAAAATTAATATTTGCAATGCAAACTAAGTCCTTATTTTTTAAAGTGCACATCTGCTTATTTAATTCCCCGATTTTATGAGCGAAAGAACAATAAAAACAACTTTGAGGTTTCAGATCACTGTCCACAAATAGATTAAGAATGAGAAAGCGAAGAAAAAGAAAGGAAAAGAGAAAATTTCTTTGTAGTATTTAGAGCTTACGAGACAGAGAGCTCATGAGCGTAGCGAGAGGGGGCTTAAGGACGGGCAGCACCTCCTGTAACTCCAAAAACCCAAATTAAATAAATACAAATATTAGAAAATATTAAAATTATAATTTAGAGCAAAAATTTATAGAAAGGCCAAGAGGCTTTTTTATCATTAGAAAATATTTTTTTTTAAGAAGATTATAAGATTTTAAAGGTTAAAAACGAAATTTTAGGTTCTATTCTATTTAAATTGCCATTTTTTTTCTCACAATTCACCATCTTTCGCAGATGCTGGTCAGTTTGTGCCTCGAGCATTTTATACCCTGGACTCCGAGGGTCATGCATCGAATCTGCATCCAGTAAATGCCCGCCTGTTGAGACGTCTGCGTCGTGATACTTTTGGCAGTTCAGTGTCTTCATCCTCCTCCTCATCCTCCTCATCTTCGTCGGGCGATGGAGTAGTTTTGACCAGCAACACGCACCATGTTCAGAATCCTGATGGTTCCTCTTACAGCGGCGGAACCATTCAGCAAGTTGTGCAGTGAGTAGAAGGATGCTTAATTTAAATTTTCAATGTTATTAATTAAGCAATTTTTAGGCCAAGTGTTGATATAAATCAACGCTTTGGAGAGGATTCTCCTACAACTAGCTTCGCCAGGCCAGCAGCTGCCTCCGGCTCAGGCAAGCCGCCTCGTGGATCTGTGATTACGTTCAGTGACTCCACGGATGCCCAGGGTAAACGCAAGTATCAGGAGTCCCATGGAACTATTGATAACGAAGGACGTTGGAGGTTCAACAAGACGAACGTCGTCTACCCACGTAATTAATTAAGCATCTCTAGAATTATGGCCTGAAGTGTACTCTTCCATTAAAGTAGAAGTAAATTTCACAAGTCGAAACAAGGCAGAACGCCTCATATGTGCTCTCATTTAATTGGTTGCAAGTGGGCGTGGCACACACTCCGATGCCCACAGCCCAACGCCCAACGCCCATTTCCCTTTTCTCTAACCCCTTTCGCTTGGCGCTTGTTTCTCAGGCCGACACTTTAGATGATTGCATCCTGGTTTCATTTCATTTCGCAAAAAGTGCACACAGCTCCTGCTCCACTGGGCACAAACAATGCCGAGTGGGAGTGGGCGTGGCAGCCTGCAGTGTTGGTAAATGCTTTCAGCTTGAATTTGCTCAGCGAAGCGAAGCCTGAGGCTGTTAGCGCTGATTAAAACTACAAATAAATGACAAAAACTACCAGAATACAGAACACTCAGCTCAACTCGTGTTTTGTCAAGGATCTGAGGATATTTAAATCAAAAAAGATGCGGTAGCAACAGGAGCAAGAGCTGACAGGACAGCATATGAATATGTTATTTGCTTGGGGAATTCAACCAAATCTCAACAGGTACACGCACTTTGGCACCAGGCGGCAAATGGAAGTGGAACTGGGACTGGAACTGCTTAAATGCGGCCAAAGTCAGCCAAGAAACAACTTAAAAATTAAGAAGTATTCAAGCTGCGCGACTTGCAAATACCCTGCAAGCAAGCAAAGCTAGTCAGAATTACTTGGGAAATAAAATAAATGAGGAAATTGATTGAAAAACAATTTGAATTAAATATTATGATCAAAATTCGCAAAATGATTTTTATAAATTTTTAATGTTTTTTTTTTTTTATTGATAGGATTTTTTAAATAATTTGAAAGCACTTTTTTATTACTATCAATTATATTGGGACATTAAATATTAAATCTAAGTTTCGGTCTAGGTTATAAATTAAACTATTGTTTATGATCGTATATACCCCCTTTGGGCAGACATATGCAGGGTATACTTAGCCCACACGAGCGTACAACCTTTACACAGGATTTTCAGCCTTCGTCCTCCTTCCAGCATCCTCTGCTTCCTGCGAGAACGACATGCAAATGCAGGAAACTTTTCTCAACTTCTCGAGCTGTCGACTTGGCGGCGCACGGGTTTTCAAAAGTTTTTAATTATTATAATTAATTACTTTGATCTCTGCTGCCGCAACTGTTTTTTCAGGGGCCACGAATGTTGCTATTAATTTAGTTAATTATGTTTTGGGGTTTACGGATAATTCATTTAGATTCCTTCTCCACATCTCCCCGTTCGCATATGTGCGCCGACTTTTATTACAATTTATTTCACGTAATTTTCTAAGGATAATGAATTTAGTGCCGAAGGTATTAAATCAAGGACATCTTTGAGGCTAAGGCACTAATAATTTCCCTCAAGGGTTAAATTTATTCATAAATAGTGAAATTTCTGAGTACCAAGTCAGCATTTATATTTAGTATCTATTCACTTCTTAGATGCCTATAATTAGCTTTAAAATTGGTATGATTAATTCTTAGCCACGAAAGATCCAAAGTTATTGATGAGCGCATAAAGAAGATGATTCGATCAGAGTTGAGTGAATGAATGAGGAAATAAATATAAATTGGTAAGAAGAGGCTGTCTTCATTACAGACTGCAGATAGCCATGAGAAAATTGATGGAAAGTTTATTTATATTGACCAATTAAATATAGCAACTTTATGATATGTTTTATTTTTGGGTATATTGTATTTATATATTGTATTCAACCTAAAGTCTGATACAGATTCCTTGAGAAACAGAGTTTTCTCAGAACAACTTTTAAGCCGATTGTTTCTTTCTATGGCAGACATATAGTACTTCGATCCGGGCGGCTGCGAAATATCTTTTTTTATAGAAACAGCCATACAGATAGACGGACTTGTTATATCGACTCGTGTCATTGTCCTGATCAGTCATATATATATCCTGAACAGACATATATATACATATATATATATACTTCATATCGGAGCTGTATTCTTCAATGCATTAGAAAGTTCGTCTCAAAGTTTTTATCCACTCAGCAAGAGTATAAAAATTGAAGATTTTGAATATTAAAAGAATGAGAATCGTTTCAGATATTTTAAGAAAGTTTTTAATAAATTAAAATGAGAAACATCAATTATTTTTCTCTTTTTGTATGAACTATTTGCAATGAAATTCTGTAGAATTGGACCTTATATTTAAATCTTTAATCCAATTAATTCTGTTTTTTTCCTAAGTACACTCTGAAAAAAGCAAAGAAAGGCTCTATTTAAAAAATTTGCCGAATATCGAGTTCAAATTTGCTCAAAATCAATTTTTTCTAAAGAGCTCTGGTAAATGATTTAAATGACCCTTTTTGGATTTTTAAGAATATTATTTTAATTTATGACAATTTTCTGAAATTCAGTATATTTTTTTAAGAGTGTACTACTACTACTACTACATCATATAAATATGGATATTTGCTATATCATATCGCTAGGGGATTATTTCTAAAGCAAAGAGTTAAGTATTCATAAAAATAATGTTATTTATTCTTTCATTTATTTTATATTCCATAAGCAATCAAACACCTAAAATTAGTAGTGAAATGAGAGGTTTTTCTTGTGTTAAAAAGCTAAGCAAATACTTAAACCGATTTTTAGGAGGCGTAAATTAATATATATATTTTAGTATTAAAGTATATAGTATATATAGATATATGTGGTATTATTATAAATAAAATAAATAAAATATATTTAATATAGTATTTTTTTTGTGGTAAGAATAATCTTACAGTTTAAAGCACAGTTTATTTTAAACACTAGAAAAATAGATTGAAAAAAATATAAAATAATATTTTAATTTAGATTTTAGTTTAGTTTTATTTAAAAATTGTTTTTTATTTAGCTTCTTATGTAAATTAAACGAAAAAAAAAGAAATAGAAAATACTTTCCAACTATTTAAAATGAAAGGCAAATAAAAGGCAATTTGCAGGCAATGGAACTGTCTTGGCCAGAAGAGAAACCCAACGAATACTCAAGCATGGAGCATACTACTCGGACTCACATTCACACTCACACATATACTCACACTCGTATTCGTATTTGTATTCGTATTTGTACGCAAAAAGCGCATAGCGTTGGCCGTGTTCTGAATTTTTATGAAACAAAAAAGCGGGCCACAACTCTCTGATTGATGGGGAGTCAAGCGGAGACAACTTGTAGCTGAATCTTGGAGCTTGGCGCTGTAGTTGGAGCTTGAAGCTTGAAGCTTGGAGGCTTGGAGCGCAACAAATTAAGCAACTTGTGTGGTCTGCGTGGCCACCGCAGAAGACGCCACCTGGCCTCAGACTCTGGACACGATCCGCTTCGATCCACATTGCAATCGATGCCAAATTCAGTGCGGAGACTGTCGCCGGACACGAGCGCCACTACACTGAACAAAAAATGTATCCAAGATATGCTCCGGACCAATTCAATTTTATAAAAAATAAAAATCCATTGTGCTTTATTTAAGAATAATCCTCAAAAAATATTACTCAAAATTGTTTTTTTTTATGATTTCTCTTTATTGCTTAAAAATGTATTGCTAATTTCAGATAAATATTGATTGAATTAAGATAAATATTGATTCCAATCATATTTTGTACTTCATTCAGGAATAATCTCTAACAGATTTTTTAGTAATTAGTAATTATTGTACTTAAATTTATTTTAAATTAAGTGTAAAGTTAAAAATTTAAATAAATACCAATTTGAATTTTAAATCTTTAATCAAACATAAATATTTTTTTTTAATTCAAATTAATAAAAAATTGCAATTTGAATTAAAAGTTCATTCAAGATTAGTCTATTACGATCTGCACTTTAAATTTATAATTTAATTTTAAATATTGAATTGCTAAAAACTTCTTAGAATAAGGTTTAGATTAATCTGTTTTTTACTTAATATAAGAAGAAAAGAAATAAGATTAAAAGCTAGGAATAATTATAGCTATTATTGGGCATTTAACATTTGATTTTTTTCAGTGTAAGTGTATGTCGAAGACGACGCCAGCAGCGCTGCCAACGCCACAGCCTCTGCCGCAGCCGCTGCTGGCCAAGTGACATTTTATTGGCGGCTGAGTGGAAGACGGGGGCACTTTTTGCTATTTAGAGGCATGAAAGCAGCGGCGGGTCCTCACATGGATAATTGACAACAGTTAATTCCATTGATGCCCGCGATGCCAGCAAATTTAATTATTGGATCTCTTCAGCTCTGCCAGCTTCGACTCTGGGTGGGCGGCAGCCCCAAGGAAGAATTCTGCCCCCAAAAAGTGTGGCTTATTTTTGAAGACTAGCAGTCACTTAAAGGGTAACTGAGGGCTGTGAACACCCCATCAAAGTGAGCTAAAATAAACAAAGTGTCCAAAGGAGAAACAGCCATAAAAAAAAGCAGAAGGTAAAAAACGCAGCAAATCAACAAAACTGTTGACAATGAACGTAAAACGTAAACGAAAATCGCCTGACAAATTTTTTGCCATTTCAGCGGAGCAGTTTCCAACGGATGCAGGATGCCAGTTTGGAGGAGCAACAAAACGAAAAAAAAAAGAAACTGGAAAAATAACAAGAAAGAAATTCAGTGCTTAGACTGCCGAATACTTAAATACTCTTACTGCTGCACAGAGGAAAAATGCCCCAACCATTTGACCTCTGACAAATATCAGATTGAAGTTCTATTGACATTTTTTCTATGTGTAGAGCGATTCTTATTATATATGTATAAAAAATTTGTTCATTTGTTTTATCTAGCAAAGAATCTATATTAAAAAAGGAAAGATATGACTACTTGAAAAATAGTTCAGATATCTGGAAAAACAAAAAAGTTGGCAATAAAAAAAGCAGCGTTTAATTTTCCAAATCGTTTTCCATTCATTTTTATATTTAAAATAATTATTTAATCCTTTTTAATCAGAATGGAGCATTAATACTAATACTACATTTAATGACTATAATTTAGATTTTTTGAAAACCAAAGAAAATTCTCAACCTATAATTCCCATAATAATGATATAAAATAGTATTTTGATGTTATTCTTTCCTAAGAGAGAGATCAGCCTGTAAAAAACAATAGAAAACTTATATTTGATAAGTGTGAAGATATCTCCAGAAACATTTACTTTCTCCTACCATTGATAGAGTAGATATAGTTATTTGATCCGTTTAAACTTAATCTACTTAGGAGTAGAATCAGGAATCCCTGCCAAACCTTTAATTTACTTACCGCGAAAACTAAGGGAGAAACTCGCACAAAAGCCGATGTTTTGGCTATAATTCTTCAATCACAATATATTATAATATATATATTTATATTTATATGCCTTATAAGTTCAACCCAAATTCTGTGAAAAAACTGTTATACCCCCAGGCAGAGCATGCAAATAAAAATCCGCCAAAAAAAAAAGAAGAAATTTCTCATCGTTCTCATCGGAAGCGGAAGCAATCTGATTCTGCTTCAGTTTCTGATTCCGATGCTGCCTCCGTGATGAGCTGATGACAAGGACGTGGATATGCACGAAGAACGGAGCAGACGAAGGACCACGGAGGAAGGAGGAAGGATGAGTTGAGTGGCGTCCAATGGTCGACTGGCTACTGACTGACTGAGAGCCACACGGGTAAATGGCAATGGAAATGCATTTGCTGTTGACTTAAATCGTTTAGGTAAAGTTAAACAACTTGTTCCCTTAATTGTTAAACAATGCTCTGCGAGAGGAAAGGACTGCAGCATCCTCCTCCGCGCAATAAATACTCATCTCGCAGCGAATAACTGCGATGAAGTCTCTGGACTGAAACCCAAATAATTGATGAATTTCGGGCTGGAAAGGAGTGGAGCGAACAGCAGCAGCTGAAAACACGTTAAAAGGAATAGTTAAAACAATGAATTGCTTTGGCTTAAATAGTTTCTAGTAGAAAAGAGTCTTTTTGATCAGCTCCGAAATTTTACAATAAATTCCAATATGTCTTTTAAAAAAATAAAGAATTAATAATCGAAGTTAATTAAATTGCAAAATAAAAATAAATTAATTAAATTATTAACTGCAAATGGAATCTTATTTGATTTGAAAGCCAGAAAAATTTAGTAGCGACATCTTTGGTTCCTTAAAGTACTCACGACTTTAATATTGATCAGAAGGAGAAGGCGAGTCGGAGTACCCAAGTCCTTCTAACCGTTTGTTCATATGATAACGAGTTCTTCGGTATAACCATGTCCCTCAACTTATAATCTGGGTGGTACATAAGTTGGATCAAAAATATATATATACTATAAACTATACTATATAATATACTACACTATATCATATACATAGCTGGAACTGGAAAGGAACAATTCTCTTAAAACTTAGTTGAGATTTCTTGGTGAAACTTTCGAGGTGGATGTAAGCGTGTATAAATGTAAAAATTTTTGAGATATTAATATTATTTCAAATAACTCTCAATACTCTGTGGAGCAATACGTCATCTAATCTAATCCCAGTAAATTTCTAACTTTTCTGACTGCAAAAACATTGCGATTATATCTATAAGATTATTAATATTTTTCAGGACTAATTTCATACGAGTATCCTTATTTGTTATACACCTTTGTATATTATTCTTAAATATAGAAAATAATTATTTTGGGCCGGAAAACTTTAATTAACGTTGTTAATGAGCCTTTTTATACAATATGTGCACTTTCCTGTCTCTTTCTCATTTAGTTATTTGTTATTTTTGGACGGAAAATAATGCACAGCCCTTTTTCAAGGCCAAACAAAGGGTGGAATTCGAGCCAAAATAAAATCATTCACAGCAACAGCGACAGAGTATTCACAGAGTATTCATATTCACATACTCACATACGAATATTCACTGCTCGAAGGACTTTCGTTGACGGCCCTGGGGAATATCTATTCATCCGCCTACTGGAAATGGTTGACGATAGAAAAATACTCGTAGGAGTGAAATATAATACCAAATTTCAAGTTCATGAATCTGGATACATTTTGGAGATATTTCGACCAATTGGCAACATGTTGCTGGGTTTTTTTTTAAGTTGATATTTAAAACTTTGTGCATCTTGTTTTAATTTATAATAATTTTTAAATCCTAAGCAATCGCTTCGAAGCTTTAATTCCAATACTTTCGACCAACTAAATGAAAGAAAAAATTAAAAACGAAGCCTGAAGCCGAATTCGAACCAAGAATTTTTTGAAAGATTTTTGTCAAGTTTTTTGAATATTTTAAGCCAATTTTAAAATAAGTATTTTCGAGTATTTGAAATTTGAAAAATTTAAAATCGGAGTATTTGAGTTAAATAAACGAAATCCCAGCGCTAAATTTATAAGCATACAAAATAATAGAAAAAGGCTTTGGAGCAAACAAAAACTACTGCTTGCAACTGTCTTCCATTTACTATTTACATTGTAGTTAAAGAAGATTATAATTAATAAATAAAAGGGTAAATAAATAAATAAATAATAGAATAAATAAATAAATACATAAATAAATAAATAAATCCCCTAAGCTGCGCTTTACTATTCCACACACCGCACATAAATCGATTCTGGGGGCTTAGAGCCAAAGCTCTTTTGGGGCCCCGTCGAGGAGAGAGCCATTCAGAACTGGGCGTCGGTAAAGCAGTGCGTCGTTTAAGCTGTAAAATTCTCTTTTATTCTTTGACTCTCTTCTCGAATTCTTTATACGCTCTTTGGGACTGCTTTTAGCTTCTTCTTATTGGTGCTTGGCAAACTTTTCAGCTCGCATAAGAAATCCTAATGGCCACAGCCCATTTTTTGATTGCCCGCACACGGATTGTGCTCGCCTTTAATTAAAGCTAGTTAAACTCGGCTTGGTGAGGCTTAGTATTGAAGCAGAGATTTAAATACTTTAATTAATACTAAAGATTTTCAGTTTTAATTTAATTAACATACAAAAAAATATTTTCCATAATTGGAAATTTATTCATATTTTTTTGTATTTTAAATAAACTTGTGGCTTTTTACTATAGGAATTACCAAAATAATATTTATTTTATATTTTTATAATTTGTTAGAAAATATATAATTTTTTTATTTTTAGTATATGGGAAGAAATATAAATTTTTTACCAAAAAAAAGGAAAAAAAATCAATCAAAAGTGAAATTTTTTATGAGGAACGAGCTTTTTTCTATTTTGTTTTTTTAAGTAAAGAATAAAATATATTTATTTACTTTTAATTTAACTTTCATTTGAAATAAAAATAAAAAAAATCGAATTATTCAAGGTGAATTTTTAGTTAAAAAAAATATTTTATTTTTTTAATTGAGGTGATTTAAGGTAATTTTGTTTTCGTCAAAAAAAAATATTCGTTTTACAACATAAAGAAAATGCGCTTTTTATTTATTTTTAGCAACCCTGCCAACTGATTTTCATTCGAACCGGTTCGAGCGCAGATATTGGAATTAATATTTCTGGTTCGCTTCGAAAGTTATAGTTAAAAATTTGAAGTTTCTTAAAATATTTAAAAATCCTTTATAGCCTGTTTTTTTTTATCTCAAAACTAATGAAAGAGCTTCCTCTAAGTTGAGCTATTTCTTAACTTGAATTAAACAAATATTTAGAAATAAAATAACATAAAATAAAATGAATAAATTGAAACGAAATCAATTAATAAAATTGATATACTTGAACCAAAACCAGAACTTCGAACCAGCGAGTTAAAGCTCTACAATAATTTATTTGGCAGGCAGCAGCAATTTTCAGGCCATTTTAACCTCAAGATATTTTTCTATAAATAAAAAAATGAATTTCTCATAAATAAAAGTTAAAAAAATATTAAATAATTTTTTTAGATTTGTTTTTTAGATATAAAGAAAGTCATCTGGCAACTTTATTATATATAATAAAATAAAATATTCATATCCTTGATAACTGTCAGTTAAATATTATTCGTGCTGAAAAAATTATTCATAATTAGTTCATTATAAAATCATTTCTTGAATATTTGATTCACTTTATTTTAATTTCTCTATTTACTTGCAATAAATAAAATTTTCTTAAAGCTCATAAATCGCGTGAAAGCAAAGATTTCGAGTCTATTTTCGAAACCGGTTTTTGAATAATGAATGTGAATTCTACTTCAAAACAAAATAAAAACAAATTTGTCGGCAACATTTTTATTTATTACGGTAACTCTTTTCCATAAAAAAAAAAACATAAAAAATAAAAGAAATAAATTAAAAAAAAATCGAGTGGAATAGGTATATTTTCCTAGGGTTGACGCACAGAGAGAGAACTTTCGAGGTATTCTAAATAAAATTTCATGCTTGCTTTTCGCTCATTTAATTGAATTGTTGAAGGTAGGAAAAAATTGAGAAAAAAATTTCCACTTTTTTTAACAAAAACAAAACGAAAATTTCATTGTTTTGCATATTTAATAAAGCTAATCAAACACGTCGGACTGAAGCGCCCTCACGACGCCGCCCTCTTGCCTCTCGCCTCTCCCCTCTCGCCTCTTCCCTCTTTGTTGACTGATTTTTAGGGGGAGTGAGGGTTGTTCTATGCGCATGATACCCTCGAAAACAGAAACGGCAGTAGAATCGGAACAGCATCCACATATAATTTATTGGCCGGTCTACTCAAGGACGTGCAATCATAAAAACAAAAAAAAAGCAGGAAAAAAAGCGAAAGGACTGTGAAAAACACAGCGGGAAACCGCGTGCTGCAGTCAAACTAATTTGTTGTCATTTTTATGCGACAAAAGTGAAAACAATAATAAACCAACAACAACAAAACAACAACAGCAACCAACACATTGAGAGATCCTTGCAGCTGTCATGAAAACGATTGCATTACGCGTATAATAAACATATTCGAACCCTCCACATAAAAAGGATCTAATTTCATATTTATTTTTAGTGAAAATCTAGTTCAAAGTTCGACTGGAATTTTAGAAAATTTCAGAGTCCTTAACTATTCCTTAATCGGATATAGGCCCCAAACCAGAGCTGCACATCTATCTAAGACTTTTCGATATCTAAAATATAATTTGTTCATAGAGGCTTATAAATTCAGTGAGAAAATACATGTTTATTGATTAGATAATCTGACTCTGAATCTGAGATCAAAATTACATACATATATATATGTATATATATTTGGGCGACCCCATAAATTATGATTTATTGATCCCGACGATAAGACAAGTTGATATAGCCATGTCCGGTTGTCCCTCTGTTATATACAAACTAGTCTCTCAGTTTATGTGCGAGGTGAATTCAATTTCATTCTTTATTCTACAGATCGAATATATGCCTGAGCCAGACAGATCGGTTAACTATATCATATAGACCCATAGCAACAGTCGGTCGATAAAACTCTGCGGGATCTCACAACTTTATAGCTTAAAAAGTATGGAAACGTTTTTTGTTTCTCTTGTAAGTTAGATGTTAGAAAGTGTTTTCTTGATGTATATCAAATAAAATGAGGATAGGACTACTATATCCTTTATCTATAGGACAGACATGGACGGTCTTATTAATAAAGGTATATAAAATATTCGGTGCGCTGAGGATAGCAAAGGGAATCTCTCTGGCTAAATTTTGACCATCTACCAGCTTTTTCTTTCCTTTAATAAATCAGATATGTTATGACAAACTTCAAATTATTTTAAATAAGGAAAAAGCTAAAAATGAAAGAAAAAATTTCCAGAATTATTTTAAAAATATTGCAAAAAATATGAAGAAATATTTTCGATAATTTTTTATTTGTTTGTGGAAGTAAAATTTGATTAACCGTTGAACGAATTTTGTATTTATTCCAGGCTTATGAATATACAAATTCAATTGTAGCTGCTAGTAGAAAAGAGCTATTCACAACTTTAAACGGAATAATTGTTTATTTTTGGCCTAAAGGACTTGCATCCCCCTTTATAGGAACCACTTCAGAAATCAGTTTATTCGATGCTTATCACAATTAGTGGAAATCAAGTGAAAAACTGCAGCCGCAGAAACCAAAGTCAACAAATGCTCGCAATTAATGCAGCTCACAAATTTTGAGTATTTTCAATTGACAAGTTGGGTGCGGGTACCCCGCTCGTATACCCTGGCCAAAACTGAGGAGGAAGGGGTGTGTCATGCTGCTGGTCAGTCGGTGAATACGGTAACAGCAGCCCCTTTTTATTCGCGCATATGGACTAAAATTGATGATGTGAGCAAGTGCCACGTAATCAATTTAGCAGTGCCTCATTTCAAATGCGAATTTAAGATGCTATTGTTACAGTGTACCCTGCCCTGCCCTTCCCTGGCCTGCACTGCTTTTAGGGGTGCGTTTTTCACTGCTTTTGGAATGTCCTTTCTAACTGGAATGGATGCAACATATGCGCAACTAACCCAAATTTCAAGATAATCTTATGCGTAGTTCTTTGGACTGAGAGCGACATATGATATGCCTGAAGAGCCATTATTTAATTTTGAACATCTTGAAAGTTTTCTGGGAGCATTTTCCAGTAGAAATTCTGTAGGCATTTCTCGTTATTTACGGCGCTTTTGGGTCGCCTTTTATGTTCCTAATGTCGCATAAACAGTGCTTAATAATGCACTAACCTGCGCGTATCTTTACTAACCAAATAAAAAGCTTGAAACCCGCCCAACACCCATAACACGCTACACTTGAAGAAAAACTGGGGACTTTCTGCCTGTTTGAAAATTATTCTCTCCGTTCTTTGCAGGCATCACATAAGTTGGAGCCAGCTGGATCTGTCTACTATATAGCTGCTATATACCTAGTATAGAAAGGAACAAACGGTCCAAAATTTACAGAATGGATTTGAGAATCTAGCTTTACTTTCTAGTTTTAATTAAAAAATTTCGATATAAAAATGAATTTGAATTTAAAACTCTAAATTATATTTTTTCAAAATTTTTAATTATTTAATTGAAATTTTTAAAATAATTTAAAGTTACATTTTAAGCTGTTCAATTTTTAATATTGAACTCAAAATAACTTCTGTCCACCGCTGAAAGTGAATAAATAAAAGAAAAGGCGAAAAAGAGGGTTCCGAAAAAAGTGTAATTTTAGGATTTCCTCCTAAGAAATTAATAAAAACTATCATAAAATTTTGGATAGGACTTTAAGGTTAATCTATTCAAATATATCAGTTAATAAACAAAAATTGGGGAATTTAGTTTGGATTTTTTTTGAGTGTACTCACATGCAAGAAAACCTTCGAAATGGGAGTGTTTTGTGTGGAAATCGGGAATGAGAAATGACTGCTACGTCGACAATGATTAATATTTAATTCGTGTGTGTTTGTATATTTTTCCACTTTGTATTTTGGGGAAATTTAATGGCTGACAGAAGACAGAAGCAACGTTTACCTTCCCTGCTGCCGTCCTCCCTTTCCGCCTTCCTTCTTTAGCCTTTGTTTTGCTTAAAATTTGGCTTGGAACAAATTTTTGGTGACGACCTTTGGGAACCCACAATATTTACCTGTTTCACCTGTTTTCAAGCTATTGAAATATTCCTTTTGACCCGCTAAGCAAATATGCCCCAAAATTGAACTCTGCCTGCTTGCCAGACCATAAATTTCAGGCCAGTTAACATTTCTCCATCTGTTTCTTAATCACAGCTTTCATTATTTTTGCCAACTTGCTGATTCCGTACAATCGCCAGCGATTACATAGGAAAAAAAGAAGGAAACTCTCTCAAACTCCCCCAGAGTGCAATTAGGCAGCCAACTATAAAATTTCAGTGTTTGTCTTGCCAGATACTTTAGCACAGATACAGATACAGCTACGGATACGCAGACACATAGATGCATAGATACAAAGGCAAGCACACACATGTGCGTGTAAGTATTGTTGCCACACCCCGCCCACTGCCCACTGCCACCCCCACAATGGCCACACAGGGCAATTGCCCCGTACGCATAATTGGCCTTCTGTGGCTCCCGTTTCGCTATTCTGACACTTTAATGAGCTGTCGACATTTCTTCTTTCTTTTCTCTTAGCCATCTTCATATGAGCGAGTTTGAGCCACAGCACAATACAGTTGGAACCCAGGATAATAACATGGAGAATCCTTTTTTACTCCTTAACTAACTCTATGCAAATGAGATGCATACATACGACTTGAAAGTGGTTTCTTTCTCTTTAAATTGAAGCATTTTTTGAAAGAGTTCTTAACTGGAATATACAAGTCTTTTTACGGTTTCATTTTGGAATGAATTTCACTCTCAGCTCTTCTAAAATATTCTATAAAAAAGTATAAAATAGCTTGGGGATTTTCATGCATTGATGTTATGTTCATTGATGTTACTAAAATAAGGCTATACATTTTGATTTGAAATTCTTGTTCAAATGAAAGCCAGAACAGCCCTGATACATATTCACCCCTGATCTATTTTCAACATTAATACCAATAAGTAGGCTATCCTATTATATATATCTATATCTAAGATGTCCTTCTATATCCATCTAATCTATATATATATAAGTATATCTATCTATATCTATCTGTGCCTATGAATACCTACGCCTATATCTACATCTAAATCTACATCAATCTATTTCATATCAATTGATATCTATTGAAATCTATATTTATCTATCTATATATTTTTATTTAACTCTATTAATTAATTTATAAGCATTAACACAAAACTGATTTCACTTTTCGAGTGAAATTGATTCGAAAATATTCAAGGAGTTGGAATTCGTCCATCTCAAAAAGTATTAAAGATAGAGATACTAAATTTGGTATGTAGCATCTATGATATTATACTATATGTAGATATATTTTATTTAGTTATAGGACCTTTTAAAGAACCCCAAAATAATAATAATGAAGACAAATAAGAAAGTTGGTTATAGTTATAGTTGGAACATAATTTAAACAATTTACTTATTTGCAATTTGTTGTTGTTAATTCGTTTCATAATGAATAGTCAAGTAAATATATATTTTTATATATATATATATTCTAGAACAGCAGATTCTAGACCAATCCATAGTCTTGTGGGCGAATAAATTCGGTAATAACAGCATCAGTCATACGTTGCAGAGTATCACTCAGTTCGTCCCAATGCTTCTCCTCGGGTAGGCCAAAGAGTTCCGAATAATACTTGAGCTTCGCCTCGCTGCTGCTGGAGCGGAATGTGATGGTCATTCCGTTGTTGAATGTGAATGTGACCATTTCTTTGTTGGAGCTAATGGGTAGGCGGGGCTTGTTATCCGGAAAGGAAGTATCGATGCCCAAGGTCAGATCCCGCACGCTCGCAACCTCAAATTCTCCATTTAAGATGCAGTTGGGATAGGTGCCGCGTATATTCTTGGAAAACCTGCGCAATTTTTCGAATATTTGGCTTATCTGCTCGGGACCGTCATAGGTTAGGGAATTACTAATAGTCGCATGATACCCATAAGTATCATAGATCTCTCTCAGCTTCTCAATCAGAGTCACGTTCCGAGTGCTGCGTAAATAACAGGCCATAGTCGCCGCTTGGCACGCAGCATTGACACCATCCTTGTCGGGCACATTCAAGGAGAACATGTATCCAATGGGTTGCTCAAAGGCAAAGAGCACCGTTCTGCCCAGAGCCTGTAACTCCACCGCCTTGTTAGCCATCCATTTGAAACCCACAAGCGTCTCGACATAGGTGAATCCCTCCGCCCTGGCCATGGCAGCCAGTATTTTCGAGCTAACCACACTGGCTATCATCACACAATTCGGAATATTGGGTTTACTGGTGCGGGTCTTATAGCTTTCCAGAGCCCACCAGCCCAACAGGGCACCCAACTCATTCCCATTGAATATCTTCCACCTGCCTTTGGGATCCAATTCACCCACTGCCAGACGATCTGCATCCGGATCGTTGGCCAGTATTATGGTGCAGTGCTCCTCCTCGGCTTTCTTTATGGCCAGGCTAAGCGCATCCTTTCCCTCTATAATAATTAATTTATTTTCTAAAATTTGGAGTAATCTTTTTATTGAACTTACCAATAGGATTTGGAAACTTAACAGTAGGAAAATCTGGATCGGGATCTTTTTGCTGTGGCACCGGAATAACAGGCTTGAGGCGAGCCTGGTAGAATGCTTCGCGGACATATTGAAAGCCCACACCATGCAGTGGAGTGTAGACAAAGCGCAGCTGGCTGCACTCATTGGTCTCCAAATAAGTATAGGGTAAAAGGCTCCTCATACTTTCATAGTAAGCAGGGTATACGTCGCGGTAAGGATCCAATAGAAGTGGATGTTCGTCCAGTACGGATAGATCCCACGATGAAGGCAGCGGCTCCAAACGCTTGAGCATCGCATTGAAAATATTCTTATCATGTGGCGTTAATAGAGGTGCTCCATTGGACCAGAATATCTTAAAGCCATTATCAGTTTTGGGATTATGCGATGCGGTGACTGAAATACCGGCTAAGCACTTCAGATGCACAACGCCAAAGGATATCAAAGGCGTGGGCACCATTCGGTTAAAAAGATATACCCGGAAATCATTGTTCAGGAACACCGCTGCTATCAGCTGAGCAAAGCGTTTGCCATTGTAGCGTCCATCATACCCCACAATAATACCCTGGGCAGTACGCTTGGCCACATTCGGGTACACTTCCTGTAGATAAAGACTGAAGCCTTGAGCCATTTGGATGGTAACGAGATCATTGATTGAATCAAAGCCCGCTCGCATACCGGATCTCATGCCAGCTGTACCAAAGTTATTCCTATGACAGAGACGGACTCGGAGCGCTTCCCAATCCTTTTCCTTTACAGCGTGCACCACTTGCTGCACTGTGGCCGCATTTCTGTCCCACATAATCCAGTTCGTGATCTCCTGGTCGAGATCTGCTTCGCCCGACAGTTCCAGACTATTCAGCAGATCTGCTGGCGTTGCTGGTACAGTTGGTGCTAGCATTTTAAAAAATTTGGACTCTAAAAAATTTAAAATAATCTATTAAAATTAAAATACTAATTACTTCGGAATAACATAAAAATCATAGAGCTCTAACTGAGCTCTCTACTCCTATTTAGAGTGGGCTAAAACTACGAGTATCCGTCTATTCCCCAAACAGATTTAGCTTCTATTTTATGTTAAAGCCAAACCCATTTGCATTCGCACATGCTCTCCTCTCCTCTTCTCTCCTTCCGCTCTGCACTCCTTTTGCGAGTTGACCAATTGAAAATTTATGTGAAGCTCATTTCGATTTACGACCACGAAATACGTCCCCAGAGGGTGGAAAACCAACGTTGGGCTAAGCACTGACAACCACAAATTGATCCATTGGCAATTTGATTTTGGCTCCTTGATGAATTTATGGTCAGGCCGAACAATTTGCGCAAACATTTCACAAACGCCGCCAAACCGAAGGAGTTGTCTCTCTCTCGAATTAGCATAATTTCCATAATTTTTATTAGGCCCTTTCCAATCGATTTCACTTTGATTTTTGCTCTGAATATCGATTTTATTTTGAATAGCATTTTATACCCTAGCTAAAGTGTATAGCAATTTTGACATGGATTGTGTATCTGTATCCATCTCCGACCCCAAAAAGGACAAACTTTTATTATTAATCAGGACCATAAGAGGAGTTTTCACAGCCATATTCATCTGTGTGTCGTCTGTCGCTCGTCTGCCTGTCTGTGTGTTTCTATGCTAACTAGTCTCTCATTTTCTGACCTACATGATTAAAATTTGGAACGCAGCCTTCCCTTTTTGATTTGAACTATATATAGGTATATATATATACATAGATACTGCCAAAGAAAAGAATAGTCGGTCCAATAGTTGTTGTATGGCAATATTGATTTAGAGGGTTTTTTAGAGTAATTTTCCATATAACTGCTATAAAAGTACCTAGGAAACATCAACTAAAAATTAGCAAATATTTGAGAGAATCCTGCTGAAATTTTGCGTGAAAATCGAAACAAGCGTTGGAGCTGGAGCTTTAATGGAGAAACATTAACATGATTTCAATTTGTCATCAATTATGCAAAGCGAGTCTAGAGCGACAGAGCTCCAGCTCAAACCCCAATCCCAACCCCAAACCCGAACCCTTTCCCTGTATCAACTGCCCCTTTGCAGCTGCAGAACTTGGTATTTCCCATCAAAGTGTGAGTAATTTGCAACGGTAATTGGGTTATACAGGCGCCTGCAATATTTATCAGCCTTCCCCCTAGGCGGGCCTGCATATTCCCCCCAACTCTCTCTCTCTCACTCTTCCTTCTACAGGGTATCTACTCCCACAACGACACGTCAATCGCATTCTAAACATTCGACTGGAGTCACAGCGACAACCACAGCCACAGCTCATCGGAATGCAGCAGTCACATTTCCCGTCACAGTCGCAGTCACAGTCACAGCTGCAGTTCACAGTCACAGTTGCAATCGCAGAGCACACAAAATGCATTTCGCGTCAAATTGTCAAAGTGTTAATTAAAAATGGACATTTCAATAGCCAGGACACTCACACTCACACCCACCCACACACACACACACACATCCTTTACACAGAACAGCTCCTTCCTACGCATTTCTTGAATGAAGCACTTCAATTTCTCACTTCACGAATTTTTCCTCTCTCACTCTTTGTAGCAGATTCCCTCTGTGACTTTAAGCTGGGAGTATAAAAATTAATCCTTGAAAAAGTTCAAGGAAAAACCCATATTAATGCTCTAGTTTTTTTCGTCTATAAAAAAATGATATAAGGATGCTTCTTAGAAATATTTTTTCAAAATTGCAAGCTAACTTTTTTCAACTGGAAAATAAAACTATTTTTTCTTTAGTAATTGAGACCTTGTGTCAAAAATTAGTCGTACCTAAGCTTAAATCGAGCCCATTATCTCTCCAATAAGTCGGAAGTTTAAGATTATTTTAAAATATTGTTTTAACTTCAAAATTTATATTTTTTACCTTATAATTTATATGAACTAATATTATAAAATGCTCAAATCAATTGGATTTAGTACTAAGGTTACGGAAAGGAATCCAGTGTCTATCCAGGTTCCAACTGTGATTATATAAAATAAATATTTTGTTTTTGTGTTAACCGGTGTCAAGGTCCACGGTCTTTTAGAAAAAACCAAAATATAAATATACAACTCCACGTTAATAAGAGACGGAAACCGTAGAATGCGAAATATATCGGAAAAGTTGAAAAAATTATAAAATTTTCTAGAGCTCCTCAAGCCGGTTAAAACAAATAGAATAATGAATTTAAAGGTCGCTAAAATTGATATTAGAATAACTATTTTTATATTTATTTTTAAAACTATTTAAAATCACAAAAAGTAGCTAAAAATTCAGAATTTTCCGTATCTTC
This sequence comes from Drosophila repletoides, assembly GCA_018150835.1. NCBI lineage: Eukaryota > Metazoa > Arthropoda > Insecta > Diptera > Drosophilidae > Drosophila > Drosophila repletoides. The sequence continues at coordinate 23,046,423 of JAECWQ010000089.1, read as the reverse complement.
TCCAGACATATTTTGATACCTTTTTATACCTAGTCATCTTGCGAAATTCAGTTTTTCTTTAGAATATCTTTAAGTCCTTTTCCTTACTTATCTATTAGATTCTTTGGTGTATTTCCAATTTGCATAGAGAATAGCTAAGCAATTTATACATTTTTTTGCCGTGCCGTAAAATCTTTTCTTGCGGCAACAAATATTGAGTGTTTACGGCCTATTTTTGTGTACCGGCAAATATATGCAACCCGGGATTTGGTCCTTAATGCGTTTGCATAATTTTAATCGCTGTGATCTCTTCCCGCCCTGTGAAATGGCCCTGGAAATGGAGGAGGAAATGGGGATAATAGAGACAGTGCCAAGGGGGTTGGGGATGGGCATTTGAAGTTGATACGTTTTTGTTTTTTCGAGTCAAGCTCAACTGCAAAAATTGCTGTTGTGTGAATTTTTTATGGCACCCACGAGTGTCCTCGTTTCGTATGGGAGGATACCCTCTATGAGTGTGTGTCGATTTTCAACTTCAATAACTAGCGCTATCAAACCTATTAATATGCTAATTTATATGAGTGTAACGATCCGCAGAGGCAACGTAATATCCCGAAGAAAAAAACAGCTTTAATCTGCAATTCCACAAAGAAAAAACTATAGCCTGCCTTTTGGGGCAGTTTTTAAAATACTGCCTAAAAGTGGGCATTGCTTTTTTAAGTTGAAACAAAACCAGTCAAATCTGCGACTATCACTAATAAATCACAGTAAAATGATTCTATACTCTTAGAATCAAAAAACAGCTTCAATTTCCAATTCCAGCCGAATTACAATTACAATTCCACAAAAAAACTATAGCCTGCCTTTTGGGGCAGTTTTACATTACAGCCCAAAAGTATGCATTACTTTTTTTAATTCAATTCTTACCAATTCACATCATTTAGAAATCAGAGTAAAAGAATCATAGGATCAAAAAAACCAGCTTTAATTTGCAATTCCACAAAAACAAATCTACGACTATCACTATTCCACACAATTCCAATAAAACAACAATAGCCAGCTTTTTGGGGCAGTTTTAAATAACAGCCTAAAAGTAGACCCGCCTTTTTTTGAGGGGAATTCATACCTAAACAGCTCTTATATAATTTTTTACCAAAAATCTGTCAAATCTGCGTCTGTCATTTGGAAATCTCGGTAAAAATGATTCAAACACCTGTCTAATAAATTCCATTAAATTAAAACCAAATCATTCATTTCAAACTCTCAAATTGATATTGACAGACTTTCTGTAGCGTAAGCCTGAAACGCCATTGAAATATTTGACATTTTTTCCTATGCGAAAAGTGGTTTTTAATGTCTAGACTCTCAGTGTCCTTTGACATTTAAGAGCCTTGACAAATGCGAAATGTATGCAAATTCAAATAAATCTAATTCGATAGGGTCTTAGTCAAAGGTTCGAAACTTCAGCTGTCAGTATTCAAGAATTGGGGATAGTTTTATTGGAAAAATCCCCCCGGCCCTTGGAAAAAGAAAAGAATATCTGTAATTTGTTTATGTGGCTTTTGGTTTTTTCATATTTTCAATTTGATTGCAGAAGTATGGAATATTTATTCGTTGTTTCTTTTTTTGCTGCAGCTTTCCCAAAAAATGTGAAAATGAAATTTACATCATTTGTTTATTTGTATCGCTCATGTCCTGTGGTCTTGCCAAAACATGTCCTTGGGGAAAACTGCACAGCAGCGCAGAGCAATTCATTTTTTCTCTTTTTTTTTTTTGGTAGCAAAAGAAGAAGGAAACACATCACAAATTTGATTACCGACCAACAAAATGTTTGCATATTTTTTCTTTTTTTTTTTTTTGCGTCCGCATTTGTTTTGCTGCCATCTTTTGGCCGTCTTCCGCTTTTGGCCAGAATATACTTTTAAATTAACGCATTATGTTTATGTATTAGATGCAAATACAAATGCCCAGTAGTCGCATTGCCCAAGGACCTTCACACATCGCTGGCCAAAGGGTCAGAAATCCAATTTGAGAAATTTTCATAAAGGTTTTGCCCTTTTTATACCCTATATAAAGAGCCCAAAGGGGTATGCCAGTGTAGCTATAAAGAGACGAATTTCGCTTCTTAAAACTAAGCAGTTTTATATAAGTTCATTATATAAAACAAATACCGATAGTTAAAACTTGCTGCATTCGATAATCAATACTATCGATATATTACAAGTTTTAAATATATATTATTTCTTTCGATTGACAATCGAAAAATTAAATTTTAATGCTTTGAACACAAACATATATCCTTAAAAGTCCGAGCTAACTTGAGTAATATTGGGAAAAGAACAAGTTTTTATTTCTTTAAAACTATTACAAACTTATGACAAGTCGTTATAAATAAATATTAAAATAATTATATTCATTTTTTTTCTTTTCAAGGTAAACTGAAAGAACTTTATTATTATTATATATAAGTTGATTGAAATATCCATTCAAAAATCGATATAAAATTCGATTCTTTGGCAGTTTTACATCTAATTTACATTTAGCAAAATGTCTTGATAATAATGAGCGTACTTAAATACATATGGTAAATTCAAGAAGAGATGGAGAAAGGGTCAAGTTTTACAAGGTATTTTCTAGTCGCTATATCTTGCTGTTGTTGTCAACGTGTTTTCCACACACATTTGTAAAAATCTTATATGGCAAATCTAAAGAACCAACATTTTTATTGCACGTCAAATAGTCTCTCCGTCTGCGGCTCAGTCGTCTGTGCATACTCCCCCTCCTGTGATTCCTTTTCCAGGGTGTCTACGCAATCAAATGCTGTTCCAGAGTATGAGAGGTACTTTTGATTTCATTTCGCAACACGCCGCAGGCACTTGCCTTGTCTAGGAATGCCCTGAAAACTACGCCGGCTGCTCCACTCCTTCCACTGCCTCCTCTCCTCTGCTTAATTGGAAATGGGCAAGCTTTGATTGCTATTCCGGTGCAATACAAGGATTATAGCAGCTCGTAAGCGGTTAAGCAATCATCATTAGAATTGGAGACTCCCCTCGACTCGATTCTAATTGCATGGCCGTTACTGTACGCACTTCAAATGGAATTTTATTTTCGAACTCGTCTCCAATCAGCTGAGGTGAGAGATTTCCAATGCGATTTTCATGTTCAGCGGGTTTGACGTGACATGCAAAATGGATTCAGATCGTCATCAAAGGTTTTAGTCGAACTTTTTGATGGAATTGTTGGCATTTTTGCCCCCAAAAATTACGATATAAATAAAAAAAAAAGCAAATCAGAAACGTGTCAACAGCCAAAAGCGGGTTTCAGCTGCCAATTCTAAACAATTTTGTGCCTGTCTCGTGGTGCACGAATTTACACTTTGAGTGAAAGGAACCCTTCACTTGAAAAGGACCTCAATTTGATTCCTTCCCACAGATTTCAGGGGTTAAGTGTGCTCAGCCACAAGAGACCCTCTCACAACTGGCATTAGGAACTCTACACTTATATTCGATGTATCTGGATTGAGGCCTAAATATCTTTTGTGGCAAACAAGTTACTTGAATCTAAGCTGGTTTCGCATGCCAAAAAATTGCGAGTTTACCTCCATATTATTCTGCTTTTATTATTTATTTTATCATCATGAAAATTGTTAATATATCTCAAATATTTTATTAAATATGCGGCATATTCTTCACTACACTTGAATTTATTTTAAATACCTGAAATACCATCTTATGCGTAGTTATATATAACATTAACTTGAGATATTATTTACAAATTATTTACAACAATTTACATATATACATTTATCCTACGAATCCCTTGGAGAAATCGAGTGAAACCTTTTAAGTCTTCTTTTTTTCGGTTTTCTCGCAAGGCGCCTGGCCAGTGCATTCGGATGACTACCAAGGCGAAGTAGATAGTTGGCGCTTCTGATTGCAGTAAATCACCCACCTTAGCGATCTTAAAATACTTTGAATTTCCCTGTTTTCGGAACATTTGACATTCTTTTTAAAATTATCGCTTGGGTCATCATTATTTTGTTTAGGTTAGTTTTCGCTGTAATTCCATAGATTTGAAAGGCGTAATTCCGTATGAGACATTATGTTTTTGTTTCTTTTGTTTATGGCATTGGATCTCTGCATTTACAGCAATCTCATCCTTCTGCTACTCACTAAGGTTCATTGACTCTTCTTCTTTCTGTTTATGGCGTCGAATCTCTGAATTCGCATGGAAAGGCTTCTCATCCTTCATAGAAATTATTTAAAGCATATGTTTTAGGTTCCATATGTTTGACATTTTCCTGAATGTTGAATTAGTATAGATGAGCTTATCTTGAAAAAATCATTGAACCAACACCAATGTCTTCGGAACTCGAACTACAAATTTTATTGAACCAAAAGCAGACCTTACAATGGATTCGAACCCGCATCGCAACTCTTAAAATATATTAATTTATACTCTGAATTTTATGTTTGAAATAAAAAATTGAATTAGTAAAATTACAAAACTTTATTGATCCTATTAAAAAACTAATACAATAATAATATTTATTAGTTGAGGATACATCTTACCTTTGATCTTGCAGTTTCTCTCAGAAACTCAGTTGAAAAAAAATAAATATGCTCGTATTTAAGAGAAAATTCTTAGTTTTTTGACTCAACTCTCGAATTAGACAGAAGGCTGAACTCCTTTGAGGGCAAGCAATGCCGACGAAGATGAGCACTCGGTCCGCAGTCCTCAGTACTCAGTCGCCGTCCCCTGGTCTTGACTGGCAGCGATGTGGCAAAAATATAAAAATTATTGATTATCAGCGATGGCATCTCAGCGATTTGCTGCTACAAGCCACGTTTCACTTTTTTGCTCAAAAGATCTCAAGTCTCTTAGTGCTGCAGCTACTGTTCCAGTGCCTCCTCCTGAGCCCCTTCCCGTGACTGTTCCCGTTCCCGTTCCAGTTGGAGGCTGTAGATCCCATCATTAAAACCATTGTGCGATATCGACACCTTGGCCAGCACGTTTATATGTTTGTATTTCTTTTTTATTTATTATATTATTTTTATTATACTACCACAAAAAGCGAGATCGTTTCGCTTGTCGCAAGTGTTGTCAACAGGTTTCGCGGAATGCATCCGAGAGGAGCGAACAGTTCCGCAGGAGTCGAGACTGGAGTCTGAAGCAGATCGTTCATCATCATCGCGGATGACAAGTGATCAAAGATGCAGTAATATTTTACAGCAGTTTCTGTTTGTTTCTGTTTCTGTTTTCTGAACCGAGAAGAATGCCCACAAATGCATTGACACATTTTATTTGTGGTCTCTTCGAGCTCGCGTCTCTTCTCCTCGCTTCTCTCCCATCTCTCGCCTCCTCCAGCAGCTGCTTTCTCCTTAATTGTCCTTATCACTTTGTCATTACTCGACTACTCATAAATATTTATAAGTTGGCCGTACAACTTTGGTTAGCGCTCAGATTTGAGATATTCGAACATTGATTAAATGTTTTAAATGTACTTCGTAGGCCGAATATGGCCCGGAGAGTTCATAAATTAAAAGAAAAACAACAAAAAAAAAGGGCTGAAGAAACTCAATTAAAAGTGTCGCCTGACTAACTGTTAATTACTCTAAGCTACACGCAATTAAACTTAATAAATTACTATAAAAATCATGGCGCAGTGTAATTGAAAGACGTTAAGAGTGCACTGAGAGAAAAAGAGCAGTATCTCGATGCATAGGACATTTCAACATTGAGTTTTTCTTTCAAAATCTATTTTTGAAACCTAAACTACCACGAGAAACTCCCTAAATAAATGGAATTAAAACATGAACATTTTAAATAAAATTAATTTTTTTTTTCTTCTTAATTAAACTAAATTAAAAAGTGAAAAATTAAAACTAAACAATTTATTTTTATATTAATTTACATATTTAAAATCTTAAGTTAAACTTTTAACACATATGAGACTTAATCAGACCTAGAATTTAATAGTATTAGAATATAATAATAGAATAATAAATCAAACATTCAATTCATAATTTTTATTCGCTATGCTTAAACTTAGTTTAAATCCAGTTTGAGAGCGACAATTTCCCTCTTGGTAGCTTCATACTCTTTGATTTCAAACTCTCTACTCGAGCATACTCACTCTCTGATGCAAAGTTCCGCCGAACCATCAATCGATTTCCATCTATCGATAATTTCTAGTGTATTTTTTGATCATTCAATTTATTTCTAAATAGAGGAAAATAAATAATAAAATTTATATCAGCATTTTAGTTTTGTTTTTTGATAGATTAATCTTCTTTTTTTTCGGTGTACTATCTATTTATTAAACGGGCAGCAGACTCACCTGACACATTCACATGCTCGTAAGTAGCTGAGAGCTGCACGTGCCGTGAATTTTCGAATGGCATTCCATCAAGCCAAAGTTAAAGCCAAAGTTAAAGCCAAAATCAGCTACGTGGTCCATCAGCCAGCGGCTTTGAGGGATCAGCGAGGGTCCCACTGTCCTCACAATCAGCCTAAAAAAGAGTGGCAAGTATGACCATTTATGGCATTCGAATCCTATTAAAAATTATTAGCCGCCCCGCCGTCAAAGAGCAAATTACGGATTAATGTTCAATTGGCTTTATGGTTGATGCTTCTCATCGATTCACCCCTCTCACTGATTCACCCGACTTTGCACAAGATTGCAGTGCGTGTCCAGAAATCGGAATTGAATTTCAGGCAAAGAAAACTACAAAAAAATTGAGATCGTTTGCAGTTTCGTTTTTCATATATTTCAATCATTAATTTATACAATTTATGCTTAAATTAGAAAATTTTCTACAGTATTTACAATGATTTATTTATAAGTTTTGACAATTAATTCGTTTTTTTTATAATTTGGAATAGTTGGAAATAATTTAAAATCTAATAGGATATCCAACATTTTTCTAACAGAATTTTACAATTTTTAATTTTAATTTGATTTCGAATAATTCTTAATTAAGAATAACCATTCGAAAATCGTTATTTTATTTGGCTTCTATATGGCAGCTGTTTGAAATAGTAGTCCCATCTCGGTCAAATTTGAAGAACATTTTATCTGAACTATAAGTTTCATCAATAAATCTTTAATTCTAATTAATAATTTAAATATACATTTTAGGGTGGTCCTCTATTATATTGCCAAAATTCTTGCTTAAAATTAGAATATTTTCGACTCGTAACTATATCAAAACTGAACTGATTTCCTAGGCAACCCCCTATATATATATAGATACATTAAGAAAGCAGTTAGATTATCGCTTCTAAAAATATTATTTCTAGTGAAAATCAACTTTCTCAAAGATTTTTGAATTCATTTTTTTAAGGCTGCTCCGATTTCAGCCGCTAAGCGTTTAATATTTCAAAAGGAAACGAGGCTTAAATTGGCTATCCAAAAATAACACCTGCCCAAATTATTAAGTAATTAACTGAGGACCAAAGAAGCAGACCCAATCCTTTCTTAGCGCCGCGAGGACTCCTTTCGCTTCGTTATCGTTGTTGTCGTTGTTGTTGCCTAGTCGAGTCGAGGACTCATTAAAATTAATGGCAAGACTGACGCCAACAAAACAGTTCTGCATATTAATGGCCACAATGTCCGCGGGGATAATAAACCGCTAATAAGAAATTAAAAGACACTTGTCTGTCCGATGTCCTGCCTAAAGGATAAGAGCTGAGGACCCAGAGAGACTTCCCCCTCCAATTTGACAGCGACAACTGTTTGTTTTAATTTGGAACATTTTTCAACGACACCCGAAAAATTAACTAATTGGAAAATGATGAACGGGTTGAATTCGGGCAAGCATATTTCTCCTATATCCTGCGAATCTAATGATGCATTTTTAAATAGCCCAGTTCGAAATGAGCGTCTTGGGAGTCGTATTTATTACACAGCTCTGGCATTGACACCTCATGGAATGTGCTCAAGGATTGGGCAGTGGGGCTCGGGGATCAAAGCTTTAAATGGGTTTATAATATTAAATTCTGTAAATTTTGGCTTGGCCGCCCAAACGTATGCTATGCTTTATGCAAATTAAATGCACTCTGGCTGCATTTTTATAGACCAACCGACAGACAGACATTACAGTAGTATAAAGCGCACGCAGCCCACGGCAATAATTAAATAAAATGCAAGCCATATTTATACCCAGCATTTATGGCAAGCAATAGGGTATGCCACGTTTTCACTTGATAGTAAATAAAATAAATAAAAAAAATATATAAAAAAAATTTAAAAAGAAATAAAATAAATAAAAAAAAATAAAATAAATAAAAAAAAATAAAATAAATTTCAACTTCATTGCTTTGAACTTATTTAATATTCTAACATGTTTTTAAAATAAATTTGTTAAATTATTAAATATGCAAATATAAAAATTACATTTTTTTGAGCTATATTTCTTGGTGAGGATGATGCCCCATTTTTATGCACACGTATATATATAAACATTTTTTTGAGCGGACTCAGGAAAACAGCTTAAAAGTTAAAAAATGAAATCAATGGTAAATTATTAAGAAAGCGAATGAACTGGCTATCATAACGCAAGTATTTGAATAAATATCGAACTTCGCATACATAAGAACATAGAAAAAAAAAATTAACAAGATCGGACTACTATAACATAGAATAAATGTAATCATAGAATAAATGTATATATGAAAAATATTGTAAATAATATTTGAAGTTAATGTCATATATACATCACATCCCTATGATCAAAATTTATCCGTCCGTAATGTATAACTTGTTTAAAATAAAAATATATAAACAAAAAAAAAAAAACTTTAAGGGAGTTTCTCACCCATTAATATTCGGCGTTGCCCGGGTTAGATTAGCGTTAAAAGTTCATTTTGAAAAATAAAAGAATATTGGAGAGTAATCCTTCAAAAAATATAGTTAGGCTGCGCGTCTTACTTTTTCAGAAAACAAAAAAAACTTAAAGCTCTACATAAAATGAAAACAATTGGAAATTATTATTATTATTATTATTATTAGCGTAATTATAAAAAACTTGTAACTTGGTAGGTCTTTAAAACTATTCAAAAGTATTTGAACATATATATTTGAACATTATATATTTGAACATTATATATTTGAACATTATATATTTGAGCATTATATATTTGAACATTATAAATTTGAACATTATAAATTTGAACATTATAAATTTGAACATTATAAATTTGAACATTATAAATTTGAACATTATATATTTGAACATATATATTTGAACATATATATTTGAACATATATATTTGAACATTATAAATTTGAACATTATATATTTGAACATATATATTTGAACATATATATTTTTGAAAATATATTTTTAAATATATATAAAATCTATTTGTCAGTTTGCTTCTGATATACGACGTAGTCCGCTGTAATTACTGGCTAACAGCGAAGATGTCCGAGGGAATATGGATAGCAAGGAGACTTTTAATGTCTTACATTATTAGTCAAGTAGAAGAAAATAGAATCCTGATGGTAAATTATTTCAATGATAGAACATAACTAAAAAAGAATTTAAAAAAATAGGCTGCGTCTTAAGTTTTCAGCTGTCTCAGGGCCTTGTCTCAATAGGATATTTCTCTGAAAACAACTAAGAAACTTAAAACTTAGCGTAACTATTTGAAAAGAACTAATAACTTTTTCAAATAAAAAAAAAAAAAACAATTCTAAATTTTTAAATCAGTAAAAACTATCCAAAAGTAACGAGAGAACTTGCTACTTTAGTGTAAGTTTTTGAACATGTGCAGCTACAGGGTATTTTGCAGTCTAACATTATTGGCTTTTTTAAAATATAAATTAAAGGACATTTCCCGCGTGTATTTATGGATGCACTGCATGTGGACCTGCGGCACAGTGGATAGTGAACTCTGCACAGTGGGCAGAGCGTGGAACATTTGTTTATTGTTTTCGCAATTACAATTAAAATTTTTTTCCTGTTTTTTTTTGCGCTCCGGCCGCAGTGTTTTTGGTGCAAAAATTATCGCCAAGCCCATTTGCGGTAATTATTTAATGTGCTTTCCCCAGGTGGATCCCCCAAAACGTAAGGTTGCCCAGCAAACAACAACAACAACAACCAAAACAATTGCAACATCAATGGAATTAAACGTAAGCGTAATGCGTGCTTCAACCTCCGACTCCTCCTCCCAGTGTGCCAGTGCGACTGCACCCAGTACACTCAAAAAAAAAAAAAAATATATGTAAATTCTAAGAGATTTTCCCTACAATTTTACAAAAAGTAAATTTAGTGTTTCTCCGAGTGTAGAACATGCCTTCCTCTTTCTTTCCGCACTGTGTCAGTTGTGGCAAAGTCCTGGCTAGGTTTGCACACTGTTTGCTGGTCAATTAAATTTTTGCCAGAGCACGCACCTGCCTTGACATTGCAGCACCACTCCTCGTCCCCCAGTCGCCCAGTCTCCGACTACCAGTCCGATCCCAGTCCGGATATTAACATATGCGTCTGTGTCCCATGGCTGGAGCAGCACACTCTCGTCCGGTGGTGTGTGTCCCTGTGTCATAATTAATTCCAGTTAAGTCCCGTGTTCCATCGCCCCAGGCGCGGCCACAATTCGAACTGCAGCAAAGGACAGCAGAGAACATTTCCATTGCCATTGTCACTGGCCCAGCACCTGTTTCTGCCTCATCCCTTTTTGGGCGAGCTGTGCTCCGTTTTAATTCAATTTCATGTCTCCCGCTCCTCTCACAATTGTAGTGTAAAATTTACGCCCATTTTTTGGCCGTTTAATATATGCCAAGTCCTTGGGCCCCAAAATACTCATAAAGTTCCATCCATCGTTTAGAATTAGGCGCAACTTTTTAAATATACTCGCATTCTGTGAGTACTTTTGGACGAAAAATTTCTTCTAATTTCCCGGGAGGGTAATTTCTCAATACTAGTCCCCACTTCGGCAATGTTGTTGAACTTTATTCGGATTTTCTCGGGCAAAAGTGCCGAGCAAATAAAAGATCAAGCAATTATTGTTCGAAGAAGTGACACAACCATTTAAGAAATTATTCCGTTTCGACTTTTTTTAAACAAACAAGTCAAAAAAAAAAATACAAAAAAAATTAAAAAAAAAACACAAAAAAATAATGGAGGTGTATCGAAAACTTAGACGTCAACCTAATGACTGTTTTCCACCACACCAAACGTCCAACTTAACATAGAACTTAGCCGGGCGAGTGCTAAAACCGTTTGAGAACCATAAGGAATCGAATGGTAAAAAAGCCCTCATAGCTATGCTACTATTTTTTTTCTTTTTTCTTACTGTACACTTATTACACAATAAAAATAGATATTCATATTTAACTTTGTTTTTTTAATTTCTCAATGGTTTTGGCCCATTTTCAGTGGTATAAAGAGCCATGTGAACACGATTTCTGCATTAGTTTGTGTGAATTATATAGTTCTATAATTGCTCACCCCGTTGGAACTACGAAAAACCTGGCTAATAGCGTGTGAGCGGAGCGTGTCCTGGAAATAGTTTTGCATAAACAGGCTGGCCAACAGGCTGGCCGAGCACACAACGTGAGAAAAAGTTAATTAATTTATGTCACTTTCTTTATGGCCACTTGGGATTGGGAATGGGGCGTCCTCTGCGAGCACACATTAATGGAGGCCTACAAGCATGATTAAAACTACGCATGTTTGTCCATTTAAGCTCGTAATTTGTGTCGTAAATCACTCGAAAGGAGTCACTTTTTGGGTTCTGCCCACGCTTCGCACCTTTTGGTGACGGTGACCTCCTCCCGCTCCCACTTTGGCCATTGTTATCCTCCTTGTTAGAGTTAATGAGTCTAATTGGGGTTGAAAATGGAGCACGTAGAACCCTTTTCCGTCGGCTCTTTCAAAGTCTTTAGCTGCCCATATAAGTACTACTCAAAGCCTCGTATGTTGATGATGGGTATCATCATTTGATGGCAGAGAGGTGTCATCGTCATCTTGGTCTACTCCATCGCCATCGCCATTGCCATTGCCATTGCCATCATTAGCGCCATTTGTTCACCACGGAATGGGCAGAGGCGGAGTAGGCGGGGCCGACTGTAAAACCAGTTCATTTGCATATCAAAGGCATAATCAACACCTTACAAAACAGGGTCCGAAAGCCACAGCATACACTGCTCAAAAAAAGTATGCACAAAGTTATGTTATTATATGAGATTTTAGAAATTAAATATGCAAATATATTTAAAATTATTTTATTTGTAATTTCAAATTTTAGTATGGAAAATTTCATCAAAAATTAATTATTTATATTCAACTCTAGAAACTATAATTTATTTATTTACCTATTTAGTCGACTTTAAATAAATAAATTATAATTTTTAGAGTGGATCCGTCAACATTAGCACAAAATATGTGGAAAATTATCAAAATTATATTTAAAGTTCCATTATAATATAATAAAATTATAAGAATTTAAATTGAAATAAAATTATTTTCAAATTAAAATAATATCCTTTAAAATAAATAAATAATGCAAATAGAAAGGCTATCTTTAGCATGCCGAATATTTCATATAACCTTTTGCAGATTGTTCTTAAATTTATTTATTTAGACCGATTGTTCCCAAGGCAGCTATATGATATAGTAGGATAGTCCGATCCTTATACTTTTCTTCAATTTCAGCAACTTCATCAAGATTCCTTGAGAAATATTAGAGTTTTTCATTCCATTTCCTTACGCTCCATACAAGATTTCATTTATCCAGCTGGAAAACTGGGAATAGAAACAGACAGACAGACAGACAATTAGATGCAGATGGCTAAGTTGACTCGTCTGGGCGTTGTCGTCAATAAAATGAATGCCTAATCATTATAAAAATTTATAATTCTCTCTATAAGGGAATAAAAAGATAATGCTAAATTAATTAACTAAAAAAAGAATTAAATTAATATTAGCTCTAATGTGCCATACTTTAAATGGAGTAAAATGCGCTAAATAATTGCCAGAACATATTCAAATCAAGCTAAAAATATATATTTAGCCAACTTTTTGAGCAGTGTACACACATATGCCAGGTGAGTCCATAAAAACCCTGTTTTTTTGGCCGAAAAGACAGACGGACAGCAACCGCAATGCAGGCATTGACGTGCTCCATTTGCCAGGGAGCTCTTCATCCAAGCTCCTCATCCATAAGCTTCTCATTTGCATGCGTTCTGCAGGAAGAGTAGCACATCTGTATATCTGTATATCTGTATGTGTGTCCATGTGTAATGCTGACCCTTCCTTCCCAGCGAAGTGGACAGAAACTGGTTTTCCAGGCGCCCCATTTGCTTGTCGTCTCCATATTTTCAGCCGCAACGCGACCCCCATTTCTGGCTTTCTGGTTAGACAGGCTTTAGCTGTTTTTACTGCCGCAAGGTGTGAAATTATGGGCCTTGCATTAGCGCTAATTGGCTCTGCGTGCTTTGGATGCAAATTCCCATATAATTCCTGATACCAAAAACAGTCAACTGAATTCTAGCAAAAGTGCCAAATGCATACAGATGCAACTTGCAGCCTTAGAAACTGGGTACCTTAGGAAGGGTACACAGCGAGGTTACCCTGGAAAACTCTCTTCATAAAAGATGACTATAAATAAGCCAGGTGTTTCTTACACTAAAAAAAAAGTGTGTATTAAATATTTATTATAAATTATACAATATTAAACATATTAAAAGTTAATTATAATTAGAATTGTATTTTCTGGCCACATACAAAATAATTATTACAGATAAAAATTAATAATTAATCAGAACTAAATTTGTACATTTCCAGTGTAGTTTTTACTATAGGTTAGCCACGTTTACAACACATAAAAACTAGTTACTTAACCTTAATTATTAACTATTATTAACTTGATTCAAATTTAAGTTTTATTACTATTTAAAACTTTAGAGATTTTCATAGCAGAACTGAACGATTAGATTATTAATAGGAGCTATATCTACCAATGGAAACAATATTCTAAATTTTTTGTTATGCAGGTAGACGTAATATAATATAGCTTTTTCTCTATGATTTACAGGCAGTATATACTCTGGAATTGGCCAGATCGGATATATATATTAGCTGTCATAGGAACGTTTCTTTCAAAAAAGAAATATTTGTTGCTCAGTTTTAGTATAATCTTTTTCTGCAGACAAAAGGAAGAACAAAATTAGGCTCTGTATATCTAAGAGTTGCCTTTCCTTACTTGTTTGAATATTAATCAGAATCTTCGCTTTTTACAGAATTATCCTTAAGTACAGTTCTAAATCGACTCGCTCTGCATTTGCGAAAGAGAAAGGGACAATTTTTGTATCTATTTTTCATCAGTTGAAGGGTAATATAGTGAGTGCTTAGAAAGTGCTTGGACTCTTTGTTCATATCAGAGTTTTCTGATTAAGATATAAATTTAGAATTTAAAATATAAAGTATAGATACTCTTATTATGAATATATATTTTAAGCTTCGATTCTTAAAAACTAACAATCAAAAAGAAAGAAGAGAAGCTCTTCATAGAGTATATGCCTATGTATGCCTGGAGCTGTTGTAGTCTTGTATACCCCAATTATATGTGTTGAATAAAGGGTAAAGTATGTGCATTATACCATTGCATTATTTATGCATGAATACACTGATGAAAATTGGTCAGTAGAAGGCCTCAGGAATAAAAATTGTGTTTATAATCAGGCAGTTGCTCAATGTCTTTGCATTCCCAAGACCTGTGTCTATTTATTTATATACACACACACATATATGAAATATAAATATACATATGTATATACTCTCTGCCACTCCCCTCGATTAAAGGCGTATATATACATGTCTCCTATGTAAGTTGAAACAGTTTGGGAATGGAACATTGTGGTCTTTGAACGCCTTTTTGGAGCTGTACCAAAAAAAAAGTCGGTTCGCTGCGCCAACTGGACGAGTCGAAATTTCTGCAGCTGCGCAGTTGGCGTCGTCGTCTAACTTCCAAGTGAGCGCCCCACTCACAATTCAGATTTCAGGGGCGGAGCCATCCTCGCATTGGTGGCATTTGCTCTGAACTGAGCTGAACTGAACCTGAACCTTTAGGTGCACTCCTTGAGCCTTGCCTTGTATCCTGCCCAGCACAGGGTGGCCCACCCAGCACCCAACAAGCTGTCTCCTCCTCTGTTCTCCTCTTCTATTTGGCGGCTGTACGTTAAATATTTTAATGGCTAACAAAGGCATTTTTTGCTGGCAATTTATTATGCTACAAGCCAAATATTTATTCTTTCCGCCGACTGCAAGAGCTGAAGTTTCTCAAATAAATTCCAATTATTTAGTTGGCTTTAAGCAACGTTAACTTTTACTGAATAAAAACAAAATAATATATTAAAATGAGAAAAAGATACAAATTGTTTAACAATATTTTTCATATTGTTAATAAGCTAAAAATAAATATAAATATATCTAAACTATAAGAAACTATTCAATTTACAGCCGAGTAGAATTGCGCTATCAATCAGTTGACATTGATAGAATTGTTAATATTAAATAATAGCTACATTTTTAAGAAATAATTATGGAATTAATTTACATTATTTCACCTTCAGAAAGAATAAATATTGGGATTAAAAAGTATTATTAATGATCTTGACACGAATAAAATAAAATTCAATAACAAAAACTATTAAAGCCTTAAGAAATTTCAAAATCTGCTGTAAGGATTTTAACACAAACTTAATTTAATTTAAAGGCTAAAGCGGAGACTGATTATGATTAATCTCAACAGCTATCTCCAAAGAAAGAAGTCAAAACTGAGACAAACCGGTAATGTTAACCTCAATTAACCGATTAATACTGAAGAACCAGAATCAAAAAATATTTTAAATTATTCGAATAGCGATATAGGGTATCCAGAACCGTTATTCTTGGAGCGCATAGTCCACATTGATTCGGTAATGAATCGCCACAAAAATCTTCGACTGCTTTCTTAGTCCGTGCTCTGTTTTCTATGCAGACTGAAAAGTCTTAAATACCGTAAAAGTCCTGTACCGCTTCGAACCGGTATAGAATTCAAGTATCACTACGAAAGAGAATACCAAAATAAATAGGAATCGAATGAGTTAATATCAAAACTGGCTTTGGTTTGGTTTGATTCCCCGTTCGAAACATTACATTGAGCCTATTTCAATAAAAGGTTTTCAAATTTGTTGATAAAATATTTAAGTTTTTATTTAACTTTATATATATGTAATTAAATTTCACTATTATTAATTTTACAAACATTTTTATAGAGAACTATAAGTTTTTAAAGTTAAAAATTTTGAAGTTTTTGACATTCTAGCTAGGAGAAGTAATAGAATTTGATGTTCTAAGCAAAAACAAGCTAATTACAAATTTCGTTATTAGAAAACCTTTTGTTGGAGAACTTTCTAATTTTGAGAAGAGTTTTGGAAACAAAGCTTCGAATAATAAAATCTCTTAATAAAATTTGAATCCATTTTTGGGTGCTTTTAAGCCAAAGTAAGGAAACAGTCTCTCAACTTCACGATTATTTAGTTTAAATTTGATAAGGATATAATTGTTTTTTTTTTTTAAGGACATCTAAAATAATTGAATTATTTACTACCACAGCGAAGACAGTCAAAACTTAAGATTTTGAATATAAAATAGAATATCCAACATTTTTTATTATAATAATTATATAGTACTTCATATTGTTAGCCAAAGTCTACTGCTCTCAGCCGACTTTAAATAATAATAATAAAACTGTAAAGTGCTTAATTTATTCCCATTAAGCAATCTGTAATTTTAAATTGAGAATTTTTTTAGATAATTTTGAGTCTTGTTGCAAGTTCAGACAATTATTTTCTTTCTGAGGAGTTCAAAAAATAATTACATACTTGAAATGTGCGAGGAAAACGTCCTAAAGATATCTGTAATGGTTATTTTGGTACCCAAAGTGCTGTTTCGTTCTCCTTTACGATTATACGAGGAGTATTCCTGGTGCAAACGTGGCTCACATATGTCTCTGATTGTTCTGTTGTGGTGTAATTGTCATGTAATAAAAGCCGGAAGAACTTTTACTGACACTTCAACTTTCAACCCCGAGAAGAAGGGAGAGAAAAAACTGAGTCAGCAAACTGTTGGCGAGATTATCTCGAGAGTTGTAAGAGTAGAAGTAGAGATAAGTTTGCCCTCTCTCTTACTCTCTCTCTCATTCCCGCTCTGTCAAGGATATCAGCGGCGGAAAGGGGAGAGCTCTGTAATTACATATAGGAGCGGGTGTCATGTTTAACCCGCTCGTAAATTATATAGATCCTTATGGCTAATATGTAATTTATGGCCGGGATAAATAAATATATATATAAATAAAAAGGCAGCATTTTACACACACGTAAAACAAATGCGCCGGATTTGGTGTACATTAGCCGCAGGAAAGGACCAGGAATTATATTTTTTTATTTTGGTTGTTTGTCGCTGACCTTTGGCCAGGCGGAGTAAGGATAAATATTTGAACCCACATCAGGGCGACCTTTTTCGTTTTTGTTGCCAATCTAATTACTGCAGCCCTGGGCTAAGGTGAGCTGGCTACAGATTGCTATTAAGTTTACTTTAAAGTCAGAATTTTTGGAGGCACTTTAAATAATCCATTAGCGATTACAGACTACGGAGAGAGCAGAGAAGATCTGAACAAAAGGGCTTAAAAGCTAAAACCTGTTGAGTCGTTTCTCAATTCCCCAAACACTTGCCAAACTAAAGCCAAAGCTAAGAGCACCACCCAACCCAACCCAACCCTTCATCAAATACATCTCTCCACACTCTCAACACTCCATTCAATATCCTTGCATCTTGAAGAGTTTGTCCTGGCACAGATTATGGCTGCTTTGAATAACAATCGACGGCGCGACGATGATGGAGATGGAACTGAAATGGCTCAATGCAAATGGAAGTGGCTTCCGTTCCCAGTTGGAGGCCTCCTCCTGGCTGGATGTCCTTACATTGTCTTGACATTTTATTACTGTCTGGCAGTTGCAGTGCTTTTTGCTTACTTAACTTGTGGTTTTTCTTCGATCCGCCAAGTGATTTCGGGCTTTTTCTAGACTCCGTAGTGCAATAAATTCCTTCCTTCTCTTCTTTCTTGGCAAAGTGAATTTTTACGACAATAGCCAAAAAAAAGGTGGCCGAATTATTTACGTTACCCTTTATTTAAATTGGCTTTTTAGCATGGATAATTGATGGGTTTGAGCATACCTCGTGCCATCTATTCCAGCTGATAGAACTTGATTAATGGAGCTATTCAATCGCCAGCGTCTATTATCGAGTTCAGTTTGGGTCATTTTAAATCCATTAATTTACTTATTATGCATATTAATTAAATACCCATGCTAAACAATAAATTAAATCGCAAGATTAAGAAAAAAATAGTCGTATTTTAAAATATTGACTTAAATACACTTCAATTCTATACAGTCTTCAATGAGTCATGAATTATTGGGCGAAATATGTTAAATATTCTAAAGAAATTTTCACTGTACAGTCATGCATTATTTGGCGAACCAAAGGGGGATTTTCATTTTATAGTACAGAGAAAAAAATACTGAAAGTATACATATTCAGACAAACCATTTCCATGGTAGAACAAATTCTACCAAATCTTTCTGACCAACTTGTGTAATTACATTAAATAGATTATCCTTCAAGAGAAGTCCACAAACTGACTATAGATCGAACCGGCTTGAGCCCGGATATTTAACGGAACTATGAAGCAAACTAGTTTTCAAAAATATAGCCGAACTTGAGCCTGAGTTGAACCAATATTTCTGGTTCGAATTAAAGTTAATATTAAAGATATCCCATTTTATTTTACATATTTAAAAATGTATAAAGCAATTCTCTTTTTTTTAACAATATTTAAAAGAGAGATTAGTTTGCATATTAACAGACGAACAGACGGACATATATATTAACTCGTCTTGTCCTCGTGATAAATAATATATCAACTTTATGTGGTCGGAGATGCCTGCTTCAATACTTTACACACTTCGTCACAAAGTTTTAATACCCTCTGCAAGGGTATAAAAATATGGTAACATATACGAACCAAAGCCAATAGTTTCGGAACTCGAATATCAAAACCAGTGGTTAGAATGGGTTTGAGCCCTCGAATCGAATCTCCATAATAATTTTACTTAAAAAACGGTTCTCAAATTCCATTCGTATATCAAGAACCAAGCGCAGTAGAAGCTGAGTATAATACTTAATTATTGGATCAATAAAGTCCAAAAATAAATGATTACTATGCTTGGATTTTAGATGAATCAATGAATATATCTAGTGTAATGATTATCTAAAGTTAACAAAAATAAACAAACTGAAGTCCTGCCTAAACTTGAGGTTAATCCTTTACTAAAATATAAATCTTCCTCATCATTAGAGCATTTACTAATTGATCTAGTATCGATGTAAAAATTCTGTCTATCCCACGCCGGAATATTGTTCTTAGTATATGAAAGCAGCTCGTTTATTATCAATTAATAAATTTGGAATAAATCGTTGACAGCTATATGGCTAAACGAGTAATAAGTCGAAATATTCTGACTGGCCATTAAATCTACTCGTACTCCAATGATCAGCTTAAGGTAAGCTCAGCTTATTAAAGCACATTTTAAATTTAATGCAAAGGCAAACAACTTTAATGAGCAGAGCATTTGCTTTGCTGGAGTACAGTGGAGCTTCGCTAACTTGAATCGTATGCGAAATTAGACTTGGAATAGTTTGTTTTAAAGGCGCTCCACTGCTTAACTGAATAAATGCTCAGCTCATTAGTAGAATTTAAGCACGAATATAAAAAAATACCTAGTAAAGAAAGGCTATCTTCGACAGACCGAAGATTAAATACTCTTACAGACTCGAATAAACATTTCTAAATTGTTCTCAAATTTATATTTATTGACTTATTGTTTCTTTGGCAGTTATAGTTATATAGTAGTCTTTTATATAGTAGTCTGATCACTATAATTTTTGGCAAAAACATTGCAGATATCTTAAGAAAAATAAAGTTTTCCTTATAAACGACTTTTGGACCGATTATTCCAATCTTCCCCGTTCCGAAATCTATGTAAAAAGAAGGATGCATGGCAAATATCACTTAGCTCAAAAGCTGAAAAATAGTTTACATATAAACAATGGAATCGACGGACAGACAGACAGATTAACAAATGGACAGACGAATAGATAAAAAGATAATGAGATAAATAGATAGCCTTGAACGTCATTATCTATCGTCAGTAATAGCTTACATACTTTATGGCATCAGAGAGCTGCCTCCCTGCATGACTGAGTTATTATATCCTACGCAAGGGTATGAAAACAATTGAATTATTCTGAGGAAGTCGTTTTTATTTTATTTTAATATTTTTTGTACTGTTTTTTGTATTATTTTTAGACACGCGCTCTGATGGCCGTAGACAATGTTCCAATGAGCCAATGAGCCAATGTGCAAGCCAAAGTCGCAGTTGATTTCTCCCTAATAATCATAAATAATTCCATTACAATAATTATTAATGCATACTTAATGGTGTTCGGTATCAGATAATTGACAAAATATCTAAGAAATCTAACAATAAGCACTAAAAAACAACAACAACAATAACAACAACAACAAACCAAGACTAATGTCGCGACATCGAGAGAGAAAAAATAGGCGAGTCCGCTGGAGTCCGCTTTGTCTGAGGTCGCCGTCTCCGCCACGAAGCAAGCAAATTAATCAATGAGGTAATCACAATTTATTCTACAAAATGATCAAGTTTTGAATCTTCCAACAGTTTTGTTTTGTTGCTTTTATTTTATTTTATTTTATTTTATTTTGTTTATCAGCAACTGTTGACTATCTTTTTTTTTCACTGACCCACTGTGCGCTCGATCGTTGCCTTTGGGATGACAAACAGTAGAAAAAAATGCTGAAAAGTTTGTTTCAATTTGACCGAAATTTGTATACTCTGCAGTCACATTTAATGCATTAAACATAATATATTATATTACCTGATTTCTTCTAAGTATTCATTACCATCCTCTATAAACGCTTCGCTTCTGATTTGAATGCAAATTCTAATAGATTCGGATTTATTCCATCTCAAATAGGAACAATTTAAAATATTATGTACTTTTTTTGTATTTTATCTTTTCTATATATAATTTAATTGAAAACTGTTGTTTTCGGATGAATAATACAGGTTTATTTCTTATAAATATTATGATTCTTCTATACAAATTTTAATTTACATATTTTATTAATGAAAATAAGAAAATAAATATATATTTTTCTACCAAAATTGATTACAGAAATCCCTTACCTTAATCATTAATCAAATACGAAAAACCTAATACAATTATTTTGATGATTATTTTGGACCAATGTTTCATGAAAATAGAGTTTCAAAATAAAGTACTTTTTTATGGCTAAAATTTGGTGTGAAAGGAAGTAAATTATTTTATACCCATTTGAGAGTAGATAGGAAAAACCCTTCCTTATTTGCGTGGCAAATTTAATGATGAAGCTATTATACTTTACTTAGTCAGGCTGGTTTTTTGTTTAACAGGTGAATGAGATACTAACAATTTTCGCCTCTACATAAATTCGGCTCATAATTCGTTCTGGCTTGATGCCACATAGCAAAGCGCGAACAACAAAAAGCCACTTCATTATGAGAATATATATTTATATATATCTTTATATTGAAGATCTCAGTTAGAGGGGCAAACGGGGGGGAAGAATGAGGAAAGCTGAAAAGCTTACAGCGCCGCTGGGAGCAGCGATCCAAGTTCAGTCGTCAAACGGCAGCATTTAACTAAAGTCGCAAAGCGCGGAGTGGAAGCTGATCGCACAGCAGCAGCAGCAGCTGAAAACAGAACCAGTAACTGAAACAGAAACAGAACCAGTAACAAAAAAAAAATTAATAAATACCTCAGCTTACGTAGTGTTCTATTTGTGGTTTACACGATGTTCGCAAGTCGACAATATTTGGTAATTTGATTCATGTCTTTCGCTCATTTCTGACAGATCACTCGAAATTTTTGGCATTCTTTATTCTTGGGCTTAATGGGATTCTTTTCTAGGAATTTCGCCGAGCCCTGCAATATTGAAATACACTTAAAAAAACTTCATATTTCTTCTTTGTTAAGCCTTTCATCTGTGTTCCTTTCCTTTATCTCATCTTGTTTCCTCTCTAATATTATTTTTTTGTTTGTCCCAGAATTTGGAATATATATTGGATCATTTTTATTCAAAGTTTTTGGTATCAATTCGGATTTCAATTATTCAATTCTAATTTCACTAACAATTTTCTTCATAATATTAAATTTTATTTATTGTTTGGAACGTGGTCTACTTTTTTCTTTTCATTTATTTTTCATAAAATATTTTTTTATATTTCATTTATTACATTTAATATTTATTTCTCTCACATTTTTCCTTCATTTCCTTTTTTCATAATTTTAGAATTTCTTTTCTTAATTTTATATCGATTTAAAAAGTGTAATGAAATTTCGATCTTAATTTAAATATGAAATATTCAAATTCTTTTCTTTCTTTCTCTCATGATCATAAATTTGCTTTGAATTCTTCCCACTTTTCCCGCCCAGTTGCTCTTCGTCACGCTCGGCGCGCTGCTCTGCGCTTGTCTGGCGGTCGAGGAACCAGATATCAAGGAGGATGTGATTGAGATTGAGAATCAAACCCAGAAGGTCATACGTGTTAATCCATTGGAGCTGCCTTCAAGACAGGATATTAAGGGGAGTCACATGAACTCGGAACTGTTCCAGGTGCAAACTCTGCGACCGGGTGCTAAAGGACCTCGACAGCGCCACTACAAGGACTCGAAACAGATGCGTAGACCGAAGATTGCACCAATGGAATCGTTGGGTGAAAGAACGCAGCCAGCTTTGAAATTCACGTACTCGCCCGAACTAAAAGCCTTTCCCAAGCAGAAGCTGAAAATGAAGCAACAAAAGCAGCTCCACTTCCCCATCCAATCTAGAGCCAATCCAGCCGACGAGGAGGAGGAGCAGATGCACACACTGCCCATACAGGTGACACCCGGTGCCTATCCCATCTACTATGTGGTGTCCAAGACGAACGGTCGCTTCGGTAAATTTCCCATCAAATCTTTTCGCTCGCCGGCGGAATTCGCCAAGTATTTAATCAAAAGCAAGGCGGAACCCATACCCAGATACCAGAGATTCGAGGGCAAAGGTGACGTCTCCACTCAGGGATCGGTCGTTAGTCGGTAGAGAGTAGGTAGTAGCTTATATATTGCTTTGTATGCTTAGTTAAATTATTACTCACCATAATTATAATTCTAATTATAATTGCTAATTACCACTTATTATGTATGTACAGACAGACAGACAGACGGACAGACAGGCAGACAGACAGACAAACAGACAAGTAAACAAAAATAACATTATACCCAACCCATGTACGAGTATCTTGCCAAATAAACAGAAACTGCTTCATTTCTCAAACTGATCTTCGAAGTTGATCTCTGATCTTCAACGCTCTGGCTGTGGCCTTCAATCCAGCTCCAACTCCAAACACCCAGTCGTAATCCAAGTCCAAGTCCAATTCTGGCAGCTGTTGACAGCCCACAGTGAAAATTCTATTTTGGCTCAGACGACACTGACAAAAATGAGTAAGAAAATATTTTTTCAAATTTTGATAACTTCTCAAACTTAAAAAAGAAACGTAAATTAAAAAAACCTTCTCACTCCGTAAAGTGTTGAGTTTGAATATTTCATTTCAAAACTAATTTTATTATTTGTCTAACAAAACAGGCAAAAATACATTTTAAATTAGACATTTTTTTAAAAACCTGTTTTTCAATATTTTATGCAACTTTTGTGGCTTTTACTTTGGCTTTATAGAATCATCAATTTTAAAGATCAAATATCAAAATTCTAATTCTTCTTTCTAACTTTTCGATGTTGCACAACTTAATTTAATATTTTCAAAATATATTTTTAACATTAAAGCGATTCTTTTAATACTTTCCTCAACATGTTTTAGGAATTAAAACGTTTTTTGACATTGAAACTATCCTTTTCATATTTTCTGAACTGGCTTTAGGCATTTTAATAGGTATTTCAGTAACATAATATTATATTAAAAAAGTATCATTATTCAAATTTAAAAAATATACAATTTTTGTAAACTTTTTAACTAGCAGTAATAATGAAAAACTTGTTCTAAAACTTTAAACATTTTTAAAATTGAACAGATTATTTTGATAGTTTCTAAAATTTATTTTGATATTTTCATTACTTTTTATATGCAATTTTGTATTAAATATATATATATATATTTTAATTTATGAAGAATTTTTTAATATGAGAAAAGCGTTGTGAAACTATATACTTTTATACAAAAATATTCATTTTTTCAACATTTCTGGGGATTTTTGTATTAACTTTATAAGGAATTTGATTTTAAAGACAATTTTACCTATGCCAGATATTTTTTGCAGTGTAGCGTTGAGTCATCTAACAATCGGCGATTCCTCATTTGTTTTTTTTCAGTCGTTTTATTGTTGTTGTTGCTCCCGTAATTACATGGAATGCCATTGTTGTTGCTGTTGTTGTTGTTGTTGATTTGTTGCTTGCTGATTTGTTGATTTGTTTGTCATATGCAAATTTGGGCTTAGATCGAATAATTAAAGAGCATATTCAAGTATATTCAGATTTACATACTCATAACCCTATGTAGCCACAACAATAGATACTATTTGATTTATTGTCTACCCCCTTTGTACCCCTTTGTACCCGACTCTTTGAAGTATCTTTGAGATTCTTTGGTTTTCTGCAACGCAAATTAATGATCTGCTTTCTTAAGTATTACAAAGCTTCATCGATTCTTTGGAGCTTTGTTACGGTTCGACAGCTTTCTCCAAATGTCTGAAGAATTAGAACCATTTAGCGCGACATAGAATAGAATTTTATGCTTTGAGACCAGACAAAGAATTGATCTTTCCCCAAAAAAGAAAGCCAAAAACTCATTAAATTATCTTTGAGATAAATTTAAACTTAAATTATAGCTTGCAAATTAAATAAAAGTTTTGTTTGAATATTGAAAACCCATTAAAATAGGCAGAGTCTAAAGTCCATTCGATCAGTTTGCTTCGAAAATATCTATAAATAAATTCTCGAAATATAAATAGATTTTTATTCTTAACTTTTTTATAAAATCCGCAGAAAAGCGTATACCATACTTTTTGGAGAATAATTGAATTAAAACCATTCAAAATTTTAGACATTTTAAAAGTAAATTTTTTTATTCTCCCACAATATTTTCTAAGGGAAGAAGCACAATAGACCCCGATAGTCTCTAGCTGGCAGTTCCTTCAGGATGATGACCCAAAACACACGTTCAAGTTGTAGAGAAATGTATGCCCTACAATGTAAAACGCTAAATAAATGTTTCTCAAAGCCCGGAATCAAATATTATTAAGACAATATGCAAAGTTCCGAAGCGGAAGCTTAGAATATACGGTCCATGTCCATGTGCGACATTCTTAAACCCGAAAGATTCAAGAAGGTTGCCAGAATATAGGACCAGGTCCTGCTCACCAGAAGGCCAGTGGAATCTAGGCAGCCAGTCATTAAAGCACCTGTTTCCTCTAATAAATCTTAAAATTAGTATTCAATAGTAGTTAAGTGCCTTTATTCCTTCAATTTTTAAGTCGAGAGAAGAAATCCAGAATCCCGGTCTTGAATCAATACGAAAAAGTGTCAGAAGTACGGCAGTACGCATTGAATAAAGTTGAAAATTCTCATTTCAATTACGACAATCTTAAACCAAGCTTTAGCCGAAGTAAGCTTGTTTTGAGAACGAAAAAGTATCGAATCCAGATTAAAATAAGATAAGTCAAATAATTGCCAATACAAATTCTTGATTCAATATACAATTTTCAGGTCGATATGAGTCTCATTGTCAGTCTCAAAACTAAGTAGAAGAATTAGACTTATTACTGCGCTAAAATAATGAAAGAAGTTTTTTTTTTGTCGGCTGCAGCACAGGAATCAAGAGATTTCTAGACAATTCTCTTAGTTTTCTTCTCTCTTTTGTAATTCAGCCCAAATTTGATCTAAAAATTATCTTGATTTAATAATCACTATCACCTTCTATCACCGTTTTCAGATTAATCCAAGAATAAGAGTGACTACTTCTTAAAGACTATTATTCGGTTTATTATTATTTCGTGCCAATCTCAAAATATTCGAAATTTTCTTACTCTCAATATAAGACCTTTCATCTCATTTTAAGATCGGTGTTTTCTTATCTACAAATCAAAAATGGAAGTCGTTTCTAGGCATTTCTCCATTGCTACAAATAAAATACTCTATTTATTTGTAGATATGTAAATTTATTGATCTCTCTAAAGCAAAAATCAAATTAATTGAAGTTATGTCCAGAGATGTGCTATCAAAATTCAATGAAAAGCAAATAATTTATTTTAATTGGAAATCACACGTGCAATTTTATTGGCACACTTCCTGCCCGGCAGCCCGGGCAATTATAAATCTGGAAGGGGCAGCCCCCCAATAGGAAGTCAAGGATTCATACCCTACAAAATGATGTGCTCGTAATAATTATGATTTTGTGGGTGTGGTAACCGCAGGAAGCGAGAACGATGGTAGGAAGGAAGGAAGGAAGGAAGGATGTATCTGCTGTCATTGCGCTACGCGTCTCTGACTCTGGTTAATCATTGCTTGGGCCTTTCTTTTTTCAGCGCTCAACCCTGTGAAATTCTCATTACTTTTGCTCATTTCGACATTTCATTTCATTTTATATATATAAAGGATATGGGATGTGTGTGTGTGAGTGTGTGTGTGTGTGTGTGTTTGTGTGTGTGTGTGTGTGTGTGTAAGCCTTATATGAAAGTGTGGGCGAATGTGTAATGAACTTTGGCAGCAGAAATTGCTTGAGTGTGTGGGTGTGTGTGGGTGTGTGTGTGGCATGACGAACAAAGTGTGATATCGAAATTTCCCAAAGGATTCAACGCCATATTTTAGTCACGAAAAAAGATTCGCGCAGTGTGCAAAAGTTGATGCAGAAAGAAAACTTGGCTATATATAATCAAGCGTAAAAATGCGAAATTAATCAACTTCAGGGTCCTTGCAGAACATCTCAAGTTAACAACGCAGAAAAAATTGAATTAAAACTTTTCCTTCTTTCAGCCCTTCACCCTTCACCCCTTTACACTCCCTTGGAAATTTCCGAATTTTCCCCGCCAAGAAAAATTCGCCCGGCTCGGCTGTTATTCAATTATGTATTTGCGCTTGTCCTGCAGTAAAAATTACAATCTACACGACAAGTCAACAAAATTATGAACACTCCTGGGCAGTAAAAAGTAAATAAAATTCGCTCTTCGCGTAAGAAAAGAGAAACAGCAGCAGCCGGAAAAAAGAAGAAAAAAAGCCAAAAGCCAGCTAACTTTTCTCGCATTTTTTCGCCCCATTTTCTTGCTTTTTTTTTTTTGGTGTCCTGTTTTGTGGTGTTTTTTTTGTACCCTTGCAGAGGGCATTACAACTTTTTCAGCAAATATGTAATGCATTGAAGGACACCACAGTCTTTGAAGGAAACTAGCCACGTAGCCTTCTTTTACATTATTATTATATAGAAAGGAATAATCGGCTTACAATGTTGTTCAGATATCTGAATAAAACTTACTTACTGTATGAATAGGGTTTCTTAGTACTTAAACTATTAAGATCGAAATCTTATATCATATATAGTTTCCATAGGAACAATCTGTCGAAAAGTAGATAATAAGTATTTCCAATTTAGATATAAGCGTGTGTTTTCTATAGGCATTAGATCGGATCGGATCATATGTTATACCTCTCATAGCTTATTCCCACCTGTAAGGGTATGTAATCTTCGGTGCGCCGTAGTTAGTTTTTCCTGACTAGTTCTCTGTTTTTCCAGCACTGCGGTAATTGCGACTCGCGACGTCCTGTGGGAAATGTGAAACAATAAATGAAAATAAATGAATTTTTGTTAGCCGAATGGCCAGCCACCTGCCATAACCACAGGATCCGAGGACCGCGGTCCGAGGCCCGAGGCCAAAAACCTCGGCTTGAAAGCAGCTTCAAAATTTCATTAATAAAACCATAATGCAGCCGAACTTGATTCAATTTAAGTTGCTGGTTAGACTTCAATTTGAGAGACAATTCAAATGAAATGTCAAATGGCAAATAACAAATTGCCAGTGAAAATGTGAAAATGTGAAAATGTGTAAAGTGGCAACCCTTTTCTCAATATCGTTTTATCGTTTTGTCCTTAAATCGAAAACTCCTTCAAGAAAACACTCAAAAATGCAGCACTTGACCCAGCAGCAACAGTAGCAGCAGCCAGCCCCAAAATGACACTGAGACAATTTCGAAAGCGAGTCGAAAGCCATTTTATCAAAAATTAATGTGTAGTTTGAACATTTCGCAACATTTTGCGAGTGTCAGACGACTGCCAGCAAGTATCGGAGACTGTGCTGCACAGTGGCGCAAGACTATATTTTAAATGGGTGAAAAAAAAGGAGAGTAGCTGCTCCTTTGAAAATTAATAGATTATTTATGATGAAATCAATGAGACATTTTTATAAAAACATTTTAAGAAAATTTTAGGAAATATGTTAATTTAAAGAAACTTTATTTAATACAATTAAAAAAAGAAATTTTTTTGTTTTTAAAAATTGTATTTTAAAATAAAAATTAAGTAAAAGGAAGCTGCTTATATATAAATATTCACAAAATTTTTAAAATTTTCTTTAAAAAACTTTTTACAATTTATTTTAAAAAATTATTATGCTGCATAAACTTTAAAAATTAGACTTAATTTTATATTTATATTTTATTTATATATAAACTATATTGCCTGAGCCACAAAATTAAGTTCTTAAATAGGTGTTCAAATTTTACCTTGCACCACTGTGCCTGGTAAGCGTAGGCAGCGGGAAAACTTAAAGCCGTAAAAAATGCGCCCTCATGTCCTCGAGACGTTGCCACTGACAGCGCTGTGGCCGCAGAAAGTTTTGTGACGTCTCCGGAAAGGTGACCCGGACCCATCCCCGGGACGAGTACCCCAAACCCGGACAGCAGAGAGTCAGAGCCGGACGACGCTGCTTAAATATTAATGCCCCAAGAGCCAAAAGACAGGGGGCAGGCCATGAATAAATTTTTTGGCTATGAATTTTCAATAGCCAAAGCGCCGCCGCCCCCCTCTTGTTTCGGTTCGTTGTAATTTCGTCATAGCTTTAAAAAGGCCAGAAGTTTGGCAACATTTTTGCGGCAGGTGAGCTGGTATTAGGTGTCAACCGCAATAGCCACAGCCGCAGAGCCAAAGTATCTGTGGAATGTCCATTCCAATGGACTTTCCGACAAATTAATTTACTTTTCTGTCGATTTGCACTTCCATTGTCAATGATACACTCAGAAAAAAGTTTCAATTCTTCTCAAATTAAATAAAATTTAATTAAAAATTATTCCTTAATAAAAATTACTTGATTTAAAGGTCTTGTTTTAAACCAAGCTTAAGGGAGAAATAAAAAAAGAATGGAAGTAGGAATTGAACCAAGTTTCTGATTAATTTATATATTTTATAGAGAACCCCAACTTGTGCTAATTTTATTCGATATTTTGAATTTATATTTTAATTTATTAATAATACCTTAAACACTCTATTATTGCTTTACTTTACTATGAATAAAAACTTATTGTATTAAAGTAATAATAATAATATACTTCAAAGTTTTTACTGCTTGTTGTTTTTTAGGTAAATCGAAAAAGTTTATATTCAGTCTTGAATCAAGTCTGTTTTTTCTTTAATTCAAGATTTTCTATACCAAATATTTTCTAGAATTTTATAGTTAAGATTATATCGATCTCAGTCGCTTACTTTCAGAACATTCACAAATTAAAGACTAATTAAAATGATTCCAATTGTACTTAAAATATGTCAAAATCAATTTAATTCAATAAAAAATCTTAGAATGAGCATTTTCCACTCTGATTTAAGACCGATTTTCTTAGTGCTAATTTTCTCCGAGTGCACAGGATACCCATAGAAGGGGAGGCACCTGCGTGGGAACTTTATGCGCGCCCCTGTGGAGCAAAGGGGTGCCAGGAAGAGGGGCGAAAAGGGGAGCTACGTGCGTATGGCGCCAATTGGCAATTGACCGCAAAAACCCAGCAACAGACAACAAACAACAAACAAGCGTCACCCACAGGGTAAACCAATCAGAGGGGAAGGGAAAAGGAATTGGAACTTAATCAAAAACAAAACGCCGGCCGGAAGTGGTGTACGCCCACTTTTAGTACGCTGCCCCACCGCCCTCCGTCCACCCGCCCGCAATGTGCAAACACATTTGCCCACTGATTTTATTTGCTTATCCCGGACTTTATTCCGGTTTTATTTGATTTTTATGCCTGCCGCTATTTCCATTTCCATTTCCATTTCTGTAATTGAATTGTCATTGTCCAGCTCAGCTCAGCACAGCTCAGCTCAACTCCTTGTTCGTCCTGCTGGGTACAGTGGTCCACTGGCTGGTTGGCCAACCAACCTGGTTGACTGTTCGCATGTCGAAGCATGTCAAAAATGGTTTTCCGCTTGATTGGCGTTGGCCAACACCCAAAGGTATACAAAGTGATGGACGTCAACGTCGACGTCGCTGCCTGCCGGACAGAAGGCATGAAAAGGGTTGCGGATTGGACATAGAAATGGCAGTTAGAAGTGGTCATTCATTGGCAAATTGGCTCAATTGATGCTCGGGGCTAAATTGTCGCTACTTCGAAAATAAACTAAATAAAAGAAACAACCGTGGAACAACACACAGCAAAAGGAAACAGCAATTTTCATTGCTTTGTTTTGGAACTCTTGGAAACTACTGAGGGACTACTATTGACGGCTTTAAGGACTTTCGATATTCTACACTGTTTTTCAAGTTATTTTATTTTTTATTATTTATTTATTTATTAAAGATTCTTAAAAATGGAGATTCCTTAAAGAAAACTTTTTATTGTGGAAGAATGAATAGATTTTGCATGAAATGTGGTTAAAATATTTTGAATATCAATACGAAACCATGAGATGATAAACTAGGACATTACTTTCAACAGTTTTCCAACTATGCAAATCAATTTGAAATGACGCAGAGAAAGATAAAATGTGGTAAAAAAATAGCAAAAAAAAAAAGTTTTGAAAATAAGTTTAAGATAACTAAATAAAGCATTTTTAAAGGGTGGATTCTCAAGCAGTGAAACAAATAATTTTAAATTTTATTTTTACTAAGAATATAATGACACTTCGCTTAACTCAAAAATCCAGTTGAAAGCCAACCAAGTTATATAGTTTATTATTATATTTTCTTATATTCAAATGAAATGAATATTCAGCTTAAATTTTCCATAATACTGCGAAGAATTAGACAAATGTAATTCAAAAGTATGCACCCAGCTTAAAGCCTGTTTAAAAACCAGTTTACAGGGAAACTGTCGGACAGACAGACGCGCAAGGCTATATCCCCTCGTCTAATCGTCCTGATCAATAATATATTTACTTCATAGAAGACGCCTCTTGCAATAAATTTCACATTTCGCGACAATATTAAAGAAATAAGAAGAGAATTTATTTATAAAAATATATTCAATTTAGCTTTAAGACTTTTTTAAATACAATTTAATTGAATGGAAATTATTTTTATTTAAATTGTATTCAGTTAAAGCTCCTATGAATATGAAATATTCACCTGTTAAAAAATGCGATTTCTATTTGACTCTTTGCTCGTTTTGAATGACCATTTTGAGGACAATTTGAGCAGTTTCCATATTTAAAATTCCCAAAATGGTACTACGTGAGATCATAATCGTAACATTTAATGGATATTGTTGTATATATTTCATATGCCATTCGCCAGATACTTTCATCACAAAGCAATTTTCGCTGCATAAAGAGCATACTCACAGACTCTCGCACATGTATCTCTATCTACATTTTAAAGAAAGGGTCGTGAAAAAGGGGTTTCTTTTCTTGAGTATTTTTGCCAAGTTTTTGCCAACAACCCCAGACGGGCCGGGGGCAAAGTATCATTAAACTTCCGCCGGATGTGCCATTAAGTTGAGGGCAAACTCGTTTGGCAACTTCAGCGCTCCAGCCCACTTACAGTTCCTGTTCCAGTTCCATTTCCAGTTCCATTTCTAATGCCAATCCCAGTACAATCGAAAACATAATGGCATAATCGAATGATAATTTAATAAAGCCAAAATGTGCCGTCAACATTTGAATTGTGTACTTTTATCCGTCGGTTAATTGAATCTTGGCAGTTTGCCTGTTGTTTTCTCTGCTTTTCTCCCCGGTTACAGCTCAAGATGCTCAGAAGCTGTCCCATAAAACCAAAACTCCTTGCCAGTTTTGAATGTGCTGAATGTGCTATTCCGGCTCCTATCTACATAAATATTTAGATACATATTTACACAGAGAGAAATATCCAAGTACTTCGAACCGAACTGAATATATGAAAATCATTCGTACAATAAATCTATAAGGTTTTGAATCTCATAAGAAAATTCCCAAAAATAAGTACGTAAAGTTCAGTTACAGATTCTTTTATTAAACAATGGAAAACTTAAGGCATAAAGTGAATACCAAAAGTTTTTTAAATAATAATAATAGAGCCTTAAACTTAAATTAAATTGAGGTAAATTTCAATTAGAGTAAATTTAACAGAGTAAGTTTAAGAGGCTCAGATTAATTACTGAGAAAAAACTTTGAGTTCAGAATTAATTTGTCTTTAATTTAAAATAAATAGAATGGTAATAATGCTTCTAATACAACTTTAAAACTAAAGTTTGCTAACTAAATACTACAAGAAATCTATCTTAAACCTAGTTTTCTATGACTTTCCTTAGAATACAGATATTCAGATACATTTATATCTGTTTCTAGAAAATATTAAAAAAATACTTATCTTTTTTAAACTTAGTTTCATGTGATTCTCCACAGTGTACAGATATTGAGATACATTTATATTTGTATCTAGATACTCGTGTGTGTGGTGTGCATAATCAGAATGAATGTTTATCGGGGGAATTGAACTTGTGCATATTGTGCCAAGCCACGAGTAGAGGTAAATTTCGACTGAAAGGCCTTAGAATTTCCTTGTTTTCCTGCTGCTCTGCTCGAGTAATTCGCATTGACAACCTCCCCCCGCCACACCCCGCCCAACAGCAGAAGACAACAGGAGCACATGTCATCCCATCCTGTGGAATTGTGTATCGCATGCGATTCCTGGTTTCTTGTTCAACCAAATTTACGTGTTCCACTTGCTATTCAATTTGCATGCACTCATGAATAATGCACCAGCCCCATAAAAGGCAATCTTAATGCAACTTCCAGTTTTGGCCAGCTACGAAATTCACTCCCCTCCCGCATGGAAGACAGCTATTCTAATTGACCCGAGATAAAAAATTTATAACTCCAAATCTAATGAAGCAATTTTGAGGCTACTCAAATGTCAAATCTCTTGTTGCACAGAGTTGCCATTTACCAATGAGTCCATTTTGAAAGTATCTTAGCCGGATTATTCATTAAAATTAAAATTTCTTTAATTAGCACTTGAAAATTTTTGTTTTTCTATGGCAACTATATGATATAGCAGTTCGATCTCCTCAGTTCAATGGTAGAAACTGGAAATTCCAAAAAGGTTTTCGATACAGCAACTGTTGGACCGATTGTTCCTAGGGGAGCTATCCTATAACAGTTCGATCTTCTCAATTCAATATTGAAAACTAGAAACTCCGGAAAGTTTTTCAAACAGCAACTGTTGAACCGATTGTTCCCATATGATAGAATAGTCCAATCTTAATAGTTTTGGATGAGTAGGAAGACACTTCTTCACCCAACTTGTAAGCTGTAAGGCAAAACAAAGAAATCTCTGATACCAAGTCTGATCCAACTAAAAGAAGGCTTCGTACCTAGCTCATAAACTGAGAGACGAACAAGCGGACATCCAGATGGACATACGGATGGATATTCTAATGGATATATGAATGGATATACAGACATGGATATATAGCCTCGTTTCCTCACGTCCTGTATTTCATGGGGATAGAGATGCCTCTTTCAATGCACTAAATATTGCGCGATAATAGCCTCTCCTAGGCCATAAACATCCTTCCAGAATTAATTGAAATAGAGCGCTAAAAAGTAAATACAATAAAGGAAAAGAAAAGTAAGAAACCATTAAAAAATCATGTGTATTTTAGAATGTATCTCCAATAAAGAGCTCATAATATTTTGTTTTTCCTTTAATTTCGAAGAATTCTTGAATTTAAATATTTACCCAGATGATGGATGCCCCCTTCCAGCTAAACAAATAGGAACATCCACAAAATTTGTGAGCTGATGTTGTGGTTAGCCACAAGGAGGACGAGGACGAAGCGAGCTAGCAATTGGTTGACCTGACCTGACCCGACCCCCAAAATTCATTTGGCGCCCGAGCGGGGACCAGGGTCTGCGTCGGCTTGCGTCGGCTGAATGCGCACAGCTTCCTGTCTTCCTGGAGGAAAGTCGTATTAAAAATAATATGCAAAGTGCGGGGACCTGTTGAGATTTTCACAATTCCCAAAACAAATAACATATTCACATATTGTTGCTTACGCCAGGAAGGCTCCTGGCTAGCGACGTGTCCTGTCCCTGTGCCTGTGCCTGGCTCCCGACCCGCTTTTTTGGGGGCTGTTTATGATTTATCATCGCCAGCGCCAAAGTTATTTCTTCAAGATTAAAACGAGCAGCGATGCTTTTAACTCTCATCTCGGAGTGGATGAATTTCGGAAGGCGTCTTTCTCGTTCATTTGCCTAATGTGACAACTTTAATTTGCCATCCTGCAGGAGAAACGTGCAAAGTGGCTTTCATATTTAACAGTTCGGCTAAGAGACAGACTGAAATGTCGGATATGCCATAAAGATGACAGAACCAGCAGTGAGTACAATATATACGAATAAGCCCGTAGTGTTCTGAGTTTCCTTTTAGAATTCCATAGAAGAAATCGTATATAATTCCATAGAAAAATAATCTTGAATCTTTTATAGCTGCCCGTATATGAATTCCACAGAAATATTCTAGCTCTGTAAGTAAATGAATGGATGAATTTCATAGTTATCAGTCCACTTCCCAGTTCCATTTCAAAGGAGAATTCCCCCAAAAGCTTATAGCCCAACTTTTGGAAAACCACTTAAATAAAACTCAAGCAACTTTTCTAGCTTTTATAAGAATTTCCCAGGAAAACGCATAACATATTTTATAGAGCGATTGAAACCTCAATTTTAGAATTCCACAGAAAATCTAAAACCATAATTTTTTAAGAACCACTGAAATAAATATCTAAGCAATTTTTCGAACCTCTTTTCTGAGTGATCCTCAAAGTGTGCTAAACACTTTTTGTGGTTTTTTTGAGAAATTGAATTTCGGAACAAGCCTGCATATGAATTTATATTTGTCTGCTGGCTTGTTAGCCCCAAAGATACTCAAATTCGTGAACTAACTTTTTCGCTGTGGAGTTGCGAGAATAAATTTGAGTTTCAGCAATTCAAACAGGCCCAGAAAAGTTAGCCGTGGCATAAGTTTTTGGTAGCTAAAGTTTAGTTTTCGCTGCAAAA
This sequence comes from Drosophila repletoides, assembly GCA_018150835.1. Lineage (NCBI taxonomy): Eukaryota > Metazoa > Arthropoda > Insecta > Diptera > Drosophilidae > Drosophila > Drosophila repletoides. The sequence goes on along the minus strand of JAECWQ010000089.1, from coordinate 23,010,777 downwards.
CTAAATAAATTAGCCCGAAGGCTCGCAGTGCATAGAGCAAACCCCACAAAAACCGCAACCGCACACATTATTAATATTATTTATGATTGAGTGGGCGTCTTTTCTGGGAGTAGGAGCTATTTTCATATAGGATTGGGAATGGAAATGGGAAGGCGAATGGGAATGGGAATGGGAGTGGGACTAGGCTTGGTCCATCAGGGAGTCAAGACAGATGCGAATATATCTATAGCTTAAGCAGCGAAATTAAAGATTATAGATGCTTGAATATTTAATGGACTGTAATGAATAAGTTTATATTTCAGCTACAAAAGCTTCCGAATCATTCAAAATTGTTTAAGTAATACTTTTGATATGGTTTTGGGTGCCTATGCAAAAAATAAAAAGGTTCTTCATAAAAATGAAACAATTTTTTTATACTCTTGCAGAGATAATTATATTTTTTCTCAGGAATGAGTAGTTCTTTGAAGAAGGCATCTCCGATCTCATAAAGTATATAATATATAACTAGTTTCACATATGTCAGGCCCGATTGGTCATATAGCTGTGATAGAGAGGAACAGTCGGTCGAAAAGTAGTTGAATGGAAAACTTTTATCTTATTTAAACGCTGAATGTAAGTCTGTTTTCTAAATAAAAACTAAAAATAATTCAGATCGGACTACTTTATTATATAGCTCCTATTGAGAGGATCCTTAGGCTCGAAAGTTATTGTATAAAAAACTCTTTTGTTTCAAAAGATATCTAATGATATTTCATATTACAAGTTAAAGTAAGAGTATGGGTTTATCGCGGTAGGATTACTATATCATATAGCTGACATAGGCACAATGGGTCAAAATAAATAAATTAAATAATTATTTTCAAATGCCTCTTCGAGTCTGCAAGGGTATGTAATATTCGACTCGCCGACCTTCCTTACTACTGCCTTAAGAATTTTACAAGTTTGGCAAGGAATTGAAAATAATTATCAATGGGATATTTATCGATTTTTAATTATTTATAATTAAAATTTTAAATAAATATTAAAATTTATTTTGGGGAAGTTGTAGTTTCGGTCTTAGGAATTGCAAGACTTTAGGCTTTTTCTTATATAAAGACAGATAATAAAAAGTATTAAAATAAAACCGTTTTAGAAAGCAAGAAAGAAAGAAAGTTTATTTGCAGTCAGTTTTATTTATTGCATATGTAAAACTTGAGCTTCATGAGGATGTTTCGCACATATCCATTAATCCGGTGAAAACCCAATGCACAGGGGAGCAGAGGAATTTATGGTATAAAAAATGGATTTGCGATGTTTTCACAGGGCAAATTAAATTTATTGCCACAGATACTTATACACAGTCGCAGGCTCATTGTTAGAGAATGCCTCCGGTTCCACCCGTGTTCCACGGGTACTACACATCCAAACAAATATATACACGTGTCCATGAATTTCCAAAGCTTTTCCCCAGCTCCCATGCATCCAGCTCCTCACACATCGTTCTTCGCGGTTTCATTTAACGTGGCGTTTCAAATGGAAATGGAAATGGAAAATTATGAACCGACGTGCCCGGAACTGAACCAAACTGAGCTGAAAAGGAACTCGCAAACAGGTACAGGTACAGGACTCAGCTCGGCTCGTGCCCACATAACAAATGTGCCTGCCTAAGTGGCGAAAAAAAGCATGCCAAAATTGAAAATTAAAAAAAAATGCAAAAATGTATTTTAGAATGGGTCGACTCTGCTATACCCTAACTTAATAAATGTGAAAAGAGGACAGCTCGTAAAATTTACCGCTCAGATTTCCAGCAATAATTATAATTCTTAAAGAATTCCAATTAATTTAGTTTTTTCCCATATGAACATTAATTTTTTTAGTAATTTATTAATTTTAAATTATTTATTATCGAATAAATGAATATATAATAAATATTTACATTTAAAAGGTTAACAGAAGTTTTTTAAAGAAACAAATCTTATTGAATTTAATATTATTTATTCTCAATTTGAACTCTAATAAAAGCTGATTTTTAAGCAATATTTAAAATATTTTTACTTAGTTAATTTGTTATATTTGTCTTAATTATTATAGTAAAAAGCCCAATAAGAATAAGAAATTATTTTGAAACTTCGAATTTTTCTTGAAAATTATCTTACTTATTTATAAATATGTATAGCTTAGCTAGATAATATTTTTTAAATTATTTATTCAAATAAAATTAAATTTCGATAAATTAAATAATATAAGTAAATTTTAAAATTGTAATTAATAAATGTTACTATATTTAAGTACAAGAAAAACTTTCAGAAATGGGTATAAGTTATACAAAATTTTATTAATTAGTTTAAATATTAATATTTTTGAAGCTTAAAGTAAAAAAAAGTAGTTGATGGAAAAAGAATTAAAATAATTTTGCTGTTTAAAAGACAAGTTTTTAAATGTAAACCAAATTATTTCAAATATTTTGGAGTTAATAAATGTTTTGAACCAAACATCTGAAGAAAATAAGAAAATGCAAAAAATGTATGAAATTCATTTGAATATTTTCGAGTTCAAAAAATGTATATACCCGCTCATTAGAAAGGGTAGTCGACCCCAGCCCCGCCCCGACAACTGCACGCTTTTTGGCTTTCGAGCAGCCGCCCTTTGTAGTCCTGTTGCATTTTGACAATGAGACAGCGCGAGACAAACGAGCCCAATCCGGGACCACACCCCCACCAGCCACAGCCACGCCCCCATCCAACAGCCCTAAAAAAGTAGAGAGGGCAGGCTAAACGGAATAAGCGTTAATGCTTCGTTTGAATGAATTTTTGATTGCGTTGTTTACGATTGAATTTACTTCCTGCCTCTGCCAGGGAACATTGTTTTTTTTTGTTTTCGAATCCCGCGGAATTTTTTGCAAATCCGTGCTACATTTTTTATATGTTCTCTTGTTTTCTTTTTTGTATTTTTTATTCTACATATTTTGTTTTTGTACTTGTTGTTGTCGCTGTTCTTTGTCTGAGAGAGATAACCGTTGTTTACAGCGGAGTCTCTTAAGGATTCGCTTGAGAAACAAGTCGACTGATAAACCGAATGCCAAAGGAATTTCGAATAAGGATAAGTACAGTGAGGGGGAGGGAGAGGGGGAAGAGAGATGCCTAAACACGCTTCACATTCAATGAGCATTTCCGAATATTCGCGATTAAACAAGCGATAATTTCTTATATGAATAAATAACATTATGCGAAATTAAAGATGATCAGATTATGATGAGAGAGTGGTAAGAGTAGAGAAAGGAGCTAAAATGAAGGAAGGAAAAGCAATATTCTGGAAGCCGAAGATATAAATGCCTTAAAAGTGAGCTCCATTCTAAATATGGAAAGAGTATAGAAAGGAGCTAAAGCAATGGAATATTCAGGATGTCAAAGATATAAATGCCTTATAGGGAGCTTCTTCATATAGAAAAAAAAATAATAAAAAAAAAATATCATATTTGCTGGTAAAAAACTGTCCACTTTTTGTCATATTATTTATATAGTGTATTTTTGTGAATTTAGCTTAAAACACAAACAAAATTTTTATAAAGTACTTAAATTTTCAGGTAGAGTTATTATGGCAACTATTTCATATATTTAGTACACCGACTCAAATTTTTTAAGAAATTATATAATATTTTATGTCTATAGGGATTTGATTTGTTTTCTATGATATCTATATAAAATAATAGTAATATAAGATAATAGTAATAATAATAATAAAAATAATAATAATAATATATATAATAACATATATAATAATATCTATCTGAATACTTATTCGATTTTGAATTAAGTTTTTATTGAAAAAAATAAAGAAACAAAACTGTTTCCAATGCAATGAGTTATTTTTCGAACTTATCAGATCTGTGGCAGCTATATAGTTAACAAAATCTAGGCGATTGTCTTTAAGAAAAAGAAATAACCATGGAAAGTTTCTTCCTGCCAACTGGAACTAATTTGCTGTATCAATTCATGCGGATCAAGAATATATATTCTTCTTGATGTCGTTTTTTTTGCATAACCAAATTATAATACCCTTCAATTTGAGCACTGTTCGAGCGCTTTTCACTTTCCAGTTCACATTTCTCCCTTCTTGATGATGTGAAATAATCCTATTATTGGAGCTGGCATCCGAATGATGGCACCTTCATTTTTCAGGCCATTACGAATGCTGGCAACGAATTGTGTGTGTAACGGGAAACCAATTAATCTCTATCAGTTTTTTTGACTTTTGCCGGATCAAGTGACAAGACATTGACTGGATTAGGAGAGTGCCCGGAAAACCAATGATATGCCGGACAGTGTGGAATGGAAGTAGAAGTGGAAGTGGATGAAGTGGCCCCAGCATCTACGACTCCCTGGAGTGCAATCCGAAATGGACGCCAATGAAATGAATGCAAGAAAAAACTAAGATGACTTTGAAAGTAGCAGACCAAAAAGGGAGGAGTGTCTATCCTTCGTTTGCCCTGCCTGGCATCCGCCTCCGAATCCGCATCCAATTGTACACCTTGTGGTATGAGTAATGAGAGCAGGAAAACGATTTTACGCTTCAATCAGCTTTGATTTAAATTGCAATTATTAACTGGAGTTCGACTGAAGTCGTTGGGGTCCTTCTACCCGAAAGCTACTCCTTTTAAACTGCTGTTTGAAGCAAACAAAGATCGAAGTTTTCAATAGCAACTTAAATATATATAAATAAATGAATAGACTCTCTTGAATAGCTCAATTAAAGTCTAATAGACATATACTCTTTTCCTTTAAATTTAGATAGATATTCTCAGTTTATTTTAGAATTTTATGTATTACACCCATCTTTGTATTCTTTCAGAGTGTTTTATAACTTTGGCACGAAATGTGTAATGCATTGAAGGAGGCATCTCCGATCACATAAACTATATATATTATTTATCAGGACGACAATACGAGTTGATATAGTCATGTCCGTCTGTTTATATGCAAACTAGTCTCTCAGTTTTTCAGCTATCGGAACCTGCCGGATCGGACAACTATATTACATAGTTCCCATAGAAGCAATCGGTTCAAAAGTTGTTGTAAGGAAAAATTTTTTGATTTCCAACGTATCTTAATTTAACTTACAAGTTATACGGAAAAGTGTGATTTCGGAGCCCACTCCTAAAATCATTAAGATCGGTTTACTATATCATAAAGCAAGGATAAGTAATATTCGGCCCGCCGAAGATAGCCTCTCCATACCAGATTCATACCCCAATTGCAATGAAGGGCCCAAATAAAATATTATTCAGTTTTATATATTTCTTATGTCGCAGGAATAGAGTCAAATTCTACTGAGATTATTCTTGATTCACATTTTAAGTAAATTATTATAAATAATTAATGCTGCGTTCATTTTTACTTTGGAAGCTAGTACCGCATGTAATGAAATTATGCCTTCTGCCAGAATGCGTTTTCCGCAATAGAAACGAACAAGCTACTCATGCGTTCATACACATAAATTGTTTACATTGGATTAAGTATTCGGAAAATAGTTTATATTTATTTGATTCTACATACATATATACATAATTTTCATTGTCAGTTGCATACTTAGAAAGTCTTATTTTGTTGCACTGTGTAATTTGTACTCTCATCAAAATATTTACTGGGTATAATCTGAGCAATATACCCTTTATGGATGGCGACACTGTGAGATACGGGTAGGAATATGGCTATGTTAGGATCATAAAACAAATTCACAGCTTCCGCCTATTTGAATGGGATTTTAAATGGGTTTATAAATCATATCTTTATACGAGTTTTAACCAAGAAAGAAAAGAAAAGAGCAGCAGGCACAAGTTCATGGAATGATCGTGTTTGTTTACCTAATATATATATTATTTAAATTGAGAGAAAGAGTTAGCATCAGGCGACAAATCTCTGGGCAAATAGGAGGGAAAAAAACAATGAATTTTGATAACTTTTCGCTTATCATAGACAGACGCGGGCTATAACTAAAATGGACTTATATGACAATAAAGCTGACACACGGCTGCTGCTTATCAGTTCTCTGACTTGGCTTTGGAATTCTCCTCTGGTTCGACCTGCGGCTGCTGCAGCGGCAGTTTCTCCTCAAGCAAGTGCAGCTCCTTGAGATTTGCATCCTCTGGAATGTTATCGCTGCCATTATTCCAGGGCTGCAGCGTGGATTCCGAGAAGAGAACATACAATATGCCGCTGCCAGTTAACATGGCAGCAGTCAGCAGGAAGACGTTCTTCCAGGCTTCAATTGTTTGCTAACAAATAAAAAAACTTTTGTTTACGATAAAATGAAAGGCACAGCGTCAACTCACATTTCCCTGGGTTAATATGCCCACAATGAAGGGTGAGATGAAGCCGGGCATGCCGCCAATCATGCCACTCACACCCAGCACAATGCCCGCATAATTCGGAGATAAATCCACCATGGAGGCCAGCGGACCAGAGGAGACGGCTCCATGGAACATCGTGGCTATAGTTACTAAAACAATGGCTGCCGTCGCATTATAGCCGAAATAAGCCAGGGCCAACACCACCAGACCCTTCACCCCACAGCCTGTAAATAAAGGATATTTACACATTTGTAATACTCTCTGAAAGGATTGAAATCTAGAGACTTTACTTACAAACTCCTGTAGCCAATTTGCGGACATTGGTGCGGCTCAAGCGATCCGTGCGCAACAAATAGTCGGAAAATATGGAAAAGATGTAAGCGAAAATCATGCGCATTAAATGGGGCATGCCGGAAAGGAAGCCCGTCTAAAAGACGTAAGTAAAAATAACATTAATTAAAATAATAAATATACTAATATAGAGCTTTACCCACCGCGCGTATATTCCAGTGATGGATCAAGCGGAAATAGGTCGGACCGTGGGTCATCAGCGTAAAGAGACCCCAAATACCGCCCCATTGTGCCACCACATTCATCCAGACAGGTCGTGACGTAGCAATCTGCCTCCAAGGCGTAGGACCCGGCGTTGTATTCTGCACCGAGGCGCCTAGAGACTTTTCTATATATCGCTGCTCCGATTGCGCGATTCGGGGATGTTCAGCAGGACTATCGTAGACCAGGAACTGCCACGCAATAAACCATAGTGTGCCGAAAACACCGCAAATATAATAGACCCATTCCCAGGATGTCCAGGCGATAATATAGCCGAATATCGGATAAAATAGTGCCACTCCCACCGAACTGCCCAAATAGGCGCTTACGAATTTGCTGCGCTCATTCGGCGGTATCCATTTGGCAGTAAGCACATGCATGGAGGGCCAGGCCATACCCTGTAATTATCAAAATATCTTTATTAATCATGGGTTTTTATTAGAAAATTTCAATTTTAAAAAGACTCGAAACTTTTCTGTAATATACAAATTTTTCTTCCAGAAATACTATAAGAATCTCTGTTTGAGAACGTCTCAAATCTTTTCAAAATTTTCTGTATAATAATACAATACTCACAGTTACGAAGCCCTGAAATACTCTCAGGCAAAGTAGAGCCCCATAGCTCCAGTATGAGACAATTGGTATAAGAAAACAGCAGAATACTCCAATACCATTTGACCATCCAAAAACCAGTTTAGTGCCGTATTTCCTGGCCAAAATACCGCCCGGTAATTGTAGGACCCAATGCACCCAGAAAAAAGAACCCAACAGATTACTCTGCTCTTTCTCATTCCAATGGAAGCCATCCCTTTCATACTCGATCTGCAAAAGAGTTGTATCATTCACATTCAGTATATTCACACTATGAGTAACTAAGGCTGTTAAATATTAAATTAATTATGTAAATTAAATCAATCAACTAAATAAAATAAATGTGCACTATGCGTCAGGCATGCATCATGAAATTTACGAAAAATGAGCCACGAGTGTGCGACTAATGAATACTCTGTAATTTAATATAGGAGTGATATTATTATAGGGCATTTATTGCATCTACTCTTCTAAAAAATCCCTAGAATAAGCCTTATCTTACTTAGGCACCAATTTCATACACTCTTCGCCATCTCCAATATGTACAGGGTATACAAATAGTTTATAATTCATACTCACATTTGCCCAATCCAGAAATTGTCTCTCCCACGAATATCGCTCAACCCGTAAGCTCTCATTCTGCGTCGGATTCAGCAGGGCAATGGCTGTGGACTGGATGGAGCTGTTGGTCAAATTAAAGTGTATTGGGGGAGTCGGTGTAGCAGCAGGCACATCCTTGGCAACAATCATGTCCACAATGGTAATATTCAGATTAATTCGTAGCATATAATTGACTATGAATCCTATGAATGTCATATACCAGAGCACAGTGCGAGCCTCGACTGAAAGTTATTGTTTTTATAAGAATTGGGATGAAAACAAAGAGTTAGCTTTTAGATAGGGTATACGGTGATACATATATAAATAATTTAAATAAATAAACGTTAAATTGTCATTTGTAATGTAAACCGAACTGCAATTTAAACGAAGGCAACTTGTGGTTATGTCAGTTATTGGATCTTGAAACAGATCATAAAATTATTTTATGAACTGAACTTGAGCAAGGCGAAAACTTTGAATATTAAGCACTTCAGTAATACCTTCAGCCATTTTAATGGTTTAATTTCTTAATGACAACTATATTTTTTTATTTCAGGATATTTCGGAATTCTCTCAGAGATCGTTCGACTCGCTCCGGCCCGTGGCCTGGACTAGAATGGCAACGGCTGTCTACTCGCAGTCTCAGGTAGCTGGGAATCAGAGTCAACACCCGCACATCGATCCATGTCCCACGCAACTGATAAGTGCACATCGCATTGCTCTATGCTACAGCCACAGCCACTCTGTACAGATCTCTCTTGCTCTGATCTGGTTTATCGTGACCGTAATCTCGTTTATTGCATGAGACTGCTCTGAGTTCTACCGAGAATCGTTCGTCGTGTCTGCCGAAGCAAGTGAAAAAAAAGATAAATTTTAGTCATTTGAACAGATCTTGAAGTGTGTCTTATTTATTTTATAAATCTTTTAGGGCCCTTTGAGTTTCTATTTTTACCTTCAACTTACCTGCTAATTTACAATCTAATTTTTCAACAAATAAATAATATTTACAGAAAACACTCGAGGTTTGGGAATAAAAAGGAAAAGATAAAAACTCTCTCGACCCAAGGACTCATCTTGGGTTTTCGGGCCAGCTTTATGTGAAGGAAACTATAGATCTAACATAGATCGCATTACAAGATAGTGTTAATCAAAGGAAAACCAACATGTTTGGATTAAAAGCAATTATTTCAAGTATGATCGTCCTTCTTTATAAACAATTATATACGCCTCTCCAGCTAGAGTATTTCTCTTTACCATCATTCATTGTGGCTATACAATAAAGTACCTTCATAAACTTGGCTTAATCTCTGCCAGAAAAATACTTTCTTCTGCCCTTGTAGATTATTACTCAGTAGGGTTAAAATATAGGTAAAAAAAAGAAAGGAAATAATTCATATACTATGGTTTATACGGAACCTGTATGATATAGTTATCCGATTTCAATCTTATTAAGTTGTTAGGTTGAAATCTAAAAAAAAAATTATAAGAAGAAACAGTTCTTTACATAACGTTTGGACCGATTGTTCCTATAACAACTATACGATATAATAGATAGAATAATAGTAGATCCAGTCTCTGATGGTATGAGTTTAGAAATTACATTCGTAAATTTGATTAGGGATACCTTAAAGAATTAAATTTTTATATACAACTTTTGTATCGATTTTTCGTATATAATATTATTCGATCCGGCATCTAACTCCAAAAATAACAGACCAGTTTGCATAGCAACAGACAGACAGTCAGACAGACATAGACATCCTACTAATCAATAATATACATATATAGTTCATTATATCAGGGATATACCTATCAATGCATTAAAAATATCGTGACAGATATAAGATCCTATCCAAGGATATAACAACATTTCCGTACAATCACTTAAAGTTCGATCGACTGATTTAGGTTTATAAATCGGAAAAGGCAAATGGAATGGGTTATATCTAACCATTGCGTCGTCCTCTCCAATTATGGGATAATATTTGAAAATTATCATTCACTCTTTAAAAGTATAATGATTAAAATCTATTGCCCAGATCTAGATATAGAATCTATGCTTACAAATCTAAAGTAATGCGAGCGAAACCCTTAGTTTTAAAAGAGAAATTGACTTTCAAAATATATCATATGCTAACTTTTAATGCTCTTTCGAAAGATGAAATAATCTTATGTTTTGTTCACTTACATAAAGATTCTATATATATCGGCCTTGACTGAAACTATATACATTATGTGATTACAGGCATAAAAACTAAGTAATATATTGCTTAAATCTTTAGTTAGTGATTGTGTATTTTGTATACATAGATTACAATAAATTCATTTGTTGTAATTGAAAATAAAGTCACATTTTCAATATGTATTCCTATACATATATATATATATATATACATATATATATATAATGATAAGCCAATTGGGAACGAATCCAACGGCATTCTCATGAAGATCATTTCATGGCTACATGATAAACTAGATTAAGGATTAAATGTAGAAGTAAGAGCTAATGTTTGAAACAATTTTTGCACACAGTTTGCAAGCTGGATCGAGTTGAGAGCTCGGATACAGGTGATTCGGCTGGGTGGCTAACAGTGGTTTGTTGCATTGATTCCTTGATGCGCGTCTGCCGTCGTGGGGGACACCGTCGAAGGGCGCGCTCCACAAGTGGCTTCCCACAGACGGCTCAACATTCACCCGACATTCTCGTAAGACATCGCCGGTCGATCTGTGCTCATTGCAGCTGCGCTGGCAGCGCTGCCAAAGATCGTTGGTGGATGATGTTGCTGTGCCTGTTGTTGCTGCTGCTGTTGCTGTTGCTGCTGCTGTTGCTGGTGGGTATGCTGTTGCTGCTGGTGTGGATTATGCGCATGATGCTGCTGCGCCGGCGGCTGTTCATTGCGCAACTGCGCCAATGGAAACATTATATTATGAGCCATCTGTGGATGATGCAGATGTTGTTCATTTGGCGGAGGTGGCGGCTGTTGATGCGCTGCATGTTGCTGCTGATGTGCCGCCTCCAGTTTACGCTGCTCGCTCTGCTGCTGATGCACCTTTTCGGCGCTCTCCTCGTACTTCTTATGCAGCTGAAACAGCGGAAGCTGCTGCGGTGCATGCAACGCTACCGGATCCACCTGTGGCGATGTTTCCTTCTCGCCCTTTTCATACTTCTTGGACAGCTGATACATGCTGTGGGATAGATGCGCCGCTGCTGAGCTGCTGCTGCTGCTCTGCTTGGCCGCGGTGGATGTCGTGGCTGAGGACTTTTCCGACTTCACAGATGATTTCTTTTGGTACTTCTTTAAGATTTGCATTAGCTCCGACTTGACATCCAGTCGTATTTCCTCCGGCACGCGTTTTATTTCTTCGTAGAGTGACAATAGGAATAGCTTGTCTGGATCGCGCTGCTTGCGCTTTTTGCTCTTCTTGGGAAAAGCATCCTGCATGAACTGCAGTAGCTTCTCCTCGAACGGTGTCTCACGCTGCAGCGAGGCGTTTGTGTGCTGACGCCGCAGCAAATGCGGATGCAGTCCACCATGGAACGCTGGATGCTGTGGCATGCCAGAATGCGCCTGACTGCCATTTCCATTACCATTTCCATGCTCTGTACCGCCACCGTTGTGCGTTTGCAGCTGACTGACATTTTGGCCTTGGTAGGAGCCACCGTTGGAGGAACCAGGTGCATCATTCGTCTCGCCATCATTTGTATGATGATCCTGCGGCTGTTGGCCACTATGCGACTGCGGGTCCTTTGGATGCTGCATATGCTGTTGCTGCTGTCCCGCAGCAGCCGTCAGTATTGCATCACAAAAATGTTCCGGCACATAATCAAAGCCAGTCATGAAGTTTTCCGGCTTCAGTTCGCCATTCATCTCCTCGTAGAAGTATTCAGTGCCCACAATGTCTATAATATCGTTATCCTCCTGATTCAGTTCAATTCCCGGTGGCGGTGAACCCCCTGACAACTGGCACCGCTTCAGCTCCGCCAGCTTCTTACGCGTCGTCAAACGCATATCGCGCCAGCACTGCGAAAATTGGAATTTTGGAAATTTCTGTTTTTTTTTTATACTTTTTTTAAATACTCACCTTCTTCCACTGTATTATGGTCTTCTTGGGTCCGATGGTGTTCAGCGCCGCTTGAATCTTCTCCCAGTACCATTCCTTTTCCTTTTTGCCCTCCATGTATTTCGTCTCCCGCAGCAAAGTGATGAGCATCTTTTTCTGCGGCTTTGTGACTCGATCCTTGAAGGAAATATTTGAAAAAAATCAATTAAATTGAGAATTTATTGATTTGATTTTTAAGAAAATATTGAAAATATTCCGAGTTAATCATTGAGTGGAGTATTGAAAAAAAGAGAAAACAAAAAGAAACAAAAAAAATTATTTCAACATTTAGTGACCTGATTTTTCAGAAAATATTAAAAGAAACCTTTAAATTTAAAATTTTTTAGTGTTATCATTAAATGGGATATTGAAAAAAGTTTTAAATTTAAAACATATTTAAATTAAGAACTTTGTGATTGAAAGAAAATATTTAAACTAAAACGTCTGAACCCAAAGGATTTGTTTCCAATATGTTTTTAAATTATTATTTAAATTCCTCTTATTATTTATACGGACAGACAGACAGATGGACGGATATGGACTCGTCTCGTCTTCCTGATCAATAATAAAAGCCTCCTTCAAGGCATTACACACCCACACATTGACAAAAGTGTAATAACGCCTAGAAGGGTATTATTACAAATCTAAATACAATAAATTTAATTTTCAAAAATTATTATTCGATTAAAAATTAAATGCAATTTAGTACTATTAATAATTATTCTATTAATTTAATAATTAATCAAATAAAGACAGAAATCTAGCTTGAGGCACCCTACTCAACCTCTTTGTACTGCGTTAGGGGTACTCAAGCCGGCTAAAGGCTTGTGCGGTGTCGTAACTAGAGCGATATTTAGATGCAGCTACTAAAACAATTGTGAATGATTAGGCAAAATAGTTTATAATGAATAAGAAAGAAAGAACAAAGCAAAATAGAAGCAAATCATCTGTTTATTACGAGTGTCCCGACACTGTGACCACCCCTCCCTTCCCTTAACGGTTCTTCTTCTTTGTATTCGCTTTTACATAGAACGAAATTATAGAATTTTTTGTACCACAGCACATACACACTCATAATACACACAAACAAGAGACACAGACACACACAGGCACACACGCGCGCATTTGATTAACATTTTTATGTTGCTTGTGAGATTCTCGGCTTACCATGTTGACGAGCTTCTTTAAGAACCTGCGTGAGCTGGAAATGTTGAATGTTTTGTTTCGTCTGTTAAATAAATGAATTTAAGCACTTTTGTTTAATTTTTCACAGCAGCTCTGTCTCTGCTCTGCCTCTGCCTCTGCGCTGCTCCAACATTGTCGTAGTCGCTGTGCGTGTATGTGGTGTGTTGCTGTCTGTATTTGCGTGCTTGTGTGCATGTGTGCGTGAGTGTGCATTGCGTTCGTTTCGTCTCGTCGTCGGTCTCACCAAACGTTCTGTCTCTTTCTCCCTTATGCGCTTGCAATATACAGCGCTCGACAGTCACTGTCGTTCTCTTTGTCGCTGTGACCAAACGTCAGTTTGACGTTTGGGCCAGCCAGGCCCGGCCCTGTTGGAAATTTACTCACCCGCCCGCTCTGTAACATTAACAGCGCGGCCCTCTGTTAAAAATGTAAATATGTTAAATATTAATAATAAGAGGCGACCTTCCCAAAAACGCAAAGCGGGAGCCTCTCTCCGATAGCTAACGCTATTCTTTATAAATAAAATAAGCAAATTCTAATATTATTTATTCAATTTAAAATTATACTGAAATTATACTTAATAAATATGTAAAATAAGTAAATTTAAATATTATTATTATCAACCTTCTTCTTCTTTATAAATAAAATATATAGATTTGAATATTATTATTTATTTATTATTTACCACAAGAATCTAGGGGCCGGGGCCTAAAGTATATTTATGTATATATTTTTTATAAGGTCGATAAGACGAGTCAATATAGCCATGTCCGTTTGTCAACCTGTCTCTCCGTTATATATATCAGAATCGGCTGGATAGATAGGAAAACTCTTTAAGACTTCTGAAGGAAATTTACAAGCTAATCTATATTTTCTATCTATTTTTCTTACTTAAAGTGTTAAGATCATTTATATAGATCACAATAACAATCGATCTGAAAGTTATTGTATGGAAAACTTTGAAGATAAAAATGTTATCAACAAATTTGAAGATCGAACTACTATATTATATAGTAAATGTTCAATGATAAACATCGGTTCAAAAACAAATATTTGCAGATATTTTAAAACTAAAATTATTCTATTTCTAATCTTACGAATCAGTCTTCTTCGGAAAATATCCAAATCTATCAATTTAAATGATTAAAATAAAAGAAAACCTCAATTGACGAACTAACTGCTGGAAAATACTATTTATAGGTTGCATTTCAATCCTTAAAATACTTTTAGAAAATTATTTATATTTTCCTGTTCAATACAATAAAAAAATAGAAAATTAAATTAAACGATATGGATGATTTTATTAAAAAAATACTTTAAGATTAAGGTAACATATTTAACGTTTAGGTGGACGGCCCACTGTGCGGGTAACAGTGGAGACACCCTCAACGAATTGGGTGCGAAACAGGACATTGGCGTGATTGAAGAGGCCATCCTTCAGAGAGACGATGAGGAACTGAGAGTCTCTGAAGTGTTGTTTTAACATGCTGCCAATATTTTGAGTATGCGACATGTCCAGAGCGGCATCCACCTCATCGAGAATATAAAGCGGTGCTGGTGAGAACTTTAACATGGCCAAAACAAGTGAGAGGGCAACCAAGGACTTCTGGCCACCTGAGAGCTCGCCCAGACTGTCCTTGAAGACACCATTGAATCCAACTTTTATTTCGAGACCGCTAAGTACTCCATTGGTCTTGACAGGATTGAGCAGAGCCTGAGCACCTGGCAATAGAGTGCTGAAAATGCCGCTGAAATTCTCGGTTACTGCCTCCCAAGCGCGTTTCACTTGATTCTGTTCCTCTTCATCCATTTTAACAATAATCTTCTTGATTTTCTCCTTGTCCAAGGCCACAATCTGACGGCGACGCACTGTCTCATTGTAGTTCTCCTCCTCGCGTTCCAGAGTCTGCATAGCATTCATATTTAGCGTACGTTCCATTTTGTCCTTTTTCTCCTGCATTTTCAACAGTTTGTTCCCAGCTTCGACGGGATCCTCTTTGCTGTAATCGTAACGTGTATTCTTCATGCCAAAGCAATTCTTTTCTTCGGGTATCCAAGGATATTTTACCTCCAGTGAATTCATACGTTTCTTGGCTTCTTTAGCTTCTCCGCCAATTTTATTCTTTTCGTTTTCCTTCTTCTTAACCTCCAGTTCAAGCTCCTGATTTTGTTTAAGCATTTTCTCCTTTTTGCCGAGCAGCAAACGCATTTCCTTGTTGCGTCCATGCAAGTTATCCTTTTGTAATTTAATTGTAGCCTCCAGTTCTTTCACTTCTTTGGCCACACTTGTGCTTGCCTGCTGCTTTTCATCCAAATCGGCTTTGAACTTTTCTAAACTCTCAACCATTTCTTGATGCTGATGTTTGGCCGTTTCTATGCTCTTTTCCAGTTCGCTAATTTCCATTTGCAGCGTCTCGAATTCCTGCTCGCGCTTCTTCCAGTTGGCACGCGATTTCTCGGCTTTCAGCTTGGTCGCCTTCATTTCATTGCTAACCGCTTTCAATTCGCGTTCGCGATAGCCTTTCGCATCGGATAGCTTCTCCTCAACATCCTTCACCTTGGCCTGCGAAGTCTTTTGCTTTTCGCGTGCTTCAGCGTTTTGCTGTTCCAAAGTCTTAACCTTTTCTTTCATTTCATCAATTTCCTCTTGGTTTTGCTGGGTTGCGGTATGGGCTAAGCGGCTTTTACACATGGTAAGCTCATGCTGTCGCAGTTCTAGTGCCTCTTTCAGTTTGTTGTACTTGTGTGCTACACTTTCAATGGCACTACAGGGGGAAAAAGTAAGTGTAATTAAATAGTCTGCGTTAATTTTTGAACCAAATAAAAGCTCACTTTAATTGCTGCTCTACTTGAGTTAACTCATTCTTCTTCTCTTTCAAGTCCTTCTCTATGAACCTCAAGGAATTCAATTCTTCCAGCACATTCGCGCCTTTGGGTGCAGAGCCACCTGACAAAGTGCCATTGGAATCCACAACATCGCCTTCTAGCGTCACACAGCGTCCGCCAATGTTTCTATCAGCGCTTAACTAGAAGATAGAAATACTTAATATATATTGAAATAGTAATGCTATATTTATTATGCTTACCCCCTTGGCTACATCCAAATCCTTGCAAATCAGCGTGCCGCCGTACACAAATTTCATGACAGGATCAAAGTAGCGGTCATATTCGATGAGTGACAAAGCTGAATCCACATTTTCACTGCCGTACTAAATGCAGAAATATAAATTTATAATAAATTATAATCATTTAAAGCTGAGATAAAATGATCTTACAGTAGACTTGGCGTATTCAATAACTTGTGGACTCAACGGGTACGACTTAATCTTATTGATTGGAATCAGTGTGACGCGACGTTGCAAATTGCCCTTTTGCAGGATCTTCTTGCTGGTCACATCATCGTCGGTAACAAAGCTATATAGCTGTAAGCATATGGTATTAAAACTGGTTTTAATATAGAATATTTAAGGACTTACATGACCGCCAGCTGCCATCATAAGAGCCATGGAATTCACCATGTCGGTAACTTTAAAAAGCTTGCCAACCATACCACGTACTTTCTCGCGCTGGAAGTTCGGTTCGGGATCCTGATATTGCAGTTCGAAACGGGAGCCACTGCGACGATCCAAATCGCGCTTGAGCTCACGCACCTCATTGTGCAATTGCTGACGGCGGTCCTTCAGCTGCTCAAATTTACCGCCCTCGTAATTGAGACTCTGTAGCTGACGTTCCAAATTCCTAATTTCCGCCTCCAGTTGATTGAGCAGTTGCTTATCCTTGGTGTAGGCGGCATCATTGGTCTGAGTTTCGCCCTGTTTTTGGTTGAGCAGCGAGCGCGTATGACGCAACTCCATTTCTGATGTTTTTATGGTAGTCTGCGCCTCGCTCAGCTGTTGCTTAGCACCTGTGGAGCAAGTGGACAGATTAGTTAAATAAATTCAATAAAAACTGTTTTAAAAAACGTACTTATTAATTGTTCCTGCAGTGTGCAGGCTTGACCCTCGTCATTGGTGGACAAACCCTGATTTACGGCTTCAAATTTACGCTGAGCATCCTCATAGGCCTTGGCATCCGCTGCATCGGCATCTTTGAGGCTCTGGAATTCGTCTTGCACCTGAGACATGGCTTTTTGCTTCTTGAGCAGCGCTTGTTCATCTTCCGCAATATTCTTACTGGCCATACGTATTTTCTTCTCTTCCTGGTCAATTGAGCCCTTTTGTGCTTTGAGGCTACCAAAAGCATTGGCCTCGATGGCTCGTTTGGCAGCTAATTCTGCCTCCAGCAACTTCAGATTTCCACCCATTTCAGCATCGATTTTATGCTGAATTTCTTTAACTTCAACTTCAATGCGCTCAATTTCCTCCAGATTCTGGGAAGTGGTGTCCCGGCACTTGGCAATGCGTTCCTCTATTTTCTGCTCGCTAGCCTCCACCGATTGCAGTGCATCGCATATCTTTAAATATTTTGCCGAGATGTGTATCCGTGTCAAGAATTCAATGTCGCGACAGGTCTTCTGATATTCCTGGTAGGCTGAACGCTCCTTGCGCAGCTTGTCGAGCTTTGGCAGCACCTCCTCCTCGAGCAATGTGGAAGTTTCACGTATTTTGCCCTCTTTTTTCTCAATGAGATTCTTGGTCGCCTCGCGCTTGGTCTTGTACAGGCTGGTGCCTGCAGCTTCCTCAACCATTGACAACACCTGAAATACACAAGAATGTTATAACAGTTTCTTAAGGTCAACTAATCGATTTTTTCGATATCGGTATTGGTTGATAGGTAAAAAGATCGATAATACCGATTCTTTAATCGATTTTTTGACGGCTCTATAATAGTTGAGTGTTAGCTTACCTCCTTGGGCTTCATGTTCAGCACTTGCTGAATTTTACCCTGCATTATGAGAAAATTGGGATTGTTGACGTTCAGCTGCATAGCGCAGAAAAAGTCCTGCACTTTCTTGTTCTGCACTACTTTTCCATTTATCATAAACTTATTCTTGCCGCCAACAACAACTTGACGTGTCACGGAAATCTCACGGCATTTCTCGTATCCCGGCGGCCCATTTTCGCAAGTTGCATTATCGAATACAATCGTTACCGTCGCCTTTGTAACTCCAGCCTGTCCATTCTTGTACACCAAGTCCTGCAGGGCTGAGGCGCGTACCTGTAAAATGTATCGGGTATATTAGTTTTGCGCAAATATATGTAACATATAAATTTAAGCTCAACATTGTAAGGAGGCGTCTCTCTCTGGAACTAGTAAAGCTAGCGACTTTAAATTTATTATATTATGTATATTTTAGATATTTTGGTAGGCGCTGATGATTATATGTTTTCTTTAAGTGTCTTCTTTACAGAGTATCGGCTCGTCGAGCAACTGTTCGGTTACATTCTGTTAAGAGTCAGTAAAGATTACATACTTAAAACTACATACAGAGTATCTGTTAGTCGACCACTGTTCTTGTTAACATTACTACTGACGGCACCACACAATTGCAGTCTGATTAAGATGCACACAGAGCATCAGCTAGTCGAGCAATTGCTGAGTTACATTCCGTTATTACTGTCTACAGAGTATCTGCAAGTCAGTCAAGATTATCTACCGTTACAGTCTGTTAAGACTGCATACAGAGTATCTACGAATCGACTACTGTTATTGTTAATGTTATTGGTGAAAGTCTGATTATAGTGCACAAAGAGCATCAGTTAGTCGGTGACCATAATTAATGGAATTACTTACGTTCTGTAAATTGCTGATGCCCAGTACAAAACAAATCGAGTCAAGGATATTTGATTTGCCTGAGCCATTTAGACCGGTGATCGCTGTAAACTCTTTATCGAATCCATCGATTTCTATGCGTTTGCCGTAGGATTTGAATCCATCAAGTATCAGCCGCTTAACATACATTTTCTGGTTGCTTAAATTACACTATAAAACCGCTTCTATTTTAACTTATTCGGCAAGGCGCATCGTATAAACTACTTATGTTTGTGCCGCCGTTTTTCTGAATTATGTTCGAGGGACGCTAGCGATGTGCAATTCACAACCTATCGATATATTACATTCGATATCTCGCTTCAAGGCGTACTTGTATTTTTAAATTTTCTTTCCAGTAACGGCTAATTAGTAAATTTTACTGTTGAACTTATTTATGTATTATTAACAGAAATAGCGAAGTTAGTTTAAAGTTAAAAATAATCAGTATATTCAATTTTCATTGTAGTTGGTATAAATAAACTTTAATTATGTTAAATGTTTTTCGTAACTGTAACTGCTGGAAAACTAAGTAGAGAATAAATTTGTATGAAAGTTGATCTTCATATTCCATTCTGATAGATGGCGCTAAGTTGTGCGAACAATTATTTTATCCGTCTAAATTTTTTAATTACGTGGAGCGCACACAATTTTGGTATACTTAATCCAGAAATTTAAAATACATGGTCAATTTTCTGGGAGAAACTTGGTATTTATTCTCCCACTTGGCTTTTAAATAAATTTTTAGAATTATATACTAAGAAAATTCACTTCCACAGTTAAAAATTGGGAGGGCTCTAAAAGGGGGCATATAAATTTGTTGTTTCATTTGTACTTCACGTATTTTTCAAGCTTTCCAAGATTTGAAAGATCTTGCTTATTATTAATTTCTTTCGACCAATTGTTCCAATGAGTACTCTCTTATATAGTAATCTGATATTTCATCAACTTTTAAGTTTCTTTAAGATATATGAAGAAATGAATTCCCTTCGATAACAGTTATATAATATAGTCGCCTGATCCGGCAAGCAACAAGGATTCATATAAAATCTCCGGACATGAATGTATGAACGCATCTCGGCCTGTTCAGTAATATACATTCTTTCTGTGGCCGGAGATGCCTTCCTTAATGCCTTGAAAATTATAATGCCCTTAGCAAGAATATATAAATTATCAAATCAACAGAGATTCCCGGGAAATTCTTAGGTTAGGTTAGAGTAATTAAAATAAAGCCAGTTCCAAAATTTAAAGTTAATTATTCCGTTTATTCCACATGAATTCTCGAATGGAAGAGAAAACACATAAACTCTCTTTCAAGGTGTACAAAATATCTAAACCAATTTGAAAAGCAGCAGAAGGATTAACGGTAGGATTTCTGGTAGCGAGCACGGGCACCTGGACCGCCGAACTTCTTGGGCTCGCAGCGACGTGGATCGCCGACCAGCAGGGTTCTGTCGTATTGGACGAGAATATCCTTGATTTCCTTCTTGGAGGCCTCATCAACGTCTGCAAGGAGCATTAAGAAACAATGATTAGCATTTCGATTAATTTGGTACTAAAACTATATATAAATATATATTTAACCGATTCGTATGAGTGTCGATGAAGCCTCAAATAGCAACGGCAACAAATAATTGCCAAGTCGCTCGCTTTGATTGCGACATGCACTTAATCTCCCTTGCACTTGTCTTTCATTGGATACGGCTTAAAGATTCCAATAAAAATCTGGTAGAAGGTGCCCAAGCTCAACTAATCCAAAATTAATCTAATTAATAATTAACCAAAATTTCTATGTTTTTGCCGCATCACCCAATCTGTTCTAATTTATGCTTACAGCTTGGTTGGTATATGCTCATAATAAAGTTTTTTCTGGCCCAGATTTAAAATAATTTGCAAAAAGATAATACTCTTTCAAGCAAACTCTGTATAGGGCATAGTTGTAGTCGGTTTAATCAGTCATGGAAATAAGCTGCCATTTATTCGTGGAATATCATAGATGAAAAGCAATCGATAGTACTAACCATAATATCGCTATACTATCGTGAAAAATTAAAGGTAACATAGAAGCTTTCGATATATTTCTTGAAAGAATTTAATATCAGATAGTATTAGCTACTTAGTAATAGAATCAACATTCTTTCACAACTCGATTTACTATCGATAATACCAACGATTATATAGCAGTTACATTAACGTATAACTTCCTTATCTTAACTAATAATTAACTACTTTTAACGACTAATAATTAAATTAATTAATCCATTGATACTCACATTTCTGGTAGAAAGCAACTAGAGCCTTGGAAATAGCCTGACGGATGGCGTAGATCTGGGCGACATGACCACCACCGCTAACGCGCACGCGGATGTCAACGCCGGCGAATTTCTCCTGCAAGGAACGAAAGATATTAATTTAATTTATCTCAAGTTAAGTTAAGAATAACAAATTGAAATTAAAGCTTTGCATACAGATACAGAACCAATAATACTCAGTACTACCAATTTAGCTATTTTACATACAGTTTTAGCTGTTTTTGTTTATTAAGGATCAATCTTATCTTTTATAGCTGCATGGAAAGCGGGTTATTTATTTAAATGAACTAACTTTCGTCGTATTTTTTTTTGATAGTTTAGCTATTTTCAGCTAAAATTGGCAGCACTGATTCCTGTTTTTTGTCTTTTTAAACAAAGCTTCTCGTCTTGTACACAAATCAGAAACAATTTTATTCTCATTGGGCTTCAATTTCGGGATAATTGTTCTCATCATTTGTGTGCACAAAGAATTCATGAATGCTCTCTTAAGATGTAGCTTTACACTAAACTTCCAGTTCACGTTATAAGTTTATGCGTGAAATTTCATGAATCGAACTTCGTGAATTGTGCACTGCATAAACGCAGTTGTTTTTCACTTGATACTCTTTCTCAAATAATATCCAGTAATTCGTCACTAAGTGAATTCATGAATTAAGCACTGCATAAACTTATAATTGTTTTTGTTGTTTTCATCCGGTCTCACCTTGCCGAGCAACAAGAGTGGCTCCTGCAATTTGTATTGCAGCACCTTGGGTTCAATCTGTTCCAGAGGGCGTCCGTTCACCCTGAGGAGTCCGCTTCCGCGCTTGCAGTAAGCAACGGCAGTTGCGGTTTTCTGCAAAACGCAAAAGAAAACAATTTTATTTCAATTCATTTTGCAAAGAAACAACATAACCTCAGCAAGAGAGTCGCGTCGGCTTACTGTTGTTCTGCGACACGTGCAATTAATTTAGTTTCACTTAAAAATGACAATTTATACACACACCTTGCGTCCGAAGACTTGAACGGCCTGCACGGGTTCTCTGCGCTATAAATAAATAAATATTTTATTTCTTTACTTGAGTACATTTCGCATTTTTTCACAGCTACAAATACCTTTTGCTGCATTTTGCTCCGCGAGTTGGGTAGAAAAGAGCGGAAGTGCCCATTTTGACACTGAACTGTATTTTGATAGTTCACATTGCGACAAGTAGAGGGCGTTGTTAACAGTCTGAGCAACACTGGCAAGCAGAGGCAACTCTAATATAAAACTGATAACGAACGATGGGAGTAATATATAAATAATTAATGTTATATTAACATTAATATACATATTTTTGTTTTTACAAAAACATAGAACAATAATTTGTCTACGTTATTTTTTATGTAAAAATTGAATTTGGTTTGATTTGTCCTTTTTTAATGGTTTACATAATAACATTATTGCATTTACCTATCGATAACTTTGCTAATTTCAACGCAGTAAATTTTTTAATAGTTTGAAGAATTAAACCCATATAAATATTTAATATAGTTGCAGTAACAATATTAATATTTAATAAATAATAATAATACCAGTACTAATACTTATCAGCAATTAATGTGGACTCATGTTAATTACAGCTCCGCAAAATGTGTTTATATCGTTGCTGTTATGTTAAATAAATAACAGTTTGGAATGTCGTTCTTCCTCTTCTTCATAAAGAAAAAAAAAGTACATACATACTACGTGCTTTGGGTTCTCAGAATTTTTATTTTTTTCGTATAAGCAATTGTTGAAAAATCTGCACAAGCGAATAAGTAAATTTCATTAATATTAATTAAATAAAAATGGTTGTCTGCACGATGCAGAGCTATGGAGCCGAGCAACAATTAAATGGCTGTAAATCGCCACAAACAGCGCAGCTAACAGAAACTGGAATTATCAATAAGGAAAATGAAAATGAAATTGAAACTGGAAAGAATGGAAATGAGACTGGAAATGGCGCCGAAGAAGAAGATCGCGAGGAGGGGGAAATTGTTGATGAATTCGAAATGATAATATCATCCGAGGATGAGGAATTTAAGTTACGTGCACGCATACAGCAGCTGGAGGATAAGAGCAAGGACATCGAAAAAATGGAAATGCTCTCAGCAAATCTGGCGAATCAATACAGTAAGCATCCCCCCTGATATACCCTGTTATTGTAGTAATCCTGTTTACAGAAGCAACACGTTCTAATCACATGAGTGTGCTTGCGTGTGTATGTGTGTGTGCGTGTCTATGCGTGGAAGGGATGGTGCTTGCATAAGTGTGTGTGTGTTAACAGTTGCTCTAGCAAAAGTAACCTTGCACCTTGTAAATCATCAACAGCAGCAGCAGAATTCTGTCAGAGGGCGCACTCAGATCATTTCAAATCACAAGGAAATGGCTTTGTATGCGTGAAGTTGTAGCAGAGTGTGAGTTGTAATATTACTTACATTGGCATCTACCTCATGATTACGAATTAGGTCAGTGGACACCTTCAGAATTCTGTAACGTTCTACTCATGCATATGTATTTATGTATGTGATTGATATGTATATTTATACATTGATTACTCGATAATTGGAACATTTCACTATTGTGAACATTTTAATATTGTGTAATATTAATGAAATAACCTTTGTACTATTTATGAGCAGCAAGTAGAGTGTCGCATAATTTCTTCAAGAAATATTTAATTCAAAAAGCGTATTCAAACCACAAACTATATATGTATAAAATATGTATATAGATGCTTACATATATATATAAGATATCTATATATGTTCTTAGTCAGCTTGACGATCGGCCAACTTTTTTAACGAAATTTCTGCCAAAAAATATAAAAATAGACTGGTAAATCTTTGTTTTCTTAACGCCCAGTTTGAAAGTGTATAGAAACTTCGGCGTGTCGAAGTTAGCTTTTCCTTACTAGTTGTGGTATTATATTTTCCATTTTGAGGAACTTTTTAATATCGAGCGTTGACTGTATTTATATTTTCCACATAGAGAGAAGTCGTCGCTCTATTTACATTTGTTTTCTATGGGCAGCGCTTTATGATGAATCAGCTGATAACCCAATCTGTATTTTCTATTCGTCCAATAGATTACCAAAGGCCACCGAAAATTGAGAGATATGCACCAAAATATCAACATTTCTCACCAATCAGTGTGCTTTCGGATGTTTCCAGCCTGTCAGAGGATGATAAGGAGCAAAAGTTCGAGGAGGCCAAAAAGTATAAGAGGCATAAAATGAAAAGAAGTGAAAGTAAAAGGCATAGCCATCTGTTGCGGCGTAATGGATTTTCCCATCGAACGCATCTTCCCCAGCAGCAACAGTTGAAAAAAAAGCGACGTCATGATTATCATAACAATCATTATCACCAGAAGCAGGCAATATTGGTAGATTCCTTGGACAGTGTGACAGACGATGAGATTGGGGAGTACGACATGAATGTGGAGAATGAAAACGACGAGTATGAGGAACTGGAGCTGAGCAGAAAAAAACTACGCGTAGCTCTTGCACGTGCGGGTAATAATGATATCAAGCCGAAGCATAGTCTCAAGGAGCGGCTACATCGCCTACGCAAGTCACCCAGTCCAGTCAAGCGGGATTCAGAGTTGACTTTAATCACAGACAGACCACGTTCGGACCTGGAAGAGGAACACGCAAAGAAGCATCGGGAACGGGAACGGGAGCGGGACCAAGAGAGTGACCCGCCAGTCGAAGAACCACCTGAGCTTAAGCTGCGTCTTATAGCTCTAAAATCTGCCATATTGAAGAAACATATGGCTCGTAAGAAGCGTGATGCAGAGCGTGCCTATTCCCCCACAGACATGATCAATCGCGTGCATCAGCCTACTGTAAGCAATGAATTAAATGATGATATTGATGATTTGATGGAAATAAGTCCAGCTGCATCGCCAGAACGCACTGCCGACAGTCCGCCACCTCCGGCGCCGCCGCGGCAGACTCATCTCGTAGAGCCTGTGGATATGGAGCTGGCGCAAACAGACAGCGAGGAAGACCGCCATCATTGGCCAGCCAATTGGCAGCCCACAATGAATGCTGGCGGTAGTTGGCGTTGCTTTTTGCCCCATGCGTCTCTTCCACCAGTCTCCATGCCCATTGTGATAGACGAGCAGGAGCCCGAGCAACCGAAAGAGCAGCAGCTTCAAGATGAAGATGATGAAGTGCCGCCACCGCCGCCTTCATATCACATTCCGCATATGCAGGTAGAGGATGACGATGCCAGGGATGCGTTGCATTTGAGTGAACAGCATTCCCAGAATGGTTTTCTCACAGATATACAATCTGTTTCTATGGATAATTCACAAACGCAAACCCAAAACTCACGCCCATTCCAAGCTGAATCAAGCGATGATGCAGAGGCGGAAGCGATTGCCTTACGTGCCATGCTACTTGCCAAGCTAAAACCGGCTGCCAAAGGGACGGAGCCGCAGTCAGTGCGTGATACAGGTTCAGTGGAAGCAGTTGATTCGGATGATCCTGAGGCGTTGCGCCTGCACTTGCTCGCGACCATTGCCAGCAAGCAGAAACAGAACGGAAATGAAAAGGACACAGCTGATAGTCCAGAGATTTTGAAAAAGGCTGTGCAACGCTTTCAGGCTTCTACAATTCAGGATGCAAATGTGATACCAGCAGAAAATGTGCTAGAAGAAATAGAGGATAAGCTGCCAAGTCCTGAACCGCTAGCTGTCTCAGATACTGCATGCGTGATTCTTCCTGAGCCTGTGCCAGCACCCTTACCTGTGCCTGCACATGCAGGGGAAGCTTCGCCTACGTCTGCGTCGTCGCCAGTTCCTATACCTGCACAAGCACTGCCTTCTGCCTCTGCTAGCATTATAAAGATTATTAAACCTAATAAGATAATCAATAAGAAGACGGCGCTCAAGCGCAAGATTTTAAAGGTGCCTGAAGCCGTACCCCCTATTAAGCGACCCTCAACGCTCTTGGTCAAGGAGACAGTGGCGCCGCTGTATGGCTCAAATAGTGGCAGTTCCACACGACTAATAACCACTTTGGATCCGTCCACCATCAAGGTGAATAAGCTGGTTATTGCTCTGGCGGAATCCTCGGCCGGCAGCGATGATGAATTGGAGATGAGCACCGCCTATGCATACACTAGCTATCCTGATAATGCGAGTCCTTTTAGCCAGGTCATGGATAGCGCTAGCAATTCCACGACAAGATCAAATACACCCATTTCAGAGATTCTGGACTCGTCGACAGCTACTAATCCCAAATTGCGCCGTACTGTTATAAATGAGTATTTTGAAAAGAAACTCGATGATTTTCTAAAGCAGGCACGTTCCAAGGTGTCAACAATATCGCCCTTGGCGAGCAGCACATCGCCTACAGATCAGGAAAAGTCAACGGAGTTACCAACGAAAGCCGTCGAACAAACTGCTGTGGTTCCACCAAAGGCAAAACAAACACCAGTGGTAAGTAAAAAACAGAATCTATATCTAAGACTACTAATTATTTATTATTCTCTTCTGTTGACTAATCACAATCAATTTCCATCTCTCATCTGACTAGGCTGTACGCCATTTGCCTGTGGCCTCGCAAAAGGAGTACCTGCGTCTTGTCGAACGCATGAAATTACTGGAGAAGAAGAAAATTGGAGCCGTCAAAGCAGCTAATGGTCAAGCTGCAGTGGTGACAAAATCTACAAAAGAAGTTGTAGCAACAACAAAAATTGTAGCTGCAACAGCTACTCCAACTGCAACAGCTGTCAAAGCAACGACAGTGCCACTCAAAATTACGAATACTGCCAACATTAGCTCTAAAAAGGCTGAAACAGTCAAAAAAGTAGAACTGCCGAGCACCTCAGACGCAACCAAGGCAACTCAGGAAAGCCGACTGAAAGCGTTTGAGAATTCATTTCACAAAATTGGGTATTTAAGTTAATTCAGAGCTGAATATGAATATGAAATTATCGATATTATTTATGGGTTTAGAGCATACTATCGATACTATCGATATGCCAGCTTTATTACATACACAAATCGATAAATATTATCGATAGTTTCTAGCCAGCTTTAATACATATAAGCGAATGGAGTTTTATAGCTTTTTGTACCTTTTACAGGGGCAGCATGATAACAAATCTGGAAAGATCGCTTCACATGGTGGAGGACGCGAAAAAGTCGAAGATTGCACGGCTGCGCTATGCGCGACGCTTGGAGGATTTGTTTGCAGAAATGCAGACTATCAAGCAGGCGGTGAAGCTGGAGGAGACGAGGCTGGCACGCTTACAGCCAGATATACAGGCCAGCCATGAGATCATCATATCGTTAAAACAGAAGCGCAACAAATTACGCAAGGCCGCAATGGATCTGGGCAATGGCCTACAGGGAGCTGACTACAGGTACTACTACAACAGCTCTGGACCACAACAAATATATGATAAATGGGTCAACAAAATATCGTGGGAACGCCGGATTGTGCCTGCATAGACAAAACGGACGCGGCAATTTATATTTATTTAGCAGTATTTTAACTACAATTGAGTCTTTTTTCAGGTTAATGGATCCGGGAAAGGCCGAAATAATGCGTAAATCCACCCAGTTAACCAAAGAAATAAGGCTATATAATTCGCTTGTAAAATATGCGAATATAACGCAGCTGGAAGCTCAGGCAGTAACAAAGCCTAAGCCTGTACCTGAAGCGGCGGCGAAACCGAATCCGGTAGTGACACCACCAACGGAACCAGAAACGGAGCCAATACCTTCAGCTCCGAGCAACCAAAGCCAAAGTGATGACCAACAGAAACAGCAAGCAGAGCCGCCGCAAAGAGATGCAGAACCACGACTGGACGTTGATGTGCGTGGAATTTTAGCTATCATTTCTATAAATTCATTCATTCTTCTTTTTTCCAAACAATCTAATTCTAAGTTTCTGTCTGTGAACACAACAACTGTTTGTTAACCGTGCTAACTGTGCTAACCCCATACTAACAAACTGGTTGAGTTTACTTGCAGATTCCGCCAGAAGATCGGCCGCCGCCATCATATAAAGCCTCGTTTATGCGTCCGCTATTTGAGGCCCCTCCAAGTGATTCCCTGCTGGGCGAGTATTATACGCCCATATCGCGCAATTACAACAGGTGTGTGGATTCATGCTGACGATTTCAGCTAGTGTTGCAGGCAATAGCGAGGTTTATCGATAGTTGCTGTAAACATCGATAATTTCAATATATATCGCACTTTCTTATTATATGTATATCAATTTGGTATTTAAATACGAAGACCTGAAAATCGTATCACAAGTTCTCGATCTAACTAAGTTACGATATATCGATATTATCGATAGTTTCTCGATATTGCAGCAACACTAGATTTATTCATTTCAAATGCATTTTTATTCGTATTTCGCCTGCAGAACGCTGAATGTCCAAGCTATCTTGTGTCCTTTCGAACTGATGGGTCGCTGTGAGGATGCGGAGTGTATTTATCTGCACTTGCCACGACTGCCGAAGCCAGGGGACAGCGTAAAAGTCACTGCCACAGCTGCGACAGCAAAATCATAAAAAACAAACTTAAAAAAAAAAAAAAAAAAAATAGCTAAAATAACAAAAACACATTCTAAATAGCGTGCTTGAATTCTGGTAAGTTGAACTCTTCACGCAACTTGATTTTTAAATGTTGCTTTCAGTCAGTGAGAGTCACAACAACAACAACAACTGCAACTCCAGCTGCAACAAGAAAAACCTAAAAAAAAAAAAATAGAGAATGATTGGAAATTTCGAGAGATGCGAGTGACTGAATTAAATATTGTTTTTTGTTAAATACATTTATATATCTCGTACGTGTTGTAAAAACTAGTGCAAGTTCGATGACGTTGGCCCGGCAAAGCTCCTTCAAGAGCTGTTCGAACGGATTGTGCATTTTTTTTAAATTTATATAAAAATCAGAAGCTATATATGTATATATATATATCAGTCTAATCTTCATTTAATTGCCATGTATGAATCATTGTGCAGCAACAGCATGAACTGTAATATACTTTTTGTTAAGTTTAAAACGCTTTTATATCCCCACCTTCCCTGCACATAAATCGATATATATATATATGTACATATATAAGTGTATATATATACATATACGCTTTTTGTAATTATTTCAATGGCATCTGAGAATTTATCGTTTCTATTCGAATTAAAATATTCTTTTAAACATGTAATTATTATAAAGTTTTCTAAAAATGAAAAAAAAAAAAAAAAAAAATTATTAAAAGAATTGAAATAAAATTTACAAACAATAAAATATAGTACATATATAAAAAGAAAAATGAGCGAAAAGTGTTTTATTTTGGAAGTGAAAGTCCCAAAATGTAGTTTTTAATTGGTTCACAGCAGTCTGAATTCCCAATAATTCCGAGGTGAATCAAAAGTGGTGAGTTTTGAAAAATGAAGACGGATATCTGGAAATCTTGGAAAGCTGCAAAAATAGTAATGTTGAGAACAGATAGAAAGAAATATGATTAAAATAATATGGAATCCTTGTATATATATTATTTTTAAGGCGAGACTAATTTCAGGTTTTAAACCGGATCATGGCACCTATATAATTCTCTGATCCGCAACAAACAATCGGCGACAAAAATTGATGTGAAAAGAAGTTTTTATTTCCTGAGATATCTTAATGAGACCTTCTAGTTGTATGTAGGAACATTTTCTACTGCTGACCAAAAATTAATATAATCTGACCTGGCTTAGAGCTATCATAGAAAGGAACAATCGGAGCAAAACTTATAGGAAAAGCGTGTTTCTTTTTTAAGATATCTTAAAGAAACTTAAAAAGTTGGCAGTAGAAAGGTATTTTCTAAATACGTACTAAATATTATCAATTATATATATTAGAAGCTTACTATATCATATATCCCCCATAGGGACAATAGGTCTAGATATAAATAAAGTTAAAAGTTTAGCTGAAGGGTATTTTCTATAATATGTACGTACTAATGATCAATTCTATACTAAACTATCATATATCTATATATATCCTATAGGAAAAATAGGTCTAAAAGAAGTTGTATGGAAAACTTGTCTGTTTCTCAAGATGTCTTAGAGAAACTTGAAAATAGGACGTAAAATTATGATTTCTAAATGCCTACCAAAGATTTTCTAGATCGGATAACTTTATCATAAAGCCGTCGCAGGAACAATCGGATTAAATTAAACAAATGGCTTTATCCTTTTCTTATAAACTATACTTTTTTGGTAATATGAATAAGACTAAAATGAGTAATAATTGATGAAGAATAGAATAGAAGCTGCTACTGAGTCAACTACCCGACGGCGTTACTTGCGTAGTTGATGATATAATAGTTTATATTTAATTTATTTAACTATTTTTCTATTCTATGCTCTGTCTAGTCGCTTTGACGGGTATACACAACTTTTAAATTAATTTGCGACCTAATGCATTAATCAATTCATCAAACAAATAGCTGCTTGTCTACAACACAACTAGAGGTAATTGAAAGAAGCACGTCTGCGTTTACGTCTGATTAGGTACAATTTGTAGAGTATTTTTTGGACTAAATTAGTAAATAAATTCGGAGAATTATTGAGAATTTGGGGGAATTTCACTTAAATTAATGTAATATAAAGCTGTTAAAGAGATGTAAGTGTCATATGACGATATAGAAGCTGCTTCAAAATTCTAATCAAGAATTAAATCTTGTAAGGAAAGGCTATCCGATTGTTCCTATAGCAGCTATAAATTGGGATTTATATAGATAATATATAGATATCTCGAGAATCAAATGATTCTATACTACAACTATAGAACCGATTGTTTCTTTGAATGAGAGCTATATGAGCTATAGTTGTCCGATCCTAGAACACTCTGGAACTTTGTATATTTCTAAAAACAAAAGAGGTTTTTCAATCACGAACTTTATAAGGCGTTTGTTCATTTTTTGTTAGAAAATGAAGGCACCATACCTTATTTCAACGAACTAAATTATAATCCTCGATGTAAGGAACGACAAATTTCCATTAATCAAATAAAGTAAAAACAATTATTTCTTAATTTTCACTTTTTAAAATTTATTTCTAGTTTCAAATTTATAATAGATGAGTAGAGTAAAATTTTGAGTATAAATAAAAAACATATTAAATATTGCCTTAAATATCACAGCCAATCAATCCGCATTGCACACAGGGATACAGGGAATTTAAATACAATTTGTTTTGGGTTATTCTTTTTTCGCCTATAATTATACTAATTAAATAGATAGATCTATATATATATATACATAGATTGGCTTATTTATTCTCTATGTTGAAGAAGACGTAGGACTGACACCAATCCTTGATATCATCATCATTGTTGCAGCACAAGGGATAAATGTTTTCAACTTTTGTGATCTTGGCGCAGCGCATGCAGAGCTCCATGATGGTCTGATCCCTTTCGCATTGCTGCACCTTCAATATAGTCTCTCGCGACAAATTTCCAGGGTATTCGCTGGGATCAACCGGCAGCTGAGCCTCCTCCCCTTTCGCATCCGCTGAGGGTCTGCACTGGACGCTAGTCGCCAGCAACAGCAGCAGAAGCAGCAGCAGCAGCTTGTCGAATTTCTAAATTAAATAAAAAGCGAATAAAAATTATAGAAATAAATCAGAAAAAAAAAAATGAAGAGCAGCTCTTATTAAAGTCAGCTGAATCCGACGAGCGGACCACCAATCATGTGACACGGTTACAAATTTCTTTTTTCTTTCATTTTTTTGGTTTTTTTTCTCTGTTTTTTCTTCTTTTTGTGTATGACACAGCCAATGACCCTATTTAGAAAGATTTGCTGTGATTTATGAAATATAAATTGTGTGTCAAGCGCTTCTTTCTGGTTCAAGTTAGTTCGACAATTAATATTTTCATTAAACCAGCTCAAACAAGTTTCCCGGAGTGTGCCTTACTGCATTAGATCATTTCAATATTACCCTCCCCCCTCTCCCCTACAAATAAAATGCACTCTAAAAATTAGTCAATCTTTTCTGGCTTGGACTAACTTTGCTTTGAGTTAAAAAAGTCTTCTTGGCAAGTGAAATTTATTTTTCATAATTATCTCATTTTTATAAAAAAACTATATGTGATCCAAAATTTTATTATCCTTCTTTCAGTCTAGAACGGATTTTACTTAAATTTAAAAATCGAGTTTAACATTTTCTTCAATTTTCTTGTGCTTAATTATATTTAAAATGATTACTTATTTTTTTCAGATTTGAACGGACTTTTAATTTTTATTTAAAATTCATTTTTCAATGAATCATATAATTTCTTCTCATTCAATTAGTATTAATTTTTCTAGCTTAATATTAATTAAATCCAATATTTATGTATACTTTTTTCGGCCTAAAACGGACCTTGTTTCAATTTCGATATTATTTTTAATCAATTTGAATTAAATTGATTCAAGCTTGCCTACAAAGTCCAGCAAATATATATACTTTTTATAGGCTAGAATTAATCTAATTATTTAAAAATATATATAATTAAATTAATTATTTCAAATTCGATTTTTATAAACTAGAAATTACTGCTTTTTTTAAACTATATACCGATTTTTCGAATATCATGGCGAATCTTATTAAATCAAAAATATTTGCTCGCTCTTTTGAGTCTATAATATATCATATATATTTGAAACTTATCTAGCTACTAAGACTGATAAATTCGCTTGTTATTTTAAATCTATGTTTGAACTAAATTAAAATTTGAATTTCAAATTTAATTCAAGTTTTTTTTAGAATAGAAATGTAAGAAAGCTTTTAAAAAAATGAAGTAAACCTGAAGCAGAACTTCATGAAAAGACACTAAAATAATTCGCAAAACTGAATAAAATTGGTAAAATTGAATTAAAAAAACATAAATCTTTCAAAATTGAAAAAGTAGATAATTAAGAACGGAAACCAAAACCAGAGGTTTGGAATAGAAAATTCAAGGTTTACGAATAGAATTTATAGCCAAGATTAAAGGTCGTGAACCGCAAAGGCAGACAAATTTGATTTGAGTCTGCTTTAAATATTAATATAATCCTTGCGACTGAATCGTAATCTGAATTTTTATTTAATTATTTTTAATGATATTTTCTATGAATTTCGTGCAATTAATTTAAATGAATATAAAAGCTGCAGAATTATTGTCATTGTTTTTAATTAGAATGCGAGAACCCGAAAGAGTGCAAATTAAATTTTACTCTGCTTTGAGTTTCTGTTGCAAGAGTTTTATTAATTAACTTAAGCCTTTTTTTACTTAATTTAAGAGAAAGTTTCAGTCTAATATAAAATTGGTTTTGCTAACAATTCTTCGGCATTTCCCTTTTTTATTTAAGCACACAACACCGGCCTTTAAATTAGTTAAGCCTTTTGCTTTGGTTTTTAAGTGTTTATTATTTTATTTGTTTTATTTCTTTATTTATTTATTTATTTTAGCACAGATCCACACAAAGTTTTACTCACTTTTTGAAACATTCTGCCTGCCTTTTTAGTATAGAAAAATAGACGCGAGCTGCGATTACTGGACGAGGACGTTGACAGAAGTTAATACGAGACGAGTATTAAGTTTTTGTTCTTTCTCTCTTTTATTTATTGTACTTTATATTTGTTATATTTTCGCTATGCGAATTGATAGCACTGCCGGCGGCAACTGGAAACACCCATTGACAGCGCCTAACATTTTATAGCCGAACCAACCGCCAAACAACTACAAATAAAACCGAGATTCGCACCCACAACGCCTTGAGGCAGGCAGTCGGATCTTCGTACTGTTCGTGCTTCATCTGCTGGTTTCGTGTGTCGGATGTCGGGTTTCGGCTTCGGGCGCCCTCTTCGTGCCTAGACTTCGAGCATTGGTGGATCACTCGGCAGCTCGGTCGCTCGGTCGGTCGCTCGGGTGTTAAGTAGATCGTGGCTGCCTACTGAAATTCGAGGCGAGATTATTGACACTCTGCCCCGATTACAGTTCAAAGCGAATGACCAAAAATCTTGATTTACCTTAACTTAACGCAGAGCATGTCCGACTCATGAATACTCTTTCACGCTTGAAAATGACATATGACAAATTAGAATCTACTATAATAATTAGAATTATCCAAAATTCAATACAATGTTGAGTACCAATGCTCAACTAAAAGATAACCGACACTATACAATTTTTAAAATTAAATATTAGTCTTTTTTTCAGTACACTAACTTAAAATGTTTTTTTTTTTAAGATAACTTCGTTAGTTTTTATTGAATTTTCGAGCATAATAATGGTTTTTTTTTACTGTTTTAAATGTGTTTTTGAATTGTTTCATATTCTTGCCTACTCTTGAAAATTTAAAAAAGAACATATATTATATTTTTATAATATATTAATCCGATTTTAATGATATTGGGTGCGTGTTTTCCATATAACTTGTAAATTTCATCAAGATACATTCAAAATCTAGAAAGTTTTCCAACAACTTTCGAACCGATTGTTCCTATGTAAGCTATATGATAAAGTTGTCCGATCCGGCCAGATTGAAAGACTAGTTTGGATATAAACAGACAAAATTATAATACCTTCTGCAAGGGTATAATTGTTGTGGAGTTTCGGCCCGCAGCTCTAAAACTATTGGAAGCTGTGGTTTTGGTTGAAGAATATGGGATGATAGTTCTGAAACTATAAGTTTTATTTCGATCCTTGGCTCATTATATTTTTTCATAATTTACTCATTTATTACAAGTCTAATTAACAAATTTTTAGTCCAAAATGCCTGTTTGAATAATAAAATAAATAAGAATATCTAAATGAAAATTTAAATCTTTATATATTAGATTTGAGCCAAAGCAGACTTATTGCTTCGCTTCAGTTTCAGCTATATTTTTGACCCTTGATTCGATTATTAATCAGAAAAATAGTCGATTAACCGGGCTCGAAACGGTTGACTATATTATTCGTAAGTTTCAGTTTCTTTTCTTCAATTTTCATTGCATACAAAAGGATAATGTAGGATCTTGAGGAGAGTTATTTAATTGTTAATATGAGTTAATTGAATAAATATATTGATGATCTGAGCAAATGTTAGTCCAATCTTTTCAGAAAGAATCAAATTTTCAGGAAACAAACACTCGACATAAAATCTGATATCAGCAGACACAGGTGGCCTGGCCTGAGTAATTTACAATATGGTTTTATTCCCCTGATGAAATTAGTTAGTTTTTATCTAGACGTGAGCTAGTAACAGTTTCGTGTTATTGGGAAAAAAAATTGAAAAAAAACCTGAAAATTCTATTTTTATAAATTGTAAAGAAACGTTCCTAAAATTTAAAATATTCCAATAAAATGCTGGGTCAAAAGTTGCTAGTAAATGCTGCCAAATTCCGCGTTAGCTATAGAATCCTACAGAGATGCAGCGGATTGAACTGGACTCAAAATGGTTGTGAGACTGGAAACAGTGTGCGTCACTACAAGGTGACAGTGGTGGGTGCTTCTGGAGGCATTGGACAACCCCTGTCGCTGCTGCTCAAACAGAATCCCTTAATTGACGAGCTGGTCCTACATGATATAGTGGCCACAAAGGGCGTGGCCATGGATCTATCGCATATATGCACTGCCACTCAGGTGGAGAGCTTCGAGGGAAAAGAAGAGCAGGAGCTGATCGATTCTCTACAGGATTCCCATGTGATTGCTGTATCCGCTGGATTGCCGCGCAAACCAGGAATGGATCGTTCTCAGCTGCTGGACGCTAATGCGAGTGTTGCTGTTTCGGTGGCCTGCGCTATGAGCATTGCCTGTCCAAAGGCTTTGGTTGCCATTATAACCAATCCGCTGAATACCTTGGTACCCATTGCTGCCGAGATCCTGAAGCTCAAGGGTTGCTATGATCCGAAGCGTTTGTTTGGCGTCACCTCGCTGGATGTGGTGCGTGCCAAGACGTTTATTGGCCGCCATTTGAATACAAATCCCACAGAGGTTTCAATCGATGTAATTGGAGGACATGCCGGCATCACAATTCTCCCCGTCCTTTCCCAATGCAAGCCCCAACTGTGTGCCGACGAGAAGGAAACAAAGGAACTGATCAAACATATTCAGGAAGCGGGCACCGAGGTGGTCAATGCCAAGGCAGGCACTGGATCTGCTACGCTTTCCATGGCCTATGCTGCGGCGCAATTTGTCAACTCCCTGCTGCGTGGCCTAAACGATGAATCCGGCGTAGTTGAGTGCGCCTATGTCGCCTCAGATGTTACAGATCTTCCGTATTTCTCTACGCCTCTCGAACTGGGTCCAGAGGGTATCAAAAAGAACAAGGGATTGCCTACATTGAGCGATGACGAACAGGAGAGCTTGGAAAAGTTGCTGCCAACGCTGCGCAAGGATATTGTCGATGGACTGAAGTATGCGGAGAATACCATCAAAGGTTCCGGTTCCAAAGGAGGTAAAAAATCTGAATGCAAACAGAAAAGCTGAACAGAAATTCTCAGAAAAGAAAAAACAGTCCGAATTAGTACATAAACAGCTCTCCAGGATCAGATGCAGAAGTCAGAATAATACGTAGAAAAAACAACGATTAATTAATTAATTAATTCATTAATTATATGCATTATTTCATACATAATCGTAAATAATGTAAACTTATGTTTCGCTGATAAGCGAAAAACGCATAGGCGCCAGCTGATAACAGATTTGAATGAGACTTCTATGGCATTTCATTCATTCATCATTCATTTACTTCCGGCAACAGTAAAAACAAATCGATGTTAGTTCAAAATTCCAATGTAACTGATAACTGACCTTCCCCCTCCTAATTAAGTTAAATAAAAAATATTCCGACCAACTAATTGAGCCACATTGTTGTAACTGCAACTGCGCCTAGAACTACGTAAAATTCCCCCAACCCAGAAGTAAAAATTCCCCGAAAACTAAATGCGTCGCAGAGCAAAGCAAAGCAGAGCAGAGTAAAAATTTTCCATTTAATTAAGCAACGCATTCAGTCAATTAAAATTGAATGAAGATTTATTGACAGCTACCTGGTTTAAATATATTCGTAATTAGTTTGCTATTTGCTACAAAATCCACGAAAGTTCTTGGAAAAGTCGGGGCCAGTTTTCTAGAAATTCTCCCCATTGAATGCAGTTTTTAGTCAAAACAAAACTATTAATTATTAATATTAATTATTCCCGATGACAATGCCAATCTTCATAAATCAGTTGAGCTGCGTTGATTGGGTTAGGAAATCTGGAGATTCCCCTTTGCCTAGTGAAAAAGGCAAAGGTCGGAGCTCGTCGCAAAGATTTGGTTTTGAGCAGAGGAAGTACTCCGCAAATTCCTCTTTATATTCTTCCACAGCTTCTGCTGAAACCGAGAGCATAAGAAAATGAGGACCTAAGGAGGAGCCGTAAGGACTCTAACGATCCCAGTACATATTTCACGACTGAGAATGAGGGTTTTGGCCATGTCAGGCATATTATTCGGCAGTTAGGGGCACTTTCAGTGAAGTTTGTTAAAGAAATCTTCAGTTAAATTTTTATTAAGGTAGCAAATACCAATTAAATATATTTTATATATTTATACCAATTTTTCCCTAGCTCAATATTTGAGTGACGGACAGAGGGACATGCCTGTATCCCGATCAATAAAATATGTATAATAAAGATAACTCATTCAATGGATTATACATTTCGTGACCAATTTATAATACTCTTAGAATTATAGAGAGCTAAACTTAAAAATCAGTTTTTCTTATGGCCCTATTTAGACACACTAAACAAAATTTTCCAAACCCTGAAAGTTTTTGAGTCCTTTAAGATATCTGTAAGACCAAAGGGGCGATCTTTATATGTAGCCATATATAGTAAACTGATTCAAATGTTCTTTTGAGAATTGTTAGTATCTAAAATAGCGATAATTCCAATATAAAAAAGTTATAGAAAACAGCTGATTCTGACGTATTCACAACTGATTCGAAAAAAGGGATCAAGTTTGCCAGGCTTGAAATCGAATATTATTCGTATTTTGAATGCTTCGTTTTTAGTCAAACAATTGAAATACGTTAAATAAAGTTATTTAAATAAAAATTGTTTTAAAAAATTAAAAAAAAGTAAAAAAAGTAAAAAAAAAATGCTGTCATTAAAATTGGCTGCACGAGTCTCCCAGTTCGCGCGTCAAACCCAAAATAAAAGTGGACCTTATGGACAGTGTAGTGGGGGAAGGCGAGGCATTAAAGTGGCCGTTGTGGGAGCAGCTGGTGGCATTGGACAGCCGCTCTCGATGCTGTTGAAACAGAATTCCCAGATTAGATCCTTGGCCTTGCAGGATATAGTCAATGTAAAGGGTGTAGCTGCAGATATATCACATATCTGTACTTCAACAGTGGTGCGAGCCTATGAGGGCAGCCAGGAGCTGGAGAAGGCATTGGAGAGTGCAGCGATTGTTGTAGTGCCGGCAGGATTACCCCGTAAACCGGGCATGACACGAGAACAATTGCTGAGCGCCAATGCGAATGTGGCTATAAATGTGGCCCGTGCTGTTAGCGTTTGCTGTCCGGATGCATTGCTGGCCTTCATCACAAATCCCGTGAATACCATAGTGCCCCTTGCAGCAGAGATTCTCAAGGAGGAGGATGCCTACGATCCAAAGCGACTCTTTGGCATCACAACGCTGGATGTGGTGCGTGCCAAGACTTTTATAGGCGAAAGTGTTGGCGTCAATCCGCTGGAGGTCAGTGTACCGGTCGTAGGAGGACACGCGGGGGAAACTATACTGACACTCGTCTCTCAGTCCCAGCCCAAATTTGATGGCTGTGAAAAGGAGCGCGAGGAGCTAGTGCGTCGCGTACAGCAGGCAGGCACCGAGGTGGTCAAAGCCAAAGCTGGCAAAGGATCTGCTACTCTATCCATGGCCTATGCCGGTGCCCATTTCGTCAATGCGCTGCTCCGTGGTCTAAATAATGAGCAAAATGTCATCGAATGCGCCTACGTTCAATCGGATGTCTCGGAGGCGGAATTCTTCGCCACGCCCGTTCTACTAGGTCCCAAGGGCATCCAGAAGAACCTCGGCCTGCCCGAGCTCGACGAGCACGAGGAGGATGCCGTGGAGTTACTTGTGCCCAAGCTTTTAAAGGATATCAAAGCAGGTGTTCAATTAGTAAAATAATTTCAATCGATTGAACACTCCACACACAACAATGTCGTCTAAATTGCCTATATATATATATATATATTCATATTCAGAAATCAGAGATTAATCAGATCCAATAGAGTATACCGCCTCAGGTCTTGTACATACACACATATTTATACAACTATAGTATAAATATGTATATAAAATGTGGAACAAACAAATAATATAATATAGAAACCAGCGACAGCTGATTAGAGTTAATCATCAGCTGCTGTTCAGCTGCGCTTCAATCATCTCTCCATACTTCATTCTAAAAATAATATTCCCGAGTTAAAGTACAAATAAAGCCTATTTAAATATATACCTGTTTGTTTTTATGTTTATGACTGTTGTTCAGCCTTCGCTCAAGGATTTCTTTATTCAATCAGACACAAACAAATCCTCTCCAGGGGAGAGGTACTACCAAAAAGCAAGAAATGTGTCATTTAATATTCTATAACTTTGTATAGATTCATCTGGAGCTGACACCATTTGATATAACAATGTTCCTCTATATCTTTCTATATGTCTGAACCAGCCGGATCGGACTTTTTTGTTTCTAAAGATTTTGATGAAACATAAAAGTTGGACTTACGAGTATAATTTCAATAGAATATATTGGTTCGAACACGGGTTTATACACATTTCCACACTTACCTTTAGATAAACTCTTATAAATCTAAATCTGCGGTCAGAAAAATGTCATTTTTTCGAAGTATCTAAAATTTGTATTATCTAAGTATCTAAACTATCAGGTCGAATCAGTTTGAGGTTCAGATTTAGGTTTTGGTTCAGGTTCTGGTTCGCCTATATATTTATGAAACCTGGTTCGGTTCAACTTCTTCCAATTTGCAGGCTTAATTTCTAATACTAAAGAAAATAAAGTTTCTAGCATATATATACAGAAAGCTAATTGGACTGTATAGAGCTCACCCGGGTTCTGGAATTCCGTCAAAATAGATGTTGACTTGTCGTGGCATGCGACCAACAGCCTGCTTTTTCCTGGTCCCCGGGGACTGAAAAAAGAAAGGGCACCAATGGTTGAGTGGTTCCTTTTCGGTAGGCTATTTTGTGGGAGTATCCTGGTGACTGTAGCTTAAATCTAAATCTTAGTAGATAGGGTTAAGTAAAGTTTTCAAGAGATCGACAGAGATTTTACCCCTCGCCAAGGGGTAGAGCATCAATTCACATTGGTGCCAAAGAGAAAATAACTCCTGCTATTGTCGCGGAGGTCAATCCAGATAAGAGCAAATTGCTTCAGAGATATCTAATCTCTTGTTCTACATTCTAATTACCCGGCTTAAATATTTGAACTATAAAAATTGTCTGTAAATACAAAAATATTTTACCAATTTTTGACTGTTTTGACAATATAAATACGCTTCTTTTATATTTTTTAATATATATTTCTTATTTTCTAATTAGTTATTTAATTTATTTATTTAATTAATATTATAAAAATAAAAAAATAGTTTATGATTTTTAATTTAATTGAATAATTTTCTAACTTCCGCATAGACAGCTGAGCTCTATAAAATCTAAAAAAAAATTCAGCACGTGCTGTGATTTTAAGTACCAAAGTTTGGTTTGAACTTTAACCGATTTAGTCATAGATTTAATTAGATTTAGTCAATTTAATCGTGACTTTGATAGACTCATATTAAATCGGGTTTTCTATTTTGAATATTCATCGTGAGTTGGTAATATTCGGAGCAGGGAATACTTGAAACTCTTTGATTTATTGAGAAGCATATATAAGCTGCATATAATAATAAATAGAGAGATAGATATATTTTTTTAAAATTTATATTATTTAATTAGGCTGTTTATATAATTGCTTGCAGCTGTGAATCAGGCCATAGGATTTGTAAATATTTTCATAATAATATAATTTTATTAATTTCACAATAATAATTCTTTGCAGCTGTGAATCAGGCCATAGGATTCCTAATTATTTTCATAATATTATAATTTTTTTTAATGAACTTTTGACCGACTGATTACGTGTAAACGGCTTAAGCCGATTTTTAATTAATTATGCCACTTTTTTTTTTCAACTTCAAAATATTTAAGAAATTTGTAGATTCAAATTAGTTTTATTCTTAAATATTTATAAAATTTAATAAATATTATTTAATAATTATAAAACTGGAAACTGAAATAAGATTTTGAGGTAACTTTTAACTTAACTCAAGAAAAAAAGAACTAAATGAAAAATGTATCTAAAAAGATATTAACAAATACTTCAAATAAATAAATTCAGTATATAAAATCTTTCTCCCATTTATATTAGTTATTTTATTTTCAATATTTCCCAATTTTAACAAAATTCCAAAATTTTTATATTAATATTTAGATAATTTGGCTAGTTACTTTTTTAATTAATTAAATAAAGAAATTTATTTTTATTTATAATAATTTTTGTTTCCATCTTAAAGTAATTCTTGAATCGTTTCACTATAATAAAGCTGCATTCGTTCATCACATTTAAAACAGTCAATCATTCTTCCATATGCCATCAGCAATGACATAGCCAATATGCCCTTAATTTGATAGGGAATCCAGCAGGTAAGATAACGCCTGGCATGGCTCATAGAGCTGGAGCTAGGCAGAAACAGAGGCAGAAGCAGAAGCCGAAGCAGGTGTACCACCCGAAGCTTGGCGACCTTTGAGACTTATCATGCTAGACTAAATAATGATTGTTCAGTTTATATATCAAATTTAATGGGGAAGTGAATAACCAATTGCCGAAAAAGAACTTATTCTTGATAAAGGCATAAAAAACACAACAATAATAAAGCCTTGGCCTCCCTTAACAATGAACTTTGATCAGAATTCAGTGTTAGATTAACTGGCAGTCTCAGTCTCAGTCATCAGCTTTTTTTCTTTCTTTTCTTTGGACACGTTGCCTTAATTAGTTCACTTAGCACTAAGATTCTTGTATTATTTTATAATTATTCAACACCCTTGCAGAGGGTATTATAAATTAGACGAGACATGTGTCACAGGAGGCATCTCCGCTCCCACAAAGTATATATATAGTATTGACCTGATCAGGGGATACTACGTGTATATAAAGATGACTAGCTGGTTCTAACCAAACTACCCTTGCAGAGGGTCTTAAAACTTAGATACAAAGTATAAATATAATCCTACAAAGCATATATATTATTAACCTGATCTGTGGAGAACAATACGACTATATAAAATCGTGTCCGTGTGGCTATATTACTATCCAAACACAGTTTTTAAGATAAGTAAATTAAATTTAGTATGGAGCTTTCTCTCTTACGCATTATATATATCAGAACAGGGCTGATCGGACAACTATATCTTACAGAAGGGAACAAAAGCTGAGTATAGAAAGCTGTAGTTTAGTTTCTCAAGAATCTTTATAAAATTAGCATTCAAATAAAAATAAAGATCAAACATCTATAAATAAATTAAACAACAATTTTGAGATGAGAGGGCATTTATACTTCGGTGCGCCAGAAAATCGTTATTCCATATTTTTTTTTTACATTTTGTTTTGCAGTTGTCATGGGTCAGGCGGACACGCTTAAGGCTAGACCAAAAATGTATATATACATATATACATATATATATATATATGGTTGTTCTTATCATATCATTCTGGGTTTCTAAATCGTAAGTCAGGAAACGTTTGGTCAACTTTCTGTCTTACACTTCGGGCCACTGGTGCTTCCTGCATCGTTGCTAAGCAGCAGGAGCAATGCGGAAAGAGTTCTCTTATTCTGTAATTATTTTAAGATTATTATTATTATTAGTACTATTATTATTATATTTATGGCGCGTCTGGGGTTATAAATACAATACGCCTATATGTAGAATGTTTACTCCGGCGCTCCGCTTATCATATTCCAGGGTTTAACAGGGTCGTCTCTGTTGTTTGTCTGTCTCGAATGAGTAATTTCATCAGTCGAATTATCATCAGCTTCTCCGTTGTACAAAAAAGTCGCCATATTTTCACCTATTTGCATATTACTTTTATCTAAAATCAGCAAAAATCTCTTCTCAAATATGTAAATCTTTTCTAATTTGAGTCACCCTAATTTGCGGATTTCATCAGCCAAAAAACGCTCTTACTTATCTGCTAAATTCTTATAGAGAGTCATGTGAAATTATATTGCAATTTCTTATTAATTTATATTTAGAATTCTATATTTTTTTATTTAATATAATTTAATTTATCATTTAAATCCTTTACTGCTTTAAGTCTTAATAAGATATCTTAAGAGACAAAAGCTGCCCATTGAATACATTTTGATTGATTGTTCCCTTCTATGGCAATCCTATGATATAGGACCTCGCTTTAAGAGACTATTTTGAGTAGGACGGACGGACAAAAAAGAGACAGGTGGACGGACGTCGCTAATTTAATCGTCCAAAACAATTATAGATGTACTTTATGGGGTCAGCGATAGTTTCTTCAATATATTACAGTATTAAAGGTATTAAAAGTATTAATTAGGTATTAAAAGATGTTATAATAAATCTTCTAAACTTTAAACATTTTACTATATTATTTTATTCATGTTGATCAGCCAGTGCCACAAAGTAATCCTTCTAAATTTGTCACAATTACATTATTGATATTAATGATTTCTACGACTAAAATCCACTACTAAAATTTACAACAAAATCTTCTACTACTTGCTACTAATAAAATCTATTATTAGAGAATAGTAATAAAATCCCCTATAAGAACATATTACTAAAATCTACTATTTAAATATAATACTAAAGTTTACTAATAAAATCTACTACTAAAATGTACTCCTAAATCTGCTGCTTAAACCTATTACTAAAAACTACTAGTAAAGTCAACTAATAAAATAAATATACTATATAATAAAGTCTATTAATAAAATCTATTACTAAACCTATTACTACTAAAGTCCACTAATAAAGTCTACTACTAAAATTTTAATTAAAAATCTGTAGCCATTCCGAAACGAACAAAGTCCGAAAGAAATTATAATAACTGTTAAGTGAGTGCGTGATCATA
This sequence comes from Drosophila repletoides, assembly GCA_018150835.1. Lineage (NCBI taxonomy): Eukaryota > Metazoa > Arthropoda > Insecta > Diptera > Drosophilidae > Drosophila > Drosophila repletoides. Next base: position 22,966,192 of record JAECWQ010000089.1, on the reverse strand, counting down.
AATTTTACCGCTAGAGATCAGCAATTTGGAATCTAAGACAAAAAAAAAGGTCGAAATTTTGATACGATGTCTGCAAATGATATTTGTTTTGCGTTGTTCAATTTCGCCCACGTCTGCTGATAATTGAATCGGAATGGGAATATAATCGTAAATCGTACTCCGTATGATCCATATACTATAAAAATACATATATATATACAAATAATTTAAGGTTAATGCTTTCTTGGACATGAGTAAACATGCTTTTTCAGGGACTTTCCTAGACATTGACATCATTTCTTGTTTCTTTTCGTTTCATCTTTTCTTATTTGATTAGGTTCCAAGTCCAATAATACAGAGAGCTATTCTAAAAATTATTTTTTCTTTCAGTTTGTAGACTTATGTAACTTGGTTCTTAATAAATTCTAGAAGATGACAATAATTATATATATAATAATATATATTTGAACAACATCAACTGATCGTACCTCCCCCGTTTATTGCATGATTTTTTTGATATTACGGATTTTCCCCTCCAAAACACCTGCGAATTGATTAAAGGGAATTACTACGAATTACAACAAAATTGCCTAATATTCAGATAGTTCAACAATTTTTAGCTTTAATCACTTTGGAAATTTGATAACACAAAATATTAATAGTAAACACTACACAATATATTATAAAAAAAACTATTGAACTTTAGTATTATTATATTTTTAAGGTTGACTATTTATAATTAATTTGTGTAATTAATCAAGTTAATAAATAAGAATTAAAAACAAATAAAGTCTGCCAAGAATACAATCTCCAAGAAAACTAGAAAGAAGAGGCTAATCTCTAGAAAACTGGGGATTATAGGCTCATTTGACAATTTTACTTTAATTTATTTACTTCTACCTGATGTACTATATATTTATCTATACAGCTATATGATATAGTAAGCCGATCAATCCTACATTAAATTAGCAATTTCCATCGAGATATTTTGAAAAATTTTCTTTATCACTTTCGGACCGATTGTTTCTATAGCAGCTATATCTTATCTCTTATATATATCTTTAACTGTCTGATCTTAATAATTTTTATAACTAACTTGTAAGATTCATCGCGATATCTCTATAGAAAAAAAAGTTTTTAAGTCGTTTGTTCGCTTGTAAGGCACCTATACGATTTATGTATGTTCTTATCTCAGACTACTTTTGTATTTATTTTATATTTTGTATTTATTTGGTTTGTCAAAGTTGCATTTTTACGGAACCCAAAAAAAAGCCCTAATGAAATGGTTCAAAATTTCTCACAAGAATGCGAAAAGATATACAAAATTTTTTAAGTCTGTTAAAAAAAAAAAGAAGAAAAGCTGTTCTAATACTTAAATAATTAAATAATTTATAAATAAATATTAAATAATTAATATTCAATAAACCTTACAATGTGTTTACATTGTTTACATCTATAAGAATTTAGCATTTGATTGAGCTTTTTGTGGGCGGAGCTTTGATTTATTTAGCCACAAACCAATGATATTATAGAAAAAGCTTTTCAGAAGCTCTCTCTTTTTCTCTCCCTCTCTCAACCTGACTCATGTTGATTGGAAAGCATTGCGGCTCCTAAAGAAAGCTGAGGTCATTTCCCGATAATACGAATAATGATTGTAATAAAAAGCGTGCCAGGGTTGCTACAGTTATTTGCATGCATTGACCCCGCGCCCCTCGTCAACTGCTGTCAAAAGAATTGAAGGTTTTCGGAATGAAATAGTAAAAGGAAAATTGGTAAAATACTTATAGGAGAAGAAGCAGAAGACAACATAAAAGTGTTTCAGCTTAAAATGTTGCAATATTCTTGAAGATTACGAAAGGTTTTTCTTTTTATTAAGGCTGTTTTTTTATTTTTAACATTTTTTATTTTATATATTAATAATAATATGTATGTATAATATGTATATATTACTATAATAAATTTATAACATAAAATATTTTTTATTAGGCCTGCAAACCAAAAAATATGTACATAACTTGTTGAGCTCCGATTCAAGAATTTGATTTGGTTCATGGACATTTTATTACATTATTTTTTTATGCTTAATTTATATGAGAGATTAGGAAAATATTCATTTTTTTGATCGAAATCTAATAGCTGGAATCCCTAAGTATTATTTTTTTTATACTAAACAAGAAATTGGTTTGGTTCAGGTTCAAGTTCAGCTTGAGTTTTGATTCGTTTGAAGCAGAACAATAGTCGAATATTCGGGTTCGAAACGCTTAGATTCCCAACTTTTTAAATTTTAGCTTACATAATTTAATTTGGTTATAGATTACAAATTTTTTTAATGCAGTCCGCTTGTTATTTTGTTTTTTCTTAGCGGTTTCATTAACAAATTGAAGCAAATCTTAAGCCAAAAAAGGTTTCAAAAATTTAACCGAACAGAGCCTATGTTTCTATACGGCTTAAGAATTATATCTAAAAATTTAAATATTCATTTGGACACATAAAAATTGTTTAAAACAGAACTTAAAGGTCTGAGAACTAATATTTTTCATACCAAAGGTTTAATATAGATGAATAAATTTGATTTCTATATTCTTGCACCAAAAAGAAAGCTTAGACTAGGTTCAAACGCTCAAGTCGGAGCTTGGCCTTGAGAATGATACAAAATTTAAAGGGTATTTAATTAGTCGACACTCAAAGCAGAATATTAGTTTCGGGATTGTGCAGGTCGGAAGCAAACAACAAAGAAAGATGCGTTAAATGCGAGAAAATAAAAATCTTGAATGGAAGGGCAGCTGATCTGTAGCTGAGCTGCACATGCGTAACAGACAATAAAAAAAAAACAAGAAGACAACAGAACAGATGGTGGCAGAAGAGACAAAAAGAGACAGACAGAGGCAGGCAGAAGTGATTGCTAATTCAACTGTTGAACAACTGTTTACCTGCATCTTACAGCAGATGCAATGGACTGCAAAATCTGATAACAAAAGAACGAAGCTGACGAGGAACAAGCGAGAGAGAGAGAGAGAGAAAAAGCGAAAAGCAACAGCTGTGTGCCATGTTAATTGAATGACGTCGCCCCCGCACAGCAACAAGCAGCGAGCAAGACGCAAAAGAGAGAGCACGCGCTCTTAAGAGAGTGGAAGGTGTGCGCGCGCTGCAAATTAACAGAGAGCTTAGCAGACGACTGTTAAGTTAACAGCAGTGCCTGGCTCTTAAGTGTGCGCTCCCCACCAGAATTCAATTGTATCGTGAACTCTGCGGTGAACGGACGTGTACAGCTCTAGCCTTTGTTCTGCCAACGTGAGCGTCGGCGTGTTTAACAGAAAAAAAAAATAGCGCAACAAACAAAGTTAAAATTTTCGATTAAAATTCGTGCAAGAGAAACGTAAATAAAGTGGGAAAAGCAACTAAAATGTGTATAATTTTATTATTTCAAATTAAATTAATTAAATAAAAGCTGATAACTTACAGCCAAAACTTGAGACATTTTTGAACTGAAAGCAAACGCAACCTGTAGCTCAACGCAGCAGAGACGCTAACTGCGACGTCAACGACAGCAGCGCAGCTGGCGCTTTTAGACGTTTTTTTCGGATTTCGAATTGCTTTGCAGCAAGGCGGAAGCTACAAAAACAAATGCAATTGCCTTAAAGAGTGACAGAGAAAGAAACAGCGAGTGTGCGTGAGAACAGCAACAACAACAGCAACAAGCAGCTTTTACTTTCAATAACAAGGCAAAAAAATACCCTTTACAAAAATGTGGTGCATTGTGGATCTGCCCAACGAAACCCAACAGGCGGTCAAATTGGATCCCAAAGCCATTGGCCAAGAATGCCTCGAAAAGGTGAGCAAAAGTCCCTTTTTTTGTTGCCTTTCGACTTTGAACTGGCGAAAAAACAATGCGTAAACAAGCGACAAAATTTGCATTGTAAAAACGATCGCAACAAAATATTGATTGCTCGACTAGCTGATACTCTGTAGTTGGGTTTGAACTTGGGTGTTTTAGCCTTTCTTCCAGCAGAGCTTAGCGGGAAATATGTCAAAAGACTCGTGTTACTCTCTCGATTGATTGACACTCTTCTTACGTCATTAATGCTGCCATTTTAGCATTTTTACGGCTAGCTTCGTTGGCTGTTTTTCAACTATTTTAGCCAAATTAAGCATTTCGACCAGTTGACAGTCTGCAGGCAAATAGCAAGTAAATTTATAAGCCTTAATTCGCAGTATTGCTGTCATTTCCGCGCTTTTCGCTTTTTGCATTCATTCTTGAACTGTCTTAGCCTATTTTTCTGTTAAGGAAGATCGGATACATCCATTCTCTATAAAGTTGCCTAATATACACTATTTGCCCCTTGAGAAAAGGGTGTGGACTCTGAAAAGAAAACAGACATTGAACCGAGCAGAAAATGTGCGCTTCGATTTAGTTAGTTTCAGTTTCAATGCATAGCTAATAAATACTTTAGCGTATTTCAAGTCAATAACTAAGGAACTTTCAGCTCTGTTTTACCTTAAAGTATATTTTTAGAAACATTTTAAGAATGTTTAAAGGGTATTTTAGATACACGAACTAATCAGTTGAAAGAGTTGAAAGAACCCAGAAAACTGAAGTGATATTATTTCCGTATGTTTCTAGGCCTTCAACTTTATTATAAATTCAATTTTATGTAGAAGGAAAACGGAACTTTATAGTATAAGTCTCTAATCATTCCAATTTTGGAAATTGTGAAATTTTTTGCTTTATTTTTGGCTTTACTTTAAGTTTAAATTTGTCATGCTTAAACCAAGGCTTTAAGCCAAAAAAATGATTGTATCTGGGGACTAGTCTTAGTTCAAGAATAGAGGCTTAGAGTTCCAAAGCAATTGAGTTTGGTTCAAACTTGGTTCATACATTTTTGTCAATCTTTTCTGCTTCCTTCAGAAAAACTCACCCGTACGAAATCCACAATTTAGACCGAAAAGCACGGCTGTATCTGAGGGAAAATTTGAATCCTTATCAGGATGGCAGGCTCGCTTAAAAGCAGATTACAATTTGTTGAGATATTGTTGCCACCTTCTTGCTCTCTTCGGCAATTTGCCTTACTTTTTCGTGTCAATTATTACTCTTTTCTTATCAATTGCATAGAAAACTATCAGCGTTATCAGCGCATTTTTTACATATATATTTTAATTTTTAAAATTGAATTCGCATTTCATTTGTTATCAGAGAGGCGCTTAATGTGTTGTTTTCGTTTTGCGGCTAATTCATTTTAAATGCTAAGTGCTGCGCCCTTGACAAACAACAAGTCAAGTCGCAGCTACCCACCGCCCGCCCCCCGCGAAGAGGGTGTATAAAGTTACCAAAGTAACCGACTTATCAAAAGAGAATTAAAAGCAAGATTAAAAATAGGGAGCCAAGTACAAGTGGCTGCCATATATGGCCATAAAGTACTTAAAGGCATTTACGGCAGGTTATACAAATAAATAAATATATATACGTATATAATATATACCCTGTAAATAAGTCAATGCGACAGTTCAATGTCCAAGTGGCTGGAAAGGGAGGTAAATAGCAACACTTGAGACGTTCAAAGCAATCACTTGAGGGTTGCTTTGCTGCTGTTTCTTCGTCTCTTCGTTTTGTACGTTTTGTACGTTTTGTACGTTTCTTCGTTTCTTGACGGCTTCGCAACAGGCGGAAACAGAAATTCAGTTCATCTGCCAATACCCTGAGCATTTTAGGTTTTAGCAAGCTCAGATTACGGCCAAATTCGGCCAATTCGACTTGTTTGTTAGCCTAATTAAGTCTTTGGGCCCACTGCTAGTTGCTGCCTGTGTGTGTGTGTGGGTTTCTCTGTGTGTGCAATCTAATCAGACAAACTTATCGAAATATATATATATAGACGAGTATATAGCTATATTAATGACACTGTAAATATGTGTACTCAACCCCCTCAAGCCCCTCAAGCCCCCCTTTGGCGTTCGTTTGCGTCTTGCCAACTTTTCTTATCGCTGCGAAAGTTGAAAGCCAGACAACAACGACAACAACAACAACAGTAAAAATGTACCTTTATTTCTCATTCTTCTTATTTCGTCTTCGTTTTTTCTATATCTTATCGGTTATCTAAGTTAGCCATAAACATTCTAAAGTAGCGAAAAAACTAACTAAAAACATGGCAGAGTTAACCTCAATTTATTTGTCAGACTTCTAGACTTTAATTTGATTTATTAAATATATCAATTAGCTTGAAAGTTTCCAGATACATTTATAGATCATAATAGATATAGCTGAAATAAGAAAATATTTCAAAAATCATTTCAAATACATATTTTTTGATGGTTCCTATAGTTTCTATATAAAACTTAATCTTCTTTTTAGAAATAAAACTTTTACATGAAATTCTTGTAAGTTCTATCTAAATATCTTGAGAAACCAAAAAGTTTTTAATAGCATATTTGGTATATATTCTATAAGCAAAGAGAAGTATAAGGCTAAAAAAATAGACGGACAGACAGATAGCCAGACAGATGAACATACGGACAGATAGATCTATATACCGAAAGGATATTCTTTGAATTGATAGGGTGGCATATGACTAAACAGGTTTTCCAAAGAACTGAATATAATATATAGAAAATATATAGAAAATTTTAATTTCATAATCCAGCTGGAGCCCTTTCTATATAGATATGAAAATTAGGCATTATTTGCTTAAATTAAGAAAATGTTAACAATAATTTTTTTTTATTTTTCAGCTCTAAAAATCTAATTAAAAAACAGATAAAAAAGAAATTGAACAATTTGAATTCCTCAGGGAACCTGTCTTTTTTTTTATTTCTTGATGACACAATTTGCATGATGCAATTTTTGTTCAATGATTTCATCAACAGATTCAAAAGAAAAAAAAAAGAAATAAAAAATAGGATTGAGATATTTAAACTTTAGTTGAAAATTTTTATATATTTTTTAATTTAATTTTTAATACACATTTTTCTTGTTTTCGGCATTGAAATCGGTTAATGATTTTTTTAAGTGCTCCTATATATTGTTTCCTTGGAGTTCAGGGTGCAGCCTTTTGTACTATGCAATGAGACTGCTCGACTAGTTGATACTCTGTATTTAGCCCTCTTTCTGTAGTCACTCCGATGATTCCTCGATTGATTGGGACTCTTCCTACTGCATTCCTTGGCTTTAAGGCTGCCATTTTAGCCTCTTCGCGGCTAGCTTAGTTAGCTGTTCCTTAAAAGTCTTAGCTGAATATCGACTATTTATCTACCAAGTCTATAAGCCTTAATTCCCAGTAGAGCCGTCTTTTTGATACACTTTTCACTCGCTTCGACATTGAAGTAGGCTAATGATTTTGATATGCTGCTTCCTTGGGGTTCAGGGTGCATCATTTTCACTATCAGAGCAGGAGATAAGCAGAATAAATATTATATTATTAAATGGGATTATTCATATAGATTATTTATACATAATTGAAACGAAACACACTCGGAACGAATAAAAGACATTTGTCATGAACTTATTATAGACGATTTGCCGCAATAATTTAGTAAATATTTAATCAAGAGTCGAGATGCGTCATCAAAGGGATTTGATTTGGAATTTGCCTTGGGTTCGAATTACGAATTTCGAGTTCGAGGCCAAGATTATCAGTGGGAGGGGTAGGTGGGAGGAGGGCACTCAGCTCTTATCAATTCAATGACAAAATATTCTTGTAAAGGCGATAAGTTCCAGTTTCTTTGATGACGATCCATTACGACGTCACCATAAATAGGTTATGAGAAAGGCAGAAACTACTAAGGAAGCCTAAGATAGGCGCGTCGAAGTTTAAATACCCTTGAAAATTATTGTGAAACCTGTGGCAGCTGCAAGTTATAGAAGGCCGAGGTATCTATAGCTGTCAATAGTTCCCATGAAAGCTATAATATATAGTTGCCAGATTCGTCTGGATCCGATAGAAGGCTTTATACCAAATATACTCTATACTCAGCTAGATACGCGGCCAGACATTTCATTGGCCTAATATAGACACAGCATATATGTGTTTAGACGATTTGAATACCCTTCTGCAGGGTATACAAAAAAGAATCTTCGCAAGTTGAGTTTTAATTAATTTTCCAGTCAATTTCCAGTCAATGCGCATCAAAAATATATCTGCAAAGCTCTTCACAGCCAATTAACTTCCGTTCTGAAGTGTTTTTGTCACTCGATTGGCTCGGATTTATGTCATTTCGATGACGAAACATCGAGTGAATTATATATTTATCGAATAAGACGTAATTAAATTCACTCACATGTAAGCAGCACGTGCTAATTTCTACAAATTTCGACTAAAAATAGTAGAATTTCTCATATAATCTTATCTATTTTGATATTGATTGTTTACTTAAGATGTAATACTCTTGTCTTAGGCTGCATAACACAGCGAATATACTTGGAAGCTATGAATACAACTCGAAACTCTTCAGAAGACTTGAATATATTCAAGAAAGTTCTACGAGTGCTTATACTAGTCATGAATTCAATTAATTTACTGCGAATATTTGTGATTAATTCGAGCTATTTTGTACTTGTAAACATATATTTAGCTTAGAATTTTCTATTATGATTAATTTCCTTGTTGATTCAAATTATTTTCTTTCTTTGTTCTTATAAAAAATCATAGCACATTTATTTAAGATTAGTTTCTAATGTATTTAGGCTAAAGCACGGATTTTATAGACCAAGTTCAGAAGAGCTTTGTACTTGATTCAAAAACTTTAGTCTCAGCCTCAATTTAAGTTTGTTTTTATCGCTTTTCCATTGTTTCTCAAATCAAGTTTAAGGAAAACTTAAATCAATTAATTTCAATTTAAATTTGATTGTAATATAATTTGTGATTAATCCAAGAAGATTATTTCCAAGTCCCATAGTAATATTATAAGCTTTGTATTATTAATGGAGATATATCAGTTCTTAGTTTAGAGAAAGTAAATACAAGAAAAAACTTACTTTAAGATTGATTATTATTACTTTAAGAATCAGAACCAGGTAGGCTTTCAAAACTATAATACGAGAGTGTATAGGTGTAGGAAAAATCTTATATTAAGTTCATTCCCAGAGCTGCTATTACAGGGTATTCCAGTGCTTGCCAATTATATCCGCATTTAAGCTTCGAATTGTGGTCAATTTAGCTGGGGATTAGACCAGGCGTTTATGCATTTATCAAGCTTAAATCGCGAAAAACAGCTAAACAACACGCAATACGCATTATCTTTATCTTATCAGCTGCGGGGCCTGGCTTTGAGATCGCGATTAGAAATACTATGAATAATCGTAGAAGCATAAAAACAAAATATATACTGAGTATTCGTGAACCGATAAGCCCTAGCAACGAGGGGGAAGGAGAGCTTCTAGAACTGAAACATCGGCTTTGATATTGCATAATTTCCATAATATAGAGGCACGCTGCGGCTCTTATCGCCGTTGGCTATTGAACTCGTGTGGAGCGGTAATCGGGTAAGCGGGTAAACGGGTAAGCGGGTAAAACGGTTGAGCGGACAATCTGTGTGAATTTAGCTGGTTTTACATATGAATTTACATGTAAAGTTCTCGAATTTGTAAAAGTTGTGCGGAATGTGACGTCAGCGGAGAGGCGAGGTTTTTTCAGAGTTTGCATGTCAAAGGCGAATTACGAAAAATGTTCGTTACGAGGATTCAATCTGAATGCATTCAAAGTCGGCCTGCGATGGGCGGGGCGGAGCGGGGCGTGGCGGGGTGGGGCGAGGTGTGGGGAGGGGCCAAAGTTCCCTTTCCGTTTCGTTTCATTTCGTGTGCCGTAATGCCAAACGGTTGCCATTCGAACTTTACTTTTACACTGCAATAAAAAATTAACTACTAAAATTTTAATTATTTCTGGCCATAATTTATTCAGTCTTAATATATTTTTTTATTCAATTTAAATATTAATCGTATTTCTTTTACTATTCGTCCCTCGTTTAAAAATTTGTATTTTTTTTCTTTTATTCTTTTCAAATTATAAATTATCAAGCACAATTTTGATTGCAGTGTAGCGTGGATGGGCTCTATGTGGGCGGATTATTGGGTGGTGAAGCTAGGCTTGTACCATGGGCCACATGCAACAGTTTTCGCGGGTTGTTCAAAATGCAGTTGGCTTAATGAGTTTGCTAATTACTTGTTACTTGTTGCCACAGTAGAGCTTAACTAACAGCAACTATTAATTAACTCTCCAAAATAGTAGATCTCAAGTTTTGAGTGGTATTTATATTATTTTTCATGCATATTTTGCCTATTAAAATCAGAATAAAAAGAAGCGCATTTTATAAATATTTAATAATAAAAAAGGGAAGAATTAAACTTTATTTTATAAATAAATTTAATTTTCTTATATTAAAAGAGAGACAACTTCAAGAGGCAACTACATGTAATTCAATAGTTACTGAAACTATCGACAGTTCCGCAGCAAAGATAAAGCTATCGATACTATCGAATCTGCGAAGTCTCTAATATACCTCTAAGTACAGGAATAAATAATAGTTAAATATTTATGTTTACTTCCGGATTTCACTGGCAATTGAAATGTAATTCAAATAAAGCATCAACAAAACTATCGATAGTTACACAAAGGAGACCAAACTATCAGTACTATCGCTGTGGAATATACCGAACTGCATAAGTGAATAATAATGAAATATTCATGATGACACAGGGGAATTATTCTGCTGGTTAACCATAATGCTAAAGTCATTATTAATATTATTGCAGTTTAAAGGTAATTTAAAACGTTCTCACTGTACTTTGGCCAATTAAAGTTTGCGGTTTCGAGTGGCTACTCAAATTCCCAGTATTCCGAGTATTGCAACTGTTATCGAATCCGTGCACCGGGTACAAAGTCCACAAAAAGTGCATGACGTGAAAAAATAAAATAATTGCAGTTCTGTGATTAATTAATGGATATTTTTATAGTTTATGATGAAATCAAAACGGTTCAAGAAAACTGCAATAATTACGCAGATTTTTGGTAACACTTTTCGTATAATTCTTTGATCTTTTATCAATGTTGATTGACGCAAATGGAATTTTACTACCATACAACATTAATTGGGTTTTTCTTAGAGTATTTCCATACATATATATATATATATAAATATAGATATGTCTATACACTCATACATATGCACATCTAGAGCAGGCCTTTTTTATTCTGATATCAAATCGCGATAAGTCAATCAGGTGCGACCACCTGGGATCTCGTATCAGAAAAACAAAGATTAAAAAGAGCCGATGACAAGCTAGATTAATTTTTATTGTGCCACAGATATTAGTACAAGCTAGCTGTATAATTATATATATACTTTTATACCAGAGGGTATAATAAGAGGGTGTAATGCACGGAAGGATACATCTCCAGCCCCTCCAAAAGTGTATAAATATATTATTGACCACGACGATGAGACGAATCGACATGTTTCTCTGTTTCTAAACAAGTCTAGAACATGAAATTTGGTATAGATATATCTAGGAGCCCATCAGATCTGTCAAATATATCATATAGTTTGCATACAAAATGAAATCTCAAAAATTGCTTTGGGAAAAATATATTCTAACTTAAGATATCTTAATAAGAGCTTAAACTTAAACGTCTCAAAAACTTTTGCATTTTTTCTTTCAAAAGAAGACTTTAAATTAATTTGACTGCAGGACAAAAACAAAAGCTTTACATATATTTTATACCACTGTACTTGAGCTGGCACTTATGCGGCTGACGTCAGAGCATATCCTGTCATTCTATTGACTGAAATCCTTATCAGGATTGCCTGACAAAGTGGAGGCAACCGAGTGTTAAGCCTTGCAAATACACAAGTGTAAACTGTGCTTTAATTCGCCCCGCAAACATGTCCTGTGTCCTGTGTCCTGAGTCCTGTGCACTGTGCACTGTGTCTGCTAAGTGTAATTATATTTGCGCGCGCTGCTGTCAGTCAGAAGCAGCTGTGCAAGGATCAAGGATGCAGCTAGCAAAGCCTGGCCATATGGCTGTGAATATTGTGGGATTAGAAGCTGAAAGAGGAAGCGTCTTAGAAAACTCAAAACTGATGAGGCATCTCTTCTTCTCTCTTTGAAGTAGAACCAAGATGCGGGTCAAGTGCAGCGGCAGCAGCAGCAGCAGCAGCAGGAAGCGCCGCTGGCCAATTTGCTAGGATGTACTTCAAGAAAAAAGGGGCGCCTTTGTCTGATGAATACGCTCTTATGCATAGTTTCTAGGCAATTTAATTGTGAAGAGGCACAGCAACAAAATGTATCTGTTAGATACAAAAATTCAATGAATCACACTTAGAGAAAGGAAGGCGGAACTATAATAAAAAGGCGGGGAAAAACGCTAGAAAAAAAACAAAATTTGGGGGAAATGCTAAAAAAAATGTGTACTTTGTACATTTGATTTTTAATGTACCTTTTTATGTTAAAATAAAATTTAATAATTTTAAATTATTTAATTATGTTAAAGTCATATAAAATTATAGTTTGAGGCAAATGCATAGCAATTAAATGAAATATTAGCTAAAATTTTAATATGCAAATTGAAGCTAAAAATGATTTTTGGTTATGGAATGTTAGATAAAGTAGCTGCAAAAAAAAGGCTAAATACGTTGTGGAAAAAGGGTTAAGTAGTCAGCACAATTAAAACTAAAATGCTTAGATTACCGGCTAGAGAATGTTTGCTAAAGCAGCTGCAATTGTTCCTGTATCTGTATCTTTAGCTTGAAATATATATATCTGTATCTGTAGACTATATCTATATCTGTAGACTGTATCTGTATCTGTAGCATGAAATATTTGTATCTGTATCCAGGGTATATCTAAACCCTGTATGTGTATCTGTGGCTAATCACGTTGTTGCGCCGAAAAAAGGCTAAATTGTCAGCACTGCTTTGTATATATGATTAAAAATAAACATGCTGAGAAATCATTAGCTAAGTATTCAGTATTTTTATCTGCCTTTCTCTCTGATAAGCAACCTGAAAAATACTTAATGCTCGATTCCGACAAATGTCAACAACAGAACAGAACACGGAACAGGGAAGAGGGAGGAGAGAAGAGAGAACGAAAACGAAGAGACAGCAATGAATGATAAAAAGCGCAAAAGATATAAACGCAATCAAAGCGTAAATGATAAATAATCGTAAATAATTTCATTGTTTTTACTCGTATTCCGATGATTTCCAAGACGCAATTGGCAGATGTCACAAATTATTAATTATTTCGCAAATAGCGAAAATTTTATTAATTAATTTTCAGACGTCGACAGACAGGAGATTTTATGCTCTAAACTTGATTAAAAATTGCTTATAAAAACTTTTGCTTATTTATTACAAAGTTTGTAAGGCAACTCGCTCATTTTGATACCCTTACAGCAGGTGCTTTGCTTTTGTGATTAAGCTTAACTAGCTTTAATTAAAGGTACGAAAAGCGCTTTGGAAGGGCATTAAATATTCAGCAAACTGGAGCACAAAAAGAATTTCTTGTCTTCGTGAGTCGCTGTCTGCTTTTTATCACATTTCTTTGTGTCTCCCTTTTCGTTTTCGCTTCGTTCCTTCGCTTTTTGTAGGTGTTATTGTTATTGTGCCAAGCCCCAGACATGAAAAATCTAAAACGCAAAAAATATGAAGAAAAGAAAAAAAAATAACGCCAAACGAGATTTACCTATATTTTGTTCCCCCTCTTCTGCCCCCCGCCCCCCTCTTTTCTCTACTTCTGTTTGTCAAGTTTCGTTTGACAAACTGTGCGAACATGTGAGAGCTGCATCTGTATCTGTTTCTCTATCTGTATCTGTATCTGTATCTGTATCTGTATCTGTATCTGTGTACCTCTAGCTAAACATATGTATCCGTATCTGTATCTGTATCTGGCGTATCTGTATCTTCTGCTGTTGACATTTTTGCCTTGGAGTCGTCGCTGTGCCGTCAACAGTTATTAACAATTTAAGCAAACATCATTTTTATAACATATTCTATTTGCACGCACTCACACAGATGTAATTTGCCATTTTTTATGGCTTTTTAATTCAAATTTTCAAGCTGAATTTTTTTTCTTTTGCTTTCTGCGCATTTGGCAAGTAAAATTTGCTTTTTGATTGTATAAAATTAAATCCAGTTTTAAACATTTTTTTATTTATTTAAAAAACTGCAAATAAATTTGAGATTAATTTATTATTTGCAAAAGATTTTTAAAAAATTGTTTTTATATTTCTTAAATTAATATTTTATTCACATCGAATTGAATAAAATTTCAAGCGAGTTAATGATTTTTAATTTATTTCATTTATTTTAAAAACATTTTTAATAAATTTAAATTTATATTTCTACAATTTATATTTATGATTTTTTTAAATTAAATTTTTTAAAAATGAAATGTATATTTCTAAAATTTATTCATGTATTTTTTATGCACAAATTGTGTAGTAAATTTGAGTTATTTTTCATATTATTTTTTTTTTAAATTACCAATTTTTTATTTTAATTATTATTTTAAAATATTTTTTGCCTATAAAACATCTACATTCTTCAATTTTTTTATTAATCTAAAAATTATTTGTGTGCATAGAAGTTTAATTTAAAAAAAGTTGTGCAATACTACTTCAAGGGTTTACAAATACACATTAAATTATAAGGTAAATAATTCTTCAGCAAGCCGAAAATTTCATACACTTTTTTACGACATTTATTTATTCTGGCCGATTGTTCAACTCGTCTCGTTAGCCTCGCGAGGAGATGCCTGCTTCAATGCGTAGCACATTTCGTAACTAAATTATAATACCCTCTGCAAGGGTATATATAGAAAAAAAAAACATTCCCTGAAAAAACTGAAGTACAATGGGCACTCGATGCTTCCATTTTTCAGTGTTTAATTTTGGCTGCCAGATGTATTGACCATGGTCAATTCAGTTCAGTTCGGGGTTCAGTTCACAGTTTACAATATGTGTGGAGAGAGTGTATCAAGGTCTATGGTATATTTACGCTGAGATATTAATTATTTAATTCTCTCAAGCTCTTTTGGCTTTATTTGTAGTGCTGCTCTGATATTTGTTTTTCCTGTATTCGTTTCTTTTATTTTGTTTTTTTGGCTCGAAAACACACAGAGAACAGAGGAATAAAGCCCAGCAAATTCTTTGCCATAAATTTTAAACACGCGCTGATGACTCTTCCCCAGAGTATGGATATATATATATATATATCTGTATGGTTATATATATGTATGGTTATATATATATATACATCTAGTATTTATTATATATTTGTTTGGCTCGGAACTGCGCAATACTAAAAAAAAAAGCGGAAAAATAAAACAGTTTTGTTTAACAATTTGCACTTCAAGTTTGAGCAGCCATAAAATTTGTTATGCTTCAAATTAATTTGATTTTTTTTTGTTTTCAGTTTTGTGTTTTATTTTTGTTTTTGTTTACTTCTTCAGTTGTTCAATTGTTGCGAGTATTTTGCAATTTAATTACCCTTTTCGGGGGCAGTTCCCCTTTTAGTTGGCGTAGTCGCAATTCCCCCGGGGCTGGGAGGGGGGAAGTGAAAGAGGGGGGAAGGGGGCTTAGGCCAATGAAATGAAAGCCAGCAATCGAGTTAGCCAGAGAATTTGCATTGATTGCTGCAATCAGAGCAAAAACACCAAATGTAAAACGCATGTGGCACCAGATTTTTATTTTTACATTTCATTTCCCTCTGCATATAGACTATAATCAAATAATACATGAAGTACAGTGAGCATTGGCTATGGCAAACTTTGAGATACGATTTACTAAAGCCCTGGCTAAAATGACTGATACTTGCCTAGGCAGGCGGCTAAAACAATGCTCTATATTAAATATGTATTACTGGATATTTGTATAGTAAAATTTATGAAATAATTTCTGTATTTTTTACCTTTTAGTCTATTTAAAACACAGTAAAGGTCTTCAGTACCAGTGCCACTTAATAAAATGTTAAGCTTAACAGCAATGTTAAGCTTTAGGTAAAAGCGCAAATTAAATTCTGTAAATGGAATTATTGTGTAAATAATATTATTATTAATGGGACAAAAGCAGTATTTTCTCAATCTATCCTGGTGAAACTTACAACTTACAAACTTACAACAATTCGGGGAAAACATCAATATTTAGTGAGCATTTTCAAAGGGTATTTAGTCTTCGGTGCGCCAAAACAAGTGTTGAACAGTGCGTCGCTTATGAAGAGGCTCCACTGTAAATATGATTATTTATTTGTGGATTTTCGAGCAGGCTGACTCCATTTACATATGTAGTTATTTATGCATTTGCAATGCAAATATTTTGAATAATTCCCATATAGAGAGAGGGATATTTCTATAATTGAATAGCCCAGATACGTGTATATTTCTCATAGTTTTAATACTGACTTATTCAGCTTTATCCTATGCTCGTCCTCTATTCGAAATTAATTTTCCAAACAATTAAATCTGCACCCGCGGCAGCTCCTGTTGCAGTTGTAGTTGTGGCCAAAGCAAAGCAAAGCATCCATCGTCTTTCTAATGGACGTTGGCCAATTTCAAAATTAATTGCAACAACTGCAGCAATTGGGTCCCCCGCACAAATTTAACCCCTCAGCCCCCCAATTTCCACCCCTTTTTGAACATGCAGTTGGCCCAAAGCTGTCGCTTTCATTGCGGCACTGTCGTCCATCAACTGCGTTGCACTCACTGTAGTTGTTGCTGTTGCTTTATTTGAAGCTTTGTGGGTCATGTGTAGCGCCCCTTGCCCCTTGCCCGTTGCCCGTTGCCTCCTCCCAAAACTCCCATTTGTTAGCCCAAAATGCAAAACGACCAGCTGGGAATGTGGCCAAAACAGGAGCTGGCTGGCTGCAAAACCATTGGGAAAACAGAGCCATTGTGTCGCCAGAGTTGTCAGAGTTGCTCCCATTTGGTTGTTGCTTTTTGACTTTTTGACTGAACAAGAACAATTAAAACTTATTTTAAGCCACAACTTGTACTGTTTTCAAGTACAATTGGGCTTAAGCTGAGAACATAACTTTCCCATTTAATGTTGCAAATAGTTTTCTTCTCTCTCCTCAACATTAGAACTTAATAAAAGAACATTTTTTTTAGCATTCTTTGAGCCAACTAATTATGGTTTTTTTCAAATACTCCTGACTTATTTCAAGTTAAAAACTTTACAATATTGAGCGCTTTTCAACTGACAATTGACTCTAACTATTCTCTTATGGAGCCTCTGTTTCCTTACATCGAAATACTATATATATATATATAGTAGGGAACTCTGTCAGATCCATTTTTCATATAAATTTCGGAATTTATTTACCAGTTGCTGTTCGCTGGCTCTGGCAACTCTGCTTTGCTGTTTATAGCCAAGCGAGCCACAACGGCTGTAACTCTTGTGCGTGCAGCTGTCTTTGGTGTCCTGCGTTACCTGGCTTAACTCCTCCTGACGTCGCCTCGTCGTGGTGCGTGTCCTTGCCAAAAGGAAAAGGAACAGAACTGAACAGAACACAATTTATGTTTGCTCGCAATGGCGCAATGGCTATGGCGATGCGCCCGCGAGTGTGTCTGCAAAATTGGTTGGAAGGCGCGTCGCCGGTCGCCTCCAATCAAAAGGAAATTACGTATACGTATATATTCGCGTGCAAAAAAAGAGGATATACGAGGATATACATCGAGGGGTTTATAAACAGGGGGGAGGTGGCTCAGTAATGAAGTCGGTGCACGTCACGTGCCTCAAGACAAAATCGTTCTTGAAGCGGGTTTTTCTTGCTGTATCGATTTAATTGTTAAAGCCAAACAACTAAGCGGGGGCAGTGGGTGAGTTTGGTGAAGTGGTGCAAAGCTAAAAGCACTGCTATCCAGTGGCTAATTAGCCATGACTATGTGGGCGACAATGCCATCTATGGACTATGGACAATGCGATCTTAACAACCCCGCTAATCCAGCGACAATGACGACAATACGCCGCCAGCTCCTCCCGCATTATTCCCTGTCTCCCAACAAACCCTGGCAGCTGCTGCTCTGAGGTTCTGGGAGGCTTTTAAGCCGACACTTAATGCAATTACCGCTCACTGTGCGACTATGGCACACTGGTGCAATGCCCATTGAAATGGAAAAGCCCGCAAAAACAAAAACAACTCAAAGAAAAGCTTGAGAAAAAATGGGTTTCCTTGGATTAGTTTCCAAGGCATCTCGAAATTATTTAAGCATATTTTTATATTGGATAGCTTTTTTATAGCAGTTTTGACTTAATGTGAAAAAAATAGTATTAAAATATGTCTTAAGTGAAGTCAGACGATTTTAAGCTTCAAAGAAGGTTCCTCTCGAAATACGAGTTTATTTGGTTATTTCCAGCTCTTTGAAACGGAGAGTGTTGTTAGGTTTAACTAGAAAAAAGCCAGAAAAAATAGTATTAGTCTGGCAGGTTGAAAAAGACTACGTTGGGGAAATAAATAGATCGCAAATTAGTTTTGGCTCCCAAGGAGCGATTTTCAAATTGGTTGACTGCAATCTGCTTTTAGTCAAAATTTGATATCTTGTGAACCACTGTGCATTGACCGAGCAATGAATAGAGAGGCAGACAGGCAGACTGGCAGACTGGCAGCTGCCAAGTGGCAGTAATACTTTTATGATGATGCCCCGAAAGCCAAAGCCCCAATAGGAAAATCGAAAATGTTGCCAGTGTCTCTGCTGCTGCTGGCAAATGATAATAGCATTTTCAGCTAGGTGTATAGGTGAGAGAGAGTATACGTATTCGTATTAGTATTCTTTCATGCTGTACTATGTACTCATATCCGTGTGCATTGTTCCTGGTATTATCCTTGAACTGCTTACTGCTTGCTGCCTGCTGCCTGCTGCCTGCTGCAAGCAAAGAGGAAACGGCAAAACCATAGAAACCCGACAGGGCACAACACCAACAACAAGAAAGCCGCAGCAGGAAACACGGCTATAGAAGAGGGTTTAACCCCTCCCCTCCCTTCCCTTCGCTCCGCAACAAAACATCGCTTAGAACAATAATAAACAATAAAATAAAAAAGAGGCGCCTGCTCTAAAAAAATAGAAGAGAATTTTTAGAGGCAAAGAAAAGCAACCATAGAATTTGTGCCAGGGTTTAGTTTTGTAGTTCCACGATGGGAAATGCCCCCTGGAAAAGGGTGGGGGGCAAAGAGAATGAAAAACAATAAATTGCGTGAAAATGAAGCCGAAAACCGCAAAACGACAACCACAACAAACTATGAGAATGCATTGAATGCTTTGTTATTATTATTGTTATTGTTGTTATTGTTGTTATTGCTTTTATGTCGAATTCCACAAAAGCAACAGCCACCTGCAGCCCCCCACTGTCCCCCGAACCCCCAACCACAGCCAGCCATAGCCTTAACCCTTACCTCAAAGTCTTCCTACCTCGACACTGAAAAAAAAACCTGTATAAGTTTGACTTTGATTTCTCTTTTAGGAAAATTCGAATATATCTTAAAGGAGTATTTATTGTTCCTAAGAAATGATGAGTATTTTTTTTATCAGGACGTACACTGCTACAAAAAAAGAAAGCATTGAAATTTGACTACTTTTTGAGCTTCACTTAAACATTTTTTGGTATTAAACAATTTGCTAAACAAATTTCTATTCAACAGATGATTTTAGCAAGTTTTCATTTAGCTTAGATTCACTTTGTTTTTAGCAGTGTAATGCACCACTCCACCATTTCCCTTTTAGCCACTGTGAGTGCCATTTTGATGTGTCTCTAATGGCGGCGCTTTTGTTTCGCTTTATACTCGCTCCACTCGGTATCGCAGTGCCAGTGGCTTTTATTGTTTTTCATGTGGTTTTTCAGTTTTTCCTCTGCCATGCATAGAATGTATTTTCCAACTATATATACGTATATATATATATCTGTCTGATATAGTGCACTTTGCTGCAAAATCGGTAAAACAAAAGCAAACGGAAATACTCAGATGGCCCGACGATAAGAACCCAATTTTAGCTTAAATCCTTTGAGGTTTGACGCTACCAAAAAAAGGAGCTAACAATTTATAACATTTACTTTAAGTACACAGTAAAAAAAACAGGATTTTCTTCATATAAAATAAGAGCTGAATAGATTGTACATATATATATATATCTACCCTCAAAATGGTCATAAAAAGTATCTTAAAGGGTTTTTCTACAGCCTTAAACTGAATGAATTCCACATAAATAAATATAGCATACTTTTTGAGGTCTAAGTTTTTATTTGTAAACAATTCTGAAGCATTGTTTTGTTTGGAATTCAATTGAAATTGTTTACAATGGTTTTTATTCAGGCTTGTCCTGAGTGTATATATTTTGGTTTTTACAGAATCCTCAAGCTTAAGTTTTATCTGTGTAATTCAATCGATATTCATTGGAATTCAACAATATTTATAACTAGGAACAGTTGGTTTTAAAGTTCTTGTTCCGAAAACTTTGCTTATTATTCAGCCTTGTGCTGAATGAATTCCACATAAAAAAAAGTTTAAAAATTTAAAGATTTAGTTTTTTCTGTGGAATTCAATTGACATTCATCGGAAATTAGAATAGGAACAACTTTTTCAAATGCTCTTTCTACTCTGGGCAAGAGAATGTAATCTTCGGTGCGCCAAAGCTAGCAGGTCCTTAGTAGTTTTTTGTTGAGCATAAAAATTCTAATTAAAAAACAATCATAATATTTGTATTATCTTAAGCCGAACTAAGAAAGTAATCAGGAGCCTAAAGCTTGGGGCATTGTTGAAAGCTTTTCGCATTGTTCTCTGTTTATTTTTATGACGGTTTTGTGTTCCTCTCTCCATAAACAAAGCTAATGCCCATTTAATTGGGCCTCTTTAAGGGGATTTGGCAGCTTTTGCATGCAAAATTAATTAAAAGTGTAATTTTAATTAAATGCCTTTGACAATTTGCCATTGAAAACAATTGCGGAGCTAACACAGCCAGAATTGAAATATTTCATAATAAAATCTTCAACTTTATTGCACTTGCCTCGAAATATGCAAATTCATTTGAGACTTTAATGGACAATTGTGGATTTTAGTGCAAATCTATATATTTATTTATAAATATTTATGTGTGTATGTGTATTTTATTTACATTGTTTATAAACTTGTCGGTGTTTACGCCTCTGTTTGTTGACTCAAACTCGGCAGAGCAAAGTACACAACTCTGTTCCAAAGTTTGAAACCCGCCTGTCAATAGATTCTGTATAAAATAGAAACTTGGGCCGAAACTTCCATGGAATTCTGAATAGATTTGTTGTTTGGGGAGCATTTCAAAGTTAAATGAACTGAAATTGGCCATAAATTCGGCCACAAGTGTCTAATAATAATATGATTTATTAACTTTCACAGATACTTTCAAAATACTCTGAAAATATACACAATATTTATTTGATCCAATAAATAAATCAATTATTATGGTAGCTATTTCATTTACGATTCGAACACGCGTCTTTGCTGTGGATTTGCTTTATAAACTTCGACTTTTATAGTCTCTCAATTTGGTTTTGTTTATAGCTTCAGGTTATAAGTCTGTTCAAGCTTCGAAGAAGTTCATTTTCGAAATTTGAAAAATATCTTACAGAGTATTTGAGTATAGAAATAATGACAGCAGCTCCTTTTATGATTTGACCCCGCGGATTTATCTCTGTCTCCTATTTTCAAATTTAAAAATTTTGGCCAGATTAAATTTAAGTTTAGATTAATAGGCCTATTTGAGGTTCGAACAAACCCATTTTCGGAATTTTTAAAAATATCTTAAGAGTATTTTGATGCCTAAAAGTTTTGGAGACATAAATATTTAAGTAGAATGAAATGATTTGATTATTTTCCTTGTTCAAACCGGTTCGCTTTGCAGGCTTGAATACAATTATAAACGAAAGGTTTTTTAATGATTATCCTAGAAAAATCTATTCAAATTTCGCATTCGCATTTGCAGCCTTGTTGTGAGTATTCGAACTATTTAAATACTTATCACGGCCATTAATCCCCCAAAGGACTCGTATCTTTTTATCAGTGCTTCTGCACTGAACGCTATTTAAATGGTTCAGGCCACTTGCTGCTGAATCGCACAATTCTACATTTTTAACGAAGTGAAAATTGCCATTTGGCATATGCTATATATGTATGTGTATACGGGGGGTAGAGAGGGGGAAATATATATATGTGTATGGGAGTACAGTATACTTAAATGTCGCCAGATGGGTGCGGGGAGGGTGTCCTGTGTTGACTTTGCCGTTCAGGCATCATTAACTGCAATGACCAAGTCATTTGAATTGGCTTGCAGTGGCACAATTTGAGGGGGGTTACAATTCATATATAAAGGACATGCCTCGAAGTAGGGGAGGGGGCGTGTCACGCGCGATTTCCGATCCAATGGGAACAAGGTCGAATAGAATTACAAGTGAAATAATGAGGGCCATGCACGAAAGGCGCTTGCATTTAGGATTTAGATTTAACGATGTATTATTACTGCCTGCCGCCTGTTTGCATATCAAATTCAAAATGATCAGGTGCAAACATGAATTGCAGGACGAGGAGGGGCGGGGGTCGGGAGTCGGAGTTGAGAGGTTGGCTTCGGTTCGGCTTGGCTTGATTTGGTTTGGGTGCTAAAAAACCGGCTGAAAAATCAATACAAGGCAGACGCTACGGCACCTGGCAACAGGCAGAAGATACAAAGTTCACCTTGCAGATACACAGATACACAGCCCAGCAAGTATCTCACTGTGTGTGTGTGTGTGTGTGTGTGTGTCTCTCTGTGTGTGTGTATTCGTATTTGATAACTTAATTGAAATACATTGAGAGTATATTTCTGGTGCAGAGCCAAAAAATTGTAGAATTTATAGCTAAACATGGTCAAGAGGCTGCTGCAGGATAAATCATCAACAGCAGCAGCAGCAGCAGCAGCAGCTGCAATTCTCATATACAAGATGTATCCTATAGATACATTTTAGTGTCCTGTTGTGGGCGTTCTTTCGTTTATGGGCTTGTTCTAGCACTATTTTCTTCTTTTTTTTCCTCTTTTTTTTGGCATAAGTGCTTTGTGCTACTTTGCCAAATTAGTAGACAAAATGGAAATGGCTTTTCCCACTCGAAACTGGGGGAAAACGATTTGCATTTGCCGCCAGCATTTTTATCTGCAATTTGAAGTGTCACAACAAATTTGGAAGCGCGCCATCAGCAAAATCGCTAAGCCGCCTCCAAAGGAGCTTAGAAAAATATCTCAACTCACACACGAAAAATACCTACAAAATGTCCTGGCTGCAAAAAGGATATTTTAGCTTATTTTTTGCTACGTTCCAAAAGTTTTTTATTTAGCTGGTTTTTTTTTTTTAATTCCTCTTTAAATAGTTGAAAAACTTCACTAGATTTTATTATTTGAAAACTTTTTTCGTTCACTTTTTAATCTCTTTTTCTCAATTCCTCTTTGTGCTTCCCAGCCTTAACGGTTTACTAGTTCCAGCTTTTAATACTGATAAATATTATTATTTAAAGTAGCAAAAAACATCAAGATAATAAAGTTGACTTTTTCAATTCCTCTTTGTGCTTCACAGTCGTAAACGTTTTTCTGGCATTCAGTCAGCTTTTTAGGTTTGAGTTTATTAACAGGATATCTTACTAGATATCTTACTTCTTGAAATTTTTTTATTAAATTTTATTATTTACCCACTTTTGTCATTTTTCTCAATTCATCTTTGCGTCATGTCGGTAAACGTTTTACGAGTTCCACATTTTAATCCTAATAAATATTATTATTAAAAACTTTTATCTAATGTCAACAAAGATGACAAGAGTAAAGTTGAGTTTTTCAATTTCTCTTTGTGCGTCACAGCCGTAAACGTTTTGACAGGGTATCTCACAGTTTCTACTGCTGCAGTTATTTCACTTTGTTTTTTTTTTCCTCTTTGTAGTTTCCTTATATTTTTTACATCCTTTGCCAAAGTGCAGCATAATATAATCGGATTTTGCATCTTGCGAGTATGACAAAAATCCACTAAAATTGTTGGCAGCCAACGCAACCATCTAGAAGAAATACCGTTCTGCAGTTTCTGGCCATCTTTTCACTCGTCCTACCCCCGTCCTAGCCGACACTGTCTCATTTCATTTTCATTTGGCTTGAAAACTGACTCAAGACCCTGACCTCTGATTTACAAGTAACACTGGCTCTATGGCGGCACACATATCATCTCCACTCGGCTCATCCGACAAATGTTTGCATGCATTTAGGATGCAAAAAGTCCCAAGAACTGGGATTCTCTGCACTTGACAGTCCTCCACTATTTCTCTAGCAAGCCTTTTGTACTTTATACTATATATATTTATATATATACTCAAACATTCAGACATTCATACATTTTGTACATGTATATGTTAGCTACATTTGCGAAGTTTTTTGCATTTCATTTAGGCCAAAAAACGAGAAACGAAAATGTAATTTATTATGGTCAAAATGTGATGTGATTTTGGGCAAGCCACAAACTTTTTGTTATGCAACAAAAAGAAAAAAAAAAAGCGAAAATTCCTTTAAAATTCACTGCGAAATTCTTGAGCTTTACAAGTCAATTTCAGGATTTAAATAAGCAAGAAAAAAGTTTGATTACAAGAAACTTTCTTTAATATAAGTTAAAAAATTGACATAAAAAAGCTATATTTTCGTAAAGCTTCCACTTTCCTTTAAATATGATTTATATGGATCTTTATCTATCTTTCTTTGAACTCCGCTTAGATTACTTTCTTAGAGTAAAAAAAGACCAAGTCTTAATCCTCGCAGTTGTCGTAAAATTGAGCTGGATTCAGCTGAAAGTTTCTTTTATAATAAATAATATTTAATTCCTGGAGAACATTTATTTTAAGAATTATGCAAGTATTTTTCTTCCAATAACTTCGGTCCCATTCAGAGTACAACTTTCTGGCTGTATGTAAAAGTTCAGCAAAAGTTCAAACAGCTGACAAAGTTCACATAAAGTGACCCAAAGTTGGCCAATCTCGCGTCACGTTCTGGCAATTGAGAATGCTGTGACATGCTAATTAGTCGACTGGGCTCTTACAGCATGTCATACCCCATTTCTCATGCTAGCCCTCTTTTTCTTTCCCCCCCTCTTTCTCTCTCTCTCGCCTGTACACCACAGCTTTATCCGCTCTCATCCTTATGGCTTCTTATGTGGTATAATAATTTAATGCGTTTTCATGCCTTTTCCTAGCTTTGTTGTTGTAGCTTTGATACCCATTGAAAGTGCTTTGCAGGGAGTCGATTAGCTTTAGGCAAATGTTGCTACTAATATCATAAATATATTTCCAGCTACATATTTTCTTTTAATATGTTTTCCTCTGTTTTACCTGTGTACAGGGTATCTGCTAGTTCAGCATTTTCTTTAAGCACTCTGCTGCCGTGAAGCACGCAAAACGTTGCTGTTAAGTTGTTTGCATTGCACTCACACTCGCACATTTAGTCAGCCAGCAGTGTTGCCCCATTTAGCTATTTTACCTCAAGATTTAGCTATCTTAGAGCTACTAATTGGTTGTTGCCGACACTTCTGGCTATTTGTGTAGACTAAAACGGCTGATAAGATGCTATAAAAATCATATTTACTAAAATGCCTAAATTGTATTCAATTTAAGAGCAAAAGTTAGCTTTAGCTTTTAAAATTCTTAGCTACCCAACTATCTTTAAAAATAACTAAGCTACTTTTGGCCATATACTTTCCTTTATATCGAATTATTATATGAATTGCCAATATTTAGCTATTTTTGGTAAGGAATAATTGTTGGCAATACAGTTGGGCTGCTCTGGTGGCGTGCGGAAGCACTCTCGCTCGCAGGACTTCTCTTTTATGGTGGAGCTGGCTGGCTTTTCCGCAATTTCGCCACTGAAAATGACGCATACAAAAATTATGGTCCAAAGAATTTTGCGTGTTTGGCCTTTTTTTTGTCGCCTGCTTGTTCCTCTTCTCCCCCTTCCCCATCCTCTCTACACATTGTTCGCCTTCTTGCTGTTGTTCTTGTTTTAGTGTTTTCATGCCAACATAATTTTGTTTTCATGCAGTCAGCGCTGCTGGCGTCGCCGTCGCAGCTGGCGCCGCGGTCGCATTGGCTGCTGTGCAAAAAGTCACGTATCTCGCGAGCGGCGAGTTTTACATTTTCATTACGCTGCATCGCAGGAGGACGGAGAGTTGGAGGGGAAGGAGAACGAGGCTAAAGCGGATCAGGGTGCATGCGGCGAATGGAGGACGGCGGCAGCAGCAGCAGCAGCAATGTAACGGCACCTTTTGCTCCAATAATTGCCCAAAAAAGGCGATGACGACACTTTATTGCTCTTCTTCTTTCTGAGGCTGTGTGCCAAATAAGAGCAAGCGAAATCAAAACTGCGCTGCTGCTGCCAACGTCTCTGCCAACGTCGCCGCTTTCACTGAAACTCAATTAAGTTAACAAATATGCGCTGACCATGTGGTGAGGGGCAGCGGGGCATGTGACGCCGCCAGCCAGGACATCGACAACTGACAGGCGCACCTGTGCTCCCATCCGCTCTCTTTCTCTCTTCCCTCTTTTCCTGTGCCAATCACCTCCTCCTTCGTTTCCGTGACATTATTCGAAATCCATCAATGTCGCTGAGAACGCGAACAGCTTTTCAATTATGCCATAAATCGCAGCTGGGTGAGGCTTTTTCTTCATTTCAAATGCTTCTTGTTGCTATACTCTTCCTGAAGGGTATATTCATTTTATTACGACAGCACAAAGCATATGTTTATGTATTTAAAAAACATCCAATTCGGACTCACAGAACATATGAAATTAGAAACTCGAATCATTTATATTTTATATTCGTAGGGTATTCCCAACTTCGGTTTCTCAAGATATCTCAGTGTTAATTACAAGTTAACAAAGTTGGGTAAAAAAGGGTATTTAGTATTCGGATAGGGTAGTCTTTTTTGTTACTAGCATTTATTTTAATTTTGTCATGAAGCTGTTGCTTTTTGTTTTTCTAATTTTCATTGCATTTTGTTTTGGTTTCTGTTGTTCTTGTAATTTATTTATTTTTTTTTTTTTTTTTTTCTGTGCTACTCTGCAGTCTCATTTTGCAATAAAATTTATGTGCAATGTTCAAAGTCCAACGGTCAGTCGGTCGTGTACACACGCATACACACGCACAGACGCACACACGCAAATGAAAGAGGAGAACAAACTGCAGGCAGCGCAGCAGCAGTAGCAACAGCAAAAACAACAACTAAAAAAAAACTTGAGCTATTTTGAACAGTGACCAAAACACAGAACTCAAGCAGAATGTGAATGTGAAGGGGAAGCAGTAAGGCGAAAAAACAAACAAGGCAACAACAATCATGATGCCGCTAAGCTAAGGATAAGGGAAGGAGTGTGGGAAACGCGGTGGGTGAGAGGAGAGCGTGTTACTGTGGGGGGATTGCGGGCTGTGAACTAATCTCAAATAAGCGAATTGAAAGTGAAATTGGATTTTACTCGTTGCAGAGACAGGGGGCCCATGTGTGTGTAACTACATACATACATACACTGCGAGAAAAGCACTAAAAATATAAAAAGTCAGGTTTTTTTTGATTGCACAGAAACTAATATTTATAATAAATTAAAGAAATAATTTTGTTAAAAGATGTCCTTGAATTATATGCTAGGACGATATTCTAAGAAATATATTATTTTTGCTGAGTGTATTTATGGCTGTATAGCAACAATTTGAGTATTATTTAATGCTGAGCAGTTTGAAATCAATGCCTAGTATTAAAGTTTTTGCAATAAATTCGCTGAGTTTATATTCTAAATGAGCTCATGGCATTTAGGTCAATGATTTAAATGATGAATAAGCATACATTGTAAATAGTTATTGACTGACTACACAGTAAGCATTTTTTATAATGGTAATATAAAATATAAATATAAATATATTATATTATTATTATATACACAATTATTGACCAGCAACTATGGAAATAACTATTTTCTAGTTACATTGTAAGCAGTTTTTCTGCTTACATTAAATTCGTTGCATTAAATTCCCCTCTAATATGAAATATACTAAAACCGATTTGTTCTTCTTTCTCTTTTGGGATCCCCATTTCAATGCTATACGAATTAGAATTTTTATGAGATAAAAAATTCCATTCATTAAAAATTTTAATAACTAACAAAAAATATGCTTTTAAGAGTTCATTCAAAAAGCAAAAAAAATAAAATTAATATTTTCTATGACCTTCAAAGTAATTAGCTTTGCCTAATAATAGAAATTTTATACGCACTGTGAAAATGTTTCAGTTATGGTTAGGATAACTTTTCTAGGCCATTAACATTCTTGGGCCATGACTTTTCTTTTAACTTAAAGTTAAATATTTTACTGTTTTCTTTGATATTATTTAAAAACTATTTCAGAATCGAACTTTTTTGAAAAATGTGACTTACCAGAAGAAAAATGTTGCATTTCCGGGTACTAGAAATTGATCCAGCGATAAAACTTGGATGAATATTTAGTATTTCTTTGTAGAGCACATGGCTTGCACGTGGTTGTTAACAGTACTCTCTGTGAATTTGCGTTTAATTAACTGCAATTTATGGTCAGAACTCGTGCACACACACACACACACACACACAGAAAACCCGTTTAATTTAAATGCATTGAACCTGTTTGGGGGCCGCTCGCTCCTTTCCGTGCCTCGCCTACGCCTGTGTTTTCCTTGTCTTTCATTGCCAAGCCGCAGCAGCTTCCCCCTTTTTTTCTCTATTAGTTCAGCCCACCAGTTGCCCGTCATCTTCATCATCTTTGCTTGATCACTCGCTGAACGCGTGCTCTCAGTTAGCAACAATGAGCAGAGAACAACAACAACAGCAACAACAATTCTAACTATTTGTTGTGGGGGGAGGGTTTCTCTCTCAGTTTCACAGCTGTGTTTGCTGCTCTCACGCTTTGCCTTCTTGTTACGTATTTTATTTATTTCGTTTTCATTTTATAGGGCAAGAGTTGAAACAAATTTTAAGCAACGAACGTGTTAAACACGATTAGACGTGAGATGTGAGCAAAAAATAAAGAAGAGTATTTACAGGGTACATACAAATAATATATATGTATGTATCTACTTAGTATCGACAACAATTGGGCATGGGCGTAGCGAAAGACTTCCGTATTATAGCTGCAGCCCCCCGTGAACTACGCTTATGTTAAAGTGCGCTTCTTGGGGTAGTCGTCCTTCTAACTGTTTCTTTTTGTGGCTGAAGTTCGACCGTTCCACGTGTGAATAATAAAATGCAATTGGAACGCATAATTTAAATAATTTTTTGTTGCATTGCTTTCATTTGAACTTTGAAAGAAAGAGGCAGAAGAAGAGGAGAGACAGGGAGAGCGAGGAAGATAGAGATAGAGAGACGAATGGCGACCAACAGCAAAGTTGAGAGTCCAAAGTCCAGAGCCGGCGACGAGCTGACGTCACTTGAAAGCAGAGCAAAACGCAGCGCAGCGCGGCGTCGTCCGGTCGTTTCATTTACTGTTAGTTGCTCAACTTTTTAATTTTTTTTTTCATACAGTTCTCAGATTTGTTAGTGCTGCTGTTCATAAAATCAGCTACAATTATGGCAAACGACAAACAACGAGCAGCGAACAACAAACACATAAAAACAAACAAAAACAAAAACGATCATCACAAACTGAACACTCAGTGTGCGAGTGCGAGTCCAAAGTCCAAACGGCATTTCAGAGGCATGAGTCCAAAGTCCAATTCGAATGCATTGTGGTCGGGTTTTCTGCTTCATGTTGTGCTAGTCATATGTAAAGACCCCCCGCAACCCGACGCCCGATGGCACAACCGACAAGCATCCAGCAGCAGCTGCAAAGAGCATAGGTTTTGCGCGCGCTCTCGCTCTCTTGCTCTCCCGCAAGCAGCACACTTGTTCGTTGTGTTGCTTCGTTGTGTGCTCCGTTTTGTTTACCTTTGTAACAACGCGTCACTCTCTTCAGCTGCCAACTCTATCTCTCTCTCTCTTTCTCTTGAGGATTGGGGCTCTTGAAACTCTTAAAAACATGTGGCCGCCTCTTCGGTTGAGATTGCATGTAAAAAGTTAATAGCTTGACTCAGCCAGCAGCAGCGACTGTTGCTGCCGCTGTTTCTGCTGTTGATTTTACTGCCCAAATAAAATTACAGAGCAATAAGCATTTTACGACATTTATTTGTACATAAGTAAATATGTTTATATATACTTATATATACAATATATATTTGTATGTATTACGAAATTGCAATAAATGACAAAATGCGAATGTGACATGTCGCTTTGGGGCAATATTTTCATTTCAATTTGTGTCACCTTCGGGCCACTGTTCAATTTTCATATCACTGCAGCTGCTGCTGACGTCATACGCGCCGCCCACACAGCCAGGCGTGGCATAAGCATAAAAGTCATACAAATTATATGCAGCTTTTGTTATCCTTTCCTTTGCAAATGCTTCCCAGTCACTGCTTTAGGCACAGTCACAGTTCACAGTCACTCTTCGCCGGCTTTTGTTAAGAAAAATATAAGAAAAAATGAAAAATAAAAAAACAAAAAATAAGTTCACGTTTCGCTTTTGCCTTTTGCTGCGGCAATTCGCATTTTTATTTAATTTTAGCGAAACGAAACGAAACGAAAAACGTATAAAAATACACACAAAATTCGTGGACTTTGCACCTTCGTTGGAGACGGCTTTTTTTTGTGTATTAAATAAATTTGCATTGTTGTTTTTGATTCTTTTTGTTGTTTGATTTGCCACGTTTCGCGTAAGATACAAAAATACTAAATAATAATGCAAGTAACTCACAAAATTTATTACCAAACTTTGCTTGTGTTATGAGCTATAAAAGTTTTGAAATAACTAAAGATTCACTTGAAAAACTTTTAATAATTTTATTAAAATTACCTTCAAATGCTAGAATTATTCAAACAATTTTACAAATATTAATAAAATTAAATTGTGAATATTTTGGTAAATTCTATTTTTTATATCAAGGCAAAAGTTAAAAAGTTAAAAGTTAAATTTAAAAAGTAATAGAAATTGGTAAAATGTTCTTGAAATTGGTAAAATGTTACTGTTACTGTTACTGTTACTGTTACTGTTACTGTTACTGTTACTGTTACTGTTACTGTTACTGTTACTGTTACTGTTACTGTTACTGTTACTGTTACTGTTACTGTTACTGTTACTGTTACTGTTACTGTTACTGTTACTGTTACTGTTACTGTTACTGTTACTGTTACTGTTACTGTTACTGTTACTGTTACTGTTACTGTTACTGTTACTGTTACTGTTACTGTTACTGTTACTGTTACTGTTACTGTTACTGTTACTGTTACTGTTACTGTTACTGTTACTGTTACTGTTACTGTTACTGTTACTGTTACTGTTACTGTTACTGTTACTGTTACTGTTACTGTTACTGTTACTGTTACTGTTACTGTTACTGTTACTGTTACTGTTACTGTTACTGTTACTGTTACTGTTACTGTTACTGTTAAGTGAATTGCATTCTTCACTTGTGTTAACAGTGGCGAATCATTAAGCTAACGATTCGTTATTGAGTGCACTCATGAATGCGATTCACGACTGGAAACAATCAACTAATTAAGCCGCCAAATACCGCTGACAGTTGCGGTGGCTCTTGAAAGGGAAACGTGACTGGAAGGGAAGGGAAGGGGAAGGGGAAGGGGACGGGAAGCCAAGCATTCCACATGCAAAACGCTATTAATTATACTACATAATCCACTTGCCGGATCGATTTACACATGCAACTCGACTTGGCAACGTTTGAGCTGCGCCACTTGTGGCTAAAGTCTCCGAGTCTCAGAGTCTCTCATCATCTTAGTCATCTGCATCATCATTATTATTGCTGTCTTCATCAGCTGCGGCGTTGGGCGGAAATGTCTCCCAGGCCATAGACCACAGCCCG
Source organism: Drosophila repletoides (assembly GCA_018150835.1). NCBI lineage: Eukaryota > Metazoa > Arthropoda > Insecta > Diptera > Drosophilidae > Drosophila > Drosophila repletoides. Next base: position 22,934,294 of record JAECWQ010000089.1, on the reverse strand, counting down.
CATCGCTTTCAGGGTCGCGATTGTTCTTATACCCTAATAAAGGGTATTCTAATTTTGTCAATCAGCATAACGAGATTGGTTCTTTCTCTTCTATGAGGAACTGTCTAATTGTTGACAAACAGCTTCCATAGAAAAACAGAATTTCCCACTGCTTACTATAAAAGGTTAAATAAAGGGTAGCTATTCGGCGTGCTGGAAATATGGGTTTGTGTGGCGCCCAGCTTGGTTACAGTGTTTTCAAGTGGAGGCGCCACTTGAGGAGCAACCAAAAGCGTAACTAATGAAGCCTCTCGAGAGCCTACAATCTAAAAAATATGAAAATATAAATATATATATATATATAAATAAATATAGAATAAAGATTATATTATCTACGACCAGGAGAAGAAACTGCTTTAAATAGTTTTTAAATTTCTTAAAGATTTGAATTCTTAAACAAAATTATTTAGCTGAACCAGAATATCCGGAATCGCAGTCATCCGGAGCCGTAAGCGGAAACAGATGTCAAAATTCCGATTACGAACCGGTTCGTGTTCCTTAAAAAAAAGCGAATAAAGAATAATGTAATAAATGCTTCAATAATAGTAATATATTAATAAGGAAATTTGAAGTTTTAAACATAATTTTTGAACCGAGTCAGAAATATTGTTTCAAATCAGGTTTAGATTCAGTTTCGGCTTTATTTCTTCTTTAAATTAGATTAGGCAAATATTTTAATATTTGTGCAAGAATTAATAATAATGTCGCTTTATTTTGACTTAAATGTTTCAATGATAATAAAATATTCTCCTTAAATGGATAAAATAAATTCCAAATTTTTAATTGGTATTCAGAAAAAGGATTCTATTGTATCTTTTTTAGTTATTTCCTTTTTTTTTGTATATCAAAACTGTATTTGATGCTCTGTAAATGAGGCTTGGCTAAGCCTTTCAAGATGAACGCACAATTTTCCGCAATTTGCCAGAATTTTCGTCTCGTAGTGGGAGTAGGGCTAATTCCGGCCACGCCTACAATGCGTGCTCATCTCATACGGAAATTCTGTGGGTTGCCTAATTGGAAAGTGAAAATGTGTGAGGCGCTGACGCGTGACTCCTTGGGAGCAACTTGTTGCCTTGGCTACCTGGCTGACAGGTCCTTTCTCATCCCCTCTCTCTCTCTCTCTTCCTACCAAGTTTTGTGCCCTGCAGAACTTGCCTCATTATGCAAAGTGCTGCAAGGGGGCGTGCAGGCGTTAAAGGGGCGGATTTTGGGGCAGGTTCAGAAGGCATCGCGTGTGTTGCGAGGGGAAAAAAATGTTTGTTATTGCTTGCCATTTGCTCTGCAAGAGAGAAAAGTTTCATTCCATTTTATCGCTTTGTTTTTTTTGCCCAAACCCAAGCCAAATCAAATGCAGCAAATGCAGGGTATTAGGTTGTGCAGATATGCAGGGTATTTTGGCAGGGAGGAGGAGGAATGTGCCACAACAAACCGACAACAACGTCAGCGGCTACAAATATTCTGATTTCCAGTTGGTTATGTTTTGTCCTCTGTCCACTGTCCATTGTCCTGCTGTCGTTTGTCGTTGTTGTTCTTGATTTGCTTTTACTCAATGCTGCTACCCTGTTTCGCCCTTGAAAATTGGGAATATTAGCAAGAATGCAAGCCAAAAGTTGGCTTGGAGAGGGGCAAATAGATTTCCATTCTTTGCCAAAGTATTTCGAGCTAATAGAAATAGAAATTAATTTAAAAACAGGGTATCTAAACTTCGGCGAGTCTATGCTTACTGGTTTCAAGCTCAACAATCTAATTTATTATTTAAGAAAGTTGTGTGTACTTTTAGCAGGGTATCTTGCAGTCTGTCACTGGCTGCAAAGTGCTGCATTCTTTCGAGTTGTCAACGCAATGATGACACGCTCGTTGCATAAGCAAATATTTCGAATCCTTACCACACTCGAATCCTGCACAGCCAACCACCCAACCTCCCACCCACTCAACCACCCACCCAACCACACACACTGCCAGCCGCAGTTGTCGTTGCCAACTGTCATAGCAACGTTGTTGGATTTGACAAACCCACAGACAAACCGGACCGACAGACCCACAGACAGACAGACATTGTCTACTGTTCCCATTCCCTTTCCCTTTCCCTTTGCGAGTACCACTCCCATTGGGAGTCCTCCAGTCCCATCCGAGTCCCAACTCAACTCGCACAGTTCAGAGCTGTCGCTGACACTGGCTGACAGGCTGAGCTGATAAGCTGCAGCTTCAGATACGATTCTTTGGCTTATTTAAGCTTTCCAAATATAACAAAATATTCCAGCTGGATTAATAAATAAATTCCACATAAAAACTGATTTTATATCATAAATTTTAATTAACAATAATTAATAAACGCTTAATTAATGCGACTTCCACTTTGGTGTAAATTTAACTGGAATTAACGCACCATTTCTACTTGAATTCTGTCCCAAAAAGTAGACTATAGAAATTTGAATATATTTAAATTTAAATGCTAAAAAATAAAGCTAATTTTAGCTTGAAAAAATCATTACTTCTACTGAAATATTGTGCTAAAAACGGACTAAATCTAATTTTATTTAAATTCTGAAAAATAAAGCTAACTTTTCATTTACGAATGTTTAGCTTGAAGAAAAAGTAGGAAAAAGTTGACAAAAAAATATTTCTTAAAAATAAGAAATTTACTCGTTTTATTTAGGAACATTTTCTGAAATTTAGACTTTTTATTTGCTTTTTTTTTTTAATTTTATGCAAAATAAATAATAATTTCAAATAAAAAATTTAGCTATATTTTTTAAGAACTACTTTTAGGGCTTTTTTTCAGTGTAGAATTAAACTGTGATATTTTTGGTGATTTTTGTACCAAAACTGATTTGTTTTCTTCTTTTTGTAGGTTTGCAAGGCTCTGAATATAATCTGCGAAATGGAATACTTTGGCCTGGAGCCTTGGGTGCCCAACCAGAGCGAATCGCGCTCTCGCCAGTGGTACAACCTGAGGAATCGGCTGCAGGGGGACAGTGGAAGCAGCGGCAGCAATATACAGCTGATGCTGGCGCTGCGCGTGAAATTCTGGGTGCCAGTGCACAGTATTCTGCAGGAGAGTGTCAGGAATCTGTTTTATATGCAGGCACGCAGGGATCTGCTGAAGGGACGCCTTTATGCGAGCGATTGGAGCAATGCAGCTAAGCTGGCGGCATGGCTCTGCCAGGCGGATGGTCTGCGTTTCAATGAGCAGGCGCTGCGCGCCGAGTGTCCCATGAGGATGCAGCGGGAGTTGGATAAACAGCAGATGGCGCAGCAGCAGCAGCTGAAACTGGAGCAGCAGCGCAAGGAGAAGGAGCATGTCTTGAGCTTCAAGAAGCGGCGACTTTCCAAGCAGAAATCCGTGGAGCATATCGAATGCTGCACTCTCTCAGCACCAGCAGCAGCAGCAGCAACAGCCACCCAAACCACAGCAAGCAACAACAATTTACAGCCATCTCCTTCGGCTTCGATTTCCGCATCCGCCTCCAGTTCCAGCAGCCCCAGCAACAGCAGCAGCAGCCACTCCGGACTGGATGAGCGCCTGGCCAGCAATCCACTGCGAGTCTACGAAAAGTATGTAATCCGGCCCAGCGCTGACAGTGAGCCACCAGTGGATTTTCTACGTCAAATTGCCACCGAACACTGCAAATTGACCAAATTGCCGGTTACCTCAAGGGCGGCCAAATACTTTCTCCTACGCGAGATTCAGGAACTGAGCGGCTACGGCGAGGAACTCTTCAGCGGCGTCACCACAAATGAGAGCGCCACCCGCTGCGACATTGCTGTCGGCGCCCATGGCATTACCGTCATTCGTGGGGAGGAAAAAGAAAGGTGAGTAGCGCCCCTTTTTTTGGGGTGGTACACAGAGAGAAAGGATTACGTACATTTTTGTCATTTAAAATATCAAATTTATTTTTTTATCGGAATCCAAAACCAAAGCTTTCCATCGGTTTTGTTTCAGTTTCTATAGTGAGTCGAACAGTTGAGTTTAATTTTCAACCGATACGAACTATTTTGATAATCAGATTTGCTTATCTTAAAAATAGAAAGATATTTTTTCATATCAGAATTTTCAAATGTTTAATTATATTTTCAAAATATTTCTGAATAGTTAATAAAAGCTTTAAACTTTGTTTATAAATTGTTTAATTTAATTCAAGCTTTTAAGCTTTTTACAATGCACATTAAAGTCGTAAAAAAAGCTCTTTTTTAATTAAAGAAGAAGCTTTTATAAAATGTTTAATATGCAGATTATTTAGGTATTTTAAACCTCATTAAAGTCGTATGAAGAAAAGCTCCTACTCAAGCTTTCAGCCTTATACGAATAGTTTTAAAGCACATTAAAGTTGTATGGAGAATTCTCTTTTGTAGTGAAAGCTTTTTTGAGTAGTTTAATAAGCGCAGTTCTGTGCCAAGTTTCCTGATTAAAATTCGTCTCTCATTCTCTAATATTTATAATATAATATAATATAATATAATATAATATAATATAATATAATATTTAATTATATTGGGAATAAAGGAAAGTTTTCTATTTTTTAAAAGGCTTCAAGGCTAAATTCAAAAAGTTGTTTCATAGTAGAGAAAAAGTTTTTAATAATCTTTTTTCGATTTCTTTGTTGCAGCATCCCCTTCAGTGCCATTGCCGCTGCAAAGTCCTTGAGGAGGACCTTCAAGCTGGAGTACGTGGATGATCACAATGATCGCAAGGAGCTGGAAATCAAGTTATCGAAACAGCCGATTGCAGCCAGTTTATATCGATCGATAACGGAGAGGCACGCCTTCTATGTGTGCGATAAGGTGCGATGTGTGGTGACCAATCAGTTTACGCGGGATTTGAAAGGAACCATTGCGTCGATGTTCCGTGAGGATACGGAATTGGGCAAGCGATATGTATTCGATATACAGCACACCTGCCGGGAGGTGCATGATCAGGCGAGGAGGAAGCTGTATGGGGTGGGTGGAGATGTGGCTGCCTTGGCGGCCATCGATAGCAGCGCCAGCAGCAGCAGCTGCTGTGAGCCTGGCCTGGAACAGCAGGTGCAAGTCGATGTTGGAGCAGGTGGTGCCGGTTCTTTGGCCGGCAAGATAGATTTGGCCATACGCGAAAAGGAAGAGCGTGAAGCGGCGATTGAGCGCTGCGTGGATACGCGCATCTCTGAGGCGATGCAATGCAAAATCTGTATGGATCGCGCCATCAACACAGTGTTCAATCCGTGCTGTCACGTCATTGCCTGTGCCCAGTGTGCGGCAAGGTAAGTCATCACACACGCATCCTCTTCCTGCTGTATACCCTAACTAATACCCTATAATTTTTATGTTGTTTTTGCAGGTGCAGCAATTGCCCCAACTGCCGAGTGAAAATCACGAGCGTAGTCAAAATCTATTTGCCACCCGAACTGCGCACCAGCCAAGCAAACGTTGCAAACAGCAGCTGCAGCAGCGGCGCCAGCGTCGTTGGCTCCCTGGCGGAGCAGCAGCAGCAGCAGCAGGAGCAACAGCAGTTGGAACAGCAGGGAATGCAGGGAGGAGATAATGCTGCGACGCCGGCTTCAACCTCCTCAGCTGCAGCAGCAGGCGTCGTTGGAGCAGAAGGAGCAGGCGCAGAAGGCGGCGGAACGCCTAAGATGACGACGGCTGCCTAGAATTGGCTTTGCTCGCTGCTGTTCCGGCTGATGGAATGGGTCTGCGTGCCGATAGTCTGATCACTCTCGTGATCCCAATGATCTCCTGTATGTCTGAGTCTGTGTCTGTGTGTGGGTTGCTGTTGAATCTATGACCATAATATTTCGAGGGAACAAACCAAAAACAAAACAAAATCAAATTGAGGAAAAAAAAAACACTTACTCGTATCTTTACTCAAGTATTTTATGGATATATACCACGACTATAAAGTGCTATTTAACCTTATCTGAGACTTCACGACTTAGCCTGTTTAGTGTACTAAAATAATACTAAAACTCTGTACTATAAGCAAGATATACATCTATACATCTATATATATATATATATTTATAACTAAATGAATGTACAATAAGAGAACGAGAGGCACTCGCAGCGTCTACTTACCTATACACGAATATATATCTATATATATATATATTTTAGCTAGAATTTTAACGCCTAGAACTATCTCGAGATGTATTTATTATAAAACCTAAAACTACAATTAATATAGCCCCCAGCCCAATTCTCATATGAATGTATAATCGATATGTATATAAGAGTAAGCATTATAATAATCGTATAAATATATATATAGAGCTACAATATGTAGGACGAGCGTACAATAATCGCAAGTAGTACTAAAAGTACCTGCAAAAACTACTGCAAAATGCGTTTCTCTGCTGCAGATATACAGATATAGAAATATAAATATATATTTAGTAAAGAACAACAAACGTAGTCAATAATAAATGTTAACAATGTTATACCAATCAATGAATTTATACAATTTTTTATTTCTTTCTTTCCCTCTTTTTTCCCCATTAAATATGTCCCGCTAACTCCGCTTATTTCGATCGTAATGCATAGCCTGCTTCGCTTTGAAGTTGAAGAAGAAATGAAGCCTACTTTTGGGTGGCTTTAAAAATTGAAATTTGCACCCAACTGTAGGATTTATATTTCTCTAAAGAATTTCGAAATTTTGCTTTAAATATTCAAATCAACTATTAAATGAATTCCACTTATTGGAAAGCATGCTGCGGTTTTCATTCACAGACAAGAAATAAAGCCTACTTTTGGGAGCTTTTAAAAACAAAGAGTTTCAATTGAAATTTAAAGCCAAATGTAAGATTTATTTTTGTCTGTGGAATTCCGAAAGTTTGCTTTAAACATTCAAGTAATGCGTACAAATTGAAGTCAACTATTAAATGAATTCCACTTATTACAAACCCCGCTTTGGTTTTCACACGAAATATAAAGCCTACTTTTAGGAGCTAATCAAAATTTAATTTCAATTTTGCTCTCAAATGAAAGCTATATTTTTTTTCTGTGGAATTCGTCTAAATGCTATATTACATAACAATATGAACTCAAATGTATTTAAAAATAAGAGTATCCATAGCAGTTTCTATATAAAATATCAAATTTTCGACTGTGAATTCCATTACTTTTTCTTATATCAATTCTTTATCAAATTTTGTATTCTATTCCGCCATAAATTATAAAATTTTCCTAAAAACTATAATTTTTTCCATATTTTGCTTTACATTTTTTTATTTTACTTTTCCTACTTTATTGAAAATTATCGTATAATTCGTAAATAAAATATATTCTATCGAAATTCATGAAATGCCACCTTTTCCACTCATCCGATCATCCGCAATCCATTAAAGTCAACCCAACATTGTAATTTTGATGATAATTGGAAGAATATTTCAAATATTGCACGTAATATTGCGACCAGAAAAATAAGACCCTAAGGAAGAACGAAAGGAATTATTGGAAATATTGGAATTATTTTTACTTTGGGTGTTACTTACAGATTCTATCGATAAGCGTATGCAACAACTTGACATAGCTCAGTTTTGGTGAAAGATTCCTAGCAAAATTTAAATGCATTTTTTTTAAAGTCTCGTTCTTTTTTCCAGAAATGTTTTGAGGTGAAAAATGGATTTCACTTTTGTTTGACCATTCAAAATGAGTTGGATAAAGAAAATGAAACTTTAGCCAATGATTCGATGAGAAATTCTTATTAGTCTCATTGAATCCTGTTGAATTCACGGAATTTTCCAAAGCTTGAATACTTTCTATATTTTTATACTCAACATTTTTAGAATTGTTGAGAACTTCAATTAAACGCTGAGAACTCCAGAGATTCTGAATTCCTCCATTATCAAATGCATCAACGCAGTAGCTAAATGCTGTAAAATAGAAAATAGCGTGAATTAAATAAATATAAATATATTTGATACATAAAAGAAAATACAAGTTGAAACTTACCAAAGATTAAAACAATATAAATAATTATTTGCGCTTTCATTTTGCAGCTCAAAATTCTAAAATATTTTTGCTAGTCCTTGACACCGAATGAGTTTATTTATATTTACTTTGAAAATGAGAATGGAGCTAAAAATTCATTGCCTGCTTTGGAATAATAAAATTCCCCAAGTGCTACATTCAAAAATTGCCGCCAACTTTATACGAATCTATCGAAATAACATTTGTTATCCCTTTGCCATCACAGCTTATCGTCGGACCAATATTGTGTGTACACACTGATCAAATTTGAAATAATTTAAAAAAAGTTGAGTTTTGTTAATTAAACTGAAACCAAATACACAAAATGCTATATGTAAAAGAATCCAAAATATTCTTCAAATTTCTGATTGTAAACCAACAAATAACTCTTCTTATTAAGAATTAACTAACGAAAGAAACAATATTTTCTTTTATTGTACGTATTTTTTGCAGTCAATTCTAATTAAAAATTCAACAATAGACAGTTGAATTTTTAATTAGAATTGACTATAAAAAAAATACGTACAACTAATAGACATAGTTTAAAAGAAGCACATTTTCTGCTAAAAATTTAATTTCAAACGGTTCTCGATAACTTAAAATATCGATATAAGTGTTCAAACAGAAAAATATCGATTTAAGATGAACAATTAGATTTTGTTATTCATTACTGCCTTGTAAATGTGTTTGAATTAAGGCTATTCAACGATGAGGTCTGCCTTATTGGCAAAGTGGTCACATTTGCAGTGTGGACACACGAACTATCGATTGCGAAGTTTAACGATTGATTTCAAAATGCAGCCGATATTAATATTATTATAAAGGGTATTCCATATATTGTTAAATTAATTCTTTAAAAGACGGATAAAATAGTATTTTCTGTATTTTCTAATAGCTTTTGAAGAACTGCGTATAGAATACAAAATTTATTTATTAATATGATTATTTAAATAGAGAAAGAATATTTGCTTATATTATAATATTATGTAAAATTGTTTTTAGTGACATATCTTCATTTAATAATAAATTTATTCTCTTAAATGATCGAATTTTAAATAATCAAAATATTTGTTGATAGGATTTTATTCATTCGTATAAAATTTTTAAATATTTTTCGAAAAGAAATTGATGACTGCCATGCAATGCAACCCTAGTAGAATTAGTGTCGAGACGATAGTGGCACGCACAATCGCTATCTGCGCAATCGATAGGCTCTATCGATGTGCTGACACAGCGCTAGTTCGGCGTGTAAATCTAAAATGTAAATATCGCCCTCCTCGTCTACGCCGAAACAGTGCAGTGTACAAAATTTAATGAATATAATTTAAAAGCAAATGTTAAACAACAAACAAAAAATAACCAAAAATAAAGCAAAAAATATAAGTTGAAGATACCCACAAAATAAGAATTGGTGAGAATTTTAAGCGGAGCAGCAGCAGCGGCAACGACGGCGAACGGCAGCAACAAGCGACGGACAGAGCGATAAACGTGAATGCAAGGCGAAATGCAAACAATTGAATAAGCGCTGCTGCTAAGCGCGCTGCGTTCGTTGACTAAAAAAAAATACAAAAAAAAAACAAAAATATTAATAACAAATTAAGTGAAAATTCCTCTTGAAATTAAAATTCATTTTTATTATTCGTGAAAAAGCAGCTGCTGGGGCTGTGCGTGTGTGCTGGCCGAACGTGCACGATCACGTCTGTGCGTGTTTATACGTGTGTGTTCGTGTGTGTGTGGACCACCGCAGTGACCATGAAGCGACGCGTTGCTCTCATTTCGCTGAATGTTTACAATAAATATCTAAAAATGTTTCAATTTCAATTGTTTAAAGCAGCATGACAACAACTACAACTACAACAATAACAATAAAACAACAACTGCAGTCACAACAACAACAACAACAACAATTCGTTCTAATTAGCTCGCCAAAAACAGAAAAAAAGCTCGCAACGCTTAAAAACAGCTGAAAATACTTATTAAAGCTCTCATCGCACTGTCTCGCTCTCCCTCTTTCTCTTTCTCCTCTTTCAGTCGCTTCTTATGCGATATTCCGTTTGTGCTCTTAAAAGCTTTTAAAGCTCAAATCAAACAAAAGAAACGAAGGAAGGAAGAAAGAAAGCAAAAAAATCAAAAGAAAGCCTAAGCCAAAAAGTGCCTCTCTTTCGCTCTCACTGCCGCTCTCTCCTAATGTGCCTAAGTCGCGCTTTGACGTCACTCATCCTCATCGTCCTCCATTGTTGTTGTTGTTAGCTTCAGGCCCGACCCCGCTGCCGAATCTTCTTAATTGCTTTCGCGCGCATCTTCGTGTCGTGCCTTTTGTCTTTTTTTTTTGCGGTGTTTCGTGCGTGAGCAGCATTTAATTTCAACTGGAACTGGATCGGAATTATTCAACTCCAAAGAGAGGTCAGTATACGGAACGGTTCAAATTGACTTTCAATCGGTTCAAGAAGCCCCGTTTCGAAGCGCTTGCAAATTATGAATTCAATTCATTTAAATCCATTTCATATGACATTCAGTTCCATTTTACAGTGCTTCTCTGTTTTTTATACTCTATACCCATTGATTATGGCTAAAAAGAGTATATTAAAAGGCAGACCAGTGCCTGTTACCAACGCATTATAATATACCTATTCAATTTGAAAGGAATTGCTTTTATTAGTAGGTGTTTAGATGCCATCTTTGTATGCTTCAATAGAAAGCAATAAAGTTAATTACAGAGTATTTGCTAGTCGATCACTCTCCAGCGTTTTCCATGCATTCTCGTATTTCCCGACATGAAACATTAGGCGAGTCGCGTTACGCTTTAGTTCTGCTTTCAAAACTCACCGAGTTGTGCATTCACGGCGAACTGAGAGTTATTATTTTTTAATTCTTGCTTTTAATACCATTCGATGCGGTTGTTAAGAGATCGGTAAATGGTAAATGGATAATATGAGAGTGTCGGCCGTATGTAATATTAATTAAAATAATAAATTTTCTATTCGTAATTATTGAAGGTCAATTACTTAATGCTTTATTAACGGAACTCGAGTACATCCGATCTTAGGATCCATTTCCATTGTTTATTTATTTATTACTCCTATGACAGCTATATTATATGGTAGTCCGATCTAAAAATAGTCTATTAGAAAGTATATTCTTACATCTAATATGTCATTTTTATCGTGATATCTTGCCAACTTTTAAAGCGATTGTTGCTATGCTAGTCTTGAGATATAGTAGTCCGATCTAAATCATTTTTGACCAGCAGTAGTTGCACCTTTCATGTAATTCATAGGTTTCAATAAGATATCTCAGAAACAGAATAGTTTCTATAAACAACTTTTTAACCAGATTTTTCCTTTATATATCAGCTATATATATATATATTTGTAGTGATTCGATCGGGTCCTTTCCGACGCTCTATGTACTGCTTACAAGAAAAATAAGGCTACATTTCAAATTTTTTTCTAGTCGCTTAGAAACAGGCTTAGAGAGAGAGAGAGAGAGAGAGAGACACACAGATATATCAACTCATCACCTAATCCTTACCAATAATATGGTGTTCGAAATGCCTCCTATACTTTTGCGATAATGTAAGGGTATAAAAATCAAGCTAGATTATATAGCGACTATCAAATAATGTCCAACTGTATAAATCATTCAAAAATCAATTTTTATGGATTTTGATTGTAGAATGCAATTTTCGAATGCTTTCGGAAGAACACACTAGGTTATTCATACTCGTATCGTCATACTGATTCGGAATTTATGTACTCTATAGGCTCCGACACGCCTACTTCAATGCCTTGCACATATCGTGACAATATTTTAATACTATGGTAGAGTACTTAAATAATTTCCAAGGGCCCCTCTGTTCACAGTGCTTAGGCTTGTCCTACTATTAAATTCAGTCAACTAGTAATTCTGAATAATATTAAATGACTAAAACTAGGTTAATAATTGCTACGTATTCTCAAGGTGCAGCTCTATCCGATTCTCACGGGTAGTCACAAAATGCCTCTCTTTGCGATTCTCACGACTAGTGCTTCAGTGGGTTAGTCCTACTACTAAAAATATGTTTATTTAGCAAGATATCTTCTAAAACCAATACCTTTATAATCTTCCAAATAAAATTAAAGTAATATGGATAAGTAAAACCGATAATTAGTTGACTGAGTTGTGGAAATGAGCGAATTGTATCTCGTTTATAGTCGCAGTAGTCTGAACTTTGCTCTGGCTGCAAGAGGTTCAATCCAAGCCTGCTCTTTGAAGATTAATTAATTACAAATACGCAAATTATTTTAATTATAGTCCATAAAGTCTGAATGGCCAGACATTATAGATGTGTGCATATGCAAGTACATGCATGTTTATCATCAGAGCAACAGTATTCGGATTAAATTGAAATCAAGTCTCTCCCTCTGGCCTCTGGTCTGGTTCCGATTTTATTAAAGTGATGAAATAAAATGAATGGGGAAGCCGTTAAAACGGGTATTTAATGCGGTTGGTCCCCAACGTTGAAAGCGCTTAACAACAGGAACCGACATGAAAGGAAAGAGAGAAAAAAAATATTACGAAAATTATGATTTACACAATAATTAAATGTCAATTCATCTGCGCCTCGTCTCGTCTCGGTTGCGGGTTCCTTTCCTTTCCTTTCCTTTCCGTTCCGTTCTGTTCTGTTGTACTCTGTTCCATTCCCTTCCGTTGTTGCGGTCGGTTCGGTTGAACCTTAAAAGCGACAACGGTTATTAATTCACCCTGGCTGGAAATACTATTGGGAGCTGCTTTGGGAGCCTGGCGCTCGCCTGCCCTTCATTTTAGCTGTCCGATTGTCCAGAAGGTTCCAGTCCCAGGACCAAAGAGAGGACGCTGCTGTAGAGGGTCCAGTTGCGACAGTCGTTAATGGAAAAACAAAAATGCGATGCGTTCCACTGCTCGTTTTGTGTTTTAATCGCCCTTTTTCTTATGGGGTATCATAAAATACTGACAAAATATGTAACATTAAAAGATTATTTGTTCTTGATCTGAAAAAGGGAAGCTAAATAGAAAAGTATGTATCACAATCTATATAGAAAAATGTTGAAATAAAATATATTAATAATAAAACAATGCAACACAAAATGCATTAAGAACAGGTTAAAATCGAGAATTCCCCACTTAAAAGAAGCTTAAAATTATGATCCTAAGATTAAGTGCGAAACTCTTGACTCAAGCTCGCTATTTTCAAATTCGAATTTTTAGATTTTAAACTGTTTCTATCCAAAGTTGGCTTAAAAATATCCCGAATTTAACAACGATTCGTTTTTTATTCCGTTCTATAATAAAATGTAATTATTAAAGGTATTCTTGTCCTTAATTTAATCTTGATTCAAGTTTTCTCTTTCAATCTCGGAATTCTAGAATTTAAACTGTTTCTATTCCGAGTTGAATTTAAGAACAATTTAAATAATGATTAATATTAACATTCTTGAACTTAATTTAATCCCAACTAAACTCATCGTTATAGTTGTTGTTCATACTTGAATCTATTATGAATAAGGATTGATTATCTTATTGGACCGGCTCCATACTCAATTTGCAATGGGTTTCTTTAAGTTCGACTTGAACTAAAACTAAGAATTGTTAAACACATTTCAGTACTGGAAGCATTTAAATATTTTGAAAAAAAAATATTCAGTTATTTTCTTTTTTGAACTAAGCAATAATAAAAATTTTAACCATTGTTTTTTAGCAATATATTTTAAATAATTTTGAACCACTTTTCATAGATTTTATGGATTGGATTAGATTTCCGCAGGGAATTTTATATTCGCCACAAGGAAGATACACAGCTATTATATTTGTTTTTTTTTATCGCTTTTAGCGTCGGGAACATTTTATTTTATATATATAAAGTAGAACGCGAACGCAGCCAAAAGGGTTTCGGGGAACATGTTGGATTTGGGTTTTTTTTTTTCGTTTTTTTTTATTTTTTTGGGCGCACCAACATCGAACGTCCTGCCATAAAACTGGCCTGCACGAGTTTTGTTGCTTCTGTTTTTTGTTTTTGTTTTTGTTGCTGCTGTTATTTTTTGCAAGCCTTTTTATTTTGTCCGAGTTTATTGCGTGGAATGCTATTTAATAAATTCCATTTTATGCCCCCCGGTCCCCTATCTCCCGGCCATTGCAGTTGCCCACCTTCTGTTCCCTTCCCTTCCCTTGGTCCGTTGGCCAGCAGGATTTATTTGCAGTTTGTGTTACTCTTGTGTGTTGTCCAATGCAAATTTCGAAATTCAATTCTGCTATTTAAATTGCAAAAATGAAACAGCCCAAAAATATATATTTTATGTGTTGAATGAGCTACCCTATAAATTCGACACAGAGACTATTATTGACGATAATAATTTGAAATATTACAGAAATTATCGTTCATAAATTCATGGATATATTTTCTCTTAAAACTTGGAAAAATTAATCTGAATCAAATGCTTTTTTTTGTTAAACTTAAAACAAATCTGTTTTTAATACAATTCTTGGGTGGAATAAATTTCTAAAGTGAACCTAAAATAGGATTCTCCAAATCTTAAATTATATAGCTAAAAAGCAAATCTTTTTCTTTCAATTTAGCTCAAAAAAATAGACTATAATTTTTCAAGTGGATATCATTTTAAAGTCAAATATTGTAGACAGTAAAAAAAAGGATCCAAACTTCAGTTCTAAAAATAAAGTAGTAAAGTAAATAGGAGCTTCTTAGAGCTCTGTTTAAAGTATAAGAGTTGACGGAAACAAAGTCAAGTTGAGTTCCAAGTTCTTCAAAGCTAAAATTCAATTCGGAAATATGAAAATTTATTCAGATTTATATATAAACTTTAATGTTTACTGCATTTAGTTTTCCATTTAAGTAAAAAGTCACTGCAAACTGGCACAAAAAAGAAGAGGAGAAGAAAGGAATAAGACGAACAATAAGACAGTAAAATTTTTACTCACTTTACGAACAGGGAAAAGAATAGAAAAGATGGGGAAGAACAAATTCCCAAAAGCGCTAAAAACTTTTCAACAGCGAAACTTTTTTTTCATACTTTCAGTTACTTTTTGTTATTATTGCTCTTCTATGGAACTTCCTTTCGTTTTGTGCTCCTTTTTCCTGTCTTGTTTTTTGTTATTTTTCTTGTCGAAACTAGTCCCAAGAATAACAAAAACAATGTCAAGAACAACAAAAAGCAGAACGATAAGGGAACATTGAGAAACTTGCTGCATATCTTAAAGTTTTCAAGACCCGACGCTTTAAATACCCTACCCTCACGCCTTACCTCAAGCGCCCAGTGAGTGTGTTTTCTATTTCACTTGTTTTCACTTCGCCCCGCTGGCCATGTGCCACGCCCCATTGTAAGTGTGTGTGTGTGTGTGTGTGTGTGTGTGTGCTGCAACAAGGACACGAGAGCCATAAAAATGTTTCAGTGCTGCAAAAGTTTGAAAAACAACTGCAGCAGCAGCAGCAGCAACAGCAGGACACGGCAGGAGGATTGCTGAAGTGCATGCTGAAGCAAAAATTGCAGTGCATAAGCTCCCTTATAGGACGCCAGCAACAACAACGACAACGGCAACGACTCTTAAAAGGTTGCACAAGCAAAAAATAAAAATTTAGAAAACTTTACATTCGAACTGAACGGCCAGGGAATACCCTGTAGAATAGAATATACAAATAATTTTATAAGAAGCATTCTTCCGTCATTTGATTCTAGAGCAACTTGTTTATCCTTTAAAACTTGGCAAAAGTCGTATTTATCTCTAAGGATAGAGATAAATATATTCCTTTGCTGTCACAGGAACTATAAATTTGTCTACTTAAATGTAAAATATCCGTGATATATGTTGTCTGATTGATTTCTCAGTTTCTTACGATTGTTTTCGATTTATAAACATCAAAATCGGAGGCCTCTAGAAAATAGTTTTCATAGAACAGATCTTGAAAAATAAATATTTCTAATTATAATAATTTCTAAAATTATATCCTTTGAATTAAATCCAGCTAAAAAAGGTATCCCACATAAAGCTAAGTTTGATACATTAAAACAAGACGAAGTTAAAGGCATATGAATTCTTAAACCCCCCATCAATCGAATATCTTGAGAATCTTTTAATTTTGTTTTCTAGTATCTTGCAAACGAAAAGCATAATATTTAAAATAATTGAAAATTCTACATTGTATCAATTAAAGATCTTTAAACTATATCATTATTTTAATAATGGAATATATATTTGATAAATTTATTAAGACAATTCGAAAACTTGGTATAATATTATTAAATTATTTGATACTCCTTTTAGCCATTTAATGGGTAGACAAAATAAGACCAAAAACAGATACCAAAAAGTGGCGCTTTGCCCTGCGGCCAAAGGGTTTTCTATCTTTATAGATTCGTTTTGTATGACGCCTATTCCAAACCTCCCCTCAGCATAATATAAAAAAAACTTGGCACTGTACATAGTATTTTCTAAAAAGTCGATAAAAGAAAAAGAAATATGGGAGAAAAAAAATATAATTGAAACATGGGCAGCTTGCAGCACATCGATGATGATGGCAGTCCTCGAGGAGGAAAGGAGGAGGGGAGGGAAGAGGGAACGGCTTATATATATATATATATATATATATATATATTTGTTGTTTTTGTGTGTGTAAAACTTTATGGCGCTAGGAAAAAGTTTTACATTTACAATTTCACAGTTGCTGGAAATTTAATTTGTGCTGGGAAATAAATAAATAATGCAATGTAATTAGCTGTTGCAATGTTGTGCATATATTTTGATTTTCCTTTTGTTTTTCCCCATTTTATGCGTTTTTATTGCCATCGAAATTTGAATTTCTGAATTTCTGAATTTTCAATTAATTAATTAATTTAACCCCATTTAACTAACCCTAACTAACTTTTATGTTGCCCGTTGACTTTAAAGGGCGTTCTCCTCCGAAAGGATGGCTAGAATTAAATTAAAAATCTATAAAGTCTTCAATAAAATATTCAGTTTTATCATATTAAATTCAATTCTCCATCAAAAATCTAAATATAGACTTATAGAATAAATATCTGTACAAGCCAAGCATTAAGTCTATTCATATTGATAAAGGCTTCGGGATGGTCCCCTTTTTGACCAGGAGTCTTGGAAATAGAATAGCATCAATATGGTCCCATAACCTAACCATTCTTCTTATGGAAAATAATATTTCAAATATCTCCCATTTTCAATATCAAATTTTTTTCATTAGAAACTAAGGAAAGGCCGGCGCGGTTTCTATGACAGCTATAAGATATATTTGTAACTTTATCTAAGATATCTTGCGAAATACAAAGTTTTCCATGCCAGAACATTTCCATGGAACACAACAGACAAAATGACTGACTTGGCTATATTGCCTCGTGACAACGTCCTGATAAATATTACATATACTTTGTCGGAACGGAGAGGTCTTCTTTAATAGATTATATTTAAAATAATAATTCTTTCAGTACCAAATATATTTTAACTTCAATCCAAAATGAATGAAAATCTTGTAGCTAGCTTAAGAAATTATATTTTAAACAAGGCTGTAAGCTGCTAGTCTCGGGTTATATTGATAGTTAAGCTGTAATTGAGGTTCAAGAATATGGGGCTCGAACCTTGGCGCATCTAAATTTTTCATATTTTGTATACTTAATTTTAAGTTGAAAAACAGGTAACCTCGGATAGATTCGCCTACATAAAAATACGGCCCAGAAAATATTAATTTTTAGACCAAATGCAACTGGCCTTAACCATATTGGTATCAAATTTATACGAAGCAAGCCAGAAATATTGGTTCAGTTCAGGTTCAGCTGCGGCTATATTTTTGAGAACTGGTTCGGTTCAATTTAGAGAAGAAGCGTGATATTTAGGCTCGAACCGATAAAATTAGTGCGATATTCAGGCTTGAACCGATTCGGTTTAAAATTTATTTACGCGCTTCTTTTTAAGCTTCGTCTTATATTCATTTATAATGTAGTCTATAAGGAAAATGACGTAAAAATAGGTTAAGAAAGGCTTTTACGTGGTATATTAAAAATAAATGTTATATTATTCGGAATTAAATTACGTTTTGGCAGTCAATAACACTCGGTGCTCGGTGCTAGGAACTGTAGCTGTTGCTTAAAAATAAAAATAAATAAAAAATAATGAAAATTCGATTCTCATTAATCGAACGATTGCCGGGAATGATAACCTATTTCATCAGAGAGCGCCGATAACCCATATATATTGCGATGATCTGCGATCGTGATCTTTGCCATCGATGCGGGAAGCTTTTTATTTGCATTTTAAATGGGATACTTTGATTTGTCGGACGTTGCTTCGTGTCTCTCTCGCTGTCTCTCTCTCTCTCTGTCCCTCTCTCTTTCTCTCTGTTTTTTTGTTTTCTTTCTTTTTGCGCATTTATTCGATTAATATGTGTGTAATTACAATCTGAGACATTTGTATTTATTTATATATGACGCGAGTTTTGACTTTGATAAGGCAACAAGATGAACGGAAAGGAAAGCCCATTGCCCATTGCCCAAATAAAGCTATCAATACCAGACCAGACCAGACAGCCATAAAGATCTAGTTAATGCTGAGAGAATACTTTGTACCCTATAAATCCAGATTAATCTGGAATATGGGTTTATAGCCACGGGCAAATTCCCATGTAAAGACTCGAACCCAAAACCAGATACGAATGGTGCTAATTTCTTTGAGTGTGGAGAAGCAAAACAATCTTCCAATATGCTAAACAATTGTGTGTTGCTCACACTTAGCAACTTCCCAGAATATATATGCTATATATATACAGATATATCTATATATATATATATATATACTTCTCCTTCTCTCTCATTTTAATAGCGATGACTCTGATTAGGTTGAAAATATGAAACCAAAAGTCAAAGACACTAATTTAGGAGGCAAGTCAGAGACCCCAATTAAAATGAATCAGCCAAATTATAGATTTTTTTTTTTTATAATTTATTAGCTTGTGCAGCAGACAGAAAATACTTTGATATATTTAATTTATGTAGTCTGACTGATCAGGAAGATAAGATGGCTTGATAAAGCGTTGATCGTCTGTCTGTCAATACGTTCTTAGATCTATTTACGGTCAACTATAAAAAATACTGCCATAGGAACCATCAGGAATGTTGAGTGGAAAAAAGTATGTTTTCTCAACGAACTTAAGGAACAAGACCGTACTACTCTTTATATATTTATTCCATTGTGAAAGGGTAACTGATCTTCAGTGCACCCAACACAGGCCTATCTTTATTATTTCTGAACTGAATTGGAGCAATTTTTTATTGCAATTACATAGCGGCCTTACTTTATTTCTAGGCAGGCAGGTTTTCACTTTATTATCAAATGCTGTTGCAGGCAAATCTATATAGATAACGTTCAGATCATGACGTCATAGGGTGTCGCGTCATGACGCAGATGCATTGTCAGATAAGTTCTATATATATATGTAAAAATACACAGAAGTACGCAACATTTTATTTAGCATTACAATCTATTATAGTAACGTATATAATACTATATACAATTTATTGGCAACCTTTTTCGACCTGCCATGATAGTATACAATATATGTAGGTGCAAACAAATATGATAATGTTCTTATACCCTGTATAAAATGTATTGAAAACTAACGCGTCAAATAAAAGTACTCATTACCGTGCTTACAAAAGTGAGTTGTAAACGGGGATCTTGGGAAAGTCCACTCACATTTGTTTATTTAGTGAAATCTGATCCATTTTAAAGTTTACACTGAATGTAAAATTAAACTCTACAGAATAAATAGTAAAATTACTCAAGTATGTGTTTATTAATTTCTTTTCGTATTTTGTGACACAGTACTATGTAAATAGTTTGGAAACGCGATTGGGAATAATTTTTAATTTGAACAAAAAAATTACTTGAAGAAATAATCGAGTATATATGATATTGCCCTTATACCCTGTGTTCAATGAAAATCTAACGTGTAAAATAAAACTACGTATTTTCATGTCCACAGAAGTGAGCTGAAAACGGGGATTTTGGGAAAATCCACTCACATTTGTTTATTTATAAAAGTCTGACCCATTTTTAAAGTTGTATACAAACTTCAGAATGAAACTCCAGATGTAAAATAAATAGTAATCAATGTGGTGTTTGTTTGAAGTAATAATCGACTCCCTTTTTGAATTGTTGAGATTGACGAGGCCGCCCGTGGGAAGCATCGCCCAAATAGAGCTTCGTTTTCTTACGGAATCTGGCCATAACCTCGAAATATTTGGTAATAATCTTGGAGACATTGGGCCTTTCCTCATCGGCTTCCAATTGCTTCTCACAGCGCATGAAAATGTTATGTAAAACTCCGCCACTGCAATAATAGTTAATAATATCATCCCGGTTTAGCCATTTGGTTAGAGTCTCGCGATGACAAGGCTCATAGATGCGAAATATGTTGTAGAATTGGTCATATTTCTTGGACATTCGCCGCAAATGCAATTCACTTATGTTGGGCACCCGCAAATGTGGTTGCCTGACGATGTGATATGGATCGTGTTCCTTGGAAAAGTTGGAATAGCGCACTGTTGGCCAGTCTAGGTTTAGGATCGTATTATAGAGTGTCTTGGGATGTCCCAAAATTCCATGAGCTACATCAATCATACGCAGCTGTGGCCCGGGCACTATATATTCCAGTTCGATTTCGGCTATGCGCAAATCGGTGCCTCGATATTTGCGTTCGCCTATCCATAAGATGGGCAGATCCTCGTCTACAACGTGTTCCAGCTCCTGTATCATGGGGGAGCTTTGCGCCCGATAGTTAATCATTTTGTTATTACGTCCATAGAGCAGGGATCTTTCGCATGGTGTGAATTTCAGATATTCCGTGCGATTCATTAGGAAATGCTCCGAGCGAAAGAGTCTATTCATTTCCATTTCGATCACAAAATATGCCCGTCTATGCATTGTGATCCATATGATTTGAGTGGCAACCGCTAGAAACTGTTCGTGGAATTGTTTATCCTGAATTGTAGCGGAAATATTGCATCCTTCCTTTGTGTGGTAATATTTGTGCATATCTCCTTCGCCCTTGATAATTACGCTATAATTTCTGGCCACCAACATGCGATATTGACTTAAATAAGTGGAGAAAATGCGCTTCATTTCGTT
Source organism: Drosophila repletoides (assembly GCA_018150835.1). Taxonomy (NCBI): domain Eukaryota; kingdom Metazoa; phylum Arthropoda; class Insecta; order Diptera; family Drosophilidae; genus Drosophila; species Drosophila repletoides. The sequence continues at coordinate 22,913,150 of JAECWQ010000089.1, read as the reverse complement.
TGTCTGCTCGCTCTGAATCTGAGCCATATTCCCGGACAGTTCATCCCGGCGGACCAGTACAAATTCGACCATACGCAGGAAATACTCAAAGTAAATAATCAGGGCATGCAGCAGTCTATGGACAGCTGGCCTATGCATGAAGTCTATAAATTTGGCCGATAGAAACTCTTTGGGCATCAAATATAATACCAAGTCCCGCACATCGTTTATAACCACGGTATCCGCATCGTATGTGGTGTCCGAACGTACAAATACCTGGCGGAATATCATCTCCTCATCCTGATTAATTGTACGCAAGAATTTGAATCCATTTGTATCTATAAAGCGTTCACTGGCATTCTCCAAGTCGTAATGCTCATGGAAACGCAGCTGATCCGTCTCATTATCCCAGGACCACTTCCCACTCTCATATTTCGGGGCTGAGCTATCCACGTGTAAGCGTATCATTCTGATCCTTGTTCCTCCTTTCCTCCTCAGGAATGGGCAAGCAGAAGTATTATTATTTTATATATCTGTGTTTCGATTATTAAATATTTTGTATATTTTGGTTACTTGTTGTTTGTTTCTCGGTCCTGTTTGATCTGGCTTTTTTTCTGAAAGTTTTTCACCTTGAAATATTAATGACAATTTTCATTGCCTACTCAACTATTTTTCAGGATATTGTAACGAATTTAGTATAACAATGGTAGTAAAGAAATAAATAAATAGAAAAAAATAAATATTAATAAATAAATATAAATAGATAAATAAATAAATATAAATAAATATAAATAAATAAATAAATAAATAAATATAAATAAATAAATATAAATAAATAAATAAAAATAAAAATAATAAAAAAAAAGAAAAAAAATTTAAAATCAAAAGGAAATTAAAAATAAATAAATAAAAAAATATATAGAAAATTAAAAAATAATATGAATAAAAGATTAAAAGATATTAAAAGAAGAGAATATTAATAAAAAAAAAATATATATAATAAAAAATAGGATAATAAAAGTAATAAAAAAGAAAATAAAGAAAAAAATCTTTAAATAAAAAAAAGGATATATAAATTTTCAAGTTTGTATAATTATAATTAAAATTTAATTAAAGCTCCAAGCCATATTTATCCATTGTTCGAGGCAAATTGTGTAGTCACAGTTTATTGTAGTTTATTTTTTGGGCGGATTAGTTGAACTTTTAACTAAATGTTTGTTGTGATTATTTCTCAGAAAAGTTGTTATTTTTATTACAAATATTCAAGAAACATTTTAAAGGGATATTCAGTCCTAAATTGAGCAATTCGGATTTTGGAAATCTCTCCAAACGGATCCGAATCTATCCCCAATCCAACAGTTTATCAAGTCTATAAAGCACAATTTTTACTACAATTTAATTAATTTCAAAGTTAATTTAATAAATTTTATTCAAGGTTATATCATTTAATTATACATGAGGAATTATCCTTAAAATTGATTTAATCTCTTTAATCTAAGAGTTATTCTTAAACTAATAAATAAAACGTTGCCTGTACTTTTTTCAGCTGAAATATTATGGAAAAAGCGAAAGCCTATATAAAAAATGAACTTCGTGGTGGTAGCCTGCCCCTGCCTCTGTCCCAGAATCAGCACCATCAGCCCCAACAATCCGAGCCAAGTTACACAGCGATGCCGCTGCAGCAGGGTCAGCATTTGGGTGCGGGAACCGCAGAGTTGATGCCATCGCCAGTGCCAGGTGGTTATCATACGCCGCAATATTATCCAGCACCAATTAAGAGCACAGGACGAGCCTCAGCGCCGCCGGAGCACATGACGACACCTGCACCTGTTTGCTTCGTTTGCGGTGGATATGGCTGCTACGAGGCGCTGCGCGTGCGCGCGAATCCGGAACGAGCGAATGAAGCGCATTTTCCATTTCTGGAGCGGCATGATCCGCCGCAGGGTGTGCCTCCTGTGGCCGCCAATCAGATGTATGTGATGGCTTGTATGCTGTGTTTTCGCTCTCTGCACGAGCAATGGGATTCCTACGAGAGGCAAAAGAAGCCGCTGCTGCAACGCATCTACCATATGAAGCGTGTGGATGGTAAAGGGTATATAGGCGCGGATGTGGCCACACAGAGCGAATATGCCGCACAAATGTTGGGTTTGAGTGCCGAGCATCTTAGCCAGAATGGATTGGCGGAGCTGCATAATGCGGCAGCTGCACCACCCATGGATCCCTATGCCTTAAGCAGACACTATGCCAGCTTGCCTTCAGTTGGAGCAGCAGCAGCAGTAGCATCGCCTCAGCCGCAACAGCAGCAACAGCAACACAGCAGTACCTCAAGGAACGCCTCGCCGGATTATTATCCACGCAATGCCACGCCCACTAGCCACAGCAATCACAGCAAATACCTGAGCCGTCCGCAATCGCGCGATATGCAACTGCCTTCACCGCTGTCGCGTCCGCCCAGTGAGCCACCGGCTCGAACCGCCAGCTCTGGCTCCAGCTTTGCTCAGCACAAGTTCAAGCTGGGCCAGCACATCAGCAGCTATCAGCCTGCACAGTATCAGCAGCTACAGCAGCAGACGGCTGCCTATCATATGCTGCAGCAGGTAGCGGCCGGCTCTGCTGAACCACAGGCTCATTATAAGGGTAATCCCTACAGTACACTGCCAGCGAGTGCCTCAGGAATGCCACTAACTACCCAGCCGCCTTCACTGGAGGATGATAATGCCACAGTGCTGGATTTGCGTAATTCCTCCACGGTTCATTCAACGCCAGCCGTGACGCCTACGCCCATTGCGACGCCTACGCCACGCAGTCAGGCGACCAGTTCCTCTACCTCCGCAACGGAGGTGGGCATTTTGGATCTTTCCATGCCCGATAAGAATTCCATTACGGAAGTGTGTTATGTTTGCGGCGACGAGCAACGTCGCGGCAGCCTTGTCGAGCTGAGTACAGTGAAGCCTAAGGAGTCACGTCTGGGGCAGAATGTGGCCTATTTTCCGCTGTTCAACGAGCAGCATCCACGTCCAGCGCGTTCGCGTCCCAAGGATCCACGGGGCATGATTCAAGCCTGCATGCCCTGCCACGAGGAGCTCATGCAACAGTGGAACGCTCATCAGGTGAGTCTTCGTTTGTATTTATAATGACTGTGACTAGCGCTAAAGAGGTTTTTATCGATATTACAAGTTAAAAAACTATCGATAGTATCGATTAAATTCTTGGATAATTTCCTGCTGGATTTTTTTACCAAGTTTAAGTCGAAATTGAAATCAGCCGATATTATTCTACCTCCTTAAATTGTATTTCCCCGATAAATTGTATCTTATTTTTTTCAGTATGCATCCTGCTTTCTTTTTTGAACCGAATTTAAATATTCTGCCCGTTCAGAAACGAATCAGTCAATAAAACAGTTGAGTCCAAGCCCAAACCGTTCCAGTATGTTTGTGCATTCTCAAGAAAGCTTGTGCTCCATAAAAGGTTTTAAGTCTTGAAGTTTCTTTCATTTTTTGCAAATTTAAGATGAAAGATAAATATTTTCATACTATATAGAAGAACCACCTCTTCAATTCAGTAAACACCTCAAAATATATATAGATCTTGAGAGAAACTATATATTTTCAGAACAAAAATTAAATACTCTTAGTTTACCTTCAGCACTGTTGACAGGGTATCTGCTAGTCGTGCACTTTTTGCACTAGAATAACTCCAGAGCCGATATTATGCGCCATACATAACCTATGCTTAAATCTAAAAGTATTTTTATTATATTTATGTGGATAAAGAAGCGAATGCTATGAATTTTTCAATATCATTCAACAGCGCATATAATAAATTAAATGTTTAAAGCATATTTACGTTCCGTTTTGAGGGGAAAATGGTGGAAATTTTGGGGGAAAAACTCGTTTGGGGAATAAAGGCAAATAAAAGCATTTGCGAAGCAAATTTACGAGAACAGTTTTCGCGTCACACGAATCAAAATAAACAAATTGTTGCCCCAACGCTGATGAGGATGTTCTTCTATATAAGTACATATATATATATATATATATATATATATATGTGATGATTGGGCTGGTTGAAAATGGTTGGCGCCGAACCGTTCCAGGGTATAGCGCCGCCAATCCACAGACTATTAATCAGTGGGGTCGTCTGTAGTGCCACTGAGCCACAGCCGGAGTCGGAGCCCGAGTTGGAAGAGAGAATTATCATTCCCGCCACATGACTTCGAGTCTGGTGGGAATTTTGACCGCAGGGTCGCTTGTATTTCTGATTAAATTTTAATAGCTCTCTGCGATTATTTCTCTTCTTTTTATTCCTCTTTTTTTTCTCCCCATTTTATTTTATTTTCGCTGCTATTTCTGTGTGCGAAATGTATTTTGGGTGCTGCGACATTGGCCTGGCGCGTCGCCCATTGATAAGCTCTACGCATGCCACGTCCCGTCCCGCCCCTCCTCGCCAGAATTTAGAAAAAAATAAGCTGCATTTCAGTATTTTTAGTATTTGTTTTTTCAGCTTATGATTCATATTGAAATTCGTATTCAATTTTTGTATTGCAGCTAAATCTCGCAGTTTTCTCATTTTACTCACGTCTGGGTTGATCCTGATTATTATTTTTGATCAGACACAAACCCACATTCTATCTATAGATAGCTACATATATGTATATAATAAATAAGTTCCGTTTTCTTCACAAAAATACCCTTTATTTTAATGTAAATCATTCTAAAATTATAATAAATTAGGGTTGTATATCTATTTTAAATAGATATATATATATTATACTGAATCATCGAACCAAGTTCCAAGCAAGTCGAACCTGAAGCTGAACGGAACCAACTAAAAAAAGTTTTTTAAAGTTTCTAGTTTTCTTTTAGCACTTTAAAATTGTTAAGAACAGTTTTCTTCGGTCTAAAAACTACTATTTTCCTGATCATAGAGTTCAAACTACTCAAGGCAGGGACCAAAACAAACTCAAACATTCTGGAGAACCACAAACAGAGCTAAGACTGGGTTCTATCTCTGCCTATATTGGTTTCTAAATAATGCTAGAAATTTTGTTCAATATTTCTCTAAAGACTACTTTTCGGTAAAATTTGACTTCATTAATACCTATTAAATATTAAATTAATACCTCCTAAAAATGGCCAAAAAGTACAGGGCCATCTCCTCTGGCATAAACTATATATACGTATATACAGCTGCGATCGAAGAAATAGTAGTGCAAGCAAAGTCTCCTTGGTGTGACGAACAGCACTACTATTTTTTTGAGCGGCACTGTATATATTCTTGAACAGCAGGGACGGATGAGCCGATCTACGTCGCCTGTCAAGCTGAATAATTGTATGCAAACAGAGAGTAAATTTAAATGTTGATTGAATTGAGAAACACTTCCCCTCTCAGCCCCGCCCCCCGCCCCTCTCCCCACAGTGCAGCATTTGGTTTTATTACCTCGCCTACAGAAAATTGCAACAGAGCATTGTTATCGGGTCCCCCAGTAGAGAATATTCCCCCTCATTTGAAATTTATATTCAAAGCGCACAAAATTTGCAACATGCCATTAAAAATGGAAAATGGAAAAATGGGAAAATGTGAAAATGGAAAATTCACAGCTGGCGATGGAAGGGCGCGGAGTACAGGGAATACACGGAATACAATGTGCAAAATGCCGGATAAATAATTAAATGCCATTAATTGGAATTGTGTAAATTTTCAGAGAACGAACCAACTAAACGAAATAAAACAAACACAAAACTCGCACGAAATAATAATAAATAAATAAATGCAATAAAATGCCTGCAATGCGGTGAAGGCGTTGGACGTTGGGGAGGGGCTGATGCTGCGCGGGGGAGGATTAAGAGCGACGCGTCGCTGCGTCGGCCTATTCAGAGAAATGCAAAAAAAAAAACTAAATAAATAAATAAATAATCAAACATTGAAAATCAACGACGACGGAGCCTGGCAACGAGACAAATTAATTAAATTTAACCCAGTAAAGCAGCGCAGTTCAAACGCAGCAACAATTTTTTTGGCGCCCAGCCAAACAAGCCAAACGAATACCCTTCCCTCCCCCAAATACCCTGTAGCCAAATAGCCTAATGGGGTGGGAATGACGTGTGCACATTTCCATTCAGCCGGCAACGGAAAGTGCGAAAAAGCATTAAATTATTTATGTTCATCTTTAAAGCGTTTCGTTTCGTTTCGTTCCGTTTCAGGCAAAAACCGAATTCAATTTAAGCGAATTTAAATCGATCTGGTTTCTCTGGATGTGCGCCAAGGTTTCTTTTTTTTGCCGTTTTTTTATTTGTGGTTTTTTCTCGCCTAATTCAATGTGAATGTGCATAAAAAATAACAAGCTAAAATTGGTTTGGATGAGAGCAGCGGCTGCCTGCATCGACTTGAAAATACCCTGCATTCCCCTCACTCAACTTATTCAGATGACTGATAAAGTTTCGAATCGCTTTACGGTTCCGGTTCCGGTTCGCACACGCACCGACTTTTAAATTTTCCGATTCTTTTGGTTCAAAAAATATCGGTTTCCCTTACCAGTATTCAGAATGAATAAAATAGTGGTTCCGGCTGTGGTTATGAACTGCAGGCGGTTTATTTCGGTTCCGGTTTTAATAATTCCCTGGTATTTATTATTATACCCTTATAGGGGTATTCCAGAAGGACATATGAAAAAACTTATGCCAAAAAAAATTAAAGATTTATCGAAATAGAGATTTAAAACAAAATTTTTAAAATCAGGAAAAGTAAAAAATTCTTTTCAACATTTTTTCCGCATTTCTCCTACTTTTCAAAGAAAAACAAAAAATTGAAAAACTTGATAAGTTATTTTTAAAATGTTTTAAAATTTACTCTTAAATGAATGAGATATGTTTATAGATATACCCTATAAAATATTCTAAACAATTGGCAGCTATTTCTGAAATTTCTATTTCTTGGCTCTGTTTCCTTATTGGCGATGGGTAAATTAGGACAACGTTGTTAATGCTTATAAGCCAATTGTTTAAAAAGAAAAGGGAAAAAGTAAAAGAGGAAATGAGGAAAAAATCATCTAATAAAATATTTATTTTCTTGTGTTTAGCAGAATTTCAATTCAGTTCAGCGCCTGCCGCCTTTTTATACATATTTTTGTAATTAATTAGCCTGATTTTTTCTTTGGGTTGCAATTCCTCAAGTGTTTTTTATAAGAGTATTTGTAAGAGTATTTTTTTCTTTCGGTTTTTTTCCTGTTTTTGAATGGCTGAAATAAAATGAATTATGAGAATGACAACAATGACCCGCGGTGTTTCGTGGCGTTTAAGAATTTTTGGCCAGTTGCCAGAGAACCAACCCAGAAAAGCGGATCAAACCGGTTCGAAAGAATAAAAAAAAAAACATAATAAACAGAAAACAAAATAAAAGAAACTTTCTTCATATTGCCAAGATTCAAATACCCTTTCTTTGAGCGCTTCAATACGCTGCAAATATAAATATAAACTATTAAAGAAAGGCTATTTTCGGCGTGCCGAAGTTTATATACCCTTGCACAAGAGTCATTTAAAAATAGTTCTTAAATATATTTAGTTGAACCGATTGTGACTGTGGGCGCTATATGATATAGTAGTCCGACCTTGAATATTTATAATATTCATTCAGGGAACGCCTTACATTCAATTTGAAAATTTTATATATATATATATCACACAAGTATTTTTGGACCGATTGTTCCTATGAGAACTTCAATATATGATATACGAAATCTATCTTAAAAATTGTTCGGGTATATTTGAAAAACACCTTACAATTATCCTGTAAATTTTAAAAAGTTTTCTATCTTTCAGTCGATTGTTTCTTTCTGAGGCATCTTTGTGAAGAAGTCAGAAGAAGAAGTCTGATCCGGTCGATTCCATAGTTAAACAGACTTGAGACTAATTTGGGTAGAAACAGATAGACGGACTAAATCGACGCTTCCCATCGTCCTGATCAATAATATATAAACTTTATAGGATCGGAGATGCCTTCTCTGTATATAAGAGTATAGCTACATTTTTCGTGTTGCGAAAATTGATACTCTTAAATTGAATAAAATTTATATGCTTTCTCCACCTTCAATTAACTCTCATTTTCATTGATTATCTAAGCCAGGATTCAGAATTTTTAAGTATTATATTTTCCTAAGAGTAATTCAAATGCTCTTCTGCATTATTGTCATGCAGAATTTTTATTTAATTTCCTGTTTATAACTAGATTTAATTGAGGAAAGAACCGGTTTAGTCGCTACTCTAATTTGGTTAAAAACTGGAGATGATTGCAGTGAAAACTATTTGATCACGCGAATCACGCGGACATTAAATGAAAACCAATTAAAATATTTTATATATATAAACATAATGGTTAACGAGAATTAAATTCGACTATTATCAATCGAAAATTGAATGAATTAATTGAAAAAATAAAATAATAATTCATATTAAAATGAATCAAGCCGCTCAACGGAGCCTCGGGGCGAATCGAACCAATGACTTTCCCTCAGGTTCAAACTCCACTGTGTTTATACAGAAACAGGAAAGGTGGTTTAGTTCCAAGGAATTTTGATATTATAAATGAATTATCATAAAATATTTGAAGATATTAATAGATGATTTCTTTGGAATACTTCCTCTTCTCAACGACTTACTTATACTCTGTAGAAAATGTTGAAAAAGTAAACAAATTCCAAGATATTAAATGTTTATATGTTTATTTAAAAGTATATGGCAAATATGCAGAAGACGAGCTTAAATTATTATATAAATTAAGGCAAGCTAAAAGGAAAGAAACAGTTCCCGGAACTATTTCAATCAAATGCAAATAGATTAATCATTGAAACCCTTCATCAATATAAGCTCTCTCGGGTATAGAAACTATCCCAGAGAATAAACTCTTTGCTTTCCGGCAGCGGAATGAACTCCAGCTGTTCGCCTATGTTGAGGCAAAGCTCGGAGCCACCTGGACGCAGTGGATCCCAGTGGACAGGCTCAATGACTGGACAATTGGGATTCCCAGTGGTAGCAAAGGAGGTCCACATGCCAATCAGACGCTCAATGGTGCGATATTCCGGCGTAGATTTATCCAGTTTACTGGATAAAATCGTATAGAACATATAGGAAAGATCATCGGCATGGCAAACGCCTCGAACCTGCCGACCACACTTCAGATTACGATAGTGATTAAAATGCGTTGAATCCATATCAAAGCGATATAAATAGGTGGGCGTGGACGGGGCGTAGGCAGAACGGGCTAGGAGAGTTCGATGAATTCCATGCCAAAAATTCTTGATGCTCAGCAGGCGGAGACATTCAAAGAGCTCCATGCTGGAACGTTTTGCATCCTCAAAGTAGGCAAGCTTTAGGCGATTCAGTTGTTCCGCCAGCTCATGGGAATCAATGGTATTACGCACCGGTTGAGGTATCAGAGCCTCAAAGGCGCTTAGCATATGCTCTGGATCCTGCAGTGTGGTTTGATAGCTAAATAAACCCTCAAAGGAAGTACCGCCTATGATTATAGGCAACTCATTGCCCCAGGCGTTGGCTAGTTGCTCCAGTTGAGCTTTGGGTACCACACAATCCGCTCCCACATACGTTTCCACGACAGGACCAAAGGCAATAATCTGATAATTGCGCTGCTCCTCCACGGTAATAATTGCATTGCAATGTTGAGCCAGCTGACTGGCAGGTGCCGCCTTGAGGAACTGCAGCAGCTGAGCTTCACTGGGCTCGATTTCGTTGTAGCCTAGACGGGTGGCTAGACGCTGAGCCCATTTCCGTTCCGGCTGTGTAGCCCATTCGCATAGCGCTGAACCGGATTGTACTATGGCACGATGGAAGAGTCCACGCGTCTGCTCCGTTTGCATCAGGATATGTGTGGAGGCGCCACCGGCACTCTCACCCATTAAAGTAATATTATTCGGATCGCCATTGAAGCTGGCTATGTTGTCTTTTATCCATCGTAGAGCCAACACCTGATCCTTGAGCCCAGCATTACCAGGCACCTGCAATTCGGGATCTTTCAAGCTCAAGAAACCCAAGGCACCAACGCGATAATTTAAGGTAACCAACAGCACATTGTGCATCATGAAGTAATCCGGTCCGTAAATATCCCTTGACGCGCCACCTATTTGAAAGCCACCACCATAAATCCACACCATTACAGGCAAAGGATTGGGAGTTTCTAGCTGCTTTGCATACACGTTCAGATACAGACAATCTTCGCTGCCCTCCACGGTGTTCAGTATGGCATTCCTTTGCATTGGCTGTGATCGGGGATAGGTACAGTCTCTTACTCCTTGCCAGGATTCGGCTGGCAGTGGCGACCGGAAACGCAGCTCACCGACCGGTGGCTGGGCATAGGGTATACCCTCAAAGGAGTAATACGACTCTGCATCATAAATGGTCTTTCGTTCCATACCCTTCACCTTGCCGCATTTCGTATCCAGCACTTTTGTCCGTCCGGTACTCAGTCGGTACTGCACCACCTTGTGTGCAATGGCTCTGGGAAGAGTTAAGGATAGAAAATTGATAAGTATTAGATTAACATTCCAAATTTCCTATCAAGGCCTTGGGTTCAGAGGTTCTTAATAGTCCATATAAGCAACCCCCTAGAGTTTTATTATACATTTTGGATTCCAATCTCCATGGCTTATCCCTCGAGTGTAGCGGAAAGATTGCATTTATTGGACCCAAGACCGAAATTAAATAAAGTTATTATACTCCAAGGTCAGCCAATTTAAACTGGGTTTCTTTTCTTTATCGGGAATTCCCAATTGATTTCTAACGAAAACAAGAAATCTTTTGAAACGAATAAAAGTTTGGCGAATTCCGATAAATAATGAACTGAGAGACCTTTGAATAAATATCTAGCGTATAGTGCTATAAATTAGGTATACATATCTGGTAAACAACTAAAATGGAGCAATAGTGAATCAATCTGAATATTGGATTATTACTATCTTATCTATTGATGGAATAGCACCAAAAAGCAGCATAAAAAAGGCCAAACACTTGAACTAAGTACCCAGATTATGGCCATTCTATGAATTGGTTCACTTACTTTGTAGCCAATTTGAGTTTATCGGCCAGACTCACGCGTATATCCATTGCTCTATAAATATATTTGTTTATATATATATGTGTATATATATTTCTATATTTGTATAATCGTATGCAAAGTAATTCCTCAATGTTCCGCAACACTTCCAACGCGTACAAAGGCCAAACCGAAACTGAATTCTTTTCACAATTCCCATATGGGCTCTGCTATAACTAAATAGATTAGATAAAACCCCGCCTAGCAGCTGCCTGCTTAATAAATGTGTAATTCATATAATATTAGGCCAGATTGTAACTTTTTCTGTTATAAATAAATGCATTTGTTTACAAACAGTGCTGGAAACAGTTAAAGTTCAATTAAAAAATCTATTTATAAATTGAAAAAAACATTTCTTAGGGAACCGAAAGATACTAATGCTTTACACCGGAAAAAAATTCTTTAAATTTAATTGAAAGTTTGCATTATGAACGAATTCCACAAAAAATATTAAGCTTTAAATTCTTATTTGACATATTTAAATATAGAAATATCAAATAATTTTATTGCTTTCCTACTTAAAAAAATTCTGTGGAATTCATTTTTTGCAAAAAGTATTTCCATAAACAATCAAATTTTAATGTATTTTTTGAATTACACAAAAAAAAGTTTAGCTATAAATCCTTATTCGATAAGTTTAAATATGGAATTACAAAGATTTCTAATGCTTTCTCGCATAAATAAAAAAAGAATTTTCAATTTAATGTTTGTGGAATTCATTCTTAGAGTTTCAAAAAAGGCATTTTTTAACGGGTTAAACTGTTTGATCGCTTTTAAAACGGTTAGGTTCGGGAATATAACCTTTTTTAAATATATTTTTAAGTTTATTTCTTCAGAATATTTTCTTTCTGTGTATTTATCTATATCTATGTTGAAGCAACAGGGTTGTTTAACAGGCACAATTAGGTCATCAACACAGTTGAGACTTGAGGCGCCACAGCCCATCAGAACATGGACAGCGTCATCACAATGATATTAAGGGCCTCTCTGTACCGAAATGGAAGCTATGAGTCATGCTCTAAAGGACACAATTCTATTCTTATTAATGTGGTAAAAACTTTTAAATTGAAAATGTGACATCAAAGTCATCCAAGGTTGATTCCTTTTGATCCTTTGTACTTCTTAGTTCTGTAAAGTTTTATATTTAATTTTTACTACCAAATCGGTTCGAACCTGAAAGCCTTAATAAATAATCCAGGAAATTGCATTAAAAAAAGAAGCTAAAGAACTCGTTTTTGAAAAGTCACTTGGAAATGCAAATCCTCATACATATATAATCCAGTACGTCTGTATATGGTTATATATATATATATATCTGTTGAATTTCCCGGCTCTTCTCTCTGTTTTTCCATTAATTACGCATTAAAGTCAGTCTATCCAGCATTGGAGCTGGCTTTGAGCTCCGGTTCTTCTTCTACTTTATTCAACTGCCAAGTAGAAGTACTTGATTAGAATGCTTTGACTTGTCGTCTTTGAAATCCTCTACCCTCCACTTGAGCATAGCGGGTCGTTCTGCTGGTTACCCCAGCAACGTCTCCACTTGAGTCTGGGCAAAGAAAAGTCTTTGAGGGGAAGGTGAACAGAGCTGTGCAGGGAACTGGCAAAGGAGAGCAGCGTAGGCGGGGACGGGGGATATGCAGCTTTATTTGTTGTCGCCTTGGCAAGTGTTGACTGTCGACTGTCGGTTGTCGGTTGTCGCCTTGTACTTATGTTAGTTAATGTGATTATTTCACACTTGGTCTGCTTTGAACCAACATTTCATTTAGCTTCCAACTCGCTCCACACTCAGTTTCTTCATTTATTTGTTTGCTTGCTTTGTAACTTTTGTTATCATTTCTCCTTTTGTTTGTTTGTTGGTTCGGTCTTTAAATATTTCACCCAGCTTCTTGCTATCTTGGGTCTTTACATATTTGTAAATAGTATTAGGACCGCACAATAAGACCCCAGATATTATATAAAAGAATATAAAAGAACAATGTTTCGAGTCTCTTTAAAATCGGAAAACTTATAGCCCTGCTGTTTAAAGTACAATTCTTCGATGAGTCTTGGATTTTTTATTACGTTTTTCAAATCAGGCCTAAATATATTGAAAAGTTTAAGTAATTTTTACTGAAAAAATGTATTGTTTTTGGGAAAACATAGCTATATAATAAAGTAATATAAAATATTTAGAAATTAAATGGAAAAATTTGCTATTTAAATGCAAACTCAAAATGATCAAGATATAACTACTACACTACCAAATTAGTGTGGAGAAAAACAGACAGAAAAATACTTATAATTGTCAACTGGTTGTTCCGGACTTCTAGGTTATTTTTACTAGTTTTACATTTTCAATATTATACAGCAAAAACAGATACTATTGAACGGATTTCTCTATATAATTAGGATATTTAATTAATTAATTAATACTAATATTTAAAGAGTATCCTTAACATTTTCATTGGAATTTTTAAACTCTAAAATCTTTTTAATAAATCATTTAAGACAACTGCATTTAAAAGCATAAAAAAACCTGTATTAAATTAAATTTCTATAATTTACATTTGTCTGCTGCTCTGCACCGGCGGGCGAGCCCCCTTCCTAGGACACCCCATGGGGCGCCGCTGTCTGTTCACTGTTCAGTGTCGTTAGGTAGAAGTAGAATTACCCTATACTTCTGTCGTTCTGTCCTTCCGTCCTCTGCCCTATTCCAGGGTCTTTGCTGAGTACGTCTGAGTGTAGCATCGTCGTCGTCCCTTTCTGCAATCCCCTGATTTCTATGGTATGCCAGGCTCGTGGTGCTGATTCAGTTTCCATGGGCATTGTACAGATTCCGTTGGGAGCATTTGTTGGTGTTGCCATCGACTAAATAAATAAATATACAGTGCAATTTATGTCTGTTTGTTTGTTTTATTTGTATGTACACTGACAGAAAAAGGGGCAAGAATAATTAAAATTCGGTTTCATTTTATGTGCATTAAACATTTTCACATTGACATTCAAGTGCGGAAATAAACAAAAAATAATAATGACTTTGATTGCGTAATAAATAAAGAATTTAAAATATTAAAATTTCGTATTTTGTCATTAAGTTGGTCCTGTTTTTGGTTCAGTGTAGAGCCATTGTACATGTTTTCTGTTTTTACTCAGCTAACATTGTTGTAGCTGCTGCGCTGCTTCAGCTGTTGCCGGCGCCACTGCAACTGCAGACTAGGCATCAACACACACACACACACAAACATGCATACATATGTATATACACGCACACACATACAAACAATTGTGTCCTGGTGCCGGGTCTTGCCTCGACCTCCAAATGCCAACGTTTCACATTGCTCCCTCTTTCTCTTCCCCTCTTCACTGCTCTTAACTCACAACTCCTTCTCTTCATTCTCGCTTGTTACGTTACGTCGTCACCGACTTCGTCGTCTGCTTCTTCTTCTGCTTTGTCTTCGCCTTTACCGTGTTTACACGATTGCCGCCTACTGTTAAAGGTGACGACCCCCCCGAACCGTCGTGCCCTTTCTCTATCTCTCTCACTCCCTTTCGCCTTTCTTGTACCAAATGTTTGTTTACCCTGCGCCTCTGCCTACCTCTCCCCCGCCAGCTGCCGTTGTTGTTGTTGTTAGCGGACAACGCGTGTACAAATTGTTTTTGCAAGTGTTCCATTTTCAGGGCTGGGCAAACACACACCCAGTGGGATTGCTGCATGTGCATCCTTCTCTGCACATTCCAGAAAACAATGGAATTTTAGTCCGTTGTAATGTTTTCATTTCTACTCAGTTATTGTTCATGCTTTAAATTCCAATTTTGCATCAGTTTTCGCCAAACGAAAATTGCAATTCTTGAATTATTGCAACAAAAATTTGAATTTTTGAAATATTTCACTTTAGCACAAAGGCAAAAATAAAAAGCAGTTTGAACCGGTTATAGTTGACTTTGTTAATTTCCAGGTAAAGGGAATTTTTTCAATTTTTATATATTAATTGTTAGCTTAAATTGAGAGTTGAGATATTTTAATGAAAAATCCTAAGTAGTTTAATTATTTTTTACTATTTAATTTTATTTCATTTCTTTTACTAAATAAAAGTTTAATTGTTAAATATGGAACGGAATTTTGTTCAACTGTATCAAAAAGGGAACGAAACTTGAACGGAACTAGTTCGCGCTTTGCGAGTCTTGCCAGCTCACGCACTAGTTCGTTTAATGGCGCGCTTCTGTTGTGCACTCATTTTCGCTTTAATTGTTTTTGTTTCAGCATTCGCCGCTTCAATTTGGTTCACTCGTTTTGTTTTAGCTTCGGTTTCGTTCAACGTAGACATAGACGACGAAGACGACGACGACGACGACGACGCCGACGCCGACTCGTGCGCTGCTGAGGCTGAGGCTGCTGCCAACGACGGCTGCGACTGCGTTGTTTGTTTGCATTTGTGTTTTAGCTGCCTTCGCTTTGTTTTCTTTGCGCCCGCAAGCACAAGAACAACAAATAGCAACAGAGGCAGGCAGGCAGGCAGCAACAACAACAACAATAACAGGGCTCCGGCTCTATCAGCTTTTTAACGCGACGTCGCAGTCAGTCAGTCGTCGTCGGTTGTCGGACGCAGGCGTAGGTATTCCAATTGGGACGCGCACGTTTCGAACTCGAAAATTCTCGTTCAAATTGTTTATTGAATAGCGCGTCGTCGTTACGTCTGTGTGTATGTGTGACGTTATCACGCACCAATTGCGGCAATCGCTTAATGAGCACTCACACACGCTCAAAAATTGATAAATGTGCACAAAGGCAATAAAAAGTAAACCCAACTACAAACATACCCTACATTTACAGCTGTATGTTGTTTGTTTGTTGAGTTGTGAGTGTTAATATAAAAAGCAAACAAGAGTCACGGCTGTCAATGCGGTTCAATGTCTTTGTATGTATGTATGCATGTATGTGTGTGTGTGTGTGTGTAACATCAACAACATGGAAAAAAAAATAATGTAGTAATAATCGCAACGGTAGCCGGTAAACCGGTTTAAGTCGCAGCAGAAACAACAAGAAAAAAATAAATAAATGAAAAAAAAATAAAACTAAAGTAATACTAAAATTAAAAGCATTTAAAGTAGCATCAAAAAAAAAAAATCATATATAGTGATGAGTAAAGTGATCATTAAAATGATGATCTTTTACAAGTGCGGAAAAAAGAATATTAATCAAATACAATGTTATTAATCTAATTTCAATGAAATTAAGGCGTCGTTTTTTTTTATATAATAAAATTATGAACTGATTAAAAATTGAAAGTGATAAGGCGCAGAATTGTGTATTAGTTTTTGCAAAGCGAAAAAAAAATGCTACAGGAAATTGATAAAATAACCCTATGAATGAATAATTAAAAGGAATCAAGGATTATTGCATACACTCAGAGAAAAAGGCCTCAGAACTACCCCACAAAATACATTTATTAATACTGAATCAGAATGACTCGCCAAAATTTGTCTTCTTATTCTACTGCTTCTCGAAATCGATCAGATCATACAGCAATATTTTTTATTTCTATATTTGTCTTATGAAGGATCTGTCAAAAAGTCAAATTTTCTACTATCGCTCTAGAAAACTCCTTATTAACAAAAAGTAGTATACTATCGGTTAAGTATAATTTGTATATTGGAACAATCGTTTTGAAAAGCTTTTTAGTTTCAGTCTGTTGATCGAATGTTTTTAATATTTAATATTCTATTAATCACATTAGACAAGAGTCAAGGCATTCAGTAAGACATCCGTTCCCTTTCCTATTTGTTTCAAGCATCGCATACCTCACGTGTCACGCTCTCATCTCTAGTGTCAACCCATGACCGACTCTTTGCTCTCGTTTTGAATTCGCCCGGCCATTTTGCACAGAGCGAAGTTGGAGTTGCTTTTAACCTTCTTTGCGAACTGAAAACCTGTGTGTGTGTGCGTGTATGTAAGTGTGTGTGTGAACTACATGAAGTGTCGTGTAGGCAGAAGGCGCTTTAACAAGTGCGCGCAAGTCAAGTAACAACAATAACATCTGAGAGGAGGATGGGGAAGAAGAAGAACGACAACTACCGTTTTGCGCGTTTTAAACACGCGGCAATCGACGTCTCTCGCTTACTCTGTGTGTGTGTGTCTGTGTGTGTGTACCGTTCTAAAAATAACCGTTTCATGTGAAGGCGCTGCTTTCGCTGATTCGTTTCTGGCTCCCCTTCATGCACCCTCTCCAACATCCACAACCACCATCCTCTGTCAACGTCAACGTCAACGTCGACGCCGCACTTTGTATTTGTATTTGTTATCGGTTATTTAACTTGATTTATTTGCGTGCGACTGTTGATTTATATCGCCTGAATGAGCCCACAGAATAATAATAATAACGGCAACAACAACAACGACGACGACAACAAATAACCAAGAACAACAACTTTAGACCAAGTCGCACGCACATTGCCACTTAAGTGGGTCAAACAATTATTGTCACGCTTTGGCTTCCCTATTTCTTTCTGCCTGCCTCTCTTCTCTTCTCTCAAAACGCTTTTACTGACTCCCGTTAAATTGTCCTTGTCTGCGGCAGCTGCCCTCTTTTATACCCTGTGGGCGGTGAAGGCCACGCGCCTTTCAATCTTCCATATACTTAAGATTCTTACAGTGTATCACTTTTGAAAGGCACAAGGATTTTTAAAATGATATTTGAATATTAGTATACCCTTGAATCAATAACTTGAATACTTTAATGAAATTTTTACGTTCAAAGTATTATTATGGAAAACAAAATTTCTTAATGTAATATACTTAAAAAACTTAAATTTTTTGATTAAAATATTTCTTAAATTTCTCGATATCTTTTCAAATTCTCTAAATAAGTTTTTGCTTCAGCCTTTTAAATAGTTTCTTTAAATAAACTATAAATTCATATTATGTAATTCTCAGAATGTTCTCAGAGCTATTTTAATTCTAAAATAATGAGAATTAATTATTGTGGCAATTTTTTTTATAAGCTTGTGTAATCTTTCTAAACTAATTATACAATGTAAAATTCACAAAATTTACATATTACCAAGTTTATTTCTGTATTTATTTGTAGGTTAGTTCCAAGCGAAAGTAAACTTCATTTCTTATGCTTTTCAAAAGCCCCCCCACTAACATATTCCAGGATTGCGAACCTGATGCGTGTGCCCTGATTTTATCACTTCTTTTTCTCTCTTAATTTCACGCCTACTATCATAAAGTTCGTGATCTTAAATCATGTGAATGCGCTCCTTAAGTGGTGCTTCAATTTGAGCTTCTGTCTCTCCCTTCTGTGTAGGTTTATACGCTGACGTAGCTATTAAAAGTTTTCTTTTTTTCGAAAATAATATTAAAAAGATAAGTTTTATATTATAAATAATATTATTAAAATTGAAAAATTTAATTAAATCAAAATAGAAAGATTATTTATTTTAAATATAAATATATGGGGTATTTTAGGTTTCCAACAGTCATTTATGAAAATGTCTTTTATCACATAAAATCAACTCAAGATAAAAATCGGTTCAGCCTGAATTTCTGTCTTCTTTCAAATGGTTAGAAGGTTTCTTTCCCCTATTTGCTTCTTAAAAAATATTTATTATCTCTTTTGAAATATTCGTTTTTTGGAAAACAGGAAGATCTAATTTGAATTGCATTTAAATTGTTTTTAGAAAAAGTTTTCAAACTTTTCGGTAGTTTCTGCTTTTTAGTTTACATCAAAGTTACTTCACGAAATTACTTCATCGTGTAAATTGTGGCTAAGTAAGCTGTTGCACACATGGGTGGCGTGGGGCATTAATCTTTGCATTTGTTGCATGCAACACAGACACGGGCACAGATGCATACATACATAATTAGCTACCACTTAATCTGCAACGTCATCATCATCATCATCATCATTTTGCCCGAGGTCTTCGAATCGCGATCGCGTGCGTGAGTATCGTGTCGGGGCCGCCCCAGTCTCATTCTCATTCGGTCGAAACGGATACGGATGCATCATGGAACCATTGCCCTCCTCCCATGCCCCGCCCATCCCCTTCCCCATTGTCTGTCGCTTAATTTGCACGCCCAGCTGCACACACACAGTGCAAGAGTTTATATCAATTTCAATTAAACTTAATTTAGTTCGTGTTGTAATTAAGGTGCTGCCGCTGCATAGAAATCGCTTAATAAAAAACAAAAATGTTAATAAAAACTTAAAAAAAGTGAATCACTCAATTTATATCCACAATTCAATGCCAAGTGTAAAATTGTTATAATTGAGCAGGGAAATGCCGTGAATGCTGGCAAACAAATTAATATTAAACATAGCTGCAACTTAGGAATGCGCCTGTGAATAAAAGTGAATAACAGTGAATAAACAGTGAATACTACATACATAAAAAAGGTCTATAAAAAATGGCTCAAAACCTAACGGTTGTTGTTGGCGATAATGTTAATAACAGCGACGCAACAGCTGCCGCAACAGTGACAGCAGCAGCGGCAACAGTTGTAAATTTCAAGCCAAAGGATACGAATGGCTGGAGAAAGGATTACAAAAAACTAAAAACGTATCTCATATTAAAGGAGCAGCAAAGCGAAAAGGTATGCAAAACGGACCCAGACATTTGGAAGAGAAACATAACCTCTAAGTGAAATAATTGGATTTTTCAAATGGTTTAGCTGGGAAAACTAAATATTATTTCTCAACTATTTTTTATAGTCTTATAATAAGTTGATTAAACTTTATTTAAGTATGTCAGGGAATATTTTAATACATTTTAAGTACTTTTTTATGCAATTTAATTAAAAATTTTTGTATTGAAGTGTAGAATATAACGTCCACGTCCAGTAGCTTGCAGCTTTAGTTTAGATCCTTTTATATCCTAGCATAATTTTACCACATATGTATGTCGACAACGCACAGATCGTGTCACTATATAATATATAAAAATAGGTTTAAAGTTGTTGTGTTGAATACTTTTCTTGTGTCTCAAGATATCATAATAAAACTTTCAATATATAATATACTTTAATACCAAAAAGTTTCAAGATCAGGCTGCTATATCAAATGGCCTCCTCAGGATCAGTTTGTTAAAAAATGAAAAGAACAAATTTAACAACAGTTTTCAAATACTCATTCAGAAAGGGTATGCAAACTTCGGTGCGCTGGAGATAGCCTTTCCCTAATAGCTTTCTTATCCATATGAATTTTCTAAAGATATTTATATTTATTCCTAAGAGTCGTTTCGAGAATCTTTCTAATTGAATCAATTAATTTAATTTAGTAGCTATTCTAAGCGCGCAAATTACTTAATTGTCTTAACTGTAGTCACAGCTGTGATTAGAATAATGAGTTCTATTGGCTATAAATAACAAATTAAGAACGACGAATAAATAGATGATATAAAGAAAATGCTGATAGTGCAATCTACGTAATCTGGCCAAGTTAACAAGCTGTCCATTAACACTGGCCATTTGTTTTTTTTAATGTATCTTAAATGCTGTATTATTATCTCTAATCTATATTAATAAATTCATCGTTTGCCTTTTAAACGATCGATTAAACTTTGCGGTTCAGTTATTGAGAGACTCGGATACTTGGCAAACAATCATTTCTATTGTTGCTTTATCAAATCAAATGTGAAATACTCAATCAATCAATCAATCATTCAATCAATAGTGACCTAAATAGACAGCGCCTGGAACAAATAAATTGATTGTTGGTTAGACACAAATGCATATAAATCAAATCAAATAAATAAATAAATGCATATGCCTTGCTGGCATTGAGTAGGCAGCAACCACTGTAAAAACAATTTCAAAATCAGTTTCAGAAAATCTATGAAACATTTATAAGCCAATAGAATAAATAACATTGTTTTTGTTTTAAATATATTTACATATTTTGCTTTGAGTTTAATATAAAACTAGTGAGGAAAGGAAAGAAAGAATGGAGAAAGCATTTGGAAATTGTTGTACAAATTTTCTTTCGTTTGACCAATTGTTTCAATAAGAGCTATATATAGTAGTCTGATCTTTACCATTTTAAGTAGCGTTCTAGAATGCAGGCTCTTGATTCTCACTTGTATCTATCTATGGCAGCTTTGTTTATAGTATAGTATAGAATATAGCTGTCCGATCCGACCGATTCTGAAAAAAATTGGGCGTGCAACTTAGCATTCACCTTTCATTCACCTACATCAATTAGAGGCTATGCAAACTAGTCTTCAACAGACAGTCGGATATACAGCCAGACAGACGGACGAAAAGACAGACAGGCAGAGGGACAGGAAGATATATGGCTATATCACCATGTGACTCATATCTTCATCCTGATCAAAAATTATATACCTAATTAATTGGGTCGTGCGTTGACTCTTTCTGAATGGCAACCAGATGGACGACAGATATATAGACGTGTCAATCTGATCAATCAAACACAATACTCACTTCTTGGCAAAATTATAATATCCTCTGAAAGAGTTTAAAAATTGGCATTACTTGTTGATGATGGATAATATAATCAATTTTTGATCGATAATCTCAGTAAAAATTCTAAAATTCTTGATTTAAGAGAGAATCTAAGAACTGTATAGAAATTTTAATTATAATTTCAGAATGGTATTTTCTGTTCTCTGTAGAATTCTAATAATTTGTTCTCTTAAATTTATCTATCACCCAACTTAATAGAGTACACTCAGAAAAAAGTATAATCTATTTTTAGAAAGAAAATTATTTTTATATTTAATATTATTATTATTATTTATGGTTAGCTCCATCTTTCTTCAGTTACTTTATTGCTTCTAAATTTAAAGCTACGAAAAGTAACAATTACTTTTTAACTATGACCTCTGACCCCTAGGAATTATCACGACCACAATAACAACAAAAAAAGAGCATCTATCGCTCGTTGTTGCTATAATTAACAAACAAACAGTCAAAAAAAAAAGGGGGGAGAAAAAGAAGAGAAAAAAGCTCTTCATATAAAGTTATTAAACGGTCATGACCCCCATTTTGAAAATGCTTATCAACAACATGGAAACCGAAACAACAGCAATAAGTAGGCAGAAAAAGAAGAAGAAGAAGAGGAGGAGGAAGAGTAGTAGGAGAAGATGGTGGATGGGGCAAATAAAATTAAACGAGCGAACATGAAAAACGAGCATTAAAAACAAAAACAAAAGCAAAATAAAGAGCTTACAGAAAATGACGAACACGTTTTCATAAGGAGGAGTGAGGAGTGTTGGGTAGAAGTGGTTGGGTGTTTGAGGGGAGGGGAGGTGGAGGCGACGCCAACAGAAGCCAACGACGCCGGCGTCGCTGTTTGACCGCTCGGCGTCGGATCAATAAATATGGATGACTTGGCGCTGTCCAGATTGATGTCTGCGCACCATGACAGAAGCAGAAAGATACAAAAATAAATTTAGAATGTAGATACACTGATAAAAAAAAGGTCGGGAAATTAAAATTCAATTTTCAATTTGAATTTTAAATTTTGAATTATTTTCATATAGGGTTTATATTTAAATATTGAATATATAATGATTTTTTGAATATGTTTAATATTAAAATACGAAAATATTGAAAGAGAAGGCACATAGAAATTAAAATTGTTTGACTCATAAATTGCTTATCCTTTTTTTTATCAGTGTATAATTATCCATGTGTGTGTGTGTGAGTGTGTGTGTGTGCGTGTGCGTGTGAGTGTGAGTGTGACAGGCCGGGACGAGTTGTGTAATAAAAATGCGCGCCTATCAATGTCAAAAAATCTGACACACAATGGAATAAGAAAAGTAAACAAACAATTAAATTGCTTAGTGCCTAATAAAATAAATGAATGCCAGTTGAGTTTGCGTGTTTGTCTTTACCAGATACGACTGGAAACAGCAGACAGCAGACAGCTGCCCAGATATCTGTCTGTCCCGCTGTCTGTTTGCCTATATAAAGATACAGAGATACAAAAAGATACAGATACAGATATATGTGTGTACATTGAGATACACACGCTTGGCACAGATACAATTTGAACAAAGCGACGGATTTGCGAACAAATATATAAGTAAGCTAAGAAAATATGTATCTATGTGTGTATGCACACAAGTATCTATGAACGCCACTTGGGCGTATACGCAATACTCACATATATCAAATAGCTCTTGCCATTTGCTGATGGAATTAATTTGCTGGTGCTTGTGACCGGCTTATAAGTAACTACTCGTAAATGTTTGACTGTGTGTATGTGTCTGTGTGTCTCAGTGGGGGCCTGCTTTCTTCAGACAGACAGACGGACACTGTGAACACAAATAAATCATTTTGGATATGACACATGCTTAAATAATCTTGTGATATTTCTGCTTTAAATGTTTGAACATGTGATTCAATCTCGAAATTGTTAAAAGGATTAACTACTTTTTACTACTTTCCCACATGTTTTAGTTTTTTTTTATGAAGCTAGGTCGAATAACTATATCATATAAGTGCAACTGTGAAAATTGGAATTGTAGTATAAAAAGTAGTGAAATCTTAATAAGTTAGTAATTATTTTAATTATTTGTAATTAGGAATTAATTTCCTAGGAGAATTCGAATGCTGTATAGACACTTTTAAGCACTAATTTAATATTCGATTAAAGGATTTTTAATGCCTTAATATTTTATCAGAATCGAACCCTGTCAGAAAGATAAGATCGTATTTTCATCTCTTCTTATAGCCTTGCAGAGGGTATTACTATGCATTGACAGGAGTCATTTCTGACCCCTTTGGATAAGGGAGGGGTAGCCATGTCCGTCTGTCTGTCTGTTTCTTTGCAAACTTGTCTCTTAGGTCTAGAGTTAAAGGAATGCAATATGTTTGATTTTGAGCCTTCTTTTTGTCTGGATCACACCACTATATCGTATAGCTGTAATAGTGTCTAGTCTCTAAAATCATACAAAAAATCATTGAGAATGGTCTAATATATCGTATAGCGGCCATTGGAACAATCGGTTCCAAAATTACAGTAAGATATCTGAATAAAAATTATAAATTAATATCAACGAATATTTTCTAAAAAGATGCTAAAAAATGATCAAGAATAATTAAATAATTTTTAACAATTTTAAAAGATAGATACCCTTTCCTTTCCTTTCTGATTTAATTTAAGTATACCTTAATTCTCTAAAATAAATATTAATTATTCCGGTCGTAAATTATTTATTTGCTAAGCAATTTTGATTCGATTGAATATTGAATATATCGCATATCAATGAGCTTTAAAATTGGTTTTCATAAATTTATAAAAAGTGTGAGAACCGAGTTTTTGCCATTGTTTTCGAATAATAATAAATGTATTTTATTATTTGAAATATTGACAGCTGCATTGACGCACAGCGATTGACAGACGGACGGACTGAGTACTCATGAATAAACATTGTGAATATTTTTGCTACAGTGAAAAATAGTGAATAAAACAAAATTGTTGTTAGTGAACTGCCTCTGGTGGAATTTGATTTGTTGTTTAAATAAATAATATCTTTCCTTTAAGCCACTAAAAATATGAATATAAACCAGGCTTCGAAACAGCTTTGATTTAAACGATATTTGCGGTAGAATTTTCTATATTTAGCTACATTTTCTTTAGTTTTAAAATATAGAAAATCTCTGATATTATTTACTTTTTTTTTACCCGATTGAAAATGGATTTTCTTTGAATCAAACTTTGAATTTAACCATAGAAAATTACAGATATTTTTAAAAGTGAAATATATTGTTAACAAGCCAGCAAACTAAACTGGTCAAAAACCGACAATCTTATGGTTTTTCTATACTATCGATTCAATCAGATATCAAAAATATAATCGAACCTTTATTTCTGGTTTCGTTTGAAATATTATTTTTGGCCTTAAAATTTATATTTGTCTTGGCTGTAAATTTAGCCTATTTGAGGTTATCTAGCCACCTATTTGTTAAGTAAAATAAACCAAAATTTATGTAAAAATGTGGTTCGATTCGAACCAAAAACAATGGTTTCGGAACTGGAACCAAAGTTAGGGATTAGTCAGAGAAGGAGCTCTCAAATATATATCTCAGTGATGCTCAATTCAGATAGAATTCAGATTCTGTTTATGCCTTTGCAAAACTGCTGACTGTTTCTAATGAGCGCATTAGCATCTGGATAGCGCTGGAGTTACGAATTTTGACTGTTGTATGCTAAAAGTCGCAGCTGCGATAATCATTTTTAAATAGCCACACTCAATATTTGTTTCACACTCTCCACTTGGGCGGACTTGAAGTTTATTTTTAAGTCGACCGCAATTCACTCTATAAGTATTTATTTACGCTGCGAAAATATACCCTTCCGGTTTGGCTATATGGAGAGAGGCGGAGAGAGGGAGAGAGGCAGAGAGAGGGAGAGAGCGATTAATGAGTTAAGCTTAAATTTATTAGCATTTATTAGCACGCTGTTGGTGTTAATTGCCGTTGTTGGCCTGACCCCAAGCACGACTAATTGATACCCTTCTATTTATTACAGGCCACTCACACACCGGAATCACAGCGTTCGTATATGCTGAGAAAGCGCTCAACGCAGGTGACAGAACGGACGACCTTCGTCTGCTACACGTGTGGCACGGACACGCCCTCGTCCCAGCTCCGGCTGGTCTACTGCTGCCCCAATGCCGAGAGGGAGCCGTATTATTCGTTCATCAAGACCATGAAGGTCTTTAAGAATGCTAGTCCCATTAGCCCGCAAGGTGAGAGATATTGTGGCCAACTTTAAACCGAATCTTCTCTATAAAATCTGCTTCTTTTTTAGGCATGGTTCAAATTTGCGCCGGCTGCAGCGAGAAGCATCATAGCCTGGCCGAGGGTGTTGCTCCTCCAATGCCTGCTGCTGCGGCAACTACAGCTGCTCCGCCAACCGTTTCGGAATCCGGCGCCACTCACTCCTTGGAGTCAAGCCAGGCTTTCTACAGCAGCAGCAGCAATATGCCCGGAAATAATGTCACGACTTTTGTGGGTCGCAATTCACCTTCGGAAAAATCACTGGCCAATTCGGATTCAACGAGCAATGTGCGCTTCAAGGTAAAGATGGCTTTTTACCCAATTTAATTCAAGTTTTTGCAGCTGGAACCGGTTAAAAACCGTCATTTTCTGTCGGTTTTTCATCACTTAATCGAAACGATTCATTCTGATTGTCAATAACAATTTGCTTTTCGATTAGTTTTCCCTTTTTTCATTACTATACAGAAATATATATATATATATTTGTATATATATTTGAATATGTATTTATAAGTGGAAGTCTTGTCGAACAAACATGGAAATTTACTAGCACAGATAATGTATGGCATATAGGAAAAGCCAGCGATTGCACATTATGCGGGAAAACAAGTGTAATTCAGCGTTTGAGCAGCAACGAATAGAAAATACCCTGTAGAGGCAGTCAAAGTGTATATAGAATTTTATAATATCAACTATACTAGACACTATATAATAAAGCTATGATTGGATTAGAGCTCGAAAAGGGTAGTTTTTATTAGGGAAATTCAGACTAATATTTCTAAAATTTTATATATTTATTTATAGAGGTATACAAAAAATAGTTCACCATTTAATAACTCAACTTGTTAACTTTATCTTAGCAGATTTAGACTTGAAAAATTTCTTTAAATATACCCTACAAAAAATCAGTAAAAATTGCTGTTTGTATTCGAGTTTTTTGTTCCATAGGAAGAATCTTAAATCTAGAAATTAAAATATTCCTGAAAGGAAGAGTTTTGACCTATTGTAGAGCTTAGAGCTCTATTTTCTCTACTAGTTCAGTCAGTCCCAAAATAAACTTCAATTTACAAATGAAGCTATTCAACCCAATATACCCTATTTGTATAGGGTATACACACAATATTACAATAAATGATACACTTGTTCGTACGGACCGTGTCGTGCTAATGGGACCAGCTCTGCTATGCGATAACACCTCCGGCACCTCTGCCCTCTGGCTGATAACCAAACGAACCTGCGAATGTTCTCTAAAGGTGATGACCCGACTGCCAGACAGACCGACAGACAGACACGCGGACGGACGGACAAATGATGAGGCATGTTGAGTAATTCATTTGCATACTGAAGGTCGGGCTGCAAGCGATATCAATTATGTGGAATATATATAGAAAGAGAGAGAGAGAGAGAGAGACAGAGGGAGAAGGAAAGAAATAAAAGCCTGATAAGAAATATAGAGAGAGGCAGCTTCATTAGTTGCCCGCCCCCTCTTATCAGTCGTGCGGGGCGTGCCCCAGCCAAGTCGAGTGTCAACATGTTAACCAATTTGAGTCAACAAATGTCAAGATTAGATTAGAATCGTATTCTCGTATTCGCTGGGTCCAACAACAGCAACAGCAACAGCAACAGGCATGCCACACGGCAGCTCCGCATGAACAGAGGGCAGGGTAACATATTGGGGCAGAGTACGGGGCTACAGTGGGTGCCAGGGGGCAACGGGGGCAGGGTCCGGTTCATTCCCCATGTGCGCTTTAATTACTGTTCAAGATCTGGCACTGGGTGCGGTACTCCAAGCAAATATTAGTCGTACTATAAACAACACAACACAAGTTAAACACGACACAGAAAATATAACGAATTATTTTATAAATAAACAAGTGCAATTGCCCACGACTAGCAGATACTCTGTAATTAACAATGAAATAAACTCAACTAATAAAGGCAATGATCAATTCAAATCGTTGCTGGATTTTGTTCCTTAATGAGGATCTGCTTTCTTTGCTTTAAAATACAAACGGAATCACAGTATTTTCTTTACAAAATATTTATTTCCTTCTTAATTTTGAAGTCGATTAATTTTAAAAGATATTCAAAATTATAGATTATCGACAATTGTCTCGACTTTATAGGAATCTACATACCAAATTTCATATCTCTAGTTATTATAGGACCCGAGATCGAAGCATTCATTTAAGCGAACTTTTTTTCTGTTTATAATACCCTTTCTTCACACATCTTTAATGGGTATATGAGTGTAATATACAAGGCAAAAAAAGAACCGAAAAGAAAATAAAATAAAGCAAAGTAGTTAAACTTCGCAACTGGGTATAACCGGTTTTTCTGATTCAGCCAGAATTCGTTTTGTTTTGTTGCGTTTAAACGCTTATTTGTAGCCTATTTGTTTTTGGTTTTAAGTAGTTTATTTATTTATTTTTTGTGTTATGCATATTTTGTTTTAATTTTAAAAATACTTAACAAAGGCATTTAAGAGGCTCCCGTAAATTATTTTTAACGTCATTCTTCGCCTCATTCTTTGGAAGCCTGTTCTATTTTAAGGGGTTCTAATAGAGATTTCAATCGGCTTTATGACTCCTCAACTTTTTCGTCATGTTCTTCAATGGTTCACGGAAAATAATTTACGATTATTTCCAAATCGATAATAAAAAGTTCCTGAAAAAGAATATATAATCAGTTTGTTATCGACAGACCGATCAAATATCGATCGGCTATGGGAACACCCAATCTGTCCCAAGTAATTTATTAAAGCTTTTCGAGATAGCTAAATGATGTTCGAATATTGGATCATAATTTGATTTTGATAAAATACTTAATTTATTACACTAAGCAGATTGTAATTTCCAACATTTAATAATATCAGTGCTTGGGTTCATAAATATTTCATATAAACCAGAAAGAACTAGGGGAAATATGAACCCATTTAAATAATATTAACTTTATCTATGTGGTATAAAATACTAAACTTTATTTTATTATTCATGATAATAAAGAGTGTAAAAATAGACTTTATATTATTAAGTTTATTGAATGAGAGATAAGCACTCTGTCTTATAACCTTGGAGGGTTTTATAGCGGACGTCTCCAACCTCACAAAGCATATAAATTATTGATCAGCCGAATGAGACGAGTCTGTCTGTGCATCCATCCGTCTGTTTCTAGGTGATTGTCATTTGCTATAAAGCATTTTTTGCAACCTTTTAGATCGAACTGCTATAGTCTATATTTAGCTGCCGAATCGGCTAAAATTGAATTGCTATAGCCTGTATATAGCTGCCATAGAAGCAATAGTTACAAACTTAAATTCAAAATATAATTAATTAAGGTTTCCAGCGTATGTTACTTTGGAATATAACCAATTCGTACTACATTTTATAGGGTATAAAGCAGAGAATCAGTCGGGTATATATATCTATATATGTACCTATACAGCCTTGGCTGAGTTTAACGACATCTTTTTCTTTTAACCTACCACAAACATATCAAAAATAAAAATACATATTTAGATTCTAAACAATTGCGGAATATATATACTCTTTCTTTGGCTTTAATCGGCTCGGCTTTCTTTTGTTTGCTTCGCGTGGCTGCGAGTTTTGGGTGTGCAAATAATTGCTTAGCTGGGCCCAAAAGAATTATCTTTAAACAGGTGCCACATGGAGGAGACTTTGGCCCAGTTAGAACAACAAAACAAAGAAACAAAAAGTCTCAGAATGTGCAACTCTATCTGTATTTATTATGGCTAACCAGACAAAGCTACATACACAGTGAAAAATTGGACTTTATTTCCCTTCAAGAAATATATAAAAAAAGAGGAGATTATTCAAAATTTACTGGGGCTCATATTATTATAGAGAGCCTTAAAAGTTGGTTAGAAAAACCTCTACAAAATCCAATTTTAAATTTGTCCAAGTTTTGGCTCTGAATCTCTTCAGAAAACTCCCGCCCTTTCTAAGTTAAATTTTGTACATTTTTTTGGAAAGAGATTTCTGGATTAAGCCAAATATTAGCTAGACAATTTCATATTCCTTTTTTTCAGTGTAACTCTGCACACTTTTTTCTTCGTGCCATTTCACAAACCTGAAGCTGAAGCTGACAGAATCACATGCAGAAGCGTATAGAGACGCTATATAAGCGTTATACAATCCGCAAATTAAATATAGAATATAGATAAACAAACGAGGAGACGGACGGCGGACGGACGGACGGACGGATACAGAGACGGGGGTTTATCAATAGCGTTGCACAGTCAGCACAGCGTGGGGTCCCACATTTATGTGCACATTTTTTCACTGTTTGCCTTCTCTTTGTAGGTAGCTGCCATTCGCAGTGTTATTCGTTTCAATTTGCATCCAAAATAATAATAATACTATTTGCCCAGCCAACACTTGGCTGTAAAATATACGTAAATACGCTGACGCACGTATACCCTACACTCGTCGGCTGTATACCTATTTTTATCAGCCACTCTTCAAGTTTAGTCAATTTCTTCCCAACAGATAGCAGATAATTAAAGTGCGATAATAAATTGCGCAAATACTCGTCCGACTTGTGCAAACAGCTCGAATAATAAGGCTTAAATAAATATATAAACTAAACACTTCAGTTTAGAGTATTTCCTTAGTTATTTAACTCTGAACTTTACGTTAATCCCTTAAGTCATTTGACTCGGTTCCAGAAAACCAA
Source organism: Drosophila repletoides (assembly GCA_018150835.1). NCBI lineage: Eukaryota > Metazoa > Arthropoda > Insecta > Diptera > Drosophilidae > Drosophila > Drosophila repletoides. The sequence continues at coordinate 22,882,648 of JAECWQ010000089.1, read as the reverse complement.
GCTAAAAATAGTAAGGAAAAGTCTATGTGCGACACGCCGAAGACTGTATACCCTTCAGTCAGAAATAAGCATTTTTAAAATGTTATTTAATTCATTTATTTTGAGCAATTATTCCTATGGCAGCTATATGATATAGTAGTCCACTGATATAGTTGTGCGATCCGGGTAAAGCTCCGACATAAGCAATAAGTAGGTTTTCTTTACCTAGCCTTTAAACTGAGAGACTAGTTCGCATTAAAATAATAGACAGACAGACAGGCAGACAGACGGACAGACAGGCAGAGCTATAACATCCATCGTTCCATCGTCGTAGTCCTCCTTCTATGCATTACACACTTTGTGCTCCGTAATATCCTCTGCAAGAGTATAAAAAGAGTATATTGAATTTGTAAACAGCAGAAAAGGTTACCCCATTAAATAGAGTATATGTACAGTAATGGCCACATAATTAAGGACAAATTAAATTCGTGATATCTTTTTGTCTATATTTACTGGAATAAATAGAGATTTTTAAACTTACTTTCTCTAAAACAGGCATAAATACCCTGCAACATTCAATTTACTCTCCAAAATATTTACAAAATCAAATCGATTATGATATATTTTATTTATAAATATTTATAGGACTTTCGAGCGTAGAACTAACTATTTATTTCACGTTCCATTTTTCAGGTATCTCTAGAACTAACTTGTTATTACACAGTATTAAATTAATTTCAATTAGTTTACAGGGTAGCAAGCTCGTTGAGCATCCTTTTCTTCTGCTTTTCTCTAGAGCTAACTATTTATTACACAGTATTAAATTAATTTCAAGTAGTTTACAGGGTAGCAAGCTAGTTGTTTATTCCATTCTCTAGAACTAGCTATATGTTACACAGTTTAAATTTATTTTAATAAGTTTACAGAGTAACAAGATAGTTGAGCATTCTTTAGTTCAGGTCTCCATAAAATTAACTTTTTATTACTCATTATTTAATTCATTTTAACTAGTCTACAGGGTAGCAAGCTAGTTCTTCATTCTTTTTCAAGAGCTTTTTCAAGAGCAAACTATTTCACACTATTAAATTCATTTCAATTAGTTTACAGGGTAGCACGCTCATTCAGCATCCTTTTCTTCAGTTTTTCTTTAGAGCTAACTATTTATTACACAGCCTTAATTTTATTTCTATTAGTTTACAGGGTAGCAAGCTAGTTGTGTATTCTTCAGTTCAGCTTTCTCTTGGGCTGTTAATTATTAATTTGCCTGTTAATCGTCGACGTCTTCTTGCTGTTTGTTGGCCAGCGTTCTCAATAACGGTTCTTTTTGTGGCCCACACACGGCAATTAGTTTAAAAAATCGATTAAAAAAAACAAAAAACAATAATAATAATGATTTAAATGATGATAAAGTTCTTTGTTGGCAGACAAACAAACAGAATATTTAAATCCATCAGAAAAGTTTTTATTATTCCACTTGAAAAACCGAAGAAAAAACAACTCTTTCACGGGTTGTTTACCTTTAATGGCAGCTGTAGTTGGATGACACTTGACGAATCCTCAAATAGACTTGAGAATTGCGAGTATTACGAGAATGGAAAAAGCGGAGAAGAACTTTGCCAACACCTACGAATAGTTCCAGATATTCCAAGTTGCACTACAAATTTATAAAAAGTAGTAAAAAAAAAGCTGTCTTTGGTGCGCCGAAGATTATATACCGTACAAATTGCTCTAACCATTCGAAAATTGTAAAATTTATATATTTTTACTGATTGTTTCTCTTTGTAGCTATATAATACAGCAGACCGATCTATATAATTTTAAAAACATATTCTTTCAATCAACTTGGAAACTTTGAAGAGCCAAGAGGATTCCATACAACAACTCTTAAACCGATTGTTCCTGTGGGACTTATATGAGTCTATATAGTAGATCGATCTCAGTAAATGCAACAAGGACTTTTTCAAAGTTAAAATGTTTTGCTTGCAACAGCTTTTTCAGCCGATTGTTCCTTTCTATGGCAGCTATATGAACTATAACTATATAGTTGTTCGATCTGCATAAAGAAGGATTCCAAATTCCCTTCAGACTAGTTTGCTTAGAGACAGACAAACATGGCTATATTGAAACCTTCTCATGGAGTTTGAGATGCCTCCTTCAATGCATTACACATTTCGTGTGGAAATTATAATATCCTCTGCAAAGGTGTTTCAGATGAGAGAAATTCCAATATTTTCTTAACTTTTTTATGTTGAGTATTACCACATTTATTATGCCATTTTCGATATTAAATAAATGTCAAGATCTGATTATTCTAAAATATTATCAACGCATTATTCTACGATGATTTATAGCCTCCAATAATATTCGATTTAGCTCTAAAACAAAGCGAATTATCTTTATATCAGTTATCTGTGAACAGTCGCAAATTGTAATTTAATTTGATGTATTTCTGGGAGTTTGCGTGAACCAGTTGAAAGCGGTTCGGTGGAACAGCCATGAGAAAGCTGTTGCTGATAAGACTGATAGGCTGATAATTTGAGGGCCTAGAGCTAGAGTCTAGAGCAAGGTAAACTGATTAAACTGAATGCGTATTGAGTGGTACTCTCCCTTTGGTTAGGGCATTTCATAGCCAGTTGCCGCCGGTTGTTGGCGGTTTTGTTAGCTACAATTGAAGAGAGATTGGTTGCTGCTGCTTCTACTGTCGCCTCTTGAAAGTAAAATCAATTGTATGAAATATTAAATAAAAATTTGATTAGATAAGTTATTATTACGCATTGCCATGTGCGAATCGCTTCAGTCAGAGTGTTTATTTAGTCAGTGTGCGTTCTGCGTTGTGAAAGCTGACGAGTAGAGCTTTTGAAAATAAATAGTATATAAAATTAAATACGCTATAGAAAGGAATATGGCTTATTAATTATACCCTACATTTTCTCTCCTTGCAGCCCTATGAGACGAATTCAAATAATTCCAATTCAAATACAGCGCGGGACTTGAAGCAAATACGACGTGGCGATTCCAGACCCAGTTCGCCCAGCTCCACACAGGGACATATCGAAAATGGACATGCACAGTATCCGTAATACTATTTAATTAAATCAATTAATTTCGATATAGATTTATTAATGAATTTATCTTTGTTTTAGCTGCTCCATCTGCAAAGTGCTCTGCGCCTCCAATAAAATGGATTGGCTTTCCACCAGTGCCGAACACATGAATTCTCATGCCATGCACTTTCCCTGCCTCAAGGCCAATGCCAGCAACGGACTCAGCAGCAATAACAATAATAATAACAACAACAACAATAATAATAATAATAATAATAACAACAACAACGAACTGAACAGCAATCGCGTCTTGGCCTGCAAGGATTGCATTAGTTACTTAACCAGCCAGTGGGAGTCCATGGATGCAGAGCGTGTGCCCCTGGAGCACAGAAGGTTCACTTGCGCTTTATTTCTCTCTATATTGAGTTTTTATCATCTATAATCTAATACGTTTCCCTATATTACAGATACAACATTCCCTCGCCCATGATGACGTCCAGTTCGCCGAATGGATCTCGCCATGGCGCCATGAGTACCTGTACCCCGCCCTCAACGCCATCTGTTTCCTCTTCGACGCCTGCCAGCACCTCAATTTATTGCTTTTTGTGCGGTTTGCATTCGGACCTAACACTTGCCAGGATCCTGTATGGCAGCAAAGAGGTATAACAGTCTTGAGGATAAGATATTCTTGGGAAACTGTTAAGAAAAGTAGTCAGAAATGAGGCAGAATTGTTAGAAAACAGCTGGAGCTTTGTGGAAAAGCAAAGGGCCTTAATTATATAGCTTATTAGCTATTTTAAAGTTGGTATATTTAGTTATTAGCTGATAATTTGAAAATAAAGGCAGGCTGCATCCTTGCCAATTAATTCGATTGTTACAAACAACGAAATTTTCCACTAATATTGTAAACCAAGCGTCCTATTTTGATTTTGTTCAGTAAAAGAAACTATAGCTTTGATTGCTATATTTTAGAATAACAAATAAGTTTTTTAAACACCAATTTTTTTTATTTGAGCCATGATTCCTATGACAAAATAAGGTAGTCTGATTTTAATATATTCGTTAGAAAATAGAAAATATATGTTTAAATAGAAGACTTTTAGTACAACTAGAAAGTTTTTCATACTAAAACTATGACACATATATAATATAGTTCTCCTATCTGTTAATTAAGGATAGTTTTATGCCAAAGAAATACGCACGGACTGGAGATAGCTCTACGGACTCGTTTCTTTATTCTCGTAGCCAATATATAAAACCTATATAAGCCCCAACTGTAATACAGATGAAAGTTTCCGTTACGAAGGAATTTTGGGTCAAAGGGTGTATTGACAGAGCTCCACATTGAAAATATTATATATACATGTTACACTTACATTCGAAACCCCGCTCTACGGTGAAAAAGAAAACTGACAATTCCCACTCATCAAAATAGGTTTTTGAAATTTACTTTCTCCGGTCGAGGCCGGTTAAAACAGACAGATAGACTTGACCAAGAAGTTTTAGAATATTTCTACTATTATATTAATTTTCTATACGTATATTAAAGCTATAATTCTAACATATTATATTGTTTATTAGCGTGCAGTACAGCTAGAACCATTAGGAAACTGCTAAAAATATGTTTATAGATAAGATAAGAAGCTTTGTACTAAATATAGTCTTCAAAAAAGAGACAGATGTTTAACTCAGAGATAAATATAGCTTCGCGCCAAAGGAATTTCAAATATTAATGTGTAAATCAAAAGGCCAGATAAAATAATACTGAAATGAATTGCAGCTCAGTAAAATATGTTTAATGATAAATTATAATGCGTTGTGAAAGTTGTGAATAGAATTCTTTGCAGTTTATAATATTAAGGGCTGCTTTTTTATAATTTAAAATGTGCTTATTTCTAGAACAATGTAAATAAGTTTGTCGGCAGATATTCTATTTCTCAACTTAAAAACAAATATAAATATATATTTTGGTACTATACAGATAGTGTAATGAATATAGCCTTAAATAGAAAAAATGCATGAATCTATGAAAACGCTATCAGTTCTTTATATTGAATATTTATTTTATATATTCAATATTTTTAAACTGATTCGCTTTCTTATGTTCGCTAATGTAGCTTTAAAGCTACAGCTATTATATTTTATTTGAATTTCTTAAAGATCAATTAAAAATCGAAAATTATTTTAAATAGAAGCCTTAAGAATATTGTCTAATCGTAAAGCACTAAGACAATTTACATTTTAAGCAAGAATCAAGCTACTTTGATTAACTCGAAATCATAAATACTCTTCTAAGCAGTGCTTCTAGGCTTTTACTTTTAAGAAAGTAACTAAAATTTAGTCGAATAATTTAAATCATATCGAAACTAGTTAACACTGAGTTGGGTCAGAGATAGATGTAAAACTAAAACTCTTTTCGGGTTGAGTAGAAAAGTTTAAATCTTTTATACACATTTTCTTTTTATATATTTCGGTTACTCTTGGGTATCCGTCTCCAGGGCAACTTTTTAATTGCACGTCTGCTCCCACTGACGTGGAGCTGAGTCAGTTCAAAGTTCGTTGTTTTCTACCTCACCTTTGACCTCGACCTGGTTAAAATCAATAAATTAAAAGTTAGAAAGGTAGCTTAAACTCAATATTTAAAATTTAAACCATTTTCCCTAACATTTGGCGACTCTATAATAGAATCCTGCAATTCTTAACTAATTTCTTAAGCATAACATAAAAAGCTTTGAAAATGTCTCTTGTCTTTGTATAAAACTATTAAGGAAAAGCCATCTTCCGCGTGCCGAATTATACATACCCTTTAAAAATTGTTAATTTTTTGACCGATTATTTCTATAACATAGAAACCTGATCTTTTTTGGTGTGTATATATATATGTATATATATAAGCAATTTTATACTGATTGTTCCTATGGCATTTATATTAAATATAAGTGGTATTCGGCCGATTTTGACAAATGTGCTAGATGCACCTAAAGGCTACTTACCAAATTTCAAATTTCCGCAGAGATAGACAGACGGACATGGCTATATAGTTTCTGATTCTAGTTGGAGATTCCTCCTTCAATGTATTAGACATTTTGTGACAAAGTTGTAGTACACTCCGCAAGGGCATAACAATTGTCTTTAGTTTTTCAGATAGGAAAATTGTAGTTTTTTATGCTAATTTTATTAGAAGCTTAGCCAGTTCTTCACAGTAATTCTAATACAATAATATAAATATATTAATGGCTTTATTTTATTTATTTTCAGGGATCGAGGCCTTACTTTCCACTGCTGCTAAAACACAACTCTTTGCCAAACGCTGAGCAGCTGCGGAACAACTCTGCCTTAGTCTGCACCTTTTGTTACCATTCCATGTTGAATCAGTGGCGCAAGTAAGTAGACTGATATATTGTACATAAAATATATAATTAATTAATTACGTTAATTGGACAGATATGAAGCACAGAGTCCCAGCCTCAGTCCGGCGGATAGAAAGTACAATTGGCATGACTATAATTGTCATCTCTGCAGCATTACGACATATAGGAAAAGGGTTCGAGCCTTGCCCGTCAATGAGTTTCCCTTTGTGAAGCAACAGAAGAGCGATGATGGACTGCTGCTGGAGAATGGGGAATATGCCGTGGTTTGCTTGGACTGCTATGAAAGCCTCAGGTGGAATATATATATACTTGAATTTATATATATATATATTTAATATACGTTTTCTATGTTGCAGACAACAAGCATCGCAGCATGATCGCTTCGGGGTGCCCATCTCTAGGCGGGCCTACAACTGGGTGCCCCAGCCGCCGCCTCCGGAGGATAGTCCTGAGGCCGCAGTGGCGCGTCTGCCCTGCGGCGAACGCTCTGATCGCATTGTGAGTTGACTTCACTGGAAATGCCTTTTGTACGATAATTAATTAAATTATAATTAAATCCTTGCAGCTCATGAGCAATGCACTGAGGCCTATTCCAAGCAAGAAGACCACTTCGCCAAAGCAGTACGAAAAGTCTAAAGAAGGTAAGCGCTGTGCTGCACGTTTTAATATTTTCAATACCCTTCCTGAGTGCCATTTAATATTGTCATATAGCAGATAAATTACAAGTGTATATATATTTATTATCAGATTGAAAGTTAAGCGAGGCAGTCAAAACTTTTCCCTGATTCTTCTTTTAACAATAAGCAATATATACTACGAAATCTGCCAGATCGTATACCTATAACTTATAGATATGATCGGTTAAAAATAAAGTGTTTCTCTATAGCAAAATTTACTTTCTTCTTAAAATATCTTGCTTCAACTCATTAAATATAAATATTAAAATATTTTCTATAAGATGATCAGGATTGAGGTTTTTGAATCGTAACTAAACAAAGCAAGGAAACATTATCTAGTAGTATAACATTTTATATAGTCAAATTTGATCTGCAGATTCTGTTAAAAGATCCTTCAGTAAATTGAATAAAATTTTAGACTGTTTTCTACTCAAATCGGAAAAATATATCATATTGCTGCCATAGGAACTATTGAACCTTCGAGTAATTTATCTGTCTTCCAAGATTTATTTCCAACTCTCTCGCCAATTATCTGATTTTCAGGGTGTATATAGTATATGAAGATTTGTTAGGGTATTTAAACATCGGTATGCTATATATAGGTTTTCTTTATGTTTCATAATACGTAATACTATTATATTTGTAGCTTTTGGTAATGTGAAACGCTTTTTAAGCGCTGCGAGGTGAATGGTTCAAGTGAAACCCAATTCGCGTCAATAAACTTCAATTGGTTTCACTTAACTTTGGTCAGAGCTCTGTCCACTTTCCAGTTTACACTTTGCTACAGGCTTAAGTTTTTTTTTTGTTTTCTCTGCAGCTGGTTAGAGCCCTAATTCGTCTTTTTTGAAGCTTATTTTGTATTTTCAACATATTCCAAGTTACAAGTTAAAAGTTCAAATGCATTTGTCGGGAATCCCTGTAGCTTTGCTACAGTTATGTGACTGGGTTGCACTGAGAAAAAAGTCGAGTAATGAATAAATTTACACAAAATATAATTATAAATAAAATATATAACATATTAGTTAATTGGATATCCCTGAGTATTTATTTAATGGAGAAAATTAATTTAAATAAAGCTAGTTGATATAGTCGTGTTGGGCTGACTGTCTGTCCGTCCGTCCGTCCATCCGCCGGTCTGTCATTTCGTCCTTTGCTATGTAAACTAGAGCTAGAGCTAGATTAATGAAACTAGCTAGCTCATATACCGGAACCAGCCAGATCGGACTACTATATCATATAGCTGCCATAGTAATGAACAATCGATCTAAAAGTAGTTGTAGGGAAAACTTTTACGTTTCACAATACATCCTTATGAAATTTCCTGAGTCTTTATATATATATATGTACATATATAGTTTATAGTTTATAGTCTATAGTCTAGGATATATACATAAATATCCAACCTAAGAAACTATTTTTTTTTGTGAGTAGATTCGAAGCTGAACTAATCTTGTACAAAATTTAATTATTTCAAGCAAGAAAGAATTGAATATCCTTTTCCACTGCATTCAAAACGAGTTCAAATAGTTTCCATGATAAAAAGAAAAATATATATACATTTTTTTTTGTATATTAATTAGTTTTCCGGTATAAACAAGAGTTGTTTACAATATTTGAAAATTGTGCAATTGACTTAACTCTGAGCAAAGAGTTTTCTAATTGCATTTTCCCATTTTTCCCTTAGCAATCAATTTTTTCCTTTTTGCTTGGCCAATGTAAAGAAGAAGAATAAAAAAGAAAAAGAAAATATACATGTAAATATATAGAATGAGGGAAATGAAGAAGCAGCAAACTGAATAAGAAATCAACTGATTAAATGCTCAATAACAAGCGAAGACCGCAAATTGCTGCTGAAGCATGTGGCAAGGCAGGCAGCAAAGTAAGGGAGGAGGAGGAGAGGAGGAGAAGGTAGAAAGGGTATTTCATGAGCTACGTTTGCAATAAATATTGATTTTTTATGAATTGCAAAAGAGGGTAGGGTAGCACATGGGGTGGGGGAGGTAGTTGAGAAGGAGGGGAGGTCCACTCTTTATTTATGCAAGAGCAGCAATGGCGTCGGCGTCGGTAAACTTCTTCCAATAAAATGCCAGAAAGGAAACATCATAAAAATAAATAAACAGAGAAAACCACACACCTCCCACACACACACACACACACACTCACAGCCACGCACAGACACACACACAAATAATAAAAGCAACAGCATAAAGTATTTCGAATTGAATTACTTCGTGTTATCCTGTCAACCATACGAAAACACTCAAGAGCATTCAGCATGCCACACGCTTCCGTTTCGTACCGAACCGACCTGCCACCGCACCCCACCCCACCCCACCACAAGCAACCCAAGGAGCCCAAGCAGCCCAAACAACCCGTCGCCCCTCTAAGCCCAGTCAACGTTTAAGGAGTTGGCATCGATTTGCAAAAGTATATTACCCAATCGGTACCCCCCGGGAAGTTATACTGGGGGGTGGCTCAAATAATTGTACTCCCCTTAGTTGGGAAGGGGGAGCGGGGCGCGTGCTGAATAAGTAAACATAAAACCACTGAATTTACGCTTATTGCACCCGCAAACATTTTGTTTAACACAACAAGCGACGCGTTTCACCCCCTCCTTTCGCGCCACAAAGTTCACAGTTCTCGTTTACTCTCTCTGTGTCTCTCTCCCTTTGCCCCTTTTTTTCTCTTGCTCTGTTTGTGTTGCTCCCTCTCTCTGTCTTTGTGTGTGTGTGTCTCTCTCACTCTGTCTCTCTAGGCAGCATTTCCGGCCTCAATTTCAAAAGAAGCTCAAATTTCCACACAATTTTCCGGCTTCGCTCTTCGTACGTTCGTTCGTATGCTCTCGGTGTTCGACGTTCGTCTCGTCGACACCTAACCTCACTTTGCCCCCACCCCTAACATCACTTTAACCCCCCCCCCCCCCACACACACACACACATACACACACATACACACACATACACACACACACATGCAACCACTGACAGTCGTTTCCTCTTTGGCACTTGTTCAGTCACTCACAGCTCCAACTCCGGTTGTGCTTTTCACTTTTGCGCCCACATCTTCTGCCGCCGCCGCAGTGCTCTGTCGACGTTTCTGTCCCGCCGTCGCTAGTTGCCACCTTTGCCACAAAAATATTTCAAACACTTGGCAAAAGCGACTGTCGGCCGGCAGGGTATGGGGGGGTATGGAGGGGGGCGGACTCGTTTCCGTTTTGCGTAGAATAACAGTTACATTATCCTTTTTATTGCCACACTTTCGTCGCCACCCAACCTCCCTCCCTGTCCCCCAAACCGAACCCAACCCAACCCAACCCAACAAATACAAATGCAGGGTAGACATATTTGGCTTATGGCAAGCTGTGCGACCTCACCGACCCTCCCGTTTTCTTCGTCCTTATTGTGGGCTGTGTCAGGACAACGACTCCACCTCCTCCTCCTCCTCCGTCTCATCCTTGTCAGAGCGCTAGGGGGGAGAGGTGCATTTATTTTTGCTGAAGTTTTTGCTGTTTGTGTTTACTCGAGTCGCAGTAAATTGTGGTAAACACGAAGCCAAGTGTTTGGAGTATTTATGAAGTTATGCTCCACAGTGCCGCACAGTGGGCTGCATTTGCATAATTGGCAAACATGATTGCATGTTGAAAAGTGTTCAAGTTGTTTTGCTTGTAGTTGTTCGCACTGACAGTGAAGACACTTTGTGCCGAGAGCAGAGAAAAAATAAAAATAGCTAATTAAATATGGCTATAAAAAATCTATCAGATTGGAAGAATAAATAATGGAAACATTACTTCAAAATATGAAGTTTATTTATAACCTTAAAAATTAAATAAACAAAATATATAAATTCAGAAATTATTATAATAAAAGATGATAAAGATTATAAGTTCTAAGAAAAAAGAGATAAAATATTGAAATTTATAATTTTCTTATAAAAAATTACTTTAGTAATCTCAAACAAAACTTTTTAAGAGAACTTAAATTAAAAAAAAAATGGGTCAGCTTAATTCCTTTTCACACCTGTCAACATAATTATTATTACACAACATTTATTATTCCAAAATTAATTCAATTTCAATAAACTTATATATTGTAGTGTACATTTTATGTGATATTTATATAAAATGTGCTGCACATACGATTGGTATACTTTCCAGTAAATTTTTGTAATCCTTAAGAGCCCCTTTTTGAGCTCCAAATAATCTCTGCTTAGCCATCTTATGCGTCATTTTATGACACAAAAACAGCTGATTTATCTCACTAACACACTCTCAGACGTATTCACACACACACACACACATACAGCAAGATAGATGCAGACATATGCTGTTATATAGTTTTAGTAGAAGCTGTCAGCACATACATAACCTCAACTTACATAAAATGCTGCTGATGTGGCATGAAAAAAGATATAAATTCAGCCAATCGATGAAGATAAAATACATTTTGTAATACGCTCGTAATGCTGCACACAGTATCTTCGTAGTATGGGTGAATGGGAGAATGTGTGGGTGTATTTTTGGCTTGGGGGCAGGGGGTGGATTTTGGGGTTGAGGGTTTGAGGTTGGGTCGAGGTCAACCATTGAGTGGGCGTCTTTTAAAAGTCAGTGAAGTGTGCAGTCAACGTCAACTGGCAAAAAAAAAAATACGTTAGTATAAGTGAAATTTCAAGTGGCGTAGTCGCTTGACTCTTAGTGGGTGCGTGGGTGGATTTTGGGAGGATACATATATGTGTGCATATATTGTGGGTGCGGGCCGGATGGTTGCGCGTGTGTGTAAAACTCTTTAAAAGCTTGTTGTTGCCAGACACATAAACGTTTAGCCCATAAACCCTTGACGTATGGAACATAAACACCACACTTGCAAGTGCCACTCTTCCAGGGTGTTCCCCACAGTGGTGTCGGTGCTCGGTGGTCGGTGGTTTCAGCCGGTGGTCGGTGGTTGCTGCTAACTGAAAACCAATGTGCGTTCCTCTTCCGACAACCGAGAACCGCAATGTCAATAAATATGTTACGCTTGACTTGCCCTTTTTTCCTTCTTCTTCTTCCTTCTCTCTCTCTCTCTCCCTCTCTCTCTCTTAGTATTTGCTGTTGGATCAGTTTAGTTAGTTGGTTACTTGGGTGGATTTTGTTCCGGCGGGTTGGTTGGCAATTTAGCTAAACATATTTATTTTGGTATTTGTGTCTTGTTTTTTATTTTTCTTTTTTTGTTGTTTCTTTTGAAAGATTCGTCACGAGATAGGCATTTGGGGCTTACATACTTCAAATTCCCTTTGTCAAATTAGAAGCACAGTAAATTTGCATTGAATTCCATGTTTTATTTCCAAGCAACGCACATTCAAGCCAAGTTTTATTGATTTTTCTCTCCGATTTTCATTTCTTTTATTGGATTTCATTTTATTATTTTGTTTTTTGCCCATTTTTATGCCCTGTATTTATTGCTTAGCCAGCAACTCTTTCGGAATTCTTTTAATACCACAAAACTTTAAAAATAAAAACTTCAAGAATTTCTCAATTTATGTTTGGAATATAAATTTTACTACTACTACTTTTTATTTACTTAAAAATTTAATTAAAATTTAATTTAAATAAAAATTTACCCAACAAAGTACAGGTCATCTAGCTAGTCGAGCATACTCGACCGTAGTTTATTTTATTGTTGCTACTAAAAATACAACAATTTATTTGCCCATGCATCAGAGCTGAATTTTGATATCAAATATTTATTAGATTGCAACAAATACATATTCCAGGGGGATTGCAATGTTTTATTTTTGAATTTTATTATGCACACACAAATAGAACTTGAAATTTTTAAATATTCAAACCACACACAAATACATATTTACAATGTATATTCATACATATAGAGAAATACATCTATACAAAATAAATGTTTGGTTCTTTTTATAGGGTATAACAATTTTGTTGCGTAACTCGGAATTTCCTCTTAATTTATTTACAATTGTATTTTAGTCTAACCAAAAATTGGTGGAATTCTTAAAATAGCTGTTTCTGGCTTACAACGAAAATGTTATTGAGAATTCCTAGTATTGAACCACTAAATTTGCCGATAATTGCATTTATTTTTATTTTTCTGAATGAAAGTATTCGGGTAAAATCCAAAACTAAGATCAAAATACCTCTTTTAAACCAATTTTGAGAATCTAAAAGTTAATTTGAATTACTAATTAATATTTTTGAACTGTTTCGGTTGAAGCTCAGGGGCGGCTGCTTAGCTTTAATTTTCTCAGCTGCTTTGGTTCATAATTCTTTTTGAGTTGAGGAAAAAATCAGACAACCAGATAAATCGGATCGATTCAAAAACGGGTTTCAACATTTTCTAAAGTTTTCCCGAATTTCTTAAATATTTTTACGAAGCATTTCAAAAATACTTTGCATAGTTTTCAGGGCAAAATGTAACCGATTGTAATCGAAAGTGCTGTCAACCGATTTAGTTACTTATACAGTTTAAGTAAAAGATATTAACAAAGAAATGAGCCATAAAGCTTAAGTAAATACCTAACAAATACACATATATATATATGTATATATATATTTTCCAATATTTGTATGTAGCTGGATATGAAAATGCCGCAAGTTGCAGACTGCGCGATTTTCTTATCTTCCACTTTTTTCCTTAGTTTGTTTTGCTGTTTTTATACTTTGTATTTGTTTATGTTTTCATTGTATGGGTAAAAGTACACGAATTTAAATATGTACTGGTGTTCCTTGGGGTAGAAAAGTTCTGGCTTTCTCTTCAAGTCCAGTTGTCATTAGTGTTGACAGATTTTAAAGAAAAACAACTCTTTCTACAAAAAAAAAAAACCAAATATAATATATAATTGAGTATAAAAACATTGGTTTATTGTAGAAATAACCATAGTATAATTAATTTATTCAATTTAAAAAAAAAAATTTTGTTTTGTATAGAAAAATGAGCTATATTTATGCTAAATAACTAGCTAAAATAAGCTATTTCTGGCTAGTTTAGCTCTTTCATATGCCACCTTTCTCGCTTTGACTATAAAATAGTCAAACTGGCAACACTGTTGAGCATTGGAAATACTCCCACACGCCTTCTTTCAGGTTTGCTTTAGTTTTCATTGTTTTGTTGTTGCTACTGTTGCTTTTATTGCACTTTTCACTCGTTCTCGTTCTTCCTTTCTCTGCCACTCTCCCACTCTCCTACTCCCACTCTCTCTCTCTCTCTCTCTCACTCTCTCTATTTTGCTCAAAGCACACTTACTCTCACTCTCTTAACCTGAGCTCTTGCACTTCTTTCGTTAGGGCAACGAGGTTTTTCTGTCTCTGTCTGTTCGCCTGCTCGTCCAGCTGTCTGTCCGTCCATTCGTCTGCTTTGTTTGTGTGTTGTTGGGCTGTGTTAGCGCCAAAGTGATTTACTGTTATAAATATTTGCTCGTGAGCTTTTTAAGTACTTTTTCTTTTCATAAGGCCCGCTTGGTTGCCTTGGGTTTCTCTACACTCTTCATAAATGCAGAGTATGTTGATTTTGTCATCAAATGTGTAAAGCATCAAATGAATCCCCCAGTTTTATAATAAAGTACCTGATTTTTTATAGAGATTATCCTTTTTCTCATATGGTAGAACTATCTTTATTGAATAAATATATCATATACCTATTTTATATAGCTATTCTTTGGCTTGATATGTGAGTTTTGGTATATTTTCTATATGTCAGTCTAAGAAGCTTAAAATCACACTACTATATCATAGAGCTGAGAGAGTTACTAGGTCAAAAATCTAATTTTTATATCTTAAAATGAATACGCGATCTTTATATCATCACATGAATTAATTGCAAGTGCATTTAGTTCTTCGGCGTAATGAAATTCGCTGTTTGCTTGTTGTTTGCCACGTTTACTTTTGGCTCGTTCTGTTTGCTGTGCTTGCTTTTTAGCTGCCCGCTTTACCCGATTTGCCCGCTTACCCGCTTGCCCGTTTGCCCGCTTTCACTCGGTGGCTCTCTTGTGTTGCTGTTGCTGTTGCTGTTGCATACATTTCAGCGTAATTTTTATTGAATCATGCAGACGAAATAGGAGGGTTTCTTTTGCCGCTGGTTCTTCTAGCTTGTTGTGTACCTTCATTTACTGGTTTCACTCATTTCGGCCCATTGTGCGAACGTGTTTTGTGTTATTCCTTCCGCTTCCTTTTTTCGAATTGTATATTTTTGAAGATATTATTGTTGGGTAGCCTGCGCTACTGCGTCGCACTCCCCAGGGGAATCATTTTGCATTAACTGAGCAAATAACCAACTTTGTTATATTTTCGTTCATTTCATTTCATTCCGTTTGCTTTGCTTGAGGGGGCTTTTCTTTGTTGTTGCTGGTTTTTGTACCGGTTCTGCTACTGGTTTTGGTCTTTGCTGTTTTTCTAAATCTCGTTTTTCTTCTCTCTTTTATATTTTGATGGTTTTTGTGCTTCTACTTCGCTTGGCATTTACCCTCTTTTTTTTCTTGTTTGTTTGTGTTGTGCTTGGTTGTGTGTGTGTGTTTGGTTGTGTGTGTGTGAAATTGAATGCTCAATTGAGCACTTAATTAGCAAAAACAGTTTTTAATGACGACACGAAAGCTTTTATGCTTTGAATGCACTTCTGTGGGTAACCGACTGACTACACTGTGAGAAATAATAACTCCAGTTTTTAATTCTTTGAAAGGCGCAAAAAGAAAAATTATCAAGCCTGATGCTGATTATTTAAGGATTTTCTATGAATTTTTAATTCTCTTTTGCCCCAAAAAGTAGGCTCACACTCATTCAATTTAATTAAAACAAAAATAAAATTAAAATTAAATCTATTTTTAACAAAAATAAACTTAGTATAATTTTTTCAAATAGAAGTAAGAAAGTTGAAATTATTAAAATAGCATAATCATTATATTTTTTTTCGATGAAATGACTTACTAAAGCTTACATCATAGACAGATTTGGTTATAAAAATAGTAGTGAAAGTCTCCTTGTTAGGCAGGAAGAAGGCATAAGGAACAGCCGAAACTATATCAAAGGAAACGGAATTTTTACTCAATTTTACACTATTTACACTGTTATATTCATTGTATTTCAACCTTAAATATTTAGAGGTAAGAGTACCAAAAAGTTTGACTTAACTGTTGTGAGGAGCAGCACTATTGTTTTTTTGACCGCAACTGTACATCGTAGAAAAATTTTAAAAATGTAATTATTAGTTATACGTATTTCTAATATAAGTTTTACGACTATAAGCAAATTTATATAGAAAATTGTATAGTTTCAGTTCGCCCCTGATGCCAAAAAAGTAAAGCTAGCACAAATAACCTAAACTTTCAACTCTATATATTTAAAGCTCTCTCTATTTTTCTGTCAGTGTAGCTCCTTGTTTTTCTGGTGGTTGTTGCTTGTTAATTCTCATTTGTACCATCACTCGAATCGCCCTTCTTCACAGAGGTTGCCACGTCACGCACTCTCAAGCACGCGCCAGCCCTGTCCTCTTCTTCCTCGCTTCTTTCCTTTCCCTTCCCCTCTCTCTCCCTCTCTCTCTCTCTCTCTCTCTCTCTCTATCCTTAACCGTCACACACAGCAGAGAGTACATTTTTTGGTGTAACAGCCGTAATTGTCGATGTGATTAATGTGTTTTTAAGTGCGTCATTTTGAGCATATTATGAGTTTATAGGGGTTAATTTCCACCCAAGCACTTTGCATGTTGCCTCTGGCATTTTAATTGAATTGTTGCCATTGCTTCGCTTTTTGTTATTGTTTTTGTTGCTTTCATTTTCCTTCTTGAATGGTATTTATTACAGTGCCTTTTCGCACGGCATTACGAATTTTTAATTAACACTCTTCCAGTTATGAGAAAGAGAAAAAAATGTTCAAATTTGATAAGATTTTATTTGAATTATATTGTTTCTATCTGTGATGTTTCCTTACGGAAAAGTACCCAAAAATTAACACTTTTAAGGGTTAACTTTTCGAACAACCTGACTTTTATAAATGAGATATATATTATCATTAGAAACCTTTCCCTTTCATACCTGTACTATCTCTAAATTATCCTTTATTCTATTGTTCCTGAGAAAAAGTGTATGTATATTTACTAAAATTGCTTAAAACTATCGATAGATAGGAGCAATCGATAGTATTGCCGTACTATCGTACATAAAAATAAGTGTATATAACTTTTATTTTTGCTTGCTTCCTGTAAGAGTTTTAAACTATCGCGAAAGTTCAAAAAACAGTCGATACTATCGATAGGACTGACTGTGCTGTAGATATATGACCATTAAAAACTTTTCCCTTTCATACTTGAAGTAGCTGGAAAATATCCTCTAAACTGTTGTTTTTCAAAAACAATATGTGTATTTACCGATTTACTACAATTGTTTAATACTATCGATGCTTTGGCTTAGTTTCTAGGGGCAATCGATAGTATTTCTTTACTATCTACTACACTAAAATGCGTCTTATCAGCTTTAATATATATCGTACATAAAAATAAGTGCACATAACTTTTATTTTTGCTTGCTTCCTGTAAGAGTTTTAAACTATCGCGAAAGTACAAAAAAAAATCAATACTATCGATAGGACCAACTGCACTGTAGATATATGACCATTAAAAACTTTTCCCTTTCATACTTGTAGCAGCTCGAAGATACCCTTTAAACTGTTGTTATTGAGAAAGAATATGTGTACTTACAGATTAACTACAATTGCTTAAAACTATCGATACTTGGCTTATTTACATAAATAAAATGCGTCTTATCAGCTTTAAGCTATTGCGAAAGTATAAAAAACAATCGATACTATCGATAGGACCAATAACTCTTTCTGCGCAGCTCTTCTCATACCTATACCTTATGTACGAAAGGAAAAATGGATTGGGTATACTTTAGAATTGATACAAGGATAATTTGACTGTCGATTACGCTCGAGTGGAGCTTGAGAAAAGAGTCTAGAGATGAGGTTGAAATTGACATATTACATGCTTTAAACAAGTCATCGACAAGTGGCGGAATTTCGTAGTCTGTAAAATTCGGATCAATCAGTATACGCACGAATGCACAGCCCTTTTCGCTATTTGGAACTTTTTGTTCCAGTCAAATCGGTTTCCTTTACAACGGAGAGAGAGAGAGAGAGATTGGGGAGGGTGTTCTCAGGTGAATTGGGAATGAGGTAGGGAAGGGCAAAGGGTGAAGGATGAAGGGAACATACGTATAACACATATACACTGGCACATACGTGCGTTGTTTGGCTTCGGGATATTTTTGGATTTTGGTTTTGCAAATGGATTTATAACCCCTTGTGTGATTTTATAGGCCCTTTAGCCATTGTTCAAATAACCCAACCATAGTAGCATGGTTTGTTCTGTTGCTCCTGCTCTCCTGCTCTCCAAACCCAAATTTTACTCCCATTCCCAATGGGAATTGCCGTTGCTCTTGTTTATATATGCGTGTGTGCAATAGAGCGCACGTGAGTGTGCATTGGAGCTGGAGCTGGAGCTAAAGGCTGGAGCTGGAGCTGGAGCTGAATCTGGTTCTATCTGTGGCTCTGGGGCACTCACACAGTTTGGCTTCATGTCCCTGCCCGGCGCCAACTAGGCTCCAACATACGTTCTAATGATATTTGAGCAACGGATGTGTATGTAAAACCAATAATAAGACGTCTCTGGGAACGAGATGAAACGAGACGTTATGAAATGAAATGAGTTGAGATGAGAGTATAGGCCTCATTCTCCTCCTCCTCCTCCTACTCCGACTCCTACTCCTTCCTCGTCTGCTAGTGACCAGGCCAGCTGAATGTGAGTTCATGCCGAAACGGTTAACAAGTGGTGCGTGTATCAATTCAATTGAATTTGCAAATGTTGTTGTTGTCCACTGATGTGTAAAGTCGACAGGAACGAGTACAGCCAGCCATAGGGCTGTAGCCATGGCCAGTACTTAAACCAGAGGAACAGCCCCAAACTAACTTGAGCCTAACTGCCCAGCATAGTTTGATATTTGAGTTACGCCCCCGACAACCACTTGATGTTTGTCTTCAGGATTGGGCTCTGGCCAAGCCGAGTGGAGCTGAGCCAAGTCCAACCTCTTTCATAGGTTTCCTTCCAAAATCACCGATACGAGTATGATTGAAGAGGGCTACGTCTGAGTGCGAGATTATACGGTTAAGAAAGCGTATCATCACTTTAGTGAGCTGTATTTAAAAGTGTTACCGACTAACAGAATACTCTTAGAACTTTTTTAACTAACTAAATTGTTTAAAATTCGTAAAATTTTCTATTTACTCTAGATTAACTCAGAAGTTAAAAACAAGCTAAGTTTAGGGGCAGCTTTAGGATTTTACTTACTCAACAATAAAGTAATATCTTATAAAATATATAAGATTGGACTCCGGTATTATATAGAATATATATCCTGAAAAAGTTCGAAAATTATATTCCAGCTTTTAAGCCCTGTAATTTTTAACTGTTTGAAGAAGCTCAAATTAGCTCACCATAAATTGCATAGCCTATTTTCTGGAGCAGGTTTTCTCTATTTTTAGTTCTATATTTTAAAATAATCCTGAAAGTAGGCTTTACTTTTTGAAGACCAAAACTCTTTCCATAATCAAGTGACGAACAATAGTCAATCAAAGCTGAAAGTTCTAAAAGAAAACTCGATTAATCGCTTATTGTCGTGAGGCTTTAAAAACTTTTTGTATGTGAAAGCGGAAGGCCAAAAGCAAGCAGCAAGAGAAAGAGAGAGAGACAGAGAGGGAGAGCAGTAGGAGTAAGTGGGATAGAAAGATCAGATGCTACATCAAATGGAAGCCATCTCCCTCGTCGTCGTCGTCCGTCGTCCGTCATAGCGGCATGGACGAGAAGTGAGAGGATTTTCGTGCATCATTCGTGGCCTCTGCGTCACTTTGACGACCTCGTCGCTTATCCTGCTGCACCTGAGCTATTTCTGCACTTTTCACATTTGCACTGGAGTCCACCTCCTCCTCCGCGTTCACCTCCACCTCCTACTATGGATGCGGGCATTTCCACGCTTTTGCAACGGCTTTTCTTTCTCCTCCTTTTTTTTTTGTGTATTTTGGCTCTGATGGCGCGTAGTTTGCCATAAAAGTTTCGCAGCCAGCCAGTCAGGATTTTTATTAGTTTTTCCACGTTCTGCATTTTCCACGCGCTTTTCACATGCCAGCCACTGCCGCAGCCGAAGCTCGGGTTTATTGTTATGGCAACATCGTAAAAATTTATCATACTCGTAGTTGAAAACACCAACACCAACAACAACAACAACAACAACAACAGCAACAGAAACAGCAACAAGACGACACAAAACAAAGTTATCGCATTTTTATGACAATTTGACGACAACTTTCATTGCAGTTTTTAAGGTGGTGAGCCATTTCCTATTTTCCCCTGCATTTCCACCAGCCTCTCAGCCTCCCTGTCCCCCCCAAAAAAATTCTATCATCCAGAAAATTCCATCGAGAGCTGTGATTCTTTTTTTGTTCTAGGATCAAGCGCAACTAGCAGCTGCGTACAAAATATTTAATAGAGAGAATAAATAATATATAGTTGGAAAATTTGTGAATTCCGAGAATAAAGAATATATAGTTTTAAAATTTACGGTGTTATCCAATTTGTTTGAAGAACGAGATTCAAGAAAATGGGGACTTGTTGAAAACAGCAGGATTATGTAAGGAAAGTTTTCGAGATGAACCTAAACAAATTGCTTAAATCTGTGAATATTTGAACTATTTGTTCAGTTTCATCTCTTCTAGCATACGTTAGGAACCGAATTTAATAGAAATACGTTAACCGGTTGGCTCTACAATTTAATGAAGTAGACAATCGTAGTCAACATTTATTTTCGACTTATTTTTATCTTTTAAATAATTTTCAACTCCAGAAATTATGTTTTTTTTACGGTTTGAAACGGTTTAACCATAAAATCGACTTAATCCATTTTTAACTGATTCGATTCGAACTAAAATATCCAAGAGTGTTTTTATTTTGAACCAAACATTTTTATCTACCTTTATTAAATAAATATTATTTGAATATATTTATTTTATGCTCTATCCTATTAACAGAATTTAAGAAAAATATATTAACCGGTTGGCTACTTAATTTAATTAAATAGATTGTAGTCAACAGTTCATTTTGACTTATGCTTTAATTGTTTTTTGTTTGTGGTTTGAATCGGTTTAAGCATGAAATCTGCTTAAACCGTTTCTAACCGTTTCGATTCGAACTAGCACACCCAAGAGTGGTTTTATTTTGAACTAACCATTTTTATCTACTTATTTTAAATGAATATTATTTGAATATATTTTATGCTCTATTCCAAGTCTACTTCAAAATATTTGCGAACAAAATATTTCTGCCAATTTGCATTCACTCAGCACACTTGATACTCTTTTTCCAAAGCAAATTCCTCAATCTCAAAGTGAACTGATTGTGTTTTGGGCCAAATTGAAGTTAAATTGATTGCGGAGCAATAATAAATCCATGGAACTCTCACAAATTACGCAAACATATTGGCTACAAATTATGAATTTTCAATTTGATTTTCGGAATTTTTGGGTATTTTAATTAAGGGGTAAAGGCCCCCAATCCCCGTCGGAGGGAGGGGGGGAGGAGTAGGCAAAAAAAGCAAAGGAATATTGGATGAAAAATGCATGTGCGTTAAATTCCTTGTGCTGGCCACAAACTCTATTAGCTGAAAATAACCCAAAGTTGTTTGGGTATCTGAAAAATGAGCAGTGAACCGAGCACTGCAAATAGCCACTGAGTGGGTAAATGGGTGTGGTGAGTTTCTAGCTGGCCATACGAAAATATTCTCACATTTGAACTTCGAACAGGAAACACTAAAATGCAGCAACAACAATGCAGCAGCAACAGCAACAACAACGCAGCAACAACACCAACTATCTCCCTTTCGCAATGCTGGCTGGCATTCACAAGCTACGCAGAAACTCTCCCAGTCATGCTGGATGAGCTAGGAGGCAGTCGGGCTCTGGGTCCTGGATTTTGGATACTGCAGGGTGCTGGATCCTGGTCTCTTCCTCTATCTAGCAGTGCGCACTCTCTCTCTCGCTCTCTCTGTCGCTCTGTCTATCTTGCTCTTTCTCTCTGTCTCTGTCACCCACTCTCGTACACCCACCTGTCTAATCGGTGTTTGTTAGTATATAAATCTAAAAGCTAATCCGCTTGTATTTCCGCTTGGGCGCTGTGAGGTTAGACCGGAAATTCCGCTCTATATGCAGAATGCAGCAGCAACAGCGACAGCAGCAGCAGGCAGGCAGCGACGCCTGCGCCAACGCCAACGCCAGCGTCAGCTTCATCGTGTTCGGCTTTGGTGTTGACGACGGAAGTCGAGTTGCTGCTCCTCTGCTGCTCCTCTGTTGTTGTTATTGTTGCTGCTTGTTTAGGGATTTGTTGTGGCAGCGCAGTACATTTGTTACTCCTAATGGCTGCGGGTATCCTCTATACTCTGCTCGGAACTCTGTAGCTCTGTATCTGTGTGTTTATGCAGGAGTAAAGAGTAATCCTTACTCGCATTGCCCGTCGAAGGTATCGAAGCAGCTCTCAAAATGCAGGCGTACATTTTCTCAGCTACAACATTTTTGTTGTGGTGTTTTTTTCTTGCTTGCTTGTTGTGCACACACTTTTTTTCTTGGCTAAAACGTACACTGCAAAAAATTAGACGTAATATCAGGCTTGCTACTCGTAGAAGAAGGATCATAAAATAAATCCTAAAGATGGGAAATAATGCAGAAATAGATTTATAGACATCAAATATTCAATTAATTGACCTTTATTGAATTTTATTTTAACCGGAATCCTTATGCATCATAGCAACCGTATAGAATGCTTCCAGGTGTTTCTTAACCCAGTTTAACATTGGAACATTGCTTCCAACTTTGATTTTTCCAAGTGTCTACGCTGCATTGACAATGCATACAAGTTCTCTGGCACCTATGCAGACATGCATCCTGCTGCTGATGCATCCTCTTCCTGCTCCTCCTGCCAAGTCTTGATGATGCTCTCTTTGCCGACGCATAGAGTGCAACTAAAGCGAAGGACTCGGCTCGTGTACGGCTCGGTTAAGATTGTTTGCTCCTTTCTTGAGCCGAAAGTGCAGCAGGAGCAAGGGGTGTAAGGCAGAGAAAGACACAGTGCGCATATAGCGCAGAGTTTCCTGAAGAGTTTCCCTGTAGCCGCTCTTACGCCCCAGAAGACCGAAGTCTTTGGTTGTGTTGACAGGCTGTTCTGAGGCTGTTGCCTGTTGGCTGCTCTGGCTCCGGCTGTAGTTGGTGGTATCTTTGAGCGGAGGAAACTTTAAAAAAGCTAAAAAACTTGGGTAGGGTAGGGTCATAGGGCGATTGGTATAAACAGAGAGCCCAGCTGCTTTTAGTCGCATTAGGGGTTAGAGGCTGTGAAGCTTGGGCTTTGGTCCTTGCTGTCAGTTAAGCACAAAGCCATATCCGTTAGGAGCAGAAGCAAATAGAAGCAAGAACGAGAGACGGAGACGGGGACGGAGTGAGAGGAGCAACAAAAGCAACCAAACCAAGCGCTCATCTCGGGATTTGCGCATCGGGGTCGAAGGGGCAAGTGGTGGCAAGTGGGCAAGAGGATGCAAGCTCTTTTGTGAGAGTGTGTGATATTGACAGTAGACGAAGAGGAACAGAAAGAGAGAGGGGCAGATAGAGAGAGAGAGAGAGAGTGGTGGACTGTTGGGCTGTTGGGTTGATTATGGCTCGTAACTAATAACCAAGTAAATTGATACGTGACCCTGCATTTAAATGCCATTATTGCCTGCGTCGGTCACTCGAGTATTGCTCCTGCTGCTGCCGCTGCTGGTGCTGTGACGTCAGTGTGGTTGGGGCTAGCTGGATTGTGGTTCTGGTGGTGCTGTTGCTGTTGCTGCTGCTCTCTGCCAATTTGTGATTGGAATTTTTGATGATGCTCGACTCTGACGTATTGATTGACTCTGCACACACACACACAACCGCCCGCCCGCCCAAACACCCCAGCAGGAAGAGGAGTAACCTAACCGAGCAGCATGCAAAGTTCTCTTGCTCGACCTTTTTTTTTTGGCATATTCAAGCACACCTGCCTCCAGCTTCGGCTTTGCCTCCTCTGCTTGTTTTTATGACGTCTGTCAGCGGCAGAGACTGCAAAAAAGTTTTCTGAGTTGGCCCCAAATTGAGTGAAGTGCAACAGCCAAGTGGCAAACGCAACGCAGTGGCCAATGTGGGTGGATTTTCCCAACTTCCCTGAGCACCTTTTTTTCCCTCGTCTTTTTCACCCTGTTGTTTGCTTTGGGTTTTCGGCTTTCCACGCCCTGCACTTCCACAGCAAGGGAACAAGATAGCAACAGTCGAGCAGCAGAGCAGAGCAGAACAGAGCATTGAGAACTAAGCGCTACAAAAGTATGCATGTATCTGTATCTGGTGCTCCTCCACGTCCTCTTCATGGTGCTGACCCTAGGATCGTCAAGTTGTGGCAACTTTTGTAAGTCCAAGAACAACAATCGTCTGCTCCAACTGGCGGCTGCTCAAGGAAAGTTCCTTTTGTGTTGGGGAAATGTGGAAATGGTTGCGGAAATGAGCACGGAAAATAGTACACACGACCGGAAACTTGCACAAGTTTCGTTGTATTTCAGACAGTTGCAAACGGAGTCAGACCCGGTCTCAGTTTCCACATCTACTCCGGTCTCCCTTAGACCGTTTCCGCCATTCGGACGTCCAACGTCCGACATAGACGTCGTCGTCGTCGCCACTTACCCGCGGGCTATGATTAAAGTTTTCCTTTTAATTTCTAACAATTGTGTTTTGGTTTAGATTCGGTTTTTGTGGTGTCTCGGTGCTTATCCTGTTTACCCTGCACAACAGAGTCTAAGACTATGACTAAGCATTTTGTAAATATTCTTAGAAATTTATTATGCCATAAATTGTTTGGGATTAAGCTTGATTAAATGACTTAATCTCTTAAGTATACTCCTTTGAGAGTATTCGTTTTTGTATTCTGCCTTATATAGTTTCCATAAAAGTTTATTTTTTTGATTTTGATTGATAAAGAACGAAAATCTACTAGTATAGTTTATTTTAATCTGATATTAGATACTCCATAAGCACAATGAGTCATCAATTTATTGTCTGGAATTAATATGCATCTATATTTGACCCAATTACAATCAACGACTCATTCAATTCGTTCATATTCATACTCAAATATTGTTATCCTGTGATTAACTCTCACAAGTGAAGTCCACTCCATAATACTCGTACTCCTGCATAATCATAAACATAATCGCATTCACATATTCTTTGTATTATTGGATTTATTTAGAGACTCGTACTCCTACTCCTACTCGTATATTTATACGAGTACCCGTTGTGTGGCAAGTTAAACCCGTACTTAACACTCAATCCGCATTCGTTGGGTTCGTAGCTTGGCAGGATGCATTCGTTGTGGTCGCAGCCAGAATGTCAGGCATTTAACACGAGCAGGGTATTTAGACATTTGCCGTCTACTTACTGCATGACTCTGCTTCATGTCCTGTGCTGCTGCCTCTCTTCTCCTCCTCGTGCTGGCGTGGCACATTCCACGCACATCCGTTGAGGCTTCGTGCCATTTTGAAGACGTGGCCGTCGCGTTGTTATCCTTACTTTCATCTCCAACCCTCAAACCTCATCTCTGTTAGTCCTTGGACAGCACAAACTTGTCGCTACGTGGTGTGAAAAATATTTAAGCGTGAAGTTTTAGCAACGGTTTTCGCTTGAAGGCTCATTGTCGTCGTCATCGTGCTCGTGCTTGCTTCTCGTCGTCTGCTCCTCTCTACCCCCTTTTGTCCTCGTGCCAGGAGCTCGGCTTTGTCCTCTGTCGTTCGTCGTTCGTCGTTCGTCCTTCGTCCTTCGTCGACGCTGACGAACATCGTGTTTCCGCATCATTTTTAACGCCACTTTTGTGTAAGCTTTGCTTGAGTATGTGTGTTGGCTGGTTTGGTATCCGTGTCGGTATTTTTGTGGATTTGTTTTGTGTCTGAGGGTGTTTTTCTAAATGGCTTTTAAAATCTCATCGCCAACGTTTTGTCCTCGACGAGTAAGTCTCCAGGCTGCTGGGAGGAAGAACTTTCGTGGTTATGTCTCGCCCCCTTCTGACTATATGTACATATATATATCAGGATGTGGTGGGCCAGAGGGTCGTTATGCTACGATACTCCGGCTGCAATGAACAGTTTATTGTGTTATTGGTTTTGGCAATGACTTTTTCTCTCTGTTCGACTTTGGTTTTGGTTCTGGTTTGCTTTGCGTTTTGATTATCGCCGCGTTTGCCAATTGAACTTGGCTTTTTTTCTACCTTGACGGGGAGTTTTATCCTGCATTTTGCATCAGACCCGTCATTTGATTCTCTTCCTTTTGTTAGGGGTTTGTTTTCATAACGAACTGTAATTGATTTCAAGCGCTGAGCTCAAGATAATAATCTCTAAGGACCTAGAGATAATGTGTATATATTTATAGCCTAGGGAGGGTTTTCTCGAACTTATATTCATACTAGTTCAG
Source organism: Drosophila repletoides (assembly GCA_018150835.1). NCBI lineage: Eukaryota > Metazoa > Arthropoda > Insecta > Diptera > Drosophilidae > Drosophila > Drosophila repletoides. The sequence goes on along the minus strand of JAECWQ010000089.1, from coordinate 22,856,037 downwards.
AATAAAGTCGTAGAAATCTTTCAAATTTCACAGCTTCAGCCTCAAAATGAACTTCATAGTTCCATACTAAACTACTTCTTTTTGGAGCTGAAATAAGTCAAGAATTTTAGCTATTCAGCCTTATAGTTTAATTTTTAGGCAGTCCATTAGTCGGCTTTGCTGCATTCTGTATTATTCACTCTGAAGGCAAGCCTATTTATGTGATATGGCTGAAGTATCAACTTGACATACTTCTCCTAAGTATCTCTATAATGGTAAATGATGCAGCAATATATTTCCCACTATAAAAATGCCCCTTTCAAATTCTCGCTTTATTACTATGAAATGTTGTCAATAGAATAAAGCCTTAGCAGCAAATCAGATATCAACTTGGTGTCCCCGCCTGCTTCCATTATATCATTCTCGCACTTTAGCCAAAGCGAACCCTCTAATAATCGAACGTTTAGTGTCAGTGCCCACCCAAAAGGAAAACTCAATACACCCCAAACCCAACTCTTATCGCCTTCCAAACACCCCCGCATACCCCACACCCATACGCCCATTTTGAAAGTACGAGGAGAACAGCACTCATCCGATTTGGCTTGGTTCACACTGAACAAGGCAATAATTTCAGCTCCTAAGCCCTATTAACCATTGCTAACCGAATGGTGGAAGCAGCCAACCGAAAGGCAGTCGAAGCTGGGGTATCAGGGGGTGAGCGGGTTGGTTGATAGGTAGGTGAATGGAGAACACGAGGACGACCGTCTGACAGTCGGGCACGCAGTCAGACACGCAGTCAGGCAGTCATCCAGTCAGGAGTGTGTTGACTGAGCGAGCAATTGAATAAGCGGCAGGCACAAAGAATTTGTGTGCACGGCAAAGCCAGAAGCAGTAGCAGAAGCAGCCGTAGTAGCACAGTCACGCACGAATGGATATTGAAGCAGTGCTGCCAACTTGGCCGAATTCTGGACAGATCTTTTCTTTAGGCAGAGGAAAACAGCCCAATCTCCAGAAATTGAACACATTTTTGTCGAAGATTAACAGAGACTGGACGATCTTCTTATGAAGTTGTCGATCTCAGAGACTATTTTGTATAAAGATATTAAATGCATTACTGAACGCTTTCCGGTAGTTCTAGGTCTAGCTCTTCCATTCGGAAATCCCTTTTTTGCTTTATAGAATCTAGATAGTCTCCTCAAAATAGGAATAACATCGAGTTTATGCTTATTCTTATGTTTCTTTTTTCTATCAAACGATCGCTTCTATTTTGGGTATTCAAGCGAGTTGGCAGCACTACGTTCGATTGGTTTAAGGGGCTGTGCGGAGAAAAAGAAAAGGGAGGTGCTGATGCGGTGCAGAATACTGGGATGATGTTGGTTGAACTGGCGACTAGCAACTGGCCTGGCCTGGGTCTAGCATGCCGAGGCCGTGCAAATCCGGAACGAACGAACATATTGACAAATTATCCTTTTTACACGCATCGCCTGCTGAGTTGGTTTCGCCTCGCTGAGCGGCTGTCCTGGCAGCCACACATAACCTTATACGTATATACACTCATACACACACGATGCTATTGTTAAATGTGCCAATGTGCACACACAGTTGTTGTCCTCGTCCTCGTCCTTGTTTTTGTTGTGCTCACAGCCGTGGGGCACTGTGCACGTTTTGTGTACATAAACAGAGCAGATCCGAAAGAACAAGCCGAGAGTAAAAAAGAAGAAGAAGAAGCGGCATATGCTGCAACACCGAGAATATCATGGAAGTTCATACAGGATAATTGTGTGTTTGAGTGTGTGTGTGTGTGTGTGTGTGTGTGTATGTACTCGTATTCTTTTTCTCTAGCCACAGACTCCTTTTCGAGGCATTGTTCTACCTTATTTGGCTCTGGGGCCCTGTCTTTTGGGAAAATCCACCACCCAATTCGTTTTTCTTCTGTCTTTTGTTCTCATGTAAATCTGAACTCATAATTATTTATGTAAAATTTTTATACGAATTCTGAATACTCTAGCTTCCATATTTCAGACAAGGGTTTGGCATCGATTCAATTTTGGAAACCATTTATATTCTTGTTTTTTTTAAACTTAACAAAAGTTTAAAAACATGATTAATAAAATTTATTATATTCTGTTTTGGTAAAATTTTCAAACTTCTGAATCGAATCGAAATTTCAACCTAAAAAAAATGTATCCTTATAGCAACCCCTAAGATAAAATCGTTCTGATATAATCTACAATTGTTTCCAGTTATTTATTGATCAAAAGATAACTCCTATATCTATATTATTGAACGTATAAAAAATGCTTTCTATGTTAAGTATTATAATACCAATTTATTCTCTAATTGTATTACCTACGCCAATATTTATTGAATTATCTGAGAGTGACACCCATTTCCGTTTTGTTTGAATGGTGTCAAAAAATACAATGAAATTTAATAGGAGTAGACAGCTATTTTAGCATTCTTTTTTTTTTTTATTTTTTTTTTTATCGTGTTCCTGCCTCAATAATTGACTTTGACTCTGACTCTCAGCTTACCCAAAATGTATGCAACAGTATTTTGCATTATATGCAAACGGCGACGACGACTGCAGCAGCAACGAAAGCTTCAGCATCAGCATCGGCGTCGACATCGGCTGCTGCTGCTGCTGCAGTGAAGGTGTTGAGCATATGAACCGCAAATTTTGTTTACAGCGTTGTTCTTGTTGTTGTTGTTGTTGCTGTTCATTTGACGAAGCCAGAGCTAGCGCGTGCTCAAAGGGGAACATGAACAACAACAGCGCTGTCGACGTCAACGTTTACGCCGTTGCCGGCATTGTTGTTGTGGTATAGCTGATGGTGGCCACCATTTTGAGTCTTGCTCTCTCACTGCCCGCTTATGCTGACAGACAGAAGGGCGGACGGGCAGACTGAACTGACTGACAGCCGTCTCGTGCTTGCTGCAAGAAAATCAACCCCCAGCGCTGGATGCAACGGCGTCAGGCGAGGGCAGAGTTGTTGTTGGTGGAGCAGCAGCAGTAGCAGCGCAGTGCACATCGCAAGGCTGTGTTGCCCACAGAATGCACATGAATTGCTCTATACACACACACACACACACACAAATACACGTATGCTAAGAGAGCACACGCTTCGTCATGAACTCTCTCTCTCTCTCTCTCACTCTCTCAGTCTCTGCCTCTCTTGGCAGCGCTCACACGCCGACGCCGCCTGCTGTCAAGAGAGCGCAATCGGCCCACACAGAGTTTTCTAAGCAGCGAACGTTCACTCTCCCATGGCGCACACAACCAAAAAAAAGAGCGAGAGTATGAGTGTGAGTGTGAGTGCGAGTGCGAGTGTGACGTCTTATCCAAAATGAAATCGACTCAAATCGACTCTCACTCGCCTGCTGAACTGCGAGGCGTTTTAGTCCTTTCGCAAACGTCGTCAGCGTCGTGTGTGTGTCTTGTGATTGCTTACGCTTACCAGACGCTCTGCTTTCAGACTCTGCCGATACTCAATTATCAGCGCGTGTGTTAAGTGCCTGTGTTTTGTTTTCCTGCTTGTTCGTATGCGAATGTATCTGTGTGTGTGGGTGTAAGTGAAGGTGTCAGTGTCGGTGTCGGTGTAAAGGGCAGCCAAGCGAATTAAATTACAATTACAATTACAATTAGTGTAATTATGGCGGCCACTTGAAGAAACGAGGGTACCCGCAGAAATCCGTTTGAAACTGAACGTGACAGAACACGATAGAACGTGTTTAGTCAAGTGCAAATATTTCAATAAGGAAATTGCATGCAGCCAGACAGAAGCGAACGGAATCTCTCGACAGTGCAGTTTTCAGTTTTCAAGATTTGCCGTTAACCTTTTTCGCTCATAAAGAAAGCGGCAAAGTTTTTTGCTCTGTGTGCGTGAGTGTGAGTGAGGTGTACGGTGTGCTGTGTGCTGTGGTGTGAGTGTGCTGTGGTGTGTGTTGTCGCGGTCTCACTCGCTCTTCCAAACAGCAACAGCCAAAAAATAAAAAAGAAGAAAAGTAGAAGAGGAAATACCCCTCCCCACACCCAGCAACTGCAACAGAAGAAACCCAGCGACGTCGTCAAGGAAAAGTTTCTGGCGAGGAATTTAAATTGGAAAAGTAAAATGAAAAGAAAAGCGCTCGAGTAAAAGTTAAACAAAGTGCAAAGTAAATATTAAATTAAGAGAAAAAAACAAAAAAAAAAAGAAACCAAACGAAACGAAAAGAAAAACGTAGAACAATTTTTGCGAAAGGAGCAACATTGGGAGACGTCGAGACGTAAGGACGTCAGGACGTTCCGTTGGTGCCTTCATTAATGCGTTTGTGCCGAGCCACGAGGACGACGCCGGAGGCCAAGTAAATCTCGTATCGCATCCACAGCATCATCATTTATATAAAGGGCTTTTACTCGGGTGCAAAGTTAAAGTCTACCCGTTTTTTGCCCGGTTCGTGCTGGGTGTTTTATTATTCCGTTTTCTTGGATTAACTCAATTTGTTGTGCCGCGTCGCGTCGCGTCGAGTCGCGTTGCGTTCAGTTGCGTTCCGTTGCTCGTGAAAAATCGAAACACAAGTGGCGAACAACAACAACAACAACAAACAGAAAGAAGAACAGTACCACGGGAGGAACGCAGTGAACCGTTTGGAAGTATTACGCATAGTAGTGCAACCCGATACCGATACAAGCGCACAGAGACACACGCACACATACCCACACAGGAGCAGGAGCAGGAGCAGAACAGGAGCACAGCTCCTCCGACAAGAGCATCCTTTGCATTCACAAAATATATTGTGTATGCCTGTGTGTATGTGTGTTGTCCTGTATCCTGCTGTATCCATCTCAGTGTGCGTGTGTGCTAGTGCTGGTGTTTGTGTGAGTGAGTGAGTGAGCGCGCTATTTGCTTTGCCCTCCTCACCTTGTTTGGATTATAACCCATAATAAATGATGGAATGGCTACCAAGAGGATTACCCAGCATTCATGCACCGATACCGATTTGTGGTGAGTCGTTGGTAAAGTTTGTCGTCTCGTTACGTCCGTCCCACCATCTCTCCCGTTTGGAGAAGCGGTCAGACAACGGCTATGGAAGAGGAAACGAAATACTCTTCTTTTTTTGGATAGTCAAACAAAAGAAACGTCAATTGAATGGTTATATTTTTCAAAGTTGGAAACTCCTTGTGAGGGAATACGATATGTAGCAGCTTAGGATTCTACAAGCATCATCATCTGTCAACGATCTTAGTTAGTCTCTTACCAGGATAATTACCCACGTTGGGCGCCAGTTATAAGCACTGATTTTAGCTGATAGTTAAGTGGGCTAATGTCACCACCCACTTTGGGCGCCATTGATAAGAAAATACTACTTTTATCTAAGTTTTTGAGAGCTCTTCTGAATGTCAGAATGTCTTTAGACCGCCTAACCTCCTGTTTTTTTAGGGGTAATTCTGGAATATTAACGAAAAGCTCTAAACTTTTTATATTCTGGTATTTGATCTATTATTGATCCAACATGGAATGTCTAGGAATGTGTAAGTTACTCCAAAAAACATCAGCACGCCAACCTATGGCAGTGTTGACAACGAGCTGACAGCACTTCAATGAAGCATTCCCCACACAAAACGCTTGGAACAGTCGTCGCCCTGCCTAAACAAGCAATAAAATTTTCCGACAGCCTCTATTAAAACACTCGACGCCAAATGCTTGGCACTAATTGTCTCTCAAACGACGAACGTATCCAAAAATATGCGTCGCTACTTCTACTACTCGTAAATCCCCATACTTCATTCCCTATTCCGCTGAGTGCCGCTGAAGCGGAAGAGGCAGAGGGTGAGAGGACAACTCTGACAACAGGGCGAGACAAGTCCATAAAAATTAGAATCAGTATAAGAAGAAAAAGCTATAGCAGCATTGCGGGGCCATCAATAAGTTATTTTAATTTTCGTTTATTTATTTTGACATCAGGCCCAGCAGGCAATTAAATGTCAACACGCACAACGGTTCTTGCTCCAGCTTTTGGGATATGCGATCTGTATTATTATATATTTTCTTTTCGGTGGATGTTTCGTAGCAAATTGTTATTTCTTTCCAAATGTTTTTCGAATACTTCAACGTGGTGGGGAATTAATTTTCGTTGCGTGTGCGTTGTGCTGTGCTGTGTTGTTTCCTGTGGGATCTCTGTGGAATCTGTGGGATCAGCGAGCGGTAGCCGGCGACTGCAATGAAATCGAATGGGATCGCATCACTTAAGGCAAACAGACAAACAGACAACAGACAAACAAACAAAAACCTAATGCTTGGGTCGTAAAGTCGTAAAGCGATCGCCGCGATCGTGAGGCGAGAATTGATTAATTTGTTGGCTGTTCTATGGAACAGCTGATGGGAAATGTCAGACGCAGCTATTGAGTTATTTGTCTTGGCTGCTGGGGCAGCTGTTGCGGGAACTCGTCACACATCTTCTTGTGTTTATTTGCTCAACGATTTCCGTTGTTTAATGCTCGTGGATACCCTAGATTCTGCTGATATGTAGTATAGATTGAGGCACCTATATGGACATTTCCTTCTCTGAGATACCATCAAACTTATATGGCTCATAAAGATCTATCTTGACTAAAATGTGTATTTCTTGTGAAGAGAAATGCTCAGCAGAAGAGCAGTTTTTTACTGGGTAAACTCTAGTCTATCATCGCATCTTATTCGGTTTCTTTTTGCAGCTTCTTCTTTGATGCTGATGGAAATTATCACCCTGTAAATTATCTATTAAAACAAACGAATTCAGATAGATATTACGCAGTGTTCAGTCGAGTTTTTAATGAACACTCTAAACACTTGTGTATTGCGGCTTTTCGGGCCAATTTGTTAGGCTCTGGCATTATTTTATTTGCATTTGCATAACTAATCATTTAATTATTGGCTTTGCACTGACAAAGTCATTTAAAATTTAAACAATTGCCTGCATTTTGATTTGGCCCCTTTCCATTTTTCACCTTTCGCTCACCATCCAACATGGATGTCAAATAAACAATTGTAATTCATTTGCTCGTCAGTGTAAATATGCAGCAGCTATATAAATAAATTTGACTGGTTTTGTTATTTTATTCGGCAATTGAATTAAATGTTGAGCCTCTTCCCCTCCGTCCTCCCGTCGCCCATTCGCCCCGTGCGCCCATTGACCCGCATAAACAAGTAAATATTCTCATGTTTAGTTAGGCAGACGCATAATTTATTTATGGTTTTATCGTTGATGTCGCAACTTTAGCATTATTCCCCGGCAATATTAAATCGAAAACAAACCCCAGGGGATCTGCCGGCTAATAAAAGACAAATAATCTCTTATTTTTCTTTAATGTCAGTCATTGAATTATACATTTCGCACACCATATGCATAGACTTTTGCAAGTGACTGTCCCAGAGAGCAACAAGTAAAATATGTGACTAAATGATTTCTATTTGATTAGAATAATTTGCTTATTTATCCATAAAATATGAAGCATCTGTGTCTCGACTGGATTATTCCTCTTTTATGACTACACAGTACAGCAGATTTTAATAGCGATTTTACACATTTTTGTTGATTCGACTTTTCACTCAAAAGTTGACTCAGCTTAAAGAGTATTTCACACTGAAGGAACAGGCGCCTAGAATACTGCAGAAGGTTGCCTGAGTTCCAGCCAGCTCCTGCCTGGTTGCGCTACACTTCAGTCAGTTCTGCCGACTTAAAGGTCAATATTTGCTTAGCTGGGGCAATAAACGCAATGAAAATCTCATGTAAATGATAATAATTTGTGTAAACATCGTGAGCATGTGCGAGCATTTAAGCAGCTTTGTTCAAGGAACCTTCTCCCGCATGGACGGAGTACAGACAGACTACAGAGACGCCTTAAAATAACAAACCCCCCAAAACAAGTTAAGAGTAAACAGAACCGCTTATGTTGTATGCTTGTTTATTGGAATAATAATTTAGGCAGTCGGGCATTAACTATTAGGGTTACTCTCTGCCCTGCAGCCAATAAAAAACTAATGAAAACTGGAGAAAAACATGCAATGAAGATAAAATATATACGCATAAAAAAGAAATGCGTTTTTTACATTTAGTAAGTCATTTAGTAGCTCCTGACTCAGGATTTGATGCGATACTATTTTTAACTGATAAAATATCCCCTTCAATTGAGCAGCTGTTTGGAACTATTTTGAGTGACACTTAAAGCGTATTCACTTACAATAAACCAAGTTAACAAGTGTAATTAAGCAGCAGTATTATCGCATTAAACTAGTCTCAATGACTAAGGAACAACTAAAACTACAACAATGCGCTCCTTCTCAGCAGCGATTACAATAAACTGTTCACACTCCGATTCGTGCAGAGTAAACTCCTTCTAATCCCAAAGTGTCACAAACACTCAGCGTACTTAAATTGTGCTATATATACATACAAGAGAGATATATCTATATATCTATATATTGTACGATTATAGCCCCTCGTATCACAACTAAAACTAAACCTCCCAGTGCGTCTGTTGCTCTCAGGCTATTCAATTAAAATGTCAGCTCAGAGTTGTCGCAACAATGTTGCAACTCGGAATCAAAATGAAAATGGAAAAGGGAATGGGAATGGGAATACGGATAAGGACAAGGATGTGTGTGTGTGTGTGTGTGTGTGTGTGTGTGTGTGTGTGTGTGTGTGTGTGTGTGGCTGAGGATAAGAATGAGGATGAGTAACTGGCAGCTGTTTGTTTGCTCTTGTTGCTTTGTTCCATATATGTTTTGTTGTGTGCTGGAACATGGATTTATATTGGAAATTAATGTAGAGAACTGTGTACAAACTGGCAAAGGACCTAAAGCCACATTAACGAGCTCATCAGCTACCTACGAGAAGGACAACCAGCACATTGAGGGTCAGGGTTCAATACGAGTGTGCTACTACTGCCATTTGCATGATTTCTAATGCCCTTCCAGCAGGTATTATGATTTTTTGTTTCAAGTTGTGTTATGCATTAAATGAGGCATGTATTTTGTCAACCAGAATAGAAACATAGTCGATATAGCTGGTTTATCATAATGGAGCTATAATTTTTAGAGTTAACTCTAACAATTTTGTTCTATAAAACAAATAAGATAATAGTCAGGGGAATCGCCTTTTATATCTGGTTTAAAGTATTCGGAATAGGAAGGATTCATATATTTGAAGTGAGATCTCCCAGCTCGCCATAAGGGAAGGGTATTTAGCTGTTCGATGTGTCATTGTTTCCTTTCTTTCTTGTTAACATACACCGAATATTCGTTTGGCCAACGAGAGAGTAAATTTGTATGCCAATTACTTAAGCAGCAAGCACAGGGAACTGCCAATCGACCCAAACGACAAGACAAGTGACCGAGCGACCCAAGTAAACGATGCCTGTTCTTCTTCTCCTCCTGTTGTTGTTGCTGTTCTCCTCATAGTTGTTGTTGTTGTTGGTCTGGCGAAGGGTCAGAGTCATTAACATGCTGTTGTCGTTGCTGTGCAGAGCAGGACCGAGCAGAGCATTTAGGGGCGACATCTGCACCTTTTTTGTCTGACACTCAGACGCCGCAAGGCTCAGAGAGACAGGGATAGAGACGGGGACAAGGGCAGGGACGACACTGGAAGAGAGGGGGGTGACAGCTTTGACACCAAAAGCCAGCCACATTGTGCCATGCCACGCCCATCTCTATGCAAAGAGAGAGGGGCGCTGGCAGCCACAGACCATGTTTGTCTGCCGAGCTGCTACTGGCAAGGACATAGGACATAGACACACACACACACACACACACACACACACACACACACACACACACACACACACACACACACACACACACACACACACACACACACACACACACACACACACACACACACACACACACACACACACACACACACACACACACACACACACACACACACACACTCACAGAGACACAGACAAACAGCAAAAGTCGGCAAAGCAACCAAATTTAATACAGCATAAAATGGCATTTTCAAAATCGCTGTTTGCTTATGGAAATTTTCTAAAAGTTTTCTTTTTGTGGCTGGGAGTTTTTGTCAGCTTAATTCCCACACACACACACACATACACCCACACACACACAGTCATCACGCACGCGCCCCTGGCCATGCCCTGGTGCACTTGGGGTTCGTATCACTTAACCTTTTTCTTTTTGGGGTAGCTTCAAAGTGGTATACCCTGTAGATGCAGCACATATTCTCCATATTCTTCATACTGCTGCGAACCCTGCGACCCCAACGAATATGTCGCCTTTGTCCACAAGAAGTTTGCACTGTTTGAACTTTGCTTACTTTCCTCTTGAAGTTTTCAGTGCCCAAACTTTTCCCACTGGGTTCTCCTAGCTGCCTGTCTGTCTGTATGGCTTGGGGGCAAATTGTGGATTTTGGTCAAGCAAACCTATTTTGTTAACAAATAATAAAAAGATGTCCGAAATTTTAGATATTTGCATATATACATTTATCTCTCAGCCACATTTTAATCAAACATTTTACTCCAGAGATTCATAAAGCGCCGGAAATAAATGTATATAGAGTTTTTAATAGACTCGGGAGTTGTGAGTGAGAGAAAGGGCTTCTATTACCTGTTACTTACTGCTAAACAAAGCTAAGATACTCTTCCCATTCATAGGCAATGGGTATATAATCGATTTAGAATAGCAAGAAAAGTGACCTAATGCAAACTTGAATAATTTGGTCTATAACCTTGTGTTGGTCTACTCAGTTCGATTCTATTTTTAAGGTTTAATCTTTATTTATTTAAGTTAAGAATCAATCAATTATAATAATTCATTATAATCAATCAATTATAAAATGATATTTAAACGCCTTTATTATTTTTAGAAATAAATATTTTGAGAGCTTATCCCTTGGAATTCCCTTTCTCTGTTCAGCTTAAAATTAGCATTGTTATTTAAATTAGAAAGCTGGTTTTTTAAACTTTAGTTTGTAGACTTACTAGTCTTCCCCCTTTTACTGGAAGCTAAGCATAAGACGATAGAATATTCTCTCATTTAGCTCTCCCTGTTTCTAATCAGCTTTTGTGTGTAATGCTTAATGCGATTTCCAAGAGCTGAAATTTCTTGGTTAAGTAAAAGAGGATTTGCATAAGAGATATGCATGCTCCTACTTATTAGGTGGGTCTGATGCGAAAATTAAAACTTAACTTAGGAAGAAAAATCATTGAATTGCTATGAAGATGCAAGGAAAAAGGAGTACGCTGCAAAGGATAAGGAGAAAAAGTCCTCTCGAGAGTAGCTGCTGCTGCACAGCGTCACTTTACGCAACTGTACAAACAGTTGCACAAATAATAAAGAAAGTCCCGGAATGGGGTCTAGGGGGGATCTAGAGCAGGGTCTACGTGCACGGGCTGTGGCACGGGCACGGGTTGGGGTGTTTGCTTGAGGAGGGTACTTTTAAGAGCGAAAAACACATTTTTGCACTTTTATAGCGCAACATCTTTTGTATGCGGCGACCACTCGTTCTTCCCATTCGCGCAACCTAAACAAAGTCCCAGGCAGAGGACCTCGTTCTGGTCCTCGTTCTCGGCGTGGTCCTGGTCCTGGTCCTGGTTCTGTCGGTGGCAATGGCGGCTGCCTTTAATAAACCCACTTTATTGTTTAGAGCCCAAATAAAATAATCCCCTTAAATGATGCCTTCGCATAATAGACGCCTGCTGCTTATTTTACTGCCGTCTTCATCTCCTTGTTCGCCTTGTTGTTGTGCCTGTCCTGGTCTGTCGTCCTTGCCAATTCGTGTTCTGCGCCCTCGACACAGTGGGCTGAAAGTGCATTTTAACTCTAAAAGCCAAGCTTTAAGTTTTATTAAAACTTTCCATAATTAAAAGTTTTGTGTTTGAAAATTACAACTCGGAAGTATATAATCTATCGGAAACTTAAGCAAAATAGGTTTCACTAATTCAATTATGAATTCAACAGTGAGATTTAAATCTGCCAGTTTTATCTTAAAGTAAAATTATTTCATCCTTACGCTAGGCAGAGATAAATAATTAAGGCTTCTTCGAGCCCAGTCAGTCTGTGTGTCCGTCTAGTCCTGTACAAACTAATCTCTCAGTTGTTGAGCTGGGTGAATGAACTTTGGAGGCAGCACATATTTTGGAATTGAGCGGATCGGGCAAATATATCATATAGCTCCCATAAGAACTAGTTGTCCAAAAGTTTTTGTCTGAAAAATGTTGTTGGAAAAATGTACAAATTAGATATAGGAGAGTGTTTTCTAAGATTATTAAGATCGGAGAACTATAACATTTGGCACCCTTTATTTTGGGATTCTAAATGCACACCAAAAGTTGTTCAAATCTGTTAACTTTATAGTATGGCATAGGAACAATCGGTCAAAATAAATCAATTTTAAAACAATTTTCAAATGGTTAGTTCCACTATGCAAATCAATATAGTTTTTGCATCGTTTTCTTTCTAAACCTTGCTTGAAGACAGAATTATTTTTCTCTGCTTTTATATTTAAAAACTATATAGAAAATCTATAGTAAAAGATATAGTAAATAAATAAAACTTATGGATGTAAATATCTTTAAAATGAGTTAAAATTTTAGTTATCACAATTTATTTCTATATAAAATTCTACACGAATTGCAACATTAATTCTTTCTTTGCTCCGCTGTTTCGATACCACTGTGCCTCGGATGCCCAGACAAGGGTCTTGGGTCTGTGTGTGTGGATACGTGTGTATGTCCGGGCTGTCGGTCGGTCGGTCTGCCGTAAGTCTGAGCCCAGGCGTTTGCGTTAGCGTCACTAATGATGATGATTTTGTGGTAAAACGTTGTGTTTGTGCTAATCGGGACAATATTATGCGGCAGTAAAAAGTAAATGACTCAAGACAAGACAAGCCACGAATGGCAGGAAAGGCAGGAAGGACAGTGGAGGGAAGGGGACGGGGAAGGAAAGTAGGCGGGGAAAGGACAAAGAAGCAGGCAGACAGAGAAAGAACTGGAGAAGATGAAGATGAAGGCAGCACACGGCAGATGGCAATGAATGGAGAAGGCGAAACAGAAACGCCTTTCACTAGCAGCAAAGAATAAAAATGAAAAAAAAAAAAAAAAAAGATAAAGATAAAGAGCAGCCAGGCAACAAAGGCGACTGCGCTAAGCCAAAGAAAAGGCAACCAGAGCTAAAGCCGGAGCCAGACCCGTAGCCGGAGCCACAGCAAAGGATAAAATTGCTAGGGCAAGACGACGAGGGAGAGGAAGAGGGAGAGAGGGTGCGAAGGACGACAAACCCACGAGGGTCGCCTCGTTGAGTCTCATCTCGTTTCGTACTCAGCTTGTTCTTATTTTCGTCCTCATTCTCGACTCGACTCGACTACGACTACGACTCGACTCGACTCGACTACGACTCGTCTCGCTGACTGCTTGGCTGACTAATGCGAAAAATACGTAATTGCGCATAAATACGGGATTAACAAAGTGCTCCTCGTCGCCTTTACCGGTCCTGGCTGGGTATTGTGTGCAACTTTTGGGCCACTCTACATGTGCACTGGCAGAAAAAGGGCTAGATAAGTTGTGAAACTTCATACCTCATTTCGTAAGAATGTTTTAACTAACTAACTTGGCTTTCTGATTAGAAGCCAAGATCCAGAAGCCAAGAAGTCTGTATTCCAATTGCGGACTTTTCTTGGGATTACCAATTCAAGATGACTCCTTAAATTGTGTGAATCGTATTCATCCACTTTTCTCTGAGTGTACACGCGCTGACAGCTACCCTTATACTACCCTACTGGCTTCCGGATTCGAAAGAAAATTAGGCATTACAATGTGCATACAAAAGGCTACTGGCGGCGGCTTCAGCATCAGCTTGTGTGGTCATAAAAGGGAAACCAATTCGATGCCAGCAAATCCTGTGAAACATTTGCAGGGATTTGCGGAATTAGTCGAGGCACAAATTTAGTCTTAGACTCGGGTATGGATTCAAATTCAGATTCGAATTTGGACTGTCAGCTCAATGGGCCTATTAAGGGTGGATTGCGTGCAGGAGGCAGGACCTTACTAATGGCGATCCATCACGAATTATATACCCTGCGGGATTAGGCAGATATTCGACTGGACAATTGTGGGTTTTGTTTTCTTTTTGTGTGTTGTCTCCAAGTGCGACACAAATGAATTGTTTTTCATTAAAACAATTGTTCTCAATATGCAAGGGTCGATTAATTTCAAGTTCCTGCAAAGAATTATTTTGATAGTGCTTCTCCATCCCTTAGATTAATATTCTATTTTTAGATATTTCGTATACCTTATTTACTAATTATATTTGCAATTCTTTTGTATCATTTCAGGTGAGTTCAAAAATAAACATTTTATTTCAAGTGTGTTGAAAGATACGTTAACAAATGGCAGCTACTGTAAGTATAATATTATAGAGAAGCTAAAGCTGATGCTGCAGGACTTTTATTGTCTGATCCAGGTTGAAAGGTGACAATGAGAACTTTTTGTCTGTACTCCCCTGTGGCCTTTACGTGTTGTTAATCCACGTCAGCTTAACAGTTAAGTGAGAGGCAACAGAGAAAAGAGTTGAACCATAAGCTGATCAGGATAACAGCAGGAAGTGGTACAAACGATAAGCATAGACAAAGAGAGAGTAGAGAGAACAAATCCTAGAAATGAAATGAAAAACACACAAAACAATAGCATAACTAAAGGCGTTTGCAGGCTATTCAGAAACTCCAAGTTTAAGCGCTGTCTGGCAGCAGTGCTGTCAACAAACTGGCCAGAAAAAGGACATAGTTTGAAACAAAAGTGACTCTTAAAGTGAACTTCAATATCTCTAGTTAAAAAGGATAAGAAAAAGGCTGAAATGTCAGCACTGATATAAGCACACAGTATGCAGCTGTAAGATACAGAAACAAGTTGGATAGATACAGCTACAAATGCAGATGGAGATACTTCAGGGTTGTAGAGAAATGGGGCGAGTCAAGGACTCAAGTGTGCTGCACAACTCGACTCCCAACTGAGCCTTTGAGCCTTGACAGAGTATATAGAAAAAAGGAAGGACACATGCAAGTCAGTCTCAGTCTCAGTCTCACTGCATGTAATATACACCCAACTGCACACAAATCCTGCTACACTCGCCCACAAAGTTGAAGTTGAAGTTGAAGTTGACTCGTCAAGCGTGGCATTTCATGCATGTAGTCCAGGACTTCTTTGCTGGGCGTCCTGTGTTCTGTGTCCTGTGGCGTGTCCTCAGCATATGTTTGCATTTTAGCACTTGAATTGCCTACCATTTTTTCTATATATCCCGAAGGTTTAACTGGCTTTTCACTTTGCTTTTCCGTTGCTTCCTTTGTTCTTTTAAGGACATACAAGCCTCTCCGTCGAAGGAATGAAAATGATTATTTTATATATAGCTTTCGTTTACAGAGTATAAACTAGTCGAATACCCTTCTTTACCTTGTCAATTGCGTTAATTAAATTATTCTAAAATAACTGAATGAAAAGAAATGCTGTCAAATTTCAGTTTATAAAATGCAGAGTATCATTCTGTGGCTGTTCACACCTTTGAGCCAAGTTCAGAGCAGTTGAGTTCAGTTGCCTGCTGCTGGGTTGCTGGCCGAAGGACTCATTTGTTTTGGTCCTGGCTGGAATTTCATTTATGCTCGCCATGAATGCGTTTTGCACTTGGAATTCTATGAAGTTGTGCATTTCTTAGCGCGCGTGCGGGGAATTTCAGTGTGGAATTCCTGAATTCTGGACATGCCGCAGACATTGTCGAGCAACAAGGACATGCTGGCAGCTACGCAGCTAGGCAGCTAGGCGGCTGCCTGGCAACAACCTATGCAGGAATTTTCATGCTTGTGCAAGACAATTCTCGCAGTGTTAGGACATTGTGTGCGGCTTTATCTCCTGTTCACTATCCCAGCTCCCATCTCCCACGCACTGCAATTCCAGGCACTTGTTTTGCTCATCCTCCTCCTCCTCCAGCTCGTTCTCCACTTTCGGAAGGTATTTAAATTGTGTACGAATGCGCAACAAAAGTTTGCAAAACATTTTTCTTTCACTCGGAGGCTAAAATTACTGAAATACTTTCGGTTTTCCAATTAATTAAAAGCAGCTTTTCCAGTAGCTGCTGGAAATTAATTGAAGCAAAAAAAGAGAAAAGAAAAACCAACACTAATTCTATAATATTATTTTAATAGCTGTACAAATAGCATTTTGTATTTTATTACACGCGACTTTTAATTGCCGCTTACTTAGCTCTAGTAATTCTCAGTATATTTGTCCTTAGTCCTGCGTCCTTAGGCCAGCAGGGTGTTCGCTATTCGGGGCGTTAGGGCGTTATATTTGTACGGTTTACGGTTCGGTTTGAAAAGTATTAATTACTAGCTGGAAAAGCAATGCCAGCATTTTGTTGTGCCTTTCCGCTTGGGAAATTCGCATTCTGGCACATTAATTATACATTTTCCAGTAAAATATCTGTGTGTGTTTGTATGGAAAAACATTTTAATTGATGTCTGTAAAAACTAAGCGAATTTTAATGTCCTTTGACAGGCGGCTAATCTATACTGAAATCATCGTAGTAATTGGCAAGGACTCACACTATTTGTACTCATAGAAAATATGGCTTAATGAGGAATATAATAATTATTATATAGATTATATTGATAAAATTATCCTTCAGGCTCAGAGTAAACTGAAGGAAAATATTGAAAGAAGTAAGAAGAGAGCTGGGGAAAAAATAAACAGAGAGAAGCTAGAAGAAAGTAAAGATTGTATATTAAATATTCAAATACTTTTAAAATCGCAGAAAGTAAAGACTCAAAGAATTAAATAAAAATAATAATAAAAAAATATTGCTTGGATTGCGAAAAATACAAAAATAAAAAAAACCCAGCAGGAAAAAATTCTGGAAGCAGAAAAAGATGAAAGGAAGAAAAGTGAGAATTAAAGATAAAAATATATAATTAAAATTTTATATAGAGAAAACCTTTTGGTTTTCCACGAACGAAAGCAAAGCAAAGGAATGAGAGCCAATATATTTCTGAGAAAACATTTTACAAGCCAATTTTACCAACAGAAATATAAAACAAATTGTACTAAAAATTGTTAATTTAAATATATAATTTTAAATAGTTTTTACCACCTTATTATGGCTATAACTAAACAGAAAACTCCCTATCAGATATTATAAACAAAGCTGCCAAAGAGCACGAAAAAGTCCTTATACCTCATGGAATTGAAGAGTATATATACAGAAGGACAGACAGACAGACAGTCTAGATAATTCGTGAAATTTTAATGATAATTGCATTTAGTTTCGATTATTTTATGCAATCTGTGGCCCCCGCAAATTCCGGGAACAGAAAGATTTAATTTATGAAATTATTATTCATATTTATTGTTGTGTTTTGTGTGTTGTTTGGCTGGCAATCATATTACGAGGCTGCTGCCGCTGCTGTTGCCTGTGGAATTTTGCCAATTTCAGTTAGTTAAATGAAGGCGTGACTACCGCCCATTCCAGAGGAGGACAGGACAGAACAGGCCTGAAACCAGGCGAAAATTGATGGCAACATTTGAGCGGCCGTTGCGAGGATTTAAACCGAATCGGGTACACGACCCTAAGCCGCCCCAAAACTTCCTACTCCGGCTTCGATTGAAGTGCCATGTGGGGCCATATGACCAGGCTGACCATGTGGACCATGTTGACCGCAACAGCCCAGCAATAATTAATGCATGAGCTGCAAACTAACCAGGCAATGGCCCGGAGACGGAGGCGGAGACGGAGGCGGAGACGGCAACGTAGCCGGTCTGGTTAGGCTAGCCTCCTTCTGCTTGGGGACAATTGTGGTGTAGTTCCACTTCCAGTTGCAGTTCCACTGCCAAGCCAAGCCAAACCAAACCAAGCCAAGCCAGTTCCCTAGCCGGAACGAATGGCAGCTGCTGCTGCTGTCGACGTGGTCACCACAGACGCCGTTACGGCAAATAATTGCATATGAAACCGCATCGCAGTGGCGGCCAGTTTGTAGCAGTTGATCCTCCATTACTCGCTCCTCTCCCTTTCAACGCAACGTTGGCTCCTTTGCAATATATGCAGCAATTGTGCCGCAGGACTCGCATCGACTCCAGTTCAAACACACAGCACAATGCACCGAATCAAACTTAATTTATAATTAATTTACAGAATATCCTTGCGTTGCTCCTTCTTACTGCTACCCAGTACAGTCGAAGAAAAAACTGAGTACTTAAAGCGGGTGAAAGGATGTCTGAATTTGATTTTTTTCTTATGGAGTTTTTAATTCTAATTATTGGAAATCTTTTCTTTAGATTTTGTCAACTAGAAAGTCTTGAAGAGTGTTTAAAACTGGCTTTAAATAGATTTAGATTCAATTTCGTTTAGTTTTTTTTCAGTGTAGTTTTCTGTCTAGAATATTGGAAGATATTTTAGTTTAGAGCTACATAAATATATAAATATTTGCATTTGTTAATATGCCTATTATGGAATTTGCCACATGTCAAAGGTAAAGTCTTCCTTGGGCCCCTAAGCTGAATAAGTAAATTCCCAATATTCTAGTTAAATATTTTTCTATTAAACCACTAATCGACTTAGTATATACAGAGAGAAACATGCTCCTATAATGAAGTATAAATAGTCCTCTGCCACGTAGGAATGGCTTCCATAGAGCGTAGTGTAGCCTACTTTTTGGGGAAGAATGTTGGGAGTATTCCCCCAAAAAAAATAAGTGGTTAGAAATATTGTTTTATAGCTTTAGAATGCACTTTTCATAGTTTTAAATATTATTGATATAAATTAAACTGCAGTCCCTGTATTAGAGGGTATTTGAGAGTCGAGCATACCCCACTGCAGCTTTTGCGAAGTTACATTACATTAGCAAGCCTCAAAATGGTTAAAATTTTCGATGCACATTGACCCAGGCACTCGATAATGTCTGGCACTTGTTACATGCAACATGGAACATGCAACATGCCACATGGAACAAGCCACATGCCACATGGCACATTCCGCATTCCACATGGCACTTGGGACAATTGTGTAGCATTTCACAATTGATTTAATTGTGAATGTATTTATTAAATAAATTATTCATGCTCCGCTCGATTGCACTGCTTGTGAATGCTGCTCCTGTGGCTGACCTAAACATGTCCTGGCCACAGCAGCAGCAGCAAAACGAGGCGGGCCTTTCGTTTGCCACTGTAATTAGTTGTGGTGGAATAATCGCATGCAACCGGCGACTGTCCCATCCACATCCTGCTCCAAAGGACATAAAAGGAATCCGATGCTGGCAAATACTATTTAAATGTGTGCGGGCGGACCTGGAAAATGTTTCTGTGTGGTTGGGTAAATGTGAATCGTCCATCCGTCTGTCCGTCTGTCTATGGGGTAGCTTGGTTTCACCAGGCGAGTGGTGACATTTTAATTTAGCCGAGCGAGAAAACCAATTTCGCAGCATTAAAATGTGACAAATGCAACAAAGACAACAAAAACAACGACAACAAAATGAACTCTGCCTAATTTATGCAACATTTATTTATTTGCATTTATGATTTGTATTATGCGGTTGACTTCTGGGGGGGGGGGCTTTTGCGGTGGCGGAAAAGGGGAGTCGAGGGGGGGAAATTGAGTCCATTTAATTGACTTTGCGAAAATTGGATTTCGGCTCGGCAAATTAACCGACAAGCAGCTCGAGCGGAAGATGACCAAAGATTAAATATTCTGTGAGTTGCACTCAAAAAAAAAGTGTAGCCTACTTTTGGGCCAGCAACCAAAAAGTTGGATTACTTGTGGAATTTTTACTAAAAGTTAAACAAAAAATACATTTCAAGTGAATAAATATATATAATTTCAAGCTAAAGAATATACTAGAATAAAGACAATAAAACATTTATTATAAAAACAGGAATTGTGAGATTTTTGTACGAAATAAATTCACGCTTTCTTTATAAGTTTCGGCAGATTTTAAGATTAAATTCTCTATGAAAGATTCTACTAATCTTAAATCTACTTTAGATAGAAATTGTCTATACCCTAAAACTTTTAGCTGTATTATCTTTAGGTCGTTAGCTAAATGGAGATATTAGGCTTTACTTTTTTTGAATGGAAAACTATTTAACATCCTAAACCAGCCGGAGATACTTCCTTATTTTCGAGCGGCACATAAAAAATGTCCAAAGAAACAAGCTCAAAAAATGACTCAATTTTTCTAATTGAAATCTAAAAAAATAACCCCAAATAGTTACTCAATTTTCTTCTGTTTCTCTAAATAAAGTTGCCAAAAAATGATTTCATATGCCCCAGAAAAATGGAATATTGTGGACAATGGATAGCTCCTCTTGTGGGTCCCTCTGAAACTTTAGAATACCAAAACACATTTTATACTCGAACTGAATTGCATTTTATGCAACCAAAAAACAACAACTGACAAAAGGGCTGGTGGAAATATATTGATGGAATGACAGGGAATACTCGTATAGCCTTTAAGAGTTCGAGTCGAGTCGAGTCGAGTGGAATCGAGGCGAGGCGAGGCGAGGCACTCTTGTGTTGCTGTTCTGATTAAATTCGGCAAATAACGCTGATGCTTGCAAATCGCCGCTCAATGCAAAAACCGAGCTGGACGAGAGGAGGATGAGGGTATAAGAGGCGGCAGGGGGACGAGGGATGGGGGATGGGGGATGGGGGAGATGGCTATGGCCATGGCGGCCATGTTGAAGTACACAAAACCCATGCAAACAAACAGGCATTTCATGGCAAACAAGAGTGCAGAGAATCACCAGAGCTCCAGTCCCAAAACCCATTCCAAATCCCCTTTCCATTCCCCTGACGGCAGCCAGCTTGTACACTTGGCCAAAAGGAATGTAGAGAACTTTTGAAAATTTCAAAAACTATTGAAGAACGTTTGAAATTAATAAAAATAATTATTTTTAATAATATATTAGGCAATTATATAGTGAATTCCATAGAAAAAGGTAAAACATTCTTTAAATGAAAATCTCAATTATTGGAAAAAAGTAGTTGAACTTTTCATTGAAAAAAGAACTGAAACTTTCTTTAAATGGAAATCTCAACTAATGGGAAAGCTCAAGTTTGCTGCTCCCAAAGGTAGGCTAAAAAATATTCTATGGAATTCAAGCTAAAGTCAACAAGCAATGGGTTTTTCTCTGAGTGTAGAACCTAACTCCCAGGTCGACGCACACGCAGTTAGGCAAACTGGCAAATACGGTGGCATCGGAGGCGCCTTTGTTTGGTTTGTGAGCCCCGGACACGGACACGGATCGGGACTCAGTCGCTTTTGCAGTCGTTGGCATTTTATTGTTGTAGCTGGTTTGCTGCCGTTGCTGCTGCTGCTGCAGTTGCAGGCATTATTTCGGTTTAGTTTGGTAAATACACATGCAGCATGCCCCCTAAAATTTGCCTATGCAGCTCCTTCTCCGCCTCCTGCTGCTCTTGAATCCCTCCCAGGCAGCCCTCGAACCAATTCAGCCAGGAGCTTTACCAACTGCTGTCGTTGTCATGAGGCAGCATATGCATTCAGTGGGAGGAGGATAACTGGAGGGGAAACCGAGAGGAGAGCTTTGCCGAAGCACGCACATAAAAATTCTTGAATGCATTTCGAGCATTTAATGAAAACTTCAACGATTTTGGCAACTCGACTTTTGTCAGAGAATGTCAGTTAAATAAATACGAATAAAACCAAAGTTTCCACAAATCGAATTCTCTGGTAATATTCAATAAATACACATGAGTTCAGCCCAAAGCAGAGCTCCTTCTCAGCTCTTGCTTTTGCTTTTGGGTTTTTATTTAAAGATATTTTACTTCCACAAATATTCACGTAAACCAAGGAATATTTTGTTTAATTAAAAATTAGTAATGAAAGGATATCTGCAACAAGCCGAAGATATACATACCCTTTTTTATTTGCAGCTATTTGTTATAGTACTCCTATCTTACGTCTAGCTTTTACATTCCATCAAGAAGAGTTTTCCATGAATTAACTTTTTCCTATATAGATGGACAGACGAACAATACTCTATCGACTCGTCCTTTCGTCCTGATCTATAATCTATGTATATACTATATATTTTACGTATTCAGAGATGCCTCATTCAATGCGATGCACATTACGAGACAAAGTTAAAATACTCTGTGGAACGGTATATAAGCCCATCATCATTTTAAAAATCCATAAACAAAGCAGGGTATACACCCTTTTATCAATATTTTTCTCAACATGTTGTATGTTTGACCTTCCATGTAAAAGTATCTTAAATATATACAGCTCTATTTTTCTTTTATTTCATTTATCAGGAAGAATTCCAAATATTAATTTGATTAAATAGAAATATTTTGTTTGTTTTGAAATCAACCTTTGAAATTGAGCTTTATTTATTATATATTCAAACATCAAATTGTACTCATAAAAGTACCTTATACACGCTCTGCAATCGTTAGTATCGATAGTATTTTAAGTTAAGGTATCGATTTTTTGAAGACCCTTGCAAAATTCTCTTGCACTTCCTGCAATCCAAATTGAATTGGGGTTACTAGGGGCTGCCTCAAATTGTGATGACAATTAGATTGTGAATAGCGATATGCCCATATCCTGATATCCTGAAATAATAAAATCCTGAAACCCAAATCCAGTTGCCTGCGCTACCCTGCCCTACCCGGCCCGGCCCGGTCGCACAAAGAAGCCAGAGACACGGCAAATTATTTTCATCGTCCTCGAAAATGGCATTTTGTCATTGAATTGCGACTCGACGCTTGTGCAGGGAGGACCTGTTCCTGCTGCTGCTGCTGCCGCTGCTGTTTTTGGTGCTTCTCTTGCTGACCTGAAAGGGGCGGACCATTGTGGGCGTGGCTGTCATATCTGAAAGCAATTTGTGGACTGTAGTGAAACGAGAAACAAGAATCGATAAACTCGCTGGGCGTGCAATTTACGCCGTGAGCGTGAGAAACCCTCAAAAGGACAAACTCGAAACCAAACCACGTGAGCAGTGGACACCATTCAAATGGATTGCATTGGATTCGATTGGATTGGCATAGAGATAGGGATAGGATACGTTACCCTACGTCGCGATACGATACGATAGTAGGATGCGGTGCCAGTGCCAGTGCCAGTGGTGTCCATGTCCGAAATTCAAGTTTCAGGCCGTCGCATTTGCATGTTTCCTTTTTTCTTTTTTGTCGTAGGTATCGCCATAGTCAAAGTCCTTGCATTGCCTTTACCCCGTTTTTAAGTGCAGCGAGGCGTATGCGCAATTTTATATATGCCCCCTCCACCACTCATCCTACCCGTCTGAGCCCCATCAATCAGTTATAAATACAGGATATCCGTCTGTCCGCAGAACTTCCTTAAATGCCTAGAAAATCCTCTGTAGACGGATTTCATATATTAAAAACTTTTGCATTTATATAGGAATATGTAATATATAGCAATTTGCATACCGTTCAAGAATATATATAGATATATATATACTTTGAGCTATCGAATATGCTCTCTGCTGTCTGTAAAATAGATGCAAACCGTAAAACCATTTCTGAAAAAGTATCGAAAGAGATCTAGTTTTATATTTCCATATTGTTATATAATGATTTATCAGTTCTATTCGTATTATCAGTGGATATTGTTCTATTTTATATAGACGATAATAATAGAGGCTTGAAAGTCTAAAGATCTGATATTGTTAATATTTTAAAATAATCAAATTTTAATCTTTTATTTTGTATTATATTTGCAGTGCCGCCCAAGGCTGGACAGAAGCGTCCGGTTACCAGTCCAGCTCCACACATACCCGTGCCGCATCATCTGCAGACACCGCCAAATTCAGGGAGCGGGGTGCCAGGTGGATCCGTGGCCAATAGCCCTGCACCGCCGACGACGTTGAACCATGCCCTGCCCAGCAACCACATTGGCGGTCAGTCGTCTCAGCAGCAACAGCATCAGGCGCATCAACAGGCGGTCGCTGCGGCTGTGCAGCAGCAACTGGCAGGCGTTGGCGTGGGTGTGCCGCCTGGAGCTTTAAATGCTGCATCCGCGGCCAGTGCTAGAGGTTCCTTTGCGGCTGCACTGCGTACGCTGGCCAACAAGGCAGACATTAAGGAGGAGGATGATGCGGCCACAGTGGCCAGAGAGCAACAGCAGCAGCAGCAGCATCAGCGGAATGTGCCCACATCAGTTGCAGGACAGCAAGCGCCCAGCAGTGGACCCGTTCCTATTCCGCTCAATACTGTGGCTGGGCGAGGAGTGTCCGGCGGCGTCAATGTCGAAGACCGCGGCGCTAGCAATAAGAAGCGTTCACCGCCCTCTCCACAGCCGCCTGAGAAGATGGCGCGTTTGAGTCATACGCCACAGACAGCAGGCCTGCAGCCGGAACTGCTAGCCCGGAGCGGTTTTCAACCATACAGATCCGACGAGCGACTCATGCATCCGGCTGGTGCCTTTCCCTTGGAGGCCTATTCACACTTTGCCGGACTGCCAGGCATTCCTCCAGCAGGTAAGCACTCAGAGAATAACCCAAAATTGTGGAAGAACTTCTGACTACTCAGTGTGTATCTCTTTTCATAGCATTTCTGAATCCGGCGGCGGGTCTGCCCTACACAGATCCGTTGTACTTGGAGCATCGCTATCAGTTGTTCCGTGCTGCAGGCGGACATCATACGCATCCTCATGCAGCGGCCTTGTATCCACAGATGGCGTCGCCCTATTCCCATCTGTATTCGATGATGCCTGGGGCAGCGTTGGGTATTTCGCCGGCGATGCACGATCGCATGAAGCTGGAGGAGGAGCATCGGGCGCGTTTGGCGCGCGAAGAGGAGCGCGAACGGGAAATGCAGCGTGAAAAGGAACGTGAGCTGCGCGAGCAACGTGAAAAGGAGCAGCGTGAAAGGGAACGTGAACAGCGAGAACGTGAACGGGAGCAGCGGGAGAAAGAGCAACGCGAAAAGGAACAAAAGGAGAAGGAGGCACGCGAGCGTAAAATGCGCGAAGAGGAACGTGAGGCCAGGGAGCGCGAACGTCAGCAGCTGCTGAATGCGACGCATCATTATTCCAATCAGCTGTACGCGCCACTCAACCGCAACCTGCTCGGCTCCATGATGCCACACATTAACTTGGGACTGCGTGGACCACCTGGTGGGCTACACAGCTTGGCGGGCATGTCGCATTATCACGCGGCGGCAGCGAATGCGCAGCGACAGAGTCCCATGGGCCTGAATCTAGGCATGCCAGGAATGCCCTCGTTGCCAGGACATGGACCCAGCAATTTGCAGCATCATCTGCAGCAGGCAGCCATGGGCTTGGCGGCACATCCTGGCGCCGCTGGACTAGCACATCCAGGCTTTTCAGCTGCAGCAGCGCTGGGACTAGGGCCACATCCACACAGTCTTAATCTGAGCCATGCACATCTATCACCGCATCATGCCGTGCACCAGCTGCCGCCGCACTCCGTGGCCAGCTCTACGGCTGGTCCTAGTCCTGGCATTGCCAGCAGCAGCAGCTCAGTTGCCACATCCTCGTCACCGCATGGCAGCCTTAATCTAACTGTGGCTACCAGTAGCATGGCTCAAACGACATCCACGCCGACTCCTAGCTCGCACATTCCGACCATGAGCCACTACTATCATCATGGCCATTTGGCGGCTATGCATGCAGCTGCAGCGGCTGCCAGTGGTATGACGCCTGTGGCAGCACATCAGCAGCCGGCAGCGCATTCCACTTCCCCGAAGATAACGCCGCCGCTGGGCTCTGCACCAAATGGTGGCTCCCGCGCTGCCAGCAGTCCGCATGCCATGCGGCATCACATTGCCGCCGCTGTAGCTGCCGCCGCGCAGCAGCAGCAGCAGCAGCAACACCAACAATCGCAGCAACAACAGCAGCAGCAACTACTGGAGAAGAGCAGCAATGCAGGAACGGCTCCCGTCACACATGAGCCTACAACGCTGGATTTAACCGGCTCCAACTCGAACTCGAGCAATCAGGCACAGTCTAGCCTGAGCAACAGCACATCAGCAGTACATGAATTAAATGGCATCGAGTCTAATGGACCCACGGATGGAAAGGAGGCAGCGCCTCAAAGCTCCATCAAAGATGAGCAAGTGCAACGGGTTACACCGCCTGTAGCGCTGGAGAAGAAGCCGGCCACGCCCAGTCAAGAGAAGACGCTGCTGCCCGATAGCTCGCCAGAGCATACAACACGGCGCAGCGCCAGTCCGCCCAATGCGGATAACAACAACAGCAGCAACCCGGCAGCCAATACCAACACCAACAGCAGCAACATCAATAACAACAACAACAACAACAGCAGCAGCAATGCGAGCAGCAACCCCTCAGCAACAGTTCCTGTGTCCACACAAGGTAATAGCAATGTGGAGCACACTCCAAAGATCTTAACGCCGCCCAGCAGCAGAGAGGAGCCGGCAGAGCAGCCAGACAATATGCCTGCAGGCAGCGCAGTTACATCCACCACAAGCGGCACAAACTCACCTCCTGTGGTCAGCAGCAGCACCAGCAGTGGCAGCGGCAGCGGCAGCAGCAGCGCTCCTGCTGCTCCGACTGCGACGCCCACTGCTGATGAGGTGACCACAAGTGCCACGCCCCTAGCCGAAGCAACCAGATGAAAAAGGCCGAAAAGCTACTACTTATACAGATATATATATATATATATATATATATATATATGCATAAATATGAAACGTGAAGAGTCGTTTTGTTTTTAGTTAAAGTAATTCATGAAATCGGAACTAGTTAACATCTACCTTCAACTTAGCCGTTAATCCAAATGTCTATTTATAAAGCAGAGTGTAGAAGAGTCGTATATACAATAATTTGTAACGTATTTGCATCATCCTCATGGCTCATGCCGCATGCCGCATGCCGCATGCCTCACGCCTCATGCCTCATCGCCTAGTTAGACACAATTTTACAGTGTTTATCTAAATACATATTATTATTATTATTATTATAATTATTACTATTATTATTATTACTAAATTACTTATTATCTATTATGATTTCGCTTTATTTAATTGTGAAAAGTGTTCAACTCTAGAGTTGCCTAAATAAATCATTTTGTTTACAAAATTCATTTCCTTTTTTATTTATTACTCAACTGGTTTTTACCCAAATGGAGCTCCTTTCAAACTGAAATATAATATAAATATTTTAAAAATATTCATAAAATTATAGTAAATATTCTAGCACATGCATTGCATAAAGAAGGTTGCCCCAAATAGTTAGGGTAGTTTGCATAGTAAAGAAGAGATTGGTATATAGAATATATATACAATTTATGGGGTCTCTGAGCTGCCTTCTTCAATTCATTACACATTTCACGACAAATCCATAATACTCCTTGGAAGAGTATGTAAGTCTGAAAGGGCTTTTTGTCTTAATTTTTTAAGCATCCCAATATAATTGACAACAGTTCTGAGGAAACAGGGGAATTCCGAGTTTTAAACCGGTTTTTGGAATTGTGGAAGACGGAGAATATTTTGCAATTGAAAGAGGATAAGATTACAATTTGAAAGAGATTCCAAAGAGAAAAGAGACTAAGATAAAATAAGATTAAAATTGTTCCTTTCTTTACTACAACTAATCTCTCTACAAATCTTTTAGGATACTGCCAAGGAAATTGCTCTAATTTTATACAAACTTTGCCTTTATAACTGAATCGATTTAATAATATAATAAAATACTCATGTCTCTTGTTTCCTGTTCTGTTTTTCAGAGGAGAACAAAAGTACATTGGGTGGACTTGGACACAGCAACAGCGCTGAGGAGGCAACAGCCTTATGACATCAGCTCTTCAGCAATTCGAACAACTAACTAATGAAAAACTTCGGCGATATTGGGATGTATCTGCTGTCGGAGAGGGCGCTTCATCAGCAGCGGAAGCGGATGCTCGACGAGTTTCTAAAGCTTTAGGGCAGAACGGAGGCTGCAGGCGCTGGGGAATACTCTAGAATGGATCTTTAAGCGTACACAAATACATTAATAAATAAATAATTACTACAACTATGTAAATCCCCTTAGCAGATATCAGATATTTGTTTGTTCTCGGTGTTACAGTCTAAAGTTGAATACACTACAGGTATATATATATATAGGTATATATATACTTGAATAGGAAACTTTGAAGTCAACTGCAATTGCATAAAATGTAAAGTGAATATTGTATAAATATAAATATTGTGAGATACTCAAATTGGATTTAAAACAATAAGAAATTTGACTATCTAAATCGGAAATAAAAAACCCAGAAGCTCTGCATGTAGAATGTCGCCCCTCTAATATTAGTTCTAAGACTAAGATTAAAAGAAAAAACAAAAAAACACAAAGGAAGCTCGTAAGAAATTTATATATATTTAGAAACAGAAGAAAAAACTTAAATTCATACTGAATAGTTATATTTTATTCTTAAATTGCTAATAATTGTGATTTGGAGAGTACGAAAACAATGGGAAAAATGTAAATGGTATAAAACGGAACTGAAATTTAGGTAAAAGAAAAAAGAACAAACAAAAAAAGAGCAAAAATGTAAACAAATCAAAAATGGGAATGGGATAATCCGCCATGGATTAGAATAAATCGCGAAAGGCTTAAATTATTTTTCGAAATTGTCGCATTTTTTTTATACGAATACAACTTTTTCGGCCCTTACAAAACGAACAAGATTCCATTATTTTTCAGTTTTTTATACAAGATTTATATATGTATAGGCGCCAATGAATTAATACTATGCAAAACTATATATACTCGACTCGTATATATATATAGATGTATTTGAAAGGAACCCTAAGAACGTACACCCTGCATTATCATTATTGTAACTCTAATTGATGTTAATAATTGATAAATAGTACGAATAAGTAGCTAATACCAAAAACTAAAGAAAAACTGAACAACTCAAGCGAACACTCTTTCCAATCCTTTTCGAATACAGTTTCAGTTTTGTCCGCTTTTCATCACGAATCGAATAGCTCCCCAAAAGTGTGTTTGAGATTGCCTAAAAGAAAGATTCTTTTTCCATATTATTTACTGCATTCAAATCTCGAGCAATCTGTGATATTATAAAAACAAAAACAAAATAAAAAAAAAACCGAAAGAAAATGGAAAATATTGCGTACGAGCCTCAGAAAATCAATGACATTCTTGAGTGCTAATATATATCTACCTTAAAGAAATATGTATCTATAAAAGGGAACTAGTTGCCGTATCAATCGTCAATCTGCCTGCACCGAAAACTGAGCTGGATTCCACTGGAAAAAAATAGTAGCATACTTTTTGGGTTTTAGCTGATTCCCACAGAATACTTTCGTTTTATTTCACGTGGAATTCGGACAAGGTGAGGGTAAAAATTAAAAACTGAAAATTAATATATTTTTACTAAATAATATCGTAATAGTTTCTCGGTTAGTCCATAAATACGGATACTACGGATATGAATTGGTGCGCATAAATGAGTAAACTTAATCCACAAAAAAAAAGGAATATCTAAAAAAAGAAAAACAAAAACAAATAAAAAAAATACTGCATAATAGTTTCAAATACAAAAACAAAACAAAAACAAAAATACATAAATTAAACGTATTTCTCCCTCAATCTTCGTTGTGTGTGTAATAAAACAGAATACAAAAGTGTAAAACATAATTTTTAAGCTAACCAAAACAAAGCAAACAAACAAACAACACAGATACAATTCACTGAAGCTATGATTAAAATGCAATAAACAATTAAAACAACAATAAACAATACAACAACAAACAAACAACCAACACAAACACAAATTGCATACAGACTCACACGAGTCGAATATGTGTAAAACATTTAAACAAAACAATCTTGTGCAACTTTACTTAAGGCATTTATGATTTTATTAAATAAACTGTACGTAAGATTATTAAATTGTTGAAAGCGTTTTTTTTATCCAGAGGAAATATAATTAATTCTTCCCCAATTCTTCATCAAAACACTTTCACCTACATTTTCCTTCAGTTGAAGTAAACTTGAATCTCCTTCAAAACCACAAAAAGATTTTATTTGAAGCGATTATCCATTTTCACTACCCTTTGAAAACTTTCAAGTGTTTTTTTTTTGTTGAAGATAAACAGCTCCAATAGGCAACAAAAACATAAGATTCAGAATACCTCGAAAGTTACGAGAACGATTCGAATATCCTTTAGCCAGTCGATCGTCCTTATGAATACCTTCCTTTCGACACAACCACAATTGCTTGGCTGAGTTTTAGCCATTTTTATGTATTCAAAAAAGTCCTTTTTCGTCAGCGCTGGAACGGATTTTTAAACCTCTCGTTACGTATTCTGATCTGAGGAGATACGGACTATTTGATGGCCAAGGGCTATCTTGATTGTCTTTCAAATGGCCCATTCTATTTTCAGGACACAAAATAATTATTTACCCAAAGACAACAACTAACAGAAGTACAGCCAAATTGTACCCTTTAAGACACAGCTCCTAGCACTCGAGCATTAAATAAGAGCACTGCAAGGAATTTGGCCAAAATTTCTACCAAAAATGCACATAAATATTTTGTTAAACTCAAAAATAGACAGCTCATAGGTAGAATAAAGAAAATGAAATAAATAATAAATTTATTTTTATTGCAATTTCAGGAACACGTGGAGAACTGCGGAAATTATAAGGACTGACCGCCGCTGGGGAAGCCAAGAATCGAGGATTGACGAACAGTACTACAAGGAGTACCAGCCGAACAGAATCATTAACAAGCTGACGTTAATTTAAAATTTTGTTTCCGACCAACCCTAAATATGCAATACAAAAAAATATTGTCAGTTAAAGTTTTAAATATGTTGCTGCTTTTGTTTATATTATACGATTATCAAAAGGGCATAACTTCCGTAAATCCTTAAGGATTTTGAACTCGGGCAGTGCGTTCTACTCATAAGGACCAACTCTATCGATCGGCATTCAAGGATTTCGAGTATATGTGAGAATCATCGACAAGTGATTTTTCAATTGAAATGTGCAAGAAAACATGATGGAAAATGTTAATTAACATTGACTATGTTAACTAACATGTGCACTGTTAAGATATCATTCAGCTTGCTGCAAAATTTTGGTCGCCTGGTGATTCTGTCAAAAAAAACTGACGCTGGGGTAGCGAAAAATCGAAGATTTGTGGCCTGGAGTACCAGGCGAACAGAAATCATTAGCAAGCTGACGTCAATTTTAAATTTTTTCCGACCAACCCTCAAAGTATGCAATACAAATATGTCAGTTAAATTTAAATAAACTGCTGATATTGCTTACATTGTAAATTGATTGTTAAAAAGAATATAACTTTCGTAAATCCTTACGGATTTTCAAGCAATTTACCTCGTTCAACTTGTAAGGACCAATTCTATCGATCGGTGTTCAAGGACATAGGGGGTCATACAAGGAAATTGCTGTTAAAATACGCACAAAAACAGAAAATCTATAATAGTCTAAGAGCTACAAGGACGATTCAAATGTCCTTTTGACTCGTCAGGATCCGAAAGAACATGGCAGACTTATTGCTAATTGTAATTTGTAATTCTGAATACAGAATTCAATCAGAACAGGAAAAAATATTTATTTAGGCAACGGCCAACAGCTATATTGTATCCTTTATTCGAGCATTAAAAAAGAGGACTGCAAGGAATCTGGCCAAAAATGCAATCAAAAATTCACAAAAAAAAATTGTATACCAATAATAGGAAGAATAATAAATAATATAGATAATAATAAATTAAAAACTAAATAAAAAAGATAAAATAATGATAAGTAAAACACTAAAGAACAGAAAGAAATAATTTATAAATTATTAACAGAGAGATGTAAAGATGTTTTGAATCAAATTTTGTTGAATTAATTTATTCAGCATTTTTATTTTTTAAAATAAAACTGCAGGCCACCCAGAGGCGTTTACCCATCCTGTACTCCACATCTCTCTGTACGTCCGTCGTCAACTGGTCTGATTGGGTTTTTCTGCTAAATTTTTTTCCAATCTGTTTTCCCAATCAAATGTTTGAACATAAAATGTAGTTTTTTATTTAAGAAGGCTTAAATTTAATGCCTTCATTTTATTTTGTTTCAGAATTTTTAATTTAATTCGTATGAAAATTATTCTTAGCTATTGTAATTTTTGCATCGACTGAAAAAAATTGATTTTCCGATCCCAGGATATTTCCTAATGATGTATTTAATTCCTTATTTGTTCCTGTCTCCCTTTTCCTTCGTACATTGATTTGCTTTTCAAAATTTTTTCTTTTTTAAATTTCCCCCCCTTAGAAAAAGGCTTGCCACTTCTCCGATGTAAACCTGGGCGGTGTCAGCACGGAATATCGAGTAGTCCTTTGAGTAGTTGTGGCTCCAATCCGTTTCCCAATACTATACGAATATATATATAGCATATATAGTACTTGTCACACTCAGTGCGATTTGGCATTTTAAACTGTGAACAACCGTGAAAATCTTTTTTTTGCCTTTGTTTTCTGGGCTTATACTGTTTGATTATGGAAAACAAGAACGTTAATGGCTACTTGGTATGTCCTTATGACAACAATCATCAAGTGCTTCCTTTTCGTTTGGCCCCGCACCTTGCTCGCTGCAGTCAAAATTATCCCGATTCCGCAATGATTCGTTGTCCTGTTAATATAAATCACGTCGTGAAGAGCGATGAATTGAAGGTTAGTTTTCGGTTTGCACGATGAATGGAAGTTCGTGAAGTTTTTCGTGAAACGTACTGTAAGCTCCAATATATTATTAATAATTATTATTATTATTTTTTTGCAATTTCAGCAACATATGGAGATCTGTGAAAATTACAAGGACTATATCCGTTATCAAAAAGCCAACATCTTCCATCCATTGGAGCCACAACCCTTGACTAAGGATCTGGCCAAGTTCGAGGAGAATTGGGATGACGATCCAGAGATGGGTACATACAACCCACAAAAGCATTGCGAAAATAAGCTTATAATACGCAAATTATCTGGCGCCTCGAAGACCCAGAAACGAGCTTTTCGCGATGCACAACGCAAAAAAATGAGAGAATTCAACAATAAATAATTGAGATTAATATCTTAATCCTATGAATGACAAATATTGGCTTTTTACTTAGGTCTACAAAATAATTAGCTTGTTATTTCAGCGTACGAAAAATTTCAGTCGAGGAATGAGACAAGGCCATAGGGGCCAGCTCCCTGAATTAACTCTGACACTGTCAATCAACTTAATTATCCTTAGCACTATTAAAATAACATTTATCAGCTTGCTACAAAGTTCTGGGCGCCATGTAGCCAATAATCGAGGAATAGTGGCCAGGTTGCCATGGTGTGTCTCCAATGAAGCCATGATAGAGCTTCGTCTCGTTTGGGGGATCAGATCAACTTGCATAGCAGCCGATACGCGGCACATACCAACTTACTGGGCCAAAAGATCTCCGACACCTGAAAAGGATTCATCCAACCGATCAACCCATCGGAAACAAATCATAAACTATTATACAGGCACCATTTAATTTATACCCAAAGCATGGATAATTAGGGATAATTGTTTACAGGGTATCTGCTCTTAAGGCATCTGACTTTTTAACATATTTTAAAATTCGCAGGATAGTGGAGGGCGTCACGCCCTGAATGCGACTGGCAGCGGCAATTGTTTGAGGCTGTATAAGCGTGAGTTTCTGGCGCTCTTCAATGGACAGACTCAAGGATTTCGAGAAGTAATCAATATCCGCTGGAATGCACAGACGCTCCTCACGTCTAACATCCTCCACGTCACGCTGCTGCTCGTCCACAAAGAAGGAATAGAGTGCTTCTATTTTCAGCCTGGCAGCCAAATCTGTGTCCTCGCGCAGCCAACTCAGCTCACCAGGACACAGTTCAATTAGCTGTTCCACTGTTATGTTATCCGCCGGAATACTCAGCATATCGAAAGCTGACTTCTGTACAGTTGCCTTCGCCTGAGGCAGATTAAAAGCCTGTCGCCAGTAATTGCTATGTTTCCGCAAATCCTGCAGCGCCTCAACACCTGCCCGAAGCTTTTTCTCCGTCTGTTGAAAATGCT
The DNA here is from genome assembly GCA_018150835.1 of Drosophila repletoides. Lineage (NCBI taxonomy): Eukaryota > Metazoa > Arthropoda > Insecta > Diptera > Drosophilidae > Drosophila > Drosophila repletoides. Next base: position 22,822,002 of record JAECWQ010000089.1, on the reverse strand, counting down.
TGTAGCGCTGTTCACTGACCAATCCAAATTCATAGCCCTTGCGAGTGAGACGCATATCGGCGTTGTCCGGACGCAATGAGAGCCGGAACTCTGCGCGACTGGTAAACATGCGATATGGTTCGTTGGTACCCAGCGACGTGAGGTCATCGATTAAGACTCCGATATAGCCCTCAGTACGGCTAATGGACAACTGGCGACCAACCGGAAGCAGACTGCTTCCCGCTGCATTGGCGCCAGCTATAATACCCTGTGCAGCTGCCTCCTCATAGCCGGTGGTACCATTAATCTGTCCGGCAAAGTACAGACTCGCTACACGCTTTGTTTCCAGTGTTGGATACAGCTCGCGTGGATCTATAAAATCATATTCCACGCCATAGCCGGGCTGCACCACTTCCGCCGTCTCCAAGCCTTTGATAGCACGCACCAGCTCCACCTGCTGTGCATGCGGCAGTGTACACGAGATGCCCTGTGGATACACCAGCGGGCTGTCAAAGCCCTCCGGCTCCAGCCAAACCTGATGAACCTTCGTACCAAACCTCAGCACCTTTGATTCAATGGAGGGGCAGTAGCGTGGCCCTGTGATTTCCTCAGTTACATGGCGATTCACATGCAGATTCTCTTGAACAATCTCATTAACGCGCGGAGTCGTATAGGTCAAATAACAAGGCAGCTGCTCCGCAGCAGGCAGCCAAACATTCTGGTTTAGAAATGAGAAAGGCACGGGCGGGTTATCTGCCTCATGACGCTCAAGTCGGGCAAAGTCAACGCTGCTTTTAGCTATCCGCGGCGGCGTACCTGTCTTTAGGCGTCCCATGCGAAAACCTAGACTATTTATTGCTTCACCCAATGCCTTGGCTGGCTCATCGCCTATGCGTCCCGCTGGCCGCACTTCCAGTCCGATGTTAATATGCGCACGCAAAAATGTGCCTGTAGTGAGTACCACAGAGCGACTCCTTATCAGTTCTCCATTGGCCAGCAGCACGCCGCCGCAACGTGTGCCCTCATGACCTTCCCGCTCATCCGCTTCGATTACCAGATTATCCACTGCTGCTGCTCGTATCTCTAGATTGGCCAAATCAAACAGTTCCCGCTGCACTGCCCGCTTATACAGCTGTCTATCGATCTGAGCTCGGGGACCCCAAACTGCTGGCCCTCGGCGCTTATTTAACATCTTGTAATGCACACCAGAGACATCGCAGCAACGGGCACACACGCCGTCCAGTGCGTCCACTTCTCGCATCAAATGTCCCTTGCCGATGCCGCCAAAGGATGGATTACAAGACATCTCCCCAATTGTCTCCAGTTTGTGGGTGAGCAGCAGTGTGCGTGCGCCCATTCGAGCAGCCGCCGCACACGCTTCTGTGCCGGCATGTCCTCCTCCTATGACCACCACATCGTAGATATCTACTGCTTGAGTTGAACTAAAGCGATTTCTGGCCAGGCCTCGGAGCACACTTTGCCGCAGTTGCTGCATGGCTCGTAGTTCATAATCGACTAGTGTTGGAAAATACTTCCGGAGAACTCAACGGTTTTGTAACAGTTCAGCAAAATATGAGATATAAATTTAATAAATAAATAATTAATTACATAAAATTGAAATATTCAAAGTTCAAGAAAGAATATTCAATTTCTCAGCATTTCTTCTATTTTCTTATTGGTATTTCTGTGCGCATTCATTTACAATGTTTTCTAACACGGAATTCGAGTCATTACTCAGTTGCCAATGTACTCGATACTTTGAGGAATCTGTCAGCTGTTTCTACGTTTGTTGTTTACATTTCTAGCGGCAATGTGGATTGTTTACGCTTTGGTGGTGCATTCGTTGCTGCTGGGTTCGATATTTGTGATATATTTTCGATCTCCTGTCATCGAGGGACTGCAGCCACAGGCAGAACTGCAGGCAGAGCCGCCCGCAGATCGTCTGGTATTAATAGTAACCGATGGACTGCGAGCTGACTCATTCTTTGCGGCGAATTGCAACCATGTGCCGCACCTAAGAAAGATATTCTTACAGGAAGGAATTGTGGGAATATCAAGAACACGCGTGCCCACAGAATCACGGCCAGGACACATTGCATTGATAGCTGGGCTGTACGAGGATCCTTCGGCAGTGACACGCGGCTGGAAGGAGAATCCCATTGAATTCGATACGGTCTTTAATCGCAGTGGACACACTTACGCCTGGGGTGCCCAAGATGTGCTACATATCTTCGAGAAGCTAGGCGATGGTGGGCGACTCATGTATTTCGATGCCTACAATCATGATCTGGATTTCTCGGGCCAGCACAAGACCTACAAGCTCGATCAGTGGGTTTTCGAGCGTGTGCGTCTGCTGCTCCAAAGGAAGCAGGATGAGCTGCGCAAGGCAAAAAAAGTAGTATTCTTTCTGCACCTACTTGGTCTGGATACAGCTGGACATGTGCACAAGCCGGGCACTCCCCTTTTTTTAGAAAATCTCGAGATTACAGAGGAGGAAATATGGCAGATCTATAAGCGATTTGAGGAAGTATTTCCTGATCAGCGTACGGCCTATTTGCTTACCTCAGATCATGGCATGACGGATTCTGGTGTGTAATCAACTGATGTAGGCATATCTCAATTTTTTATATGTTTTTTTTGACAGGCTCACATGGTGCGGGCGCTGCCCATGAAACGGACACACCCTTCATGCTTTGGGGTGCAGGCGTGTTACACCATCCGCACGCCAAGCGCAGCTTTTTGGCCAATGATGAAGGCATTCAGCTGCCGCTGCGTGAACTGGAACAAGCGCAGCTAACACCATTAATGTCAGCTTTAATTGGCTTGCCACCGCCAATGAATAACTTTGGTGTATTGCCTGTGGGATACCTAAGCGCTGGAGCTAAATATGAAGCCTTGGCAGCTCACAGCAATGCTCTGCAGTTGCTTGCCCAATATAAGAGTCTGCAGGACCAGCAAAAGAAAGGCCTGTTCGCATCATATTTAAACAACTACCAGAAGCTGACAACAAAGGAGATTAACGAATACGTAGCCAATTCAGCAGCACAATTTCGGTTGGAGGAATATGGGGAATCTTTGAACAGCAGCGGCATCATAATGCAGCTGACACTGGAGGGCATTGATTACTATCACGGGTACTATCGCAACTATTTACTGCTTTGCACTACGGCAACTTTTCTAGGCTGGATTTATTACCTATATCGCCTGCTAACAGAAGAAAAAGCTGCAGCCATCGGTCATAATCAGAACTCCCAAGTAACGGCAGGCGTAGGCATTGCAGCGCTGCTCTTAATTGGATTCATACTGGCTCAGCGGGTGCCGCTCTCCGTGGGCTTCTATCTAATGCTGCCGCTGCCTGTCTGGCTGTTAGCCCTTCGGCAAAAGGAGAACGATGCTTTCGATATGCCCGCCTATGCTCAACCCTCAATTATGAGACGGTCACATATATCCTTGGCGCAGCTGATACTATTGATTGCTTGCGCGGAACTGCTGGTGTTCACATTTTTCGAGCGTCGCCTTATCTCGATGTGCTTCGTAGCCTTTGCCTGCTACAGCAATTGGGGCATTTTCAAGTTAAACACAGCACAATTCTATCTGTGGCTGGCTTTAGTAGTCACCCTGAGCTGTTTCCCACTGCTGCCACTGTCTGTGGGCTATCAGAATCGTTATCTGCTCCTAGCTGGCATTCTGCTCGTCCTGATACGCGCCTTGCTAAACAAGGAGCGTCAAAGCTACAGCTGGCATACCAAGTGGACCAATTTGTTGATACTCGGCAACACCGCCGTCTGCGTACATTTACATAGCCACCAAATGGCTATTCCTCTGCCTCTCCACATAATCAGTTGGCTGTTTTTAATATATTCCTTTGCTTCTATTCCGCTCAGCAAGGTGACCGCTTTGGAGGCACGTCTTGCCCAGATATCTTTCAATCTGTGCGCACTCTACACCCTGCTGTGCACCTCATATGAATCGCTATTTGTGCAGCTGCTCTCCATGGAACTTAGCATGTCACTGGCTGCAAAGCGTGCCCAAATGGAGCCACTGCAGCATCAGCATAAGTCTGTACAGTCATCCATGCAACTAGCGTTCACTGTGCTGCTCTATACTTTCTTTTCGCTGTTTGGCAGTGGGAATATTGCCTCGATTAGCTCATTTGATCCAAATATTGCACGCTGCTTTCTTAGCCATTTTGCACCATTTGTTATCATGGCTCTGGTGCTGCTCAAACTGGTACTGCCCGTCGTACTCAACCTGTCCATTGTGTATACCTTCTGCGAGCACGCACGCCTGAAGGAGCGCCAAATCTTCATATGCCTGTTAATCATCTGTGATATTATGGGCCTGAATTTTCTATTTCTGGTACGCAATACCGGATCCTGGCTAGAGATTGGCTCCTCCATATCCCATTTTGTTATTATGGAAGTAACTACGCTGGTGCTGTTGCTTCTGGCCTATGCAGCTAAGCTTCTCCTGCGTCTGGCCAACTGCGATCATGTGGTAGAAAAGCTGCATTGACGTCCATCCAAAGTCTTTTGTATTATAGTTAATTTAACTTGTTTTATATTATAAATATTTAAATACAGCTAAGATGCTGGAATAGATTGTGAAATTTCGGTATATAAAACATTTTCCTGACTGACTGCATCCTAAATCATCCAAAGCACCCACCCAAAGGTCACGAGCTGTGCAGGAGGCATCTCCAATCCCACAAAGTATATATATTATTGATCAAGACAAGGAGACGGATGATATGGCTATAATCGCCTCTCCGACTCTGTTCCTAAGCAAACTAGTCTCAGTTGTTCAGCTCGTTTTCCCTAACAATGCCCAAATTGTTTTTCTGCTGGATGAAATACCAGGCGAACAGAATTCATAGCAAGTTGTTTGGTAGTTAGAAGGAAAACCTTAAAATTAAGGCTTTGGCTGTGTTTAATAAAATTTTTTGAACATTTTATTTTTTTAATTATAAAACAATATTTTTATAGTGCTAAATACAAGGCGTGTCATTCTAATTATGTAATATATTGTTGAAAAATCGTTATTATTTAAAAGTTCTCTATTTCGGCTTTGCGCTTGCGTTTCTTCAGCTTTTGTTTGACGTCGGGTGCCTTTCCGCGAACCACAGCTGTCTTTAGACGCTTCGCTGCCTTCTTGCGCTCCTGCATGCCCGCCTTGCGCTTGGCCGCACGCACTGGATCATGAATCTTCTCCTGGGCCACTGCCTTGCGGCGTTCAGCACGACGCACCATCAGCTTGGTCTGCACGACGATGCGTAATTTATCGTAGGACTCGGTTCCAATGCGTTTGCGCAGCCTGCTGCCCACCCGCAGCGCCAGCTGACGCAGTTCTGGATCAATGTTCTGATCCTCCTCGGACATTTCACGTACAAGTGCATGCAGCAGTGTTGGAGCTACCCGAGTAACTACATCCACGCTGAGCAATGTGGTTAAGCCCTCGATGAGTGTGAACAAAGCTGTACGCTAAAAATGGGATATGAAATGAAGGATATATTTAGTTGCTTTCATTGATTGCTGGGAAGTAAATCCACTTACGATGCTGGTGTCGTGTGGCGCCTTGGATACTTCTTTGTTGATGAGGATGCGTATATTACGCACCAGCCAATTGAGATTGATTTTGCCTGCAGGCAGCTGCTCTGACTGCTCGGTTTGCTCCTGCTCCTGTTTGATATTGAAGGGCACGTCTCTTAGCATGTGTGCAACAAAGAGCAGCAGCTTGACCAGCTCATCAATCATTTCCTGTGCTGTTTCACCTGGCGTCACCTGTGCACACAAGTCAAGCACTAAGCTCTTGAGATCCTGTGCCGGCTGTGCATATATAAATTCCAATGGCTTAATATCCTCTGCTAGCTCCTGCTTAACGCCAACCAACTGCTGACCCACATAGGCATAATCGTAGTGAGATAAGATCTGGGTCAGCATCTTTGCTGCATTACAGCGCACCCAGTTATGATCGTGGTTGAGCAACCGCTGGCTGGCATAGGCCAACTCATCCACCGTTTGGGATAGTTCAGGATCCTTGAGCAAGGACTCGCCACAGTGCTCCATGATTTTTAGTAGGCAATACTGCAGCTGTATCAGTTGATGATCAATATTACGCTGCTGTTGCTCCACAAGCGCTTCGGGATCGGCCAGCGTCAAATCCTCTTCCGGCCTTCCATTAGCTTGCTATAAAAGAAAACTTATTACTCCAGAGAACTCAACTTAACCAATAAATATATACCTTGCGTCGTCGCTTTGTGGATTTGGTAGTCTCATCCAACTGTGTCGCATCGCGTCCAGGAGCGCGTACAAATTTGCCTCCTGCGTCCGCATCGCCCAAACAGAGCACTGTCACGAGAGTCGGCAGCACGAGGGATAATCGTTCCGTGAAGCCAGCACGTTCTGCTTGCACGAAGCGAGAGATAAGTGCTGAGGCCATCTCACGGACGCCAGGCTTTTGGCTGGACTGGGGTGAAGTGAAGAAGAGCATTGTTAGATTCAGTAACGGCTGACGCTGCAGTTTCGTAAGTCGACCGATCAGTGCCTCCAGAGCGGTGGCCACTGTGCGACGGCAAGCGGTGTCCTCATCGTTGACGAGACGCGTGCCCAACGACAGATATAGGAACTCGGAGTGCTTGAACAGCAGCTGGAGCGGGAACTTATTGATGATCGCATGCATAAACTGTATGGCAGACTGTCTGCCAGCGGATTGAGTATACGCCAGTTGAACGGACATGAATTTAAGCAGCTGATCGACGCGCTTCTCCAGCGGATACTCCATAATGTAGGTAATCAGTATATTACGCGACTCATCCCGTACATGATCCGACTGGGATATAATGGATAAATCTGCTAGTCGCTTCATCAGATCGTGCAGCGAGCGTGTGTCCACCTTACGACCCACCAGTGCCTTGAGCAACGTAAAGCACATCGTCTGGCTGCTGCACTCGCCCTCCTGCAGTTCCTGCTCCACGTGCAGCAACAGCTGCTCAGTTTGCTCCTCCGTCAACCCATAATTCTGGCATTTCCGCAGCAAAGCAACCACCGCCTTGAAACTGGCCCGCACCAGTTGCGCGTTTTCCTCCTGTCGAGTAGCTCCAAATGAGGAGAAATTCTTAAGGATCTGAAACATGCGAGTCACGACTGGAACTAACTGTTCAGTGTCCAGTTCCGACAGCTCGTATTCACCTAACCAGATGGCCGTATAGCACTTCAGAGCATAGGTTGTAGTTCTGGCATGATTGCTACTTAGAGCATCTCGCAGAAGCGGAAGCAAAGGATGCAGAAAAGGCTGATAATCTAGTTCTGCTAGCTTCTTCCGCTTCAGCACAAAGTGCAGCAACTCCAGACCAAACTCTACGAGTATATGCGCATTGGCCTGCGCATTGGACTTCACCTGCCTGTTGCCAGTCGTCACGCTGCGTCGTCCTGGCGCCGGCTGCAACAGTAGACAGTCAGGACGTGCGCGTCGCATTAGCGCCTGTTGCTTCTCGCTTAGCTGACGCTTCTGGATGCCCGGCAACAGATCTGTAATGCTCTCCGACATGGTGCCATAGATAAAAATCAGCAGGCTCTCTCGTGCTATGTGTGTGTTTTCCACCAGACCAGCCACAATTTTAGCAAAACATTCCTGAATTTTATGGGTAACCTTGCGCGAATGCGTTCTCGCCAGTTGCTCCTTAAAGGGCAGCAGCAGATCAAGCAAACAATTATCTCGTATATGTTTTGCTGCAATATTCAGCGTCAAGTAGCTCTTGGCGCTGGGCTTCGCTTCTGGCGTGTGTGCCACAATTTTATCCACCTCCTTCTCGGCATTTACATCCCCGAAAATGTCGTTCAGGGCCACCTCCAGCAGATTTTGCAGACACTGTTCAATGTGCGCCGGCTGCAGCTGGCCACGCAGCGCATCCAGTACACCATGCAGGGTTACCGACAGTACATGCACTTGGAAGCCACGGGTCAGCAATGATTGTAGCTGCTCTAGCAACAAGCCCAGACAACTGCCGCCCAAGGTCAGCATAATCTTCTTCAGAATGTCCCTGGTTAGCATCCGCACCGACTTCAGCGGCGATCGCAGGAATGTGCACACCTTCATAAAGATGCCTAGCCGGGGAATAGAGGAAGAGGTTCGTAAGTAAAGATTTCATCATAAGTTACATTACTCACCTGGCAAACTGTTATCCAGCAGATCCTGTGGCAGCTTCTGTAATAACTTGACCATAGCGAGGGCAATGGGTACACGTTGTATCTCCTCCTCCTCGCGCTCGAAGCTCAAGCGACGTCGGTTTACCTTGTGCTTGGAATCGTAGTTAGTCTTCTCCGTGATGGCACGGTTAAGCGTTGGCAGTAGAACACTAGTTATGGTGGACATGACGCGCTTGGCCGCATTGGGAGCCAGCAGCTGAGAGGTTTGTCTTTCCTTGGAGGGCAACTGTTCCTCCTGTTCTTCTTCCTCTTCCTGTTCAAGCTTTTCCGATTCGAAATCTATGTCTGCGCTGTCTAGAGGCAGCTCCTCTTTCATGGACTTTACGTCAGATTCCTCCTCCTCCTTTTCTTCTACTTTTGTTGGCTGCGTTTGCTCGACAAGCTGCTGCTTGAGCTGTGCCAGCACGGAGACCTCTGCATGCGCATTGGTCAAATCAAAATGAAAGGCATCCAGTACGCGTACGACCAGGCGGACACACTGCTTTTGCTGGCCATGAGAGTTCCGCAGACGTTGCAAGTAATGCCGGAGCACGGCCTGGTACTGCTGCCAAGGTAGCTGTTCACACATGACTCCCACTGACTCGATGGCCGCATCCACAAGCGTATGCTTACCCGAATGCTTCTCGCTGAGCAGATAACGCGTGACCAGCGGCATTAGGAATTGAGTGAGCGTGCGTGCACAAGGCGGCGTCTGACGCCAGCTGGCACCTCCAGCAATATTGACCAGGCGTTGAAGGCCACGTCCATGGCGCTGTGTTTGCAAGTGCAGCATATTCTCAAAGAAATCCACTTCCAAATCGTGACGATCGGTCAGCGGCGCCAGATCACGTAGTACATTATGGGCGTCGGGACACAAGCGTGCCAGTTCACCCAAGAGTCCAATGGCTTCATTGCGTGCATGCTCGTGTCGTTCATCGCGTAGGCAGCGCTGCAGCAGCGGCAATAGGCACTCTTCCAGCCAGTGAGACAGCTGATCCTTGCTGGAGCTCAGCTGCAGCTGGCGTGTCAGCTGCGGCAACAACAACTTGAGCAGCTCACCTATATTGACGCGCATGCCCAGATCCGAGACATGACGTAGCATATAGAAACAATTGTATGTAACCAGCAATCCTAGCTCCAGATCCAGCACAGTCTTACTGTCTTCCTTGCGCTCCAGCAACTGCTTCAGCTCGGTGAGTGCTTGCAGTCGCTTGTCATAGTCGGGCTGCTCCAGCCAGCGTTTATCCCAGGCATTTAGCTGAATCACAAAACCGGCCCATACCCGCAAAGTCTCCGAAATTTGGGCCAGCTCCGGCTGCTGCTTTGCTTGCTTATGCAGACGCTTGGCCATACCCGCAAGCATTTCGCATAGCAGCTTTCGAGCAGGCAACGCCTGGACCTGCTCAAAGAGCGGCGATAACTGGCGAACATATAGATGGGGCGCTGGAACGCGCTGGCTGAGATTAGATAGAGTCGTAATCAGCTGTACTACAGCCTCGGGACTAGCGCCGGCCGCCTGCTTATTGAAGATGGGCAGCAGCAGCTGCAGGAGCAGCTCACAGGTCTGCGGCTCATCCACATGTAAAGTCAAAAGGCTGAGGATGTTTAGCTCCCGTTTGTCCAAGCCTTGTTTGCTTGTCTTTTTATGACGCCAGCTGGCCTGCATTAGCTGTAGTAGATCAGGTATATGTGGCTTCAATATGGCCAAGGCTTGAGTTCCATGCTCCTCGGAATTGGAGCACTCCAGTAACTGTTCCACCAGCTGCAGCAGAGCACGTCGCACTACGGGCTTTGCCTTATCATTCAGCAACAGTGCCATTAAATGATGCACAATGGGAGGCGACTCTGGCGTTGGACGCTGTTGGAGCAAATGCTGGTACTTTGGCTCGCTGCCCCACAGCAGCAGCATCTTCAGCAGCGGCGTGGGAGTGTGTATGGAGTCCTGATGCAGCCGTGCAATTCCTGGCCAGACAAATACCTCGCAAATGGCCTGCAACTGCTCGGTGTGCCATAGATCCGACATATCTGATAGCTGATCAAAGTAATTCACCAATGTTTGTAGAGCACCGTGCCGCACATTCTTATAGGCCGTCACTAGCTTGGCAATATCCATTTTAGGCTCACTGATTACTTGTTGAGATACGCTGCCAGCCAGCAGAAGCAGCTTCAGTACGAATAGCTGGAAATCCGCACTCAACCGCCCAGCGAATTCCTTGCGTATCAGCTCCAACAGATTAACAATCCTCTGTAGCTGACGGGCAGAAATTACAGACGTAGGAGAGTATTCTGCTCGCACCAGGATCAATAATTGATTAACGGGTTGACTTGTGTACGGGGCGAAACGATTAAATGCCATTTGAAGGAAACTTAAGATCTCCTTCTCCTCCAGCTGCCCCAGAAAGCGTAATATAAGTGTTTTACGCTGCTGACCGCTCAGCTGCCGCTGTCCTCCCTTTGTGAGCTGCCCATACAACACTCGCAATATAAAGGGCATCAACTCCACCCGCTGCTGCTCCGCCAATCCACCTAAGTCGAATCCGGTAAGGGATGCCTTGAACTTCGCCTCATCAATTAGACCCGAGAGCTGTGGCTTATTCTGCACCAGCGCTGCTGGTTGCTTATATGCCGCCAAACAGTCCAGCGCCAGCTGTTGCAGCTGTGAATTGGCTCCAGCCAATAGCTCCAAGTAAAACTCACGCATCTCTGTCTCTCGATGCAGCGCCTTTGGATTCGGCTGTGATACAAAACAGGATAATTTTAGCTGCAGCGTTTGTAGTATGAATTTCGCATGCACATTTCGCCTCTTCCTCTTATGGCGCACTTGAGACGAGCTTGGAGTGGTCTCAACATTTTCCTGATCACCTTCCTCGAGTTCGATATCATCCGCTGGAAAACATAAGATTCTTAATATATTTTCAAACGAATTGGGTCGATTGTTGTTGTTCTTACCGGATGTTTCATTTAGATTCCAAGTATGTTCGGAGCTCTCAAGCTGGGCGCGATACTCGCGCTCCACGAACTGCAGGAAGAGGCGCACCAAGTCGGCATTCTTTACCTCAGCAATATTCCCCAATTTGGGTATACACTGCCAAAGGAGTTGGCGATAATTCAAGGCCTGCTGCAGCGTAATCCTTTGCTGCGCCTCATCCAAAGGCAGCAACTTTGTTAGAGCAACAGAAATGTAGCTGCGTTGTGCAGGCTGCGGCAGAGCAGTTTCCTCTACGTTGTAATCGATATATTCATTAGTCTGTATCAATTTTGCTTTGAACAAGCCCCAGAACTCATCGGTGGTCATAACCTTGACATATTCTGCCAGCAGCTGCTGTACAGGCACCCAAACAAATTTGAAATTATTGTATAGCAAACCCATCAGCAGGCTGACCGCATGCTCCTTGAAATGAGGCAACTGTGCGTACTGTTTAAACTGTGCCGAAGCCGGTTCCAATTGCTGCAGCAGCAGCAGCAGGTCGCGATAATTGTGTACTGTGGGCTCAATGGAGCAGGCAGCCGAAAAGTAGACATATGGATTTTGTTTGCCTCTTACAGTTCCCAGTAGTTCCAAGCAATGGGCAGCAATACGGCGATATTGTGTCTGCGGGTGACTTAGCAGCTGGGAGACAGCATCTGCAGTGGCCTGCAGGGCGTCCTTGGAGCTTTCTAGCAGAATAAGTTGCAGGCAAGCCAATGCACGCAAATCATTAGCTACTACGGGCAGCAAAGCTTGCTGCAGTTGCGCACGCAGCTTCTTGCACAGCTTTAGCTTGATCAGGCTGTGTGTTTGCAGCAGCAGCAACAGCAAGATACTGTCAGGAGCTGGCTCTTTTAACTGGTCTTCAATGGCCAGCTGTAAGCTCTTCTCCAGTGGCTGCTTGTTGAGGCCACGCAGATGTGGCAACAGCAGTAGCAACAACAGTTGGCTCTCCTCGCTCAGATCAAGGCGCTGCAATTGTTGCTCCAGACGCCCGACAGTTTTCATCTGTTTCAGCTGCAAGGGATATGCCAGCCAACTAGTCAGGCTTGTAGCTTCGATAGCCAAAGGACGCTTGTGCTGCACAATGCGTGCCAGAAGTTCCAGTGCTGTTGTATCCTGCTGCTCCTCGTAATGTGCCACCACATGTGGCAGCACCATCATCTCGAATTGTTTGTAGTCCAACATTTGAAGCACAAAATCCTCGTAGACCACACGTGAAACCTGATTTACTTTAAGCTGTTTCTGTAGCAGCAGACTTGCATCTAATTGGCTCAATTGGCTGTACTTCACCTGCAACAGGTTGCTGATGAGTGTGCTCAGCTGCTGCAGTGGTTCCGCGCCCTCCACCATGTGTCTATCAATAAGCTTCAGTAGCGTCGGCACCAGCAGCGTTAGTTCCCCTATGTAACGTCCATCCTTGTGTGTGATAAGAGGCAATATAAGCTCCAGCAGCTGCACTGTGGCTGTCGCACTAAGATCCACCTTGGAGACCGCAGCACAAAACTGTTGCCAGAGCACAGGACTTTGATCGGCTTGCACAAAATTCAGCAGAAGTCCGAAACAGTGCTGCAAAATGTCCGCTAGTAGAGCAGTTTGTGCATTCGAGTAGATGGATTCAGTGTTGACCAGCACCTGCAGCACGCATGCTAACAAATCACCTGCGCAGGTATGCAGCTGTCCGTTGACACCACGCAGAATCTCGTAGAGCAGACGTCCACAGCCGTTCACGCTTTCCACCTCTTCACGTAGCACCGTCTGCAGCACATAGCTGAGAAAACGGGGAAAATCCCGCACATCTCGCGCGATATAAGCAAAGCATTCCACAGCAAAGTTGGTCACATGCTCAGCGTAGTGCTGCTCATCCAGCAGAGGCAGAATGGCATTGAAGACGACACCAATATTGCGTTTTAAATATGATTTGAGTGTTTTGAACAGGTGGGCAAGACAAATAAGTGTCCATTCCAGTTGCTCTGAATCCTGTGTATTCAGTAGGCATATCAAACGATCGAGCACGCGTTGAAAGTAAGCATAGAAATCCTCGCGCAGATCACGCGCCAGCACATAGAGAATCTCCAGCAGCGGCTGCTGGGAGAGATTTGTGGCGGTTGACAGGCGTTCCAGCAGCAAATCTATAACAAAATCCTTTTGATGCAGCAACTGCGGCAGTGTCACAATTTTTCGACAGCGTTTGCCAAAATAATTATACTCCTCAGTCAAATTGAGCACATTCCATTTCTGTAGCGTCTGCTGGAAATATGTCTCATTCTCCGCCTCCTCCAGCTGCTCATTTTTATGGCCTATATGATAAAGAGCCAAGTGCCGCAGGTCTATTTCGCTCACACGTTCTGTAAACGACTTGAACTGCGGGCAGGCGGCATTAAAAATGTTTATTTTAATAGAATTAAGTAATTAAATAACATTTGCTGAACTCACCCGAAACGTGTTTGTATCCTTGGACTTTTCCGTTATTGCAGACATTATTATAAATCTTTATTTTTACTACAAATTATAAAATTAATTTGCGGTGCGTTCGCAACACGTGCACATTGTTTACAAAAATTCTACCAACAAAAATGTTAACTAACATAACAGCGATGTAACATAAACACATGTTGATATCGATATATCGATAAAAGACTGCTAAACGATATACGTGGCGGTCATTTGAATAGCGTTTGCAGAAGATAAAATAGACTAACATTGAATGTAAAAAATAATAGAATAAATCCAAAAGAATAACTCCAAATAATTATGAATCTTTTATTGATTTTCTTTTGTATTCTTTTTAATTCAATCAAATGTATAAAATTTATTATTGATTACAAATAAAGAAAAAAAATATGCGATATTTGTGGCAAACTAAACTATGCGGACTCCTGAGCTTGGCTGTAGTTGTAGAGGGTTCCGCGTTCGACAAATCTCGTTTCGGTATTTGTAGGAGGACGATCTGCTTTAGACGAGTCATCATCGTGTCCGTATCCACCGCCACCAGGAGTTTTCATAGCAAACGTATCCTGTGAGAAGAGTCGATAAATAAAATATACCAAGCTCCAACTAGAGATTTCGGTTTAAGCTTACCCCCGCCTCGACATCGATACAGGTCTTGCCACCTAAGGCAATAACCCTTCCATCGTGTTTAATGATAAGATTGCGTCCAGATTTGCCTGGTTCACCGCCAGCCAGGCCGTAGGGTTGCAACGTGCGTCGTTCAGTTAGAACGGATAGTGTAACCGGTTTGCGGAAAAGTAAATTCCGTTCCACACCCTCACCTCCAATGAACCTTCCACGTCCGCCGGAACAATCGGTGCGTAGACAGAAACGCTGTAGTATCATAGGATAACGTAATTCCAGGATTTCCGGGTCGGTGATCCTAGTGTTAGTCATATGCGTGTGTACACCACCAGCACCATGCCAATCCGGGCCAGCGCCTGAGCCACCTGCAACAGTTTCATAATAACCCCATTGCTCGTCCCCAATTGTAATGTTATTCATGCATCCCTGGGAGGCGGCACAGCTGCGGAAGGCCTTCAGCACAGTGTCCACGATGCGTTGTGAGGTCTGCACATTGCCCCCAACTACAGCTGCGCCCTCCGATGGATCTAGTATGGAATTCTTGGGTATCACCACTTGAATAGGAGCCAGGCAGCCCTGATTGAGAGGGACATCATGACCCACCATGCAACGGAGACAATAAATGAGTGCCGACAGGGTAATAGCACGTGGAGCATTACAGTTGCCCCAGACCTCTTCTCCAGAGCCGGTGAAATCGCATAGAGCCGCACCACTCTCCGGATCAATTGTGACACGTAGCGTTATGGGCGAGCCGTCATCCATAAACTCTTGAGCCTCCAGCACGGTGGAACCGGTACGTTCCAAAGTATCCCGTCCAATCTCTCGCAGCATATCCCGCACTGCCAGCTCTGCATTCTTTTGTATGTGCGACATGTACGCCTGGACGACGTTCAAGCCATAGCTATCAATGAGCTCCGCCACCAGATGAATGCCCTTATGATTGGCAGCGATTTGAGCCTTTAAATCGGACAGATTATCACTAAGATTGCGCGTGCCGACAGCCCCTTTAGCATTGGTTGGCGTTGTCAGCTGTTCCACAATCTGTTGCTCCTGGAATACGCCATTCTCCACGATTAGAAAAGACTTGAAAGCAGCTCCCTCCTGGGCCAGCGAAGTAGAATGCGGCGGCATTGAACCAGGCGTTATGCCACCAATATCAGCATGATGTCCTCGTGATGCAACAAAGAATACAGGGCGTGGTTGACCCCTGCAATTAAACGAATATCAATAAGGAAACGTCTTCTATGTAGAGATGTCAATTTACTCATAGAACACTGGAGTGATGACTGTTAGATCCGGCAAATGGGAGCCGCCAGCTTGTGGATGGTTAGCCAAAAGAACATCTCCATTCTTTAGGGTGTCTCCACGAACGCGTAGCTGGTATTGCACCGTCTCCTGCATGGCGCCTAGATGTACGGGTATATGCGGAGCATTGCTCACTAGGCCGCCATCAGGACCAAATAAAGCACAGGAGAAATCCAGGCGTTCCTTGATGTTTGTCGATATAGATGTACGTTGTAATACTCTAAACAAAATGAGATGGAAGAGTTACTTAAGCAGGCTAAACTTATATTAAGCTCCAAGTAATTACCTGCCCATTTGCTCGGCTATACTCATGAAACGATGGCTAAAGATGCTTAGGTGCACTGGGTCTAGTGTCTCATTGATTCCATGCTTGCCACCCGTTTGCACATCAATAATTAGGTCGCCATAGCTGGTCACTTTGACGACACATTCCGGCTCCACTATGATCGTGGACAGCTGATCGATAAGCACAGCTGGTCCGGTGATTTGATGGCCAGCCAGCAGATTTTTGGTCAAAATGATGGGCGCATCGAAAGCACCCTGATCAAAGTGTACTTGTGTAATGCCTTCGGCTACAGGTGTAAGCTGTGGGGCCTTTTCCACCTGGCTTTCTGGTGGTGTCTCGTTCTTACCCAGACCACGTATGCGTACATCATCAACGATGATGCGTCGATTCTGTAGAACGAAACCAAACTCGGTGCGATACCGCTCCAAGAAGGTGGCATTAAAGTCGCCGTAAGTGGAGAGTAGAAGTGATCCGGATTCCTTGAGCTGATCCTTTGCAACAGGAGCCGGCGCACACATCAACGCACCGTCTGTGGCCTCGTATCGCAGATGCAGGAATGCTTGAAGTTCGATTTGACGAAAGCCTTGTTCCTCCAGTTTTTTACGACACTGCTCGGACAATGCATTTAGGCGTTCATAGAAGATTTGGTCATGGTCTCTTTTGAACTCGACACCGCTCGGCTCCTGCACCTCCTGTACCACATCAGCAAGCGCCATGCCGTAGGCTGACAGAACTCCCGCATATTTATGCACCACCACCTAGAAGGCAACTCCTCTTTAGGTATCCTTCACATTAAAACTTCACTTTACTTACCTTGGAAATGCCAAGATTTCTAGCTATGGAACAAGCGTGTTGTCCACCTGCGCCGCCAAAACAGGAGAGCACATGATTAGCCGTATCCAAACCACGGGATTGCGTAAGAGCTCGTATCGGACGGCACATAGTTTCGTTGGCCACTCGAATGAAGCCCAAGGCAACTTGCTCAAGGCTCAGTTCTCTGGTATCCCCACTGGCTTTAAGATGAGCATTAATTTCCGACTGAAGATCGGTAAACTTGCGCTTTGTCAACTCATAGTCCAGAGGCTCATTCTCATTGGGACCGAAGATCTTTGGAAAGTACTGAGGTAGAATGCGGCCCAGCATCAGATTGGCATCTGTAACGGTCAATGGTCCGCCCTTCTTATAGCAAGTTGGACCTGGATGTGACCCTGCCGACTCTGGGCCCACCACGAAAATGCCCGACCTAAAGAATAGGCGTGAGCCGCCACCCGCGGCCACAGTGTTGATATCCAATTGTGGAGCCTGTATCGTCACGCCCGCCGTAGTGCTCTCAATCACATGCTCATAGCTGCCGGCATAGCGGGATACATCCGTCGATGTGCCGCCCATATCAAATCCAATTAATGGCAGTTCCGTTTCTCGGGAACCGGTCAGTGCATAGCCCACCACTCCACCTGCTGGCCCGGACAGTATGGCACGAGCTCCTCGAAAATTTTCCATATTAGTCAAGCCTCCATCCGATTGCATGAATAGGACATCGACGCCGGCCAATTGATTGTCGAAGCCAGATTTGAAGCTGCAAAGAAATATTCATTTATCAGCCTTTATAACAACAATCGAAATACCCTACAAAAAATATATGAATAAATAACAATATATATAATTCATATCTCAGCTAAAAACTTAATTTAGTAAATATATCTAAGTAAGGCGCTTATCTTTAGTTGAACAACTTAATCTTATAATTATAGAGCATCAAGTAAATCTGCTCTGGTACGGACTGTTCGACTAGGAGATACTCTGTAAACACGCCTCGAGGGATAAGTCTATTTGAGGCTTAAAATGTGAGTTGTCGATAAAAACGTTAAATAATGCTAAATTAAAAAAAAAGGTAATTTTGATGCTGGTACCACTAGAGATTACTCGCAAGCTGGAAATAAGCATCTCAACTTTTTCGGACGCGACTGTATACCTCGCAAAGGGGAAGAGAGCCACCCAAAGCTTACTCTTTGTTGTTTATTTGCATTATATTATTATCCGTATCTTTATTGCTGTGGCTGTGTTTGTGAATTATGAATTCTTTGGACCCAAAGAGCACTCTCATTGTACTAATTTACAAGCGACAGCTTATTAGACGCCACATGGTACTCACCTGGCCAAGTAGCGATCCACATGAGGCGTCAGGTATGCCTCAGCACAGGCTGTATAACCCCGGGCAACGACTCGGCACATGGGCATTGCCTGGTGGGATAACGTAACATGACTAAATCCCAGTTGCTTGGCGATTTCTCCAATGCGCAGCTCATGCTCGGGACACGCATAGCTGTGGTTGAGCACCACAGCGACGGAATTGATGCCTGCTTGGCGAGCAGTGCTTAAAGACGCACGCACGGCGGACTCGTCCACTGGCTGCACCTCCAAGTACTTGCTGCCAGCTACGCCTTCAAGCACCCTCCACTGGTGAACTGTTCCCGATCAGAAATCCTTTATTAAAGAGTTGTCGAATCGATAAAAAGTATTTACTACTTGCCCAATTCACATCGCTCCAACTGCTGCGGCACAATGCGGCAGTCCACCTCCACGACTGTCTTGTAGAGATTAGCCGGTTTGCGTATATTTAGATCAAAGATCTTGGGTCTGGCCTGATTGCCAATGTAGAGCAGATCTCGAAAGCCCGAATTAACCACCAACACGACAGGGTCGCCCTTCCGCTCGAGCAGCGCATTTGTGGCCACTGTGGTGCCCATGCGCACCCAGCCAATCTTTGAAGTATCCACCAATCCCGAGGCAGCTAGATCTGCGCCAGTTTCCTAACATTCGCTCTTAATTAATATCACCTCTTTTGCCTCTCTTGCCATGCCTTGCACTCACCTCTTTGAGTATGCGCCTGATGCCTTCACGGGGCGCATCGCTATACCGTTCGGGATCTTCGGAGAGCAATTTTAGTGTCCTCACCCGTCCGCCAGGACAGATGCAGATGACATCTGTAAAGGTGCCGCCGCGATCTATAGCAAAACAATATTTCTCACCGCCCTCCGCAGCTTTTGAAGAAGAGACCATAATTAATTCAAACGATTTTATCAACAGAGCGTTTCGTTGAAAACTGAATTATTGCCGTTGAACGAGAGCGTATTTATACCTGCTCAGCGAAAGCGTTCTCCCACACTCTCACTCTCCCTCTCTCTTTCGATCACTTTTGCTTTGATCTCTGAAAGCTTTCACGTTTGAGTAGCGTTCTCTCTTTCGCTCCATCTTCTGTATATAGAAAAGCTTTACTTTGAATTGTTCAACTTATCATTTGCATATGAATACACTGAGTCTAAAAAGTTTTGGTACCTTTCAACTTGTTTGTAATGTGTTGTCTTATATTTTATTTCGTGTTTTTCTGACTATTTTTATTTTTCAATTGAAATTGAAATAATTACATAAGAAAAACTATTTTGAAAGGTTTAATTGGTGATATTTATGCTCTTGCTAGGTGCGGGAATACATTTTTGAACCACTGTACATGTGCATACGTATATTTAAGCAGAGTTAGATAACGTCTAACGTTATAAATTTTACTATTTCTTTTATTTTATACTCTCTAAATTATTTATTCAAATATTTAATTATAATTTAGTATAATTATTATTTTATATACTTATAACATATCATTATAATCTACATCAGCAAAATTACTCTCGACTGTAATAAAAATTAATATTAATTTTCTGGGGAACAATTTTTATTTATTTATTTATTTTAAAGCCAAAGCAGAACACAAAAAAGAACTGAAATCAGCTGATATTCGCAAACACAAGCAAAATATAAACAGAGAGCGGAAATTACGCACACTGTGAAAGCAGAGAGCATGAAAGCGTTTTAATGTGTTGGTGAGTTACTTGCGATTACAAACACTCTCAACTGTTTGCGCTCTGTGCTCTCACACGTATTGAACAACGTGTTGATTTGCTTATAGCTTCTAAGGCAAGAGACAGCAATTATCAAGAGAGAGCAGTAAATTTTATACTAGTGTTGGTGATTTGTATACAAATATTCAATACTAATGCAGCATTACGCTCAGTGAGCTGTGTAGAAAGGTTCGGTTTTATTCGACTTACTTTAAATGATACAGTCGAAGAAGAGCCACCTTTTAGTTAAGATTCAATTCTAGGCAGTATCGTCAATTCATAATATGGATTAATTAATCACAATCCATTTAGAATTTTACTTTATTTTTTATACACGTGGCCTGCCCCTCCACTCCGTAACCTTATCTGAGGGCATTAAAAAATATACTTATAAATTCCGAGCTGTGGCCTTGTTTGTGTCGTAGACAAACAACTCTGTTGATAGGCACTCAGTGGAAAAATACCAGAAATTTCAACAGAATTTAGTGCTATTACGTTGCGTATTCTTATTAGTTAAAAGATTGGGAAAAGGTTTATTAATTAAATTAAATTACAACTAATTCAAAAGCTGATGCCTGAAATCAAAACATAAACAGAGAACCTTAAACTAATGAGAGCGTCAGCTTATTCGAGAGAGCATATCAGCGTTTCATAGTGTTGGTGAGTGCCATACAACTACGAATACATTAAAACATATTCTCTCAGAAGAGACTATCGGTGTGAGCACATGTATGGAAGACTGCGAATATTGGAAAAGAGAGCAGTTTTTCGTGTGTTTGTATTGGTGTATTCCGTACAAGTCACTAATACTAATACTGATATTCGCTCATCGGCTTCTCATGGACAAATAGGTGTACGAATCTATTCGATCGACCAAAAATCCAAAGCTACTCAGATACTTTATGACAGTCAGTGGTATAGGACTAGTCTCCCGAAGTTTTTAAAATATATATTCTTTGATTTAGAATATTTAATATTTACTAACTTAATAAAAATTATTGTTTAGTCGAATGGCCTCATTCAATGTTGAATCTTTGGACTGCCTTTTTGATCGAGTAATCTAGAACGCAATAATATTAGATTCGTTTGGAATTCTTGGGTAATTTTCCACTGGAATTGTTTGTCAACAACTCAACAGGTTTCTGTAGATAACAAACAGACTTTAAATAAGCTAAAGTGTCTACACGGTGTTCATTTTGAATGCGGGGATTTTAGAACTGTTCTTCAATTTCGAATTCAATTGGAAAAGAAACTTAAAACTTAATATCTAATATCTAATGTGTCTTGGGATTTGTTTAGAACTCACCCACACACACTCATCTTTCCCTGCTCTCTTTTGGTACACACATACTTCACTCATTTAGCGTAAGACTTTGAATGTGTTGGTAATTGCATCGAACTTACTAATACAATCAAACCTAGTGCGTCTCTCAGCTGTTTGGCGATCTCTTCTTACTCTCCCTTACAAACGATGAGCGGTTCGTTTTGCTCGGCTCTCTGTTTATGTTTTGATTCCGTCGAGTATAGAAAATAATATTCCAAAAACATTACAAAAAATAAATACGAAATTTTTCTTTACCTAAAGAAAATAAAGGTTTGATTCAGATTCAGATCCGTTTTGGTTGGTTTTAAATGCGTTTAAAAGTATAAAAAGTATGCATTTTGAACTGGTTTGCCTTAAAACTGATTCTTAGCTTTTAATTTAGTCAGTATATTTGTATATTATATATATATATATAAATATATATATATATACATATATATATATATATATATATATATATATGGTTTATAGGTTAAGCAACTGAAGATCGCTTGGGTATACTTAAGTATGTAAGTATATACAGATATATTAGTATCTAAGTAAGCATGTGGTATAATTCGCTCCTGATAAACTCTGAAATTATCGCCTGATCTCTCACTGTCTTTCTCTCTTTCTCTGTCTCTCCATTCTTTTCTCAGTTGTTGGTCGTCTAAAGTCTGGTCTGGCGTAGGGTATAAAAACGGTGTCGCTTTTCAGCTTTTATTCAGTTAGTGGAAGAGCTTCGAGCAAGCAGAAACAAGCTATTAATTTCTTCAAGTGAAAAACAAATAATTAAATAATATAAAAGCATTAAAAATGCGTCTAGGACAGACTATTCCCAACTTTAAGGCGCAGACTACCAAGGGTCCCATCAGTTTCCACGAGTGGCAGGGCGAAGAGTGAGTATTATAAATAATATTTAATTGAGGTTAGGTGTATGAAAAGCAGAGATAATAGGTGTATATATAATATTATTACGTTTTTCCTTGTAGATGGGTTGTGCTATTCTCCCATCCTGCCGATTTTACGCCCGTCTGCACCACGGAACTGGGCCGCATTGCTGTCCATCAGCCGGAGTTTGCCAAGAGGAATACCAAGTGCCTGGCGCACTCGGTGGATGCGCTGAATTCGCATGTGGATTGGGTGAATGACATCAAGTCGTATTGCTTGGATATTCCCGGTGAATTTCCATATCCCATTATTGCTGATCCCACACGCGATCTGGCCGTATCCCTGGGCATGCTGGATGAGGAACAGAAAAAGGATCCCGAGATAGCCAAGACCATACGAGCGCTCTTCATCATTAGTCCCGATCACAAGGTGCGCCTCTCCATGTTCTATCCCATGTCCATGGGTCGCAATGTTGAGTGAGTATTATTGATTTGATTGCAGAAATATTCATATTCTATATAAGGATTTCTTTCCTTTCTTTTACAGCGAAATCCTGCGTGCCATTGATTCCCTGCAGTTAACCGATCGCTTGAAGGTGGTAGCCACGCCTGCAAATTGGACTGTAAGTACTCGGTGCCCATTTATTCAATATTATTTTATTCAATCTTCTTCCTCTATGCCTTAGCCTGGCACCAAAGTCATGATTCTGCCCACTGTTACGGACGAGGAGGCCCACAAGCTATTCCCCAAAGGCTTTGAGAAGGTGTCAATGCCATCTGGAGTCAACTACGTGCGAACCACGGATAACTATTAGAATCTTCATTGAAATTAAATTTATTATTTATTCATTAGCTTATTGTTGATCTTTTCTTGGATTGCAATAAATACTCCATAAACAATAACATAAAAAAGATACTAGTAACCTTCTATAACGAATGAATTCCAGTTCAAAAGTAAATTTAGAAAATTGAATTCCACTTAAGTTTAGTTGAAATTAATTGATTAATTCAGTATGAGATATGGAATATTGTTAATTACTAATTTTCTTTTATAACTACGTCTAATTATTCAAACTATAACTTAAAATTAATCCAAGCAGACTGGAAGAAGAATTTTAAATTGTTGTTAAACTTATTTATTTTGGCCGATTATTCCTATAAGGCAGCTATATACATAAAAAGATATAGTAGATGGATCCGGTGGGTTCAAAAATTTATAATTATATTAATTATACACTTTATGACGAAATTATTATACTCCTTGCAAAGCTTTTACTCTACCCTCTATTTATAAATTAAATTCAAAAAAAATATTTAAGAATTAAGAAATTAATTATTGTCCTCTTTAACAAATCAAAACAGCTAAAAACTATGTAAACTGTTTTATTTTTATTATTATTGTTTTCTCTTTTTGTATTAATCATTAATTAATTTATTACAGTTATTGTTTACTTTTTAATGAGCCTATTTATTTATTTGATTTTATTTCCCTCAAAGAATTTCGATTTTTATACATTTTTTAAACTCCCAAAAGTATGCTTCACTTTTATTTCTAACATGCAATGCTGAAAATCTTTGAACTGTCCACTTAAATTTATATGCGAATCTGCTTAAATACAAATGGATCTGACAGACTGGCATATACCCTACAGACAAGACGGGTTTAGACATGTATTTCCACAATTAAAGAATATTTCAATATTTGATTTGCAACTTTACAGGGTATAACAGTGGCTTTTGTATGCTTAGCTCCGAAAATAAATAGCAATTAAATGCACTTACTTGGGCAAATATTATAAACAGAGAGAATGCTGAGTGCGCTCTTTAAAGCAAAGCCACTCAAGAGAGAACTTTAGAGGAAGCAAGCGAGAGATAACATGCGCAAAGCACAACAAAAAAAAAGTAAACAAAAGGCAGAGCGATTGAACGCAAAGTCAGGCATTGAAATTGAAAGCAAAGTCAAAATTGAATGAAACAAAGAACGAGAGCGAGAGCAGGTTATTTGGGTGTGTGTGTGCGTGAGTTCGGGCCGACTCGTGCCGCTAGAGACTTCGGGTTTGTGAACTGTTAACAGCGCTCATTTCAACTTAGCATTGCCTCTTGTTTGTTCGTGAACGCCGAAGTCGACGCACGCCTCTCGTTTTCGCGCGCTTCGCCACACATTTCGTAGAGCAGCAGCAGCAGCAACGAATATATTTCAGTTATAATAATAGAATTCACACAGACACACACACACGCACATAGACGCGCGATTAAATTAAAATTGATAAGAACATGTATAAATAAAAATAGTTGAGATGTGTGTAAAAATGTTGCAAATGTTGCAGCAATTCAAATGTGAATTAGTTTTTAATTGTTATTACACGTAAAAAAAAAAGATTGCGTATACGCAATAAACAACAACAAAAAAGAAAACACGACAATTGCTTCTTTTTTTTTGTTTTCCGCTTTACGCTACAATTCGTGTCTCTTTCTCTCTCTCTTTCCGTCTCCGTCTCAGTTACTTACGCGCGGTTTAACGGTAAAACGCGGCCTACGACAACAAAGAAAAACAAACAACAACAAAAAGAAACAAAACAAAAGAAACAACAACGATAACCCACGTGTTTAATCAGCATATCAAAAAACAAAAAAAGAAAAATAAAATAAATTAATCAAATTAAATGAAATAAAAATTTAAAAAGTATTTTATATGAATTTTTATACGTACGAAAATCGAAAATCGAAAATCGAGCTAATAACAGGAATAAATCTTAAATAAATAAATGAAAATGTTGTATGCAGATTGCGGCCAGCCACGGGCAGAGCACAACAAAAACAAAGCTACGTCATCATAGCACACACACACACACCACACACCCGCACGGCTATTTGTCTAGCAAATAGTTCATACACATACATATGCATTTGTCCATATAAATATATGTATGTATGTGTGCATATAAACGGAACCAGGCCACAAAACGAGAAACGAGTCGAGTCGAGTCGAGTTGAGACGTTGTTGCTGGGAAAACAAGGACACAAAACGTTGCTTTTGTATGGGCGTCAAGGACATTTACACAGCCCTTTAAGTACACACAATTCAACCAAAAAGGGGCGTCCTAGGCGTGCCACCTTACCAAATAAGCATCAATCAATCAACTAGAAATATACAATATATCTAGTAATTCCTCCATGCTGTATAAACATAATTGGCAACAGGATTAGCGAAAGGATTGGGATACTAAGGACAAACTCCGCGCACGGATTGCCTGGAAATGGCTCGTCGCAAGGGCAGCGGACGTGGCAGTAAGTGTAGATACTTTTTATATCTTAAACCCATTACGAAATATTATAGTTTGACCGATCATTCCTATGGCAGCTATATGATATAGGCTGACAGTTTTGATGGACATTAAATATATATATATTTCAGCAGAATATCTTGAGAAACTTATAGCTCTTAAAGCGATTATAAGCAACTATATAATAAATATGGTTCTATATAAAGAAAACATGCTCTCATTCATAGCTATTGGATATAGTAGCCTGACTCAGTCGCTTTCGACCTACTTTTAGCCTACTGCTTGTAACAAAAAGGAGGCTGAACACCTCATTTCATTCGTCTATCACAAGAAATGTGAGATTAGTTTGAGTAAGGACAGACAGACGGACTGCTTGGCATATCTACATATATTGATATGCAATAATCCTGATTATATATACTTTATTAGGCCAGAGATGCCTCCTTCAAGGACAATATTATACTCTTAGGTTCAACACTCTCTCCACAAGGATATAAATGGCCTGTTTCGAATTCCACTTTGAAGTAAAAAGCCCATTATTGGGCTCATTTATAAAATTAAATTTTAGAATATTTCTCATTTGTTTCTTACTGATTAGCCACGTTTTTGACATTCTTCCATCCTCTACTTTATTCCTATTTTTATAGGGTTATCTTTGTGAATCTTCACCAAAAAATATAGGAAATTTAGATTTTCCCAATCAGCTATCAAATCTCTAAATCTATCCCCAATTTAAATGCAAAAATATATGAAAAAAAGGTTTTTAGGATTTGTATCAAAATATCACTTAATATAATTTAATTCTACTAATTTTCGGAGAAAAACTATTTTGTTTATAGTTCGCGGACCGATTTAGGTATGTCCTGGAAGCTTAGTTGATTTAACAAAATAAAAGTTAAATAGGTATTTTTATATATATTTATATTTATATTTTATAAGAATAAATTTAATTTAAGTTAGTTCAAGCTAAATCTAATTCAATAAGAGTAACTCGGAAAACAGGTTTTCCGGCTCAGGACTGTTGGACTATTGGATGATTGATTTAAGATTTAAGGCCATCTGGGATGTTGAATTGAAAGTTGCAACAGTTTAAACATCCTTTTTTATATGCGCTGATACTTGATACGTCAGCTCAAGGCCATCTTTTCTAAGCAATTTGTGTGGCTGAATAAATGGCAATAGTTTGCTCGACTATTAAATACCCATTACAATACACAGATCTCCGCAAGAGAGAAATGTTTGCTCGACTATTAAATACCCATTACAATACACAGATCTCCGCAAGAGAGAAATGCACAAAACTTTTAAGCAAGTTACACAGAATAAATTCAAGCTTTCTGTTAGGATCATTCTAAAGGTACAATTTTATTCAGAAGCTTGATAGACTTAAAGTTACTACGCAAATGAACATTAAATATATATTTTCTCCACAACTTTGTTGTGTATAGCTCAACAGAAAAGAAATTAGGGTATTACAAGGACAAAGGCAGAAACAAAACGCAGTAAATAAATAACTGGCAAAGCGAGGGAGAGACAGGGAGACAAAGAAAGAGAGAGAAAGAGAGAGAGAGAGAGAGAGAGAGAGAGAGGGAGGGAGGGAGGGAGGGAGTGTGCGATTCAGCCATTTTCAATTACAGCTAAAAGATTAATTTTTGGCGAACTCGTGGAAATGGAAATGGAAAATCTGTAAGTCGGAACCACAGCACATACAATAAGGAATTCCAAGCAATCTCTTTCCTTCTCTCCGCCTCTCTTTCTATCTCTCTTTTTACATATATACCTCCCCCTCCCTGGCTTTATCCCCCCTACAATTCCCCTTACAAGTAGGCAGCAGTAGGAAAAGTTCTAGAATAAAGTGAAATATTGTGCAGATTGCACAAACTATGCACAGTAAAAAATGAAAAGCAAAGAAACAGTAAAAAAAACTGCAGGAGGTCGCTCAGCGGGTGGGTGGAGGGGCTGGATGGCGCGTGGGTGGGGGGGGCATGCTTGAAGCGCAACCAAGCGCGCACTTGTTACACTGTAGTCCACGCCCCACAAAAAGAACCGAGTATCTCAAAGATATACATTTTTGCGAGAGGAAAATGCTTGAAGGGGGGAGGTAGGTTGGCGGGGGTGGGGGTGGTATTGCACATAAAGAGAGGGGGGGCAGGAGAGAGCGAGCGAATATACAGTTCATGCATAAAACATGCAGCTGACTCTGACTCAGTTCAGCTACGCTACATTTTATCATTTTTCAGTTGCTGTTGCTGTTGGCGCTGCTGCTGCCGACTGCGCTGCAAATGTTGGGGATTCCCTTACGTAATCCCCAAGCGCACACAAGAGGCAAACAAACACACTCACACACACACACACACACAGAGGCAGAGATACAAAATTGCTGCTGCTGCTGCAGCTGCGAAGCGTTTTCAAAAAGAGAAACGACAAACAAAAACAAAATGAAAGAAAATAAAACGGAAAAATAAAGCAGCAAATACAAAAAAAAAAAAAGATACACGAGGCTTGGCCTCCTCCTCATGTAATGGCCTGAAAATCAAGCTTTGCCACAGCGTCATGAACTTTTGGCGCTCACCCACACACACACACACACACTCTCGCACACACACACAGAAACTTGTTGTCAACATGCAGATACAGATACAAAGATACTTTTATGTAGATACTCGAGCGAACGCGCAGCCCACAACGCGCACAGATACTTTGGCCTCGTCACTTGGCAACTGTTGCGGAGCAGTTGAGTGTTTGGCCAGGTTTGGTTGGCTGACGGGGGACGCAGGCGAAGGGAGGGAGGAAAGGGAATACTCTGCTGGATAGACAACACTCCAAACTGAATGTTGCTTGGTGCTTGGTGCTTGGTGCTTGCTGCTGGGTGCTTGTTAGCTACATTTTGAACTTATTAACAAGAATTGAGATACTTAACATTTGGGTTGTATGCGACGCTGGAATGCTCTAAGAAAAGGAGACATTCAAAATTTGTAAAACGTAGGTTCTACCCGGCGTTGCCCGAGTAAAGTCAATATTAAAAGTGTATTTTAACATGTAGGGTTTCCCCTTGGGTTTATAAAAATTAGTCAAATATTCTTTTTAAGAAATCTTTGGAAGTGTTGATCCAAGCGTGAAAAGGATACGCTCTTCAAATTGTCTCATACTTTCAGCCAGTGAGCAAAATATCTTTTAGGTTATTTTCTTTGCAAAACTGAGAATCCTACAGTTTTCCCGCCCCAAAAATAGAAAATGATGTATATTTTATATGTATTTTAGTTTATAGGTCTAAAACTCAGTTGGAAATCAAACTACACTTTTCCCATTGCAACTTTTGGCTACTTATCTTCAAAATAATAGAATAATGTAAGCTGTGAAAACAAGTTTCATTTCGATCGGAAAAGAAACAAAAAAGATTTAATATATCCTTTTCCTTTATTAGAAGAAATCCTTAATTGTCTTTATATAACATTTGTTATCTTCAAGTTAACTCTTTATATAGAATTTCTTATCTTCATGTTAAGTCTTTATACAAAATTTATCATCAAGTTAACTCTTGAGAGTTCTATTTGATAATTTAGTTATGAAAAGAAAAATGATTGATTTGAATTGAGAATGAAATTAATATTGAAGTAAAAGCTGTGATACCCTGTAAGCTGCAGATACAGTTGCTGTGCAACATTTTCAGATACTTTGTTGCGCCCTCAAAGCGTTCTTTCGTTTCTTGCTGTTTGTGGCATGAGGTGGGGGAAGTGTGCAGGAGGCATGAGGCATGTGGCATGGGGCGGCATTCTTATGCCTCACTGCCCACGCGCCACTTTGCCTCAACTCAGCCAGTTGTGAGTCTATGAGTAGACTATGACTATGTTCATAAGTCTGAGTGTATGAGTATTAGAGACTGACTCTGAGTACATTTGCCAAACGAGTCACAAGAACAGATACAGATACAAGCGCTGTCCGTCTGTACGTCTGTCTGTCCGCCTGTCCGCCTGTCTGCCTGTATCTTTGCATCTAGATACTCACGCAACAGCAGGCGCAACATGTTCAAAGCCGACTTTGGCTTTGCTTATGACTCTGTTATAATCTCCGCTTCTGTTGCTGTTGTTGCTCTTGTTGCTTGTGTTGCTGGGTTCCCTTGTTTTTTTTCTGTTGCCATATTTCGCATTTGTTTTGGCCAACGTTCTGTGTCAACTAACTACGTCAAAATTAAAATAGACTTTGGCCCGGGCATGCTGTTGCTGTTGCCTTTTCCCCTTTCCGCTGCCTCCGGCTGCACACTGGGAAAAAGAGTTAGAGACTTTTCTACTTAAATTAAGTAAAAGTTTATTACGAAGTAAACTCATTTTAACAAAAAAACTTGTCAAAGAATATTAAAATAAGTCGGAAAACGTTTCTTGATTCCACTAGAATGTTTGCTATAATACTAAATACATATTTTTGAGAGATTATTTCTCAAATTAAACTTAAATGAAATGAAAAGTATAGATCCCATTACAGGAACTGAAATTCTTGAAACAAATTTATAACTGAGTTAATTTATTTTAAATTATATTATATACTTAAAATAAGTCGGAGGAAAGTTTTTAATTCAACTAGAATTGTTGTCATATTATTTAATTATATTTTTGTAAGATTATTTCCAAAGTTAAACTTAAATTAAGGTAAAAAATTTGTTTTCTCTTATGGCAAGTTATTTTATTGTGTTTACTTAAAAGAAAGTCTTAAAGAAAGGCAGAAAACTGCTTAATTCAAGAATGAATAACTTTTCTGAGTGTAGTTGCCTCCTTCGTCCTCCTCCTCCCGTTCTTGTTGTCATTTGACATTCTTCCGCCCCTCTGCGTCCTCTCCTCCACTGTCCTTGCCTTTGGATTTGCCTTGACTGTTGCCCATTGTGCTGATAATTTATGTTTTTGCTTGAAGGAGCTGCGGGAGCTGAGTAGTGTACAGTGGGTAAACTTGCTCGACTCTTGGGCGTCCGCCTGTTCGCCTGTCCGCCTCATTCGCAATTCCTTATTCCTTGTTGTTGTTTTGTTACCTTTTCTAGCGCATTTTCTGGCTCTTTGTTTTGCGTTTCCTTTGGCAACTTTTAGTTCGCATTCCGTTTGTAGTAAAAAGGGCTTTTGGTTTTGTGTGTGATTCACTTTATACTCGTACATAGTTTATACCGCGACTTTTCTTCCTTTCCTTCCTTCCCTTCCGCTCCTTGCCACAGCCCCCACCATCAATTGAGGGTGGTTTTTTCTGGGCTTCTTTAAAGTCCTTCTTACCTTGTCATATTTAACCCCCTTTTGGCGACTTTAACTGGGTCTAGGTGTGGTTATGTGAATCCTTCAATGGGCAGTTAGCTAATGGAAAAACTGTGCAAAATGATTCACTTGTAGGGTTGCCCCTCGATGATCTAATAGACCGACCGACCGACCAACCGACTGACCGACCGACAGACAGACGGCCAGATGGAGAGGCAGACAGACCCTTGCCGAAAAGGCACTCGATTTAGTTAACAGAAATTCGTTCTCTGCTTAGCTGGACAGCAGAAAAAAAAGGTTGTAATTATTTGTTGAGTAAAGTAATCGATAACATGTCGATACTCTACTAATCGATACTTACAACATTTCACAACTCGTTAATTATTGGAGGATTGTGGGGCATAATTCTTTAACAGTTACTAATCAAAATCTGCAATTATCGATAACGTAAGCTTTTCGATTGCGATTCAAAGGCTACGCTCAATTTAAAGCATCTCAGGCCCCTCCAATTGAAATTAGGCTTAAGAGAATCAAATTTAATAATAAATCTTGAAGCTATTATAAAGCAACTTAAGGAGAGAATCAAAAGAAAATTTATAAATTTGTAAAGAAACCTTCAACAATATGAAGATTAAATACTCTTTCAGACTGGATTAATCATTTGAAAAATGTGGTTGAATCTATTTATGTTACTTTGTTGATTGTTACTGATGCAGCTATGCAAAAGATTAGTTTAGATCTTCATTAAGAAATCACGGGAATAAAAATGTTTTCCTTTATAATAACTTTTAGATCGATTGTGCCTACTGGAGCTATACGATATAAGGACTTAATAGTAATAGTAATCTCAATCATTTTTAGTATTAGGGTTAAGTTATCCCATACCGGATAGTTCTAAGGCAGCTATAAGATGGAACCAATCGTTGCGAATTTCCTGACAAAATTAGATTACCCTCTCGAAGGGTATAACCAAAGCTGGTCCAACGCATGTAAGGATCGTCAAGGAAAATGGCAAAAACAAGCCAAAAAGAGCCAAAATTAAAAAGGAGCAATAAAAAAGGAGTACAGCTTGGAATGCTCCATTCAAAATGTTCTCCATAAATATTTAATAACAAAAATTAAATTAAATACAAGCACACTCGCCGCGCTTAACCATTTAGCTGCGATAAAAAGGTTCTCGAACTTAAAAAAAAGCGAAAATAAAAAGGATGGAAGGAAGGAACTGTGATAGAGCTGGTTCCATTGCATGTCCTGTTCATAAACAAGCTCCCACCCAACACCCTCTCCCCTTTTCCCCCACTCACAAAAGCGCTCAAATTCCAGTCTTTAAGCAGCAGCTGCCACGCCCAGAGAATTTACAGGCAGCAGCAGCGCTAAAAAAAGGTCATGGCAGTCAAGCCGAAAGTGGCAAGCAGAAAAGGAGGAAAAAAATAAATAAATAAAAATAAAATAAAAACGTGAAACAAAATCAGCTCCGGCAATAAGCCAAAATACAACCTCATCTTTTTTTTCTTTTGCTTTTTTCCTACCTGAGCTAAGAGCCACCTGCCTGCCCTGCCTTGCCCTGCCTTGCCTTGCCTTGCCTTGCCTTGCCTTGCCTTGCCTTGCCTTGCCTTGCCTTGCCTCTTAGCCTGCTCACCTGCAACAAGCAACAACAAAATGAAAAGCAAAACAAAACAAAATAAAATGGCAAAAAAACAAAAAAACAAAATAAAACTGAAAGAAATTAAGGAAAAAGTTGGCAGCAGGCAAAAGCGGAAAAACAAGCAACAATAAAAACAACAACAAAAGCAGCAGCAACGGATGAGGCAACGAGTGTTAAATACATGTGTCAGTGTGTGTGCCTGAGTTTACACACACCCACACACCCACACCCGCACACCCACACACACACGCAGAGAGTCTATGAAAGCGCAGGGCTTCCCCAAATGATAAAGTTTTATTTGCCTTTGCGGGTGCACACACACTGAGTGTGTGTGTCTCTGTGTGTGTGGGGGGGGGCAGAAACAACTACGTCAGCACGAAACACGCCCCCCTCTGCCCTTCCGCCCAATGAACACGATAATGACGATGATGATGATGATGATGATGACGTTGTTCGACAGTCAGTCACCGCAGAACGAGCCTGAAACCAAGTGAAGCTATGCACGGCAGCAACGAAAGCAACTGAATGAATCTTTTAGCAGCACGAATCCAGCTAAGAGATACCCTGTAAAATAATAATAAATTAAAGCTAATTTTCGCTAAATTTCCTAATTTAAAGTTAAGGAAAATTTAGTCGGTGCGAGAACGGATTTTGGAATATTTCCTAATTTAAACGAATCGGCCTTCAAAGCCAAACTGAACCGAAACAATTTTTCTGGTTCGTTTCAAAAATGGTATTTAAAGATTTAAATCTTATTATAAATATTTAAACATTTTTAGATATTCTTTTTGGTCCAGTAAGTTTAGTATAGATGAATTTACCTAAAGCTACCCCTGGATTTAAGTCCTATTATTTAAAATTATTTTCTTATTATTTTTAAATACTTTCCTATAATTTCTTTTTATTCAAGCAATTTGTATCTCAATTTCTTAGCTGCTGAAAATATTGGAGCTGTAGATAGTTTACTATCTCGTTAAAATTTTTGGTTTCTATTTTATCTGCTATTATTCTAAATATTATTCTAATTAATCAGTTAAAAGCTATTGATTCAAAACTTTAGAAAATTAATACTTTTAATAAAAAGTTTCTTTTA
This sequence comes from Drosophila repletoides, assembly GCA_018150835.1. Lineage (NCBI taxonomy): Eukaryota > Metazoa > Arthropoda > Insecta > Diptera > Drosophilidae > Drosophila > Drosophila repletoides. The sequence goes on along the minus strand of JAECWQ010000089.1, from coordinate 22,788,870 downwards.
TTTATTTTATTACGATAGTATCGCAATAATTTGAACTCCATAGAAAAAGTATTGAGAAACTATCGATACGAGTACTTTGTCAGCCATTAATTAAAAACTTTGAAGCCTTTTTCTGTAGCCTGTTTGACGTATCCTGTTATACCCCTTGTTAGCCACGGGCTGTAGAAAGTTTAACACAAATGAGTGGGCCAACGAGGGAGTGGGAGTGGGAGTGGGAGTGGCACGAGAGGGAGGGCCAGCAGCTAGGAAGGCGCTACGAAGCCAATCCTCTGCTGGTTGTTGCTGGGTGAAAAGCTGCTCAACAGCAACGGCAACGACCGTGAAAGGCCATTTGCCTTCTCTCTCTCTCTGTGTGTATGGGTGTGCGTGTGTGAGTTGAGGGTGTGCGTGTGTGTGTGGCAAGGATAACCTAATACAATTTTTTCTGTTGCCTTAGGACGTGCCGGTATTCACTCGTGTATCTGAACGCATTGCGGGTCGTATCTGCGTATCTATAGATACGTATCTGTGTATCTATGTAACTGGCCAAGTGGCATTTGGAGCATTTTGTACGTGTTTCGGATACAGGCGCCCGCCCAGGATGCCATTCTCCACCCCGTCGCCCTTCTCCTGGCTGCTGTTGTTGTTGTCCAAGCAGCTGCTGGCAGAATATTTCTTTTGTAATTGAGGCGCATAATTCGAAAAATACTTCAACTTCTACACACATTTTTTGTGGCGTCACATTTCCCTTTCCTTCCCTTCCCTTCCCTTCCCTTCCCTTCCTTTCCGTTTGGGCATTTAACACAGATTTACCTCAATTGAATTGTTGCAACTAAAATTCGCTACTATTAATTAATTAAAATGCAGCCACATATTGTAATTACACGTGGAATTATTTAATTTAAATTAATTTGAGCAGAGAACGTCAGAGAGGAATCGATAACCTTTCCCCCAAATAGTTCAATGATAACTGCGGTCAGCGACGGCGTCGTCAAATTCCATTTTGAAATTAACTTCAAGCATAAATATGTGCGCTGTTTTTTCAAATTTCCAGAGTATTTCGCATATGATAGACTAGCAGATACTCTGGAAAAAGAAGCGTTTCAAATGCCCAGACTCTCTTCACAATTTCCAAAGTATTTCGCATAAGATAGAGTAGCAGATACTCTGGAAAAAAGCATAGATTCTCTTTACATTCAACATTCAACTAGAATGCCACGCAGATAAGCAACTTTATGAGAAATCTAGACTTACTTTATTTAACCACTTTATATAGAAATGACTTGAAATGAGTTTAATTTGCTTATTATAAAAATTATCACACCTTTATTTATATCCGTCTTTCGCATTTTACTACAGGGTATTTATCTTGTTTAAGCTGCTTGCTTTTTACTGATAATCTTTCGCTCATTCTGTCAGTTCTCAAAATATGTGCAAAGAGACAAAACTAGTGAGAAAAGGTACCGAATATTGCATACACTTTCGGACTGAAGTAACTAAGGGAAAACTGTTGTTAAATTTATTTATTTAGATAGAGTATTCAGGTATATTTGGTATAAATTTAAGTTGAAAGTTTTATTAAGATATTTTGAGAAATAAAGCAGAATTCCATTCATCAACTTTTGGACTGACTGTTTCTTTATATGGCAGCTGAATGATATAGTTGTCCGATCCGGCTGGTTGCATGCCACTAAAAGTAAGCTCCATACCACATTTCAGTCACCCAGCTCCGAACTAACAGACAGACAGACGGACAAGGCTATATCAACTAGTCTCATCGTCCTGATCAAGAATATATATATATATACTTTTATTTCACACTAAAGTTATAATACCCTCTACAAGGGTATACGAAATATCTTTCAAACGCCTCAAGAAACATAAGTTGCTGTCTTTCAAATAATTCAATTAATCCCATATTTGTTTATTATTTTTGTAGCTGAATAAATAGCTAAATTTACTGTGCGATAATCAAGCTAAAATTGACTTACTAATCGCTCTGGCTACGACTAAACTCTGACTCATTCTATACTCTCTCTTCAAAAGGGAAGAGTATCCTGTGTCTGTTTGTCTGCCAAAGCGTCATTCGCAGCTGACCAAATAAACAAAGTTTTTTATTGGAATTCATAGCCAAAAAAAACTGCTAGAACTGTCCATTTCCCGTATCAATTTCTAAATAAAATTGGAATAGGAGAAAAAACAAACACTTTTGTGTGGCGTCTCTCGGTCGAAAAAACTGAGCTGTTTATGATAAGTGTTCGGTATTTATTTCAGCTTTATTTTCTTAAGCATTTCGTCTTCTTTTTCATTTATTTTCTATATTTTTTCTGTCTGTAAAATCAAAAACGTGTTGAATGGCAGCAGCAACACTATTAAATTATATGCTGAGACAGAGACAGAGCCACAACGAAAATCCACTTCTAAACACAGCAGGAAAAAAGCAAACCAAAGCAGAAAAAAATAAATAAAAATAAAAAACAAAAAAAAAAAACAAAACGAAGGCATCACGTCATACCGGTTTTGGCCATTTGGCTGAAACCAAAATATGGGGGAAGCTCACGAAAGAATAAATAAAAAAACCAAACCCAAACCCAAAGACCAACAAAAAGCACAAAAAAAAAAACAAAATAAAACTGAAACATTGAGAGACAAACACGCGCGCGCGGTCTTCGTCTGTGAATTGGATCCCCCTTACCTCCCGCCCTGCTCACAATTACATGGGCGTAGACAGGGGAATTCCAGGCAGGGGTATACTAATTTTTCAATAAAAACTACAAAGGTAAGGTAGAAAAAGTCGTACAAAGGTAGGCTACATACGCTGTACTAAGCAGATGAAAATATGACAGCTATATAGAAGTCCGATCTTTATAACTTGTATCTGTAAAAAATAGAAAAGTTTTCTCTCTATGGCAGATATAGTGGTCCGATCCGATACATTTATATATGCGGCGTAGAAGGAAAGGAAGCTCTAGTAAGGAGCTCAAAAAGTAAAAGCAGATGTCTATAAAAAGTCAGAAGAACTATAGTCTCATCTTCCTGATCTATTACATATATATATATATTCTGGATTGAGAGTTGTCTCTTTCATCTATTATCACATCTATTACATATTTATTGGCAAAATTATAACACTGTCTTCAAAAGTATACAAATTTATTTACGAATAATGCCTCTATTTAACAAGATATTTGTCAAGCATATATACTCTTTTTTTCGATAAAAACTGCATTTATCTTTCTCAGATTAAACCGATAGTTTCAAACAATATATCGATCCATTTATATATAAAAAAATATATGAAATAATTAATATTTGATTATTAGATATTCGTCTTTTGCTCAGTACACTTGCATTTATTTTTTTAATCTGCATTCCAAATTTTAAAAAAATTTTCAATTTTATTTACCAAATTTCTTAAATTTTTTTTTATAATCCGTAAAAAACACTGAAACTGTAATTAAACGCATAAAAAATAAAACATTTAAGCCACGTTCATATTTATTCTTGAGTTTTGAGTCGGAACTACTTACCAATATTTCATCATGCACAGAAAATGTACAGAACTTTTAAGCCGCTTATGAAACAGTTAACAAGCTGTGGTTAAAGTTTTGATTTTGCCTTTCTTTTGTACACCCTTCCGCCCACTTTTTGACTACGCCTTTGTCATATTCAGTGGAGGAACAGCGACTCTGTAGCACAATTCTTGTATAAAATGGTCAACAGCAGCTCTTAACCTGTTCCCAGCTGTCCCATTCCCACTTCTCTTGCCGGGTTTCTCTTACAGTTTGCGTCACTTGGTATAAAAGTTGGCTAAAATCATTTCAGAGAGTTACCGCTAGCCGCTAGCCGCCGCACCCACACAAGTTGCCATGTCAAATATTAGCACAGAATCATTTTGAATGACAGAATCGAACCTCAGTCTCGCCCCTCCACTCCGCTCCTTGCGCTACAGAAACTGTTTTGTCTCCGCTTTTGGCTTCTTTCTGAGCGCACTGGTTCCATTGTAGTCGATGATTCACCTGACGCGTATTTCTATCATGCGAGTATGAGTTTCTCTCTGCCTCCCTCTCTCTCTCTCTCTCTCTCTCTCTCTTTGTCTCTCTACTAAACAAGTTTCATATCATCTTTTTTTCGTTCATTGCTGGTGAGTAACTCACTCATATATGAAAAAACCACTTGAAGTTATCGCCGCCAATTTCTAAGAATTTCCATTTGCCTGTTTTCTGATTAAAAGAAATCAATATTTATTATCAGCACATATCAATTTAATTTGTAGCCCGTTACCAACAAATGGGCATTTCTTGTCTCGCTCGCTCTCCGTTTGGGCCCAAAAAAAAACGTTTTCAAACTACTCAATTGGCGTTTAATTGAATTTCAAGCTCTGCTATCATTCACTTCAATCAATCAATCCACATTTTTTCTGTCAGTGTGTGGGAAATACGCTAGTTTTCTGCTCTTCGGGTTAACTGCAGATTTTCATAAGGAAATTGGAACCAAAGAAATGAAATAGACAGCTGAAATTCGATTAAAAGATTCATTCAGTTCACACCGAAAGCTAAATGAAAATTCCAATTTTCCACCAGACTCAAAATTAAGCTTTAAACTCAGATATTGACTCCATAATAATCCTATCAATATTTCTGACTTCATTGATGATTGATGTGTCTCAATCCCCATTTCCAGCATTGAATAATAACTATTCGAGTATATTTGCCTGCTTACATATATATATTCCTGATTCATATTTATATATATATTCCTGATCCATATTTACATATATATTCCTTCTACCAGCTCCTAAATAAGAAGCAGATCCAAACTTGGATGCGTTAAATTTTCCAAGTTGACTTAAGCTCTACAAATAGTAAAAGATTTTAAATATAATTTCTTAACAACTGTTAACAACTTAACAGCTGTTATCAGTTTAACATGCCACTAGAGAAACAGTCTCTAACAGCAGTTAGTTAACATAAATTATATCAAAATTAAATGTAAACTTCAAATGAAATCCATCTATTATTAGGATTGAATAATCCTGCAATTCAAGAGAAATAAACTAAATGAAATGCTACGACAATTCCGCCCTTAGCCAATTCAGACAGCTGAGAGAAAGAGGCTTTGTATATAATATTTAGCCAGACACCTGTTGTTGGCCCAAAGCCCTGCTTAAGCCATAACAGCAGTACATACACACAGACAGTAAAAGCCATTTGCATGTAATATATTCCACATGAATTTGAGCCATCTTTATTCACACTCAAAGTCAGCTTCCTGCACAGAATTCTATATACACAAAATATATAGCCGTATATATATATATTTATAAGAATTTTCGCAGAATGAGCAAAGTGATTTCTGATAAAAAGTTAAGTGGCCCATAAGCCAAATACAAACAAAATAAAAACCAAAACGAAAAAGGGCCAAAAAACAGGTTCAACTCAGCAGCAGCAGCAGCAGCAGCAAAGGAGAGCTCTTCTCTGTGGATGAGTGTGTGTGTGTGTGCCAAGGGGCATAAGTGTATCATAAATATGAATATGCTGCAGTCACTTCATGTGGCTCAAGTGATGCACACACACACACACATACAGAGTAAAAAGATACAGATACATAGAGAAGCACAAGTACAGATACAGATACAAACAGGGTTAACGCGTCAGGTAGGCACTTGGGCAAGCCTAGAGACCGGCTACAGTGTTGGCAGCTTAGCCTTTTTGCCCCGACAGATCTGACCTTTTTATGGCTGACTAAGCGACCCTGTTATAGTTTTTATTTAATGGCCAACAAATTATTCATTCGACAAATGTGAAGCTAAAATTCTCTGTCCACAAAATCTGTCCCTTTTTTTAGCATTCACTTTTCGTATAGCAAATTATATTTGCTTCTCCTTTTCTGATCTTTGCCGAGCTAACAAACTAGCCCTTTCATATCCTTTCTTTTAACCGAATTTCCCCATTTTATTTGGCCCTTTTCGAGAGCTAACAGCACTGACTAGCACTGAAACTAGGCTCAACACTCGACGCCTAAAAGCGCAATACAATAAACAATCGACAGTATAGGGCCCAAAGCAGAGAAACCCTGCGGACTGAGGACAGGTTTAAGCCGACTCCTTGACTACAATTTCATTTGGCCAAAAGGATTCCTGCGTTGAAACATAAAGATACACACAATGGGTTAAAGACCCAATGCCAAAGTCGTCTCAGTGTCTGGAGACGGCGGCCTTTTCAAAGTGAAACATTTTTTACTTAGCCAAAAGATACGAGTATAATTCCAATTGCCTTTGGCAGCTTTATAGCCATGGCTTGTTGCTAATATCCGCTAACTGAGTAGGAAGGCGATCCATTTAACTAATTTCTTCTTTGGCTAAAAAGAACACAAAGAAAATAAAAAATTAGTCTGAAAATTGTTAAGCAATGAGCTATTGGAACTGTAATAACCCTTTGTCTGTTACCTTATTAACTTGAATAGGTGAAACCGTCAAATAAATTTAGCTATAAATATAAAAAATTTGAAATTTAGAAACCAAATCCTTCCGATTATCTGGCTAAATATCTCAGCAAGAGCTTCTTTTAGAAAATCTTCTGGTCTGTTATAACAATATCTGTTAATCTACTAACACTTCCTGTTAATTTATTAACAGCTGTTAAGACATTTTGTATTTTATAAGACAGCTCTATTAGCAAATTGGCAGTTAAGTTATTAAAAGCTGTATATATTTTAAAAAGAACATTCTAAACAGCTCTGCTATCGAAATGTCTGCTAACTTATTAACAGCAGTCTTAGTCTTAGTAGCGTCACAGCTCTGTTACCAAATTGTCAGTTACCAAAAAGTCTTAGTAGCCTCACAGCTCTGTTACCAAATTATCAGTTGTTAAAAGCTGCATATATTTTGTAAAGCAAATTCTAAACTATCGAACTGTCTGTTGACTTATTAACAGCTGTTAAGTAGCTTGTAAAAGCTTTTTCTATGTAGAAGTGTAGTAAATAGATAGAATTTTACTTTGGGCCAATTGTCGGACAACATTTAATACCAAATAGCAACAATTTTTACCCAGCCACGCCCCCTCCCCCAGCCGCAGAATGACGAGCGAACACCTCAACAAGAATTGTGGGCCATAGATTGATAGGAAGTCACGTTACGAATGCGGCACGTAGCATTTTATACGAACGGGCAGAGAGAGCCGCAAAGCACGTCTGAGGCGCCAGCGTCTAGGAAAACTTCTGTTTATAGACCGTTTGTCGTGAACGACGCATCTACAAGATACACAGATACGCGAGTACGAAAACCAAGGCAAATGAAATGCAAAAGCAAAACAAAAAGTAAAAATAAAAGACAGAAAGGCAGAAAGAAAAGCAAAACAAAAGGAAAAATAAAGCTATAAGCAAAGCACACGCACAAGTGCCATGAGTATCTGCAAGATACAAGATACAACGAGACGCTGTGCAGGGAGAAGAAGTTGATTGAGGATTGTCGTTGTCGTTGTAGTTGTCGTTGTCGTTGTCGGACAGATAGACAGACGGGCGGGCGGACGGACGGACGAACGGACGGCTTTTATTTTGCGCCTTTTGCTGAGAACACAAAAGTTGGCAGCAGCTGTTGCCACAGGATGGAGCAACAGATACGTTTTTACCATTTTGAGCGGGCAACAGACGCAAAGTATTCGCAGTATGTGAAGTGTGTATCTTTTTTTTGCGCAGTCAAAGGAAGCGAACGCTCCAGCAAAGCAACGCATAAAATATAAATGAAATGAAACCGTCTGTCCCATTGTCCCCATTGGATGCTCGATGCTCACACACAGACAGATACAGATACAGATACATTGTTGTTCTGTGCTCAGCCAGGAAAAGGAAAAGGCACAGCGCGAAGGAGTCTGTGTAAGGTCTTCGATTTTTTCCTTTATTTCGAGCTTTTTCTTCTTTTTTGGCTGTGCTGTAATTTATGTTAACGCAGATCGAAAAATAAATCTTTTGGCCGTAACGTAGCATGCTATAAATATCAGTGTAAAGTGGCCTCTGGGCAAGGTGGAAAGCAACATTTTATCCCCCTTCTTACTCTCTTGGCCAAAAAGCCGATGTATAAGATGCGATAAACCGCAAGAAGAAGAGTATTAATGGTTAGACAGTGAGTCGAATAATGCCAAACTTTTTAGCTCTGAGCCTCAATTTAAATAATTTATTAATGACTGCAAATTCTATTCAGGAATTTTTAAAAAGTTCAAAGTTCTATTGCAATTGTTGTCCTTGAACTTAAAGGACTTATGTTAAGAACAAAAAAGTATCCTTAAGCTAATGAAAATTGGAATTATAATCACAGAGCTTTTAAGCGCATTTTAAAAGCTCACAGAATATTTTTAAATTAACTCGAAAATGGAGAAAAAGTTTAAAATATTTGTAATATTCCGAAAGAACTTAAAATACTTCTGTTATTCACAAAAAAGTATTTGTAAGCCAAAGAGAAATAACACTTAATATTATTAAAAGATTAAGTTTAAAATTTCAAAGACAATTTACTCTGAATTATAACTTTAAGAGGTTTTTAAATTAAATGGAAAATGGAAAAATGGAAAGAATTATGCGAACTTGAAATTTATTCTATTAATAATAAACAAAAATTTAAAAAAAGCTTCTCAAAGAAATAATCAATTATTACAGTTTCTTCAACGACTGTTAACATTTTTAAGCTGTAAATACTATTTTAAATTATTAAATATATTAGTTAAAAGAGTTTTTAATTAAGATAAGAAATTAATCTATCTAGCAACTCTTTAAAATCTAAAAAACTCTAGATACTTATTGATCTTGAAGCTCCTTGGATAGGTGATACAACTGTTCAGAATAAAGGATATTATTACACATAAAATAAATAAGAGATTCTTATCTAGAAAGTACGATCACAGCGTCTAGTTGATTTTTGAGCTCAAATATCTGAGATACTTCTGAAAGCTGTAATATTTTGTGTAGCTAATACGGAATTTGGAATATTAATAAGTTTGAGCTAAATATTATATATTAATTATTAGTTAACAATTAGAGCAGCTTAGAGAATAAAAAGAATGCCTCTAGCAACTAATTAAATGGCCAAAGATACTTTAGACATTTCTCGAACTTGAACTGATTCAAACTTGGTTAATAGGCGCAACGAAAGACAGTTAAAAAATATGTGGAGCTTCCATTAAAAATATTTATTAAATAGGCGTGAAATCTTATCTAAGCGAAGCAAACAAACCGAAATACTACAACGTAGTCAAAGCAAATGCACAGCAATTAACTGCACAACAACAACAGCAGCAACAGAAACAACAAAAACAACAACAATAACAATAAGAGAAACAACACACACACACAAAGCAAGCCAGCGCTAATGATAATCGTCAAATGAAATAGCAACAACAACAACAACAATGTGCGTGTAATAAAGCTTTCAGCAAACACAGCACGCACACACACACACACACAAATAAATACACGAAGAGAAAGACAGAGAGAGCGCGAGAGAGCGAGGGAATTCCCTCTGCCGATTGAACGTCAGACTAAATTGAAAGCCAAATTAAGAGCAACCGCAGCGTAACAAGAGAGAAAACCACTCGTATTCGTACTCATATAATTCAAAGGAAATTAAGCATAAAAGTGAATAACTTTTTATAATTGCGTTTTGCTTTGTCAGCCGTTTTGACTTTTTTTTTTTCTTCCTCCATTTGCCCGCCTGTTCCATTTTTTTAGTGTGGGCAAATATGGTCTCCCGCTTACACACACACACACACACACACACACGCACACAAGCCCATCTGCATGCTCTTACAATTTTTACAGCCTCTGTTTAACCTTCATGTGAGCGGTAAGCGGTGAGCGGTGAGCTTAAGCTTATCTCATTCTCCTTAAATTTGTTTGCTCATCATTTACAGTTAGTCACATGGGTTAATCTATCTCTGAGCCATCTAAATAATCTTCCAGCTGTTAGATAAAAAAAAAAACTATTTATTTATCTTTTATTTTTATTTGGGCGATGAGCAATATTGTCATTTTTACACCCTTGTAGAGGCCTTTGCAAGCCAGAAAACTGGGCTTAAATTGAACCGGTTTGATTACAGTTTATTTATTAAATTTAACTTTTTTCTATGAACATTGCAAATAGTAAGCGTTTTTCCAATAAGAACGAATTCCTTAATCTATTTCCAATAATTCAAAAGACAGCAAATTGTCTTTTCCAAGAATTCTTTCACAGCAAATTAACATTTCATAGGAATTTTATTTCGCAGAAATTTCAGAAGACTCTTTGATTTTCTTGTATAAATATTAACATTGCCAAATGGATTATTTTGTTTCATGGAAAGCTGCACTTAAAATGTAAAATGCAGAGCTCCATTTAAAATAAAATATATAGAGCTTTCGAGAGCAGTTATGTAAGAGTGTAAGAGTCTGTCCGCCTGCCTGTCCATCCAAAGTAGTCTCTTAGCTTTTGCAATGAGTTTAAAGTCTGCCGGATCGGACAATACCATCAAAATAATATATCCTGAAGTTGTTGTATGGAAAACAACTCCTAGGAGTAAGAGTAGGAGTAGGAGTAGGATTAAAGGAGTATTTTTTCTTACTGATAGGTAAAAATTATAAAGATATAAGAGAAAATTGGTCATCGTAAACTCTTTGGTTTCTCAAGGTATCTTGCGAGTATTTTTTCTATCTAACAAGATCGAACTACTTTATTAAAAATGAAATAAAAATTTATAAATAGTTTTTGCAGTCAGGAAGAGTATTCAATCTTCGACATGCCAAAGTACCCTCCTTATTATCTATTATGTAAATAACATGAAATAAATGCAGTTCCGAGAAGGCGTTGCAAGAAGAAATCGGAAATTTGATGTGAAATTTATAAATCGCAATTAAAATTTTAAAAAGTTGAAAGCAAGAATTTCTTATAATTAAAATAAATATTTAAATAACTAATAAAAGTTGCTGCCTTGCTTCTTTTAAACAGCTTGCCAAGAAATTATAATTAAATGGTTTAATGGCTTATTAACAATATTGATTTTTGAGATTATATTATATTATTATTGAGAATTAAAGATTAAAAGCAAAGCAAACTATCAGACAATATGTGAAACCCGTTCGAACTGTTCGACTGTTCGACTTGAAACGGAATTTAGTCAATGAATAATCAGCTGATTAGAATCCTAGGAAATTGCAATTAAATTGTTGTATTTGTCAATTTCTATATTATTATTGCTTTCAGTTGTTATGGCTTAATTTTAGTTGTACTAAAACGCTAAAACGATTAACAAGGTTCAATAACAGATAGAACAAACTAGAATTTCACAACGAAAAAAACACTTCAACTCAACGAACGACTGATGCTAATCTCAATTTGTGGCCGACTTTGTTGTGTTTTCGTTATGATTAAAATAGATTTGTATGACGTGTATATTCCATTCCATTCAATTCATTCCTTTCCTTTCCTGCCTGCCTACCACTTCCCACTTGTTCCAGTTTAATTGTTAACTTTACGAGTCCCACGCACTTTGCCGCCGCATTCCTAGCGCATTCCTCTGTGTATATTTCACGTGGGTCTTGCTTGCATTTTTAACAGCAATTCCGATTCCGTCTGTTGCAGCCAGCTGTAAAACGTAACTGGATTTGGGAACGGCCCCAGCCCCAGCAGCAGCCACTCTTTCCCATTCCCACTCCCGTTCCCAGCCCGTTCCACCCCGCTTGCATACTGTATGGGCATTATGTATTTAGATGCCTTTTTATTTTATTTAATGAAAATGTGCAGCAGCTGCAGAAATTGGCAGTCGTAGAACCAAAAAAAAAAAGCAGAAAACCAACAGAAAAAAATGTAGCACATGCATTTTTATTTTTATTTGATACCCTGTAATATTTTTGCAAAGGTTTTTTCTAAGACTATTCTGATTGGAAATCAGCTCTCTTTCAGTGAGAAAATACTAATCAAAGGGAATCTTAAAGTTTTATTTCAGGTTGTTAAGAGAAATATTCAAGAAAGGGAATTATTTATATAAACTTTTAATTCATTTCAAAGTAAATTAAAAGTTGATTAATTAAATTATGTACTCAATTAATTAAATTACATACTCTCGCAGACTGAAAATTGTTGTTAAATTTATTTATTCGTACCCTTTCCAAACTTATTAAAAACTAACTAACTGGCAAATGTTGCCTACACATGTAAATGCTCGTATTATTCTATATACGTCAGCAAGTGTAGGGTATCTGCTAGTTGATCAGTCGCAATTAGAGTGTTCTAGCGATTGTTTCAGCTCAATTTGGTCGATTCTATTTGGCATTATAACAACAAATTCCAAGCAGTAGAGCGATGAATATTGCATTTATTACTTTGTACATTTATTTATTAATTCTATTTCTTACACACACACACATACTCACACACACACACGCACAGACAGTGCATAATGAATACAATTATAAAAACATATAAAAGAACAACAATAAAAGCGGCAGCCGCTGCAAAGTCGAGCAGTTTAATTACGCAATCAAAAGGCTCATATGCAAAAATTGCTTGTTATTGTTGTAGTTGTTGTTGTTGTTGTTGCTGTTGTTATTGCTTTACGCTTGACGTTTCATTTCATTTGTTTTTTGCGCTGCTTTGGCATATTTCATTCGCTGCGGCTGCTTTGCGCTTGTCATACGTCACAGGCACAACAGAGAGAGAGAGAGACAGAGAGAGCACAAACGGCGCGCGAGAGAGAGTGGGCAACAGTGAAACGAAACGAAAGGAGAGCAAATGAAATTGAAATTAACTATTGAAATGCTACGGCAGCTCCTGCCTGCTGCTTGGCCCCCTCTTCTCCTCCCTTCGCCCATCAATCGCTTTGTTGTTGCTTTACCACATTTTCAATATGTTAATACACTTGCGAAGGGTATTCTAATTTTGTTGCGTCCTACGCATAATGTGTAATGCGTCCAGCAGCCCCATTAAGTGTATATACTATATATATTATTGATCAGTGTAAGGAGCTGAAGCGATACTAGATTCTGTTTTACATATTAAATGTTTTAGGTTAGATTTTTACCTGTCATATTATTATAATAAATAGTTACAGGGCATTCAAGTCTTCGGCGAGTTGAAAAATTACAGTTTTTTCTTGTTTTTATTTCGGTAAATCGTAAAATGACGTTGCACTGAGGCTTTGAAGTGGATATTCAGTCAACTCCCGCACTCGGTCAGTTGGTTAACGGCATTCAAAGCGTTTTTCACAGCTGTCAACTGGATGGGGCGGGGCGGGACGGGAGGGGGCAGCTGTGAGGGGGCGGGGCGGCTCATGAGTCATGGCCAGTGCAATGTGTCAGCATTCATTTGTAGTAGTATGTAACTAAATAAATACACTCACACTGGGACTCATTTTCTCCCTCTCCCTCTCAAGCGAGCCGCATATTCATTTATTCATTTACCTGACATGCACTTCACATTGTAAAGGCAAAAATGTATTTTATTCATATTGCAACGCAGTTGAATGGTATTCAAAGTGCTCTCAGCTATGACTACATCTCAAAAGTCAAGAATCGTGAATCAGGCAGCGATTCTGAATAGCATTTTATATGCACACTCGTATAACAGATAGCGGGGATAGATTCATTGTTACTTTGTTTGATTTATTCATTATATAAAACCTGTTAATTATCGCACCACATTTGGGTAGTCTCGTATTAAATTCTTAAATATGAAATCATGAACTGAGGTTTTTCTTAGATGTTCCAATTATTTGACTACAAATCGTTTTTCGTTGGAGTTGGAAACTTTAAAGCTCTTTAAAGCTCTCGAAACAAAAAGAATAAATAAATTCCACACTCGGTTTGCTTAGTTTCGGGACACTGTAATCCCGCTGATGTTGCATCTTTGGATACTTTGGCTCTCAGAAGAGTGGTGCATAAGGAGCAGATTGGGAGAAGGAGCTTTAGAAAGGGAATGAAGACTTTCGCTCACAGCGCGAGACAAATAAGTGAGACAAAGGTAAAAAAAGCTGCATGCAAATTAAAGAAGCGACCAGGCACTCAGCAATTTATGGCAGGCGACTGCAGCTGCTCTCAAAGCTCGAGAGTCGCTGGCAAAAGCCGAGGAGGCGGAACAAGAAGAAGAACTAAGAAAAAGGAGAACTGCGAAGAAGCAGCAGCAGCAGCAGCAGAAGAAGTGGTTAACGCAGGTAGCATAAAACGCGGGCACAATTCGCGCACGCATCATTCACACAAGAAGTGGAAGATAAAGACGAGGACAGAGACGAAGACAACGATAAAGATGAAGAGCAGACGACACTCGCACAGACTTTGGCGTCTCTGCTTTGGTCTCAGCTGCTGCTGCTGCTGATGGTGCCGCTTTACCACCTGCCGCACTTGTTTATGGCCGGCGACTTGTTGGCGTCTCTGGCAGCAAAGCGGACAGTGGGACAGGCGGCCAATGAAAGCGGAAACATGCGCATCAAAGCACACAGAAAATAAGCTTGCAAGCAACAAAAACAACAACAACAACAATGAGGAGTGCAAAAAATAGTGAGGAGAGGAAGAGAGCGGCTATAACATGGCTAAAATTGGCAATGCCAGCGTCATCATCATTATCATCAACTCATGCGCTTTGAGTTTCGTTTCTTTTGGTATACCCATTACACAGGGTATTACAGTTCTATGACGAAATCTGTAGCGAATTAGTAGTGGAAACCTATTTTTATAAATCTTTAAAAAGGATCCAATTCGAACTGGTTTATCCTATTGCTGGCAAAGAATCAAAATGGGATGAATTTCAGTATTGCCAATGACTGCCTAGGAAACTAATCTTCCAGGGTATTCAAGTGTGCGGTGTGTCGAAGACAGCGTTTTCTGCTTCTTGTTTCTTTTTTCGTTTGGGCTTTACTTTAAAACTGGTCGAAGCAACCAGTTTAACTTAGGCGTGTGTGTGTGTGTGTATGGGTGTGTGTGCTGGGGAAGCCGCTTAGTCTTCCTCTTCTTCGGCTGCTGCTTCTTTGAACTCTGCTAAATGTTCATAAAAACAATTAACATGAGTCTGAGCAATGAGCTAAGCATTATTTATTTATTTATTTTTTCCTATATTTGCTGCACAACACATGGCGTATGAGTAATATGCACATATGACGTCACTAGTCAAAGATTGCGTAACGAGGCGAAACGAGCATTCACTTTTAGCCTAGCATTTTTCACAGGGTATTCACCACTCTTTGTGTCTATTCACTTTTACATAATTATTGCATACTTTGAGGCGTAGGCGTTAGCAACGAATCTTCGAATCATTAAAGCTGCTGCTTATCTACAGAAAGCGTTCAAAGTGCATCTCACTAAAGTGCGATTAAAGTACGAATATGAATACGATTGGCAGTACGAATCTATTCATAAAAACACTCATGAATGCCTTACAGCAGACCAGAGCAGAGGAGAGCAAGACAATATTTCAATTTTGTGGTCACTGATAAGACGCTTAATCGCAGTGTATTTTGTAATTCCGCGCCTCTTGCCACATTTCCCATACCCGGGTACTCCTATTTATACATGCGACTACATATATATGTATATATTCTTATATATAAACATATATATTCGCATATATACATATATTTATTTATAAACATATAGGCAATTGCTTATCAAAGTACAGCAAATTGTGCAAAAGGCCACTAACTGCGCAGGCCACAAAGGCAATCAAGCTCGAAAACGAATACCCTCTAAACGGGAGTGCTCGACTGCCAATTACTCTTCAATCAAAATGCTAAAGACTACTGTGCATACCCTTGACATGTTCAACAAGATATTGTGAGAAGTTTCTCTAGCTAAGAGCTCTGATAAAACCACTTTTGGACCTATTGTTCCGATTGACATAATATTCATTTTTAGCCAATAGTAAAAGAAATACTCCTCTAAGTAACTTGACAGTTTCCTTCAGATATCTTAAGAAAGATATTTATACTAAAACTTATAGTGATCCGATGATCATATAGTGATTCGACCCGGGAGGTTCCGACATTTGAACTGGCCTTATCAACTCGTCTAATATCGTCTTGATCAATATATACTTTATGGGCTCGAAGAGCCTCTACAAGAGCATAAAAATATTCTCTTTGTCATATTTGTACGATTATTGCCTTCCCATCTTTCTATTATAGTTTTTCTGTGGTCTCCACTATCAAATGTACATTTTTCCCCATCAACGATTCCTAATTCCCAATGTTATTTATATGAACTTCCGTACTTCATGTAAAAATACTGAATTTGGTCAGTGCCAATAAATCTATTCAGAAATGTAACATATAGAACATTATCTACATTTTTCTAAGAACAGTCGAAGAATGAAAGAGTTTCAATTTTTATAATAAGCCTGGCACACTATACTTTTAATACATTCAAAAATTCTCATTTTCGTAATGTTAGAAATACCAGGATTTTATATGGTATACAAAAATTCGTTTTAATATTGAAATTCTCTATAATTTCCCAAGAATCTTTCTCAGGTGATTACATATTCATTATCTAAATTGCAATAGCAATCACTTAGTAAAAAACTCCTATTTAAAAAGATAAATTTACCTGTTATACCCTACTTAAGCATCTAATGTCCACAGGGTATAATCACAATGAGACGAAGATTCATAAGATTCATAATAATGAACATTTAAAGTGCGTCATTCAAAGTGCTTGGCCCCTGCAAAAAATATATATAAAAATCTATGAATCTTTTTATTATGAGCTCTCTCAGTTCGTCAAGCTGTTTATATGATTTTCATTATTATATTTTGGGTATTTTGGATTCCTTTTTGTATTAATTGTTATTTTCCCATCATTGGGAATTTCGCCACAAAATTGCGAGCGCTACGATATTATTTATAGAACATTTAACATTGTCTATGCGTTCTACACTTGGCGTAGACAAAATTTGTTTCGGCCAAATGCTAAAATATTTCAGCATATCTCAAGATACATAGATACTTTTTTACACACATACATACACATATATATAGATATAGATATAGATACTTATGGCAGGCAGACATACGTTTAAAATTAGCAAACAGCGCAAAAAATTCGCTTGTAAACATTTCAGAATATCGAGAATAAACATATATATATATATATGTTTATATATATATATATCGGTGTATATATATCTGTGTATCTATTGATGGCCTCTGTCTGCCCATGGAAAATGGCAACACTTTTCTCGGCGCATTTTCTTCTTTTCTATTTTCTATTCTATTCTATTTACTGACTGTATTGACTAACTTGTAGGTGTATTCACACACACATACACTCGCACACACTCACGCACACACACTCGGTCATTCTTGACGTCACCAAGTGAAATGTCAGTGTCAATGCGTGGGGGCCTCGACATTTAGTATAAATAAAGATTAAATAGATTTTCTTTTGTTTTATTTGCCAGCTAAGATAACTTAATACAATGCCAGACATTTGTTTAAACAAAGATTCTTCAATTTTGTTCAATTTTTTGCATATGTAGGGCAAATCTTTAAGCAATAATTGTTTAAATCGACTTGTTGATTCATTTTTATTTTCATTTTCTTGCAGAATCCACTGTGAATTCGCGTAAAAGTACTTTGGAAACGTCACGCGAAAAGCTAAAAGGTAAGATTTCAATAATTAAATATGCAGTATATCGATACTATCGATAAATCGAAAGTTTATCGTTTCCGTTTATGTATAAAATAATGTCAATGTAGAATAAAAACTAACAACCAAGTTGTTCTCTATCGAAAGTGTTGATAACTTTTTTTGCAATCATCGATTAACATCGTATCACCATTCTTTACATTCCGATACATTTTATTAATGACTTGCTTGAAAGAAATTTATGGGCCGATTGATTTATATCGTCGTGTATTTTCAGCTTGTCAGTTATAGCTATCGTTATCGTTATCTATCTATGCCTGGTGTCTAACATGACTTATGTCTGCACTGACTCATTAGAGATCGCAGCTACCTATAAACAGTTGTTAGCAATCATAAGGAAACTGAATACAGAGATAGAGAGAGAGTTAGCACCTGATATATTTATTTGATTGACCTTCAGTTTTATCAGACTGAATCCCCCAACGAAATTCCCAGTGTATCGCCAGCTATATTGCCCCTTTCCCACTCCCTTGTCGCCCATCGCTCTTCCGTTGTGCCAGTTTTTCTTGTCTTCCTTTCTAGTTAATACAGTTATTATGGGCCTGTCAAGCACCAAGCAATTACACATATAGAGAAGCACCCATTTATACTCCATATATAAGTATATATACTCTATATATATATATGTCAATGCTCGGCAATATTGATAAAAATGCGTGCTGTGCTCGGTCCTCGGCCCTCGAAGCTCGACCTCTCGTCGTATGGAGCATAAAAAATAGAAGTCGTTTTGGTTGATAAAAAACGGAATGGCGTGATTCATGATAGAAGAATAAACACAATAAAAGTAATAATAATTCCATATATACATAAATAAAGTATGCGTTGCCTATGGAGCTGAAAAAAAATACTTATAAACAATTTAATGAGTCGCTGTACGCGTATCAACAAAAGATTATGGCATAAGCAGGGCATATATACAAGCTTATATACCTATACCGATATATATATATACTCCTATATATATATATATAGCCTTACTTATGGGCTTATATTTGCTCTGGCCATTTCACTTTCATTATCAAAAGCCCGCTGATAAGCAATTACGTGACGTACCAGATACGATACTCGTATATAGTATAAAGATTCCAGGGCAATAATATTCCGTTTGCCCTAAGCAGCAATATTTAATCCCAAGAAACTGTCTTGCCATAAAAATATTTCGACTTTTTGATAGAGTTCCAAAGAGAACTATACCAAAAACTTCGGCACGTCGAAGAGTAGATACCTTTGCAGACTGACATAGGTATAGAAATCAGTTGATATGGTTGGCTGATCTAGAATATCTATTCAAAATTATTAAGAAAAACTTCTCATATTTATTCGGTACCTTTAGAAACAGATTTCCATAAAACCACCTGGTAAACCGTCTGTATCTTTCTATGGCATATGATATAGTTCTCCGATCCGATCGGAAAACTGAGAGGAATGGATAGGTTTTCATTTCTATATTGCCTCGTCTTGGATTTCCTAGAAATAATAAATACATAAATATTCTGTGGGATCGAAGATGCCTCCTTCGTGAGCAAATTATAATACTCTCGGCAAGGGTATAAAACTGTTATCTGCTTATAAAAATATTTAGACTTTTTGATTGATTTTCAAGAGAATTAGATATCTATTTTGGTTTTATTTCAGCACATAAAAACAATTAATTTCTATAAAAAGACAACAGCTTTGTTTTATATTTATTTATGCGTTTGTAATAAAAATAATTTGACTTGGATGGAATATCCTATTTTGGTTTTGGAAACTATTCCGAGAACACTTCAAATCTAATTAGGATAAGCGCTGCAGAGTCTACAGCTATCTGCTTAAGGTACAAGGATATTAAATTGCAATATCCCAACGGAGATGTGTCCTAAGCCCGAACCTAAACCCAAGCCATTCTCGGCTCTAAATGGCCAATGACACCTTCTTCTGGGGATTTCCATAGAAGCAATTGAGTAGAGTATATTGCTGCAGCTAGCTGGATAGTTGTATAGCTGGCTACCTGGCAGGACATGCGCTAAGCCGCTCAAGTAATGGACTCTGCCTGCAGGTCTCATAGTTCAGGCAACAGTCAAGTGGCTTCCATATCCCTTTTCTTTTGGCCAAATGTCAAGTACTTTCTCTCTCTCTCTTTTTTGGTTGCTCTTTGGGTCTGGCGCTGCGCAGTTTCTATTGATGATTTTATGGGTTTTACCCGCTAAAAATGTAATTTTAATGATGCCATTTTGTCTGGGCCATGGCTATGACGGGATTTAATGCAGTTCCTGCAGGTAGAAGCCAGATAGACAGAGAGAGAGAAAGAGAGAAAAAGCTACGCAAATCCATTGACGTAAGTCATTAAGCTGTCTCGCTGCTGTCTGGGGCCACACAAAGTATCTTGTAGCTCGTAGCAACAGCTGCGACAATGCAAATAAATACCAAAATGAAAGCAAAGATGCAGATACAGATACTGATGCAGAAGCAGATGCAAAGCTATAGATACAGCCACAGATACAGATACAGATAACCTCAACAGCTGAACATTCATTGCATATTTTCATTGGCGTCGCAAGTCTGCGATCGTCGTATTTACTGGCTGCTTGCTGCTGGCTGCTGGCTGCTTAATATAAAAGCGATTTCACAGACGACAAAAACTAGCAAGGAATGTCTGCGTGTGTGTGTAATTTGTATCTGTGTTTGTGTGCACAGTCGCCCAACTGGCGATTCCCAATCAGCAGCCAAGCAGCGAGTCCAACAACAGCAACAACAACATGACACACAATGAACTCATGCGCTGATACATCCACAACAATCACAAGCAGAGAGACACACACTATCCACATGTATTTACTTACACTCAGCAAAAAAAAACTATTCTAGGTTCAATTTTGTCCGGGATGGAATTGGCAAATTTAAGAATTTCAATGTTTAATACTTTCTCTTCTTAAATTTATTTATCTTATCCGATTGTTCCTATGGCTATGAATTAGCAGTTTGAAATTCATAGTTTTCAGAGTGCGTTTATATTAAGATATATTGAGCAAATATCTGTCCGATCCGCTGGGAAGAATACATTCAGAACTTTATTCAACTAGCTCAAGAACTGACACAATAATTTGTATTAAAACAGACAGACAGACGGCCAGACAGACAGACGGCCAGACAGACAGATATATATGGTTATATAGACCCGGCTCATCTCCCTGATTGACTATACTCCTTTTCTAACTGACCCAGCTCCAATAAAACTCTTTTATTGATTAAAAAAAGTACTTTGCATAATATAGTTATAGTTATAGTTATAGTTATATATATAGTTCTCTCAGTGTAGTACAGAGAATTATAATCAAGTGATAGAGAACAGTGCGACGCCAGGGCAAGCACACACACCAGCACAGTGGGGCCAGCAAATGGTAAATGTTGTCTATGAATTAGACTTTTATTTTGACGCAGCAGAAATTATTTAAATATTGCTCAATTATTATACGTCAAATATTAAATATTTTTGGAAAATTTATGGAGAAATTAAGGCTTAGTTTAAACCGGTTTAAACCGAATCGGTTCCTGCTTGAGAATCCGACTATTTAAAAGAAAAACATAGAACAGTACCACGCTCAAAACTATAGCTAAATTTGAACCTGAATCAAATCAGTATTTCTGATTCGGTTCAAAAAAGATATTTAAAGATTCAACTATATTTTAGATACTTCAACATTGTTGAGAAAAAGCCGACTGGCTCTAAAAATTAATACAAATTTTATAATTACACCCATTGATCAGAAGTAATTACTGGTTTAAAATCTACAAAATAATATCAAATATTTATGACTTAGTTATTTTATTCCCGATTTATTTAATGGAAAACTAAACTACAACATAGACAATTTTAGGCCTTGCCTCGGACCACTTCCAAATTGCGTAAGACACGTGAAAAAGAACGTTGATTTCTGTGCGTTTTGCACACCTTCAGATTCCAGCTGGTTGCAAACTTTAACAAACCAAATATTTATATGCCTTGTTGTTGTCTGTCAGTCAGTATTCCGTCCGTCCGTGCGTTCGTCCGTCTGTCTGCCTGTCTGTCTGACTGTCTTTCTGTGTGCCTATCTGTCCGCATATGATCGAAAAATGGCTGTTGGCAGTTCAAGCACAGCCCCAGTCAGACCCCAGCCAGCTGCCAATGTTCAATCGCTCTATGGCTGCAGATACATTTCACGTATGTGTAGATACAATATACAAATGTATCTACAAATATGCAAATGCTCATGACGTGCGCGCACTTAGCGATTGCTGTTATTGTTGTTGTTGTTGTTGTTGTTGTTATTGTTGTTATTTCTACTAGTTTTATGGTCTGGCAACCATCATCATATATATATATATATATATATCTAGGTATATATGTAAAGTCGTTGGATGGTTGAGCTGTGCAAATACCAACTGAAAGTGATATTGTGTTTGCACAACGCACAGCTCTATAAAATTATCGATAGTTTTTTGTCAGTGATATTTTAACGAAACTATCGGGTATTAAGTTTATGTTCTGAATATGTTAAAAGCTCTAAAAAGAGCTAAAATGTGAAAATTACCGATTGAAAAAACATTTAAATTAATCGATAAAATCGATTGTTTTGCAGAGTAGATTATTGTTTAGTCTCTTTCGAAAAATCTTCAAATTTGTTTTAGAATTTTCATAGTCTTTGATTATAAAGGGTATCTTTAATTTGAATAGACTCCAGGCGAGTATTTTTACATGTTTTTTTCCTGTTTCTGTTTTTGTGGCTGTCTTAAAATAGACGCACAGCAAACGTTGCGTGTCAACAAATGAGCAATCAACGTGTTATACTCGTAATAGCCAACTTTAGTGGCCTGTTCGTCGAAAAGACCGAAGCGTCGACCATCAACTCTGACTCTGTCTCTCTGTGTCTATTTTCATCACTACTTTTAACCCCGTGTCTGCCTCTCTGCCTCTCTAGCTCTCCGATTCTCTCCCATTTTCGACCACTTGACTGAACTCAACTGACACTTTTCGTCTATTGGTTGACTAATGTTGACTAAGGTCCACATTTATTTAGCGCTGACGCATCGATACATTAGTTGGCCTCCAGGCCGTCTGAGCCATTGTAGAAACCATACTATAGATGTAGAAATATTAGTATGGGTGTATCTATGTATATAAAATGACTCTACCACCGGGAATGTGAGATAAAACGCCTACAATTTACGGGGAAGCAAGCCCTGATAGCTTTGAGATATAAAATATATCGGTTTATTATACATATGCACTCATATGCTTCTCTGCACAGTTCTGTTCCTAGTTCAGATTTAATATAGAGCTTTTCAAAATCGTTGTAGTATTACTACATTTTTATTTATTTATTTTATTTATTTCTATATTTTAATAATAATTTTGTTAATTAAATATTACTTTTGTTCTCACTGTATTCCCAGTCTCACTTTCTTTTCCTGTCCTCTTTTCGTCTGTTAGCTTAAAGGACGCCCAAAACTATGCAATGTTTAATATGCCAAGTCGTTATGGGTCGTTTGTATGTATGTGTGCGTGTGTTTGTATGTGTTTATTAGGCGTAACATAGAGTCAACTGTCAAAGAGAAGGAAGCAGAGAAGCAAAGCTCAACAGGTCATCTTATGCTTGCTTACACCCGCTCTCTGTCTCTCTCTCTCTACCACGTCTCTCTCGCACTCTGTCTCCTACTCTGTTTTTCACTCATTCTGGGCTTTCAATTAGTTTTGATTGTCGCTTCGTTTTCGTGCGTTTGCTGTTTTTGCTGCTTGCTGCTTGCTGCTCAATTAAAGAAGTTAACTCTATTGATTACGTTTAATATCGACGCCAGCGCACCCAGCGGCCAGACGTTCGAGAGTTCAAACCTGTTCCAACAACAACAACAACACTAACAACAACGAGAAGTATGAGTGCAACAGCAACAACATTTAAATCGTGGGCATTCGTGTTTTTGTTGTTTTTGTTTTGTTGCTGCTGCTGCTGCTGCTGCTGTTGTTGTTGTTGTTGGTTGAGGGGCATGTGCACGAGCGGTAATAATAACAAAGTTGGAGCCGACAGCGTCGCCAGCATTGCTGAGCTGTCCAGACATGATCACGTCGTCGGCGTCAGCGTCGGCGTCGTCGTCGTCGTCGTCGACGTCGCTGTTGTTGTTTTGGCTCCACTGATTGTTTGTGCTTCGTTTGTCCGTCTGCACTGGAGTCGCCACTTTGGCGGCAGTGGCCGATCGTAGCTTCTGGTTGCAGCTACTCGTTCTCCTTTCGTCTCGTCTTCGTCTCCTATGCTTTGCTCTCTGCCTCTTTGTTTTATGTTGCGCTTAATGGTTTCATTTGCCGTCGGCTGTGTGTGTGTGTGCGTGTGTCTGTGTGTGTGTATATATCGATTACCCAATGCGTGAATGAATGAGACGTCGCCAACGCTGCAGATTTGGGGCCACTCTCTCACACATGCAGCTCTGTTAATTGTTTTGTCCGTGTGTGCGTGTGTTTATTTTTAAGTCAATCGGTTCGAAAGACGTTTTATTGCCTGTAATCAATCGTCGCGTGCACAGCGAGGAAGGCAGTACAGCAGGGCGGGGGCGGGGGCGGGTGCGGGTGCTGGGCAATTGCTCACATTACAAATGTATATACACATGTATGCACACTGTATACTGTACAGTTACTCGAGTGCGTCGCCGTTCGTCATGGTTTTATTGTGTTTATTGATTAGATTGTTTACCTTTTCTGTGATATCATCGCGCCTTATCGTCCCGTCAACTGTCTAAATATCTATACACACATGTAGGTGTGTATGTGCATGTATGTACATGCATATGTACACTTAAAACTATTTCTGTTTATTTATGCTTGTGTATTTGTGCATTCTGATGTGCATTGGCGATAGGCCCTCTTATCGATTCGCTTCCGTTCGATTATGGGGCCTCTTCTATGCTAGACAAAGAGTCCCACAGTGACTCGTTGCTATTGCAATTTTACTAGTTTTTCTGAGGTTATGTTCCTTGACGAAAATCGATTTATCAGTAGTAACTTAAGACTCTGCGCGATCGATAACTATTAATATAAAAACGTAAGCCACTGACTAAGTTTTTTTTTTTTGTTGTCGATAAGTTATCTTCCTTACAGTGATTTTCTGGTGTTGTTATTAAACTAATTGCAATTATATTGCTATCGAAAATCTATTGCTCAAAATTAAGTCTTTACGTGATCGGAAGCTATAAATAATTTTAGATTACAGAGAATCTATTTAAAGTAATTGACTGAAAAGTATATATAATAGGAAATCTAAACAATTCTTGACTAATTTAAATGCCACAAATTTTCAGGTTATGTTTCTTATCGAAATTTATCAATTATCATTTATCAATAAAAATTTAAGTTTGACTGCGATCGATAACTATGAATGAATTGTGCAAACTTATTTATAAGAAAGTAAGCCATTGCCTATGTTTATCGACAAATTTGGTATGGTACTGTTATTAAACTAATTGAAATTATATTGGTATCGATAATTTATGGATTTATGAGTACAGCGCATCGAATTCAACAATTCAGAATGTAACTTGTACATATGTACAATGCATATCGATAACAGATCTCAGGAATTCCGATAACAACAACCGTTCGGTAAAACCTTTAAGCTTACTAATGTTAATTATCGAAAATAGATTTTAAAATAATGTAAATTACTCATTCGGACGACAATTAATCATATTTATTTTCGATAACTACTAATTGTACTCTATACACACACATACATTCACGCATGTAAATATATTCAACCTAAAGCGCCTCGTTGTCAATAAAAAAAAAAGACAAAACACAAAAGGAAATAAAACTCTGCTATTAAAGGCAATATCAGCAGAAATAAATATTTAACAAATACATTCACAGAAAAAATACCCAATAAAAAATCAATCAACACCAAACTCGCATGCTCAGCAAACAGAAACAAAAAATTTGCGAACGCCGAAATAAAATACAACAAAAAAAAACTGATATAAATTAACGCAAAAACTGTACAGGCGCAAGAGCAACAAATATTTCGGCCTCCCCTTCCACCACCCATCCCTACCACAAACGCACCAGCAGAAAATGGCGCACTGAACAAAAAAAAAAAAAATACAAAGTCAATTGATCTAATAAGCCAAGAACGCAGCGGCGCTCACTCATTTAAGCAACAGCCTCAGCAGCAAGCAGCAAGCAGCAGCAGCAGCGAGTTCTTTTATTCGCTTTTGCTCATGCTACAATACCAAAAACAACAACAACAACAGCAACAATAGCAAAATTTGCGCGCGGGGTGTTTTGGGGCTTCCCTGAGCAACAAGCAAACTATACACATATACATACGTGCTTACATATATATGTATACAAACAGACAGACCCACACGCATACAGAGAAGCAGGGCGAGCACGACGCGCAACAGCCGACGACTTGGCACTTGCTGACTAGCTCTGCTCTGTTGTTGTTCTTGCTTTCGTCGTCGTCGCCGTCGACGTTTTTGTTGTTGTAGTTGGCGGCGCTGCGGCGGCCAGTACATATGCTTGTACGTACACAAACACAGGGCCGGCTCACTGTTAGTGCGGGTTAGAAATATAACGCGTAAATTTTTTCCTCTGTTAACGACATTTGTTAACGATGTGGTGAGCGGCAGACTGGCTTGGCAAATGCCATAATCAAAATGGTGTCAACACTATCGATATAAAAACTGCGTTTTTATTTTCTACTATTTCACTAAGCTTTTTAACTAAGTTATATAAAAAAAACATTTTGTGAATTTTAATTAAATACGCATACTCATTGCAAGCAACATTTAAAAAATGGTAATTTAACTTTAGCAGACTACTCTTGTTGCAAATATATTTTATTACCCGCTCACATACAAAACGTAACATACTCATTTAGCAGAGCCCTTTTTGGGCGCTCTGTTAAAAGCAACCGCGCGCCGCTCGCACACACGATGACGTCGACGGTCGGCAACAACAACAGTAGCAACAGTTGATCGAACATTCGAAGATCGAACGTCGTGCTGTTAAGTTGGCCTGCCCGGAACGGAACGGAACGCAGCGAAAAACGAACACAGCGATAGACATAAGAGTACATGAACATAAACAAATAGCAATAATAAGAAACCACAAAAGAACGTGTGTGTAGGCGTGTGTGTGCGCGACTACGCTACTACAACAACGAGTGCGAGTGTGTCCCCAACAAGTTTTGCATTAATCAAATTAGATCACAGCAAAGCAATGGCAAAGTGAGTCGTTTTAAATTGAGTTAAAGTTTGAGTCGAATGTAAATGAATGCCACAATATGCTAATAAATCAAATCACATACAAAATACAAAGTGCAAAAGTGCGATATTAATTAGAAAATGAATAGCAACAAATCGTTATAATCGAATGTGAATGTGAATGTGAATGTGAGTGCGAGGAATTCCAAGAAATTTAGTGAAAATTCAAAATAAACAAAAGCAGCAACGACGCCAGCTACCACGACGGTGACTTTTTGTAGCGCGCCACAAAAAGAGCAGCGATAAGCAGGGCAACCCCCGCTGTAGTACTACTAAATGTTGTTGTAGTTGCTTTTCTTCTTCTTTTTGATTTTGAGGTCTGCTCATCTTCTGCTTCAAAGGAACAACAACAACAACAACAACTGAAACAAATATGCTCGGGTGAGTAGCAGCATAATGTGTGCGCGAGAAAGAGATAGAGGGGAGCAAAAGAGTGTAAGCATGTGTCATGGCATGCTGTGTGCTGAGAGTAGCAATAAGGAACACATTGGACTTGAACTAAATACTCAACCTTTTTGGCTCTCTCTCTCTCTCTCGCTCTCGTTCTCTTCCTCTCTGTTTGAAACGTACGTAAATTAAGCCGGCGCCAGGATACCTGCCGTCCGTCTACGTTTAGTTTAGAACAAGCGAGCGAGACAAAACGCTTGCAACGTCATTGACACAGCAAAAAGGGCAGGCAAAACGGCATAGAACAAAGCAACAAAACAATGAGACGAAAGGTGGAAATCCACTTAAGAGCATAACACAAAAAGGCAACGCTGTAGGAGGGAAGGACAGCAAGACAGAGAGCGTGAACGAGAGAGAGAGAACTGTGCTCAAGTGTTGTGAGAACAATTAAGCATGCAACAGTTATGGCCTAGCTGTCTCTGTGTGCTTGTGTATCTGTGTGAGTTTTGAGGAATGCCCTGCAAAACGAAACGAAAATTACGACACACATGTTTATTGAGCCTGGGTTTAAGGCAACCCCTGACCTTGACAACAGCTACAAAGATACATAATAAATAGCAACAGATACAGATGCAGATACAGATATAGATACTCTCTCTCACTCTATAAATTCGTTGCTTTGCGTGGGCGCAAATTCCATCAACTAGACACATTGATAATTCAGCTCTAAAAACATTTTAAACTGTTCATTCAAGCGTGCGCATCATCATCTCACATCTAAATACATGTATATATATATATATACACATAGCTATATTTATATATATATGTATATATATCGTATCTATAGCCATTAACTATAGATTTCTGTTTATTTTACTCTGATGTCCGCCTCCCCCGTTTGAGCCAACAAAAATACCAGTTTGGCAAGCATTTTGTGCACGCTACGTAAGCGTTTTCAATTTAACAAATATTATAATTATACACTATCAAAATATGTCAGTGTATCTCTAAATTGTTATCAACTTTGACATAATACAAATATGTATCATAATTATACACTATCGAAAAATGTCTGTCTATTAATCTATATTAATTATTATCAAGTTTGCTATATAGAAACACCTACAAAGCAACAACAAAATTATAGCAATTGATAACTAAATTTCACTACAACATTAATTAACACCTTTTCACATTTATACAAAATGTATTTCAAATATATTTTACTTTCAATTGGAAAGAAATACCCTTTACAATATTTGAGCACTATTCGAATTTAAATTTGAATTTTAGGAAAATGATTTTTCATTCTATTATTTTAGAGTATTCAAACTTCGGCATACTGAAGCAAGCTATTTTTTTCTTATTTTGGTGTTTTATTTTTGTCTTTTTGCTAATATGCAAAAATCCACACACACTTAAAAAAATATATATGAATACATGGCATTTCCGTCCTTCAAATGCCACACAGCCAAAATATATAAAAGAATTCTGAATATTATTATTATTATTATTATTATTATGTCTGTCTTCGGAAGATTTTTTCGCTTGAATGCACGATTTGAGAAATGTTAAATTTGTTCTCTAATTATTTTTTTTTTTTGGTTAAAAACGCGGGCAGACCCCAAAATGACTTTGACCACAAAAAAAAAAAACAATATTTATATATATAAATATAGTGTATATATATAAGTATATATTCATATGTATATTTAGTTATAAGCATTTAATTGTAGCCCAAAGACATTTCGTGACAATAAAGCAAAAGTTAAGCTATTATAATAATAATTAGCTGTAAGGAACAGCTAACATCAAAACATCGAAGATTACATACTCTTCCAGACTGGAATAGCATTTGAAAGTTGAAATTGGACTGATTGCTCCTATGGCATCTATAAGATATAGATATCCGGTCGATCGTAAACAGACAGTCAGATCAAGAATCAATATACTTTATGTGGTCGGAGAAGCCTCTTTTACGCATTAGACAAACTTCCCTCTGGAAGAGTATGCCAAAGAAGAATGATAAAATTGAGTGGGGAATGCCTTCCCCCTCCCCTTCGGTTCTGTGCTGTATTACATAATGAATGATTAATTTTAATTAATGATCTGTAACTGAGTTGAACTGATGTTAACTCAAATGAAGAAGAAATTTAACGCTGTTGTCATAAACTTAGCACAAAAGGCTAAATAAAATGTGCTAACTAAAATGCCAATAGACATCTCTATAATTATAGCTATAGCTGAATACATATACACTCATATATATATAGATGAAATTGCGTACTGGCTAAATAAAAACACTTGAATGTCGTCTTACGTAGTTGGGTATTTAAAAATAAAAATTGTACGTTTTTTTGGCACAGCAAAAAGTGCAAAAATAAAAACACAGAAAACTCAAATCAAATGAAATTCCCCAATAGAAAAGAAAGAAAGCAAAAGTCAGAGCATACACCAATATACATATACAATCTGGTGTATATATTTATATATAGATATATGTACGTTTGTAAATGTATAGGTGATATATCAGCAGATACATAATCGAATCTATTATTTTTATTTTTTCGTGTTTTCCGCCTGATCTCTAATGTTTTGTGTGTAAACAAAATTTGGCTGGCAATTATTTAACACTTTTTGGCGCAGAATTCTATTTTTAAGAGAACTGTTTTTTACTTTCTATACCCTTGCAGAGGGTATTATAATATTATAATCACAAAATGTGTAAGGGAGGCATTAGCGACCGTTCAGGACGATTAGAAGAATCTTTATAGCCATTTCCCTCAGCCTGAAACTTTCTTTGTTTCTCAATAAAACTTACAATTTAGTTGTAAAATTGTGGTTTACAAGGAAATTCCTTAAATTGTAAAAATCGAAATACTATATCATATTTCTGGCTAAGGAAGAATCAGTCAAAATAAACGCTTATTTCAGCTTGCAAGGGTGAACAATCGTCGGTGTGTCGAATAAAGCCTATCCTAACCAATTTCGTGTTTATTTTGAATAATTTTTATACCGAGAATCTTTCGTGGTCGCTTTGAACTTGTTTCACAATGTCTTGCACATTTGGTTATTAAGGCAATTTCGTTTTGCTTTTCGAAAATTATACGCAATTTGTTCAAATTTTTCTAGAGCACAATTTATATTTGTATTTTTAAGCAGATTATTGACTAGAAACAAAATTTCCATTTCCATTCTAATTTATATTGAAATAAATATTTTGTTTTCAATGTGTATACCGACCGTTTGCTTTTGATTATGGCCACAAAATCCATGAATTGCATTCCATAATATACATTTTCACATATAGAAATAATATATGTGTATATGTACCTTTATATAAAATGCAGTGCCAAATAATCTGGCAAGAAGCTTTATATTTAATATGTAGTATAGACGATATTTGAGTATACGTTGTGTGTATGCAAATCGGAACCTTGGCACTGGCCAGCCCAAAAAGCGCTTTTCAAGCGAATTTCTAATAAATTTTTACAAATATTTCCCTTGACGTCAAACGTTTGGGAATTTCCGCGCCAGAAAAATTAATTTCGACAAAACTTTTCATGAGAAATGCTCCCAATATTTGTGGCTTACTCATTCCATTCATCATGTGTCAAAGAAATTTGATTTTCTGAGAGCCCCCACAGCATAGCTGTAAATTAAGTTATTTTAGACGTCTCTAAAGAGCGTCTCGATTTTGGGAAAATTTTTTATGGACAAGGAATTAAAGAGCAAAGATTACATTAACTGAGCTCAGATTAGGAGCAATTTAATCTTTACTGTCCGAGGTCCATCCCCTTGTCACATGATAAAGCAATGTTTTTGTGAGTATATCTTATCTAAAATATGGTTAAATAAAAACGTACCTTGACCTTTTACACTCTTGACAAAGAACTTACCATTTTATTTTTATTAATATTCTATATGTATTCCCGTTAGGCCTCCGATAAGCCAAGCCAAGGAAAGAAAGAAATCAGTCTACGTATTATCAGTTAACTGGAAATTATAATTTATATTTACTTCGCCTTCTCAATAATTTGTCAGGCAATTAGCGCGAATTTCATGTGTATTATATCGAGATTTGTTTATATCACTTGGAAACCTATGAAAGTAAACAAGAAACAAAAAAAACATTAGAGTGGAAACACTGGCACAATTGCACATAGTGTAAATATGTATGTATGTATGCATATATACACTGGCACACACACGAAATGAAGAAGAAAAGAAGAGCGACGATCGTTAGCGCAGCGCTTAATCGCATTAATGTGATTTCCGACAAACACTCAAGTGTTGCCGAGTGAGGGAGCAACAACAACAACAACAACAACAACACGAACAACGAGTACGTCATAGGCCATAGCGAACGAGAGAGCGAAAAAAAAAATGCTTATCAAGCGCTCTAGAAAGCTTCAAGAGGCGGCTGCACTGCATTTGTGGTGGTGTCATACACGTATTATCGCCCCGCCACGCTGCAAACAAGTAGCGCTGCCCAAAACACCAAAACACAGGCCCCAACTCGCTTACACACACAAATACATACATGCATACGCGTATATGTACTCACTCACTCACTCACTCACACATTTTAGACTCAACAAGCTAAACTCGTTTGCAGCCAGAGGCAACAACAAAACAAAAACGAGCAAAATTATTAAAATTTTTAGCTTGATTCATGCTCACACACACAGGCGCGCAGCCACACTGGCATAAATATAAACAAATGCAAACAACAACAATAACAACGACCACGACGACGACGATGGCGGGTTTCCTCGTTTCTTGTGAATTGACTCAATATAAAATACAAAAGCAAAGCGCAGGCAGCGTCAGCGTCAGCGCTCGGCCACAACGACGCCAGCGGCGGCGACAGTGTTGTCAAGTTGTTTGGATTAGTCATGTTGTTACTTACATATATACGAGTATGTGTATACACTGGTATGAGTATAAACAGGCTATACGTCGGGTTCGCCACATGGCTGCTCGTGCTCCACTCGTGTGTAAGCCTCCCCATCGGCTCGTTTTTTACTCGTGTGTAGACAGCTGCGGCAACTCTACCGATCACTCGTGTATACGCGTATGTATGTGTGAGTGTGTGTGTAGCAATTATTATTTTATTATCACTTTTTTTTTGTTGTATTCCGCAGCTACGTTTTGTGCTGTGTTTCTACGTTTTAAATGCTTTTGTTGTTATCGTTTCGCTGCCGCTGCTGCTGGTGCTCCCCAGACCTTCCTTAGTCAGCAAAAATTCGCATATATATTTATTGGTTGTGTGTGTGCGTGCGCGTGTTGTATGTATGCATGTATGTGTGTGTGTCTGTGCACGTACGTAATCAACAATAGCACAGCTACGGCAGCAGCGGCGTCGGCGACAGTCGTTGGTTTCGTGTTCCCCCACTTCGCGTCACCTGTTGTTGTTGTTGCTGCCTTTGCTTTTGCTGTTGTTGGGGGCTACGTTTTTGCTTGATTTGATCATTTCTCAGCAGCAGCAGCAGCAGCAGCAGCAGCAACAGCAACAGCAGCGTCAGGCGACCCTGTGCTTACTTTTGATTGACAATTGCAATTGTGTGCGTGAGCGGGCGCGCGCGTGTGTGAATACTGCGGTATGCGACGAGTTGACGTTTTGCTCGCTTCCTTTGCGCGCTCAATTATTTGATTATTGTACGGTTTTTTATACCCTCTATAGACAAACAGTGGGAATACCAAGTTTTATATTTAGTTTATGGAATATTTATGGCTTATATAAGAACTCTCTCATAAATTATATACTTAAGTATGTATCGATTCTAGATCTAACCATTTCGGACACTATAAGATTCGTAGCATTATATTAGTGTAAGAAGGGAATACTATACCTGGCATAGAGTGTTGTGTAGTCGTGCATGCTCGACTTGAGCATTCTTAGTTATTTGTTGTTGTTTTTCTTTTGCTCATTTCTACTCATTGCAGCTTTTGCGTCTCTTTGTGTGCTTTTGTTTTCGCGCTGCTCTTTCGCCAGTTAGTCGCGTCGCTTCTTCGTTTTCTTTTACACACACACACACGTAAACACACACTGTCGAAACACACGCACACTGATTTGTCTGGTTTTTTTAGTTGTTGCTTTTGCCACTTGGGCTCTTCTGGGTCTTTGAATGAATTTTTCAGTTTGCCTCGTCTAGTTGTCTTTAACTGTTTCATGCTCGCTGGTCGGTCGCCTCGTTCGCGTTGTCGTCGCGTTTGTTGTTGTTGTTACATACATACGTACATATGTATGTACACATTTTCGGCTAACGATATCGATAACTATTACTATCGATATTCATAGAGAACAGGAAAGAGACAGAGACAGAGTGAAAGAGCGACTGAGTCACAGGTACCCTAAGCTTGCACTCAATTGCAATGTTTGTGTGTGTGTGTGTGCATGTTTCATATTTATTTTGCTTGCCATTTATTTTTTATCAGAATTTCCGAAATTCCGCGAATTTTGTGCGTTTTTTTAGATTTGATTTGAGTACTTTTGCTGGTCAATTTTAATTTTTATTTTCTATTTGCAAATTGTTGTTATTGTGACGTATATTAACTAACACTGGGACATGGACAGACTGTCTAACAAGCCGTGGCGCCTACCTTGTGCTTATTATATGAGTGCGAGGGCGAGGGCGAGGGCGAATGCAAAACAAAAGCTCTCTTGTGACGTAGGCAGAGCACGAATTTCACGTCAGAGTGTGACCAGGCGCATTGATAATCAGCTATATTAAACGTATTTATTAACGAAAATTGTACTTTGCACAGAGCTACTTATTAGCAATTAACAATTAACAATAACAATTGCAGCATGCAATCTCCTCTCCCAGTTTTGCATGCGTCAATACCCGACAATTATTAATGCATATATTTAGCCGCTAGTTTACAACAAACAACAAATTACAGCTAAATATATGTAGTATAAACACGAGTATAATCATCAGCTGAGCAATATTCCGAATAGTCGTATTAAAAAGAGATCCTCAAACGAAACGAAACGAAACGTTTAACAAAGTCAAAGTCGTGATAATAAAGCCATTTAAATATTTGTTTTTTATTTTCTTTATTTGCCTTTTGTTTTTGTTTCTACTGTAAATATAAAAAACGTCTATTAAAAACTTGTGTGGCTGTTGTTGTTGTTGTGTTTTCTACTCTACAGCTGATTACACTTATCGCTGGGTTTAGTTTACACTTAAGTTCATTTATGGAAAGCCCCTTGAGTTCTGTGCATTAAACATTCAAATCAAGTTTAAATATTTTATATAGTTTACGCAGAGTATTAAATGCTTAATAAACTTCGATAATGGGCTCTATCATTTAATAGTGATAACAGTGGGCACAAAAAGTAGAGCTACGCCTGCAAAATCTACGCGGGGAAAACTTTCATTTTGGGCAGTTTCTGTTTCTTTTATAGGGAAATAAAAATACTAATGAAGACCAATGAAATTCCATTAAATTCATGTACTATTTAGTACCTATTTTTCATTATTTGTTTAACAAAATTTAAAATAGGAATTAACCTTTGAGTCTTGTTGAAAATAACCTATAAATTAGGCATTTTTTTTTTAAATCTATAACTATTACAGTGCCTGCAAAGTTGTTGTTAAAAGCCAAACAATAATATGTAAATTTGTTTATTAACGATGACAAGTCGGATGTGTAGGGAAACTATTTGGCATAACTGTAGCATGACGATGATCATCAGAATCTCGAATCTAGAATCCACAATTCAGAGCAGAGCCAGAGACAGTTTCAGCTTCAAATGTGTCAAAGTTCGCTTGTATTCTCGCATGCTACTATATATATATATATATATATATGCATATATATGAACAATTGTAGAGTAGAGTAAACAAGCCAGACACGAAAAAATTCCATATAAATGAGGTTTCAGTTGTAGGAAATTCCTTTTGTCGCTTCGTAAATTGACCCATTCAGACACGAGCGAGCGGACGACGACTGCTGGCTGAGTGTTCTATATTTAAAATAATATAATAATGCAATTACCCGGGGCAGCTTATGTAATTAATGTTTATAGCGATTCTTAATCGGAATGCAATCCTAATCTCTCCGGCTGGCCGTATGACACTTCAAAATGATTTTTTAATTGCTAGCCGACAGCTGACGTCAAACGGGTGGAAAAAGTGAGAGAGAGCAGGAGGAGAAGTGGGAGGACTGGGAGGAGGGTGCAATTTATAATGGGCTGGTAGTTATCAGTTATCGGGTGTTAAGCTCCACTAAGTCTGATTGTGTGAGTAATGCACACACGAGTCAGGTAAACCCGTCAGAGTTCCACAAACGTTAACTGATAACAAGCAGCCAGCTCTGCGCTCCATTATCAATGGAATTTTTGGTCGAAAATTATTATTATTATTATTATTTTTGAACGAGTATTCATTTCGTGATCGCACGTTATTTAAAGCTTTATTGTTGATAAAGACATAAGTAAACACAAGTCGTACAAATGTCTCTCTGTATTGGAGTCTAACGATGCATGCTAAACAGAAATATCTATATATACTATATAGACTCTATATATATATATATACGATCATACATTCATATGAGTCCGAGTCGAGTCGCGTCGAGTCGAGTCTAAGGCAAAAGTCAATTAACGCGCGAGTCGCGAGTTTTATTTTGCTCAGCTTCTCTCGCGCTTTGACTGGATTTACTAATCATTGCTGTTATACTATATAGAGATATGTATAGGGTATATATATATATATATATATATATATGTATATAGAGTATACGCAAAAGTGTGTATATAAGTTCTATATAGGGAGCTGATAACGCGAACCAACCAACCAACAACAACAACAATCAGCGCACTTCATTTTGTCGCCGCCGCTTGCCTGCCTTTATTTTTATGAGTATTTTATTTCTCTCTTTTTTTTGGGATGTGTTTCAGTTTCGGTTTCGGTTTCTGTTTCGGTTCGGCTACGGTTCGGGCTTTGTTTTTTAAGTATTCGTGAGGCAACAGGTGAACTGAAATATGCGAACGAATGCAAAATAGAAAGTTGATAAAATGTTTGTTTATCGCATTATTTATGCTCTATATATATATATATGTATATATATATGTATATATATATATACATATTTGAATATTCGCGTAACATGTCCAAACATTTCACCCCATGCCGGAATTTCCGAGTAGAGTATATCCAATTAGCATGTGCCATTCGCATTATCAACCGTGTTCTGATAAGATTGAGCGCCCATTTAGCAGCGATAGTTAATGTTTGACTGATGAAATTCCCAACTGAACAACAGCTGAAACCACTTGAATAATTCAGTGCCCCTCACTGGCTGACTACACTCAAAAATACCCGTTGGGAGCACACATCCTGAACGCCTGCAAATACATATTTAATAGAGTCCAAGTTGGACCGAGTGTTGCTGCCTCTCATTCTCTATTATTTATAGGGCTGTCAAAGAAAGGGTATAATACTTAAAGGACAATGTTGAAAGTTCCCTGGAATTGGATTGGATCTATTTATTATTAACCAAAGTACAAAATTCAGTTTGGAATATCTTATTTATTATAATATTTATAATAATAAAGAGTATTTGAATTATGCCCTGAAATCTTTAATGCATTAAATGAGGCAGCTCTAAAATATATATTTTATGGATCAGGCGGGTGTAGCGACTCGATATAACCAGGTCCGTCTGTTTCTATGCAAACTAGTCTCAGTTCTTAAGCTAATATAACAGATAGCATTATATATAGCTGGAATATTAAAGTCTTTTAGAGATCGGACTAGTATACTAATCATATATAGAGGTGCTGCAGGAACAATCGGTTCGAAAGACTTTCCTAAATGCGTAATATGATTAAGATCAGACTACTATATCATATAGCTGGCTTAGGATAGGCAATAATGCTAAAATGTGTTTCCAAGTCCGAAAGGGTATTCAGTCTTCGGTGCTCCGTTGATAGCCCTTCCTTACTTGTTTAGTATTATAAAAGTAAAATTCATAACACTAAATTTAATAATTTTGGTATGCAAATTTAATGAATTTTGTTTTTGTTTTTCTTTTTGGTTTGCAGATGAAAACGTGGCCAACACATCACAGGCGAGCAAATTTGATGATACTATGGAAAGTGCAACAACGGCAGCAACAAACACAGCGAAGCATTATAAAACAGCGACAAACAAACAATATAAAAACAATAACAAAGTTGGCAGCACGCGACGTGCCACAGCAGCAGCAGCAGCAGCGGCGGCAGCAGCGGTAACAGTAGCAACAGCAGAAACAGCAACAACAACAACATCAAATAAGAAGCAAACATATCGCAGCACCAATGAAATAGCTGCAACAGCAACAGCAACATCAACACCGAAATCAAATAAAGTCAACAATAAAGCAACAACAACAGCGGCAGCAGCAGCAACAGCGGCAGCAGCAGCAGCAGCAATTGACAACAAAACCAGTACAAGCATACGAGATAAACTAAACGAGTTGCCAGCTAAAATTGTCGAGAGCAGCAGCAACAGCAACAGCAACAACCACCACAGTGATAATAGTATTAGTGAGAATAATTATGAGTTTAAGGCTAGAGATAAAGCGAACGTAAGTGATAGCAAAATGACGCTACAACATGTGGCAAGCAGCGCAGCTAGCGTGGCCACAACAACCACCAATCATGTGGTGCCCGGCAATGCGGCAACAGTCAGCGATGAGGCAAACGCAGCGGCAACAATTGCTGCTGACTGGACAAACACGAGCAATTTACGTTATTTGCACAAGAAGTTTAAGCGCTTGGCCAGCACCACCGAACCAGAGACGGGCGATACAGCGATGCGCACCTCATCGCTGTCCTCAAATAGCTCCCTATCGCCACCGCCACCAGCAGCAGCGCCAACAGCAGCAGCTCAATTGCTCAACGGGCATGCGGCAGCATTGCAGCCGGCAGCGTGGCAATATACAATTCATGAAATCAGTGCCAATTTATTAACCACCATTTGCAACAGCAACAACAATATTAGTCAAGAAGAGAGCAACAACAACAACAACAATACCAACAGCAGCAGCAGTAAAAATGTTGCTGTTGCTGGTGCGCCTAAAACACGCACTCCGCTTAGCAATAGCAACAGCAACAGCAATGCAACATTATCGCCGGCAACATTTGCACAGCATCAGCAGCAGACGCAACCAACGACAACAGCAGCAGCAGCAGCAACAGCAACAGTTACTGTAGCAGCGGCAGCAACAACAGCAGCAACAACAGGAGCAGTAGCAACAGCTGGCGAAAAGCCTGGACGCTATACCTGCCCCTATTGCAATCTGATGTGTTCGAAGCCTTCAGTGCTGGAGAAGCACATACGGGCTCATACAAATGAGCGTCCCTATCCGTGCGACACCTGCGGCATTGCCTTCAAAACCAAGAGCAATCTCTATAAGCACTGCCGTTCCCGTTCCCATGCAGCGCGCATGCGCGGCTTTGACGTGCCAACCCATGAGACGGATGGCCTCTCCGACCAGGATGGCGACGGGGAGTTGAGCAATAGCAGCTCCGAGCTTTTAAGTGTGGAAATTGTAAGTCACTTATTGGTATTTATATAATTTGAATAAACTATAAACTATAATTTTGCATATTTGATTGCAGCTAAGTCGTGCAGATTCGCCATATGACGAGCCCATGGCCTCGCCCACGCCATCGCCAACAATGCTGTCGGCTGGGAAGAGCGCCTACTTGCAACAGCCACCATTGCCGCAGCACATGCAACAGTTGCCGCTGGGCTCACCCGCAGCCGGAACACTGCCGCCCGCAACAGCAGATACTTTACACTCGGCTACCGCGCAACATCGGCAATCGATTGATTACAAGCCATACAAGCCCAAGTTCCACAATGCCTCGCTTTATGCGCCCGGCAGCAGCAGCAAAGAGCAACAACAACAGCAACATCAGCAGCAGCAGCAACAGCAGGTACTGGAACTGCAGCAGGTACTGCAACAGCAACAGCAACAGAAGCTGCCAACGCCGCAGCTGCAACAGCAACAGCAGCAGCAGCAACCAACGCTGGCGCATCCCACGCTCTCGCCTAGCACACAGCTGAAGCTTAACCATCACATTAACTCGCATCAGTTGCATGTGCAGCTGCAGCATCAAAAGCAGCAGCAACAACTGCAACTGCAACAGCAACAGCTGCACGCACAGCAATCATTGCTGTTGGCGGCGCCTGCCAATCCCGCGGCATTGACCGCATTGCCGCCACCACCGCCGGGCGTCTACTATCTGGGGCAGCCGCCGTATTACAATCCTGCTGCTGCAGTTATGCATCAACATGCGTTGTTGCAGCAACAATTGCATTTTCAACAGCACTTTCAGTTGCAACAGCAGCACCAGCAGCAACATTCTCCGCTGCTAAAGGCACCGCCACAGCCACAGCAGCAGCCACAGCAGCAGCCACAACAAACAGCTCCACCTCCACAGCCGCAACAGGTAAATCTTCGATGGTTTTGATTGTTCTGATCAATTTATTGATGCTTTTATTTATTTTTACAGCTGGTGCGATCGAACAGTCAACAGTCGACGTTAACAGCGTCAACAGCAGCGCTGCCTGCGCCTGCCACGCCCACACCTGCTGCCAATTTAAGCACCTTTGCCAGTGCCAGCGGCGGCATGCAAGTGGTAAGTAAATTGTGGCTCAAACGTCATCATATTTCTAAAATTCCTTTCATAATCCTTGGAACAGAATGTGGAGAAAGTGCAGGAGCATATCTCAAAGCTGATCTCACAGAACGAGGCCATAGTGGAGAACAAGGAAATATTGTTGCAGAAGAAGTATCCCAAGCAACTGAATCGCTCGCGTAGCTTCAACAATGCCAACAATAACAATAACAACAACAGCAGCAGCAATAATAGCAACAGCAGCAACAACAACTCAGTGCAAGCCAGTAACAACAACAGCAGCCAGCAATTGGGCGAGACGAAAGTGACTTTGGCACAGGCCATAGTACAAAAGCAGCAGCAACAGTTGCAGCAACAGCAGCAACAACAGCTGCAACAACAGTTGCAACAACAGCAGCAGCAACAATATCAATTGTATTTTCCACAGCAGCAACTGGAGCCTGTTAATGGGCTGCTAAAGCGCAGCAGCAGCACTAACTGCAGCAGCGGTTATGGTAGCCTCAAGGGCACTCCCACCCCAACAGCAACACCCAATGCAAAGCTGCAACAATTGCCGCCGCCACCTTCACCTTTACCATTGCAATCGTTGCAATATCGCCAGGATCCGGCAACACCAGTGCCCAAGTTGGAGCAACAACAGCAGCAGCAACAGGCGGCATCTAATCACGTTCAGCCTCTAAATTTATCCGCCAAATCAAAGCCAGTGTTGCCACAAAAGCCAGCAACAAGTGCAGCTGCAACAACAAGTATTCCAAGCGTGCCGCCTGTGGCCAAAAGCTCAACGGCCGCCGTTCCACCACCAAATAATTCGATTATTAAAAATCTGTTGCTTAATGCACGAGGCCTGGCCGTGCCGATAGGCGAGGGAGATGATGCAGTCTATTCCTGCCCCATTTGCGCCAATGAATTTCGCAGTGCCGATGAGCTGAAGCTACACAATAGCACCTACTGCCAGGATGCGAGCTGCAGTGCACCGATGAGTCCAGCCTCTTCGCCCAGCAGCAAATACTTTCGCTCCAATTCCATATCCTTTACTCTGCCCGAGCTCAAGAGCCACATGGCCAACTCAAAGAACCCGTTGTCGCTAGCCAAGCTCGCCTGGTCGCAGCTTAAAACCAAACCCAGCAGCCTGGTGCTGAGTCGTCTTAGTGCGGCTCAATCACCTGCGCGCACCTCAACAGTAACAGCAGCCAGTAGCAGCAGCAGCAGCAGCAATTGCAACAACACCAGCAGCCACAACAACACAGTACCAACAGCTGCTGCAGCACCCGTTGTTGCAGCAGCAACATTGCCGCCCAGCATTGATGCCACAAGCGTTGCCCTGCGTTTTGTGGACGCACCGTTACCCTCACCTGGTCCGCTGCTAGGGAAGACGCCTCTTGTAGATTATGCAGCACCTCGCAAGGCACATGATACACAGGTGGTTATAACCAAAATGCACGAAGATCGTCTGGAGAATATTATCAATGAGACGCCAGCGAAGCGGAGCAAACTGAGCAGCGATTTGGCCTTTGCATTGCCCGCAGGTGTGCAGCTGCTCTTTGGCCAGGATCTGCAGCCGGTTAGCAGTAGTTTCAGTGCCAAACATCGTTTTACCTCCTCCGGCGGCTCCATGATACCCATCTCAGAGTGTCCTGAACTCGATAAGAGTCCTAAAATGATACGCACACCGCTTTTGTCTGGTGGCAGTTTTCAAGAGGTTTCACCCAGGATTAGCGATGCCAAGGAGCGTAAATTGACAGCCGTGAATAATGGATTTTTACTCAGCGCTGCTGCCGGCACACCACAACATTTTCAATTTCCACCTATTAATTCGATAACTGCATTTAATCCGCTTACACTGCCTCCCATGAGCAACAACAACAGCAGCAACATCAGTCAGCAGGTTGGCGAACCGCCTAAGTCTATTCCCTATGTGCCAGGCATACCGGGTCCAGGCAGTTTGTCGCTGTTGCCGCCGCCGCCCCAGCAACTGCAACTGCAGCTGCCGGTGGGTACACGCGGACGCAGTCCCAATCGCAAACAGCCCAGTCCCAATCCGTTGCTAGCAGCTGTGGAGGCGCCTATCAAGGCGCTTTCTCCCTTTGGCGGTGTGCAGAATTTGCGCAGCGAATTCAGTCGTCAGCCGCCAACGCCAGCACAACGCAATGCGCTGCAATGGAACACCAGCAGCAGCATCAGCATCAGCAACAAGACAGCAACAGCAGCAGGAGGAGCAGGAACAGGAGCAGCAGCAGGAGTGGAGGTCTTCTGCAAGAAGCAACCGTTTAATTTTCTGCGTATGGCAGACAATGTGAAGATCTCCAACGCCACTCAGGAAGTTCCGGAGGTGCGACATTTCAATTTTGATAATGTACATAAAACGCAGGAGGCGCTGGCGCCGCTGCATGTGGATACGCCACTCGAGGAGACCAGCACAACAACTACAACAACCAGCAGCACGACAACGACAATAACAATAACAACAATAAGCACACCCAACAGTGCCAAGTCGAAATTCTTGCGTCCCACCAGTCTGCCCCTCAAACCGGGCACCTTTACGCCCAAGCGTCATCATGGGATAACTCCCACAGCGAATACTTTGCCCCTGATCTCACCGGAAACGCCACGCCCCTCGAAGTCATGCGTGCAACTCTATTTGAATGGACACGCCTACACCTATCTGGGTCTCAAGTGCAGCACCAAGATGTATTATTGCACAGTGAACTGTCCACAACCCTCGTATGTGGCTGGCATGCACAAGCTGTCCATGTATAGCGTATGGGAGGTGTGCGAAGAGAGTCAGCCGCATCCGTTGGGCTTTAATCCCAGGCAGGTGATGGCTTTGTATGATTCTAGGCAGAAAATGCTGGGCACAGCCGGCTCCATGGCGATGGCAGGTGTGGGTAAGCTACACTATGCCTTGGTGAGCTCACAGCAAACGGTCAGCACTTGCTCCACCACAATGAATGTCCAGAGTAAATTCTACCAGCATCAACAGCAGCAACAGAAGCAACCATCAGCGCTCAGTGAGGCAAATGTGGCGGCCAAGTCAAACGAGGAGGCTGCAGCCAAGAAGCTGGAGACTAGTCAACTGTTGGTTGGTGGCTACGAGTCCCATGATGATTATACCTACATACGCGGACGTGGACGCGGCCGTTATGTGTGCTCCGAGTGCGGCATTCGTTGCAAGAAGCCCTCTATGCTCAAGAAACACATACGCACCCATACGGATGTGCGTCCCTTCACCTGCAGTCACTGCAATTTTAGGTAAGCTACCCAAATCTTCCTCTTGGATTCCCTTATACTAAGAACCTCTATTTCGATTTGTAGCTTTAAAACCAAGGGCAATCTCACCAAGCACATGCAATCGAAGACGCACTTTAAGAAATGC
This sequence comes from Drosophila repletoides, assembly GCA_018150835.1. Classification (NCBI taxonomy): domain Eukaryota; kingdom Metazoa; phylum Arthropoda; class Insecta; order Diptera; family Drosophilidae; genus Drosophila; species Drosophila repletoides. Next base: position 22,745,563 of record JAECWQ010000089.1, on the reverse strand, counting down.
ATTGAGCTGGGTATTAATCCGGGACCCATGCCCGCCGATGGTGAATTCCTCGATGTGGATGTGGAATTCGATCAGCAATCTTCAACTTCGGCAGGCGGACGCACCTCCTCCATGGCTGGCGAATCGGATTCTGATGACTACAGCGATAATGAGTCCGAGAGCAGCGGTAAGTCCAATGAACTTGCTGGATACATAAATATTTGGCATGGTATGCTCATTTTAATCCTTTTACAGATACAGACGAGTCCAAGTCGCGCTTGAAGGAGCACGAGGCGGCGCGTGGCTTATTGTCGTTGTCCATGACGCCGCCCATACCGCAAAGCGTATCGCCTTACCCCGCCCAGCTTCAGGATACTCCCGTGCCTGCAGCCAGCCCTGCAAACAGCATTGGTTCTTCGGCGGGTAGCAGCAGCGCAGCCGGCAGTGCACAGCCCAAACGTCAGGTTTGCTCCTTTACATCGCCCAAGCCGCCATTTGACTACCAGAAGCAGGAACAGTATTACTCCAATCCGGAGGAATCCAAGCCCAAGCGCAGCGTGCCCAGCGATGAGAGTAGCGCACCCATGGACCTAACCAAACCCCGCAGCTCAGCTGTCATTCAACCCATCTCTGCTGTGGCAGCCGAGCAAATGCTGCCCAAGTCGCAGGCACAGCAAATGCGTGATGTGATCTTTGGAACGGGCAATAATGAATGCGGCTTTATGAAGACTCTTATCTCTGTATCGGACAAAGTGCGCATCTCAGCGGAAATGGAGGAGCAGGCAAAGCGCGATAGCGAAGGCGAGGATGTGCTGCTGCAGACATATATCAAGGAGCAGGCGCTGCAGCGTGCCAAAATGAAGCAGAGCCAGTTCAGCCGCAGTTACATAGTGAACAGCAACTCCACCTGCACCATCACCAGCAGCAGCAACAGCTCTGCCGGCACACCTATTGTGAGCAGCAGCGTACAGGTGCTGCTACCTAAGCAGCCACTAATTATCACAGAGCTTCCCAGCATAGAGGTGCATGAGGTGAAGACGCCAGAGCCAGCAACGATTGCTGATATTGTGATACCAGCAATAGTCACTCAAAAGACCACAGAGGAGACAGAAGAAAGCGAAGCGATAGCGGAACAGGATCAGACTACAGCATCAGCGACAATAGTTGCCGTCAGCTCAAGCGCTGAAATCCTGCCGCATAATGCTAACTTGCCTGCTGCAGTGCAGCAACCGGATGCCACAGATTTCACTGGCGTACTGAGCAATAGTAATAGCACGCCAGCAGCAACAGGTGTGTCCGCTGCTCCAGCTGCCGCTGCGCGTACTGTCATCGTGGGCGAGGAAGGCTTCAAGACGACGCCAACTAGCAGCAGTGCCACTGCCGAGCTGCAGCCAGTGTCTGCAGCGAGTGCTACAGCAGCAGCAGCAGCAGCTGCCACTGCCAGCTACACGGGACGCGTTGTGCCGCCGCCACCGCCTCCAATAACCAGCGATGCGCGACCCACGTGCAGCATTTGCCAAAAGACCTTCCAGCGGCAGCATCAGCTGACGCTTCACATGAATATACACTATATGGAGCGCAAGTTTAAGTGCGAACCGTGCAGCATATCCTTTCGCACGCAGGGACATCTGCAGAAGCATGAACGCTCCGAGGCGCACAAGAACAAGGTAATGATGACGTCCACGTTTGGAGTGCCAACCACATCGAATCCGCGTCCATTTGAGTGCACCGACTGCAAGATAGCCTTTCGCATACATGGGCATCTGGCCAAGCATTTACGCTCCAAGACACATGTCCAGAAGCTGGAGTGCTTGCAGAAGTTACCCTTTGGCACCTATGCAGAAATTGAACGCGCCGGCATAAGTCTGACAGAGATCGATACAAGCGACTGTGAGAATTCGCTCATTTCACTCAAGTTGCTGGCACAGAAACTGCTGGAAAAGGATCCAAATAAATTGAGTGGCTATACGACGCCTTCGGGCATGTTGCAATTGGCAACGGATACGCCTGCCGCAGGCCAGGACAGCGCCTCCGAAGATGGTTTCAGTGCGGCAAATAGTGCTGCTGCCTCGGCAATTGCCTCGCTGGATAATGACAGTGCGGGCAATACTCCACAGCGTGCCAGCTCCATGTCAGAGGATGAAACACTGGCCAACGGCCTTAGCCACACGCACAGCCTGAAGCGCCGGCTGCCAGGCAGCAGCTTCAGCAGCAATGGTGACGAAAGCGATAATCCTCTAGAGAACGTGGCGCACGAGAAGCGCGCCAGAAGCAATACAAACGAGAAGCTATCCTCGCTCCCAGTGGCAGCCAATGCCGCCACGGGCAGCAACTGACAGTACATGTATATGCTGCAGCCCACCTGAGTGTGGCCCTATCCTCATTACCAGGCCTACTCCTGGCCACAACAGGAACAACCGCTCGGCGACAGCGGCCAAAATGACCAAATCATGAACGAGCGCATATCAAATGTCTAAGCATATCGCATTTGGGCACACACAACTCTACACACACACACACTCACATACACACACACACACACAAATAACTTTATATAGTTTTAAGGGTCAAAGTTCGTTTGAGACTAGCTTAAAGCTGCCAGATAGCTGAAAGCCTTAAAGCCTTATAGTCAATACAGCTGGTAGAGCTTTTGATTTAAAAAAGAAAGCTTTAAGATTGTAGCTCTTTTCAGAGCTTTTGTATTGCAATTTAAGTTGATTAAAGCTGCTCGTGTGCTGCTTTCAAAGAGCTTATAGCTTTCAGTGTGTAATTAATAATTTATGTATGTATGTTACGAATACGCTCTCAGTAGAATTCATGTGCTTTCAAAGCTCTGCCACACAAACTTTAAGCTAGTCTCATTGAGCATGAAACTACTCATACATTTGAGTGTGTTGTGTATGGAAAAGTCAAGCTTATATACGATTTATATGGCGTATATAGCAACATGCAACATGCAACACGAAGTTGCAACTTGAGTATTTAGTTTAGTTTATTGTCAACTCTCAACTATGAATAGTTGTCCACTCTTCTATATATATATATATACACGTATATATTATGTACAGCAGGTACCATGTACGCTCTAGCCCTAGTTATATACATATATATAAGATATAGGTTAGGAACACACACACACACAAAATATAGATATATTTCCTTTTCGAAATGGTAAAAAAAAAACTCCTGAAGCGCTGTGAGTCGTATCTACAAAGTAAAAACTAAAAACAAAAAAAAATTAAAAAAATTCTGTGTGTTTATATAATAGAACCCTATACCAATTTTAGTTTATAATTAAGGCCTAGCCCACCAGTTTCCCCTCGGCCCCGAGAACCGTTTTCCAAGCTAATCACGAAGTTCTTCCTAATTTGAAATTTGTTACCTAAACTGGAGATGAAAAGAAAAAACAAAAATAACCTTATTAAATATTATGTTTGTGTTTGAGGAGAAAAGAAAAAGAAAACAGAAAAACAGAAACAAAACAGAAAAACAACGAGACCACGAGACTCTTTTCAATTGTTTGTTTTAATTAATTAATCATAATAAATTGAAAATCAAACAAAAACTATAATAAAGATTATGTTGTCATATATACACTAAGTTTTGTAGACTAGCTAAACACACACACATAAAGTTTATAGAAATTAATGAAAATTATTGTACAAAACTATATATATATATATATATATATATATGTATATATATATATATATATTTATATAATATATGGTATATGTATATGTTAAAAACACACACAAACACAAGAAAATGAAGTGATTATTACATTATTGTAAAATATATCAAAAACTGAACTTGAAAACTTTACAAAAAGAACCACAAAAACACAAAAAAAAAACATCAAAATGACACAAAAAATAAAAAAATCAATGTGAAAATCGATAACTTTTTTGTTTTTGTTTTTATCGCCAGCTTGCAGGTCAAAAGCGTTTTTGAAAGTACAAATATTCCTGCAAGAATTGAAAATTATTATTTTCCTTCTTGAAATAGAGGAACTTCAGGCTTACCAACAGAAAAGCTGAACCCAAAATCAAAGCCCGCTCCTTGGAGGTCAGCTTCGTATCACTGAAATATATATTTGTGGTATACTGCGATTTGCTGGCCATCCATTTGTGGTCTATGGAGGCGCGCAGCTCGCCGCCCGAGTGGATCTGTGAAGGAATTGAAAGGAATTCAAATTTCTGAAACAATTCTAAGCTGTTTAAAGCCATCACCTTAAAGTAACACTCCTTGGGCAGGCAGAAGCAGCAGAAACCCGAATTGGCCGGTCCTTCGACACAGAAGACGGGCTGATTTGTATTGCCATCTTCGATGAAAAACTCCGGCTGAGTAAATGTAGGGGATTGGACTACACGGCCCAGCACATTGCCGGGTGGTATCCAAATTTCCAAATTTTTGGGCTGACAGCAGATGGCGCCTAGGGCCAATTTCTTGCGGAATACCAAGGCTTCCTGGTGTGTCTTGTCCAGCAAGTGCATCTGGAATGGTCGACTGGCGCCCCAAATCATGCGATTATTCGCCGTTGAGCTCTCAGAGGCAGCAAAGATGGCATCACCCAGCGGCGAACGCACCACATAACGATTCTCCGAAGAAACAGCAGTTAGTGCTATAAAAAGACGGCAGTTAATTATTAGTTCACTAAAAATCGGACTATTATAAGACCCACAATCATTCAACTCAAAGGTTTGCTCTATGTGCACAGAGGGCAGATCCCCGAGACAATCATAGCCAGCCAAGGGAATGAAGGTGCGACTGCCAGCCACTGTAGAAATGGGCAATGGAATGCGTAGAGCCTCTGTGGATTGTGGATTGTAGAACGTATTTATTTATAGTTAGCTAAAGATATCAACTGTTGACTTAACAATAGACTCGAACTCGAATAAACAGAGTTCTCAAGTACCTGAAGTGGGACGCGGCTGTGCTGTTATGCTGATTTGAGCGTCATAAACTGCAAAGAAATAAATAAGATTATATTCAGTTTATTTATTTTCCAATTGCTGTTTAAAAGGGGCTAATAATCGGGCTACTATATCCTAAAACGTTGAGATCAGTCGTAAATTTATTGTCTTTCTTTTCGGAGATACGAAGCCGCCAAAAACGGCTAAACTATGAGTCAACTGTTTTTGGATATAGCATTGGACTCTAATCGGTCTAAATATTATTATAATTTTAACCGGAGCTTTTTTTTAAATGTGTAAGGCCTTGAGGAGGTCGAGTTGATATAGCCATGTCCGTTCGTCTGTGGCTATGCAGCTAACTAAATGAAATTGGGTAAGATTGTATGTGTATCTAAATCGGCAGGTAGGACTATTATATACATAATAAAATTTTCAAGCTAAGTATAGAAGTTTTTTATCCAATATCATGTAGCTAATATAGGCACAATTGGTCCAAATAAATAAATTGAATGGCTATTTTAGGCTTGGTGCACTGAAGATAGCTTTCAGGTGAAAGTAGCTAATAGTTAATCAAATTTAAAACAATATGCAAATTTTAAAAATATAAAGTATATATATATGTTTTTATCATCAACTCCGAATGGAAAACAGTTCCAATATATATATATATATATATATATATATATATATGTAAATACAAAATATTGTTTAATAAAAATCTATTTTTTTAATAGATATTATTATAAAAACATATAATATTTTTAAATGCAAATTTTTTTATTTTATCTTGAGTAACATTTCTTAATGCGAATTCTCGTATATAGATAAAATATTTTTGTTTTTACTTGTTCCAGTTGGTAATTGTGTAACGGTATAAAAATCGATTAACGGTACTGAACCTAATACCGAATAAAATATAAAACGAAACAAAATCATAATCGAAACAATGATTAAGGAACGTGTTAGAATCGGAAAATAATCGGAAATATGATTCGGATTGATTCCCTGGATTAAAATTGTTACAAAATTTATGGCAAAGCTCTTGCTAAGACCCAGTTTTAGCTAAGCAAATTCAACAGTTTATTCGGGCTTCAATATTCCTAACAATCCAAACAATAATAAGATAAAATACCATGTCTCAAATTAATTGTACAAAAAGTGCAATTTCAATGCACTACCCAAAAACTGTAAAAAAAATCACTTCTTCAGGGTTTGTGTTTTAACCGTCCGACGGCCTTGTTATTGAAAATATTTACACCTTCTTATAGGTTATATATGTATGCATATATTGATCAGTTCTTGGTCAAATTGGTTCTAAACAAAGGCAGTTGATAAAGCGTCGACGAAGCGGTCATAAAAAGCACAACAAAAAAAGGAACGGGCTGCTGATAAGATACAGATAACTGAATAATTGTGTGACACACACAACTCACTACCAATTAATCCAAATATAAAACGTTTTACAGAAATATCGCCTACATTTATTTTTGCACCTATAACAGCCGATACTAACGCTATCAGTGTGTACTGCGAATGATTCATAATTCGAAAATCAGTATTCTGGAATTCAGAGATTATTGGCAAATATTACCTCGGGGCTCTGTGGGAGTCTGTGTTTGGGCCACACGTATTTCGCTATCATATTGCAATGTGCGCACCGCATCATTTTGCAGCATTTTGAATTTAGTTTGAGTACAATTTAAATTGAAGCAGTTTTGAAACGTTTGCAATACTAAACAGATCAACGGACAATCTGTGGCACTGTGTGACCAGAGTTTGGTAACATTATAATATAAGACCAAGAAAATATACTAGCGTAACAGCATGTTGCTCCTTTGTGCGTTAACATATGGACTAACATTAGCGTTAACATTTCTCATGTAAGGCACAAATGCTGCTCTGGCCACAACAAACACTTAAAACCACAGCTGAAGCTAAAAAGTTTATTAATGTTAGTTAAGTGAACAATTAATTACACTTGTGTAACAAAATCTACTTAATAAGCTGGTAACATGCAGCAGGTGAGTTTATTTTTGTTTTTACTAGTTAAAAGCAGTGAGCACAATCAGAACAACAAGAAGCAGAGAGAAAATGAGAGAGAATGGGAAGTTAGCATTTCGCCAACTGTTAAATTTTCGCTGTAAATTGAAAAATGTTAATTGCTGTTTGTTTTGAAAGCAAGTAATAGAAGAGTAACTCTGTGTGCAGTATGTTATGATACCCTTTCAAAAGATGTATTAATTTTGTTACGAAGTATGTAACCCATTCAAGCAGGCAACGCAAAAGTTGTATTTTAAACTTTGTTGTTATCTAGGAATTTTTGATGAAACTAATGAATTGAAGCACTTGGCCAGTGTATTTTATGCTGGTCTTAACTCTTAAAGTATCGCAGCCGAGTTACTACTAAAAGTTGAGTTATAGTATGAATAACTTGCTTATTTTTAAAGATATCTTAATCAAACTCTGATTAAAGATACCTCTTAATATAATAGTTATACCAAAAAGAAAATGTAGTTGTAGTATGAACCTTTCTTTTTTGCCACGTACCCCTTAATTACAGGATATTTAACGCCTTATACACTTTAACGAGAGGATACATAAGAATAATCGGGCTAGGGTATTCAAGTATTCGGTGTGGCGAAGGTGTTGTGTTGCTGTTGCTGGTGGGGGAGTGGTTGGGCTGAGAGTAAGGCTGAGGCTGACGCTGGGGATGAGGGTTAAGGTGTTCGATCATTGCGCAGACGCTGGAGCGGCATAAACAAATGCCTTCACCTTTAGACTCCATTGGCGTTCCTGAGTGCAAAAAATAACGTCAGTTTAGTTCTGGCTATCGCATAGCCTGGCTGCGAGCGTACGCGGTCTAAACAGAGAGGCTCCCGTCAGAAAGATAAGACGGCAAAATCAATAAACGTGCTGTTCAAAAATAATACACTTCCACTATAAAATAAATTGTAGATTAGATCAAGTCAATACTGAATTTCATGCTAACAGAACTTATATATTTACGTACTGAAAATTACAAATACTAAAAATAAATCCAAAATATCGAGAAACTTGCATACATTTCATATATTTTCTAACTTGCATTATTTACGCACCCCATTTGGGGGGTTGTTGTGAGAACGGGTAGAACGGAATAAGGAATAAGAACGGCAGTGGAAAAGAGAAGCGGAAAGGAAAATCCATGAATATAAAAGTCAAGTGCGCTTACGAAAAACAGTAAAAATTTCATTTCAACTCGAGTAAAATACGTGACGGAGCGCGTGGGTCATGTCTCTGGAGGATCCGTTTTTTGTTGTCAAGGAGTATGCACTTTTTTATAGCACCTCTCTGTTTTAACATACATTCTGATGCAACCCTATTTCACCTACTACCCTCGCTCTCTGCCTCCCCCTCACCATCCCCCGCTACCCCCTTTTTACCACCCCCAACACCCTCTCTTTATCTATTTGCAGTGAGGTCTTTAAAGCGCTGAACAAAACACGCGGACTCTATCTGCGTTGGCGTGAACTGGGCGAAAACGGCGGAGCCGAGGTTGAATGGACTTCAACGGAACTGCGTAACTCGCTGCGAAGCATTGAATGGGATTTGGAGGATCTAGAGGACACTATCAATATCCTTTTTATAAAAACAAAATACGAAACGGGAACTATTTAAGAACCCTTAATATTTGGATATGCTATATATAGTGCCTCGATGTTGATTTTAGTTTTCGACCTATCCTTCCTAAGATAGCTATATGCTATAGTAATCTGATCTTTAACCAGCATTGATAACATATATGAAAAGTTCTATTTCGTAAATTTCAATCAAGTTATCAAAATTGAATTCCAAACAACTTTATTCCTATACCAACTATCCGAACTAATTGTAACCTGATCCTAAAACAGGCGGACAGATTAGAAAAAGTATAAGCTCCTAGTTTTCCTTAACTATATGATTGTATCTCTCTCTAGCACGCATTGTTGAAAAGAATCCCACAAAATTTCGCATAGATAATCGTGAACTCTCCAGCCGACGTCATTTCATAGATAACACACGAGATGAGGTCAAACAGATGAAGGATAAGATGAGCCTGAATCGGAACAGGGACAGAGATATAACCGCACATCAGCCACTGCTTGAGAACGAAAGGAGTAACAACCAAAGCAACGAATATCATTCGCACAACGATCGAACCTATTTGGTAGATTGTCCCAATACACAGTCATCAGTAGCAAATACCATTGCTGGCACCATGTCCACAGCAGCATCAGCAGCAGCGGCGGCGGCAACGCGACACAGTGGTACCAAATACTCGAAACTAGAGAATACTTTAGATATCGATAGTCCCAGTCATTATGGCAATAGTTTGGATAGCCCGGGACATCGATATGTGGGGGAAACGGTGTCCATACAACAGCGCATAATACAAGGTCAGGACGAACAGCTGGATATGATAAGCGATTCCATTGGCACTCTTAAGACTGTTTCGCGCCAAATTGGCGTCGAGTTGGATGAGCAGGCGGTCATGTTGGATGACTTTGGGAATGAGTTTGACACAACCGAATCCAAATTAGATACAACAATGAAGAAAGTTGCCAAAGTTTTACACATGAATAATGGTAGGCCTTCAGTTTTACATTGTGTATCAGTATCTATCAGTGCTTTATCTATATCTCTTCTCTTTCCATTCACAGATAAGCGTCAGTGGGCCGCAATTCTTATACTTTCCGGGCTGTTATTGTTTGTGATAATTTTATTTATTATTTTGTAAACTGTTTGCTTTGCTTCTGTTGGTTCGTCAAAAGAATATTGTAGTGTAAATTCATTAGTATATTTTTTAGTTAATTAAGCATAATTGAGTACGTTTTAAAAAACAAATTTAAATATTTTCTATATGTATTTTAATTAATTGTCTACAAAGAACAAGAAATTCCTTAGCTGTATATACACACGTTTAAACCTTTATTATATAAATTATATTATAAACAAATCGAAATCGAGTGTAATGTTAACGTATTTCCAAAGAGAGATTCTCACGCGTAAGTTTCCCTAAACTGAGAAACACTTGCTAAAAATGGTACAATTTATATGTATGGCGAAATTGAAGAATATATATATATATCTGTATATCAAGAGAGTTATTTAAAAACAAAACAAAAAACAAACAAAACCTGTATGCAGTTGAGTAAATATATAAATCATTAAAAACAATGTGTACTCATTCACTTTTTAGTTTTTATTTTAATCACAAGCTTTTCAGACTTAATCTTAAATTTAAAAAAGGAAATTTAGCTGCAAAAAACTATCGATAGAGAAAAGAATCGATGCCTCAAGAACTTGAATTCAAAAGATATTTTAAAATACAGTTCAAGAAAAGAATCAGGCATTTTTATAATGTTAATATTTAACCACAATTGACTTTTTTTAAAAAAATATATTGAGACCGCCAACAGCAATGTTAAAGTTCTGTTAGGTGTAGAGTTGCCATTGCTGCTGTTATTAATAACATTTCGAGTAAACTTTCAACATAACCCTGTTATTAACATTTCCACAAAATGTTAAAGCCACCCACTTTACAGTCGTTAATAAACACGAGCGCAAGGTGCGCTTTTATTTCCATACTTGTTTTTATTATATATCAGCACAATAATCAATAATTAATTAGTTGCAGAGGGTGAGGGTTCAAAGGAGACACAATTAGGAAATTCTAATGACCATGCGCAAGGCGTCTCGATTGATTTTTGCCTGTTTTAAAATATGCCCCTCAACAAATATATCCGATTCGTATTGCAAATAATTGACGCACTTTTCCACATAGAGCAACGATTCTTCCAGCATTTCCTTGGGCGAGAGACTCGTCTGTAGAGCTATGCGTCGAGTATTCTCCGCAATAGCCGAATGGAGCTCAAAACAAAGCGTTCCAAGCATACGAACTTCACCTATTTAAGATCAGTAAACACTATAGCTAAATAGGCGTATACGTAATAATTGTAGTTGTTAACTTACAAGGCGCCAGCGTCTCATAGAGTTCAACCAATTCTCGTGCATATTTCAATTTCAGTTGAAGCTGCTCATCGGAGAGTATCATTAATTCCTGCTGATCCTTGGCTATAAGCTGCACCAGCAGTATCTTCACCTCACTTAAGCGATAATGCTGAGTAGGCAACCATTTCTCATAGTGTTTCAGATATCTAGGTAAGGAATAGGGTATTTTTATAATAAATCAAATCCTTTTGTTGTATTTTCCAACTAAGAAAGCTTACTTGAAACCATTCTCTGCTGTTTTCTCCATACTCTGAACGTCCTTGCTAGCGCGTTCCAGAATGCCGTCCACATATTTCTTCTGCACTTGTTTCTGACAGTTCCGACAACTGAAATCAATTAAATATTATGATATTATTAAATAGATATTCGAGAAAGGTGAGGTTTATCGCTAAATATTCTTTAGCTATCAGCTCTGTGTATGTTTATAGCTATTTCTATTATTTCAGATATCTAGGAAGGACTATTAAAAGAAATTATTTCGATGTTCAGGTTAGAGACTAGAGATTGGAGTTCGGATTCGAGTTAAGAACTGTTAACCGAGTCAGATTAAAAAACTCTATAAAAACAATTCAAATTTTTTGTTAATACAAACCGCCAACTGCCATTCCAGTCTTCCGGCTTGCTGGGCAGCACAAGACCCGAACACTTGCGATCCTCACACTTGAGAGCGCTATAATAAGTGTCCAGTTCGGTGACATCGACGCAGCGTTCACAGGTGCACTTGAAGAGCTTCGTTTGCATTAGATGGCGCTGGCGATCTGCAGTGCCCCAAACGGCATCCGAGTAGCAAATGCTCAAATGGGAATTCTTTTTGATCTCCTTGGGAGCCCAGAGTATACAGTGCCCGTTCTTGTTGAAGCTCTTGGCGAGATTGGGCACACAGGAGTTTTCTGTAAATGAGGCGGTATAGAAGACGGCAACATGTGGTGGATCGGATGTGGGCACCTCGTGACCATTAATTTGTAGCGTGCCCACAGCGCGCATTATTTCCTCCTCGCTAAATTTCTGGGTACGAAAGAATCTGTGCAGTGAAAGAAGTTGTATAGTTGAATGGGGTATTTAAGGATCTATAAGTTTACTTGGGTATAAACTGTCCAATGCTAGCCAAATCGGCTTTCCATTGATTGGAACCACGTCGCGTTTGCTCCAGTGACTCCAACTGTTTGAACTTTTCCGCATTATCGGGATTGGTCTCACCAATAAGCAGACATCTCACAGTGCTGACACAGGTATACAGCGGGTGAGCTCCATTAAACTCCTGTACATTGACTTTCTGGCCACGTGCCTGGGTCAACTGGCATTCCGCTTTGTGCTCGTCCAGAGCCTGACATTCCGGTCCACACAAGGGCCAACCGCACTTATCACAATTGATGTGATCATTTGTTTCGATGCAGTTCAAGCAGCCCATACAAACCGGTGCCGAGATTTGAGAGGGTCCACGCATCAGAGGTGCCTCCTTCAGCACAATCTCATAGGGCTTTATATTACGTGTGGCCACCAAATGGCGACCCAACAGCTCATTGTGCGCAATCTACAATCGAGCAGTATTTTTTTGAGGTTAGGTTTTTTCTTTGGGTTCCAAATTTAGCAAGTGGTTGATCAAAGGAATACCTTAAAAGGGAAACAATTTGCCTTATGTGCTTTCCAGTCCTGTTTCTGGTGCTGCACCGAGCAGTACGACACCTGATTACAGTTTGAGCAATTGTTTTTTGTTGGCGCCTCACACACATTGCACGGACTCATCTCGAAACCGTTTTATAGATGGCAAAAAGGGCGGCACTTCAATTAATGATTTTCTATTAAAAAATTGTGTGCATGTGCAAGCACTCACACGTTTCCCTTTCGCTGAGTAAAAAAGTAGACTAGAACTACGCTGAGATGTGGGCCAAGAGAATGGAGATGCTTCAGAGAACTGAGACAGAATGTGTTGTAGCTAACAGCTCTATAAATAGACGCCACAATTGATGTAGACCAATGCTGTGCATGAATATTTACTTTGGGGTATACCTCGTCTTCCGGCAGAGGCCGAATATACGAGTACATATAAACAGCTGATTAGAATCCCAATTGGAGAATTCCTATTTGCCAAGTCCAGTATAATTATTTGAAGATTTGGAAATCTATTGAACTGATGCGATTTATCAGAGAGTGATTTATATTTTTCCTATAATAAGCTCAGCATTAGCATGAATATTTACTTTAGGGTATGCGTCGTCTTCCGGCAGTGGCCCAAAAATATGAGTACATATAAACAGCTGATTAGAGCCCCAATTGGATGTCTCTAATTTCCCAAATCCAATATAATTATTTAATCATATGAGAAAAATGAGTCATGCGATTTATCCGAGAAAAGTGATATTTTTCCTTCATTCGTAATTTTCCAATTCTCCGTTTAACCTTTCAAAAACCGATTCAAAAAATCTTCTTTCTTTTAAGTTTTTTCAAGGTAGAAGTGTGTATTTCTTTAATATTTTTCCATTTGGATTTGCTCTTGCGTTCCTTATTTATATTAAGTTTATTTTGTGTTCGCACCATTAAACATTTATTACTAATATTATATACAGAATTTGTTAAGTTTTATTCTTTTTTTTCCTTATTTTTTGTTTGAATGTGTATAAAACGAGTGCAACCCACAGACAGAAAACTAACCCGGTATACTCGATTATTGTACTCACATAGCATTTTCGATCCAGGCATTATTCATGTGGCTCGAATTGTGCTAGAGCTTCGATTGAGTATAATATTGGGCTTAGTTTCGTTTTTAGCAGTGAATTTTGTATAAATACAATTTTTACACAGTTTGAATAGCCTCCACCCCATTGAAGATTGAGGTATTTAACTATTAGCATTTTTCTTCTTATGCCTAAACTTTGATTTTGGCCTAAATCTCGGCGCCGAGTGACTGTCACAAAATGCTTTCCGTTTCGAACTGGCTGTCGATCATATATCAGTCTCGTCATTGGCTCCATTCGCTTCGCGAAGCGTCACAAATTTCTGCAGCTTAACGTTCTCCTTGTTATTGTTGCGCAGCTTGGTCCTCTCGCGCTTCTTCACCCGGAAATTGTCGTGTTGGAATGGTGCGGTATATTCTGTTTGGAATGCGGTTTCAGCTCCAGTTCCAGTTCCATTTCCAGTTCCAGTTGTAGCCACTGATCTTTGTTCTTTATCCCGATTATCCTGAGCATATTCGGTGTCAGCTGCAGACTCTGCCTTTACGTCTTTATGCGGACTATAGTGACCTGGAAAAGGACTTAAATAGATTAATATCAGATGTATCAAGTGGCAAACAACGGATATATACCTTTGGCGCCAAACATCTCGGCATGCTGCTTCAAGCCGTTGCGATTTCTGCCACGTTTACGCATATTAATGCGTAGTTCCGCCACTCTAATAGATTTGCTACGCCTAGTGCCGTTCAAGCTGCCATTGGGTGTAGTTTCTTTGGGCACTGGCTCAGCTTTTATGGTGACTGGTTTTGACGGCAACTCCGGCTCTGGTTCCGAAGGTTGTGCTTGTACTGGAACAGGCATGTTATCGGGCACTGACACTGGAATTGACGCAGGAACTGGCGATGATGATGATGATGATGTTGGCGTTGGGCTTTCATTGTGGTTCTGGCCTAAATTGCTTTCGGTGTCCGATGGATTGTACTGATAGATGGCTGCTGAGAGATCCTCTAGTTCAACATCCTCATTCTCTTCATCGTCCTGATCGATTATTTCAATTTCATCAGCCTCATCGTCGGATAGAGCACTTCTGAGCATAATCTCTGGTCCACCTCCGTAAATGCTATACAAAAACCTCCACAAAGGCGCATTAAGCTGGGCATAATCGGAGCCCGCGCGAATGCAGCTAATGGCTGAGCCATTCAGCAAACTGGTATCGGCAATGCCCTCATTGTTGATAGGTCCCGGCACCTTATGGGTTATGCCGCGCGAGAACTGCTGCCACGCGCGTAGCCAGGGCATAGCTATCGCATAGATGGCACTCCCATCCAGCTCGCTCTGTAACCCATTGTATTTGGTAAAGACAGCCAACTCATACAGCTGGCGACGCGAGAGAGCATCTGCTGCACGCTTGCAAATCTCACACTCAAACATTATATTTACGGCTGGGCCACCGCCAAAATGATTATATAGAAAATCCCAGAGTGGCTGGGGAATGGGCACTGCAATTTGGCTAATTAGCGACGCTTTGGAATGTAATATGCCACCGTGTGGGCACAGCATTTCCTGATTGTTTATTGGACCAGGCTCCGAAAATGTGGCCAGCCTGGATAGCCACTCGCGTGTCACATAGAATTGTATGTCGCCTTCGTACAACGGATTTGAGGTGGATAAATTAATCGCCTCCTCGCGCAGCATTTTCATTTGGGGATTATGTTTTTGGTAAAATAGCACATAGGCCTGACAGTTCTGCACCACATCCGCAGGCACCTCCATCACGAATTGATCATCAAACTCGTACCAGCGTCCATTGAACGCATTGCGTGCATAGCACGTGTAGTGACCGCCACCGACGGTGCCATGGTGACAAATCACGGAGCTCAGATTGTATGTGGGCACCAGAGATTTGCAATCCTTGTGTAAGTACGGCCGCATGTCGAAACCCTCGAGTGGAAAGTACACATGTGAGGAGATCTTCGAGCTGTAGGACAGATCATGACGAAACCGCTTCAAGTGTATACACAGCACCTCCGGCAAGTTGAGCACACGCGAATACTTAATGCCAGTACGCAACTTGTTGCAACGCTCGCAGCTGCAATGCAGAGGATTAGCTCATTGAATTATATGACTCCTCGATTGGGCAATGCTATCGATTACTCATTAGCGACTCTTACCTGTACATATTGTCACCTTTGAGCTCATCGGCACTAAAGAAACTGGCCATGCAATCGTACAGCGTTACAGATGGACCAAATATCCAGGAGCGCACCATATTCCACATCCAGGCAAGCCAAGTCTCGTTGCTGCGCACCGTTGCCAAGTCAGCCGCATTGAGGCTCTGCACGCTCAGGCTGTGCGTCTGGTGTAACACATTAAGGAAATCACGATTTGGTATGGGCAACGATAGATCTTGGAATGTTTCCTCTCGCGCCGAGACACGATCACAGGTCAGGCATTGAACAGAGGACAATAGTTTGCCATCGAATACATCGCTTATGATTGAATGCGCTGATTCCACTGGTTTTGTTTCTTGAACTGTCTTCGGGCTTTGTTTCTGTTGGGCAACGGGCGCATCGGAAAGGGGATTACTGCTGCTGTTGCGTTGAAGCGCGACAAAGTATTCCGTCTTCATGAGCACCTCTGATGAGCGCTCAGAGATGCTGCTCTCACAAGTATCATATTCGCTCTCTGATGCCGTGGGTGTATTACAGGATTTTGGCAACTTCTCCTCATCGCTATCCTCATCGTCAGATTCGCTTAGCTGTTGTTGTTGTTGCTGCTGCTGCTGAGTTTGTTGTTGAGGCGTTACTGCGTTTACTTGCTCCGTTAGCTCCTCGTGCAATTGATCCATAAAGCAGCGCAGGAATTCCTGGGTATCATGCTGTTGATAGCCACGAAACATGGGATGAACCGAACGAATGCCGTATAAGATGCCGCGAGGCGCCACATAATCTGCACAGAAGACATTTGCATGAAATACAGCTACAGCTGTTATCGATAGTTTTGATGGGCAATTAATGCTATCGATTACTTTCTTACCCTTGGGCTCTTCAACTTGCAACCAGATTTCCTGCATGAGGCGTTGATAGCTCTTGGCCAAACCAGCTGGCTTGGAGCGCGGTGTACTCGCAATATGCTCCACAAGCTCACTGCAATTGATAAAGTAGTGCGTCACTGGCGACAGATTGCTCAGTGCCTGCAGTGCCGAGTTCATATAGCAAGTATTGGCGATATTCTGCAGACCCACAAGGCCCGTACCAGAGCCCATAGCATCTTGTTCGGCGTTCTCGTCTCGCTTGGAGAGTGAATTTAAGGAGCAGCTGAATAGCTGTTCCTTATCTTGGTATCTTATGTTGCGCATGGAATAGCTGTCTATCGCCTAACAGTAAAGAGTAAAAGTAATACATAGAATAGAGAATTCCAATTACGATTCGGTTTCCGATTGGCTCACCTTTTGACCCAGGTCCAATTCCGAACTGTGTTTACTTTCTAAATGTGAGCATTTTTGTGGACTGCTAAAACTAAAACTCATTATACGATTTCGATTCCGATTTAGTTTGCGATATCGTTTCGTCCTCAAGTGATTAGCTACTTATGGTTTGATTTTTATAATTTTTTAATTGGGAATTTTGATTACAGCTCTTCTTTTTTTTTCGTGTGCAGTGGAACGCCAAATACGGCTCTGGAATACTGAAACTTCCTGGACATAGAGATTGTCCAAAATCCACGACTTTTTGAAAGTACAGCAAAGTACTAGAGCTTTTAAATATAAAAAAAGTATTGTTTTTTTTTTTTGCTTTCAGACAGTTCGCTTGATTATAGGGATGGACTTTACGTATGTACCTGTTACTTTGTCACGAGTTTCTGTTAGCAGCGATTTATATACACCAAAAACATTTGATACTGTTTAATCAAATATTAAACTAAATTAAGAATTACTGTTCTCATACATCCTAAGTGTCTCATAAGTTATTCATTATAAACAATCAATAAAACTCTTAAACGATACTATTGTGGCTCACCTCTATCGATAGCATACCACATCTAGCGTGACTATACATGAAGCAATTTAGAGACACTGTCTGCAATATGCGTTAACAGTATTCGATAAGAGCTGTTAAATACATGTGCAAACCAACAACGTTGCTGTTACATGACAATTGGCGCTCTGTTTCTTTGAATTAAAATAAACTCATAGAATTGGCGGCTCGTGACGTCATCAAATACAAAACATAATGATTTGACAAAAGCTTTTAATTTATAATTATTTATTTACATACTTCATATATATTATATACATTATATTTATTATACATGAATTTGCCGTTGAATTAATTTCTGAAAATAAAATAAATGAATAATTGGAACGTTGCCAGATGTGAATTTAATGTTAACAGTGCACGGCTCGCTTCAAGTCACTTGTAGGGCTTCGTTAATTGTTAAATATATTAAAAAGCATTTACTGTTAAGTCGAAAAATAAATTCTACAATTTGATATTTTTTTTATTAATTTGTGTACGGACATTTCTATTGTGAAAAAATAATGTATATTTATGAATCGATAATGTTAAAGAACAGCTGTGCCTGTTATTATTCTGCTAGAGACAGCTGTTAAATTCAAAATAATAATATTTTCGCAGCTTTGAGACAAAAATACTCACCAATTACAATAATTTTGAAATATAAACAAATATTTAGCTCAATCGTAACTGCTAGAACAAGCAATATACAACTTGTAGTCAAAGGGCACTGTTAATAACAGTTAACTGAAATGTTAAGTTTTATTTACTCGACACTTGTATGCATGTGTGCGCATGTATGTGTACATTGTGTACATTTAAGTTTTAGACTCGTATACGTTTGTTGCTCGGGTATTTGTTTTTATTTGGTTTCTTATAGCGCTTATCAATTTTACACAATAGTCATTTATACTATGTTCAACTATATACGGTTAATAAGATAACAGTGATTAAAAGTGCATTCCTTATAATGCTATTGTGCTTGTACATTGCTAACATTGCGCGTGATTCTAGTTGCGACTTATTCGTATTTGCTGCTCACCAGTTGCTTTAATCTATCGACGTCTAAGCAATACATAAGCCGACACACACACACATGGTGTCCCGTTACCAGCTACAAAAAGAAGAGGAGGAGCAAGAAGATGCAGAATCTACACCTTCACGCAGACATCAACGCCGCTCTCTCAATGAAAATGCCGGTCTTTTGCAATATCGTGAGTAAACACTTAAATATACTTGTAAATACAGTGGAACTTCGGTAATACAACAGCAAATAGTTTGCGCGGGAATTAAGTAAATGTTTAATTTGCATTTTAGAAGAACCGTTAAGATTTCAAATAAAGAAAAATGATAGTATGGTAATGTTTATTAATATTTGTTTAAGCTAACTGAATTATTTTAAGTCCAGAAAACAATTCAAACATTTTCTGAAAATATTACAGGAGTACCATATTCATATTTAAAAGCGAATAATTCTACTTATCGAGCGTTCACTGTGTACTAACAGATACAATTGCTGAAATTAAACAGAATTCAATTTGATTAGCGTGATTCATAGAGAGACCCAATGATATTTGTTCTTACCAAATCTAACTGTTAAAATGAAAAATTTTTATAAAAAAGAACCCTTCAATAGTACTACTATTTTAGAGGAAACCGTGAGCTGTATACATAGATATGTAGATAAGATTGTATAGCATGAGTATGTATTGTGTGGTTCTTGCAAAGATACTGGTAAGACTAAATAAGTCACTTTGGTTAAATTAATTAAACTGATTTTCTAAATTTAGAGTAAACAAAAGAAAAAAAGAAAAAATACTAAAATATTTAGTTGCTGGCCCATGGGGGGATCGAACCCGCGACCTTCGCGTTATTAGCACGACGCTCTAACCAGCTGAGCTAATGGGCCTCATTGAATGATTCTGGCTAAAAATCAAGCATTATGTTTAGTGATAAAAATAGAGCAATTCTTTGGCTGGGAAGAGAATTCTCTTAAGATGGGAAATAGAAATAAAACAAGCATGGAAATAATACGTATCGACTTAACACACACCGAAAATAATCAATAAATCCGTTTCGTTTGCTAAATAAGATGATAATGATGAATCTCTGTGTATCTCTATAACAAGCTAAAACTACACAACAAGTCCATCGACAGAAAACATATTTTACTTGGTTTTTATGCTAGTCTACACGACACGAAATTCGTGGCGTTCGTCGTAGTTACAGTTCGGGTACAGGACGAAGTACTAAGTATTGACTAGAAGGACTTTGCCGATGTCCTTTCTGTTGGTCGTGTGGCCTGGCCACAGTTGGCTTTTGGCTTTTGCACGTTGCGGACGCGTTTTTCCCCCAAGTGTTCCGCGCGATGTTCAATCTCGAAATTGAAATAAAAATAAAAGGCGATGAAAAGGCGCAGAGCTGCATCCCAAATTATAAATTATGAAGTTCACGTCTATTAAGCTTTTAGTTATGCATTTCGTAAAGTTCCAAGGAATTTCCATATTAAAAAGAGGAGACAGACACAAATTGGCCAATGAAGTTGGGCGTGCTTCGACTAACCCGCTAACAATAATCAGTTCGATAATTTGAAGGCTTTCTCAATTTAAATTGTGCTTTTAACAAAAATCTAAAAAAAATACACACTATAAACTGTAGAAATTCAATTATGAATCGAAGAGAGAACCATTTAGGAATCCCATTTAATTGGCGCCCTTTGCTTGCCCACAGACACTTGTCAATCAAACAGTATTTTAGTATTGTTTGTAGAATAGACAGTGCATTTATCTATATAGTATATATATTCATGTACATACGTATATATATATATATATATAAATGCATGTGCGTGACGGTCATATAAGTAGAACTATGTTCTGGTATGGTATTTTTCCTTTGCCTGCCAGGCCATGGAATAAATTTTTAATATTTTGTGTAAGTTGTTGAGAGCTGTCATTGCGCTCTCTTTCAAAATATTAGTATTAGGGGCGCCAGTTGGGCTGCCAGTTGTTTTGGTTCTCAACACAATAAGTTCAAGGCTATTTTTTTAGTAATTGAGAGGAGCGTTTCGTATTTTTAATATGAAAATAAATTACTTAAAACAACAGTAGACGACTCACAACGCGACGACCCACCCGTAGAGGTTAAGGACCTTACATAACTGATATAATATGATAAAATATAATAAGAAAAATCACAAAAAATCTGTATAAAAGGGTGCCTTAAACAGCCAGGCAGCCTGCTTAATGATATTAATAAACGAAAAGCCTTAAAAAGAACTGAATTTTATTAAGTGCCTTAAAACATGTCTGGCTATAATCAGCATCACAACGTAGAGCCGCCGGTTGATCCGCAGGATCACAGCGGAAATACCATTTCAATCGAACTCAACAGAACCAATACGACCTCAAGCTGTTATCCTGGCAATGCTAGTCAGAGGCGACGTCAGCAAAGGACGGCTCAGCAGCGGCAAGAGTCCTGGTTTAGACACTCTATGCCGCCGGCTATCAATCGAGATTTTGAATCTCTGGAACACTTGACGCAAGAGACAACCAATGGCTTGGATGAACAGCTGGCGGCCTCTTTAAGTGGCAAATTGCCTGTGCTGAGCCATACGAGCATACACCTAAATAGTGCCAATAGTAATCTCGGTTTCATTGATTCCGATACACCAAATACGCCCATCACGCCGCCCTCTTCGATGGCGGGCACACTCTCCTCTTGTCAAGCAACTGGTGGTAGTGGTGCTGCTGCTGCTGGAGCCACTGAGAATCATTCAAGGCGTAAATCACGAAATCGCAAGGGCTCCAAAGGCTCCATATTATCCAATGCAGCACGCGGCTTACGTATGACCACTTCTTTTCTACGTAGGAAACGCAAGGAATACGAAGGTGAGTGAGGTCCTTGGGAAATATCAAAATGGGAGGAATAGAATATTGCACAGATTCAACAGGATTCAACTCGAACTGCTCTGATAGTCACAATATCAACAAATCTGCAATGTTCCTATTAATTATTCATTATTATTTTTGTAGTTTATTAATTTATCCCGAATAGAATGGAACCTTTTCAATATGTTAAAATTATTTATTTATTTTATTCTTTCACAATTAATTCAAATAATATTACACCCTTCGTCCACATGGTGGAGTTGCTGTAGGGTATTAATCTTTGTTGTTACTTTGAACTAATTAAACTGTTTTAATTGCTTGATCCACCCAAGCCTTGAGTTCCGCCACATTAGCATAAACGCCAGGATAATTGGGTAAAGCACAATTTTTACCCCAGGAAACAATGCCAACAAGTTTTCCCGCCGCTACAAGTGGTCCTCCTGAGTCGCCTTGGCAGGCATCCTTGTTGCTGGCCGCAGCACAGATCATAGTTTCCCTGATCTTTGCACCATATCCATAGCTGGAGCTGCTGCATTGCGTACGTCCCACTATTTGAGTATCGATATACCGAAGCTGGGATGACATATAGCCCTGATATGCTGTAGAACCCCAGCCGGAACAAATGGCCGCAGATCCATGCACAGGAGTGGCCGTTGCCAGTTCAATTGCTTTGATGGTGGAGCTCAATGTTAGCTTTGATTTCAAACGCACCACTCCAATATCGTTGATTTTGGTAGTGCTATCGTATCCTTCGTGTGCCTTGAATGCCGCCACAGTACTGACAGTGCCACCAGATAATCTATAACTGGATCCAGCGCGCACTTTCAGTGTTGATACTGTCACCGTGAGCAGACAGTGGGCGGCTGTGACCACCATAGTGGGACTAATCAGACTTCCACCACAGTAGTGTAATCCCGAACGCTGCAGCGAGACTTGCCAAGGATATGCTCCAATCGTTGTGGGTGATCCGCCCACAATGCGCCCATCTAACTGAGGCTCTAGGCCAATGGGTATTACTGCGCTGCTGGCGGTTGCCAATAGACCCAAAAGTAGTACTATTATTTTAGGAAACATTTTACTGTCTTGTCGTGACACCTGGGAGTAATATAATATCACATACAATACGCCTCGACTGGCTTATATAGGTGCTACTGGCACCTGCCGAACCAAATCGCATTTCTTTCTCGACACACTCCCTGATATTGTTAACAATCCCTCGTAAATAATGAAAGCTATAGCCAGTTAATCTTGCACTTATCAGTGGGAAATATGTAAGCTTGGCCTCATGATTCCGGCCGAGACAACTGTATCTATAAGAGATTTAAATTTCCCTACCTTTGCCAATAATCTGACTGCCGTCATATAGTTTCACTATCTTTTTATTTAATCACTGCAATCCATAATAATAAGCTCCCATTCCGCTTGGGTTTTGCCTATTGTAAATATTACAAACCCTAAATTATTCCACTTTAATTTATAGGCCAACGAACGGAATGGGGGATATATATTTATTTTAAATTTAATTAAACACAGAAAATATAAACATTGCTATTTATTGTTATTAACTTCATGGCACGTCTCTCGGGGCATATGATATATAGGGGGAGGGCGAGGCAATAAGAACTTCAGTATCGGATGCAGAATACCAAACGGAACGGAATACATGTCAAATGTCGTGTCACTTAAAGAAGGCCATTTTCAGCTTCCGGCCAATACGGTGTTGACTGTTTGTTTTCGGTAAAATGCTTTGTGGATTACGTAATAAAGTAATACGGCTCATAAAATAGAAAACTTAAGAATTCAGAACGTTGTTTGAGGCCTCTTCACCAGATGTTTCCTTTGCTGGCTCGTCAACCGGTTGCTAAAAGCCAAACGGTTATGAAAGTGGCTATAAAGAAGAAGGTAGAGAGCTTACAGCTGAAGGCAATTCCACTAAGTTAGTATCCTTCAAAACGTAAAAGGTTTTATCCGGTTCCATATCCCAGTTATCAGGATAGATGTGGCATTCCACACAACGCTTGAAAGTTACACGCTTTTTCGATCCACTTTTTGGTCCATTCATTTCACTGCTGTCCTTCGAGACCAAAATCGGCTTCTGTAGGCCCTGGTTGACCTCCTGCAGACACGGTTCGGTCTTATTCATCTTTGTTAAATACACGTAATATTAGAAAATATATATATCAGACTTGCTACAAGTTAAATCTGAGAAATTGACAGAAAAAGTAGACAGCCTGTCTCCCAAACAAAGTCTAAAGTAGAATTTTCATATTACATATTTGTAATCTGTCGAGTCTCAAATAAAATACGTCAAAAGGCAGAGGAAAGCAGTTAACCCCCAATCGTTAATCTTTTTAGATAAGGAATTAAGTTCACTTTTGGTTACTTGTTTTAGCCACTGTGCCGTTAAAAGTGACTACCACTGAGATCATCAATGTCTCAGCATAAACGTAATTATTTGGATTTCCTTTACTTTCTCATGACATCATCGCAGGGGCGGTTAAGACCTTATATCCTAATGTGCCCTGCTCGACATGAAAGAAGTAGAATACATGTTGTGATTGTGTCCTGGACACGTTGACATTTTCCAGTCATTGCAAAAAGCTTTTTAGGCTAACTGTCCGTGTCCTTCCTTATAATATCTTTGTAGATAGTGTCAAGTAAGTTAATGGCATTAGGCAGTTTTAGGGCTTGCCACCTTTTTAAAAATCAATAGCAAAAAAAAAAAAACATTTCACTTATCAAATTTAACTTCTTGTAATTAAAGAAAAGATTTAAAAAAAAGTAATTTGTGGCCCATGAGGGGATCGAACCCGCGACCTTCGCGTTATTAGCACGACGCTCTAACCAACTGAGCTAATGGGCCTGTGCACGAGGTGACGCAAACTTACCATAAAACTGGTTCAGCTCACAGACGTCGTATGGCTAACATAATATAATTCTATTAAAAAACATTAAACGAACTGTGTGTGGTGTATTCACGTACTCACGCACGGATAGCTGTTAAACGTTTTGTGCGCAGCCATCGGCATAAGTTGAAATTTCGGCGCGCATTGTTCATGTGTCAGGATGGCCGAGCGGTCTAAGGCGCCAGACTCAAGATGTTAAATCTTGCCTCTTGAACAGAGGTTTGTATGAGCGTTCTGGTCCTCTCTGAGGGCGTGGGTTCGAATCCCACTTCTGACAAATTTTTTTTTTCTTCATTGCAAAAAATGATTTTGCACTACGAAAATATTGTGTTGAGTGCATATATATATTTTTTAATATTAAAAATAAAATTCTACTTAGAAATTATAAAGAAGAGAGTGTCTCTCTTTAAACATCGTATTAAATAACATTCTGGTAGCCAGCTCAACAAGTGCCTCCGTGGCGCAATCGGTTAGCGCGTTCGGCTGTTAACCGAAAGGTTGGTGGTTCGAGTCCACCCGGGGGCGATTTAATATTTTATTTTTAACGAGCAAATATGTTTTTTTGAATCATTAAAATGTTTTTGCAACTATATTAACGAAATTTCACTGAAATTGAGATGAGTCGCTCTTGGTGGTAGGTGGTTGGTTAACACAGTGAGAGAGAGAGAGATTTGAATTTAACAGCGTAATAACATAAACAGAGCCATGAGTGGTGGGTAGATGGCTGTGCGCATGTATTTGTATTTGTTTTGCTCTCTCTCGCTGTAGAGCACACTCTTGGTACAGGTAAAGCCCGTGAGTGGCGGCATTAGTTTAGTTGCTCGTCAGATACGCGCGCGCAAAGTCGATGAATCGCATTTTTGCCGCCAAACGAATTTGTCGCATTTAATTGGTGTGGATTTATATGTGCACACATTATATACAGATATACAAATAAATATCTACTTGGAAAATCATTCAATATTTTTTTTTTCGGAACAATGCCTTCAAGTGTTTCCGCATCGCGTATTTTGATTTTCCATACAAACTACAGGCAATTAGCGTGCGTGTGTGACATTCGAATTTAGAGGAGAAAACACATAAAACACATGAATAAACAGATGCAAATCGTAGGAAGTTTATTAACAAAACCAACTGACATACATATATTCCATATTTATGTAGGTGTACGTATGTACATATATAATAATTTGGATAAATGTACATTTGTATTGAATCGCAAAACAAGTTGCAGTTTTACGCTTAATTTTCATACGCCACGTTGAATATATACAAATGTTGGCTTGCAAGAAAGAAAGTTTGCGGAGTGCCGAAGACTTTAATTCCCTTGCAATTTTTCCCGTAGAATTTGGTCAAGAAATTTGCAAGGAACAATACCTGCATTCAGTTTCTGACCTATTATTTCTATTAGCCGACTATAACTTTCAGTTAATCAGATTTGTTGCGGTAACCTGCATTACGCATATTTTTCTTCAAAAAATGTAAAGACTTCTTTTACTGAAAAATGATTCATTTCCGCTCATAAGGGTGTACTTCTGCGAAAATTTATATCCACTCTTTATTCAATATTTAAATTCATTTTGATAAATAAATTTCATACTGATTGTATAAAAAACAAAAGTATTCTACAGCAATTTCCCTATTTGGGGCGGAATTTTCCAAAATCCCTGTTTAGTGTGTTAGGAGAACTTCTGCTGCTCTCGGTCTGGAAAAAGAGTTTTATCTCTAGAGATGCTTGAACAATGAAAATTAAAAATTGCTATATAAATTATCAAATGAATATTATTATTTATATAATAATTAATTATTATGTGAATCCGATTGGCCAACATTAAAATATATTCACATACATTTCTAGAACTGAGTCTGCGTCCAGCAATGTGTTATATTGCATGCTAAGAGCAAAGTACTCAGGGGAAGGGTATGGAAACCATGACCAGTTTAATGTTAATACAATCCATATAAACAAACGAACTTGTGTGTGCGTGTATTGCATCTTAGATTGTATTGTATTGTATTGTATTGTATTGGCATGTGTGTGAATTGGCGCCTTCTCTATTTAATTCTGTCCATCGACTCTCTCAGTTGTCAACGGAACGGGACTGTGGCACTTTGTGGACTCTGAGTGACCGACTTTGCCGGCCTTCCCCTCCCCAAAAAATTCTCGTCATTTATTTGAGTTTATTTCATTGCCATTGTTGTTGCATTATTATTGTAATTGTAATTGTGATTTTCTACTCTCTCTTTGTCGCTTCTCCCTCTCTCTTTCACTCTCTTTCTCTGTTTTACACAAAGGTTGTTTAAACTAGTTTCTTCATGTTTTGTTTTAAAATAATACGAACACTCATACTTGTTGCCTCCCCCTTTTTATCAGCGGTTTCGCTTCTCTTCTGTATTTGTAATTGAATTTGTTTTATATTTTGAAATTGTATTTTTTTTTCTGCAGTTTTATCGCTAATTTGCCATTGCACATTTCAGTTGATTTTCGCATTTGATGAAAAGGTTGATTCCTTCTTTCGGGCGTCTTCTCTAAGAAATCCAATTAAAAAGTACTCGTAGCATGTGGAACAGTATTTACTGTACTCAGAATAAGCATAAATTAAGTGCGGCAGGTAAATTTCAGTGCGGATTCAGATTTAATTCTATAATTAATTATCTAAATAATCTGCAAGACTTTTTTGCTTGCCAAATGCCAAATAATTTAATAAATCCCATTTTCTGGCTAAATACTGTGCACGTCTGTCTCTTTAAAAGATTATTTGTAAACAACAAACAACAAAAATATATTATTTTTATAAATATAATAATAACGTCATAGTTTGTGCAGAAGGTGACAGCGTTGACCTTATGTACGAGCCCAAAAGCTGGCCAAAAACAGTAAAAATAAAAGGCTAAAACTAGTGAGAAGATTGTATACCCTTGTATAAGCTTTTGAGAATTGTTAACTTGCATTTATTTTGCTCTTATAATGACTGGATGATATAGTACCGATCTTTCAATTATGTGCTTGAAAAACACACTCTTATAGCCAACTTATAAAGCTCCTCAAGACATTCTTAGAAGCCAAAAAGTGGTCAATACAACAATTGTTCCTAGGGCAGCTCTTCTATATAGTCGACCGATCCGGATGTTTCCGCCTTAGCTCAAAAACTGGGAGACTAGTTTTAAAAAGATGGACTTAACCATATAGATTTATTTCATTGTCCTTTATTGGAGTTGCCTGCACATTTCATGACAAAGTCGTAATACCCTCTGCAAGGGTAATAAGTGAAAGCGGTAATAGAAGCAAAGGAAAAGGTGTGAAACTTCCGTTAAACCTTTTAATAGCTCTTTCTTACTGCTCTGAACTGTAGTTGAGTATATCCTTAGTTGTTTGCCTTAATTATCCTCACTTTTGCTTTCAATGTGCGTTTGTTTTGTCTATTTTTGTGTGTGTTCTATTTGGTCTGTATTCTCATTCTACTTTGTTACGTCCCCCTCTCCGTCCCCGTCTCTTTCTCCGTCTCCATCCTGAAATATTTTTGGTAGTTGGTCAAATATTTTTCGAGACGTCACAGCTGAACAAAAAGCAGAATAAACAATAATTATGCGGAGGAGTGTGCTCGACTATGAACTACCTCGTAAATAATTGGATTTTGGATTTTCTTAAAGTATTATTTTCAAACTTGCAAACCTGTTGAAATCGAACCGGTTCGTAGCCCGGATATTCGACTATTTCTGCTACTTAAACTAAACTGGTCTTAATTGTTTATTATTGAATATTCTTCACTTCACTTTTTCCATTAAAAAATTCCATATTAAAATATGTAGAATAAACTAATGAACCAAGCTTCGAACCAAAAAAGCCCATGGAAAACTCGAACCCTATATTCTTGAACCCAAAGTGAAAGAGAGTCTTCTAGTACGATCAAGCGGTTCCAAACTTCTAAATATTTCTATTTATGATAATAATAATCTAAGTTTTTTATTCATTTTCATTATGTAATATAAAAAACTCCTCTTCAAGCAGCTCTAATCTTGATTCGAGCATTAGTAGACCAATATTTTTCTATATATTGATAGAGTATATACAAACTGGATTCCTGTGGGAACCCCCCTCACCATTCGTTAAGTTTTCTAATCTTATTTCTACTGTAATTTTTAATCTCTTCTAAACAGAATTCTTCCAATGATTAAATAGAATATTTGGTGTTCTAATGTCTGTTCTAATCTCTTAAAGAGAATACTTTCCCGTTCTTCAATAGAATATTTGAGTTCCCAAATATTTTAGTTGACCCGCTTTGCAGCCTTGACCAATATTTTAATGTGCCAAACGCAGAGTAGTTTTCTCTTTCGAATTTTTATTGAATGCGGCATTATTAGCTTGGCTATTAAGTTGGTAAGAACTCTTGCCAGGTTTCGTAATAGTTGATCACTTCTTAACTGCTTTGAGGAAACTTATTTTCTAGCTGAAATTGTCGCCGGTAGCCGTAGCCTTAGCCGAAGCCTTAGCCGTAACTGTGGCCAATTATTGTTCGATTGACAATAAATTCGTATTGATTGGATTTTCACAATTACTTTTTTACTGGTCAGTTGTTGACGTCGCCGTCGTCGTTGGGCCTTGCAATTGAGTTCAGTTCACACTGACAATGGTCGTCATATACACCTATGGCCATACATATATATACACGAGTATGTATAATCGAATTTATGCAAATAACTCAGCTTGATGACAAATGCGAAACGTATGTTTTTTATTTTACGTATATATATATATATATATCTAACCCGTATTTGGAAAACCTTCGAAAGATAGCAGAAGGGGGATAGAGAGAGAGCGAGAGAGAGAGGAGGGGCTATGG
Source organism: Drosophila repletoides (assembly GCA_018150835.1). NCBI lineage: Eukaryota > Metazoa > Arthropoda > Insecta > Diptera > Drosophilidae > Drosophila > Drosophila repletoides. Next base: position 22,716,316 of record JAECWQ010000089.1, on the reverse strand, counting down.
GCGTGCCATAAATTACGTATAAGATATATACTTATATACAATATCGAGCGTTTCAGCGGATGTTTGTACTTGTTATTTCTCTTACTCGTCGACTATTAGCTGTTTGCGTAAGTTAAGATGACTGTTCAAGTACAAAATTATATATACTCTCTGTATATAAATATTTACTGCTAAATGACTCAGTTAACTGCTTGGCTCTGTTAATCTTTAGAGCATCCTAAAGTCTGTCATTATATATATAAACACGACTGTAGACGTAGACTGCTGTGTATTTTTTCAGGCGTAAAATTAGTAGTAATTTTATGCGTTTTCCACAATTAAACAGCATCCAAATCCAAATCCGAATCCACAAATAGCCAAGTAAAACTGCTTGGAAAGTGTCCAAAATATACATGTATATTCTATGCATAAATATTTGTATATTATTTTATGTTGATATTTTTAGATACAAAGAAAAATACAAAAAAAACACACACACACACACACACACACACAAAAATGCCAATTTATTTGACCATTTATATGCTTATATTATATCTATGTTTGTATGTGTGTCAGACTCCATAGAATTTGTATGAGAAATCTTTGTATATTGATTGAGTATATCTTCTGATATGAAATATGTAACGCTGTGAATAAGGCATCTTCGTCTCGACAAACTATATATGCACTATTGGTCAGGACGATGAGATCCTTTGATATAGCCATGTCCGTCTCTCCGTCTGTCTGTCTGTCTGTCCTTGTCTCTGTCTGTCTGTCCGTCTGTTGAATCGCAAAGTAATTTCTCAGTTTTAGAGCTAGGTAAATAAAAAAAGAATGATAAGAAGAAGGTCTTTAGAGCTAGTTGACTGAAAAGAAGAATGATAAAAAGAAGGTTAAAGCAGGCAGCGCATATTTAGAAGCTGACTGGATCGGACAAATATATAATATATATATATGTATATAGCTGCCATAGAAAGGAACAATCAATTCAAATTGAATAGATTACTCTTTTGTTTCTCAAGATATCTTAATGAAATTTACCAATTAGATGTAAGAATGAATTTACCCCAAAACAAAAGGAGTGTAAGGTCGAACTACTATACTATATATCTGCCATAGGAATAATCGGTCAAATCAAATTAATTTACTATATATCTGTCATAGGAACAATCGGTCAAATCAAACTGACTTAACAACTCATTCTCATTTGCTCATTCCACTCTGTGAGGGTATAATCTTCGGCGTGCCTTTAGAACTCTTTCTTTTTTAAATAGCTTTTATTCCTCTAACAGTCGGTGCTTTATTTTGATTAAAACCCATCAGTTGGGTATTCCTTTTGTACTTTTAATTTACGAGCCGTATTATTGCCCGCTCTAATGTCACCTGTAATTACTAAAGTTCAGCGCGTTGGTTCTACCTGTCGTTGTGTCTTTATTAATATTTATGATCAATTTCGCTGGGTGCGGAGTGGGGTGGGAGGGGTTCCGGGGTGGGTCTGGTCATCCCCCATGTTTACCTAGTTACCTATTGATGTATTCTCTGTAATTTAGCACACGCTCGCCAGGCTTGCGTGCACTTTCCATTCTTTAACTGGAATTGTGGACTGAATCGCAAAGAAAAGGAATTTCTAATGCATTTTTAAAGACTTTGCTTCTTGGCTTATTGCTTTAACAATTTTAACAAGTTGTGGGTGGAAAGGTCAAGATTATTAAAAAAAAACGAGTAAGGAAAGGCTATCTTTGACGGAACGAATGGGAAAAACCGTCTCGCCATATAGTGGTCCGATTCGGCCGGTTCGGGAAACAAAAAGAAGACTCCATACCAAATGTCATACAACTAGGTCAGACAGACAGACTGACATGACTAAATCGACTCATTTTGTCGACTTGGTCAATAATATATGTATTTACCTTTGTGACAAAGTTATAAGTCCCTGCAAGAGTATAAAGTTCGACAAAATTATAATGATTAAAATCTAGTAATCTTCCATTTGCGCCAATTGTTCCTATAGCGGCTATGTACTATATGACATAGTGGACCCATCTTAATCGTTCTTAATCAACGTTTAAACACTCCTATTCATCCTCCTTTTCCCAGTAAGTTTCATCAAGACAACTTTATCAAAAGTTTTCCGTGCAACAACTTTTGGACCGATTCTTCCTATAGCAACTATATAAAGCAGTAGTCCGATATTAGTCATTTTTAATAAGAACTTAGAAACGTTTCATCTGACTTGAAAGTTTCAGCCAGATATTTTGGGAAATAAAATAGATTTCTAAGTTTTCCATCTTATGCGCCGATTATTCCTTTCTATGGCTGATATATACATATTTATATATGCATACATATGTAAATATATATAGTTGTTCGATCCGGCGGTTTCCCACTCGAAATCTGTCTGAAAGAGAAAGAAGTCTACAGGGTGAGGGCCACTAAAATTTGACTCTCCGTAAAATTTTTGAACCAAATTGAAAATATTTTACCAGTTCCGGTTCCGATTCGGCTATATTTGTGACCCTCGGTTGCCTCAATTTGGAAATAGGACTTCCACTTCAATTGTTGGTTCAATTTGGAAAAATACGATTTCCGCTTACCAATTTGGGCCTTGATTAAAATTGGATACAAATTAAATTAGCAAAATAAACCATGGTCAACATCATATTCTATGCGAGTATAAAAATCGGATCCAATTTGACCAAGTAATGAAAGTTTCGATTTACTATAGTCGTGTGTGACTTGCAAATCAAAATTTGTAGCTTGAATAGTGGCTAAAAATTCGTAAAATTTGTTTTAATTCAGATTGAAATGATAATGATAAAAATCGAGTCAGTCAGACAAGTTTTGAGCTCTATGCTGGAAACGGCTCCTTTCAGAACTGCTTTGTCATCGATTTTTGCGAGAAGTCTAATTATAGATTATCGATGGGGTTTAACTGCTGTTTCCACCTAATCTCATGACATTTTTCAGAATCTGAAAAAGTGCAGTAAAAATTTGACGTGCGTATTATTATTTTTTATCATAGAAGGGCGGACATAATTATAGCTAAGTGTTTCTATAGCCGGTTGGTTGTTTACCAAGCAAACACGCCAACCACAACAACTGCTGAATACCCTACAGTTGTTGTTGTTGTTGTTGCTTTGGTGACACGCAAAGGGAAGTGTTTGCTTATGATTTGTGCAGACAACTTAACAATGCTTTGTTTCAATATTTTGGGATTTAGTCAAAGGACGAGGAGGAGAACCAGGTCGATGACTTGTTTACCATATTTGAGTTGGTGTAATTAACGTTTTATCTAGCCAAAAATCGATATATATTCCAGCTATGGAAATGTGTGAAAAATGAGCTATTAAAAGCAAACCTAGTGGGCCTAATAAATCACAAAAACGTCGACCCGAAAGGGCCTACAAAATGACAAGCAAGCCCAAATCGAAAGTTAGTCAAATTACGTATTAACGCTCAAAGTGAATACAGAAAAAAAAACACAGTAAACGCGAGTGAAAGGTACAAAAGTGCTTGGAAAGAGAAGAAACAAAGAAGCATAGAAGAATCATGTCAACATGGCAGATTCCAATAAAAATAATGGCCACAACAACTCCAGAAATCTCAATGGCAACAACAACAATGCCAACGGCAGTCAACAGAAGCAAAACTCCCGCAACAATCCACAAGTGGTCGGCCCCGCGGCCAGCACCTCTGCTACTATGTCTGTGCCGCCACAGCCGCTCGCAGCAGCATTCCAGGCGCCGGCGGCGGCAGCAGCGACGCCAAATATTCCGCAACAGGTGCAGCAGTGGGGCCGGCGATGCCTGCGGCGGCTGAGAGGCGAGGCATTGCGGCACACGGCCACAACAGGACCAACACAATTCGCCCCAGACGCGGGCACTAACACACGAAGACCTGGAGATGCACCAACCCCGTCATCTTCCTCTGAGGAGGAGCATGCTGATGCTGATCCGAATAGCATTGAGGAGCGAACAGAGGTCGATGGCAGGATTAAGCCTCAGCGGCTCGATGAGCAGGAGAGTGTCCTTTCGGCCGTCCGTCGCAGAGTAATGGGCAAATTGAGCTGCAAAAAAAAGAGTCGGCCATGCAAAGGTTTATATACATTTCCTTTTTGTTTTTTTAATATCCCTATAACTATATCTATCTTTGCCATATGTTTTTTTTTATCTTTGTGGTAATATTGTAAAGCTTTAATTTAACTGAAAACATAAAAATTGAATGGATTCGTTCTAGAGATAATATCTGTATCTAAACTGGCTTCGGTATACCGAAAGAGACCTCCATTAAAGCCGTTTTTAAAGCGTTATATTCCCCTGCGTCAAGCAGGAAATGCACTCTGTGTGGTAAATGCTGCCCTGGGTAAAAAGGTAGACCCGAATATTGTGTATAGAGAAAGAGGCCCCAAAAGGGGGCCACAAATATCTGTCGACCCTGAGCGCTCGTCAAAATCCACCTTTGCTAAGCCCTACGCCTGTTACCACCTTCCCAAACGAAGCGAAACCAAACGAACCCAAACGAATCCAAACGGTTTGCATTTTGGTATCGGTTTCAGTCGGAACACTCTGCTGACGGAGAGCACAACACGCAGCACGCAGCACGCAGTACGCAGTAAAAACGCAGCACCCTGGAGAAGGGGGGTTACCTTTAAATACCAGATTAAAGCTGTTTTGTGTGTGTGAAAAAGTGATTAATTAAATAAACAAAAAGCAAGGATTATCCTTGAATATAGCAGAGTATCTGGGCGAAACCAGTGGAAAAGACTGCAGAGCGAGTGCATCACGTGGCCGTCGTGACAAATCGATACTGCGTACCTTAGACGCACTTACGAAACAAACTTTAAAATTGGAAATTTCGGTTCAAATAGAGCTCTATTCGCATCCAAATTTGCTCCTAAGACTCGTATTTAGTGTGTATTCCAGTGATGCCACTTCTCGGTTGACATATATGTATATCAATGCGTATATTGCTCCACTGTTACTGGACCATGCAGAATGCCAAAGTTCAAAAAGACGAACTGCGTTCTGGCAGAGAAATACTTGGACGATGTGAATAAACGAGGCGTAATTAAGAGCGCAAGCGCTTGCTCAGTGTATCCTTTGAGACGCCCACTTGTGGCTTATTCCTTGGTAGAGTATTGAGAGAGAGAGAGAGCTGCATCCTGGGGGGAATTTTCAAGCGAAGTACTGCTAGGGAGAGCATAGCCTTTCAGGCAATTGGCGCGCACGACGACGAGGTGGAGGAGGAGGAGGCAGAGGCATACGACGAACTGGATCAGGAATCGGTTGAAACGGCTGCAACGGAATTAATTTGCGATATTGAGAACTCCAGCAGAGTATTCAACGCCCCCCAGCGTAATAATCGTTTACACAGGCGAGAGCGACTCGCCACAAGGCAGCGACGCCGCTGGAGCAGAATGTCCTTTCGTAATGTCTACAAGGCGCTACGCATACGCTGGAGTCGTAAGTCTCATTGGGTCTAATGAGGGAGAAGCCAGTCGAGAAAGTACTACGAGTACATAGTTACCCTTCATTCAAAACTCAATAGGAATAGGCATTTTTTTTATTTAGGCTTTCAAAATTTCTCGCCAGGAATATGTTCGTAACTTGTAAGCCGCCAGATCGGATAACTGAATTGGGCGAATTGTTAAGCAAATCTAAGATTATACCCGACGTATTGGCCTGCAAGCCGCAGCTGCTGATCGATATCCTTTATCCTTGCGATACTATAGTTAGGCCGGGCAATCAAGTGAGGCCCTTGATGGTGCGTCGGGAGCCCATCATTAGATGGTTGGCAGCGCCTACCAAGTACTACACCCTGATCATGGTTGATCCGGATGCCCCCAGCCCTTGTCAGCCCACTGATCGCTGTTGGTTGCACTGGCTGGTGGGCAATGTACCCGGTTGCGATGTGGTTCATGGCGAGGCGATCGTTGAATATATTGGCAGTCGTCCGGCCGTGGATACGGGCGCACATCGCTATATATTCATAGTCTATAGACAGTACTGCCTCTTGGACTTTGATGAGCCTCACATAACCAAGGCCAACTGTGAGGGGCGTTCCGGTTTCGATATACACAAATTTACCAAAAAATACGCCTTGCGTTTTCCCATTGCTGTGAACTTTTTCCTCGCGGAGTGGGACAAAGAGGATTTACCTTAAGTATAAATAAAGAGCATTATTTTTGGTAATAGGAATATATATTTATTTGTAAATAAAAATTAGTGTTAGAATTGAACCAAGTTTTCAACTTCTTTCTAAAACTGAATTCTCATCTTGTTTTCCAGATGAAGACGATGTGACATCGTTTGGCGGTTTCGATGGAGACGAGTCCGAGAGACGAATTATCACGCTGAATGGGCAACAGCCGGTTAATTACTGTAATAACCGTATATCAACGGCTAAATATAAGTGAGTAACCGTTCCGTCTAACCGTTATCGTAACCGTTTCACATTTTGTATGATGACAGACGGGGTGACTGTTTTATCTTTCACCCATTTATCGCTTGTTTGATCTGTGCAAATGTGAGACTAATGCGCCCTGATAAGATAGGAGGAACTGTGTGAAGGACATATATATACGATATATACATATATATATACAATATATGCATATGTATATATATTTTGAGTTATAATTGATTAATAAATGATTCTCCGTTCTGTTCGCAGTGTCATCAGCTTTTTACCGTCGTTCCTCTTCGAGCAATTCAGACGATATTCCAATTGCTTTTTCTTACTTATTGCATTACTACAACAAATTCCGGATGTGTCTCCAACGGGTCGTTACACCACACTGGTGCCACTTATATTTATACTCTCGGTCAGCGCCATCAAAGAGATCATTGAAGATATTGTAAGTACTCCAAAACAATTGGTGCTTTTTTATATAAAAATCCCCTTTTTAATTGCAGAAACGACATCGAGCCGATAACGAGATTAATCATCGTTTGATTGAGCGTCTGGAAAATGGCACTTGGACCACTGTGCGTTGGGCGGAGCTGACGGTGGGCGATATTATAAAAGTGGTTATCGACTCCTTTTTCCCTGCAGATCTCATATTGTTATCGTCTAGGTGAGTATCCAATTACATTGCCTTTGAAGTCCTAATCCTCAAGAGCAATCCTTTTCCTTTGCAGCGAGCCGCAGGCCATGTGTTTCATTGAGACGGCAAATTTGGATGGAGAGACTAACCTGAAGATTAGGCAGGGTGTGCCATCTACAGCCAAATTACTGGAAACAAAAGACTTGATGCAATTGCAGGGCAGAATTGAGTGTGAGCTGCCTAATCGGCAGTTATACGAGTTTAACGGGCTGCTCAAGGAGTATGGCAAGTCGTAAGTATACCCTGTAACCTAGCTATTTTCTGGACTCATCGTTTCCTTGGCTTGCAGCATCGTTGCTCTGGGCAATGATCAGGTTCTGCAGCGTGGTGCCATGCTGAGGAATACTGCCTGGATCTTTGGAGTTGTCATTTACTCGGGCCACGAGACGAAACTTATGAAGAATTCAACCTCTGCTCCCCTGAAGCGTTCCACAGTCGACAAGCTGACCAACACCCAGATCCTTATGCTGTTTATGATCTTGATTGCGCTCTGCATAACGAGCGGACTGTGCAACTTGTTTTGGACTCAGAAACATTCAAAGACCGACTGGTATCTGGGCATTGGGGATTTCATGAGCATGAGCCTCGGCTACAATCTGCTAACATTCTTCATTTTGTACAACAATCTGATACCCATCTCTCTGCAAGTCACCTTGGAGCTAGTCCGATTTCTACAGGCCATATTTATAAATTACGACATTGAAATGTACCACGAGGAGTCCAATATGCCAGCCAGTGCGCGTACGTCCAATCTGAATGAGGAGCTCGGCCTGATCAAGTACATCTTTTCGGATAAAACAGGAACACTGACGCGAAACGTGATGGTATTTAAAAAGTGCTCCATAGCCCGGCATATCTATCAACCGGAGCGTACACCAGAGGAATCGGAGCTGGTGCAGAATATTCTGAGAAGGCATGAGACTTCCCGTGACATCGAGGAGTTTCTAGTGCTGCTATCCGTGTGCCATACAGTGATACCAGAGAAGAAAGAGGATGGAACAATTATATATCATGCTGCTAGTCCCGATGAGCGGGCTCTGGTCGATGGAGCTCGACAATTTGGCTATATCTTTGACACACGCACTCCGCATTATGTGGAGATCAATGCTCTGGGAGAGCGCAAACGATTCGAGGTTTTAAATGTACTCGAATTCACTTCGACCCGCAAGAGAATGTCAGTTATTGTGCGAACGCCCGAGGGAAAGATAAAGCTGTTCACCAAGGGTGCAGATTCGGTGATATATGAGCGTTTATCTGCACGGGATCAAGCTTATCGGGAGGCAACATTGCGGCATTTGGAGGAGTTTGCTTCAGAGGGTTTGCGTACGCTGTGCTTGGCTGTGGCCGACATTGATGAGGATGTATATGAGGAGTGGAGTCAAACGTACCACAAGGCGTCCACATCGCTGCAGAATCGTGAAAGCAAAACCGATGATGCTGCCAATCTTATAGAGTTGAATCTGCGTTTGCTTGGCGCAACGGCTATTGAGGATCGACTGCAGGATGGTGTTCCCGAGACCATTCAGGCACTGCTCGAGGCAGGCATTTATATATGGGTTTTGACGGGAGACAAGCAGGAAACGGCTATAAATATTGGCTACTCCTGCAAGCTAATTACACACACCATGGACATAATCATACTGAACGAGGAGAGCCTGGATGTAAGTGGCTATTGAAGGCTTAACTTATTCATTAAAAATTCAAAAATTTTTAACATTTCATTGCAGGCCACACGCGATGTTATTCTGCGTCATTCCGGCGAATTTAAAAGCTCCACGGCTAAGGATGCGAATGTGGCTCTGGTCATCGACGGAAAGACGCTGAAGTACGCTTTGACCTGTGACTTGCGTGGGGATTTCCAGGAGCTGTGCCTCATCTGCCGCGTAGTCATCTGCTGTCGCGTTTCGCCCATTCAAAAGGCTGAGGTCGTCGAAATGGTTACACAAAACACCAAAGCCGTAACGCTGGCCATTGGCGATGGAGCCAATGATGTGGCCATGATACAGAAGGCTAGTGTGGGCATTGGTATCTCTGGCGTGGAGGGACTACAGGCTGCCTGTGCATCGGACTATTCCATAGCACAGTTTCGTTATCTGCGACGCCTGCTGCTCGTACACGGCGCCTGGAACTATGCAAGAATAAGCAAGCTGATCCTCTACAGCTTCTACAAGAATGTCTGCTTGTATGTCATCGAATTGTGGTTTGCCGTCTACTCCGGCTGGTCTGGCCAAATTCTCTTCGAACGTTGGACAATTGGTTTATACAACGTCCTGTTTACGGCGATGCCTCCCTTTGCCATTGGACTCTTTGAAAAGTTTTGTACGGCAGAAACAATGCTTAAATATCCGCTCCTCTATAAACCATCGCAAAATGCCAAACTCTTTAATGTTAAGGTGTTCTGGATTTGGATATTCAATGCCTTATTGCACTCGGTATTCCTCTTCTGGCTGCCCATGTTCATGTTCAACAAGGAATCAATTTGGTCGGATGGCAAAACCAGCGATTATCTCCTCCTGGGCAACATGGTTTATACGGTGAGTGGAACTCGGAAGTTGAAGTTGAAGGGAAACCATTGAGAAGTAGTAGGGAAAGGCTAGCCTCGTTATGATATAGTCGCCTGATCTTAGTCATTTTTAATATGCACACTCTTGGATCTAATCAGTATATAGATGAAATGAATATGCATATGAAATTTAAGGGCTCACAGCTGCTTCCATCATACTTAAAGATCAAATAATAATACCCTCCCCAAGGGTATACAGATTTTAAATAATTTTACAACTGCTAGTTTAACCTGTATAACTTAACTTTTGTTCATTAGTTTTGAACTGATAGAGAAATTCCAATATTTCCATTTCATTTTCTGGTTTTATTTCACAGATGTTTAAACTTAAAAAACTAATTTAAATACTGACATTAAATTAAATAATTCAGTTCCGAGCAGCTGTACACAAATCATTGTACACTTTATTAGTTTACTATATAATCTATATATCTATTAATCTGTCGACCAGGGAAATTAAATTAATTTTAATATTAAGTACATAAATTTAAATTGAAACTTTTCATTTAAATTTAATGCGTTTTTGCACAAAACAAATCAACCGATTTAATTATCCTGACCAGAAAATACAATTCTTTTTACCCAAAAAAACAATTATTTTTGTATACCCTTGCAGAGAGTATGAAGTCTTATGAAGTTCGTTGCATTTCCGATTCCATAAAGAATATAAGTTAAATATTATTGATCAGGACACAGAGATAAATTATCGGTCAGTTTCTAAGCAAACTCTAAGAATTAGATCGAATCGAATAACTATATTATATAGCTGCCATAGGAACAATCGGTCCAAGACCGATTATATTGAAAAATGGTATCGGACTACTATTTCATTGATCAAGATATTACCAGACAAAAAAGGTAAATGTTAAGTGTATATGCTCAAGGGTATATAATCTTCGGTGTGTAGGCGGCTGGGCTTTCCTTTCCTTCCTTTAACACACTAAAGCTTTATTTATCCTATTTCAAATATATATATCTCTGTTGTAGTACGTCGTTGTTACGGTCTGCTTGAAAGCGGGCCTCATCACAAGCTCCTGGACCTGGCTAACACATGCGGCTATTTGGGGCTCGATTGTCCTTTGGTTTACTTTCGTTTTAATTTATAGTCACTTTTGGCCGACTCTAAACTTTGCCAGCAATTTCGCCGGAATGGACATACAGCTGCTGTCGACGCCTGTGTTCTGGTTCGGTTTGTTCTTGGTGCCCATCGCAAGTCTGCTCATCGACGTCATCTGCAAGCTGTACGTAGAAGAGAAAATGCTGTATTCGACTTGAAAAATACCCTACTAATTAATTTATTTACTTGTTCCTTGTAGGGTACACAATACCGTATTCAAGACACTAACCGATGCGGTGCGTGAATCGGAAATTCAGCGCCATGATCCCTCGCAAGTGATGGAAGAGTCACGTTCTTCGTAAGTATTCCCGAACTAGCGAAAAACTACTTCTCTTTGCATTATTTCTGGGTTTCCTTTCAATTGGCTAACTCTATTGGCATTACGTTTATCCAAAAGACGGCAAAACAACAAAAATATGCTACATTTTCAATTTGAATTGTTGCGCATTTGTCTAGTTCTAGTTTTCTTTTTTAAACTTAGTTTTAAGTATTAAGTTTAATCTGGTATGGACCGTTTAGCTTGCTGTTAATACCCTTTGATACCCTTTAAATAAGCACTAAACCTTTTATTTATTTACTGTGCGGTCCTTGCTATTTATTTATTTATATTCCGCATCCTTAATTTTGTTGTTATACCCTAGCAGAAGGGAGTACTATGATTTTGAGATAACTTGGGCGAGTCGATATAGCCAAGTCCGTATATCTGTTCGTGCTTCCATCCGTCTGTTTCTATGTCATGTGGAAAGGAACAGTCAGTATCATAATATCTATAATAAAAGACTCAACTGAAAATCGGCCAAAACAGTCTGCTAGGGTATACAATCTTCGGCCTGCCGCAGATGGAATTTTCGTACTAAGTTTTTAGTTTTTTGTTTGTAATTGTATTGCACATTTCTGTTGTAATCTTCATCTTAGTTTATTGTAGTCATTTTTCATTGATTCCCGAACCACTCCGAATCACTCGGAATCACTTAATCAATAATAAACCAAAACTCACTGTGTAACTGTTTAAATTGTGTTTGTTTAGCTCTCATTGTGCAATCGCTTCGTATTAGTTCCATGAGCAAAAATAACTCTAATTAAACCTAGAATTTAGTAGTTGTAATTAGTTAATTAGTTAATTAATACAATACAAGCAACAATGCGAAAACTAATACATAAACAACATAAATAAACAAAGGTTATTCATATATTATGGCTATAAATTTAAATGTACAAAACACACCACATCTGCTCGACTAGCAGATACCCTACTAGTATCAAAGATTCTCGGGTAGCAGAGCTTTATTCTTAAGCCTTCTGTGTATAAGTATCAGTATTAGTCTTATACTAGTATACCGTATAAGACGACAAACAACTCACATTGCATTTTACTCTTATACAAATCGAATGTTACTTAGAATTAGAATTTGGAACGCATTCTCTTAACTGTTTCTCGTCTATTGAAAGATAAAGAGAGAAAGGAGAGAGAAAGAGAGAGTGTACACTGTCATTAACAGTTGAGTTGCTTTTACTTGTTTTACTCGTATTAAACCAAATATTATTTAGAATTAGAACTTGGAACTCATTCTCTTAAGCATTCTCTTAACTATTTCTCGTGTATTGAAAGATAAGAGAGAGAGTACATTGTTATTAAAACTTGTTTAGTTGTTGTTTTTACTCGTAATGAACCAAATGTTATTTAGAATTAGAATTTAAAAGTATTCTTTTAACGCTCTCTCTCTCTCTCGTGTATTGAAAGTTAAGAGAGGGAGCGAAAGAGAGTTGTTTTTAGCGATTTCCTTTCTGTTGTTAGTATGAAAATGCATTGAAAGAAACAAACACAATTCTCTTCCGAAATAGAAGATGAAATTGACTATTGTTAATGGTTGATCGTTAGTAATTCTATTGAATCAAAATTGAATCATTTATTAGCAACAATCATTTTGAAATACATACACATAAAAGACAAAGAGAAACCAGATGTAAATTGCTCTCTACTCTTCTATATATCTCCTCTATTGACATTAAAGTACAAAATAAATGCATAATCATTGTAATCCAATCCCAACTACCCCCATGCCTCAATGTCCACGATATACTCGACTCCGACTCTTAGTGAATCCGGTTTGGAACACGATTTCGGCAAGCTCTTAAAATCGAGGAATCGAAAGCAAAATCAAAATCAAAATAAAAATTTGATAAATCTGAAAAATCGTCAATTACGCATAGAACACTTGGATTTTGAAGAGGAGCAAGTGCAGCAGCAGCCGCAACAGCGTGGAGGGCAGCGAGGAGGGCAGCGTTGGCGCAGTGGAACCAGTGGGACCCATGCAGTGGACAGCATTAATAATCAGATTCTATATATGTAGAAAGACTATAAAAATATGGGAATATTATTATACTTTAATAAAACTTTTTTATAGTTAACAAAATTGTAAATAAATAAAATAATATTTGTATATTTAATTTAAGTCATAGCTAATTGTATACAAAATCTTTTAGTTTTATGTCTATTTAAAATATATTTTAAGTGTTTTTATGTAGTTAAGACTAATGTAAAGTGCAAAGTTATCTATACATGAAACTCCCGGGCAATTCCGGGTAAAACACTTTAGTATTTCATATCTCTATTCAGCATCGAAAATTGAAACTTACCTATTCAAATTGATTGAACTGTGATACTGTGATATAAGCATAGAAATTGCGTGCAATTAGCAACATTTTCAACTTATTATAGGGTATTATGAATAGTCGTATAAGCTGTGTTCATTTGTACTTGATTTATCATAAGAGTATAATTTTTCTCTATTGGAAATGTATGAAATAAATGTACAAGAATTAAAATGTGAATTGAAAGAGTATTCAGTTCCTTGATTGTTGCAGTGTATTCTAAGTCTACTTTATGTTAAATATATTTACTTATATCCATTCCATAACCCATCAAAAATAAGTTGAAAAATGTTTAAAAAATGATGGAATTTATTTATGTATTTTATAATAGAGCGAAATGTGAATGTGTGCTTAATAAATGTTCAAAGGGTGCTGGAATCGGATTGTTTGTTGAATACCCTTCTATTTTATGAATAATATATGAATACTAACTGAATAAAATAGAACTGCATATGTATTAGTTTTCATAGTGTATTTGTGTGTCGCCCCACAGCTCCTCGCATGCAATAATTAATATTCTATTCTGAAATACTTCCGGAATAATACAAATAATTTCAGCACTTTTCCGACTTTTTCGTTTGAAAATTCTTCTTTTGCTCTTTGGTTTACAACTTAAATTCTAACACTAAAAAAGACGGAGAATAATAAAATGAAATGCAATTTTTTAAATACGAATATATATATATACATTTATACTATATAATTTCCTGCGTAACTCTCTATATATCTATTATATGTGTGTATGTGCGCAGTACTATGTATGCCTTGGGATCAATTATTCGGTGTAAGTAATGAATAGATAAATTCTCTAGTTAAATTTCTACATACATACAGACATATACATATGTGTACATACATCAGTTTCATAGTCATACACACACCTATGTCCACTTCATTAGGTACTCATTTAATATTATCACCAGACACTGCAATAGATTATGTTAAGATCTGGCAGAAGCACTCGAGATTTTGGTTTTAACTTGAAGGAACAGAATCCTGTTCAAAACTGTTTTCTTTTTTCTATTGTTTTTTAGGAAGGTACAACACATTTTGTATAGCTTCCGAATTCTATGAGCCCAGATTTTTTCCCACTTTTTAAGTAGATCGAAAGTACCCGGAGTATGTTCTTACTTATTGCATGATTGCGCCGCCATTTCTTTTATGTTTGCCGATTGTGATATACTCTTTAGTTGAAATATATTGGGAATTTTGCATGCTCTATCAATTTGTTCCCTCACCTCGTACATATTTATCCATAGAAGTAATTGAGCTTATAATTTCCTTAAAACCTGTGCCAAAAACTGATTAGAATGCTAACAATTCAAACTGAAAACTTGAAAATATCGAAAGAGCAGCGAAAGCTGACAACCCTAGACATAATCCTTACCCAAAAGTACAGCTACGATCATCCGAAAAATACCAACTAAAACAATTCTACAGATTTACTGAAACGGCGAGATTGCTACGTAATGTTTTCACCCGCCGAGCCAACACAAGAGTCGAAACGGAACTAGAATTATCGCGTGAGTACTATCCATTTATCAATCTCGTTGGCGCCCCATGTGTAATTGTGTTCAAGGACATTTCTTGGTGCTTCAATTTTTAATGCCTGTATGCATACTATATGAAGCCCACTGTAATCAGAGTGCTAGAGTTCTGGGTTCTGGGTAATTGAAGTTTTGACATTTAGTTTTTTACTGGGGTAACCTTCACACACACACAAGCATTCGACACATTCTAAGCATTAATTTCATAACGGCAACAATTCATCTATCTGATCTGATAACACTTTCAACACTCTGCAAATTGAATTGAAATTGAATTTAACATTGAATTTATTTTCGTTCAACAGATGGCTATGCATTTTCTCAAGAGGAAGGCGGTGCTGTACCGCAATCAATAGTTATACGCGCCTATGACACGAATTTGCCCAAGCCAGAGGGAAACTAAGGAAAAAGCTACCAAATCGGAAATACAGCTAAATTGCTAAATTGTATTTATGATGTCTAACAACAAATGAGGGCAGCTTATTTATGTATGTTGCATGTAAAAGGGCCAAAGAAAACAAGAAAACAACAAGACAGAAAACAAAATCATTTAAAAAACAAACATATTTTAAGCATAAAGTACTATTGTTAATAGAAACTGAAACTTTTGTAAAACCACTCTCTCTTTTTTCTGTGTATTAATGCATCCAGATATATTCTACGTATGTGTCTTAAAATTGCTATCTTTTTTATATATAAATACTGCATTGATAACTCTTAAATATGTATTTGTATCTTAACTGTTAATTATTATATAAGTCAAGAAAACAAAAAGAAAAACACTTAAATAAAAAAATTAGAAGCAATTTGTTAGCCTTTGTATTTGAATATAACTGCTATCGATATTTTTCATCGTGCAGAGGGGAAGTCAACGCACATCGATAAGAAAACTCGACGAAAGGCACGGAATAAATCGCTTCTTCGATGTTCCACTAGTGTTAAGGAACGCAGCTGTGCGCACTTATCGATATCTTTGGAAATGAAAGGCGTATTTTGTTAATTTTTGATTTGTTTTTAATTTTTGAATTTTAATACATTACAATAAATTTTCAAGTGCTTAACTTTAATGAACACGTTACAATTATTCGTTTTTTTCTTCCTTGAATTGAATGGCAAACTACAAATATTTGAGCCAACTATGGGAGGAACACTCGTAAATTTGAAGTGTACAGTGGTTCGGTGGTGGTTTAAATTGGGTCAAAAATGTTTGTATGTGGTGCAAACTACATGTGTTCATTTATAAATATCTATTTAAATGTAGTTTTTGTTTTTCGCTTTCACTGTAATTTATTAAATGCATTTTTAGTAATTTGTTTCGTTTGCCTAGTTGCTTAGTGTAAGTTGTTAACTTTTCCCTTTGGAAGCCAAACAAAAAACAAAAACAAAATGAAGAAAAAATGCATTGTTTCGCTCAAAAAGTTAAACAGATTGTCGTTTATATATAAAGCATAATATAATAAACATAAATAAAAATATAACCATAAATATACGTAAATTTTGGAAGCAGTTATAAAAAATATTATATTTCACTTTAATTTGTTTATTTAATTATTTATATAGGGGCCATTAGAGTAGTTATTAATGTACGCAATTGTTTTATATAAGTTTTTGTTTTTTTTTTTTTAATATTCATTGCGTTTTCTTCGTTAGTTTCTTTGATTTTCAATAGATTTAATTGAAAAATAGATTTGCTTTCTTCTTTTTTTTTTTTTTTTTTTTTTTTTGTATATTTTATAATTGGCACTTAAATCATTTAAAATACATAAAAATATATAGTACATAAAAACGTTGGTTTGTTTCTCCTTCTTTCTTTCCTTCGTTTCTTTTGTTTGTTTATAAATATGCAAAAGTTATTTGGGATAAAAAGTATAAATAAATAAATCACGTTCATTCAAAAATTGCCAAAGAGTTAAAAACAATAAAAATACACACGCGCGCCACATTGCACATAAATTAATTGTTCAGTACGAATTAGTTGCAACCTTTCCTTTTCTTTCCTTCCTTTCTTTTCATTAATATTATTATCATTTAACTTGAATCTTTTATCTTTTATCATTACTATTATTACGTTGTTAGAGGCTGTTGCTGGGAGGGGCAAAAGGAATGTTCAGTTGAGCATATATATATATGTATAGATATATATATCTGAATAGGCAGAATTTATAAATCAACGACATCCTCTTTCGTATAGGGTGAATCTCTAAACGTGCGTCTCGTCGAGGTGCGTTGCAGTCCTTCAACTAATGTCTCCTGTTGGTTGTAAAATCAATTTTATATAGTTCTAATATTGTATATATATATATATATGTATAGGTATTTGTATAATCTACATAGAGTTAGCGTTACAAACAGACAACTTAATTACGATTAACAATGAAATGTACATTAAATGATGACAGCACCAAAACAACAATTAAAGCCATACAAACATTTTTCAAACAATGATTTGTGGGCAGGGAAGAATACCGCTTTTCCAGTATAATTCCCTGGAGTGCGATTGGGATGGAAGACATCTGACAAGGATGTAGCAAGCAGTATTTCCCGCTGGTTCGACTCAAACCTCAAATAAAGTTGAGATCTCTTTGCCCGCAATACGCTTCACATTGCTCTCGCCGCAGCTGTTCGCCTTGGAAGCCAACTGACCGTTGCGCATGCTCAGTATCTCATTGCTGATGAGACTGGCACAGGCCATGGCATGACTGGAATTCGACTTGGAGCTGGAACTGGAGCTAGAGCTTGTTCCATGCTCGGTTATAATGGTTTTGCTTAGAGTTTCCTGTGTCTCGCTATTTATGCTGCTTGTGCTGATTATCTTTGATCGTGTTTGATTATTTAATACTGTTGTTGTTGTTGTGGTGGTTGTTGAATTGTTGCTGCTGTTGCTACTGTTGCTGGCCGTGCTGGTGCGATTAACAGTACTTAATACGGTTCGGGGCATTATGGGCGGCTTTAGGGGCAGGTCTTGAATATCTCAAACATAATACGAGCACATACGAATTACGAGTAGTACAACAAATCATAAAATATGAAAATAAATAAAATAAAATTCATAACAGATAAACTAAAGGTTCGACTAGAAAGTTGGAAGATTATATTGAAAGAGTGCAGCTACAAAATGCAAGTCATGCTCATGCACTGCAAAAAACAAAGCTTACCCAGACGGCTGAGGCCTGCGGCCAGCTCACGCACTGATTTCTTTTCTAGGGCTGCGCCTGGAATAATATAATAAAATTAAATTATTATAATTAATCGATAATGTTGCTTTACTATCGTGTTAATCGATATTAAAATTTAGAAACAAAATAAATCGAATTCAAGCGATGTTTCTCGAATCAAGTCGATCACGCGGATATAGTTGATAGATTCAATAGTACTTGAGGTTTGTCATTAAAGTCAATTGTGTTTAACGTGAACTCCTGCCACGATGGCTTTATCTCACGGTGCCCACGCACGGAATTAATTTAAGCGTCAATCAGCGCCCCCTTGGAATATTTGCGCAGGTACCAATCAAAGTCACTACTGTTTGGTCGTGAACTTCATCCTTTGTGGGGATCGAGTGCTATCTAAGACTCTGCTGATCTTTGGTGTCACAGCACCGGTTGTATAACGCAACTCCACGTCGAGCATACGCTCTACCCGTATTTAGGTATTAAACCACAGCCACCACGATACTCCCCGAGGGGCCGCACCAAAGGCCAGGACGGACAAAGTCCGCGGGCTCCTGGCCTCCCGTGGTACCAGATTAAAGACTCCGGTCAGACTTCGTGCCATGAAGGACACTCCCAATTTTAACTCCAAAACAGTTACGGGTTGGTGACCCCAGAATGTTAAGCATAGCTGCACGGAATAGGAATGCAAACTGGCCTAAGCCAGCTTACAGATGGTACAGTATAGGGCACGCTCATGGGCATGGTTTTCTCACTGGTGGGAGGGAGGTCTATTCCTACCTCTTTCGCAGAACGCGGCATTTAAATAGTTGATCATAGATCAAACCGCCATAAAAACAGCGGCCAGCTTATGCTCCCAACAAGCCAAAAAGGATTTAGCGCATGGGCAGAAGGCTGAGACCGCCTCTGTGATTCCCAAACACCCGTGGTACCAGACAAATCCTCTGGTCAGGACTCATATCCCAAGGAATACTTCCAGTAGAGTTCCATGAAACTCGGGGACTGGTAGCCCCAGCGGACAACACATAATCCGGCGAAACAAACAACAAACATACTTCCCGATTCATACCCCCACAATCATACCAACATTCATACACTTCCTTCAGCCATCATCGATCGCCGAGTGGCGAAAACAAATCGGGCAAACTCATTCAAAGCTCTGACCCTATCAATAGTAGAGAGCGTCAAACCCACCACTAACCTGCACAACACCCATTGCACTTAGTTCTCTTCGACCTTCGTACAGCGGACACTCACAGAGAACATGTTCCCATGTCTCCTCGCTCGAGCCACAAACGCATTCCGGACCGTCAAAAAGGCGCCTCAAATGCAGGAATGCATTGAGAGAGCCATGACCGGTCAACAGGAACCCAAGACTAAGGTTAAAACCAAAATCTGGTCGGCAGCCGACAAACGTGAGTGACCCGCCCATTCATACTATTGCTTCATCTGACCTGCCAGTCAGACAGAACACACTGATTCAGCAATCTTCTACACTCACTAAGCCCTAAGCTCTCTACATCCCTATCAGCTAACCATTCTCTCTGCAGCAATGGCAGTCTCCTCTTGATCCTGGAATAGACGGCACGCCGTCTAATCTCCAAGTCCAGAGGGACCACACCTAACAGTACTTGCATCGCCTCCGTAGAGACGGTGCGGCCACAGGCATACACCCTAGCATAATCACTCTCTGGCAAGCCAGCACATGCTTTCTGCCTACAACATTCGCAGCCAGCCTACCCCACACAGCCGATCCATATGCTGCGCAAGCAACAAACAGACCGCTGTATACGGTACGGACGGCACGCCTGCTGAGGCCCCAATCACTCCTCAAAATTCGACGCACATGCCCAACCACACCAAGCAGCCGGCGCCTGAGCCCCACGACATGAGGAGTGAAACACATCCTCTCACCAAAGGTAATGCCAAGGTATTTCACCTCAGACACATACCTAATGGATACGCCGTTCAGCCTAACGGTCGGATTTCGACTGCGCAATCTGCCCTTGAGCAGCATTATCACAGTCTTGTCCGTCGCTATGCTGACCCCAACACTGTTGCCCCAATCACAAACAGTGCGCAAACGCGCTTCCGCATTCGCCTGAATCTCAGCCCGCGACCGCCCCTCAATCATGATGAGCAAGTCGTCTGCATACGCACAACACTTACATACTTGTTCAAGCTGCCGCAAAAGAGAATCCATCATTAGGTTCCAAATAAATGGACCACAAATGGATCCCTGAGGGCAGCCACGAACCACATCCACGCTCACATTCTCATTCCGCCCTACGGCACACGCTCGTCTGCCAGAGAAATAGCTCTCCCAGAGGGCTAACTCCCGGCATCCACAGTCACGCAGCTTCATTAACACACTCACCCAACTCAGGTAGTCGAACGCACCTTTAAAATCTACAAAAATTCCTAGGACATACGTGGAGCTGCTGGACTCAATAGAGTCACTAACATACTGCCACGCGTCCTCAACACACCTACCCTTAATGAAACCAAATTGTCTATCAGACATTTGGTCACTCACTCTCTCCTGAAGCCGTTCCACCATGACTCTTTCCAGTACTTTTCCAAGCACTGGTAGGAGACTGATGCCCCGAAAGGATCGTGGATTACTCCGGATCCTATCAGGTGACTTCAAGAGCACAATTACTCTCGCAGTCTTCCACTCACTGGAGAAATATCCAACCTTCACGCACTTTTCATATACAACAGTCAAATAGTCCGGAATGGAATTCCAGACACTCTTACATATTTCCCCAGGAGACTTTCTCGACTTTAACCTCGAGAAAGCCACCTCCAATTCATGTCCCAGAAGCGGGTCAACGGGATCCACCACTCTAGGGGGCAAATCCCGTCCATCCGCCCTGGGGAAAAACTCATTTAAAAGCACATCCATACACTCCCTCCATGCCGTCAGCCGAGAGCCTCCGACATCGAGGCCATATACATCCGTTTCCCTACGCTTACCTCTCACTACTTGATAGATAGATCGGAGCCCCTGAAACATGTGATCATTCGCACAAGTTATCCACTCATTCAGACACACAACTTGCTCATCCACAGACATGGCCCGGAAGGTGCCAAGCGGAACTTGCGTTGCCGCTTCTCTCACATACACCCCGTGAAGGTTTGTCAGTAATATCGCTATACTATCGCATTAAACGATATTAATATTCACAAACAAAATATATAGAATTCTTGAAATGTTTCAGTTGGAACAGCCATTAGATAATTAGCTCGAATCGATAGTTGATACTGTGGAAAGTACTAGCGATCGGTCATTCGGATAAGTAATTGAGAGGCGAATCGGAGATATCTTGCTTTCTTACCTGGACACTTGAAATTGAAATTCCCGTTTCTTATTACTCACCCGGCGTAATACCCACAATGCTGCCACCGCCGCTGCCACCTGCCGCTATGGCAATGCCCGGAGTGATGCCCACAATGGAGCCGCTAACGCTCTGCCCAAAGGGTAATACTTCCACATCTGCAGAAAATACAGCCATGCATTAATAAAGGGATTAGACAGGCTGTTCCTGCAGAACGCGTACCTTCCTCCAGCATATCTGGCGTAGTTTTCGTGGAGTCCACACCATTGCCATTGCCTGTGATGAGTTCGCTGCTCGTCTTCGGTTCATTTCCTACAACGGACCACGGCCGTGGCTTTTGGAGGGCAATGGGTGTGCGTAGTATTCCATTGCCTGTCTTTACTATAAGATTGCCATCGTTGCCGCCGCCTATGGCATGGCTTTTAATGGAATCACTGCTCGGCGAACGCATTTTATCATCCCGTGTGCCCGCCTTGAGTAGGCCACTGCTGGTCACTCCTGTTGTCGACTCCTCGTGGCCAGCGCCGCCCTCTGTGCGCATTTTGACTAGCGGTGACTTACGACCCACCAACGGAGAGTATTTCTCCAGATTGTCGGTGGAACGCGAACGTGTCGCCCACGAAGCACCTAAAGAGTAAAAAATTAACTAAGAATATTCCAAGCATAATTCTTTCTGGAACTTACTCTTGAGCAGCGGAGACTGTCGCTCCAATTTTATGGGTCGCCGCTCCTCCAGGATGGGCGTCGTCTCCTCGGAGGTCATGTGGCCATTACCATCGCGACTCATCGTGGGGCTGTCCACAAAGGAGAGCGAGCTGCATTCCTCCGAGGTGGGCGAAACGAGCGGTGTTAGCGTTGTGGGCGTCACTGAACCGGGTCTAAAGAAATGCTCCAAGCCATCACCAATATCACGACTAACACCTGCGGCACATTCGGCGCTAACTAAGGGTCGCGTTGGGGCACGCGTCTTGGCTCGCTTGGGACGACCTTTGACCAAATGCTGTAGCTGAAACGACGCACTAGGCAGTTCCGTTATCGAATCACAGCACTCATCCACGCCCCCATCATCTATGGCTGCATTGCTGTCGCTCATGTGAATGCCTCCCGCAGCCCCTCCTAGTCCCGCCGCACCAATGGCAGTGCCACGCCCCGACAGCTGTGAACTGGAACGATGCGAAGAGGGCGACTCCAGCAGATCTGGAATATGGCTCAGGCTGAGATTCTCAACCACAGACTGAGGACGCACCTTCCGAGCCACCGAACGACGTTTTGTGGGCAAATGCGGAGTGGCCTGTCCAAGAGGAATATATCATTTAATTATTTATGCTTACAAAATAATTCTTTAAAAATAATATTAGGTATTATTGCTTATGAGTTTTCCATGTGTGAAATGATGAGGGTACAATGGGATGAAGCACTTTTTTTCAGGACAGAAAATTAGGTAAAAAAGTACAGAGATATAATATAGAGTCTAAAGGCTACAAATGAAAAAGAGAAGAAAGACACAGAGCTACGAAAAAACCGAAAATTGGGAACAGAGAGTAGATAATAAAACTCGCAAACTATCGTAACTACTATCGACAAGTTTCTTAAAATTTTGAGTTGACAAAGAACCTTTAGGTTCAAACTAAAAAGTTACATCGACTTTTAAGAATTGTTTTAAACGATAGTAATTTCGATTGTTTTGCAGCTTTATTTGACAGGTATTTATAGATTGCTAATAAAACTTGACAGCTTTCGTAAGTACTATCGGAAAGTTCCTCAGAATTTTGGGCTCACGAAGGAGCTTTAGGTTCGAATACTGACGAGAAAGATTCACATTCTTAATTTATCGATTGTTTGCATCGATAGTACTTTCGATACCTTGGCAGCTTTAGTTGATAGGTATTTATAGATTTATAGTTATAGTACGGATAGTTTTAAATAGAGAACAAGACAAAAACTACTTACAAGGTTCAGATATTCCAATTTCTTTATGTTTTTGTGATATATATATATTTTTTTGTTTTATGTAAATGAGTTGGAGATAAGGATTTAATATATATAGATATATAATAATATATAAATTGTTTATAATCAGCGTTTAAAGAAGAGTTTTTTTTTTATATATATATCGCAGAATATGTAGATGTTGTTGTTGTTGTTGTGATGGTTGTAGTTGTTTTTTTTGTTTTTGTTTTTTGTTGAATTGGGTGGATGATACAAGGATACACGAGAAGAACACGAGAGATAAAAATAATGAGCTTTCTTTCTATTTGTTTTTGTTTGTTTTTGGATCATATACACATAAAATTATTATTTTATTAATGAGTATTTTAGGTGTGTGTATCTAAAATGGGATGTTTCTCTTTGTTTCTTTATTATATATAACTATATATATACGTATATAGGCTATAAGATACGCTCCCGTATAGAAAAAATGTTGCCTTTTTCTCTTACACACAAAGTTCTTATTTTTTGCGATAAGTCTGCGTGAGTGTGTGAGTATTTGTGTGCGTGTATTTCAGATTACTGGCCACTACTCGCATATATATATTATTATAATTATTAATGTACAATTATTAAGTATTATTTTGGTGTTTGAGTGTTTGTTCTTTATACTATTGCATCCACTTGGGCAGCGAGAGATTTTCAACACTTACAGTGGGCGATTCCAGGCCCAGTTTGGGCAAAACAGAGCCACGTCCACCGGGTCGTATGATTAATCCCTCAGCTTCCTATTGAAAACAAAAAAGGGCGTCAGTTGGTTAAACTTTTTCTTATTTTAATTGGAATTCCCGCCCTGATAAACGAACAGAAGGCGGCACCACGAATCGCCGCACACAACTGGAATGCTCCAATTCTTTTTCGGTTTATTTGTTTTGAGTGCCTGTCCGTCCGTCTGCGTCCGCGCATAATGTAATCAAAGGTGAGCAGGCTTAAAGCCCATGACATCACGTTTGTTATTAAATGGAACACGAAATCGAACCAAAAAAAAGATAACACAGGTGCTCCCTAAGATATGAATTATCGATTGTTCTCCTCTCTTTTTTTTGGGGTCTGAGAATGGAGGCGATCCCAAAAGAAATTTGATATAAAAAAAGCTCGAATTTCTAAATAACCCCAAGTAAAGTACATTTCTTTGAACCAAAGCTCTTTCTTTAGACGGATTTAGTTTGGTTCGTTTTTTTGGAAACTTTTCGGCTTATGGTTAAGTTCGAAATGGCAAAAAAGGGATAGACATTTGAACTTGAAAGGTTTTGGAAGGTTACAACAAATGTTGTATTTGAAAATAATGTTTATAAAACTTTTGTTTGAAGAAGGAAATGGTTTTTTCCATTTCGGTTCAAGGATGTTTCGGTTAAAAATTGGTTCACAAGATTCGAAAATGTCCGTTTAAAAATGAGTTCGTTTTAGAGTACTTTCGTTTACTTACATGGCTGGAACGGCTGCGCACAATGTCCGGCGTCTGCGGCTCATCCAGCAGAACAGACGGCGACTCGGCAATGCCAAGACCGCGACGATAGCGTGTCAGTGCTTCCAGTACCTCATCTGTGGCTCGATCCGATATGGCGGCGGCCAGCGATTGCTCGATCTCACTGGAAGCAAATAGAAGAAAGGATGGAAGATGGCGTTGTTGAGCTATTGGAAACTATGTTGTATGGGAATATATATGGTAAACTACTTGTTGTTAAGTGGAGTCGATGGCTCTGGCTGCGTCTCCTGCTCCTGCTCTGGCTCTTGCTCCTCATCGGGACACTTGCGATAGGCGGGTCGACTACTGAGCCCGCCATCGCCGGCGCCAGAGCGGCTGTTAACGCAGCAGCACAAAGTGCGCAATAGGCCCATCTCAAGCAGCTCGCAGCTAACAGCTGGCGAGGCACAAAACACAAACAAAAGCAAAAAGAACGCACTGATATGTTGGAAGTTGCTGGCACTTCAACTGGCTATGAATTCGCCTCACTTGCGAAGCGGGACAAAAGCTGTATACACACTCAAACACGGACACACAGATACACGCATTTGCATATGTATAGAATTATTAAACTATTTATTTTAGTTTTTTTTTTTGGGACTGCCGCGCGACTACAGCCGTTTGGGCTCTCAAGTGGAAATGCATTCAGCTGTTAACGTTATTTTCTGTTTTGTTTAATCTTATCTCCGCTTCTGCTCTGCCTCACACACGCACACACACACACACACACACACTCACACTCATGCATAAAAGCACTGCGAGCGCGGAAGCAAAATATTTACTACATATTTGTGTGTGAGAGGAAGAGAGAGGGAGCGAGAGAGCGCAATGTGCGCTTCAAAGCTTGCTTTGAAAACAATTCGCGAGCTCAGCTGTTGAGGGATGGGGAGCTTTTTTCTATGCGTCGATCTAGCTTAATCAATGAGTAATGGCACAGTGGGACATAAGCGCTTTAAAATTGCTTAAAAAAACCAATAAGATCTTTTTCAAATTTTCTGTGATCTTCACTTATTTAACCTAAATTAAATCTCATAAAAAACGATATTAACTTTTAGGCTGTTATTAATTCTAATTTGAAATATATATTCCTATGGAAACATGCTTTAAATTTAAATAAGTTTGTAATTTAACAATTAAGTTGCCTTTGGCTTACAATACTATCACTCAATGGATTCTTCATACTACTTTTAAGATATTAAACAGAAATAAAGATACAGTCAGCATTAAAACTTCTTCCGACTGGCAAAATGAAGCTAAGCTTTTAAACGAAGATGCTGTTTCTAAGCTTTTGCACACTGTTTCACTTATTCATCGACGCGAAGTCTGCCTGAGTCACTCGCTCTCTCTCAAGGTCTATCTCCACTCTGCAAGTAGCACTGGGAAGAGTTACTCACCCAACTTTATTCATTATCTCGCTGCCGGCATTGTTGAGAAGGCAATTCTGTAGAAAATCTTCGGGTATTTGCAGACGTTCGTTGAGAGCTTTACGCAAATCTTGTATAACAATTTGATTGCCCAACGTTTTGGGACACTGCTCGATGCCGGTCCGTATCATTGTCTCTAGGGTTTCCTCTAGATAACTTTTGATTGTATAGCTCAGTTCGCTGGCGACTCGGGTTAGCTTCATTTCGATGGGATGGGCATCATTTCGTACAGCTTCCTGTAGCTTGGGCATCAGTTGTTTACAGTTCTCCGCATCGTTGATGAGACGTTGCACGGCCGAGACATTATCCCCTACACCCTTGGCAATGGATAGAGTGTCCTGTGTCTCGGCTACGAGCTTATCGACCAGCTGATGCGTAGAGGACAACATAAACCCATGTTGTAATCTGAATCCCTGACCATTGGCACGCTTTAGGCCATTGCAATTGCGTTGGAGCAGCTCTTGCATTTTGCGCATAACTGCATCCGTTTTATCCGGATGATTCTTTAGATGCGGTGCTATATCAAACACCGGAAAGGGTATAGTTCTCATGCTGTGATTATGCTCCAGGGCGTACACAATATCCGCATAACCCTGCAGGGTAACGCTATTCTTGTCCAGATAAATGGTACGCAATCGGTTATTTATTTGCAGCGCTTTGGCTAAGAGACGAGCACCCACATCGCCCATATAATTCCCGCTAATATCCAGTTTTTGTAGGCTCTGATTACTGCCCAACGCATTGATAAAGTCATGCAGATCGTGCTTTAATTTGTTCTCGGACAGTACCAACTCCACCAGAGGAAAATCATCCTTTTGTATAAGATTGACCAGGGCATCCATGACAGGCGGTATATGCTTGGGCTTCATGCCCGTCAAGCTGCGACAGAGATGAAGGGTACGTATCGATGGATTCTTGGATATAGCCGTCAGCACTGGGGCCAGCTCTGCATCCAGATCTATGCAACAGGAATAATATTAATACCTGTGATCTCTATTAATCCCTAACTACTCACTATTGTCGCTTATGTCCAGACTCTGGAGTACGCGTACGCCATGTATGCAGGATTCGAGCACATGAGCGCCTTGGGCGCCCAGCGTATTGGTGCTGAGATCGAGATGCAGACCCGCCGTTGACTCATTGCACGCCAGGCCGAGCAATAGATTCTTAAGCGCCTCCATTGGCAGCTTACAGCCGGCAATATTAAGATGCTTCAGGCTCAATGTGCTGGTAAAGAATTGCTTAAAAGACGGCGGGATTTCCTTGCCTTTCTTTGTGCTGAACGAGTTGTGCGAGACATTCAAATGCGACAGATGCGTGGCACAGCCGCGCAACAGAGCTCCAAAAAGCTACAAATAATAATATTGATAAATAATCAGCTATGGGAAGGAGAGGGAGCTGGGGCTGTGCTTACATTTTCCAGCGTTAAATCAGTCGAGGCCAGATCCAGATGCTCCAGCACATTGGGTTGAGCCAGAAAATTGTGCAGATTCTGTAAGATTAAATGAAGAAAATTCAGTCAAATTGAGCTTTTTAGTTTCTATGAGGTTACTCACGGTAATATCATCCTTGAGGCTATTTCCACTCAGGTCCAAATAGGTGAGCGAATTGGATATACTTTGATTGAGCGACAGCGAATGCGACATTTGATTGACGCCCTTCGAGGTGAGGCCACAGTGGGCCAAAGCCAATTTGCACAGCCCTTTGGATACTTTGGCAATGGGCCCAGAGAGATGAATCGCGCCTAATGGAACACAAAGCAATCGTATCAGTATTTCAAATAAGATTTGGAAAAAACATATATATAATAATTATGATAATTAAAATGATCCAATTCAAATTTCTAGAATTGCATATAATTTGCCAATAGTTCGGAAATTTAGATATATTTTACACAGAGAGCATAAGGCGTGAAGCAAGCGGCATATAGATAAATATGAAGTTATGAAAAAACAGTTGTAAAGAGAAGACTTGTGTGGCCATTAAAAAAGATGATGATGAAACAGGGGAGAGTAAATATTTAAGCTGTAAAAATTTGGCTTTTAACTAAGGTTCTCTTCGGCACACCGAGGATTAAATAACCTGCAGACTGAAATAACCAATTTTAATTAAGATCTGGGGAAACAGAAAGCTTTCTTTCTATATATGAAAAGGTCGTCCGTTCTTAATGAATTTCGATGTGTTAAGATATGGGGGTATTATCAATATATATTGGGAGACTTTCCAACTTTTGGACCGATTATTCTTCTGTCAGCTTTATGATATAGTTATCCTTCTTTGGCCGGTTCCAACATATGTGTCTTAACAAGAAGTTTGCATGTAAACAGACGGACTCTTCAAGAATATATAAGCAAAGGAGTCGGAGATTTGTCATAAGCTATAATACCCTTTGCTATGTTATTATAGAGTATCTAAGGAAAGTTTTTTAGCTTACAACTTAACGCATTATTTTAGCTTGAAGCTTGGTAAACATATTGATTAACTGACTTTATTGATTACAGCTACTTTTCGAAACTTCATTATTAAGTATTAAGCGCCCCTGTTTATATCATTATTGATTTCAGTATCTTTCACAATATCAGCTCCTTTCCAAAGGCCACACAAGCTCGAAATCATATCGCATATGGATGAAATGAACAGCAATTAGCAATAACGATAAGAACAACCACAACAATAATGTAATTATATGTAATTGTAACTGTAATTGTAATTGTAATTGTAATTGTAATTGCAATTTTAAAGAATTATTTTCTAAGTACAAAAAGATATAATTATGTGTGTGTCATATGTGGGTCTGCAAACCTTGAACAATCTTTCCAAGTAGGGCGCACAATGAGCTTGCTCCTACAAGTGACAAATGACACGATAAGACGCGACCAGAACAACAATAAACAACAATAAATAATATAATATATATATATATATATATATAAATATATAAATGAACAAATGGCAACAATAAACAAATTGTTAATTGGTAGAGGAGAAGAGAAATTGGATTAATTGTACACACAGAGAATGCAACTAATTGCCAGGGTCAAAGGGGGGTTAAGAGGGGGACATATTGCTCATCCTCAATCCATGGGTACACACCTTTGTCCTCAATAATGTTGTGGCTCAGATCGATGGTACGAATTGCTGGACTGCTGTTCGTGATCACAGATATCGATAGCTTATTCAGAAATTCCCATCTATAGAGAGATAGTTGGTTAGTGTTGGAATGATTTCAATGTGATTTATTTTTGCTCACCTTAAACCTAAGGCCTCCAGGTGCAGCTCCTCCAGCCACATGGAACGCTTGAGCACATGCAGAATACGCTCCAACGTCTCGTTGGATAAACGCATATGAGCCGCCTTTAGGCCACGAAAAAACGTATTATACTCCAGAGCAGATACAATGGCCATCAAGTCTCTGTGGGTGCGAGGAATGCGATAAATGTAAATGAATTAATTAACTGCGAAGTGAATCACTCACTTTGGTTCCAGATGATCGAAATCGCGCAAATTGAGCAGGCGCGTGTCATGGGATAAATAAATGGTGTCCACATCCCAGGCCACCTCCTCGCGATACGGCACCCCATGGAAATCACACATGCAGGCGTACTGAGCGCTGAAGCCACCGCAGGGTCCTACATTGCGCGGATCTGAGGGTCGAAATTCCTCCGAGAATATTGTTTCCCGTTCGGGCGGTTGTATGTCGATCTGTGCGGGAAAATAAAAGTTGAATGAAGTTAGTTCTCTACATTTATTCAAGTGAAAACTATCGTCTAGTTAAAAACTATCGCTGTTGGTTTTACCGATAGTTTGATAGACGCGTCAACAGAGCAGTTAACACTTAACACTTGTCCATAGGGAGGAGGAGAAGTGGAGATGATAGTCGCGTGCCTTGCGGCAATTATCTAACATTTTGTTGGCCGTGAGAGAAGTCATTTGTTGCTGCCTGCTGTTATTGTGGCTAATAGTGGAGCTTAACACGCCCAAGACACCAGTGTAAGTTGCGCATTAAAATTGAAAACTTACAACAAAAGCGGCGGCAGCAGCAGCAACAACAACAACAACTGCAGACAATGTGGGAGCTGCGTCGACGCGGGAGATTTGCATAAGTGCAGGCAGCATAATTTACGGCAACAACAACAGCAGCAACATCAGCAACAGCAACAATAATAACAATAGCAATTTAAGGCATTATAAATGTATTGAATTTTTAGTCTGAGCACCAACAGCAGCCTCCATAGACTCTACTTCGGTGAGTCGAAGTTCAGATACCCTTCCAGAGTGGAATTCTTATTTGAAAATTGCCCTTTCAGCGATTGGTCCTAAGGCAGACTTCTCATATAATCGACCGATTCTGATCATTTTTAATATGACTTACATATAGATAATTAAGATAATTTGAAAAAGAATTAAGTTTTCTCTCCTATTCTCTTCCTTGTTCCTTTACATTTCAACCAAATGATATAGTAGTCCGATAAGACTGAGAGAAGGACATTGCCATATCGACTCGTCTCCTAATTCTGATCAGTTATATAGTCAGTGGTTTTCCCGACAATTTCAACTTTTTTTCATTTATAAAATTCTATAATTACTATAAAAAACTGTGCTCTTTTTCAGATTTTACTGAAGAAAAATACAGCTTATTTTACTCTACGTCCCGCCGAAAACAGCTTTCTTTGTCACCAAAAGCTGGCATCACTGGTCTGTGGGGTTCGCAGATGGCCTACACATTCTCTAACAAAATTATAATACCCTCTGCAAGGGTATAAAATGAATTTAAGCCCCAAATAGTTTAATTTAGGCAACAACAAAGATAATGTAGAATGTGTGGGCGGAAAGCTGATGAAGAGACACGACATATTTCAACATATTTTTTTCAACTATTTATTTAGCTATTTCAACTTGTTAAAAAATCAAGATCACGTCTTGAAGATTACTTCTCAAAATGCCATCAAAATATTATTTTAAATAAAAAGATGTCAGCGGAAATTTACGGCTTTATGTAACTGCTTCAATAATTTCACAGTAATTTATCTGTTTTATGGGTTTTTTTGTAGATTAAATAGTTCAAGGGTTAGTTTATTCTGGCTGAATTTAAATTGCTTCGCCTCTTTTGATTTGTTGCCCATTTAAAATGTATTTGAATACAAAATTGTTCTGAGTCGATGTATCTTACTATATAGCACTATATCTTCTAGCTGACATCGGAATATGGGGAAAATTAGTAAATTTAAAAACAATTTTCAAAAGCTTATTCCGGGCTCTGGAAGGGTATACAATCTTCCTCCTTATTAATTTTTATTGCAAACTATTTTCGAATGGAATAATAATAAAAACCATTTAAAAAATGCGATTTGAAAATTGCTGTGTCAAAAGCTATGGGTGAAATGGGCTATTGTTCGTTAAATATTAAATTAAGCTTTAATTAAAGCCGTACGAATGACTCAGTCGACCCACAGTCACCCACAAAAATACACACACAGTCACACACACGCCCCCTTCATGCACTACTGCCGCCCACACGCGCTAAGCCAATTAATTAGTCTGCTCAAAAATTGTATCGAACAATTACAGGCAGCTTAACTGGAAAGACAGGGTATATTCAAGTCGGAATAGAGTAAATCTGTATAAATGGCTAGGGAATTGAGTAAATATATAGAATTCTATATGTGGTTTTTGATGAGTCATTCTATAAGTTTTAGTTGATGAAACCCAGAGAAACATTTACACGTTGTAAACAATAACTGAAATTCACTTAAGAATTCTCTCAAAACTTTTAGTCATTGTTCCAGAAAACTTTCTTATGGGGCAGGAAAAGTTTATAGGTTGTTCGAAAATATTTTATATTTCGTAGAAAACTTTAAAGATTAATAAATTTGAATAGTTTTTTCTACTTGCCTTTTTAATAATGTATTTGAGAGGAACTGTTGGAAATATTTGCTTAATGGCCGAGGCTAAATCGGTTAAAATGACATCAGCATTCTATTGAAACGGAAGATAAAATAATCATGATTATAGTATAAAATATACTCTATAATAAATAAGTATTTTAATTGGGAGCTTCATACCGAGCTGAAATTTCCCGCATCGCCGGTTGTGGCAAACGAATATGGCCGATCGTTGGTGATT
This sequence comes from Drosophila repletoides, assembly GCA_018150835.1. Lineage (NCBI taxonomy): Eukaryota > Metazoa > Arthropoda > Insecta > Diptera > Drosophilidae > Drosophila > Drosophila repletoides. The sequence continues at coordinate 22,683,841 of JAECWQ010000089.1, read as the reverse complement.
ATTGAAAAATGTGTCGACTTTTTGCTCTCCACGCCAACAATGTCCAGATAATGGAAATGGCATTCAATCTGCAGCGAGAATCAAAGAAAAACCATTAGCAATTTTCAATTAAGCAATTAAATATTGGTATACTCTTTGTATACCCTGCAATCAATCACCTTTGTGGGCACCTTGGCGCTGAGCAAATAAATGCGAACTGGTGTGAAGACCTGCAAAGAAAACGGGAATCAGTGATGAGTCAATTATAGTAGCTTCTATATATATTCTCCAGCTTGGAGCACTCAAAGATAATTTGCCTGAAACTGGAAGAAAATTAAGCGAGAATTGGGTCTTTCTAAAGCCAAACCATTTATTGTGGAGCTCCGACTCGCTTACCAGTCTAAGCTCTGGTTTTGGTTCGAGGGGGTTCAAGTTTTTCCAACTTTTTTTAATTAAATATGATTCTAATTTAAATTATAAAATAGCTTTTATTCGAATAAACTCATCTAAACTTAAGTCAGGAAAATATTGATATAGTAAAATCCACACCAGAGTCTCTTAACTGAAAATTGGAACACTTCTTTATATCTCTTTTCATTCGCCTTTATTCCTGATCCGATTGGGTTTTTGTTTGTTTTTTAAATCAACCAGAAAGCTTAAATGTAATATTAATTTTATATCGCTTCAGAATTTTTAATTTAATTCTTACTATAATTATTTACAACTAGAGTAATTTTTTTATAGACTGAGAATAGTCGATTTACCCAATAAATAAATATCATTTTTGTAGGTTTGGTTCAGGTTCGGTTATTCTTATGAAACCTGATTCGGTTCATGGTTCGGTCCTGTTTATGCAAAAAAGGCCGGGATCGAACTGGATCAGTTTAAACCAAGTTGCCGACTTGGCTTTTAGATTTATTTGAGCCAGTTTAAAAAGCTCGATACGTGTATCTACCTAGGGTAGGTTAGGTGAGTTCCACTGTAGAAAATGGGGTTCGATTTGGAGATAGAAGCCATGCAAAGTTATTGAAGGAGTTTCAAATTGGAAGAAAGAAAAGAGGGAAAAGGGTTTTCCTGTGCAACGTTGCATTTGGTGGCAAAAAAATGCCTGGAGCAGAATGGCCAAAGTGTAGGAGAAGGCGTAGGGTGTGGGGTGTAGGGTGCAGAGAGTGTCGCATAATAACTCAATTTTCTTTGACTTTTGCTGGGCACAAAAGAAAAGTTGGCAGCTTTTAATTGGAAATCAAAGTGCGTTCTATAATTCATTTAGCCACTTAGCAATGCAAAAGCAGCTCAAAAAGAGGAGAACCAAAGAGGAGATGGGAGGTGAAATAGAGAGGTTCTTGGTAGTTCCGTCCCTCAGTAATTGGACACTTTGTCTCGGTGACTAAATAAGCGGCTTTTTGCGACTCGTCGGCCAAAGAACAAATCAATTTTCCAGTCATGTGAATTTAAGCGTCCAGCCGGGAAATTAGCATAGCCCTCTCAGTTCGAAGGGGAAAACGCCGTTAAGTATGCTATAAAATATCAATTACAAAATTACTGAAAGTTCAAGCAGCAACAGAGACCAGCGACCAGAAAAGCTAATCCCAAACTTGGCCAACAAGCACTTTAAATACTTTTTGCGGCAAAGTGTTCAGTTTTTAATTGAGTTTCGTAACGCTTAAAGGTTTCAGCAGCTGCCAATTAATGGACAAAATAGATTAAAAGGCAGAGAGACGAGGAAAGTAGATAGAGTACTGACAGGTGAGTGCACATTGGACACAGTACGACTACTACGACTATTTAATACCCTTAGTCCAAATTCTCTGAAATTCCTAGCGTAACATTCACTTATTTTGTGTCTTAAGTCTTAGATAAATTATAAGGCAACTTTTAGCCAAAGTATTTATCAAATAAGCCTGCAAGGTTGAGCCCAATATACCCGCTCGCATTGGTCTTGGTTACAGGGCATCATCATTTGAATGCTATTTGGCCTGGCAAGCCGCAAGCGAGTCATCCCAGCGTGCAATTTGGTATACAAATTAGAGTGTCGAGTGGTTCAGAATTGTGGTAAATCTCGGCTGAAGTTGACAGCGGACAGCCAGACAGGTGAGGAGGAGACGGAGGGAGAGAGAGAGAGAGTACTGAGTGGGGAGCAAACACCTGAGGCCATACAAATTGGCAGTTTGCTGTACGTTCTCAACACTTACCAAGACACGATTCTCCGTTTTATCGCCTTTCGTTTCCAATTTGACCATATACTTGACCAAGATCTTTGTGTGGCGACCCAGTATGGACTTGACGCTTTCTGCAAGGATATAAAAAAAGAGATGGCGATGAGTATAAATAATTCAGACCACATAAAGTATATATAGCTTCTATATAAAGAAACAATGAGTCTGAATGTTCTCAAGATATCTTGATGAAACGTACAGCTTAGGTATGAAATTTGGTCTTTTAATGGTTTATCAATAAGTTCCGAACCTCTTTAGGCCACTATATTATGGCCCACTAGGTATACTAAAGAAACAATTGGTCTAAATGTTCTTCAGATATGATGAAATGAGTATAATTTGATTTTTTTAATGGGTTGTCAATGAGTTCCCCTATAATATAGACGCACAATAATTACTGAATCAAGTTAATATTGCGTTACAATTTCTATTAGTCAGATTTATATATATATAGATGAATATATATCAATTCCGTTCATATTTCATAAGCAAATATATAACGCATTAGGTGAGGTTCCGACGTGTTGCGTTATTTGTTATGTGCATGCCAATTCCGAGGGTTATATCATAGCCGTTGGGGGTGACAGCACCTCGACTCGTACTCGTCCCCATTACTCTTCCTACTCTCATAGTGGTATATTGCCTATTACGTATGTATTTCTCAAACCAAACACGTAGGCACTTTATGAAGAAGGCAGCAGCACAGTTTGAACATTTTCGCTGACTCTTCAAGCCGGAGCCACCCCTTGGCGTGCGCTCCTCCTGCCCCCACTTCACTCCAACCCTGGTTTCATTTCCATTTCCAGCTACTTAACATACCCAAGCACACACTCACACACACACACTCTCACACACAGACGAGGATGACGAATTTATTCAAAGTGAGATATTTTCATGTGCATTTGACAATGCCAACAACGCAAGCAGCGGCGCAGGGAAAAGGGGTTTGAGAGGGGGGCGCCTTGGGGAGTATAGGGGACATACTTTGATTGTTGCTTTCGTTGTTATGCTTATACCCTTTGAATGGATCTGACAGCTTAGTAACGAATAATGAATATGAATGAATATTATTCTATTCATTCCAATCGAAAATACTTGATTTACTTCTACAGAAAAAGGGTTCTAACTTTGGTTGTTATATGAGAATTATGCATATTTTTGCAGGGTATTTAAGGCTTCGGCGTGCCAAAGTTTGCCTCATTTCTTCTTATTGTTATTGTTCTTGTTGTTGTTGCTGTTGTGGGCACCGGGTAGAAGTATTATGTCATGCGACAGGCACGCAAAATCTCAAGTATGCTTCTCGGATGGTGCCATCCGGACAGAGCGGAGAGCGCGGAGTCGCAGACGGCGAGGAGGGAAGCGAGTTATAACTCCTTGTCTGAGCATTTGGTTGTTCCCCAAAGGCATAAAAGGAATTGAAATGTCAAATATTCTGGCAGCTAACGAGAGCCGAGTTCCATTAAAGAAAGAAGCTTCCAACTTTTATAGCCATATATTAAATTAGCTCCAGGCATAATTAGTTAGCTTGGTTAGTTTGCAGGAATATTAAGGGCGAAAGGTTTTATCTTTCCTAAAAATGATTTTATTGTAAGCAGAGAAGGAAATCTTAGTAATTTCGACAGCCCTTCTAGCCAAAATCTAGCCTAGTCCAAAGAGATTATTCATGTACAGAGCGGTACTCGAAAATCCACTTATTTCCATGGAAGCAGCTAAAATCCCAAAGGCCAAATCAATTATACTCTCTTTGTGTATGTCTAGTAAAAAGTGAAATTTAAATATGTAAAATAACTATATAAATATATATATAAAAAACCATACAGATATACATATAGGTTTATGGGAATAGTTGGCAAGGGGAATTTGCATGTGGTAGGCCATAAAAGACCAGCGGGAGCAATTAAGGCCCTGACCACACTCAATAAACGGCCGCAAAATGTGGCCGAAAGCAAAGAAAAACATTTTGGGGCTTGCGACTTAAGGGCCAACAACAATTGCGAGTGCCAATTGTGTATTATGGCTAACATAGATTGTTAAGACCTCCAGACACGCACATAAAAACATACACAGATTGCCTAGTTCCGCCCACTGTAAGGGCGCCAACTAAAAACTAAAAAAAATAAAGACTAGTCGACTAGAAGATGCTCTGTAGAAACAGGACGGCAAATTGGATTCTCCTAGCCTCTTTTCGTTAGAATACAAACCAATTTCTAGGTATTTTTTTGCTTTATTTGAGACATAACGACATAAATATCTGTATCGAAATCAATCAGGCATATTAATCCAGTTTATAATTTGAATTCCCTTTCTGAATTTTCTAAAATGGAAACGTTGTTCGGAACAGATCTAAATTTATGGGATCGGAAATACAATCATTTTCCTCTTCCTACAATCCCACTTAAAGCAATTTTTCAATGAGTATAGAATAGGGTATAAAAAAGCTTGGCTCTGGGGCACAGCGATGACAATGATAAAAGATCATCATTATCATCATCATTGTCATCGTCATCATCATCATCGTCAACGGGCATAGCCAGCGAAGCGTCCAAGCGGCAACATTGACAGTTAGCTGAAAGAAAGAGAGCAAAACATTTGGCTGCTGATTCTCTCTCTTAATTGCAAATGAAGTGAATGAACTTTTCACGACGCTTTTACAGCTGCAGCACTCTCCTCTCTCTCTCTCCTTTCTCTGTCTCCCTCGCCCATGTTATGATTACTATGTAATCACTTGCTGGCTGCTCTGCCCTGTTCAGACGGCGGGTGACACTATGTCAATATCACGATGACGCTGATGATGAGTACATAAAACAAAAACAACAAAAAACAAGAGTAACTGTCTACGGCAATGAAATTGCATCCGTTTTATGAAAAGAGAGCAAAATGCAAGTGCAGTCCTCTGAATACCCTATAATTTGATGGGAAAATAATAATCTTATCATTAAGTATCCCACATAATTCCATTAGAATTCTAGTTTCTAGCCTTTGTTCTAATTTATTCTGTTTTATTGACAAGCAATTTATACTATAAAAAAAATGAAAACCTGCCTTTCGGTTCAAAAATAATATTTGTAAATTCAAATTATTCTCTTAGAAAAAAATTGTTTAGAGAAAGCCTTTCGATTAAAAATGCATATTTTCTTTACCACATTTCAGATGAGTTTACCTGAATATATCCTAATTATTTTTATTATATAAATAAATTAAAAATAAATGCAAATGTTCAGGAACAAATTTTCTTATCCTAGATTTGAAAGAAAAACTTTGGTCTAAGAGCTAGAAGCGCATTAGAAAACTGGGTTCGAAAGCGCGAAGCGAATTCAATTTTATGGGATTGCTGAGTTAATACTACTACAACTATGCAAATTTTTTATTTTTTTCTAAAATTAAAATTCATCAAGCTACTTAAGCATTTTGAACTGCAAATTAAGATTGACTCACAATTCTGTACTAAATAGAGATTCAGATTTACTACGAAAACAGAGCAAAAACTAACCTTGAAAATACAATTTTTATTATTTTATAGTTAATGTTATTGCTCTACTTTATATTGTTTCCATTCAGCGCCACGTTTATGATACCCTAACAAAAATGCCATAAAGTTTATTGGTCCTTACAAGTTTACAGAGTGCGACTGAGTTTGCATAATACTCTATCCATAAATAAATACAGAACTTAATGAAGTAGTTTCTAGGTTTCATGCGATTTTATTAGGGCTTTATTAAAAACTGGACACAAATTTCTCCCTAGAGAAATTTCTGCACACGTAATTAACTGTCTGGCAGTCCCGACTTAATTTCCGTTTAAAGGAAATTTACCTTAAATTGAAAGTTGCGGTCAATTTGCTCGCTTTATGTGGACTGTGATAAGCTTTTTCATTTGTTTTTTTTTTTTTTCTTTTGAGGTCAAAAAACCGTTGTCGAAAAAGTTTCCTTTGGTTTGTGCGGGCTTTATACTGCTTTGGGTTGGGGGAGGTAAGTTTTTTGATCTGGGTAGCGGATTTGGAAGGCGGCATCACAGTATTACAGTATTACAGGCATTGACAGCATTCTAAGCATTTGCAGTGTGACCTAATTTTGTAAAAGTTTTGTTGCTTCTTCTTCTTCTGCTGCTACTGCTACTACTACTACTACTACTTTTTTCAGTACAATGGCCACAGATTACACGAGTTCAAAATACTCCGCTACAAGTGCAAGCGGTGGGCGTGGCACCGCCCACCCGTCCTGAATGTATGCAGTGTGTGTGAGTGTCATCTTGTCTGAGCCTTTTATTACGACACTTGAATAGTTTGTTGATTGTGCGCTCTTTTTGTTGCGTGTAAGCAAACATACTCACACTCAGACAGAAACACGGACTTAGAAATTACAAAGGCTGTCAAAACTTTGGCGGGAACAAAACGAACATGGCACTAAAATCAGTTATACAGTTTGACAGCAACTGCACGCAAACACACACACACACATGCATATATGTATATATGTATATGTATAGACAATGACTTATACAGTGGGGTTCTTTGGGAGTTAAACCCGCCACAGCATGTTAAAGTGTTAAAGTGCTTATACTCTAATACTGTAGCAATATTTAATATTTAAATTGATACAAAAAATGTATTTTAAACAAAGAGATTAATTTTCTAATTGCGAGTTATAAACATTAAAAAAGATTTGAATAACTTATTTATCATACAAATTAACTATTTTAATAAAGACCATGTTTCATTTAAATATATATTACAATACTAAATATCTATCATTCCAGCCCACTGTGCACCCACGCACACAGAGCTATAAAGACATTTATGCCAAGTCAAGCTTAAAGCTTTTGAGTGCCAAAGGATTAGGCACAACGCAGCCCAAATATAGAAGCGATTACAAACACCAGAGAGAGAGAGAGAGAGAGGGGGCAGAGACACAAAAGCACACACTCTGATCAATCTTCTTATGAGTACTCGTACTCTCTCTCTCTCTCGTTCTCTTTTGAACGCATAAAGAAGTTTGCAATAAACAGCAACAACAATGGGCAAGGCCTCTGCTCTTGAGCTAACGGTACAAAAGCGGCCAATCAAAGCCAAACGCAGTACAAAAGAAAGTTAAATGAAGATTTTTTTCTTTTTCTACTTTTTTCTCTTATTTTCGTTTTCTTTGTACACAACTTTGTGATTACTTTACGTTATGTTAATTATATTTGCACAATGCTCAAGCGAGGGAGAACGAAAGTGGGAGGCAAACAGATAGACAGGCAGACAGGCAGACAGACTGGCGGCTATTGCAATTTACTTTCGCGTGCGCAATTAGCAGCTGTTGTTGGGTTGCTGCTGTTAACATGGCCAGCTGTTAAGACTGTTAACAATGGCCGCAGCAGCTGTTGACTGACCCTGCCAAAAGCGCAGAAATAACAGAGTCGCTACGCTGCGCTGCGCTGCGTTGCGCTACTTTTGCTTTTGTTCTAATTGCTTTATAAGTTCTTTGGTCTACATATTTTAAGCGCCTTGGCTATGTATGTATGCATATCTATGTCTATATGTATGTATATCTATGCTTCCAGTGGGCGTGTGTGCTCAAAATTAATCTGACCTCAAAACAGTAGTGCGAATTTCGAGGCAGAGCTTTGGCACATTGTTAGAGCAGCAATAGAAAGCGACAGGTTACAAACACCCCAGCTGGAAATTGGCAGCGAATTTCGTTTTTGAATTGATGAAATCATCGATGATACAATTGCTCTAAACACAGATTAATGCGCATTAAAATAACAAAAGCAAAAAAAATATTGTACTTTAAAAATGAATTATTTTTTTTCTTTGGTACTTTTGTTTTGTACTCCCATTTGGTTGCCCCCAAACCTCAATTTAGTACGTTTTTTAATACCACAAAGCTGATCAAATAAGCGTAAAAATGCACAGATTTTTTGGGTATGTAAACATTTATAAACTAAATTTGGAACATTCACATATTTATATAAGAAATAAACAATTTTTATTTCATTATAATTATTTCTAGTGGAAAAAAATAAAAACTATTATAATTATTGATAAGAGGCGCTTTCCGCAGCTTTCGAGTATCACCAAAGCAATCCCATATACTTCCATGTCCAATTTCCCGCTGGGTGCCTCAAATCTATTCTCTCTTTGGCGCTCTCTTTCTAATTCCCAAAAACAAAAGTGGAGCACACCAATGCGACTGGGCAGCAGCGGGTCAGGGATGCGAGCGAGCGAGCGAGCATTGCAGGCAGACCAACAGGCAGGCCGGCAGCCCGGCAGGCAAGCGCATCATTAACGTCACTTGTTGTTGTAGGTGACACAATTTCACCCAGGCCGACCTCAAAATGGAGCAGCAGCGGCAGCTCATGGAAGCTTTTCAGCGTTAGTTTTGTTGGTGTCAATTCTGCGCGCTTTTTATGTGCTGCTTCTCTTTTGCTTCTTTTCGCTTTGCTTCTTTAAGCCGTCAAACGAGTTCATTGAGACTTCGCCGCCAACTTTCAATTTGCCCAAATTGTGCCGTTTTAGCAGCAGCAGCAGCAACTTTGCGGCGAATGCTAATGAGACGCAAGCTGCAGGCAGACAGGATAACTGGAAATGGAGCAACGCACAACAAACTAGCACACGCAACAAAGAGACAACGAGAGAGAGAGAGAGAGAGAGAGAGAGTGAGCGGAAGGAAGAGTGCAAGAAAGAGCGAAAGAGCTTTAAGCGCTAATTGCATACAATTTGCCATCAAGTTGCATTGCAAATGAGCTAACGGTTAACGTTTAATTGGCTGCATAAATTATCGAGCGGGTGCATTGGTTGGTCAGCTCAGCAACTCGATACATATATGTAAGTAGGTCAATCAGGGGTCACACACACGCACACACAGCTACACACAGGTACACACGGCCTTCACGGACTGCCAGCCCATCCAATACACAATTCAAACGCTTTTTTCTTGGCTGGGAATTAAAGCTCCATTAAAAGCCAGAGTTATAAATATTTTAAACAAAAAACTAGTTTTTTCTCTTATTGCAACATTTAGCCAAAAAAATGTGTGTGAATTTCGATTTCTTTAGCGAATTTAAATGCATTTTTTATGCAATATTTTGAAGCAACTAGTAAGGAAAATCTATCTGCGGCGCGCCGAACGTAACATACCCTATAAATGTTCTTATTTATTTATTTATGACCGACTGTTGCTCTGGGAATTATATGATATAATACTACGATCTATCTGTATGTAATAACCTCTCTATAAGTAAAGAAGTTTGGCTACATTCCAGATACCCTATGAGAGATTATTATAGTAACAATAACATTATTATTATCATTGAATATCCAATATTAAATATTATATACGTAAAATTAAAGATAAAAGCAACCTTAACTTCTTTAATCCCCGAAATTTAACCGCAATTATAAAGAATAATTCCCAAATATTTCTATAATCCATTAAAAAAAAGTAGTTTTCTTGATGTTATTAAGAAATAATAATTGATATATAAATGGGATAATTTTAAAATAGACTTCCGCCTTATCGCTATTCTAAGCGGAATCTTATCAAGCGAATATTTCCAAGAATTCCGGTTCTTTTTCAATCTATATTGTATATATTTATAGGGTATTCAAAATCTTTATTATATGACGGACACATTGTATAAATGTAGAGGCGTCTGACCTTGTCGATAGGTCTTTGAAGATTTGTTATATTTATTTGTTTTTATTTTTGCAAACAAAGACCCAACTGAATATCGACAGCAACAAAAGCGACAACAATGAGAGCTGTAAAAGTGTATTTTATTTCAAAATGATCGACTAGGAAATACTTTATAGTGCATAATTTGTTATATGTCTTTTATCCGATTATCGCAAAATGAAACTTATAGATTGATATATTTATCTGCCTGTCACAAACTCGTGCTACAAACAAACTATGCCCTTTCGCAACCTTTCAATGGGTATAGCGCATATTACACTTTGAACAGGCGAATTTCTGTCGAAAAGAGGTGCAGCAACGCTCCGCAACGATTGTTTTATGGAGTGCGAAAACAACCTTCCCTCTTCTCTCTTCCCTCTTCCCTCTTCCACTCCGATCTTTCTGCTGGTCAGACTGTTACTGTAAGTTTTACTGTTACGACTGGGATGACGCACACAATATAATCATAAAGAGTGGAAGACTTGCAACAAGTCGAGTCGTCGCATGAGGCTCACCTTTATCTTTGCTTTTCTTGACTACGTCGCGTATTTGCAGCTCGATAATGCGGCGCAGATACTCATCAATATGATTCATCATTTCGTTTGTGTACATTTTCATGTTCTTCAATTTATTCACATTCCTCGATTGACAATTATCGAATATCGAATAACAATTGAAATTCTAATTGTAATGGAGAATCTGAGAAGACGACCAGCTGGCTTAAACAGTGGCCAAGCTGGCCAAGCAGAAAGCGCGTCGAATTCAGCACGGAGTCGCGGGGGAACTGCTCTAATTGCGATCGCTTCTTATCTGCACGTTGCGCTCTTATCAGCATTTCGCTTCGAGTACGTGAGAACAACAAAGCAAAGCGAATGAGAGAGATCGACAGAGAGAGAGAGAGAGCACGAAAATGGTAGAGAATGACTGATGAGAAGAGAAGAGAGCGGGCGACGAACAGCGTAGCTAAAGTAGGGTGTGTCCAAAAGGTGTGCGATACAAAAAACACTACACAGAATGGTTCCGAAATTGAAAACCTCCGGAAACTCAAATGTTCCGCTCCATAAGGAAACGCCTTCTAATTAAAAACGAAAAATTATCTTCATCCTGGAAGTTTCCAAAGTAGGAAGAACATTTCCATAAAGATAAATACGAGAAACGAACGGATTTAATATTAGCTTATAACTTATATAAATTACATAATTAAAAAAACTATTTGAAAAAAATAATGCATTTGCTTAAGGAGCTATATTCGTATAAAATCGGCTATTTGTATTATAGCTCAACAAATGTAGGAAGCATTAAAGGCAGCATCTTCATGGAGTCTTAAAGGCTATTGATGAGGACTATGGGACTAGGTGACATAGCCATGTCTGTCTGTATGCCTGTTTCTAAGCAAACTCATCCCTAATCTCTCAGTTTTTGGGCTAGATGAAAGAAACTGGACAAATAGCCTTCTCTTTGTTTCCTGTAAGATCGGACATATTATATATGTAGCTGCTACTGGAACAATCGGTACTAAAGTTTTATTATAACTTTGGCACGAAATGTATAATGCATTGAAGGAAGTATCTTAATGTAGTCTTAAATACTAATGAACATGCCTATGGGACAAGTTATCCGTATGTCTGTATGTTTCTATGGAAACTCATCTCTTGGCGAATAAAATTTGATATGTAGTCTTAGTAGTAGGATCGGACATACTATATAGCAGCCATAGGAACAATCGGTCCTAAAGCTGCGTAAGAAAGTCTTTTTTTTTTCTTAAGATATCTCCATGAGAACTGTAAGTCAGCTGGAAAAGTTAGTTTTCTTAACGCATATATACGAATTTATTTAGATTGGCCTACTAAATATAGCTCCCATAGGAACAATCGGACCAAAAGAATAAATTTAACAACACTTTTCAAATGCTTCTTCCAGTCTGGAAGGGTATGTAATGTCCGGCACGCAGAAGATAGCCTTTCGTTACTAGTTTTGTGAATCTTCTAATAAATTCATTTAATTTATGAAAGAATATCTAATTTATTAACTTAACAAAAAGATATTTAGGGAAACAGTTTACTGAATTCGTCTACAGGTAAAAATGATAATTATTGTTCTATAAAAACTTGAGTATTATGTTATTTTGGTTTCCTGTTGAGAATTAAGTACGATAACGCTTTTGTTAAGACCGCTCAATTAGGCGGGAGTTGGTGGTATCGCTGCTATCTGAAAAGACCCCTGATTAGGTCGATATCAGTGCTCTCCTACTGGGTATTTGATGTGTTTTTTTGGATGATTAATTGAGCGCCTCTGGCGTCGGCAGGTGTCCAAATAGACTCAAAAAGTTTGAAATAACATATAGGCATTGGCGTAAATCAGACGCCCGGCCCAATTGAGTTTTTCAGTTTATTTTCATTTGATTTTCACGCTGGAATTTATTTGGGGGGCAGCTGCAGCAACACGCAACAACAACAGCAACCACTCGAATGTGCAACATAAATAAAATTGTCAATGGTTCAGTTGGAGCGAGTTGCTCCAAATTCCAGCAGCATTTGAAAAATACAGCGAATACTCAAAAATTAAAGAAAAATAAAATATTTATTCCAGTTTCTACACAAGGAATACCGCTTCTATCAAGCTTTTCAACTATCGAGTGCTCACTGTAAGAGATTTGTTGAATTATGAGCCTGAAACGGAATGTTTAAAATTTACTTTTGCTAATTAGGCTAAGCTAATTGGGAGTTGACTGCACTCAGCAGGCATCAAGCAGGGAGACAAACAACAATAAAATACAAAAGGCTGTTGCAATGTTGCACCTGCTTGCTGCAAGTGGTGGCAAGGTAAGCAGTGAGTGGTGAGTGCTTTTAGCCTGCCCAAGACGAGTTAAAAAGTAATGTGACAACGCCTTCTAAGCTAAGGGCATGGACAGGGGTTGAAGGGGTGAGCTGCTCTGCTCCTGGGCCTGAAATATGCTCCTGTCATTGCACTCAAATCAAATTAGCGAAAATGCCAACGAACTTGATACAAAATTGTTATTGTTGCTGGGGAGTTTTACTCTAAACTGAAGTTGACAGTTTTTCCGTTTTTCCATTTGTCAGCTTTTCATTTCATCATCATTGTTGCTGTTGTTGTTGTTTTCTGTTGTTAACTTTTCACGCCTGACGCGCTGTTGTTCTGTCAAGCGTTAACCAATTTCCGGTTGGCCCTTATTAAATGTCTGCCATACGAGTGTATATTATATAATGATATATGCTTATGGAACTGATTAAATTTAAATATATTTTAGTGAAAGGATCGTGAGTTTTTATAATAAATACGCCCACTACTCTTTCTGCTCTTTCATTGAAACTAATCAGGATAGAAGTGAGAGAGTTCCACTTCCTGCTGGAAAATAATACTTTAAGAAAATAATTCCTTTAACGGGATATACTATATTTTATAGAAAGGAACAATCTGCTTAAAAAGTTGTTGAGAAATTTTTGGGCATGTCTTTTCTTACTGGTTGGCTAAAAGCTGTTGAGATCAGACTATCAGGGACGGGATATGTAATCCAACATAATCAAATTAAGTTCTTACGTCGATCCGGCCAACGCCGGGTAATACCGGCTAGTATCATACATGCAGCAGTTGTAGGACAAATCGGTCAAAACTTTGTTGTATTGAAGCCTGTTTTCTTTCTTAATGTGTCTTTAAAGGTTAGAGTCAAAAGTGTGAATTCTAAAAGCGAATCAAAAATCATTGAGATCGGTCTAAAATATCATAAATATATCGTTTTTAAAATTCCCTAAATAGCATATAGAAACTTTCAAGTTAGATGAAGGTATTTTGGTTTTAGTCTAAAAATGTAGAGATCGGTTAACTACATCATATAATAATTATAGTCAGTCAATTATAGTGGCTATGTATAGAATAGCTTTGCTTAGCTTAGCTTCCTTTTTTTATAAAAATGCATGAATTCTTATTTATAAAGCTTTCAAATTCTAAATTTACAATTTTTTTGTTGTAAAATTTTATTCAAAGATCTGGAAATAATTTCTATAATTTACGCATGTTGATTATGTGACCAGCTGTGGTTAGAAAACCCCCTCACTAGTATCAGCCTCCTCCCATGTAGCCCATACACCGAGCAACTGATATTGATGCGTTTTAAAAGCTCTGACTAACAGTTATTTACAATTACACACACGCACACATGCACAAAGCATAACTATGACACACAGACAAGACCTGCATGCAATTGTATTGCACTTACATGTACATGTGTGTGTGCGAGTGTGTGTGTGTCTGTTTGTTGATTTTGTTTATCACGCAGTTATAAAGCCATAAATGATGCGGCCAATGCTTCTGAGCAATGCTTTTATTGTTGTTGTTCTGTTATTATTATCGTTCTTTTTCTACTTTCCGTTTTGCAGCGCTCAACTGAATTTCAGCTCAATTAAATATCATGGCGAAAGCAATTAAAAAGCGCAAAATACACACGCACACTAAAGCAATCTTTCGCTCTTTCTCTCTTTCTCTCTGTCTGTCTGTGTCTTTCTCTTTCTGTGTAGAATATGCAAGCTGCAGTTGTAGAGTCACTGAGCAGCGCTTGTCAAACTATTTGACGAGAAGCACGGGGCGGGCGTAGCTTGACGGAAGTACGGCAAGCGGCAAATGGCAAGAGGCGAGAGAAGCAAACGTGAGAAACAAAACATAAAATAAAAGCCGAAAACAAAAACACGATATTCAAAAAGGGGGATGCAAAAGATGCAGTTGCTGCTTGCAGTTTATGCTTCAAAACAAAGAAATTCTTGTTGTTGTTGCATGTGGGGATGGAGGAGGAGAGTGTGTCAGTGATGCCCATGACGACGATTCAAAAAAAGTTGGAAAAAGGCTAGCGGCAAATTGATATAAGGCTAAGACTGACAATTTTTTTAAATGTGAATAAAGTTCAGTAACTTCAAAATTATATATTTTATACTGGAAAAAAACATTGTGAAAAGAGAATATTTTAATTCATATTAAGGGAGGATAAATTTCTGTAATGTTTGCAGAGACCTATTAAAAAAAAAGGAAGGGTAAAATTTACTGTAAAACAAAGTTATAATACCCCCTGCAAGGGTATAAAAATCAGTGTCTCAAATGGAGATGATTAGCTGATTGTAGCCAGAGAAAAGATTGAAGAGTAAAAAGCTAACATTGGCATCACTGACACCTGATTATATATGTATGATGGTTATGAGATCTAGCCTTAAAAGGCCGCTAAGGATTGCAGTATTCAAAAAGGCCAAGCCTGACAGCAATGACAATTTATCCGGCTGAAGTCTTGTAATGTTTGGCATAAAGAATTAAAAAATCTAGAGATCCGACGTTAAAAACACTAAGGATGATCATGATTTTCGGCATTAAAAACTCTAAGCTGGGCAGAACTGTTGTAGGGGAGAGTGACAAGCTTAAGCTTAAGCTGGGAATAAACGATAGGACGATAACTCGATAACGATTACTCACCATTCAGGTCCTTGGTTAATTGCGAACGCGTCGACATTTTGGCAGGCCCCAAAAATTGTTTAGTTGCCGTTTCTGTTGTTGTTGTTGTTATTTTTGTGTGCTTGCGGCGAAAGTAGCGGCAATTTGGCAGCGAGTGAAAATGAAGTTAAACAGGAATTACGAGAAGGCGGCAGGCGAAAGGGCCAGCTTCTTCTTGGGTTGATGTTGTTGTTGTTGTTGGTGACACGCCTCGCTTTAAAAACCAAAACCGGATTTAAGGCTCAAGGAATTGTTGTTGATGCACAGCACACATTATTTCGTTCAGTATATTCTTTTGGTGAACTTCTTATGTTTTTCACAGCAGACGCATTTTTTGTTGTATTTTACACACACACACACACGCACACACACACGCACACTCGACACGCATACGAAGAGACTTTTCACGGTTTTCCACCCTCCTGGGCGAGGGGTGGGCGGCGGCGGGAGCAGGTCGCACAATTTAAAAGATTATAAAACTTAAACTAAACTTTAAGTTATTAAATAAAATTTTAATAGCTAAAATAAATGCTATTTATTATGTTGCTTTTTATTCTCCTTTTTTTTTTTGCTCTTTGCTTTGCAATTCTTGCGCCGCAAAAATTGAGTATGAACACTTATGGTTTAACTGCTCATTTAATGAATTTCGTTTGAATTAGTTAATTATTAATTTAATTTATTTGACTAAAGTTTAATGTTTCGCAGCGGGTTGCAAAAAATTGCACTTAAATATTAATAAAAACTCGACCGCCGAGCACCGCGAAACAGCACACGACACGACGAATGAAAAGCGTTTGGTCTACTGAACAGTATGACCATTTCACCGCTTGCAATTAAATACCTAAAATGCCGCATTATGAAAATACTAAACAGCTGCTTGTACTTGGTTGCTGTTGGAAGCTAACATATTTTTACTACATTCAAAAATGTAGAAAAACATATTTTTTTTATTATTTATTGTTCATAAATATGAATTCTGGTACTGAAAATACAACTCTATATTAGTTTCAGTGTTGGGCAGCAGCATATAGTGGCGCGCATCACTTTTTCACACTGCCATGCTGAATGGCGGTTGAACTAAACGCCAGAAGAAGAAGATAAATCAGTTGTGCAGTGAACGTTTCGAGCGCTAAAATGGCAAATGTGCGCTATTTGCACAAATTTATACAGTCACAAAAGTTTTTGCTGCCTCTCAGTAAGTAAATAATTCATTAAATCCCAACTGTTATCACACCTTATTGTCGTGTTTCAAAGTTTGGCTATTGGCTCCCAAAAGCATTCATTACGTGATACGACGAACAGTGTTGCTAGCTTAACTGTTTTAAAGCTACGAATTTTATAAAAAAAGCTAGGAAATGTGACTTATTGGAAATATTTTAATACTGTGTAACTTGCTTAAGCTTATTGTTTTAAAGTAAAATTCCGTTAATATTAATAATTAATAAAATAATAACTAAAAGTTTCTCTTCCAACCAAAAAGCCTAAAGGGGTTAAAAGGATCCTGGTTATCACTCTGATATATTGTACTATTTATATATTAACATTGAAAATATGAATGGCTTATGTGTTACAGTATTAAAAATTGAAATGGAAATCTCTTAAAATTGTTATAAAAACAAAGAAAAATCATAACTAAAATATAAAAATAAGTGTCTATAAAATATGGCAGTAATTTATTTAAAGTCAAAAATTAATAACTAACAAATAAATAAATGCGCTAATATTTATATTTGGATGTTTTTAATTTGTCGTCAATTTAATTAATAAAAGAAGCTAGTCAGCTTAAAGTTTTAGCTTTTTTACTAAGTTTTTTATAGTTTACCGGCTATATTTGCCGTTCACAGAAATTCGGCAACACTGTGGATCGAACAGCTGTTTGACATACGTCAAAATGAGAATGGATAAATGCCTAAAAAAATAAGAGAAAAAACGAGGAAAATTATGCCGCAGCTTGTTTAGTCTTTTTTTTTTTTGTGTAATTTGTTAAAATCAAAGTGAATTAAATAAAAAAGTGAAAAAAAAGAAAGAAAATCGAAAAGAAAGCAAAATGGAGCTCGAGTACAAGGCAAATGCAGCTGGAAATCTGCTTAAATTAATAAAACAGCTGCTGCTCGAACGGGCCTACGATGGCATCAAAATGCTATTCGAGAGACCCATAGAATCCGCCAAAAACCTGCCACTTCTTCCCGCCATTTCGATGGACCTGTATAATGAAGTCTGTGCACCGAGTTTAAGTGATGAAATAAACATCGGCGATGCCCCACTGTTCGACTGTGCGAATGAGCTCCTGAAGATTGTGGCAAATTATGCGCCGCTGCAGCAATTTCAGCTGGAGCTGATGGAGAAGATTGAGGAGAGCAGCAGCATTGCCATATTCTCTGCCTATTTGCGTGCTCTACAAGTTGTGCTGATGCGTCAGGGGGCTGCTAAGCCGCAGGCATTGGAATGGTGCCTGGCATCGGTGTTGACTCGACTACAAGAGCTGCCGCTGCCTGCATCGTTGGAGGCGCAGCATGATGAGCAGCAACAATCTCAGCTGCTGGTGGAACAGCAACAACAAATTGAGGATACACTGGCGCACTACATTACCGTAGAGCTCTGCTATGAACCGCTGTTGAAGGATATTGTCGCGCAAGCCTGCCGCCTGGATATCTATCGGGATTGCTCTTTGAATCGTCACAATATCTTTATTTGTTTTTTGCTGCGTTTGATGTATAAGCCTTTGGCCTTGCTGCAACTGCGCAGCCTGCCGCAACGTATGCTACTGCCGGGACAGGCGCATGTATGTGAGCCCAACGGCGCTCGGCGTCGACGCGGGCTGCAATACGCGCAGGCGCCCCCAGAAACTGCCCAGGCACAGTCGTACGTTCAACAGCTGGTGCAGAGTTTAAGTCGTGATGTTTCCCGTTTGCTGGGTGATCCTTATTGCTTGCTTGCTCTGGTAGAGCAGCGATGCCGCTGGCGTCGTCGTCTGGATCCCGCCAAGGGAGTCTATGAGTTAACCAGTCTGAATATATTTTTAATTGATGAGAAACTGCCGCTGGGCGCTTTGGCCATGTATTATCATGCTCTATTTGTGGATAAATTTCTGCCTCTCTCTGCACCCAAGATTTATGCCCCACTATTTCTCTTTGAGTCCAGCCTATATTTGATTGCTGTGCTTCTGGAGCAGCCAGAACCACCGCTGCAGCATTGCGGATTACGCTTGAATGAATATATGTTGAATCAGCTGTGTGAGCCAGTGCCGCAGTCGTCGCTGGATCTGGAGGTGCACAAGCGTTATTGTGACGCGCTGTGCAAAATTACAGGGTATTCGCCACAGGAGTCACTACGTCAACTGGGCCTGCAGGCTTTGCACAGCTATATACTCGCCTTTGAGCATCAGGCCAAGTATTTTATACTCAAAAACCTGCTAGAGACTCAGCAGCATGACGGCATCTTGGGCTATTTGGCTGGCATATACAAGGATTTGGTTTCAGAGGCTTTACATAATATTAATACACCGCTGCCCGATGTCTATTGCGGTGCCAAGTTTCGTTCGCTGCTGCTGCAGTGCGTCTGTGTGCTACCGGAAGATGTTAAATCAGATTTGCTGCTACATTCTGCAGTCCTCTCGAGCTCGTTGAATATACTACGCTACTTCGCCCTGGGTGATATGCAGAATAGAACTGGTTTCTGGTCTTTTGTGGAAGAGATTGACCACCGCCTGCTGCAGCCCCTAGGCAAGGCTCTAAACTTCTCGCTTGCTCACTACACAGCTTACAAGGAGCGCGTGAAAAATGGACAGAGTGCCTCGGATGATGAGCTCATGCAGAAACAGCTGAATATGCTAGCCGTAAATATAACTAATAGCGGCATGGGCGCAGAAGGTGATACCGATGGCTCCCTACCGGATATTGGACGCGAGGAGAAGCTGGAAGTGCTTGCTTGCTCGATCAGAGGCTTGGAATCGTTGCGTGTGCTTTACCTTCTGGCCAGCGACAGCCTGGAACAGAGAGCCACAATACGCAAGCAGCAGCATGCCGAGAATCTGCCCGTTCCCATGGAACTGGAATTTGAGCAGCTCTAATTTTAAGTACTCAAGAACTTAATTTAACTGGCATTTTAAAAGTAAACATAAACCTAAACCTAAACCTGAACATATATATTTTTATGTTTATAAAATGATAAAGAATGTTATCTGTAACGTCGATTAATATTTGTAGTTTAGTTTTGCTTTCGATTTTTTTGTTTGTATTTTTATGGCGCCTTCCAGATGCTAATTGCCCAACAAGCTAACCTGGGGCTGCTCTTGGGCGGGCTTTAATAATGCTAATTAATTGCGCAGTCGACTCCAAACACTGCCTTCCCTTTGTTATTGTTGCTTTTCAAGCGACCTTCAAGCTCGTTTTGGCCAGTTTTCATCAACTTTTGCTACTGGCAATTAGAGCATCGGGGGAATTACCTTTGATGTCATCAAGTCATAGCCACAATTTCAAGCTTGATTAATAACAAGGAAAAGTCAAAGCTCAAAGTAAAAGCTCATGACTTGCCTTCTCTTAGTAATCAGAAAGGTCGCATTAAAGCTTAATGCTTGATTTAAGGCGAAAGCCTTGAAAGTTGCTAGTTTTGGAATTAATTTAAGAACTATTTGTATTCAATTGCCTTACAAATAATAATATAAAATAATATAATAATAAAAGCAAAAAAGCTTTTGAAAAAAATGAGTTTAATAAAACTGTTTTGCAAGCACATTAAAACTTTAAGCTAGAAAATTTGTATTGAAATCAAATGAAAGCTAAAAAGCTATTTTAAAATCAGAGTTTTAATAAAACAGTTCCTCAAGCTCATTAAAGCTAAGAAAATCTGCATTGAATCAAACTTAAGCTAAAAAGTTATTTGAAAATCGGAGTTTTAATAAAACAGTTTCGCAAGCTCATTAAATTGAAATCGCACAATAAAAGCTTAGTCCTTACTATAAAAATTGAAATGCCTTGCCTAATTTTTTTTATTTATTTTTTACAGACGCTCAGCTCTGCCGTTTGGCCCCAAAAACATGCACAACTGGAGCATCAACGGCTTCTTTTCATTCAGTGCCGATACCTGTGGCTGGAGTGAGACGCAACTATGCTAAGGACACGGATAAGCTTGAAGATTTTCGAGCGCGTGAAGAGCAACGTGAAAGGGAGAGAGATGCAGCTGAGACGTCAGCTGGCAAGAGCACACAGAATGATGCTGGAGGCGGAGGCGGTGGAGGAGCCACGGGAGAAAAACAGGGTGAGGAACAGACAGCCAAACAGGCCAAAGTGGATGGCATAAGGAACAAGATACTCGATGCGGCCATGGAACATGTGCCTGAGCACGGCTGGACCAAGCAGGCCATTGTCCTAGGCGCCGAGAACTGCGGTTATCCTGCTGTTGTTCATGGCATGTTTCCCGAGGGAGGCTTTGCGCTTGTCTCCCACTTCAATGGGAAGTGCAACAAACAGTTGGTGCAGTCCTTGCAAAAGCAAACGGACAATGGCCAAAAGGAAATATGTGATCCACTCGAGTTTCTAGTCCAAGCTGTGCGACAGCGTCTGGAGATGATTGTGCCCTATAAAACACAGTGGCCCCAGGCCATGGCATTGATTGCCCAGCCTCAGCACGCATCCACAGCGCTAGCGCAGGTCCTAACGCTAGTTGACGACATCTGCTACTATTCCGGTGATAGATCCGTGGATGTAAGTACCGATCCTTAACAGCAATTGCTGAATTTTCACTGAGTTTTTGTTTTCCACAGTTTGGCTGGTATACACGGCGCATTGGACTGGCAACGATTATGAAAATGACGGAGTTGTATATGCTGCAGGATACCTCGCCAGCGCATGCACAGACTTGGGAGTTCCTAAAGAACCGCATGGATGAAGCTGTTCAGCTGCAGATGGCGCTGGCCCAGACCGAGGGCATGACAGACACCTTTCAACGTTCCTTCAATTCGGCTTTTATTACGGTATGGTAAACTAGTAGTTTATATACAAAATCGGAACTAAATCGAAATCCTTTTTCCTCTTCTTTCAGGCGCGAAATATACTCGGTCTGGGCTACAGTCGTCATTAGCACAGGTGGCATTAGTTGCAGTTCCAAGCAAAGAAAGTCCAAAGAAAGAGAGTTTTATATATAATAATATATATATATATATACAAAGAAAGATTTACACCTATAAAGCGTCATAAATATACCTGATATATGTCTATATTTTCATGTTTGTATAATCAGCTCGATCTTCTATATTAGTAGCTAGGTTTATGTGATGTAAGCGGAACCTAATCAGACCACTTTCTGTGTAAAAAGTATCCACTTAATTTTCATAAATTTTTGTACTTATCACGATTAGGTTTCATGGCATGAACATGGCTGGAATGATTTTTCTGTAGTTTAAACAGATTTTTAGACTAGCAAAAATGATATTTAGTTAAAATACTCCATCTATTCCGTTTGAATAAATGTTTTATTGCCACAGAAATCCGAAAAATCTTGTATAAAGTAATTTTCGATTATTTTCGTAGTTTTTCCAGCTAATTGGATGTTTTCTGAAAGAAAGCCTGAAAGTTTCTGTCAAATAATGGAACTATGATAGAATCTAAAAAATAATTTTATTTGGCTTTTTCTGTATAAAACAACTAAGAAACGTGCTCATGTTAAGATTAGCTGCAGTTCTTCGTACTTGTGTGATCCCTGAAGCTGCTGCTACCTTGGTGGATGAGAATCGGAGCTACCGGACAAAAAGTTCGACTGCAAAGTGAAGCGCTATTGGCCATGCAAGCAGACATGGGCTGCAGATTATCGGGCAAAGGGAAACCGGGAGCTCCATGTCCACGTATCCTGGTCTTTACTGTACAAATTAAAGAGCACTGGAATGTTGGCATTCGAGCACCCTTTCCTCTCCCGCTCATGAGCAAATTTAGCTCTCAGTTGATCTCCAAGCGTGCGCTCCGCCTTTGGTATCCTGCGACGCTTGATGACTTTAGGCTTACGCTTGGCCGTTACCACATTGCTATATAGATCCGATATATTTTGGAACAATTGACGATCAGCTTTTGTAAACGGTTTGCGCTGCGATCTGCCATTCTTATTCTTTGCTCTCCGGGAACAGAGATCGGCCATCTGACGCATCGGACAGAGCGGACATGACAGGGGTATTGGCGCACAAGGCGTCGATTCCAACCGGCAGCAGTGTTGGCACATTTCCTAGTTTAGTTATGTACAAAAAAAAAAATCGAAAATTTCCCAAACGAGTTTTACCTGAACCTTTTGAATTTTGAAATACTAATAGAAAAAACTAAACGCCTTCTCTGGTGTGGAAGGAATTTAGAGTAAAAATGGCTAAAATGAGAAGTAAAATATAGCTTTTATAGCCTTTTTTTAATGCCAACCAAGAAGTAATTCTTATTGTTAGATTATTTTTAATAATGTCTTTGAAAAGAAATTGATTTATTTTTAAAATTTTGAATTAACCACTGAAATATTGAAGAATCTTCCAAAATAATTTTATATCTCATTTATTTATTGATCTATATTATTATTTTCGTTGTTAATTACCAAAATTTCGCAATACTTTTAGAAACAACTAAACGCCTTCTCTGTGATGGAAGGAATTTAGAGTAAAAACCGCCATTCTGAATGGAGAGAATCTAGCTTTTAATATAGATTGTATAGCCATTTTTTAATGCCAGCCAAGGAATCATACTTATTATATCTTCCAAACGAAAATGACTTATTTTTAAAATCTTGAATGAAATATTGAAAACTCTTCTTCTTCTATACGTCATTTATTTATTGATCTATTTTATATTTTTCGCAGCTAATTAGCGTTGTTTTCTACGTGGAACTAAGTTGATATAATTAAAACCTTTAAGCTAAACATAAATCCAACTAACTACTTAGAACGTATTGCACAAAAAACACATTAAACTGGAGTCCTAGTCCAATGGCTGCAAATAGGGTGAATCATCTGGAGGCAGCTGCTCCACTTTGCTGTAAATCAATAGTTGATTGAATAACATTTAAAGGGTATCCATAAGTTTAGCTTACCTGTGAGGATTATTCAGCTGCTCAGTAAGCAGCGTCTGGTGAATCTGCAGCTGCTGCTGCTGCTGCAGACGCAGGGGCTGCTCGTTGGTGGCCTTTAACATGACGTTAAGACGCTCCTTGAGCACAGCAAATGTGGGTCTATTGGCGGGTATGGAACACCAGCAACTCTCCATCAGCGTAAACCTGTTCAAGGATTGTTGTATGAGTCCATTATGGAGCTGGCAGTTTTTTCGTATATACCTACATTTCATGTGGGCAATCTTCGGGTCGTTTCATGCGCTGTCCTTGCCGCAATAGTTGGAGTAAATCTCTGGGCGGGATCGAGGGATAAGGCATGCCTCCAAGCGTTGTGATTTCATATAGCAGCACACCAAAGGACCAGCTGAAAAGTGTATTAGATGGGAACTTTCAAGACTTCTTCACGGAGTTTACTTACACATCACTCTGACTGGTGTACACCTGATGTGTCAGGGATTCCAGGGCCAGCCACTTAATGGGCAGCTTGCCGCTGCCGCCCGACTTGCGATAGACATTCTCATGGTAGACATCGCGGCTGAGACTAAATTAAATTATTTTAATTACATACTCCTCCTTAACGTCCCTGGGGTAACTTACCCGAAGTCAGCTATTTTTATGGTGCGATCCAGTGAGATGAGCACATTGCGTGCCGCCAAATCGCGATGTACAATTTTATTTTGCGCCAGAAAATCCTAGAGAGAAATATGTATTTAAAGTAGTTTGCTTAGGGATCGAAATTGGATTTCTAAGTTCTGCTCACCATGCCCACGGCCACCTGTTGGGCAATGTCCAGTAGATCTGCATAGGTGAGCGGCAATCTTATAGCTGCAACTTCTTTTTCTATTGCGGATGCATCATAGTACTCCTGATTCTCGAAGCTTATAGTGCTGCTCTTGGCTAAGTTTTTATCCTTTTCAAGTTGCGGGGGAGGCACTGCATCAATATTCTCATAGCTTTGCAGTCCGTAGGATTTGTTTTCTGCGGCTAACGTCTTCTTGAAGCACTCAATGCGATTGCTGCTGCTGCGAGAAAGATCCCCCTCGCTCTCCTCCTGCAGTGTGGACAAAATGGAGCTGTTTATATATTCAATGCGAGTGTCCTGTTCCAGTAAATTTGCTGAATTCCTCTTCGAGACAAACCCTTTAGTGCTGTCGATTGCCGGCTGCAGTTTTAGCTGCATACTTTCAGCGCTTTGCTCCTGCCGAAACTTCCACTCATCGCTGCAAAGGAATAAAGCACTAGAAAAGGTTTCAATAACCCTTTTAAATCCTTACCGCAGAAAACTTTGTAGGCTACCCAGACCACAGTATTCTGTGAGTAGCATCATCCGATTACCGATCCTGGTGGAATAACCCACAATCCCCACAATATTTGGATGCCTGCCCACCGCTTTGAGCATCTGGATTTCGCATCTAAAGGCCTGTACATCTTCCTCATTGGGATGATCTAGAAAGAAGAGATTACCTAGAGTCTTTTTCGGTATTCAATTAATTTTTTATGTTTACCTTTGAGCAGCTTAACAGCCACCTGACACTGTTTATAGACGCCGCGTCGCACCAAGCCAAACGCGCCTTCGCCAAGAATATCCTGTAGCAGCACATTATGTGGCTCCACCTCCAATTCGTCTTCTTCCGCCTCGAAATTATCATCTGGACCGAGACTAGCCAATAGGCTGGCGTTGTGTATTATGGACAAGTGAAATTCACTGGATTGATTTGGTGCGGTCTTCACCTCCAGATGGCTGCACTCCTGGCGCTTGTGTCGACGCAGCATCAAGCAGCACAGAGAAAAAATACAAGAAATGGGCACAAAGGGAAAGAGTAGCCATTTAATCAAAGTGCGCTCTGGAATATAAATAGAGAAAATATCATCAATTGACCAGGATATGTGTAACGTATAGGGCAAACCTTGCAGCCACGGCTCACGAGGCACCTTGGCCAGGAACACAATACTGGCATTCTGGCCACCTTCGGTGTGTGCCACTAAATGCACCTCAAAGTTGGTTCCCAGAATAGTTATACGGGGTATATAATAATAGGTGGCTCTTGGGTGAACTTCAAACTTGGCCTGTTCGCTATCCTTGTGCAGATCGAGAATGTGCAGGGTATAATAATCTGGTAGATACTGTGGCAAGGACCAAGTCACATTTAGCGCCAATTTATCCTGTACGAAGTGCTGCTGAGCCACTCTGACATTACTGGGCTTTAGGGGAGCTGCCAATAGAGGATTTGAGTGATAGGAACACAATTTTTTGAACATACAATCTCTCATAATATTTACCGCAGAGTGTATAGTTATAGTTGAACCAAGCCAGACAGCTTGGCGTCTGTACAATCAGCCATTGTACTGGACTCTCGAGAAGATTCTTGTCATTAACCGTACGCACACCTACTTTGAACTGCTCTCCAAATTCCATATTAGGTATAGTATACGAGTAAAGCTGATGAGGCTGGTCGAAAATGATAACAAGAAGAGAAAATTATAATTATCTAAAATTATAATGCAGGATATATATATATATCTTTTATAAGTTAATCCGGAGAAATACAATCTTTCTGTAACCAAATAATTCTTTCAGTGAACTTACATCTCGGAAATGCACGGGAGTTGGCGCCTCCAGACTTTGACTATCCGTTGAGTAGTAAATCATATCAAAGTAACAGTTACGCTCTACGTGGAGAAGAGTAGAAATTTATAATATATTTTTATTTTTTCTAGGCAATAGGTATTACCTGCCGAGGGTTGCCACTCAACTTCCGCTTTAAGACGTTGCCAGTTTTTAGGTTCCTGCTGAAATCTTTTTAGCTTAACCTGACCCATTTTACTAGGCTGATAGCCACGCCCCAAAGTTTTAAAAGTCTCATCTAATGCAATATAAGAATAGCTTCCATCCCCATGCACAGCCAGAACGGTAAGGGAGTGATTAGTATTTGACCCCAATTCAGGAATGGTAAAGAATGGGCTGTCCGACTATAGAATGGAAATAAATACGCGTAATCAAAACAAAACTCCTTCAACTTACCACATAAACTTTGGCGCTCACAAGCACATCCTGAATTGCATTTATAGTGATAATAAACAAGGCATCCGGCGAAGCTTGTACGCTAGAAGTTTCCGAGAAATTCGTTCGACTGTGCTCTATCCAGCTTATCTGAAATGTTACCTTGGATTCCGTGCGGCAGACGAGTCTTAGAAGAAAGTTCTCTTGAATTTTGTGTAGTTTGATGGACTCCAAATCCCTGGAGCTACTACGCTCCTTGCAGTATTCAAAGCAAAGCTCAAAATTCTAAGCGAACATATAAGAGAATTAGAGAGAAGAATTCAGAACCAGATGGAAAAGTGTACCTCTTCGAGTTTCTCCTGCAGACACCGCTTGGTGCAGGCGGCAATACTGAGAAACGCCTTATCCTCAGCGAGCTCTCGCGTCAGTAATAAATCACCCTGATTACTGTCTATCATAAACGATAAGAGGAACGCATATTGTGCGAAGAACAGTAGCATCTTGCCAGCTTTCCTTTACTTTTAAAGATTTCTAAGAATCCAAGCTTATAGTTTCTCTATTATTATTATTATATGATCTTTGTAGTTGAAAGCAAGGTTTATTATTTGTTTCGTACGCCAGTTCTGTGCGGTTATTGCACTTTCCTTTATGCACCGCTTCTGTCTTTCAGAACTTGCGGTTCTTTTTTGTTTTTATTGCCTACTCCTTTCTTCTCTTCTTCTTATAGTTGTCCGTCCGGTCGCACTTAATTCGACCGTTGTCTACGACTGAGCCATTCGAACTGAAATCTGAGCGATAGAGAACGGATCAAGCGTTCAGGAAGAATTGCTCCAAAGAGACATCAAAAGTGAATATAATTTTATTTTGTTTTGTTTCTGTTTCCGCTTCGGCTTTGGTTTCTTTTTCGATTTCTTTCTCTGTTTCATGCAGCGTGCGGGACAGACAGACGCTCTCATATCATTTGTAATGCAAAAATTTTCCGATTTTCTGTTTTCGTCAATGGGGCGCCAAAGCAAGTTTGATGAAATACTCTTTACGCTAGGGATGGGCGCGTGTCGTGATTATTTTCTACTAATAAAAAACAATATTATAATAAATACATAAACGGAAAACTAATACCTAGCACCCCTGCAGAAAGGGATTCTCATATGAAATGTGAATTATGATATAGTAGACCGATCTTATCAGTTTTTAGATAACCCTCTCTTGGCCATAACTTGCACGAGAGGTTATATTTTAAGGAACAAAAATAGTTTCAATGGAACAAGCTTTTAAGCCGACTGTTCCTTTCTGTGGGAGTTGTAAGATATACTTGTCTGATCCGGGCGGATTGAGTAGTTTGCTGAGAAACACACAGACAGATAGATAGACGGACCTGCTTCATAGTGATGAATTTCAATAAAAAGAATCCTAAAATTGTGTCCTTGATAACTTCATTGCATTTTTAATGGTTCAAGCGAAAAAAACTTAAAGTTATAGACTTTCTAGAGCTAAATAAATGTAGTAAAGTAAATACTATAATTATTTACATACAAATAAATAGTTAATATATTTATATTTCACGCAAATATGCACATAAGAATATTGATTTAAAGTATTCTTGCAAAGGGTACTGTAAATTTGTCATGAATTGTGTAATGCATGGAAGGAAATATCTGTGACCACATAAAGTATATATATGTATTATTAATCAGGGACAAATGGTTACCAAAATTTATAGAAATTATTTTAATATATCATATAGTTGGTTCGTCTAAAAGTTGTTGTTCTGGAAACAAAAATATTTTGATGTTGACTGATTTAGCAACAATTTGAAAGACTTATTTCGTTCTTTATTTGATTTTATTTGCTGTTTAAAATAGAATATTGGAAGAGTCGGCGTGTTAGTCGCTGCCGTGTCACGCGCCCATCTCTGAGTATATTTTTCTAGTCTTTTCTGTGCTAAAACGGAAAAGTGCTCAGGTCTTTTATTATGAACATATAAGACTTGAGCACTTTTCCCCTTTAGTACAGAGAGCTTTGCCAGCGTAAATAGATCAGGATAGGAGATTTGCAATGTGACGAACGGTTTCCAATTGGTAAGGAGTTGGAAAAACGGTGCCTAGAAACTCCAACATTTTAGGCTGTTTACGCACAATATCGTAATACTCTTCATTGGAAATGAACATATCCTTGTCGAAATCAAATTTTGCAAATAGCAAGTCAACCATATCCTAGAAATATATATAGAAAATGCAGTTATTTAGAGAGTTAGTAGTCCTTTTTTTGGGGGAACTCTTCTCTCTTACAGCTCGCAATTCATAGATCTCATCCTCGTCTTCGCCTACGAAAAACTTCTGCACGTAATGACTCACTTGCTCGCGATCCAAGTAGCCACGATTATGGTGGTCGTAAATCTGTCAAAAATAAATGTATATATATAAATATATACTTTCAGATATATAAAAAATCGTATTTACGCTGAAGGCAAATTGCATGCGCTTCTCCAGATCTGTCGAGAAATATATGGCAAACACTTTAATAAAGCTTTCAAAGGTACAAAGACTATCTCCGGAGTATTTCTTATCTGAGCAGTCGTCGCTAATGCGAGTTACGATACGTCGATTAATTTCCCGATCCGTAAGGTTAAAAATTAACTCCAGAATGCTGCCCAGCTGTTTCAGAGTCATAAATTTTGAACGTACTCCATTTTCTAGAGCAAATTTATGGTATATCATTGCTAGGCAGAGCACTTCGCTATTGGTAAAGGGTGATTCAATGTGTGCTATAATCGGTCCATAGATATAGTTAAAGCGGGCATTCTCCATATAGTCAAGCGTAAGATCCAAGTCCTTCATATTGGCGTATAACTGAAACAATTGAGTAAATAGGAACAATAGAAAATACAATAAATGAAGCTAAACTAAATTATGGAATAAACATGTGTTGACATTGCCAGAACACCGAAACTCCTGTTTTTTTTTTTTTTTTGAGAGATAGATCAATTGTATTCTATATCTTTATATATTTTGTTTCAACTAATCCAGGTTATTACTGATCCTCATGACTACGAAAATGCAAAATCAAATTTAAAGCGGGGAAGGATTCAAAATCTATAATATTTTTTAACCAATTATAGCTTGTTCGATTTATTTATTTAGACCGATTGTAACCTATGCAACTATAAGATATACCGAACCGATCTTGATAATTTCTAATATGCTTTTAGAAAGAACACTCTCCTATCTACCTTATAAATTTATGAAAGATACCATTAAAAACAATGGTAAGATGCTAAGAACAAATTTTGATCTGATTGTTCCTATGGGAGCTATATGATATAGTAGTTCAATCTTAATGATTTTTTGTGAAGTTTTAGATATCTTTTCCATCCAAATGTATCTTCCATCCAACTTCTAAATTTCATTAAGATGCTTTCCATACCACAACTTTTGGACTGATTGTTCCTATGGCGGCTATATGATATAGTTGTACGATCCGGCCTGCTACAAAAAGAAGGTTACATACCAAATTGCATCCACTTAGCTCTAAAGCCGATAGACTAGAGTGTCTAGGAGATAGACAGACGGACGTGGCTATATCGATTCGTCTCGTCGTCCTGATCAATAATATATGCTTTATGGAGTCGGAGATGACTCCTTCAATGCATTACATGTTCCAAGTGTATAAAAGGAATAAGCTAATAGCGAATTCCAGATTAGAGGAAAGATGTTTACTCTCTGTTTTTAGATACTGACAAATTTTGGCTTTATATTTATTTTATTCAGATATTTTGGTATATTTGGGCGCAAGGCTTAGATACTTTATGGAATTGATATTGATTTATTTAGGGTAGAAGATTGACACAAAGGGAAACAACATCCAATTGTTTCTGGGATGGAAATATATTGCCAAGGAATTCCAAAAGGACCGGCTGTTTGCGTACAATATCACAGTACTCTTCATACGTGATGAACAGATCCTTGTCGAGGTCGAATTTAATAAATATCAATTCCAGCATATCCTGAAACAAAATGTGCAATAAATTATAAAATATGTAATCGTATTTATGGGCTATGAAGTTACAGCGCGCATTTCGAAAACTTCATCCTCGTCATCCCCAGTGAAAAACTTGGCCACGTAGCGCATAACCTGCTCGCGATCCAGGTAACCAGTGCTGCCCTCATCGTAGATCTGAAAATAATATTATGATAAAGTGCTGCCCAGTCAGAGTGAAGAATATTCCTTACGCTGAAGACGAACTTCATGCGCTCCTCAAGATCTTTGGAAAAGTATATGGCAAACATTTTGATAAAGCTGGGCAACGTGCAATGGCGATCGGGGGAATATTTAGGATCCGTGCATTCCGCATCGTAGCTAACAAATTCCACAATCCGTCTATTAATATCCATATCCGTCACCTTGAACATCATCTCTATGAAGCTGCTCAATTGCTGTATAGTCATATACTTGGCCCGTTGTCCACTCTGTAGAACATATTTGTGGTAGATCATTGCGAGGCAAAGTATTTCGGTCTTAGAGAAGCTTGAGTTATCCAAATGCGATACCAAAGGCCCGTAAATATAATTAAAGCGGGCATTTTCCATGTAGTCTAGTGTTAGATCAAGGTCTTTCATGTTGCCTTTCGTCAAGTGAGCGCGATAACTTTAAGCCGAAAAACGCGAAAAGTCTTGGAAAACTTATAAAAACGTTGAAAAAATACCAAATTTTAACAAACGTGTTATATGTGTAGAAATGTTATATATGTTTGACAAATTAAACTAAAAAAATTCAAATACATTTCAATTTACTCAAAATTATTAGATTATATAAGTAAGAGAGTGAATTTTCCCAATTTACATTGGAATTTTTGGTTGGATTCTTCAATTATCCGGCTATACTTTTCAGGGCCTTCAGCTCTAAAATGACCCATTGTAATACCGTGTGGATCCTTTTCTTTTCCAAAGACTTTTAGTAAAAAATAGGTTCTTGTCCGAATCCTTTAAAAGGCACAGATTTTAGAAGTATGCAGGTCAACTAGCCAGCAGTCTATTTAGTCGACTGTAGCATCAGTCTGGATTATTCAATTGTCAGGGTATACTTTTCAGGTAATACAGTTTTTCGGTAGTATCCTTTCTAGCAGGTTCATCAGCTATGCCGTTTTGGTTATTTGAATGTCCTGGCGGCAATATGAGGCTGATCTCGAACTGTTGGGTTATATGGCGAAAGTTCAATATTGCCGATATTTATGGCAATTGCAATAGATTATCAGAGAAAGTTATTTGAGAGCTTCCTTTCTTGTGCCTGGAAGAGACCGCAGTGCTGCGGTAGGCTGCAAAATGGAATAACTCTGAGGGGGTCTGAGAAGAAACCTCCGTCTTAGTTTGGAAATGAAGGAGACAGTTGCAAATGTATGTTCTTTATCTAATTGTTTAATGTTTCCTTTGCTCGAATCATATAATTTAGTAAGCTAAAGCAAAGTTACAGTTACAGTTGCAGTTACAGTTACAGTTACAGTTACAGTTACAGCTATACAACACAAAGTACCGTACAGACATATGTATGTATGTGTGGTACGGGTATAGAGTAGTACGAATACTTACTTACCACTTACTTTACCAATGAATCTGGCTTAAAAGACGATCGTACAGCTTACAAAAAACGTAACTTATGACGTACGACAATTATAAAAAGTGTATAATTTGTATGAAACAGTTCATACAGAATACAACTACATAGATGTACAATTATGGTATAGTTATGTATACAATTAATTTAAAAAAAACACATATACGTATACAAAATAATAAAATATACGAAAACTTAACGTAGCTGAATGACAGTGAGAAAATAATTGTAATACAGTGTGGCAAAATGGAATACTGACTGAGGAGATATTTTTCTTTTCTTTTTTTGAGGATTTCTTGGAAGAACTTTTGCCCAGTTCCGAGTGTTTTTTCTTTTGTTTTTGAGTATTTTTTGTTTTAGTTTTTGTTTTTTGTTCTTTGTTCTTGCGACACAACCGCGTACGAAATTCATAAGTTTTTGTTTGTAGAGCAAGTTCACTTAACAGATACCAGAATACAAATATAATAATACTAATATTTGAAAAAATGCATTGTGTATGTGTGTGTTTCCGTTTCAGCTTTGTGAAGATTGTTGTGATTTTTGTGATTTCTGTGTTGTGGCATGCACAAAGTAACAGTCCATTGTTTGTTTGTCTTGTGGCAACATGAGTATTCATTATTGTATTTCCTTTTCGTATTAATATTCGTAATCGTAAATTTAATCGTATTCGTATTCGTATTCGTATTCATCTTGGTTAGTCTGGTGAGTCTTTTTTGGGAGACATCGTTTGAGAGAGTCGTCTACATTTTGCTAAACGCATTTCAAGCTAAGTATTTCTTATTCTTTGTTTACAGTTTCCACTAAATGCTGCCAATGCGAATTAGAGATGGGCGCGAAAAGGGTCAGGAAAGCAATCAATTCATAAAAGAAAAATAAAATTTTATGGAGAGCACTTGATCAGTATAGCATCCGGTAGGAGTTCTTTTTCGCAATAAGCGCGCTCATCTCTAATAAGTATTGTATTGTTTGTGTGTGTGTGTGTGTGTGGGTGGGAGTGTGTGTGTTTGTGTGTGTGTACAACAACTAGTTGTAAGTCAAGGAATTGGCGCCCAGCGCCAGCGCTGCTTCCGAGCTGCTGCTGTGCGAAGACGTCGATGCCTGCGGCTGAGAAGAGACATTATTATAGTCTGTCTTGGCATTGCAGCGTGGTGCATTTGGCAGTTGTCCCTTCATCTGTGTCTGTGCCTGAAGCTGCCTCTCCAGATCCCCGTTTAGCCCGCTGCTGTGCACTTGATACACACTGAGACGTGCCTCGTGTTCACGTCGCTGCTGACGCAATCTTATATCGTGCTCCTCGCGCATGTGACGCAGCTTGAGGTCCTGCTCCTGGCGATAATACGACATCTTAAGCTCCTGTTCCATTTGCTCAAACCGCAGCTTTTGCTCATGCTCCCGCCTAGCATAGTCAATCTCCGCCAGACGCGCCTGTTTCAGCAGTTTAAATAGCTGTTGCTTATATTTCTCCTCAATATCCAGGCCAATTGTCTCAGTAGCCACAGCTACGGGCGTAAACTGTCTAACTGCAGCTACAATGGGATTTGCAGGCGTTTCAGTGCTGAAATCCTCGGATACCACCGATCGAGCCTGTGAATGCTATGAAGAAATAAATTATTATATTTATAAAAAATGGCAATGCACATTCATTTTTAAGATAAAGATGTACTTTCTGGAATTTAAGTTTGTGGTAGTGAAGATTTACTTACAGTGCGCTGTCGCCTTTTGCGAACTGGCGAAGTCTTCTCGTTGTCTGCAGAGCCAGCTGCTCCGTCTGTATCCTCCTTCGGGGACGGTTTGGCTTTGGCGCGTTTGCGCCTAGTGGGCGCTGTCTGTGGCTGGGCGCTCTCCTGCTGTGAGTCGCCGCCGGCGGTAGAGGGCGGTGGTGACGGTATGGCTATGGTGGATGTTTGCAGTGTATCCTCACTGGCATTTGTTGAATTTGGGAGGGCAGCCAATGGCATATCCTCATCCTCATCCAATTCGAGCAGCTCCTTTTTCAATGGCACAGCATTGACCGAACCATTCGTACCGCTGCGCGTCTGACTGCGCGAGGATACCGGATCCTTTTGCAGTTCCTCCATAAATTCAATCATTCGCATCCCTTCTAGCGCCTCGGATTTTGGATGCTTTTGCTGATACTCGCGCTTCGCTGAATTCTTCATGCTGCGCCATTGCACCTGTATCTGTTCCAGCAGTCGATGTCGAAAATTCAATGCATTGAATCTGTAATAAAACAATTATTTTTTTATTAATTCTTATTGTTCAATTGGAAAGCTAGGAACAGTTTTTCTAATCAGAATTAAACCCAGAGTCCGATACGAAAGACTGGAGCTTTTCGATTTTTTTTAAACTGTTCTCACAACCAAGTAGGTATTCATAGTATCGAGCTTTTAACTGTTTCTGTATTGGATGGTGCCATCCAAAAAAATAATGTTAAATATATTTAATGCTCACTGGTCCCATAAAAAATTTAAGAATAAGCCTCCAGTAAAAGTCTATAGATTTAAGGACCTGCAAATGAGATCCTTGTGCTTGAGTCATTTTAGACCCGCACCAGAAAACCCTTTTAATTGTTTTATACCCACTGTAAGCTCTTGGGAACACTTAAAGCGTTGCCATATTCTAAGCTGTTAGTTTTTATATAGGGTTGCCGTATGCTGGGAACACTTACTGTTTGGTTATTTGGGACCAGGCCAATCGTTTGGCCTTGATGCTTTTGGCATCAACACTGCGATTCTCCACGAACGCGACTTTTGTTTTAATGACCTCCAGCAATAAGCACCGTTCGGCCTCCTCCCAATTGAGTGAACGTTTTTTGCGTGTGCCTTTTTTCTTGCCCGTAGCGCTTTCTTTTTCATTTGATTCGTCCGCAGCATCTTCAGCGTTCTCCACCCCCTCATCGGAGGCAGCAGCATTTGTGGCTTTTGTTTTTGACTCCACCTTTTCATCATCGTCGTCGTCCTCTGGTGGCGACGATGCACCCTTTGTCAATAGCTCCTCCAATTTCATTTTGTTATTCAATTAATTGTTGATTGAATGTTTTCAATAATATTATCGTTATTTTAGCGCGATTCTGTTTTGCAAAAAATTCTTATTTGATTTCTGTATATACTTTGCAATAGCGTTGCCACACCAACAATTTATGACAAGTGGTAGCACTTCTTTCTGCACAACAACTATCGGCAACTTGTGCGTGCACTAATGCGCAGGGCGCGCTGCGTTGTAGCCCAGCAAGTATCGAATAAAAATCGGACAATTGTTATAGCTTAAGAAAAGATTGATATAAAAAAACTTATATAAAACAATATGTAAAATAAAAATATAAAATACTCAGTTATTTTTTGATTATACAGTCTTAAGAGAGGTATTACCAATAATCGTGTTGTGAATATCGTTACAAACATCGATAATACAAGGTGGCCATGTGTCTAACGTCACTAGCTCAGATATCGATACTAAGTTTTACTCATACTTTCGTATCGAGCAAAGTAAGTAGCAGGCACCAAATTTCCTATACAATTGGGAAAGAAAATACACATATAAAATTTTATTAAATACAAAACAGCAAGATGGGGATCGGTGACTATCCAGCTGAGTATAATCCAAAATTGCATGGACCTTACGATCCAGCACGCTACTACGGCAAGGGTAAGAAAATAATTGCAAGAAATTACGTAACGATACTTGCGGCACTTGCTTAAAAAAACGATACTTTTTTTTTTACATAATTTTCTCTGCGTATACAGCTGATGTACCCTTCGGCCAAGTGAAGTTGGGTGAACTGGGAGCTTGGTTTGGACGCCGCAATAAGACCCCAAATGCTGCCCTTGCTGCCGTCAGTCGTGCCTGGTGGCGCTGGCAGCACAAATATGTGTTCCCCAAGCGTGCGGGCATCGCACCCTTCTTCCAGTTGACCGTCGCCAGCATGACGTTCTTCTATTTGATCAACTACCCAAAAATTAAGCAACACAGGAACTACAAGCACCATTAAACGTGATGCCACTGTGCTCCTGGCTCGTTCAGGCTCTTTTTTTGTTGATTTCTTTCAGTGTACACACTACTATTGAAACACCTTCAAGCCATTCGGTCAGAGGGAGAGAGAGAGAGCTGAATTAGCATCATATAATTCTAATTGATTCGGCTTAGTTTAATAAAAACGTTTGCGAATAACTGTGCACTTAAAGGCTTCAAATTTAATCATTAAGACACTTGTCCTTGGGCGTAGTTGAAGTGAGGAAAGCGGAGCTACGGCTAACCCTTTCTTCAAACTTGGACAAATGTTTTTGGTAAGAACACATATTTTGTATATAAAGGAGTCATCTCTGACCCCATAAGGCTTATGTATTTTCATTTAGAAGGATGCAACGGGGATAAGAGCCTACAATGCTAAGATCTGCGTATAAAAATGCATCCAGTTCGGACCGCTAAATCATATAAGGAACAATTGGGTTAAAAGTTGTTCCCAGCTGTATAAATGATTTCTAAAAATGTACCAAGAACTATCAATATCACATTACTTATTACATATATTGCTGCCATAGAAGCAAACGGTCAAAATAATAAACTTAAGACCTATTTTTAAATACATTTCCAGTGCCGACACGACGGAGATGGCCTTACTAGTTTACTGTCAAATCAGCTCGCTTTCCTAGAATAGTTAAGATCTCTTGAAATTTAGATATATACAAATTCTGGATCATTTATGTAATGCATTCAAGGAGGCATCTCCGATCCCGTAACCTGATATTTAGCTTAAGTTTTTGAAAGTTACTTTAATTTTCCGTATTAACTGAGTTCCTTGTTAATTTGATTATTGTTACGTGAATTGCTGACATTCGTCCGCTGAGTTCTTTCCAGTTTCCAGTTGCTCAAAAGGGCCAGAGCCTGAGGAGGGTCTTAAGATTTCGCATATAAAAGGCAACTCCAGATCGCAGCTCAAAGTTTGCCAAGTGCCCCGTGGAGTCAGCGCTACGCAGCTGACATTAGTGTAAGAGACCCTATAATATGTACAGGATGAGTTTTGATTGGACTTTTTCCGGGACGGGGACAGGCAAAGCTCAAGCTAGAAACTAAGAGAACTTACCCAAGTCGCGGATGCCCTACATGCCAGGCTCTGTAGAGAAAACAGAGCAGACTCTGTTGCTGCGCATTGCGAAAGTCCAGGGACTGTAGAGCATTGCTGCGATTGTACTGTAACCCCACATAGGCTAGAAGTATGGCCGGTTCCGGTTGAAACGATGCACGTGCTCTATTATAATCCCTCAGCCAGTCGGCCAAGGCATAGGTACGCGCCTCGGAGGCAATATGTGCCAGATTTCCAATAAATTCGGTGGAATTTCCGCAAATTTGTGTCGCATTCAAATAGCTACTGGGCTGTGCATGGAACACAAAGAGACCCAGTTGGGGTACGCAGCTAATATTCTGCACAGCTGTTGGAAAGGGAAATGGTAGCCAAAGTGGGTAATTTTTTTAAAATATTTCTTTTACTTGTGGGTCTGCCATATAAGCTGTAATAATCAAAGCGACTATCGTTGACCATGCCCCCAAAGCTTGAATTCTGTGGACACTGCAGGACATGACAGTTGAAGAATTCACCAGGCTGCTCAAAAACACTCATGAGACGGCGCGCATCTTTGAAGCGCCTGTTGGCCGTACCCTTGCCATCGTCATTTTTTGGCTCTGGTGCGTACAGATTGCTCCGTCCCCGCTTTCCACCTGGTGCATAGTTTAAGGCCAAGCCACGCAGCTGATGAGCCAATGTTATGCAATCCTCTAGAGAGGAGGTGGATTCCAGAGCCAGCGCCTCATCTGTGGCGGCACGCTGGCATTGCCGGACCAGGAGAAATTTAAGTGGTTCAGCATTATCCTCTGGACAGCGCAGTGAACTTTGGCTAGCCACAAATAATAACTGAATAAATAGCAAGAGTTTCCACATGGCTTATAGCCGCAACTAAACTGCTCTAATCTTTCTACCATTTTATACTTATTTATATAAAACACATAGATCTATGACGGCTCCAATTTGTTCATCATTTTTAGACTAAAAAAATACGAGTTCAATTGGCCATGTCCGACTGCCTATCTGCCTATCTGTCTGTCTGTCTGTCTGCCTGCCTAGCTGTCTGTCTGTCTGTCTGCCTGCCTAGCTGTCTGCCCGTCTGTTCACTGGTCGGACAATTTTTTAAACTAGGCGAATAAAAATTAGCAAGGAGCCTTCCTTTTGTTGAAGGCGGCATTTCCGACTCTATTATGTATATATATTATTGATCAGGACGACGAGACGAGTCGTAGTAGTAGCCATGTCCGCCTGTCTCTCTGTCTGTTTATATGCAAAGTAGTCTATCAATTTTTGAGCTAGACAGCACCTATGTCGGAACCGGTCGGATCAGACTACTACCCACCCATGGATTCGGTTAAAAAGTTTTTTTATAGAAAACTTTTTTTTCCCCGAGGTATCTTGACTAAATTTATTTATTCGAATTTGCAAGGCTTCGGCACCCGAAGAAAACATTTCCATACTAGTTAATTCATGAAGGAAACGGTTCGGGTTCAGCTTACAGCTAAAAAATGTGCAAACTGAACCGGTTTTACAGGCTGCGGTTCAGAATCATTTTGCAGTTTGCCTATTGAGTTTTGCGTAAAGTTCGAAAGTAGTCTTAATTCCTTCGATACTTTCATTCTTACCCCAATAAAAAAAGCAAGTAAAAGATTTAGATTTTATTGTTTATTTTCATTGATTAATTTTAGCTTAGTCCTATCTAAAATTGTTGTTTTTTCTGTATTTATTAAATAGTATTTTGAGTGTTCTGTGTAATTGTGGCTCCAGGCGAGCATTCTCTAAGAAGCTCCAAATGCTCGAATGAAGCTGTGCAAAGGCACTTAACTTAAGTAATTTGAGAATTAATACAAGTTGTTTATTGCTTAGAACAAGTATTAAATTAAATGTGGAACGGCTGCGTGCTGAAAAGGGCTGCCCTGCTTATGGATAGCATAGTATTTTTTATTCTTTTTATAAATATTTAGTATAGTAGTTAATATTGTAGTGCTAAAATGCAGTTTAAAGTTAAACAATGACAAGAAATAATTGTACAGGAAATTGAACTAAGAACAGGTAAGAATTTCTTAATTTTTCTTCGCTTTTGTTATAGTTTTTTTGCCCTAAGTTTATAAATAAAATAATAAAAGTACAAATACAAATATCACCTGAGCGTCGGCTGCTGCATTCGTTGTTAGTTCGAGTGTTTAAATTACAGTTAAAATAAGTAGTTAGATAAATACAATTATAATGACTGCACTACGTAAATTGAGGGAAGCGGGGGGAGACTTGTGTGGAGAATCTGGGAAGGCCAACACCAACACTGAGAGGTGCGAAACAGAGTCTGAAAGGAGACTCTGCGACATTAGCGGGCAATGGGCAAGTAAGCAGCAATTGCCCGGTAATATCTACACTGACAAAAATATATTTTGATTCTTAAACTAAAATATTAAAACTTAATTTAAGACAGTTTGCTGCGGTACTGCGATCTTGTGACCTTATAGACTAAATTGCTCCCAAATTGACTACCGCAGTCAGCTGCTGCTGCTGCACGCGACGTTTTTGTTTTTGTTTTCATTATTCTGATAATTTTAACTGATTTTCAACACTTTGAGTGTTTCATTTTGGAAAATTTTAAAATTTAAAATTTTGGATTTTCACATTGATTTTGATTTTCTTAACTGCTGTGCGAGAAGGCGGTGTTTGTATAGGGTCCACTATAAATAGAGCTGCCGGAATTGGATACCGTCTTGGTGCTGCGACGTGCCATAATGCACAGCACGGCGGCGACTACGGCCAGCATCAGGATTAGACCCGCAATGGCGATGGCTATGGCAAAGGTGCGCTGCGAGACGCACAGGGCATCCTCCAGAGTCTGCAAAAGAAAATAAAGAATAATGTCAGTGTTCTCTTTGAGTGTGGAGTGAGTTAGTCAACCACCCACCTTCTCCTTGTATACCGCATCCTCGTCGCTGTCATTGGCATTCTCATTCTCATTGACATAGAGACCGGAGAAGACTTCAATAGTGGCGGGCAAGGCTTCATCGTCCTTGCCATCCGTTGCCTGGCGCTTTGGTCGTTTACCGGTACAAAGGGGCGCTTCCTGACAGCTGGGATCCTCCAGGGCGCAGAGCCGTACATTGCACTGATAATAAACGGATGTGGTGTAGGGAAATTTGTGAGCCGGGAAAGTTACATTCGCCGCCAGGCGATCCTCTGTGTAATTGAACTGTCCCATTATCTCATTGTCCATGGGGCAGCTGAAAAGGAATTTATTAGGTGATTGATTCGATACCAAAAACAATATGGAAACTCACCCATCTTCGCCCACAAGGCGTTGTTCACCCCAGCCTAAGCCATCCCGCACAATGCAATCCGTCACGTGCAATCCGTACAGTTTCTGCTCATCGATGCTAATGACAATCGTCAGAGGGTCTCCAATTTTGACATCATCGGCAATTTTATGTTCCTCATTGTAGATCTTCATATGGCAGCCGGGCATGGGCAGTTCGTTATTAGTCACTTCGTTATCATCGTCTTGTGCCACCTCATACACATCCTCCTCATCCAGATCATCATCGTTCAAGCGTTGTTTGTCTAGTGATCTTCCATAGTCGCGTCTGTCATGTTCCTCGCTCCGGAATGCCTGCGGTTTCTGGGCGTGCTTACGCAAATGCTTCTTGGGCTTTACGGCCGCATCGCGGCTCTTGTAGGCACAGCGCACGTGGTAGCCGCGTCCCAGATCCGTTATCAATTTCAGATGCGGCTGCAGCACAATTGTATTAAAGAACTCAATGCCACCATCGTCCTGGAAAATCGAGAAATGAGACATTGTAGAAGGCATTAGAAAACTAGAAACTATAGAAATCTAAAAAATTCTAAAGGGAATCTGTTGTGGTATATATTCCAAATAATCTGTAGAACAATAAATGGGAAATAAAAAAGCTGTGCTAAACATGTGGTCAGCGCTGTGTACTTAAACATTTACATAGTCATTTATGTATGCAGACTCATCTTTGTTTAATGCCTTCAACTCTGAGCTGGGTTGATCATAAAACAAAAGACTTAGGCAACAAACTTGCCTCAGCGGACGCACATTGCCGCCCACTTTGTGTGGCTTCTAAATCAAATCACTTGTTGGCAGCTGTTAATGCTAATGCCCAAGAAGCCATATTAGCGAACCAAATGAAATTCAGTTGAACCTGCTCCAAAGTACAGTGTGTGCCTATAAGTATATGTACACTGTACGCTGTACGCTGTACAATGGATTCCAGTTCCAGTACCTCATTATGCATACGAAATTCACGCTTCGCTGCAGCTGAAAATTGCTGCTTTGCCAGTGAGAGAAGACTTAATCTGGGCCTTAGACTCACGAGCACTTCCTCAAGCTTTTTTTGTTTTGCCTTTTTGCTCCCCCTTTTCTGTAGAATGGTGCTAGAGCCGCCCAGCGAAGTGTGAAGTATTCTGCAGTGTCTTTAGTTATCCATTTAGGAACTCCGCACAAATTAACAATGTTTGCGTAATTTCAATTCTAGCCAACTCTGATACTCTGATACAACAGGAACTGAAGCTGAAACTGAATCTGAAACTGAATGTTGCAAGACTCTGCACTTCCGTTGCTTACATCATCTTTCATCTTTGAATCGTGTCCCAAACGTTGCCTGTTTGTTTCTTTATACAACATTTGTTTGGTCTACAGCAAAGTATTTAATTTAAATTAAAGTCTGCACAGTGAAAAATTCTTTCTAGATATTCCAATTATTTTTGACTCAAAAATTACAATTAAACTTGAAATCTTTTCTAGAATAAAATAATGTGTGATATTTACAACGAGTAAATTTAGTCGAATATAAAGTAAATTTACATTTCCAATTCTTTTACTTTTAGTCAAAATTTAAAAATATATTCTAACCATTTTTGGGTACATTTCTTAGTCCAATATTTATTTCGATTCTTTGAAATATATTAGAAATTTAAGCTGGAACCGGATGAACCGTTTATCCCTCCATTCCTAAGGAATCCCTCATGGTGGAGTTTCTGTCAATTTAGCTACTTTTTCTCTATATCTAGCTGGAATTTCATCTATTTTAGGAGCAGTAAATCTTATTTGAAATTTTTTGATAAAATCTCTATTCAATTTCAATCTATTTCAACTCACTCATTTGATTAATTAATGAATTAAATATTTATTCATTTGTATTCGTCTTTAGAATAAGAACCAAATTTTTTTTTTACTGTGCACTTTTCTCACATTCTCGCCACTGTTTTCTACATCTAACGGTACGCCAGCTTGTGCTAATTTTCAGACTCGAACACCCATGTGAGTACCCCTACCCGCAACCCGCAACCCGCAACCCGCAACCCGCAACCCGCAGCCACTGGCCCTGTATCGAGTAACCAAGTCAATTGTTAGTGTGCTTTCGAGTACCTATACTCTGCTAGAGGCAATGATAATGGGCCAAGTCGAGTACGTGACGCGTTCGGAAGGTTTGTAATTGGGTCTGTATACAGATTTGGGCACGGAAATGCTTCAATTAAGTGACTGGGGCGGGGCCGGGCGTCACCTCTGGGCCATTGTTAATTGCAATTGCTGCTGCCCGCCTTCAAGGTACTCCACGTAGAGCTTTGAGCCGTTTCCGTCTTCAAATGAGCATTA
The DNA here is from genome assembly GCA_018150835.1 of Drosophila repletoides. Taxonomy (NCBI): domain Eukaryota; kingdom Metazoa; phylum Arthropoda; class Insecta; order Diptera; family Drosophilidae; genus Drosophila; species Drosophila repletoides. Next base: position 22,641,135 of record JAECWQ010000089.1, on the reverse strand, counting down.
AACTTGAGCTTCTAACTATTGTTGTTATTGCTGTTGTCATCAAGAATCCGCTGACACTTATTTTATGGTATGTGTGTGGCAGCTGAGAACGAAGAACAGAGAAGAACTGAGAAGAGTTGGAAAACTGAGAACTCTGTTGAAGAATTCTCAGCTAACGCAGCATCAGTAAATGAGACAATGGGCTAATAAAAAGCATAATAAAATGACATTTAAGATTTCAGGCACAACAGCCACATAACGGTAGAAGTGGCCAGAGAAGCTATTATGTCATTATGACACTTCTGTGCAGACGACCCGGCCAACTTGTCGCTCGCTTCAGCTATGAATAGAACTGCTATATGCACTGAGAGAAAAAATGCGGAATATAACCAAATTGTTGAGAATTTGCTGCAGAATCAATACTAGAAATTTGGAATTTAAGTTATTTTATTTTCAGCAGAAATAGCTGTTTGGATATTCAAGTTATTATTGCTTATCCGAATCAAAATAATAAATTTAATCAATTTTAAGTTGTTAATCTCACAATTAATTATTTTTCCACACAGAATGAATCTCTCACCAGAGAAAAATAGGAAATCGCCTCTCTGTACACAGCTGTTGGGATTCCGAAATATGATTGTAGCAGAATAACAAACATAATTTAAAAAATGTCCTTAAAAACACTTTTAAGCTAAAATTCTAAGTTCTAAATTTCTGAATTCCCCAACCCAAATAGAGTCTCATTTTTTTCTACTTTCTCTCAAAGTGTAGAATAAATCTCTCACTAGAGAAAAACAAGAAATCCACTTTCTGTTCTAAAATTCTTCTTAATTCCTCAAACCGAATCAAAAAAGAATTTAATTTTTTTATACTTATCCTCACAGTGTAGAATGAATCTCTAGCCAGCCGGTTTCTGAGTTAAGCTGCGAGCTTGTAGAAGGAAAATAGAAATGTAAATTTAAATTTGAATTTGAATTTAAATTGAAATTTTCTCTTAACTGTGCCGCTCATTCTAACGAGTTTGAACATGCATAAACGTCAGCGACAATGATAATGACAGCTGCAGCAGCTGAGCAGCCAAGCAGCAGCAAGTGCGGGGGCGACCCAAACTGACCTTCAATTTCAAGCTAAAGTTATAGCTATGTTATATAGCTTTAGCTATAGCCTTTAATAATATCAATAACATAAATAAACACGTTTACATGTGTACACTTTTGGCATTTTCACGGTCAGCGCGGGCATTGAACGTATTTAAATGGCCGCCAACGTAGCGACGCGCTACCCAACTAAAGATGCGAGGAAGAAGGGAAGGAAAAGACGTCACGTCTATGACAGCATTTCGGTTTCAACTCATCCGAGTCAGAACAAATTGATTTTATATATATATATATATTTATGTGAGTGTGTGGCTTAATAATTTGTAGCAAATCAAATGGAAAATGTAGCGAGGCAACAAACGAAAGACTTAGGCAACAAACTTGCTGCTGAAAAGCATTTCTAATTTGTATTTAATTTGTTATGAACAAAATCTTGATTTGGTGTTCAGTTCTGCTTGCTGTTTCGCTGCTCATCAGCGGTAAAGCAATTATAATTTAATTAAAAATTAATTTCAAATGTTTTGCGCCCTTCACGAAGCTTTGTTTCTCTGTCTATAAGTCTATATCTCTGCTTCTATTTCTATTTCTGACCATGCGTTCAGAAAAAATGATATTAAGAATACCTGAAAAACGAAGTTAAGACTATTAAGCTATACGACTGCGATATACCCTATAAAACACAACATTCTATATATTAAACTAAGGAATATTATTGAACCTAAGAATATTTAGTTACACGACTGCCACATACCCTATACTAAATATACCTAAATCAAAAAAAAATTTTAATCTCACAAAATTAATGAACTTTTCAATGTTTTTCTTTGACACTTTGTACTATGGAAGCGCATGAAAAACAATAATTTTTTATTTATACCTCATGAAATAGCAGCAGTGGCAATTAACGTAAAATTAACAATGATAAAAACAAAACAGGGTCACAGTGAAGCCTCAGTTGGAGTCAATGGCGTGGCAAGTTTTTGCGGCAGTTGACACGCGACTTTTTACATTAAATTTGCTGCCATAAAGGGGCGAAGATGTGGAGAAAATGAAGTGTATTTAATTGTATGCAAATATGCATTGAGTGAGCTCATCTTTTGAGTAGTATGACGTAAGCCTGCAGCATGAAGAGATGACATCAACTGCAGCTGCAATTGCCTTCACATTTCGAGATAAACATAAAAAAGGTTGAAGAAAAATCTCCGCACATAAAGTTTACTTGGCGTATTGATTTTTCATTATTTGCATGGGGTAAACAGTATTTCATTTTTTACTACCTGGCTGGCAGTTTTAATGTTGTTTAATGTACATTTCTTCCTTTATTTAAACGCTCGTTGCGGCGTCAAGTGTTTGGGTAAATAAAAGACTCAGGCAACAAACCTGCTCGGCACGGCAATATTAAACAAAAGACTCAGGCAACAAACTTCCAACCAAACAAAAGTTTGAGTGAGCGGTTAGAACTGTGTTGGTATTTTGGTATTTAATACCACTTCGAGTCTGGCAACATGAAACGGTTGTTGGCCGTAACAGCAATTAAAATTGGCAAAACAAAAACTGTGTCAGGCCAATCGAGCGAAAGGAAAAAGCTGCTGCAGCGACTAAATTACAAAACTGTCTGCTCCAATAAAAGCTGAGAAAAATTACATTAAATTCGAACAAATGTAACACAATGACGACACAGCATTGAATCTACTACACACAAACATACAGATATATGTGTGATAAATGCGTGAGTGTGTCTTGGCCATAAATATATCGATGCGTGTGTTGCAGCCGACGTTTACCTCAATGAGTGCTAATTGAGATTTCAAAATATATAGACGATATATACGTTTACACGTATATAAACTCTATGTGATTGTAAATCGCTCGTAAATTGACGATATGGGCCAATAAATAAAGCCAAAAAGCCATATAAGCCGGCATCTTTGTTGGCCATGTTTCTAAGACATGTGCAAGATAAACTTCAAGCTAAAATTTATATGGCCCCTCAATTGGCCCCTTTGGTAGAGATGCATGCTCGGACTTGGAATACTTTTCTCAGACAAAAAAGATTCTGATTTTCCCCAGCAATTCCAGTTAGACTTAGCCAAGGAATATACAAAATTCCCAGATCTTCATAGCTTACTTCCCTGCCTTCATCTCCGCTCAATCAGCCAGTTAATGATGCATTTAATACGCCGTCATTAATTGAATGCCAAGTGACTTCAATGTGCGTTTGCTGTCAATTCGAGGTAAGATCGAAGCATTCCGAGCAAATGGCTAATCATCTTGGCATATGGATTTTACCTTGTAACCAATCTCATCCATTGGATGCTGCCCCTGCCCGTACTCGGACTTGCCTTATAAGTAGTTAATGGCTTTTCGCAAAAGCCAAAACTCAATTAGCATGCCAAAAAGGCAGAACCACTTGATGTGAAATATCTTTTACAATCTTTTATCTATAAATATACATTAATTTATATAAAAGATTTGGTAAAACTGATACAAACAAAACTCTCAAATTGATCAATAAATTCCCCAACATATTCTAGAGTATCTGCTTGTTTTTTTTATATTTAATTATTTAATCTGAGGTTAAGAGTCTTTTTTTCTGAGTAGCTGCTGTGTTAATTCATGTTTGACTTACCGTTTCCTTGGGCATCGTGTTGCAGCTGCGCAGTGGCAACTTGTAGCGCAATGGACCTATGTGATCTCTGCAAGGAATCCAGAAAGCGATTTCATTTGATTATAGTCGTAGGCTGTAGAGGATGGGCCATAAACTCACCTGTATTCGCTGAGGCATGTGGAGTTCTTGGATAGGCCTTTTGGATAGATCATGCCACTGAATAGGCCCGTTTCGTGATTTGGTGGCGCATCTTTGATGGTGATCAGCATCGAGCCGGACAGACATTTAACCCGCACACTTGGCTCTATGCCACTCGTTGCCTGTTTGCTAGTGGGCGTGTCCTGTGCCGCTTCCGCCTCCGCAGCTGCAATGGCATCGCTAAGCGAGCCTTGTGAATCCTCTGCGGGGAAAAGGCGGAAAAATGACGGTTATGACATTAAATGTTTATCTATTGTAAAAGCACTCCTAAGCGGAATCTTTGGCTATAACTAAAACAACAGTTAGACAATAACCAATAACAAAACTCCAAAGCCAAAGCAGCTGCCGAGGATGAGGTTGGAGCTGAAAGCCACTGGCATTGGCATAAATCATCGACGATACACGAAACTGCGCACAGTAAAAAAGGCTAACTACGGCGAGTCGAAGATTCAAATACCCTTCTCCAAGTGTGGTCCACAATGCATTAATTTCAATTAATTATATAGATAACTTCTGAGATTTTGTATTAGAATTATTATTGGTTGGATAAAATATACACATTTTTTGGATAAAAATCTATCTCTAAAGCTTTAAGATAAGTCATGGCATAATGGAAATACCCTTAGAAAAGGGTATACGAAAAAGACGACAAATCGAATGAAAGGCCAAGACAATGGCCAAGACAAAAGATGCCCCTGGGAGCAGCGCTTGCAGCTGGCAACTTGCAACAAGCAGCTTGCGACATGCAACTGCAGTTGGCTGACTGCGGAAGCAAAATGCTGCGACAAACATGAAAACAACGCCAAAGATGCCAAGTTAATGACATTGAAAAGCCATTGGCAGAACAACGGCAGCTATTAGAAAGATGCAAGTTCCTTGAACTTGCCACAGAGCGAGTACCTAAAGCTGCCCCAAGCTGTGGTTTCCAGCCACAGTCAGAGCAGAGCCAAACCAAAGCAGAGTAATTGCAATGAAACATAGTAAGATGCTAGTTCCAGGGCTGCATGTGACATTAGGGATGGAAGTGCTGCGTGTCACGAAAATAAAAAGTCATGAAGTCTTCCAGATTCTTTTTGCACTTTCACATGGAAATCCCAAAAGAGAACCATGTAAATGTTGACTTACTTTGAGCTGTACTGGGAGTGCTTCGTGCTTCGTGAGGCACGTGACCATCACTATGTGGCATATGCAACAGCAATCTCACAGGCGCAGCCGCAGCACGACACCTCGCGTGCTTCGGCCCTACATTCTACATTTTAGTGGTAAACTCGGAAGATTTTCTCATTCGTTTTTGCACTTCTTTTGTGAGTCTGGCCAAGACTCGGCGAGTGCTCGTCTCGCACGTCTCTGGATATAGAGTTAAAGCTAGCTGGCTCTGAGGAGGATGATGGGAAATGGCTTTGGCTTGCTTTAGTTCAACGAACCTTCCAGCAATTCGCATCAGTTAGTTTTGCTTCTATTCTATTCTTGACTCAGTCTGTATACAGCATATGCTTCTGGCTGGGGCACAATAAATTGCATGCAACTCCAGAGCCGGTTTTCTTCAGTTTGCCCAAAGATAAATTTAAATCAAGCATGGCTAAGTCTTCTGCCTGGGCTGGCACATAAAATATTTAATGGCTTTTTCTATTATATATAATTTTGTGAAGTGCACAAACTGCATAATCAAATAGGGCTCTTTCTCTCGACTCTCGACTCTAAACTCACTCCGAACTTTGATCCAGTCGAACCGGAACCAGTTCAGTTTTGACAGTCAACTTTTATACAAATAATCGTAGTGTCAATTCTACTTTAAATTTTATTATAATTCCTTTTATTGCTACTTTTTATACCTATTAACGAAATTTCAAGTTTTTACAAGATGACTGATAAATCCGTGAATGAAAACGATGACTCCGTGGAGAAAAATGAGCCCGAAGCAGTTAAGTTGGAGATGGAACTGGAAGCTGAAGCTGATTTAATAAAGACTGAAGAAAAGCAAGAAACATTGGTAGAGCTACCAGACTATTATGCTGCCAGTCCGAAGAAACCTGAAGGAAAACAGCCCAGGCCCATACACCTGCAAACGGAAGAGGGTGTTCATATTGCGCCGAGTCTTATGAAACAGTTGGTAGCAGAAATACAAAGTAAGGTGGCTAAGGGAGTATTTAAGCTAAAAAAGGTCAAGCGACCACATCCTGAGATAGCCCTATTACTAGAGCAGCCTTGGAGCAAAGAAGATATTCAAAGTGAGCGCACAAAGTTTGTTCAAACTGAGTTGCTGTCAGAGGAGGATGCTCAAATTAAGACTGATCCAGAGATAAACCCACCAGAAGAGGGACTCAGTCTTGAAACAGAGAAATCTGCAGAAGAACTGCTTAGCCTTAAGTCTCTAGCACAAATGGAGCTTAACCGTAATGCTGCAGAGAATCCAGAAGAGAATGACCAAAATTCCGATGAGGGCGAACTTCAGAATACTGATCAGCTGGAGAAACTCTCAGGAGAGCCAATAGATCTTGATACTGAGAATCCAGAAGAGAATGAGCTCAATTCCGAAGACTGTGAACTTTTGAATTCTGAGCAGCCGGAGAACATCTCAAAGGAGCCAATGGAGCTTGCTACAGATTATCCAGAAGATACTGAGCCAAATTCCGAAAAGGGGACCCTTTGGAATTCTGAGCAGCCGGAGAACCTCTCAAAGGAGCCAATAGAGCTTGCTACAGATTATCCAGAAAAGACTGAACCAAATTACGAAGAGGGTGCACTTTGGAATTCTGAGCAACCGGAGATCCTCTCAGAAGAGCCAATGGAGGTTGCTACAGAGAATCCAGAGGAGAATGAGCCAAATTCCGAAGAGGGTGCATTTTGGAATTCTGTGCAGTCGGATAACCTCTCAAAGGAGTCAGTGGAGCTTGCTACAGATTATCCAGAAGAGACTGAACCAAATTCCGAAGATTGTGCACTTTGGAATTCTGAGCAGCCGGAGATCCTCTCAGAAGAGCCAATGGAGGTTGCTACAGAGAATCCAGAGGAGAATGAGCCAAATTCCGAAGAGGGTGCACTTTGGAATTCTGTGCAGTCGGATAACCTCTCAAAGGAGTCAGTGGAGCTTGCTACAGATTATCCAGAAGAGACTGAACCAAATTCCGAAGAGGGTGAGCTTTGGAATTCTGAGCAGCCGAAGAACGTCTTAGAAGAGCCAGTAGAGCTTGCTACAGAGAATCCAGAAGAGAACGAGCAAAATTCTGAAGAGGGTGAACTTCTGAGTTCTGAGCAACCGGAGAATGGGTTGACAATAGAGCTTGCTACAGAGAATCCAGAAGAGAATGAGCCAAATTTCGAAGAGGGAGAAGTTTGGCATTCCGACAACCTCTCAGAAGCGCCAATGAACCTGGAAGATATGGACGCAGAAAGTCCCGCTTGGAAATTTTCTGAGTTTTCTAATACTGAAGGCGACAATGACATCTTTGGAGAGAATTCTCTACAAGAAACTATTGAAGATAGTCAAAGTTGCAAATATACTTTTAAAAACTATATTTTTAATAACAGAATGGAATCTGAAACGGACAGTTTTCCGTATCTACAATCATATTCAGATTCTACAATTTATGGTCTATCGGAAGGCACGGTAGGCGATTAATTGCTTTGACTCCTAGAAGTGCTTAATTAATACCCTATCGAATCCCTTAGTTCATCATTAATCGTGACCTGGAATCATGTCCTTCGTCAAGCAGCTACAAAACAACTAGCATAAGGTTATACAGATCAGGACATGTAATAATTAATATATATTTTATAAAGAATTTCTTATCAGGTCCGCAACACAGTCCGAGGAGGAATTGCGTATAACTGCATCATGTCTCAGCGATTCCTATTTCTTAATGGATAAGATTGATCAGAGTGGCTTAATAAACGAGGGCAAGAAGCTGTTGCCTCCAAATCAAGAATTTTTACCCCTTCTAGTGCCTTTGATTCAGGATAAGAAATACTTTAATGTCAAGGTTTATATAGGGAAATATCGGTTCCGTTGCCAAATGTGCATCCTGCAGTTATATTCGCCGTACTTCCACCGCTTTGAGCTGAGTGAAACATTAATAATCTGTTTGCCCGAGGAACATGTTACGGCCAGAGCCTTTCATATTATATACAAGTGGATGCTAACTGATAAAAAAACGACCCATAGAGGCGTCAGCAATCGCTGTCTACTCGAAGTCTTCAAGACTGCGAACTTTTTGGATATTATAGAGATATCCGATGCCGTCTCCAAGACACTGGATGTCAATAAAAGCGAGCTCGAGGCCTTTAAATTATTCAAAGATCTGCCTTATCTGGATATGCCCAGCTATGAGTGTCTATTCAATTTCCGCATCGGTCGCTACTTTCTGACCATTGCAGCCTCCTTGGAATTTATGGAACTAACTCATGAGCAGGTTCACCGACTGCTAGCCAGTAACACTGTGGCTGTCAATTCAGAGATTGAGGTGAGTTTTCTTAGTTTTTCCTGCTCCGGCTTTGCCTTACTCCTTTTCGCAGATCTTCTATGCTGCAGTTCGCTGGCTTAGCCACAACTGGCCGAGCCGCGAGAAGTGTTTGGGTCATTTAATGCAGTGTGTGAGATTTTTCTTGCTGCCGCCTGCGTTTCTACGATTCCTGCAGGGCCCCCAGTGCACCCGGATATTTTTTGTCATTACCCAGCGACAAGACATAAAGGATCGGATTAACACAGCCTTTTTGTAAGTGTTGAAACCTGCTACCCCCACTGAAGGGTACATAGTCTAGAATGGATAGAGACCAGCCATAATATTCCTTGAAATTCCAGGTACACCTCGGCGGAATTGTACTGCAGGGACCCCACACGAAAAGAGCACTTTTCATTACCAGACTTCGAGGTGCCGGAGCAGCGAAATTGGCTCTATGACAGAAAGTGTCCCTATCACCTGGATGAAGTCTGTAGTCAGCGTCAGTTCTTCACCTACCAACAATTCCTGGACTATCTACAGGCACTGCAGAAAACAGGACCAGACTACTGGCAGAATCTGAAACTTCTGCTGGAAGACGAGTAATCAACCAATCCAATAACCATGATGACGTCACATCTATTGCCACATAGCCAGTGGGAAGTGTGCCGCAACTAAAGCCAAGTCATTTCTTCTTTATATCTTGGGAGTCATCGTTTTTTAATAAGACGGCTAAATGTGACGTGAATTGACTTTTGTTTACCTCGCGATTATGTGACTGTTGCACAGCATCAACAATTCAGCTCTTTGAGTTGTTGTTGTTGTTTTTGTCGTGTGTTGCAACTTTGGACAAAGCTATGCACACCAGCAGCACCTTCACTTTTTAGTCACTGCTGTGAACAGGAGCAGGAACTATTAACAGTTAGCAGTTAGCAGTTTGCCCAGTGTCCTGGGCATAATCAGTGACTGCAGCCTCAGCCATTGTTCAGCTACACTGAGCCAAATGAGCCACAGAAAAAAATTTAAAATTGTTTTGTTTTTAGACATTCAGCCTTAATTTCTATTCCATTAAGCTCACTGGCTGGAAAAGGCTATATCCATTTAGAACTTATACCAGAAAGCTTTGTTTGGTCTGCTACTGCTGCTGAATGATTTTAATTCATATTTCTAGTGTATTTGCCGGCTGAAGCCTTCTTTGGCTTGGCCTACGTTCCCTCACGGAAACACAGCTTCAATAGCGGCCAGTGCCAATGGTCTTCCTCCTCTTAGCCTTGGCGTACCAGTTGCATGGACTCAACTTGGCTGAGGGATAATCTTGCGCCCAGCAAGTGGACTGCTGGATATGCTAGGAGGAGCGACCACAGCCGCGGCACAGGCTGTGCTTCTTATAAAAGCGGTTGCCAAAGCTCGGGGAGGCCTTCTTCGTCTTGTATGGCGAACACTCGTAAAGGTGTCGTAATTAATATAAAAGCCAAAACTTTTATAATATGCAATCAAAGTTTCTTTTAATAAGCTTGAAAGGATGCGAAAAACCCTCCAAAATTCTTGTATATTTTTCTGCTTTGCAGACCTCATTTCCATTACCAAACGGGGAAAATAAAATTCCTAATAAGCTATAGAACCCAATTAGCATATATAAAATATATGTTAAAAGGGAATTGGCCACATAAATAGGTATAAGATTGATGCACTTACTCGTTGGCGTTGGGATCTGTGCACCGTGTGTCGTTAGAGCTGCAATTGTCTGTAAAGAAAGTGGATAGAAAAATGCTCATTAGAATCGATTTAAGTTGGAGTTGGAGGTGAATCTGCGGAATAATGGCCTGGGGCAACCCATAAAGCTGTTGACATAAATCACGATCGAGCCGACATTAATGCCGGACTAATCTATGCAAGAGTCTCTCTCTCTGTGTCTATCTTTGGCCTGAAGACTAAGCTCCTTTAATTAAAATGGAAATGCAAAGAAATGCGGCAAGATTTTGGTTTCATTCGTGCTAGGTTAGCCAGACAGAGCCAGAGGCGTAGTCATGGGGGAAAATAGGTCTTATCCCACATAAACCCTCTAATAGATGTTAACATTTTTTTTAGATGTTTAGTATAATTATAATTATAGCGTCATAATAATAATTGATATTTACAATTGAAGTTTTCATTCAAAATATTGTAGATTTCAGCTTTTCTATGCAAATGTGAAGGGTTCTCAAAGATACGAGAATATTCTGACTGTTAGAATATTACTATAAATCATGCTTGTTTCTTAGTAAATCTACCCCTCCACATAAAAATTCCTGACTACGCTACTGGCATTGAGTTATGTATGAGAAACATTATTCTCACGATTCTAAAGCCAAAAAACTTTCGCCAGCAGCTCGCGCCAGGTTAGAGTTGAAACTCAAGCTGAGATAGAGGATGGATACGCAAATGGAGCCGGAGCTGGAGCGGAGGTTGCGGAAGGGGCCAAGCCGCTTAGAATCTAAGCAGGGAGCTTGTAGATTGTGCTCGGTGTTGTGCCACTTTTGGCAACTTTGCACAAGACGGACACCAACAACAACAACACTAGCAACAACAACACCAGCAACAACACGAACACGAACGCGAACACGAATCGATTTCAGCATAGGGGGCGAGGAGGTGTGTCAGGAAAGAGTAAACATGCCCGCCAGTGTTTGGATTAGAGTCGAAGCTGAAGCCGCAGTTGGAGCTGGACTTGGAGCTGTTGCCTGGTCTCATATTCAGGTTAATCGCCTGGCCATGCAATTGTCATTCATGGCCTCGTCTGGAGCTGTGGCTCTAACTGATTGATGTGTTTAGCTTGCCTGGCCAATTTTCCATTTCAATGCGCCCAGAATGAGGTTAAAAAACCTATGTTCTTTTAGCCCAATTTGGCAGAGAGAACCACAGTGAAATGTCACTGCAAACTGAGCTAACAACTAAATCTAAAAGTCATTTTCAGGCAATAAATTATGGTAAGATATATGAGCCTCAAGAAATGCCCTGATCAAAATTTTAAAATTCTGCAAAAGTATTTAAATGTTCGGCAAGCCGAATTCCTACTCTCTTTCTTATTCCCTTTGAGTAATGCCCTCTCTTTGTTCATTTTTGAATGCGTATTCCAGTCTGTAAGGGTATACAGTCTTCGTATTCAATTATTAATTATTATACTTACGATTAAGTGCAGCGCTGTGCATAGAATTTGAGTGCTTGACTTCATTGTGTGAGCTGCAAAAAAGAAGAAAAAGAGAAATATAATAAATAAGTGAATAAAAAAGAGGGAAAAAGAAATTTGGTAAAATTGAGAAGAGTGGCAAGTGATTAATAATAAAAACAGAAACAGCAAAAGCAAAAGCAACCGGTTCCCAGCTGATCAGCGGCGATAGAAATCCGATTACATTATGCTAAATCATACAAGCCAAAAAATTTTAATGAATTTTTGATATCTTTTGACTGTTTTCGCCCAATCTGCAGTTGCCCCCAGGCGAAACTTTCAGCCAACACACTCACAGAGCCCTCTCCCAATTGGGTCAGATAAACACACAGCTTCTCCTTAAGACTCTCGGGACGGGCGGAACTGGAGGGGAGCTGAGTATGACCATGTTGCGTGCCTGCTGCAAAATGGGTTAAAATCAGCATAAATTTGAAGTTCAGGAAGCAGCTGAAAAGCGCTACAACAGGGCAAAAAATAATCGTATTTGAGCTGACAGCGTGAGAGGATTTATAGGTTGACAATAATATTTATTAAGCTCAAATTGAGCACGGGTTTTGTTTCCAATCATATTTTATTCTACTGTAAAATGTATATACTATATTTTTTTATAAAACCTAAGACCAATCTCTGATAGAATATTAGCTTCAAGTTCTGAAATTTCTTTTAGAAAACTGCAAAGCTTAAGAAGAAAAAAATGGTTGTGTTGGTACTTGGGTTTGATTATTTTGTTGGGAATCGGAGCCTTGACATTAATAATAGGTTGGATATATCTGTATAAATATATATATATATATATATATATCTTTTAATCTATTCAGTCGTAATTGACTGACTAACTCAGCCCAAAGAGGGATCAAAATGAAGCACGGTGTATGTTGAAAGTTTCCACTACAAAACATTAAGTAGAAACTCAATAATAATATTCATGTAATTCAATAATAAATTTATGTAAATATGCAGAGTTCTTTCTCGTGACACGAGAGGCAACACGGCTCACGCCCAATTCTGTTTGATTTTGTAAGAAAGCCCTGATCAAAACTTAACGAACTTCCGTCAACAGACGATGCTCAGTGAGGTTGCAAGTTGCAAGTCGCAACAGATGAGAGAAGCAACAAGGGGCAACCAGTAGCTGCAGCTGTGGTGACAACAACAACAACAACAAAAAGAAGAACAACATATTTTGATGCTCCAAAAGAGGCATTAAACACATATCAATAACCAAATGGAGCAGATGATAAGCAGTTTTGTTTTTCTCTTTTTCTTTAGCATTTTCTTTGGCTGCTTCCTGCACAAGCAATAATAACTGCTCTGTGTGAGAATAAACTGATAGCCCCAAGTCATGGCCAGGCCAGGAAGAGCAGAAGTCGGCTGAGCAGCTAGCTGTTGCCTGATCATTATCTAAGCCCCGGTGCGACCTAAAAGCGAAGCGCAACTTGCGGCTTACATAGATGACCAAAGCCTGATAAAAGACGCCAATGATTGCAGCTTCTTCATATTGTTGTCTTTTTTTCTATACCCTGTATTAATTGTTGAAAAGAGAGCATCATAAGATGGTGCAGTTGTGAGCGAAGGCTGCTCGGAAACCAATTTTAAATCAACAACTTTTCAGATCTAATAAGGGAAATATTTGAGAGGAAACTTTAGCTGAATTCTTTCTGATCATTTATTCAATTTGTTTAACAGCAGTTTACAGAGTATTTCTTAGTCAAGCACTCTGAAGACTCTGAGACTGAAGCACTCCTCTGTTGTTATTATTGTTGACTGTTTGCTGCCAACACTTTTCCTATACAAGAGCAACTTATGATGTCACAAAATGATAGGCAGACATACAAAGAGACAGACTGACAGACAGACAGACAGACGGACGGACGGACAGACACTCACCCATCGCTTCAGTGATTTGATTGCCGTTGCAGTTGCAGTTGCAACTTGCCACAGCTATTATCGAGGCGTTGTAATCTCCATAGGATTTTGGTTATTATTGAAATTGTCTGGCTGTGTTTTGTACGAAATTGGGTCAAACGATATCGTCAGCTTCTCTTGATAAATTGTCCACACTACAACGTGCACAGAGAGAAAAAACGTTGGCCAACAGAGCACTTTAGCTTTGAATAAATAAACTTGAAATATATTTAATGAGTGCCACGAGAAGAGGGCCAATTTAATACGAATAAAGTGAGAATTACCAGGCTGAGATTTATGTGTAAAGTTCTCTAGGAATTTCTCTCAGTGTGCCAATCAAAATTTACTAATTTGTCAAAGTCGTTAGGCCCACACACCGCACAGCTGTTCCAGAGCTGTTGCCCAACTGTGCCGCCTCAGCCGCAGCTATAAACTGAACGCCAGCCAAATGCAAATTGTTAGCTGGCAGCAACAACAACCAATACAGCAACAAAAACAATAATAATAACAACAATAATAGCAACAATAGACAATACACGTAGTGCCATTTGGCAGTGCAATAAATTAGTTAATATTAGCCGCATGACGTAAGTTCATTTAGCGGCAAAGCGCAAAAAATGTCACTAAGGGAAAAAAAAACGGCTAAAAACGCAGCTCATGCAGGTAAGCCAGGTAAAAAACCAAATATATATAAACAAAATATATATAAAAAAATACATTTCTAAATAAAAATCGTTGCGCATTGCGTTTGAACGGAAATTATGAATAATGAACTCTGATTGGCATCTGCTCTCGTTACCCAGTTTCGCGAGTTCGAACAAGCGCACAAAATTAATAATAAAAATAATAAACAAAATAATAGAAATAAAAGTAAAAAACAAATTGCAAATCAAACGAAATGGGAGCAAGTGACCTTCAATTTGTGGACAGCGCTGTGATAAGCTGAAAATTGCACGAATTGAAATGGTTTTCTCTCGAATTCGCTACAGCAAATGACTTAATATTGTGTGAAGCTTTTGCTATAATAATTATTAAAACTGAGAGTTATTTTGTTAGGTAAAAAACATTTTATTTTATTTTTTTTATTTTTTTAATTTTTTGCATAAGTTTTGCCACAAAACCCTTTTATAATTATTACACATAATTTATCTATAAATACAAATTTATTTATTTTTATAACTTGTAGCTCAACACAATAACTCACATTTTTTGCGGAAGCTGCAGCTAGGCCACAATAACAATAATAATAATAATAGTAATAATGATAATAGCCCTTTTTTCCTACAGTTTCCTTTATATAATTCACCATGGCGGATGCTCTTTTTTTTTTTCAATTATTATAAAGCATTTAGGCTCATATTTTGGAGCTCAGCTTAAGGCTTAAGTGTAGGAATCAAGGCGCAGCAAATGCTTATTATGATTATACAGTTGAGTACTATATATACTTATATATATATGCTATATATTTCTGCTCTTAACATTGGGTTTCCATCATGAAATCATTGAATTGAACAGCGCTCAACTGAAACGGAAATTTATACGATTATTCGCAGGTCTGTTCGACTGTCAAGCGTCGGATTCGTTTGACACACATTCCGTAACACCAACAACAATAGAAAAAGGCAACAACAAAGCCTTAAAACTAAACAAATGCGAGTGGAAAACCAACAAAAAGCCGACAAATGGGCCGTGCAACTGAATAAATTAAGCAGGAAAATAAATAAATAAACATATTTGTTTATAGAATTGCATTTTCTTTGTGGAGTAAGCGTTATGTGGCGGCTAAATGACCTCGCGTGCCTCTAAAAAACCATTTAAAAAGCACACATAATTTTTTTAAGCATACAAAAAAACTAAAGTTTTATTTACTTTTGAGTTTTTTTATTTAAAATGCAGGCCTAATTTTTACAGCTTTCTGCTTGAGCAAAATTGAAAGGGAAACCAAACTGTGAAACTGTGAAAAGTTTATTCCTGTTGTTGTTGTAGCGCGTAACTGTGCGTAAAATCTGTTTAATTTTCCAGCATTTTCAGTGTGCTAATTGAGCAGCAAATGGGCCACATTAGATTTGGGTCTAAACTAGTTCAGTTCACAGCAAAAGCCCATCAAATTTGGCTCTTTAGCTATCTAGGAAGCGGCATCTAAATCACTTCATTGACCAAATTATGTTGCTCCACATAAAGCAGGCACATCAATCACAGAGCGCCCCCAAAAAACGAAAAACGAAAGACTCAAGACACAAACTTGCGCCCTCAAATCACGCATTTAAATCAAAGCAACTCCAAGTCGAACTTCATTAGAATCCGTCTAGTCCAAGTCGCTTACAATTAGAATATCAGACGCTACCAATCTGAAAAGTAAAAAATGTTAAGAAAAAACACAAACAAACAACACGACCATGCAAATTGCCAAAGGCCATAAAGAATCTGTGCTAAGCACACATACAACTACAAATAATATAATGTGTGTGTATAGGTGTGTATATATATATATACAGACTGAGGCCCAACCACAGTGCGTATAAGCCTGACCTATTTGGAATGGGCATCGACAGTGAAAAAGTGAGCTTACTTATACACAGCAAAAAAAAAAGGGCAGAGCTTTTGCAGATATATTTTTCGCTGCTCAGCTTTTGACAGAATCCCATCCATAATTTAATTTGAATTTTCTTAAAAGAATTACTCAAAAAATTTAGGTTCTCTTAGCAATTTAAAAACAAACTTTAGTCGATAAAGAATAACTTATAGCTTATTTAAAATAGAAAATATAATAAAAAATGCATACAAATTTCAAAAGCTTAAAAAATTTGGCAAGAAAATAAAAAATGAATGCGAATCTTCTACAAAAGGGACAAACATATTTTTAATTTGAAATACGTTTTTCTTAGGCTCTAAAAATACACAAAAAAGAACAATTTATCTAAAGAAAATTTATGTATTTTTTTTTTGACAAAATATTAGACTTTTTCTTACTGTGTATGCGACTTACTGACCAATAGCCAAGATTCTGACGACCAACAACTTTCGGTTGTGGTTAAGCCAAGTGCCATAAAAATGAGAAATCTACGATGTTCATCTCGAATCTCCCCCTGGCTCCCCCTATATCCATCTGTAGCTCTCTCTAGGACTGATATTATGATCAATCAGTACGGCGTATAGCTAATTTCGCTGCAATTTCGCTGCCATAGAAAGTAAGACATTTCCAGCTGCATTTGTGACTGCCGCTGCCGCTGTTGCCGCTGAGATTGTAGCTTATTGTGTTCTTAATTATGGTAATTAAGAAAAGGGCCAATACACAGGCCCTTTAGACCAGTTGAAGTCACTGGAAAAGCGCATAATATATTTCTTTATTTTTGTTTCTAGTCTCTTTTTTTTACAGTTTCTTAGCCGCTTTTTGGGGTCAGGCATGGCTTTAATTTCTTTAGCTTTGTCTTAGCTTTTACTTTTACTTCTACTTCGCAGAGAGAACTCCAGGCGTGTGTGCGAGTGCTAATCAAATGCGTTAAAGATCATGATCAAACCTCAATTGAACGCATCCAAAACTTTCACCTGTTTAGCTATGCAAAAGCTTCGCTTTGGTATTTCGTAAAGAAATTAGAATTTCAAATGTGCAACAAATCAATGAGAATATATTGGCTATTGATTTTAGCTTTTAGCTTCTTAGCTGCAACTTAAATGCCAGGTAGCAGTCAGACTTAATGATGAGCTGGCCATTAAGCGTCATTTACCTGCCAGCTTAAGGTAACAGCTCGTCCGGAGGGCGAGAGAGGCAGGAGAAGAGCAGCAGTAAGAGCATTGGGCTTGTCAGATCAAAAGTAAACGCAGTCAACGAATCGGAACGGCATTACTTTGGTATTTTTTATTTTTATTTTTTACCTCAAGGTCATTGCAATTGCCAGTCGTCGTCGCAAATGAGTTAACAATGCTTTAATTTTCCATTAGGCAGAGGCGGCAGCTGCAACACCAAGCAGAGGCGTACACTGAGAGGGGCCAAGATTTAGACAAAGCTCTTCTTCTTAGTAAACATTAATAATTCCATCTTATTTTGCATTGTCATGGCCTTAATTAAACACAAAGCATTTTAATTTTTATATAAATATTCTTTCCTCCATTTTCTTAGACTTTTCGGTGAGCCTTTTGAATTTCTCAAATTTAAAAACGTAGAGGGACTTTATAAAATAATTAAAATTTTCATTAAGCCCTCCCGTAAAGATTCCTACATACGTCACTGCCAAAACCAACAAGAAAAGCAAAGGCAAAGTGGCAACGCAATAAACGCCAAACGCCAACACCAATTTCCATTGCATTGTTTAATTTTCCTCTTGAAATTTTCCTCTTAACTGTTGACCAACAGCAACAGCAAATAAACATAATTTTTTTTATGACTTTGGCTACAATTTACAATTGGAAATTAACAATAAAAGCGAAGCGACAAAAGTTTATGTTAAGCGACGCACAAAAATCAAATCAAATGACTTAGGACACAAACTTCTCTTTGGGCACAGACCATTGCAACATGGCCAAGTTATGATTTCTTTTTGGCCAAAGCAAGTTTAACCAATTTGGCAAGACAGCGCTCATTAAGTTGTCCTTGTGCAATGCTTATACCCTGTACTCGGTGAAAGAGTTTATACAGCTGCAGACAAACGATGAAGGGTAGTTAATAAAAGGAAGAGGGTAGTTAGATAGAGCCAAGTATATTAAGTAAGAGTATTTTATTTAATGAAGAAAATACTTCCGAAATTTGTGAATTGACTTAAAAACGCTTAATTTTCTTTAATTTTTATTATAATAAATAAAATCTAGAATGAAGTCATAATCCTAGTTTTTAATAGAAAAAATAAAAACGTTCTTTATTATTTATAAACCCTGCAATTGTATCAAAAAAAGTTGTTTTATTTTATTATTTTACTAAGGCAATCATTGATTTTCCTATTATTTACTAAGCAAATCTCAAAGAACAAAACGCTCTTCTGAGCCTACTCTAATTACAGGGCATCTTTTGGTCTATTACCCTGCAGCATTCTTGCTATTTGCACTAGTTAAGAGCTTAGCCTACAAGAGACATGCGTCAATATTGGACTAAGTTTGCGTGCGTGTCAGCAGTCCGTGTGACCGCCTGTCGGTTCGTCAGTCGGTTGCAAAATCCGCCCGCTTTGGGCTGAGTGTGCGTTAAATTGGAGCGTTGACAAGTTGCCACATCTCTTGGGGCAGTTATTGGGGCGGTGGCAGCTTGAGAAAAAACCAAAAAATAAACAGAAAAAGACAAAAAACAAAACGCGTTGCGTCTTTTATTATTATCTTTCTTTGTTTTTTCGCCACGCAGTTACGTAAAATTTCTACAAATTGTTTTTTTGTTGTTGTCGATTTGTCAAGATGTCCAATTTGGCTTTGGCCAGTGTCTCGGGCAGTGCTCAAATAACGCTTATTGAACACCCACAGAGCCCTCAGGCTCCAGCTTTTTTGACGCCTAATTTTTTTTTTATCTTTTTTTCTTTCTTTTCTTCTGGCTGTGGCCAAAATAGAAACACGCAACGCAACAAATTCGCAATGAACGTGACTTGAGCTCAGCTCCAGCCGTAGCCGTAGCCGAAGCCGTAGCCGTAGGACTTGAATATGTTTCGATTTTTATCAGCAACAGCAACAAAATTTTACAGTTGCCAGACATTTACTTTGTGATTTTTTTCTGTTTTATTTTGTTTTGTTTTTTTTTATTCATTTTCTGCCTTCGGCTTTGGCTTGGCGTCCATTGTCTGAATTTGTTGTTGGTAACTGAAGTCCGTGGCAAAAAACTAGTTTGCCGATCGCTTAGCAGTTCCGTTTTCAGAGCTCTAACTTGGCTCTAACTTTTTAACATTGTTGCTGCGCCTAGAAGTACTTAAATACAAGAGAGTGGGACGAGAGAGAGAGGGGTAGAGAGAGGGAGACCTCCAGCGACATTGGCTACCTGGCTGCTCTAGCTATAAAGCGGCTGCTCAGTAAGCTAGATTTTCAAGCTAATTGGTAATTGAAACTCGACTGAGCGGCAACCCGTGAAATATCTTCCAAATAAAACAGTTTTTTCTGGTATAATTAGCTCCACAAATTATATAGAAGCTCAAGCTTTAAATGCAAATTACTTTACGACTGCAATATATAATTCAAGCCGATGAGTATCCTCTGACAAACGATCTTTCGAATATGCTAAAATTAAATTAAAAACGAGAAAAAAAAGCTTCAAAATCCATACCAAAAGAAGAGGAGACAAAAATTAAGAAAGATAATTGTGGAGCTCAGACTCTCTGGTTCAAATCCAGTTTAATCTCTGGTTTTGATTCAGGAATATAGTAGGGTCGACTTCCAAAATCTGATCCTTCCAAAAGCTGATCTATACATAATTTGCAGTCAGAAAAATATTAATTTTTGTTTAAGTATTTAAAAGAAAGCGAGAATCTTTAAACAAATTGTTTCAGATTGAAATATATATTTGAAAGCTGGGTCGGTTCATGGTTCGGTTCAATTTGGCTCATTTTAAACCCGCTTTGGGTTTTCTCATGGTTTCCCCATGGTTTCCTATATGCTCTGCTCACTTTATCTATTAAAGTTGCTCAAGAAAAACATATAGTTTACAGACTCCAATATATATAACATTTTTATACCCTTTTTTACAGAGTTTATGTGCACTGGGCATAAAAAAGAGACAGCTAAACGACTTGGTTCAAGAGTCAAGACTCCTTTTTGATTTGCTTGCCAGACTAGCAGCCACACCCACGCTCCATTTGGCTAGGATTTGAAAGTGTTTTTGTGAACGATTGTACAATTACAAGCATAGACTAGGCCCACGCAGTTGTTTTATATTTTTTTTTAGGTAAAAGCCTGCATTTAAGTCGGTTTTTGCAGTTGGCCAAGCTGCACAGAATCTAGCCAGACTACTTTTCATTTGAGCTTAAAACAAACACGACTTATTGTTGGACTCTGACGATTAATACGAACTGACTCGAGTCCATGAGTCACATGCTGGGACACGCCTTGCAAACGTTTAAAAAAAAAAGAAAAGACACGAAAAAAAAGACTGCAGAAATATCAGATTTGCATAATTAGAGATAAAGACGAAAACGGGGAGCGGAGGGGGATACAACATACGAATTTGTATGAGTAATGCGTGCGAGAGCGACTGACAAGTTTGTAGCCTAAGTCTTTCGTTTTGAAAAACGCCGTTACCTGCTTGTTACCTCAACTGTAAATCAATAATATTTCTGCCAAAAGAAATGAATAGAAAAATTGACGGAATACACGGAATTGTAAGTTCTTTTCACAGGTTGAATGAACTCATATTTTTCTTTGCGTTTTCTTAGCGTGTTCTGCAAGCGGTTTATAAGCTGGCCAAACGATTATAAATGAATTATTGAGTTAAAGCTCAGTTCATGAACTCTCATAACAGATATTACTGATATTTTTCCTATTTATCCAATTTTTCGGACTTGTAAATTAATTGCTGCGTGTTTTTCACATGAATTTCAAAAGATGATGCACAAATGTTGCAAGCGCAACTCGCTTTTCAAGTGCCTTCGAATGAGGCAATATGCCAAAAAGAGCAGAAAAACACATACAAAATAATAATAAAAAAATATAAAATTATTTTTATACGAACGCTTTTGTTTCAAGGTCACTCGAGCAGCTTGTTAAGTAAACAAGTTAAGTTCGTTATGGCCAAGAAGTGGCGTATAAATGTGTGTATCAAAACAGGTTTTAATTATTCAAAATTTCAATTTATTATATAGTATTTAATTTCAACTGCGTTGGCGTTCAACTGCCATAATTTCTATAGACGAGGAGTTCGAGTGGTTGCTGCTGCCCACATAGAACTACGCGTGGTTCTATTAGCTCATTTTGGAGACTGTCTGCATCTGCTTGGCCGACAATTATTCACAACAAAAGGTGTTGCACTCGACACGCATTTTGACTGTCTAATTTTGGGAAAATATTTTGATAGTTAACAACCACAAATTAACCAATTAATAGGCCATGCATCAAAATCAAAGCAAAGCGAAAGGCCGTCCCAAGAAAATGCTTCATTCAATTTCGATGCTGATGATGCAAGTCGTCCGTATTTCGTCTCTTGCCTCTCTGCTGCCTCTCTGCCGGCCTGCCTATCAATCAAATTTTCTAATTGCTTCTTTAGACGCCAACACACAACAGCAACAATAGTGAAAAAACGGAAAGCAGAGTCATAATTATGGTTAAGGCCTTTCCTTCTGGCCAAGTGCTAAAAGTTAGACAAGCTTTGTGTGGCTCTGCCGCTGCCGCTGCCGTTGCCGTTTCCGTTGCCTCTGCCAGCAATTGTGGCTAATAGTTAACAACAATAGCAACAGCAACAGATACCGAAACAGAAATAATGATTAATGCTATTCAAAGGGAAAAATTTCGAAATGTTTGCCAGCCAATTAGCAACAGATTCTGGTACTTTAAATTATGTGGGTAGCAGCTAGATGTAAATTGTTTTTTCCTTCCCTCGGAATAATAATAAACAATGCCAAATAGAAGGCTTAAAACTCTATTCTAATCGAGAATATGCTGGCAGTACTTTGAAATAATACTGAATACCAAGTAGAGAGCTTAAAGCACTCTGTTTTTATACTACCTTTCGGTTAAGCTTAAATTCGAATTTAGGAATCACTTCCAAATAAATAAATACAAGGAAGAAATCTTAAAGTTCACATTAAAATCGGCAGGAATTACTTTTAAAATGCTTGCCTAATAACTGAGCAATCATTTTTGGAAGCTGACCCTTAAGTTTTCCATTCAAATATTTTAAAATGTTTTTATTTCAGACGTTCCGTCTTAAATCTGATTTAAAAAAAAAACTAATTAAAACGTTATATTTATACTAATTATGGAGAATAAAGCGAATTATTGAAAATTAAATAAAATTTTCTAACCGCCTCATTTAAGCATATAATATTAATTGGCAATAAGCCCAAAGATATTTGTGAGCGAATCGGCTTACAACTTGAGTCATTCATTTGAGCCAAGCTTTGGTTCATCATACATTTATTTATTTATACGCTTGTGGAGGGCATTATAATTTTGAAGGACTACACAAATTATATTAATTCGTATTATTTATTAAGGCGATTTATTTATTAGCCATCTTCTTTAGCCCTTCTGTCTGTCCATCTTCCTAGTCTCTTCCTGCCTAGTCTCTCAGAACTAAGTGAAGCTGACTTAGCTGTACTCTTCGTTTATGTGCAGGCAGCACATATGTTGCAACCGACTGGATCAGACAGCTATATCATTCAGCGGACATTGAAAGGAACAATCAGTTCAAAAGTTGTTCCTTTGTCTCTCAGGATGTAATAAACTTACAAGTAATTTGTAAGAGAGTGTTTTCTAAATGCTTACAAAAAACTATTAAGATCCGATTACTATAAATATTTCGAAGAGATTCCTTCCAAAAAACTATACTGAAACTAAGCTATAAATATATAATTATATTATACGAAACAAGTTGTGAATCTTAACACATCTTTGAAGCAATTCTCTGGCGTGATTCAAGTTCTTGAAGAAAATTGTATCACAGCTTGTTTGACGGTTTTTCTCAGCATTTTCTTAGGCTCTGCGTTGTTGCCGAGTTTCAGAGAGTTTTCCGGTGACGGTGACACATTAAAATTAAACATGCCGCACATGCAACTTGCAACAAGCCAAAGCGGATGTCCGTGACGTGGCTATTACTGTATAGAGTATATATATATATTTATATATAGGAATATTTATATGGATATATTCCTGGTTTTGTGGCATGCTACTGCGAGCTGCGTGCTGCGTGCTGCGTCATGCGAGCTGATAAGTGCAAGACTTGCCACATTGAGGCATCTCCAAATGAAGCGTTTTTGTCTCGACTGTAGATGATGTAACTGCGAACTTGGCAGCAGCTGGTGACAGCCAATTTTGGACTTGGCTCTAACCTTGAGAAACAGGTTCAACGAACAGATCGGAAACTCTTAAATGTTGCGACAGGAAAATGGCCAAAAGACCAAAAAAAAAAAAATAAACCGAATAAGTAAAAATCTCGTCTGTACATTGAAATTTGCGCACAAAACATTTGCGCATAACTTGGCTTCAACAAAACAAAAAGGTAATTTTCTTGATATATGCCGTAGTGCGAGAGCAGGCCTAAACTGAAGTGTATCGCATAAAGCCAGCGAACCGGTTTCAATGATGAGGACCGCCGCCTCAGACGCCTCAAACGGCTGAGACGCGATTTATGAAGTCATCTTTTGTGGCTTTTGCTCAGAGTTTAGCTTGCAATTTTGAACGGCGAAACATCAATAAAAATAGCCAGCGCCATATTGAAATCCGGCTATTTCGGATATCGTAAGAAATATACAATATGTATAAAATTTAACTGTTAGATTGCCGAAATACGAAAACAAAAACAAGAAACAGAAAAAACTCACCTTATAAAACGAACGTTCGTCCCGTTTTTTGCGTAATCCAATTAGTTATGTGGCTTTTGTTTTATAAGTGTTATACTCTCATATATATATATGTATATATATGTAGTTGTATATGTAAATATTTAGTTGTATGTGTGAATAATTTGATTAACTTTTTGTTTGCAAACTTTTGGCCGAATATGTGGAAATATTTTGCATGAAACTTGTACAATTTATCATGCTCTTTCTGCTCTCTCCCTGTGGGCAAGTATTACTTTTCTTTCACAGGCGCATAATTTGTATTTGCAATTTATTTTGTCTGGCCAAATTTGCATTAATTTAATTTGGTTAACTTCCTCTTTGTTTGGCTTACACACGTTTTATATATACGGCCTGAAGAAAGACAACAAAAGTCGTTAAAAAAGCCGCTGGAAAAACTTCAAAGAGCGCATGCTTTTTTTTAAGAGACTTAAAGCTAGGAAAAACACTTAAAAACAGAGAAAAATCTAAAGACTAAGCCTTTTGAGTGCTGCTCTTAGCCTTTTATTTTAGCCAAAAAGCAAGCAAGCAAACCAAAAGACTTAGGCAACGAACTTGCGGTCAATTTACACAATCCTCGAAAAAAATACTAAAAAACATTATTTGAAGATATCGTGATGAACTCGGAATTAACAGCTAGTTCAACCACCCGTTGTGCTTTTTATACGAAAACGGAAAAAAAAACTGCCAAGGGCAACAACAATCAAAAAACCGAAAAAAGCAACGACAACAATTCAAAAATTCAAAAATTCAACAATTTCTTTTGAGGCAGCGTCACAAATGCGTTTGCACGTTTGCCCCACAGCAAAGCAAGGCAAAGCAATTAGAACCATATAATGGCTATCTTATATAAGTATATATCTATATATGTATGTCTATATATATATATATATATATGTATATATATTCACTTCTAAGCTTCTGGCACGTACATGCTCGTTTTTCATCTGTGTTCCGACAACTTGAAAATTGAAACGCAGCACACAAAAGTCAGTGAAACGCGCGCGCGGGTTGCGTCTGTGTTTGAAGCGCGCTGTGGATGTGTCTCGCACACCGATCTGGCCAAGACTGAAGCGACTTGGCTCTGAGCTCAAGACGGCTGAGAGACTCCGCCAACAACAACATCAGCAGCAACAACAACAGCGGCAACAACAACCGGTCTTGCCAAGTTTTCGGAGTCGCTGTCGGAGTAATTGGCAAGCCAAAGTCGCTCTTACTCGTCTTGGCGCCGCGCTCTTCTGCTGACGCAGTGGCGTACGCAGGAGGGCTTAAACAACCAAAAATTAAATTTTAAATTATTTATTACTCTATCTATTAATTTATGGAGCATGCAGGATCCTTCAATCATAATCTAACTAATTTGATTTAGCCTTTAAATACTCATAAATCTTCATATCCCCCAAGAAAATTTCAACATGTGTGCCTAAGCCTCTGCTGTGGTATGTGTGTGGTGTCTGCTATTGGCAGTTTTTCAGCAACAACAACAAAAACAACACGAAGAACAATTGAACCCACACCGGTTGCATTTGAGCCCTGCGCCACGCTCGGCTGAAGCTCATTTCTCACCTACGGAGCTGAGATTGCTTTTCTTTCTAATGAGCGCACGCCTGCTGCCCCTGCCGAGAGAGGGAGAGAGAGAGAGAAGGCAAGAGATTCCAGGTGCTGGTCAACGCATGCACGAGTCCGCATCCCTGGTATCCCGAGACCCGAATTACTCGTACTAACGGTCATGCTTGGTCAACGTAACTAACTAAGCCCACTTCCAGTTGGCTGAGCGCTCCGCGAGAGATCTCTGCTCCCAGCTTTGGCCTAAGTATTATTGTCAAGAGTGCTGCAAATAGAATCAATGTGTGGGCTGTCAACGGAATGCCGCAATGACAATGCACTGAGAGAAACAAAGTGCAAGAATTCGCTGTTCAAATTTAGTACAAAACTTTTTAAAAATATTTCAAATGAATAGTAATAAACACTATAAAAAAATACAAAAAAACTTTCCCACTTTTTGAAACAGAAACTAGAATTAAGCGCATATTTTTTCTGAGTGTATTTGCGAGGCTATTCAATGAGTTTGGGCCGACAATACGATAACTATGGCTCTGTTTACCCCAAGATGAATAAATCTTGGACCTGCATTTACATTTAAATTTTCTTATTCCTCTCCGTAGCTCAGGTAGTTCAACAGAATACAAAGAACCGCTCCGAACTGCTGCTGTTGGCCTTGGCCGGGGCAATTGTTGGCGTTTCCTATTAACTTGAACGTTTCTATTTATATTTTTAGTCATACCAATATTTATGATTATTATGCGTGCTTCTCTTCTGTTCATCTCCTCAATGTCAAGCCATATTCTGTACGTGTCAGCATGTGCAGGTAAATACTCGTACGTGAGTCCATTTTTCATCTTTGAGAAGGAATCGAACCACATTTATTCTAAGCTATCCATTCTTATGAAATTATTAAGTTTCAACTTGAAGAAAATTTAATTTCGTAGACTTATAGAGGAATTATTGTTGTGATAGAACCATATCTTACAGGCTAGGCGGACAGGCAGCCAAATCGTCTCATACTGCTATAAATAGTTCCTATACTCTGCAGAGTTGGTCCTCCAATGTACTCCATTGCTGAAAGTGTATAAAACTAGTAAAGAAAGGCCGAAGATTATGTACACTTGCAGACTGGAAGAGCTACTTGCAAATTGCTGTTAAAATTGTCTATTTTTACCGACTCTTTCTATGACAGCTATAAGATATAGTCGACCGGTCTTGATAATTTTCAGAGTGCGTTTTGAAATCACACTTTCATCTAAGCTGTAAATAAAGTTAAGAAAATTTGACAAAACCAAAAAGTTTTAGGCCGATTGTTCCTTTCTGGGACAGCTATATGTTATAGATGTCCGATCTGGCCAGTTGCCAATTAATTGCTGCCTGCAACAAAATGAACTTCATTCACTCAGCTAAAAGACTCGAAAGCACTTTACGAGTATTCTGCAGGGCATTTATTCAATAGTATTTTTTAGCTGCAAAGTTAATTAATTAAATAGCTAAATTTAGTAAGCAGACGTCACAATATTTTGCGTAAATTTCGAGAATTCAGTGAGCTGAATCAGCGCTGCTTTTAAGTGGGTTTCGTTTCAAAAGGCAACAAATCAATTACAATTACATCACAAGCTTCTAAAGAGCCAAAAAAATTTGCATACCTAGAAACTGAATCGCCCACACTGTGCGTGTAGCGTTTGGGTTTTTTTTTTTTTTTTTTGGCAATACAGTGGGGCAAAGACACCCACACAGGTGGAACAAGTTCATAAAACAAAGCTGACAAGTTCATAAATTCACAAGTCGTTGGCCTTAAGAAATGACACCCTCGCCGGCGAGAAGCAATAGCAACAATAGCAACAGTCTGACAGAAAGGCAACTAAATAAATATAAAGGAAAACAACCCCTGGAAAATGGGGGAAAAAGGGAAGGCAAGCACTGACTGACAAGTGTTTCCGAGAAGCCCTACCCGGCAGGGCACTACAGGTAGCCAAGGGTTACTGTATTTTATTTATATTCCCAAAAAATCAAACCAACATTGTGTTTTGGCTCAAAAGTAGCCAAAAATTCAAAAAACTAAAAATTTACATAGACATTCATACATTTTCAATGAAATTAATAATTAGTGTAAAATTTAATGTTGAATAAAAAGGGTTTATCAGATAAAAAGCAAATTGGCATAATCGTGGCAAAACTATATTCTCCTTCGTATACAAATTCTCGATAATGGCCGAGATCTTATCTCGCGAAAAGGAGCTCTTTAAAATAAACCAGGAACTCAATCTGATGTCTTTGAATCCCGCTGAAGAGCTAGCTGGAATATCCCAGTCTCGGTATGGCACCTATCTCAAGCAGAAGGGTCCCAGCACACTGCTGAAAAAGAAGTTCAATGGGGAAACTGTTGCCAGGTCGTCGGGTGCGAGACGCACTGTTAAGTCGAGATCGCCCAACAAAAGTGCAGCAACAACGCCCTCTACAAACACACCCTCGCCCCAGGTGTCCACGCCCAGAGGCAAACTGACGCCCACCCAACTAATGAGCCAACTAACCAAATCGACCAAACTGAACGAACGAAAGCAGGGCAAGGCTCAATCCTCTCAACAGGCCAGCCGTCTGGATAGCAGCCTCACCCGCAAGGCTTGCCACAAGACGGCCACCTATGTCAAATATCGTAATCCTAATTTTACCCAAAGCCCATCTCTGGATATGCTGCTCCGCCAAGAGGACGAAGAATTGGAACAGCAAGTGCTCGAGGTGGAGGTCACCAAGCAAACACGCGAGAGCACCACCGTGATTAATGGAGGGTCCAAAAAGCAGCTCACACAGGACAACTTCATTAGGTGTGTTCGTTCAAATATCCGCCATATGCCTTTAATTACTCGCTAAATTAATCCTTTACTCCTTTAATTATGGCATAATTAGATATATCCTTCTATAATTTAATTCATATATTTTTAAGGTTTTTGAAGGCTAAGGTTGCCATACTGGAAGAGGATCATGGTCAACTTACCCAGGACATGGCCGTGCAGCGCGAGCGACTCGAGGAAGCTGCCGAGGCACTGCGCAAGGCGGAGAGTCAAAGAGATCAGGCAATCACTACGAACTCGAAGCTATCTGACCAGCTGCAGCGGCTCGAGCAGCAGCACGAAGAGGCCAATCGTCGTCAAAAGGAACGGCAACTGGAGTTCACCAATCAGCAGCGGGACCTGGAGCTGCTCAAGCGTGATGCAAAGATGCTAAAGCAGGCCAATACCAATCTAGAGAATCGCTTGGCACGCGCCAATGATGAGGCCGAATCAGCCCGCCAACTGCTTAACAAACATAATACCCAGCAAAAGGAAGATCAGGAGTCGAATCGCAAGGACCTAAAGCTGCGAGATAATCGCATCAAAGCTCTAAAAAGACAGCGAGCCGATCTACTAAATGCATACAAGAAGCAACTCTTCATGATTGACAATCTCAAGAGGCAGAATACCTGCGTAGAGCAGGCGGTGGCCGTCGGCTTTGGTGAGAAGGAGTTCAATAAGGTACTCGAATGGAATACGGCGGGCGGCAGTAAGACCGTATTTTAGTGCTCGTATTATCAACAAACTAATACGATAGCTGTTGCGAATTTTTATTGCTTGTATATCGACTTTTATGCATTTGTATATGTATATTAATTAAATTTTATGTTAGGACGCACTGAAACTCCCTCAAGCAATTTCGTTTTCAATTAACCGTCACCGTCCTGCGTAATACAATTAGGCCAGGCGCAATTGAGGGAGTCTGTCAACATTTCAGCCTGTGGCAGTTCACCGTATAAAAGCCCATGTTCTGGACGCTAGAAACCGCAGAAACATTCCAACCGCAACCAGAACAGGACTAAGAGCAGGACATATTCACCTTCACCTTTCGCCACGCCCAATAAAGACTGTAAAATGGCCGCCCTAAGATGCACACTCACCTTGCTCCTGGTCACAATTATTGTGGCTGCCATTCTGCTGCGCAGCAGCGAGGCTGCCTACAGGAAGCCTCCATTTAATGGCAGCATCTTTGGCAAGCGTAATGGCTTGGGTAAGTCTTATCGTGCACAGGGTATTACAGCTCCTGCTGATGCTATCTATTTCTTTATAATTTACTCATAGACTATGACAATGCGAAGGCAATGAGTGCTGTTTGCGAGGTGGCCGTGGAGGCGTGTCAAGGCTGGTTTCCCCAGAACGATAGCAAATAGGAGCACGCCTTGAGAATGCACATAATGGGACTGATCTTAAACTTACGCGTTATGAATCCAACTAGTTCTAGATGCTGCGGCTGTTGCCTGCTTAACCATAGCGACTAAAAAACAAAGTTAAAAATATCATCAGAAAGAACACAGCATGTATAAAATGTATTAATTAAGTCGTCCATATAAATACACTCACAAAACTTATAGTATATTCCATACTCAATAAACTTACGAGCAATGCACATGATTTTCTCATTTCTGATTTTCTTCCTATTTCTTCCTATTGAGATACAGTTACAGCAAATATATATAATATAATAGATTTATAGAATACAGTTTGAAATATGCGGTATCAGCTTTATACGATATACAATTATCGTATTTCACTTTATATACAGCAGAATCCACAGTGTTAACGCCGGCGACGCTGTCGCAGCTCATTTATATGCTTACGCAGGTATGTCATATAATCCACCATGGACGAGGTAAGCGCCTGCAGAAGTTCAACAATTAATAAATAATAAACATACATTTTCTTTCAGATACTCACTGCATCCAGCACATAGCGCGGTATATAGCCCTTTAGATCCAGGCATAGCACCCATTCGAGTATGCAGCTATCTGATTTGCCAATGATTTCTCGAAACGCAAAGCCCGAGACAATATTCTCTCCTCTGAAGTGGAAAGAACATTTATTCTTATAAATATTTTAAGGATGAACCTTTACTCACCTGGTATACTTTGTTGTCACGGGGACAGCAGGGTATTCTACGCTAATTGCAGCGCTCATCCACACCTTGTCGTTGGTCTTGCCCACAGACTCAACAGGCGTTACTAGGGTATCCTTTGGTGTCATCTGACCTTCATCTACTTTATCCTTAGCATCCATAAATTCATCATCCAGTGGCGGTGGTTCAACATTAAAATTTAAGACAGCGCCTAAACTCTTGGCTCCCAGACTTTTGCTTAAAGTATCGTAAGGCGTCGTTGGTGCCGTTGCCGCAGAGCCATCCGCGGGCTGAAAGGAGCCTCGGCCCAAGAATCTGGTACGATAGCTGCCCACGCTACCGGCTTGTGGCGTCTGTGACTCATTGTCGGACAATGTAGTTACACTGCCCTCACAGGAACGATTCAACGAGTTGTCGTCTTCATCAGAGCTGCTCAGCTTTGCCGCTTCGTCATCATCACAGATTTTGCCATTGTATATTAAGCGACACGAGCGCAAATTGACAAAATCTCGACTTTTCACCATGCCTCCGCCCCCGCCAATAGAGACTTGATAGCTGATGTCGGTATATGAGTTGATTTTCTATGAATACAAAAATATATTAGACGAAAATAGTTTGTATGCTGGCTTACGACTTACTCGTACGATTTTTGACTCCAGCAGCGTTGGATTCCACTTGGGCACATCTTCAATACGATAAAACAGATCCTCCATAAGAGCCTTTGCGTTATATTTGAGACGCGCCTAAATTGAAATAAAACAATTAACTAATTTCTTGAAGAATTAATTAAAACGCTCTAAGCACCGTCAACTTGTAGATTTTGCCAATTTTATCACGCTGTGTGCTGTGTATAGTATCGCCCTTGGGAGTCACTTTCTCCACTTTCCAATCGGTGGACTCAATCAGCTCATAGGCCTTGCGCAGACAATCCAAGCCCATTTGATTGAACTCCTCGTCCTGCAATTTAGAGTAAGGATATATATATATATATGAGTAAATAGAGAAAGAAATGAACTTTTATAGCTAGTACCAACAACATTCTCAAAGTCGCTATTAAAGATACAGCTGCTTCTTTTATACGTAAATCTTACGAAGCAGATTTCTTTTATTCAAGGTGACTGGTTTTAAGTATGCGCATACATGAATACATGAATTTTACCTGTTCATCCTCCTCGTCCGAGTGATGCGCTGTGTCCAAAGGTGAATAGAAATCTGTAACGCTTTGGGGTACACGTTCATGCTCCGTCAAGATCGTCGGCTGGGGCAATTGTACGCGATCATTTGTAGTAGCCGCTGTTCGAAAATATATATAAATAAAAAAGGGTATTAAATTGCAAATAAATTCTTCATCAAAAATGACCATTATGGTATTCCATTTCTAAGTCTAACGAAACGAAGATTATATACACTTAAAGCCTGGATAGTTCCTATATAAGCTATATGATATAGTAGTTCAATTTGGATAAACTTACATGTAAAATAGCGACGAGCATGTCGCTCCTGCGGTATAACACGACAGTCCAGAAACCATGCCTCACCCCAGGCCAGAATAAATGATGTTATGATGAGTATAACCTCGAAGACCTGCTGTTTGGAGTGAACCCACTGAAGATACATACAAAATAAATAGAAGATCTTAAAAGGAAATATCAGAGTTGACCAGAGTTGACTTACATCATAAAAGAAGACTTTGGTGATGAGAAACAAACACGAGGCGCTTGTAGATAGCTGCAATATAACACATTTAAAATAATATATATACAAAGTTGTACAGTAGCTTACCGCTATGATGGACCAATGATTTATATACAATATGGCATAGAAAAATATTAAAACTATAAAACGACAGAGAGCTGTGGCAACTACATCAAAAAGGGATGTATAGATCGTATAGTGTATAACTTGCTTCTGGAAGGCCTGGAATATGTTATCGCCACCAATCTACAATAAGATATAGAATAAAGTTAGCAAATCCCCTACCCTGTCTTTCCATTTGATTATATGTACATACGACTATGCAAATTAGCCAAAGCAGCGACACGAAAACCAAGTCGAATGTCACAAAGAGACAGAAGAAACGACGCACCACCGACATGCGTCCATCCTGCATATAACCTCCTAGAAACTCCTCCGTAAACAAATTGATGGAATGCGGACGCGCTGCAAGTAGAAATAGATGCAGAAATATTATAAAAAATAATTGATATGTGGATTATTTAAAGACGTTGCTCGTTAGTTAAAATCATTAGAGCTGCTCTGAAATAAATTATGGATTTTTGAATATTTTTGCTCACATTGCCTAAAAGGCTTATTTCAAATCCTAAACGATTTTCACTATAATGGACCCATGTATTTATCGATGACGTTGAATTATCGAGCCTCAACTGTACTTTTCCCTACTTACGCAAATCGTAAGGCATTTGGTATGGATTGCCATGCCTTGCGTTCGTGAACAGGAGCTGGGCGGTGCTGCGTACATCATCTGAGTCATTCTGGGACATTGCTGGATAATCTTCCGAAAACACTTAGCTCATTTTATCAAGACTGCAATTGTACTGTAATGAAAAATATACATTTTATTTATAGAAGATATACAGCAGAAAATTTAGATTTTGGCTTTAATTTTTCCTTCATTTAACAATGGTTTCAGTTTCTTCAGTTCAAACAATCTAGTTCGGCTTAAAGCATTCTTCGTTATTCATTAAACTAATGCAAGGTTGGCTAAAAAAAAAAGGCTAAATAAAAGGCTAAACTAGCAGCACTGATTGCTGTACCCAGTTCGGTATGCGGGCTTTATAGATAGTTAAGAAAAATTAAGAAATTAAAAATAACAAATAAACTAATTAAGCCCAATTACCAATCGTTGCTTATGCTTTAAACAATATCAGATTTCGTTGTTATCACCAAATATAGCAAACGCGCCGAGAAACCAACTTTCGTCAATATTCGATAAGAATATCAAAAAAAAAAAACAAACAATGAATGAGTAATAATAATATTTGGCTTGATAGAGTTTCCTCAATACGCGCGATGTCAGCTAATTCCGCGTTATGCTGATAAGGAAACCTTTATTAATTTTCTTTTATTTATTTGTTTTATTTATATTTTTATTAGCAGCTGATTTGACCCATTTAAAGCCACACTTAGCTGGTTCCTAATGCAAATTCTTTAATTGACTGCTGATAAGATCCCCTGCTCCTTTCCCTCACTCTGCCCCGCCATTTTTTAACTTGTTCTCTTTGTTTGCTTTTTACTTTAATAAACAAATATCTATCCGCATATCCAAACACAACCAAGAATAAATTCTAGGCGATATTTACCTTAATATTAGCACGCTGCCAGCACTATTTTTATTATATATTAATGCCTACGATTACTGGCAGTATATATAGCACCATATAATGATTTATATGTCCTAATTATCAATTTGTCTTAGTTTTTATTGAGTGCAACGCGCTAAGACGGGGGAGAAACTACAGTGAAAAATGCATAAACAGCTGTTTGGTGTGACCCTCGCCCAAGTAGTGCCAAAATACCAAAATACTCCACACAAGTAAATACTGAATAAATTTAAATTTAATTAAAATGAATTGACATTTAACTGCAGAACTAAGCGCTTTTCAGTTTTATTTATGCGGATCGAGTGGACAACATGCAGAGTTCTGCTGAGGGCAATAAATATCTCACTTAAGAGAACAGAGTAAAGAGATATCCGAAAAGACGAGCCGGAAATGATGAGGTGAGTCGATTTCTGATTGCCATGCCTTACTATCTGGTCATGTAGGTTCGAACCGGCTAGATCAGACAGCTGTATCAAGTCGAAAATTGCCAATAATTTCTAAATAATAAAAGTATTTATTAATTTTTTTTTTATTTTTAACATAATTGCTACTTTTTTCTAATTGCTTAAATGTATTGAAATTATTTTGATATCATCGTAGGGCTTGTCAGTTTTGGGATTTGCTTTGGAATTGCATATATTGAGAACAACTTCCATGCCACGGAAAACACGTCCAAATACAGTGTGCTTATTATCCAGCCAGGGCTATAAAACACAATATTTAAATAAGGATATATTCTGTAATATATAATATAGTAAGTTCCTACCGTAGGCAATACTGTTATAAAGAATTGACTTCCATTTGTGTTTGGACCCGCATTTGCCATGCTCACAGTATAAGGACGATCGTGCTTTAAGCTCTGCACAAATTCATCCTTGAAGTCACTACCCCAAATGGACTTGCCTCCAGTGCCTGTTCCGGTGGGATCGCCTGTTTGTACCATAAAGCCTTTGATAACGCGATGAAATATATGTCCATTATAGTAGCTAAATTCAAGCAATATTATGATTAATTTACATATTTTTACAGAAAATACCAAAGAGCTTTACCCATTTTTCGCATGAACACAAAAGTTTTCCACAGTTTTTGGCACCTCCTTGAAAAAGAGTTTCATATGTATATCACCTTTGGTGGTGTGCAGCACCACATTTTCATAGATGCGTTGTATAACTAAAAAAAAAAGTATTAACAAATTTTTATAGAGTGCTTTAAGCCGAAATCAAGTAAACAACATATATGTATAAGGAAACCTTCATCTGATTAATGTTAGCGTGCAAAAGAATAATACACAGTTGTTAGTAGTAAACTGGGACAAATATAATTGAAGCATGGACAAATACCTTGAGCCTCAGGTACGGCTATAATATCTTCCTTCGATGGTTTCTCATTAAAGATGTCTCGGTCAACGTCCTGGAGATCTGAAGGCAGGCGTCTGCTATATAGATAAAATCGATTCTTTCTAGAATAAATATTCATTACAGAGTGTACACATAATACTATTGCATCAAAGCCAACTTACTTGTACGCTGTACAGAAAGCTGTTGGATCATTGAGTAAATTTTGCAGAGCTGGATTTTCACTGGCTTCTTGCTCGAGTGTTATTGCCGCCTTTTGTCGCTTGATTCTGCCTTGAAATAGTGCCACTTGCAAAGGACGTATATTGTCGGTCTTGCCCAGAATTGTCACACAGCGATTTGTGGCCACATTAATTACTTTAATGCCCAGCATTGTTGGATAGAGCAAGAAATGCCCTGTGCTATCAAAAAGTATATTTAGCGTCGTATTTTGAGCTGTCTTCTCCAAGTCTCGCTCAGCGGCCATTCTGTAATTGATGATATAAACATGATTAGTACAAAAATGACAAAAACAAGTAAATAAACTTGAATTAACCTTCTGCCAAACTCCATGTTGGGCAATGCATGTGGAGTTTGCTGCATTTGCGTGTATGTAGTAAGCGCTTCATCAAAAACTCGGAGCAATTTTCCGGTACTAAACTGAAAAACGCGCACCTTACGATCCGTTGAAATAGCTGCAAAACGTTTACCATCCGGAGATGTGGCTAGGCCTGTAACCAATGTTTTATTTTTGGCGAATTCAAAGAGACCTGTAAGGAAATAAAGTTATTTAGATGGTAAATATTTTACTTCTTAATAATATGGGGACACACCCATCATTTTAGATTCTTACTTGTATCCAGCTTGGAGTCAAAATTAACCAAGCGCTCTGGAAATTTATAGTCAAATTTCGAATTTTGCCAATATTCTAATATGCCATTGCGGTCCACGGAGATGACCGTTTCCATGGCCACGTTAAGGCACATAGCTACAACAGGCGCTGAGTGCACTTTATCCAGGGTAAACAAAACTTCTCCACCGCTTTGGCCATCATAAATGTGTATTTTATTGGTCTCCGAATCAGAGCTGTAAATATATAAAAATTATGCACTCAAAGTAATGGGACTGTCTATGAGATACTCTGTACCAAACAAGAGCAAAGCTACTTACATTGCCAGCCCTTGTACGGCATCTCCTGGCGAGCTTATCCATTCGCTGCAGAGGGGCGTATAGCCCAAACGTATAATATTGATCATATCAAAGTTAACCACGTCAAATACTTTGGCAGTTTGATCCGATGCCGCCGAGCAGAGTAAAGTGCCACTGCTATTTGTGGATAGGGACTTAATAGGTACTAAATGACTACGAAAATGCTTCACAAAATCAATGCCTAGATCCATTTTCTTCCAGAATTTAATATGCCCATCCAAGCTGGCGGTAATAACAAATTCCGTTTTAGTGCTCACCAAATGCGTGATGACGTCGCGATGCATGTAACTGCGCTCATAGCTTTCGGCATTTGGCAGATTCTCCAAGTAGATGTGCTCATAGGGCAATACTATAAGAATATAAGTATATTTAGCATCATTAATGAAATTAAATCACATATGCTTACCTTTCTTTTTCTTAGCCGGTACCGCAGCGCTTTGCTCTGATGGCATCGGTCCTATCCAGCCGTCATCCTCTGCGTCTGCTGCCGCCTCTGCGGATTCCTCTGTTGGCACAGCTTTATCCTCCTCAGTTTCATCATTATTTTTGTTAGATGCACTTCGTTTTAAGTCAGGTTTTTCAAGTTCGTCGCTCATTTTACAATATTAATCCCGCACAAGCAAAACCCAAACAAACTAAACGTGCAAATAATACTTTTCGATAAATCCAAAATACCGATAACCGCAATGTACAATCAGCTGTCCGTCTGCACTGGTAATGGCAATTTCGCGCTGTTGTCAATCACACAAATTGAAAACATAACAAGCCACAGATTTAAACAACCTCAAAAATCTGTATATATACGCGAATTGTAAATAAAGTATGCAAAAGATCAGTGAAGAGGATAAGACGCATACCGGCCAAATTGCGTCCAAACCAAAAAAGAACAATGCGGACAATCCTGGCGGCGGCGTCGGCATCATCGCTGGCGCCAATCGCATCATTCTAAACGCAGCGCTCGCAGCGACTGAGACACGCATACGAATCAATAAATGGCGCGTACGCGAAGGACAAAACGTTTCTGCCGCACAAATTCTTTTTTTGTATCAACAGCTCGGAGACGATGGTAAGCCCATTAAAAAGGACGACACAACCATCCATAAATATAAATCAATCCGTGCTGGTGTGGTCAAAAAGCGGCTTCGCAAGGAAGGTGAAATTGTGATAAAAGGGTGAGTTCTTTCCTTCTTCTCTTCTTCTTCTAACATACAGGAGCTATTTGCGCTGGGCGGTGGGTAGGAGGTGGAATGCAATTATGCAGCGCCACATGAGAGTATACACACATAAAATGTGAGCTCTTGTTTTGATACCCTCTTCTTATTGGCCATGTGAAAGAGGTATATTAAGTTTGAGGGTACGTTTGTAACACGTAGTAGACGTTAACTCTGAGCTTATAGGGTAAATATATTGATTGTTTTTTTTGGGTTATATATGTACATATATTGATTGTTTTTGAACTCTTTTAAGTCGTACTTCCACTTTTGAAGTAAAAGTTTCCTTTTTAAAGATTGCAATTTTTAATATATATATTTTTTTGATTTAAATAAACTTAAAAAAACATAATTTTTTACTGACATATTATACTCTTCTTTCAGAGATGCGCTTTTGGAGTTATCGGAATGCATACATACAACTGTTATCAAGGACATGTGCGCTGATTGTGGCGCAGATTTGCGCCAGAATGATAATGTAAGTGTCCAATAGGAATACAATTTCGACTATTCCATTCAATTATGAATTCCACTGATAGGGTCAAACATCTGAGGCCTCGGTGCCAATGGTACACACAATGCCCGACTTGAAAGTTACACAAAAACTGGCCCAGAAATTGGGACATGATGACACACGTCGCCTGCTCACAGATCGGAAACTGGTACTGTTGGTGGATCTTGATCAGACTGTTATACACACAACCAACGATACAGTTCCGGACAATATCAAGGGCATCTATCACTTTCAGCTATATGGACCGCAATCGCCTTGGTATCACACGCGACTGCGCCCAGGCACTGCCGAGTTCCTGGAGCGCATGTCTCAGCTCTATGAACTGCATATTTGCACCTTTGGTGCGAGGAATTATGCTCATATGATTGCCCAATTGCTTGATCCCGATGGGAAGTTCTTTTCCCATCGCATATTGTCGCGAGATGAGTGCTTCAATGCCACTAGCAAAACGGATAATTTGAAGTAAGTAAATAAATAAAAAAGCTAGTAAGGGAATCTAGCTATCTTCGGTGCGTCGAAGATTACGTACTCCTCCAGAGCTATATATAATAATCCGATCTTAACGATATTAGGTGTGTTTTTAGAAATCACACATTTCCATATAACTTGTAAATTTAGTCAAAATACCTTCAGAGACGAAAAACATATAACAATTTTTGAACCTATTGTTCATATGGGAGCTATATGATATAGTGGTCTGATCTTATTAATTTTTGATATGTTTGGAAATTACACTTTTACATATAACTTGAACTTTTGAACCGATTGTTCCTATGGGAGCTATATGCGAAAAGAAGGCTCCATACCAAATTTCATTCGCTCAAAATCTGAGAGACTAGTTTGCATACAAGCAGACGTACAGACGGACATGGCTATATCAACTCGTCTCGTCGTCCTGATTAATAATATATTTACTTTCTCGGGTCGGATATGGCTTCGATGCATTGCACATTTCGTGACAAACTTATAATACCCTCTGCAATAGTATAACTAGATTGTAGTAAAAAATGGGCGACGAACACTGCTCAATTCTGACCCCGCCAAAAATATATTATTTAAAAATCTTATTTGTTTTTAGAGCGCTCTTTCCGAATGGTGATTCCATGGTGTGCATTATTGATGATCGCGAGGATGTGTGGAATATGGCGTCAAATTTAATACAAGTAAAACCGTATCACTTCTTTCAACACACTGGCGATATAAATGCGCCGCCAGGCTTATCTAAACACGAGCTTGATGGGGAAGGCGTCGATTTTAAAGGTAAACTACTTTTAAAATATATTTTACAGTCAACCAAAAGCTATGTTCCTTTTTTAGAAATTGATAAGATTGCCGAAAAGAAGTCAGAAAGCGATAAGCCGGCAGAAACTGGCAACAAGGAGTTGGCGAAACCGGAAGAACCTGATCAAGATAAAGGCGACAATACAGTTTCAAGCACAAGTAGGGATGATGAGGGTAATGAAGAGTCTGTGGATGTATTTGATGTGGAAAGCGATACGAAACCTGCTGAAACAAAATCAACAGAAACTAAAGAAGCCTCTGTAAATAGTGTTGATAAATTGAATGGGAAGACGGAAGTCGAGGAAAATTTAATTGTAGATGACAATTCCTCCGGTTTGCCAGAGCAAAAACCTGAGCCTGATAATAGCGCCAAAGAAGGTAGCGATAGCGATGACATTGTTGTGATTGATGATTTTCCCACGGATAACATCTCAAAAGTAGAGAAGGTGCCGCCCAAAAAAGAGGATGACGAGAGCATTGCATCATCCACCAGCGGTGAAGAAAAAAGAGGACCAGAAACTGATGATGATGTGGCTACAACATCGCAGATTCCAAGTCCAAATGTGAAAATATCGAACGATGGACAGAAACAGATTGAAATCGAAGATCCTGATGATTATTTACTCTATCTGGAGGTTATATTGCGCAACATTCACAAGCGTTTCTATGCGATCTACGATGAGACCACAGAAATACCCGATCTCAAGATAATTGTACCGAAAATTCGCTGCGAAGTGCTGCGTGGACAAAGTCTAGTCTTTTCTGGTTTGGTGCCAACACAAATGAAATTGGAACAATCTCGAGCCTATTTTATAGCCAAGAGCCTAGGAGCCGAGGTGCAATCCAACATAAGCCAGGATATAACCCATTTGGTAGCAGTTAATGCGGGCACCTATAAAGTAAATGCAGCTAAAAAGGAGACTAAAATTAAGGTTGTTAATGCCAATTGGCTATGGGCCTGTGCCGAGCGCTGGGAGCATGTAGAGGAACGTCTTTTTCCCCTGGATCGCAAGGTGCGTAACAAGGGCAGACAGCCGCCAGCGCATTGCCACAGTCCCGAGCATGTGGTCAACTATAGTGAAAGGTCTGAGATATCGCCATCGAGTAGTATGCAACAGGAGCAAGGTGGTAATTTCCGAGAAACGCTTAATCCTTTGCTTGTATTCACCAATGCTGACATTGAGTCCATGAACAAGGACTATGAAACGTTCTTCGAATCGGATTCATCCAGCGACGAGGGTCCAGTTAATTTTGGTAAGCTGAACGGTTCGCCCAAATATTCGAAAGATTGTATTAATTTGTTCATTTAAATTCTAGAAAATCCACCCATGGACAAGAAGCTTTTGAAACGTAAGCGAGAGGATGAGAGCTCAAATCGTGCACACGACTTCTTTACACGCTCTGACGATGTTATGATGAGTGCCACCAGCGCAGACGCGCCTGACTTTGATAAAAGCTCCAATGAGGGTGATGAACGCGAAGATGACGAAGAAATTGAAGAAGATGATGACGAGATGCCAAGTGCCAAGTTTCGGAGAGGTAAGCTAACTTTGTATACCCAAGACATAGGAGATTAAAAATAATTTATATTATAATTTTCTCCAGGCGAAGAGCTGCCCTCTGATCTGGAAATGGGCTCCGATTCAAACAGTGAAAACAATCAGGAAGATGAAGACGATGGCGAATGGAATATGATGGGTGCTGCCTTAGAGCGCGAATTTCTCGGGCTGGAGGATTAGCTATTCGACTTTGGATGCACTTGAAACTAAGTAACGAGTGTTGGGAATTGCATCGAAGAAGAGATGACGATAATAATGTTCAATGTACCTACTCTTCAATATAAAAAGCACGAAAAGAATGATGATGAATCCATAATTAAATCAAGCAATAATCAACAAAACTTAATAAGTAGAATTGAACTAAAACACGTTGTAAAACTATAATTAAAGAGATTATCTATAAGAAGGATTGCGCACTGTATGTATTAGTAGTTATGTATGTACTTTTAAACACAAACAATCAAACACCCGCACACACACAAATCTAATTTAAGCAATTGCGTATAATATTAATTATTAATTAATAATTTTACGCCTCTGCACACATACCACACACATACATAGCGGCAGCGCAACGCTTCGAGTAGGATTCATCCAAACTGTAAACTGTAGAATCGAAGAAAAAAGTAATATTTCGCTGTAAGTAAATGTAAATGTTTTAAATAATAAATTCCGTTGAAACGGACCTAGTAAATACTCTTTACTTTTAATATCAAACTGTGTACACACCCTTTATTTGTTTATTATTGTTGTTGTGTGTGTGTGTATGTTAGACAGAGACAGCTTCAACAAATCTATGTACATAAATACAAAAAGAATCATTTCATATTCACGAAAAAACGATCTTAATATAATAAATAAATGTACATATCATCTTAAAAGGTTTGTACTATGTCTTGTTCATAGAGCGTTGCTCCTTGAAGCGGCTAATGCGTTTTTTTGGCGTATGTGCATCTATATATTTGCCCTCGGGGAGTGGCTCTGGCACAGTCGGCTCCTTTTCGACTAGGTCGTGCATTACCTTCGTGTAGGCACTCATCTCACGCAGATCATCATCGATGGTGCGCTGCTTTTTCTTTTTATTTCTTCCCTTTTTCGACTTAGCGCTGGCTTCAGAAATTGGCTTGGATTCTTCACTGACAGCACGGGCTTCACGTTCTACTGCCGATTTGTTGCGCAATATCGATTTAGATTCCATATCTTCACCATCATGCAACGATGCATTCAGCTTGGAGAACTGCAAATAATTTTATTAAATTATTAATTATAGTTTTTAAGCCTATCTTGTGCTCACCTGTGCACGTGGATCATCGTAGGCAGCTTGGCGTGCTTCTTCCTTTAGTATGGACACATTTAGCTCTTGTTCGCCTTCAAAGCTGTTTACATAAATGGGAAATTCTTCCTTTGACTGGCTATCAATTAGCGTTTTTTTATACATGCCATAAAAATGTGCAGGGTTGCCTGGAGTATATCCAT
This sequence comes from Drosophila repletoides, assembly GCA_018150835.1. Taxonomy (NCBI): domain Eukaryota; kingdom Metazoa; phylum Arthropoda; class Insecta; order Diptera; family Drosophilidae; genus Drosophila; species Drosophila repletoides. The sequence continues at coordinate 22,598,866 of JAECWQ010000089.1, read as the reverse complement.
CGTAGTCTTCTAAAGCTGCTTCTGTCTCGGAATGTTTGAAGCCAATGTGCAGGGTATTAATGGCACCCGTGGAAGCCTCTAAAATTTGCTGAACTAAATCAAAATCTTGCACACTTTGATGCTCCTTTACAAATTCGAGATTCTGTTCAACCTTTTGCATAATTTGTGGGCTAGTTGGCGCAGTTGGTTCCACTGTGCTGGCTGCTTTTTGCACCTGTTGCAGAGGTGCATCTAGTTTAATTACGTCTCGCTGTTGTTTCTTTTTGGCTTTGGGCATCATTTCGGCAACAGTTTCGTGTTGTCTGAACACTAATTGCTCATCCGTTAAAGCGAATGATATGCGACGCTTTTTATTATCAGTTTTCTCAACTGAAGATTCAACTTGAACGTCAGCTTCATCTGACAGTTCCTCTGTGCTGGCTGCTTGCATTTGTTCGATAATGTCCTGTAGATCATCCTCTAGGCAGACCACCACATTCATTAGATGTATCAGCTCTTCATTTATAAAATGTTCTTTATGTAAATTACGCATTTTTAATTTAATTATTTGTAATTGCTCCTTGAGAAACTTTTCACGTTCCTCATCGGGCAACAACGCCAGCTGGTCCCTAATTAGTTTTACCTCCTGCGGCTGTTGCTCTTCATCCTCATCGTCATCCTCCTCTATATCTTCTATTTCACCAGTGTCGAACTCTTCCACGTCTTTATTCTTTTTGCCTATGCGTTGCTTAACACTCTTGACTTCCGTTTGATCCTTCATTAGATTCAGCACCAAGTCCTTAGTGTTTTGAAGGTTCTGCTCTGCCTCTGATTCTATTTCTTCCACTTCATGTTGCTCCTGAGTTTCCAGTTTATTCAGTATTTCAAATACTTGCTCATCAGTCAAAGTTGCTTCAACTTCCTTATCACAGTCCTTGCTCTCAGTTAGAGGAGTTTTTAGTATCTCGCCGAGTTCCTGTTCATTGAATTTATTAGGATCGAGACCAAGTTCCTCCATTAATTCATGTTCTTCTAATTTTTGTAGCATATCCACGCCATTATCTTGCTCTTGCTCACGCTGTAGACGTTCCTTTTCTTTTTGCTTTTTCACGCTCTCTTTGTGTTCCTTGAGCCAATTGTTATGCTCTTCTACGTTGAAATCTTCTACGATTTCAATTTCTTCTTCATTTGGCACTGCACCCTCTAGTAGGGGTGTTTCCAGCTTATTTCTGCAAGAAAATTTATATTGAAAAGTTGCCTTACAATCTGTTTAATATGTTAGCTTAAAATGGGTATGCTCTACATATTACTAACGAGTACAGGGTACAAATAATAGACTTACTGCCATAGCTCTGCCTCGACTTGCAGTTGCTTCAAATGTTCTTCAGCCAAACGGAGTCGATGATTGCATATTTCCTTAGCTTTATAAGCTGAACAATTGGAGAAATAGCCCTGGTAATGGCCTACAAGCAGCTCGTTTGTATGTATTAATTCGCCCGGCATTAATGCCTTTTTACCAATTGGCACCATAACCTCGACCGTGAGCTGTTTTGAAAACAAATCCAGATTTTTAATAGCTGCCTCATTGTCTGCTTTAAAGGCAAGCCAACGCTCCGTTTCATCGGAATTTTTCTCAAGTGCCTAATAAATAGTTTCCTTTGTTTATAATAAATAAAATGTTTAAACATTATGCGTTACCTGTCGCAGCACATAGTCGCGCCGCTCCATCGTTGTTTATTAATCGAACACTACGATAAATTGAAATCGATTAATGTCGCGTAACCAGCTCAAGAAAAAAAAACTGTTCAGTGTGCCCAAAAGTTGCAAATATATTTTACTTAAAATGTTTTATTTTTAAACTTCTTTTATGATTATATATCAAATAATAATTATTGTTTATGATACCTCAATGATTTTTATTTTAAATTTGTAATAAAAATAAAGATTTTTAAATGATTTCTTTATAAGCTAAGTATATTTTATAGTTAATGCCAATAGTAGTATGTAAAAATACGATATTTTATCAATATCTATGTATATTAGAACCAAAGTTCTAATACAAATAAAAACGCGTATTTCATCAGCCCGTTCTGTATTTAATAATTAATGGTTATAAACAGATTGAAGAGATAGTTAAATAGAAACTGTTCATATAACTGATAAGATATGATATTGATAAGCAATTAAACTAATTGACTTTTTATCTTTCATATAATAAACATAAATTATTGTAAGGAGTGATAATTAGTAATATATACAACTAACATATTGCACTTTGATTGATATTGAATGGAAAACCCTATAGAGGTGGTCGCTTGTTTAACGGTTGACAAATACCATGATAAGAAACACCAGAAACAATACAGAAATGACGAAAACACGTGGACGGACCTGAGTCCCAACCCAGCTTTACGGCAATGGGAGGATGTTTAATTTTATTGGCTGAAAAATCAATATAGAATGAATGTTAGATTGAAGCGTTTTTAAACTTAATATTACATTTTTAGTATAATCTAAGCATTAATAGACAAATTTCCTTTAGTAATGCAGTTGCTATTTATTACTCGTTTTCATAAAATTAAGTGCATATATGAAGTGTTTCATTTCTCGCAGCTGTTTATATGATGATATATATATATATATATATATTTAGTAAAGCTACTTTTTTTTTTTTTTGTTTACGTTGGCGTTGGTTTGTTGTTGCAGGCGTGATAAAAACAATGAATTATTTTACATACATACAAAATATACATAGGTAAAGCTTTTCTTTTATTATTATTAATATTGATCGTTGTTTTGAATCTGATTGCTTTTGAGTTTCCATTTACTTCGTTGCGGGATTACCAAGTTGAGGGAAATTCTTTGTGAGCTCGTGTCCCTTTTGATGACTGTCAAAATCAGCGGCCAAAACAATTTGCTTGCAGCAGCTGCATACCTCCAAGCTGGGCATGGATTTCATTTGGGTGGGTGTCAGGGTATTCACATATTGTTTGTGCACTAAATAAAGCTCCTAAAAAAAATAATAATATTAGTAAAAACTGAGTGAGATATAAATATTTTAATTTTTTAGTGGTAAACCTGTTGCTTGCTTATGTCGGGCAGCATTACTAAAAGTTCCGAAAATAAACTGTGGAATTTATCGTGCATGGCGGTTTGACAGTGCTCATAGTAGGCTCGTCCTGTGCAGGAACCTTCTCGAAATTTGGCCGATAGCAGCCGAAATTCGTTAAAGGCTTCCGGTGATTTCAGCACATCTCGCAGCTGATCTACCAAATTCTACAATAAAATAAGCGTTGTTACATGTAAAATTGGCATTAACCTTGAGTAACACTCACTTGATTCCTATTTGTCGTATCGGGTGGATCACTATAGCCATACGCACTCGGCACAATGCTATAATTCTCGCCCGATGAACTGGTAAAGGTTAGATTATTGGGCAGCTTAGCCACCGAATTGACAGAGACGTTGGACATGAAACCAGGTGGTGGTTTAAGTGGTGCACTGCTTAAGCCAGGTGGTGATCGCAATGTTGATAAATTGCCGTTGGAGCTGGTAACATTTGCTGTGGGCTGTTGTTTATCAGTATTGTTGTTGTTGTTATTATTATTTTTTTCCTTGTTTGGCTTGTTCATCACTTTAGGCTGATTCTCCTGATTGTGATTCGGTTTCTTTTCCTTCGGTTTTTTATCCTTTTTATTGACCTGTTGTTCCTGATTGATTTTATTGTTGTTTAAGTTGGTCGAGCTACCTTTGGCATTCGGTAAAAGAGGCGCTGCGGCAACTTTGGACTTGCGATTATCTAAATCCTTTCGTTTTTTCTCTGAGACAGGTTTGGACCAGTTCAAAGACGTAGCGGAACCGTTGCCATTTGGTTTTCCCAGGGGTGGGCTTTTGGTGGAGCTTGGACCTAGCGTTGGAAATTCAGCTGCAGTTAGTTTAGGAGCACTCTTTTTGAGCGCCTCCAGGCGGGCTTTAGCCTCTGATTCCTCCTTTTGTACCATCTGTAACTTTTGGTAGGTGCTCGGATGTGCAACTGAAACGTAATCGTCCACCAATGTGCGATGTTTTGCTGCCACATTTGTCATGGACACATTAGAGCTGCTGGGCAACATATCCTCCTCCAAATTGCGAGACATTCCTTTTTTCCCTTTGCCTGCAGGCAACGCAGGAAAATCCATTTCTGCTGCAGCTTTTTTGCTGGCAGCCGGACGATTCGATACATGCAATAACATGCCATTAGCTGGTGCACTGGCGCGTGCTACAGTTCCGCCCCCAGCAGCAGCTCTGCCTGCTGGCTTTTTAAATGTCGCTGAGGCAGGCTGAGTGGTTTGACCCACACGATTCGATACGCCGGAAATATTGCCAGACGCCGCGCCACCCAAGGCAGGAAAGTTTTCTTTGGTGCGTGCCAGACCCGAGGTGCCGCTTAAATTACGCATAGATGGTGGCGGTGCTCGCACTAGGGATACGTTAGGACACGGCGCATGTCCAGCCAGCATGGGAAACTCCTCCTCATTGCCAGCATCTATGGTTACAGGTTGGCCACGATGTATGCTGCCGGCAGCCAACTCGTCAAAATAATCCTGATGATCCTCATTGCTTCAAAATGAATAAATTTATATGAAACTGTTTTTCCGTCACAACGAAAAGCTGTTTTTTTACTACTAACCGTGACCTCATGTTGGCCATTCCTTGATCGTTCGGTCCACGTCGCCCGCGCGGACCCAATGTAATCTCCAATTGCAGTGTGCGCGCCTGCTTCACCTGCTGCTTATTCAACGTTTTGCCATGCACATTCGCCACATGTGCTTTGTACTCAATTTCATTGCGAAATGCGCCCGTAAACTGCTCCGTGGCGCATTTGCCTTCCTCGCACAAAAAGTGCTCCTTTCGAAAATGATCCGCCAAATCATCATAGACACTGCAGCGGGAAGCAGCACAGGAATTAGTAAAAATATTAATAAGAACTATCTGAGATCTTTACTCGTCTATATTTACTTGTAGAAATCGTTGCAGCCATCGGCATCGCAAAAATGACAGAAGAAATGATCACGACGCAAATGCCTGAATAGCTCATCTCGATCCACGTAGCGCTGATTGCAGTATTCGCATAAAGGATGCCCACGATGTGACGTATTATCAGGATCCCCCTTGGTATTATGTACAATTAGTTCCGCCTGTGTATAGCAGCGTCTCTCAAAAGTGAAGATCTTTAGAGTTTCCACACATAAATCGCAGTAACGCATATTATGCTCCCGCAAGACATGATCGCTCAGCGCCTGGAACGTACGATACGGCGGCTTATCACACCTATTAAATGATATAAACATTTGTTTAAATATCTTTGTGGCGCCTTATAATAGGAGTAGGCTCACTTCGGACACGGGTGATCCAGCAGTTTATAGAATTTCTGCTGAATATCAGCGCTGCAGAAACCAATACGATACTTTTTGCTGTAGAAATCGGATCGATTGCTGGCTTCCAGTTCGCGATAAGGCAACTTTTCCAAAGTAAACAAAACCTGAGAAATCAAAAGTGCAATTTGTTTGTTTTAGATATTATATTATTATGGATGGATCATTTTGGATTATTCTAAGCCTTAATAATCAAAAGAATTTAATATCTTTTACAGGAAACGAAACCACAAGCCAAATCGGTGAATCACATCAAAACCGGATTGAAATTTCATTTATTGGCATTAAATTGTACAAAACTAATAGATGCTTCATCCGTAATCTGGCAACGACTGTACTACTCTTTTTAGGGGTTAATAACTCAATTCCTGCAAAGAAAACGAAAGCGGAATCGGAACTGAGAGCTCCATTTGAATTCAATGCTGGACTACTCTCAGAACTGAAACCGAAATCGAAGTATTGTTTAAGCTAAACTATTGTAATTTTAAAGTACCTTTGATAAAACATGCCGACATATGGGACATTCGTTCTGCTGACAGAGCACCCTCATGCGGGTAGAGCACTCGTAGCAAACGGGATGATCACAGTCCCCAATGGAATATATTTCGACATTCCTGAAGCAAACCACACAGGCGTTATCGTCGTTTCCCAACTGATCCGTCGACACTTCATTTGACTTGACGCTTGTTGGAGCAGCGCCAGCAGCAGGGGCAGCATAACGACGATGCGGCCTCGCTGAGGATCCCCTCGATCTTGGGTTCTGCTGCATGACAATTGCTTGATGCTATGAATGAAAGGCTAGATATGGAAGGGGGTATGGGTGGTTGAATTTCTACTTGTTGCCAAGGTTGAAACCTGCACAAAATATTGTTGATTTGTTGCTAGCTGCAGCAGTTGTTTGGTGTGTATTTTATTTATTTTTTTATTTTGTTAATTAATTAATGAACTTTGCAAACACTTGGAAAAAATTATCTCTGAACAGCAGCAGCAAGCTCAGTGGCAAAAAAAAGAAACTAATAGAAAGACTTTTGTCAGCGTGGAAAACGAAACAACTATTATTATTCGATTGTTTCAAACGCAATAATCGATTTAATTTTGGTATTGTACAGTAACACTGTTGCTATGCTAAGAGCACAAGAGATAATAATACTGTTCTTTTTTAATATGCATGAATAAAAGTAATAATTGTGACTTTTTAATGATTCAATTATCTTTATTTTTGAAAACAACTTTTTCAGTATCACACAGGCTGTTTAAGAGAGCTGCAACTGATTTTGATTTAAAGTACAGAAAATATTTTCCTCTTATATTTATGCATATAAGCAAAAGCTAACTGCAATGTAACTTATTTGGTATTTTGATATTTTGGTATTTTCTTTGCTCTACAAGTCTGGCAAGGCTGCAACAGCACAATGTTCGGCGAACTCGCAAGGAGTTTATATATCGGTGCTTCACGTGTATTTAGAAATCATTTGCTACGCCCGATTTTCGTAACGTCAGCACAAGCTAATGCAATTAATATTCGACATATTCAACTAGAACATTCGCGGAAAGCACTTAACAGGATGCCACTGTACAATACCATTGAAAAAGGAGCTAAAAACTCGCCGAATTACAGTCTCTATTTCAGTAAGTGTGATACGTAAAGTGAAAGTTTGTGACGTCAGAGTCCTTTAATTTACATTAACATTAGAAATAATTAAATTAACTCTCTTAAATTATGCAACAAGTTTCTCTTCATTTTCGTAATTAAAACAACAAACCGCTATAACGTTGCTTTATCAGCTACAATAACAACGTGCTGCCGGCGCAACACTTTGCCTGTGACACTGGGCAAGGTGAATCAGCCGATGCACAGTGGGCGAAAAGACTAAGAAATTTGCTTAAATTTTTTTTAATATATAGGTGTAACTTGGTAAAAATAAAATAAAAATATGTGAAATATACTACGCAAATCAATAAAGAAAACTACTAAAACAGTTTGTAATAAAGATTAATTAGGATAAGTAAAAGACATTTGCATAGAAACCTAAGTCTAAAATAATTATTTATAGTAGATTAAGAAACCAGCTTTAAAATTATTATTTCTTCGCGCTTCTTTTTAATCATAATTTTAATATTTAAACGCTAATGAATAACATACATAGTTTTCGCCCAGTCAGCCCACTGTGCAACGTCGAAATGTGGACTTTAGATTTATGATTGTTGATTGTTTATTATGAAACAAATGAGCAAATGATATCTTTATTTAAGCCATAATACATATAAAAACTATCAAATATTGCTCCCTTTTCTTGGCTACTTTCGGCTGAAAAATAATTAATGAATCAATTGCATGTTGAGTAATTTCTTTTCTTCTTTGTGGTGTATTAATTAATTAATTTGTAAACAGAAAACAACTGTGGAAATGTCATCTCGCCAATGCACGACATTCCACTGTACGCGAATGAGGAGAAGACCGTTTATAATATGGTAGTGGAAGTGCCACGTTGGACAAACGCTAAGATGGAGGTACAGTCTATTAATCAATTAGCAATATTATCGATAAATCATTTAGATAAATGCTCCGATTGCGTGTGTAGATAAGTCTGAAGACACCGCTGAATCCCATTAAGCAGGACATTAAGAAGGGTAAACTGCGCTATGTGGCCAATTGTTTCCCCCACAAGGGTTACATTTGGAACTACGGTGCCTTGCCGCAAACGTGGGAGAATCCCGATCATATTGAACCTTCTACGGGCTGCCGTGGCGATAATGATCCAATTGATGTTATCGAGATCGGTTATCGTGTGGCCAATCGTGGAGATGTTCTCCAAGTCAAGGTCCTTGGATCGATAGCGCTCATCGATGAGGGTGAAACCGATTGGAAAATCATTGCTATCGATGTCAATGATCCCCTGGCCTCAAAGGTCAACGATGTCTCCGATGTGGATCAATATTTTCCGGGATTGCTGCGTGCCACCGTCGAGTGGTTCAAGGTACAAATTCTCATATATCAAATATCTATACATCATCCATCTATTTATATTTTTTATATAATTATTCTCTTTTCAGATCTATAAAATACCCGATGGCAAGCCTGAGAATCAGTTTGCTTTTAATGGCGATGCCAAGAATGCAGATTTTGCTACTTCCATTATTGCTGAGACTCACAAATTCTGGCAAAATCTGATCAATCAGACCAATACAGGCACTACGACAATTGCTTGGTTAGTTAAAAAAAATCATTTCTTCTCTATAACGAATCATTTCCTGCAACGAATTACCAAAATATCAACTGCTTACTATAACGCGTTCAAAAACTTCCTTTTGAATCATATTTTCATTAGATTTTTCATCCTGACCAAGTAATCTAAATTTAGATTTCTCGGGAATTTTAAATTTTGGGGAATTCCCCTTTTTCTTTTATTTGCAGTTATTTATTTTGTGGGAATAAATTTTTGTTTACAAATCTCACCAGCATTGTGAAGTATTGTGGGGAAACCCATTTCTGTATTTGCAGCTATTTTTTTTTTAGCAAACTCACCAAAATTTTGCTGTTTTGTCGAAAAATGACGTGTTTCTGGTACTTGCAATAGTTTTTACTAAAATCACAAACATATTTGGGGAAATCCCTTTTCTACACTTGAATTTGTCTTGCCAAACTAATTTCTATATTTAGTAAGTTTATTATACAACCCGTTTGTTCTCATAATCAGTTTCCATGGTAATTATATCTCGGATAATTTATTTTTATTTCAAATCGGAATATTTTAGAATCCATCTGAGCTCTTAAAGCAAAGGCTACTTTAGTTTTTAGCTATAGCTTCCGCTTGAGCTTTGTTATGAGGAAGTTAAAAATTGAAAATTGAAATTAAATAAAATTTGTTACTCTTTTTCTAGCCAAAACATAACCAATCGTGGCTCGGAGTTCCTTATAGGCAAGGAAGAGTCTGCCAAATTGCTGGCTAACGCTGCCGAAGGTGGCGAAGTTGAGGAGTTGGTTGACACAGGTAAGGTGTACTATGTACGCGCAAAGCTTTAGTTTCCCACTAAAAAAGAAAAAAAACAAGCCAAAATGACACGCTAAAATTGGATACAAAAATCCAGCACCGCATGCTTTACTAATCTATAAACTAGCTAAAACCAAAGAAAAACCCGCTGTAAATATTGCTATTATCGTACACTCCACAAAAAACACAGTACACACACCTTTGTAATTGGCTATGCTTGTGTTTTGTTAATTATTATTTGTTTTTAATAAATTAAAATTATTAAATAAAAACTGATTTATAAATCTCTTGTCCTTCCAGTCGATACTTGGCATTTTATACATCTCAAGTGAATGAGGCGCAGATAGAGCTGATTTGATTAAACGAATTCCACAGTAAAATGTTTTAGACAAAAAAGAAAACTCACATCTGAATAATTAATTATATAAATACATATATATTTGATGGATAATTGAATAAAAATAAACGTTTTGCACCCAGAATATAGAGCTCTGAAATGTGAAAATGAAATGAAAAGTCGAAACTTGGGTACTCTCTCCACTTTGAAATATACAGTTTTATTTATATTTTACGACTAGATCCAAACAAGTTTAAATTAATTAGGGTTACATTAATAATGTAATATCGAAATATGCTGTGTTGGTTATATATTTCGTATATATGTGTCGCTATTTCAGATTGAACTTCGCGCTTCCGTGTTTTAGAATTAGGATTAGAATTAGAATTAAAGCGTAAAAGTAAACGTAACAAATTAACTTAATTGCTTAAATAATACACTCAAAATTTACAAAAATATTCGTATATATACATGCACATACATATACATATGCACGTATGTATTTATGTATTTATGTAAAATAATGTTGAAAAGCAGACGAAGAAATTGAATTTATTTACATCAGACATTTTTAGCTGTTTCTTTTTGTTTTCCCTTTGCTTCCTTTTCTTTGTCCTTTGCTTCAAACTAAAGTATACAAATTACAAATTAAACATACATAATTAATTAAATAATAAAAATAATAATAATAATTATAGTTGGAAAACTAAACTTGAATTGGGGGCCCTACAAAGAAAACAATTTTACAAAAATTACTATAAAAATACGAGAAGTTTTACACTGATTATGTTTTTTTTTTTTTTTTATTTATTTATGAATTAATAATATTATTATTATTATTCTGCATTTTTTTCAACATTTTTTTTCTTTTACTTATAAAAGTATTTTGCATATTCGCTGTGATAATTTTGGATTCGTTTTGTGGTCTCTCCGTCGTTCGTGTGTGTGTATAGCGTAAAGAATAGAGTATATATAGGGTATATATATGTATGTATATATAAGTATGTATAGGTAGTACTCGTATTATGCATTTAGCTATAGCTCTTTTACTCTGCTCTACTCTCGTATTGCCCGTCCGTTCGTCCAGTTTACAGTTTACAGTTTACTTGCGTCCCAGTGTATCGCGCCATTCATTATACTTGTCCATATCCTCGTGCAGTTGCAGCGCTTCGACGCAGGCGTTGAAAAATGGTGATCCGAAGCAGTCTTGCCTGTTTTATAGAGAGAATTCTTATTAGAAAAACAGCTAAAATTAGGGTTTCATTTTTTTTCAGGCATTGAAAATGCAAAAAATTTGGACTGTGCCTGTTCAAAAAATTGGATGTTGGTAAGCCAGTGGAAAAAATGCAAAAAACTTGGCTCAAAAAACAAAACTAAATATAATAAAAAAAAATTAAATAAACTAAAAACATACCACAAAATAAAAACGGTAAGCGCGCGTTTTTAGTCGCGTCGGAAACGCGCCAATCATCGATAACAGCTGCTGCACTTGTTGCTCTCTCTCTCTGCTTGTATTTTGTGCTCTCGCTGTCTGCTCACTCCCTTCCACACACTCTCTCTCCACTCCTTTTCTGCTTCTTTCCCTGTTCAGTGTCGCAATCTAATTTCATTTATCACAATTTTGGATGCCCTCAAATAGCCAGCGATGGTTTTTTGCTTTGTTTTTTTTTTTTTTTTTTTTTTTTAAGTTTTACATAGGTAAATATTGATATTTTTTTTGCTACATTTTTAATGCATTTTTGTAATTATTTTTTGTTCGTTTTTTGCGTGTGTTTTTTACCAAAGCTTTTTTTTGTTTTGCTTGTGTTTTGCACAAATTGCGTTTTAGACTAAATAATGTTGTATGTACGGTTGTGTGTATAGTATATGTAAATTTGTTTATAATTATTATAATTGTTTTTATTTTGTTTTAGGTTTTTAATCTTCACAAAATAGCACAAAAATGTAATACATATTTGCAAAATACTTTCGTTCTTGTTTTGTAGGTGTGTGTGTGTGTGCGTGTGTATTTTTTTCGGTATTTTTTCCGTTTGTGGTATTTTCTGTTCTCTGCCCTTGGATGTAAATTGTTGTAAATGCTGCTTGGAATATGCGATACTTTTCTTTTTCTTTTTTTACTTTTTTTTACAATAAAAAATAATAATTATACATTAAATAAGTATATTAAAAACAATGGATCTTTTAGTTTACATACATAACGCAATAATAAACAAGCTAAAAATACTTAGAAATAAATACTTCTTCGGCTTCGGGGTCTCTGCTACTGTCTGTCTGTCCTACTACTACTCTTATACTGGGAAGAAACGCCCCCTTCAATAAATTAATTAAAATAGTTTCGTTTTTTTTTTCTTTAAAAAAAAAAACACATGTATAGTAGTAGTAGGTAAAAAAACTGTAAATCATACAGTAATAAATAAGTACGAATTAAATTTGGGCGTTAAATAATTAATTTGTTTTTCTGCTTGATGTAGTTTGTAGATTCATCGTAGATGTTGTGGTTGTTGTGTGCTTCCAGTCGTTCCATGGACTGGAACTGCACTGGAATTTCTTTCCATGATTTCTTAGTGTGTAGTGGATTCTGTGTGTATCTGTATGTGTGTGTTTCTGGGTGGTTTTCTAGCGGTTCCTAGTTTTCGGTGGTTTTCTAGCGGGTTTTTAGCGGGTTTCTGGAGTTGCTCTTGAAACTCTCTTCTAAAACCTCTCGGAAGTTATGTAACCGGCGCCATGTTGAATGATATGGGAGACCCATTTACTACTTTTATAAAATGTTGTAAATTTGTTATTTCTTCTGAGGGTGTTAATAGCACTTTAACGCATTCGCCAAACCATTTGGAATCAAAGCAGTCTTTCCTAAAAAAAAAACACATAAAAACATAAAAATCATACAAAAATCAAGTATAAAAAAAACCAAAAATTCTAAATAAAGTTAGAAGAAAATAATATTAAAAAATAAAGCTGAAAATCTAGTATTTAAAGACGACAGGCTTGTGAAAGGGATAGGGCGAGCCATTGATGACTTTGAGATAATGTTGCAGCTGTACAATCTCTTCATCATCGATAAGCAGCACTTTAAGGCAATCTCCGAAGGTTTCGTGGGCGAAACAATTAGCCCTGCATCAAATAGATAAGAATAAGATTCAGCTAGCATAGATAGATAACAGGTAAAGATAAGCAAGAAAAACTTAAAAATGAATATACTTAAGTATATTCAAATTTCTCAGATAAAGAAATAGAAAAAGAAAAACAGCTATAATATATTTTAATATTATATTGTTTATAACTAAATGAAAAGATTCCTGTGAATTCTTTAGAAAAAAAACCATGTCACGGCCATCATTCAAATATGACAATGATATTTTTGGCAACAAATTTGCTACAGGTTGCCTCGAAATTGACGTGTTGTACCCTTGACGTTACTTACGGAACGTCTGCGGAAAGGGACATAGCAGGTAGTTTTTCATTCGTTCATTCGTTGCTGTTCAATTGGTTAGTGGGTGTGTTGTGTTTTTTTTTTCAGCTTGTCAACTTACTTGCATAGTCGATGAATACTCGTCTCGCGGAACAATTGATAGCAGTCCTCACAGATGCGATCCAGGCGAAAGAACATGGTCTTATTGAAGATGCCCTTGCACTCCAGATCAAAGAAATTGCTGCGTTTCGACAGATTGTGATTATGTGGCAACGCTGTGAATAAGGGTATTAAGACAAGAAACAGCACCACCGAGATCTTTATGTTGCGGGAACACATCTGAAAAACGAATGAAACGAAGAGTGAAATATTGAAAATTTGAATAAAATTTTATTCTGTCTCTTAGACTAAGGATAAATTTCTTATGGAGAACCCACTGCTAAAAGCAAATAAACATATTTATATAGTAGGAAGAAAAACTGTATTTCAAAATTGTTTTTTTGGAAGTATTTATTTCAACTAATTGTTCCTTAATCTTAATTTTAATATCTTTTTTATTTTTATTATTCTTATGTTTCTTGAAACAAAAGTATTTTTCTCAGTGTTAGCGACAACAATATTGCTGAAATTAAGTACCGGAAATAGTTTAAAAATAGCATAATCATGTTGTCTGCTGTCGGACTTTCTGACCGTCTGTCTGTCCGTCTGCGTTCTGGTTTATTTATAGACAGAGTCGTTACAATTAAGATCAACTTGAAGATCTGTTTACTGGGTAAGTGGATATGGGCCAAGTTGAACCTTGAAACCGCAAAAAGGCCCCACAACGGGTGGTCGTCGGCCCGAACAATCAAGAGCAATCATCAGCCTGAGAATCTCTAGCAGATCAGAGTGCAGAGTGCAGAGCGTAGAGGGAAGAGGGAAGGGAAGAGGTATACGAATACAAATACGACGAGTACTTGTAAGCTGTTAATTGTAACTCGTAAATCTGTCGAGTAACTCGTAACGCGTAACTCGTAACACGTAACTCGTAACTCGTAACTCTTAGCTCGTAGTTCAAGGTATCTAAAAATAGGGCCTGTCTGCAAATGCAACTGCAAAGTGTGTGCTAAAAATAAAATAATTTTCTTTCTGCCTCAGCATCTGCATGCGGCATCTTCATAAAGGTGTCGGTGTCTACAGCAGACGTAGAATCAGATGTAGACGCGTCTTCGGCTATAAATAGAGGCGCGCAATTTCAATGTTTATTGCATTATTTGCAGAAGTGTCGACTTGGCTAATTTACGACTCGGCTATAATTTACAACTGGGCTCAAAGGCGAGCCGATGCGGACCCACAGTTTACATACACCTCCAATAATACGGACGGAAAAATCTAAATCGTATTCTGCATTTTGGAATCGTTGCCAAAATATTCTTGATCGTTGAAGGATTTTTTTTTTATTTATTTATTATTATTAAATCGACTAATCGCAGTCGACTAAAGAATTACAAAAGATAAAAATAAATTATTATGTAAATTAAATTATAAATAAGATTAAAATATTGAAATTTGAATTTGAATTTTTGATTTTTTGAGCATCATTTTAATAAGCTATCCTTTAATTATTATTATTATGTATTTATTAAATCGACTAACTGCAGTCGATACACAGAATCAAATTTCGATAGTTAGCAGTTTTTGTGATTGTTTTTAACCAATTCTCGCTTTAAAAATAAGATTTTATGTCGAGAGTTTCGTGTTTTGGATTTGAATGTCACTAATCTTAAGATTGTTTAGTTTCATTTAAGTATATTGTTGAATTTATATCTAGCAATTTTAAATTTAGATACTTAAGTGGCATTAAAAGTCTTTTACTCAAAAAGATAAGCTTTCTATGTATAACAATATGTATACCCTTTGAGAGGGTATTATCACTTTGTCACGGAATGGCAATCCCACTGATTGGTTCATAAAGTAATGCACATTTTCCTTAAGCAGCACGACCAGATGAGTTTATATAGCCATGCCCATCCCTAGAATCTCTCAGGCAGCTCGTAGTTGCCATAGGAAGGATCAATCAATCCAAAAACTTGTATGGATATCTTGATAACACTTAAATGTTAAATGTAATATGTTTTTTGAAAGTCAGGCCGAAAATTTACAAAGATCTTAGAGCTATATCATATAACTGCTAAAGGAAAAACGCTCAAAATAAGTAAATTAAAAAATTAAAAAAATAATTAGCCAGTCTACAAGGGTATTTAATCTTCGGCGCAGCCAAGACAGTTTTCCCTTACAAGAATTTGTTTGTTTTTTTTTTTTACTGGAACTCAAGGAGAACGTATTAAACTTAATTTTAGACTGTAATTTTATTGTTGTGTATATTTATTTATTTATTTATCTGCATAGTCAGACAAGCCCCCAAAAAAGTAAATAAAAGAATAAAGCGAGGAGATATTTGCATAATTCTTTTTTTCAATTTTTTTTGATCAATTTGCGTGTTCAGTCAGTTAGTCGAGAGTCAGTTTCAATTACAATTTCAATTAACAGCGTCGACATACATTCCAAACTATTGAATAATTTGATTAAAATTGCAAATTTTTCCATTGCTCTTCTGCTTTATTTGCGTTTCATTTCGTTTCGTTTCGTTTTCTTGTTCGGAATGTGCCAATTTGTTTGTTTGAACAATTTTTGAAAACGTGTGTGAAATTTTCTAGTCTTGGTTTGCTTGTGTGTGTGTATGTGTTTGTGCGTGTGAAAAATGAAAATGAATGAAAATTCAAAGCAGACACAGCGTCGCTATTCGTACAACAGAAACAGCAACAATATGAAAGCAATTTTCTAGAAATTCTTTTAAATTTTTGAATCTTTCTTTTTTTTTCACACCTCCTTCGTATGTGTTTATTTAAATTGATTTTTTATTGGCTTGTTGATGCTTTCAATTAAGTTGAGCGCATTTTTGTTGTCGACTCTTTTGATTTATGGCCAATGGCTTATAGAAAAGTAGAAAGGTTCATCAATCAGTTTGCCAAATGGCCGAATTTTATTAGTGCTCAGCGCTGAGCGCTCAGTGCGCAACTCAACAGTCGGCCAAAATCTTTCCGATTTTTTTCACTATTTACTCGGCTGCATCTGTATTTTTTGGGGGTATTTAAGTATACTATAATTAGCAGCTGTCTCGCAACACGTGAGTGCCATTAAAAACAAAACTAATACTAAATTAATACTCGTATTCTGGCAAAGAAAAGGTCGTCAACTGGGTGAAAACTGAGGTCTGTTTAGACTGTCTAATACTATTTATTGTTTAACTGGCGCCACCTATTGTTGACATTTGTGAAGTAGTGCTGTAAATTAATAAACTGTTAGCTAATGTGTAATAAATTGTTAACAAATTTTGAGAACTGCGCCATCTGTTTATTTTCGTTGAGCTTCAATAATTTATTGTTTTTAATTTTGATTTACGCTGGAATTAACATATAAGGTGTAGGGTAAAGATGAACTTGTTAGGGCATCCAAGTCAAGCCTGCCGAATCTAAGTTTAACTTTTCCTGCAGTTTAGAGTTTTTATTTCAAAAATTATAATCTAATAGTTAATTTATCTAATTTTTATTGACAAAAAAAGATTATAACTGAGAATCTTAAACAGGGCTTAAGTGCTGCCCCAAGTGCTGTGCAGCCTTATTAGACTTGGCGCCTGGTGGAACAGCTGAAGATGATATTTTATTGAATGGCTATGGAGCGTATGCGTTACATCCCAAGCGCCTTCTCAACGTCCAGCAGCAGCAGCAACAACAGCCGCAGCAGCAGCAGTAACAGTAACAGCAACAGCTGCTGCTGTCTCGCATTACCCATGCGAATGTCGACCTCTGCGCTGCTCGCTAATTGGGTTCGAATTGCACGATTTATGGGCATTCGAGTTCGATTTCGTTTTCGATTTCGATTGTGAGTTTCAGTTGGAGTGCGAGTCGAGTGTTGCATGCATTTTATATTTATTGTTAACTTATTTTGTGCCGGCCGCATAAATTGCATAATCAAGTAACAGTTTAGCTGCGCCTTGAGCCTTAACAGCAGCTGTTACATTTCTATTTATTCCTACTGCGTGGGTAGATCCTTAAAATGGACTGCGCTGACGTAATGATAAAGAGGAGCCAATGAACGATGCCGATTAATCGAACCATTTCACTGATCACTGTCGATTGTTATCGTGATTAGTTATCGACTGTGCCTGGAGCCTTAACAGCAGCTGTTACATTTTAGTTTGTTTCTTAAAAAGGA
The DNA here is from genome assembly GCA_018150835.1 of Drosophila repletoides. NCBI lineage: Eukaryota > Metazoa > Arthropoda > Insecta > Diptera > Drosophilidae > Drosophila > Drosophila repletoides. Next base: position 22,581,481 of record JAECWQ010000089.1, on the reverse strand, counting down.
CTTCGATGACGCAAGAGCCAATCGAACCATTCCACTGATCATTGTCGATTGTTATCGTGATCAGTCATCGTCAGCCGTTAGTGGTCAATCGTCATCGTCATCGTCATCGTTATGAATAAGAATATGAATATAAATATATGAAGAGCATGTGTTGGCAATTTGTTTGCATTGTGCTTTGATTAGCTGCCAATTGATTTTATTTGTCGGCCTGCTGCTTTGTATCCATTCAAATAACTTTCTGTCTGTCTGTCTGCCTTTCTCCGTGTGCGTCTGCCTGTCCGTCAGTCTGTCTGTCGTACATACAAGCAGTCACATTATAAAAAGCCAAGGCATGCCAATACACTCACACATACTAATGTACATGTGTACAGTGTGTGTCAATTTATTTGATGAAGATCAAAAATAATGATTTACAAAATTAACTATTAATTAATTAGTTAATCATTTTTATTTACAGTTTTTAAGATTTAATGCATAAAATTTAAAAAATGCAGCGAATAATTTATGACAAAAATCAAAGTAAATACAAACGATTTAAGGATGATAAAATCAAAAGTTTTTTTAATATTATTTTTGATTGCAAGTCAGTAATATCTTGAAATAGTTTTCCTTTTTTGTCTAAACAATTAAGAGCAAAAACCAGACTGCAGCTTCGATCCAAGTCTAAGCTTTGGTTTCAATTGAGAATATGGCGATCAAGTTCCTAGGCCGTTGTTTACTTTAAGTAGCTTAGCTACTTAGCTACTTAGCTTAGCCTAGGATTAGTTCTTATATACTAAGTCTACTTTCATTTTATTTCTTCATTCAGACCGAAAAGATCTTCTCTAGGCCTAAAAGAATATTAGAATCCTTAAATAATATTTTTAAATCAAAGCGGAAAGTTTGATTTGATCCACTTTCAAGTTCGGCTTACGTTTAAGTTCAATTTAGAGCAGCAGTCGGATATCCGGATATCGAGCCGCTCCTGCTTAAAGTGAGGTATTTGAGGAATATATTTTGAATACTTTTATTTTTGATCTGCACTCAATAAGGCTTCAGTCACTGTGCATATTGAATATTGAGTATATACGACGCTTCGTATAACTGAATCATTGGCGCGAGTCGCGTATGGCACGCAATTCGTTATATTCTTTATGTCCCAGTCTGAGTCCCAGCCCCATTCGATTTTTGCCTGATTGTAAACTATTCAACTTTGATTTTGATTGCTATTTGTCTGTATTTCAGAGAGTGGTGCTTGCCGCTGCTGCTGCCTGCTGCTGCTGCCTGCTGCCTGCTGCCAGGCGACATTGAATGAAGTCATGAGCCAAAAATAATGACACCAAAAATAATTATTATGAATTCTTGAATTCTTTTGTGCGCAATAGTTTAAAGAATTTAATGCCAGAAGCACTCCTCTCCCCCGCCCCAAGCACCATAAACTGATTTATTATAGTTAAATATTTAAATATATTTTCAGCCGTCTCTCTCTCTCTCTCTGTCTGTCTCTCTCTATCTCACGCCCTCTGTGCGTTTCTTATCAGTGGGGACGCCTAAATTTATCTATTAATTTTATGGCTTTTACCGCGAATTGGCAGTGACTGACAATACAGTGACTGTCAAACTGTGACAAAAGCAAGCGCGTGCAGCACAGTGTAAATATGTACGACATACAGAAATATATATACCTATATATATCTATATATATAGAGAGATACGTGAAGCTTTACGCTTGGCTACGCAACCATGGCAAAAGCTGCAGTCAAATGTTAAGGGGCGCATTCATATGATTTAAGATCATAAAAAACGAGGATTATGATCATGAATCACTGTGTCACATTTGTCATTCACAACGAGTTGGGCACACACAACTGTTAAGTTGTCTGTTAAATGTTGGCGCCCTGCTGTTAGCCAAAGAAATGTAATTTTAAAGATGCTTGGCAATCGTAGAAACTGCTAAAACAACCCACTTAAGTGGCTTAAACGGTTAACGAGACTGCATGGTACCATGGCCACTCAGTGAACAACAGCAACAACAACATCAATAATAATAGCAACAGCAGCAGCAACAACAACAACAACATAAACATAGCGACATGGCGAGACTGCTTGGTACCAAACTGGCACAGCGAATGTTGACTTGTTGCCTGTTGTGTGGACAGTGTTGCCAATTGCGCTTATTTTAGCGGCTAACTGGGCTGTAGACATACCTATTACCCAACCACACATTATTTAAAACAAATATTATAATAATATTGCCTAATTTATCTTAATATACCTAATTTTCTTGCATTGAATAGTAAGCAGCAAAGTTGATGTTACAATCGATCATCTCGATTGGCTTAGCTTTTACTTGGCTTGAATAAAGCTAAATTTAGCTTTCTTTTAGGCCTTTGTGATAAGTGGGCAACACTATTTGTGGCTAAATGTTGCTGTTGTTGTTGCAAGCGAGCGAGCGTTGCGCCTGCGTTAAACGGTGCTGTTAATGTACCAGACATGCGGCATTTGCATTTCGCTGCAACTGCAACTGCAACTGAAACTGGACTCCCCTTGTGGCAAGCGCATTTTATATTTTAATATGCAATTTAATATGCATTAAATTCTGTTTGGGCATTAATTTAATAGCGCAATGCTGCAGCAGCAGCAGCAGCCGCAGCAGAAGGCAGCTGAGGCTCGCTTGCAAAATGGCGGCAGGTGGTGTCGGCGTCTCTTTGTGAATGTTGCTTAGGATAAGTAAGTGACTGTGTGTGTTTGTGTGCGTGTGTATTAATTACCGCCTGCTGCTGATGATGAGCCTTTCTATGGCTTCCAGCAGCGCTGCTGCTCACGCTGGCGTCGCAGCCGCCGATCAGACGTTGATAAAGATGCATGGCGCGAGTCAATTGATTGTTGAATTTGCTGAATTAAACCGAATCTCTGGCTAGATCGCACGCGCACGAGTGCTGTATCCAATAAATTGATAAATTTCTTTATTATTAAGATTAATAGTTGCACGTTTCGTAATAGTCTGGCAACTTGCAAACACAACCACATTAACAAATATCTGTGTGTGTGCGCGTTTGTTTGCTTTCTTCTCTTTTGGGTCTCTGCTTTCGTCAACGTTTAAACCAAATTCCAATCAAATAATGTTGTTTAAACAACGACAACGACAACGAAACTTGTGTTTATTATTATTGTACACAGAAAACAACAACAATAACAAGCACAACAATAACAACAACAACGAAAAAGCCAAACAAAACACCCGCGCGAGCAATCAACTTTGTTGGCAACAAAAATAAAACTGAAGATCGCAAAACTGTTGAGGTTGCCAGACAACTGCTGCTGCTACTGCTACTGCTGACGCTGCTGCCTCTGCTGCTGCCACTGCTGACGCAGCTGCTGCCGTAGCTGCTGTCTTTTTCTTATCAGCTCGCACACAAACACTCACACACACACACACACTCAGACGTAGCGAGCGGCAGCGACGACAGCGAGTCTGGCGCAGCGGCTGCCAGCGTCACCCAACCGAACCAAACCCAGCCAAGTTATGCATGCAAGTGCATATGTATGTAGCTGTGTGTGCCTATGTGTTTGTGTGCTCGTGATCAACACACACACACTCACACCCGGGTGTACACACATTATAGATGCATAGTAGAACACCCAGGCGTATACGTGATATGCATTATAAAATCATTTGTCGCTTATCATTCCAGCCAAAAAAATATATGTATATATAAAATATACGAGTAATAAAAAAATGACGTTAACACACGACATGTTTTGCTTTCCAGCAGCAGAGAGAGAGAGAGCAGAGAGGCGGCGGCAAAGCAGTTATTAGTCCTGGCTTGCCTTGCAGGCACATGAATATTCAATAAAGTGGTTCAATTACGTGAACTAGTTGGGAGTTTTACCAACGCTGCTGCCAAGCAACAGCTCGAATTTCGTTCCAGTTTTAACTATTAATTTAATTATTACTTCTATTTGTACTTAGTTGGCTTTCGTTTAAGCCTGAAAAAAGTATAGAAAATCTCTGTATTGAAATTGTGGTTAATTAACTTAACTTTCAGATCAGTACTTTCTTATACCTATCCATTCTTATATCCTCTTCGACCCCAGAAGAACCCTTTTTAGCATTAGTTTTATCTAAAATATATGCCACATTTTTGTTTAACGTTTTAAACAAATGAAAAATAAAATATTTATAAATCTCTCCTACTTTTTAACAATTTCAATAGATAATTTCATTTTATGTTGAAGTCGACTCATTGACAACGAATTAGAAATTTAACACTGAAAACACTGGAAATTTAGAATCGGAATTATTAGCTCTGTTAATATTATTTTAAGCAGAATTATTTAACACTTAAATATTGAGTTCTTGGCACATTACTCATACGCGGCATTGATCAGCTTTCGGCCTGTACAGCGTACAACACAAGAAAAAGAGCAATATAAATAGTTTAAACTAAGAATTAATATAATATTTAGGTTGATATTCCAAAGATCACATGGATGACTAATAACTGGGCACTTTTTTTTGCTCACTTTGTTCTCGTAGAAATAGAAACTTAGTGGATTGGATTGGCGATTCAATAAATATATAATGAAAAAAACAGGCAGCCATTGGCTAGTTGAGTGGTGATCGCAGCCAGTTAGGCGACTGTTGATCACTCACACACACTCAAATACCCTCAAATACGTTCGAATACACTCAATGAGTGTTGTGAGTGTTTTTGCTATACGGCAATTGGCATTTTATTAGTTTAATTGAAAGCAAAGCAATTTAGCATGCAGTATGGAGAACCAATAACTGGTTTCGACTCGTTTCGTTTTTCAAATGCCCCGTAAATAATCAGATGAATACCGAATACCGAATACCGAATACCGAATACCGAATACTGAATACAAGTTTCGAGTAAGCAGAGAAGCGTGTCACAGGTTTCACTGTACAGCAAATACATATAAATTAAACAAGTCCATTGAGGAAATTATTTGCGAATACTCGAAACGCTGCGCCTGCTGCGATTGTGCCAATTTTCGGTGTTTGTTTTGTTTTACAAAACGAAATATAAAGCCATATAAATCACATAATTAAGTTTTTCGCATCTTTATTGATATTGCACTTTTTGTTTTTTACGCATTTGAATTAATTTCGAATCGAATTTTTAGCGATGCGTTGGCATTAATGAAACTCTCTTAATGAAAACCGCAGGCGTCAAGCATTAAGCTCTCTATATAGGCCCATTAGGCGCAGCTGGACTTCCCAGCAGGCCAAGGCAGGCAGGGCAGGGCAGGGAAATTCCAGGAAAGGGAAGGGAAGGGTATCCCCACTAAATACTGTTTTATTTTGGGCATACGAACATGCTCGCATACGTAAGCTGATTAAGTGCCCAGGCGACGACAGCAAAGATCGGAATTTGAATTTTAACGACTATGTAAGAAAGTTGAGCTCAACAGTCTTATATATATATATAGAATCATACAAATATATCTTAATATATAATGTTTATTTGTATTTCAGGTTTACCAATTTGTAGCTTGCTTCAAAAAGCTGGATAAATGTTTCTTTTATTAGTAATTAGAGGAATATTTAACATAACATTGCGCTGTTAATAATTTAACAGCTTTGCAGGACTGTTCAAATAAATGCCATTCACCCCGAAAATTGACATTTATGTAAAATAGCGACCTATATATGAAAAAAAAGAAAACAATAAATAATAAACACAAATTAGCTTTTATAAGAGAGTAATTCAGCTACTAATTTAACAGCTACACAGCACTGGCCACATAAAGAGTGCTTCAAGAGAAATCGTTCACCACGAGAAACAAACACAAGAATTCAAAGCAGAAATTGAAAATAGAAAATGCCATAAATACTCGAATAATTTAATCCGAAGCTATTTATACTCGCAACATTTGCACATTGACAAGAACCGGAAATGAATATGGAAATGGAAATGGAAATGAGTCATGGTTACAAAAAATGAAAACAAACGATCTGAGTTCACAAATCAATTAAAAGAGTTTAATAAACGGCCATTGAACGTGTGAACAGGCCGAGTTAACAGAAATCAAATCAAAAGGCAAAAAACAAACAAACCAAACGCCAAATGCAGCGGTTTTTCGTGTATTCTAAGAATGCGAGAAATGCCCCCACACTGACATATTCACATCTCCGAGCACTTTATTCACAGTGTTTGAATCAAATGGATTCAATTCGTTTCAATTCATTTCGATTCATGGGAATTTTCAGCATGAGTCTCTGGCCCCATAAGGGGTTATCTGACTGTGTGTGTATGTGTGTGTGTGTTAATCTGTGTGCTACAGTAAAGCATCAATAAAAAATATTTGTAATATATTACAGAATTTTTAACAACGGACTGGAATATGCATTTCGAAATTGACAGCTATAAGAAAGTATAATTAGAAACAATAAACCTTTCGTTCATCAATTCTACATGGGTATAAAAAGCTTGAAAAGCCTTTTAAACGTTTTAAGGGGTATCCTTTAGCTGAGCATTGCTGCAAGCTGCTGTTGTACGCTGTTGCTGCTGCTGTACGGCCAAGGACGGAAGAAATGTATGACGCTTAAGCGTCAAGTGCGACTATATAAGGCCAAGACTTTGGCCAACAAAAGAGAGGACAGAGCGGAGCGCAGTTGACGTCAATTAAAGCTGAAAAATTACCTGCAAACTCCAATTGAAAACTGCAAACTAGTTTCCAACGATTACATGACACAAAATTACTCATTAACATTTGTAAATTGTGATCGACTTATTTGGTAACCTGGCGTTGTTGTTGTTTTTGTTGGTGTTGTTGTTGCAGCTGAAGCCTACAATTTGTATACTCTTTTAGAGGGTATTACGACTTTGGCGTACGTTCATCGCCAACCCCAAAAAGTATACTAAGTATTATTGATCTGTGCGTCTGTTGCAATTTGAGCCAGGTGTATCAAAGTTTTCCTTCTTATTATATGTCGAAACTGGGCTGATCAGGCAACTATATCGAAGAAGCCTTCGTTCCAAGAAATACGTTGTATTTGGTTGAAACTTACAAGTTTCTAAATACAATCGGTAAGCATTTAATAACATTTCCCAATATGAAATCATCTTACTATTTATTATATTAATTCATGAATATTATTTTATCGGCCAAAGTGTCTGCTATATATTTTACTCTATTTTATAGCCTGTAAAATGGGTATGTTTCTAGAAGTAATCACTACGAGCTATCACAGAAACATAAACATATAAAATTGGTTTAAGCAACATTTCCTATATAGTGGCTTTTTAATTAAAGTATAAAGTATTACATAGTTCTATCATTTATGTAATACGCTGATTATAGAGTGTCTTCTAGTCGAACACAGTTTCAACTAGAGCGCTCTTGTTTTATTTTTATTTTACTGACAGGCCCCTTTTTTTGATGGTTTGTATTTTTTTTGTTTTTTTTAGCTGTTTGGCAAGTTTTAATGGCAGTTTGTCAATTGATTCTTAATTTTTATTGGCTAATTACAACATTTAATTTGCGTGCTGACATAAGAACGCATTCAGCTTTTACGACTCACAGCAGCAGCAGCGGCAGCCACAGAAATAATAATAAAAATCAGTTAATTGCTTTGTCTGCAGCATAAGATATAAATATACGGATACATATATAAAAATATATAATAAATATAGTAGTTTTTATATGGCCATTAAATGCCAATTTAATGCGCAGACACTCACACACACACGCATACAGGCCATAAAAATGTGGTTGGCAATGGCAAAATGAAAAAAAAAAATAGAAAAAAAAAATAGATATACAAAAAATAGAAAAACTGAAAAAAGAGAAACTGTTGCATCAGCCAATTTGAAATCGTCTTTGATCTGGCCATGATTACAATTAAGCAATTATTGGGAATTCGATCGATTAATTGCTCCACTGTTAAAGATAACAATTCAGTGCTTCAAATTAAGCCTAACATTGAAACTGATCGTTCACTTAGCATAAGAAATCAGGCATGCTTCTCTCTAGTGCGCTTAGTCTTAACATATTGTTAACAGAATAAAAGCCTTCTCTTCTGAACTGGGCTTAGCTTTATCATCTGTTAACATTATGTTATTCCATGTTATCTATTTCACACGAAAAGCTATCTCTTCTTAACATAGTGTTAACATTTTGTTATTCCAATTGATCTACTTCTCCTTAGCTTTAACATAGTGTTAACATTATGTAATCTTATTAAATTCTTAGCTTTCTGTTAATTTAAAAAATAAACTATAAATGAGTGTTAGGCCCTATAAAATCTTGAATCTAGCACATTTCTGTCATATTTTTGGACCAAGTTGAATATTGGTCTATTATACTTGCTTAAGTTTCTAAATAATAATTATTTGCCATATTATTATTCAAGTAAAAAGCGGAGCAATTTTAGCCCGTGTTTATGGGGCATTGAACTGTATAAATAAGTCTCAGTCAGATATTGATTGTCAGAGGCTGCATCTGGCAGTTGTTATGGCCCACGAGAGTTGCGAGAAGGAAAAGGAGAAGGAGCAGAAGATACTTATAATGCGAGTAATATGGAAAACATATGCATATTGTCTTTGATATATTGCCATTTTCAATTGGCAACATCAAAGCGTGTCGTACTCGCATTTGTATCTGTATCTGTATCTCTTTTTTTTTTTTGTATTTTGCCACACATTAACCTCAAAGTGCGGCCGCTGTTACCAATCAGAGTCCACTTGATTGCCGCCGGCTTTTGAAGCGCCTGCCACAGACCGAACCGAATTATCTTCATTATCAAGTTGCACACACACACACACAGAGCACACAACACAGAACAGAAAGAAAGAGAAAAAAAGAAGAGAAATGATCATTTAAACGCCTCAACTCATTTGAGTGCGGCACAATTGCTTTTCAATTAGGCGGACAGACGGACACAAGGCAGAGGCTGATGCTGATGCTGATGCTGATGCTGAAGCAGAGGCGTTGTTGCCGGAGCGCGTGCCCAAATAAGAATCAGAAGAATCAGAGAATTTAAGCCAAAAGAAGAAAGCATTACAAAGATTTATCGCCGAATTCAATTAACGCTATATAATCAGAGGCGGACCAGCGAAAAGCATGCGAAAAGCCAGCGACAAAGAGCCAATGTGCAAGGTCAGAGTGTAAAAGAAATTGTTAGTACACAGCTAAGGAATAAGAGTATACCTCTATGTATACAGAATATCTAATTTATTCAATTTTAATCTCAGAAATCTAAAATTTTGAATTATAAAATATTTTAATGGAAGACACTTAATATTTAAATTAATATACAATTGTATTATCAATAATCAATATCGGATCTAAAATTAGAATACTTCTGATTTTATCGATCTACTCTACTTAAGAAATTAGAGAAAGTATTAGAGATTTCTACAACCTCGAAATTCTCAGGATACAGAGTAAAATAAATCCACTAAAAGAATATTGAACATATCTCAGATTACTCTTCAGAATCGTCTAGAAAATGTAGAGTTCCTGATCAAAACAATGTCTGAATTAATATTGAGTCGGAAATATGCTTTCAACATGCAAGCGGACAGAAAGAAAGAAAAGGAAAATGAGAAAAAAGAGTGCAAGTTTTGGATCCATCAATTGGTTCGATTCATGAAGCGTGTTGCACTTGTAATTTCAACATTCATTCAGTTCAGTTGAAAGTTCAATTTCAATTTCAATTTCGATTTCAATTTCCAACAGCAGCAGCAAAAATCAAGTGCAACTTCATCATTATCATGGCCTTTTTCAAGTTCATTAACATGCAAAGAAATCGGACTTGGGAATCGGGAAAAAGAAGAAGAAAGAGATTGACGTTCCATTATGATCTTCTTCTTCATGTTTCTTTTCTTTGCCTCTTTCAGCCTTTTTGAACTTGAAAAATGCATCTTACACTCATATTTTTCTCTGGATTTCTTGGAATCGCATCTTGTTAAGAATAAAAATAATGCAAATTTTAATACCCTTTCTGTCCATTACTCTTTGTCTCCCGCCCTTCGATTAATACTCACTTTTAGTGACAGCTTCTTCATTGCGATTGTTTTTATTTTATTTAATTTATTATATTTTTTTGTACTTCTTTCTGCTGTTTCTGTTTGTCGTCAAATGTACAATAAAACCTTTGCAAATTTGTTTGGTTTAATTAAGTTAGGTTAAGTACTTTTGTTTACTGTTTTTCCTTTTTCTTTCTTGGTTTTTAAGTACTTTTTTAACACAGTTGACTTTAATTTTTTTGCTGTTCCGTTTAGTTTTTATTTTCGCGTTTGTTTGCTGTTTTGTTGTTGTTTTGTTTTTAAGTTGGTTTGCCGCATTTTATGCTTTCTTAGGGGCTTATTTGTTTTTCTAAAAATAAATATTCTAATTAAAATTATTATCAAATTATTGTTGTTGTTTCTGTTGTGATCAATCGCCTGATTGTCTAGCTGCTGTCTAACTGACAGTGGCTGACAGCTGATAAGAACCAATTGGGAAGTTTCAATATTATAATATAATATATATAAATTTAAATAAGTTTTTTTAAGCTACACTTAATTATGAATTAGTTTCTTCTCAACTTGTATGATAATATATATTCATATTTAAATCACATGTTTTTAAAAAAATAAATTAAATAATTTGAATAATTGAAAAAATAAAAAAAAAATGAATGAATTTTAAAAAACAATGTTATTAATATTTTGTAACCTCGAACCGGTTTGCTGTTGTTTAAATGTTGCTTATGAAAAAATCTTGTTACAAAAATATTTCATGGTTGCGCTTTCAAACGGTTCTAATTATAGCACCTGCACTGTACACACATATGTAATACGTATTATATACGTAAATGTATTTTGATTGAAACTTATATTTCAATTAAGAGCTGAAATGCATTTATGTTATTGACATTTAATATGGGAAAACTGTTAAAGCTTTCGCTTATGGAATTTGTGAGAGTTCGTGGAATGGCAAGCTGCCCCCCTTCCAATGTCCAATTCAAATTCTAGCGGATCGTTTTCAATTATTAATATTAATGTTATTTGTGCGTGTGTGTGTGTGTGTGTGCGTAAGCGGCGACGTCAGCGTCAACGCCATTGATTAAAATCATTTATATGCATTGAGCGCTTTAATGGCTGCAGACTGCAGCAGCAAAGAGAGCAGAAAGAGCGAAGAACGAGTGGGGGAGTAGTGGGGAGCTCGCAAGGTAGAGAGAAAGATGCAGGCAGGGAGTGTGGAAGAGAGGCAGGGCTGCACATGGTTGCGTTTGCTCTTTGCTTTTCTCGTTGTTGTTGTTCTTGTTTGTTGCTGCTGCTGCTGCTGTTGTTGTTGGTTATTGCTGATGTTGATTTATTTAGCCGGTCCGATCGCTTCGCTCGTTGCATTTAAAATGTCGGAAGTGTTTGCGTGCAAAAAATAAATACAAATATGTGTACCGGTATGTGTGTGTGTGTGTGGTTGTGTGTGGTTGTGTGTGTTTAAGCATAATGTATATGTATTTCCTGTTGCAAGCGCAATTGTGTGGCACCAGCAACAACAACAAAAACAGCAACAACAACAACCACAACAGAAGCAGCATTGGAATATTGGCAAAACGCGCGAACAATTTTTTGATTTCTAGGAAACGATCAAAGCAAAAACAAACACAGCTCATTCCATTCACATTCCCATTCCCGTTCCCATTCCCGTTCTCATTCCCTCTGTCAATCCAATCCATTCCAGATCCCTTTTCAAGTCGCTCTCTTCGCTCTCTCTTCGTCGCTTCCAGCACGCACCAATAAGAACCTATGACATCATCGCCCAACAAAAATATCAACGAAAGTTGCCTTCGCCAGTAAATGTGTGTGTGTGGGTCTCATGTGTGTGTGTAAGGCGCACCCTCTCATGGCAACAGAGCCGAAAAGAAAAGCAACAATGTCAAAAATGTACAACAACAACAACAGCAACAGCAGCGGCAGCGACAGCGGCAGCAGAAGTAACATTAAAATTAACATTAACAGAGCGCCCAGGGTAAACGTGGCTCAAGCAATCTCAACGTCATCCTGTGCTAAGTTTTTTGGTTGCGCTGCAAGGTGGCAACATAATGCGAAAACAACAACAACAACAGCTAACTGCTGTAGACTTGCAGGTGAGTACGGTCGACTAGCAGTTATCCTGCAAACTGTATGTAAAAAGCAAAATGTATATGAAATGTGGTTAAATATTTTAATATTTTCTAACAAAATATTAAATAAATTCATAGTTATTGACTGTGAGTTGTGACTGAATATTGCTACTTTTCATTACAATAATATATTCGTTTATAAGTTGAACAGATCTTGCTTATCTCTGATACTATATAAACGCCACAATAGTTTTCAAGTTCATTATAGATAAAAATGGAGGCTTTATTTTTAAACATTTGCTTTTAATTTACACTTTTTCTATTATCTTCAGAAATCGTATCAATATTTTTGTAACGCTCTCTATCTTCCAGAAATGCAATATTCGAAAAATATTAAAGCTAATCTAACGTCTACATGGATATTTGACTTGAATATGTCCTTATACCTTTTGTGCGCCATCGACCTTATTAAGTAAGCTATATATATATATATAGTATATAGTAAAGAAATGTCCGTTTCTCTGTCTGTTTCTAATGAATAATTGCAGCAAATATTATCATAGCCCGCCGGATCGGACAACTATATCATATGTATAGTTGGAATAAGAACAACCCGACCAAAAGTTGTATTAAGGATTAGTTATTTGATTGCAGTTTATCTTTTATTTAGAAGTAAGTAAAGATCGGATATATATATATATGATATATATATTAATATACATGATATATATATATGATAATATAGGAACACAATTGATCAAAAATATAAAATTAGTAACCATTTTGGAATGGTTTTTTTCAGTCCTCTAGCCTTTCCTACAATTCATTCAGTGGCTTTCCTCACTGCCCGAAGGAATATACTCTATTTTTTGAAGCATTTGCAGTGCATAAAGGGTATTCAAGTAAAAGGGCAACGAAAACAAAAAAAAAAAAGTAATTAAGTGCCGGTCGGCATTGATTTGGTTATGGATATGGGCTGAAAGATGAAGATGAAGATGCGATGACGACACAGTGACGAGTTGAGAGGGACAGGAGCAGTGGCATGGGCAGGGGCAGGGGCCGGGGCACAGCAGGTAGTCCCCTCTCCCTCTCTTCGTCCATGCTTCTCTCTCTTTCACTTCTCATAAAACTGCAGAACGACCTGAACGCACACAGATTAATGCCGAGAGATAAGCAACAATTGGTATTTGGTATTTTTTTGTTTGTGTTTTTACTTTTTTTTATTTGGTATGAAATACTCTTCACTCTCTTGCTGCAGTTCCTCTTTAAATATCTTTTTTCGACAACAACAACAACAATAACAATGACAATAATGATAATAATAATAATAACAATAACAATAATTTTAGCGCGGTATTTTTCCACAATTTGTTCACTCTTTTTCGTTTTTTATGACTTTTGTTAAGTATTTTACATAAACGTTTTTTTTTTCTTTTCGTTAATTGGCTCAAAGTTGAAAGCTGCGTTTTTATTTATTTTTGTTATTTAACATTTAAATAAATCGTCTGCGTTTTTCTAAATATTTTTTTTATCACTTTCAGCACTGATTTGTTGAATTAAATAATTAATTAATTTATTTATAATTTCTATTAACACTCTTCCGCACTCGCATTGCTTACATGATCTTTTTATCTGGTTGAAATATTTTATTTTTATTTTAAACTGAATATATCGTTAATTATGCCACAGAGAGTTGTCTCTTGCAAATCGACCTGCTCGCCACGCTGTTCAGATTGAAACTGTTGCACTCTGAAATCCGGTTTTGTTTTTTATACTGAAACTCTGAGAGCGACCCTCTTACCTCTGCAACATTGTTTGGCTGGGGTGTGTTGTTGACTGAGCATTTGCTGTGGCTGTATGTTTCAGCAACATATGTTGATTCACACTTTGTTGTTGCCTTGTCGTTTGGCCTTATATGTTTAGCTACATTGCTGCTATGTTAACAGCGCGCTCTCTGCGCTCTTTTGACCACTTGTTGCTGTTGCTGTTGCGGGAAGACCGAAACTGTAACTGTAACTGTTTAGCCCCCTCTTCGAGGATCCCTGTGATGCGCGTCTAAGCAACATCCATTGTTATTCCCTGTAAACTAAGTTTGTTGAAAAGCGGGTATTTTTGTATTTTGTATTTGATTAATTTTAGCTAATTAAAAGTATTTTAATTCCTTTTCACATGGCCTTAACATAAACATTGCATACTCTTTATGCCAACCCAGAAGTGAGCTGTTCTTAGCTAGAAAAAAACTAAATGAGCATACCAAGTGCATGTGTTTCCCATGCCCTTCCGGAAAAACGCAATTCAAGCTCTCTTCATCCGAGAACAAAGAGCGAGTTCTCAACAAGTACTTCCAATACCCCACTATCAAATCGGACCCAGATAGCCACCCGGACTATTGCAAAGAAAACCGAATCCAAGGCAAAAATGGCTTTGGCGGATTTCATTTCGGTCTCCGAGAAGCTCAGTCAATTCGAAGCTCGAATTAACAAGCCAGCTGAGACTGCAGCGACCCCGCACACATTCAGGTCTGACGTGAGCATATCACAAATCTCTGGGAGAAAATAGAAAAAGAATGTGAAGTGTGTGCAAAGAGCATAAACCAAAGCTCATCAACTGAGGACATTTTAGCAATGGATTCCAAATACTTTTCTGTCTATGAGTGATGTACGGTCCAGTTGTGTGAGCAGATAGAAAGGGCATCCACTTCCAACACTCCTACGCAATCTCAGCAGTACCCGTCGTTCTCTCGAGGCAGTAGTCTCACTGAGGTGTTCCACGGTGACTATCTAAAATGGACAACTTTTTGTGATCTTTTCACGGCGATCTATATTCAGAATCCGAGGCTAACTCCAGTCGAGCAACTGTTCCATCTCAATTACAAGACTGGAGGCGAATCAAAGGCAATAGTTTCTAAGTCTTCGCTCACCCATGACGGGTTTGATTCAGCGTGGCAAGCCCTCTACAATCGATTCCAAAATAAGCGGCTTCTAGTGAACGGCCAGTTAAAAATCATTTTTAATTTGTCTGTTGTTCATGTAGAATCGGGATCACTCCGAAACTCACTCTGTCCCTGTGGGAACAATCACTGAGTGATAAATACACAATCCCGCCATGGGAATAAATAAACAATTGCCTTAGTGAGCGTTATCGCACTATTGAAGCGATAGAAGATATCAAGCCAAGTTCAAGTTCAAGTTTCCAATTTCAGCCTAAGTCCTCGAAGAGAGAACCGACTACGATGCGTATAAATTCTTTTGAGGGCAAGGTCAGTGTTGGACCACGTACTTGCAAGCTCTGTTCCAAAGAGAACTATCCAATACGTCTATGCCCTCAGTTCGTTCAAATGACACATTAAACTACAGAAACTGTGTCTGAACTGTTTCGCTAGAGGCCATCTTCCTAAAGACTTCACAAGTACGCACTGTTGCTACTACGTCCACCTGCACGACAGATCCTCCAAATATACAGTCCACTCCTTCTTCTCAGACGAATGTGCAACATTACTTCGCAGCTAACACTCAATGTGTATTGCTGGCCACTGCCCTGATAAATATTTGCCGTCAAGGTAATATTTTATAAGGCTGCGCTTACCTTAGGCGCTTGTTTCAAGTTTGATACGAGCTTTTCTTTTCTTTCCTCCTTCAGCTACACGAGTTGTTGTTGCTGCTGCTGCTGCTTATCGCTTAACGCCTTGCGGCTGGTCTTCGTAATCCGCTCTTCGATCTCTCACTCTATCGTTCTCTTTGGGCTGCTGGAAGACCGCTCTCTTCGGCCAAGTTGGGTTTGCATAAATTTTAAGTTTTGGTATTTTTTGTGTTGTTGTTTTTTGTTGCTATTTGTAACTTTTACGCTTGGGGCGTTTCTCTGGCGCTTGAATTTATCGCCATTTTGTATGGATTTTTGTTAGATCTTTGTGTGCGTTGCGTTGATGCGGCCTAGGCGGCATATTATATAATTCTATAATATAATTCTATTATATAATTTCTATTAGCACTCGTCCGCACTCGGATTGCTTACGTGATCTTTTTATCTGGTTGAAATTTTTTGTTATTATTTTAAACTGAATATCTAGATAATTCTGTGGCATAATTAACGAGATATCCGTTTAAAATAAAAATAATTGTATCTCACAAATCGACCTGCCCGCCACGTTGTTCAGATTGAAACTGTTGCACTATGAAATCCGGTTTAGTTTTTCATACTGAATTTCTTATGGGAAACTCTGATAGCGACCCTCTTACCTCTGCAACATTGTTGGCTGTAATGTGTTGTCGACTGAACATATGCTGTGGCCGTATGTTTCAGCAACATATGTTGATTCACACTTTGTTGTTGCCTTGTCATTGTATGTTTAGCTACATTGCTGCTATTTTAACAGCGCGCTGTTGCCGGCAAACTGAAACTGTAACTGTAACTGTATAGCCCCCTCTCCGAGGATCCGTGTGATGCGCGTCTAATCCCCCTCCATTGTTATACCCTGTAAACTAAGTTTGTTAAAAAACGGGTATTTTTGTATTTTGTATTTGATTAATTTTAGCTGATTAAAAGTATTTTAATCCCTTTTCACATGGCCTTAACATAAACATTGCATACTATTAGGCCAATTTTTGCTATATATGCGTTTTATTTAAAATCTCTACCTTGAGAAGAGTATACTCCGTGCAGAAAAAATACCCTTTAGCCTAGAAAATGTAATCAAGGAAAATCAATATTATTCAAATAACATTTTAAATACTTTTAGAATTATTTTTATGTTACTGGGAACTTTTTTTTATAGTTTACAGGGTATAGGTATAGTCAGGTTTACTTAACGCTTCACTGTTTCGTGCTCAACAAATGATGATAAATCAATTAATTGAGGGAAAAATTATTTGAAAAAGTGCAAAAAAAATCCATTATGGAAAGTGCCGAGGGATAGTTTGAAGTACAAATTCCAGACGGTAAAATATATTACATATAAAACCCCCGATGACTATGCAGTTAGCAACCAGAACTGCAGGCACATGATATATAGAAACGAAATGCAGTCTAAAATTGTTAAGAGATACTCCATAAATATCTTTGAAGATTGGAGTTGGATTCGATAGTAAACTGAAAATGATCGATAGTACAAATGATTCCTTTGCCGAGCGATTGCAGGGAAAACAGTTCGCATTAGAGAAGTTTGACTGTACTGTGGTGGCCAAGACTTCTGGACTTATGGCTAACACCCACATTCGTGGGCACTGTGTTAATTTCCCGCTAATTATAATTATACGAGTGAGTACGAAAACAAGCCAAAAATAGCAGATCACGAATCGATAACCCCGCATTCCATGTGCCGTATTCAAATCCAGCTGCGAATCGGGTAACAGGTGGACTCATATGTGTGTGGAGGCGGAGTACTCCACGAGTCACATCTGAGTATAATTATTATGAAATAAATAATAATCAAATATTTATAAAATTTATCTATCCGATCGAAGCGTCAGTTTTACGATGTTTCTCAGGCGATAAAACTAATTAAATCGTCATTTCATATATAATACTCGAATATTATGAGTCTGCGTGCGAACCGTAACCAATTACTCCACGCGTCACGATATTTATGGAATCGAATATGAAAATTCCCCATTGACGTCTCGTTACTCGTATTATTTGTGAATGGAAATGTTGGCCAATGATTCCCAAATACATATTTATAGTGTTCCCAGAAATGTGAGAGAAATAATTGGATTGTTTCAACGCGTTTTCCTAGAACTAATTAATGTTCAGCTCGAAACAATTGCGAAACAAAATTCATTAAAAAAATATATATATGTCATATGAACAATTGGCTCTATTTCTAAAAATTGTTTGAACAGAGATACGAACTTGGTTCGAACCTTTAGTTATATCGGTTCAATCCATTTTGGTTTTAACTTGGACCTAAATAATAAAAAATATTCTGTTCCTACTCCGGAGAAACAAAAAAAGAATCAAAACCGGAGCCGAACCAGTGGTACAGGAAGTAAAGTTTATATATAGCTAAAAACAAGTAGTTCCTTAGCTTAAAGATCTGAAGACCGGATCAGATCTATACTCATAGCTGAATCATTCCGAAAAAAAAAGAAAAAATAAATGATAACGTTCCCATGGGTCTAAATTGAATACACAGAGAAAGAGCGAGATGAGCTCCCATTACTAGCAAAACGGAACCGGAAATTACAACAAGTGCGAGCGTGTGATTGTGTGCGTGTGTGTGTGCGTGTGTGTGTGCTTGTGTGTATGTGCCACCGTGCGGAGAAAATGAAATACATTTGAATTGAATTGAAATGAAATGAAATTAAATATATTCCGTATATTCGGTACACGAAAATACTCGTAAATATTTCACGCGTTCAACAATTGACCTTGTAACAATTTCTTCTTCAACAACAAAAACAAAAAACCCACAAAAAAAAAAAAAACTAAAAGTGTTATATTTATTATTATTATTTGAGAATTGTAAATAAAGCTGAGTGACACTGAGGGAGGTGGCCGAAGGAGGACAAACAGAAGGGAGGGGCCGGGCACACAGACAGGGACAGGGACAAATTTATTGGACTTTAATTTCAATGTTAATAACCTCCAACTGGCTCAGGGAGCAAACAAAAGTTGAACTTGCCAGGCAAAAAAAAATATTGCACCATCAACGACTATTTGAATACACTTTCTGAGCTATTAAAAATAAATACAAAGTTGATTTGAGTCCAACATTTAATGCAATTCACTCGAATCAATTCAGATATTGGCTTGTTAATAATAATTGAATTTTGGATTTTAGGTTTTTTTTTGTGTATTGAAAATATTGAATACAGCAACTTTGGAGCCGATTGTTTCTATGGGAGCTATATATATGATATAGTTGACCGATAATTCCTATGGCATATGTATGATATAGTTGCCCGATCTGGCCAACAAAAAGAAGGCTCCATACCAAATTTCATCCACTTAGCTAAAAAGCTGAGAGACTAATTTGATCATAAACAGACAACCAGTTACACATGGCTATATCAATTTGCCCTGTCGTCCCGATCAATAATATATATAGTTTATGAGGTTAGAAATGACTCCGTCAATGCATTACACACTTCAGGACAAAATGATAATACCCTCTGAAAGGGTATAACAAAATCCATTGGAAAAAAGATGAAATTGATGACTAAGAGTGGTAATATTTTCCATCTCTCGTCCTTAACAAACGTTACTTAATTCGTCAGAAAATAGGAATACCCTGGGCAAGCGTATAGAAAGCCGAAAAGAAGGCTGTGTGTGTGTGAGTGTGTGTGTGATCGAAGTAAACAAACAGTGAAGGAAACCAAGAAACAATATGCAAATATGCAAAAGGCACAAAACAAACTCTGAAAGGGGCCGGGTGCAGGCTGCGCTTACCTTAGGCGCTTGTTTCAAGTTTGATACGAGCTTTTCTTTTGTTTCCTCCTTCAGCTACACGAGTTGTTGTTGTTGCTGCTGCTGCTGCTGCTGCTTATCGCTTAACGCCTTGCGGCTGGTCTTCGTAATCCGCTCTTCGATCTCTCACTCTATCGTTCTCTCTGGGCTGCTGGAAGACCGCTCTCTTCGGCCAAGTTGGGTTTGCATAAATTTTAAGTTTTGGTATTTTTTGTGTTGTTGTTTTTTTGTTGTTGTTTGAAACTTTTACGCTTGGGGCGTTTCTCTGGCGCTTGAATTTATCGCCATTTTGTATGAATTTTTGTTAGATCTTTGTGTGCGTTGCGTTGATGCGGCCTAGGCGGCATAGGTGGGCGTGACCAGCGACACACAAATGACAGAAGACGAAACAAACAAAAAACAAATTGTGCACTTTCTATGTTGTTTTTTTTTTGTTGTTTTCGTTTTCACTCTCACGTTTTTCACACACTCTTCGCTGCTGCGGCTGCTGCTGCTCTCTTTGAGTGCGTAGCAAAACTGACGATAATAGGCAGAGGAGGCGGCAATTCACAATCGTTATCGTTCACAATGAAGCCGACGACGCGCAATGAATGAATCTCAATTGTTGTTGTTTCGTTTGGCTGCTGTGATCTACACACACACGCACACGCACACACACGGATGTAGGCGTAGGCGTAGGAGTAGACAGGGGCGGCTGCGGGGTAATTCGCACGCAATGCGAGTGCTTGGCGCGTTTAGTGACATTCAGTGCCAGGGCATCGCTCACTCACACACTTACACCACACCACACCACACTACACTCACAAATGAATATGTATATATATATATATAAATATATATAACTTTGTAAATATATTTCCACATAATTGATACGCGGCACACACATATAAATATATATATATGTATATGTATATGTGTATATAATATTTATATATATATACAGCAGTCGCCCCTGATTCTCACGTTGTCACTGATAATTCACAATTAGCGGTGTACTACATACATTGATAGCTGCTTTTGCGTATGTATGTATGTATGCATGTGTATACATATGTATCTGTGTATATCTACATATATAAGTAATATTTTAATATTTATTAAATATTTCTTTTTAAATATATATTTAACTATACGCCAAGGCAGCGCTTTTTTGATTTTATTCTTATTTTCGTTTCCTTTTCCTTTTCGGTTTCTGTTTTATTATTTTATTTTTTTTTAGTTTTTTATTCGAAAATAAAGCAAAAATATCAAGCCGCATGAGCAACGAAAGCAGACTAAATGCAAAAAATGAATTGACAAAATGTTGGACTGGCTGTGGGGGAATCTCGAGCACTCCGAGCACTTCGGATGATCGTTCAGATACACACACACATGTATATATAAATATACATATATACATACATATACACTGACCAAAAAAAAGAGTCGTTTTCATCATAAACTTAAAAATTGTAAGAGCTCTCTGTTCAAAAACAAATCTAGGAAAAATCTTGATATTATAAATATTGTATTTAGTTCAAAATTACTTAAATTAATCCTGAACCAAGCCTGCAAACTGGCTTTAGGCCCAACTGATTTGAACTCGTATTATTCTAAATTGAAACGAACCATGAACTAAAGAATGTTGCACAGATATAGCCGAATCTGATTGAGAACTAATATTTCTGGTTCGGATGATATTTAAGGATTCAAACTTTAGATGCGAGTAATTATAATTAAGAAACTCGGAGCTCGAACCACATATTCTTGAACCAAAACCAGAGTCGGATTTTGTAGTCTTGGTAGGAACTGTGGCTTCTAAAACCAATCTTAAAATGCAAGAAATTAATTTAAATGATTTGAAGTAAGTTCTAAGATTCTTAAGTTAATCCCAAACCAGCAAATAAAGTTAGAGATTGAAGTTCTGATATATTTCAGTTTCTAAATGAGAGTTCTTAAGAGCTGTCTTTATTCAAAGCTTATACTCTGTTTTTTTTCGCTCAGTGTATGTACATAGTCTTATATGTATGTTTATGCGTATATGTATGGGTATTCTTATGTGTGTGAGTGTGTGTCTGTCTGCCTGACAATGCTGCCCGCCGCAATACTGCGCTCCCCTTAACTATGCGATAACTCTATATACATATGTATGCATTCATGTATATATGTGTGTGTGTGTGTGTGTGTGTGTTTGTAACTCTGGTCAATGCATTGACAGAGAGACATGCGTCTCTAATGGGGTCTTTAGCCAGATAAAGAAGGAACCGAGGCAATGGAAGCGATAAAAACAAATTTTAAAATTTGCCGGAAATTCCGCACCGGAACTTGCTCGGACGCCAAACTAAATTTAGATAGTTTCAAAACCAAAAATATTATATATTTTGAATGACTTTTAAAATGGGAAACAGTGGGAACAGTAAATTTAAGTTTTAAATCCAAATTGCAAGCGTTTCTCCAAGTATTTTGTAGGCCCCCTTTTTTTACTGACTACGCTCCTGCTTCAGCCACTCACTCACACAAATGCACAAAACGAATTCAAATTGAAATTGAAGCATGTAACTGTAATTCGCTCGCACTCACCAAAATAAAACGCGTTGCGAGCCTAAGTAAAGTGCATTATGCGCGACGAGGAGATACCCTTGAAATTCATTTGGCATATTTATATAATAGGTATAGTTTATTTCCTGAATTACTTTAGAAGTTAAATAGAGAATAAATAATTTGGCTTTAGACAAAGATTTTAATTTTAAATATTTCCTCTAAATTAAATGATTAGAAATTTTAGAATTGTTTATCAAATAAGATTTATTCTTTTAAATGCCGAACATTATTTAAAAAACCCTAAAACTATGCTCTAAAAATTTCTAAAATATCTGTCATATAATACTTTTTATACCTATTTATATTTGAAATGCATTGGAAAGGAATTCTCCGAGCCCATGAAGAATATTTATCATTGATCAGGAGAAGGCGAGTCCAAATTGACTCTAAAAGGTAAGAAGACCTTTTTTGATGCTCACAGCACATATGTATATCGGATCCGAACGGATCGAAGAGCTATATCAAATAACTGCCTTATAAACAGTATGCCCAAATAACTTTTGTTTCTTCAGATAAGATTCTTAATGAAACCTTTAAATTAGATGCAGAAGGTTCTTCTCTGATTGCATACCAGAAATTAACAAGATCGAACTACTATATCTATGAAATACTTATATATTATATTATATATTATCTTCGTCTACTTTTTTGCAGGGTATATCAAAAGTGAAGCACTATCTTTTCTGATTCTGTTGCTGTGGGTAAATAGTCTTTGGAGGCAGTTCTTGGAGCACCTCCGCCTTCAGTTGGCGTACTCTGACTCTGACTCTGAAGGCGCATCCGTACTCCGTGTAAAATTAAAATGTAAAATGATGTAAAATAATGTAAAACGCTTTCAGCTGCGTCGCAAATTATTAGCCGTTTCCGTTTTGGGCACAGCCCCTGACTTAAATATAAACGTTATATATTGCCTAGACAAAAGCTATGCTGCTATATATATATAAATATACTTGTATATACAAATTATACGCCTCTTTACAAATTAGATTTACGCTTGCGCTTTGCCCTGCACTTAATATATATATAAACACATTTATATATATATATAAATAATATATATATATTTATTTGTTTTATATTGCTTAAATGCGATTACTTTGCACATTACGTATACGTCAGGGTGTCAACAAACTTGTAATGTGGCACAAGTATGATTCAATTCAACTCGGAGAGCTTGTCAGACGTGTTGTCTCTTGTCTCCTGTCTCCTGCCTCCTGTTTCTCGTCTCTCGTCTCTTCTCTCAGCGTATGCCACTGTAACTGTGTTTGTTGACCAGACACAATTGACAGCCAGTTAGAAATGTTGCACTGATTATTCAAGTCTAATCCGATATACTCGCAATACTCGTAATAAGTTGAAACAAATGACTAGCTACACTGAAAGCAAAAACTGTTGCCAAAACTTATTTATTTTACCAATCGGCAGTAAACCAATCCGTCTTTCGTTAACTTGTAAGTTTTATACAGATTTGGTAAGAAGAATAGCAGTTAAATGCCACAACTTTTGACCCGATTGTTCCTTTCTATGACAGGTATATCATATAGTTCTCCGATCCAGCCGGGAGGAAGCATGCCAATTTATATAAGTGGTCAAAGATGCCTTTTTCTTACTACTTAATTCCATTAACAGGATTATAATTAATTTCCAGCTGAACGAATTCAGTTAAAGATCGAAATTGAAATGTTGGCCCACTTTGAGTTACTGCATAACAATGTTAACATAATTTGGCCTAATTTAAAGCTGTAAAATCTAAAGCTGGTCCAAATTCTCTCAGCTAAAAAATGAGAGAAAACTGTTGGCCGCTCAACAATAATCAAACGAATTTAATGTTTTTGGCAGTGTATTTCATGTAGACTAGTGTTAATGCGGTTAATGCCAGTTGGCTGATTGGTATGAAATAAAAAAAAAGTCAAAGAGATTTGCGGCTTATTGTTTAATAGGCATTTAACGGTAACAATGCGATTTGAATTGATTGCGCAATTAGCTAACTGGCTGCAAGTTGCAGTGGAAATAGCAGCTGCTGGCAGGTTCAGGGGCGGAGGTGCAGTCGAAGGTGAAGGTGAAGGTGAAGGCAGGGGCGGACCCAAAGGGGGCCTCAAAACTGTGACAGTTAATTGCCATATAGAATATATTTTCTCTTTTGAGATATATCGCTTATAGTAGCTCTGACTAAATGAGCGGCACACACGCAAATTATAAATACTTAGAAGGCACTTTGTAAGAAATGACAAGAAGGAGGGAGAGAGAGAAAACAAAAGAGAGAAAGAAAGAACGAGAGGAATAAGAGACCCCGGGAAAGGTCACCCGCAATATGATCTGCAGTTTGGGGCACTAAATTCTATAGCTAAATTCGTGTATCTAGACTCGAGTCTCAAGCCTCAAGCCGCAAGACTCGTGATGAGGCACTTAAGTCTCTAAGGCAGAACAGAACCAGATAAAACTGCCAACTGCTGGCATTTAAGTTTATTTTGCTGCATACTCGACGCGTGCATAAATATAGTGAATCTTGAATTAAAATAAATATTAATAATAAATCCCTCTATTTCACAGTTCCATACTATAACACGCACAGATCTTTATATCTATTTATATTTCTATGGCTAATTCTATTTGCATTTAAAAATAGGTTCGTTTGGTTTGGGCTTTCAATACCCTGTAAGCATTGAACGCCAAGGAAGAGTATATTAAATCTGGCAAGTTAATGGATATTTGTGCTAATCTATGTATGTAGACGCAATATCCGAGCCAGTCTAGTTATCGAATAGAATTATACTAAGAGCGTGGGCATCTCCGATGCGATATGGATCAGGACGATGAGACCAGTCGTTATAGCCATGTCCCTCCGTCCGTTTATTTATAACCAGACTTTCCTCTCATTCCTTAAGCAAGGCAATCAAATAAGTCGGAAAGAACCATATGGGAGAACTATATGATATAGGATGCAGAGAAAGAAACAGTCGGGCCAAGGAAGGCTCTTTTCTAAATGAAGATACAGAATCTTTGAGATCAGACCACCACATCATATAGCTCCCATTGAAACAACCGCTCCCCTAAAGTTGTCGTTTTCGGCCTCGAAAGATCTCAAGATAATCTAAGATATTGAATCGATCAAAATAAATAGAAATGTAGCACCAATTTTAAAAGTCTGCAAGGGTATTCAAGCTCGCCTTGATTCTCATTGATTCCGTGTCAACGCAGAGTATTCGCTAGTCGCATAGTCTCGACTTGGAGCACTCTTAGCTGTTAGAAAACCCGTTTGTTGCGCTGTAAACTGAAACTGCAGCTAAAAATAGATGCCCAGCCACCCAAAGATTGCCCAAGAGCCACACGAATCGAACGATCGATCGGTGGTTTTGTGGTTTAACAGATCCATTTGAATTTTCATTTGAACTCACCATTTTGTAAGCCTTTTGGGTAATATTCTTATTTCTACTGTTGATAAAAAAACTCCACTCTGTTTGGTTCTGCAAACTGTGCCAAAATGTTTGCGAAACTTCTGTTTCTTTGGCTTTTATACCCCTTAACACTTGGCATTTAGTGGGCGTGTTGGGCTGTGGGCAGTGGAGGGCTACGCCCCTTTTGGGCTGCTCTTCTTTTTGCATAATGCGCTGATTACAAAGCGCCCCCAAGACAAGTGAAAGGACAAAACAGCTGTATAAATTATATGGCAGTAGACGAGTTCGCGTATATTTCTTTATTTGTATGTCATATATATCTGTCATATGATTATGATTATGATTATGACTATATATGTGTGTGTGTGTGTGTGTGTGTGTGTGTGTGAGTGGCACTCGTTGATTAGAAAGCGCTCTTATCACTTGTTGCTGCTGTGTTTTAATGGTCGGTTTATGGAGGACAGCCACCGCATGACAATTCAAAGCAATCGTCCTTCGTTTGCCTTCTCATTTCATTTCGTTTTCATTTTCATCTTCATCTCAACGACAGCCTCAACTACAAAGCTAATAACCCAGTGCCTGTCATTTCGTACACAAAAGGATGTCATTATTCCAGCAAGGACGATTCATTATGCACATCGATATGCGCTTATTGAATTGCTCTCAAAGGATGCTCCATTTACTCTATATACTAGGAGCAGTAAAAGCCTTTCACTTTCCTAACAGCGGGTTATCAGCTAGAACTGCAAATTTTAGCCTGAATCAAGCCAAATAATTTGAGAACTTCAAATCAAATGCTTAAAGCTCATCTCCGGTAAATTACATTCCTTTTTCATTGATTTTACAAAAAAATTAGACTCAACATTTTTGAAATGGTAGAAAATTAATGAAAACTCAGAGAATATTTTCAGTTTTGATCACGTTGAAATTCCAGGAAGAAATAGAGCTGGTATTAACAGTCCATCCAAGGTTTACAATTAGATTCTGCTTCAAAAGCTCTCAGCTATAAGATTTACTATGGAATTCACTAAATTTGAAAATGAAAAATCTGAAATAATATTTAAATTTCAGGAAATTAATTATTAATTTACCTTAATTTTAATGATCTCATCTAAAAATAAACTCTGTACACATTTTCATTATTATATTTATTAAAAACTAAATTTACTTAAAAACTTATTTTTGCCATGATGACCATGTCCATGCCCATGTCCATGTCCATGACCTCCTCCTCCTCCGCCACCTCCACTAGCTCCTCCGCCGATAACTATCGGTTTAACGATAACTATCGGCTTAACAACAACAGGCTTTGGCTTGACAAATTTCGAAGACAAGGAGCTCAACAATTGTGTGGGCTTCGCGGACAGAGAACTCAACAATTGCATGGGTTTCTCCAGATATGTAGATTTCTGTGCAAAGAAGGCGCTTCCTTTGGCCTTATCGATAGTGGGCGTGGCCCGGGCACAAAGGACGATAGCCAGAAGAAGCAAACAGAACCTGAGCAAATCCATGGCTGGTGTGAAGAGAAGAAACAGATCTTGGGTCTATTTATGGATAAATACTCGCAACATTCAAAACTTCATTTGCATGCAATAATTGTCGCGGAAAAAAGGCAAGAACAATCAAGAGGTAATTAAGCTCGACTAGCAGATACTCTGTAAAAATGTTCAAAATGGAGCACTAAAATGACTCGACTGCTAGCTAGGTTAAATAATTAAGAATAAAAAATATATATATAAAATATATTTAATTTTTATTACTTACACGTGCACCATTTCAATACACCCTATTCAGACCACTTTAATGGGTATACAGAGCATGCAAATTTATTTTATAGCTCGAAACTCCTGAGTCGTGTTGTTGAGAATTCCCCCAGTTGTAAGTTGAATTAATAATGATTATGAGACTCTCCTGATTGCTGCTGCTTCTTCTGCTATCTCTCCTCTCCTCTCCTATCATCTCGTCTCTTCTCTTCTGTGTGATTCTGCGCGATATTATTCAATGTTCTTCAGAGTTGTCATTCAGCCGGCGATTCTGTAGATTTCAATCAGACATGACGTCTTCAGCCCTGTTCATCTATGAAATCCGAAAGAAACGAGACACTTGACTCGCATTTCCAATGGAATTCGAATTAAATGGATTGACTTCATTTCTGTCACTCGTATTTCTCTTTCATTTAACATTCTCAGTCTCGCTCTGATTGCGGAAGTCTATTTCTCTACATATTTTCATGTAAGACGCATGAATCACATAAAATCCAGCAGCAAATCAATTCAATATGCAAAATGGGTATAATAAAATAAATATATATAATAGTTGAATAAGTATTTATTTTATTGCTTTTTAGTAAACATAAAAACTTTATTACTCTGAACAGATTGCCTTAACTTTGAATTCCTTAGTTAGTTTTGTAGATTTTATTAGCCTATATTATCTAATCTAGACTGAAATAAGCCTTTGAAAGTAGCTAAATCTATATTTTTCACTTTTTTTATTATGACAGTTATAGAATATTATAGCACAATCTTTATAAAAGTTGTAAGTTTTATATATATATAAGTTTTTCTCACAGGAAATCTGTACCACTGATACTGGTCTGACTCTTCTAGCTGCGACATCAATGAGGATTCATACCAAATTTCAATGTACCAATTCGTATCTGCGTCCTGTTCAAACGAAAAGGAAATGGATCCTTAAGTGATCTGAGGAAATTTGTTATAGCTCATCCTTTCGAATCCTGATGAGTTGTTCCTTAAACTGTAAGTATTCATAAGGAATATCGACTGGCTAATTACAAAAGTTATTCTTGTTTCCACGCTGATGTTCCTTAGATGACTCCTATATCTTTGAAACCTATCGATATAATTGGTCCTTGTGAGTAAAATGCGGGTATTTGCTTCAAAATCCGTTAGGATTTACGGAAGCCATCTCCTTTTACTATTAATCTTACAATGTAAGCGAAAGCAGCAAAATATTTTAAAATTTAACTGAAATTTTTTTTATGGCATACTTTTAGGGTGGGTTCAATTGACGCGAGCTTGTTGATGATTCTGTTCGCCTGGTACTCCAAGCCACCAATCCTCGCTTTTTGGCTCTGCCAGCGGATGAAATTGAACAGCATCTTCCAGGCAACCAAAATTTTGCAGCAAGCTGAATAATGTTACTTTAACAGTGCAAATGTTAGTTAACATATTGAATGTTAATTAACATTTTTCCATCTTCATTGGTATTTTTGAAAATTTCTGAATGTCAACCGGCTTCCTGCTGCAGGACGAAATATATCTATAGGATGCTTGCGATAAGTGGCTGTCAGATACAAAAGTATCTTAGAGATACAAAAAGTATCTTTCAGATAAAAATAGTCAGTATCAGATATTTTGGCTGCAAGTGAGTAAAATTCTTTATTTATAATTTAATTAATTTATTCTTCTTATAGATATTATTTTGGAACAGGACGAAATTTCTTACGGGAACTGGGAACGAGACCTTTTTGTCCTTGCTGATCCTGACGAGCCCCGTCTCATTTCTCGACTGAAATATTATTTAAAGCAACATTACAAGTTAATGATTTATACAAAATAAAACTGCCATTTTTCTTAAATTTAGCATGCATTTAATTATATTATTATTATTATAATTATTGTGATATTATTATTGTTATTATTAGAATATTAATATTATTATAGTTTTATTTATTATTAATATATTATTATTGTTGTTATTATTATAATATTATTGTTGTGATATTATTCTTGCCATAAGTCAGTGTTTCCTGCGACAACGCTCATTCCCTCAGTGATTGCACCCGACCCCGCAACCAGCAAAGAATTCAACGTGCCCGCAACAACCAACGCGACCAACAGTCTCGTGGATCGCTACCATGTCGATGCGGAGCAACGTTTCGCCCACATTCGTCCAGGCCTTGATGTATATGTGTGCAGATTGTCTTCTTGTCCTCTGTATAGCGAGAATGGGTTTCAGAGTTCACAGCCATTAAGGATAATGGAATTAATAGTTGTCATTAGCAGCTTCCTCCTTGATTGGATCAGTCCTCCGCCGTTTGCCTTCTACCTACTGAGCGACCTGGTTATCTCCGCTGTCATAGTTCTAGTGTGCTGTAGCTGTGGCCAGAATGTGAGTTTTGTGTCCAGTGTGACTTCGGGTATTTTAGTGCATTTTGTGTCCTTGTAGTGCGGTCGCTAACTCTCCTCTCGCCTTCTACGGGAATCCGTGTCCCTGTGATTAGTAGCAGCTGTATTTTTTCCGTTGCCAGCAGCAGACTGTGTAAGTGCAGCTAGTTCTTGACTCGCTCCATCTTCAGTGCAGTCTCATCTGTGAGAGTTTGTATATTTATAAATTATTATCATTATTGTTATTATTATTGATATTATTATATTATATCATATTGTTATTATTTTTATATTGTTATTGTTATGATTATTATTATATTATTTATTGTTAGCGTCTTTCATTTTTTTGCGTTGTTCTTCGCGAAAATCTCGTCTCTCCTTCTTCGTGGCGCCCATCAAAGTACGTATGACAAGATTGTTTTCGCAATATGTTTGTGGATTGTAGGTCCCGACGTCTGGCTCGTCATCCCAATTCTCCTCACACTCGGTCAGATGCTTAATCGAGTCTTTTGGCTCCAAGGGCGGAACAGTATTCGCCGATTTAACATGCAAGAATTCCTTGTAATCTTCGCAGTTCTCCAAGTGTTCCTAGAGTTGACAAAAGAATAATTATATATTATATATAATAATAATAACTGTTATTATAATTTCATGAAGTTTTTCCATGCAATTATTTAGTCAAGTGATGGAGCAGTTGGCAACCAATTAATATATTAATGCAGAGATCGTGGTATATACTGAACAACCAAAACTAACCTTTAAGTCATCAGGATGCACCACATGACTTGTGTTGTATACACAAGTAAAACACCGGTTTCCCGGATGATTGCGAGCGCAGCGGACCAAGTGGACTGGCATTCGACGAGGCAGCACATGATGCGATTCGTCATAAGGACACACCAAGTATTCTCCACATTTCTTGACAAGGTTACAGTCCTTTGAAGCAGAATCCATATTTTATAATTCAGCAGTAGAAAGCCAAAAAGCCAAAAGCAAAAAAAAAAAAAAGAATAAGTTTTCACAATTTCTCACAGTTGTTTACCGCTTGAATTATTTTCACGCAGTGAATAATATTGCTTTATTAGGTATCACTATAGGAATGACAACTAACGCATATACTGAGTGTTACAAAAATTTTAATTTTCTGAAGGCTAAATCTCTAATTGTAGCCTAGCAGGGGCCGATTATCAAAATAACAAACAGCTTTTCTGCATATTTTGGCAATGTTCATCCTGAACAAAAGAAGAAAATAACGTTTTTCGATTAATGTGCTTCTTAAATTAACTGCTACTTTTGTAATATCGTAACCCGTGACTCGTGACCATAAAAATATTTTTAAGTATACTGAAGTCTGGCAACCCTGGCACTGTAAACATCAATGCATGAAAGAGAAAATATTAGCGTACGGCTTATATTTATTTACTTACAATAAAAAATGGACAACAGCGTTATAGAAATTAACGACTCAATAACATCGGTTGAAAGCGATGCGGATGCAGAAGAGGGCGAAGTGAGGGATAGCGATGGAGAGTCTGTAAACATAACCGCCAAATCACCCCCAACCACTGCGGTGAAAAAAGCAAATAATCAGGTACAGCATAGAACAAAAACAAAAACAAGATTTGGCAATGCCCGATTTGCAGATATCCTGTGCGTCAGTAGTATCGATATCTCCATACGGTAGTCCCCTATAGTTACTGTATTTTATAGGATAGACTGTTCACAAGGTATATTAAAATAAATATTTCCCTTTCAGGACTGCAACGATACGGAAGAATTAGTATTCGAAGTGAAGTTCTGCTACAAGGATGACTATAAGAGGCAGCAGGAACGCCTGCTGCGAGCGTTAAAGAAAACCTTTGCCGAGGAGGAATTGGAATTTAAAACAAACGACGCTAAGCCCAGCATAAGGGCTTACAGGAAGATAGCAGTTCCGCCGCCCGATAACAATGATGAACTATTTAAAATTGATACGACGCCGGTGGATAAACTAAATGCTGCCCAGGTTCCTTCGTATAAGCGCAGTTACACAGATGTGCTTGACGAGCAGACGTCACAACGTAAGAAACTGAAAGAAGAGGAAGTCAATAAATGCTTTCGTCCCAAGATGCAATCGGCCTGCTTTAATTGTGGCGACAGCGCTCATTCCCTACGTGATTGCACCCGACCCCGCAACCAGCAAAGAATTCAACGTGCCCGCAAGAAGACCAACAGTCGCGTGGACCGCTACCATGTCGATGCGGAGCAACGTTTCGCCCACATTCGTCCAGGCAGGATAGGCGTCAAAACCCGTCATGCCATGGGCTTTAGTCGTGGCGAGTTACCTTTTATGTTCTATCGCATGCGGGTGTTAGGGTATCCGCCCGCCTGGCTGGAAGAGGCCAAAGTTCAAAGTTCAGGCATAATGCTCTTTAACGCCGATGTGAGTGAATAATAGAAATAACTTGTGTTTAAGGCCATACCCTTATCAATTTTTTTTTTACTTTTATAGGGTTCAGAGGTTCAGGGTCCGGAAAAGGAAGAAGGTGTAGCTGAAAGCTTTAAATATGATGTCAATAAAATAATAGATTTTCCTGGTTTTAATGTACAGCCTGGTGCGAAGTTTTACGATGTAAATGTCCCTAAAAATATGATAAATATATATAAAACTAATGCAAATTCTTTTCAGGACTTTCAACATCACAATGTGCCGCGTTTCCAGGAGCAGCAGCTAAAGTCGAACTTCATTAAGTCGCTGGGCGAGAATATAACCAAAGGTTATAAACGCAAGAAATTAATAGAATTGCCCTCGCCACATGATGCCAATCCAACTGATCTTGAAACTAGCACAAATTATGCAGAACACGACATGGAAGTCGAGAATGAGGATGGAGAGTCAGAAGAGGCGGCTGCGGGTCAACCTTTGCCAGAAGTGTCGAGCGAATCTGTGCCGCAGCCTCCGCGTAGTCCCTCACCCAGTCTAGACGATTTAAAAGCACAACAGGCAGAATTATTAGAGCAATTGGAATCTAATACCTCGCTTAACACAACTAATCTTAGCGCAACGGAGCTGAATGTATCCAGTGCAGATGAGATGGTCGGCAAGAAGCTCATATTAGAGTCCACTACTCCAGCAAAGCCTTCATGCTCGTCGGAAACGGACGTAGAAGCAACGCCTCAGACGCCCACCAGAGCGACACTTTTTAAAGGACCTTCCATAGAGGGCACACCACTATTAAAATTCTCCATATATGATAAGCTTCCTGTGGGTGATAACTTCAAAGTGGGCGTCAGCGATGTTATCAATTTTGAGAATCTGCCCGATTCCACGGGCAAATATGAGCAAATGAAGGGTTTGCTGAAGAATGTGCGCAAAAAAATGGAAAGACTGCAAAATGAGGAATGACACAAAAAAAAGAAGCGGCAATTTGAAGACCGCTCTAGATAAGATTCTTAATTTGTAAATACCAATACTCCCCGCCGCTCGATAAACTTATCATTAACAGAAGAAACATGATTGCAATTTCTCTTCTCTTCTTTTTCTTTGTTTTGTTAGCCAAATCTTTAGAGTACACCAATTAATTTAGAGATTGTACATGAAAGTCATGCTCATATATATATATATGTAATATGCTAAGATACGAATATATCTAAATATATATATATATATATATATACATATATATGTAAGCTTGTACAAAAATTTTGCTATTGAGAAATTAACTTTACGCTATTTTATTTCCGTTTTGTTCTTGATTTCTTTGCATAGAGTTTAGTTTATTTTTTGTCTCTTTATATATGCATTTAGTCCAATGACCTGATATATGTTTATATATATATATATAATTCTGTTTTGTGTTTATTTTGTTTGTTTTTCTAACCAAAAATGCAAATTGTATAGAAAGAAGCTCCTAGCACTACCCCCAAGCACTTAATTGAGAGCCGGCGGTGGCTGCGGCGGTGGCGCTCCATCCTGATTATTATCACGACGGCTGGGCTTGTTATTGGTGAACTGGCGCCAGGTGCTCGGATTCACTATGTACATGAACATCGCCAGCATCATGAATACCATGGCTATGGTGAAGCTGCTTCCAGTGTCGCCAGCGCCCTGCGCAGGCTGCGAAACACGTCCGCTGACTGGATGTAAATTAAAAAATTAATAAATATTAAACAAATGCGGTTTAAAAGTACAGCCTAATACTGCGAGGTTACTTCACGATATCATTAATAATCTAATGATATTTAATTCAAGTATTACAAAATGCAGCAACCTAGATTTCCAATACGCAATGCTATAGATTTCTAAGATATTTGGAAAACTATTCGTAGCTTTTATTTGAATATTATGCAAATCTAGTTTTGATAAACACTACTTTAATAACCGATTTTGATAAGGATTACCTATGTATATATTGAAACAGGATTTTAACTTTAAATTTAAGAATTTACACTATGCTCCTTATGATTTTGGAGATAACTATAAGTGTTTTTTTTTTTTAACCTAAATCTGTAATGAATATTTGCAATCGATAATCAATGTTAAATTAGTATATTAACTATATAGTATATAAACTATATTTTAAATTAATGCCGACCTCGTTCATTTATTGGCCAAAATATATGCCAAAAATTACAATAACTTTGTTAAAGTAAATACTGCCTATTTCTAATAATATACAGTGGAATTTCTGTTAGTCTCCAAAAATATTGAATCAAGTTACGGAAATTCCACTGTAAACAACCCACTCCTCTTACCATCAATGCACTCGGTATCTGTGCAGGCATTCTGATTCTGGCGTATCTGTGAAGATAATTGAAAAGTGGCAAAGATAAGTTAAGTCGGTTAATAAATTTCTGGCTATGAAACTTACGAAATTTATAAGCCGTTGCATGGCCAATTCATGCGACCAAACGCATTCGCAGCCATCAAATTCATCGGCCATAATGCTTCGATTTTCTTATATATATATGTATATAGACTTCCTTTACACTGACTGCAAAAGAGAGAATTGCTTGGTTTATATGTGGGTTTACATATAGTACTAAAAGTAATAAAAGCTACAAAGGAAAAGCCAACTTCGATGCTCCGAAGATCACAGACTGAAAAAACATTATCAAACTTATTTGCTCCTATGGCAGCCATATGATATAGTTCTGTGATCCGGTCGGTTCCCAATTTCATTCAGCAAGGTCACAAACTAAGCATGCAGACAGAGAGACAGACGGACATATGTATAATCTTTCTGGGCTCGGAGAAGCTTTCTTTAATGCGTTACACGTATTGTGACAGTTATAGAACCCTCTGCAAGGGTATTTAAATATTTCTGTACATGCAACGGAGTAATCTGCAGCCTGTTGACTGACGTGGCTTTTGCTATGCGGAAGGTAAACCAGAACAATTGATGAACTGACTGAAAGAAATGTTTTCCAACTAAAAATCAGCTCAACTGAAACGAAATTAATTTTTACTTTTTTTTTCGTTTTGTTTTCAGCACAAACCAATGATTAGAACGTAACTCTCCCGAGGCACAATCTCACCCAACACAACAAAACAAAACAAAGCAGAACAGAACGGAACAGAACTATATATATTATAGCTTTAAAAATTCTGATAAAGTCCGATGTGTGTCGGTTTTTGCAGGGCAAAGAGAGATAGAGAGAAAGAGAGCGGGAGCGCAGTTTATATAAAAATTTGTACGCTTACTACAATAATTTGTACTCGTAATACTCTGTAGCATCTCGCCTCTCTTCTAAAGCTTTATTTACTTCCAATAAAAAAGGGTCGACCTTGACTAACGCCTACGAAAGATAACGGCAAAACTTAACTTTGAAGCACCAACTAGCTGTTTTGAAAATTTAAATGATAAAAATACTTTTTTCTGGATCGAATTCATTTGTTAATATTTTGACTGTGTCTTCAGTTATTCATTCTGTTCTGCCATTTATAATCTGAACTTTTGTAATAAATCTTTAAATTTATTCAGCTGTTCAGATCCTGAACAATGCATTTTCATTCATTTCTTTAAGCGCTCAAAACCGTTCTCTTCTTTATACCCTTGAATAGGGTATTATAACTTTGTCATATGCGATGTTATGAAGACACCATAAAGTATATACATACATCTGTCGGTGAAAATGTCAACTATATCGCTAACAGTCGGTCAAAATATGTAATATAATGTAATTATATTCTATTATATATTATTAATATTCTTAGTTTTCTAAGATATACATTTTTCTTAAAAAAGAAAAACCTCAAGTGACTGGTATCGAATGCTACGTCACAGCTCAAGCAGGTTGCATACTTTTGAAGCTCACTTTACGGGCTTACGTAGAATGCCATAATATATAATGTCATACGTGAAAGCACTTAAAATGCCATTACCTAAGCCGTCATCTTTTAGTATTCTTGTTTTAATTATTCAATTGAAACTAACACATATTAAAAAAACATGAAGTCACTTTCCCCATTTGTTTTGTTTTTTTTTTTTTTGTTTGTATTTGAATTTGGGTCTCCTTCGTTCCAGTGGAAATTTTGTAGCGGAGGTAAACAAAGTATATTTGGGTTTTGTTTATATGCGGCCTTAAATCTTAATAATTACTCAAAATGCACTTAACTAATTACTATTATATACAAAATTTGTATTTAATTACTATTTTACAATTGTTAAACGTGTTTAAAGCTGAATGTTTATTATTTTTAGATTACACTATT
Organism: Drosophila repletoides; assembly: GCA_018150835.1. NCBI lineage: Eukaryota > Metazoa > Arthropoda > Insecta > Diptera > Drosophilidae > Drosophila > Drosophila repletoides. Next base: position 22,545,214 of record JAECWQ010000089.1, on the reverse strand, counting down.
TATTTTTCTTACCAATTGTTGGAATTGGAATGAGAGACTGGAACTCACATATGGTAGTGTTGAGCAATGACTAAAACTGAAATGCACCTAAAAATTCCACATACTGCTCACTGCGCAACACCGCAGCAAAGCAGTTTTTTTTTCTTTTTTTAAATTTTAAATATCGTTAGAAGATTTATTTCGTATGCGACTCAAGCCCAAACGGCGGGATTTATTTATCGGCGCATATATGGGCGATAAGGCGTCTTCGCTCCGCCGTTTGCCAACACGTTCAGTTTGCAGGCGAGGTGAATCCTGCGAACAGCTGCGATCGCTTTTCATTCCTTTGGTGGGTGGCTCGTCAAGGCTCTCTTTTCGATTTATTACAGGCGTGCTGGTTGCAATATCCTTGTCATTGAATCGTAGTCTAATGGGGGTTTGGCTAGAAGGAGCTATGCAACAGTTTTCTGAATCCTTTTTCAATCGACGACGCTTGTTTAGCGATAAAAGATTACGTCGTGTTATAATCGAGCTCTTCGTAGCCTTGTCCAAAGGTGAGCGCTCCGAGAGTTGTGTTAGGGACGCTTGCATTTCCGGCGTACTTTTCGGAGTCTCAAATAAAATATCCTGTATTTCCAATTTGGGTTGCTGTGGCGTTGCTTTTTTATCTTGAAGTTCAGGCTGAAATTCGGTTGGTTTCAACGGCTTTTCCTTCGCCTTATCAATTCTTGAATTTTGAATATCTTCAATTTCTGATATATCTTTAGGTTTGGGAGAATTCTTTTCTAACTGACATTCTGCCTCTATATGCATCGAACCGCTGTCTCCCAAATCAGCCATTAGCATTGCTGCTTTTTTCAACATTTCATCTGTAATTTCCATTACCTTATTTGATGCAGTACGAAATTCAACTTTTTCTGAAATTTTACTACTTTTCAGCAATTGGACTGCTTTTCCTTGGCTAGTTTTATTGGATGGTGTACGAAACTCGATTCCATCTGAAATTTGAGGCTCCTGTGAGTAGTTTGCTTCCAGATCAGCCATTAATCTGGCAGCCTCTTTCTGCCTCTCCTCCGAAATCTCTATTGCCTTGTTGGAAGCGGTACGAAATGCGACAGCATTTGAGAACGAACATTGATCATTCTTTTCACTTCTTTGATTGCCTGCCGAGACTTCTGATATATCCATGGGCTGCCATTCACTTAAAGGAATTTCAACCAAAAGTTCATTATATGTTGCTTCTTCTGCTCGTTTTATGCTATTTGTATCCAAATCCGCCAAAAGGCATTCAGCTGCTTTTTGCATTTGCTCTGTTACTTCAATAATCTTGTTGGACGCTGTACGGAACCCTGTTAAGTTGTCCAATTTATCGGCAGCAAAAGCGTTATTTTCTTTAGATGCACTTGCTTCTACCATTGTTATAACCGCATTTCTCTCTTCTTCTTCTATTAATTTCATAGTTTTCGTTTCTATTCTCTGTGAATAGGTTTCTTCTATATCAGCCATTAGTTTGGCGGCTTCCTTTTGTTTTTCCTCCGAAACTTCAATGGCTTTGTTTGATGCAGTGCGAAATTGTATGAAATCTGGCTCATCCATTAGTTGCCATTCACTGAATGGTATCATATCCAACTGATTACATTCATTATTTTCCAACTCTTGATTGGAAGTATCAGATACTAAGGTACTCCTTAACTTATCTGGGATTTCCATCGGCTGCCATTCACTCAATGGGATTCCATCAAACATTTCGCTTTCACTTGTTTCTTTAGACTCCAATTGGGTAGTTGGACAGTTCTTCTCAAGGTTTTCTGATAAAGAGGCATCGACGGTCGATAGCAGCTCTTGTGTATTTAGATCCGCATCAAACCAATCGTCGCATAAATTTGTAGCTACAATAAATTCAATGAAGTTCGATTAAATATTGAAACTTTTAGTGGACTAACTTACCGGACGCAACAATATTTGTATTTATTGAGATCCTCTCCGAAATTCTAGCGCTCTCATGAAATAGAGTTAATTCAGCGTGTGTCTCTGCACGGAAAGATATAGTATTTTATATAGTTAATAGTAGAATAATCTGTTGTGAGAAAAGCTCTTACCTTTAGTTTTAGTATCACAGTTATCATCAAGGAATTTACATTCCTCAGTATTGCCAATAAGATAACCCATATCGTCCAAGAGATCTGTAGCATCCTCCAGCTCAATAGAATCATTGGAAACTATTTGCACATCCTGCGGCAAATCAATGCTGTTATTTGCATTATTTTGTGCAAAATATGCACTTAAATTCAGTAAATTTTCACAGATTTTCTGTGAACTATTCGCATCGAATTTACAGTGGGTTGAAGTTGGCAATTGTGTGATAAAATCTTCTTGACTTGAAAGTTCCGAAGAGCAGCTTAACCGTTCATCTTCATCTGTTCCAGTTGTTGTTGTGTGTACCGTGGAACGCTTTCTTTTAAATGTGCGAATTATTTTGTTTCGAAAACGAAACCAGGGCGGAGCCTCGTATGAGGGAAGCTCTTCCTCTTCTTCGTAGCTTGGCGAAGAACAGAAATCCCGCTGAATTAATTGAATAATGCTCTCCGGCTGTGGCTCTGGAAGCTCAGGATCCGCGGGCAACTGTTGACTTTCCAGCATCATTTCCAGGGAGAGAAAGTTCTGGGAGGCGGGCAGCGCACGTGCTCGAAGCGGCTCCTGCTGGGCGCGCAGGCAGTCCAAGCGGTCGGCTTCAAATAGTAGCTCCTCTTGCACCTCAAAGTAATTAGCTAAATCAGTTATTTAATTAATTTCAATCAATATATTTATCGTCAAGTCAATTACCCGACGCCGGTTCAGTATTGCTTCCATTCTTGCCCAGCAAGCCACGTTTCTCCAGTCGTCTGCGCAAGCGTTGGGAGCGCTTGGAGCAACAGGCTTTTCCCCTTGTAGGGCTTGCATTTATGCTAAGCTCTTCATCTTCCATGCTTAAATCCCATTTACGCCTTGGATTCCATACCCAGAACTGCAGATGACCTGTCTGATGACTTGTGTGTTTGCCGCTTTGTTTATAATCGAGACTTATCGATAGCTAAAAAAGATCAGTGTTGATTAATACCAAACAGCTGGTCAGCTCTCAACCTGCTTAGCTTTACTAGCTAGCTCCTAGCATTTATTCCTAGTCATATAAGGACTGCGTTTACTCGTATCTCTTTGAGCCAAGATCTTTCTAATAGACCCAACTGCGGCATTAAATTGACGAAAATTTCACTTATACTCTACATCTAGTTGAAGATCATGATGTTTTACTTTCAGAAATCATAAATAAATTTCCAAAATTCTGGACGTTGTCAGTCAGTTTTATATATTAAAAAACAAATAAAAAGTAAAAGTTCAAATTAAGTAGCTAATATATAATATACATATATTATTGTACTCGATTTTTGTTTTGCCGTTACCGCTTACTAGCCGAAACAAGCTAAACTCGCAGCACTGCTTAATAAAGTTGCAATTATCTTCAGCGCTGGTCAACACTGCCACAGCTTTATCGATAATATTTACCAGTTTGTCTGATTTTTTTAGTATAGTCAAAGTTTATTTGCTTCCTTAAGATGGGGATAACCACGGCGGTGTTGCGCACTCAGCTTATGGGCCTGACCAACTTCATTGGGACACACAAGGATCAAGCGGACAAATACCGCCAACTGCTGAAGAGCGTCCTCTCCAACACCGGCTTCGAATTGGTCGATACATTGAAACTCTTTGTTGAGGCCATCGTGAATGAGCATGTCAGCTTGGTGATAGCACGCCAGATATTGAACGATGTGGGCGTTGAGCTGAGCAAGCTTCCCGATGACATGTCCAAGCAGTTATCGCATTTTACACTGGAAAAAGTGCATCCTCGTGTCATTTCATTTGAAGAGCAAGTAGCCGGTATTCGTTTCCACTTGGCAAACATTTACGAACGCAATCAGCAATGGCGCGATGCGGCCACAGTTCTGGTGGGGATTCCCCTCGAAACCGGCCAGAAACAGTATTCCGTGGAATGTAAATTGGGCACATACCTCAAAATAGCTCGTCTCTATCTAGAGGATAATGATTCCGTACAAGCCGAGCTATTCATCAATCGTGCCTCACTGCTGCAGGCTGAGACAAACTCCGAGGAATTGCAGGTGTGTGAAAAAGGTATACTCAATTTGAGTCAAAGATCTGACTAAGTTTCCTCTTTTCTTTTGCTTTCAGGTTCTGTACAAAGTGTGCTATGCTCGTGTTCTGGATTATCGCCGTAAATTCATAGAAGCTGCCCAACGTTACAACGAACTGTCCTACCGCAAAATAGTTGATCAAGGCGAGCGGATGACAGCGCTAAAGAAAGCGCTTATCTGCACTGTACTCGCCTCTGCCGGACAGCAGCGTTCCAGGATGCTGGCTACGCTGTTTAAGGATGAACGCTGTCAGCATTTGCCCGCTTATGGCATATTGGAGAAGATGTATTTGGAACGTATTATACGTCGCTCGGAACTGCAGGAGTTCGAAGCATTGTTGCAGGACCACCAAAAGGCTGCCACACCGGATGGTTCATCGATATTGGATCGTGCAGTCTTTGAGCACAATTTGTTGTCTGCCAGCAAATTGTATAATAATATTACATTTATTGAATTGGGCGCCTTGTTAGACATACCCGCCGCAAAGGCTGAGAAAATTGCCTCACAAATGATTACGGAGGGGCGTATGAACGGGCATATTGATCAAATCTCTGGCATTGTCCATTTTGAGAATCGGGAACTATTACCCCAATGGGATCGTCAAATACAGTCGCTCTGTTATCAAGTGAATTCCATTATAGAAAAGATAGGCGTTGCCGAGCCTGAGTGGCTGGATAATCAGAACTGAGAGAAGCGCAGCAGAGGGAAAGAGGAGAATCGTCGCCATCGTCGTCAATAATAATAATCTTACTTGGCAGTAAATTCTCATCATGATATGCAACTTTAGTCCGGTCTGAGCGAGGATTATGTTTTACATTTAACTGAGTTCCATATGTAAATTTCATTTTGAATTTAAGAAATAAATAATTCATCCAATGATCCCATGGATCGAAAAACAACCAAGAAAGCAAAGAAAACTGCAGCTCAAATACTCGTATATAGAAATTCAATTTTATGAAACATTTACATAATTATATTCACAATATTTCGTATAATTCACAAAAATTCTCTGTATTCTATAAACTTTTTGTTCTTAGACTTAAACAGCTAGCGGAAAGTTTTGCTTTTGTATACAATACAAATACAAAATAAAAAGAGAGACATCGTCTATATATATAAAATATATGTGTATATATATATATATATATATATATATATCTAGGTAGTATTTCAATTATAGTAACTAGAAAATAAATGAGGGTTACTCGTAAACGTACTACCCAATGCCTACAAATCGAAAAAAAGGGCAGCTCGGATTAACGACTGCTTTCCATTTGAAGAAACTAAATAGAAACTACTTTATTATAGGCTAATTAGATTTAAACAATTCAACTAAACAAAATGCAAAAATGATGCTTCACTATGAACAAAAGCAAAGCCTTAAAACAATTTGTTGCAAGCGTCTTTAGAAAACACTCCACACGTTTCTGCTTAATTTACAGGGGGGGGCATGTATAATTCCTTAATCCATCCATTCGCTATACCAAATATTCAGAGACTCTCCATTCTCATCACTTAAAAATTAAAGTAGGATCATCCTTGCGTATTCGCCGAGGATTCCTCATTCAGCTGCATTTGTGCCAGTGTGCGCACCACAACGCCCCGATTCACCGGCGTCAGTCCCTGGCAAAGGCCTACGACAGCGTCCAGCGCCACATCCGGGCAGTCCTACATTAAATATACAATAAATTTAAGTAACCTCTAATAACCTATATATATTTATGTGCTGTACCTCTAGCATCTTTGATATCGTTGAGATGACGGCATCCCTTCGCACAGAGTTTACATTTCTGGATACTATAGACTCTGCGTTTGTTTGCTCTTGATACCAGTTAACCATTTCCTCATTCTTGTCCCATAAATACGCCTGTAAATCGAAATATAATTATATATACATCTATATCAATATATAAAGCATATATATATATTTATATACCTCTGTAGCACCCTTATCCTCGACCAGCCAGCGGCGCAGCATCTGCTTGGCTTGACCCACAGAGAGATTATCCTGGGCACGCAAAATCTTCTTGATATACGCATCCTCGAGCAGCAGGCGACGTAGACGCCAGTAGAGCCAGCGTCTGGAGTCACGCCAAGGCACAATCTCGCTGATGCACTCCTTCTCCAGCATCCGCTCGGGCGTATCGTGGAGATCAGCAAAGTGTACGGCAACCGTGTGGTATACATGCATCAGCACTGCGATGCGTGCCTTGATCTTCTCATCCAGCTGGCCGGCCTTCACCTTATCGCCAACGGCAACAGCCTCGTCGTGCTCCTTTTTCAGCTGAATATTTATATATATTAATTATACTTTTTAAAATAGCTAGCTTTTAAGCTTACCCCAATAGTGGTTCCATCCAGACGATATATTGTCTTGATGAGGTCCTTCTCTTTGTATTTGATTTCCACAATTCCCTCCGGTTCTAGCACACCGCCGCGAGCCTCAGGATCAGCATAGGTTTCCATATAACGTGGATTAATGAGCGAGTCCAGGACGGCCCAGGCCCCGCCACGTAGCTCGGCATTGGGTGGCAAATAGATGAGAACCGGCTTCTTGTATTCCCTTAATCCATCGACAATATAAGCACCAAATTTAACAATTTGCTCGTACATATCCTTCATGCCGCCAGAGAAACCACGCCAATTAGCAAAAATAATCAGGGGCAACTCCTCACGTCCGAAATCCTTGATAGCCTGCGCCGTCTTATACGATGAATCGGGATACCAAACTTGGCCTGCCTGCTGTAGGGTCTTGGCTTCTGAATCCAAATTGGCCGGATCTGCAGGCATTTCCACCTCTACAGTGCGCGTCTCTACGGCAATAACACCCACAGGTACACCTCCTAACCGTGCGCGACCTGTGACAACAGTTTTTGCCCAGGGTGCCATGATTTCACTCCAGGACTCACGATCGAAGAAACCATTTTCCCATTCATTGGCATTGACGGGATTGACACGACCAGCGAGCATCCAGCGTGGATCATATGGAGATTTGGTGGGCATAAAATCAACAGGACGCTCAATGCGATCGCTAGGCACTATAATGGGCAGATCGCAACCAATATAGGCGGGAATGTAGGACAGCCAGTCAAGAATGGTATACACGCCATCCAAGTCAATAGCTTCTGTTTTGTGGGTGACTCCATTGTTATACATAATCTGAACGCCGCCCAACTGATTATTCGAGGCATAAACCTTACGTCCCAGCAGCTAAAAGATTCAAAAATGATTAAAACATCCTTTGGGAATTGTAAATATGATCTTACCTTATTTAAAGCCGCATAACCCGTCAGTATAATGTGGGAATTGTCAATCTGTATTACACGCTGGCCCAGACGCACCACATAGGATCCAATGCCGATGGTGCGACAGGTGACCATTGCAATCGTCACAATTTCCTCATAAGCCTGAGATGTTTCTCCTGCTATGAGGCCAGCATAGCGCAAATTCTCCACGCCCAGACCATCATCCTTGCCAATGATATCCGTAATCTTATAGCGTTGCTCGCCCTCATCTTCTATCAGTATGGCTCGCACTGAATTCAAATTCGCCACCTGTGCATAATCTTCAGTGGACAAGTACAGATACTTAAAGCCCTTGTCTGGCTCCTCGGGATCTTCCCACGCTATTCTGAACATGGATTTCACCTCCTCCGCCAGACCAATACGTGCACCACTGTTCACCGATATATAGATCTATAGATAAGAGATATAGTTTCATAAAGATTTTAAAATATCTAGAGAAATTCGGCACTTACTCTGGGCACTTTGAGCTCACGCGCTAGCTGCGATGCCTTGGCAAAAAGCACATCTTCTTTGATGCCAAACGAGCCAATCAAATAGGTCAAATCGTTGGCTATCACAATGATCTCACGACCAGCTGGGTACTCGGGTGTTGCCAGCACAATGCGCCAGGCAACCATGCCGCACTGGAAAATTAAGGAATAGGACGTAAATTAGAGTTCCTGGAGAACATCAACATGAGTGCATTGATACTTACATTATTCTCGCCAGGCAGTCGTTGCATCTCAACAAGAGTATCGCCCTCAAGAACCAGTTCCTTGCATTCCAGAAGTATCTTGTCCGGAATGCGAATATCTACAGTGGGACGCGCCTTGGAGAACTCCTTCCAATGCCTTTCGGTCATCTGACGGAACATGTCGGGCACATCATAAACATAGGTGGTGCCATTGGACTGCGCCTGGAATCTTTTCTGCTGCAAAAAGTCCTTCGTCATGTACGCCGTTGAGATGGGATGCCCATGCAGTGAGCCCTGCTTTTCGCCATAAGCCTTGAACTTAATCTGGAAATTGAAGAGGTCAAGTTAGGGCGTGTAATTTAGCGTATATATAGATTCACTTACAATGCCCGTTTCCGGTTCGGTTTGCTCCGTATACATGGATATGTCCAGAAAGTAGCCGGAGTCGTTGGCAATGCAGAGACGTACCGCCTGTGTCGGTGACTGGGGTGATTGCCTGATGACCATCTTGAGCTCCGCTTGGAGTACACGCAGTTTCCATAGACGTGGACCATAACGCATGATCATTTTGGTAACAGATTCCTCGATTTTGGCAGGATCCATTATAACCGTGGGCACAAAATTGAGGAATATATGATTACAATCGGTGCGCTTGGCATGGGGATGTGAGAAGGCCACCTCCAGCTCATCCATGGCCTCTAGAAGCACACGCTCCCCTTCATTCTGCAAATACTCAAACGATGCCTCTTTGGTGATCAGATCCGAATGCCTTATAATAGAGCGTATAAAGAAACGGAAGTCTGTGACTTCTTGACCCTTGGACACCTTGGCACGCCCCAAATACAAATGCATCTTTTGATTTGCGGTGGGCAACGCTTCCAAATCATAAGTCTTCATGCGATTTAACTCCAAATGGAATGCCGAAGCTGGCTCCAAATGTCGGTAGATACGATCCTCCTCAAACTTATCTCTTGCGCGGTAGGTAAAGAACTTGGGAAACTGTCGCTTCTTCAGCGCCGCAAACGTTATCCTACGTATGCGGCGTTGGAACAACTCTTCGTTGTGCTCCTTGCAGAATTTGCCAAAGATCTGTGACATCATTACATCATCCATTTCACCCGTTTCCCTTACGGCCACACTTACAATATGTATTGGCTCCGTGGATTTGGCCTCCTCGGCAGCATTGGCGCGTGTAATGGGATCCGAGAGGGAGACATTAATGGAGGTGCTATGGCGACCATCCGAAATGGAATCCGCCGCCTCTACAGCCTCCAAGACCTTAGCACTGACCATAGCTGGTGACACAAAGTCCTCCAAGAGATCCAATATCTCATCCGAATATGTTTCAAACTGTTCAAAGGAATCAAAGGCTGCAATAGCGCCTGTACGTACAAAGGAGCTGCCCAGGGCAGCGGCTGCCACCTGATCCAGCCCCTCAGGCGAGCTCATGCGGGAGAACAATCGATTCGGATGCGCTGTGGGCAACAGGAACTGAAAGTGCACCAGGGGAAGACCCCCAGAGAGCTCCAGATGCTGTAGACAGGTCAGCTCATACGATGTATAGGCACGTCTCACATATACCTCCAGGGCGGCATTGCAGACCGCCCGATTGGAGTGATAGAAAAAGTCGTGAAGAATGTCGAAAATGGAGGTTTCTGAGAGGATCAAACGCTGCAGATTCTCTGGATGAAAGTCATGTCCGTACATATCCACAGCCGACAAAAAGATGGATTCCATTTGATTATGTCGCAGCTCATAGGCGGGTTGATGGGCGGCAATGAGAACCTGTCGAGACCTTAGGGCAACCCGGGAGTGTTCCGCGCGGTTCAGCGAAGTCAATTCACTTAGGGTATTAGCCAGTTCATCAGTTAATCCCGGTTCATTGGCCCAGAGATGATCGATGAGTAGTGTGACCAGCAGATTCTTTTTGGCGACCTGCGAGTGCGAGAATATCGTATTGACCACGGTCAACATATCATCCTTATTATGCTCTCGCACCAGGCCTACACACTTGTCGTAGTGTCCATGCTGGAACTGGGACTCCACGTCGTAATATTGACGCAATAGCTCATGCACGGCTGCCTTCATACGTCCCCTGATGCCATTCCTATAGCGCTGGACAAGCTGAACAATGCTCTGAGTGGTCAAAAAGAAGACATCACGATCTGCACGCTTCTGCAAAGTTGCAGCATGGCTATCAATGACGCTGGCTATTTGCTGCGAGGGAAACTGGGCGAGAACACTCGTGATATTACGCTCATAAAGTGTCATCAGCTTGCGTATCTTCTTTTCCACAGAAAGGGGTATACGTCCGGAGATAGAGGCAATTACCTCCTGCAACTCAAGCAGCGGCAGTGATGGATCCCTCAGACTCTGCATGAATTTTTCAATAATATCTCGCAGGCGTTGGGCATTAAAGGGTTCCGGGAGGCAATAACCCGCTAGGGTATTCTCCAGTATGCTCTTATATGTATTATGAACACGGTTGAGTTTCTCTGGAACAGGTGCATTCTCCGGTTGGGGGAATTGACTCTTGCATGGCTGAGCCTTCGTAACCAACGAGGGATCATCCAGCTCCAAATGGCCAAGCAGAGAGCCTGCATCCAGCACAGCGCCTGGCCGACGCACAAAGGTCACAGTGCCCGCCTCCTGCGAGGTCAAAGTCATGACCATTTTCATGACCTCAATTTCAGCATATGCCTGGCCCTTGGCCACATGAGCGCCATCCTCCACAATCATATTAATCAGCTTACCCGCCGAGGGACTGCGCAACAGTGAGGGATCATTCTCCTTCTCAAAGACACAGGTTTGATTGCCAATGACAATACGGTAGCGATCCACTTCCTCCTTCATGTATGTGGTGTAAGATGCGCCCTCCAGGGAAATAAGCAATCCACCGTCTGAGAGACGATGCACTTCGATCTCCTTGAAGGAGTTATTCATCAGCAGGAAATAGGAATTGTGTCCACTCTTCGCCGCTTGCACCTTGTAGCGTAATCCATCATTAATTAGCTCCACATCGACGACATTAGTCAGCGTATTGGCTGCCTGGATCTGACCCTTCTCTAGCGATGTTTGGAAACTGGAGAAAGACTCGGTAATCTGACGATCCGCTATATGCAACGATCCACACATGACGCCCAGCAGTATATCAGGCTTCTCAGACTGCACACGCTCCGCTATCAGCGCATCCAACCAGGCAGTATCTATGCTATTCTCCAAAAACCGATTCGTTTCCAAAAGAGTTATCAAATATTCCACAGTGGTGCGGAAATCTCCTCTGATGGAAAGCTCTTTAAGCGCAATGACGAGATTTTCACGTGCCTGCTGACGATTCTCACCCCAAGAGAAACAATGTCCGAACTGGGAGTCGGCAAACTCGTGTAATCCTCCGGAAGCAGCCACACTGAAGTAGCCCCACACATTCTTACTAGACCGGAAGTTTAGCTCTTGCACGGTACCTGAACTGGGCTTAAAGCCTTCATCGGGATTCTCGGAGGTAATACGCGCGGCAATAACATGACCTGCTGGACGCGGTTTATTCGGTGGATTCTCAAAGTCAATAATCGAAGAACCCCAAGGAGATTCTCCGTAGAGCAAACGTATATCCTTTAGACGGTACAGTGGTATGCCCATACCAATTTGCAGTTGACAGGCGGGCAGATTGACATCAGCTATCATTTCCGTGCACGGATGCTCCACCTGCAATCGTGGATTTAACTCCAGGAAGAAATATCTGCCCTCTTGATCGTACAAATACTCCACAGTGCCCGCACTGACATAGCCCACCATTTTGGCTAGACGCACCGCTGCCTTTTCCATATCCTCAAAGACCTCTGGATGGGCCACAATTGCCGGTGCCTCCTCAATAATCTTCTGATGACGTCGCTGGATAGAACAATCGCGTCCAAACAGACTGATAGCGTTGCCAAACTGATCCGCCAGCAGCTGAACCTCCAGATGGCGTGCTCCACGCGCCAGCTTCATTACAAATATGGGTGAACCAGGAACTTCGGCCTGAACCTGACGGAACAGCGCCGGGAACTCTTCGGGCGTATCCACGCGACGAATGCCCTTACCACCGCCACCTTCTGATGCCTTTATCATCACCGGAAAACCTAGAAAATTATAATTATTTAACTATATTTTCATTTGGGAGTATGTAATTCAATTAACAGCTTACCAATCTTGGCCACAGCTGTGAGTCCCTCCTCTACATTATTGACACAGCCGCGTCCAAAAAGCTCACTGGATATCTTAATCTTCTTGCCGCTGTACTGCGCCTTCAGCTCTGACCCGGACCACGGCAACGTTGGTATCTCCGCCGTTTGGGCCACAATTGAGGAAGCCACCTTATCTCCCAACGCCCACATAGCACGCTCCGGCGGACCCAGAAACACCAGACCCTCCTTATGCAACAGCTCGGGCAGTTTCGGATTCTCCGACGCATGACCCCAACCAGCCCAGACAGCCTGCCATAAAAAAGCTCTTTATTAAACGCGATAAACGGCTAATTAAATAGATATGAATATGTATTCAATCAATTGTGACGTCAGCGAAAAAAATCAATTTTCAACGCGGAAAATGCTTAAAACAAAATAACAGTCGAACTTGGCTATAACAAACAAAAAAGTAGAAAAAATAATAATGGCTCATAATTCTATCATAAATCTTTCATCTATTATTATCCAGCTGACTTATCTTATATATCTTCAGATTGCTTAGCCAAACACTAACTAAATTTGTTTATTGGCCAAAAACAAAGTAAGCAAAAGTCTAGTAAATTAAAAACTGTCCTAAAAACTCAATTTTTAGCTAAATTTAAGGCTAAAAAAGCTTGCTCAAAAAAGGAAAATGTTTTTTTTTTTTTTTTGGGAAAAATAAATTAATTAATAAATCATCCTCACAGAGGAGCTCATATTTCGTAAGATAATTATGCTCAAGTTTACAAAAACCTAAGTCCAAAAAAGAGGTTAAAGGTTTTGTTTTGTTAAGGATTAAGTAAACAAATTATCCTTATAGAGGGTGTCATATTTCGTTCAAGTTTTCACTAAATTGAAGGCTAAGAAAGTTTGATTGATCTTTTATAAAAAGACTATATCTTCCGGGTCATATTTCCCGAGAAAATTATGCCCTTAATATATGTATATAAGTTTTACTTTATTAGCCACTTTTATTATAAAGCCATAAATAGTCTTTATACCAAGTTTCATTTCCTTAGGATGTAACACACATCAGAAAATTTAAAATGCCGAATTTCAAGCGCGCTCAAAAGTTCAAATGTAATAAATATAAAACGTAGATTGTTGCACAGTGTAGCCTCATACTAAATACTCGGTTAATTCAAATAAAGACAGGCAGACAGACACACTCAGAGAGAGGGAGAGAGAGAGAGACACACAAATAGATAGCGATTTTCTTAGCGGAATTCAAATCGAACGTTTTAACGATCCGCTTGAGTTGAGTAGGAAGCGCGCATGTAAACAAAAATCGTACGATTTTAAGGGGGTTTCTCTATAGCCATAGCTATAGCTAGAATCTATAGGTATACTCGTACCTACTTATTATATGCTACAAAGTGTAGAGATCTTTGTTTTTTGCTAAGAACACTCACCTGCACTTGGGTGCGAAGTGCAATATCGACAATGAGCTCAACATTGGCATAGTTATTGTTGTTGGAGCCGCCGGGCACGGGCACATAGTGATCAGCCATTTTGATGTATTCCGCATTGGCCTTCAGATCCTCGGGCGTTACCATAACCACAAATCGTACGGCCCGCTCATTTTTGAACATCTCGTAGGACCAGCGTCTGATGGATCTCATACATTTAACCGCCGCAATTCCATTATTCGCAATCAGAACCCGATTAATGACACGAGTGCCTCCGAATCGCTTCACAAATTCCTCTGTCGTTGCTACATGAAAGTCCCGATCCTGATGCCGATCCTGGCCCAGGCCAGTGCCGCGCGACATACTCGGTCTGCAAATACGAAAAGGCATTTTAATAATGATGGCTTGAAGACTGAAGTATGCAATTTGTTAACTGAAACCCTTGCAAAAAGAACTTAAAAACAACTTGGAGATACGCTTTAATTAGATCTGAAGTGCCCTATAAAACAGATAAGTACCGAAGCACTCTCTACATGCAGTGCTTCTTCTGACCTCTGCCTAGCACCAAGGAAGATAGTTTCACGAGTTACTTCCATATTAAGTATACGTTGAAAAAACTTGATAGATTAGGGCATTATTATGTCCATATAAGCTTTAAGAACTTTACAGTTTCCGATTTGGGCGAAAGCTCTTTAAGATTTCAAATGGAATTAAATCTAAAAAACTTTAATAAGCTTACAATTCCCACATATCAAATTTGAAGAGGCTGTCATTTTCTCTGAGCTGCAAGTGTTTGGCAATATTGGTAAAAGGTCTTTAAGATTCGAATTGAAATAAATCTAAAGAACTTTAAGAACTTTATAGTTCTCGAGTTCGGAAAAAGCTCTTTAAGATATGCACTGAAATAAAGGTGAAGAACCCACATACCAAATTTTAAGAGATTATCATTGTCTCCGAGCTCGAAGTGTTTGACTATATTGCAAAAAAGCTCTTTAAGATTTGAATTGAAATAAATCTGAAAAGCTTTAAGAACATTACAGTTTTCGAGTTCGGAAAAAGCTCTTTAAGATTTGAACTGAAATAAACCACACACCAAATTTCAAGAGATTCTCATTCTCTCTGAGCTCGAAGTGTTTGGCTATATTGAAGCAGTTTTGCATCTTAATAATCCATCCAATAATATATTTACTAGTCAATAAAAGATTAAAAAAGCCCTGTTACATAGTTGACTACTATTTTAATAGACCCCAATTAATATTCCTTACATTTTCCATAGAAACACTTAACTAACAAGTGTGATATAACACTTTAATAATGCAAATAAAAGTCTGAGGTCAGCATAAAAAATCTATGCAAAATTTGTAGCGCAGTGTAACAATTTACTAGTGCTTACTGTGGGTCAATGTTAGACGAAAGAGAACAAAGCGGAAAGAGAGACGAGAGGAGTGAAGTTTAAGAGGCAGACATTTTATAGGTATTTTGGGTAAACCGGTTTTGCAAAATTAAAAGTTTTGCTGTGTTTACCTGGTGCTTGCTCTCTTTATATCTTCCTTTTTTATCTCTTTGTTTCTCTTTCTGTTCTCTCACTCTCATAAACGCACATATGGCAAATGGAGGACGCCTTTTGCATTTGTAAGTCAATTATTTACTAGCTATAAAAATAATTATGCGCCATAAGTATATTATACATATATAAAATATATATACGGAAATATGTAAATGCAGTGATACCTGCCTAAATCGAACACAGCTGCCTTTAATACGCCGACCAAAAATGGAAAGCTTTTTAGAAGACATATTCTCTTAACCCTCTAAGGATTACGGTTAACAGCTGAATAATTCATGTTAGCAGTTTCTTTATAATGAAAACGGAATCGGCTAACTATATCATATATGTACGTGGCATAGGAACGATCAGTTATAGATTTTTTATAACAGAATTTTTGAATATAAATTTATAGTTTAGTGTTTTTATGCTAATT
Organism: Drosophila repletoides; assembly: GCA_018150835.1. NCBI lineage: Eukaryota > Metazoa > Arthropoda > Insecta > Diptera > Drosophilidae > Drosophila > Drosophila repletoides. The sequence continues at coordinate 22,529,480 of JAECWQ010000089.1, read as the reverse complement.
AGAGGCTGGAATAATTTGTTGTTCGATCTTAATCAATATTTTTCGTAAGTTTTCTATAGATCAAGCGATTGTTCCTATGTGATATAGTTATCTGCTTTAATTTGCTGCTCAAAATTGAGAGACTTAATTTTGAATTGAAACAGACAGACAGACGGATGCTAAAGCTATAGCAGCTCGTTCATGACCCTCTGGAAGGGTATATAAAAAGAAATCCAACTACTTTAACCTTTATCTACAGACCAATAAGAAATGGTTGTAATAAACCTTCTCTAATTCCAAAAAAAGCAAGTTTGAATAATTCATATAGATTATTTTCTACGTTTTCAGCAAATATAATTCGATTAAAACGGAAACTAAGAGAATTTGCAGAAAATGCACTGCTTAACTGCTCTCTTTAGAGAGCGTACACTGTACAGAATGAAAGAAAATTATTTAGTTTAATGTTAAATTACTTCAGTGTGGCAGCGCTGGTGACGCTAAGCAGCGACGTTTCTATTGCATTGTTGTTGTTAATGTTTATATTATTAACAATGTTGTTGTTGCTGTTGTAGAGAGTGCTCGAATCTTCGCACTGATCAATGGCCACAATGTTGGGTATAATAATAGGACCATTATCACTATTATTGTTATTATTTGTTGTTGTTGTTGTTGGGTGTTCTTCACCGGATTCGACGAGCACAAAACGTTTGCTGGCGCGACGCTTCAACATCTTGGCAAACGCAATTAGGGCCAAGATCATTCAAGTCCAAAGTTTAAACTATTTTTTTTTTTTGTTGTTTTTTGAGCAGAGTAAACTGCGCCTTATCTGCCCGTTGTTAACAGTTACAGTTACAGTTGTAGTTAACAGTTATTATGCAATGTGTGACTAATCATGAATGAATTTGGCGTGACTTTCACCCGTTTGGAAAATGCTTAAGAAAACGCGTTGAAAAAAAAACTTATAAAAATGCGTGTAAAAATCACGCGATAAATTATGATATTTTTTTTCTGTTGGGTATCCAAGAGAGCTGAACCGACCGCCACGGCATTTGCTTTAAGACTGACAGCAGCTTGAGCTGACATCGTTACTCATACGACGCTTAAGCTGCAGACTGAAGAGAGTGGGCCGTGCAACTCTACCAAAGAGAAAGTTGCAAAGAGCAAGAAGTTATCCTCTGCTGTTATGAATGAACATAAACAGTGCACACACATGCACACGCACACGCACACAAATGCAGCAATACTGGGCAGCGCACCTGCCGCACAGCTTTCTACTCTTTGTGTTTCTCTTTCAGTCTGCTCACATTCCTCTCTCTCGCTCTCCCTCTCTCTGTAAACTATAAGCTTTTATTATTTTAGATAAAAACTTTTGCTTTAACAGCGGCACGTTGTTTATTCTTGCATGTTGCCATCTCTTTCTGTGAAACTCGCGCGATTTGTTTGGGCCAGCAACAGCAACAACAACAACAATGACGTAGCTAAGGTGTTTTTTTTTTGCCTTACGCTTCTTCTTTCCCACTTAAACATCTACAAATATATTTTTTTATCTGCACTTTTTTTTATGTGTGTATGTTGACATTATTAAAAAGACTGCAAACTGATTTGAACTGATTCAACTGTTTTTTTTTTACGTAAATAAATAACCCGAGTCTCACAATTTCTTTCTCAAAACATCTGCTCTTTAAAATATCTTTAATCAATAATTTTCAACCCAAAAAATAAAATATTTTCCGATTTCAAGTTTTAAAAAAATTGTTTGAAATCCAGCCGACAAATCGGCTTAAGACTAACCGGTTCGAGCCTGCATATCTGGCTACTTTTCTAAATTAAACCGAACCCGGCTTCAAAAATATAACAGATCCTGAGCCGACTACGTGTGGTTCGGTTCAAAAATTAGTATATTTATGAATTCATATTTCTTTTTAAGTCCTTAAAAACAGTTTATTACAAAAATTAATATATTCCTGCCTGTAGATTTAGTATAGATGAATGTGTGAACCAAATTTGAACCAAAATTGCAGGTTATACTGTATGTGAACCTGCGAGTCGGAGGTCTATAATAATTATTATGGTTTGTAGCTTTGCCTAAAACTAAGATGAACTTGAAATTCATAGTTAGGAACCGAACCCAGAATTTGTGGTTCAATCAGTATACCAAACCGCTAACAAGTATTTTGCTTGCAATCTTAATATTACGATATTTAATTTTACATCTATAACAAATAAAGGTAAGTGTAATAGAAATACAACTATAGATAAGAAAATCTGTTCTTTGATGTAGGTAAGAAATAAGGGGCTGGTTCCACAATCGAAAATTGTAGTAAAAATACTACGATTACATTATTCGTAATACCGTAGTATGATTTTAATAAAAGTTATTATTAAATGCAAAGAGTTTCATATAACAACCCAATTTTCTATTATACAAACTAATCAAAACTAGATTTGTAAAGAAAATCTTTCAATATTTCTTTAAAAAAATTTTCAAAGTCTCGGGACGATTCTTACTAGGGACAACTTACCGCAGGCGCTTCCGTTTTTCCGATATATCGCCATTTTGGCGAATATCGCTTTGCAATTTCTGCGGGAATTCATCGCCAGCTTCGCCAGCCTCCACTATGGCCTCCTTCTCATCGATTTCATCGCCCACCTGCAATATAATCGGTCAGTTATAAATTAATGATTATATATAATATGATTATATATAAATTATGAACTATATATAATACCAGAAAACTGGGCCGATCGCCGTCTGTGGACGTGGCTTGTGTCGTTTCGGCCGTCGCTGTTGGCTCCTGTTCGCTCATTTTGTTGCTGTATTTTATGTCAATATTATTATTATTGTTGTTTATATTGAAATTGCTCAAATCCGTTAAAACGGTGACGTTGACGTTGATGTTATCCTTGAATTGCTCGCAGAGACCATCTACCTCCGATTTGAGGCTCTCGCTCGAGAATTTCACCTTTTTAATGCACGCCTTTGGATAACGCTGCTGCTGATCCGAGCCACTTTTTGTTGGATTTATCGCTGACGTTGTTGTCGTTGTTGTTGCTGTAGCCGCAATAACGCTGGAGTTGTCTAAAACGAAGAGAGAATCCAAAATAAATATTAAAATAAAACAAGTTTCTTTTTTTTTGTCATACGAATACGATAGTTATTTTTAGGCCCTTCCCTCTTGTAATTCAATTAAATTTTCTTACTCTTCTCAGTGTTGTTGTTCTCTTTGTTTTTGTTGTTGTTTTGGTTGTTGTTGTCTATCGAGTGTGTTGTTCTTTGCCTTTGGAGGCCGCGTTCGCGACCAAAGAACAAACTTAATAGGAATGCTATTATCGCCAGAATGGTTAAAAATGCGATAAACATCGGCTACATCCAAATAAAAGCTATAAATTTGTTATTTAACTTTATTAAGGTACTTTTCTATATACCCTTGCAGAGAGTATTATGGCTTTGTCACGAAATATGCCAAGCCAAAGTATTTATGATAATTGATATAGAAATCGATATATACACTGTATGTCCTTCTGTCCGTCTGTCTGTTTCTAAACTAATCTCAGTTTTTGAGCTAGATGAATGAAGGAATGATGGGAACTTCAGGTCCAAAAGTTGATAAAGATCGGACTGCTATAACATATAGCTGCGAGTCAAAATAAATTTCACATGCGTATTCCAGTCTGCAAGGGTATCTAAGCTTCGGTGCGCCGAATATGGCCGTTTCTTTCTAGTTTTTTTTTTAACTTTAATCATTAATTTTAAGGTACTTTTTTTTATTTTTATACTGGGTTAGTTGGACAACAGAGTTCAGAGTTCAAAAGGTTAAGCTGATTTAACTGGCACATCAATATTTATTGACCACGAATTTGTATGCCAAAGCAGGGCCAAAACAAAACAAAAATATATATATTAATATATATATATATACATATATATTTGTATGTTATATATAATTAAAATGCATAATTATACGCATAAACTAGTTTCGTGTAGACAATGTTAAGAAAATGTTCAGCGAAACGAATAAAACAGAATTCGACTTTGAGACACTAAAATTCCGTAGCGAATCTTTAATACTCTTTCAGATTGTTCAGAACTTTTATTCTGCGCTATTCGCTCTGACTGAAACATGGTTTATATAATATATAATAATATTCAAGCCATCTTTTTAATCAATATCTAAATGCAGACCTTCAAATAAAAACTTAAAATTGATTTGAATATTATATATTATATAACTCTTCTTTTTTAAAGCTTTTTAAACTATTACAGGAAGTATTAATCGATCTATAACATCTTCATTTTTTATCTTATTTTTTTATGATACTTCAACTCTATTTTTTATTAACTTCAACTAGATATTAGAAATGGTTTTCGAATTAAAAAAAACATGAGACTTTATTTTATTGTTTTTGGATTTTTTAAGACATCCGAATATAGAAATTGTTTTCGAACTAAGACACATGAAATTTTATATTATGGTTGTTGGATTTTTTAAGAAATCATATCCAAATAATCAGCCCTTTGCTGGACTGAGAAGAGTATACGAAATGAAATTGATCCAAAAACAAAATTAAACTGTACTGCGCATTTAAATTAATATCAAAACCAAAAAAGACTTGAAAAATAAAAAAAAAACCAGAGGTAGGCTATTGGCTATTGGCTATTGTGGAAATGCAAAGCAGCTTTGCATATAGAAGAGAAGAGGTCAACGCTTTGATTTGGATTTAAGCATTACAATATGTAAGTGTGCCAGGGTGTGCGTATGCATGTATGTGTGTACACATGTATGTATGAGTGTTACTCGTGTTTCAAAGCCATCAAAGCCTAGAAAATTACGTGTGAATCTTTAAAAATTATGCAATCCGATGCGACTTCTAGAGTATTCATTCAATCCGGGAAACTTAAGAGCTCCTTGGGAATAACCGGAACATAAATATTGACTTTTCGTTGAAAGCAACGTGAGAACAACTTCAACTTCATTAGCCGATAAGAAACTGAACTCTATTCTTGTATTTTCTTTTATTTATTATATTATTTATTAGTTGAAAACAATATACTTTATTTAAGTATTTTCTTTTACCACTTATAAGGCAATTAAAGACATTTATTTAGCTTTGTATAGATTAATTCCTTAAGGCGCGAATGGAAGCAACAAGTATCGCACAATTTGCTACTGGAATGACCGACGATTGGAATGCGACTGACTGACACAGAGGCTTCCACACGCAGCGCACACTATCGCTGCCCGCTGACCATTGGGCCGCAGTCGACGCCGGCAGCGACGTCAACGTCGTCACTATCAATATCAACTACTTATGCTTGCCCAAATGTCTGCGTCGACAACAGCAGCTTTACCAAAGGTGTGTGTGTGTGCGTGCGTGTTCGGTCAGGTTGTTATGCTCATATGTTAATTGCTTGTAATCAGTGTTGCCACATTTATGGCAACATAATAAAATAGCCGGAAATAGCTGAATAAAAAGCTAATCAAGTTTAAATTTCTTTAGCGGCTTTTAGTTGAAAATAATGCAAAGCTGTGCATTCAAGACAATTAGATTGAACTAAACCTTAAAGTAATAAAATGCTCCAGTTATTTTGAAAAAAATGTAACCATTTCAATTCTTATATAAATAGTAGCTAAATTTATTTTTAATAAATTCATTTAAAGTTATAGATAAAATATAACTTCATGTGCTTATAAGCCACACAAAACGGCTAAATGTAGCAATAAAATAGTTAAATTGGCAACACTGGTTGTAGGGCTTTACGGGGTGGAGAGGCATGCTGCTGACTTGCACAGTAAAGCTGCAAGCAGCAGCAAATTAATTATTTATTTTATTTATTTATAAATTTTGCTGCTCATTTTATTGTGCTGCAGGCATTTTTTATTTTCATTTGTTTTATAACTACTTCTGAATGTTTTATTTTTTTATGGCTTGGCGCGTATCGATAGCATTGGATAAATCGATAACAAGAAGCAGTCGCAGTTGCAGCGCAGTCGCTAGACGTGCACAGTTGTCAACAGCTTCCGTGCACTGCTTGCTTTATTTTTTCAATGTCAAGGTTGTTTTTAGCTGTATTAGTTTCAGCTGTTGTTGTTGTTGTTGCGCAACTTAAAAGTTAATCTTTATTGCTTGACATTGATGATGCACTCTCTGGACATCGTTCAGGGTTGTGACATTAACAGATAATCAAGGAAACTGCAGCAGCAGCAGCAGCAACAACAATAATAATCCCAAATTGCACTTGGCGTTGCACGTCAGCAGCAGAAAACTGATTTTCAAATGACTCGAACGGGCAAATATACAAAATATGATTAACTTTTGATTGAGATTGAGGCTTAGATTGTGCCTCTGTGTGTGTGTGTGTCTGCCGCTGCCATGAACAGAACACGCGAGTATATATGTATGTATGTATGTATGTATGTAAGGATGTATGTGTATTGCGCCGGCATCAACATCTTTTTTTATTTATTTAGCTTTTTTTTAAAGTCAGCAGAGGTTTTTTAAAAGTCACAAAAGACTTTTCAGTCAGCTGAAAGCTGATAAGAATTTAAAAAAGAATCTTACGATTTTCTGTGAGCCAGCTAAAACTCAATTTTAATTGGAGCCATAGAAACCGCCGGTGCTATGATTAATACTATTTTTTTCCCCCTATTTCTCGCATTGTTTATTTTTGGTAAGCAGGCCAATTCCGTTATTAGCCTAGTACAACTCTTATCAATTTATGCGGAAATTTTTCAGCTGTTTGAACAAACACATACGACGACTGCGAGTACGAATACGAGTATGGAAGAATCGTACGAGTATTATTCATGCTGGGCGCGTGGCCAGCTTATGGATTATCAACAATCGCCAGATGCAGACGCGTGTGTCGTAGGTCTTCAGACATGAGACGTCTGGCTTTGGGATACAGTGGTTCATTGCTAATTAGAATCAAGAATACAACAGTTAATTGTAGGAAAGAATATAAAATATTCCAATTTGATTAATTTTCATTGAAGACTTGTGAAGAATGAAGATCTTGTGGCTTAACATAAAAAGTATTAATCAATTATTATTAAAGCAATCACAATTAGAATTTTTGATTTTTTTGGGTAAAGATCTATAAGATCTGTTAGACCATGTTATAAACTTATTGGTCCTGCAGTGACCTAAGTTCTGGTACCAATGTCTGAAGTTTTATTGGTTGTAGGATTTGTTATCACTCTGTGTAAGAATATATTTTCCGGTTTCTTTTTTTGGTTTATTTATATATTATATTTATTTGTTATTTTATTTGACACAATTTATATTTATTTAACACGAATATTAGTATTAAGTGTAAAGTTAACTTTTACTTTAATTAAAAGCATTGATCATGCTGTCTTATTTGAGCCACTGTATCGGCTGTTTACACTGTTATCAGAAGTGTGCAAATGCAATGCACCGCACTGGGAACTGGGAGGCGACGCACTGGGAACAGCAACAGCTAAGCCTTCCAGTTTCCATTTTCCAGCTCCAATTACACGCATACACATGCATATACAAACAGGCCATTAAGTAATTGAAGCCGGCTTGCTGTGAGCTGAGCGCTTTAAAGGGAATCATAACGAAATCCACCCACAACAGTTTCACTGAAACACACACATATGCAAACAAACACTAACGCACACATATATACATGCATATACATAAGAGTGTCATGCGGACATGGCGCGATATGCCAGCCCAATAGAAATCAAGGTCAGGGCAGACAAAAAAAAGAGAGCGAGAGAGAGAGCGCGCGCAGCAAAGAGAGCGCAAACATATTGAACGAATTATGCTGACCAACACTTATAAAATGTATTAAATTAACAACAAATTAAAGTACACACACACACACACACACACACATACATACACTGACATATAGAACTAAAGATCACCGTTATTTGCATGTTAATTTATGCAAGTGGTTGCGTGTTCTAAGGTGAATAACCCGTGCTTTGAACGGGGTACAAAGATGTAAAAGAAACTAAAAAGGTGTATTTACATATGCGCATATTTATGTATGAAAAGTCACAAAACACACATTAATTGTGCACTTGTCGCATTAATTAATGTACTTTCTCGTCTGTTCCCACTTACTTTTCTCCATTCTATTGCGCTTTGCACGTCTTCTTTTGTTAGCAATTTTTCTTTATTTTTTGTTATGCTTCTCTTCTTTAATTCTCCAATTGGGAGCTGGTGTGTGTGTATGGTGGGCGAAGAGAAGCGGCGATACGACGCGGGAAGAGGCTGCAGTTTGTGTTATGCACAGTGCACTCTTCTTCAACTGTTAGTGCACATATTTAAACATATCTTTTACAATTGTTTATATTTGTTTTTATCAGTGTGGTTTGTTTCATTTAGATACGCGTATATGTATATGAATCGGCTACGGTTTATAGGCAGAGACCGATAGGTGGTACGCGATAACGATAAGCGATATTTGCGGTCAGTGTTGAAAAACGCGGACATGGTGCTGCCAACTCGACCCAAAATCTGCATACCAATTGCAACATTTTGCTGCCGCGTTTTTGTTTGTTTACCATTTAATAAATACAAAATAAAATAATATGTTTGATGTGGAACCAATTATAGCAGATCACAAGGATGTCATACACGATGTAGTTTTCGATTATTATGGCCGCCGCATGGCCACCTGTTCTAGCGATCAAACCGTAAAGGTAAGCGGTGCGCATTGGCCTCAGCCTTGGATTAATCCTAATTCTGTTGCAAACAATTTAGATCTGGGATGAGGATGAGCAGGGTAAATGGAGCGTCACAAGCAGCTGGAAAGCTCATTCTGGATCTATTTGGCGCGTCTCCTGGGCTCATCCCGAATTTGGTCAGGTCGTCGCAACGTGCTCCTTCGATCGCACCGCCTCTGTCTGGGAGGAGGTCATGGGTGAAAAGGTGTCCACCACAAATGCGCCCACACGTCGCTGGGTGCGTCGCACCACTTTAGTAGACTCACGCACCAGCGTTACGGACGTCGAATTTGCTCCTAAATATTTGGGTCTGCTGCTGGCCACCGCCTCTGCGGATGGCATTATTCGCATCTATGAGGCGCCAGACATAATGAATCTATCCCAATGGCCCGTTCAGCATGAGATTGCCAATAAACTCTCACTAAGCTGCCTCTCCTGGAATACCTCAACTTATATGGTGACACAGCTTCTGGCGGTAAGTATTAGAAAAGTGCTCGACTAGGAGATACTCTTCACTACAAAGCATTCCTATTGCTTTTAGGCTGGAAGCGATGAATCAGCCACACCCACAGGCAAAGTGTTTCTCTTTGCGTACAGCGAAAATGCCCGAAAATGTGTAAAAGTCGACACTGTTAATGACATAACGGATCCTGTCACAGACGTGGCCTTTGCGCCGAACGCAGGACGCACGTTTCACATGCTGGCTGTGGCCAGCAAGGATCTCTACATAGTGAACATACGCGGCGTTACGTAAGTTGAAATATGTTTCTATATAAAATACTAAATTGATTTAAGTTATTTTGTAATTCCAGTGACTCAACGGGCAATTCCAAATTGGAGCTGCAAACGCTGAAATTTAGCGAGCATAATTGTCCTGTTTGGCGGGTTTGCTGGAATATGTTGGCCACGATGCTCATCTCAACCGGCGACGATGGCTGTGTGAGAATTTGGCGCATGAATTACACAAGACAATGGAAATGCGCTGCAGTGCTCAAGGCTGAAGGCAGTGGTCCCGCCTATGAGCCAAATCCAGCAACGCCCACGCTGGCTGCCACAGCCTCAGCCACGGCAAAGTTCTACAAGAAGGGCACCATCGGGAATCAGGTGCCATGGCATTAAATCTGCACCTGTAGTACAGTGTAATTTGTTCACCACTAGCATTTTAAATTGCAAAATAAATACAAATATATGTAAAATTTAAGTAAATATTGATTGTATATTGTGAGTTACTTTAATTCAGTGGCGCCATGAGAATTAAAAACAATTGTATTTATATCAGCTGAGTCAAATATTTTGGCTTAGATACCCAAAATATGGTTATATCCTTTTGTTTAAATATAAAATATTAAATTCTTCTTTAAATTCTTTTTAAACTGATGTTTCAAAGATCGCTCTAAAAGGAAAATAACAAAAATAGTTCAGCTAAAAATGGATAAATTCTAAAATTAAGCTTTTATTATTGAAAGTTCAAACGGATAAAATTCAAATTTTAGATGATATTTGTTCCCAAGGGAGTAAACTTATTAAATAAGTTATTTATTGTAAAGTGTTCTTAATTCAGTTGCTGTCATTATTTCGAAATGAGTAAGACTAAATTCAAAGCATGTTTTATAAATTATAAAAATATTTGTAGTATTCTTGGATTGTCTCTACTTCGGAGCTTTGAACCCCCCTTTATTTTCGGAATACTGTTTCACTTACGGCTGCTCATCCTTATAACTCCTGGGCCCAACAACAACGTCAGCGTCAACCTCCTCACCCACATTTATAGGGTATCACGAGTTGTTCACATCTTTGGGAAACAAACACATAAAACCCATTACATCACTGGGCAAACTAAAGAAGTGTGGAATGTGGGAAAATTGCGTGTTTTTCTCAATATGGTTAAAGTGTTTCAGCCACCGGCAAATGAAATAACATTTGGTCTAAATTGATTTTGAAAGAGCAAAACAAAACTTGTCGACAGAATCAAAACAATTTTCATGCTCGCTCAAAGCGATAACAAACTAAAAATAATCGAAATTTCTCTCAGTATCAAAATGCATATATAATATTAAATGTGACTCTGTGTGCGGGAGATCCGATAATCGAATTCATATTATTTGACTACCAGAGGCATATGTATAACACATGTGTTCCAAGTTTTAAAGTGCAAGCGGAACACTCTTTGAGCACGACTACTACGACTATTATCAGTATTTACTCAGACTGAGAGGCGCTATTTCGAAAGCATCTGAAGTGGAAAATATCTCAGGGAAAGACTATGTACTTTTTGTGAGACATTTGAAGTCATTAGGAATGCTCGACTTGGAAATACTCTGCATTCTGAAACATAATTTAATAAAAATGTTTGTCGTAAAATGTGTAATTTAAAAGTAGTATATAATATAATAAATAAATAACTACTTATTTCTGAGAGAAGAATGCTCGACTTGGAAATACTCTCTATTCTAAATTTAATAAACATTTTTATTATCAGTATATACTGAGACTATCCAAAGCATCTTAAGGGGGAAATAGCTCGGGGAAAAAACTATGTAGTATTTCTGGGACAGTTGAAGACATTTAGAACGCTCGACTTGTATATACTCTATACTCTAAAAGACAATCTAATAAACATTATTGTCGCAAAATGTATAATATAAAAGTAATATATAATATATATATTTGATATAGGTATTATATGTTTGATATATGAATTTCTGAGTCAAGAATGCTCGACTTGGAAATATCCTGAATTCTAAAGGACAATTTAATAAACTTTTTTATGTAATATAAAAGTAATATGTAATATATGAATATAATATATAAGTAGCCACTTATTTCGAGTCAAGAATACTCGACTTGGATACACTTTTTATTTTAAAACACAATTTAATAAACATAATAAATAAACAGGCTAATAATCATATTTCGCCAAATGTGTAATAAGAAGAAAGTGCCGCTGACCCTATAAAGTATATAAATATGAGCATTCACGAGTTGTAGGGAAAAATTTTAAATGTTTTTTTTTTTTCAAATCATAGTAAAAAATACTTGATTCAGTTTCTTCTTTTCGCTTCAGAGAGTTCAAATAGCAGAACTGGCTGGATAGTTTTTCGAATATATCACGATAAATGATAAGTTAAAAAAATATTTATGGTTGTTATAGAGAAACTTTTCAAATGTTAGGTATAATTTCTATAACCTCCATTGATAAGATGACTCTCGGATCGCAATGATAATATTGTTGTCGTTGCAAAACTTTTCGAAATTCTGAAATATCTTAACCAAATTGAAAGTCAAATTAATCGTGAGAAAAATATGAAAATCAAACCACTTAGGTCAAAAACTTTTCTTTTTTGTTGGATTTGGGGTGTCAAAACAGTAATTAAACACACCTGTTTCTAATACTCTTTTGAGATGGAATATAACTTGCTCCAATTGCAAGGATAAAACCTATTTGATCCCTTTAAAAGGATGATTGAATTATCGTACAACAATAGCGATTGGGCAAATGCACAATGATTCAATGAGGCGTTTAGGTTATGCACCACATAAAAGGACACAAAAAGGACACGAAAATCGTTAAAAATATATTCGAGTATCCTTTCACATATGCATATTTAGCAGCTGCTTCGAATGGGAACAATGGGAAATGTTTGCGAAACAAGTGCCACAAATCGATTAAATTTGGTTTTTATTTATGCGTATATGGAAATTTCTGCCAGGATTAACACGAAAATCCATTCACATTCAAAAAATCACATAATATTCCACTTAATTGAGTCGAACCGCAATAAAAATCATCGCAGTTCAATTCCATTCCATATCCATATGTGACTTGACTCGATTATAATAGTCGCAATGAATCCACCCCACGGCTGTCATTAGCTCGAATCCTCCAGCTCTTTTGTTCTGTTGGTTGTGTTGGTTGTGTTGGTGGCGCGAAGGTAATCCAAGAAATGAGGCAGAATTCTGGTTGTGCCTGCGTTTTTGTAGGCAAATCCGGAAAAAACCAGTTGAGAGAAAGCAGAGAAACCACCCCAAAATAATCGTCGAGCACTTGATATACTCCTATCCCGTAGCCGAATGATTGCCTCTAATTGGAAGTTTTGACGTGTACATTACGTGATGGTGTTGACGATGATCTTTGGGCCATCCCTTGATTTTTGAGCACTCAGCAGAGTCACAGGACTCACATATAAAAGGGGGTGGCTGCGTGGGAAGTCAAAGCGCTTAGGTCTCTCACAATGCTCCCAGGACTCTGGAGAGAAGTTTCCCAGCCCTGGTAACGCGTTAAATATTGAAAACATTTATGTTTAACCGGCAAAGTTAAATTAATGCGCAGAAGATTGTTTCATTTCACAACCAAAAGCTGCCTTTTCTCTTAGGGGTTGTTCGAGTCTCGTATCTTTTTGAGCCATGTTGATACGGAAACGCTTATTACAATTATTTGGGAATAATTTCTGGTCTTTCGGTCTTTGTTCTTTTGCGTCTCTAAGGCGGCACTTGAATTATTCTGCTTGTAATAATTAATTTAATTACAACATTTGATTTCGAAGTTAATTTAATTTATATTTATTAAATTCCACATAATATTTAATTGAATTTTTCGGAGAATTTATATTGCATCGTATTGTATTTGATTTTATTTGACCGGAAAACCATTAAGATATCTTTGGCATGCCGAAGTTTATATACCCTTTTGCTAGCTCTAATTTATATTGTTGGAGAGATTGTTCCTATTGCTGCTATATGATAGAGTAATCCAATCTGGCTGTTCTGAAATATTTATAGAAGGGTCCCCACCAGATCTCATTTACCAGCTCTGTATTCTTCTGTATTATAATCTGTATTTCATTATTATTAAACACTTGCATTGAAGTAGGCATCTGAGATCCCTTTATATAGATATATTATTGATCAGGACAATAAGACGAGTTGATATAGACAAGTCCTTCTATTCGTACGTCTCTCCGCCTGTTTATATGAAAACTAGTCTCTCTCTCTCTCGCAGTTTTTGAGCTAGGAGGATAAAATTTGGAATGGAACCTTCTTATATGACACATATGTCAGAACGGACGGGATCGGACAACTATATTATAGCTGCTGTAGGAATAATAGGTTCAAAAGTTTGTGTTAGGTTAGATAAAGGCGTGCGATTTCTAATCATCAAAAAGTTAGTTTACTATACAGCTAATTATTTACACTACAACTTGACATTAAATTAATAACATACTTTAATTAAATTTATATATTTTAAAAAGAAAATTGAAATTTCTGTTCTTCAATTAGCAGACAGGATCTTATAGCAGCCTCTAACTCCTTGTAAATTTACATGAAAGGATTCTCCTGCTTGCTTGAGCTCAGGTAACAGGAAGCGAGTCGGAAAAATCTCATTTACTTTATTATTTTATGCTTCTCCTGGTGCTTAAGGGTTAGGTATAGGTATACTCGTATTGCTACCCCTTGAAATCCTTTTGCACCTTGTAGCCTGTTCCTAATTATGTCCAGAAAATGCAATGCAGCAAATTCAAAGCAACGCGTCTCTCGGCTTAACTAATTCATTGGGTTTTTGTTTTTAGTTAACGCTTTGTCGTTATGCAAATTTCAGACTCATAAACCATACGAAATACCAGACATTTTAACCATTTCCATCATTTCCATATACCCCCCACCCCACAGCCCACACCCCATAAAGGAAACGAAGGGTTCGAACCGTTGACCAGTGCTCAGTGGTCAGTGGTCAAACAATTGTGGTAGTCGCTTGGGTCGCGCACAGTGGCCGCAGCTTATTAGTCGCGATTATTTCTTCCAGTTCAACGGGTTTCCAATTTACATACTATTTTGTTGGAATATATTCGGTTAGTTGTGCTTGGAGAAGCTGATGCGGCTTTAGTTCCTGTTTATTGTTTGGAATTAGTGAAAAACAACATCCAAACTTTGTATTGATTGCTTTCTATGATCAGTAAAGAACTCACTGGAGGACTAGGTTTACTAGGGGTATTCGATATATATTCAGAAAGTATCGATATTGGGACTGGATCTTAGACATGCCATATAGGCCATTTCCCATCAATGGTCATCTCTGGTCCAAGATGTACGGCCTCACCTCCTATCTGAGGCCGGCTTCAGTTCAAGTCCACCTATGACAGTTTTCAGCTGATCTAAGATCTAACAGTTAGTTAGGCATATATATTCTTGATTTCTCTCTATGATCCGAAATGTACTCACAGGAAGGCCAGCTTCTAGGATCGAAAGCATCGATATTGGGACTGGGTCTGGAACCGGATGTCTAATCCATATCCACTGCCATTTCCAGTTACTGGTCATGTCTGGTCGAAGATGTAGAGGTTCCCCTCCTTTCTAAGGCTAGAATCAATCCAAATCCATCCTTGACAGTCTTCAGCTGGTTAACGATTTATATTCTTGATTTCTTTCTATGATCCGTAATGAACTCACTGGAAGGCCAGCTTCTGGGATAGGGTCGATATTGGGACTGAGTCTTAGGCATCCAGTCGAAGTCATTTCTGGTCAGTGGTCATCTCACCTCCTATCCAAGGCGCAGCGTCAGTTGAAGTCCATCTAAGATCTTCTGGAAAATCAGTATTTTTAACCTAATGTAACCAATAAAATTCAGTCTTTTATGCATTATAAAAATTATATCTTTTATTTACAGTTACAAAATGCTTATAAATATATTTGCTTTTGCAATAAAATGCTTAGAAAATTTCGAAAAAGTTGTATAAAAATATCAGCTATATACAAGTTTTAGGTTATGTTAGGTATACGCTTTTGTTCCTTTTTTATTTTCCCAGATTATCACACATGGTCGGCTTTGATCTGACTAGAAATCGTTTCATTTGTTTTTGGAAGAATACTTTCCTAATATTTTTAATAGGCCATTTCAGCGCCCCAAGGCCGATAGGGCTTGGCGCCGTTCGCTGTGGCATATTGAAGAGCAGTGGCATTGTTATATTCCTGACTACCGCTCACAGGATACTGTGGAGTGGCGCTGTAACTGAGAGTCTCTGCGGTTATGGTGGGCACATCGTTCCGATGGCTGTTGGTTAGATCGGTATAGGTGGGCATTTGTTGGGTCTGCGGCTGCTCGGCATGCCCGCTGTGCTCCTGAACTCCTGTTGTGTAGTGTTGTGTAGGGTGCTGTGTGGCGTGCTGGGTGGGGTGCTGGGTGGGGTGTTGAGTCGGGTGTTGGGTGGATTGCTGTTGTGTTGCTTGTGTTGCCTCGGGGCGTGTCTCATGGCTGGGCAGAGCATCACTGGCTCCAGCTCCACTTGTGGTGGACACACTGGAACGACTGATATGATGTGGAGAGGCGCTCATGTAGGCGCCGGTACTGCTGCTGCTGGGCACATATGAGCCGGCACTGGTAGCCGTAGCATACGTCTGATATGGAGTTACAGCACAATTTGGCTGATAGCCACCGGTGGTGATCTCCCGCTGTTGAGCAAAGTACTGCAAGTGGGACATTAGTCTCAATCGTAGAGGATCCTGTATATCCATGCCTTCAATCGTGACCAGATAACGGGCCACCTCTGCGGCGCATTCCCGAAACCCAATAATATGGTAATCCATGGCCACACGCTGCGGGTCATAGTTGAGCGAGTCCAGGGCTGCAATGACAAATTGATAGAAAAGGCGAAAAGTCAATAGGTTGTTCGTTCACACAATTCAAAATAGTTGTTCCCACGCGCTGGCCTCCTATATAAAAAAACTACCCCCTGTTCTCCTGCCGGACCTCTGCCTCTGCGAATGGGGTGTAAAAAGCGGGTGGTTTATCGCCTAACCGGGCACTGAGCAGCGTGGGAAGTGCCGAGATTCGTTATTCTCTTGGGCGGTGTTTTCCCTATTATCGCAATTGTTACTCATCGAATACTCTCCCAGCCCTTAGGGCCACCAACAGGTTCACATTGTTTATCCAGCTTTATGGTAATATGACACATATTGCGTGCAATTAATCTGAAGTAATTTTTATTTTCCCAGGAAACTACCCGAATTTCAGTGGTAATTCTTTAATTGTTTATTATTATTTAGCTAATTATTTATTTAATTTTTTATAGTGCAACTGAATCCCAAGAAAGAGACTGATCTCCTAAATTATTGGTAAGAACTTGATTATGCCACACTCCTGATAAGAGGCTGATCTTTTGAAGAATTATTAGTAAGAGCTTGAATGTAGCATAGAAAATCCAATGATATCCAATGAAAAATCTGCTTCTAATTCCGTACTTAATCAGGTTTAATTGAACAGACTTCCGCTTCTCATTTGTCTGTTTAACTCAACTATTTTAACAACTTTCTTCTTTTACGAACTATCTCTCAATCCTTGAATAAAATCTACTTACTTTTTGATTGAAGGCTCTTCAGATGCTCGACGGTCAGCTGAAGAATCTCAGCTTTCTCCAGCTTGGCGGAGCCCTGTTTCTCGTAGGCCGAAGGCACCAGACGCTTCAGTTCCGTCAGGGAAGAGTTGATGCGATCACGGCGCTTCTTCTCGATGACACCGCGACGCTTTTTGCGGCTCATGAGTTGGCAGCTGCCTGGTTCACTGGGTGAGATTCTGTAAGGTAAGGAAAAGAAAATTAGTTAAGGTCTCAGAAAAAAAAGACTCGTTCAGACTAATATTTGCAATTAAACTGGACAGTAAAGGAGGAAACTATAATCCGTTCATACTATCTGTTATTTGCTTGTGGTACAGGCAAAAAATGTGTGATCAATAATGAAATTTTAATTTTTTTTTGATTGCACTTTTGACACTTCTCTTAATAAATGTAGCACCCAAATATAAGCTAGTCTGAAAAGGATTCTCTAAGAAGGATGATCCCTGACTACTAACAATAATTTTATAATTCTTAACTGCACTCTTAACCCTTTTAACTGAACACTTGTCATAAAAAATATTGCATTATGGCCCGTTCAGACTGTACACTCTGAGCTAGTCTGAACGGGGCTTCCAAGAAAGCTCTTTCCAGAGAGCAACTAGTGTGATCACTAACAAGATTTCCATAAATTTTAGCTACACTCTAAACACTTGTCAAAAAAACCACAGCATGCAAATCTGAGCTAGTCTGAACCGAGCACTTTTAAGCACATTACGCATACGCACTGTTCTTTGGAGGACTCCTCGGAGTAGAGCTCGTCGCAGTCGCTCTCGGAGAGCGCACGTTTCAGACTGTTGTGCGAATGATGACTCTGATGGCTGTGGCTCTGCGGAGGCGGCACCCAGTGGCTTTGGGGCGTAGCTGGCATTGTGCCAACGGCGGCGCTGCCATAGCCCCAATGATGCAAAGGCGGCGCATTTACGTGCATATTGTGATCCATTTGAATACGTTTATTGTTTACTAAATATGGTTCCGAAATTAGTTAGTTTTAGTAGTTTTAACACTTTGCTTGCGTTTTTCGGAGATATTTTTGAACTTGCAACGCGGCTCGGGAGCTAGTTTTGAGCACGTGACTTATCGTGTGCGCGAACGGCGTTCGACTGATTTCGCAGCACACGTCGAGCGGACGTTCAGCCCGCCGGTTGCACGTCCTCAACCCCTTTTTGCCACAGCAACACAGCAGCAAAAGCAGCAGCAGCGGCCCAATAAGACGCAGCAGCAACCACCCCCTTTGGGTAACGCGTGCCACAACGTCGCTTGCCACGGCTGGGGGTAGAAAACGCGCCGCACTGATCCTTGCCACACGGATAGAGAGAGAGAGAGAGAGAGAGAGAGAGAGAGAGAGAGAGCGAGAGAGCGAGAGAGAGACTAACAAATGAACAAATGAACGAGCGTGCAACAGAGAGGCAAGTCAGTTAGCCGACTCATTCGCACTTGCTGCAACAACACAATTGTTGCAAATGAAAAACCTCAATGATTATTAT
Source organism: Drosophila repletoides (assembly GCA_018150835.1). NCBI lineage: Eukaryota > Metazoa > Arthropoda > Insecta > Diptera > Drosophilidae > Drosophila > Drosophila repletoides. The sequence continues at coordinate 22,510,928 of JAECWQ010000089.1, read as the reverse complement.
TAGTTGTTAGTTGCTGTTGTTGCTGTTGTTGGCTCTGTTGTCATCGATGCCGATTGTATCGCTGTCGCCGCTTGCCACACTCAAACAGCTTGCCACACATTGTCTTCCTCGTTTTTGTTGGCGGCCCACTTGTCGCAACATTGACTTGTTGCCGCATGTTGCAGCCTCACAGGGCTACTGGAAACTGGAGCACGCGACCGAACCGTTGTCGCCGTCGGCAGCGGCTCGTGTGCGGCATACGGCTCCAACAAGTGCAACAACGGCTCTCGCCACGCCCCGACTTACCCCGGGCCCCGGTCCCAGCGCCTGGGCCTGTCCTTTGCCTCATTTTATAGGTCAGTGGTCGAGTTCGCTTTTCAAGGTTATGGAGCAGGTGCCGCAACGGCGTTGACCTATGACCTACAATTGATTTCTAGCAGTGCGCGACATGCGCCTAAAGTTATTAAGCATAATTTATGTATTTTTCCGCTTTAATCTCTACTCAAACAGTGCAATTGGAAACTAAAATAAAGAAGCTAAGGATCAACATTAATTAATGCTATTTATTGTACGAATTACCCAAGTAATTCCGGCTTAAAAACCCTCTTCGGATTTTCGGAAATGTTTGATGAAGTCACCTAATTTACAACTAAATTGTATTGATTAAGGAGAAGCGTTCTTTTTATCCGAATTTCTCAGGAATTTATTCCTAGTTAAAAAAATTCGGAGGAAAACCAGTAAGAGTAGACACACCGAAGATTGTATACCCTTGCAGACTGTATAAGCCATTTTAAGCTAATTTATTTAGAGCTAGTCAACTGATCCTGAGAAATTTTGGCATACAGGTTTGACTTTAGAAAATACACTTTTCTATCTAACTTAACAGATTTTAAAAATATTTTAAGGATAGAAAAGCTTTCCATACATAGACAGCTATTTAAGCTGATCCTTTAGAGCGCTGCTATATATAGATATAGTAGTCTGATCCTGGCTTGATGTGTGCAACAAAGGGAAGACACAAGACAGACCATTTGTCCCGCATTTTTCTATTGTTAGCTTAATTAAATGGTTTATTTATGGCTCATAGTAATAAAAATAAAACTTAATCTATAAAAAAGTATTTCAAAATTAAGCAACATATTTCTTTTTCGAATAGATGTAAAACTTAATACGATTCTCTAAGCTTTGCCTTACCTTCTAAAAGCAAATAAAAGCCTTCCAAAACAAAGAAAGACAACGCAAATTGTTTGGCCAATTCTGATGCTAACACAGGGCGTATGCTTGATATTTTATGTGTACGAAAGCCGATATCGATTTCATGTGTTGGATTAAAATTAAGAAAAGTGCTTTTAATTCGCCTCGAAATGAGAAGTACAAATTTTGAGTGGACGAGCGGCAATTGTTGTTGCGAGGCGCGTGGGACAAGTCTAAAAATAATATTCGGAACATCGTAACTCACCCTTAGGACGGAAGGACAAACGGACGAACGGACGGACGGACGGAGTGTAAGCCAAATGCACCACCAAAAACTGCTGCCACTGAGGCCGAGAGTGCGAAATGGAAATGGTTCGTGGGAAAGCCAAAGGTTCTCCGATTCTCACGCATGTTCAGCACGTGCGGGTCGTGCGCCCTGCCCTGCCCTGGTGGGGGACTTCGAGTCGGGGTCTCTTAGTCTCTTCTGTTCCTGGGCAGACCAAATCGTTTGAAGTGCATTTAATGCATGTCGAGCAAAAGGAGCGCCTTTGTGCCGCACAATGTTCTTTTTTTAATGGCTTTTTTTCGATTTTTTATTTTGAAATTGTAACCAATTTTGAAATACTGAAAATTGCCAGGCATAATAAATGATGGCTGCAAAAAGGAAAAGTAGAAATTTTACGATGTTCCTTTCAAAATTTAGCCTTAGACTTGGATTTAGCTCTTGGAACTGGGTTCAGTTTTTGATATTCCAAAATCTTTTCTCGGCTTTGCGATCTTGTAATTCTCTACTTTTAGATATATATTTGTGATCCCTTTATAGATATTTAAATGCCGATAGAAAAATTAAATATTTTCTAAACTTTCTTAAGACTTTCATCTATTTATATAGAATACTTTCAGATCTAGCGAAATAGTTTGGTTCCTTCTTCGTTTGTAAATAAAACAATTCTTTCGCTTCAATAAATGTATAATTTGTCGTAAAAATGAAAATTCCCTCTTTAAAACGAGCACAGGAAAAGTCACTTTACATTTTGTTTTGAGGCTAGGAAAGACTGGAGAGTTTCCTTTAAAAAAATACACAATTCAAATTTCCAAGCTTAGAAACTTTTAAGGCAATTGTTACAGTTGTTGTTGTGGTTATGTTGGGTAGATTGCAGTAGGTTCTGCGACTCCAGTTCCGTATCATCGATCCAAGTTTCCAGAGTGCAGGAACTGGAATGATGACTGGATCTTTGGGAATGGGAATGGGAATGGGAATGGGTCTGGGAGTGAGCGCCCCCCAAGCGTTTGCTGTGAGAGGATTGCAATTGCCGCCAGCGATTGTCGAAGGCAGCCCATTGCTGTCGCAGATCGAAGTGCTCCTCGTCCAGGGAATTTCCATTAATATCCCATTTGACAATGGGATAATCATCATTGGGCGGCTGTTCCATAATGATCACATTATGGTAATGTCCATCGAATTGAGAGCCCAAGCTGATGCTGCAGGTGCGCTTCTGTGGTCGCTGCAGCGGCTGCTGTGGTTGTTGCAGCTGCAATTGCTGCTGTTGCTGCTGCTGCTGCTGCTGCTGCTCTTGCTGTTGCTGCTGCTCCAATTGCAGATCAAAGCTGGAGTTGGAATTGGAATTGCTGGGCGTGTGCCGCAAGTAGCGCACATTTTCCCTATAATGCACCAGATCGAACTGTACATCTATTGCCTGCTGCAGCTGCAACTGTTGCTGCTGTGCTGCTGTTGCTGTTGTTGCTTCCAAGCATTGGACGGATGGGTCTGGATTGTTGTTGCTGTTGTGGCACATGCTTGTATATTGCTTATCATTGCCAGCCTCTAGACTATAGTGGCAACTGATTTCTGGCTCCTCCTCTGGCTGCTCCTTCTGGAGGACCACCTCCACCTCTATCACGTCCACATCCTCTTCCTCGTCCAGGCGCTGCACAAACACTTGCTTTGATGTTGAAATTTTGCGCAGCAACTGCAAACCAAAAATAATAATAGTTGCTGCTGTTATTTTAAGTTATTGCTGGAGGAGCGCCACACGCAGCAATCGATTTTTTATTGATTGCACTACAGCAACACCCCTTGCCACGCCCACTCACAGCACACACTCACCTTGAGACAGGACTTCTTGGTGCGCCTCAGCAAATGGGACATTTCAGTGGACAAAAATTCAGTTCTATTGTTGCTGTTGCTGTGCAATTGTTATTGCTGCTGTTGTTGCTGTTGCTGTTGCTGTTGCTGTGGTATTATATGTTGTTCCGGGGCACGCGTCGTGGGGCACGCGACATTTCGACTGCTGTTGCTGCTGCTGCGGCTGCTCCTGTGGCTGCTGCAGCTTGTCGGCCTAACGAAACAATACTGAAATTAGAAGCAAGAATAAAAAATGGAAACTGAATCTAAAAGCGGATTCTCTCGCAGGTGGAGCAAGGACGCGAACTGGTCGGGTGTTGCATGACTCATAGCACCCAACAGCAGGAATTGCAAGTGCCAAAATGAGCCAAACACCCAGTAGGAACATGCAATAAGTTGCCTTTTACTAAAATGCTAAGTTTTCGTGGAAAATAATTGAATTGAACCAGCTCAAAAAGGTCCAATTCAATGAAGTTTTCTAGAGATTAGAATAACTATTTTCAGTTCCAATATTCCCAACTTTGAATCATCATAGAACTTATTATATTATATATTATATACAAATTATTATATCCGTACTTTAATAATTATTGGATAATAATGATTATGTTTAGTTATCTGCAGGTATAGAGGGTTAATGGATTGAAAAGCGAGGTTATAGCTAAACATTCACATATCATGCAATCTTCCCTGCTTCTAGAATGCCTTTGGCACGTATGGAAGTTAAAAGAGTGGAAAAATTACCCTCGAATAATGTTCGAAAGGAAAATAAAACTAAAACTAAAACTACTCTAAAAAGTACTGTAAATAGAAGCCGAATTTCTTTCTACTTTCCACAATAAAACGGCGCTAATACTACTCCGGAAAGTACTGAATAGAAGTGGTATTTTCAGGGCAACGAAGTTCAACTGGGCTGTGGCACAGCTGAGAGCCGAGTTGAGCCGAAGGCTTCGTCGGCATCGGCGCAGTAACTGTAAATATAATTTCCAAATGCTTCTCGGGCTGTGAATGGAAACTCGCGAGCGCAGATTTGGCATATTTAATATGGCAACTCGAGAGGACCCTCGAGTCAAGAGGCCCTAAGGAAAATGTGCTAATGCGGTAATTCGACTCGGCTAGCTCCCCCCCTCCTCTCTTGTTCCTTCAAGGGGCTTGGGGAGGGGAGCAGAGGGGGTTGAGAACTTGTTTTTATTATGGTCAGGCGCCAATTTGGTGCTGTAAATCACAATGTCCTGATTGTTACAACGAGTGTAGAGCACACACTCCCTCGAAGGACAAAGGCGATTACAGCCCATGTAAACCTCATGTATTACATGTAAATTAGTAATTTAATACTGCAATCTTTATAAAACATATTTCAATTATAGCCTATTTTCTTCAAGTAGTTTTTTATGTACATTAAATGGTGGAAATACTTGAACTTAGATTCAGATTGTCTTATAAATTAGATCTTTTTAATATAATTTAAAATATTAAATGCATTAATATTAGTCTGTCTGGACATAGTCTGTCCTTGACTTGTGTTATTTTACTTTATTTCTTTCTTACTTCTTATCCTTTTTTCATTCTATTTTTCTCTCTTTTCTTAACCTAGTTTTTCGTTCTATTTTTCTCTTTATATATCTTTTCTTATCCTTGTTCTTCATTTTCTTCTTCTCTCTTCTTATATTTATTTTCTTAACCTAGTTTTTTGTTCTCTTTTTCTCCCTTTTTATATCTGTTTTCTTCGCTTTTTATCTTGGTCTGATTAGTTTTTTTTCTGGGTTTTTGCAATTACGTGTTGGACCAACAAATTCACTTTGTTAGGGAAGAAGGCTTAATTTATTTATTTCATTTATTAATTTTAATTTATTTAATTTTATTTCGATCGAGAAGTATTAATTTAATTCGTGTTATAATTATTTTTGACTACTGAGAATCGATTTAATTAAATAAATAAACACCACACACTAATATGAACTAGTAAGGAAAGGCTCTCTATTCGGCCTATATATATCTATATAGCTCCAAAATTATATCGAAACAAGATATCTAAAGAAACAAAAAAGGCCGATTGCTCCTTTCTTTAGCAGCTAATTATCCGATCTGGGATAATATAGCTATCCGATCCGGAATAAGCCCATAAAAAGGCTCCATGCCAAATTAGTTTGTATAGGAACGACTTGAGCGCACAGACAGAGAGATGAATATGTTTATGACGACTCTTCTCATCCTCTTGAGCAACATTATATGTATATACCGGTTGGAGTTGCCTGTTTCAAGATGGGTATCCTTTGCCTCAGCTTCCTGCCTTGTGCTCTCAAGAGCCTTGGTCTTTTTTTCATATTTCTCAGAACGCTGCCTCTCTGTAGTCTTTGCTTTTTCCACAATATCATCAAACAGAGCTGATTTATCGATATTTAAATTGGATCTTTTTTTATGGAATGCAATCTGTGTAATGCACTTCTCAATGAGCTGGAAATAAATATTGAAACTTTCAAAACGATTTCAATTTGTGTGAGTTTCTTTATTCGATTTCTGTAGTGTATTTCTAGCCAGAAAAAAAGGCAATTATTCAGCAGCTTTGTGACCTTTTCACCTGACCCAGAAAGATAATTATGCTGTTCCAGAATCGAAATTTGTTTTGCCATCGAAACATTTGTTGTTCTTTGAAGGGGAATTGATGATTCTACCGCAGTGGAGGAAGGAGGACTGAAGTAATTAATGACATTTACATTCAAATTTCTGTGGTTATTTAAATGCATTTTAGTGTAAATTTCATAAACCGGTTTTTCAATTTAACAATGGAAGCACTTTTTTTAAGGGGGGGTCAGATCTTTTTCAGGATTTCGGGAAATTCGGAAAGCACTTTGCGGCTTGTACGCAGATTTGTCACATCACTCAAAGTGAAGTGCGCGAAGTGAAAGGACAAATGAATGCTGTGAATGCTGTGTGAATGAGTGAATGAATGAATGAATGATGACACTCGCAGCAAATTGCGCTGGGCAGGCAAAAATTTATATTGATATTTGATTAGAATCGCAGAGGACAGAGAACAGAGACAATGAGTCAGTTCTCAAAGCGTGACTATATATATTTTCAAAGGCGATCGAAGACAATCAGTCAATATCCTTTTTTGACAGATGTCATCTTTTTTTTTTAGCCTTTACCTGGCCAAAGGGTGCCAGCGGGCCAATTAACGATTGATCGATAACAATTGCAGTATCGATTTCTAGTGCTTGATTTTAATTTTTAATTGCCCAACGGTTGAGGGTGGAGAATATTTCTCGTTTTTTTTTTTTGATTTTTCATTTTGTGGTCGATTGCCTGCAGGCACACGCACACACACACACACACGCGCACACACACACACAAACGCACACACACAAGTGTCACACCCCGCAGGAAATTCCGAACACCAACCCAACCCTCGGCGACTTTTATTGTTATTGCCCGTGGGCTCTGCAGGGGAGTGAGAGGAGCAGAGTAGCCACTTTATAAGGATATTTTGCCGTGGTAGTCTCGAGTGTCCTGGCAAGTGTCAATTATGCGCCTTTTGCCTCCTTCTACGCTCGAAAATTTACATTTTATTAGTTTTACATGCTTCGAGCATTAAAATTATTTACGATCCCAAATATTTTTGGTTGTAAATAATTTCCATTGGCATCGAATAATTAATTATTTATTGAGTTTTATGTATTGAGTTTTATTTTAGGCTCGCAAATGTAACGGCCCAAACGCTTGACCTTTCGCAGCTAATTAGAGGCGCATTGTTTCCGATCCTGCCCCGCCCTCGTATCCCCTCCACTCCCATTATCTGCTCTCTTCCCTCTCTCTCTCTTCCCTCTCCCGTAATATAAATGAACCTTTGACTGGACACGCGCTCGTTTTACGTTCTTCGTGCTACGTTTTAAATGTTTTCCAAATCTGTTGATATTTTTGAAAATGTCACGTTTTTACTCAGCCATTCAACTTGTTCGACTTTGGCTGATAACAATTGCAAAATTAAAGCAAGTCAATTGGGTCTAGTTGGAATTGATCGACAAGCAGATGACCTGCTTCAGCAGTGGCGAGGCATGATTATTCCCTTTTGAAACAAGTTAATTGAGTCTACTTGGGAATGATCGACTAACAGATGACCTGCACTTGTTCACAAGCAGAGGCAAAGGCTTGCTTATTCTTTATTAAGACAAGTTAATTAGGTCAACTTGGGAATGATCGACTGCAGATGACCTAGGCTTGCTTAAAAGCAGAGGAAACGCCTGATCGACTAACAGATGAGGCAAGACCTGATTATTCTCTTATATTAATGATACTCATTATCCTAGAATTTCAGTTCCCTTACGGTTTTTACTTCATTGAATGATTATATTAAAGTTATGAACGTTAGCAAAGAGTAAACAATACAAAATTAGAATTTATAGCTCCTAAACTCTCCGAAATCTGCCAGATCGTTTAATTATCCTTCAAGACTGAAATATGCATTTAAAAATTATAATGTTAGTTTTATTTATTTTGATCGATTGTATTAAGGTAGACCCAGCTAAAGGATATAGTAGACAGATCCTTATAAATAATATAAAGGCATCATTTAGAAAACGCACTCCAACATCTAATGATAACTTGAGAAAGAAAATATTGTTTTGGAAGGATTAATCGTTTCCCCGGTTGAAGTATATATTTGTCTAAGCCGGTCGGTTCCGACATAGAAACCGACAAAGGGATGGAGACTGACAGACAGACGACTCTTCTCATCGTCCTGAATAATAATATATATATGTATACTGCTTATGTAGCTGGAGATGCCTCTTTAATCAAAAATAAAGTACTCAGCGGAAGGGTATACAAATAAGCTGCTCCTAACAGAAATAGTTAGCTATAATATAAATATAGTAGAATTATACAAAATTATAAGAATCTTATTCCAGGTCTAAATCTTTTCCAATAGATTCAATCCATTTCTGATCTTTTCTACAACTAAATTCAGTAATACAATTTTGTCCGTTACATATTCATTCTCAAATTGAAAATACCCTTTGCTTTAAAGAGTAACAAATGACAGAGATTACAGCTCTCTGTAGAGTCCGATAATCAGTTGATTTTAGTCATCCGAGTCGGGAAGATGTGCCAGCAGAGCATTAATTATTATGAGCAGGTGCTCAATATTAGACAGGTGATAGCTGAGGCGCAGCTGCAGGATTGTGATGAGGCCTTGAATATATGTGATTTATCCAGCTTGGAGCGCAAGTTTCGCTTGTGGCAACAGCATTTGGCCAGGATTAAGCCGTATTATGCTGTGAAGTGCAATGATGATCCAATTATTGTGCAAACCTTGGCCACTTTGGGAGCAGGCTTCGATTGTGCTTCTAGAAATGAGCTTAAGCTGGTTTGTACTACTTCCATTTATCTATATTTCTAGTCGTATTTAATTAGATGTTTCATTAGGTGCTCGACACAGCTGTGGAGCCCGATCGCATTATCTTTGCCAATCCCTGTCGACCCGTCAGCCACTTGGATTATGCCCAGCAGCGACGGGTTGCTAAGGGCACTGTGGACAACGAATTTGAAATTTACAAGCTGTACAAATACTATTCAGATTCCAAGTATGTAATCTCTGGTCCAGACTAATTACTTAATCATTTATTAATATAATATACATATATATAATCATTCGCAGTCTGATTGTGCGCTTCAGATGTGAGGCAAAGGCTGCTCAGTGCCCGCTGGGAGATAAATTTGGTTGCGATGCGGATATTGATGCCTCGGCTTTAATGCTGCTGGCCAAAGCTCTGGACTTAACAGTGAGTCAGAAAAGTCAATGACACTAGCCTAAAGTAGCACTTAATCATCTCATTAATAATGAGACTAGCTTCAAATGGCACTTAATCGGCTGTTTAATAATTTCAAGAAGCACTAAACATAGCTTGTTATAAAGCATTAAGTTATTAATAGTTTGTAAGCTCAACACAAAAACCTATATTAACTTTTAATTAATTAACTAATTAAGTGACTTTATTAATTAATAATTTAAGCCAAGGTCATAGTTCTTTAATATAAGCTTGCTTCTTTTAACAAGCTCACTGAAACACTCGTTATATTATTTTATTTTTAATATAATTTAATTATTAATTATTAATTAAATTTGTTTTTAATTATCAGGTAACTGGCACTAGCTTTCATGTGGGTTCCGGCTGCAGTGAATTTCAGGCCTACGAACGGGCTATTAAAAAGGCAAAGAATTTATTTAAATTCGGTGAATTATTGGGCTACGATCTGAAGCTATTGGATATTGGTGGAGGCTTCCCAGGCAGCAATGATACGCAGTTCGAAAAGGTAAAGTTGAAGGATAAAATTTCAATTTAAATTGTCTCTCAATTGTATAAAATATATTTACAGATTGCTGAGGTTATAAACAAAACGATTGATAGACATTTCCCGGATGAAAGCATTGAGATTATAGCCGAACCGGGTCGCTTCTTTGTGGCCGCCGCGTATACCCTGGTCTGCAAGATCCATGCCAAAAGGCAGATTCGCAATGCGTCGGGCAAGCTGGATACGGTTATGTATTATCTGAACGACGGTGTCTATGGCTCCTTCAATTGCATACTCTACGATCATCAAGTGGTCACGGCAGAGCATTACTTAGTAGGTGTAAATAATTCATTAAATTTTTAATTCCTATCTATAACTATTAGATTCTGTGCTCATCTTAATACCCTAGAAAACAGTATTAGAATTGGGTCCTGATCATCATGTAACCATGCCCGTCTGTCTGTGTGTCCGTCTGTCTGTCCGTTTGGTTCTGTGTAAACTTGTTTCTCAGATCGAGCAACTATATTTTATAGCTTTCATTGAGAGGCTTCCTTTACCTTTTTGAAATTATCTTTATAAATTATCAAGAGATCGGACTACTATATCCTATAGCTCCTACAGGAAGAGTCTGTCGAAAAGTTATAGTATGGAAAACTGCATTTATTAAGATCGAACTACTATCTCACTGTCATCGTCAAAAATTCTTTCAAACTAAATAGACTTTAATAAACAATTTATAAATTAAACTTTTAAATAGAGGTTTTATACTAATTTTGACTTAATTTTGCAAATAGACTTACAATTTCGATAGTCAAAAATAGGTTCTTCTCATTATATTTACATTTTAATATTATTCAATATTTTTTAAGGATGAGGACAAGGAGTTACCGACCTTCAAGAGCTTGATTTGGGGTCCCAGCTGCGACGCTCTGGATAAGGTTTGTATTTAGAAGATATCTGAATATTTTTCGATATTAATATTATATTTTGAATATTTCCAGATTTCTGAGGATCTGCGCCTGCCCAACTTGAATAGAGGCGATCTGATTGGCTTTCCAAATATGGGCGCCTATACGGTGCCCATAGCCAGTGCTTTTAATGGTTTTCCCCTACCGAAAACATTGTATTTTCAGGCCATATGACTAAGGGAATTATCGGAAATAATCGAAATAAAATACAGAGAAGAGTTTTGTGTTAGTAACCAATATGATTCTTTATTCATTATAATTCGCAAGTGGTTCGTTTGAGAAAACATAGTCTGCATGGCTGTACTTCGCCTCACACACTTTGACTTCTACAACGAAGCTTTTGAACTGAACTGTGAACTGTGAACTGTGAACAGTTTTAGTTTGGTAAGAATAATATTTAAGAAAGAACGGCTAAGAATAGCCAAAACTGACCCGAGTTGGCCTAAAAGCGCATTCTTTGGAAAATATTATTATTTCAGGGCTTTAACAAAGGTTGACTTGACTCTTGGGGATTGCACGCCAGCGGCTAACTGACCCAACCAACTGGCGTGGAATCCGGGAATCCGGTCGAAAAAGAGTTATAAAAGTGTGGTAAATATATAAATATAAATAGCCTTAATACGAAAAAGGTATATATGTATAACTTAGTTAAAATAGTACGTTTCAATAGAGGTACATAGATACAATACATACACATCTGTATATATAATAATAATCAAAAAAAAAATAATGAAAAAACAATTTCAAAAATTGCATTTTTTAGTGTGGCGTAAATATCAAAACTTGTTTTTTTCTTCACATGCTCAAAAGTAGATCTATAAAATTTTTGTTTTCTTTTTTTTTTCACTTTTTTGATATGTTATGATATTACAATATAGTAAATATGTATATATATAACGATTATTTTTGTATAATATAGTATAATTGATATGTATGTGTATATACGGGGGACTGCAATCTGTCCCCTCGCTTCTTGCTCTTTCTTCTGATTCATATTCAGCTTCTCCTTCTTCTTCTTCTCCTCTTTCTCTTCTCCTTCTCCTTCTTCTTCTTGCATATAAAGAGTACAAACTACTTATTCCATAATCAGTTCTTGGTGATTGATGCAAATGTTTTGTTTTTTGTTTTGTGCTTCTTTTTCTCTCGTTTGAACGCGTACAATTTTTTATATATTTTCCATTTTTTCAATTATTTATAATAGAATAGAGTATTGCAAATTTCGACTAGTTTGCATGCTTTCTTTTTGTTTTTTTCTCTTTGGTTTTTTGAAAAACTTGATTACAAAAAAGAACAACAAACAAATACAAATTTTCTTTTATAATGATTGTATCTCACAACAGCGACGACATTCTACACATAATAAAAAGGTACATATAGATATAGATATACATACATCAAATATACATATATATTATATATATGAGTATGTAATTATAATAAACATGTAAATTTTCTCTCAGAATGCTTAAAAAGACTAACAATATAATAATAATAATATCGCTTAACTTGTAACAATTCACGTTTCCAGATATGTTTGCGTTTCATTGGGACTTTTTAGAAATTTCTTCATGATTATTCTTATAAACTGCATTACAATTTTCCTCTTTTCTTTTAGATATCTCTAGTATATTCATTATCTTTGGTGTAACTTAAGCCTAGGCTACGATATGCCTTTCGATAACGATTACATTAACAATTAACGCGCTTTGCTTTAATAAACTTTAATCTTTATTCGTCTTTCTTTCAAGCAGCATTTGTCGGGCTACTGTTTAAACTATGCGTGTTGCAAGTGTTTATGTTTAATTATTTTTAATTTAATTAATTCTTTTAGTTCTCAGTGTATTTTCTTAGCGCGTTGGCATCAATTTATCAATTCAACAAGAGGTGGGTGTGTATCATTTTTCATTTTTGCTTTTGGGGTATTCAGTTTCAATTTCGATGGGGCACTTGCGGGTGATATTGCTGTTGTTTTGGTTGTTTGGTTGTTTTGGTTGTTTTGGTTGTTTTTGGTTGTTGTTTTGGTTGTTGCTCTTGGTTGCGTGCATACGAGTATTGAGTACTAACAATTGCCAGAGTTGCATAATTCACGGATTCACTATAATCTATAATAAAAAATACAATACAACAACACAGAAATGGTTGGTTTTTTTTGGTAGGCGTACAAAAGTTCTTTGGGGATTGGTTTTTGTGTGGAGGTGGCGGGAGGGCATAATATATATGTAGGTATATCACTTCTACTTCGTCTTCTATGTCTGATCTGATCTGATCTGCACTGATTTGAACTACATTCAACTAATCGGAAATAAAGCGGATGGTTAATGGCAATTGATACGATTGCGTCTAACTGGATTAAACACTACTCAGAAACGCCACGCTACACATGGCTATTTGGGCCAATATGTTCACTTGCAGTATCCGCATTAGACCGCCGCTCGTGGGTGAGGGACTCACATTGAGGCCGGCGCAGTGCATCTTCTCTGTGGGCATCGCTTGAACAAAATACTCGCGATTGTCCAGTGACATATGGCACAGCGGCTTTTTCTTCTGTGACATTTCATCGTCCTTGTTCTTCAGATCCTCCAACAATTTCGGGAACCAGGTCAATTCGCAGGAGCAATTCAAAGGATTATCTAAAATAATTATAAGATATTTTACTCTAGCCTCAAGTTCCGCCTAACCTATATATTTATGACTTGCCAGTGATGTCTATGATGCGCAATGTATCGATGACCGGTTCCATTGTATCCTGCGGTATGCGCTGTAGCTTATTATTCTGCAGATTCAACGTTTCCAGTGAGTTCAGATTCTCAAAGAGTGTGCTAGGCAGCACCTTAATGCTAAAATCATATCATAATAATAATAATATTGATAAACAAGTAAGAATGGTTATCTTCGAAGTGCCCGAAGACTTGAGTACCCTTGCATATTGCTCCTAAACCGAAATTAATATATCTAAAATATAAAAAAGTTCTTTAAACAGGTAAAAGTAAGTGAAAAAGTGCGACACTCCTGCCTTAAAGTCTTCATATTAACGTATCCTATTTACTTATTGAAAGAAGCAAATAAATTCTACTTTTAAAGTTGGAAGAAGGATTAATTGTTCGGTTTTAAGCCTATTCCACAATTTAATATCTACTAAAAATCAAGCTATCGACAAGAACTAAAAATCGGTATAACTATTTTGACCGCTTTGTGACAAAGTTCTAATGCTCTCTGCAAGGGTATATTCAAATAGTACACTTAGCAAGCTTTACTCATTCTTCTGCAGATTAAGGAACGTCAGGGAATCGCCGTAACCGGTAAAAGCATCATCAGCCAGGACATTTATGTTGTTGTTACGCAAGTCCAGATGACGTAGACGGTGAAGCGGGCGTAAAGCCTCACTGGGTATGGCATGTATATTGTTATCCCCCAGACGCAAGTATTGTAGATTCTCTGCAAAAATTTCATGGGGTATTATTTAGATATTATTCGAATATTGTTCATCCACCAACTTACCCTCTAATCCCTTGAAAGCGTCCTTGTCAATAACGCTGATCTTGTTGCCCTCCAATTCGAGTGAATTTAACAGTATAAGATGAGAGAATACATTTGCAGGCACTGTTGTGATCATATTATGTGCTAATATCAATGAATCTAAGTTCTGTAGACCTGCAAAAGTTATTTATAATGCTTAAATATGGATTTAAATTATTATATAGATTGTACCCACCCTCAAAATCGCCTTCACTGATGGTACGAATTTTATTTTCCTGTATCTCCAGTTTCTTCAGTGTATCCAATATAGAGAGCGCCTTCTGGGGCACATTTGATAGGTCATTGCCACCCAAATTCAAACGCTTCAGTTTTCTAATTATTCAATTAGGTTAATTGCTATGGAAATATATAATTGTTAATAAGTTACATACTTTTCTAGGCCACGGAACGCCTCGGGATCGACCTGAGTAATTTTATTCTCATAGAGCGTGAGAATCTCCAATGTGTCCAGTCCCTCGAAGGCATTGTTATGTATGACAGTGATTTTATTGTGATTCAAGTTCAATATTAACAAGTGATACAAATGTTGCAGCGCCTGTGATAGAGAAAATTCAATTCAATTAAAAATTGTATAAGTAACCTTTAATAATTATAATTTTCCAATCCAATCATATTATTTATCGCAAAATGATGAATTGATATCGAAAGAACTTTAGAGTGGCGTCAAAAGATGGCTGCCAATCAATTTATCGATATCAAGAGAGCTATCCAAATGGCGTCAAAGCACCGATAACGATATTGTTATCGGTATTTGCAAATAATATTACCTGCGATGGCACCGTTTTCATCTGGTTCAACGAAACATCCAGCTGTGTGAGTCCATTGCCTGTGTGACGGAAAAGAATTAGTTAATTTTATTAACTATAATCTTACTATAATTTTATTTCCGACTCACCCAGCGAACTGAGCGCGTTCTCCTCAATGGCTGCCAAGCTGCTGTTGTGTATTGTCAAATGGCGAATGTCGAGGGCGAGAAAAACGAATCCTTGTAGCTTGGGCAGATTATTATGGCGCAGCTTCAGATAGAAGATGATGGGACTCTTTCCTTTCAGAGTGCCCATTGACTTGGTAATATGCACCAGATCTGTTGTCTCGCAGAGTATATCCAAGCCATTTTTCTTAACTGTGCATATACATGGCGATATATCGCTTTGATCGGGACACACCTGTTGCGGTGTGCCCTGGGCCAGTGTCTGAGCTAAAAACAATAACAGCAGAGTTCCAACCGATTGGACTAGCAGCTGCTCCCTTTGTCCTGCCATGTTGAGACCAAGCTAGCAAGCTATCAACCCACAAGATGATCACGATAGCACGAACTGAACCTCCACTCACGATCGCAATCTCAATGAACTGTTAATAAATCTGCGACGTCGCCGATGTTGTCGTTGTTCTGATGTTCGGATGATGCTATTTACAATTGTGTCCCTGCTCCGAGCGAAAAAGTAGACAGCGAAAGAGAAATAGAGAAAGCGTGAGTATAAGAGAGCGCAGTCTAAGAATTAGATTTGCGACCGTGACACGAATGCACACACAGGTGACGAGCACGAAACAGAATATAAAATTAAAAATCTGCGAAATGATAAATAAAATTATATTAAAAAACTAAATTTCATATTAGCTGAAATACTACAATGTATACTACATTGAAAGAGGCATCTCCAACTCCTTAAAGTATAGTTAAATATTATAGAGTCTAGTCCTGAGATGAGTTAATATAGCCATGTCAGTCTGTCTGTTCCTATGCCGACTATTCGTAGTTTTTAAGGTAGGTAAATAAAACTTGGTAGGTAGCCTTTTTTTCATGCAGTCATATGTCGGATCAGGTAACTATATCATATAGCTGCCATAGAAATGAGCAATCGGCTCAAAGCTTGTATGGAAAACTTGTTTGTTTCTCAAAGTATCTTAAGGAAATTTACAAGCTAGATGCATTAGGATCATTAGGATCGGTCTATATATACTAAATTTGACAGCTCCCAGAGGAACCGTCGGCCTGAAAGTATCTTAATGAAATTTGCAAGTTATAAGAAACATTATGTATCTTAATCAGAGGAAGGAGGTCCACTACATCACATAGCTTCGAAGGGATTCAAATCCAGTTTACAAGTGTATCTAACCTTCAGTAAGCCTTAGTTTATTCTTAATATTTTCGGAAATATCGTGTTCTCAATTCTTCGGAGCTGCAGAATACGGACACGCTGCCGTCTCTAGTGAGTATCTCGCTTGAAATGGAAATGGAAACTACAACAAAATGTGAATTACAAATTAAGCGCACAATGCGCGATTTTATTTGTCTCTTTGTGTGTTTGCACTGAGCTCGGATTAAAAATAAATTGAACTAATTGAGCTCATATGAGGAATACACGTACAGTCGTTGTCGTTGCCGTTGGCGTTGTACTCTGCCCCAAGCTACGCATGAAAATTGAACGAGATTCCTTTCGAGAAAAAGCGAATAACGCGATTGAAAAGCTATTTTCGTCATGCCCAGAAATTAGCTACTCTTGCAGCTTGGACACAGCCATACGAGCCTTCTTCTTGTTTGGCCTTTACTTTTTATGAACATTAAACTATATTGTAAGGAAGAGCTTTGTTTCTGGACTTGTTTGTTTCAGACTGGAAAATCCAAAGAACTTTTCCAACCAATTTTTCCAATCTACGGCAGCTTTCTTATATAGTTTTCCAATTCAGCTGGTTCCCAAATATGTGCTGCTTGGAGTAAAAATAAGGCTATTCAATTTCATCCACCTAACTCAAAAACTGGACGAGGCGCTGGCATACAACGCAGATTGTTCCTATTGCAACTTTATGGTAGAGTAGCTCCTGCCGGTTCCGGCATAGATTTGTATGTGCCGTGTGCCCCCAAAGGGGCAGATGGACACGACTATATTGACTCGTTTTCCTGTATGCTTTGTGCCTCCTTCTTACAACATATTTCGTTACTTATTTATAATATAATTCTACTAAGGAAAGGTCACCTTCTGCACACCGAAGATTACATACACTTGCAAAGTGGTCAAACCTTTTACAATTATTTATCTTGATCGATTCTTCCTTTGGCACTAACAATGAGATAAAGAGATAAAGTGAGATTCCAAAGATCTAATTTTGGGCTGATTGTTCCTATGGGAGCTGTATGTTATAGTATATTTATGAATTTATTTTTGATATTTATGAATTTTCGGTATGAGGAATATATAGGAACGTAATTCTACTTCTAACTGCTACTTTTGGACCGATGGTTCCTTTCTATGGCAGCAATATGATATAGTTTTCCGATCCGGCCGTTCCTGATTTATAAGCTGCTTACAGCAAACTTTGCTCAAAAATTGGACGATGCATTGGCATAGATGCAGATGAAAGCTCTTGACTCGACGTAACATCCTTATCAAGAATATATATGTTTATATGAATACATAATGGGGTCGAGGAAAACACATTGCGCGATAAGGTAAATACGCTTTGCAAGGGTATAATAAGAGTCTGAGAAGGCTAGGCTAGGCTTCAAATGTGGCTCAAACAAGAAAAAATATTTTTGGTTCGAGCCAAGATTGAAATCAGCTAAAATTCAACCAAAAAAAAAGTTAATACAGTTCCCCGGTGCTAATCGGAATTATTTTATAATGAAAATGGATCGAAGGCAGAGCCTGGGGACTCTTCTTCAGGTTTTGCAGCCCTGATATTAAATTGATAAACTTACCTAAGATGTTTGTCCGTCCCTATTTGATCAGTGCCAAATAAAACATGCTTCTAAATGCGAATTATTATTTTTTTTCTTGTTGGGTGCTTGAAAACGTTGACTCCGAAACGCAACAAATAAGCATTGCTTGCTCTCACACACACACACACACGCACACGCACACGCACACACAGTCACAGTCACAGATGCTTACTCTTACTCTTACTCGTACACACACAGTTGCTCAACTCACACACTCTCTCACTTTCACTCGCATTCACACACACTCAGTGAGTCACACGCACACACATGGAGCCCGTTACGATAGTGGTGGGGGATGGAGGTGGCCTGAACAGAGCAAGAGAGGGGGTGAGAGAGATAGAGAGAGAGATAGAGAGAGAGAGCGCGGGGAGTGTAACGGTAACGATATAACGGTATAAACTCGGTCAGAGTGTGTGTATAACGATGTAACGGAAAATCGATACCATTCCAAAAGAGGTTGTTGAATGGTCGACGAATCTTTCGTTGATTTGTGACGTCAGCGTTGACAGCGAGTCTATGGTAATTGTTGCTGTTGCTTTTGTTGTTTTTGTTGTAGTTGTTGTTGCAATTGTTGCAGTGCAAAGCGCATTATTGTTGTTGCAAGTGGATGGTTTTTTTTTTGATTTATTTATTTTCTTCTTTTTTTTTTTGATTCGCTGTTGCGCGCCGACAATGTATTTATGTGTATATGTGTGTGTGCGTTTATATTTAATGGAATAGAAATAGTACGAAGAGCGCGTGAAAGAAGCACGTTTACTTGGCAAAACCGACGACTGCGGACTAAGCTCGGAATTCCATTTGAATTGAAATTTGTTTGCCGTTCTTTTGTGGGGGTTGTTTCCAGTGTTGCACAACTGGCATCTCTTTTGCAGCGTTGCCACTTAACTAAGTGCGATGGTCACCCTTTAATTGTGCGTGCAATTATCGAATAAATGCAATCGTCCTGGATATCGTTGCTGCTACAATCGGATATCGAAGCGGTTAAATTCAAATTAAGCGAAGAAATGGATTGTTGTACAAGTAAAACTAATTGAAAACAAGAAATAAATTAATAATACTTATTTGCGCTCTCAAAAGGTGTTTTTTCTTTTGCATACTCGATTCAAGCACTCTCTTTGGAAAACGAAAAGAAAAGTGATGAATCAAAGTAAGCCTTGAAATCTTTCAAGTTTTCGACTGTAACAACTGTACTCACGGAGCTCATTCTAATACAGATTATCCATTCGAGCAAACCAAAATTAGACAAGTTCAAGTTTTATTTTAATTTTTCGAATTTCTCCAAACGATAATCCTTACAGAGAACAACTAAGATGGGGAAGTTCGACAAGCAATTTTTTGTAAAACTGCTGGCCGAGTTTCTTGGCAGCATGTTTATGCAATTCGTGGGCTGCTCGATTCATCATATCCTATTCGGGTCGGTGACCATGTATGCTATGGGATGGGGAGGTGCGGTCTTAGCTGCGACTCAGATGTTTCGGATTGTGTCTGGAGCTCATCTGAATCCATGCATATCGATTGCGGCCATGATTGTCCAGAACGTTGAGATTGTCGATGGATTTCTCTATATTTTAATGCAATTGATTGGATCAGCCCTTGGCTTTGGAGCCGCCTTCGGCGTAACTAAATATGAATCCAAATTGTCGAAGCTTGTGAAGAAGAAAAATATGTTTTGTGTTACGGTTGTAACCATTGAGCCCTGGTGGAAGAGTTTCCTGCTCGAATTCTATATGACCGGAGCTTGGGTGTTGGCCATGTGCGCCTCCTGGCATTCCAGCAATGAGGACCTGTTGGAGTCCATCTCATTGCGCATTGGATTGGTAGTCACCGCTGCTGCTCTGGCTGGTGTAAGCATATGCAGATGATTCCCGAGATATTTCTCTATATTTATATATATATATTTTTATCTATTTATTTCGCAGGGTTATCCCACTGGCGCTAGCATGAATCCATTCCGTTCCCTTTGGCCGGCCATCGCTGCAGGATACTATGAATATATCTATATTTATATGGTTGTTCCACCGATCACAGCTATTCTTTTGGCTCTAGCCTGGCGTTTCCTTTATTGTTATGGCGAGGATCAGAAGAAGGCCGAGGAATAGAAAACGGATTTTACCGAACATTTTGTTTTTCAAGTTTTTCAAATTTCCCAATCAAGCTGCACTCCAGAATTCGTAACTTTTACGATTGTACGCGTACGATCCTACATTTAAATGGTTTATCGGAGGTATATATATATCCCAAAAGATAATGTTAGAAATAAATTTCATTCAAATTATGATATTCGTTTTATCTGTGGGGATTTTGGGGCATCCGAGAGGGAATCCAAGACGTATGTCAGGACTAAGGAAGGACTCCATATAGCCTCGATATACTCTCGCAGATTTCGAACTCGGTGAATGGAAATGGGTAGCCTTTGGTTTAATTTACGAACGGATTGGATTACTATATCTATAGCAGCCATAGAAAGGAACAATGGGCCCAAAAAGTTGGCGGGAAAACATAACATCTTAGAAGTAATATTTAGTCGAGTATCTGGATAAAAATTAAGAAGATTGGACCAGGATATTATATAGCTGCCATAGGATCATTCGATCGGAGGTATATATACCTTTTACTTAGTTTAAATGCAATTAAAGGACACCTTTAATCGAATATTTGGTATATAATCTGTCACGCAGCAATGAATACTTTCTATATTCGATTTCTGTCTGAGGAGCAGAGCAGGCCATGGAAATTTGAACTTTCTTGGGTTAAGTAGGCCTGGATTTTCCTTGCTTTGGGATTCAGTGTAAAACGTCGCAGATAAACATACAACTTCATTCTAGAGCTGCTTTCAATCGGTGAACAACAAATTTCAATATTTCAATATTTATTTTCAAATTTACAACACAAGAACGAAATAATTTTAATAAATAAATATGGGAAATTTCAAGTTTGATAAAGAAGTGGCCAAGAAAATGCTGGCCGAATTTACTGGAACGGCCATGGTGATAACACTTGGATGCTGCGTCACATGCTACACATTGAGCTCTGGAGGAATGTACTCTGCAGGCTGGGGACTGGCTTATCTGGCGGCCATGCAGTGCTTCGCCTTTATAAGTGGAGCTCATCTCAATCCGGCGGTCAGCGGCTGCGCCTGCATCCTGGGAGTGATGCCCTGGCAACTGTTCCTATTGTATTTGGTATGCCAACTCGTGGGCAGCATTGTGGGCTTTGGGCTGGCCATGGGAGCAGCTCCCAAAAACATGAAAAACATTTGCTTGACGGGCATGTCGAAGGTCTACAATGTCGAGGTGTGGAAGGGCTTGCTCATTGAGTTCTTTGCCACTTCCATTTTATTGTTCGCTTTCTGCGCCATTTGGGACGCTCGTAGCAAAGGTGCCTACGACTCCCTCGCTGTTCGCATTGGACTCATCATTGGAGGACTCTGCCTTGTTTTCGTAAGTTGAAGGATTTACCAACGAGAATCAATCTTAAATGGAATCGATTCTTGTAGAATATTTGTCGAACCGGTTCGGTTTGTGATTTCAGAGTCATCCTATTCGAATGAAAATTCAGTTCGATTAAAGTAATTGTATATAGGAGTGAAACAGGATCTCCTTGAACCGATTCAAACTTTCCATCCGAACCGAATGTCTTTCAATAGTTAAATTGTTTAAAAAATTCTTTTTCAATTTCAAGGATTTTATTTCAATCAAAGAAAACTCTTGGCTATTTTTTTAAGTGTACCTTTCTCTTTTCAGAGCGGCTACACTAATTGTGGACTGAACTTTTTCCGCACCTTGGCTCCTCATCTGATCCAAACCGAGTTTGATGATATTTGGGTTTACTTTGTGGGTCAACTTTTAGCCGCTGTACTTGTACCGGTTCTGTGGCGCTTTGTCATTGCAGAGGGCGAACCGGAGCAATTGGAATGAATTATTTATTGGTTACTATTATTTCTGCCTTTTTATGGCCTTATCCAGAGTATTCGCAAAACAGAAATTGTATGAAATTTTCGTGTATGTAAAATAAATTTGCTTTAAAAAGCTCTCCCTGGTCAATCAAAATTTAATCGAAGCCACCGAGTTTTAACTAAAAAACCTAAAGACACTTTCAGCACACCGAATTTTAAATACTCTTGCAGACTGACATCTCCATTTGGTATTCTTTTGGACAGGAAAAGCCAACTTTTGGCCTGAGTGTTTTCTAATATGACGCGATGCGATGAGTGACAATGCCAGGTTCACTTGGCCCAAAACCGAGTCTCAATAGAAACCGATTAGCAGATGGTCAATTGGACAGACGGACTCGGCCATATACCTATCTATAAATGGGCTCGGATGTGTCTCGTTCATTGCAGAGTTGAGATTTGCCAGGGTATAAAAATAAAATATCCTTGGAAGTAAAAGAAAAACATGAAAAAAATATATAAATATTAAATAAAAATAAAGTTATGTTCTCATAAAAGGAATAAATTATTTACTTATTGATTCATTTAAAGTCCACTAAGAGCAGTCGAATATTTGCAAATAAGTATAATAAAAATATTTAATTCTTTTCTTCCCTTTCCTTTCCTTTCCTTTCCTT
Organism: Drosophila repletoides; assembly: GCA_018150835.1. NCBI lineage: Eukaryota > Metazoa > Arthropoda > Insecta > Diptera > Drosophilidae > Drosophila > Drosophila repletoides. The sequence continues at coordinate 22,488,547 of JAECWQ010000089.1, read as the reverse complement.
TCCTTTTTTTCTGTCTATTCCTATTCTAGGTCTGATTGGGTTTTTATGCGTTTTCCTTCAATCCAGTTACATTTTTACATAATTCCTTTATTTAATTCCCATAGAAGGCTTAATTTTAAATTGGAATTTAAATTCATTAATTTTAAATATTTTCTTATAATATTTTAGATTTTTACATTCTTTGCGACTGTTCGCTTTTAGCTTTAATTAAAAAGGCTAATTTAAAAAATGCTAAAAAGCTATGACAGGTGAAGAAAAGCTTCTTTGTTTTTAGCTTGAATTAAAAAAAAACTAATTTAAAAAAAGCTAAAAAAAGAGAAGAAAGCGAAGAGAAAAGCGTTTATAAACCGTTTGAACTGTTTTTGGTAGTTTAACGGCCAAACTACAAACTGAATTCGGAGCTTATCGATTTGGCCACAAGGCCAAGGATACAAGAATATCAAGGCTTTAGCCTGGCAGACTCCTTTGAAGCTCTGATCAGGTTACACGCCGCACGTGGGCGTAATTTTCTCGCAATTAGGATGCGATTACGATAATGTGACCGTTCCTTGTGCCTCGTCGAAAGGGTAATTGAAGTATGCCCTAGAATGCTGTAGGATGGTGTTGAATGCTGTTGTTCAGTGTTGGTGTTGGTGTTGGCGTTGGGTTCTTTGTGTCCGTTCAGCCACGTGCCACAAGACGCCTTCGCGGAGCAGGAACAGCGGGCGCAGGCGAGCAGGGAGCAGGGAGCAGGGAGCAGAAGGATGCGAGCTACAGTTTCAATTTGCAAGTTCGGAACGTCTTGGGGTTGTTTCAGCTGACGGATTAAGTTTTCAGGCCAAGAAACACAGCAGGCAGGCAGCAGCAGGCACTGTATGGGATTTGTACAGAATTTAAATTTGACAAAGTGCAAAATCCTTTGCACTTTGAAGACTGATTGACTTCTTATCCTTGAATGGATTTGAATAGAAATATTATTTTCACTTCTTTTTAGCGGGGTTCTCTGACTCCCGCTCCTCCTCCTCCTCCGGCTGTGTGTGTATTTTGTGTCCTATAAACAAACGGAAGATAATCAAGATGTAAAACAGAATCCTGCAAAGGGGAGGCCAAAGGAAATTTAAAACCAAACAAACCCGTTGCAGGAATCAAAAGGCAAAGCGCCTGGCAAATTACAGCGACGCCAGCCGCAGTAACAGTTACAGTAGCAGCTTTTCCTCCTCGTCCGGTGTGAAGCGGATTTTCGCAATTTCACTTTGTACTTTGGTGTGAAAACCGTTATTAACTTAATGAAGGAGTGCTGCACACACACACACACACACACACACACACACGTGATTCGCCTCACGGAAGCAAAAGGTGGAAACTGGAAAAAGCCCAGGCTCGAGAAATGCCAGAAGTTAATCAAATGTATAAAAATGTAGGTCTCTTCCTTGGCACTAAATTCAGATACAGATACGGGAATCGTAGTGTGTTTTATTGACTGTTTATTGAAACATGGATAAAATATTGATATTGATATTGATGAAGAAATTGGATCTTTAGCTTCACTCTTAAAATTTATAGAGAAAAGTCTAGACTCTAATTTTTCATATGAAAAAACTGTTTAAAAAGATAGAAAGTATCTTTATTAAAATTAATCAACAATTATATTATTATAATTAAATTGGCTTATTAAATAATTAGGTAGAAAATTATATTAATAATAAACAAAAAAATAAGCCTTTTCCTATCATTTGAAGAGAGTAAAGTTAATTACTAATTATTGTTATAATTAATTTTTTAATTGAGTTTTAATCATTGTTAGATTCTTTCAAGTATCTTAATTTTAGTCTTAAATATTACAAAAAAAGATCAGTTTAAGTATTTAGAAGTATTTTCTTACAGAGTATAAGTAATTTAATATTTCCTTGCTGAGGGTATTAAAAATATAAAAAAAATATCGCATAAAATTTATTTACAATAAATTTGCTATAATAATTAATTTAGTAGAAAATGATATTAATTATTAAAAGCAGCCAATTTATATTTTTATAATATTTATATGTAAGATTAAATAATTACTATTGTTATTATTCATTTTTTAATTATGATATTATCTTTATTTGACTCTTCATATGAATTTTATTACAGAGTATACGTCATTAAATATAGAGTATTTTAGAGGGTATTTAAATATGTATTGCTCCTAAATAGTTTTTATTGGAAGTTTTTTAATTTATTGCTTAAGCTTTTGCTTTACTCTTTAGGCCGCTCAATCAAATGTTTTCTAATTAAAAAATTTTTCATTTATTTATTTAAATTATCTTCGTGCTTTTGACGTGAGTGTATCAATTTTAGTATTAATTAATTGTTCATTAATTACTAATAATCCTTCAGCCTAATTAGTCATTGATAGTTCAAGCTACTTGAATAATTAATTGAAAAATAACAAAGTAATTAAAGCACATTGGCAATTTTTAATTAATTAATTAATTATTGAACTGAAATCTTTGTATCTTTGAGATACTTGTAATTTTATTTAAGGCTCTCTGAGAGTTCAACAAACTGAAAGTGAAAAATGGTTTTAATGAGCAGTTCTAATTGCCAGCAGAAGAATTAATTAAATAGTATAATTAAATGCAAGATATAACCAATTAATTGCAGCATATTTCATTCATTAGCCGCTCGCAAGTTGTAGCCAATTTTTGTAGCTGTTGTTGTAGTAACAAGTGTTAACACAAATCCCCCGTTTGTTGTAATTAAACCAAGAGCTAAATGGCTACACATATGCCACTCACACACACACACACACAGATACACACGCATACAGAAGAAGCCTTTCTATATATTGTATCTTTTACTGCGCATAGCGAGAGTATCTCTGCCTGTGTGTGTGTGAGAGTATCTGTGTGTGTGAATGAAGCTCATCTGGCAAAGTGGCAGGTTAAGTAAACAGTTTCATTGTGCGAATTCAATTAAAATTTATTCAAAACGTCAACGGCAGCTTCTTAAATCTGCGGCATGCAACAGCAGCAACAATGCAACAAAGTATCTCGTATCTGTGACTGTAGCAAGTGAATGAATCTATATACCTATACCTACACATATATATATTTATTTTGATATGTATCTGTAGCTGTGTGCGAGTATCTACGTTGAGTCTGCCATTGGCAAAAGGGGTGTGTCCTAGGCAGCAGCCACGCCCCTCGGCAGGCAACGCGAGAAAGCGAGACAACCCTAGATTCCGGCACGGCTTATGAATGGGTAGCTAACAGCCCAGCGTCACGCTGTACAATGTATCTACAGATACAGCTACAGCTACAGCTACAGCTACGGCTATAGATACTTTTATAGCCAAAAGTTGTAGCTGCAGCTGGCACTTGTCGGCGCCGTCGCCGTCGCCGCCGCCGCTGCTGTTGTAAGTGGTGTAAATGGCAATTTGTCTGCCCCCGCACAGTAGCAAACTTCTGGTATATAAATATATATATATAATCGTACATATATAGATATGTATATTCGTTTATATATTCGTTGTATCTCTATCTATATCTGGCCATCTATACACAGTCGCATTCGCGCTTTTATGCCATATCATCGTCTGCTCCGTCATCATCATTATGTTCATCCATTTTCAAAAAGTGTCTTATTTTTTTTCTCCTTTTCTTTCTCCTTTTCTGTTTTTTGTTTGGTATTATTTCTTTGTGCCATAAATATATATAGATATATAGCCTTATACCTGTGTATCTCAACCTGTACCTCTATCTGTATCTGTACCTGCTCCATTGGGTTATTTTCAACTTCCGTTGCAGCGGTCCGTTCCTCCGTCCGTCCTTCCATCCGTCTGTCTATCATGCCATCCGCAGGCATCCGTTGGCCTCTCCCTCCTCATAGTTCCCTTCCTCCGTCCGTCCCTCCCTCCGTCCGTCCCTCCCTCCGTCCGTCCCTCTGTGTTATGATGTTATGTGATGTTCAGTTATAACTAATAAAATTACTCAGCAACAAATTGTATCTGACGCCATACAAATATTTGGCTAGCAGCTAAAGGTAACGCCAAAGATACAGGTATTTGTTGTTTTCCTTTTTTGGCTTATTTGTTGTTTTTTCTTTCTTCTTTTCTGTTGCTCTTTCTTTTTGCTTTAAGGCCAACTAGCTAGCATTACATTTGCATAGTAAAAAACTAGAATTCCACGAAAAGGAAAAATGTATCTAAAGTATTTCCCTTGCATCTTCTTCTAGAATGTATCTTAGCCCCAGCCACAACTCTTTCTTCATGAAAACTAAAATGAAAACATATTCTGAATTATTCAATACTATTCAGAGGAGAGGCTCACTTCGCTGCACCGAATCTTTGATACCCTTGCAGACAGGACTAATTTATCTTAGGTCATTTATTTTGATCGATTCTCCCTGCCATAAGAACAATCTTCGAGTTTAGAAAACACAATTTCTCATCCGAATTTTAATTTTCTTATAAAAACAAAAAGGTTTTCAATAATAAAACTTTTGAGCCGATTGTTCCAATTGCATTTATATGATATAAAGCAATTGGTAACTAATTAGAACCGCCTGTGTTAGTTAACTTTTTATTGCATTTTTATGGAAATGCTATAAATGATTGAGAAAATTTAAATTTATTGAAAACAAAGATATATTAACTAAAATGGAAAACGTTTTCCTTTTTTATTCAAGTTTGCAACTTTTAATACATTTTCAATAATTCAATGACCGAACCTCAGCTTGCATTGAGACAATGTATTAAAATGATAACAAGACAGGCAGTTCTAATTGGTTGTCAAGAGCTGTATGTATTTAGATATATAGTTATCCGATACGACATGAAAAGAAAGTTATATATGAACATAATGTACATAATTCCAGATATGTAGCTCAAAAGCTTAGAGTCAACTTTGTAAAGAAACAGATAGGTGGACAGACAGTCAGATGGACGGACAGAGATGGCTATATCGAATCGTGTCGAAATTCTGATCAATAATACTTGTGTGATAAGAGATGCCTCGTGACAAAGCTTTAATAGCCCCTAAAAAGCATGAAAATAAATAAATAAAATAATATTAAAGTAAAGAATTTACTTTATATAAAAATCAGTATTATTTTTAAACTTTAGAATAATAAAAATTGGAGAATTAATGTGGCTTAAATACTATATTTAATTACATAATATGTATTATATATTTATGTGAATAGTATAAAATATAAATACAATATTTAATTTATTTACTATAAACTGAAAAATTGTTAGAATGGAATAGTTTTTTTGATCAGTAAATTTTTGAGACTTTTGGATGGCTCCTATAAAAAACGCGAAACACCTGGAAAAGTATAATAATCAAAATGTATGCAGAACGTGTGAGATTAGGATCCATTCAACCCTAAAACGAATCAGATAATAAAAACAAAAATAAGAGGAAAAGAGGGAGGAGGAGTAGGAGGAGGAGGAGAACGAGGAGGACTCAGACGAGCTACTGATCTAAGCGCTGATGTTGCCAAAGTTACCCCTCGAAAAGTGAATAAAAATTATGGCTATGGACGAATATAATGGCGACCATACAACACGTTTCAATTCAATTGATGATAATCATCACAATGAAGATGATGATGATGATAATAAAGATGAGGATGAGGAGGAGCAGGAGAATGAAGTAACGAGAGGAACGACATTTCGCGCTAACGAATTCAATTGAGTTGAATTTTTCATTTAACGTTTATTTAACTTTTTTGTTTTCGACAACGGTAAAAGCAAACAGAGTAAGGAAAGGAAAAAAAGAACAGAAGGCAAATGGGCACTGAGAGAGAGGGAGAGAGAGACAGTGAGAGCAAGCGAGATGGAGAGAGAGAAGCAGAAGGAGAGTAACAGCAGAGATGAGCAAGGAAGGAAGCAGCATCATCTGTTTCAGTGTCATTTCATATACATATGCATGTGTGTGTGTGTGTGTGAGTGTGTGTGAGTGTGCGTGCTCTGATTGTGCCAATGGCCGTCGCAGCATACAACTGTGTGCGTGTGTGTGTGTGTGTGTGTGTGTGTGTGCCTCGTATATGGGATTCGTATTCGCCCATAAATTTATGCCTAGTGGCGAGTTATTGTTGCTTTTGCCCCACAGTGCCTACCCCTGCCTCTGCCCAGCCTCTGCCCAGCTGCTGCTGCTGCTGCACATTGTGTCGTTGTCGTCATTGTGCTTGATTATTAAATGACACATTATGTGATTTTCAACATGTTCGGAAAACTCAGAAAGGGACTAGCAGGAGGGGCGGGGAGGGGAGGGGCGAGGAGTACACTTGATAGACGGACGGAGGCACAGCATCCAGTTCGTAGTACTCACACTCGCACTCACGTATCCACTTCAAATTGAATTCAAAGCCAAACCAAATGGACACCCCTCCTTCAGCTACCCCGCCCCCCTCCCCTCTCCCTCTTCCCCTCCACCCTTTGCGCCTGCCCCTGCTCTTTTCTGTAACTGTCAGCCAGTTACATGAGCATATGACAGCCATAGAAGGCATTTTATAATATGTTCATTGAGTACGTGAGCTTCCTGTCATGTGGACGGGGGGGATTGGGCGGGCTGGGCGGCTTGGAAGCGGGGCGTGGCATAGGGGACGGCAGCGGGCGGTGGGCGACGAGCGGAGGCCAGTTATAACGGAGTTAACGCAAATGCTGCCCAGGGGCGTAGTCGGTAATGTTTATAGACTTTTGCTTTGATTTCTGCTACGAAATTTCCACAATTATCATTGGGATTTATATATTTAATTAGTTATATATTGATTAAAAATAAATATACTTAATTATATATTATATTAATTAATTAAATTAATTAATTAATTAATTAATTTAATTAATTAATATAAATAAAGGTTAACAGTTCTATAATTTATTTTCTAAGATTTATTTATAGTAGATTTATAGAGAAGTCTTTCCGGGCTTTGTATAATTTTAGAAGCTTAAGTCTAGCGAGTAATCCTAATCCTATACCGAAATAGGGAATGCAGAATTGAGGAATCTTTTGATATTTGTTTATTAAAATGAATAAATTCTGGTGCAAAGGTAGCGGTTTGGTTCCTGTTCCATTCCAATAAATTATAGTAATCATTAGTTTTCCTATGAATAAAAGTCAACAGTCTTAAAATTAATTTTTTTGTAGTGTTTTTTAGTCGATTTGTAAAAGGCCCCTTTCCTGGTTTATTATCATTATACAGACTAGATTCTAGCGACAGGAAAATCCTATACCGAAATATGAATGCAGGATACTCTTTCCGGGCCTATTATCATTATATACGCTTGATCGTAGCGACTGGAAAATCCTATTTTGCTATTTGTTTGCTTGTTTGTTGTTTGTTGTTTGCTTAAGCTATATCTTGACTCTAAATGTATCCTGTCCGTGTTCAACTAGATATTTACTTGCTCAGTAAATATCCAACTTTCAAATGTTATCCTAGCAATATCTATAGCCATAGTATATACATTCTATATATAAAAAACAGTCTGAACAGTCTAAGTCAGAATTGGAACAAAAATCAATTCATTTTATTAGCGCCTGAGGACAGATTATCCTTTAATCATTTCGACGTACGCCACTGGCGGAAAGTTTGCGTTGTAAATGGCGCCGCATGGTCGCGCCTCTTGGCTTGGGCGTAGAGCCACTCCCCCTTTTTTTTAAAAGTCATAGCAAGAGTCTGATCAAGCTGCATGCAACAGCAGCAGAAACAGGAAGAAAGTGTTCAAACAACCCCAACGCTAAGAATGGAACTGCCACAAAAGTCGTTATGTACCGAGCACCGAGTACCGAGTCCAGTGTACAGTGTTCCGAGCACCGTGTACTCATTCACTGTGCTCAGTGGTTGAGATACGAATACTCCCGGTAAAATTCCAGTCCAGATTGAACAAACTTTTTAATACAAATAAATTGAAATTGCTTACAGAGGACAGCGGACAGCGGGACAGAGGGACAGCTAAAAAGAGACCCAGTCGTAAAAGCAGGAACGCCTTTGTGCAGCATAATGAAATTAAAAAATAAGTTACTGTTGCCCAGCAGAGGCAGCAGCAACAATGGACGAGCAAATCCATGAAGCGAAAAGTCCATTAAATCATTAGGAGGGCATAGTTCCCATTCAACTGCAAAGGGCAGGGAAGCATTGCCAATCAAATAGCTGAAATTTCCAGTGCCGAGTGTTGTATTCCATGTCGAGATTCAAATTACACAATTGACAAATGTTAGCATAATCCCAAAACTCAGTCGGGGATACATGAACACTTCACACAAGATGCCAAATATATATATAAATATTAATATATATGCTCGATAATTGATGGGAAGGGTGCTTTTTAAAGGGTGTGCAATAAATTTGTATTTTAGAAAAGTCAATCAGCAATTAAGAAATAATCTCTAAGAAAAAATGAATTCAAAAATATGCATTATTCCAAATAAATTCGAAAATAATAAGGAAAGGCCTATATAGTCTGGCAAAGTAGAATAAACATTTCAAAATTGCTGTTGAAGTCATTTATTTTGACCTATGGCAATTATATAATATAGTATGCCGATAATTTTAGAAAACAGATTCAGATTAAGAACATCCAACTTTTCGACTAATGATATAGTTTTCTGATCCAGCCAATCCGATCTTTGTCCAGCATGCCAAACCAAAAGCAGGCTTCATTCCAAATTTCATTCATCTCAAAGATTGAGACTGAAGTTTGCTTAGAAACTGACAGCTAGACAGACGGACTGTTTATGAGGGGTAATAAAAATACATTATATATCCTCATGACCTGTAGGTTTTCTAGAACTATAATTATAATCCAAATCTGAATACTATATCCCGAGATATGGCGTTCAGAAACTCGGAAATTGTTGTTGATTAAAAAGGAGTCAAAAAAAGTCAAACATTGTAAAAAAGTATTGGATGAATTTTTTAAAATTTTAGAACTTTTACCAATCTTGTTTCAATGATCTCTAGACTTTCCAACGATTGCAATATTTCTCAACATGTATTTTATTATTTAAAGGCGACTAAGAACAGTCGATATTAGCAAAAAATATTTGGAATAATTATCAAAATTACATTTAATTTATAATAAAATATTGAATACTAGAATTAAAATTCATGAATTTAAATTTCTAACTAAATTGAAGCCTTTTGGAAATGTATTTTAAAAAAAAGGTCTATTAAAATATTACAAGTAGAATTTATTTATATTGAAATTAATAAAGATGAATTCCTCCATTAAAATCCATTAAAAAATTAAAAATAAAATGTATTTCTATTAAAATTAATCCAGATAAATTCCTCACTTAAAAGACAACTATGAAAATTGTTAGTAGACTTAAAAATATTTATAATGGATTTAAAAACTTTACTTTTTGATTTTTCATTAAGAAAAGCTTTTCTTAGAATTATTTTATATCTTTTAGATTGAATTTTTCAAAAAAATACAATAAACAGAACAGAATAAATTATTTTTATTTTCATTTTTGTAGTTGATTACATCTTAATTTTATATAAAATAAAGTTTTTCATTTATTCCCAACTGAATCTAAGATCAGAAATTGTATCATTGGTAGGCGACATAGACGACATAATGGATGGAGAGTATTTCTCTGAGAATTATTATTTTAAAGAGCTGATCTAATGACTTACTTAAGATGGTTTTGGTTCTGTAACAGGAATCTTCGATCTTATCGAGAATCTCGCTGGAATCTCTTGTCTAGACCCAAGACTGGAAATCTTTGGTGGTGTCAAATGAAAGAGAGAAATTCCAGCGCTCAAATTCCAAAGATGAAGTTAATTCCTTGCCTTTGGATTAACGTTTCGATTCCTCCTTTTTCTGTTTGCCTTCTGCTGCTGCTGCTGTGGCCAGGTTTCATTGGGCTGTTGTTCATTTCCTTTTTGTGGTGATTAGTTTTGTGTCTATATGTATAGATATATATATATATTTTTTCTCTGACGATGTTATCGATTGACCTGGGCTTAACGGGGCTGCGGCAACTCATTTCCGTTTTCCGATTTGCCAGGGCTGAAATAAGGAAACCAGCTTCGGTTAGGGCTGCAGCGAAAGAAGAAGGAAGGCGACAGGCAAAAGGCGAAAGGCGAAAGGCGGCGGAGGCTCTGGAAGATCTGGTGAAAGTTGGCGGCAGTTGCAAGTGGCAATGAAATGCGTTTAATTTCATTGCGGCGTCTTAATGTTAATTACAATATTATGACAGTTTTGTGGGTCGCGATGAATAATTATCACCTCATAAATTGTGACAAACCGCAAGGCGGGTTCAGTTTTTCTTTTTTATTTTTATTCCTCAGGCCGAGGCTCGGAGCCGGAGTGGAGGCAATGATTAATCGCTCAGGTTATTTGAGTCCAGCAGAGCCGACAAATGCAATCAACGTCCAAGCCGACTGACGAGTCGGCGGCGACGGCTCTCCCGGCTCCCGGACAACCGGACAGCCGGACAACCCGACGAAAACGTAAATGTTGTGAAAAGCAAATCTAATTACACAAATGTTCGCCGACTATTTGAAAATGGGCAATTTCTCAAGATAGTTATCTAATTAATAGGCCCGGCCAACAGCCATCAGCCATCAGCCATGGCCACACAGTCTATATATAAATACTTATACAGATATACATCATATACAAATACACACATATAGATATATATCTGTATATATCCCACCAGTCGATACCCAAGCCAGTTCCACTCTTAATGAGTTGTGTCAAGAACAATGGACTGCGCATGAATATATATATATATATATAGATATATATAGGAGTACCCCTCTTCCTGCCCCGCTCCTACTGTGCTCCTCCTGCCCCTTGCCAAAACATTGCTCCGAATAGGCGTTACAACAATTTATATAACGTCAAGTCAAAAAAAGAGCCGCAAATAAGTGAGTTACAGCTCAAGTTACTCGATTCACAGATACCCTGTAAACTACAACTTCAGTGTTCATTTCTATTTATTTGATCTATTTTATTTCTCCAATATATTTCGGTTACTTATCGGCATCCGACTTCAGGGAAACTACAAATTATATTTAATTAATCAAATGATTTTTTCCTATGAACGTTTAATTAATTATTGGTTCTCCTCTCTTGGAGTAATTAATTAAAAAATAAATAAACTTATTTAAAGTTGAATAGGAACGGCTGTCATTGTTATTATAATTTACAATATAATAATTATAATTAAAAAAATAAAAATAATTAATTAAAATAAAATATGATAGAAAATGAAGCGAACAATCCATAAATTATTTAAATAGAAAGGGGAGAGGAAAAAGGATACAAAACAGAAAGAAACGAGAACAAGTTTAAAGTAGAAAACAGAAAATATTTTAGACAAAATATTAGGCAAATTATTGACAGAGGATTAATAATAAATATAAAAATTAAAAAACAAAATCTTTTTAAGAAGTTCCCTATAAAGCTATATATTATCTATCTGTCTATATATATTTAGTTCGAAAGCTGGAAGCTATTTAATTAAAATTACTATGATAATTAAACTGTGAAAGGGGAAAATTAAATTGTTCCAAGCATGTTGAGCTCGTCGTTTATACCCGCCCCTACCATTTACAGGGTACAAAAGCCGCAAAAAAAAAACATAAAGTGGCTGCGATGCGTTCAATTACCCAGCCAGTTGCCAGTTGCCAGTTGCCAGTTGCCAGTTGCCCGTTGCCAGTTTTTTTCCCCCAGTTAAAACAAAAGGCTGATTGAGTGACAATTGAGTGTGAGTGCGAGAGAGATGCCAAGTGATTGTGTGTGCGAGTGTGTGTGTGTGTGAGTGTGTGTGCGCCAGCGCACAACAAATTAAGCTCATTGCGCATTTGACGCGCTGTTTGACGTTTCTCTTTTGTAGCGCGTTGAGACGCATCGAGCGATCGACGGACGGCGGACAGACAGACGGTTGGAAAGACGGTTCGCTCATTAATTGACACTCCCTGTCTATTGCTCTGAATGTAGTTGTTTTTTTTTTGTTTAGCTGCTGGTAATTACATGAAATATGCCGTGTATAATCAGGCCTTTTAGCAGCGATTAAGATTGCAGCTATACGAGCCAGCACACTGGAGCAAAATTGTAAAGCAATCGGCTATAATTAACCAGTTAACCGCTGGTTATGCAAAACCGATTTGTTTGACTGCTGCGTCTGCCTTAACCGTGGGATAGTTCCATAGCCTGGGAAGCGAATCTCTCCCTAGAGGGGAAAAAAGGCAACAACAAATGCATAATTAATATTTTATTGTCAACAGTATCGTTGCAACCTGGCCGCAACCAGAGATAATTTTGACCAAAAATGGCAAATTCGATATTGTTGGCCAGTTGCTGCCAGTGCTGGCCTGGCCCCTTGTGATTGGTGTTAATGACTTAATTAAAGCTGCAGCCGCAGCTCGCACTGCGCTTCGGTCTACCTGCTACATGCCACAAGCGGCAAGCTGCTTGCTGCACGCTGCCCACTGCTTGCTGCTTCCTTTTTGCTCCTTGCTGCTTACCACTTGCCTCTTGCAGCTTCAGTAGTCGACAATTTCACACTTTTTGCGTGGCAAGACAGACAAAAAACAGAGGGAAAAAAGCTGGGCTACTGGACTCAGCGACAGGCTCAGACATGACATGACAGACAGACAGAGGCGCATTACACTGCCAGAAAAAATAAACAAAACTTGGTAGTCTAATTTTAATTATGATTACTAAGCAAACTTTGGTAATAAATTAATTAAAATATTTGTAATTTTTTTATATTTGTTTTATTAATTAAAATGGATGATAACATTGTTGAAGAAAGTTTATAATCTAAGCGAAAACCGAATGTCTAAAATTATATTTGATTTTTCAAAACCAAAATCTGAAAATAGGTCAGAAATGAATTCCATACCGAAATTTAAATTTGTGATTTGAAGAAAATGAAAAATATTTTTTAATACCCAAAATTATAGAGACGAAGTATTAAAAAAATTCTTAAAAATGAGTCAAAAATTATTTTAATTTAATTTAGTTCCATAAATTTGATACAAATTTTCATTTGAGATTTGAAGAAGCAAACATTTTTATTAGAGTAGAAGTATTAAAAAAATTTTGCAAAAATTAGAAACTAATTTGTTTCCATTAAATTATATTGAAATTTTAGTATAACATTTTGAGCGGCAAACATTTATTTAATACCCAAAATCAAAAAGCGGAAATATTACAAAAATTCTTAAAAATAAATCCAAAAATTGGTAATACTTAAAAGCCATAAAATTCAGATGTCAAATAGACTGGTAAAGTTTTAATAAAGTTCTGAGGAGTTATCGAAAGAGAAAGAGTACCCACCAGCAAATAGGAAGATTTTCAGCTTTAATTAATCCAATGTGGACCATACTTAAATTAAAAGTAGCCCTTTTTCTCTCAGTGCACACACACACGCACACACTGGCAGCCTAATCTTGTCTTGGAGATTTCACGCATGTTTCGTGCCGCGTATCACTTGCCAGTTCGGGATCGTTAGTGCTGGGGCTGCATGGTGCTGCTGGTGGAGCTGCTGGAGGAGCTGCTGGAGCTGATTAATATGCGCAACCACACAGCGAAATGTGTCCACTGTGCACAGTAGCCAAAAAGCCAGCCAAATGTTCGCCCTCTGACGGCTCTGGGCGCGCAACTGACACTGAGCCTCTGACATTTCCATTAGGCGAATGAGCGAGGCCCGAAAAAAGTGGCGCAAAATGCGATTCGGACTCGGTTCGCTCCGTCTTTGTCCCGAAAGTACACGCAGAGAAAAGAGCACAATTTTCATAGTCCAATCAATAAAAGAGATTAATTTTTTTTTACATATTTTAAGCGCAAAATTCTTAAACCAAGTTTGTAGAACAAGTAAGAAGTTGCATATTTTTATTTGGGCTAAAAACTTTCTCATTTGAATCTTTCGCTTTTTTGGCCAGTGTAAGACGCTCACTCGTCAACCAGTTGATTGTTGTCGTCCTCATCCTGAACCTGAACTTCATCCTCCTTCATCCTTGTGTCCGGGCTCTTCTCTCCTCCGGCAGAATTATTAAATGCAGCTCAATACATTTGCTGTGCATTTCTGGAATAGTTGGGCAACCTAATGCCCAAAGGCATTCCATTGGAGCCTTATGACTATGGAATGCAACCCAATCGCACCAGCAGCCCCGGCAGAAAACCACGCAAATATGTGACTAAAAACTGATGACTGGAAGACTTGAAGAGGAGGCTTCGGCTTCTGGTTCGGCTGTGAATCTGTGGCTCCTTCTCTAAACGCCGGCGCAGTCTGTGGCGGTCTCCAGAACTGAACGATGTAAATTAAACGAATGCCTTGCCACAGCGCCGATCTTTCATCATCATCATCGAGCTTGGTCCTCTCTCCCGCTCTCTCTGTCTCTCCGGCACGCCTTATGAAGCTATTCTGATGCTTGTATCCTGTCCCTACTTAAAAAGGGTATTATAAGTGCTTCTGGCTATACAAACATTTATTCTTTTCGATTTGAGAGAGATTCATTAGATTCTTTTGCTCTCCTCAGTATTATTATTACCAATACTTTTTAGCCATATTTGGTTCCCTCAGCAGATTTCAATTCTTCAATTCTTTTAGAGCTGATTAGCTGCAGGGTATCTGCCAGTCGACCTTGTTATACCTTTGGGCAGGAGTATTTTCAATCAGTGCGCCTGGCGCGTCCACTTTTTGATATTTAACGATTTATTAAATTGCGTATAAATTAAAATATTAAATATTTCGCAACGACAAAACTTTTAATTACCAGCCTTTTTCCTGCGTTGGTATTTTTCGCTAATATTTTCGAATAATCGATATAAACGGAGGCTAACGAACTTGAAAGCGGCTCTTTTGGGCCACAAAATGTAAGCCAACTTTACAAGTAAGGAAAAGCGATTTGTGTAACGTTTAAATTGAATTCTGATCCCTTTTGTTGGGGGCCAAGCAATAAAATATATTTACTTCAATTCTCTGTGATATTATAAATTGAAATTTGAAGAGGTCCTTCGGCTACGGCCAGTCCATAATCCTGTGCGGGGCGGTGCGTTGACAATCTGAATTTATTGTCGCTGTTATGCGAGTAGCTGTGGTGCCAGACAGGCCGCCCTCCCGGACAGGACTCCCTCGAAAACCCTCATAACATATATAAATATTCAGGTACATGAAATCAGATTAAATTATCTTAAACAAATTGAGTCGCAAGCCCCACACAAAGGCAACACAATAACTTTCGTCCAGGGGCGACGCAAACTTTCGCAGGGGGTTGCTCTGCGAATGTCACAGAAAAAAAAGCTGAAAGGTGAATTTATTTTAGGAGTACCGAATAGTTGGATGCCCTTCCTCTTAAGATTTGGCTTAGTAAAAAATAAATGTAAACTTGGCTTAAAACAATCTCAAAAAGTTTTCTAAGCTATGACTAAGATTCTTAAAATTTAATTTCTTTGAGGTATTTTAGGGATCAGGAATTAAGGCTTTCTCAAAGACCTTATTAAAAATGGTGCTTTAAAAATAAATAACTTTGAATCCTGTTATGATGATGCTAAAAAAGTTAAGCGAACTGTTTCGGGTCGGATAGAAACTCTCATTTCACTTAGAGAGAAATGAGTAATATCCTGGCTCAGGCAGAGTATTAAAACTTCATAAATAACATTACGCTCCTCTCTGGGCTCTCTATACACATAGTATGCCATATGTAGAGTCCTTTGGCATTGTCTAGGATAACCCAAGCAATAAAAAAGTACTTTCTAGCCGCAGGCGTAATACCAGAAAAGCAACAGAAAATCATTGTTTCAGTTTATTAAAACGGTTCGCATAGCTTGTTTCGCTTTTGGCCCTTTGCGGTTGGCTTTTTAGTGGCTTGTGGGGGATGGGGAGGGGGAGGGGGAGGAGGGCTGTGCCTTTAAAGCTCAACCAAGCGATGATGAAACACAGTTATAATTGCCTTTTAATTGTTTTTGCAAAATGAATATTCGGCCAGACTCGCACTCACATTTGCCCTAATTATATTTGAGCCTTTTGTGTCTGTGTTTGGAGCCCACTCCGAAAACTCTAAGCCCGAGTGGGCGTGGCAGTTGGCCGACTCGATTGGGTAAATTTTATCATTTAATGGACCACTGGGCGTATGATTTCATTGAGCCAGTGACACAGTTCCACCCAACTGAAGCTGATATTTCTCGAATTGGCATCAAGAAACGCAGAATTTTCAGTTGGATACTTTGATTAGCGCCCCAAGCGAATCGGTTGAATATCATATTTATTTATGATGAGTTGGATTACCGGTTCGTTAGGCAATTAGAATGGAATTGAGATTGCTTTTTCAATAACCTTTTGAGTTCCCAGCAGACACTGATATTTCTTTCTCTTAGAAAAATACCTGGAGCAGAGGTAGCAGCAAAGTAATGTTTACAACTCGGGAATAATTTGAGTTATTCTAATGAAATTTGGTATCCAGCTTGAGAATATCATTACTTCAGCTACGATATATTCAGCTGAATAATATTTATGATATTTTTGTGGCTAAAGTGAAGCTGAATTACGAGGGAAGAATCCAAATTCAATTGAGGTTGAGTTTAATCAAAGTATTCAGATATTTATAGAATAGGAATAGCTGAAAGTGGAAGATGAAGAGAAAGCGTATTTATAGGGTATATCTACATCTATAGAACATGTCTGCATATATTATTTATAGGATATATCTTTACATCTATAGAAAATGTCTGCATATATCTAAGCTCAATCTAATTTTGTACACAGTTTGTGTGGATAAATATGGTTTATCTTCAACTTTATTTAGATTGAAAGACTTATTAATAAACTTATTATAATAATTATAAGATAAATACTAAAAATTTTATATTTCTTTTAGTTTCTACCATCTAAATATAATGAGCTACAGAAAGTTTGAGCAGTTATCTACCAGAATTGAAATATCTCCGATACTGGCACGCTGCGTCGTATAATTAACGATAGATACTCGAAACATAATAAAAGATACAAATGAATATATATATGCCTATATATATACAAATACCTATATAATGGCTATAGCATCTAAATGCGTATCTATGTGCGGCAGTAGTGAATGTATCTACGCCCTAATGTGGCAGCAACCGTTGTTGTTGTTGTTGCTGAGAGTGCGACACAATCGCAATCAGTAGCTGTAGTTGCCACACGAAGCGTCTCTCGTAATGCAATTATCCTAAATGCTCAACCAACTACTCAAAAAGTCATCGTTCAGATTTAACAAGAGCCAAGCAGCAGTAGCAGCGGCAGCAGCAGTGGCAGAGGCAGCAACAGTGGCAACTGCCAGCTGCAGCGACACCGGTTTCAGATACAAAAGCGTCAAGCGAGATACGGACACGGATACGGCAAAAGCAATGGCTATAGCTATGGCAATGGCAGTGGCGTACGCAGAGGGTTTTTGGGCAACAAACCCCCCCTAAGCACCCCCTGGAATAACTCCTAGTACAACAGCGAATACCACAAATATTTTGTACATTTTTGAAGTATTTTGTACGCATTTTAATGGTTTCATGCTTATCAGTTTAAGATACAAATTTTCTAGATACAATTTACAATTAGATTTCAGTAGTTTTAACAAAAATATTTAAATAATTTCATATTTTTAGTATGTACTGTGAAAGATAATAAAATTGTATCCATTTTGCTAAATTTTGCTTTTTATATGAAAATCATGCATTAAATATTTTCCAGTATTTTATTAAGTATACATGAAGATATTTATTTCTAAAAATTGTAGAAATTTAATTTGTAGCCCCCAAGAAACGTATCAGTCTACGCCACTGGCCACAGTTATGGCTATATCTCTATGACTATGGCGTCGTGTCAATGGGCGAATACATACGAGTATCTACTGCAGCTTTATGAGAGTGAGAGAGTGAGAGGGGGGTCATTTTTGGGGTAAAGAGAAGAGAAGAGGGTGGGGAGAGGGGTATGCTTACACGGGGCACGCCTCTGCATGGCGGCAATTTGAAAACTCATTTACTTGTGGCATGTAAACAACTAATCTGTTAACACTCCGCACAAAAGCGTGAACGTTACATCAGCTTGGCATGGAATGGGTAACGACATCCTCACCTTCCCTCAACTCCCCTCCCCTCCCCGCTGCCTACCTTTCTTTTATCTACCCCTAGCAAACCTTATTTCCCTTATTTGACGGCATAATCAAGACTATTCTACCTTCTCTCCCAAAATGAAACCTGAATTTTGTTTCTACAATTTCCCATTCTATTTCGGATTCGGATTCGAGGGTTGGCTTCTTCCTTCTAAGTTCTGGCCTGGCTTGGCTTTCTCAGTTCTCAGTTCCCAGTTCCCAGTGCACAGTACTCAGCGGTTCCGTTAGCGAAGGCGCAGTCCCAACCGAGCTGGCCACATGATGTCAAACATTTTGCTACACTTATACAATATGTTGCACTTACAGTGGATCAAATTCAGCTTTAAAGCCGCAAATTCGTGAATATTTCAGTGATAAAAACTTTGTATAGAAACTTATAAAATAAATGTATTTTTCTTTATAATTTTAAATAATTTAAAGAATCTGTGAGAGTTGAGAGAGAGACGTACTCAAAAACTAGAATGTTGTTTTCCAATTTGCTTTTCAATAAGACATTCTTATACTTAGTATAGAAACAATATATATAGTAAAGATCTTTGAAAAATATGTAAACCTATATTTGTAGTAATAAAATAACATTATTTAGAACTAATTCAACATTTAAAGAGCATTATTTTAAGACTGACTACTGCTAAGAATAAGTGTGTAAGTTCAGTTTAATTTTTATGTGTCTAAGAATCGCTTCTAGATAGAGCCTAAAGCAGTTAAAGAAGCTTAAAGTTACTTAAAATAATCTCTCGTTCCATTTAATTTGAATAATACTCCAAAAAATAATCCTAGAACTCAATGATTTATCTTATTTAGTAGATAATATTCTAAAATTCTAAATTAAATTGAGTAGTTTTTTTTTAAATTAAAAAGGCTTAGAGTTTATTTTGGGAATTATAAAAGAGTATCTCAAAAACAAATATATCAAAATGAATATAAATAAAAGAAAAATTTTATTGGCAAGGCATTTGGACCACTGTGCACTTTGCTGCTGCTGCTGCTGCTGCTGCCGCTTTATTTGATTTCTTTATCAATATCAACGAACTGCTGGTTCACTCATCACCCCAGACCCGAGCACAAAGCCGAACCCCAACCCCCGACAGCAACACCAACACCAACACTCCATTCCCCTGTCTTTCGCATACTGCAATTGCAACTGTATATACATATATATCTGTATATGGATATGTGTGTGCCTCTGTGTGTGTGTGTAGGGCTTATATACATTTCATTTAAACGCAACCGGGACTGACTACCACCGCAGCCGCAATGCCGCCGTGTGAGCAAGACAGCCATACAACAGCCTGGCTATGGCTAGGGCAGAGCAATTAGAGCGAGACAAAACTACTGCTACTGGTTGAGCAGAGACAGCCACTCAGCGTAACAGCGGCAGAGAGGAACGCCTACCCAAAAGCCGCTGCCAACAGCCGCTGCCGCTGCCTCTGTCGCCGTCGCCGTCGCCTTGCCTTGCCGTCTCTGCCCAGGCACAGGCCATGCTGTATTGGTGGTGTATCTGTTACTCTCAGCTTTGTTTGTATCTGTGTGAGTGTATATCGCAACTCGTTTCTGTAGCTGTATCTGGCAGCTGGCAGCAGGCAGCAGGCAGCAGTAGCTGCTAGTAGCTGTTGCCAGAGTATCTGTATCTGTGGCGCGTCATTGTTGTGCGTTGCCATCGCCGCCGCCGTCGTCGTCGAGCGTCGCCTTCGTCGTCGTCATCGTCATCGCCGTCGCTGTCGCCGTCGCATAGTAGGCAGCTCAGTTACAAGACCATTATTTGAGATATATTTTTTGTGAGTTCGTTTAGTCGTTTGGTCGGTTGGTCGCTCGTTTTCGCTAGCAGCTCTCTGGCTATATCCATAGCACGCCCCATAGCTCGATACGGATTTGGATCAGTAGCAGTAGCAGCAGCAGCAGCAGCAGCGGCAGCAGCAGCAATCGCAGCAGCAGCAGCAACAATCGCAGTCGCAGCACCAGCAGCCAGTTGCACTCACGTTGTTGTCGTTATCGTCTGTCGCGTAACGGAATTATCAGCCCTAATAACAAATAAAAAAAAAACAAAAACACAAAAAAAAATAAGCGCCGTGTGTGATCCTTAAAAGTGTTTCAAATATATTTAAAAGAAATATATAAAAATACACCTGAAAATAAATAAAAGTGTGAAAATCAAGTGTGAAAAGGCAAATAATTATTATTAATATTTAATAATTGTTGTTATTGCTGTGCAGCCGCAAAACAAACTAAGCAAACTAAACAAACAACAAACAAAACAACAAAACAGAGCAACGAAATTGATTCATTTTGGTTCGGAATAGTATGCGAATTAGTAGTTCACAGTGGATTCAACGAATAAAATGGCCGTTGGACCGACGGAGGGCAAACAGCCGCCCTCAGAGACATTCTCGCCCACACACCATCAGATTATAGCACCCAGTCCCATATTGGCGGTGCCCACACTTGCCTTCTCCGCGGCCCAGGTGGAGATCGTCTGTAAGACTTTGGAGGATTCGGGTGATATTGAACGTTTGGCGAGATTCCTATGGAGCTTACCCGTCGCCTTGCCCAATATGCATGAGATACTCAACTGTGAGGCAGTGCTCCGTGCTCGGGCAGTTGTCGCCTATCATGTCGGTAACTTCAGGTAGGCTACTGCTTCCCCGCCCCTCTCTCTTTACTTCCCCTCCATCATGTCCGTCATGCCCTCTTTAGTCTCCAGACCCTGCTCAAATAACAGAACTGAGCATTGATCACCACTGATTAACCTCGCAGGCACTCCGGCAGGCATAGGGTATACACTCATAGTATTCCTCTGCTCTTTGGTTATTTGATAGTTTCTCCATAAGCTTTGTCTCTCTTGTCCCTCACAATGGAGCCACGTAAATTAATAAACAAAGGCATTAATTTACTAATTAAAGCACACACAATTCCAGCAGACTTTGATTAATAAAACACCGAATGAACAATGCCCAGATACTATCCTCGGTTCGGGTTTGGGTTCTGGTTCTGGTTCGGAGTGTGCTCGCTGACATTTGCAGCTTCCGTCGAAAAGGAATGTTTCGCTAAAATCTCAAATTACGTTTAATAAAATAAAGAAAAACCAAATAATTTGCATTAACCGGAAACAGTTTATTAAAGCTTCTCACAAGACTAAATATCTGGTCTATCAACAACAACAACAACAACAAAAAGACAATATTCCAGATTAGCTCTAAGCTCTGTTTAGCTTTTTATTTATCTTGAAGAATCAATTCAAAAATCATAATAAATGAAATAAATTCCGAGTTGAGCCCCGACAAACATTTATTTAATTAAATAAATAAAAACTATTCGAAAAAAGAAGTAGATTAACTCTAGAAACTGCTTGGATTAGCTTTATTATGATAAAAAAAGAGAGAAATATGGAAAAAGTTAGAAATATTTTCTAAACAAATAGCCAGGTTAGAGATGAGCTCTAAGAACAGCTTACTTTTGATTAAATTAGAAAAATCAATCAACATTAATCAATATTTAAAACAAATAATAACAATAAAATCTCTAAGAAATCGTTAGGAAAAGGAAAAAGATTGAGTATCTTTTTCCATAACTATTTAGATTAGTTTTATTAAGTGAAATACAGAAATATTTAATAAATAAATATTTATGTAGACGAACATCAATCGATTAAGTATCTTTCTTAAAACTGTTGAACTGAACTTCAATAAAAAATTATTATTATTTACAAATCATTTGGAAAAAGAAAAAGATTGAGTATCTTTTATCTTTCACTATTTAGCTTAGCTTTATTAAATAGTTCAGTAAAAAAAGGTTGAGTATCTTTGCTACAAAAAAATATCCAGACGAAAAATAAATATTTACATTGAGAAAAATAGATTAAGCATCTTTCTTAATAACTATTTAGCCTGGCTAGTTCAGTAAAGATAAATTGAGTATCTTTTCTGCAAAGAAATAACTGGATGATAAAGTAATATTTATGTACAGAAAAATAATAGATTGAGTATCTTTCTTAAAAACTATTCGGATTAGCTTTATTTAAAGAAAGCTTGAGTATCTTTGCTACAAAATAAACGCTTAAGCTCAGCTTAAATTAAAAACAAAAATATTAAAAAAGGAGAGTAATCGAAAGAACTTTCAATTATATAAAATTTAATAAAGAAATGTTTTCAGGTACTTAGAAAAAAACAGAAGATTGAGTATCTGTCTTCAGAACTGAAGTATCTGAATTAAGAACCGTTTAGCTTAGCTCATTGAAGATTAAGTATCTTTGTAAGCATAGCTTAAGTCTATAATTCTGTAAAAATTAATAAAAGCCAAGATTAGCTCTGAGAACTGTTTAATGCAAAAATATTTAAAAATCATTTAGCAAAAAAAGAGAAGAAAAAAATGAGGCATGTTTGCAATTAACTGCATGATTGACAAACAACTTTAACTGGTCATAGATACTCGGAGACGTCTATAAAATGCATAAAATAATCATACTATTCCATAGCTCCACTCAAGATCAGGTTATACCTATTAACAAGTGGGCAAACATGTCTCCACTTGCATTAAAACACCCGTTTCCATCTTCGTCGAGAGCCGCAGCTATAGCTCTCAGTCCGGAGATATCATAAAACATATACTACGCTCGTACATACATATTTATAGCCTCTTTATGGCTGAATCAAGTTTGATATATTGCTTATGACAGCTGACAAACTGACAGACTGACGGACTGACAAACTGATAAACTGACTAGAAACCGTTGAGAAATCTTTTCGAGTAGCAGTTAATAGCTCAGTTTTAATAGTGCGATTTCAGTCAAAAGTCGTATTCAAATGCCCCAAGCAGTTGAGCAATGAAAATTAATGCGATTTTTCAATCAACAATATATTCAAAATGTTTAATTTCCTATTGAATATGCAATAAAAAATATGAATAATATGGAAAATTATTATTATTTCACATACTTCATTAAAAATTGTCAATTTCCTTGACTTCAAAAATTCTCAATAGTAAATTAAAAGTTCGCTTTTTCTTTCAATTATTAAAAAGATATTTTTATATTAAGAATATTATATTATAGTATTAAATATATACAAAAAAAAATTATTTCAAATTCTTCATTTAAAATTGTTCCTTTCTTTTTCTTCAAAAATTCTCAATGGTAAATTTAAATATTTCGTTTTTCTTTCAATTATAAAAAAAATATTTTTATATAAACAAGTTTAATTCCGTATTCAATGTACAATATGTTATATAATATGGTAAAATATTATTAATTAAAATATTTCAAATCTTCTCGTTTTTCTGTCCTCTAAAATTCTCAACAGTAAATTTTTTAAATATCTTTTTCCTTCAACTCTTAAGAATATTTTTTATATTAAGAACTAAAAGTTTTATCTCTGTTTTAATTATGTTTTAATATTCTAGCAATCTTCTAGATTTATATTTAGTATCTAATTCAGTATTTGCTGCAAAATTAAATAAAAATTGAAATTCAATATTTTATTACTTTATTTCCCTTAATTATCCCTCTTTTTAATTAAAAAACTCACATGTCAAAATTAGTTCTTTCTTTCAATTTTAAAAAAGATATTTTTATATAAATAAGTGTAATTCCCTATTGAATGTACAATAAAAGATACGTATAAGGTGGTCAAATATTATTAATTAAAATACTTAAAATCTTATCCTTTTCCTGTCTTCTAAAATTCTCAACAGTAAATTTTTTAATTAGCTTTTTCTTTCAATTCTTAAAGAAGATATTTTTGTATTAACAGAGAAAAGAATTTAGATCTGTTTTAATTATATCTTAATCTTCTAGCAATCTTCTAGTTATATTCAGCTTTTAATTCAGTATTTTCTGAAAAATTAAATAAAAATTTAAGTTCTTTATTTCATAACTTCATTTAAAATTATTACTTTTTTTACTTCAAAAATTCTTATAAAAAATCCGTTTTTTCTTTCAATTTTAAAAAAGATATTTTTATATTTACAACTAAGACTTTTAGTTGTGTATAAATTATTATATTGATCAACAACCTTCTAGTCTAATATCCAATATTTAATTCAATATTTGTTGAAAAAATTATCAATTAAAATTCATGATTTACTTAATTAATCTCTATTTTTCAAAATAAGATATCATTAACATTGATTAAAATACAATAGAAAAGAAACTAAGAATTGTTATTGGACTGGAATTATTTATAGAGCTATTAATTGAGATAGAAAAATATTACTCAAGGCAACCGAAAAAAACTGAATTTTCCCTGTTTCCCGATCAATCAGTTTTTTCTATATATATAAAATATCTGCTTAAATATATAGCAAGTGATTTGATTGCTCTGAGCTAGTGAATAAATGAGTTCCAATTAAAACCATTTGACGTATTCCACTGTTCTGTCAACGACAGGGACAAGGACAGAGACAGAGACAGGGACAGAGACAGAGACAGGGACAGGGACTGGGACAGGGGGAGGGACTGCCACTGGGACGGACGGCTTATGAAACTGTATCAAAATACATGCTTAAATATGGTTGAGTTAGGCGGAGCGAATCAGAGTCGACAAGTTTCATTATCAGGAGTACAGCGGCAGCAGCAGAAGCAGCAGCGGCACAGCAGGACATTTGCCTTTTCTTTAGGGTTGTTTTGGTAGCGATGGGGTTGCTGCAGGGTTGTCACTTGACTTACATAACGAGTAAATTATTTTTTCATAATTTTTGCATTTCTTTCATTGGTAATTTTCACGCTCTATTTACTCCGTTCGACAGGGAACTTTATGCAATAATAGAGAATCATAAATTTACGAAAGCCTCCTACGGCAAGCTGCAGGCAATGTGGCTGGAAGCGCACTACATTGAGGCGGAGAAGCTGCGTGGTCGTTCGCTAGGTAAGTCCATAGCCTATAATCAGTGAAAGCCTTTCTTTCTATATGTAAATCCTTTCTTTTTCAGGTCCCGTTGATAAGTATCGGGTGCGTAAGAAGTTTCCACTGCCGCCCACCATTTGGGATGGTGAACAGAAGACGCACTGCTTCAAAGAGCGTACGAGAAGCTTACTGCGAGAATGGTACCTACAGGATCCCTATCCGAATCCCACCAAGAAACGCGAACTGGCCAAGGCAACTGGCCTGAATCCCACTCAAGTTGGCAATTGGTTCAAGAATCGACGTCAACGGGATCGTGCAGCTGCTGCCAAAAACCGGTAAGTTTACTTAGCCCGAATCGCTTATAGACCAAACCGTCTCGAAGCTGAAATATCAACTGAAAACTTCTCGAGAGTTCGTTGGATGAAGATTGGTTCGGTTTCTGCTGCGTTTTCCGAAAGATACTTCTTAAATTTAGAAAACCCAGAATCAAAAGTAGCTGAGAAAATCGAAAACAAATTTCGTAAAGGGGTTTAAGGAATAGCAAAGGGTATAAAGAATTCGAACAGCAGCTCTGCTATTTGTGCGCTTTCAGCCATGGAGCCATCCATGCATCATTAGTTGGCCATTAGAGGCTCAGCTTGCAGCCTTTCAGCTACCTTTAGCACGCAGTGTAATCGGAGCTGCTGTTTGGAGCTGAAGCTGGAGCTGGAGCTGGGTCATATGAAAGCGCCGTCAAGCAAAGCTGGGTGAAAATTGATACGAGTATCTATCAGCAGCAGCCAAGTGGAAGTGGAAGCGGTGATCGCACACAGGAGCAGCAGCAGTAGGAAGAGGGGGGAAAAAAAAGTAGTGTGTGCCCCGCTGTGGCGTTTGCGTGCCATTTCCATTTCATTGATCCGTGCCAAAGTAACCACGTTGACGTCGACGTCGGCTGCGGATGCGGCGGCGGCGGAGGCGGCTGCTGCGGCGGCGGCATTCAGCGAAGCGTTCTCGATTTCTGCGGTCGTCGCTTTCGGCCACATTAAAATGACCGCCGACGATGACGACAGCAGCCGCAGCAGCAGTCGCGGCAGAGGCAGCAACAACTGGCGGCAGCTGTAGAGTTACAACAACAATGTAAGCCCGGCTCAGGCTTCAGTTGAAAGGTGCAACAGCTTAAAAAAGTCGAGAATGCTCGACTAACAAATACTCTCTAAATCTGTTAACTCCATTTGGGGGGAATTTCAGCAGCTATAAGGCAGTTTTAAATACCAAATTTCAGCTCCTGGCTCTAAAAATCTCTGAAGAAACTAGCAAAGTAGATTGGATACTTTCAAGAGTCAAAGCTACTTTCTACTGCCCGTTGCGAAGAGCTGCATAAAATGAATATACTCTTTTTTAATGGGTAAACCGAAAAAAAAAAAAATAAAGAGACACTGGCAAATGTATAAAAAGTCGACCAATTCGCGCGAAGTTGAAATGAAGAAGATCCGCCGCGATCGTCCCGAAGTGAAAGATGGCAAGTTAAGTGGAATGACATGGCAGAAAGCCACGTAAGCCCCGATCTCGAGTACGCTGCTCCTGCAGATGCGCAAATATTTCAAGTTGCTTCTACCTGTGCCGTGTCCCCCCTCCCCCTCCCTCTATGAATCGCGTTGTCTCCACACATTTTGGCATTCTTTAGAAAAAAGATTGCAGGGCGAACAACGAACCGTGTTTATTAAGTTAGGAGCTTGCCACAAACTGAATGAATCTGCACAAAGCGCCAACAAAACGGCAAGCGCCTTTTCGGATCGGGTCATTAGTTAAAATGATGGCGATTATTTCGACTTGTAAAGTTAGCAGGCGGCAACTCACCATTACAACTCCATCTTCATCTTCAGCTCGAACTTCATCTCCATGTTGCACTCAAAGCCGGACAAAGTCAGTGATCGACTAAGAAATGCCCTGTACTAAAAGTAAGCAACCTTTTGCTGCGGCCAGTTGTGTTAGCGTATATATTCTCGGATTGGTCTAAACTAGCAACCTAGTTTGTCCTTTTCACTGACTAACTTCATAACTCAAGTCTCAGAGATCGAGGGGTTCATAGCAAACTTCCTTGTGCGGTTTGGTAGCTTCATTCTTTGCCTTTTTGAACGATTACAGGGTATAGAAAAGGCCCTCAGAATTGACTGCAGTATATGCTCAGTGCTCCAAGCCAAGTGGCAAGCAGTCAAAGTCCTAGTTTGAACTGCATTTCGAGTTGGGGATTTCGAGCCGGGGACTCGTGTAGTCATCGTGCTATTAAGCAGCCAAAGAGAAGTCAAGAAAGCCGGCAACTCAGTTGAGTTATGAGATACAAAAAATGAGAAATAAAAAATACAAAATATGAAATTAAAAGCCGTCCATACAGAAGACTGACGGCATCAACAACATCCAACAACGACAGCGCCAGCAATAATGATGAGACATTCTAACCAAAGAACCCAGTGAATCGGTGATGGGGGATCGGGATACGGGGGATTTAGGGTGTGCGGGTTGCGGATTGCGGGCATCGGCGTTGAGTGCTGAAAAAATTGTTAACATTTTTGCTACTGCACTTGAGCGTGGCTCATTTGAAGTAGCAGCAAGCAGGCAGCAGGCAGGCAGGCAGCAACAAAACGGCTCTGATACGATATACCAGTTATTTGGGCCTTTAACGTTGGTAAATCAATCAGCAAAAGAAAAGGAATAACCAACTAGACAGCAACATTAGAAAGGCCTACGAGAAGCAACTGCCAAAATTGAGTTATTAACTGTGTGTAAATTGTAAGCGCAGTGGGCCAACAAAATTTGGTTATGCTCTGTTGCCTTAACGCATTAGAAATGCCTTCAAAATCAGTGGATAATCTTTGGCAATCTCTTTCCGCCAACCTGTTAGTTAACGTTAGAAAAGGAAATTATCAGAAAAGCTCTAAAAATTTAGCTTTATGTTAAATATATCAACTTACCTCTATAGAATGTAGAGTATCTTAATAATCCACCAACATTAAAGACTTTTATTCCCAGTATCAATTCTTCTGCATGACAAATATTTAACATGAAGTTAAACCAGCTGTTAAAGTTCAGTTAAGCATATTTTAAACAAGAATTTAAGCATAAATTTCCAACTCAAGTAGATGAATTCGTATCAAACCTAATCCTTATGTTAAATATATATCTTACCTCATATAGAATGTAGAATATCTCATGACAAAAATTAACATGAAGAGTTATATTTCCATTAGTAATTCTTCAGCATGTCAAATATTTAGCTTGAAGATAAAACAGCTGTTAAGGTTTTCTTGGGAATATTTTAAATATAAATTGAAGCAGAAAATTTCAATTTGAGTAGATGAATTCGTATTAAAAATCTAAAGAGACAATTCTATTCGTATTGTGGGCTTTGTCTTGCGGCTAATTCCAATTACTGAAAATCTGCTCGAGTTGAGTTCATTTAATTATGGAGCACCACTTGATGGACGATCCAACCAGGCCGAGATTCGAGCAATTCAGAAAACCAACAGCGAGAGAGAGATTATTATTTTATTGCGTGAATTACACAAATGAAATGCGAGCTCGTGATAGCCACTAAAAATCTACCCACTCACGCACGAGAGGCACGCAATGGCCATCTGCACGAACTCAAAAACAGAAGCCAAATTAGGAGGCACAGTGGGCGGGTGTCAGTGAACACTGCACGAAATATGCGGGTGAAGAGAGGAGGCAGAGAGGGGGAAGCAGTGGAAATAGCAATTTGTCAAGCGCAGAAGATGAAATGAGGCAGCAGAAATTGAAATCAACGGCAATTGAAATGGGAATGAGAGATTTCTAGTGGTGTGCGTGTCGCTGTGTGTGTGCCGCTCTGCGTATTTGTGTGTGTGTGCGTATTTTAGAAGTGTAATAAAAATGAATGACAACAACAAACAAATAATAATAAACACAACACACACAACACTCACACAACAAATATGTTGTAAATGTCAATGATCAATCAAAATAATAAACACACGCATTTTGCGGCATAATCGAAATCGAAGTAGAAGTACAAATGGAAAAAGAAGGACGATTGGACACCAGACCCTTAGAGACCCTGTGAACTGGCAGTGGTCAAGAGGCTGCTCATCAATTTCCCAGGGCTCACAGCTCGAATTCTAATGAAGAAAGGTTGCCCCAAAAGTTGGAGCCGCTCAGTCAGACAACCAGTCAACCAGTCAGAAGCTGCAGCCATTGTCAATATCCAAATCCGAGTGCCCACTTGGCTGCGCGTTCGGACAGGCACACTCGAGCTCCATAAGTACCCATACCCATGCCCATATACCCAGTCTCAGATCCGTTCCCATACCCTTCTTTCCCATATACCTACATATATACCCTCACCTGGGCCCAGTCCAGTCCAGTCCCGGCCAGCCACCAGTCCACTCGAAGATGTTTGCACAACACAACTACCGTTTCGGTGGCTTGTGAGAAAAATATACAAGATACAAGATACACTGCAATATATACATATGGATACACTTGGAGAAAATTCCATCGGTTTTTGATATTAATAAATTTAGTGGGGTTATTTTAATGTATGAAAATGATAATGGCTTTTTTGTCAAATATAAGTGTGGAAAGGAGAATTCATTCTATAAACAAATTATAATTAATATAATTATAATAATTATTTTAAATAATAAATAATTGTATATAAAATATTTTTCCATTCGAAAATCAGTTTTAAATATGATAATTTCAAGTCTAAAGCTTTGGCTCTTTTTTCTGCCAGTATAGCTGACTTAGAGCAGCTGCTGGAGGCTGGAAGGAGTGAGGGAGGGAGGGAGTCATCGCCCACTTCAATAGCGTGTAGAAAGTGTATTAAAGAAATAAATGAAAAATAAAGAATGAACACAAAGTTTGAGAGGCATTCGAGTCAGCCCCATCAAAGCACCGGATGTGGATGTACTCCTGCTCTACTCGATGCTCATTGACAAGTGAAATGTGTAACGAGAGCGGTAGAGAGGGAGAGGGAGAACTGACAGAAAGTAACTGTGCAAATAAGGGTATTACGAAAGTAGGGAAACTCCGATTCCAACTCCAACTCCAACTGAAATTGTAACTGCAATTGAGCAAAAGATAACAATATTTAAATTGAACAAATTTAAATCCTGTTTGTCAACAGATCCACAGACGAAAAGGACATTCGACATGCTAAATAAACGTTGATTGCATTTAACGGGCGCAGACTATAAAATACCTAAACCCCCATACCCAAAATATACCCTATAAAAACCCACCCCACGGAAACAAAGCGTTATTTGGTCCACTTAAGCGAGAGTGTTAACCCCTCTGGGATTGAACAGTTCTACTTCCGCTGCTGCTGCTGCTGTCTAAATATTTACACAATTTATAACTTTCAATTTGAATGACACAATTATCGAAATGCGTTGAATTCCAAATTTATATATATCCTATATAAACGCGTCTCAAAGGAAGGGTAGCATAATGCCTGTAAATCGTCTCAATTGAGCTGGAAACATCAGGCTAACAATCTGATTGAACTCCAACACTGCTGGAGCTAGAGATGGGATATTCGGTATAAGCTCACTACTCTTTCTTTTACACTCTTCACCAATGCCTATTATAGGGTATTTACCAGTACAATTTCAATTAAATTTTAACTCTTTTATTATAGAGACTGGATTTTTCTATAGTCTCAATTGAACTATTTCTGTTCGATTTATCCTCTTTAATTTCATCAGGAATATAACTTACCATAGTAAACCCAAATCCAGGGTATTGACTCGTCCGATTTCAATTAAAATTTTAACCTTTATATTAGAGAGAGTGGATTTTTCTATCGTCTCAATTGAGCTGGCAATATCCGACTAATCCAACAATCTGATTGAACTGAAACACTGTTGCAACTAGAGATAGGAAATTTGGTATAAGGCTTGTTAATACTCTTTCTTTTCGATATACCCAAACTGTGGAACATAATTTTCAATATTTATCCCACATCTAGGGTATTTACTAGTCGCATTTCAATTAAATGTTAGCCTTTTCATTGTACAGACTGTTCTCTTACAGAATTGTAACTGAAACGTAAAAATCACGTTTGAAAGACCTTTTATATGGCATTGATTTAAGCCAGATTTAATTCAAAAGTGTTATACAGTCTTTTTTTCCGAATTTGGCCTATGATCAGATCATATTACCGGCATATCTCGCAGCTGAATAAATTTTCAATCTACGGCGCGAAGAGAGACAG
Source organism: Drosophila repletoides (assembly GCA_018150835.1). Classification (NCBI taxonomy): domain Eukaryota; kingdom Metazoa; phylum Arthropoda; class Insecta; order Diptera; family Drosophilidae; genus Drosophila; species Drosophila repletoides. The sequence goes on along the minus strand of JAECWQ010000089.1, from coordinate 22,457,404 downwards.
AGAGAGAGAGAGGCAGAGAGACAGAGACATCCGTACATGAATCTTCTGACATGAGCCGATTAAAGCCGATTTCAATGATGTCTCGGTCTCGGGTCTCTGCTCAGGTTACCACCAAAGGGTTCACTCTCCCCGTCTCCCTATCTCCTTTTCTCCTTCTGTCCGTCTCTCCTCCTCTCTGCTGCTCCATGTCAGTCACTCTTCGCTGTGTCCACGCGGGTAATTACATACGTGTCATTTCGGTTTCGGTTAGGTGCCACACAGTATCAGATTCCAGGCACGGCACAGAAGGAGAACCCTTTTACTGCCCCTGTCGCTGATCTGTTTAGTCAATTGTTTGGAAAATACTCCTCTCCCTCTATATATATATACATATATATATACATATATATTATCCAGAGTATTCCAGTCGTCTTTTTTTTTTGGCTCAAGCCAAGCGTGCTGGTCGCTTCTAATGAAGCGTAAGCACGGCCTTGGAGCAGAGACGCCCGTGCCAGATCTTTGGGAATCGGGAATCGGGTATCGGAAATTGAGAATCGGGCTTGGAAACTTGGGCTTCATTGAAGCGTAATTGCTACCGCTAAAAGCTAAAATTTCATAAACTGTCAGCCATCATTTTTTGCCAGTTGACCCACCACAGGCCAATAATGTTTCCCATAGTTGCCAAAACAACTGGCTAAAGATATATAAATTATGCTCTTTAATGAAATAATAATAAGAGAATTAATAAATATACTCAATTTTATTATATATCCTTCAAAAATATTGTTAAATTTCTATATTTTGACCAATTTTTTCATTTGGCAGATAAAGAAGTCCGATCTTAATAATTTTTGGCCAGCTTTGAGAAAAAAAGAAGGTTGCTTAGGCAATTACTTGGGATCGAATGTTCTTATAGCAACTGCTTTATATAGTAGATATATAAATATTTTATATTATTTATATATATATATATATATATATATATTTAAATATATATATATATATATCGAAGTAGTTTTTAGAAAACTTCCTCTTGCATTCTATTTCTTAGTTTCCTCAAGATATCTTGCAGCCCAAAAGTTTTCCTACACAAATTTTTTGGGTCCAATAAACAATATTACTATAAGATATAGTATTCCGATCTTAATAGTTTTTGGTACCGAATTTGCACACATTCTCAAACATTTTTTTATTCGAACTTTTAGACTTTATCAAAATATCTTTATCAATAAAAAGGTTTGTCGTACAACAATTTCTACACCGACTATTCATTTCTATGGCAGCTATATGATATAGTTGTCCGATCCTGCCAATCCCATATAAAAAAGAAAAGGTGATATGCAATGTCTATATATTTAAATAAAAACACACAGACGGACAGATGTAAACCCCATTTCAGAATGTAAATTTAGACTAGGTTTAAGTATTTCTTAACAGTTTATTTAAGTTGGTTTCTTTTAAGACAATATTAGAAAAATGTCTGAAATATTTAGTATTTCCCAATCGACTTTAATTAAATATTCTTAAGCCTAAATAGTAATTTAACTTTTGAGTTTTCATAAGAAAATGAAGCGACATAAAGTTATCGGAATTGAAGTCTATAAAGTCCCCTGAAAACGATATAATATTTCTTTTTTACCTTACAGTTTTATAGTTTAGTTTAATAATCAATCTATCAAAGTGTTAAAAAAAAGCATTTTCCCTTTGCTGGTTCCTTGATCCGATCTTGATCCGAGCCCATCTCTGGGAATACCCCGTTGATAGGCATAAAGGGTATGTGGCAAATTCATCTCCCAGCAGCGGGTAGCACTTGGTAGTTGGGAGCAGTTGACGCGTATATCAGTTGGGAGCAGCAGGAGGCCCTTCGGAAGGGAGGGAGGAGAAGCAAGCAGAGATCAAGTGTTAAATGTGGTACACGAGTGAGTAAATGGTAAATCGTAATCCATCAAGTTGGCGCATTAGGCAACTAAACGATTTCATTTTCATGCCTCTGACTCAACAGACAACAGCCAAAAACAGGGAAGGAGGGGAGGGAAAGAGGCAGAGAGAAATAAAAGGTAGCCGCAGATATATTTCGATGCTGCTTCAACTGAGTTGTGACTGCAACAATTCATGGGGCATCATTAATCACACAACACGAGCCGCAAAGGACAAGCGAGAGTCCAAGTTGGAGTCCCCTCTCGCCTCTCGACTCCCGTCTGCCGAGTCTTCCGACTCTGCCGACATTATTAATGCTGATGGGTCAACAAATTGCGGCAAGTTGAGGGAATCCTAACCGATAATTATGACAGTGCAGGAGTCATGGGGCGATGCAGATGATGATGTATTTCGGCTCTCTGATGGCTCTATAAATATGCCGACTCCGACTCCGACTGACTCCAACTGCAACTCGCTGACTCCCTTCTAATCAAGTCATATCTGCTGCTGCCACAGTGGGGCACACCTTTGTTTTGGCCACAGATAATTTGTCTTAAGCATGTGTGAAAGTTGCCACAGATTTATGGGCTATACTCGACCCCCTCTCTCTCTGCCTGCCGCTTGCCGCCTGCTGAGCCGAACGACAAATGAGCAGAAGCCGGCTTAATAGGCGTGCTGCAACATGCAACTTGCAACTTGCAACATGCTCCACACATTCACTAATTAACCCAACAGAAAATAACCTAGTGGAACTAAGTTGCTTGGGATTTTTATTAACCTTTCCATTGGGAAATTCTTATCGTTTGGGCCTACATCAATTCGAAATGCTTGATTAATGTTTGCTTTAATTTTCATCAAAAATCACTAAATAATTTTACGGTTTAACCATATTTTTCTATAATACATTTTCGACCTGATCCATTAATATTATCCATTTAACGTTTAGCGTTTTAGCCCAATTTAGAAAGTAGCGAAAGGCGTGAAAAATGTGCTGGAACCTTTCGGAAAAACTGGGCGTTTCGTGTTGATATAGCCAAGTCAGTCTGTCCATTAACCCAGCTGTCCGTCGGTCTCTTTCTATGCCTGTATGGATTGGAGCTGAGTGGGATTAGGTCTGCAAGGGAGACCTGATCCTTGCCCAATAGAAATGGGTGTCGTTTGGTTTCAAAGCTTTCCAAAGAAGCCTTTTAGAAATTTTCTCCTAAAAAGTTGTCTTTCCTAGACTAAGTTTTCCAACTCATAATTTATATTTATATTTTACCTGGATCTCTTTGTACTCCCTTGCAGCATACAGCACAACCAGAACAATTCGGGCATGGGCTGCCGCAGCCGTCGGGCTGATGGAGCCGCCTCGCCAACACCCTCGGATAGTTCCGATTCGGATATATCGCTGGGCACCCATTCGCCGGTGCCGAGCAGCCTGCAGCTACAGCATAGTCCTGGCAGCATGTCCAACGGGGCGAATGAGGAGAGCCTTAGCGTGGACGATGATAAGCCGCGGGATTTGAGCAATGCGCTGCCAACGCCAACTCCGCCACCGATGCCGCTGCCGCTGCCACAGCTGCCGTCGGCATATGGCGGTGGCGTCCAAGGAGCTGGCGCTGCAGCCGCGGCTGCTGCTGCTGCGGCAGCGGCGGCAGCGGCAGGATTACCCGGCTGTTTGCCGGCATTTAAGCTGGACGCGGCAAGTAGTTTATTTAATGCCGGCTGCTACCTGCAAAGCTTTAGCAACCTGAAGGAGATGTCTCAGCAGTTTCCCATACAGCCGATTGTTATAAGGCCGCATCCGCAGTTGCCGCAGCCGTTGGCTTTGAATGGCAGCAGCAGCGCTGTCGCCGGCGCTGCGGCGGCACAGCATATGCATCATCCGGCCTATGCGGCGGCCTACAGTGTGGAATGCGGAGGCGTGGTGGCGCCACTGCCGCCTCCAAAGCTACGCATAAATTCACCCGAAAAACTCAATTCAACGGCGGTGGCTGCAGCAGCAGCAGCAATAACCACTGAGAGCAACTCCAACAACAACAACATCAGCAGCAACAACAACAACAACAATAGCAGCACCACCATCAGCGCAGGGGGCTATCATCACAGTGGACAGCTGCTGCACAGACCCTTCTCCATATCCCCCGAGCTGAAGCATAGCGCGCCGGAGATTACATGATATCAGCGGGTCTAAGGCGAGCCGAGCCTTGCCCCAAGGGTTTCTCTCTCTGTCTGCACAGCCCCTGCCCCTGCCCCGCCCCTAGATACACCCAAAAGGCCCAGCTATTCGAAAATTGTTTCAATTCTTAGTTTAAGTTTAAGTCGAAGTTTAAGAAAAAACAGCAAAAACAGCTGGGAAAGCAATAACAACAATAAAAGAAAAACCAACAATTAAAAAGAAAACTCTCTCGATCCGATCTGATCCGTGCTGTTTCCTATATACATACATAAACACATATTAAACTAACGCAGATATATCGCAGATATCGATAAATATCGATATAAAGATCGTCGCACACTTTTCAAAGATAGATATTTAAGAGTTACGCATAAGAAAATCGAATTGAAATGGAGAAATGGAAATGGAAGTGGAAACGGGTACGGAAACGGAAACTGCAACTGAAAGTGAGTCGGAAAGTGAAAAAGGTTTTCCAAATTTCATTCAAAACTTCTGCGTGTGTGTGTGTACGTATTTGTAAATAGAGTTTAAGTAATGCAAATCATAGAGCTTACGTATACATTTAGAATGCAATAAAAACGAAATGAAACAGTTAAGAATTTAAATCATTACCGAATATTTTCAAACTGGCGTTTTTTATTCAAAGGGCGGCAAAACTCCAACAAAAATAGAGAAAGAATTATTTCAGCTCGAAGAAAAACTATTGGCTTCCAGGCAGAGTAAATAGAGTCTACTCATACGACGTATATCGAGGAGTAACCAAAATAAATTGGAAAAATAAAATTTATAAAAGAAATTTGGTTTTTTCTACCAACAGGAGACCTGAAGCTGGCTAAAAGCAACAAAATTCTTTATAGCAAAAATTGATTTAGATTCTCTAGCAATCAAATCTTTTTTTCTTTCCTTTTCTTGAATGTTTTTTCTTGGTTTTTTATAAGAAAAAGTATCTTAAAACTAATATTAATTTAAATACACATTTAAAGCTAACTTTGCCTTGTTTTTTTGCGGTGTAGGCTAGGAACTTTCAGTGAAAAAGAAAGGTAAATAGATCTGTTCATTTTTTTTTTTAATTTTTAAAGAAAAACTCTTTAGTGTTCGGTCTTTTTTTATTGTGAGCATTTTTGGAAATGCCTTATAGTTTTTTGAAAATAGATTATGAGTTATTTAAGCTCTATAATAAATTTTAGGCTTCTCAGCTGAGTAAATATACCCTGCATTATATAGAAAAAATTAATCTAGAATTTCTAGCATACAAATGTGATAATCTGGAATTGTTTCTCGGCGTAATACCTTTGAAATATATACTTTTTTATTTAGAAAATTATTTTAAAAATAATATAAAATTTAAAGCTAAGTTGGCGTTATTTAGGCTCGTAATTTTCAGTGAAAAAGAAAGGTGAATAAATTTGATATTTTCTTCCTAGTTTTTAAAGCAAAGCTCTTCAGTTCTTGTACCTGTTTTTCCTTTTCATTCCTAAATATATTTCGAAAATAATAGCAAATATATCCAGTCTAATAACCATATTATATTGGTTTAAATATCCAGGCAAAACTCTAATTTTGGTTTGGGTTTTCCTGTGTGTATTCTGCTTTCGGTAAGGGATCCTGGTATTTTAAACAGTTGGTAGAAATATATCTTTAAGTATTTCCTTTGTTATCTGTTATTTTGAGATAAAATATCAATTTCTGTGTAAACAACAACAAACGATGACTAAGAAAATAGCGGAGATCATGCGAGAGTTGAGCCGAAGGAAATAGCAGAGCCCGAAAGTCATCTGCAACATGGAGGAGAACAACAAAAAGCCAAGGGAAAGAACAACAACAGAAGCAAAAACAAAATATATATATATCTTTTTATATATATTTATGGATATGAACAGAATGGTCTGCCGGCGTCGGCGTCGGCGTCGCTGTCGGCGCTGGTTGAACACTGGCGCCAACGATGACATGTCCTACTTGAGTGGTTTACTTAGCTGCCTTATGAAAATATCCGTAAATGTGGGCAAACACACACACTCTACACACACACACACACTCGTAGAGCGGGAGAGCGATCAGAGATCGACCCTCTCATCCATTCCAAAAAAGATCCATCCATCCATAAAGATGACTCTGGCCCAGACGCAGGCCACCAAAACTGACGCGTCACTGTCACTCACACACCACAAATGCAACGCATCATCGTCATTATGAGCCCGGGAAGAGTGCCCTGGGAAACATTTGGCCAGCAGCAGCACCGGCAGCAGCAGCACCAGCAGCCCATAGAAAATCCATATTATTATATATAGAACTTGGCTACACTCAGAACAAACACTCTGCACTTAAATCAATCAAAAAACTTGGCCAAAACTTCAGTTCATATTGTCAAATCTTTGCAGAAAGTTTTCATTGCTAGTAAGCCATCTTTTTAGACTGAAATTTTTAAAATGAATTATTTGGTTTTTTTTTAAGAAATTGCTTATCAATGTGTTGACAAAATTAATCCAGTTAACACAGCTAAATATCCAAAAAGAAAGTATTTCTTTTTAAACGTAGAATAGAAGGATAGAAATTCATTCTATTCTAATAAAAACAAGAAGATAACCAGTAAAGTCAAACTTGAAGTAAACTTAAGTGAGTCTGTCTTCATTTTAATCTTAATTTTTTTAAGTCGTTCTTTAAATAAGAAAGATTTATAAAACTATATAACATTTTTCATTATTTTTCAGAGAATTCTGAACTGTAATACTCTTTAATTTTTTATATTCCTTTGTTTATTAGCTTATTTTTTAAGTTAAATTCAGCTTAATTCAAGACAATAAGGTGTTTTTTATAGGCGAACTTCAATATAAGATAGCTATTTCAATATCAAATAAATTTCCAAAAGAAAGTATTTCTTTTTATGCGTAAAATAGGATATAAATTCACATTTCAAGACAATAAAGTAAGTTTAAACTTAAAGTAAGCTTAAATGAGGCTGTCTTCATCATATTCTAAATTTTTTTAAGGCATTTTTTTAATAAAGTATGTAAAATCTTTAGAAGGACTCTGAACTTTAATACTCCAGTTCACCTTTCATATTTTAATTTTAAAGTTAAGTTCTGCTTAATTCAAGACAGTTTTCAAGCTAAAAGAGACTTGATTTTAATTTTCATATTTCTTTCTTAATTAGCTGATTTTTTATGATAAGTTCAGCTCAATTCAAGACCATTTTCAATAAATATAAGATATATTAAATATATATAAACTGAAATATTTCTCAAATCAACAATTCAATCTGAGTCAAGCTAGCTGCTGGTTTTTCTCAGTGTATTTATGCATATGCATATGCGATCTAATCTGTAGCAGGCAGCAGAGACAGCAGAGGCAGCGATGCTTAGATATATGCTCGTATCTCGCATGGGAGAGATTGTTTTGGGGGGCCTAAAGAGAGATGACTGACTAGTTGTATAAGTGCTTCCTTCTTGCAACAAATTTTGGGCTCAAATTACAAGGTGAGCCAGCCATGTGGAAGTTGTCAGTCAGTCTGTCTATCCGTCCGTCCGTCAGTCAGTCAAACACTTGAAAGCGCTGCAATTATCAGTAGCTGGCGCTGGTCTCTTTCTCTCGCCTCGCCTCTCGCCTCTCGCTCTTTCTCTATCGTATTAAGTATACGCCAGATTGTCAGTTAATTTTCGCCTGCCTTTCAGTTTTTCTCTGTAGTTTTAGTTGTAGTTTCGGCGCCGTTGCAGCGTCGCAACGTCATCGTCATCATTAAGCATGATGTGACACTTTTGACCTCATTTCCCTTCCCTTCCCTTCCCTCTTATTTTTCCCCCTTCTCTCTCTAGACGACAACTGCAGCCTGTCCATGGAGCAATCGATAGGCGATAAATATGTCTACGAATGCGAGTTCGAAATGTTTGAATCTATTCGCTGATTGTCATACATTTTAATTAGCTTTTCGCACTTTTTGGACTCAAATAAAATGGCTATCTGTCTGGGCCAGAGGCGTAGGCAATGGGGAGTCGATTATAGGAGGGTTACAGATCCCCTTAAATATTTCTACTAATATTTCTTTACATTTTTAAATATTATCTGCATTCATTTTTGCCTAACGCTTGAGAAGATATTTTAAAGATAGCTATTTAAAGTAAATTTAATTAATTAAATTTAAAATTAATTCATTACACTCAAAGTCAGAGTATAATTCAAAAGTTAAGTTTAAATAAAGTTTCAGACCTTTCCCCCTAAAATATTGAAGATAAAGTTGAAATGGGAAAATTAACTTTTTAACGTATTTATATAAAGATTGATCAACAAAAATAATTGAATATGGAAGAAAAGAGTCCAGTCTTCCCTTAGCTATAGACATACTTTTACAGAGTATTATTAGTTGGTCACATGAAATGTAATGCCTTGAAGGAGGCATCTTAGAGAGAGCTCTTAAGGTATATATTATTATTATGGATGTTGAGACGCGTCGATATAGCCAAGTCCGTCTGACTGCCTGTCCGTCTCTCCTTCTGTCTGTCTGTGTGTCTGTCCGTCTGTCTCTTTCTAGACTACACTAGACTAAATTCTTTATTGTTAAAATCAGTCTTCTATATTATATAGATGTTAAGATGATAATACCAAACAGTCTAAATAAGAAGAATTTTGAAATGCTTATTCCGGGCTAAAAGGGGGTATATAAAAGTTAGGCAGATAGCCAATCCTATAAAACTGATACCCCTGGCAAATATTTCCAGCCACGCCACTGGCTGTCAGCGCAATTGCGACATTTATTTTAGACTCGTGTGTTGCAACAACAGCAGCTAAAACAACAAACACGTTAAAGTGACTCTGCATCTGTCCGTCCGTCTTTCTGTCTGTGGTCCGTCTGTCTGACTGCTGCTGTTATTATATCAAATGAATGCGTTTCCTTGAAATATCCTGCATATCTGCTCTCTTTCGGGTGGTTAGCTGGCATTTCGATTTACATATTTACAAGGCGACTCAATTAGTTAAACCACAAAATGAAAATCCTCAGCCTCTACCTCAGCCTCAGCCTCCGTCTCCGTCTAAAGCCTCCGTCAAAGGTTTACATCTATTTAAAATTGAATTTATGCACCCTCCTTTATAGCGTCCAAAATGTTTCTCTCAATTTACTTAGCGTCCCTCCAGTTTCAAACTCCCCCCAAAACAAAGTCAACTAACAGTGGAATGAAAAATCCCTTGTTAGGTTATCAAAATATTGAGATGTATAAAATACAGTTAAGGTATACAGTCGGAATATTTGAGTTTTTCTCCAACTTGAATCGAATGAACAGAATCAGGTATCAATATTAAAACTGAACCTCAAACTAAGCCTAACTTGAACCAATGTTTTCAAACCGATTTAGGCTTAAAACTAGGTTTAACATGCTTAAAAATAGCTTAATTTAGGCTTTCCGGTCTTAAACTTAATATTTTTAAGTCAATCTAGATAAGTTTGCCCAAATATACCCTATTAAAATATAGAAAATATGTCAGCTAATTTCAAGTTTCATTATTCCCGAACCCGATCGGAGCTTCTCAATAATCTTTTTTATTATTATATTATATTTTCATCAATAAAATCTTCATTTATAAGTTCCTAGTTTTATAAGAGGCTTTTAACTTTTCTGAAAAAATTCTTTAACTCTTTAGGAATATTTAAAAAGTAGGAAAATCCATTGCACCGCTTTGGTTCGCGAGTTTTGGGGGCGCTGAGCTGTACTTGTAAAGTACAAACTTAGAAACATATTGAACCGGTCTGCGAACCGAACCCAAAATTCTCTACCATTTTAGCGAAATCGATTATCTTAAAACAATGTCTAGTTATTTTAGATTTTTTTATTAATGACTGACTTTTATGGAGCATTCCAAAATGTGTTATAAATTATGTCGAATATTTTCAATTTACAGCTTGCAAATTTTATTAGATATTTATCTAATTTAGTCCACTGTGGCAGCTTAACTGGCAACGCGGTGGAAAAAGAAACAGAGACTCGCAGACCAATTTGTGGGAGAGTATATCATATACCCTTTCCACTCACCACAAAAATCTCTAGTAAAACATTTGATGCTCACATCTTGAAAATCTTCTGACTGACATTTGCTCACTTTTTGGCGGATAAGACAGAAAGAGAGAGTGAGAGAGAGAGAGAGAAAGATAGGGTATCGGGGGAACAGATGAACCCCATCATTAAGTGCGTAAATGTACTGTAAATAGACAAACGCGTTTTGAATAAAATTTAGTCAAAACGGAAAGAGTTGCTCTCTTTATTGGGGGTGAATTATCCCCAGAGAGATTGGGAGAGAGGGGGAGAAGTAGGCGGCAGGCAAATGCAAATTCCCTGGGCAAACAAAAGCTAAATAAAAGCGCTGAAAAAAAGGCCAGACAATTGGAACAGTGGAACTGTGGCGGTCAACAGGGCGTAGAATCAATAAGCTTTGAATGAAGTAAAGAAAAGCAAAGGGAAGGAGTGGAAAGGAGAGGCAAGGAAAGGTTAGGGTATTGGACGGGAGTATGGGTATTATTATGATAATTTGCCGTGACAAATTGAAGAAACTTTTACCATTGTCACAATATTTGCAGACTTAAATGCGCAATGCAAACACTACACACATGCCAGACTAAACCCTTTTCAGCCAGACTCGAACTACATCCAGAGGCGTACACTGAGAGAAAAAGAACAGACCAATGCTCCACTTAAATTAAGCCGAAAATTCTGAAAATGGAACAAATATTGATATGTCCAAAGCTATGTACAAAATTGTTACTGGAAGAATCTTATTTTTGTCAATTCTTGAAGAAAGATTTTGTATATTTTGTATTTGCTTAAATTAAGTATGAAATTCTTAAATTGTAACTGAGATTAATATATAAAAAATTGTTACTGGAAGAATGTTATTTTCATTAATTCCTATATTAAGATTTTATATTCTTCTTATTTACCTAAATTAAGTACGAAATTCTTAAGGTGTAACTAAGGATAATTTAAGACTCTGTGTAAAATTGTAATGGGAAGAATGTTATTTTCATGAATTCTTGAAGAAAGATTTTACTTATGTTTATTAACTTAAATTAATGGCGTAATTCTTAAAATATATCTAAGACTATTCATAAAATTTTATTGAATATATATTATATGTTAGAGAAATTGAAAGATATTTTTACTTAAATTAAGAAGAAATTTGTTAAAATTGATTGATAAGACTGATATGTCCAAGACTAGCTGGAAGAATGTTACTTTTATTAAATTTTCTTAAAATAAGATTATATTGAAAATGTATTAAATGTTATAAAAAAGAATTTCTACTCACTTAAAGTAAGAAGGAATTGCTTAAAAACTTGACTGAAATTGATATTTCAATTCTAGTGGTGACTGAAAGAATGTTTTTTTTTACTAATTCTTAATTGAAAATACAACAATTCTTGTATTGAAAATACAACAAATATTCGGGAAAAACAGAGAACAATTTACTTAGACTAAGAAATTTTAATTATTCTATTATAATTACAAAAAATTATTTTTTTATTATCTCTCAGAAATCGAATTTTTTGAATTTATTTAAGTATATCAAATTATAAAAATAAATTAATTTTTAGATATATAAATAAAAAATTTATAAATTAATTACGATACGGAAACATTATTTTTAATCTCAAAATGATTAAATTAAGTAAATTTTAAAAAACCTTCTTAATTCCTTTTATTATTTCGAAATTGTAATGAAACTCTCTAACTTTTTATAAAATTTAGAAAGTATTTTAAAAAAATAAATTTATGTGGATATTTAATTATTAAATTAAAAACATTGATATCAATTTTGAAAATAATCCAAATTCACTTTACCAAAACTTGGAGCCCTAATTTTTCCGAGTGTTCTCCTGCATCTTGGGCTCATTAAGGGCGGCGGGGGCGTTGTCAAGAGCTGCGGGCATGGTTGGGGGCTGGCTTTTGGTTACAAATAATTTGACACTTGTCTTAATTGTCATTGAGCATCGAATCCTGGAGAAATATGAGCAAAAATCGAGGAAAATCCTGTAGTCCTTTGTTGCCAGATTGGCGCGTCTAATGAGATTTAAGCCTGGCAAAAAAGGAAAAACGAAAAGAGCGAGGGAGAGGAGTCAGATTCAGTTTGAGATTCGGATTCCGCTTCAGATATAGATACAGATACAGATACAAATTCAGGCGAAAGGTGCCTGGAGCGGGAAACAAAAACAAAAAAAGGGCGAGGCGCTGAGGCGTCGATGCGTAATTCATAAAACCATTGAAAAGGCAAAAGACCCAAAGAGCATCCCCGGACTCTCTCTCCCTCTCCCTTTCTCTCTCTTTATCTAGATGCTGTCTTTGTCCTTTAGTCCTGTCAGTGCCGCAGGACAAAGGCGTTAGACAAGAGAGGCGTGCCTGTTGTGGCTGGCTGCTTGAGAGTTCCCTGCTAAAGAGATCCCGCAAAATGCTGCGCCCATTCTGCGGTTGATTCCCTCTTTTCTCATCCACATCCACATCCTCATTTGTATCCTCATCCTCAGCCTCAGCCTCAGCCTCAGCCTGGTATTAACAAAAGCACTCAGCCAAACTGATTGAAACATTTCCGCTGTTTGTTATTGTTGCCGGCGAGCGACGGGATTTAGAGATTTTCCGATTTTCGAAACGGATTAGAAACAAACTCGGAACTCTGCCCAGATCCTCGCCAGGCGATTACAACAAAACAATTTGCAAATTGTTTTATAGTTCCTCAATTGTTTTTGCTTTTGCAGCTGTTCTGCCTTCCACTGTGTCGTTCAATCCAGCTACATTCTAGTATTACTCCATTCCAATTTTCCCACAATTATTGGATGCTTTTTCGAAAAAAACATAAGTTTTCAAGAACGAAATTTATATCGATTTAAGCACAAATTAAGTTCTTATATTTCTCACTTTAAATAAATCATTTTCTGACCAATTTTAAAAATTTTCTCAAAGAAAAACTCTTTTTGGAAAACTCTTTATTTTGATAAGAAAAAAAATGTTTTCTTTCCTGATTTTGTTAAAAAATGAAATTATTTAAATTTTTGTTTTATAAGTAAAATATAATAATATTTCAAAAAGAGAAATGTGTCTCTTAAAAATGTATCTTTTATTTTAATCTTGAGCTATGCAAATTTTATGGTTTGTAGTTTTTGATTTGAGAACGGCAATGAATCATTTTTCATGTTTTAAAGTATCAAAAAAATCTAGTAAGGAAAAGCTCTTTTCGACAAGCCGAAGATTAAATACCCTTTCGGATTAAAATAATCATTTAAAAGTTCATCCGATGGCCACAATATGAAATAGTACTTAAAATTTTATGATTTTTAGTAAGGACTCAAAAGCAGTTTTCCTTACAACAAGTTTTGGAGCAATTGTTCCTATAATAGCCGGTCTGATCCGGTCATATCATTCGCCCCGCTCGACAGACAAACGGACAGAAGGACAGACAGAAGGAAAAAAGGATATGGCTATACCGACTCGGAGAAGCCTTCTTTAATCCCTTTCTCCTACTACGCTTTGGACTTATCAATTTGAAGTTCGCTTTGAATTAGAGCAGAGAAAACTGGTCATCGTCTAGTTAGTTTACTTAATTAAATGCTTGATTTAGCTGTCATTTAACTAATTTAAATAAATTGGCTGTGCAATTTGAAGATTCCTCGAATTGCTAGGCAATTTGCTGAACAAAAAGTGGAAAAACTACGAAGAACAAAAGCTGACAACTCAAATTAAACTGCTTCACTGAGCTTTCCCTTGCCCATTTCGCTATTGTTACGAAAATTGAAATTGGAAAATGGAAAATGGAAGATGGAAAATTGAAAAATCGTATTAAATTACAGTACAAAGGCAGAAGAAAGGCGAACATGCTCGTAAAACAAAAGACGAAAAGAAAATTGAAGTCAAATCAAAATCACAAAAACCGAAACCAAAACCAAAACTGAAACTGAAAATCCGAAAACCAAAAAACCGAAAAATCTTGCATTGTGCAAGCGCCCCGATTGAATTATGAATTAATAAAGATGTTTGCCCGCAGGCGAGATTTGGGTTACATCACGGCCCAAAAGGGGGACGAAACGCTGGCCGAGGAGAGGGTGTAACAACCCTCCCCCGACCCCCCTGTCCCACTGTCCCACTCTCCTAGTGTTGTATTTGTTGTTGCCGTTTTGGCTTTTTGGATTTGCCAAACACAAATCCGTTAGAACAACAACAACAATAAGAACTTTTGGCTTTTCACATATCCTCCCCTTTCTTTTTCTCTCTGTGTATGCGTGTGTGTGTGTGTGTAACTTGAGGATGCACTTTTGCTCTGGCCCCTTTTTATTGAAAGATAATTGGGTTCGCAGCAAGCAGACAGGCATAAAGCGCAGCTACACTCAGCGAAAAAACCTCCAGTTGTCTGTGTAAATTGGGAATAAATTTCAATATTTCAAAAATTCGTAATACAAAATATGTTTTTATCCGGAAAAATTTTAACAAAAAAACTTATAAAATTATAAATGTATTTTAAAAAAAATTTTAAATTTCTTATGCAAATAGATCCGAAAAAACAGAGGAATTATCATATATTTAAATAAAAAACAAGTGAGAAATTCTTTAATGCTTAAAAGAAAAATAGTTTCAAAAATCAAATGAGAAATTCTCATAGACTTAAAAAAAAAAAAATTGTTTTCAGAATTAACTGAGAGATTCTCATATATTCAAGAAAAAAAAAAAAGATTCAAAAGCTACTGAAAATTTATATATATTTTGAACAATTTTATTTTTAAAAATTTTCTAGTTTACTTTTTGTTTTTAAGATACTTTATTCTAAAAAATAAAAAAAAAAATCTGCTTTGCAATCTTCTAAAATCAAGTGATTTTTCAGGATGGATCAAACAAAATTGATTAGATATATTCAAAATTTTATATATTCATGCATAATTATCTATATAAATATTATTAGATTCAATTTACTAAATTTTTGTTTTAATTTCAAGTATTTTTCAGCTGAACTTAAGAAGTTTTTAGACTTGATTTAAGTGTGTTTCTATTTTTACATCATATTATTAAGGGTCATAGAAGAAATTATAGCTCAAGATTTATATCCATTCAAGAGACGAAAACTGATATTCAGTTTAGGCTTAGACTGTACTAAATTTAAGAAAAACAATCGTTTTTTTTTCTGAGTGCAGGGAACAAGAGAAATTTCACTCAAACCTCGAATCTGAATTCAATTGAGATTCAAATTTACTTAGTTGAAACAACCCAAAAAGCAACAGCAACAGCAACAGCAACAGCAAAAGCGAGAGCAACTGCCGGGGCCCAACTCATCAGAATCAACTTATTGTATTACAGTTGGGAATATATAGTCGAATGCGAGCATACCCTGCCCTCCCCTCCTCATTTTCATCACCCGCAACTGCCACGCCCCTGCCCTGTCCCGCCCTTCTGCGCCTTGTTCCTTGTTACAAGGAACATTAACGCTTTGACGTGTAAATGTTATCTCTTTTACAAATTAAGCCCGCAACATTTTCGGGATTGGGATTGGGATTGGGATTCGGACTGCGACTGGGATTGGGATCAAGTTCGCCCCGCTTTGTGGCAGATTTTTTCACAAATCTATTAGGCAACATTCTCCTCCTCCTCCTCCTCTGCTGCCGCTAACAAAATGTTTAACAATTAAATGTAATTTGAACCTGTTCCACTGATGACGTGATGAATGCGTGTTGAGAATATGGTGGGCCTTATAAATGTGTATCTCACTCCTCTCTCTCTCATTCTCTCTCTCTCTCTTTCTCTCTCACTGTATGGATTGTGGGCTCAACAAGGTCACAAAAAGGGCATATAAAAAAGTATTGGGACTTTTTCTGGGATTACATTTTAATAAATGTAAATTTATACATGGAGTTCCACATTGAATAGATTCATTTTTTTATATATATTTACAAATAATTTATTAAATATCATTTAAAAATACATAAAATTAATTGATTTATATTTTAAATTTATTTTTTTTTATATTATTTGATTATTTTAATTACCATTTGCAGATTTTCTAGCCCTTAGAATAGAAATAATTCTTACTTTAAATGTGTTCCAAAAAAATGGCTTATAACTTAAACTAAACTAATAAAGAAAGGGTATCTTGGGAGTACCGAAGAATAAGAAACTTTGGACCGATTGTTCCTATGTGAGCTACATAATATAGTCTGAACTTAATAATATTTTGGTGGCACTTAGAAATAATACTTTTGCTTTTAACTTATTAATTTTATAGAGTTACTTTGAAAATCAAACAAGTTTGCCATACAATTTTTGAGCCGATTTGGCAGCTATATGATATAGTTGTCCGATCTGGCATGCAATAAAAAGAAGACTACATACAATATATCATTCAACCAGCTCAAAAACTAGTTTTTCATATAAACAGACGGAGAGACGGGGAGAACGACGGACAGACATGGCTATATCAACTCTGATCAATAAAATATATAGTTTATAGGGTCGCAGATAAATCATTTAATGCACTCACAAATTTCGTGACAAAATTATAATACCCTCTGAAAGGGGTATAAATAAATAAATATACGCGTCCATCAATTACATTTGCTATGCTTAAAGTCATTCAATGCTTATTCTCCATTAACAATTTAATTTGTTTTTAAGATGAAGCTAATAATTTATTTATTTTTTATTAAATCGTCTACTTTCAGTCGGTACAAAAATTACAATAGTTAAAAATTCTGAAATAAAATAAAATTAAATATACGTTTAAGCCTTTAATATCTGGAATAATATCTGGATCTTTAAGCCAAATACAGTGGCTCGCAGCTTATTTCGTGCAGTTCAAAAGTAAAAGTTTGAATCGCCACTGCTCCTATACTATGAAAGATAATCCAAAAATTTAATCGGTATATTTTAAGTCAGAACTTTATCTTATTTAATTAACTAAAACGATCTTCCTAATCATAAAAACAAAACAATAATATAACAAAAACAAATTTTAATGGCTTTCTTCATGTAGGTACATATGCTTATACCCTTTCAGAGATAATAGAATTTTGATATGAAATGAGTATTGCCTTGCCGGAGGCGAGATGATAAAGTCTGTCTGTTCGTCTGTCTATATGGCTGTCTGTCCGCATGTATATCTGTTTCTAAGCAAACTAATCCTTGAGTGTTTAAGCTAGATGGATAGCCTAAACTAAAAATCATTAAGAAAAATTATAATCTATCAGTCTGTAAGGGTATGCAGTCTTCGGCCTTTAGCCTTTTCTTGCTAATATTTACTTTATTTACTTAACAATCGAAATTTGGATACTCTTACAAAGTGTCACCAGAGAGAAAAGTGTAATTGAAAGACACAACTCCAGTCAATATATTATTGACCCGTCCGTCTGCCTGTCCGTCTGGTATGCAAAATAGTTTTTATTTAAATGAAATACTTCTTGAATTTAACTTAAAATAAATTCCAGAAACTAATCGGTTTATGTTTAGAGACCGCACACATTAAAATGCTGCAATGTCAGACCAAAAATATGATCTTATTCCTCTGACTGGGTAAAGGCTTATGTCAAGCTATATGTATGTATGTATGTGTTAAATATATATATGTATATATATATTAATATATGTATGTGTGTGTGTGTGTTTGTGTGTGGAAGATATCTGAGGCAAATCGGCTTAGGGTCAAATAATCGCCGTTTGAAAATAAAAACACGCGCATCATCGACACCATTTCAGGCCCCGACTTGGCCAGTCGATTATAGCCCAATAACAACACGAAGGAGGAGAAGAGGTAGAGGCAGAGGCAGGGGAAGAGACAGAAGCAGAGGCAGGGGAAGAGAGGGAGATATTATCTGAAACCTTCGGCTGTCAATGTATTTTCCATTTGTCGCCTTTGCCTCTAATGACATATTTAAGGTGTTAATCGTCTCATTGCAACGTTCGCTTCGGATTTACTCCGAGCATTGTTTAAATCCAGCGCACACACACACACCCATATATATATATATATATATATATATAAATATGTATGCGTATAAATATAGATTTAAATACATATGTATTGTTTTTCCTGTGGGGTAAATATTGATGTTGCGATTATGCCTATTGCTGCATTGACAATGGGACTTTCCGTGCATTATCCTGACCGAAAGATCAGGCTCAGTCTAAGCCAGTCGCTGGCCTACACTGAGCGAAAAATATTCGATGCTAGAGTCAAACTATACATTACTTAAATAAAATAATTTTTTATGGGGAAATATATGAAATAATTATAAATATATTATTCATTTTATTTACAAATAATTAAATTTAAATTTAAATATAGTAATAATTTATTTAATTGGATACTGAATATTTCTTAAATATAGTAATTATTTATTTAAATGGCATAATTTTTATAGACAAAAACTGTTTATATATTTTTTTAATTTAATTTAAAAACTACAAATATTTTATTATCAATTATGAAAAATTCTTAATAATTTATACAATTTTTTTTTAAATATTTAAAAAAATATATATATATAATATACCTATACTGATATCCTAAATAAATGAAAAAAACAAAAATAGCATTCATTAATATTGAAAAAACTGAGTTAAATTTGATTAATTAATTAATTTAAGTAATTCAACATCAAACTGGATAATTCAGAGAATATAGAAATGGATAAATTTGGCTTGAAACCGGAACAATTTTAAGCAGCTAAAAGCATTAGATACAAATTTATTACAACAAACTTAATTATACCCTTACAGAAGGAATATTAATATTATAATTATCTATAAATATTATTGTTTAGTTCAATGAGACGAGTCCATATATATAGTTATATATCTTGGCGTATACCCTTTTTTTATACTGGAACCACATATGTCGGAATCGGCCGGACCGAACTGCTATATCATATAGCTTCCATAGAAAGGAATTTCCGTTTTTTTTTATTTACTTTATTTTTAAGGTTATTTAAAACACAAAACAAAATCTATTTTATTTAAGAAATTGTGATCAAATGTAAAACCAATCTAGTTATTCTCACAGTGTATCTACCCCTTGTCTCTCCCCCTCTTTCTCTCTCCCGCTCTCTTTCTGCTGCATTCGCATTAGTTGCAGCCGCTTAGTTTTTGTACTCAGTCAATCGTGTTTGGCTTTATGGCGCATTATCCCCTAAATCGTAAACAAAACCGAAACTGAAACAGAAACAGAAAAATGACAAAAAAAATTGCAAATTGCCGCTGGCAGCCCAAGTATGGCACCGAGGCTTAAGGCCAACAACAACAACAAAAAAAACAGCCTCTATTTAAACCCAAAATTGGCAAATGGCCTCAGCCATCACCGACTAGAATTGTCATTAACTCCGATATCCGATAGCCGATAACCGATAGCTGTATATCGGTTACAGCTGCAGTTTAAAGCTGTTTGTCTAATCTGCTTTTCAGATCTACCACAAAGCGGATTTAGGCGTTAAATCTCTAATCCTGACACTGAGACTGAGCCTGAAAATACAAAAATATTATTATCAGTACAAATTATTATTACCAAGAAGCTACGATTCACGGGCTCGAACCTATTTCTACTTCCGATTTGGGTTCAAGAAACTGCCACTACTTTTTCTCTTTTTTGTTTGGAATGGAGGAAGTGGAGTTTTTTTTTGGTTTTGATAATTTCGGGTAAAGATATCAATTTTAGAAACGCAAATTTTGTGTTTTAAAAATTGCTAAGTTTGAATGCCTAAGCCTTATTTTTGAACCATACCGTAAATTGGTGCAGTTATTATTTCGGCGCCTGGTTCGGTTTAATTTGCAGAAAGCGGCGGTTAGCTGGATTCAGACCAGTTCGCTTGAAAAATGGTTAGCAGGATTGATTTTAATCCATTATCGTTATAAATGTTATTAAAAATCTTCTAAATTACCTAAAAAGTATTGAATTCCATTTTAATTGCAATATTAAAATATTTGCTATAAATTTTCTTACTTTTAAAAAACTGGCACTTAAAACCAAAACTTGAGTCAAAATCAAAAAATTAAGTTATTTTTTTGATAAATGCACTAAAAATTCAACGAAATTCAAAACTCTTTCTAAATTTTACAAATTTGCAATGTTTTTCTTTGGGAATATATTTTTTTATATATTATTTTAACTGTGGATTATTTAAAGTGCAGCAATTGTTAAGCCAAACTCTGTGCGCCAACTAAAGTTAGTCAGCAGATTGTTTTATACATTTTCTAAATTCAGACTACGAATTTAAAACTACGCAATATGTTTATATACATATATATAATTTATATATATGTATATTTATTTATGTTTGTATTTGACGCCTGCGCATTGACTTATTTAAGTGAAAAAATAAATTTGCTGCTTGTTTAACAGAGCTAAGACCACTGTGCCGCTTGCTCTGCTCCGATTGGCTGCACTCAAACCAACCAATCAGCTGCGAGCTGTGTGGACTGCTTGTAAGCAGTGCACGCTACCGCAGCAAGTAGTTTAATAGCTCCCCTTTGAGCTACACTGGCGAACAAGTTTTTATTTAAGTTTTTCTTTAGTTTTAATATTTTTTTTTGAAAATTTAAAATAAATACGCAATTTTATTTTGTTTTAAACCATTTTTATTTTTAATAAAAAATTAACATGCCTTTTATTGTTTGTAGCTATAATTAATAATTATAATTACTAATTAAGTAAATGTTTTGTTACCTTTCTTAGCCATTTTTTCTTTATATATATATAAGAATTTTGGTTTTTTTTTTTTTTTAATTTTTAATTCTATTAAAAATTTAACATGAAAGTTCAGCTAAAAAAAATTGCTCTCAATTTGTTGCTGGGGCAAACGTTGAACGTTTCTTTAATTCGAAATTTCATTTAATTTAATTATAGGTTTTTTTTTTTTTTGTTTAACTAATTTTTGCCACGCCTTTTTCTTCGTCCTTTCTTCTTTTTTTATAACAATTTGATCGTATTCTAATTAACAATGCTTGCAAATGTGATCAAAATAAAAACAATAAATGAATAAAACTAAATTAAATGTTTACAAAATTATTATTGAATATTAATAATTAAATTTAATTTTAATTAATTAAAAATTAAGTGAACACAACAAACCATTTTTTACACTCAAAAATAATTGGCTAGAGTAGAGCAATGCATAAGTATAAGTAGCTACAATAGTGTGTGTGTGTGTGTGGGTGTGCGAGTGTGTGTGCAGATAACAAAATTAACAACAAATTTTTTATTATCATCTTTGTTAACAATAATTTTCTATTGAACAAAAAACCACAAAAAAAAAATTAATTTCTAAAAAACCAGAATTATTTTTTATTAAAATTTTTGCTATCTCAAAACTCTAAAAGGTTTTTTTTTATTTTATATTTATTATATATATTTTTTTTTTGTGAACCTCATGGACGGATGTATTTTTTATATATTTTTTATAATTATTTTTTAATCTGAAGTAAAAATTGGCGCACAGGCTGCATACAACCCCCGAGTGACGTCAGCAAAGTGTTTTTTTTTTAGTGTTTGTGGAAGGATTAAAGGGGGAAAGGAAGGAAGTTGAGGAAGTACCACAATTTTGATTAATAATTTGATTCTTTTACACTAATTTTAATTATACGCTAATCAACAGTTTTGTCCCTTTCAGTATTGGTTTTCTTATTCTTTTTGTACAGTGTATACGCAAGTCGTCTATCGTATATAGGCATCTAAGGCATAGTATTATCATATTTCTTTTGTTTTTTTTTTTGTTTTTTCGATTAATTAAACAAAGTAATCTTTACCAATTATTTACAACAATTTTTCGTATCACATTTGCATTGATTTTTCACATTTTTAGACATTTTTTGAATTGCTTTTTGCTTTGCTTTTGACACAGACTTTCTTTGTTGTTGTATGCAAACTTTTGAGCAGCACTGTGCGAATTTTTCCAGAAGAAAATACTACGTGCTTTTTTGAAAAGCGAGCGCAGTTTCTTTTCTATATTTTTCTATATTCGTTTTCTTCTATTTGTTTTTTATTTTTAATTGTTTTATAAGTTAGTTTTAGAACTAAGAGCTAAGTAAAAGGTACGAGTATATATATATAATATAAGAGTGTCTGTGTGTGTGTGTGTGATTGCTAAAACTGTAACTGTATATATCCTTTATATATATATATGTATTGGTATCTGGTAAATCTGTTATTATATATATGTAACTGTGATTATAATCATTAACTCTCCGCTGCCCTTCCGCTCTAAATAAACTCTGAAAAACATAACAAATTGAAAGCCCTTAGTCATGGTCATATATCCTATATATAGTCTACTATATATATATTCCGATCTGGTGTGTGTGTGGTGTCTCTGTAAATATATATGTGAAAAAATGCCTAGTTTAAAACCATTGCGACACCTTTGAGGCGAGCTGCTACTACACTAAACTGACGTTTTGGCTTACGTTACGTAAGAGAGAGATTGTTACGTAAGATGACGTAAGCGCCTAACCTGCCAGTTAAACTGGCTGGATAAATTTATTGCCTTTTTTTGTTTTGTTTTTGTTTTCCTTTTTACCTTACAAATTTATCGAAGACTACAGACTAAAATTGCATTAATTAACACTACATAACAGGGTAAGGGAAGAGGTTTTTACATTCTACAACAAATTTCTTTGCCCTTCTTCTTCTTGTTGTTGTGTTTTGTATGGGATTAGGTAACTACGTAGCTCTCATTAATTATTTGTTTTTTGATTTTTCCTATTTAAACTATATTTAAATTGCTTTTTCTTTTTAAACCTTGCCGTTTCGCTCTGAGCTTTATTTGTTCCTCTCTTTCTCTCTCTCTCTGTCTCTCTCTCTCTCTCTCTAAGAGAGACATCTCTCTGGAATTGAGCTATATTTCTCTTCAGCTTCACTTGAAATCCACATATAATCCACTCATGGAAGCTTTTTTCAGTGGAATCCATTCGAAATCTGAACTTAGTCAACCCGGTTTACAGGCCGACAAACTGTGGCTGCTATTGATGACTCTTGCTCAGCAGATGAGAATTGAATTCGTAGACGTTGTTCAGCTGCTCCCCACAAATATTGCATTTCCAGGGATTACTCTCGCAGTGGCAGCCCTTGTGCAGAAAGTACAGTGTCTCATCGGGGAATTCGATGCCACAAAAGTGGCAGGTGAGGATCTGTTTGCGATTCAAGAGCAGATCGCTCTCCTGACCCGTTGATGTTATGGTTCCATTGCAGATGGGCGTGGAACTGCTGCCATTGTGGCTGTTAGCACTGGGCGTGGCAGTTGCTGCATTGCTGTTCGCTCCACCAGATCTGTCGCCCGGTCCGCCACTGCTGCCATTCATCATATTCTGCGGCATATTCTGCAGCTCGTGCTCCAGCGGCGTTGCATTCCTCGTTATGCGATTGTTTGCCTTCGCACAGATCCTTCGCTTCAAGTCCTCCCGCAGCAGCGATTTCAGTGGAGAAACCTGGACGAAAAATTGACTTGGATTAGATGCTTGGATTGTAAAGCTTAGGAACTACAGGAAGTTATCTTAAAATATGAGCTTTAGGTGCCCATTCAAAGGTGTTGACTGACTCCTAAAGAATTCTTACTGAGCTCCTCGCGGCATTCAGTCAATTTCTTCCTCTAAAGGAAAGTGAAGTGGACAAAAGGATTCCTTATTTGGAAGCTTGCATAATATCTAGAATCCACCTAGCCCAAATCTGGACTATTTAATGGCTCTTCAAAGTAAAGTCTCTAATGAAACCCCAGACAAATGAAGGAGGCATCTTAGAACCGATAGATCAGTGCCTGGACAACTATATCACATAGCTGGCATTGAAAGGCTCGCTCCAAGTTGTTGATATCCTGATCAAAAGGATACTTTATCCATCTTTCTGCTCTACCTTAATCAATGAGGTGATTCTGTTGTTGTTGTTGCTGTTGCTGTTGTTGCTGCTGTTGTTGGAGGCTAGCTCCGTGTCGCTGTTGTTGTCACAGGAAGCGTGTCCATTCAGGGGCTCCTTCTTATCCGTCTCCTCCAGCAGCGGTTCCTAAATCCACAAAAAACCAGGTTAATTCTCCAGTTTAAGCATAAAATACAGGGTATTCAGAACTCACCTGTTTAATGGGTATTAAACTGATGGAGGGCGTTATGTGATTCTCATGGTGATGATGATGGTGTTGGTGATGATGGTGCTGCTGATGATGATGACTCTTGAGGCTGCTGCTGCTGGTGCTGCTCGTAATGGGCGTGGCCTTTGTATTGCAATCCATGGGCAGATCCTGTGGTGCGCCCAGGAGCAGCCCATGATCCTTTAGCTTATCACACGAATCCAGCTCGTTGTTGTTGTGGTTGTTGTTTGAAGTATTGTTGTTGTTGTTGTTGTTGTTGTTGTTGCTGTTGCTGTTGTTGCCCTGTAAAGCAGATTCACGCAAGACGCAAATCAGCTAAGCAAAGATAATGGATATATGTAAAACTGAAGAATCGCTACTTACATTGAACAGCTCCATGTTGCCGTTCTCATTCAATGTGGAGATCTCAACGTGCGGCGTCAGAAAATGCATGGGAGGCGTGGCATTCTCCAGGGAACGCAACGATTCACCGCTATCGCTTTGAGGGGGCGGCGGCGGCGGAGCCTGCTGCGCTGCCGCAGCCGACGGAGGCACTGCAGCCACATGTGGCGCCACATTGTAACTGGCCGCCGCTGCAGCTGCCGCTGCCGAAGCCTGCGATTCGAGTGCCAGCAGCAGGGAAGAAGTGCCGCCTGGTCCCGGATTGTCCAAATCGATGCCATGACGATTAAAGAAATGAATTCTCAGAGATTTCATAGAGCCGGCACGATAGCTGCAGAGAGGACAAGTCTTGACCAGATCATGTTGCCCCACATGCTCGTTCTGGAAATGGGCACGCATCGCAATCTGCCGCTGGAAGCCGCGATTACAGATGGGGCAATGGTAGGGCAAGGTTTTTGTATGCGTCGTAAAATGCTCAGCCAGATGATCCTTGCGAAAGAAACGCTTCTGGCAGACGCGGCATTCGTAGGGCTTCACGCCCGTATGCCTCATCTTGTGGCGTCTCATATTCGCTCCATTCGAGAACTTCATGTTGCACACATCGCATTCAAAGACCTTTCTCGAGCTGCTATTGCTTCCCGCTGGCGATGAACTCGCCGATGAACTGGAACCATTTCCTCCTCCGCCTCCGCCGCCGCCACCGCTTGTCTCTGGCGCTGCTTTATGATTCAGGCTCATATTCTCCGGTTCGTCGTGCTCCTCGGTCTTCAGACGCACCGCCACTGCCGCCGCCGCCTGCCCCGCCAGACACTGCACCACATGCAGCAGCAGCGTTGCCCTGGAAGTCGTCTCAAAATTATCGCATCTCTCGCAGCGAAATGTCATCGGCGGCGGCGAGTGCGTCTCCCCCGTGCTCAAATTTGTCGGCGTCGACGTCGGCGAACGCTGATCCGCCTGCGTTTCCGTTTCACTGACAGCGGCCGCTATTTCCTTTAAGTTTCGCATCGCCAGCGCATTGTGATGCAGCAGCGCTGCCGTCGTCGGCGTCATATCCACAATCAGTCCACCCACATTTGTATCCTTTAGCGCCAGCTCCATGCTGCCAGCTGCTGTGCTGATCGCTTCGGCCATCTGCAAGGCAAAGAATAAAGAATTCGATTAATCACACAATTATTGCAAGGACAATGCAATATCCATTCAATGAAAATGTCAAGAAATTATGGATCCTTTAGGAGCGGAATATATATATTCAAATATAATCATATCCTTCGCCTGGACACTAAATTTCAGCTGCATAGCTCAAGTACTTTCCTAGTTAAGATCGGAAATATATAGTTAATATTTATACATAACCTTATTTTATCATCTTATCCCATCTTAATTGGATATATCTTTTGATCAGTGATCATTTTTCATTAATTTTTTAACCACTTCAAACACTTGAGGAATACTTTTTATCCTTTATTCAAAATTATTCTATCAGTTTAGATACTAAATTTCAGCTTTTTACCTCGAATATTTTCGAATTAACCAACTCGAATCGGATTCTATGAACCATTTAAATAACTTTGCACCGGTTCAGCTAGTTTATATATATATATATAGACAAACCGAGAATTCTGATAACAATAAGTAAAAGTTTTGGAGATGCTCTTAAACAACTTTAAAAAACAGTCAAATACCGAATTGTTTTAGAGAATTTCAGCTAAAATCTTGGCTTTATTTATGAGTTGTTTAAGGCCAAAGAATTTAGCGAATTGGCTGACAAAGTGGAATCAAATCAAGCCAAAAGCTGCTGTAATACGACCACAAATTCCGAGTACCGAGTACCGATTACTCCGAGCATGAATCGGGTATGAATCGACTATGAGACGAGAGAACTCGGTACTCGCTAAGCAAATCGGGGTCACCCTCTGGAGGCAGCGGAACCGTTGGCGGGATAGAGGGAGGTAGGAATGGAGACATGGGTGGGGGAAGGGGGAAGGGGGAAGGGGGAAGGGAGGGTGAACAATTTGGTGACTCTGTCTAACTGAAAATTGGCTAAGAACGACCACAAAACAGCAACAAAAACAAAAAGACGCAACAACAAGTTGGGCCGTAACCATTTTGGGCGTCCGCCACGTTGCAACTGCCCCCCGTCCGCCGTCGTTTTGCCCTCCTCTTTGCAAGTTGGCTCTATGAAAATACCAAAGTTATTGAGGCCAATTACTGGTCTTGCAGGTGGGCAAAACATTCAACAACAACTACACACACACAGACACACAGAGAGAGACACATCTATACACACCTCTACACACAACTCAAAATGTTCGAGTTGAATTCTAAGATTCGAGAATCAAACTCAAAATTAATGCTGGGGTTTTCGCTGGCTCATCAGCGTGTGACCGTTTAAGGTATATATTTAGCCGTCTATATTTGGCATTTATTAGCCATTTTCAAGCTAAAGAAACGGTCAAAATAAATAAATATTAAAAATATATAAAACCAAATACCAAATCAATGCACAAACCAAACCAAGACCAAAAGTTATGATGCTATTGAAACAGGTCAAAGAAAAAGGGTATAGAACAGCACTTTAGCTACCCCATCTTTGAAATATGAAATTTTTGGCTATAGAAATTGGTAATATGAAGAATTTAAGCCATGATTCCATATAAATATCTTCTTTTACTTTTGACAAAGTCGTAGAACTTTCAAATCTATCTAGAAAATGTTCTTTACATTTTACTCACATTTTCAGTCAAAACTAGAAAGAAAAGGCAATCTTTGGTGCGCCGAATATTATATACACTTATAAGCTGAATTGATCATATGGTAGCTAAATTATAATACAGACATCTCTTAATCATTTCTGGAATTCGTTTATAGTTATAGCATTTCAACTAACTCTTAAAAATTCATGAAGATACTTTGAGAAACAAAAAATGTTTTATAAATAAGTTTCTAGGACGATGGTTCCAATGGGAGCTAACAGCTATAGTATATATAGACCGATCTTTCTCTCCATCTCTCTTAATGATTTTCTTTTCCTTTCTTTCTTTCTTATGCATCTAACTTGCAAATTTCATTAAGATACTTCGAGAAACAAACAATTTTTACATACAAGTTTTGAACCTTTCTTTGTTCCTTTTTGTTTTGTTCCTTTCTAGGGCGGCTATATGATATAGTTGTCCGATCTGGCCGGGTTGGGCTTATGTGCTACCAAGTTTCCTTTACCATAGACTGTCTGTCTGCCTAATTCTATGCAGTCTCTCAGTTCATAAGTTAGCCTAATAAGATTTGGCAAGGAGACTTCTTTTTGTTCCCAAATAAGAACAAGTTTCAGTCGAAAAGGGTATACAAACTTCGCCTATAGCCCTTTCTTACTAGTTATATGGGTTTATCTACTAAATAACTTCAATCTAAGAACAATTTTCAAGGGGTCATTTCAGTCGGAAAGGGTATACAAACTTCGATGGGGCGCCTACAGTTTTTCCCTGTTAGTTTTGGCTTTTTAGGCTTTAGGCCACTTCGTTACACAGTGGTGCAGCTCATTAATTTGTCAATAGGTCAAAGTTAGGATAGTCAGTTAGTGGCTCATACTAAAATGAGCAAAAGTAAACCAAAAAACTAAGAAAAAACCAACAAAAAACAGAAGAAAAATAAAAAAATAAAGTAAGCTAATCGCAACGTATCGCTTCGTATCGAATGGACAATCGTTTGTTAATCGTCTTGTTGCAGCTAATTTGAGATGCGGCCTTGAAATAGTTGTGGATGCATTAGCATTAACTTTAGCATTATATTAGCCAGATCACAAAAGCCAACAGCCAGCAGCCAACAGCCAGCTGCCAGGGACACGATCATCATCTAAATTCCCCCCATATAAATATGTATCCAAGTCTGTGTGTAGATGCATAGATACAAAGATACACAGATACATAGATACATTCAACTCTGGGGCAGGTCATGCAAATTGAGGGCGAGTGTGGCGTTTCATCATTTGATGGGCCAAAATGTATGTCTCTGGGCCATCTACTTAGGCCTATTTCCAGCAATATATACACAGACGGACGGACGGACGGACGGACGGACGGAGGGACAGACAGTCTAAACGTCTACATAGACATACAGATACATTTATGTAAATTATTCGAGATACTCGCACACTTAGGTGCCCTCAAAAAGCAAAAGATACATAACAGGTTTCATTTATGCCCTTGCACCTTAGGGTATTATTGTTATTGTTATCAAAAGTGTTACAATAAAAAATTATGCTTTTTTTTTGTTTTTTAAATGTTTATTTAATAAGTTTAACTATCGTTTTCAGTGGCCTGGAAATCAAGGCTGCAGCCCGCCCCGGTTTTGAGCCGGGTTTTTATATTTTTCTAAGCCATAATTTACCCTAACTCCGAACCGAATCAGTTCATATTCAAAAAATCTTCGACAAGAAGAAAATTTGAGAAATATTTTAAGGCACTTTCAGATCTAAAATTAAGCTTTTATGCTCTTAGAATCAGCTTAGATTTAATAGAGAAAATTTACTTAAATTAAGCCCAACATTTAAATAATACAATAAAAAGAGATAGATTCGAACCAGAAATTTTAGAATGAAATATTCTTTAATTTAATACCTGAATTTTACTACTATTTAAAATAATTTTATTATAATAATGCTTCTTTAATGCAACAAACGATAGAAGAAACCATTATTTGTACATCATAAATAATAAACCCAAAATACCCTTTAATTTGTTCCTATCCCATCCAAAGTATTTAAAAAATATTTGTAAATCGGAAAAGCAAAAAATTAAAATGAATCCCCTTATTTTATTTCATAAATCTACTAAAAAAAATTAATAAATTTCAAAATTTTTGGAAATTCAATTTAATTTTTATCGTATTTAAAAAGTACGCGAAATTCTCATGAGCATCTGCTTAGAGTATTCAAAGTTCGACTCCTTGGCTGAGCCTTTGAGTAAACGCATAAGTGTGTCTGTGTGTGTGCTAAGTAGAGTTTTTGTATGGCATAATATACCCTTTCATTATGCGAAAGGTAGTTGGGCTAGTTGGCTTAGTTTGATAGTTTGGCTAGTTAATGGAGTCATTGGGTCAAGTTTTAAAGTGCAACTGGGTTACACTTGAAGCTAGGCGCCGCGCGGCAGCGGCAGAGACGCCAGCAGCGACGCTTGGGTTGTCCCGCATTTTCACTGGCTGTTCCCAATTTGTAAAAATTAACAACTAAAAAAAAAAAGAAATAAAACTCAAAAGCAAAATGAAAATATAAAGCTCCTTTACTAACGAAATGAGAGCACACACGCACACATACAGCGTCATAATTGGAACAGTTTGAGAGCCCTTAATGACGTCGACTGCGACTGCGACGTCAACTTGTAGGCCAAATGGAAGCTTTTGCATTCAAATTCAAATTCAAAATCGACAAAATTTGAAGTTAATAAATTATTGAAAGTGTCTTTTATGTTATTTTCCTTCTTCTTTTTATTCACTCTTTAAACGCTGCTTAATCATCTACATAACAGATTTGACCTTAACAGCCATTCCGCTGCCTACCGGTTTTCTAGTGCTCATCCCCCTCTTCCGCTCTTCCTCTCCTCCTAGTTCCCTCTCTCTCTCTCTCTCTCTCTTGCTCCCTCTCTTTGCCCACCTCCTTCGCTGGCTGCTTAACCCCATTCATAAGGCTATGGAAATGAGTCAGTCGGTCGATCGGCGCTTTTTTGTTGTTGCTTTTGTTTGTGCTTTTGAGTTGAGCTTTCATCAGAGCGCAAATCAATGAACCATTCCCAAAGTGTTCCCCCAATCAGATTCGTGTGTGTGTGTGTGCGTGTGTGACATGTGCTTGGCGACCGACGCCAATAAGAACAAACAAACAGGCACACGAGACTACGCTGACGTTAACGTTGATGTCGACGTCGCAGTTGACGCGCTGAAACAAACCACTTTCCACGGTGACACACTTAAATGCTACGTGCTCTTTTGCTACTTTTGTTGCCGCTGCTTTTATTACACTGACGTCGACGCAGACAGCGACAGCGACGCTACTCCCATAATAGAAAGTGGAACAGGAATTTCCCTCCCAATCCAATGCCAACAACAACAACAACAACTGCTGCTGCGGCGATGATTTCATTTTGGCTTGCAGCAGCAGCAGCGGCAGCGGCAGCAGCGAGTACCCGTCGCGCTCATTGCGAAACACTTGCCACGGCCAACAAGCAAATGGCAGCAACAACAACAACAACAACAATAAGAAAAGACGAGAAAAGCAGGCAAAAAAAAAGAAGGCGTAAAAAATAGTTCAGTTGGGGGCAGCGTCAAACGCGCTGCTCAGCTGAGCGTCCAAGAGCCAAGACCAAAAGAGAGCGACAGAAACGAAACGGGAGCGCAGCGAACGGGAGCAGCGAGAGAGAGAGTGCGCTAGGTGAGAGTAATAGCTTTTTGGGTGACAGTCAAAGAGAGAGAGAGCGAGATAGAGAGCGCGCAGTCATCCCAATTGGGAATCCAAGTGCGGCATGCAGTTTTTTTGTTTATGCTCATTTCTGTATTTATTGTTGTTATTCTTGTTAGAAATACTGAATATATATGTCCACATGTATATATATATGTGTGTGTGTATATTAAACATATAAATAAATGCTGGGAATCTTATTCGATTTTTAAGCTAAGACCGTGATTTCTAATAAGTGCAAGCTATTTCCTAAATAAAAAATTGGTAACAATACATTCCGGTATTCTTATTAGAATGTTTAATATCAGCTTATGGGATTCCAATTGGATGGATTCTCTTGATGACAAATGCTTAGAAGCAATGGCATTTAAATAATTGCAGATATTCTACAAGATTCTTAAAAGAAAGTAGAGCTTTCTTATTAAGTGATAAATTCTTCTGTCTCCGTTTTTCTTCTCTTTATATCTCTTCTCATTCCTCTTACTTTATTCCTGGTCTAGTTGAGTTGGAATCATTGCAACAAATTTTGAACCAGATGTGGAGTTTAAATACGAAATTTTATTTATTTTTACTTATTAGAAGTCTTCCTATAACGTAAACATAAATAGTAAATAGAAATCACTATATTTTCTACTTCTTACTATCAATAAAGATATTTTGATATGAGAAATATAAAAGTAAAAGAAATAATATGTGCCTCTCTTCTCATAAGAATGTAAAGCTTTATTACCTCCAACCTCTTATTAGAATTCAACGTTATATTTTAGCTACATCTTAATGAAAGGTAAACTTTGATTTAGCTTCATCTTATTAGAGTTCAAAGTTGTTATCTACGTAAAATTTATATTCTAGTTAATTAAACATTTTAGATTTCTAATTGGGTACCTTGTATTTTAGACTTCTAATAGATTAGTAGTTACCAATTAAATGATAACAAATTTTTAAATTATTTAGATAAATTTGCTTATAAATACACCCTGTGTAATAAAAAATTATAGTTTAATATCCAGATTTCTGATTGGTATGCTTTCTGAACGATTAATTTGTTATTATGATCAATCGAAACCTTTTCTATTTGTAATACAACTCTGCGCCAATAAGAATGTTAAGCCCAACAGCTCCGCTTTGTTATTGCATTCTCATTGATGCACTAATTGCATTCAACATCTTTAGAATTAGTTTCTAATTCATATGGCAAAAACCAATAAGGCAATAGGCCCGTTCCGTTTCGTTTTTATACTCTTCGCTCTCTTTGGTAAGTGGCACTGGCGCTGGCGTATATTATTTTTTTTTCGAATTTTTCTGCTGACCTAATTATACGCTCATTTTGATTCACTTGATTTTCTCTGCTCACACACACCAGCACACACATCAACACAACACAACAAACACACACACACACACACACACACAAAAGTTTCGTCACTGCGACGACAAGTGGAGCAGCCGCAGCAGCAGCAGCAGCGTCGGCGGTGGCAGCGCATTGGGGCAGGCAGCGACCGCAATATTTGTATTTTTTTTTTTTTGTATACTCTTTTTTTTTTTTTTTTGTGGTTACTGGGACGTACATTATTGGGCTTCCCATAGAAGATAAGTACTCACACGCTTTTTTTCGCACTCTATTTATTTATTTATTTCTTGTATCACTTTTCGTTCTAGTTAACTGTAAATTGCATTTGTTCTCGCTCTCTCTCTCTCTCTCTCTCAGTGTTTCGCTTTTCTTTTTGGACACCTGCGCGCAGCGTTCCCACACGAATTTTACTACGCGCCCGCCCGAGTTCTTAGTATGATCAGTCTGATCAGAACTTCGTTGTCGTTGTCGTCTCTCGTTCCGATTCCGATTCGATCCGTTTCTGCCGCTGCCGATTCCGTTTATTGGCGCTGGCGTCGACGACGCGCACGAACGAACTGAAAGCCAAGCAAACTGCACTAGCTGGTGGAAGTACCAAAAGTACAAGCGACGGCGGCGGCAACGACGGAACGAACCGAACTGAGCGTCGTCTCTCTGTCAGCGTCTCTGCCAGCGTCTCTGGCTGACTGGTAGTCTCAGTTTCTGTTTTGTTTTGGGACGGAAACGACAGAGGCGCAGTCACAGCTTCATTTAAAGGGGAAAGCGTTAAGCTCTTAGGCCACCCCTTTAATAGAGTGGACCAATTAATAGCTTATAAATTTTAATTTATTACTTTATCTTTATAATTATTTGTGCTCCATATTAATCCATTAAGCTGACTCTATTTTGCCCCCTTCTCTCTTCAGTCTCTTTCTCGTTCACTTCTCTGTTTCAACGTCTATTTCTCAGAGATTAAAAGAACTTGAGAGCTTTTACAATATTATTTATTTTGACTACTTTCCAAGTATAAAAGCGAATTACAAGCTATTTTTTAAGAAAAGTTTTAAAAGACTTTGAACATTTAAATTGAAACGAACCAGTTTTCGAAAATATAGCAGAACCTGAACCTGAACCTGAACCGAACCAATATTTCTGATTTTAATCAAAAGTAACAAGATTAAAATTTTCATTAATATCAACCCTCCACCCGGTTTTAAGCCAAATCGACTAGTAAAATTAAAAAGACTTTTAGCATTTAAATTAAAAAAAATCAGTTTTCAAAAATACTGCATATCCTGAAACAGAACCGAACCAATATTTCAGGTTCGATTCATACCAAACGATATTCCAAGATTAAAACTTTCTTTCTTCTTATTTTTCTATTTATATTATTATATTTATATTATTATATTATTATTTAATATTTGCAGGATGGACCAAAGTTCAAACCAAAATCAGGTGGGAGCTCTACAGTATTTAATTTAGATGAGCTTTAAATTGCGTTGTATCAAATAAATATATTTTATTAAAAAAAATGATCAACAATTTCTAAAAGAAAAAAATGCGATATTTTTATCTACCATTAAAAGAATTAAGTAAGCTATTTTGACCCCCCTGCATCCCCCCTCTACACAAACAAGAAACGATGCCACTGGGCAAAGATTTGCCAATCGTTGGCGCGCGAAGCTCTCAGCCGCAGTCGCAGCAGCAGTCTACTGGCGCAAGCAGCAGAATTTGAAATTAGGTCAACAGGTTTAGTTGGTCTGTGGGCCTGAAGAGCGCTCTGCCACTGCGACTGCTACTGCTAGTGCTACGGCGACTGAGACCGCGGCCTATTCGTATGATAGTAACTAGAGTGTATTTTTATTATCGTTGTTGTTGTTGTTGTTGCTGTTTGATTTTTGTTGCTGAGTCTTTTTTTTACCTACGACCTCGGACTGACGCTACCATCCGGGCATCCAGCGCAAGCAGAGCAGCGGACGTCGACGCTGACGACGACGCCAACGCAATATGCGTTCGTTTATTGCAACACAGTTGCAGTTGCAGTTGCGGGGGAGCAGAGATGCACAATTTGAGCTTTTTGCACACACACACATACACACACACACACACACACACATTCAAACACACGCAAAGCACACACAGCTATAAATTGAGCACACGGCATGGTTAGAAGCAGAAATGAAGGAGGAAGCAGTGCGGGCAAAGAGGGCAGCAAAGACGGAGGAAGTAGCGGAGGCAGCGTGAGCTGCGATAGATCTTTTGCAAGCTTTAGGTGTGTGCGTGTGGGGTGGGAATGCAACTCTGTGTGTGTGTGCTGAAATGGAAACCCATAAAAGATAAATGTATGAATGTACGTATGTATGTGTGTGTGTGTGTGTGTGTGTCCAACTTGAATTTGTTTTCATTTGGCTGCCAGAGTTGCCACATACTTCTTAGTTGGTTTCTATGTCACAATCGATGCGAAAAGGTAAAAGAGACACACAAAACGCAGCAACAGCAGCAGCACCTGCAAGCAGCGCAGCAGCCGCCGCAACCGCAGCAGCAGCAGCAGCAGTAGATAATCCCAGTAGAAATTGAAACTGGCTGCGGCAAGTTTAGAAACTGGTATAGAAATAAAACACATAGACACATACACACACACACTTAGATAGAGGCAATCGACCTTGTAGGAGTATTTTGTCTTGGAGCGCGCGCACGCCCGTTAACTGGGCCAACGCGATTGCACTGAAATCAGGTGGGCGTGACGTAGGTAAATGTTGGCCAATCTATTGAGGTATGACTGTACTCGTGTGTGTGTGTGTGTGTGGGAATACTTTTTGGAAAGCCAACTAGCCAGCCAGCAGCAGCGACTACCCTTGGAAGTGATCCACACACACACACACACACACACACACTCACACATTCGCAGTGCCTTTCGAAATATTGAATCGAAAATAGCTGAAAATTTTCGTAAGAATAGACAATAATAATATTAAAGGGGCCTTGTATTTGTTCTTTTTTACCTTCAGCGCAGCTGGAATATTTCGCAACAGTCTCCGAAATTCGTTTGTATTTGGCAATTTTCGGATTTTGAAATACCACAAGGTGCATTCTAACACACACACACACACACACACACACTCACACACAGAGCCAAGCGCGCTCTCAAACACACACACACACACACACACACATGCACGTGCACTGCAATTCTTGGCTTGATTGTTTCTCAATGGAAGTTTCTAGGTTTTGGGGACGGGAGAAGGGGTAGCTAAGGGGTTTGGGCTCCACGCCGGGCAACAATAAAACTAACCTCACACTCCTCGCGCTCTCCGCCGACACTCTTCACTCTTTCGCGCGCTCCTCTAGTTTTTGTTGTCGTCGTTGTTGATGTTGTTGTTGTTGTTGTACAGTTATTTCTGGAGCGAATGCGAATACGAACGCAAAACAAAAGACGAAAAAACGCACTGTATCCAAAACGTAAAGGGCAAGCGGGGCGCAAAAGTTTAAAGCTTAACCAATAAACAACAATAATAATACTAACAATAATAGCAACAACAATAATAATATTAAGAATAATAATAAAATAACGGACGCACACGCGTTGCCCACATCTGATTGGGCCAAAAGACGAAACAACACTGCCGACGCCGCGACGTCCGCTCTGCTGCTGCGGGTACGGCTGCTGCTGCTGCTGCCTGCTAATGCTGCTGCTGCTGCTGCTGCTTGCCTCTCAGTGTTGCAGCCAGTCAGCCGTCAGTCAGTGTATTTTCAGTCCCGCTTCAACTGCGCGCGCTCAGTAAACAAGTCGCAGTCGCAGCGATTTCGACGTTTCCTCAAGGCCTACAGATTTAGGCCAACAAAAACAACGCCATTCGGAGTCTCGGCTCTCGGCTCATAACGAGTTGGCTTTAACAATTGGCCGTCTACTCTTTGTTTCTTTTCTTGCACAAAAACAACAGAAAAAATACGAAAAAATATAGATTCAATCGTTCTAATTGCGCAACTTTACACCGCAATTGCGGTGCAATCAAGCGAAAAGTATTGGTTTCAAACTTGGCGCCAAATAGCCTGAAGCAATAGTCATCGTTATCGAAATATGCTAACACTGAGCGCGTTCTAAAAACCGTTCATTATTTATGTAACTGTAATGACTGATATATACTTATATTAATCATTTACTAATTATATGCCATTTAGTTTTATTTTTAAATTCTGCCTTTGTTAGATAAAAAAGAATTTTATTAAATTTGGTACTTTTATTTTATAATTTCAGTAATTAGTTGAATATATTCCATTGAAAATATGCTTTTTATATAATATACTAGTTTTTTCAATTATCCCAGTTTATTTATAAAAAAAATTTATTAAATTTAGCGACAGTTAGTTATCGAGCTAACGTTATCGAAAGCAGCTATAAGCTAATAGGAAATATAAAAATTTAATTGTTTATATCCATTTCATATATTCATTTGTAATCGGTATTTTATTCGATATTTCTTAACGTTAGCGATTTGCAACACTGTTTTATATATAAGTGCGTTCTCGCATTTGCAGGTACTGAGGTTGGCTCCGCATTGAAAATTTGTTTACACGTGTAAAACTCGCGTCAAAAGTACAAATTTAGTGTTAAAGTGTTGTTAACTGCTAATTGCACTTATGTGTTGTGTTTTTAGATAACTCAAGAACTGTTTTATAGCATTTATATCCAATTGAAAATTTCGAATTAGCCCGCTGTCTGATCCCGCAGTCGCAGTACAATTACACACTGCCCCATATTCTTTAACATAAGTGCGAACGGGCCAGCTAGTGTGCAATTTGTACAAATGGCGTCGAAGTGGTGCACATGGCTCATGCAGACAGACAACGGCTAGAATTTAATTAAAGACTACGCGTACAAATTCAAAATTGATCATGATTTTCATTCTATATTTAATTAGTGAAATGTGTGCGTTAGAATTTTCGACGGTTTATGCTTTATATTGCTCATTGTACACCATTTTGTCCGGTTTTTTCATTTTGCTTTGTGCACATCATTCGGTTTCAATGCCCTCGCTCTAGTAGTGTTGTCGAACGTCGAATATTAGCGCGCTGATAGTGCTGTGTAATGCTCAAGAGCCTAAAAACAACATGACTGCCTTCATGTTTATGCATAAAAATTTAATTTTTAATATTTTTATATACTTAAGTAAAGACGTTGTGCAGCTAATTATTGATTTAATTAATTTACATGCATATTTTATGGCACTTTGTCCTGCCGCGCACTTCTTGTGTGTATAGCTGGCAACGCTTGAACGGCAGTGCGAAAGAGATGATGCTATTGATGCTTTGGCGAAAACCGAACACAAAGCAAAGGCCTGAAAACCGAAGCGAACAGGCCAAGAGCCAAAGAGTTTATAAATCAATTTTTTGTGTATGCAAGAGCTGTGCAATTCATACCGCAAGATAAGGTATTTTTATTCAACGTTAAAGTGCACTTGCAGTTTGCTTTAATTACAATACAACTACAACAACATATTGCAGTTCATTTACTTGTGCTATAATAATATGTTTAATATAATTTATACCGTTGTTTGAGTTTGCTATAAAAAAAGTGTTTCCATGAAATGCGCTGGCGGCGGTGGCGTTGACGGAGCAGCGGCAGCAGCTGGTGGCGTATGACAAAGCTTTTGTGATATGAGCAATGTGACGAAAATTTTTACAAAGTCATAAAGAGTGCTATAATTAATATTTTCTCGTGAGATCTTTGACAGACAATCAACATATATCCCTTCCTCTCCGCAGCTTTCCAGCTTTTGTCTGACTTGTCGATCATCACACGTTATGCTTATCTCCGCTTCCTCCCCGCAGTTTGCACCCTCCCCTATTTATTACCTGTTTCTGCGAATACATACCCTTCGCACCCGCCGCCGTCTCTGTGGCGTTGCTATTATTGCTTTTGTTCGCTTCTTGTTTTATCCTTCCGTTCGTCTGCATTTCGTATTTGTTATTCTGAATATTCTCTCTTTGTGCTGCTGCTGCGTTCTACTTCGTTCATGCGTGTGGCATCTTTTCGCCTCTATGTGTGCGCGTGTGTGTGTGTGTGTGTGTGTGTGTGTGTGTGTGCGTAGTGTGTGTTTGTTCACATTCTTCCATTATTCCGTTCTCTTTGATTAAATGTACATTGAACTCAGCTGGGCTGGCTAGTAGGCGCTTTTTTTCATCGCTTCTTCCATTCCCATTTTCCGTTTTTTGCCATTTCAACCTGGTGTTTCGTCTTGCAACATCTCTTTGATTCGACTATGCTCTCATGACACTTGTTTGTTTTGTCAACTTAAGCGAAGAGCACCAAAGGCGAATAAAGAAAAAAAGTGATACAAAGAACTTTTAATTTTGCTCTTTGGCTTATTGAAATGTTGAATTTTATTGTTAGTTTACATTACAAGGAATCTCAATGTTTGATCAATCAATTAATTAAAGCACAAATATATTTAAAATTTATCAAGTTGCTTTTGAAACGAAATATTCTTATAAATTTGTTTAATCAAGTTTAAAGAATGATTAATTAGGTCAGAACTGAACGCGCAATACTATCGATAGTAGGAGTAATACTGAATAAGTGAATTGAGTACTAATTTAAATGATCTGAATAAAAGCTTTACCTTAGAGTTTGTTGCTTTTAAGGTGAAAAGAATATAATAATAAAAAAGCATTTGAATTTACGGAGAGGCAGCGTAAACATTGCTTTTGTTTGCCTGTTACAAAAACTTTTAGTTTTGTTTCAAGTTTAAGTTATTGTTATAAAGTGAAATCCTGTGTGATATTTTAATCCAAATCAAAGTCTAATATCGTGATTGTAATTCTTCAAATTTAATATTAAACCCTGGTTTGTTGCCATTCTTTGAATTCCCTTTTATTCTAATCACTGTTTCTCTTTTTGCATTTTTCAGCTAATTTGTATATACAGTGTACATAGAGATGAGCACACAACAAACTCGTTCGGGGGGTGGCGGCGGAGGCCGTACTCAGAAAAAGTCAAATTCCGCCAATTTAGGCGGTGGAGGAGGAGGTGGCAACAGCAGCAACAGCAACCACGATGGGGCAGGTGCAGGAGGTGCAAATACACATGCCGCTACGGTGAATAATAAGAAAGCCGATGCGAATAAGACAGAGAAACCAGAGAAGGCACAACCGAAGGCCACCACGGAACAGCTGCGCATTGCCCAAATAACCAATAGCAGCACCACAGAGGATCCCCAGATCAATGAAAAGGTCACTCTATTGCTAACAATGACCCAACGTTCCGAGGAGGAGGTATGCTGCGCCTTGAACGAGTGCGACTATGACCTGGATGCAGCTGCCAATTTCTTGATTGAGATTCTACCACAGGTGAGACCCCAGAATAACAGGAATTCTACTACATTTATTAGCCACACAACAGCTGTACTAAGTATATATAAAACTTGTGAAACAGGCTTAAAAAATACACTTTTGGTCAGGATCGCCAGCTAATTGAACCT
The DNA here is from genome assembly GCA_018150835.1 of Drosophila repletoides. Taxonomy (NCBI): domain Eukaryota; kingdom Metazoa; phylum Arthropoda; class Insecta; order Diptera; family Drosophilidae; genus Drosophila; species Drosophila repletoides. The sequence goes on along the minus strand of JAECWQ010000089.1, from coordinate 22,417,648 downwards.
AAACATGTTCGTCTGTCCAAGTGTTGTCGTTATTCCCAGAGATTAGCTATACGCCGAATTTGGTATATAGATAGGAATAGCATAGGTAGCTGGACCTACCTCAAATCGAATATTGATCAAAGCTAAGAATAGCGACAGAGTTATTTTTATCTATTGGAAAATAACCCCTAAATAATTTGAGAATCTATCTTCTTTAAGGAAAAAGAAGCTGTGTGCAAAATCCTATTCGTGCATGCTCGTCTTGAATTCTTAACAAATATAATATAATAACTCCTCAAAATATTATAATATTCACATTTATTTTAAATTTCACTTAGGGCGCCTTTGCCAAGTACGAGAAGAAGCGCAAGAATAAGGTTGCAAATGCCGTTGCGGATGGCGCCGGCGGCGACGGGGATTGGGCAGATGGCAACGCAAATGCGGACAGGCGCGAAAAGTCCCGCAATCGCAGCGCCAATCGCGGTGGACGCGGCGGCACCGACAGTCGCGGCTGTAAGTTATATTTTACTATTTTCATTTTATAGAACTCATCCTTGCAGATAAAGTACATATAGAAATAGATAGATAAGTAAAATGGATAATATATCTTACATTTTCCCTAGATTTTATATTATACTTTATAGTATACCATACTTAAAGCCTTAAATTGTTAGATTTTCGTAAAACATTATTATCATTAAGAAATCAGAATCCTTTAAAAATTTATCAGTAGTTGGAACAATCTGCAAGGGTAATTAAATCTTCGCTTTGTTTCGTTTTGGTATTAATTCCCAAATATGTTTATTTTAATCTATTAAAAGGGCGCGGCAGAGAGGCCCGTGAGAATGAACGCAATATGCGTGAATCTCGTGGCGGCGATCGCGGCGAGGATCGCGCAAATGACAATTATCGCGGGCAACGCAATGGCGGCGGACGCAATGGACCGGGTATAGGTGGTGGCGGCATCGGCGGCGGTGGTGGGCGTGACGGCGGCGGACGTGAAGGTGGCGGACGTGGTGGTCATTTTATGTCACGTCCAGGACGCGGCGGTGGACGCATGGGCGGCCGTAGCACTGGGCCTCGCGGTGACAGGGGCTTCATACCACGAAACAATGCCAACAACATCGAGGATCATCACGAGGTGGAACTCTGGGACAATACCATAGCCCAAAATGCTGAGAAACAGCAGCAGCAGCAGTCGCACGACGATGCCTGGGGTGATTGGAATAATGAGGAATATGAGGGTTCGCTTAAGGATAGCAAAGTGTTTACCACAAGTAATCTGAATAGCCAAACGGCGGCCAGTGTGGTCAGTGGTGCGGGCAACGGTGGTGGTGGTGTCTCGGTTTCAGTTAATGAGCTTTCTGCACCGCCAGGTCTAGAGCATCATCAGGGATCTCATCTGGAGGATAGCAGTAGTGGTGGCATTAGCGCGACAGCGCCAACATCAGGCGCTGCGTCAGCGACAACGCCAATGATGCAGTATAGCGCAGCGGTAAGTAATCCACCGCCCCAGCTGCAATCTGTTGTTAGCAGCTCGCCCAGCAGCAACAGCAGCACTAATGTTGTCGTTGTTGCTGGCGGTGTTTCACCGTATGTCAGCAGCAATGCTGCCACCGTTGTAGACACATTCTCAAGCGCAGCCTCTGCGGCGGCCACATTGGTGCAACAGGTGCATCAGCTGCAGCAACAACAGCTGCAGCAGCAGACACCACTGAAGCCATCGGCAACACTTTCTGCGGAACAATCTCAGTATTTCAACTCACTGACGTCGCAGGGCGCCAGTCCCACAGCTGCAGCAGCAGCAGTTGCTGCGCAACAACAACAACAACAGCAGCAGCAGCAGCAACCTTCCATTTATGGAAATCAGAACAGCGGCTCATCGACAGCCTATCCTAGCACCTATGCGAATGTGTTTGCTTCAGCGCCTGGGTCCACTGTGGGTACGCCCACAAGCAGCGAACAGTCGCAACCGCAGGTGCGACGGGCACGCGTCAAACTGCCGCCGCCATCGAAGATACCCGCTACCGCTGTCGAAATGCCAGGGGATAACGCTCTCAATAATGTCGGTTACTTGGATGTGCAATTCGGTGCCATGGACTTTGGCACCGACGACAGCTTTGAAGCTGTGCCGGAGAAATTCAATGCGGGCGTCAGCATCGATGGGCAACAACAGCAGCAGCAGGATGACTACCAGACCAAGTCGCAGCAGCAGCAACAGGCGGCGTTGTCGGCGCAAATTGTAAGTAATTCTTTAAGGGATTAGCATTAGTTTCGCATATATAGCTTATCGTTTATTTATTCTACAGCTACAGGGTGATGCTTTAACTGCTGCCAGCTATGCAGCACGCTCGGCAGCGGCGCAACAGCAGCAGCAGCAGACCGGCAATGCGCTGGATCAGCTGACCAAGAACGATCCTTATGGACAGGCGAGCAGTGGGAATAACGGTGGTACATCCTATCAGAATGCGTACCAAAGCAGCGCAGGCAGCAAGGCGAACAGTGCCTATCAATCGTCTGCATCCGTTCAGGGCTACAACAGCTCGAGCTATGCAAGCGTACAATCCTCGGTGGCCAACAGCTATCAGCCCTCGAGCTATGCCAGTTATCAACCGAACGCTGTTAATTCCTATCAACAGCAACAAACTGGAACTGGCGTTCAGAACTCGACGGGCAACGTTGCCGGCAGCGGTGCGGCGACACAAAACATTCCGATTAGCGGCAGTGGCGGACCAAATGGCTCCAGGTAAGCGAATTCTCTCAAAAAAAAGTTATTTTTTTATATTTATATACGTTTCGAAGCCCCAGCTTGCGTTTGATTTCTTTGTTTACCTTAATCCTTTAACATTAACCACCACTTAATCATAATAAGCAGCTCTAATACTTAATTTAATATTTTATATTTGTTTTATTTTTTTTTTTTGTTACCTTTTATTATTCTACTTTTAACTCCTCCTTTCTCTCTGAAAAACTAAACTCACCTCACAATATAACAGCGCAAATGCGAGCTCCGCCTATCTCACATCGGGTTATTCGACACCACAAAGTGCTTACCAGTCCAGCCAGAATGTCTATGGCAGCACTGGTCTCTCCAACAGCAGCGGGTATGTATGCTTTATTTTCCCTTCCATCTATCCATCCACCCTCATCACTTCTGCGATCCAATAATATCCACTTGCCTGACCCCTACATTGCCCTAAACAACTAAATACTATGCAGTGCATGATCAATTATTCTTCATAAATAATATAAAGTCCTTTGTTTGTTGGAGACCAGGTTGTATAATGAATAATATATTTTAGAATATAGGAATCTATTTCCATCCTTGAGGCGTATTTTCCGGATTATTAATAATAAATTTTCCTTAGATTTGAATGTTGAGCTCTGAAAGAGAACTTTAAGTCGGTCGGGTAAGATCTAGACTTTCGGCTTATACCTTTTGACCGTCTATTTTCTGATACAAATAACTTAAATTTAAAAGTAGAACTCTGGAAATAAATTTCAGCGCAAACTGATAAGGAACCAAAAAAAAGTTTCATACGTTTTGCGAATTTTCTCCCACTTGGGGGTCGACTTTACCAGAATCCCGTAATGGAAACTTTCAGTATGCAATAAATCTCGTGAATGAGTCAGTCAGTCAGCACATTGCGTAATATATATAGAGACAGAATATTTGAATATAAAAAATTGGTTTATTGTTATATAGTGAGAATATTGATTTTAACAAAGATAAACAATTATTTTAGATAAGAAATCAACATGGGCAAGATGTGAAGATGATACAGATATCTTAATATCAGAGTATATTTTTTTGAATATTCGTAAAGAATGAAAGAAGGGTGTTAGGTCAGATTATATTAATTCATTCACCAATCAGGCATCGATCCAACAAGCATTGGCATAATCGCATAAATATATATGTTCATATTCCAATCGTTTTGTTTTGTTTTGAATTCCTTTGCTGTGTGAACAACAACCACAACAACAACAACGCATCGCTACGCATCGCAACGCAAAGCAGGTTTGCTGGCAGCGCAAGCAACTCGTCCTCGCAATATGGCAACTTTAGTGCTAGCGCAAAGCTTAAAGATGCAGCAACAGGCGGAGTTGCGGCGCACTACGACAGGTACTTTCCATTTATTACTACGCCAACAAATGCTAACTAATTAACCTAATAAATTATATACTCTCTATTATTATATTATGATCTATAAACTAAATCAACTTTAATTACATTTGCAGTGTTTCCACTAGCAGCGGCGTGAGTAGTAACAATGCCGGCACTGGCAACGGTGCAGCGGGTACAGTGAGCGGTGCAACAGGTGCTAATCAACCAGTAGTTTCAAATAGTGAGTGTAACTGAATAATGCTGAGCAATTGAGTGGTTTGTTTAATTTGTTATTTATTGCTTGCAGCTAATAACAATGTGAGCGGCAGCAGCTCGGCTAGCAGCGTTTCGGCTGGTGGCAACAACAGTAGCAGCAATGTGGTAGCGGTTAGCAGCCAGGGCGGCAGCTCGATAGCGGGCGTAAGTAGCGGCGGCGGCGGCGTCGGTGTTGCCGGCGTCAGTGCGTCTAACGTTGGCGTCGGAGGTGGCAACAATGCCGGCTCTGTTTCAGCCGCTGTTGCACAAACAGCAGCAGGCACCGCAGCGGTGCTTGCATCGCTAACCAATAAAAACAGCAGCAGCAGCAACAGCAGCGGCAGCGGCAACGGCAGCGGCGCCACAACTGGCAGTGCCGGAGCAGGCGGCAGCAGCTCAACTGGTGCTGGTGGTGCTGGTAGTGGTAGTGGTGGCAGCGGCGGCGGCAGCAGCAGCGGCATGGTGCCCACCAACATCCAAATGGTTAGTCAATATATTCAGACTGGATTGCCATACTATCAGCAACCAGTTTATTCCTACGAGGAATTACAAATGATGCAACAGAGAGTGCCACATGTGGTGAGTTCATGGAGAAAAGCAAAATGCAAATAAACAACCAACAACAACAAAATACCAACAACAATTCAATGCAACCAAGAAATCAATCAATCCACTCAATCAATCAGTTAATCAATCAAATTCAAAATCAAATTTGTACAGTTCCATTTAAGCAAACAAAAATCACAACAAAAAAATGCTTAATCAAAATTCCATTTCATTTATACAAAAAAAAACATCAATATTAATGCTCAGCTCACAGACGTTGCAGCTAACTTGTATTTTAACTACTGTTTTTTCTCAGTGTGCATTACATTTCCCATGTATTAACAAAATAATTTCCCAACAAGAAAAACCATGTCAGTCTGTGTCTTGGTGTATCTGTATCTGTGTGTATCTGTGTGTTTGTATATATCTAAATATCTGACGACAAATTCTTTAGCTCACTTTGCACTTTATTGTTAAATGAAAAGAAGAAACTGAAGAAGAACCTTTCAAAATCCGCTTCCGATATTTTGCTCACATCACATCCTGCCTCTCCTCACAAATGTATAAATATATATATATATATATATATATATACTTGTATATTTATTGTTTTTCTCTTGCTTTGCACTAAATTAAATCAAAAATTGTATATTTCGCATTAAAAATTGGCATTTAAATGTATCTTGAAAAGCTCATTAACAAGAAAGAAATATTTCAATTTCGTCGCGCAATCTGTTGGCGTGTTCTGAAATTCAACTGTTTCCACCGCATCCTCTCCACTCCACGCTCATTATCAACATCATTAAATCATCATCAGATCATTGTTATTATTAATTTTCTAACCATTTGTTTGTATCTAACCAATTCTTAATTTCTATTCTTTCATGGTATTTTTAATCAAACCTTTTTTTTTTTCATTTTTCATTTACCTAACATCATTTCGCTCAGCAGCACTGCCGGCTGTCTGTCTGCCCAGTTTATGTTAACTGTTTTTTTGTGCTGACTGGCAACCTGGCAACGCTGTGCCCAAGCCATAACATTATTGCTGCAACTTCCATTGCAGAATTCTATATATATTAATGTCGATTATTTTTATGTGTTGCAGCAAGGATATTATGATCTGAACTACACGCCCACCAGCCTGGGCGCTGGCCGAGATAATCTGGGCTCTGTGGCATACTCAACCATGACTGATGGACGCTTCACGCGCACCGACAATAATTCCAGTCCTGTTAGTAATGTAAGTGAGAAACATCTGATTAATCCTTAATTGTTTTCTCCTCTCAAATTAAATTATTTATTTGAGCTTTAATGGGCTCTGTAAGATTTAATGAGCTTTACAAGATTTCAATTGGTTTACAAGTTTTTATGTTAAGAGCACCTTCAGAGGTCCGAAATAATGTCATTCTCAGTTCTATAAGAACTGGCCATTAATCCTATTAATAATTTCGAATGCGCTTGGCACGTTCATATTGCTCGTAAAATCGTAGTATTAACATGTTGCCAAATATTTATCGTTTACTCTTGTGATACTTTAAGCTAATGTCATTGCTTTGCATTCGCAGGTGTCAAGCACAATGTCGCAACAAGCTGGCTCTAGTGGGCCTATGCTGAATGTTCCTTATGCATATTTCTATGGTGGCAATGTAATGCCCGGCGGTTTTCAATATGGCACACCAGCCATTTATCCAGTAAGTCGAATGTATAGTTGATAAGATTTAATATATATTTTTTATTAAATAATTGCTGTATAACTTTTTGCAGCAACAAATACCGACTGCTAATACCGCATCCGGTGGCCAGTTCCCCAAACCTTCATATAGCGCTGGCTATGGCTCGACCAGCTATGATACGCTCTCACAGACAACTCAGGATTATAGCAAGGGCGGATACTCGTCCAGTGTGAATCAGCAGAGTAAAACCCAAACGGTTTCCAATCAGCCTCAGGCTGGCACTGGCTCCGATCTGACCTCCTCGATGTATGGCAAGGGTCATGTGGCGCTAAACAAGGTCAATGTGCGTATTGAATGAATATATCTCTTGGTTGTATGCATTTTTCATGAACTTGTAATAATTGCAGTCGTATGAGAAGCAGAGTTTCCATTCGGGCACACCACCGCCGTTCAATATGGCAAATACCCAGACAGCTGGTGGAGCCTCGGCCCAGCAGTATGGCATGTATTTGCCGATGCCAGCGGCGGGACATCATAATATGATACATCAACCCATACATCAGGTAGAGTACATTAACAATAACAACAACAATTCCAATTCAGAAGAGCAGTTTATAACAAATGAAAGTCAAGAACAAATACAAGAACAATATGAAAACAATGAGCAAATAATGTGGCAAGATCATAATCATCAACAAGAACAAGAACAAGAACCAGAACCAGAACCTAATACTGATAAGCAAGATAATGCCAACTGTATTCAAGAAGATCTCACTGGTATTTCGTTTTTCGCAGAGTGAAACTAAGCTTTAATTTAGCAAAATTAACACACACAGACACAGACACATTCATATACATATATATATCTATATAATTATCAGATGCATGTCATTTTCTCTTCTGGCCACAACACTCAAATATCAAAATTAATTATTATTTATAAGTTTTAATTCATTTTCGTTTCTTAGTATTTTCTGTTAAACCTGTAGAATTTCTGTAATTTTTCATTTTTGTTTTATTGTTGCTGTTAATTATTCATTGTTAACAATTAAATTATTAAGCGTAAGATACAAAACCTCCACCCAGCACTTGAAAGCGCACTCTAATATTTCATTCATTATAAATATAAATATGGTTTTAGTTTCTTTTTATTTATTCTTATATAAAAAGTGTATCGCTTCAATGCTGTCTAATATATCGATACTATCGATATTACTATCAATTGCAACAGTAGTCTTGTTATATTTATACTCTTGCAGAGGGTATTTAAACTTTGTTACCCAATATATATTATTAATCGAGTGGATATAGCCTTGTCCGTCTGTTTACATACAAACTAATCTCTCAATCACTTTAAACTTATCTTCATATATTCATCCTTCTTTCTTCTGTACGGAGTACACTTAGCTTGAAACCTGCCGAATCGGTCGGTATATCTGATATCTATTAAATTATCTAAATGCATAAAAGTCACAAGGTTCAAACTATTATATACTACCATATTATTTAGTATATATATTCGTAAAGCTGTCGATGGTACAAACGCTTTAAAAATTATTCGGAAAACTAATGATATGACAATCGGTCAAAATAAATAAATTAATCTGAATGTATTTATTAATAATACGTATTATATATAGTGTATTATTCGATAGTATTATCAATAGTTTTACCACACTTTATTCTTATTTTTTTAAACGCATTTTTATAGTAGCTAACAAATACATACATACACTTGATGCATTTTAACCCAGAGCTTAACTAGAGCTTAGACTTAATCATCAGATCGTTAGTTAGTTATAAAAATTATTGCGGTTTTCTTAAGCGAAGAAAAAAGGAAAAATATTTGAAATTTGTGAAATGCATGAAAACTGTTCGATTGTTTGACTTTTTTCTTTATAATTTCTTTTAATTTTTTTATGGGACAACATTAGATGGACGGCAGGATTCATAGCTCATCCCGCCGGGTAAGTTCTCCTTTGTTGTTGTATCAAGTGTAACCATTTTTCTTTGTCTTTTGTGGTTTAAAATTCAATGTGTACTTCCCAAGGTACAAGTATGTATATAAGACTAACACCTATCACGCATGCACTTGCACCCAATTAAAAACTATATTTATATATATATATATATATGAATATTCTAATATCATATCAAAAAAAAAAAAAAAAGAAGAGAACTATTAGTTGGCTTATCAAAAGTTGCTGATAGAAAAAAAAAATGAAGTGAAAGGTTAAACAAGAACATAAACAATTCATGCATATCACATTAAAAAGATATATATATGTATCACTATCGTATACGATATATATTGATATACCTCCGCTAACCCACATATTATAAATGTATAATATAATTGTATGTTTATGGCTGATGAATTATAAATGTATATATATCGGATAAGAGAATTTTAATTTGTTTAGATGTTTAACACGAAGCTTGCTTCTCTCTCTCTTGGATTTTTCGAATTTCCTTTACAGGACTCGAATAGCGCCGGACAGCGTCAACAGTCGAGTAGCCAGTCGAAATCAGCAGGCAAACCTAGCTATCCGACTTCGTATTGGACCGGACAGAACTAGCTTCCGGAGAAGACCATTTGGCGGCCACTGCAGATAACTTTACAGCAGAGCGCCGGCAGAGTAAGCGAATTTTACAGCCTTCGCAGCAGCAGCAGTAACAACTACACCACAACAACCGCAGCAACGCCCATTCACATTTTTAATAATATTTATAACAATATCAGCCAGCAGCAGCTGCAGCAGCAGCAGAGAACAACAGTAACAGCAACAACAACAATAACACCAACAACAGCAACCGCAGCAGCAGCAACTAAAGCGACCACTAAAGCTGCAACAGCAACAACATCAAATCAGTTATTAATGCTTGTAAAGGAGAAACAACAGCCTCTTGATCTAATTAAATCCATTGAAAGCGATGCGACGCGTTCATCGGATAATAATGATAATGATTATCTAATGTATGAAGATGAGAGATCATATTTTACTTAATAAGAAAAAGTTTTTACTACGAACGCACCGTAAAATAGGCGCTGCCGTCGCCGACTTTTCCTCATCCCCCCACAGTAAATCGATATAGTTTAAAATGTGCAAGGGATATCCCTATACTTCTCTATATATCGATCCCTCACACACAACATCAACACACACACACACACACAGACACACTCCTCCACGTCCATACACATACAGCCCCCTAAACATCTGCATATATATATAGAAAAAAGAACTATACCAAGTACCATTTTTCACATTGCATACAAATAATAATTTACAAAGATAAAAGATAACAATTATTAAATATTAAAGGCGTAAAACGATTTAACAGATTTATAAGCGTAAGGAGAAACAAATACAAATACAAAACTAAAAATAACATATAAAAAAAACAAAAATAAAATACAAAAAACGTAACGTGAATGAGAAAAACACACACAACAAACAAAAAATTAATTATTGTAATCGGTTTAAACTTATGTGTATTGTATAATTATAACCTTAATATTTAAATTAAATACAAGAGAAGAAGATAAAAGATACGATTAAATCCAAACAAATGCAAAAAACAAACACTGTTTTTTTTATTCCAAAAACAAATATTGTAAAGCTAACCTTGCAGACTTGAAAGGGTATTTGAAAACTTTTGTTCAGCTTATTTTCAGATACAGTAGTCGGATCTTGGAAATTTTCATCAGATATTCTGAGAAGTATCAACAGTTTCCCATACAACTTTTGTACCGAGGATCTAATCCTAGCTGGAAAACAGACGGACATGAGTATATCGACTCGTCTCATCGTCCTGATCAAAAATAATATATGTATATAGTTTACGGGGCATAAGAGTGTAGTTAATTTATCAAAAAGGTTTCTGAATTTACATTAATTTTTCTGCAATCAATGTTTTTCTATGAACCAAGATTAGTTACAATTTTCATATTGATTTTTTCATAGTATTCATATTTTTTATTGAGAAATTTACAGACTAATTGAATAAAATATGGTTACAAAGAATGGGTGGCTATAACAATTACTGGCTGTGAAGGAGTTTATTGAAGTCAGCATAGGCCGCTTCCAGATCGAAGAGGAACTGACGCACTTGAGCTTCGGTCAGCTCATCGGAGGCCTGCATTTCATTGAGAGTTCCCAGCCATTTGTCAACCTTTTGCTTGGCATCAAAATCCTCTGGGATCAAGGATAATCGATTCATGTTATCAGCTAAATCCTTGACATCCGGCTGCAGTGCATCCATGGTATTTATTTGTAGACGCAATTTATCCATAATGGTAATGAATAGCGAAACGATTTCCGCGATGCATTTCGATGTGTTCCCCTTATCATCCCTGATCGTTATTGGTCGATCTTCCCGAATGCGTTCCAATGCCGCCGGACAATCCAGTCGGAATCTCTTGACAAAGGTGTCCACGCTGGGAAATTCATCGCACTGCACCTGCTTGAAGGCGATTTTATACTGAACAAGATGTTTGGAACACGCCGCTGTATATTCCTGAGGCGTAATACAGTCACGAATGTAGGCCTTCTCCAGCTGTTGTATGGTATTTATTATGGCGTATAAATCGGCCATATTATCGTATTTCTCACGTTCGCGTGCATTGCGAAATAGTTTCACCTCCTCGTATAGTTCGGAGCTTTGTTCCTGCATTTCCAACTATATTTGTTTCCCTTTCTTTGTACTCTAGCGAAAATGAGCTCAGATTGTATGACGAAGAGCGATAGAATTTTGTTGATATTAACAGCGTTGAGTTATCGATTATCGATGCCGCGCAAGCTTGCACTTTGTTACTATATCGAAATTCATCTGCCGCCAAAATGATTATTTAAAAATCAGTGTTACATTTTGTTGCTGTTATCGAAATCAAGCAGCACAAGGCGCCATGTAAAAATTTGAATTCTTCACATGAGTAAATTCTATTAAGATTATTAATTATATCAAAACAGCCCTTAGTTGATGTTTGACTTTTGTTTACTACTGACGCAAATCAATACAAATCTTATCAATGACAAACTCTTCCGCTTAATAATACAAGTACATATAACTTGACGATAAAGATAAACAAATACCAATAGTATGCAGATAAGACTTGAGCGGGCCAAATTAATTGAATTATTAATGCAAGTTAACCGAATTACACATAAATAAGCATTATTATCAGCATTTGGGCGAGTATCGATACCCTTGATCGTCATAAAAGGTGCAAAATTTGTAGTTTTCTATATGGATTAGTTTGCTTTTAGCTATCAATCGAGCTAAACGTGTTCTTTTAGTTTTCTGTTTTTTTTTCATATAAATTAATTAGTGCACATTCTAATTCCGATGGGCGATGAGAATCCACAAAATGTAAGTGAAGCAAATAAATAAACAAACCCATTTTTACGGATCAATTTTATAAATATAATACATTAAATGCTATAATACGTATATCCTATATAGTTTCTAAGCAAGCGACATAATTGCCATAATTACGTTATATCAAAATATATGTATAATATATATCATAATATACCTGTATGAAACATGCTTAATTATCATTTGCAAAATGCGCAGTGTATAAGTACGTACAAATACATGGACTAAGTAATTAATTAATTATAATTTCAAATTTCAAAAGGGCACCGCCTGCTCAATTAGCTTATAGCCTTGACCAGCATAACTATAACTGCGTGGTGGATACAAAACAAATAGTCCCAATTGGAGCAATGACAGCAGGCAGCCTAGAAAATTGGGTATCTAGAAAGAAGAAGAGTAGACAATTTAATTGGACTGCACAAAATGCATAATTCTATGGGAATCTTGGCACCTGTATAAACGAATCAGATATTAATATGCCATAGATTAGCCACTGCAGGCTAACAAAAAACGATGTGGCAATCAGGGGCAGCGGCAAACTCTCCGAGTTCTTCACCCGTATCACATGCACAAGGGATGTGAGGGGCGCGGCAAAAAAGCAAACGGTGACAATACAGCAAACAATACCTGTAATTAAATTTTATTTATTATTAAAGCTTATATGCCTGCTGAGTAGAGAATAGTAATTAAAACTCGAGTGCTTCAAATCTAAATTATTAATTGCCTGAAACACAAACCCAACTGAAGCATTTCAAAAACCTTAGCAGCTCGATTTAAAAACAGCTGAATAATAATTATAAAAAAATCATTTTAAGCTGAAACCGTTTGATCAGAGGTTCGAAACTTTGGTACGCAACTGCAACTTCTACAATATTTTCCCTTCCCAATTGAAGATTAAAATATATAATTTTTAAAAATAAACTGCGTTATTAAGTTATTAGAGACTGGAAAACTACTCAAAATTATTAGAAAATTTGAGCAACTAAAAATATATAAATTAACTTTAATTGATAAAAAGAAATAAAATTAAAAAATTACCAAATCAAAAGTGAAACTTCCAAAATACACTACTCCAAAGATTAATTTGATATAAAAAACAAGCATAAGACACTTGAAGATATTGAAACAAATTATTTATGATTCAAACTGGTTTTGGAACGAACCGGTTATTTGACTATTTTACACCCAGAACTAAGCCGAATTTCAAACTAAATTTCTTAAAAACTAAAAATTATGGTATAATATGTCGTATAGCAGAACGTGCCACGCGTGTTCTCTCACCTGTTATATGAATAATTTTTTGAGAATCGTCTTGCAGGGTATTCGTGTAGAGAATAACACCAATGAGTATGACCAGAACGAGGGCGAATTGCTTGACATAGGCACGTTTATTGACGGTGAATACATAATAAACCAGAGTATAAATAAGAAATAATGTAGAGCCGATTATGTTGACCATAATGACACTCTGCTCGTTTGTGAGCACTCCATAGCGCAGCCAAAAACTACAGCTGTATAAACAATCGAAAAAAAAGTGGTGATGAAAGATACAAGTACAAAATTCATATGATAGGAGAGATATGAGAGAGTATCTATATCTTGTATACGTCGACAATTTGCTGTACTTACGATAAGAAGCCGCATATGAATGGCACACCTGAGCTGTCACCTGTGCTCTTCTTTTGTATATATTTGCGGCATATTACACTAACAATATTATATTAATTAATGCACAATTTATAAACAATTCTTAAGGCATGATTATAGTTTACTTACGCGCCCGATAAAAATTGAAAAACAGTGCTAATTACCGCTGTGGTAGATAATACAGAATCATAGGCGGGCACCATAGTTGCCAAACTATTTTATTTATTTTAATTCTACTTATTTAATAATAATATTATAATAATGATGGGTCAACGACAACACCGACAACAACGTCAACAAAAAACCAAAACAGCTGACTACGCACACGTAGAGTTGTCAACTGTCATGGAGCAATTTATCGATTTAAGCAAAGCTATCGCTTTAAGCGTGAGCTTTTTAACAATAGCTTTTGTTGCCTGCTGCTACCAACCACAAATTTAAACAAAAAAATATCGATTTAGGTGAAGTTATCGATTTGAGAGCGCCCAAATTTTTTTACGTACAAAACTTAATTTTGTCAGTAACCAACTAGTCAGTTATTGTTGTGCACTTGAAGTTGATATTTACTGTTCTCCTTTCAAAAAAGATAGAGGCATTACGATCTATCGACTTATACGACTTATCGCTTTGAATGCGCACAGACCAACAAAGCTCGCGTCTAAGCGAGCTTTTTGGCTAACCGCCAGCACAATTGATGTTGTTGATGGTTAGTCGAAAGCTCTCTAGTGCCACATACTACCAAAAAAAAAAAAGACAATGTATTTTAGTCGCTCACAGGTGTCGAACGACGCCGCTGGCTTTATTTACCCAGCTGGGCTTTAAGTTCGTAATTGCGATTTTGAAAATTTTAAAGTTGTCAATTTTTGTTGTTAAACAAATTACGCTTGCGTGTGTTAAATTAATTAAGGAAAATTATTGCTCTATCATATATTATTATTTTTGCTGTTATACAACACTAACACAAACGCCGGCCAAACAAGAACTACGAGTACTCGTACTCGCATTCGTATTCGTATTCGTACCATTCATTATTCATTGTTAAGACGCACACGTGTGCCGAAACGCGTCCATACTGAGTGAAATTTATTTGTTAACAACGACAAAAAAATATTAAAATACAAATAAAGGCAAGGTTCATGTTCAGACCATAAAAAAAATACAAAATGCCAGTCGTTAGTCGCGCCGAGTCAGAACATTTGAACCCACCATCATATAAGGTGGAAATAGCGCCACAGCAAACGGAAACGACTCAGGTGAGCAGACAACAAAAGAAAGAAAGAAGAGCATTTTCTTTCTTTCACAGAATTCTTCGATCTCTGCTTTCCTTTCGCTCTGTTTACAACTTAAGATCGTTGAACCACTTTTAAAAAATGAAAATTGCACTTTTTCAGCTGACTGAATGCACCTCACGTATTTCTCTTACTCTTCCACTTTCTCTGCTTATTCTTAATTTCGTTACGATTTTCCTTGTTGATCTTAAGTTTTTCTAAGTATTACTGAATAGAATTATTATTATTATCATCGCAGTACAAAGGCTTGTCAGACAGACCTCTATATAAGGAAGTCATTATTCTCTGTATTCACATATATTTACATACAAATTGGTTTTTGTATTTACATAAATTACAGAGCAAAACGCATTACTAAAGCAAAGCCACGATCTCTCTCTCTATGATATATGCATTTTTACAGCACGCTCTAAAAGTATTTGTACATTAAAAATTTGTTTATAAATTGACTCAATTTATAAGAGAACAAAAGTATAACGAAGTTAGTTTTTACATTGAACATCGTTCATAATTGTTTTGATTTATTTATAGATATGATTAAATTATTCTTTCTTAGTTCGAAATATTTCGAAGCATTTAATTTCTAGCACAGAAATCTTCTAATGCATTACGAAACTTAAATATATTATGAATGATTTATTCGTAAAATATTTTGAGGAATTTTAGTCCTAAAAGATTTACTTTTAATTTAATATTACAAAAACTCCGAAAACGTAGTTGATCTTAGTTAGAAATTTTTTTTTTTTTTTTTGTAATAGAAAACAACCCGAATTTATAGATAAGATTATATTATTCTGCCGAAGAATCCGAAATATTTTGAAGAAGCGTGCAATGTATTTTAAGCATATAATATTTTAAAGTATTATAAAAGATTTACTTTTAATTTAATATTTTAATAGCTTCGAAAACTTTGCAATGGTGTTCGTTAGAAACCCGAAATATTTTGAAGAACTTTACTTCTAGCATAAATAGCTTGCAATGTATTTTAAGAATAAAAAATTTAAATAGATTGTAAAACTACTTACTTTCACTTTAATATGACAATACTTTTTTGACCAACTGTATATATCTATGTATGTACATGTATATTCATACAAAGTTCATAGAGATAGCTATAGCTGGCGCTTTAAGTGTTTTATCGTCTCTCCCGAGCAAAGTTGACAATGAACGTATTTATATTCTCAAAATATATATTTAGAAATATATATATATATATTTATATATGAATGTACGTGTATATATGTATGCGTTGCTCTGTATATTTGCCATTGTGTACATTTTTTTATCAGCTATATTTCGGCTTTTCTTATCAGAGGAACCTTCAGTTTGTTTGGCTTGAAAACTGTCAGAAATTGGTCAAATTAAATAATATTAAATTCACCTAAATATATATATGCCAAAAATAAATCAAATTGGGGCTCGCCAATTCTTGCAGACTCTCTGAAGGGTCAGTTAATTAGTGACAATTACTGGGAGGAAATAAATCTGAATAAAATCAAATAAATCAGAGTCAGTTTTGTGATGATAAGCGACATATTGAACCCAAGAAAATATATATATATATATATATTAATAATAATAACAAATGTTGAGAATGACGCAAAACAACAACGATAGGAATACTAATTTCTATTTAGTTCTTTTCTTTTTATTTATTTCTTTTGCACTACTTTTCTATGCTCTGATTTAAAGAATATAATTAAGAGAAATTCCGTATAGAAAACTAACACTTTCCTTTTCAACATTAAAGAAGCCACCATGGAGCAAACTTCTCTTGATGGTTGCCTTTGCCACAACCCTTGGATCAGCTGTGCCCACAGGTTATTGCATAGGTGTTATCAATGCGCCCGCAGTGGTAAGTGAAGTGCTAATCAAATTATATTATCGAATGTGAATACCCTTGCAGAGGGTATTTTAATCATACAATGAAAGGGACATCTGAATATATTTTATGTATATTTGATCTGATTGATTAGACGAGTCGTTATGGGCATATCCGCCTGTCAGTCTGTCTGTTTCCTAGAGCCTTCTTCTTGTTTTGCTGCCTGCAGCAGGATAACAGGATCGGGCAACATTATCATTCAGCTGCCTTGGGAGTAATTGATCCAAAAATGTATATCATTAAGATGGGACTACTATAATATCTTAGGAACAATCAGTCGAAAGAGAAGAAGATTATGATCCTAAAGAGTTTGCTTATCAGACGCACTAAAAACTATCAAGATTTGAGTACTTTATCCTGTAGCTGCCATAGGTACAATCATTGAAAATAAATCACAGAAAGGGTATATAATATTCGGATCACCGAACATAGGTTTTCCTTACTAGTTTCAATATAACTTGCTGGTTTTTTTTTAACCTAATCTTTACAGCTTATGAAGGTCTGGTGTAATCAAACCGTTTATGAGACATATGGCAGTTCTATGAGCGAAAGCGGATTAGATATTCTCTGGTCCTCAATTGTTTCCATTTTCCTGGTTGGAGGCGCCATTGGATCGTTGGGTGGTGCTGGACTGGCCAATAAATTTGGCAGGTTTGTACCTAATATTATCAGTAAAAGAAACTACTAATCTACGTAAATCGATGAATGGAATTTTTAGTAGCTGCAGCTTATCTGCTTTAATGAAATTAAATTAATTGCTGCTGATAACTGCCGGATTTTAATAGAACAGAATTCTATAGGTCATCATTTGAATTATGCATCGTTTTATTTTCTATTTATACTTTTGAAGAGTTCAATTCTAACTTAAAATAAAATATTGATTCTTCAATGTAGAATAATAATTCAACTAAATTTACCCTGTAACCTAAGGCTTGGTTTATGGAAATTAATAGTTTAAATACGATTTTCTTTATAGATTTTATTTATTTCTGGCAGATATCTGCAATAAAAAGGGTATTAAGGAATTGTTTAGAGTAAGAAATGTCTATAGGTCTTATAGTTTTAAAGATAACACGGCTTACATTTATAGTCTGAAGCAAATGTTACCAATTCCAGCACATTTCCTCTATACCCTATACATACCCTATACTAAATTTAAGGGCGTTAATGGATAATATTTAGATCAGAATTGTTACCAATTCAATTTCTTATATTCTTTACCGTATTTGATGTCTATAGTTTTTATAGTTTTTTGGGTAACACGGTTAACAGTTATAGTCAGAAGGAAATGTTACCAATACTCTGCCACTTCTTATTAAATTTCTAAATAAAACTCTTAACTCGTTCCACAGAAAGGCATGTTTGTTTATCTGCGCCGGATTATTTGCCATTGGGGCGTTGCTTTTCTTCTTCTGTCGCGCTGCAAAGTCTGTGGAAATGTTGCTATTGGGCCGTTTGATTGTGGGTCTGGCGTCGGGTCTGGTGACTGCCACGTTGCCCATGTATCTCGCAGAGGTGGCACCACCCGCTCGGCGTGGCACATTGGGCGTCTTTTGCGGCGTGGGCGTAACCGGAGGCGTTGTGGTGGGTCAGGTGTGCACATTGGCTGATCTCTTTGGCACAGCAGAGCTCTGGCATTATGCTCTGACTGCCTATATAGTGCTCATTATTGTGTGCTATTTGCCCTCGTATCTGTTTCCGGAAAGTCCCAAATTTCTATATGTGATGAAGGGTAATCCTACGGCTGCGCGTAATGAGTTGTTGCGACTGCGTGGCAAGCAGGCTACAAAAATAATCGAACAGGAAATTGCTGAAATGGAGGCGGAGGCCAATGATAATACTCAAGGCAGCAGTTTCGGTGATGTCCTGCGGGATCCACGCTTCCTTATGCCTCTCATCATTGTCTGCAGTTTCCAGGGCGGCCAGCAGCTGTCGGGTATTAATGCAGTAAGTAAAAGGCCAATAAGTTTCATTAGAATTGAATTTTCTAATTTGGAATTTCTTACAGATCTTTTACTACTCGGTCTCCATATTCACAAAGGCCGGTTTTAGCGAGGAGAACGCACAGTGGGCTAATTTGGGCGCTGGCTGCCTGAATTTGTCCATTTCCCTGCTGGGTCCTCTGCTGATGGCCACCTGCAAGCGTCGCACCTTGATGATGCTATCCAGCATATTATGTTCCTTCTTCCTGTTCAGCATTGCATTTGTTTTGTACTATATTGTAAGATCAGATTACTGGCAGGATATATATCACTCTATTCTAATTTTATGGTATTTTACAGGAATCGGTTAGCTGGTTTGCTTGGGCCTGCATAGCTTGCATTATGGGCTATATATTCTTCTATCAGTTCGGTCTGGGTCCCATACCTTATTTCATAGGTTCAGGTAAAGTATTTGGGCCATGTTAAGCTGTTGAACATAAAGAACTACTGTTGGTAACAGTTTCTAAAGCAATTACTTAACAATTTTCGATTCTCAATTTACAGAACTGTTTGAGGTGGCGCCACGTCCGGTGGCCATGTCCATGGGCAGTCTGGCCTCCTGGACATGCAATTTCATAATTGGCATGGCTTTTCCCAGCCTTCAAAGGGCCTGGGGCGCCTTTGTTTTCCTGCCCTTCTCGATTACCTGCGTACTGCTCTTCGTGTTGACGAAATTCTATCTGCCGGAAACGCTGGGACGGGATCCCAGTGATGTGGCGCCCCTTGTCTCAAAGGGTTTTCGCTCCAAGATCAAATAGAACAAAACTTAGTTTTAATTTAGTTCAACGGGTGTAATATTTAGCTAGCTTTAAAAGTTGTTATTAATATGGAACAAGTGCCTCCAAAGACAATAAGTTTGGGTATTCGTCTTCAAAGCTCAATCAAAACCAAACAAAATAAACTCTTGTATCTTATATCTAATTAAATTGTAATTAAAAGTAAGTTAACAACGCTTAAGACAACACCCTGTATAACGTGTAGAGCTACCCAAAAGATGGATAGACAATTACTGGTAGCTCTTATCGCTGCACAAGTTCAAGTTAATTGCCTTGAGAAAGACTGTAGTAGTTACTTTGCTAATTAAATTTATTGTGAAACATGAGAGAAATATCCAAGGTGGTTCAAAAAACAGGTGTTCAAACATAGATCATTGCCTAACGCTTCTAATACTCAGTCGCTGATTCATAGCTACTATTAAACGTTAATAACATGTACTATTAAACTATTAAATGGGCCAATCTTTAATTATTTTAGCTTGTAATAATAATGCAAAAATAAACAACAAACAAAAGATAGTTTTTAGTGTGTTCAAAAAGTGAATTTCCCACCCCGTTTCCTGCGCTGGCATTGCACAATCTGCCACCAACCTCGTCCAACCAATTAATGATAAGAGACTGCTATAAAAAAAAATACACCAGTTAATGATAACTTGATGTTTCTGTAACTTGGCTGCATACTTTTGTAACCGCTAAGAATGTTCTAGTCGCTGCTATGCGACTGGGAAATACCCTGCAGCCAGGTTCGTCAAAATAAAAACTATTGGATGAAAACGATTCTCCACCCTTGTTTTCTTTGCAACTTGATCTACACATAAAGCAAACAATTGAATTGAAAAATTTAATTTAATTTTAGCCACAGTTTGTTCACGGATTAGAAGCTTTTTCAATTTAATTCTTGGCTAATATGCCTCGCTTTTTTGACTCGAAACTTTTACTCTTCTAATCTTTAGTTTTCCGAGTCAGTTTATAGGTTAAGTTCAAGTGATATATCAATATTTTTTATAGCCTCATAAGTACTAACTTCTGGCCATTTGAAACATTTTCACAAACTGAATATACCCGTCTAACGAGTCTCCACTTTCGATATACCAAGTTAAGGTGTGTAGAGAGATACTGCGAATATTTGTAGTTCTCGTACTTCGAATTGACTCTTAGAAATACTCTTGCAGCTATCTTCAGATCCATTAAATGATTCATACACCAGTTGATGTGTAGCATCGCAAGAGAAAGCAGCTGGCAGATCAAGTTCCGGAATATGGTTGTTATTATGGTGATTACGACGATTCATTCCGCTTTCAGATAGATCTACGAGCTTAGTTTGTGTCTTAAATCTTTTGTTACGTATGCATATTTAACTCTTGATTTACTTCAATTGCTTTTACAGCATGTGAATGATTCCGGCGAGGGCTGGACCTGGCTGCTGCTTCTCATATGTCTCACAACCACTGTGGGCTCCACTGTCCCAGTGGGTTATTTCTTTGGCGTCCTCAATGCACCCGCTGAGCTCATCAAGAACTGGTGCGATGATATACTATCCAGTGAATATGACACGAATAGCAGTGAAAGTCAGCTGAATCTGCTCTGGACTTGCATTGTATCTATCTATTTGATTGGAGGCATCTTTGGCTCTCTCTTTGGAGCCTGGTGCAGCAATAAATACGGACGGTAAGTCGAGGGATATCTAAAAGAAATAATATAATTATAATGAAAGAGCTAGAAGGAGACAACTCCGACCTTACATCTATTCTCAATTGAATACCTTATTTCATAGGATCTTTGGTGATAGAGCACACTCTTCATTTTTCTTTATATCTCTGCAGAAGGGGCTGCCTGGTTATCAGCAGTGTGATAATGATGATATGTGGCCTACTTTTCACCTGGTGCCGTGCAGCCAAATCTCTGGAGATGCTGATGACAGCGCGTTTCTTTGGTGGCATTGCCTCGGCGCTGATCATTACGGCACAACCAATGTATTTGCTGGAGCTGGCGCCGGTGCGCCTCAGCGGCAGCGTTGGGGTATTCACCTGTATTGGTATAACAGGTGGCATACTGCTGGCCCAGATTGTCAGTATGCCGCAGTTGCTGGGCAATGAGGAGAGTTGGCCCTTTGCTTTGAGTTTCTATGCCTTATTGGTGCTCGTGTGCATAATGCCTCTACTCTGCTACCCGGAGAGTCCACGCTGGTTGTATCTGGTCAAGGGTGATGTGGCAGGCAGCGCAGCGGCCTTGCGTCATGTGCGTGGTGAACACAGCAAGATCCAACTGGAACTGAACGACTTAGAGGCAACGCTTCAGGCCGCGGGCAAATGCAGTAGCTTGTGCCAAGTGATGCGGGATGCCGAGCTGCATCTGCCGCTGTTCCTAGTCTGCGTTTTTCAAGCCACACAGCAACTTAGTGGCATTAATGCAGTGAGTGTTGCAGATACCCCGTGACTGACAGGAAACTTAACTTTTTAGCTTTTTTTATAGATCTTTTTCTACTCCCTGTCCATTCTGACCGAAGCGGGATTTACGGCCAGTGCTGCCACCTGGTTGAATCTCGGAATTGGTGGCTTTAATCTGATGTCCTCGCTGCTGGGACCCCTGCTGCTACGTAAATTCGCACGTCGCCCTCTAATGATTAGCTCCTGCGGCTTGTGTGGCATCTCCTTGGCAGGAATGTCCTTTGCGCTCTACTTTATGCTCAGCTCTCAAAGCAATGTCCTGCGCTATGTCAGCATTGGGCTTATCCTCAGCTTCATTCTGGGATTTCAACTGGGTCTGGGACCCATTGCCTACTTCATTGGCTCAGGTTGGTGTCGAATAGAGTCTTTAAAGCACTGAACTTCTAAGTTTTTCTTCAATTGCAGAGCTTTTAGAGGATGCACCACGGCCTGTAGCCATGTCCATGGGCAGCTTGTTCTCATGGATTGGCAATTTTCTCATAGGTATGTGCTTTCCGCTTCTCCAGAGCGTCTGGAGTTCCTTTGCCTTTATGCCCTGCATGTGCGTCTGCATCCTGTGCCTGCTCTTAACCTGGCGCTATCTGCCAGAGACCCGCGGACGTGAACCCAAAGATGTAAAGCCGCTCATGAGTAAAGGATTCAGGTCCAAGATCAACTAAATGAAGATTTATTATCTTAGAGATATCTAAATCTATCTATACTATTATATAGAAATGTCATTTTCGGAACGAATATTCAATACGCTAGCTGATTGTTTCCTTGATCTATATATATGTCCATAAACTTTATAATAATTATATAATACCTTAATAAAATTTAAAGAAACATGAAAATGAAAATTTAATTTAGACAAAATTGAATGCACCCAATCATAGGATATAATGGCTAATATCATCGGGAAATTGAGAGCATGAACTTTTATTGAATTCAGACTAAATAGCAGCTAAAGCAGCTAAACATAAAATATAATGGCTGATATTATCGGAAAACTGGAGAACGAAGCAGTATTTGCTTTATAAGCTAAAATAAGCTATACGATACGTAGCATCAAATGTTCAAAATGGCTGAGGAAACGGAGGGCTGGACTTTATATCTATTGTTTATTTGCATTGCGGTGACCGTTGGAGCCGTCATTCCAATTGGTTATTGTTTTGGAGTAGTCAATGCGCCGGCTCAGGTGAATATCTATTTACCTAAAGCAAGTTCTTAATAGTTAAGATATTTCATTAGTTTATTAAGGAGTGGGCCTTGCAATCAGCAGATTCGCGCTATTCGGCGAAACTAACCGATTCAGATCTGACTTTGGTTTGGGCCAGCGTGGTTTCGATTTTTCAAGTAATAGAAAGAAAAGCCAAAAAGTTGATAATATCGATACATGTATCGATTATTTAAGAGCTCTAATTTCTATATATTATAAACACATGCAAATTTTCATACACACATTAATTAATAGATTGGTGGCATTGTCGGTTCCCTGTGCGCTTCCAGGTTAAATAATCTTCTGGGACGTCGTGGGACTCTCCAGTTGAGTGGAATAATTTTCCTTATATCGGGTCTATTTCAGTTCTTCTGCCGCAGTGCCAATTCGCTGGAAATGCTCCTTCTTGGACGACTTTTGGGTGGAGTGGCAGCCGCCTTGGTATACTCTACGCAGCCCATGTATCTGGTAGAGCTTGCTCCACCGGAATTAAGCGGCGGCGTTGGAGTTTTTACTTGTATCGGTGTTACTGGAGGCATTGTTGTAGGCCAGATATTTAGTTTTGATTTCTTCTGGGGCAATGATCCAAACTGGCATTGGGCTCTATCTGGCTTTATCATCTTTGTTGTAATCGGACTGTCGCCTCTGTGTGCATTTCCTGAGAGTCCTCGATACCTCATGTCCAAGGGCGACCAGGAGAAGACCAAGAAAGCACTTATCCGGCTACGTAAGACTCAGGAGCGAGCTGACAAGGAACTGGCCGCTATGGAAGCCGCCTCCAAAGAGGCAGTAAAGTATATGAGCACGAAAGATGTGATCTGTGAAAGCACCCTGACCATGCCCCTAATTATTGTCTGCTCCTTTCACATAGTGCAACAAGGCAGTGGTTGCAATGCGGTAAACTTTTAATAATCTAATGTTTATAATAATGTAATTCTTATTATTTCAAGCAGATCTGGTATTACTCTGTGGGAATATTTACTGGTGCAGGGTTTTCCATGTCGGTTGCAACGTGGCTAAACTTTGTATTAGGCCTAGAAAATTTCATTGTAGCCCTATTGGGTCCCGTACTGATGGCCAACTTTAATCGCCGCATTATGATGATCTTATCTTGTCTATTTTCAGCAATCTTTATGTTTTTGCTCTCCATTGGATTAGTCAGTTTGGTCAGCAATTTAAAGAAAAATCTTGATTTTATAATAATTTTAATATTTAATATTATTTTGATATGCCCTTAGAATGAATGGGAATGGAAATGGATGTCATATTTGTGCATTATCTTTCTCTCAATGTATATATTGGCATTTAACCTGGGCCTTGGCCCCATGCCATATTTTATTGGTGCAGGTTGGAATACCACACAGATAACTTTAATAATATACAATTTATATTTTTATTTTTCATAGAGCTTTGCCTTATTTCCCCGCGAGCTGCTGTAATGGCTATGGGCAGTCTTTCAAATTGGATAATGAATCTTCTCGTGGGAATGTTATTTCCCCTATTGGACAGGGCAGTGGGGCCCTTTGCTTTTATGCCTTTTAGTTTCATATGTATTTATGGGATATTACTCACCTGGAAATATTTGCCAGAAACAAGAAATCGTAATCCCGAAGATGTAGCGCCACTTATGGAAAAGGGTTTCAAGTCCAAAATAAAGTAGCTCAACTTAATCAAAATATGTACAGAATGTGTAATAAATGATTAAGAAGCTGCAAATAATCGATAAATAATCGAAAGCTCTCGGTTAGGTAACGGTAATTGTGGCGTATGAGCATGCGCAATTACGGATTGCTCGCAATTGCTCTCTTTCTCAGGCTCTCTCTGTGATCGTTGAGCCAATTTGTACGTCACAGGTAAAGCGTCAAAATTAGCATACAAATTCGCCGTCTATAAATATATGGCCCCCAGTGGGTAACAGAACGTTGTGCGGAGCGTTTCGGATCGAGCAGCGCGCGCGAATATCCTTTGTTCAATGTGTTCGAATTTAAATTGAAACCAACATCGGCAACAGCAACGGCGACGGCATCGACTAGTGAAGTGGAATTAAGAATGTGCGTTTAAAAATAAAATAAAATAGCGAAGCAGGAGCAGCAGCAACAGCAAGCACGCTTGTTACAGGTGCCCCAAATCGTTAGAAAGCCCATTAAAAATGAGAGCAACATGAATATTTTACATTGAATAAGTCATAAAAATAATAAACCAATATAGTTTAAAATAGATGTGCATGTGAGAATCAGCTGCTAAGAACCGAGCAGCCGAATAGAATCGAAAGAAACGCAACGAAACAATGCAATGACGACAACGCATTTATGACGTCACGACCGGCGCGTCGTGCAGATGGCATCTGGTAGTGGTGTTGGCAGAGGCACAACTGAAAACATACACACACACATGTGTAGATATGTACATATAAACATAGTCAGACAGCAACAACAAATATAATCAATAAACATCGCACGGGCGGGTGATCGTTGATAGTTATCGATTGTCCAACAACAATTAATTAGATAAACACACATGTATGTGTATGTATGTTATTGCTGTTCATACATCAGTGCAGCCAATTTAGCCATTTTCACGTCACATTTTTATAGTTAGGTGCTGCATATTGAAAATAGTAAGATATTTGCAAATTGATATTGTCAATTTCTTCTGACTTTAATTCACGTAATTTAGCATTAATTTAGCTACTATTTATAGCATTCAATGATTGGCAGCACTGACATGCAGGCTCCGTTTTCATCGTGTAAACCGCAATACGATATGCCGGTCAATGCACGAAAATTATTTTTTTTTGCGCGGCCTCACATCAATTTGGGTTTGTCAGTCTGTCAAACGAAATGAATAACATTTGTTAGCCAAGTACATAAATACATGTGCATGTATATGTGTGTGTATATACATATATACATTATATACTATATACATACATACAGACGCTGTAATTTATTATTATCCATGTCATTTGGCTTGCAAAATATCGCAGATTTTCGTGTGTGTTTTCATTTGCATTCAAACATTTGTTTTTTTTTTGTATTAAATTTTTAAATATTTTGCTCGTGTAGTTGTTGTTGGCACTTAACATTCTATGCCTGTCTATAATAATAATATTTTTTTGTTTTCTGTATTTTCTTTTTTTCAATATTTTTGACGTGGGTAATTATGGAAAAGCAAAATTTGAAAGAAACAAGAACAAGAATTAATTATGCAAGTTTTGAAGGATTTAAGTTCTGTTCTGGTTTTTTTTTAGGGCGTATTTTTTGTTTTACTGCGAGCATAAACATGTTCGATCAGTATACATTTTGGGGGCGATCTCTCATAAACAATCTTAACATTTATGGGGCAATTTAAATTTTTAGTTAAAAGAGCAGCCACTTTTCAGCGTAAAAAAGCTAAGTATATACATACAAATCATGTTTTAGCTTTATTTTTTTATTTTTTTATTTTGGTTTTTGTTTTTTATTTTCCCTTTTTTAGTTGTTGTTGGGCTTTTGATCTTTTATTTAATGCTATTGATTCGCCTTAATCAGCCCCCGATAAATTTTGGAATGTTCATTTTGTTTTTTTTCTTGTTATTTTTGGAGTCAATTAGAAATTTGTTTGTGTTTTGGTTTAATGCTAATGCATATTTGTATGATTATCAGGCAATACTTTTCAATACCAGCCAAGGAACATCCAAACAAAATCATTAAAAGGGAAACTTGAATGATAATTACATTTTAATTGTTAGCCAATAAAGCAACAGACTCACCTGTTTGCAAGGTGAAACATCATTTCAAATTTTACACTAGTAAGAAAAGGCGAAAAGCATGGCAGGGTGGAAAAAACATTTGAAAATTTTATATATTATTTCACAGATTGTTCCTAAAGTATTATTTTTATTAATTATTTCTGATATGCGCTTAGAAAACTTAGTCTAACATTTGTCTTATAAATGTTATCCAGATATCCTAAGAAACAAAAACGTTTTCCATACAACAAGTTTTGCACAGATTGTTCCTAGAGGTGCCTACATAAATGATATAGTAGTCCCATCCTTAAAAATACTGCTATGCATTAAACAAACAGTCTTAAATTTGTCTTGTAAGTTTAATTGTGATATCTTAAGAAATAATAAAGGTTTCTATACCATAACTTTTGGACCTATTATTTCAAAAGGGCATAGTCTATATGATAGAGCTGTTCGATTCGGAGAGTTCCGAGAAAAGGAGAGTTCCTTACCAAGTTCACCTAGCTCAAAAACAGGGCTAGTCTGCATATAAACAGGCAGACAGAGATGACTGTCTCGTACTTTTGATCAATAATATATGAGTACTTTACAGGGTACGTAAATGCTTCCTTCACCCACAAAAGTCTAATATCTAATGACTTTAGAGATTACAACTATCAAGAGGCTCATTGGGCTATAAAATCTCTCAGTTTTTTAGCTCTGTTATGGACTAAATACTTCTTTTTTAGAAAACTCATATTCTCTTATATTTATATTTATATTTATAAAAGATCTGTTATTTCTATGTCGAGTATTTGGCGTAAGCAAAGTGCACTTAATATTTAAAAATACAATTTTAAAAATGATTTTACGATCGTTTAATTGCATCAAAAACATAAACAAAAAGTTGACATGGACAATTCCTTAATTAAATTTGCTTTTTTTTTGTTGTTTTTCTTTTTATTTCCATTAATTCGTGTGTGTTTTTTTGGGTCGTAATATTCTTTGTAGTCTTCGTTTTTTTTTTCTTCTTGGAACATTTTGTTTTTGTTTTTTTGGCGCGAATTTGTTTGGTTTTTAATTAGCTATCTGTGTGTGCTTGTGCGTGTGCGTGTGTGTGTACGTGTGTGTGTGTGTATTATATGTTTTTCATTTGTAAATAAATTTGTAAATAATGCAGACATCAATTGCAAATTGAGCTAAATTTATGAGCCACCCGCCGTCTGCCCCGTGCCGCAGCAGCACTACTAAATACCTCGTACTTAGTACTTATGTTAGTAGGAACACCAGTGGGCAATGCCAATGCCAGGCCAGTGCCAGTCGGTTTATCCAAATCTATAAATTAAATCTTCTTACTGGGGCGGCTCTTTGGGGCTTATGAATTAAGAATAAGAATAGACAGATCTTTTGCCCATGTGCAAACAACAAGAAAAAGCCACAAATTAGACAAATGACTGCTGCCTGTTGTAGAAGTTTATAAAAATAAGCTACAACATATTTCACACCCACTAAATAAAAAAATGCGAAAAGTCTGTCCTGAGTGCGCCGAAGATTATATACCCTTCCAGACTGGAGTAATCACTTGAAAATTATTCCTAAATCAAGTTATTTCGGCCGATTATTGCCTATAGCAACTATCAATTTTGGTATTGGGAAAAGCACTCTTCAAACTTAGTCAATTTTTAAGATATTGTGAATTAAAAAAGGGATCGACTATTCCCATAGCATTCTATAAGTTATAGTAATCCTATCGTATTTAGAAAATACATTTTTAAGTCTAACTTTTATTATTATTATGATATCTTGAGAAACGAAACTGAACTGGTTACAATAACTTTTGGAACTAAAGTTCCTTTCCCTATCCAATTTCATTGACCTAGCCCCAAAACTGAGAGACTAGTTTGTCCGGATACAGACTGACGGGCATGGCTATATCGCCTGGTCTCATGTACATCCGTATACACTTCTTGGGATAGAAGATGCCTCCTTGAAATCTCAACTTTATATCTTCCGAAATGATATGATATCTAATACGGAGTACAATCCGATCCTTATAATTTCTAGACAATTTCTTCTTTTTTTTCTTCACCTTAATTTTCTAGGGCAGCTATGCCGAATCCGGTCGGTTCTGCCACAATATGTAATGCCTGTAGCTAAGATATGAACGCTTGCCAAGTTTCTTCCACCTGATTTAGAGCTTATATATAAAAAATATGTTGGACACGCCTCCTCCATTAAATTGGACATTTCGTCACAAATTTATAATACCCTTTGCAAGGGTATAAATAAATAGAGAACTAGAAAAATCTTGGCAGCGGCGGCCGCAACGCCACAGACAATAACGCATCTTTCGCATGGATAGGAAGTCTCCAATTTGACGGTATTACGAGTATTTCTAGAAACTAGGCGACAAGTGTCATCATCAACTGAGAAATCCCGAATGCCACCCACAGTCCACACCAGCCGCATGAGAATCTCCGTCTGCGTCTCCGTCTCATGGCCATTGCGGGAGACGCTGTATTCTCTATTTAGAATTTAATATAATTCATATTCATATTTATATATATATATAGGTATATATTCGAATGTAGTTCATTTATAAAACAACACAAATCCATTGATGCTGTGGTGGCTGTGAAATGAATTTTTAAATTAATTTGTTGGAAAATAACATAAAAATGCCACAGCAAGCGATCACTGTGAATAATTTATCATTAAAATGAGTTATGCCTTTTGAGGCATATTTTTATAACAAATCCCCAATAAAAATCGTTTTTTGATTATTAATATTCGGTTTTATAGACAGAGTTAAGTGTAAGCCCACAACTTCAAACCATATTGGTATACTTTTAGATAGGGTATAATAATTTTATCATTAGAGAAGGCTTCTCCGACCCTAAAAAGTCGACTAGTTTAAGCTGTATCAAGCTTCTTCTTGATCGAATAGGTCAACTATATCATATAGCAACCGACGAGAGGAACAATCTGCATAAAAATATTATGAATGGAAAGCTCTTTTATTTCTTCAGATATATCAATAAAACTATCAAGTTTGTACCAAAAATCATTAAGATCGAACTGCTATATGATTTTAATAAGGTGTTTGTTAAAAGCTTAACAGCAACTTTTAATATCAGACTACTATATCTTATAGCTGCTATAGGAACAATCGAATACAATTAATAAATAAATCAACTTTGAAATGCTTACAGTGTGGAAGGGTATGCAATCTTCGGCGAGCCTTTTTTACTAGTTAATACAACATTACAAAACTTTCGGAAATAAATAAAATTCGAGCCCAAAAAGTGTACACAAAAAGTAAATAAAAAAAAATATGCTGTTGAGCAACAGTTTGCCATAAACAGATCCAAAACTCTGGGCTGGAAAAACCCTGCTATAAATATAAAAAAAACACCCACAAAAAGAAAATACACTTAGTACATAAATAGTTTATCCGGTGCAAAGATTTATTGGCCGCAAGCACTTTGATAATATAGCGAGACGTTTGTTTATATGGCACTCTGTTTTATCGCTAATGGGACTTGTGTATTTTGTTTTGTGGCCACAGGAAGTCCTTAGCCAATCTCAAAAATATTTATATACATATTTATTTGCAATAGTTTCAAGAGAACGACGCTAATCCAAGTCAATGGGCAGGCCCAGCAAGCAACAAAGTCTTGAAGAATGTCCAGACCGAAGCCGAAGTGCCCAATAGCTGAACAAAGAGCCGCTAAGGGAACCAGTTTGGATGTCGGTTTATCATGTCTTCGCGTCGCAGTTCTTTTCGACGCAGAGAGAAGCCGGCATTCGAGCGCTTCAAGGATCATTGTCGCCATTTTACGGCGTTTATGTTCAGTAATGTGGGCATTATCCTGCTAGTGACCTTCTATACCATTGGCGGAGCCTTCATATTTCAGGCTATTGAAATTTTCGAATATGAAAAACTCAAGACAGACAAACCGCATCGTTTTATCGAGCGCAATATGAGCGGCGACTGCCTCACCCGCATCTGGGAGATGACAGCCGAGAATATTAGCTTCTTCGATCGACATGCCTATAGAAAACGGTTAGCGAGACCAATTACTCCTAATTATATTTGTTTATTCAACTCCCTTTTTTTGTTTTTTAGTGTTAATGAAGTGCTATTGGATTATCAACGCGCTGTGGTTAAGAAACAGCTGCTGGGACCCGACGTGGATCATCAGTGGAGCTTCTCAGGCGCCTTTCTCTACTCCTTAACGGTTATCACCACCATTGGCTATGGCAACATAACGCCCAGCTCCGACTGGGGCAAACTGGTGACTATACTCTATGCCATCATTGGCATGCCACTCTTCCTGCTCTATCTGTCCAATATAGGTATGACAAATATATATTGGAATCCCCTTCTGAGCCTACCTTTATTCCATTTCCACCTTACCAAATTATATTTATTCCACTGTCTTAAAATTGTCTAGGCGATGTTCTGGCCAAATCATTTAAATGGATCTATTCCAAGGTCTGTCTTTGTCGCATTTGTCCGGGTGTGGCCAAGAGGCGGATCATACGCGAGCGACGAAAGCTACGGCAGCTGGCCAGAGCGGTAAGTGAATGTGTATCCTTCAAATAACTCTAATTTCGATAGACACCTCTTTCCGCTGCAGCTACAGTTGCATAAGATGGAAAGTGCGCGGGGCAGCAGCAGCAACAGTTGCTCAAGTAACAGCAACAGCAGCTCCACCACCAACACCAGCAGCACCACCAGCAGTGATTACACTAAGAGCTCTGTCCAAACTTCCAGTATATTGGATTTGCCATATAACGATTCTGATTCGGATATAGAACGTGAGATACGCGGCAGTACGGATGAGATAACAGTTCCCCTAACCGTCTGTGTATTCGTAATGGTCAGGTGGGTATATCAGTCAACAGACTTTATATAGAAAGGACTTAAATAATATATAAATAACAGCTATATACTATCGGGCGCCATACTATTTGGGCGCTGGGAAGATTGGAACTATCTGGACGGCAGCTATTTCTGTTTTATCTCATTGAGCAGCATCGGATTTGGTGATTTAGTGCCGGGTGATCGTGTGGTATGATTTCTATTAATCTCAATGCATTTCCATTTCATTTGATAAGCATTTGTGCCATAGATAACTGCCGATAAAGACAAGGTCGAGGTGAGCTTCATTTTGTGTGCCGTGTATCTGCTGCTGGGCATGGCCTTAATTGCCATGTGTTTCAATTTAATGCAGGTCAGTACAATGAAAAATCTATGTGAACATCATTTATATCTAAATATCGACTCTTCCAGGAGCAAGTCATACATAATATGCGCGCTATAAAGCGTGGTTTCAAGGCCTGCTTCCGTTGCCGCAGCTCTTAGTCCGACACCTGGAAGCTGTATAAAACTATTAAACCCCTAACTATATAGTATAATATTCGTATAAGTTAATAGTTAAATCGACTTAGTTCTAGTTGTATTTTGTACATATAATTTGGTACTTTTTAAAGCAAGAATGTGTTCCTTTTTTTTTTTTTTTTGTATATTACAAGTAATTTTACAGTCTAACTAAATTAAATTAGTGTAATTAGTGTGTATTAAAAAATATATATAAGATATTCTAAACTACGCTGCCCGTTGGCCATTCCTTCAATTTGTAATAGCTTTCAAAATTACATTTTAAATATAATGGTTTAATGACTTTTTTTACAATTTGTCATATATATTTTGCTTAGTGGAATTTTAACAATATCTGCGGCCAATAGAAATCAAAACCTAAATTAAATTATTTTTGATTTATTCTTAAGAAAAACTGCTCTCTGCGCTCGTGTCATTGGTTTTTCCATACGTTTTTCCTTAGCCATCAGCATTTTAACTTGGCGATCTAACTGCAACGGAGCCGTTGCCGCTAGTTCTGCATAGTTTGGCAAAGTTTCCGAGAATTTCTCAACGCATGCCTTCTTAAATTCTTGTTTTATAACGTCTGAGACTTGGCTCTGTCCCGGCGTGGTAAGCAGATCAAATGCCGTCTCCTTCAGAGCCTCAAATTGTGCGCGAGTCTTGCCACTGACCTGTTTAAGCTCTATTGCTTTCTTGGTGACGGGTTTAATCACTTTATATAGTTCACTTGGGGTCAGCGTTTTTTTAGTATCCATAATTAGTTTCCTTGGACGCACCACTAGTTTCAGGTGAGGACTTGGCGGCTTTGTCGAGGATACTTTTGTGGTTTTCTTCTTTTTCTGCAAAGGTGACCAAGATATGGTTCTGGACACATTCGCTGAGTTGGGCTTGCGTCGTGCATAGGTGCGCACTGGCGGCGCCACCTTACGCGTTCTGCCACATAGCGCACTCTCTGTGGTCGAAATAGAGCTAGGCCGCGGCAGGCTATGTAGTTGCCCGCTTTCACTAATATTCAATGGTGGTGGCATCTCCTGCACAGCAGTAGAGGTCTCCAGCTTTGAGAGCAGCGCATCAAGGCGGGAGGCGGGATTCGAAGCAAGAGACGCAGGCCGGAAACGCGCTTGCTCTGGCGTTAGCATCTGTACAGCATTCTCCTTGCCTGCGCCTCGGACTTTAGATGAGGGGGTGCTCCGGGCCAAGGGTGTCGACTGACTGGCACCGTTCCCCTCATAGTTGAATCTCTGTGGAGTACCTGCGATTGCGGCTGCCACTGCGGCTGCGCCTGCGCCCCCAAAAAGACGAATGTCACCAAATTTGCAGGCCGGCAGAATAAGTTGCCCAGTTTGCACATTAGCAGGGGCCGCATTGCAGCAGCGATGATTTGGTATTATATTCTGAAAGGTAATTCGTCCCTTGATGATCTGCGGCATAAAGAGTTCGCTCTCGAAGCCCGGACAATCCACCAGTACCACATTATTGCCGGATAATAGCTTAATTTTGAAGTTTAAGTTCACATTTGAATCTTGGCTAGGCATTGTTTTGCGTTAATTGGTATTTATAGAACTTAAAAAATATTATTACGCTGTTGTGTAAATTTTAAAACAAACTACTTAGATGGTATATTTGTAATAACATTCACTTTGACAAGTTCCGCTTTCTATTTGTAATTCAAATTGCTACTAGCGGCGTCTTTATTGTTTCAGTGTTACTTTCGATAAGTGCCTGCTCGAAAAACTATCGATATTATTATGCAGCACTCGTGAGCAATGGTGACGTCAATTAAGTTGTAATTTATTTAAAGCGTATCAATACACTGAGCCTTTTGAGAATATTTGTTTAAGCAATGATTTAAATTGTGATGTCACAACGAAAGATAATCAGTGACAAGAGTGAGAGATACAACTGAATGTCTGTTATCGACAGTTGGTTATCGAAATATAAGCAACTAGCACCCCATCACTAGTTTACACACAATTATGCGACTCAGTGCAAAAATAAAAATATAACAGATGATTTTTAAAGTGCAATAAATAATCATTTGCAATCTACAAAAGCAAACAAAATATTGTTTAGAAGGTACGCAGCATACGTGGCAAATATTATAATTATTAACAAAAGAAACCAAACAAAAGCAATATATTTAAACACATGCATTATAATTAATTACGCTACAAAAACAAGGCGTAGCACAGTGCAAAATCAGCATTTGTTTTTTATTTAACTATTACTATTTGGCTGGTGAAAATGTGCATGAAAATATGTGATGATTCATGGCCCCAAAAAGGAAGGTTACCAAAATGGTTGCAAAATGGAAGTGGAAAGGTGGCAAGAGTGACGCGATAGGCAACCCGCCTGTTTCCACCTGCTTCCAACGCCGTAACAAACAACAATGGGCAAAAACTAGAAAAGAAAAGAGGAGAAAAAAAACCAAGTTACTTGGTTTTTTTTATTTTTAAAATCAATTTATATTCGTATATTGATAATGGTTGTCAAATGGGTTTTACTGCGTCTCTTTTTTCGGATATCATTAAAAGAAAGTGACTATAGCCATCTTTTAGGGTATATATATGAATTTCCAGTGGCTTAGGCAGGGGGTGGTTACTTGGGGGGTTAACACACACTTTCAACATTATTTGGATTTTATTTAAAGTTCTTCCCATAGTGATAATTTCTTAAATTTAGTATTTTTTTATGCATCCCCTTTTTCCCCCAAAAATATATGCCTGCCTAAACCACTGAAACATATGTAGATTTGTTTAAACAACGCATTATATCTGACATATGTCATACTTAATGTCTTTTTTTAAACATATTTTATAATTGATTAGAGCTCTGAATTGATTTCTATTTAATACAAGTAGTTAAATTTAAAATCGTTTTTTTTTTTTTCATTTACTTTGTAGAATTAAGCATATATAATTGAGTTAATCAATTTGAACTACTTTTTATATTAGAATATTTTATTTGTATCAACCTTTAGAAAACAGATGAAACTGTCTTGTTGCCGAGACAAGGGAAAGCAAAACGCTTATCTCTTACCTTCAAAAAAAGATTAGGATGAAGGGTGTGTTACTTATTTACATTCTGTTTACTAGTGTAAATTCTCTTGTTTATTTGTTACTCATAGAATCAATGATAAATCTTAGGATAAACACACAGAGCTCTCTCTCTATTTCTTGTGGTTTTCCTAGACTCTTACATATATACACTATAGTATAATAGTTCTTGTAATGTGGACTTTGTTTGATTTGACCTACTAAGATAAATCTCTGTCTAGTCGCAAGTAACAGATTTGCTTTTCTTCTGTATACCCGCATAAGCATGATTTAATTCAAATTATTCATTGAGTAAACTTCACCAAAAAGAAATTAAATTATTTCCGTGAACCAAAATATAGCAATGTATTTTAATTTATTGGGGCAGTAGTAAACTTTTATCAATTTCAATTTGTCATGGTTTATAATGTCGGAAAACCCCTTTAAAGTCGGTGACATGTTTATTTTTTGAACGTGTTCCTATCTGCAATTTAGAATAAAAATCAACCATGTCTAAAATATTTATCTATTTAAAGTTTAAAGTTTAGTTTTTAAGTTTTTCTTCAATTTTCAAATGCGTATTCTAGTCTTGAAGGGTATGTAATCTTCGGTGTTCCCTTACCACTGTTGGTAGCCTTGATACAAATAACAGCCATAATTTATCTATTTAGATTATGGATTAGTTTTAAAAGCAAAGGAAACCCATTTTCAAGCGAACTTTAAGTGAAAGCGAGTCTGGGAACACCCCATTTAAGATATTCTCTAAGCAAACTCTAAAACAGCGTGGCAACCTATTATCTATGCATATGTATATGAGTGTAGAGTATATTATTCTCCAGCTGGTTTCTTATCAGTTTCAGCTTGTTTTTGCAACGAAAAATCACACGTTTTGGCTTTACTTAGAGTTGAAAATGTCCATGTTTGTCATATCTGAGATATTTATTTATTGATATTTCTTTGTGCATTTTACTATTTGCAGTGAATCACTCGAGTAGAGAGGAAAATATAATAAGCTCTGGAAAATGGACGATATCACAGTGCATGATAATGGATATCAGAATAATTCGTATTGCCTGGTGGTGGGAAATCGGACGACATTATTTATCAGCGCCTATAATGGCATACCCGAAACTCTAATATTGAATACAATATTTTGGGTATTGTTAATCCTGCTGTTTACTACACTGCGTCATCGGGCGAGTGATTATCGCCTGGCATTGGTCAATACGAATGGAAATAAGAAACGTTGGACGGAAATATTTTATTCACGTGCTGCAAGCGTGGGGGAACCGCAACCGAGCACATCGTCCCAGAATCCAACGCCTCGGCCCAGTGTTGACTCACATCAGTCGCAGGCAGCGGACTCTACCCCATTGTCGCCCATACAAGTTGAGCCGGGCATATTTAATTGGATTAAGGTCACGTTTAAGCTGCGCAAGGAAACGATTCTGCTGCATTCCGGTCCGGATGCAGTGCACTATTTATCCTTTCAGCAGCATTTAATGGCTGTTATGGCTATAGTCACCATCATTTCGTTGGGTATAATTTTACCCATTAATTTCCTGAACGGACCCACAGAGAATCCATACGATGTCAACGCATTTGGACGCACTACAATGGCTAATCTCTCACCAGATTCATCATGGCTGTGGGTCCACACCATTATCACCATATTATATATACCCCTGGTGGTCCTCATCATGCGCCGCTCTTCCGGACGCAATGCCTTCAAAAAGGCTGCCACGCGTACTATCATGATATCCAACATCTCCAGCAGGTTATTATTCCTTCAATGGTTAGACGTATGTAAAATCAGAGAAAAATACCGTACTAAAATCTATACTATTTCAGTTTCAAGGCTGACAAATAGATTTTCCAGGAACTAAATAAAACCGATTCAATTGTTTACCGATTTCTAAGCACCTATTGCAGACACACCTGTGCGAGGCAATTATTTGTGTCCGGAATCGAAATCGATATAATTCTCTGATTTTAATATTAAAACAATCCAAAAATATATTTATTAATATAAGTTTGATGCTTTCAGTGATCGCAACAAGACCGTAATACGCAATTATATGCAGGAGTTGTTTCCGGATGTGACCATTGAGAGCGTGAGCATAGCCTATAATATTTCGCGGCTTTTCGTGCGGAATGCGGAATTCGAGCGGGCACATGAGGCACGTGTCTACTGTGAGCATCACCGGGATCGGGATACGTTAATGGCCAAACCGGATATGTGTTCGTGCAAAAAGGAAAATGCCTATGAGTACTATCAGCGTGAGGAGCGTAAATTATCGGGTGATGTGGCGCGTTTGCGGGCCTCAACAATGAATGAACCACTAGACATTGCCTTCCTCACAGTCTCCACGGTTCAGGAGGCTCAGAACATTGTTACTCATTTCACGCCGGGCACCTACAGGCAATGGCAGATTATGTTTGCTCCGTCGCCAGATGATATTTTCTGGGAGAATCTGAATGTGAACAAAAGCCATTGGTACTTGAAATTTGTATGCGTCAATGTTGTGCTGTTTATAGTGCTCTTCTTTTTGACAACACCCGCTATGGTCGTAAATTTGCTGAATAGTCGCCCCTGGCTGCAGGATACGGAGAACAAAATATCACCGCTAGTTTCGGAATTTTTGCCCACTTTGATGCTGTGGACGCTGTCAGCCCTAATGCCAGTCATTGTATCCATTTCGGATAAATGGATGGGACATTATACGCGTTCCAAGCAGAACTATTCCATTATGACCAAATGTTTTGGCTATTTGCTATTGATGATTTTGATACTACCCTCTCTGGGTCTGACCTCAGCACAGGCTCTACTTGAATGGGGTCTAACGAATGATACTGGACGCTGGCAGTGCATCTTCTTGCCGGATAGGGGCTCCTTTTATGTCAACTATATAATAACTGCTGCCTTTATTGGTACCTCATTGGAACTGTTGCGTTTTCCGGAACTGATTGTTTATATTTGGGCATTGTTGAAGGCTACATCAAAGGCTGAGACACCTTATATAAGAAAATCCATATTGATTGAGTTTCCCTTTGGCACTCACTATGCCTGGACTACGCTCGTTTTTACCATATCGATTGTGTATAGCGTATTTTGTCCGTTAATAATGCCCTTTGCTATGATATATATATGCCTGAAGCATATGGTGGATCGTTATAACCTATACTTTGCCTATGGACCTTCAAATATGATATCACGCAAAGGTGGCAAAATTCATTCCACAGCTGTGACAATGACTAAGTTTTCGGTACTTATATTAGTTCTTGTGATGGCTATGATATGCTATTTCCGTGGCGATGATGGCATGGCTCGATTCTTGATATTAATAATAACCCTGTCTATAACAATTACGTTATTCATCTTTATGTCGCCTATTAAACGCTGTGCGGCCACGCGACGTCCCAGTATCGTGGAAATAGCTGGACCCGCACCCGCCTATATACCTGATGTTTTAAAAGTACGTCCGCCAACCAGCGCCAGGCCGTCTGTAGCAGGATTTGCTGGCTATGGAGCGGATAATACTTCGGATTACGACAGCTCCCAGTACAGTGTCAATAGCGTGGAGGCGTAAAAGCCTCCTGCTGGACTCTCATCCAAGCAATCAGAGTTGTAGAAGAAACAACAACATCAAAAAAGAGTTTAACAATTTACATTTATACATATTTTTATATAAGATTTTTGATAAGCCGCTGATAACTTTCCATGGCTTTGTTTGCATAGGAAAAATGTGATACGAATTGGCCTCGTTATTTGCGTCTGAGTTCAGCTGAAAGAAAGCGTCGTGAAACGTGCCCTTCCTGCGCCTTTTTAAATGTAATTTCTGTTTTTTTTTTACAAATTGTATATAAAATAATCTGTACGTCTAATGTACCCTTTTTAATTAATTATTTTGTAATTTAAATTGTAAATATTACGCAAAAGACACGACTGTCTAACCGTAGAGAACTGTACTCCAATTAAAACAATTGAAATTAGGATAGCAACAACAACAGTGCATTATGTATACAGTTAATTTTTGTTTATTTATCGAAAAAATCATAAATAAAAACGATTTAGTTTATGCGTATCCGTTTTACATACAGATGCAGAATTACGAGCACTAGTTTATTATTTATTTAAGTATTCTATTAATATTAGCCTGCAAATGTTTCTTCTATTGTTATTTGAAGGACAACTTGTATTATCAATAAATCAATAATATTATAAAAACCCATAAACAATATATATATATATACGAAAATCGTCTCTTGTCGGAAGTTATTTGCAATATTGCTGCTGATCTTAACGATCGAAACATAATAGCATATGTACGTATATAGTATATAGCATTGTTTTCGTTTTTCTTGTTTCACTTTTTTTTCACTTTTTGTAAAATAAACTCCTAATTTATTAGATGATACAGTAACTTACAAAGAAAACCGAATTGCAGAAAGTACACTAAACAGCACTGAACTTGAAATCTCGTCGATCGTGTTGTTTTCCGTAAACAACTACAATTTTAACATGTAATTGATATTTGCTCAACACGATCTCTTGCCGGACGCAGATGCAGATGCCAAAAAAGAATTTCGTTGGACTTGTTTGTGTTTGCTTGTGTATATGTTATGGGGTACGATTTTACAGAAATAAAATCCACAATTCATCTGTGTATGTGTGTTTGTATGTTTGGATGTAGGTTGGCCACAAGACTCTCGAGTTCCGAATTTCCTTGCACGCACTTATGCCACATAGTTGTATTGATTTTGATTATCCTTGTCCCGTTCCATATAATCACGATCAATCAGTGATTCGATGCGTTTTTTTAGATCAGCAGGCTAAAAATGCATTTAATATATATATATATTAACCATATTATAGTAGTATTTATATAAATAGCCAACCTTAACAGGAAACGTTAGCTGGTTGAACAACTCGGTGATGAGCAAATTGTGGCTAAGAGTTTTACGCATTTTCATAATGCGCACAATGGCCGCATCAATTTGATACTGACGATCCTGAAAAACGCGCTCTTCCGTCGCCTTTTGCTCCTCATTCTAAAAGAGAATATACCTTTATTATAATATACATATATTTTATATTGTAAAGTTACTTACCGTTTCCTTCATTTGTATCTGATTAATTTTAATACGGAACAATTTGTTTATAAACTCGTTATTAAAATCAAACTGATCTCCATCCTCAATATCACGTCCCTTGGGCGTTTTGGTAATGACACGCGCGCGGCCACAGGCCAGAGATTGCAACGTGCGGCGCAGCTCACCATCCTCAATGCTGGTGGCAGCCAAGACCTCCTCATAGCTCAGTACTGCCTTATCGTTAAACAAGAGCAGCACTAGCGCTTGGAACAGTGATACCATCAACTCTTTGGGACCCTGCAACATATAGAAAGAATTCCTTTAAATCTGCATAAAAAATCTCTAACGGGTTAGCCCAAACTTACCGCATCGAATTGTGCACGCAATACGCAATTGCCTAGTGTTGGTTGCCATTGTAATTTTCGCCCACTGTGCTTCTCTAGATAAAACTTATTGAATATTTGCTGGGGATTGATGAACTGTGGCGGCATTGTGACTTCAGTGGGCGCATAGGTGGGCCAATAGCCCATTGTTAATATGCTGACAGTTAAATCAAGATTGGTAACATCACGATCGTTGCTGAGCGTATGACCGCGGAAGGCCAAATTAACATCGCGACTTAGTTCCATATCCTTGAACATGCCCTCCAGCTTGGAAGTGAAACCGCCACCGCATTCCTGTTTCAATTTTGATAACATACTCTTCTCCGAGTCCACGGAGGCTGATTTGCCTACCAGCAATCGTTTGGCCAGATCCTATCAGATTCAGATATTAAAATACATTAATAAATGAACAATAGAAATTAACAAAAATTAAGCTAACCTTTTTGTAGAATGCCTCAAAGACGTCCTTGCCGTGTATAAAACGAAACAGCACCATTATCTTATCTAACGTCTTTTCGAGCTCCTCGTCGGTGGTGCCTTTGTTGCCTGAACGCAATTTCATGTCCACATATTTAGCTATTTGATTATAAATTTGAATATATATATATAAAATAAATAAGGAATATTAGTTATAGAAATATTTACCAATAAGTTCCGCCGGCTTATTGGCGCGTTGATTAATAAAGAATTCGAAGGCCTCACGCAGCGAATTCGTGAATTTCTCATTGTGCTCAAAGCAATTGCGCACAATTACATCCATTTTATCCTTGAAGTCCAGCAGGTCCTGTACCATGCTTTTATCCTTCTCGGGATCTATAACAATAGTGCGTCCCTTTTTCTATATAATTACAAGAAAAAATTTGTTAAAATGTTATTTTTGTTTTATTATATTATTAAGTCTCTTGCCTTGATATAACCATTAAAATTGCCACAGAGCTCGGAAGTGCCGTTCTTGACGCGGCTGAGCAGGCCGTACAGAAGGGATAGATCGGTCAGTCTGTTATCCTCTAGCAGTGAATCAAGGCCCTTTTGCAGAATAGTCGTTAGATGTTCGGCAAGCAGCTCCTTTTCCACATTGTAAATTAAAGGATGTCTGCAAATAGATAATAGGAAAGGTTATTAGTTATTCTATGCTATTTATAGGTATTAATTTACTTTGTGCTGGAATCGAGATAATGCAAGAGACGCTCATTCTCCTCGGCGAGACGTTTGCTGACATGTAGTAAGTACTCAGGCACCTCCAACTCCTGCATTTTGCGTTGGCTCTCAGCCTTGTACAGTTGATTGGTGGCATCAAGGAACTTCTCCTCAAAGGCGCTGCTATATATCTGCAGATCACACAGCATCCGAACCAAACTCTTTAGCAAACCGCGATCCACCGTAGAGCCCTGACGTTCCTTTTCGATTAGCGTTAACAGGCCGTCTACAGTGCGTTTCTGTACCAAACTATTCTGGGCAAAGTGTATGCGAAAGAGGTCCAGCCCCATATCCCATATCGAGTGTATGGACGAATTTTGCAGCACATATGTACGATCCATATACAAAAATATGCTGCGTATCATTATCATTTGTTGGCAAAACGATAGCCACCAATTGTTGATTTTTTCCAACAGAACCTAAAAGTGGGGGAAAATACATATTAATTAACAATGAATCTTCAATCATGTCCGTTAAACTCCTCATTCAGAATTTTTCATATTAACAAACTGATTTATTATTTTTCCTAGAACAGATTTTATTTTCTCTAGAAGAAATTATGATCGGAGAAAAACGGACAGAGTCAATAAGATTTAGTAGTTTTTCCATACACTTACCAGTTTATCCATGCTGCCTCCGGTGAGCTCCTTAAGCTTGATATTACGTTTTACGTGCTGCTCGGTGAGTTCCTTCAGTTTGGCATACAATTGTGCATCCATTTTATGACTACACATATTTACAACGGCCTGGTAGAGTTCCTCCAGCGAATATTTAATGGGCTTGGACAGTTGTATGGCGATAACAGCCTCTTCCAGCTTCAAATATGTGTCCTCAGAATAGTTAACGGGCAGTGTGGGTTTAGCTAGATAATTGAAAACAATTATGATTTGATTACTACATAGCTGAGAATGTTTTTTAAAAATAGTTCCGTCTAAGCTTGAACCAACAAATGCTTCAACCGAACCAATTTTGATACATAAGTGTATTAGACA
The DNA here is from genome assembly GCA_018150835.1 of Drosophila repletoides. Classification (NCBI taxonomy): domain Eukaryota; kingdom Metazoa; phylum Arthropoda; class Insecta; order Diptera; family Drosophilidae; genus Drosophila; species Drosophila repletoides. The sequence continues at coordinate 22,374,685 of JAECWQ010000089.1, read as the reverse complement.
TAGTTCAACTCTTAATAGAGGAGCACGTCGAAAGAGCTTAATCCCTGTACCATTTCGGTTAATATTTTAAAAAATCTAGATCTAAACTTAGTTATATCCATTAGGAACTTTAAGACCTATACATTTTTGATCTGAACGATTTGGAAGAAATGATTAGAAATGATTCTGCAACTGGTTCGGTCCCGAGCAGAAAATTAATAGGCTTATATATACCATTCGAACTGACATGATCAACTGAACTTAATGATGAAAGATCATTACGATCGCTATCGGATATCGTTATCGTTATCGCTGCGTGCTTACCCTTGAAGTTCTTAATTACAATCTTTTTGACATCGCCCGGCTTGGTGTTGTGTATAGCCCCCATGCGATTGAGTAAATTTGAGGTAGTTGCTGCAGCACGAACATCGCTACCATGATGGGAGCCTAGTTTCGAGAAGTTTGGCAATCGTTCGCCGTTTGTGGACGGTGCTGCTGCTGCTGAATTCATGTTTTGGGCAGAGAACGCGCTGCGTCCTTGGTTTGTTGTTGTGGTTAAAGCGCTGTTGTTGTTGTTGTTGCTGCTGCTGCCGTCTGTGCCCTTCTTCAGGCAGGTCACAATATTATTTTCAGTATTTTCCTGCAATTCAGTCGTATCCATAGGCTTATATTTCTTGGCAGCACTCATTGCTTGGGCGCTCACGGCGCTGCGACGCTGCAACGTCGATTAAGTTATTTCTGTTTCTGCACAGTGGGCTTTTTGTTATATGTACCAAACATAAAATTGCACTCGTTTTTTTTTTCTTGTGTATATAAAGAGATTTATGACCGTACTGCTGCTGATGTTACTCTGCTTTGGTGCTAGTGCTAAACAAATGCGACGATATCGATAATCGATATACACACAAAAGTAAGGCAAATACCTTTTGCTACTTTTGCACACTTCCCTTTCATTTAATTATATGCACAGAAAAAAAGGCACTTGCTTTGATGTTATTGACCTGCGTGTTGTTATGAGTCTGTGCACTAAAATTACAGTGTGCGATGTTAATAACACAATATACGCGTTAATTATTTATTTGCACTACACCAACTCAGTTTATGCATTGCAGATTAGTGACAGCAATCGATTACTCTATCGACCAGCCACCACATTGCGATACAATACTTATTGAGAGTTTCGATAATTCATTCAGTCGTACAACAATTTGGCATGCTCGATCTGCATGATAAGTTCGTTTCATACCATTCTATCCAAAGAGTATGAAGGTATTATATTTTTTATATATTATAATATATAATATTATATATTATTATTATAGTAAGTTCATACTCTTTGGGTTTTCTAAACACATTCGTTTAATTGAAATCTCGTTTTTTTTTTTTTATTTTGTTTTTTGGTAAAAACACAACCTAATATTTATGTATATTTAATAAGCGTTGAGTTTTTCTTTTATTATTTGTCTTAAATATAATATCAAATATGTTTTATAATATAATATTAATGTTTTTCCGTTTCTGTTTTCTGCTAAATAAATACTGAAATTTGTATACAAAATGTAAAGGATACATATAAAAAAAATAATTGTATCTACAGTTTACATATATATAATGATGATATATGGATACTAAATGGGCTGGTATACAACAAAGTCAAAAACAATTCCAGAATTCTTATGCGCTTTGGAATAAGATATATATATATATATAAATTGTGTGCTTAATTGGTAACAACTTCTAGGTACAGGGGATTGAAATATTTATCTTATACATTTAGAGTATATTTTATTAATATATATTTTATTTTTTAAGCCGTTTAGTTTTGTGATTTGCATTTTGAGTAAACTTTTTTATTAACGTTGTTTTATAAACTTTCATTTAAATCCATCAACAGTATTACATATTTTCTGTGTACGAGTTCGTGTGTAAAGTAAAAAGCCAGACCAGGTCGACTTATATTTATATATGTACATATATATATATATATATGTATTTGTATATGGCAGCGTATTGTTAAGCATATATCAATACATAATTTCATTAATTTCGATGCCGTTTATATAAATACTTTACAGCATTGGAGAGTAACTTTTGAGGACAGCGTGATGTTTTTTGTTTTTGTTTTTGTTTGTTTGTTTTTGGCTAGCGCATAAAGTTAGTTAACTAATACTAATAATATGATGATAGTAGCCTATATAACACATTTGCAGGACATATTCAGTTGTAAAAGCAATTCAAAGCGGCGCCTACTTATAGTATATGCTTTAAAAGGGGTTTTTTAATATCCAGTTAAAAATACCATAGTACTCAGATAACTTTTCTTTTAATGGGTTTTGCTTATAAAAGAAATCGAAATTTCTTGCTTGAGACAAATAAATACATAAAATTGTAGGTTTTTTGTTGTTGTGATTAAAAAAGTATAATAAATAATAACACACACACATTCACACGCACTCGCATACACATACATACACTCCCATACACACAGACAGATAGAGAGACGGTTTGCCTTTTAGTCGGGCAGCATATGTACAAAACTAACGGGAAACATGCCACGCCTACCCGGATGCCCCTCAATAATGCCCTCCATCCAGTTCTCGTCATCTGTACGTTCATTCAACACAATTAATATTTCGCCCTCCTTAAATTCCAGCTCATCATCGTTATCCGCCGCGCAATCGTACAGAGCTCGACAGCGTCTTTGTCCATTCTAAATAATGTACAATAATATGTATTTATAATTAATGATGAATGGACAATGAAACCATTAATTACATAGTGCAATTTGCCTCCGGAACCAGCGCCACTTGTGTTCTTCACTTGATTATCAGGCGATGAGTTGAGTCTATCGTTATCGCTAGATGATACATTAGACTCTGCGGAATGATCCAAACCTCCGCCAGAAGAGTCCATATCCGTGTGCCAGGACTCGTAGTCCGTAAAATTAGCGGATTGGTTGATGAGCTGCGAAAATTTCATAGGAATCCATTACTTGAAGTTCAATTTAAATGCAATTCAATGTTTCGAGTTAGTGGAACATGTATTACGGAACACAGAAGAACACACAAAATTTTTCAGTTTTTTTATTTTTTGAGTATATGCGCATGGAGTTAGGAGAGCTCTTGAGAAAAATGCTAACGGCACATTTAGTAGAAGAAAAAATATATATGTATATAGAAGAGTATAAAAACAATAAAAAAAAACAACGAAATAAACAGAAAATGAACGAAACAACAACAAGAACGGCAAAAATTGTTTGTTTTTTTGGTTTGATTTTGATTTTTCTCTGCCATTTACCGTTTCCTCGCTGGAATGCTCTAATCTCAACAAGTTTTGTTGCTTGCGCTGAAATTTGTGAATTACAGGAGATATATATATACACAGGATACATTGAAATTGAAAAACGGAAGTGCTTCATCTACTACAATCCTTCTTCGGGCATTAGCTCAGAAGAGGATGCTAAGAACTTACCTTGCGAGGCGGTGCTATAGGACCCTCATCCATGGAGCTGATGCTTTCGTTTGACTGACCATTTGGTATTTCGCGTTCTACACAGAGGAAACATTTATTAATATTATTTAACAGTTGGAAAGTGACTTAATTGCTTACCTGCCGGCGGACCGGGTGGTGGTATCTTGGGTCTCATTAACGCCGATTTATCCACATGCTTTAGTTGAGGCAACTCGCCAGTGGGTGGCAGCACGAGCTTAGCACCCGCCAGATGAATATTACGATTCAGTGATTCACCGCTGGGTGAGCGCTTATGCCCAAAAGTAGTCATGGTTGGCATTAAATTGCTATTACTGCCATTTCCAGCAATACCTGAAGTTCCACTGCCTCCGCCGGTAATCCGCGGTGAGCTCTCCACGCTGCGTACATGCGGCAAAGTGCCATAAGCCACATCCATTGATTGATTTTTATGATTAATGGCGCGTATATCATTGGCATCCATATTCTGCGAGTGCCTGGGCGGATGCGGAAGTGTGCCATAGAATATACTAGTTCCAGCGCTGCCACCTAAAGTGCCCGGTGGCGGAGCCGGCGCTGTGCGTTTTTTCAACGAATTCATATTTGCAGTGGAAGTGGATTTCCTAGCGCCCGTCACATGTACCAGCTCGCTCTGCATGTTCAAGCTGTTCCGAGTGGCTCGCACATTCTGACTGCATGCCGAACTAGGACTAGAGCCACCTCCGCCACCGCCTGCACCATTGCCACTGCTGCTACCACTGATACCTAGATTGTTACCACTACCCAAATATTGGCCCACATTCGTGTGCTGCTTGGGTGAGGTTCCAGCGGACTGCGTATAGCCGGGGAGCGTAAACTGTCGACTCGGACAATTGGCTATTGGACTAGAGCTGGACTGTATGGAGTCGCATGTGGAAGAGCGGGAGCGCAACACAGGCGAATCACCACCAGCAAAGCTGGGCGGACGTGAGCGAGACTTCTGTACGAATTTAATATGTAATTAATTAATCTTTTAACAGAAAAATTTACTTACGCGCTCATCGATAACAGTTTCATCATCGCTGAAATCCGTGGAACCATCCTCGTTGGGCAGATTCCAATCGGTGTTGATATGATCGAAGGCGCTCTTCTCCCTCTTTATGGCACACTCAATCTGCAAACAATAATTCGAATAAGTACAATTTCGATTGATTGATTCGGCATTTATTTACCAGCTCCTTGCAGCCATTGTGGCCCATTTCTTTGGCAATGTCCAGTGCTGTTTTATTGTGGGAATTTCTTAGTTCATAATCAGCTCCTGAACGTAGCAGCAGCTTCATGCACTCGCGGCGATCATGCAGTGCACATAGATGCAATGGAGTATTTTTACCCGTAACATCTAGCAGGCCGGGCGGATTTGTGGCTTTATTTAAGCCCTTGGGCGGCATATTTTGTATAAGAAAATCAACAATGTGCAGCGTTGAGCCTGCCTCACGCAGCACAGCCAAATGTAAAGCTGTTTCGCCTGCGTCGGAGCTGGGCAAACAGCAGGTGAGATCAGCGCCCTCAGCCCACACTTGGAGCAGCTGGCTCATATCGGCATTAACTATAGCCTGCTCCAGATCGCAGCGTAGATCATTATCATCCGCACAGGTGCGCATCACATAGCGCTTGGCCACATATTTGGCGCGTATAAAATCATAGCGCTCCTCCCTGAAAATTACAAGAATATTAATTTATAAATCAATGAATAAGTAATGGTACTCTATAAGTAAAATACGTACATGCTGCTCTCATGATTGAGCTTGCCCCTGCCCAGTTTTGCCTCCATAATGTCATTAAGTGTGCTGTTGCCCATCGCGCGTGCTATAAGCAGATTGGCAGTGGTCAGATTGTCCAGGGTTAAGCTCTGTATGCGCGAATGATGAACGCCCAGATCCCGATGTACACCTGAGCACTGGATACAAACGAGTATGCCAAAGTTCAAGCTAATCCAAGTGACATCATTCCGTGAGCCACAATCGCAGCATCTGTCGTTGCCTGGCAATAATTGAACATAACGAATGACCGTCTTTTGAAGCTCCACCAGGCTCGGACTCATCTGAGGATTGGCATGCTGGAAGGCCTTTGTGAGCGCTTTCTCCTTGCAGTTGACCAATACAGCCATCCAGGCCTTCTGATCCGACTCGTCCTCCGCTTGGAAGTGATACGGACGATTGTCTGAAAATCAAGTCAAAAATTCAATCAAAGATATTTTACTATATGCTTTGCTCGCTCATTTTCAAGTTGTTCACTTACAGCTGATTAAATCGAAGCCACGCTTATCATCTGGCACCGGCTTAATCTGGCAGGTGAGCAGATTAACCCGCGTCGGTGGCTTCGATTCGTCGGCGTGGAAGATGTCCAGGAAGCCATCACTAGTGACGCGACATCGTCGCTTTTGCCACACACGTCGCACCTTGCCTTCACTCTTCTTGAGCAAGTGACCCTGACGCGTTACCCCATGATGCTTGTCGCCCTGCAACTGATGCAACGAGTAACCGGCACCCGCACCACCGCTGCGACTCTCTGAAGACGGCACATTATCCACCCGCTCAAAGTCCGGAGTGCTACGCAATAATGTTCGTAAATCTAATAAGCTGCGTCTGTCCTCGTCCTGCTTTTGCTTGATCACATGCAGCTTGTCGCTCAGATCCCCAATGTACGTGCCAAAATGTTCGATTGTTTGCAAGCCATCTTTGAAGTAACTGCAATGACAATAAGTATGGATTTACATTATATAAATACGTACACAACAATCAAAAAAACTACCCTAGTCCAGGTTGCTCAACTAGAAGATACTCTGTATTCATGCCTAAAGCTTAAAAAATTATGTAAGATTTTAATTAAGTGCTGATTATCTTCATAGAAAATCTGGAGTTGCCTCCTCATCTGGTATATGAAATCTGGACAGATTGAGAGATAACATGACTACATACTCCTATAAACTTATAAGATTTAATCTACTCTCTTCACACATTTGCAATCAGTATACAGAAATAGAGGGGCCAACACAGAGGCAGCTGTTATTCGTTTAAATTAGTATGCAGCTCGAGTTAAGCCTGGCACCAAAAACTCACTTGTTGAGCGCGTGATAATACTCGATTAAGTGCTGCAGCAGCTCAATGCCAGTTTTTGTTTTGATCTCCTTGTATTTGAGCAGATATTCGCAAGTCTGCAGCTGATATAGACGACGCTCCTTTTCCATCTCATCGGCCACAACTGCAGCATCAATTTCTGTGCGCACCATGCCCGCCTCCTTGGCCTGCGCTTTCTTTTCCTTCTCAATTTTGATAAATTTGGACTCATAGTCTTTGGCCGCCTTATCGAAAGGGCGTTTCATATCGCCTTTAACGCCCCGCAGCTCGCTTTTCAGCATCGAATCCACCGGAAACATGACAATGTTGTTGATGTTTTGCATCTGAAAGCATGAAACATAAATGAAAAATTGGGACAACAAGATAAGTTCAGGGTCAGTATAATAGTAATGTTTTTAAAGTATTTCAGCTTATTTCCGTAGTTATTCGATGTGTTTCTTAATACTAAAAATACGAAAAATTGTACCTAGTTTTATAAAAAGTTCTTCAATTTTTCTTTCTAATTCTTCTTCTATTAATAGTGCTGCAATGTTAGATGATTACCACTTCTTACTTAATTTTACACTAAAGGCCGGTTCAACCCAACTTCCACAGGGGAAAATCAGTTCTTTTCGCCCATTTTCCGACAGTCTGTCCGTCAGCAAAATGATTTTATATATAAAGAGATTGCTCGACTAACAATGTTAATAGTACTTCAAGTGATTATATTACTAACTACTCCCCTCTCGTCTAATACTACTAATAATACTACTACTATTGCTACTACTTCTACTACTATTACTTCTGCTACTACTACTTCTGCCACTCTTAACACTAGATTAATTTCTAGAACTATTAGAATTTTCTCTACTAAGCTTACCAGTGTTTTCATCAGCGCACTGAGCTCTTTGGTGACCACGGAGAACTTGAGAAAAGCAGCGCCAATGTCGGGCTCATCTTGATCAATGACCTTGCCGCCCAAACGCTCCATGGCGCGCACCATAAACATTTCATTGTCCACATGAGCTAAAAGATACAGATATGTAATTTAATATAAATATATTATACACTATTTAATGCAACTTACTATTGCCAGAGTTATGTATGGCTTTGACGGCCTTTTTCAGCTTGGTAAGACCCTCACGATCAAACTCCAGACGCTGCAAAAGAGAGTCATAGATTGGAATTAGGATCATATAATTTTTTATTTATTAGGAACATAAGATTAGATAGAAATTCATTGCTTTTTCATCAGATAAGCAGCACTCTTAGCTGTAATATATCAATTCAGAGCTAAAAGATACTTTTTTCCTAAAGCATTTTCAATTTATTCTATGCATTTTTAAGTGGTTTCTGCTTTTAACCCTCTTTGCATATTGACGCCACTGCAGTTATATAACTTGTTTAACCTATTGGCTTTTCAATTAATATTAATTAATTTCATTAAATTAGACACGATGCTGCACGATGCGAAGGCAATCAGTGTCTTTTCTTTTTATGACGCTGTTGCCAGTTAAAAAGAATTTGTAATTCAAGAAATTAAGGCGCTAGCTTTAGTGATATTTTCTCTAGAAAAAATTAGTTATATTTTCAATTGTTGTTTGTTATTAATTATAAAAAGTTATAAACTAAGCTTTTATTTGCCTAATTTATATAATCTTTGTGGAGGGTATTATAATATTGCATGGAAGGAGCCATCATTGTTACAGTATATATCTCTATATACATATATAACACTCTTCCTAAGTACGAAATTTTGATACGAGATTTATGGCATACCAAAAGTTTCCACTAAGAAGGGATTTTGGGAAATTCGGCTCTCGATTGGGGGAAAATAGGAAAGTGTATCCAATTTATTGGAAAATCGGCCCCTATTTCAGAAAATGGGGTGGGTCAAAAGATGTATGAGGACAAGCCAAATTCTTACCCGATCAGCTTCAAGTTCAGTTTCAAAGCTCAACAGTTACATCGAAAATATACGTGTTTTATATTTTCTTGGAAATCCACAATTAATTCTTACCCTATCAACTTCAAATTTAGAGTATCAGAGCTCAACATTAAAATCTAAGAAATGCGTGATTCACATTTCTTGAAAAGTCAGCCCCGCGAAATCGGGAAATGGGGATTATAGTTTAGATTAGAATTGGGCCAATTCTAACTTTTTTTCCTATCGACTTGAGAAACAGTTCAAATAAAGATTTATTTCTATTATTGACCTTTCCGAGCAACTCCTTGTAATACCTAGACTCTAGTATATTATTATTATTATTAACCAGGACGTTAATGTTAGCCACGTCAGTCTGTTTCTAGCCACGTTTGTTTATAGACAAATAAATCTCCAAGTACATTCGTTCGGGGTGGCACTTATGTATGTCTGGTATGCTGGCCGGATAGGATAACTATTTAATTTTGATTCCATAAATAAGAAGAGTTATTGCAAAAGTTGTTGTAAGGACACCTTTTTGTTCCTCAAAATAGCATACTACGAATTATAAATTGAATATTTAAGAGTATGTTTCCTAAACGCATACTAAAAACATATAAGATCAAAAAACTATATCGGATAGCTGCCATAGGAACAATCGGGGAAAATAAATAAATTTAACAATAATTTCATTTTCTTTCTCTATTCGACAAGCCTTTTCTCACTATTTTAATATATTTTTATTTCAAGCAACAAAAGAAAACGAATATAAATCCATTGACGATTCCCAAAAAATACAAAATTCGCAAGAATAATTTAATCGAACGATTATGGATTATGGATTAGAACTTTGGGTAATACTAAACATTTTGAGATTCCTTTGAAGAAATTTTTCAAGCATAAATAAAAGTGGAAAAATGAATGATTAGATAAAAATTGTGGATTGTACGTAATTTTACAATACAGAAACAGCAAAACAATTTTACGATTGCAATTTCTCAGGTATTTGTGGGATAACAACTAACAAGCTGAGTGGGCAGCGATAAGAACGAGCTGAGAACGAAGAACTGGGAACTGGGCACTGAGAACTGAGAACTAAAAACGAAGATGTTTAAAGCGTGCTAATAAAGATTAGTCATGAATTGTTCAAATAAACATTTGTGCCAAAAGCTAATGCCAAATATTTGGAGCTCAAATCGCTTAGAACAATAACAAATTAAGTTGGTCAACGCAACAACAACAACAACAACAAAAAGAACAACAAGAAGAGCAACAAGAGCAACTGGTTTCCGTTTCTCTTTCTAAAAACGAAGCAAGTTTTATTTATTTATTTTTCTTATGCCGTTGTGTGAGCTGATAACAAAAGACGAAATTTGTAAAACGTTCGGCCAGAGCCCCGGTCAAGTTACTTTTGGCCGAAAATCACAATAAATATTTGTATTATGAATAAGCTGTGCGCTGTAAATAATACTCTTTTTGTATGCGCAGATTTAATACTTATTCCATTTATAAACCCACACACACCTTTCCATACTCTAGATCTACGAATATTATAGAGAACTCTCCTATTTCTGGGCCACATACAATCCAAATGAAAGGTGTGCCAAGGCTCGGTTTCATTTATTGATTTGCCGCCACTTGGAATTCACTTTGAAATCCCATCAGCGAAATTAAATATTAAACATTTCATTTCGATTTACTGCCAAACATTCGTCAGGAACAAACAAAATCTGGGCGCGCGCTGGTGACGTGATGTCCCGTTTGAGTTCAAAAAGATTGGAACTAATTTAGCGCACGCACAATGGTTAAAAGCGCTCAAAATGAAACAGAAAATCATTTGGAGAAATAATCTAAAAAGTGTAAGCAGAAGTAAATGAAACTTACGACAAATATTACTTTTTTTTTTTTTATCTCAAATAATAATACTAATAATAAATAGTGATATTTTTATTACTTGTCTATTATTCATTTAAGGTGATTGCGGGAGAAACTGTATTAGCAAACGAAAGTTGAATTAACCTTTAAAGTAAACCAAAGCTTGAATCATTATTTTAAGTTCAACTGTTCTTAAAAGCAGTCCGAAGCTTTAAAGCTGCTTGAAACTTTCGTAGTTACAATTAATATGAGAGAAACAAATAGCGTGGAGATCACGGTGCATTTATGGGTGGCTAAAGCTAATTTTAGCGCTGCAATGCGCCTCTCGCTCTGTCAGCTAAAAGAATTGGAGCACACAGATTTCGACGGGAATTCTGTTCTCGTTCGGCAGAAGAATATCATAAAAGTTTCTACATACAAAATTGGATGCGTAATCAAATGGGCAAATGTGGGGTGGGTGTGGCTGCATAATGTCTACTTGATTGATAAAGCTCTGATCGCCAGCTTTAGGCTAAATATGCAGCATTTTCTATAGAAACCGTCGTCTGCCTTATCTCGCCTCTTTCCGCCCGCACTTGTCCCTTATCAGTATGTGTTCTTATTTTATGGGGAGTAACAGCAGCTGCAATGACTAAAAATAAATAAATAATAAAAAAAAAAAACGTTGCCCCACGTTCCTATGTGGTTACGCCGAAAGGGGCAGAGCCAGCACGAGGGGGATGAGACTGAACGTCATCGGCCAGCTGCATTGATTTTAGAATATGCGAGTGCGAGTATAATATGCACTTTCATTATTTAGTGTTTTTAATAGGGAGAAACACAAACCACCTGCAACGACTACGTCATCCCAGAACAATACTAACAGAAAGAAACGAGAGGGGGGAGGGCAGGAGGAGGCAACGAGAGTGGGTAGGCGTTTTACTGTGGGGCTCACTTGGCGCAGCGCCAATTTAGTATTTTCGTTTTTTTTTTTTCAACTACTGTGAAAATACATAATAAACAAATTTGTTTTTTGTGGGGGCGTTTGCGATGCACTATATATAAAATATATAGTATTTGCAGTAATGCCTATGCATTAGAGATGCGAGCGGGTCGTGTTTCAATGCCTGACACGACACAATTATACCAAAATTTGTATTTAGTATTCGTAAAATAAGTTCTTTATCAATAAAAACTAGTCAGTCTGTTTGTAAGTTCATCTGTTTTTATATATATATATATATATATAACTGATATGTACTCTTCTTCGTCTGTGGGTGGGATCGGACAAGCTATAGCTGCCATAAATAGGAACAATCGGTTCAACAGTTTTTATATGGAAAACTTTTCGTTTCTCAAGATATCGTATTGAGGTGAGTTGGAAGGAATATTTTCTATATGCTGGCTTATATTATATATATATTTATATATATTTTTTAATATTTCTTTTTTAAAAGCGTTTGCATTTCATGTCAATCGTGTCACTCGCTCATCTCTAGCATGCATGCAATTTATAGCGCTGGATCATTGATTAGCTACCTTGAACTTTCGTTACGGCATGCCAAAGGAGAGCAGAGGCTGAGTGAGGGTGGGGGTGGGGGTGGGGATTGGTGGCGAAACAGTGAGAAAGAGGAGGCAAGTGTTAAAGCTTACCTCTTCCAATATGCTAATCGTTTGACGGCAGTCTGGCATGCGGGATGCAAAGGTGGAGGTGGTGGGGGAGTTGTAATCATCGCGCGTCTCCTCCACGAACTCCGAGATGCCAATTAAAGCGGGCGGCATTTTAATGTTGTTGTTGCTGTATGCTTAACTGGTCACACTTTTTCGTTTACTTTGTTTTTTTTTTGCCTCTTTTTACACACTAAACACAACAGCAAGAGCCGAACTTCAAGGACGCCCAGCAGGCGAAGGCAACAAAAAAAAAACAAAAACAATGTAGTAACACGAAACGCAGCACGAAGGTGTTTTTTTTTTTGTTGTTGTGTTGTTTTTGGTGTTTTATGTGCCGTTTTCAGCTCGAAGCAGCAGACGGCACAGCTGCTGCTGCTGCTATAGCAAGGATCACACGAGTAGGCAGCAAACAGGAATAAACAGGATTACGATGCGCCTTCGTGTTTATCTCTCTCGGTGTATATGTGCGTCGGTATTATGCGCTTGTATTGGTATCGGTGTAGTCGTACGTCGTAAGTCGTAAGTCTGTATGGGTGTGCGCCTATGACTCTCCTCTCCTTCTCTTCCTTTTTGCACCAATTTTCACGTTTTACGTTTGCTTTCTTTCTTTCGTTTCTTAATTTCTGTTATACACTCGCTCTTTTACACACAATGCCGTTGCACATTTTTGTTGTTTTTTATACACTTTTTAGGCGCGCCACCTGATCGCCTCATCTTGCAGCAAAATTCGAGTCGCAGTCGCAGTCGCCGTCACCGTCACTGTCGCCGTCGCAGTCGCAGCGCAATTAATGTTAAAGTAGTAGAGAAATGCGCCGCGCATATTTACAGTCCGCAACAGTTTGGTCACATTTCATAAAAAAAACTTCACAAAATCACTCAACAATAGGGCCAATTGAATAATTAATTTTTATTTTTATTATTATTTTATTATTTGACGGTCCTCTGCCGTATTTATATTTAATATTAATATTGCAATTTTTTGCTGCTCTGCTGGCGTCGTCGTAGTCGTCGCGTACAATCTAACCAATGTTGCTCATAATATGTATAGAAGAATATACTAAAAAATGACAAAAATAGCAAAAGTCGTACAGCCAGCGCAGTGGTTGCAAGTTATAGGGCTGCATAAGCAGTTGTTCGTTTTATTAAACCAGTTCAGAAACTGTACGCTGAATAGCGAAATATCAATACATGAAATGGAATTTACATCGAGGAATGTATGAAGTCGCAAAAGAAGAAAAACTAATTTTAAACATCCTTACAAATACTATAAAAAACCATTCAAATCAGGCCAACATCTGTTAGCATTAACATTAAATATTTGAATCAGCATACCAGTCTTAAGCAGTGAATCAAATGAACTAAAGTGATAAACGAAAGTACTTAAATGAACCAGTTGTTCTATACCGCTCGGCGAACTCGTTCACTGAACCGCCGAACAAACTAGAGCTTCATATAACAAATTTCTCCGCTGCTCCTGCAAACAATTGTATACATAAAAACATACATATATAATTTCAATAAATACTTAACAAATGTCTGGCAAACGACAAGCAACATCAAATCTGAACCATGATAACTGGGATCAGGAGCTGGAGCCAGAGGAACGGGGAACATTCAAAACGGCGCCGCCGGATGAACTAAAAACACGCGTTATCAAGAAGGCAACACGGCGCAAGGCAACTGCCGGCGCATCTGAGGCAGACGACGCCGATGGTCCCAGCACCAGCAACAAAGTATTTAGCGGTTTTTCAGGTGAGCGTTTTAAAGCTAAGAAAAAAACTTACAAAAATAGCTAAAGCCAAGAGGTACACTGCGACAAAATAGCTTATTACAATTGAATTAAATGATTTTGGACCAAGAAATTTAATTTTTTTTGTTTTATTATTAATGAGTGTGCAATCAAGAATTGTGTCTCTTATTTTTTGTTTGGTTTGCACATCGGTTTCAGCAGTTTCAAGCTAATGTCTGGACAATATTTTGGTTCCTGCAAATTGGGCTTAGATCAATACTTTCCCTCGGTTCGGGTTCAATAACTTTAGTTAAAGAACATAAAAAAAGTTAACCAAACTGCTTCACATTATATTGGTTAAGATTATTAGCTCCAGATCCGAAAAGTCTATATCCGACTTAGTTTTATAAGTTGGGGATTAGGATTGAAAGCCCACAATTTTAGAAGAACTTTCACTGAACTGGTTTAGAGTATTTAGGGTCAAACGTTGCGGTTCGGGGTCAATAGTTTTCGCGTTAAAGACCCCAAGTATAACTGCTTCTGAGGTATCTTTTCAACAGGTTTGATTTGAAATAGTTATTTCTATAGAGTTTCCACTTCTCATGTGTTATTGTAGTCTTTTATGATTATTAAAGATATATTTAATTTTTAATATACATATTTTTTTACTGTACATTAAGCCTTTGGCATGCCTGGCGCGAGTGGTTCCAGCGCTGGTGCCGCCTCATCACCCTTTGCATTTCTGGCTAAGTTGCCGTCAGCGACTGTAACTTCGACTGTCACCACTGCAACTGCAACATCGACTGTAACATCAACTATAACGTCTGCTGAAGCTGCTGCAAAGATAAGCGCTAGCAGCACCACCAGCAGCAAGGACGATGCCAAATGGACGACGCCAGCGAAGCTTTTTACATTCGATTCAAACTTAAAGAATGTATCATCAAGCAAAGCAATTTCAGGCGGTTCAATTTTTGGCGGTGTAACACCGCCCACAGCAACAGCTGCAGGAGCAGCTGGCGATGCTACAAAGCCAATGAAGCCGCCCATTTCGATGTTCAAGGCATCTTTGCCCGCAGATAAATCACCTGGGAATTGTGCAACAGCGGAATTTCGCGATAATGTGGCTGCATTGAATATGGCCATAATGAAATTCCTGCAAGAGCACATGGATAAGAATCCCTATGTCATTCTGAGTCCAGTATTCGAGAGTTACGACAAATACTTGAAGCAGCTGCAGCTAAAGGATGAAGCTGCAGAGGGCACCTCTACTGATGCAGCAGGAACACCTGCTACGTCATCCGCAGCCAGCTTCTCCTTTGGCAAGCCCAGCAACCCACCAACCGCAGCCAGCTTCTCCTTTGGCAAGCCCAGCACCCCAACAAACGCTGCTGGAAGCACTCCACCGTCCATTTCCTTTGGCAAGAAACCCAATTGTACTGTTACCAGCGGTGGCACCACCACAACCCTGACCACCCCTCTATTTTCATTTCCCACCAAATCCGATGCCACACCTAGCGCGACCGCAGCAACCAACAGCATTTTCAGTTTTGGCTTAAAAATGCCTCCACCACCAGCAACGGAATCTTCGCCCAAGCCGAGTTTCTTTAGTTTTGCCGGTGCCAAGGAGGGAGCTCCAACTTCTTCATCCCCGGCAGCCCCTTCTACTAATACGCCGCCAAAAACAAATGGTTTCAGCTTCAGCCTAAAACCGAATGATGATAAACCAAGCACTTCCGGTCTTTCGGGCTTCGGCAAGGCCTCCACAGATGCCAAGTCGTCTTCTGCGTTGAGTGGATTCTCTTTTTCTAGCGCTGCTGCACCCTTTTCCTTTGGCGGTGCCAAGCCGTCTCCAGCTACGGCAGCAGCAGACAGCGCCACCGCTTCCGCTACTGCAGAGGAAGATGATGAGGATCAGCCACCAAAAGTGGAATTTAAACAGGTGAAAAAACACTCATGCATAAGAATCTTAAATTTAAATATCAATATATAATAATCAACAGGTCGTTGAAGAAGATGCCATATTCTCGAAACGCTGCAAAGTGTTCGCCAAAAAGGATAAAGACTTCAACGATCGTGGGGTGGGCACACTGTACTTGAAACCTGTAAAGGATTCAAAGAAGACCCAGATGATAGTGCGAGCTGATACTAATCTGGGAAACATTCTGATAAATTTGATACTTGTCGAAGGACTACCCTGCCAGCGTATGGGTAAAAACAATGTAATGATGGTCTGTGTACCCACGCCAGAGGAGAAGAAATCGATGACTATTTTGCTACGGGTGAAGACAGGCGAAGAGGCCGATGAGCTATTGCAGAAGATAAAAGAACACACAGTCTGATCATTCAATAGATGAGTGTATTAACTCTCCTCGCGTAAATTTTATGTTATTTGATCGTTTAGACTTACAAAATCTTATTAAAATATAAAAACATGATAATGTATACCAAACGAGTGTGATTAATCCAAAGTGGAAACAATTACCATTGGTTCAATCAGTAGCTTAAAATCAATATTCAAAACGAGCTCCTTGTCGTCGGACTCATCCAAATTCTTGGCATACTTCTCTACAATGGGCGTAAAGTCAGAAGCACAAGCTGAAAAAAAAAACGAATATTTTAATGATTAAAACTTTAGACCAATGTCATCATTAATTATACTCTTGCAGAGAAATGCTATACCCAAAGCTATAAATTGTATTTAAGGAAACTAGGAATATAATTCTGCTTATTTGTCAATCCATTTCTATACAATATAATATACATACTACCTTGTATAAAAATCGTTTTTGATTCTAGATAAAGCTTATTATTGTGTCGAAGTGAACTAACCCATAAATAATCTGCAAGGGTATTTAATATGTCGGCATGCCGAAAAAAAAGTTTTTTATACTCTTGTTTTCTATACTTTCAATTACCAATTATTGTGATTGTTAACGCCTTGGTGCGACGATTGATATAGGTACAGGTGCCTGCTATATAATCGGTAGTAACGTCCTTTGATTTGGATAGCTTAAATAGCAATGTTTCGCCAACATTGGGCACATTACTGAGAGGCGCTGCATTTTGCAGCATATCCGCTATAATATCACTGGTGCTATTACTTTTTGGCCGTACGTGCTGCACATCCGAGTCGTAATCGTCGACATTCGTATCATCCAACTCTATAACATCGTCCTTGGAGTCCGAATCTGAGCACAGAACACTTTCTTCAGCTATTTTCGAGGGTACCTCAGCTAAAAACTCTTCTTCTAGCACCAAAGTTTCCTGCTTTACTTCGGAGTCTTCTTGACTAGCAGGCGGGGAAGATGCTGGGCCCGTTGTCTGCTCCAGTTCTGCTTCCGTTGTCTGCTCCAGTTCTGTTTCCGTAGTCTGCTCCAGCTCTGCTTCAGTTGTCTGCTCCAGTGCAGCTTCCGTTGTCTGCTCCAGTTCTGCCTCCATTGTCTGCTCCAGTTCTGCCTCCGTTGTCTGCTCCAGTTCTCCTTCCGGTGATTCTATTTCCTCCGGAACTGCGCTTTGCTTTGCTATTGCAACATTAACTACTGGTAGAACAATATGTTCGAGAATTTCAATAGTTTCCACCTTGTGTGGTAGCTTGAATATTCGCACTACTTTAGGATTTAGCTCCATGAGCGGACAACGAAATTCTATTTCCTTTACAATTTTTGCAGATGGAAAGCATGTCTCAGTGACTGTAGCCTCTGCTGGTTGCGCTCCCACCACAACTTCCTCGCCCTGGATTTCATTCCTGTTACAGGACCTATTATGCCGCATCGTATCCGGCACAAGAAGTTGGTTCTCTTGCCCCTTAGAGCTTTGGCAATTCCTAGCATCTACGGATTTGGATTGACTTAGCGTACAGTTTCGGCTACTGGATGCAGATTTTGTAAGTGTGGAGGCTTCTTTTACATCTTCTAGTTCCGTTTGAGTATGAGATGCTCTTTTAGTTTCTCGCTTGGAGCGTTTATCCTTTTTTTTCTTATCATTCCCATTCCTTAGGGATTCCTCAAATGTTTGTGGCAATAATATGGAATTCTTGGACTTGCTACGCTTGGGATTATTTGGCGTAGAGCTGGCAAATTCTATTTCCGTTTCCGCCGAACGATTTTTCCGTTTTTTACAAGTATCACTTAAAGCGGAAACGGTGCCTTCTCTTCCTGCGGCCTCTTCTAGATTGAGTGTAAATGCCTTGAGGGATTCAGCTGATTGGAGCACTTTTATAGACTCTTTTGGTGGCAAGTAACATCCATCCGCAGTCAACAGGCTTATATTGCGCTGAAAGCAATAAATTGGGTTTATTTAAATCCACCACAAAGTACAATAAGTAAGCATCCCACATGTCGGATATCCGAATTGAAGCCGGCATAAGAATATTACAATAGGTAATTAAATTTAGTTGGACTAAGATTCGAACCAGTTTTCTACGCCTAACCCAAAGTGGAGAAATTGGTTCGAATTGCTACTAAATAAATAAAAATATTTGTACATACCAGATGAAACAATTTCTGAATATGATCCTGCAAATCCTTTACATTCTCCCAGGTAGTATCTATTAGCACTAAGGAGCACCTGCGCGCATCAGTAAAATACTCGGATAAATCAACGGCTATAGGATAATTCTGCATGCTTTATTTGTATGTTTCACTTATAATTGATAAAAGGGACTGCACGAATCAAATGGAATTACTAGATTGAATCATAGCAGCTGAGAGTTGAAACACAGCTAGCTTAAAATGTATATTATATTTTTATATTTCTATATTTAATTTGATTCGTTTGTTGAACCGGACAATTAGCTTTTATTGCATTCGTGAATTCATTCTCGATAAATCCCTAATCTGTGAGCGTGATATCGATAGCTTAATATATCGATTAAAATGCTCTAATTAAAGTATCGATACCACGCACAGAGAGCCCTTGCACTTCTTGTATATACTACTCCAAAGAAAACGAAAACAAATACTAGTTCTTTCGTTATCATTAATTTAAGTTAGTCATTCGATTTCCTATTAAGGCTAAGCATGTGATAAACACACAATTAAATCAACTCACAAATACATTTAAATAAGCCAAAGCGGACAATATGAGCAACGGGGAAAACAACACAAGCCAAGGCCAAGGTGCTGCTACGAGTGGGAGTCGACATGCTAATCCACCTCACCAGGGATTACCCCTTGAGCAGGGTATGTACAAGCAACTGACCTGTTTATGTCCTGAATTTAAGTGAGAATATGTGAAATGAGTATATTTAGTTTAAGCAAGCGTATGTAACAGGTAGAAGAAGTATACATATATTCCTGGATATGCCTCAGTCGTTTAAGTAATCTCATTAATTTCAGCGAGTATTAGAGCTGTATTCTTGAAATTTGATAGTTTTCATTTTATTTTAAAGTGAATAAAAAAACACTGACTTAAGGATAAAGCTTCAATTTGCTAAACGCATAAATTTTATTATTATTCCTATCGTATACCTTATATAGGCAGTACTACAACAGGAGCAGCTGCTACAAAGGAAAAGCGCAGTTGGTTTCATTCCCTGACCAGACGTAAAAAATCCGATTCAGCTTTGGCCACTTCCAGTTCCAGTTCAACATTTACCACCGCTCCGCCCCATTCAGTGCAGTTGCAGAATAATAACAATGAGCCATTTGGAGCAGCTTTAGATGCCAGCTCGAGTACAGCTGGAGATGCATCTGTGAGTAACTGCAGCAGCACGGGTGGAGCACTACGAAAGCGTAAGGACAAAAAAAATGTGTTTTCCCGTCTACGCAAGAAAATGGGATTGGGTCTGAGTGCTATTCGAAACTGGCATTCCATGGGCGATGACTGTGATTGTGATGGTGGCACCACAGATGCCATGTACGAGTTTCTCGCGCCGCCCATACGCATCGAACCGACTTTGCCGTTCACCCATGACTATATGCGTTTCATCAGAAAAAAGTGGCTGGAGCGACAGGATACGCCAAATGAGGTCATGTACAAAGCCTGTTCGGAAATGCTCAAGTATGTTCTGTATACACATATAAATGTAACTGTAACTGGTTATTCCCTCGAAGCGGGTGTTATGATACACAGAGAATATGCAACGCATCGAGAAAGACATTTTCGATCCTAAAACAGTATATACAAATTTGTTCTAGATTGACTCTCCTAACAATGTCCGTCTGCTTATTTCTAGCTAAATCTGATAAATATACCATATAACTAATATAAAAACAATATTTGGAGTATGTAAAATGTCAATTACCATCACCCAGATGATAAAATCTAATCAAAATTGAACTTAAAACTTAGCTTTCAAGAGCAATCAATTTCTACGAACAAGTCCTAATTTCTGAACCAAAATAAAAGCAGGAAATTAATCATTTAATCTCGCAGGGTATTTAAATGTTTGGCATACAAAAAAATCAAAAGCCTTTCTTACTGCTTTCTTCTTAACCTGATGATTCATACATTTTATATTCATTTTTCTTTTTTCCATTTGCAGTCAAGTTTGGTACTGGGGCGAGATTTCAAGACGAGATTCCCAGCGCCAGCTCAGTGACAAGCCGACTGGTTCTTTTTTGGTACGAGATTCAGAAACGTGTGGCTCCCAGTTTACGCTCAGCTTTCGTATAGTCAACGTAACGCTGCATTATCGCTTGGAGTATCGTGATGAATTTTGGCATTTTGAGGAATTGAAATATGAATCGATTGTGGAGATGATTAGGGATATTCTGCATCGGTGCACAAACGATAACTTTGTGTGTTTTGTTAAGGTGCCCAATGAGATGCAGCCACCGTTTCCAGTGATTCTTAAATATCCGCTTAGTCGATATTTGAATATGCCCAAATTGCAGGATCTATGTAGACGTGTCCTGCAGAGCCAAATGCCTATGGCTGAGCTGGTTAAATTGCCAGTGCCGGCGCAAATGCTAGAGTATCTATCCGTTGAGCGTGAATTGGTGTTTCAAAGCTAAGCGCACTCTGGCTCTGGCTCTAATTAGAGCTGTTAAACTATCGTCAGTACTGTCGTATCAAGCAATTTGTACTAGTCCTTAGGTACAGCTATTCATTGGTTGTATTTTAATTTGGGTTTTTAACATGAAATAGTTTTTAACTTTAACCGATAGTATTACCAATAGTTTTGCAGCTCTATGGCTGGTATTAGCTTTAATTAACAAAGAAACGAGCACAGTGAGAAAACCAAAGAGGTTAAGGCAGCTGATTAGTGTTATTAAGGCAAGGGACTGCCCAAAAATTATCGATATTCAATAAAATATTACTTGAAAAGAAGACACAGGCCATAGCAAAACGTGTTTCCAGAGCATTTCTATTCTACACTAAACAACACAACACAACACAACACATACAAGCAATTAAACACGCACAAACGAAAAATTGATACTATATAGTACTATATATACATACATACCGTGCATACATCTAAATATGCATGTTTTTACTCTATATCTATACTATATAACTCTATTACTATGTAAGTCTATTTGTATTCGTATACACATACATATGTTATTGGCCAAAATTAGTGTATTAACTCGTTTTCCATTGGTCTTGGTCAAGTCTGTACGCCTAATTGATATTGATACTAATTTATATACAATATGTATTTAAAGAATAATTGTAAAAAATTTAAATTAATATATACATATATTAACTATTAGGGCCATAACATATATTTACGTTAAAATTTGCATTTGATTCCTAACTTTTTTGCTAATATACTAAACATATATATATATATGGAACTCTGTCTGGGCAGCTTCATATGTTTTACTATTGTTACAGCGTTTATGAGAATTATTTAACAAAACCGTACGAATATACTTTATGTTTGCATATATTTTATCAAAATAAAATTAAATTAAAATATATATACATATATATCAAAATTGTATCAAATTATTCAGTTATTTCAATATTTTTCTTTTAAATGTGATGAATGCAGTCTCAAGCAGAGTAGAGGCAGCTGAGCTAGTGTTGGTACTCTGAACAGATTATTATAATTATTCCATTATTTGAGAGATTACATCTAAATCGAAGCTGTCTTCGCTGCCGCCGTCCTGTTTGTCCTGCTGGTCCTCTGGGTCATCAGCTAGCGGGTCCTCTAGCTCATCAGCTAGCTGGTCCACTGGCTCATCAGCTAGCTGTTCCTCTATCTCATAAGCTAGCTGGTCCTCTGATTCATCAGCTAGCTGGCCAGAATGATCAAAAATACGATAGGCCTTGAATTCTCCAAGCTTTTGGCCGTCTACATAGTTAAAGCTGTAGAAACAGCTCCGACAAAGGTAGGAGGGATCATGTAGCTGGCGTGTGGAGTGTTCCACAATAAAGTGAAAGCCTCCAAGGCCGCACATATAGCATGCTCGGCGGTTAAAGGTGTTCAAGGAGCGCATCAAAGGATATAGGCTGATCTTAAGGAATTTACGAATTTGGGGTCGCAATACTTCAACTTGAGAGAAAACAAATAAATGTTCACAATTGCCGTGATGCAGATATTGTAGTGGTGATCCCAGACTAACATTCAAGTCTATAAAACGTGTCTCCTGCATGGTGCCTAACTTGAATTCATCTGCATCCAAGCCTCGAGCGGTTCTTGCCCAATTTAGAACCGTTTGGGAGTAATCAGGATTATTTGGATTCCTAGTATCATTGTAAAATGTATCATTTATAAAAAAATATCCTGGATCAGTTTCAAGTGGAGGTAGCGGAGCGTCAGGATCATTGCTTATATCCACAAAACATTTGCCATTGCAAATACAGGATAATTTATCGCGTAATTCCGACAAATAGTTTCTACCCAGGCATAGAAATTCCTCAGAAAAAACAGGATGTTCTAGCTTATAACCTCGATGACACGCACGTGGTGGTCTGTAGAAGCGTACAGTTATTTCCAGTTCAAAATCTTCCAGTTCATTTGTCACAACTGAATCGCCGATGATCGTGGAGTCCGATATCCAACGATAACTATATTGAGTGCGCGTAAAAGGATTCCTACGACTTTTCGCCTTTTCCGCATTTATTGCTCTATAAGTTTTTGGCGTAGGTCGACCTTCTTTTACCTCGAAAACACTACGTTGTAGCTCTATACACGGTTCAAATGTGTTTATTACATTATCCTCGGAGGATGCTAGCAAGTTCAATGAGCAGCTGGTTTCTATATCCGCCGAGACCGGAGAGTCAGTCTTAAAATAGAAGGGAGTATCTCCATTAAAATTACTTAACTTAGACTTATATTCCTCCAGAAATGTGCGTAAATTTATTGATGATTGCGGCGCCTCGACTCTGCGTTTCATAATGCTGCTGCAAGAGATGATAAAACGGTTAGAAATTCCTTTCAAAACTGATTTTTTCTTCAAAGAATATCTGACTTATTCTTGCTACGGTAGTAATACGATACATGGACTAGACTGGACTGGATAAACCGTTTTGAAGGTAGGGAAAGCAACAATCTGCGGAGGGTGGTTACCATATATTTTCGACCGATTATTCATTCATTGAGACTGAACATTACTATATACAATTGGAAGGAAAAGCTATCTTCGACACGCCGAAGTTTGCATAGCCTTGCTAGCTGCAAGCTCTTAGAAATCAGATTTGGTGATAAAATTATAATACCCATTTGTAGGGAATAGAGAGACGGAGTGTAGAACATACATTTATTGGTCTTGGCCAAATTTATTAATAGCGTCCTTGTAACTGATGTTTAACTTGAGGCTGAAGGGTTTATCCTCCAACTGTTGATCGTCTTCCACCTTAACCTCTTTCTTCTCCTGAGGCAGATTCTCGACGTAAACCCGTTCAAAACTGATTAATTTATCGGATTTAATTGCGTATTTGTATTGATGGCGTGCAACTGGCTCGTAAAGGGAATCTCCTGGTGCCGATTGTTTGTCTTTTTCGAAAAACAAATGGGTGCCCAATGCCATATCATAGGTACCTTTAAAATATAAATAATTAAAATAAATAATAATTGGTAGGAACGTCACACCTTTGAATATATTTCCATTGATTTCAGCCATGGGCGTATCGCTTTCTATGGCAATTATTTTAATGGCAGCATCTTCGTGCTTTAATTGATGCGGCGCCAGATGATTTTTAAAGTCGGCATACACCAAATATTCGGTTTCTTCGTACTCCGAATCAGAATCGTTCATATTTATTAAAATATTTACCTATTTATATTCCCAGTGTGTACACACCGCTAAAAATAGGAAAAACGAAATCAGTACCGATAACCAGACATTGAACGATAACTTTTTAATGCTGCCATCGCTGAAAACGAGGCGAATATATTTTCGCTGCGTTTTGTGACAAAAAAAATTGTTTCTGTGAAAAAGGTGTCGGATTGTATAGTAAAATACATAAATATTAGTTTATTTATCTGCTACAAAGCGTAAGCACGAATAATTTAAGAAAAATTAATAAATTACGGATTAAAACGCAGTTGTTTTGCGTTTGTGAATAGCGTGTTGAGATTATCATTAGTCAGCGGCCATTTTGAGCGAACGCAGAAACGTCAGCAGCAGTAGCAGCCACCTTTGCCTTGTAATTGACGTAAGTGTGTGAGAGAGTGAGTTTGCGTGTATGTGTTAGTGTAATAGAAAATTATACATATGTATATATAATATTAAAAAAATAAACCTAAATTATACCGCCAAATTATTACCACACACGTATATAAAACTAAGCGGTACTATCTTTAATAACATTTATATATCTTTTGCTCTTCCACCACCACTGCGGCCGCCGCTCTCTTTTCAGTGAGTTACGATAACGATAGTTACGGTAACGATAACTACCACAGTGCCGCCGCATAAAGCTTTTTACTCGACAACGCTTAGCTTAGTAAACAAAAACAAAACAGCAAATTTCAAAGATTAATTTAAAACAAACTAATAAAAGAAAGATGGCCGATGAAGATATTACTTTAAACGAGGATCAGCTGTTGGAATCGCTGGAAGAGACAAACGGCGAACAGGAGACTGAAATTGTGACTGAAACAGAGGTAAGTCTCGGCTGGGCGCCAACAAAAAAAACCAGTTTCAATTCGCCTTGATTGTGAAAGCTCTGCAGTGTTGCCACTTATGCGTAAGTTGGTAAAAAAAAAGAAAAGGCAATATATATTTTTCAATTATATTACTATTTGGGGTGAATGCAGCTTTATTAGTTACTAATTTATTTATAGATTAACCAAATCTAAAATTTAAATTTATTTAACTACTTATGCTTTATTAAATAAAAATGTATGCATATTAACTCGTAAAAGTTAAGCCAAATTTGGCGGAACAATCAATTTAAAAGTGGCAACACTGAGGCAAAATGAATGAATTCGATGAAAAAGCTTCTTGCAAAGCTCGCATAAAACAAAGCGGCAGCCATTTTTGAAGCGTCGCCTTTTATTCGTATTTGTAGTCGGCTAAAAGCACAGAAGGCATACGCATTTTACAGTTGTATGTCCTAAAAGTATATTATTTAATTAAACAAACTTTTTAATTTTCCATTACAACGAAAAGGAGGAAGGCAACATGCAAATCGATCCAGAACTAGAAGCTATCAAGGCACGCGTCAAAGAGATGGAGGAGGAGGCTGAAAAAATTAAGCAAATGCAATCAGAGGTAGACAAACAAATGGCTGGCGGTTCAACAACCGGTCTCGCCACAGTTCCGCTTTCTCTTGAGGAGAAACAGGAAATCGACACGAGGTCCGTTTACGTGGGCAACGTTGATTACGGTGCATCTGCTGAGGAGTTGGAGGCACATTTCCATGGATGTGGCACAATTAATCGGGTGACCATACTCTGCAATAAGGCTGATGGTCATCCCAAAGGGTTCGCCTACATTGAGTTTGGATCGAAGGAATACGTTGAGACTGCCTTAGCAATGAATGAAACCCTTTTCCGAGGACGTCAAATAAAGGTGACTTCCACAGTTTCTCCCTCGGAAATATAAATATTGTTGCACAATGTTACTTGATAGTCAATATTAACTCTTAAATTATCTTTCTTTTCTCGTGCCCCCGAAGGTCATGTCAAAGCGCACAAATCGGCCAGGACTCTCAACAACAAATCGATTTGCCCGTGGAAGCTTCCGAGGACGGGGAGCACGCGTGTCTCGTGCGTGTTGTCACTCGACTTTCCGTGGTGGTGCACGACGCGCAATGTAAGTGAGCATACATAAAATACTCTTTCTTTTTAGGGTATACGCTAATCCCGGTCTGTTTTTCGTTTCAGAAGAGGCTACCGTGGACGGGCCAACTATTACGCGCCGTACTGATTATTGTTTTCCCTTAACTTATAGTAAGGTAAGTTGCGACTATTTCATCAAAACTATATGGTCTGAACGGATATACAACTATATGATACTTAAAGCGTACGAAGACTGCAATTCTCTAAGAGAATCAAAGACTATTAGTTTGGTCTTAAAACCGATTTGAAGCAATCCAGAACCGAAGGTTTATCAGCCTCGTAGCTGACTTTAATTTCATTTTTATCAGCTATATATATATAATGGCAATATTTAGCTAAACTAATAAGTTATTTGGTTTTAACCACTATGCAGCCTCGCTTTAAATACGCTTTAAAACTATATTTGTAATTTTATCATTGCATATCCGGACAAGGTCTGCTTTCCGTACGAAAAAAACTTTTATTTCTTCGAAAGCTTCCGACTTGGACATTTATACATTTACAAGTATTTGAAACAATATCCGATGCATTCTGTACCGTTCCATTAAGTGAATTATCCGTCCGTTTTTCATTCTGAAAAAAAAAAAAATAATAACGGGGCACTTGAATAACAACTATTTAGTTTTATTTAAAAAACACATTTCTTTAATCCAATTAATATTTGATTTCAGATTTTTTTAAATATATAATTTCAAAAAACATTTTATTGCCAAAACTTCTTTGCAAATAATAAATACAAAAAAAAAAAAAGAAAATAGAAGAGAACGCCAACAAAAAATATTATATTATTCATACAAATAATATTAATAAAAAAATATATAAAAAAATCAACAGCATCAACGAAAAAAATTGTATCTAAAATAGGCGCAAAAAAGATGAAAACCCGTAAAATGAATTAAATCAACAAGGAAAAAAATCGTAACTTGGCTATAATGTTTTTTGAAGCACCCAACACCACAAAAAAACACCCCCTTATCACACTTTTTAATTTTTCAACAAACCAAAAAAAAAAAAAAAAGTAATCAATATATATTTATATATATAGAAACTGCATATAACAAAAGAGAAGAAAAAAGTTGGTTAAAAAAATTAAAAAAAGAAAAAGAAAAGAATACAAATAAAAGAGCAGCAGAATTAAAAAAAGAAAGAAAAGAAGTTCTAAAGATGGCAAAATAAAATAAAAGGATAAAAAATACTTTTAAAAAAAAGACAAAAAAAAAAAACAGCTGACTTGGAAAAGATG
Organism: Drosophila repletoides; assembly: GCA_018150835.1. NCBI lineage: Eukaryota > Metazoa > Arthropoda > Insecta > Diptera > Drosophilidae > Drosophila > Drosophila repletoides. Next base: position 22,347,538 of record JAECWQ010000089.1, on the reverse strand, counting down.
AAAAAAAAAAACACCACAAAATAGAAAAAAAAATGAGTAAAAACAGAACCAAGATAAATTTAAATCTTGTTTATATATATTAAAAAAATATATACATAGTACAGAAGAAAAATGATTATACCGAAAAAAAGATGATGAAATATATGAGCGAATTAAACAACTTTTCTATGCCTTTCCTTTTGGGTGGGGACAAGGTAGGGAGGCGAAGAACACTGTGGGAAGAGCAACAAAAGTGCGGATATTCTTTTGAGCAGCCGAAGTATAATAAGCATATATTATTCTGTCAATCCTTGTATAGCATCTCTGTTTCTTACTTTCAATTTTATATATATTTCAAATAAAGTGAAGAGTAAATAAAAGAAATATAAATTTTGACTTTAGAGCCTTGCTATTATACGATTTTTATTGGAATTCAAAACAAGTGCAGTACCCAGAAAGTGATTAACATTTACATAAATGCTGATCCTTAATGTGTGCTCGGTTATTGCTTGATCTCTTTGTTTACTCCCCCTCTTAGTTCTTCTTTTGGATGGCAGCCTGGACAAGGGGCAGATTCTTGCTGAGGAAGCACTTGAAGCCACGATAGGCCCAGGCGCTGGGAGTGGATTTCTGTTCGTTCTTGTCGGCGCACTTCTCAATATCATTCCTTAGTGCAATCTTATCCTCACGTCCCTGGCCCAACTGGGCAACGAGGTTGTCCACCTTGAAACCCTTGGTATCCTCGAACAGTTCGAACTTGTTGAAAATGCATTTAATGTAGTTGCGGGTGATCTCATCATCGGGATACTCAAAGGTCTTGTACTTGGCCACCAGAGCCTCAGTCACCTTGTTGGACTCGGCGCACTCCTTGCGCACCTTCTGCAGATCCTCGGTAGTGCGGAGCTTGTAATCAGCAGCGGAGGCCTACATCAATGAAAATTGGTTATAAATCTGTTTTCAATTATTAAATAATAATAAGCCCGAAGGTCCTACCAGGCCAATCAAGGCGCAGAGCAATATGGCAACGGCGTTCTTCATGTTTCTAGGATTTAGTTGTAGTTAAACCGGACGAATTGCTTTGGTTGCACAGAGAGAACTAATGCTGGACTGCTGCAGGGCTACGGCTTTTATACCCTGGGATTTGTTTGCTCACAGCCGAAGCCAAAGCTACCGAAGGTTGAGTGTGGGGCACGACGGCCGGACGGACAGACGACGTCGGTTGGCTTCATTTTGAGTGGCGCTCAATTGAGTCGCCTCCTCTGTCGTTCAATTTAAAATTGGAATATGAAAATTTAACTCGGCTTTAAAGCTTTGAGTCCCGTATTAATTTTAGTTATTGTTCTTTTAAGGCATTACAATACTCTTAATTTATTTGTTGTGCGCTGTGTGTGCTGTGCGCTGTGCGCTGCACTTGAACAAATTGTTGAAATTATGCCAAATCAGCTGGCTTGACCTCCCCTTCCCACCCTTCCGCTCAAGCTTTTCTTTTTTATCATACTCGTACGCTGTAATCATAATCAGCTTAATCTGCTCTTATCTCGTTCACTTTAGCACAGGGTTCAGCTTAAGAGCTGGAAAATTTTGCTTAATACAGTGCTGGCCAGATAATTAGAGCTGAAGCGGGGGCTTTCAGCTTTTCCTCTCGTTAATTTCAAATGATTATGGAAAAGTACCGAAACTGAACATACATACTTGCGTATGTGTGTGCACAACCTCATTATGAAGTTATGAGTAGATAAAAATCTTTCCATAGATATATAGTGAAGCAATTGTGATTTATATAATCATAAAAGAATTAAAAGAGGAATAATTAGTTATCAATTAATTGAAACATTAACATAGATATTCTCTAACGAAAAGATTGTTCCTTAGAATTATTGTAAACCTTAAAATGGGAAAGCTTTTAGAAATTGTAAAATGAATTTAGGCAATTAAAATCGTTTAGATATTTTAGATATACTTTATAAGTCTCTATGCTAAGAACTAACAAAATTCCCTTGCAAAGTTGCTTTTATAATTTTATCAAGAATTATAAAATATGCATTGAAGGAGGCTTCTCTCTCGTTCTATATATATTATAGATATAATGTCAGTCTGTCAGTCCCCCAACTTTTGAGCCAGATAAATGATATTCAAAAAAACAACCAGTCAAAATTTTTTTTTTAATGAAAAAACGCGCTAATTCTTCAGTTATCTTGATAAAACTTAAAAGCTAGATTAAATAAATTTCTCTTAAAACAATTTAAGAATGAACTAGAGCGTATAATTAACAAATTTAATATTTTTCACTCGTTTATTCCAGTCTGAAAGGGTATGTAATCTTCGGCGCACTGGAGCTAGCCATTTCTTTCTAGCCTTTTGCGTGAAAACAAAGAATCAAAATGCATTTTCAGTAGAAAAAGCTCTATCGTTTCGCTAAAATAAAATAATAAAGGATTCGGATTGAAAATCTATATACAATAGATGATCGGGTGGCTTTATACTCATATTTTTTCCACTCAACTGGGGCAAATTTCGAGTGGGGGCACTTAAGCCACACCAGACCAGACTCTCCCCAATCTGTACCGCTTTGTATGCTGATGATGATGATGATCAAATGATGATGATGTTGCCTGAGCCTCAGCTGCTGAGATTTAAATGAGCATTAATTGAATTGGCAAAATTACGTTGACAAATGTACATACAAGCCCCAGGCGAGACATACGAATATATATCTATATATATGGTGGTCAGTTTATTGCCCATAATCTGACATTTGATCTGGAAAGTTCTCATATTTATTTATTTATGCATGCTAGAGACGACGGTGCGTATCTACGAGGCAGTCCAGAATTTTCCACTGCAATTTGAGTAGTCGCCTGACATTTGTTGTGTCTACATTTAATAAAAACAAATTGTAATTTCGTGGATTTATAAGTGGTTTAAAGCATTCGATATTTATTGGAAACATCAGTTTATGTTTTTGGGCTAAGCATAGTTATATAGTTTGAATTGAACCCAATCAATTAACTTAATTGTAGGCATGTTATAGTTGGCATTAAATACTAGAATGATCATCACAAAATAATAGTTAAATTAGATTAAATTATAAACGAAATTAAGAATTAAATTATAAATCACAAGCCGCTCTCCAAGGTAGCTCAGGAATTCCAGTTTTCACAATTAATTTTATTAATCAGAGAAGCAGAAACATTTCTAAAAGTCCACTAGAAATCCTCTCAAGCAATTAACTAAATATATATGGATAAATGTGTACAGTAGTGCGCAAAATAGGCTAAATCACTTTCCCTGGTTGATGGAGACAACTTAAGCAATTAAAAATATACATAAGTACAAATGTATTTCAAAAGATTGTGTTTTTGTGATTAACTTAATAATTTAGCCTTGGCAACCAAAATGTTTACAGAGCTCCCAATGTAATTTGATTCTATTTCTTGTTTGCGAACTAGCTCCATCATTTGAATGGAGATAATGAGGTTATTACTATGTGTATGTATGCATGTATAGGTGTGCTATTGCGATTTGTCGAATCGGCTTTCATTTCTCTGGAATGGGACGCAGTGTGGCAATATCCGCCTTAATGCTAGATGGCACTGCCACAGCCGTTTCCAGCTCCGGCAAATCGGGTATGGGATCGCGCCAGTAATTGAAATTGGAGAATTCTACGGCGACCTCGTCATGCTTTACCGGTGGAAATAGTTGATCCACGATCGACGTCATGCTGCAGTACCTGTAAAACACACTATTGATTAATACGAGAACCGAAAGATATGCAACAGTTAATCAACAGTTTATCCAATGACCCAGCGCCTAAGTGTATGCAACAAAGAATTCGTGCTTTCTGTCCTCAAACTTAGATGCCTCATTCCAAAAGTTAAAACATTCGATAGCAGCAACAAATATGCACACATTTTATTTCTGTGTATTTAGTGTATATATATATATGTATATCGATAGGTAGACAAAAACAACTTAAAGTATATACAAATATACTAATTATAAGACTCAAAGTACTAAACTAGAACGCGTAGCGCTTGAGCTTTCAAAGCTCTTAGAGGGGGGAGGGACACTTCATATTTATACTTAGTACTAGGAATTTATCATATCACATGTCAATTTAAATTAATGCCTCTAGTAATTCTAGTAAACTGTTAGTTGTGTGCATTAAGCCACTTGGGTGGTGAGGCTAATAATATTTCATTTTTGGCCGAAGCCTGCATAATAAGGCTCATATCATCCTTAACATTGCTATCGGCATTTGCTGCAAATTCATCGTCCGTGAATATCTCAATTCCGTCATCTTCGTCGTCGTCGGCATCGTTGTTGCTGGCTTCTTGATCCACATCGTAATCATCGCTGAATTGAAGCTCCTCATCAAGTTCGTCATCGTCGAATACATCGGTGCGATATTCGTATTCATCGGTATTAAATATCGGTGGAAAGTATTCATCGACTTCAAGCGACTGATTGATGTAGCCGCTACAAAATTTGACAATCAAAATGCTTGTATAGAATTTTTGTTCTTGGCATTCTCCACGTTTGATTTGATTTTGCGATTAATTGCGATTGATTGCGATTGATGATGATTATATATATATATATTTTTTTTTTTTTTTGGTTTTTATTTTTGGTAGTACAATGAACGGTCGGTTCTTATACACACACATAAGTAGATACAATCTACATATACCTAGCGTTACATTATGATGTTAATACGATTTTGAGCCAATTGAGGGAATTTTCGGAGCTTTATTATTTTGGATTAATTTTTTGTTTCTTGGTTTTTGAGTTTTGGAATGAGGCATGAGTTTTACAGCTAAGTGAACCTATCCTAATATGGCATTTAAATGAGTTTGAAAGCACATGAAAGCTTTCAAGCGAGCTTAATTGATGTTTGTGTACAACTAAGCACACTTAAAGCACGTAACAATCCAATTATGCAAGCTTAAAGCTCAGTTACAATGAGCATTTTAGGGAAAAGACCAACACCACATAGACATATAGAGGACAGGAGAGATATTGAAAGCGCTACTTACGATGATTGGAATGTTTGAGTCAGCTCATGCTTCAGCTCGCCCTTGGTATTGATAGTGAAAATGCGCATAATGGGTATGCCAACAGCGCGATAGGCCCACACATCCTGCAAGAAGATAAAGGGAAGCATATCAGTAAAGCAAAACCTTTACAAATCAATCAAATAATGAATCTTACATTAATACGATTGCCGTAACCGGCATAGAAGGGCTCCTTGTCCGGGAATAAATCACGTATATCCGAGAGACAGGCAATTTTGAATTGTTCCGGTTTCTTTTCGATTACTTCGCGATGGAACGCGGATATCAATGATGTGGGATTTAATAGTAATGGCCCATCGGGCAGCATAACGTTGCCCTGTCGTATAGAGCGCAAATATTCGCGTGTCACGCGTGACTGGCCAATGGCACGTGCCGATAAATAGAGCAACTTATAGCCGTTCTGTTCAATCTTCGAAAATAGTTGAGCCACGCCCAATTGCGCCCAGTCCTTGCCCACCATTGGCAAAATATGACCCAAAACATCGGATTTGGTTATAGTGCCATCAATATCCGATATGACAACCTTATCGTTATGCTTCCAGCGGAACAAATAGCACTTGCAGCGCGTAGTTCCTTGATAAGCGGTCGTCACACTGAACTCGATCTCATTCATGCCCTCCTTGAGGTTAAGTTTTTTCTGTGGGAGTGAAAGAAAGAAAGTTATAAAAGCTTTAAAGGAGTGTAAGAAAGTAAGGCAATCAAACTATCGTTAGACCACTATCAATAGTAATTCCGATAGTTTTGATGCTTTCAGTGGTACTTACAATAGCCGATGAGCTGAGACGCAGCGTTTTCTTGTAGCGCTCCTTGGGCTCATCACTTTTGGTGGAAGCCATGGTCAACTCCTCGAGATTATCTACCAAGGCGGAGGTATTCTCGGCATTTACTAGAGAATCGCTCTTGCTCAGCGTAGGATCGGTTACATCCGGTGAATTCGGACGTGATGTTTGTGTGCTTACAGCAGCCTGATCACCATCTGCAAGAGAGAGTTCTATTGGGGATTAGCCTAGCAGTCAGATAATTTCATTTAAAAAACTTACCCTTTTCATCCTTGCTCAACGGTGCATTCTTATGACCGATGTTGTTTGCCCGACTGGGCACTGCATCCTGAGATCGTCGCCAGCTCCACCAGGAGCGTTTAGTCTGCCCAACAGTATCTACCTGTAGTACTGTATCGGGCTTATCATCGCCGACAGCACGAGGTGTAGGCGATATTAGCTGTTCTATGGCATCCTACAAGGAATCAAAAGACATAGATAGGATATAGTAAAGAATGGATTATTTGGCTGGCAACTTACTTCAGTTAGTTGTTTCTGGAAAGCTATCATTGTCATGACAATGGGACATGCAGCCATCCAAGTGTAATATTTGCCATTTAGACGTACAACTAGGCTTGGCGTTGAGAACACAGTTGGATTTTTGCACACCTGCGCACAGTGGATCGATAACAGCGGGAAGGATAGGCGGATTTTGACGTTAGGCGTATAAAAAGATTATTGTTAGAAATGCAGTGCAAATGGTGTTGTATGCAGCGCAGTGTAACAGGGTGCAAGGGATTAGAGGACACACATATATGACAGCAAAACTATCGATATTACTTTTAAATTGATTTAGATAGCCACTTTAAGCTATGAATGAGTTATCAGCTAGTGAAGCTTTTTAGTTCTTTCTAGCTAAAAATGCCCCTCATTATGTTAACGATACTATCGCTAGTTTTGCACACAATCACGAGCACAAGTGTCGTTAACTTACATCCGTATAGGTGACCAACTGGCGATCAAACTCCTCATCTGAGGGTGGTTCACCATTCTCAGGCAAGCCGCAGGTGGACATGGCCACAAAGTCCAAGCATCTATAATATAAACAACGTTTTATATATATATATACATATTTATATATAAATTTACTCACTTCTTCTCCTCCATTTGCTGCTTGCTCTCATCAAAATCAGAGTCCATGCTCTTCTGATTCTCCTCCAGGGAGCTGGGTGAATGTGGTAGACTGGTACCATTACCACTCTCGCGATCCTCATCGCCACTTTGTGCTGCAACCTTAGGCTCCTTACGCTTCTGACTGGGAAAATAAAGAGCAGCCATTTCAGGATCAATGCCTCCTGCATCCAAATCCGATAGAAAAATGTCGCCTGCCTCATGGGTAGCTGCCTCCTTGCGCAAACGATTGGCACGCTTCATGAAACTAAACATATTGCTTAGCATGGAATGACGTTCGCTCTGCTGTGCCTCAGCGGCGCTAACAGTTCCTTTGGCCTGCTCCGACATGGGCAGCTCTCCCCACTTCCACAAGGGATGGTCTGCATCACGACCATGTCGTTTATCCCACATCGTTGTCTCCAGCTCGCTATCGCTCTGAATGGGCGTAGAGGGTCTGCCGCCAGCGCAACGTGGAGTAGCAGCAGCTCCGCCGCTCACAGGCGATGTTACTTCTGTATCGCTAAAGAAATGTATATCCAGATCATGCCGAGCTACGTTTGTAGGCGTGGTCAGCATACTATCCTCCCCAGTGTGAGCTGTTAGCAGCGTTGCCGTTGGCTGCTCATCATTCGAGGATGAGTTTGTATTGCCCAGAGATACACTGCCTAACACATCTGTCTCATCTATGTTGCTCACCTGCACCGAGTTTAGTGAGCTGACATCACCATTATTATTATTACCAGCATCGCCGCCAGCGGCGCTGCCCACAGAGCTGCTCGATGAGGTCTTGCGTTGGGAATTCTTCTTCTTCATTTGCGACTTCTTGCGGCGTTTCTTAGTTTTACTTTTTAATTCATCCAATTTGATGGGCTCTGATACTGTTACTGCTGCTGCCACGGGCTCTGGTTCTGGTTCAGTCTCTGGTAGAGGGTCTGCTTCTATTTTCACTACCTGTTTTGGTTCTGGCACTGGCTCTGGCTCAGGTTCCGGCACCTTTTCCACTTTTATTAGCGGTTTCTTATCCTGGAATAGCTCTTCATGCTCGGCCCATTCCTGACGCATCTTTCGGGTGGTATATTCCTTTAGAGAATCACTCAATTCACGTCGCACCAGCGTATTGTCAGTGTGTCTGAAAAACGTTAGAGATCCATAAGTAAAAGCGAAGAAAAATAAATAAAATAGCACATTTTAAATACCATTGCTTGAATTTAATCCCTTTAAAATACGTAGACAAGCAAGGGTATATAAAATAAATATAGATCGATAAATATCTGGCAAAGCTATGGCTACCTGCGCTTAGTGTAGTCGGATACTTGGTTTTCATATTTGCTGCCGCCTTCGGGTGCCATTTCCTTGGGCTCCTCCTTGGACAGATCAATGGAGTTGCGACGCGGCATGGGCAACGGTATTTGCAAGTCATCGCTAGCGTTTCTAAAAATGAGATATGACGTGATATATGGCATATGACAAGCTCTACAGTGACATATGCATGTGTATAGAGAGTGGGATGGGAGACACTTACTTGTCAGTTGCAACGCCGCTTATATCCTCCATGGTGTCATTGGCTTTGTTGTTAAGCGATTGAAGGAAACTCTTTGGTATGGGCGAAGTAGCCAAGTTCTCGGAGAGTTCATCATCGTCTGCGGGGCATTCCTCTACAAAGAATGCCTCCCCAGAATCGCCCAGTTTCATTTGTATGTCCACGGGAGCTCCATTGATTTCAATGTCCACCTATTACAACAACAACAGCAACATAGAAAAGCTTCCTCTCTTTTGCGCTCTCTGCAGTTGTCAACTTACCACCTTTTCGCGGCTGCGCAGCACTCCAAGCTTGCCGAAGCGCACATGGAAGGGTGAACATTGGAATTCGCCGTCCTTCTGCTCCACTACGATCACATCGATTGCGCCAGTTAATGTGGCCGCATTAATATCATTATAGAAGTCTTGCAAGTTGCTAAATACGCGCACCAAGCTATTCATATTGCGGCTGTTATCGAAATATATTTATATCGATAACGATATTAATTAATCTGAGACCTTCTTTGCGCCGTAGCCCTCTTCCTTTATCTGTATGTGTGTATCTCTCTATAAATGTATATATGTATAATGTATATTTGCCGTTGTAGTTGTTCTTGCTTCTGGTGCTATTCAACAAGCGTTCATTTTATTGCACTTTGTTGCGGCGGCGAATTAGGTTTTGCCCCTTGATAAATCTACCTTTGCCCCTTAGCGTTTTCTTCAACTTATTAACTTTTTTATGGCAAAACTGTAAATGTAGAAAAAATAGAGAAAACTAATAAATATATGTATTATTTTTACTGTTTGCCTTTATGGCATAATAGAAACCGTATACTGAGTTCTAGATCTTTAAATAAACTTATAAGCCAACGCATACGTTGTTTTTTTTTTTTTTTTTTTTGCTGTCATTATTAATTTTCCTTTTTGACATTTTAAATGCAGCGACAAGTGCAGGCAGCATCAAAGAACTTTTGTTGTTGCCAACTCTTTTCAATTGACGAGCTTTTATTTTCGCATGCACAAAGTCAAGGTGAATTAATCGGTGCAGCAAGGCAAGAAGAAACAAAAAGATGAGTGTAAAATAGGAAGGGGGAGAGCTTTGGAGTATTATGCTTCTCGTTTTTTGTTGCTGCTTTTGGCTGCCCCACCATGTTGCATAACATTTACATATATGTATGTGTATATATATACATATATATATATATATAGCTATATATATATGTCAATGAAAGAGATCAGCTTAATTTGAGGGGAAGAAAAAGCTTTACAAGTGGAGAAAAATCCTTGTACAATATTAGCCAATAAGAGAAAAGGGGTAGACACGTTTGGCTGATTTTCACCACAGACTACTTTTAATTGCATATGTTGCATAACACAACGTAAAAGATCTGATTAATTTGAGGGGAAAAAAAAGATTTGCAGGTCGGAAAAAATCCTTTTAAATTTGCAATGAATTAAAAAGACAAAACTCCTGCTAATTTGTATTTGTATGTATTAAGAGAAAAGGGGAAGGCAATTATGTTTGGTGGATTTTCACACAACTTAAAAGATCAGCTTAGTGTGAGGGGAAAAGCTTTGCAAGTGGTGAGCAAATCCTCAAAGCCAGTATTAAAGGGTATCTTGTTTAATTTGTTTCGAATATTCCATTTATTATCTAAAAGTTGTATACAATTTTCTTGTTTTTCGTTAAATATTATTAAATTTAATATTTAAAAGAAGATTTCATTTGTAAATAAAATATTGCATGTTAAGCAGCAATTGAAAAAAAAAGCACATTCACTCTTCGTTCAGTGTTGAACTTATTCAAGGCGGCATACAAAAGGTATACAAACTCAACGCAAGGTAATTGTTGGCGTTTCCCCGCCAGAGCTTTTCGTGTATGTTTGTCTCTATGGGTGTGTGTGTATTATCGATAAATGCCGATAGTAAAAGATATCAATGGTTAGTTAGACGTTTTATAGGTGTTGTGTGGCGTGTTCCTACTGTTTGTTGTGTGTGTTTGTGTGTATTACCCGTATAAACAATGATATCGCTAGCCCAGCGTTAAATCGTAATGAACATGAACTCATTACTCATTTCCAATGGAAAAGATCACGCGATCTGTAAATATATACTTATATACATATACGCATACATACACATATTGGTTTATCAGGCTTGTTTTTATGTCTAAAGATCGCGTGTTTATATTTGACGCTCTTCTTTAAATCGCAAGACGTGCTTTTGGTTTAAAAACTAATCAATTTTTGGCATTAAAAAAACAATAAAAAATGTATAATTCTTTTGTCTAGCGTTGAGTTCAATGTACAAGAATTAGACGATTTTTTTTGTACTATTTAGTTGAATGGATCGATTGGTCAAAGGTGCGAATGTTGGTATTTATTTTTGCTTATCGCAAAGGAAATGGTCAAATTTATTTTATTATATTACGCTTGTTCTGCTTGTTGAGTTGTTGTTGTTGATAAGACAAGAGTTCTCTAGTTTTCTTTGTGTGCAGCTGTTCCGATAACTTCATTAAGTCAATGCTAACAATGAAAGTATTTTTAAGTAAACACTTTTTAGTGACTAATTAATGCCCTGTTTTAAAAGTTTTTTGTCCAGGTACAAAGTTACAGAACTTAAAGTTATTTTAGGGTTAAGTGACTCTAAAAGAAACTTTTTTGTTGGCCCGAAAAAGTTTATTTTGGGCTGAGAATAATGGGAACTCTAAAATAGTGGAAATTTTTTACCAGCAATTTAAATGTTTCTCTGACGAAAATATTTGTCTAAAGCAGAAATTCATTTTAACAATAAAATATATAACAATTTCTTGTATTTTGATGCTGTTTCATGCTTTTAATAGGTAAATTTCCTTAAATGCATCTTTTACTTTTGCAAGTGTCTTTTAGCATACAAAGCGCAAATAAAAAGTTGAACAAATTGAAAAGTACAGGGTATTCAGCTGGGCCACTACTGTTACGCATGTAAAATGGAACGTAGACGCACTCGCAGACGCAGACAACACGCCACCATCTGTGACGCGTCGCCGCTGCTGACGTTACTTTCACCTGAGCAGTGCAAAGCAAAACAAACGCACAAAAAAAAGCTCGCCTAGGCGAAGCCTTTCAAGCGGCAGCGCGTGGAGGGGAAATGTGTAAAATGCAGCTGACAGACAACAAGAAGAGGAAGAAGCTGCATGGCAACAATAACAAAAAGCAGAAGATCAACAACAAATCAATTTGAACGAGAACGGGACGCCCAAAGGCATTTAAATTACGTGTTTGTATGCAAAAATGAAATGTTTGTGTTTATTAAATATATACGAATATATATTCGAGTTTATGGTCTGAATTCTAAATTCTGTTGAGTCACGTTCAAAGTCCAAACACACCACAAAGTCATTTAAGAGAAAAAATCAAACAAAACAGAATAAAACAGGAACAAAGTCGAACAAATTTGCTTGCCAAGAAATAATCACATTGAAATTGCAGATGTTTCTAGTATAATGGAAATTTTCATTTATATATTTTCTTTTTCGCTACCTTCGCTTTTCACACTATTCTCGTTTGTTCCTTGTCTTTTGTACTTTTCGCGAAAAACTAGCAAGACCAATAAAATTCGTCTTACTCTATTTGGATTTTGTTGTTACTTGTTAGTCGGCACAGTTTTTCTCCAACTGAATATTAATTTATAGTTTTTTTTTTTGTTTGTTGCTTAGGCGGTAGCTATCCCGCCTTGCGTGTTGCTTCGACGATGGCGTTTTTACAACTGACCAGTCGAGCGGCGGTGTTCCCTCTTTTTAGTTATACACTCGTCGAAGACGCGAGAGAGGTAAAGAGCTAATTGAATTAGGCACCTGCTCTCTTCGAGAGGCGCGCATGCGAGAGCGCAGATGTGTGCGCGCCAGACTTAAGAGCGAAAGCTTTGCTCTTGTGTTGATTTAACTAAAAAAAAACCTGTGTAACCGGAAAGTCTTGTAAAACGTTGTTGTTGTTGCTATGCGACTGCATGAGCAGCTGTTTGAGCAAATTAGGTCTCTCTCTCGCTCCCTAACGCTCTTTCTTACTCACACACCCGCCTTATTGTACTTGTTAGCATTTAAACAAAAAGCGACAGACAACAACAAGTTTAATAACTGTGCTTATCAGCTGTACCCAGCTAAACGTCGCCAGCAGCAGCTGTTGTCGTACTCTTCATAATCGCAGTTGCACTTTGTATGTAATCGTATTTAAATACAGAGGCTCACGCCTTTTTTTGCATTGGGGAGCCTAGAACTATACTACAGTGTATTACATATTACGAATGCGCATTTAGCTACGTTTATAGAATTCGAAAAATCCTTTAAGATTAAAAATGCAGCAATTAGCAAGTTAATCAAACCCCCTTACAAAAAATACTTCATACGGCACTGCATTAATATGTATGCATGTACACATGAGCTTTATTTCTTGCAGCGATTGTTGTGCCATATAATTTCATTGTCAGCTGCATATAACATGCATATGAATCGATGATTGTGGCTGCAATCACAAGATTCTAGCTAAAAGCTCTTTAGTGTCAGACAGGAAATGTACCTACGGATATTACTTATATACACACATACATACATGCATGCATATGTATATATTTAAATGTATGAATGGAACCATCAAAATTATATGGCAAAGAATCTGAAGGAAAGCACGTGCTCATGGTCAAATATATGCAAAAAACCAAATAAACCGAAGAAGATACACATGCATACATACATACATATACGCAAACATACATATATACATACAAATATATGAATGTTGTTTGGCAAAAGAATTTGTCACAGTTTTTTTTTTTGGGTATACTACAAATTGGCGTCGAGTGCCAAAAATCAACAAATTTCTAGATTTTTATACATTCCATATCTAAGGTAATATATAATGCACTGGGCGAAAAAAGGAGACTAAAATACTGCAAACAAAATATAACTTACCGAACTCAAAAATTAAACTAGTAAGAAAAGATTATCTTCGGCACGCCGAAGCTTAAATTCCCTTGCAGACTGGAGTAACAATTTTAAGATTTATTTTATTCCGCTTATTTACTGTGATCGATTATTTAGTAGATTGATCGTACTAATTTGTGGCCATATCTTTACAAAGAAATAAATCGATAATTTCGATAGTACAACTTTTGGATCGATTGTTCCTATGGAAGCTATAGCTATAGAGCAATACTCGGATAGTATAAAACACTCTGCAAAGGCATAAGAAAATAGGAAAAAAGCTTGTAGAATTTTAATAATTTAATGTTTATTTAATAATTTGTATAGTAAATAAAAACTAAAGAAAAAATGCGTAATTATGTACATTAAACAAAATTGTACCAAAAATATTGAAAGTTTCTTTGTTTTGCTTGATTTATTGTACTTTCCAAGTTCTTGTCAATCAGATCTTACATATAGATATAAATCTGTATATATATACATGTATATATGTATATATAGATAATTATAACAAATACAAAATAATGGTAATTGGCAAATGCAGGCATACGAATAAAACGCTATATAAATATATAACTAAGAGTAAAAATACATTTAAACAAAATAATAATAAAATAGTTGATGAATAATGATTTGTTTTTAATTGTTTTTATCATTACTTAATAAAGAACTCTAACGAAAATGCAGCCATTAAAATTAAAGTCCAAGATCTAATCAGGATATATATATATATATATAGCTGTATATATATAATAAATTTATTTAGTTTCTATTTGCTCTTGCGACGCGCATCCGTTATAGCACCCCAAAGTTCTATGATGAAATCGTCGGTGAACCCGAAAGATTCCAGATCGGAATTATCAATGGCCTCGGCAAAGTCCATGGAATTTGATTTTTTATCCCCTAGATCCCATATCTGTGACGCCAGTTCCGTATCATTGATGCCCATAAAAGATTCCAGCAGATTATTAATGGCCTCCACACCCGCCGCGGTAGCTTCATCGAATTTGGGCTCTATTTGGGCATTACCATTTGCCTTGAACCTAAGCGTCTCTTTGCCGCTACCGTAATTACGTCCGGCATTGCCGCCGCCGGAACTGGAGGCACGGGATTGACTGCGCGGTCCAATACCCTGGAAACCGCTGCGTATTGGTTCGACCAGACGCAATGTGAACGTCTCTCCCGTGGCTATATCTTTCAGCATGCGGGCCACCTCATAGTGCCGTTTACCCACCATATTCAGGCCATTCAATTTCTCGATATGATCGCCCACAGAGATGTGCTCGATACGATCGATAATTGAGTCCTCTTTAATGCGCTTAATGAACGCATATCCTGCACCATTGTCGGTAATTGTCAGCCCCAATGCATCCTGTGTCTTTACAATCTCAATTTCCTTGGCCCGACCCTTGCGATGAGCAAATATAAAATCATCTAATCCGATTTGACCACCCAATAGACGCGTCATATCCACCTTATGCGAGTTGAGGGTACAAAATAATATATCCTCCTCGGCCATATCAAAACATTCGGCTATTTTCTTATAGAGTTCACGTACGCTGGCAAATCCTGTTATCAGACCCGTAGGACTGCCATGGGCCAGTTGACAGTGAAAGATCAGCGGAGGCTTCTTATCCAGGTCATTATTAGTATTATTATTATTACTATGCTGGCTATTATTATTGTTTAATTGTGAGGCTGGCATCGAGGCGCGGGCTCCTTTGCTATCCTGACTTATATCGCTGTGATCCGAAGAGTTCTTCGACGATTTACGTGCAAAGAGCGGCATATTGAAGCGGATTTCGAATTTTACTATTTTCTAAATTCTTTCTTCGAATCTTTCAGCTTTCAGGTTGGGGTTCGCTCTCGTGTCTTTTATACAGGATCTGTGTGCGTAGAAGAAAAATGCGTGGAACTCTTTTGAGTGTTTCGTAATTTGAGATCAAAATTTGGTTAGTTTTTAGTTCCATTCCCATTATTCATTATGTACTGTATATATGTATATATATATATAGATGTGAGTGAGTGCATGTGCGTGTGTTTGTGTATGTACATTTATAACAAATACAAATAATCTTTTATAGGAAATTTATCTAATCTTTAGGGTGAAACACACAGAGAATTTATAGCCAGACATTCAATGAGTCAACGTTCAACTAGACGGATTATAGAAGTTGGGTTAATGGATATAATTTCATCTGTAATACGAGGTGATTCACGCACCGACAGCTGATTATACTCTTTCGAAATAGTCACTGATTTGTTAATTGATAAACAAAGGCGAACACTGATTATAGAATGAGGTTAAACACGAACACAAAGGTTTTTCCGAACTTGTTGTTGTTTATCGAGCTTACCCAACTATTTTTTTTTAATTAATTGCCATTCTACACATTAAATACTAAATAATTATGTGGAAAATAACAAATTATATGTCGCGTCGCAAAAACACACATCGAAATTGAAGAAACTTATATTTTTAACAAGGAAAACTGGGCAAAAAAAAAGACTTGATAAGATTTCAATATTTGACAAGCGCGTGATAAGTGCCAGAGAAGAGAGTGAGAGAAAGAGAGAGTACAGATAAGGTCTCTGGCTCCTCTACTCGTAATTCCCTACCCATTTATCACTCTCAAGCGATACAAAGAGAGTTCTTTGGAGTCTACTGAACTTTGGGCACTGCAAAAAAACTATTAAGTTTTTTGGTAAGATTCTTCTTAGGTCCAATTCTTCTGGTTTACGTACCACGATCAGCACTTCAAAATTGGTAACACTTTGGCATATTAAATGGACAATTACGTGCAGAAAATTTGGAAAAAACTTATATAAAAAGTGTATTAAAAACAAGTGTAAAAAAACACATGAAATATAAAACAAAGACAGTTTCTGAGTCTAATAATTACGATTATATGATAGTTTTTCCTGTTTTGAACATATTAACTTGAAACGTTTGCAAATTTTTGGAATTAAGGAAAACCCCTTTCTGTACCCGTGCAGAGGTTATTGGAGAGGTGTCACGAAATGCCATTGGAGGAGGCATTGGCCAGGATAATGAGACGACTCGATATATCCATGTCGGTCTGTCTGCCTGTCCTATGCAGTTTCTATGAAGACTTGGAGTTTTTTAACTAGATAATTTATGTGTATTGGAACCGACTGGATCGGACAACTATATCATAAAGCTGACTTATAAAAGAGCAACCGATCCAGAATATGGTGTATGTTTCTCAAGATATCTTGATGAAACTGACAAGTTAAATATAACCGTTTGATTATAAAATAGAATAAAGGAGAAGGCTCGAATCGTTTTGGCTTCATTCAAAATCCAACGAAAATGCCAGCATTGCATTATATTATTTATACAGTACTTTAAAGTCTAGTATTTTCTAGAGCAGTCTTAATACTTTTTCGGTTTGTTTTGTTTTTTGTTTTTTGCTTCACTACGTGCTTTCGCACATGTTGTGTGTTCCTATTAAACTATGCTTCACCTTGATGATTTCCATTTTTATTTTTTTTTTCGAAAACAAAATTTGTCTCTATTTGGCTTTCTGCTCGAATTTCCATGAATTACTTGAATTTCTCAAAGTCCAATACTCAGGCTTCAGCTTCGATATGTCAATAAAAATAATATTTATCGTTATCGATATGTCAAAGGAAATACACTATTTGGCTTTGAGCTCGAATTTCTCCAGTACTCAAGCTTCGATATGTCAAATAAAATAATATTTATCGTTATCGATATGTCACGAGAGGGAACTTGAGACGGGCCCCTTAAGCGAATATTCCTCTACTCGTATATGTAAATACATATGCATGTCTGTATATATGTATGTATGTATGTATATGTACCCAGCGAACGTGAGGCGATACTCACTCTTATGTTCAAACAGATTGATAGACACACGAACACACATGTAAAAATAGAGCGCTCGTATATACATACACACATTCTTATGTATTCCTATACAACCGGCTATTTGTAGCAGAGCATAATAAATAGATAACCCGGCGAATGAAAAGAACAGAGAGAAAAAAAACAGAAACTACAACACGCATCAAGGTCGAATTAGTTAAGCTGTTTGAGGCGCGTGTTTCGCTTCGGTACAAAACCTTTCAGAGCAGCAAAAAAGAAAAAAAAAAAACAAAAACTCTTTATAAAATACTACGCAGTTGCCTTTTATCAATAATCATACATAAATTTATGCATCGCCGGCTTTTAAAACTCAAAGCTCTGTCAATGGTTATCGTTATCGTTATCAATGAAGAAAACGATTCTTTTCTTTAGATATCAGAACCAACTATCAGCATAAGCTCTGGTTTTTGTTTAATAATATTTGTGTCCGAGTTCCGAAGTCATTGGTTCATCCGAACTTATCAAATTTTTATACTTAGGTATTTATGTAGTCTTGTTCTATTTACGTTAAAAGAACAGCTTCTCTCCGGATAAATTCTTTGCATAAATTAATTAAAATAAATAGGTAGCCTTCAGAAAAGCTCAGCTAATACTAAAAAAAAAAAGGTAATCTCAGGATAAATTCATCTAATAATAATAATAAATAATACTCATCTAATACTAAAATACTCTTTGGGAAATATTATTTTTTATTCCAAAAATCATACCCTGATCAAAGATAATTCCTTTCTTGATTCCACAAAACTTTTATCATTTCATAAGAGAATGAAGGCTCTTATCTCTAGAGAAGAAATAGAAAGAGAAGAAACTAACTAAAATAATTTATTTATGAGAGTTGATAAGTTTACTCATTTTTATAATAAAAAAGAATATAATTTGGAATATAAATAATTCATTTAAGAAGATAAACAAATATGTATCGAAAAACACAACGGAATTGTATGCACTGTGGCATACCTTATCGCTGGTGCATTGACTTCTAGGGGCAACAGAAAGAATAAATTAGATAGTCGGACACGTGTCTGGCGGTTTTATCTGGGTAACACACTTAATATCATCTGGTAAATGACGCTGCACTGCATCGTAAACAACAAAACAACAAAGCAACAAAACAACAGAATAACATTTCCGCATACGCAACGTAGCCGGTTTTTCTATATACCCTTTAACCATTACATTGACTAAGGAGGGCATAATATATTTTTGTAAGTATTTTTAGAAAATATCGAATAAAATATATTTAGACAATGAGACGAGTTGATATATTTATGTATGTTACGTCTGTCTGTCTATTTCTATGCTTACTAGAGTCCTAGTTTTTGAGTTGGGTGAATGAAACTGGATCAGACTACTATATCGTATATATTTTGAAGACATTTGACTATTTTTATAAAATATAGTATAAAATATATACATATATACGATGAGGAAAATCGATATAGTTATGTCTGTTCTGTACAAACCTAAGTCTCAGATTTTCAGTTAGGAGAATGGAACTTGGTTGGATCAGACTACTATATCATATATATTATAGCTGCCAATAATTCTTGAGTCATTGTTTCTCAAGATATCTGGATACAACTTGTAAATTATATGTTACAGAGTCTTTTCTAAATGCACACTAAAAGGTTTTAGGATCAGGAGAGATATATATTATAGGAGATATAGAATATCATATGGCAGCAGTTACTCATTACTTATTAGTCTTAAAGATAAACCTCTAGAATTTTCAGAATATATAAGAGTATTTTCTTTATACTCCAATTATTAAAAAAATATCCAAAAGTCTTACAAGATTTACTTTACAGGGTGTAGCCTAGTTAAGGCGTCAATTTAATTAAATGTTGTTGATTTGTATGTTTACTCGCCCCCGATTGGCTGTAATTTGTGGGCTCGTCTCATCTCGCCTGTAAACGGGGGCAAAGCAACTGCTGCTGCCCGCTTTGAAGTATATATTTACATGAGAATGTGTATGTGTGTGTGAGAGTGTGTACATGTAATCCAAGGTGCTCTTAGAATATATGTAGATATATCCATACATATATATTCTTGTATTTGTCGTAAATGTAAACAACAAATGGCGTAAACAACACAAACACGCGTAGGTTTATTTTCGAAAGCTCAAGAAAAATAGAAGAAAAAAAAAACGTTTTAGATAACATTTTGTAAACAACAATGCAGTTATTTATGTATGTATATGTGTGTGTGTGTATGTATGTAAGTATATGTGTGTATATATGTATTTAGTTATTATTTACACGTGCATTTGCAGTCGATGACTAATTCTGGCTTTGTTATTAACAAAGTATTCCACTATGGAGCAACACTTCCCATGTTATTATCTTTTGTACGAGTATTAATAATACCAGTAAAATTCTTGCGATAGATAGAAGCCCATATTCAATACTCTCCAATATTAATATTTTTATTCCTTATTTTAGTTAAACAGTGCTGCTATCCACTAGGCTCATTCTGGGGGCTTGAATCCGAAAGATACAATCTTTGGATGTGGTTCAATTTGTATCTAATCCTTTTGTTTGACTATCTTTTTATCCTCTTTAAATTTGTATTTCCTTCTATTTAAACGTTTCTTGAAGATAACTTATAAACTTATATTTATGTGAGTTCCATTAATTATATATTTATATATCTTTACAAGTGATTCGGTTCGGAAATATACATAAATATAAATATATATATATATATAAGGTAAATGCCTAGATTTATGGTGCGTTTCGAGAAACTGTTAAAATATGAATTAAATACGATTTTCCAGCTCATTACTCTATAGATTTAAAGCCCGAAATAACTTAATAAGCTTTCCGAATATTAGTTACAATACTCCTCCTATTAAAAGAGTTATATTTTAAGGAATATTCAAGCCATGCTGCTGAAAGTTGGTATGTGCCTAAAAGACAAGTAGTTCCAGATAAAACTGGTTAAAAACTTGGCAGTTACTAGACAGAAATACAGCTAAAATACTCTACGAAATTTACTCTAAGAATTTTCATTCATGTTTCAGTGCATATTCTTTTTTTTTAATGGCTTTGCACTCGACTTGTTTATTGCTCATTTTAGCTAATACAACTAAAAAAAACTATCTAAAACGAATACAAATACATAGGGTATACTACGTACATACATTTATACATACATATATATAATATGTAGAATTCCTCGCGTGTTTTGTTATCGTCAAAGTACATAAACATATAGAGTATATGTGAGACTGTGTGTGCACAGAATAGTGCGGCGTGCGTATGTTTTTGTTTTCTAGTTTGTCGCAGGGAAAAGCAATAAAACAAAGCTGGGAAAGGCTATTCAGGCTATTGAATACCCTTCTCTACTGAAATAGAATCTTTAATTTATTTAATTGGGAATATAGTAGTCCGATCTTGAATAAACAGAGCAAGCAAAGTACTATAAATCTATAATTCTATATAATATATAGTCCGATCTTGAGCATTTTTAGACTGCAAAAAGAAGGCACACTCTAACCTCCAACTTGTAAGTTTCATCAAAATATCTAGGACCTATCTATTTTGGACCGATACTTCCTATGGCAGATACATATATAAATTTTAAAGCAGTCTGATCTTCCCAGTCAAATCACACTCCTAATCCAACGTGTAAGTTTTATAAAGATATCTTAAGAAGCGGCAGACTTTTCTGTATAATTTTTAAAGGCGATTGTTCCTTCCAATGTCAGCTATATATATATAAGATACAATTGAGCCTGCATATAGACAGACGGACTACGATATCTCCTTACACATTTGGCGACGAACTCATAATACTCTCTGTAAGGGTATAGAGCGTATAAGCAGCCCGCAGGGGGGTAGCCAAATAACAAATCAAGGTTATTTAATATGTATACATATGCAGATACATATATATATGCACACACATACATGTACATAGATATGGTATTTTCTTACGTACAAGGGGTATTATTATCATTAATCAGACTTTATCATGTTGTTTGTTTGCAGGGAATCTAAGTTTTCTATTATTTGTATTGGTTAGTTTCATACGTAGCAATTGCATAATGCAGCCATATAACTATGTAAATCGGGATTGAAAAAACAAAAACAACAACAGCAAAAACAAAAGCAACAGCAAAACAAAACAATAAACAATGACGAAAATTGCACGTAAGCAAATTTGCTTTGTTTTTTCTAGCATTCGATTCTATTTTATTTGCATTTTATTCTATTATATTTTATTTTTGTTTACCCGATATTTGATTCGAGGCGCGGGGGGAAATGTCAAGTGGGTGCAGCTGCTGTAAACAACATTTTTCTTCTTCTTATTTTCATTGCACTTTAAATATATCGTCAACAAAAATTGGCAGTTTGCTCTTACAGCTTTGTAGATCGAGCCCCGTCGAACACATCCTGCATAAGAGTAGGGACGGAGAGGAAAAGGACTCTGAAGAGAGCACCTCTTCTAAGCTGAGAATTCCAACTAGCCAACATCTCTGCTCTGACTGGATCCCCTCTGTAGATTTTGCACCCCACTGGTATCTTTTGATTCGATTATTAGATTTCGAGTAATTTTTTGCGTCTTGTAACTCCCAGCCAGCTCTATAATTCAATTGTACAATTGTTTAAGCCTTCAAAATATAAGGTTAAAAAAAACTAGTATTTCTCTTCAAGCTATTTATTTATTTATTTATTTTTTTTTTATCATCAACAAAAGTCATTCAATGCCAAAAACTAAATAAATAGAAAACAACATAAATAAAGAGCACCATTTGAATAGTAAACTAAGAGTATTTAGCAACTCTTAGTTTGCGCTCTTTGAATACGTTCAAAGAGAAAAAAGCTTTGCCTAGCTAAAAGCTTTTGCTCTGGCTCGGATCGTTTGAACTTTTTGAAAAGTTTGCTAGCTTCGCGCGCGTCGCCATGATTCATATGCATATGTATGTATGTATGTATGTATGTATTTTTAAATATATGTATGCACATCCATACATACATACATATATACTGCGCGTTGACTAGGTCAATATTTTGACAGACCGTATGGATCGTAACGGTGAAAATTAATTGCGAGCTGCTTTTCGCTGAAAAATGCTTGAAGAGCAGGCAAAAAATTAATCTTCCACAGCACAGTGGAACAAAAGAACGAAGAACCGGAACTACGAAAAAAAAAGCAAAGCAAATTCCTTTGCTCTTTTTACTGCGTTTAAAAGGACATTCGTTGAAAAACGTTTTGATTCCTTTTTTTCCAAAAACCGATAAATTCTTTTGTTTGACATAAATTGTTCTATGAATATTAAACTTTTATAAAAATGTAGCTTTTATTTCTAATTTCTGAGTGTAGCATAATCCTGTAACAGTGTTTCTTTTCATATTTTACAGTTACAAGCTTTCAGAGTTTTTCTACTTTACCAATTTAGTAAATTGTCCCACTGTGGGCCAGCAATTTTGTTTTCAAATTTTGGAACTACACATATAGAAAAATTGAGTGCTGATGACGTTTGCTTTATTTTTTGTATCGGTTTATTTTGGCTCCGGGCACACGTATCGGTCATTCACATGTATATGTATATAGCTGCATACATACATACATATGTATATATTTATATACTTCCCTTAGTTTTAGCGCATGAGTCAGTTTCAGTTTTACCCTTGCAAGGGCCTTATCCGACCTTATAAAGCATATGTGACATGATTAGTCTGTCTGTCTGCCTGTTAATATGTTTGTAATTCTTGAGACTGCTGATTGACATTTGGCAAGGAGCTTTTATGGAGCTTAAGTCGGTACCAACCAGTCAGATAAATGTATTTTATATCCTTGGGAACAACCGGTCCAAAAGTTGTAGTAAGGAGAGCTTTTTTGCCTCTTAACATTTATTTATGAAACTTACAAGTCAGATGTATAAATGTGAATGATAATACATAGGAACAATCGGCCAAAACAAAGTAAAGTTGTTAACAATTTATAAGTGCTTATCTAGTCTGCAAGAATGTTTAAACTTCGGTGCGGGTTTCCTTACTCCTCTGTTTGTTTTTTTGGACTATCTCTCTATGAATACCTTCAATTATGGTGCGTTGACAGAGACACATAATATGCTCGCACTGCGCATTTATTTATTTATTTTTTGTGGCTTTTTTATCACGTTTTTAAGCATGGAACCACATTTTTCATAACTTGCTGACGTTTGAATAAAATACAGCAAGATTGACAAAAAAATGCACGCTTTTTTTTCATTACTTTATAATATCTCAAGTGCATTACCCCAAACACAAAAAAGAACACCCTGTACATGTGGACAGAGGTCTATAATATGGAGCAGACTCACACACACACACACACACACACAGCAGCAAAACACTAAAAAACTGATTAACAGACTCCGGGCAGTTTTCAAAATACATTTAACCGTTTCACCTCGCTGAACTTTGAGCAGGGGCAGATTGTTTAGGCAAATAACAAATTCAACTAGCTTAAAAAACACACTTTGAATCTGAATCTGAGTGAAAGAATATGAAATTTTTGTTAAGGTCGTTAAATAAAAACGGAGCAAAATACAAATATTCATCAGATACGAAGCAAATGTGGGAACACGCAAGCTGAAGCAATTAGCTTTTATTATTCAAAGTGCATTTAGACAAAGTTTGGAGCTAAGCACGTGCTCTTTTTTGAATAGATTTCGTGCGTGACTTAAGAATAATATAGCGAAATATTGTCGAAAATTTCTCAAAGAGTTCAGCACTTAAAGAGATACTGGGAGGTATTACCCGGCGTTGAGCGAAAAGGCTCACAAGAGAAATGAATTTAATAATCTGATAAAAAATCATAAATAATTTTAATGTGGAGATTTTAAATTGAATTGTAAGTTTATCGGTTACAAATTAGGCTTTACCCTTATAAACTTTGCCCCTTATTTTCTGATCTTGGAAAGTATAAAAAACAAAAAAAAATGTTTTCAACGTTTTTTTTTAGTATACCCACAGTTAAGGGCCGAATTTTCTAAAATCCCTGCTTAGTGGAAACTTTCGGTATGCCATACATCTTTTAACTGAATTTTATTTTCGCAAATATAACGGATTTGGACTGAGCAATGATGAATCAGTCAGACATTGCATTATACATATGTATAGAGATAGTACTAAGGATATAATTTATTAATTATCGAAATTGATAAGTATACTAAACTAGAAACTAACGGAAGGAAAAGCTAGAAGAAAGAAATAAACCTTTGATTGGCAGCTATTTGATACCTCAGTCCTTATTAGAAGTCCTAATTTTTTCACAAATGAATCTAAAGCTGACTTATGCAGCACAACTGCTTAACTCATGTTAAATTAACAGTGCAACTGTTAAGCAGCTAACAGAACAGTAACAGAGCATAATATAAACTTTAAAGCAAAATTATAATGTTTCTATTTTATGGCTAAAATTGCCTGATTACAGCCATCAAAGAAGCATACAGAGCGCAGCCGCCATGGCAACAGAAGCGTAGGAAAAGGATGGAAAGGGGAGAGGAGATAACAATAACAATGGTGAATAGTGTTGCAGTTAATACCAAGGGGCGTGTGTACCGGTTCATAATATGGGTTCTGTATAGAAATGTCACGCAAGCAATTTACATAAATGACGTCGCTTCCGCTTTGGTAGCACAAGAGCAGAGCACAGGCGCAGCCAACAAGAACAGCAACAAAACAGCAAACAAAATTAAAAGGAATAATAAATACAGATAGGAGGCAAGAGAATGAGAGAAAAAGTGTAGCAAAAAAGAGAAAAATAAAAAAATAGCAATTGTGTTTGTCTGATTGGATTGTTTAGTGCGGAAGTGAGAAAGAAATCGATAAAAAACAATTTCAGAATTTCCAGAGAGCCTGCTCTGTCAAATCTAACGGCAAATGTTTGTACATGAGATAAGAAAAAAAAAACATAAGAAAAAACTATCCGAATATCGCATACACTTGCAAGCTGGAAAAAATGTTAAATTCTTTTTTTTTTACTAATTGTTCGTATTAGATATAGATATAGATATAGGAATAAATAGTCCGATGTGCTATATCCCCCAGCTCAAAGCCTGTTTACCTAGAAACAGATGGACAGACAGACAAGATATATTAACTTGATCTGTAGTCCTTATTAATTATGAACATATATACTTCCAGGAGTCGTAGATGCCTTATTTAATGCATAACACATTTCGTCACAAAATGACAATACCCTCTACAAGAGTATCAGAGAAAAAGATTAGCTGGTAACCCCCCCAAAAGAAATGTGTGGAAAACAAGAAACCCACTAACCAACTTCACGGTTTGTTAGCAATTTAATTTGCCTACAAATGGTCTCAGGTTTAGTTATTTTTTTTTTGGTTTTTATTTTTAGCTTTTTGTTTTTTTTGAGAGATTTTTTTGGACACCTCCCCAAATGCCTGCTCTGCTCTGCTCGGCTATGCGCTCTGTGGGACACGCCCTCTTCCATAGCTGAGCTGCCGCACACGTGTTTGCAACATTAAAAAACATTAACACACTTTACGCTTTTTGGTTACCTGATAAACACCTTGTGTACACCCTGTAGAGTTGCCTTAGTAACTTTAGCAACTATTCCAAACTTTTACATGCTTTTTCTTTAATCGAGAATTTTGCTAGGAAAATCAATCAACATGCGGCGCAACCCCTAAAAAATATGCGACAACCACCCGGCGAAACCTAACCTCAATGTCTGAATGTTTTTGGCCGTCCTTGAGGTAGGAAATGGTCAAAACAGGCGTTGGTTCAACATTAAGTCTTTTTATTTTGTGCTTTTACGTTCTTTGTTCTTTCATAATCTAGGGGGTTTTTTGGGTGTTGCTTCGATAAATCGTTATATGTACAGTGTACATACTCGGTAAGTATGAAATCATATCCGCTCTTATGACATAAGCGCCTTGTGGGAGGGGAGGTCTGTCAGGGTTCAAGGTTTACACGATGAAACAAACTTTTTTTTAACATTCAAAAGTTGTGCAAATTCTCCTATTCCTCCTCCATTCTCATATAGAACTAAACTCTTTTGGCTGCTTATAATATCATATAAGTACTGGTTGCACTTTGGCATGCGTAAATATTTGATTTACAAAAGGAATTATATTTTCTTTAAGGCGAACATTTTACGAATTATATTTCTTATAGCAATTTCATGGTATAAACTCATCTTTATTTACTTAACCGCTTTCAATAATTGCATAGCTGCAAAAATATAATCGATAAGAGTGCAAAAATGAATTTTTTATTTTTATCGATTTCTAATTGTTATTTTTGTTGTCAAGAGAATCGCCCTATCCTTTTTCTTACTACTGCTATCCCTGTCGCACTCACGGTGCTATGTTTAATCGATGTTTCCGGCTTCTGCTTCTTCTTATTGCACTCAACTGTCAATTGTGATTTTTTTTTAGTATTAATTAAATGTTAGTATGTTTTGCAATACATATATATTTTTTTAGTAATTTCTTTTGGAATGGGAGGGGTGGTGAGGGGAGGGAGGGACAAACAAAAGGCTAAAGATGTGCCCGCCACCTTTCACTTTATTTATGTATTGAGAAATTTTGAATGAATATACACACAGATAGATCTATTGTCATGGGATGCTGCGAAGACTTGGAACAATCAATAAAAGCAACAAAGAGAGCAATAGAAAAAGACGGGGATAAAGATAAAGACGCAACGAAAGTAGAAAATATGTACGCACCTGTCTACAGGCTGCACTTTCCTGCGCTTTGGGCTCACTAAAGCACCGTTATGAGCAAGGAAAGCGGACATACGAGACCAGGTTTTTGTTGTTGTTGCCGCTGCTACTTCTCTTCTTCTTGTTGTTGTTGCTTTTTTTACTCACACTCACACATACACCAGCACACACAATTTCTTTCTTTCACCCGAGTTGAACTAACTTGTTTTTCGTTAAGTTGAGCTTAGCAACAACGTTTTTATTTAATTAACACTATTAATGCCTAGCAGAAATCAGCAATTTTCTTTATTTTTTTTTTGGCTAGAGGCGCACTAATTAATTAATTCTACTGCTCTTCGCAGCTCATTTTTCACTACTGGCATGACCAACGCACTCACACACACACTCACGAAACGAGTGTCGCCGTCGACCTGTCTGCTGTCTGAGCGCTAGAGATGTCAGTGATATAAGCAAAAATATCAAACTATCGATGCAACGATTTCTTGGCACCGATTATATTCGAAATATAGCGTCTATCGATGTGTATTACTGCATTAATAAAAAAATATTGAGACGGTTACTCTTAGGTGTTTGCTTTTCATTGAGCGGCACTTTTATTACACCTCTGTGTTAAGCCATTTCGTTATATCGATACATAAATGACACCTGCTGGCAAGTGTTGCCAACTATAGCATAGCCACTCGAAGTTTCGATAAGTATCGATTACACATTGATTTTTTAAAGGCGGCGCCTTTTGTTAATATACAATTTATTGAAATGGCTTTTTACAGATTAAATTTATTATAATTTTATTTAAAAATATACATGGTATTGGTTGTAGTTATTTTAAACGCTGGGCATTTTGTTTTTGTTTCTTATGCAGCGAAGCGGCTAAACAAGTGTATTAACAATATATATGTGTAAATAGAACAAAGATAGAAAAAAACATATAAAAATTTGATAAAAAATTAAGAAAGAAAATGACAATAAGAACTTATCAATGTAATTCCAAAATTGTAATTAGTAAGTAGGAAGAATTTTTGTTGTTGTTGTTTCTCTGTGTGCAAATATGTAAATATATATATATATACTCTCGGATATGGCGAAAGCAAACCACATACACGAACTTAAGGGAAGCCGGAATCATTGCTCATGCTATTTTCGGGGCTCTGGAGACCATATTTGAATCATTTTCATGATTCGAGCAGGCAATTGTTATGCCCTGATCATCGACCAATTCATCATCGATTTGATCATCATTTTCCAGCATCTTTTGACGCTTGAGGCGTAGCTCAAAGACCTCGCTTATTGCTTCCCGGAAGCATATAAAATTATAGTCAATAACACCCTGTCGATTGAAATTCTCCTCTCGCAGTATACAGACCAGTGCCAAAAACTTGTTCACCTCGCGCAGATAGAGTATCGTATTATTATTCAATTTAATCAGACTAGAACTGCCGCTGTCGAAGGCTTTTTCTTCAGAGCTGTCAACGAAATAAACACATAATAAAATGTGTATTATTTGTGATTGATTTATGGCTTTTATTTACCTATATATGCTGGATAGATCAATGACCACGTCTATCATATCACAGCACAGCTCGTAGGCTTGCATATCAACAGGCGATGAATCTGTTGCTATATAAATTTTAGATACAACGTCAAAGAGAAATGCTTTTTCTATGCCAGAGTTCTGTGGATAGAAATTTGATATTTATATTCAAAAATATGTCTAAGCATAGAGTATTATATTAATATAGCTTCCACTCACCGGTATAAAAATATTTAGCAAATTCTCAAGCGTCGGCAGCTGTGGTATGAGTTTCTGCACAACTTTCGAGAACGCTTCAAATATTGAATGATCATAGATCGAAGTAAGGTGAAAACTTAGATGAATTTGGTCGAGCCCCGCCTCGCTGAGGTCATCCGACGAGCGTTGGTGTATATCGCGTTGCGATTCCATTTTCGAATCATCGCTAATCCCATCAACCTATGGGGAAAAACAGAGAACTAACAGCTGCAGCAAATACTGATAAAAATGAATGTTATCTATTCGTACGAACCTTGTGTATGAAGACCTCGAATTTGATGCGAGGATTTACCTTATATGCTTTGGTGACGGTACTTTTAAATTTTGTCAATGCCTCATTATAATCATCCTTGGCATCTATGACAAATACGAGAGCTCCACATCCGCCGAATATCATATCCGAATCAAATGTGGGCTCTACAAAATCAATTTGACCCGGAAAATCCCAAATTTGAAATTGTACAAAACTTGAATTATTAATATCATCTTTAACAATTTTGCTTGTTGACTCCAAAAACAGCGTCTCATTCGGTGACATTTTATGGAACACGACTTTCTGTATAGAACTCTTGCCGGACCGCCGAAGACCCATTAATAATATTCTCGGTTTTGTTTCGCTGTTGCTTGAGGTATTCGGTTCCAGTTCCAGACCATCCTGATCAAACTCAGCATAGCCGAAGTCCTTTGGAAATGAGTCCACATTGTAATCTTCATCTTCGTAGCTCTGTTTCAAAATAATAGAGCATTAATAGTTTAGACTAAAACCATATATCTTTTACCTATAAGAATATTAGAGATGAGCATTTTGATAAAACACAACATACACAAATCTGATTAGACACCCAAAAACAAACTAACTTTGTTTATAATATTGTCTGTTTTATACCTAAGCTAATAATCTTTTTATATATAATAAGATTCAATAATTTCTCGAAAATAATCTATATTATTTCCAGTTTCTAGCTACTTATCATAGTTCGTTTTATCACATATTATTGCGCATCTCCAATTTCGTATGGCTTCTCTTTGTTTATTTACCATTGTGACGTAAGCGTGCGTTGCGGGTGTACGTCAACTTTTGCTTTAGATGCAGTTTACTGCGCGTGTTTAAAAAACTTATAATTTTTATTTAAATTTGTTTTGGAATTATTACTTAATTTTAAAAACTAAAAACACAAAACAATTTCTTATCGGAACCGACGAGGTGTGTGCAGCAAACAGCTGTTTATCAGTTTTGTGCCAAGTGTGTGCACATCTAATTTCTTAGTATTTTTTGGCTTGTGCGGTATTAATTTATCGATAACCTATCTTTAATTTCAGCTGGGTCACACTGTCCTAAAATCTAAGCAATTTTCTATTGTTTTTATATTAAATTTAAATAAAATGGCAGCACGTGGTTTATTATTGATGGGCCAATGCATGCCCTGCATTAAGCAGAATGCCTCAAAAATACGCATACGCCGCATGGAACTGGATAAAAACCTAAATATGGTTTGTTTTGACTATGGCTCGTGTGAGTCCCAATGGAACATAATTAGTTTTTTGAATTTTTCTTGCAGTATTTCAAAAAGGATACATTTTTCTTTGCCCACGATCCACAGAAGCTGTGCAAGACTGGCGATGTGGTATTAATAAGGGAACTACCCGAACGCATGACACGTTTGATCACGCACGCTGTGGAAAAAGTTGTTTACCCCCTTGGTGACATAACCGATCCCATTACCGGTAAAAAGGTTGTTGTTGGCAAATACCGCGAGGATATTGAAATGGCCAATCAGCTCTTTGGCAAATCAGAGAAAGCTTTCGATTACGACAAGGCGCCGCCACGTGGTCGCCTCGAAGGCACCAAGGACTTTACGCACGGTGAAACCTACATTAAATACCACGAAGATGGCAAGGATCAGCCTTTTGCTGTCTAGAAAATAGGCCTAGTTAAGTTAAGTTTTCTTAATTTTGTCCCAGTTATTTTACTCTGGGAATCGAAGCGAATCGATTTCGCAACAAGCATTTTGTTTTTTAATAAATTGAATAATATAATTGTTAAAAATCAATTTTATTTTAATTAAATTTTTGATGATTAAATTAGTTGAATTCATCAGTTAGGTAAGAAAGGGTATCCAGTTTCAGTTCAATGTGAATTATATTAGGATTTATTATTGAAGAAAATGGAATATTCCTGAAACTAAAATCAAAAGAAAGGACACTAAACCATAGAAAATATATACAAATAAATAGAATAAAACAATCGGGGTACATTTAACTAAATATTTTATTTAAAATGTCGATAAATGTTTATATTTTTGTCAAAATTTGTTGCAATTGCATATTTCTTCAACAGCGGCCAGCTGACAGCCTGCAGCTGAACCAGTTGGGGGAATTATTAACTGTGTGTGTACAAAATGTCACAAACAACATTTTCTGGTTCCGATCCTATCTGCTCCGAACCGTTCCATGTGCCGTTCGGAACCATTTCGAACCGGTTCGATCCGTGCCATAAATTAAATTGTTAACTAATCACAATCTCTTACGATGCTAAAGTTGTACTGGAGTATAGTGTTCGCCACATGGGCGTTGTCATCGCATAGTTTTTGCTGGATAAAGGAAAAGGATATTAAGTTAATTATAATTAAATATAGATTTAATTATGCATACTTGTTCGAGGTCTGGGCTGGCGCGTAGCATGAAGTCGCGTAGAAAGTAGCCACGAGAGGGCATATCCAGGGCTAGGATCAGCTTATTGTTGCCCGTTTGCCGTAGCACCTTCACCCAGCTGCTGGGTGGCGCCTCCTCGTCCTCGTTTAACTGTGCGCCCGCATTTGATTTGCTTTGGTCCTCATCACTGCAAATGGACCACTGTAGCGGCTTGTTGGAGCTGAAAAAATAAAAATAAGTTCGCCTTTTGCCTTGAGGTTCATTGACCCAAAACTAACCTGAAATGCAGCTCCAAGCTGACTGCCTGCAGATAACGCGAGACGGGCACAACGTAGCTGACATTCAAGGAGCTGCCTAAACTGGGACAGAACTGTTCCACGTCGATGGTGTGATTATTCTGGGCAGCCAGGACACAGCTGCTAATGCTCCAGCAATCCAAGGTATGTGGCACAGCTGCTGCAGTCGCTATTGCCGCCACTGGCAGAGTATCTGCTTTGGGCAGCAGCTCGACATGATCGGGTGATTCCTTGGCCGACTTTGGTGGAATGGGTGCATCATTAAACATTGAGTACAGTGCATCCCCGCTAGCAGAGACATCGGTTTCCGCTGAGAATTTTTTGGCGCGCGTCTCTGCATTATGCGAACTCTTGCCGTGGTAGACCCGATTAACGGCCACATTGTCGGTATCATTGCCAGCTATTGGCAGTGGCTGTATTATCAGTACATCCGCATCCTGCTCCTGCACCTGTTCCGCGGACTGCAGCACATCTTCTCCTTGCTGATGCTTCACATTTGCATCCACATTGTCAGCAGCAGGTGCAGCCGGCTGCAGCTCCTCGAAGCAGGTGGACTGAAATTATAGATATAAATATTATAATTGTAATCTTCTTTCTCAGACAGAAGATTAAGAGGAAGAAAGGCGACCATTCAGTCAGTCGTTAGAAATTGATTTTTATAAGTAAAATTGAAAAGAAAAGTTTGAATCCAACCTGACAATTATCGTTGACGGCTTCATCGCCATTACACTCCGGTGGCTGTCCAAAGATTGGAGCTCGCAGACTCTTGTTTTTAATCCAATCGAGACTACGTTGATTGGCCGATCTTCTGCCCACACTTGAATCCCTGAGACCAGCGCCCGTATACTCGAAGCCAAAGAGCGCCGTAATGGGATTATCCGCCGATTCGGATTCATTGGTATTGCTCAGATTCTGCAGGTCCAGAGCATCTGCACTATCCTTGCTGCCGCCGCTGGAGTTTCGCACCGCAGCCGGAGGAGGGACGTCCAGGGAAAGGGTAAGAGTGCTCAGAACTTGAGTCTGTTCCGTGCTGACTTTATTGGTGGTCAAAGCCAAGTTTGAAGTCGGAGGGGATACGGACTTATAGGTATTATAGATGTCTGCATCGTCCGCCTTGATCTTGCGTATGGTTTGTCCAGGGTGATCTGATGCAGCATTGTCCACAGAGGTGCTGGGTATGGTGCCCATCACAACAATATCGTCCAGCTTCAAGGGCTGATTCAACTGTTGCTGCTGCTGTTGTTGTTGCTGCTGTTGCTGCAGTGCATCGACATCTATGGAATTGTTTTCAAAGTCCTGCGATAAAGTAATGCCCTGCGGCTTCTCGGAGGAGGTGTTCGTATCGGAGGAGGCAGTTCTGCTTCCAATGGCAACTTTAACGCTTTGTAACAGCTTTTGTGCTGCGCCCTGGTTTCCACCAGGGCGTAGTACCTCCGGAGACACGGGCCATTTGGATTTATTTTTGCTGACAATGGTTTTATTGCTATTCCATGGCGTCGATGTTGTTATCCTTGCATTCAGTTTGGGCAGCGGTAGATTTAGCTGCGGCTCATTCATTACAGCGGTTAGCTCCTCCTCCGCCTGTGCCTCATCACCGCCGCCGGCCGCAGAGGAAGAGGCGAAGGAGGTGCCACCTCCATTTGGCTTTGTTGTGCTTGCCGCATATATTAAACTGGGCCAAGGCACATGCGTTTTATTCTTGAAGAGCATCTGTAAATTATGCTGGAAATTCAGTCGATCTTCATCGCTTAGCCGGGTAGCTGCATCCGGTCGAAAGATTCGAGCGTCTCCAAACATTTGAAATCCATCCAAGGGCAGCTGCTGTTGCTGCTGCGACTTATTGTGCTCCACAAAATATAGTGTGGATACGGCGGCCAGGCTAAAGAATAGAAAGATTTATGCTTAGCATATAAGATCGATATTGAGCTGCTTCTGCTTACCAGCCTGCCATGACAATTATCAGCAAGAATATAATAATTTGCATCAGGCGACTGGAGCAAATCTCGTATCCATCGCTGCGGTTATTCGATTTATGCGGTCTCGGCGGCAGCAGACAACGCGGCTCCAGCAGATCCTTGGCACGCAATTGGTGGTTATTGTGATTACTAGTGGCACGTTCCAGATGCTCTATGCGCGTCTCCAGCGAGCCGGTCACCTTGCACAGCTCCTTAACGGCTCCAATGTTCTCCATTAATATGCGATCCTAGGCGAACCAAACCAAAAAAAATAATTGTTTTTTGTAGTGTAATCTGTGTTTCCCTATTTCCAATTGTATTTTTCAAGTTTTCAAACTTATTTTAAAGATCAAACTAAGATTTTCCTGACAGGAAATTCATATAGGAATTCAATGGAACCGATTCCATTGCATCCTAACTTTATTTCCAACTAATTTCCGTACCTTATTGACCAGCAAAAAGTTCTCAATAACATTTCCATTGGGCAGTACAACGCTGCCAGCCTCTTGGACCGCATCCGGTATAACTTCCCGGACTTCCTGTGCTATGACGCCCGTATCAACGATTTCCCTTGTATCGCTCTCCCGCCTCAGACCCGAATGCACGGCGAATTCCGGCTCGTATCGATATCGGACGATGCGTATTTTTTGCATATTCCGTAGTTGCACCGATGTATCCAATTCGGCAATTTCTTGTTTGGCGCGACTATCGCTGGGCTGAACAATATGCCCGGATACCTTGAGATTTCCATGAACCACCAGACTTTCATCGGGCCGATCGGTGTTGATGCCTACGCGGCCCGCATGGAAAATGGATTCCTGGGTGAGGCCCCGTTGCCAGCACAGATCCACATCGGACTCAAATTGTCCGGGATTGGAGGCCCTCACAATTATACGCTCGCTGCCATGGCTGACGACGGGAAAGTGCCCGGATGTGGTGTGCACATGGAGGCCGACGACTAACTGAAAGAAACGCTGCTCTGGGTTGGGACGTCCTTTCTTCCGCATATTGTTATTGGTCGTCTCCGAGAAGTGCAGACGCCCCACAGTGATTTTGCTGACAATATGGCTCTGGAGATCGATACTGTGTAAAGAATATCTAGGATAAATATGGTACCAATCCAGGCAACAAAGTGGATAAAGCGGGAACTAATAAAACAAGAAAGGTTACATCGCTTAACCATTTACTTACGGTACGGGATAGAAGGGCTTCTTGGAGCGATCGGATTGACTCTGCTCGACGCGTATGGTTTGATTGGGTGCCTCAAATTTGACACCATAGAAATGCAAGTGGAAGGATTTGATTTTCTCTAGGCCGGACGGTGTCTTAACAAATTTCGCATCCCCCTGCAGGCGGGCATGGCAGGTGACCTGAAAGTGGTTCTTCTTCTGGCACACATAAGCATCATCGGAGACGCTGAAATTGAATCCCTTGTCGGCATCGACGCGATAATAAATGACGGAGAGTTCCTGCAGGCTCTGATCGCAGAGTTTGTGCCAGTTCTCCGGTTGGAATGGACTGAAACGGATGCATTGTGTCAGCGCAGGATCGCCAGCTTCGCTACCAGAGCCCGAGCCGCCGGCTGCAGTGCTGCCCTGTCCGTCCAGGCTATTCTCCGCGTGTGAATTAATTGCGGACAGAGCTGGCGAAACGGATGCGGAACAGTGTGAATGGGCGGGTGTCTTGCTCAGATCCGAGTGATCAGAGCTTGCAGGAGCAGTAGCAATCGAGTGATGGGAGCTACGCAGTGGACTCATCAATAGACCCGTATCATGCTTAAATTCCGGACAATCCAATTGTGTGGACATCTTACGCTTACGGGATAGGGAATGCACTGGAGTTGATGGCGTCGAGCACCGATTCAGGGACAATTGACTGGTGCCAATCACCTGCACACGATCGCCCAGGCCCAGGGATGAGGTCAGCATGCATGTGGACATGCTGGATAGATTTTGATAGCTTCCGCTGCCATATAAGCCAGGTCCATTGTCATATTGCTGATAGAGCAGTTGTTCCGGCGGCAGATCGTGATTTTGCTGTTCCTGTTGCTGTTGCAACGGCAGCAACTGTTGCTCGCTGAGCTGGAGCTGTTGCTGTTGCTGCTGCTGCTGCTGCTGCTGGTGTTGTTGTTGCTGTTGCTGCTGTTGTTGCTGGCAGATCAGGCTGTTGGCATTCATAACCATAGCAGATTCATGCTTTACCCTCACATCCTGCGCGGGCGGTACAAAGTGATGCTGCTGCTGCTGCGGGGGCGGAGGCGACGCAAACTGCAAGTCTCCCGGCAACATGCCTGTATGCTGCAACTGTTGATGCTGCATTGTAGCCAATCCTGGATAGATTAGGTCACGTCCAGTCAGAGCTACACCATGCACTTCACCCAGCGGACTATAGGCGGGCTCAGAGCCCGAATCCGGTGGACTTTCGGGCAAATGTGCCAGCGGCATGGCTATCGCACTCATCACACGACCCGTCATCTGTGCATCCAACAAATTCATTGGCGGAGTGTGTGGAGATTCCAGCTTGCCCACGCCACCAACTGTTGCCGATGTGTGCTCCACCCCCAATCCATCATTGTTGTTGCTGTGCCCTGTTGCTGTTGTGTCATCAAGTCCACCGACTCCGGCGGCTTGCATAAATAAATCCAAGGCTTCATTGTCAATGCCATCCATAAAATCTGGGCGAGCTGAGTGGAACATAGAATTAACATGGTAAAGTTATACATATTAACAGTAGCTTAACAGAAATGTTTGTAACATCCATGGCTGTTAATAGGCCTATTTATACATAGAGAAACTCAGCTCAGATAAAAATCAGTTAATACGAGTATTTCCGCCTTTTAATGCTCCTCAAAAGAGGCAATTATCGTATATAAACTGAGAAAGCAGACTTGAATAAAGGAATTATCAGTAAAGTTCATTGTTAGCTATTTTTAAAACTGTTATTTATTTACTTTGAGTTAACAGAGAAATGTTAGTAACAGCGCCCCAAAGCTGTTAATACGAAAACTCTGTAAAGTCAAAATGTTCTCTCGGAATGTGATGGACGAGTTGAGTCGATATAGCCATGTTCAACTGTCTGTTAGTCTCTCAGTTTTTGAGCTAAGTGAATGAAATTTGGTATGGAGCCTGCTTTCTGTGGTTGGATCTTGCCACTATATCCTTTAGCTGCTATAGAAAGTATTAAGCTGTCAAAAATGTTGTATACAAAATTACTTTGTTTCTCTAGATATTTTTAGCCTTTTGAAACTGTTTACAATAGATGGTAATAAAAATAATTTATATTTATATATTGTTGAATAATAATCAATATAGTTTTGTTTTCAGCTATTCTTCAATACTTAAAACGCGCTTTTTACGCCTTTATTTTGTTATTTAATTATTAATTTCTGGGTAGTAAATTTATTAAGGGGCGTTTACAGAGACACTCGTGTTTTTTTATGTATTATTTGACTGATAAATGGAATAGCCGAGTGATAAGCGAGCAGAGTATTTTAGCCTGTTTGATCGATAAAAAATGGCTCTCGGTTTGGTTTATGTGCCAGCTAAATAGTACACAGATAAAATATATAAATAAATTAACATAAATTACCATTAAGCGCCTTGGGATAGTCCATAATTTAGTTTATAATTCTTTTGGTAATATTATTTGGAATTGAGACGCGTTGGCTAGGCCCAAACGAGATGCACTGGGAGCCAAGTTAACAGCTGCCTCTATGATTTGTGGTAAATGGTTAATTGTTTACTCTATTCAGCAGTTGGTTAAAAGATATTAAAGTATCTATATAAATGTATAAAACATTTATAAAACAAATTATAATTATCTAACGCACATGTGAGCGCACATGCGGTTGATGCACTTTTCACAACTCGCTGAGCAGTGAAAATGCGCTTTTCCACACAAATATCAATATAGCTGTATATATATATACGAACACACTAATACACTAATACACTGACAATAATAATAATAAAATTAGAAGCTGCAATTGAAAGCGAAAACGAAACCCAATTAATAAGCAATGCAAGAAAAACAAATCAAACCAAAAGAAATCAAATCTAACTTTGTTATTCCAACTGCTTTTTTTAAAGCTGTTTTTAAATTAAGCTGATTCAATTATTAATCTATTTTTCTTCTTTTTTTTAATTTTTTACACTTTGTTTTTTGTATCGGCGCCCAAAACGTCAAATCCGCTACGAAATTTCTGTGCACTGAAAGTGAAGAAATTCAATCAGCGTGCAAATATTTCAGTTCCAACTTCTGAAAGTTGCTGCCAAAATATTGATCAAACAATCTCTTTTTGCTCCTTTACTGCTAGGCGACATTATTTAGATGTATATAAAAACATTTTTATATATATATATATTTACCTCTCCTGCTATACATATATATATATATATATATATCTATCTGTATCTTTAGCTGTAGCTGTAGCTGTAGCTGTGTGTTTGTCTATTTGCCTGCTCTAAGCCAAAATTTGTTAAGCGTTTGCTGACTGCTACATCAATTTATTTTATTTGCCTTCTATTTTGGTAGAGACCAGCCGAAGGACACTTTATACGCTTTTTATAACCTCGCGAAGCCGATTTTAATTTGATTATATTATAGACATATTAGCCTACCAAATTACTATAAATTTTAAAGTCTTTTGCTTCGAAATTCATGAATCTCTCTTCTTCAGTAATAGTTATTAAGATACTAAAATTTATATAATAAATGTCTAATATGCTGAGCTTTATACAGATCATATAGAATCTCATACCAAAGATCTCTATTCAATTTTAGTTCTTTTTTAAGCTGAAAAGAAGTTTTAGATTTCAAAAAGAAAACTTTATACAACTTGATTCACTTTGAAGAATATTTAATGCTCTCTAAGTCTGATCTTGATTGATTGTTTTAGGATATCTTGAGAAACGAAATAGATCTTTATACAAAAACTGTTCGATCCTCTCCAGAAACAATTCAAATTGGAGTAGTTATTCAAACTTAAATTTAAAATAGAAAGAGGAATTCATTTCTTCCTTCTCTTCCCCTGTTTGCATACTCACAAAAGTCCGGAAATTCAAATTCCATATTCATATCCAAAGCAGTTATCCGTAAATCGCTTACACTCCAGTGGCATCCTTTTGCACTGTCTACACTCTACAGCATGGCTCAGGTTTGTTGTTCCTCTATAATGAATAAAAGAGAACTCTTTTAATAATAATTAGCTGCATTTCTTGCCATAGTTTTGTTTATTTCACTGTCGTAGGGCTCCAATTTCGACGCCATTAACAAAGTATTGCTAGAAAAACTGCCATTTGACTAGCATAGAAAAGTAAAGCTCTATTCTATTCTAGTGATAAGAAACTCGGCGTTTCTAGCTTTTGTGTTTATTATAAAGAAGCGTCATACACTTATTCTGGTTTCCCCCGATTCCAGGAACCTGGCAATAAACAAGCACGTTAAACGACTATCGTCTTTATGTAGATATATATTTATATATTACTAGATATACTGTTATATTCGTATGCTGAGCTGTGCTCTTAGCATATTTCAAATATTTAATAGTACAGTCGTCTCTCTCTCTGATAAAACAATGACGTTGCATATTAAATCGTTCCGAGAAACACCACTAGAAATGATATCTTGTTTTGCCCTCTGGACCACCACGCAAATTGCAAAAAAAAAGCAGAGATAACCGAATCAGTTTTTTCAACTTACAATATAGAATATATGGAAAGAGTGACCCACAAAAGTCAACATACATGACGTGGTTTGGGCTGAGCCCTCTTCTGTAGTTTTGGAAACTTTGCCTTTATGCCTCGATCCCAATATTAGATTATATATAAAGTTTGTATCATACAGTGACCGACAAAGGTCTACATACATAAGAATGATTGGTGGGCCTTGCCCTTGCATGGAGCGTTGGAATCTTGGACCTTATAACATACAGCATGCTTCGATCCCAGTATAAGATTATATTGAAATATATTACATCTGACTCAAAAAACAATCCAAAGTTCATATTGCAAAGGATGGCTGCTCCGTCCCTCTCAAAGCCCGGACTTAAGTAAAGAATATGTGCTAATATAGGCCGAGCCGAGGAACCATTAAGACAATCTTCAAGGAAAATCTAAAAGAAATTCTGCAGAATATAACAGCAGAAGATCTTCTTCAGGCTTCTTCAGGAAGTGGACGCAGGCAAAACTATTTTTTTATAATTAGTTTTAATTAGTTTTAATTATAAACACTTTCAATGCCGCAACCACTGCAACAGTTGCGAGAGACTTTTGTCGATCACTGTTTATGCATGTAAGCTGAAACGTGATCACGTAATTCCCCATAGTTTACACAATTTTAATGGATGTTTATTGGAGAATTTATCGAATTAATTTGCTCATATTATAAACATTATAAACGGGTTTCCAGATTGAATTTCCATTTACATTTTTTCGAAAAAGAGTTCTTAGCCAAACGCTGCTAAGTATGCAATGAAATTGAACTCTATTTTTTTTCTTCGAAAGATCTAAATAGACTCGTATATCATTTTCAAATGATTAAGTATTATATTTGCATTATTTGTTTAGCTTTTAATTGCGTTTTAAATTATGAACTTGTTATTGTCTGTCTGCTTATGTTTCTTTATCTTTAACTGTGCTTCTGTTTGTTCTGTTATTCGTTTTGTTTTTCTCGTCTGCCTTTTTTTTTTTTGCACTTCACAAATGCGTATTAGCAGTTTTAGGTTATGTTTTAGCTCTTAGGTTATGTTTTAGCAGGCTTGAAGTTGTACTACCTAATTGGTAAACAAATATTAAATTAACCTGAAACTAACTAGCAAATATAAGGCGAGTATTAAAGGTATATTTTTGATTCTGAACAGACTTGAAAGCTCCAATCTCCGACCCATCGTGGTATATATCGGATTAGATGGTAATATCTGTCAGGATTGGACAACTATATCGTAGGACTGAGATAAAAAGGAACAAACGCTTTTATTCAGAGATATTAGATCTCTTTTAATTGCCAATATCTGACCCGTCAAAGTATATATAATATTGGTCAGATCTGGCTGAAGTGGGTAACTATATCTTTGGAGATAGACAAGAACAATCGCTTCACAATGTGCTTCACATTTATATGAAAACCCTGTTTCTCAAAATATATCTTAGTGAAACCTTCAAGCTGGATGTAGTATTATGCAAAATGATGGAAAAACTATATCCTCTAGGTAGCTGATGCAGGGACAATCCCACTTTTCTTCTTACTCTTTTTTTTCTTAGCTAGATATAGCTTTAATCTTTCAGATATATCAGATTACACATAAAGATCTGGCTGTTTTTTAATAAGTAGCAGTAAAAAACATCAATATGCATAGAAAAAAAAAACTAAAAAGAAATGTGTTCAATCAAGACTCGAGAGTCGCACTCTCTCTCTTTCTTTGGGTATCGTCTTTAGTGTTGTTGTTGTTGCAGCTGTTGTTGTGGTTGTTGCAACTGTTGTTGCTGTTGTTGTTGTTGCCGCATTCATTGACGTTGTCGTTTGTCGTGTTGTCGCAATGATTTTGATTAAATTAACGCTTTGGCTTCCAAGCAACACACAGAAGAACGACTCAGCGACGCGGCTGAGATACAGACACAGATACAGATGCAGATACATTTGCAAAACGTAGCTTATCCCCGTCGAACAGAGCCGAACCGAACAGAACAGAACAGAATAACAATAACAATAATAATAATAGTGCTTTATATTAAAATAACTCAAGTGGTTTGATTTAGTTTGACGCAGGCAAACTTCAGTAAATTACTATAAAAAAAAAGAAGAATAATAATAAATAAACTTAAAAAAAGAATCATGACAAGAGTTTTTTTTCTGAAGAAGCTAGAAAACCTGTAGATACTTTTGAAGCAGACACAGAGCCGGAAGTTAAAGACGGAGGTGATTGGTTTGTTTTCATTATTATTATTATTAATATTAATATTATTGTTGCTATTGTTTTTGGCCAATTGTTTGCAGGGCGCTTGCTTTGCCTTGAAACACGACCGTACGAAAAAAATCGTAAAACATTTTTTGCTTGCTTTTTTCATTTTATGCCCTTTCAGAGAGGGTATCATAGCATTGTCACAGAATATGTAATGCAAAGAAGGGGACATATCTGAAGTCTTTATAGTTTCTCAATTTGGCAGCTAGAGGATCGGACAACTATATATAGCTGCCTCTGAAAGGAACAATCTGTCTTCTTTCCTAAGATATCTTGATAAACTGAGAAGTTATCAGTTATGAGAAACTATCAAGATAAGACTTTTATATCATACATAAATTTAACGACATATTCCAGTCTGATAGAGTATCTTATGGTCGGTGTGCTGCTGATAAGCTCTCTCACTAGTTTGTTTTTTGGAGCTCACCTCGCTCACACCTCCGAAGTATTTAACGTTTTATTAGCATTTTCATAAATGAAAAAACTCAACAGACTTTTGGCTTGAATAAAAAATATAGCGTGCCGGTCAAAATTGCGCGAATTAGCCACGAAAATTGAGTTATAAATATGAAATAAACCTCATATATACTCGTATAAACGAACTCTCATATTTGAGTTTGCTTTCTGCTCCGCTCTGCTCGGCTCGGTTCGGTTCTGTTCTGTTGGTGCTAATTGCCGCCGGCATGTGATCTCGAAAACATTTCAATTATTCTCTGGATTATCTGCAAGATTTCAGTTGAGTTATTCACTGGCCAACTGGGCGGGCAACTGGCCAACTGTTCAACTGTTCAACTGTCCAACTGGCCAGAACTGATAACTGTCCGATAACCAGTTAACCAGACTCCAGACATTATTTTTCAACCCATGATTTCAATTTGTACTAAAGCAAATAAGCTCAGACTAACTGAATATATATATATATATATATTTTGCTGTAAAAAAAGGCGTCAGCGAGAGCTTAACAACAATGCAAAAACCCTAACAACACTAATCAATCGAATTAGCGTTTTAGCTCTAAAGATTTGATCAAATATAGCTTTTTTTGCGACACCCGAAAAAGAAAAACAGCTAGAAATACCATCCAGCCCAACAATCAGTTGATTTTAGTTACTGCCATG
Source organism: Drosophila repletoides (assembly GCA_018150835.1). Lineage (NCBI taxonomy): Eukaryota > Metazoa > Arthropoda > Insecta > Diptera > Drosophilidae > Drosophila > Drosophila repletoides. The sequence goes on along the minus strand of JAECWQ010000089.1, from coordinate 22,304,708 downwards.
TGTCATATGGTCTTAAGAATTCAAGCCATATAAAAATATATCATATGATTCATGCTAAAAACCATCAATGGATCTGGTTTTGCTTTGAGCTGTTTCAACTGTTTCGTTTTCTTCAGCATTATAATATTGAATTGGAATAATAAATTTTGATTAACATACTTTCGATAAGTAGATGAAAGTATGACTGCGCACTATATAAATATATATATATATAAATCTGGGAAAGTAGCAAAGCTTGGCTATTCTTTCTGGGGAAAACGTGTCCAGGTATTGATTTGTTTTCAAATGGCAAATCTGGAATTAGAAATTTTCCAGGAATCTTATGGGTTTATTTATTGAAGTAGAGAGACTTTTCTTTCGTAACCGATTGGATCGAACAACTATAAAAAAACGAAAAATCTGCCTAAGTATTTCTTGCTTAAAAAGATTTTTTAGTTCCTAAGATACTCGTATTTTAAAGAAAGCTCAGAAGATTTAAGATATATAAAAAATACATAAATTTTAGCTTTTACTTGAAACTAGATATCGTTCCCAGTATAATTTATAGTCTATAAATTTATATTCTTTTAATTTTTATGGCTTTACATTTTTACTTTTACCATTTTGCAAGCAAAAATTAAATGGCAATTATTATTTAAAAGTCATAAATAATAGTTATTAAGATTTTTATCAGCGAAAAATTATAAAGAGAAAAAAACCTTTCTGGACCTTAGACCAAAAATTGTCCTCGTTGCATTAATTAATTTAATTACGAATATCATAATAAAATTATAAACAATTAGCATAATTTGTGCATGAATTCATGGAATATTCCACTTGGCAATTACTTAACCTTTTTATTTATTTCTTTTTATCAAATTCCGAACAGAGAAAAAAAAAATAGCTAAACGGATCTATAGAAAAGAAACTATGATAAACAATCAGCCAAGATTTGCGGCACACTCTGGAGTCGTTTTTTTTTTTTCTACTTTTTTTTCTATATAACTTTGTTTTTACCCCCAAAGCTGCTTTTATTTATAAACGTATATCGTCTTTTTTTTTCCTATTTTTTTTTTTTTTTGTTTTTTGCTCTCTGTTTTTACAAATTATTGCTGCTGCGCTGCGGTTGCTGCTGCTGCTGTTGCTGGCGCAGCTTTGAAACCCAACCAACCGGTTGAATTTTATGTCTTTTGCTGATATTGAGAGTTGTTTTTGTTGTGCGTCTCGAGATGTTGTTATTATATTTGCTGCCTTCTTTTTTAGTCTTATTTTGGGCTATTGGGATGGTACGACTTGGTCTCTAAGACGAGTAGACGTCTTGCTCTCTGCGCTTGGCACAGGCTGAGACGATCAAATCGGCAGAAGAAACCGACAGCAGCAACGGCAACACTAACATCTAGTTTACCAATTGGATGCAATTGCACGACTGCCAGATACTCTGTAATTAAGTATACAAAAGAGAAAAGCTCAGACTGGAAAAACCATTAGTATTGATAAGTAATCTTGATGCCTAATACTTGATTTGTTGCCCTTTATCGTATATCCGACTCTCCATATTGATAAAAAAAAATGCAGCTATCCATGCTGAACAAGAGTATATAAGTACATAATTAATAATTATATACTTTATCTAAATACAGATCCTCTCCATTGCTTATTTAGAATATATATTTTTTAGGTTAAGTCAGATTTTCTTTTCATTCCTTTCTCTTAATGTACTTATAATAATTTTGGAATCGATTCAGAGGTTGCCCAAGAATATATATTTTTATATTGCCTTGATATATTCTTTTAAGTTATTTTTACTGAATGTGGCTATAATATTAATCACAAGAGAAGCAAATCACACAAGAAATGTTCGCTGATTCAGCTATTGAACAAGAATATATATTTGTATGTATCCTCCATTAGTAATTTTTAGTGGGTATTTTGGGGGTATGCTAATAATGAGCACAAGGGGCGCAAACACACAAAACTCGTCAAGATCGAACTTGGCTAAAAATCTCTGTTTTGGCCTCTTGGGGACGTCGCGACAGCTGCTGGCGAAGGGGGGACCCCCTCCATCAGCAGCATAAATTAGGCACGACGCGTCGTGAGGCAGGTGGGCGGGCACTTTGCACTCGGAGACTGCGAGACTGAGAGACTGGGAGAATCGGATACTTCTGAAGATAACAACATTTTTTTTGTTGTATCTTTTTTTTTTTTTGCATTCTTTTACAGTATTTTCGTATTGTTGTACGAGTTTGAATATTATTAAATGAAAGGTAAACGATGTACGTGGCTTTGCATTAGTATTAGTATTCATTGCTGCTTTTTAGCTCACTCGTTCTCCTCTTCTCTTTCTCACAGTCGCTCTGTCTCCTTCGCTCTGAGCTTAGTTTTGTTTGTGGTTTTTTTTCTGTGATGCTGCGCGTGCTTTTCTAACGTTTTTTTTTTTTTTTTTTTTTTTTGGTGGGAGTTTCATTGTTTTGACTCTTGATAATTTGCACATTTTTTAATTTTTGCAGCTTACATTTAGTACACATGCACACACACACACACATACACATACAGAGAGCAAAAATACACTTGCTCGGATTTTATGGCATTTCTTAATTTGCAACAATTTTTCCAGTTTTTCAGGCGAGTCTATAAAACAAAAATAAATGATAATACAATGCTTTTTTCGTTGTTGCTGTTGTTTTTGTTGGTGTTGTGTTGCTTTCTCTCTCACATTTAAATTTGTCACTCACACAAATTTCCGTTAACAATAATTGTTGACGTTTAGTTGATCGCTTTTTTGTGTGTTTCACGCTTCGAATACGCGATATTTTCTATTTATATATTTTTTTTTTGATTCTATACTATTTCTATTTATTTATTTGCTTTTTTCTCTGATTTTATTTAATTTTGAGCGCGCCGATATCTAAATCTGTTTGAGTGTCAACAGCAACTGGGCGATCAGCGCTCCGGCAGCGAACGGAGCTGCCTCTCCTCCATCGCTGCTTAATGAAGCTTAGCTTCGGCTCTGGAGTTGCCAGTGCGCTCGCTAAACTTTCCGCTCATCTGGCAACTACGTCAAGCCTCTCTCACGCGCATAAATGCACACACACACACACACTCTGACGCACACGTACTAGTATAAGAAAATAAATATGTAAATTAAATTATACTCGTATTCATACAATGGGGCTCAAGCTGCTCGTAAATCCCAGTACATTAGTTTAGTATAGGCAGTCGGCAGCGGCAGCAGTTGTGTCTCTCACGCAATTAGTTAGTGTATTGCCGAGCTCTGACACAAATCCGGCTTCGGCTTCGGCTTTTTCGAGAATTCTCAGCATAGTTCGTGTGCCATACACACACATGTACACATGCATACACACCTCTCTGTCTCTTTCTCTTTCCCCACTCTGGATTAGCACTGCTGTTGTAATGTTATACTCTGCATCAGTGCTGAGCGCGTGTCGTGACACGGCTTACTAAAGACCATGAAAACGAATCGTCATGTAAAATAATAAATTTAAGTTAACTAAATATATATATAATTCTCAAAGCTGAGACGAATGATTTTTCCAATTTGGACCAATTCTTAGCTGACCCAATTTTTTCGCAACATACTCAGTTTGAGCACGATATAACATCTTCAATATGACCAAAAAAATAAATGTAGCTGTTAAAATTGGGAATAAAATGTAAGGATTCGTGATTCTTGCTGAAAAATAATGTTTGGTATTAGCAAAATTCATGTCAGAGACATATTTCCAGGCTTTGCACTTATTGTAAACATTTTTGTACTTTAAAAAAATGTTTATCCTTGGTATATAAAATCGTGCTGAATATATTTGAACACGCCCGTATCACTGCTCCGCATTGTCACACAGCTTCAACTTTAAATCACTTAATGGAACCGTTTGTTTACAAGAAATACACAACTATATATGAACATACATACATACAAATATAGATATATACACATTTTAGGTAGAAGCTTTCTCTGATTGAATTAATACGTTGATTTATGTAAATTACACTAATTCATATTACTCAATTTGCTACTTAATATGCATTGGTTGACGGGCGACGTTTGTGTTCTCTTTCTTCTACTTGCTGTTCATGGATTTCAGTTAATTCTAGCAAAAACTTGAAATGCGAAAGGGTTTTCGATTTGGTTTACGATATTAGGGGTCTTCTTTTTCAGCGTGTATTGGTTAACCGGAATGCATATGTATTAGTGCACGACCTTAGCAAAGTCCTGACCTTTGAAAGCTTGAACAAATAATATAAACCAATTCACATTTAATTTGTACATTCTTCACATTTGAATTCTATTTCTGCATTTAACATTTTAAAAACATTTTGAGCTAACAGTCTGAAGCAAATTAAGTAGATTGTAATTGTTTTAAACAATTTCTTTATCGAACTCATAGATTGTAGACCTTTGCCAGTTTATCCAACAATGCTGGATTGCTTTTCGGAAATTCCTTAATAGCATCCATTATGAAAGCAATCACTGGAAAAGGAACTTTTAATAACTTTATGGGTTGAAAATGCGATTAGGAACTTACTTTTCTTCTCCTCCTGGGACATTAGCATGGCCAATATATTGAATTCATCATTTTTGCTAATCTCTAGCAGCACAGCTGCTGTTGTTGGCTCCTGATTAGGCACATAGTAGTCCTGCAAAGTGTGTAGAAGATCAGCAAATGTGTCCGAATCAAAGCCAGCACCAAGAATTTTGCATAGATTTGGTATTTCAATGGATTTTAAGTATTGATACTTTTGATCAGGCGATAACTCCTTCCAGGTAATATAGAACTGAGCTGTGCCAGCGGGCGGTGGTACGCGCTAGAAAGAATAATATAATTATTATAAAAAACTATATATTTTCGATTCTTCAAACCTCCATTGTAGATACAGTAGCTGGTTTGACTTGTGCCTTGGTTGCACTGCTAGTTTTAGCGATTTCAATGGGTTTTTCTACGATTTTATCGGAATCTTTCAATTTTACTGTTTGTTCTGGAACAGCTTTCAAAGCTTTTTCTTCCGATTGAATAGTTTGTGAAGGTACAGTTTTGACAGGTTTCTCTGAGGTTTTCTTATTACTATCTAAGTTGTTTGACTGAGCAACTGCTTGCTTGATCTCCTGAATTTTTACATCAACATTTTGAGTTGATGCCACTTTCGGCACCCTTTTCACTTCTTCAAAGGGGCCGCAATTACTATTAAATATTTTATCAATTTCATCATCCGTTATGCGTAATTGTTTTGGTTCATCTTGATTGGGCCGTGGCGACACAATATCAACGACCGTCACACGACGCATCGACGCTTTAGAGCGCTTATAAGCTGGCTTATCCAATGGCAGTATATCGATTAAGTCATCACGTGCTGGTTTAAAGTTAGGACCATGTTTAGTAGCTGCAATTAAGAACAGCATTTGATTAGAATCATAATTCATATTATTTAAAAGATTTTATACTATTAGAAATTAATCTAATCGTGACAAAATAAAGCTTATGTTTAAGTCGGCGCTCCGAAGATTACATACCCAGACGGAAATAACCATTTGGTACTATCTATTTTGACCGATTGATCCCAAGGAAGCCGTATGATACAGTTGACTTACCTTAATAATATTTGGTGTGCATTTAAAAAACAGTCTATCTACATACAACAGGTGTTAGAACGATTGTTCCCAAGCCAGCTGATATAGTTGTAAATCTGCTGAACTATCTTTAAAATACGATTATCTTGAGAACCCAAAAAGACGAGACGGACGATTGAAATTTCGTTCTGATATATGCGGAAAAGAATGACTGCAAATTATATAAGATTTTATACATAATGCTACTCATTTCCTAGTTATATCGTTTTTTCATATTGGGTCAAAATGTCATATTGCTAGCAAAGATGTCCATTTCTCTAAGACTTATAGAGCCAATGATACCAAAATTTGTTATGCTAAACATTAAAATTACCAATTTTACGCAAGCGTTCGTTAATTCGTTCCAAGCTGCTTTTGGCTTCCTTATTCTTGGGTTCAATGGCCAGCACAGTGGTGCAGTCCTTGAGCGCTTCCATATTATTGCCCAGCGATTCATTCGCTTGCATGCGTCGATAATAGGCCTTGACACAGAGCTTATCCAGTGCAATCGCTGATTCACAGTCCAAGACGCAGTTTTCATAACTATGAGAGAAAATTAAATGATAATACGGAGTTACAGATGCATTTAATCGTTTTGTTTACCGCTCCAGCTTTATGTAACATAAAGCTCTATTAATAAAATAAACGGGATCATGTGGATAAATGTCTATAGCTTCAGTGTAAGCTTCTATAGCTTTTTCATATTCTGCCTGTTTGACGAAATTGTTGCCCGTATCCTTTGTGTCATTCGCTTTCTTGTGCTGCTGGGCGAGCGCATTTTGTGGGAAATCCTGTTTCTCAGTGGGTGTGCCAGGAGAGCAACTGCCTTTGCTTTGCTCTTCCTTTCTTGTTGTTGTTGTGGCTGTTGCTCTCTCTGCTGTTTTGGTCACGTGGCTGCGTACGGGTGCATTCTATAAAATAGCATTAAATTAACTACGCTTAACCCTTGCGAACCCCAAAGAGCCCCATGGGTCCGTTACTCACGGTGTTAACTGGCGGTGCGGGCGCATTTTTTAATGCCTCCTCCTTACTTTTAATGTCCTTTTCCCATGAATATAAATCTTTAACAGAGTTTTGGTATTCACGTGCATTTAGGCGAACTTGATGTTGCAATTCGAAAGCTTTCTTTTCGCTGCCCATCTTAATTTTTTTTTTTTTTTTAATGAATAGATTATTGTTATTTATTAAAGAGCGCTATTTTTTGGTTGTCATGACACCGATTACATATGCGTATCGATAGTTGCTATCGCCAGCTATCGATATACAGAAAAGCCCGCTTTGCAACACTATCATTTTTCTTTTGGCCATTAAAAACACTAAATGGACTAAAAAATTAAATTTAGTTGTAAATTGTTATTGTTAATTTATCTTTTTCGGCCAACGACGCGGCATATCGCTGAGATGACCTGCATTATGATCAGGCTACCAAATTATATACTCGCCCTCGAAGCGACGGGGAGACGTAAGTAGGTAACGATAAATATGCCGCTTCCCCTTTTTGTTTACATCGTTATATAAATCAAAAAACAACCGTTTCTTTTGCGCAGTTTCGCACAAAAAACTAAAACACTGGAAACCCACTATGAAGTGCTCAATGTGCCCAACGATTGCAGTCAGCAGGAAATACGCAACGCTTTCCTCAAACTATCCAAACAGGTGCAACAAGTCCAAACAAACATCAGCTGTTTCGTATACCCTGTAGCTAGTGTTTCAATGGGTATACACACTACATAAAATTACTTAACTTGAGTGAACTTACCACTAGGTATTGTAAGGGATCGAGCATCCAATCAGATAGAAAAATTCAATAGAATCATGAGCTGATTAGCATACCCTATAGACAGTGTGACAATGGGTAGCTCAAATGAATTTAGCTTAGGATTTGGGCCCCAACCAGATGAAAAATTCAAATCAGCATCAGGGTCGGACATCCAAAAGATTCATATAAATATACTTTGCACAGCTTTGTATTTTGGCCTTATTTTTGTTTTTTTTGTTTGTTTCCTATTTCCATTTAGAAATAAATGTATATAAATGGTTATACTAATACCCTTTAAATTGTCCTTACAGTATCATCCAGATGTGAAGAACAGTGCTGCAAATGTTGATAGAACCGCACGCTTTGTGCAAATAACTGAGGCATATCAAACGCTGGCGAAAGCTTCGACGCGCAGGGATTACGATGATAGTTTGCTATGGAATCCTGGAGGCAGCGGCATTAGCGGCGGCAGTACAAGAGAACCTATTCAGCCCTGGGATGTAAAGCCTCAGTACAATCCTAATCCTGGCCCTTACTATGGCATAAAAGGTCTGAATCGGGTGTCCAACTGGAAAGTGGCGTTGTTTCTAATGTCTTTGGGCATATTAGGAGCAATTTTTGGCTTTAGCTCGGTTAAGTGAGTATCAAATTGGATAAATATTTGGAGACCCGAATAAAATATTTCTGTATTCAGGCATTCATTTCACATGAGCCGTGCAATACAGGATGAAATCTCAGCGGAAGCAAATTCCCATCATGCAACAGTTGTGGCCAATGCACAAAAATATGGAAATGAGGAGCAAGTGCGTCGTATGGTGGAGCGGCTGGCCAGGGATCCATTGGGCAAAGCAGCAGCCAAATAACTATTGCAAAAAAAAAAACAAACTAGACAAATTTTTATTGTAGCTTGCAAATATGTAGATCTATATATATATGTATATATATAAATTATTTTTGGTATACCTAATGCCTTGACTATGTTTGATTACTATTTTAGGCAAACATTTTTGTATCAATTCTTAACCTTGTCTCACAAACTGTGCAAACATTTGATCCATACTGCTGCGATACTATATAATGCCAGAAGCAGAGTGCCAATCAGCGAGTGGACTCTACGCATTAATCATGAAATTTACTATATTTCTGGGTTTATACTGCATTCTGGCCTACAGCTGGCTGAAACCTTGTATGGCCCAAACCTATACATCGCCTACACTTAGTACATCGCCTACATCTACCACTGGAAATTCCAGTCGACCTTTTGTGGTTTCCAATCTGAGGTATACGGCTTTTCGCAGAATTCGCGTAAATAATCCCAGCTCTGTAACCGCAAATAGTAATACGAGAAGCAACAGAGTGGTCAGGAACAGGAACAATAGAAGGAACCGCTCTAGGAATAACTCTCGTAGACGCAGAGCAGCCTCTTAACTATTTGGAATAATAAAGAAAAAAAGATAAAATAATGTCATCTAATTTTCCAGTTTAAAAATCTACTTTTAAATATACTTAAAAAAAATCCAATAAGGTACAAAAATAAATGTTTTGGGACTTGAATTTAGAATTCTTGGCAGCGAAAATGTTGCAATTCTGGCAGCACATATTTCGGAACTGGTCGGTTTCGACCACTATATCATATAGCTTCCCTACAAAGGAATAATCGGCCTAAAAAGTTGTTGTATGCTAATCTTGATTGTTTCTCAACGCATCCTAATGAAAAAGTCAAGTTAGATACAAAATTCCTTAAGATCGGTCTACTATATGATGTAGTTGCCTTAGGAATAATCGGTTTGAAAGTTTTTGAAATTTGAAAGTTAGCTAAAAGATTGCACTTATGCATTTTAAATACACAAGTAAATTGATTACTATATCATAAAACTCCCATTGGAACAATAAGTAAATATATCAATTTTCGAATGGTTAGTCCAGGATAGTCGAGGACATACTTATTTCATTCGGGCAGATCTAATTTTAGCTTTCATTCCTTTAAGTTCCCATTTTCAAAGCCAATATAAAGCAAAGTTTTTGAATTTAATTTTAAGAACTTCACTAGTTTTATTTATTTTATAATTGATTTTTTCTATAGAATTGTTTGAGCATATATTTTAAACACTTAAATTAATGTTGCGACGAGCGTTTTAAATTATATAAATATTTATAAGTTGTACTTGTTTTTAATTTATTTTGCTTTTTTTATATATATTTATTTTTTCTTTTTTTTCTTTGTTGTTTAATTGAAATGAACGCACGATTTTAACGATTTTTACGATTCTCACGGAATCGGAAATGTTTTTGGGAACCCGCCACCGAAACTACAAACTAAAAAATCACATATTTTATACAAAAAATGCATAATTAATAACTATTAAAATTATAGCAAATTTTATAAAATTACAATAACGATTTGGCCGACTTATCCTTGCCCAGCTCCTTGACCAGAATCCTTACACCAACATGTGGTGCAGCTGGCTTAAAGACCACCTCGCCCTGTGGCTTATAATCGGCAAATTTCATTTCAAAAACTTCATGGAATCCTAGTTTTTCCATAACATGAGCCGAAAAGTGACTGGTGCAGACAACGTGATAAACGGAGATTTGCTTTTCACGCATAAACTCGTAGGCGCGTTCCGTAAGGCGTCCGGCAATGCCCAGACCGCGATAATTGCTATTCACGGATAGAATCTTTCCATCAAGTATGAAATTCTCATTGGGATATGAATCAAATATGTTAAACTGTTCCTCCACATAGTCCATTAGGCTAAGAATCTTTCTGAATTTGGGATGTGCGCAGGAATCGGCAGCCTTTTCGGCGGGACCATCAGTGGGCGTCTAGAAATGTGTAAAGAATAGAAAGAATTTTTGATTAAATTATGAAATTATTTAGCCTCGAAATTATTGAGAGCGCAAAGTTTATCTTCCATCTTAAAGCTCTGTTAGTGTAGAGCTTAAAGCTTACGTCTAAAATAATGTTGTAGCTTTAAGTGAAAGTCTAGACGTTTCCGTTAAAACACAGAGCTTTAAGTTAAATGAGCTCACACTTACAATCTAAAGCTTTAAATTAAAATTACAAGCTTGATTTTTAAATTAAGCGCTAGAGCTTTAAGTAAAAATTTTAAAACTGAAAAACCAGAGTTTTAAGTTAAAGGTGTGAGCTTGCAATCTAAGCTTTATATTAAAATTACAAGCTTGATTTTTAAGTTAAGCGCTGGAGCTCTAAGTAAAAAGTTGAAAAGTGAAAAACAAAAGCTTTAACTTGAAATTACAAATTGGATTTTAAAGTTAAGCGCTGAAACTTTAAGTAAAAATTTAAAAAATAAAAAAAGAGCTTTACGTTTAAGGTGTGAGCTTACAATCTAAAGCTTTAAGTTGAACGTCTGATGAAAATGTGTAGTACTAACCGATCGTCGCATAAGTCCATTAATAAAAACGCCAATAATTTCACCATTCTTATGAACTGCCTTATAAGAGCAATTATCCTTTAAGGATTTCATTGAATACTTCTCCAGTTCCTTGCACTCGCCGAGATCAAGAAATGTATTTAGCGGTTCGTCCTGAAAGTATAAAAATAAACAAAAACAAACTTAATAAACTTGTTTCTTGTTTATATCCAAAGTCTTAACGCAACAATAGAAAGTTTATTAACTGCGTATGCCGATCAGGTTCTGGCCAATTTAAACGTACAGCGAAAATTAAAATATTTCATTAGCTAAAAATTTGCAAATTTATTTGCCAAAAACTCTGTTTAAACTGTTGGAATTTTTGATTTTTTTTGTATTCATAATAAACAGAAAAAATTTGCTTTGAATGCTACAGAAAGTTTCCAGGCTGAGTATGCAGGTCAGGTTCTTACCAAAAATGTATGTTAGCTTCTTTTTCAGCAGCTTTATTTAGCAGCCAATTACTAATTCTTATATAATTTGATTAGAATATAAATTTCAAAATATATTAACAAAAAAATCTAAAAAAAAATTGTTAAATAATATTATTTATAACTAGTAAGCAAAGACTATCTTCGGCTTGCTCTGCAGACTGAAAAGGCATTTGAAAATTGTTAAATGTTATTTATTTAGAGCTCAGATTGTTCCTATAGCAGCGAAGTGATATAGTGACCCGATCCGACAGCTATCTAGTTTGCTATTTAGCTTAGAATTAGCCGGACAGAGGGACATATCTATAGCTCCTTCAATGCTCTGGAAGGGTATAAAAAGGTTTACGTTCAAAATTCCTATTCTAATTTCACCAAGGTTTCAAACACATTTGAAATCACGCGCTTTGCTTGACTGAAAGATAGATTGAGATGAATTTGAACAAATTGCTTATGTAATTATGTGACAAGATTACAGATCTTGAATTATATTTAAATGATTCAGGCACGCATTTGCTATCTTAAATCCGAAATCTTTAAAGCAAAACTTATAATTTATGGCGCACTGCAAGTAAAACGGAACCGGAGCTAAATTCCGGTTTTATTTTTCATTTTTTTTTTCTCATAATTTGCATGCCTGAAGTAAATATATGCAAATTTCAATTAAATGCAATTCCCCATTGAATTCTGTTCGTTTAATGGAGTGGAAGTGTATTAAATGCCTGCTATAACCAATCAATTCAGACAGCTGAAACTAGGTAAGCCAAGTGAGACTGACTCTTAAACTGGTTTATTTTATTTTAAGAGCTCTTTCAGTAGGCCGAAAAGTAGAACTAAAGCCATGACTAAACTGACGTCACATGGAGAGGGACTTCCCGATGAATCAGCGCTTAAAGCAAGGATAAAAGTTCTCTCACTTTCGGAAAAAAAATACAGAAAGCAAAATAAAAAACAAAAACAGAAAACAAAACAAAAAAAAAAAACTTTTAATTTATGCAATGTTAATCGCATTATGCAAAATCGAGTTTAGCGCGAATTTAATGAAGCTGATCTTTCACGTGATGCCTAATTAATATTCATTATGAATTTATTTAGTGCGCTTTGCTTTCTGCTTTGTTTTGACTGAGCAAAGACAAATAGTTGCAGCTCCAATTAACAATTAATTTTAATTCTAGACTTGATTTGAATATCGCCAAGAGAAGAAGGCATCTCCGGACACAGAAACCAGGACTGGGATGCGAGGAGAACGCAGGAAACTAGTCTACCAGACGAATCCGATAAGGGTCTTCTTTCTGTTGCACGCAGGATAGAAGCAAGTCAGTATCGACCGGATCGGTGAACAATAGTAGAAAGCTCACAGAGAGGATTAATCAGGCTAATGAGTTGTTCTACACAAAGCTTTTCTGAAATACCTTAGTCTCTTTTTCTTAACTCACAAGTTTTTCTTATTGGTGATCAATCAAATTATGAAAATCAAACTAATTTTGCCATAGGAAGAATCGGTCCAAAAGTTGTTCTATGGAAAACTTAAAATTTAGCTTTTGTTTCTTAATATATTTTAATAGGAATCACAAGTTATTAAAGTAAAAATAAATAAATTAAACAACAATTTTCGAATGGTTGTTTTAGCCCAGTCTTCAAGGCCCTTTTCTTACTAGTTGCTAACATAAATTCGTATGAAAACTTACCTTAAAGAAGAACGTTTTTAGCATTGATAAAACTGCATCGTGATCTTCCGGCTGTACCAGCTCAATGGTGTAGGGGCATTCCTTTTCGACATTGGACGAAGTAGACATATTTAGCACCTCCAATTTCTGTGTCAAACGTGCGATCGGATATAAATCGTTGAGCTGTGAAAGTGCAAGTAGACACAACAAATCGTTAAAATACGGCACACAAATCAACGGATATATATCTATATCTATATATATATATATATAGACGTTCTATATATCTAAATGTATATGTATAGGTTCGTTATAGTTATTTATTGCTCTTAGATGAAAGGCAGACATTTTAATTTGAAGCACATGTGGAACGACAGCGCGCTTTTCACTTGCATTTCCACAAGCCAATTTTCATGGCCGTCGTCGTCGTCGTCGTCGTCGGCGTCGGGTTGGAAAGCATTATTTAAATTTGTTTTTCATGTACATTTTTGACATATCAGATAAATTATGGTTTCACCATTTTTACTAGAGCAACACTTAAAAAACACACTGAAATATTTGGCTTTTTACTTGTCGTCTTCCACAATTATCTGTGTGCCCCATAAAGAATAATTGCTGGAATTTTTTAAATACAAAATAATATTTTTTAGCACGCATTTTTCTCTGAAATAGACAAGTTTTTCTGTGATTTATAATCTTTCGTCTACTGTGTAAAATGTATTATTATCAGTTGTCATTCCTGTACTTAAATTTGATTAACTTGTCTAACTATTCTCTTGGCAAAATGCCATTAAAATATTAATTTATTTTTCGCAAATTTACGACTATTTATTGTAATTTTTTTAAGTTTTTATTGTTGTTAACAATCTGGTGTTTACTTCTCAGTTTTCCGCCTTTATTCTATAACAAGTTTCTTACATCTTTTGGATACATCTTAGAATAGATCAAAACTTAAACTAAAAAGATTCGAGAAGATCGTAAAATAAATTAAATTTCGTATAGCCCAAAAGCCTTATTTAGACTAAGGAATAATGCTTAGATATTTGGTCCAAAGCGAGTGTAGAATAAATTAAATTTCGAATAGCCTAAGCCCAACCTTACTAGCCAGTGTAGCAGCCATAAATTCGTAAGATCGCCGCACTTAATATATCAAAATTGTTTGCATATTTTGCGTAACGAAAAAAATGCTGAATTAATTGCATTTTGAGTGCGTATTTGAATATTTCAAGTGGGGTATAAATTCGAGTATTTCAAAGCACCAGCCCCCAGATTTATGTAAATATTCAGTGTACAGTGTTTAGATTATCATAACTCTTTGCGTTGGCCCGAACGTTTCTATTATTGGCCTACACTCTCTATATAGTTAAAAGTATTTATTTATAGAGCCCCCAGCTCAGCCCCCTCCCGCTCAGCAAACCACCTTAAAATCAAAGGGAAAATGCCAAATGGGAAATGAAACCCACGCAATCGGATATTGTTTATAAAACTAGGCTACAGGGTATATAGTGGTATGCAGTGTGAGAGGTCGAAGTTCGAGGTTCGCGTTGGAGGCCGTTCAATCAGGAAATAAATAAATCGTATATAGTAGAAAGGCAGAGGGAAGATCTGCCACACTTACCGAACATCTAGAGTCAAGGATGCGGCGCTTGCTTTGCAGCAGCGGCTGTTCGCGCATTTTTTGCACCTCCATTTCTTTTTATGTCTTTAGCTGGGGAATATTTGGAAAAGCTTAAGGAAAATCCCTAGCGGAAATAACAATAACAAAATTGTTTATTGTTTTTTTTTTATATTTTTCTTTTTGTTTTTGGCGCGCGCTTCTTTTTTATTCTTTTCTTTGTTTATTTGCCAGCAGTTTTGTTATTTGTTTTTGTTGTTTGATTTATTTCATTTTGCTTTTGTTGAGATAAAAAACACTTGGACAGTTATAAGTAATAGTTCACAATACACAAAAAATACTGTTTATTTCTTTTTTTCTTTTTTTTATCCTTGATTACAGATCCTTGCGAAATTTTGACCTTAGCGAGGTTCAGCTTCTCTTGTGCAAACAATGAATGCCAAACATCGCAGCTGTGTTAGCAATTTATATACGAGCAAAGCGTAACGTATACGCCGTGTGTGCTCTGCCACTGAACCTGAACCCGAAACAACGAACAAGGCAACACACACACTGAGATATTCAGCTAAAGAGAGCAACAGACACAGAGAGAGAAAGAGAGAGAGAGCGCGAGAGCGAGAGAGAGAGAGAGCGACGACGAAGGCGGCGAAATTTTAATCTTAATAAAGGCTGCCGCTGGGGCTGGATCTGGTTCCGTTTGTTGCCTGCTGCCGATCGCAACTGAGCACGGGACACGACGCACGACGAGTACGAAGCACGAACGACAGTTCGATTGACCGGACACAACAAAAGCTAAAGCCAAAGCACTATGGATTCGTTTGATTGAGCATGAAACGCTCAAAGCCAGAGACGTGGGCATACAGTTTGTATTAAAAAGGGGGCTTCAAACATAGAGTTCTACATAGAGAGAAAATACAACATAAATCTGGTCAATAGTTGAATATCTATATTCATATTCACCCCTTATTAATATCATCCCTATGCCCACGCCACTGGGAATGTGTGAAGATGAATATGAAGAGATAGATTTGCATTTGTTTTGGTTCCACACGAGCGGATTAGGCAAACAGTTGCAGCTGTATAGGTGCATGTGTGTGTGTGTGTGTGTGCATGGAGAGTAAAAAGAAAGCTCGCTCAACGCTCAGCTGTTCGGAAGAAGAGAGCGAAGCCACTGTGCCATAGAGCAGGGAAGAAAGAGAGACTAAAACGGAGAATGAGACTTAAAATGTCGTGACATGTTTTGTGAATGGTTCGTGTTATTTTTTTTTTTTGCCGGTCACTCAACGTCGCCGCTTGAAGTTGGCTGTCGGATGTTGAGTTTTCCACTAACTTCCGGTGTGTTCCGCAAGCTCAAGGAGTGGTGCAAAGCGACTAGAAGGGATATTTGTTCCGAATAATCTAATTGTTCACATGCAAGGTGAGGCACAGGTTGAATTTACAGGTGAAAGTTCTCAAGATTCGCTAAAGAGATTACTCAAAATAATATTGAAATGTATAAAATATAATACAAAATTTTAATTCTTCCAATTTTGTTTTTTAAATTATAAAGTCAAGGCATATCTTAGGTTCACTGCTGCTAATCCCAAATTACAACTTAATTAAAATGAATCTTAGAAATATATTTAAAAAATTTCCAGCAGATGATTATAGCCAGCGTTTAGACTAGTATGAAAAATAAAACGCTAGTAGAGACTGATTGATGTGGCCATGGGTGTCAACGCCTGCTTGACAGTGGTACTATTACGTGCTACTCGATACGATATATTTTGTTGCACCTATGCAAATAGATTGAGAACTATGCTGGAACTGGAGAGAAGGATGAAGAATCTACGGTCTGTTTACTATATAAACGTACGAGTCAATACGCTCGCTCGCAGACAAACAGAACGTAACGGAATGGGAGCATTGCATTAATATCAATATATCAATTCACTATTCTCCAGCTGAAGGTGGAGACGGAGGTCAGCGTTGTTGGGTTTGTTTGCATTGTCAACACCCGCACTACTTCGAGTATAAATTTATATACCCTTACTGAGGGTATTAAACTTTTCTCACTCAATATGAAGGAGGCATTTCCGACCCCGACAGGTATATGTAAAATATTTATCAGGGCGAGAGGAGGCAAGTCAGAACGACTGGTTAAATGCACATTAGTCTCTCAGTAATTCAGCTTAGTAAATTAAATTTTGTTTTGTTTCATCACCCGGATCGAACAACTATATACCAGCTGTCCGATCCGGCCGATAGCAGCTGCAATTTTGAATGGTTTTCGGTCTGCAAGGGTATGTAATATTCGGCGCGCGGCAGACAGCCTTTTCTTACTTGCTGTT
Organism: Drosophila repletoides; assembly: GCA_018150835.1. NCBI lineage: Eukaryota > Metazoa > Arthropoda > Insecta > Diptera > Drosophilidae > Drosophila > Drosophila repletoides. The sequence goes on along the minus strand of JAECWQ010000089.1, from coordinate 22,287,873 downwards.
TTTTTCCTCCCCCCTTTTTTGCTTTGTTTTCTTTTATTTATTTTATATTTTTTGCTATCTCTGTTTTTGTTTACTTTAGCGTTTTGGCTTTTTGCGGGCGGGCGCGCGCTCTCCTCAATTGCCAGACAGCCGATCCGATCCGAGCAGAGCAGAGCAGGGCAGAGCAGAGCTACATAAATAGGTTTAAAATATTTATAAATACCGATTATTAAGTTATTTAATTTTTGGACTTCGAGACGCTGGTTTATTGGCATGTGCCAACATGTGCCAAGATTTTTCACCATAAAATTTAATTTCTTTTAATGTTATTATTGTTTATGGATTTGCAGGTTTTGCTGGCCGCTCAGCACGTGATGGGGTTTTTATTTTAATATAAAAACTTTGAAGTATATATGGAATTTTTCATATGGAAATTAGTCACAATTGGAAAATACACAAAAAAAAAAAAAAATTGCTCGTAATTCTGGCTTAATTTGCGGTTAACTGGGCGGTGAACCCGTTTCATTGTTTCCAAATTTAGCCAGCTGACAATCTGAATTTAATTTAATCAAAGTGCTAAGCTTTAATATCGAACTGCCAAGCCTCTTCTCTTCGCTTCTCGTCTCTGCTCTGCTCTGCTCTTTGTCATTTATTTCTATATATATTCGTCAGAAGTTTGAGCAAACACCGTCCATTGTCCACTGTCCACTGTCCACTGTCCAGTGTCTACTGTCCAGTGTCCATTGTCCAAGTGCAGGTGTTAAATACGTGAAATACTCGAATGTTTTTTTACATTCATCACATGATTGTGCTTCAGTCGTCTTAATTAAGGTAATGTTATTGCAGCATTTATATATTTTTTTGTTTTGGATTTTGGCCAGTCATTTTACGACTGTACGAATTGTGGCCATACTTTTTTATACGTATATTTATTGTATATGTATTAATTATATAATTGTGTTTACATACAGCTCAAAAAACTGCGCTTAACGGGGCGTATACTCGTTGCGTATGCCTAACGTAGGAAACGTTTTTGTCAGCTTATCACAATGATTGGGCTTTTGTGGACTTTAAATATTAAAAGATAATTGGTTGGAATACCATTCAGAGGGTATCACAGCTCTGATATGAAGTGTGAAGTCCTCGGAAGGAGCCAGCTTTAAATCGTAAAGTATTTACTAAGAGTATACAATTGATCAGGACAAAGATATAGTCATACCCGTCAATCTGCCTGCCTGTTTCTATATAAGCTAGACTCTCCATTTTTGAGTTGTTTCCTTCACCAGCGGGATCTGACTCCGAGCAGACAACTATATCATAAGCTGCCTTAGAAAGAAGCAATTGGTGGAAGGGTTTTTCTATGGAAGACCCTTTTGTTTCTCAAGATATAAAAATAAGGTGTTTAACTTGTGTTCTCTGCATAAGCACGTAAAATAGATAAAAATCGGATTACTGAATTATAAAGCAGCTATAAGAACAATCAGTGAACAATTTCTTCTATTAAACACTTTTTTGTTTCTACAAGTTTGATGTGTTTTCTAATCACAGATCAGACCTCCCCCTATATATCTTTACTATATCATGTAGCTGCCATAGGAACAAGCATTAAAAATACCTAAATTAAACAATAATTTTCAAAGGGTATTCCGCAAGGGTATTCAGTCTTCGGTGAAGTCAGCCTTTTCGAATAATTTGAATATTTAAATGAAGCAAACTTGTCCAGAAGAATTCCAGTTCGAATCACTTTCCACTTGGGTAAGCATTACACAAATTTCGTTGAAACTTAAGCAAATAATTTCGAATCGCGAATTACCTGTAGAATTTTTCGAACCTTGTGAATGGAATTCTTCCAGCAGTTTTCTATGGCGCAATTGATTGCATTGTGTACGAGAATTGGCATGCAAATTTCTCGTTTTTATTTCGAAAATTTCATGTGACTAATGAGCTGTGGACTGAACTCCAAATCCGACTCCAAATTGAACTTCAACGAGACGGCAATAAAAATGATTTGTTGTTTCCATTGTTTTTGGGCGAAAATTGGCGCTGAAAGGCAATTTAATGCGGTCTGTCATTATGAACAGACTAATTGACAATTTACATATGTTCTCTATATATATTATAAGACTAACAATTTGCCTTATAGTTTGCTTAATTATTCATAAATCAACTCGCACACGTATTCACTTGTTTATTTTTTTCTTAACTTCTTCGATATTTGCTTTATTTTCTGTTTTTTCTGTTTTTCTGTATTTCTGTACTGCGTGAATGATATTATACGAGTGGCACACGTTTAATGACTTTTAATGATCCGTCAGCATGTCTGTCTGTCGTCTGTCCTCGTTGCAATTTTCTGTTTGCATATCGATAATTATAAAGACATTAACGCCGTTTAAGTGTTTGAGGCGAGCATTTCGCATGCAAATCGCCTCAAAAAACGATTAAGAGATTTGCCGACAGTTGATATTTCTTGCTGGAACGCGTCGAATTCATCTGGAACCCATAACTTTTGATTGAGCAACTTTATGGCAGCGTTTAAGAATCTATAAATAAAAACAAATGAACTATAAAATGGGTTTTGACAATGGGCTGAACGACTAGATACCCTATGTTTAGCAGGCCATCCTTTGAAATTGTATATTACAGGGTATACAAGTGAAAAGTTTGTCTTTCTTTTTACGATAAGAATAAGACAGCAAAATAAAGGAGATTCTCTGTGACTTGGTTTTCTAAAGAAATAGAATACCCTGCTCTTTCGACCTATTCTAATGGTATTACGAAAAGGAATGGAATGGAATTCAAATGTTCTAATACCAAGCCCTCAACCAAGACAAAGTATTCTTTTGAAATTACACCCATTTAATAGCTTTAATCGAGCTTAATGCTTAAACGATAGAAGGTCAAGTTTGTCTTGTATTTAGATAAATCTATGAATAAACGATACAAAGTAAAACTATCATTAAATTGTGTTGAAATTTTAACTACATTTAATTAATATTATAGCTCTCAGGCCTCAGCATTTACACTGCTATATGCAAATCCATGCTGGGAGAACAAGCGATATTTGGTTTGCATTATGACACGAGCGCCTGCAAAAAATTACTTGTAATATTTGAATTTTTCAATGTATTGGAATATTTTAATAAACATTGCAACAAGTTGGAATAATAATTTATGACTTCCCAGCTTACAACATGTAATTGCAATAGCCGCAAGAGTAGCAGCAAATAGAAACAACGAAAGTTTAATGCCCTTACGGTGAATGAGAAGAGCTAAAGGCGCGTACCATAACTATTACAGAGAAGAACAAAGAATTATGTTAAATGAATGTATTTAACATTAGCAAATAACCTTCCCAAAGCTAACAGCGCCTTAACAGTGAACCCAATGCACTTATAATAAGAGTTTTAACAGTTCGAATATAACATTTTGCATGCTAACATTTTTAACGTTAACATAGATTTAACAGAATATCTTATTCACTTGCAAGGAGAATTTAAACAGTTGAAATCTAACAACGAAATGAAAAATATTTATTAAAGAGGGTAGACATCTTTTTGAATATTTCTGTGACGAAAATCAAGGATTTCTAAAGGTAACAGCGCTTTAACAGTGAGGCTGATTCACTTGAAAGGATAATTTTAATGGTTTGAATTTAACATTTTGTATTCTAAAATTTCGAAAGTGCAAGAAGAATTTTAGCAGAATTTGAAATGAAAAATATTTATTAAAGAGGGTAGAAATCTATTTGAATATTTCTGTGACGAAAATCGAGCGGGTCGCGTTATGAAACTGACTGCCAATTAGTTACTGTTGTCATATTAAATATGTACGAATAAATCTTAAAATTTGCATTTCAAAAATATGCAATAAATCATTATTAAATTTAATTTAATTTGATTGTGACCTGGACCCGACAGATGTTTATAATATGTACGCTATATAATATCGATATATATATATTTATATATATATTGTATATATCTGGGGAGCGGACTATAAAAAAGATTGCTAGCAAAATTGTTGAAAGTCTGCGACTTTTCCGACAGGTGTGCACGTGTGTGTGCTGGTGTGTGTGTCTGGTGTGTGTGTCTGGTGTGTGTGTGTGTGGTGTGTGCTTGACAAAGCGGAATTGATTTGACCCCACACAAACCGGTGGGCGTGGAAGGGGAGGGGGAGCCGCAGCAAAAGGGGGAGTGGTAAAATGGCCCACGCTCGACTGAAGCTGAAGCTGACCGCCGACGTTGTTGCTGCTGTTGCTGTTGTTGTTGTTGTTGTTGCCTTAGGTTGTCGTGTGGCTTTAAGTCAACATTAAATGCTGAACGTGACTTGAAATTGAAAGCCAATGTCGCCAGCGTTGTCGATGTCGCAGTCACCGTCGCCGTCGCAGTCGCCGTCGGTTTCAGCGTCTCTGCAACAGTGTTGCATGCGGCAGCGCTGCATTAACCAGTTTACAATGAAGCCCGCCTTATCACACTTGCCACGCCGTGAGTTGGCCTAAAGCAGCTCCGGTTGCACTCAGCAAAAAAAAAAAAAGACTCAATTCTCAACGTTTTAGTCTTAGAATCTTAATTATTTTTTATTCAAACTGCAGCTTAAAATAAGTGTAAAACGAACTTCGTTTGAAAAGGGAACTTTTATTATCTTGGCTTAAGCCAGAAGCTAATACCAACTCGAACTAAAGGTATTTATTTATGTATTATTATTTTTATAAAGGAAAGGGTATTTATCTATTTCTATTTTACCAATTAAACTATATTAATCCCATATGTTTCGTAATTAATTTAACTTTTTTCCTGGCTGTTTTAAGGAGCTTTCTCTGCCTAAGACTTGTTGGCAAAGGAAGTTTCCTATTCTAGTTAAAGATTAGAATATTTTATATATTTTTTAAATATTTTCTTAAAGTAAGTTTCCCTTCTAACTTTATACCTAATTTAAGTTCAAAGTATTTCTATTTCTTCAAGTGCAATGGCCAATTTGTGGGTGTTTTGCAGGCTATAATTAAACATTGGGCCAATGCACGAAGCTCAGCTGGCAACAATTCAATTGGTTTTACTTGTATTTTTGTCTTATTTTATTCCATTTGTAATTTAACTAAATTAATGTTACATTCTAAAGACATTAAAATGCTTTTATCTCACATCGAACCACAAATCCGAGTACCCTGCACGTTCTGCACAATTTGCTGGGAGCTAAACTTTACCATTAACCATTAGCCATTATCAGAACCATTATTAAGAACCAAGTAAAAAGCAACCAAAGAAGTAAATAAGCTTGTCAGGAAAGGCTGTCTTGGATGCGCCGAAGATTAGATACCCTTCTAAGTTGCTTCTTTCAAAAAGATGTCTTGAGAAACAAGAAAGTTTTTGTACCGATTGTTCCTATGGAAGCTTTATGTATTTATACATATTTAGTATTTATTAAACACTTTTATACATCCAACTTATATGTGTCATTATTCTCTTCATACAAAAGCTTTTCCAGCCTTTCTCTCGCAGCTATAGTTGTTCGATCCGGCCTATTCCAACATAGGAAGATTAGCTTAAAAATTGAGAGTTGCCTCGGGCCACTGATTTCGCTGGCCTTTTCCGGGATTCAGTTTTTTTGCTGACAGATCAACAATATATATACTTTATGGAGTCGGAAATGTCCCCTTTAATGCATTCTTAACACATTTAATAATAAAATAATGGTACCCGCAGAAAGGGTATATAAAAAAGTAGAGCCACAAATTAAGTTTTAGATTTGCCACTGCGAACAACGAGAGCAATAAAAATTCATTAGCTGCCGGTTTATTAAATTGCACCCAGACTTTTCATTCCCATCCATTTCACAGGCCCAGACCCGTAGTATTATCTCCGTCGAACGAATACTGCTCTATACATATATATATATGATATGATATGATACTATATATATAATATATACTATATACTATATATGTGCCCTCGTCCGAGTAAACAAATGCATTTTCATAAACAAAACAATTTGGTGAGGGTGCTTATAAAGTGTGTCATCTCTCAATGAGCGTGATTATATCATTGCCATGGGATAAAAATGATGCTAGCTGGGGGTATATTTAATCTGCGGGATATCGGGAAAAGGTGCTCGAAGGGATCCATGGATAAATACGATGATTCTTCACTGGGAGTACGATTGGTCTGCCGGATATCAGGAATTTATTAAAATTAACAGCTCGTTGAATTGCGAATATTCTGTGAGAATTTCCATCTCCCTTGGCGATGCAACTAACATATTCATTGACGCATTTGCATTTAGTAGCAAAAAAAAAGTAGTAGAAGGATTACGAGGACTGGCAGTTAACAATGCAAATAAAACAGAAAAAAGTGGGAAGCTAGACGGGGAAGGACATGTACGGCACACCGAAGACTGCATTCCCTTACAGACTATAAAATTGATTTATTTTTAATGATATTTGCGTGCTTTGTGATATGGTAAGCTGATCTAGATAGTTTTTTATATGTTATTTTAAAAGAGACTCTAACTAGTAAGTTGTATCAGAATATATTGAGTAACTTTTGGCTCGATTCTTTCCTTCTAGGGCAATGCTATAGCTGTTCGATCTGGTCGCTCCTAATCAGGCTCCATGCCAAATCAAAGATCTATCCAAGATGCCTCCTTCGTGACAAAGTTATAATACCCTCTGCAAGGGTATAAAAAACAATGCAAAACTGCATGCAAACGGAAAGGGAAGTGGAATTCAAGAGCTTAAAGCTCAATTAAAATGAAATGCTGCAAAATGCAAGATAATTCTTTACAAATGCCACACTGTGCAGTGCTGAAATCTGTTTTCAGTTTATTTTCGTTTATTTCTGTTGTTGTTATTTGCCATTGTTGTTGTTTTTGCACAGACGACAGCTAATCTGGCAGCATATTGCCACTGGGCACGCCCCTCTTTAGATGGGTGGGGGCGGCAGAAGCTCTTAAGCCTCGCAATGCTGCTGCCGTGCTGCTGCAATGAGAACAATACGTATACGCCGCATACGCCACTCTCCTGCCCCAGGCAGGAAAAGCAAACAGACAGCAGCTAAATTGTTGGCAGGAAGCCAGCCAGCCTGACTGCCTGACTGCCTGGCTGCCAGGCAGCAACATCATTATCACCATCGTCATCATCATTTAGAGCAATAATAATGATGATTCTGTTTGCCGCTTGGCTGACTGCAGTAGCAACAAGCTGCCTCTGGCTACTGCCACTGTTTTCACTGGCTTTTCCATTGGGTATTCCGGAGAGGTTCTCTGGTTTTGTTTCTGTTTCTGTTCTGACACACAATGTTGGCGCCATTTTGCTGTTTGCCTTTCCTCTTGTAATAAAATGGGATCCGGCATGCTGCTTCCTTTGACGCAGCTGCTGCTCCTCCTGAAGATCATTATTGTGATAATAATAATGATTATGTTGCTGACGGTGTGCTAATGATAATGGAATTCATCTGTAGTGAGACTCCTGCTGCTCCCAAAGTATATTTTTGCATTTAAATACTTGAAATTTCAATGAGTCAACCGAAGCGAGCGTATAGCAAGTTCTCGCCGTGCACTCAGAGAATATATAATGGATTTTCTATTTGAATAAAGTAGAAACCAAGTCTGACTTTTTCCAGTTTTACCAGCTTTACTTCAAGATTGATTGGAACAGGTAAAAAATACTTCAGATTATGGGCCAAATCTATTTTTATCTCTATCTTATCAGGGGGAAGAAAAATGATTTATTTTTCCAAGTGTAGTCGCTACACTTTGTACTCGCAGGGGACTCTGATGGCTGACTCTTCTGGCCCCCTTTTTACGTCAAGACGCAGAGGGGGGGACCCTTGTCTGTTGACAGCACTTGGCAGGCAACAAGAGAAGCTGCTTGCTGCTTGTCTTTTGTTGACAGATTGATTTTGATGTGTTTTTATTGTCATTGTTATGTTTCTATCTGATGCGAAGAGGATGAACAAGGAGCGAGAATACGGGAGCATAAAAGGGAGTGTACTCTGGGTCGGTTTGATGCCGCTTTTGTTTATTGAAGCAGTATTTGAAGTGCCACTGAATTGGCAAACATTTTAACTTAATTGGTTTGTGCCAAAATGAGCTTAGAAATTGGATTAACAACCATTTTGTTGGCATCTTATTAATTGTTGTGACTGTCTGCTGCCAACTGGCTCTCAGAAAAGTTAACTTGATGCTCATTTGGCCAAAACACGGGCAATAAATCCCCACATACACAGCTCTCCCCCCTGCTCTTTCGCTATATGCAGACTCATTTATTTAATTGCATGAAAAATGATTTTCCATGCGGCATTCGCTTTTTCGAGTGTGTACGTGTGTGTGTGTGTGTGTGTGCGTGTGTGTGTGTGTGTGTGTGTGTGTGTGTGTGCAGAGACCACGGAAAATCCGAATCCGAAATAAAACTTTTTGCTTTTATTTAAATAATAATGGCACTGGAAAAGGCTCGTTAGTGCAAACAATTTTTCACTGGGAAAATGCAAAAATCTGCTTTAAATTTGTTGGGTAGTTTTCTTTTAAATAAAAGCGAATAAAATGCAGTTTATTTCTATTTTTAAGGCCCGGTTATTCAGTTATTTCAGAAAGAAATATTTGGACAAAAAGGATTATTTCTAGCCAGGTTTAAGTAAGAAAATATACGATAAAATATCTGAAATATTTCTAAGCTTCCTCAGAGAAATTGCAACTTTTAAAGATACATAAAATATAATATTTTTCTAGAATATTTGCAATAGATTAAATATTTATTTTTCTTCTATAATTTCAGCTCTTTATAATCAAGGTTAAAATATAATTCTTCTATTGGAAATTCGGTCAAATAAATCAAAATATGTACAGGAAATTCAATATGGTAAGGGAACAACAGACCAAAGGCTAACAGGCAGCAAATGAAGCAGTATCCATAATATATTTGATAGTATTATAATAGAATTTATTACTAGAAATAAGGCCTCATATGATATGGGAGCTCTTCTGATCCGACTGTTCTTCAGTATTGCTAATTAAGGCTTATACCTTTCTCGTAATACTCCGGCGAGGTTCAAGCTCAAATTGTCATGGCTGCATTTTATTTGGCCTTCTTGTCTGGCATTTATTTGAATTCAATTAACTTGGACGAAGGAGGGAACGCCGGAAGGATGGAAAGGAGAGGATGAAAGGAAGGATAAAGGCAATGACCAAACAGGATTCGTATTAAGCACAGGCCAACTTTATTGAAGCGTGTAAAACACAACAAACTCGTAACATGAAATCCAATCAAATCGATACAAGAATGTATAAAAATGCTGAATGGAAAGCAGAGAGGAAAGGAGAGACAGAGACAGAGGGAGAGGGAGAGGCAGAGGAAAGAAAATAAAGCCAAAAGGGGGAAAAATAGGGGGGCGTATACGCAACTTTAATTCAAGCCAACTCTGTGCTAACTGGACTTGCTTTTCCCAGGAATTTTCTTTTGCTTTGTGTGTGTGCGTGTGCGTGTGTGTGTGTGTGCTCCTTTAGCTTTTCAAATCAATTGAAATAAATTCCATGTGTCTGTATGTGTGTGTGAGCCTTGTAAGTTTTTGCAGACTTTGATTTTCATGGCTTTTACCGCGTACGTGCGGATTTTTCCTTGTGTGGTTTTCCTTTACATTTGTCGGTTTTGTGGGAGCATTTTGTAATCTGGCATTTTATGGACTCTACACGTATCCTGCAGCCTGTCGAATATCTTTTGGGGAAAATCCACGGAGAGTCGCGGGGCGGGGCGGGGAGCTGGGAAATCCACTGGGACACTAATCGAATGTTTGCGTGCGCTTCTTATTTAATTTGGTCAATTGTCACGACCTCATTTTAAAAGCTCTTAAAATGACTATTTCAATCAACGAAAAAAGGACTGAAAGGACCAAGATTTATATAAGCTTTACATAAATACATTATATATGTTATAATAAAGGCTGCTAGTAAAACAAACTATTGTGGAGCTCCGACTCACGAGCCTCTTTAATCTCTCCCTTTGGTTAAGGAATATGGGATTCGATTGGTTTTAGTCTGAGCTTTACTTCATCCATATATTTTTGAAATTTATATATTTATTTGTTTAATATAGATTAAATTACATGTATTACTTTTTAGACAGAAAAGGGACAATCTAAATTGTTGTTTAGTATCAAAAAGATAATTTGAATCTGTTAAATATAATTCTAGAACCGAACCACAAATATTGGTCAGGCTACATTTTCGTTTGAATCATGTTTCGAATCAATTTAGAAAAATATTCGCATATCCGAGTTCGCATCGGACTGAAGTCTAAATTATCAAATAGAAAAAGATGATTTAGAGAGGAACCATATAAAAGATACCCAGCAAATAAAAGAATTCAGATAAATCAATCTCTTTTTCGATTAATTCCGATTTTTAACATAGAAAACAGTGTTATAATATAAGCTTTAAGTATATTGAAAATATATTGACAAATATATTAAAAAGGCAATTTTTTATATCTATGATTACTATGGCAGCTAATTTTATATTCAGGATATTCCATATATTTTAGAGCTTAGAAATAAAAAGGAGCGATATATAATATAGGATCTGGCTATAGCTACTGTAAGACGAAGAATCCTTGCCAAGTGTCATCCAAAATCGAAGAACTGAGTGAATAATTCGTAGGAGAACGGATCAATTAATAGGAGAAAAAAGTTTAAAAAAGCTCCGATGAGCTATGAATATTGTTTATCAATTATTTGTCACTAAGTCTATGGAAGAGGAATATTGTGTTGTGGAACTGTGGCAAACCTATAAATTCGGTTTCTTTGAGTTTCCTGCTGATAACAATTTCTTATCAGTTGAATTGCTTGTGTTTAGAAATCAACTGCATTCTGTTGCTTACCAATATTAAACGAATTCTAAAGAAAGAGCAATTGATTTAGAATTCTACAGAAAGATAATATAGATTAGTCGTAAAACTACAGTTTTTTGATAACTAACTAGAACCTATTATTATTATTATTATTTCTTTGAAAACTTTCCATAAAAACATCTACTGCGGCTCTAAAAATAGAAAGGGGAATAGTGGAGCTATGTTAGCCTAGAAGGTACTACTACCCCAACTTTGTTTTATTTGTAGCAAAAATTTGATATAGTTTCTATATATATAGTATATAATATATATATTTAGGCGAGTATTTATTTTTTAGATATATTTGCAGTCGGGCATGGGAGTATGTATTTATAGGGTCAGACATTTTTTTATAATTTAATTTGGTCGGATGCCAAAAAAAAAAAGACATCAATGTGTCTGTTTCTATATTTTTACCACATTTAATCAAGTCAAAAAAAAAAAAACATAATAAGGAAAAACTATTTCGGCGTGCCGAAGATTAAATACCCTTGCATTGTTGTTAAATTAATAAATTTTGACCTATTGTTGCTATGGCATCTATTTAGTCTGATCTTCATGATAAGATAAGATATCTTGAGGGTTTTTTATATACGTTGAGTGTTTCATATAGCAATTTTTGTATTAAATGTTCGGTCCAGCTGTTTTCGGAAGGTTCCATACCAAATATTATTCACTTAGCTGAAATACAGAGAGACACTTTTGTATTGAAACAGACAGTTGGCGTAGGACTATAGCTGTATGGACTCGTCTCTATTGTCCTGTATAATCGTATATATAATTTATCGGTCAGAAAACGCCTCCCTTAAGGCATGACACATATTTCGTGACAAATTTATAATATTCCCCGCAAGGGTATAAAAATAAAATAAAAACACCAGACTTTTAGACTTTTGTTTCGCTTTTAATAGAACTTGGCGGCAAACTAACAAACTGTCAAAGGGAAATAATAAACACTAAACAGAAACAGCTGGTAAAGCACATAATAAAAAAGAATTAGAAAATTGCCCTTACGAGCCATATACATAAATTATAAAAAAAAATTAAAATAGAAAAATAGAAAACTTACATTTGAAAATTGGCTATTAAATTGCAGCGTTCCTTGTGCTAGTTTTTCGTATTTTCTTCTATTTTGTTGTCCTCTTTTTTTATTGTTGTTTTGGCTGTTGTGCCGTGTTCTTTGGCAATTCTTTGAATTTGTGCGCCCTGTTTTTATTATAGTCGTATATTAAGTATTAATTTTAGCGGTTGACCGTTAGCACGTATTAACCACGAGGGCAACGCATTTGATACTGAAACCGAATTGTTGTAAACAAACCAATTCAACCCCCTCGCGCTCATTGGTGAAAAATGCTTTTCCACTCAATTTCGCCCGTTATTTGGGCATTTGAAACACACTCAACAACCCCAAAAAAAATATATAAAAAAACAACAACAAAAACAGCTGTGTGGAAAGCGCTCGGGCTCAGAAGCTACGCGCCGGGCGGAGGAGCGGAGTGAAGAGAAGAGCACAGTAAAAGCGTTCGTTCTATGAGCTGAGCGAGCTTTTCACTTTTCACTCAAAATGGAGCACGACTGATAACAGTTGCTGTTGAGGACAGTTGATAACAGTACTTTAAGTTTGAGCACTAATTTGAGCGCGTTTCCGAGTTGTATTTACTAGCCTATTGGCAAATATAGACTGAGAGATAAGAGCAGAACACAGTAAATACGAGCACAGAACAGTCGAATAATTGTTTCTTATTTCTTATCAGTCAGCCAAATTACTCACATTTTATAGTCAGCATAAAAACAAATTGCAAATATAATTGTACATATAAGTAAAAAAAAGAATCCAGAAAAACTGCTGCATTATCAATTCATTCATTTATTATTTACTTAATGAATATAACAGACGAGTGCAACGAACTGTTCCCAACATTATGCTTAATATATTAAATAATATAAATTAAATCACATGTATATATTATGCATAATACAGTTTCTTTGTGGGGCGGAAACCATAAGGTTTTTATAGTAAAATGCTTTTTACTTAATCAGCATTAAAAGAAAACAAAGCAAGTAAACATAAAAATATAATATTAACTTTATGCGATAAATGTTTAGTTAAACAGTTTGGGCTCAGTCGAGATAAGAATACAATCAACAGACTTCCCGTTCGTGGTCGAAATAATTTTTATGTTATATTCAACAAATAATTTTCCTACGCTTTTCGTCTTGGCCAAGGCTTCCTAAAGTCTGTGGAAATTTAATTTAATAATTATTATTGAAGCAACCCTATGCAATAAGTTTAGGACCAATACCTTGAAATATATAAAAGAGTTGTACTTAAAAGTTTGAGGGCAATTTTACGAAATTTGGCGGAGTTTTTAAAAAAAAAGATCGGATAAAGAACAATAAACAAAATTTAACACAAGTGAAAATTCTTTATTTATCTTTCAAAAGGGAAGTAATTTGACTAAAATATAGTTAATAAAAAGAGCTTCAATCCTTTTTAAAACCTGCTGACCAGCTGTTATATAGTAGGCTTTTACATTTAAAATTTTCAAATTTCTTCTCTGCTCATTTTTGAATGTGAATTTGATTTCTGTTACGTTGTTTGGCGCCAAAGACAAAAGCAGTGTTGTTCAATGCGCTGTGTAAGTGCTGTGCAATATATGTGTCGCTGTACAACACTGCTCCAAATCTTAGATGCATAGCAAAACGTTGAAAGGGAAATAGCTAAAATAATAAAAGAAAATTGACAAATACAATTATTTGTTAAGTAGCTGGTGGATCTGGGATCATGCAGAGTACCTATTCAAGCGAGCAGCCAACAGATTTTCAGGCAGCGACTGCCGCAGCCGCCGCCGCAGCAGCAGCAGCTATGCGACCGTCAGCTGAGCAGCGGGATTTGGAGAGGGAACGAGACCGAGAGAGGGAGAGCCACAGCAATAGCAATAGCAATGAGCCAGACGAGTGGAGCATGAGCGAATGCGGCTTTACGGATAACGATGTGCAACGCACCATGCGCGGGGGCAGCGCTGCCGAGGACATAACCCAATATCCTATACATGGATGGGTAGATGTGACTCAGGAGTTTCACGATGCTTGCGCTGAACTGCTGCCCGGTGAACTGGCACAGGACATGCTCTTCGGGCTCTTTGAGGCTATGTCTGCCATTGAAATAATGGACCCCAAAATGGATGTGGGCATGGGATTTGATAAATTCGATATGCCTCCGCCTTCATTCGAGGCGGCCGTTGCGGTGAGTTTGGTATTTGGTATTTGGTATTGTTACCAAAGTAGTTCTAGTTCAGATTTCGGTTGCGGAGTTGGGTTATTCCAATTTAGTTTATAAATGGAGTTAATACCGATTCCGGTTTCTGTTTCTTTAAATTTGGTTCCGTTGTCCTTTAACATTACTCCAATCTTGCTTTCAGATGGGCGTCATTAAGCTGGAAAATCTGGAACCAGCTGAACTGATAGGCATTTTTGATGCACTGTTTGCCTGTTTTGTTTCCTGGTTGGAGGGTAATTCTATGGATCAAGTGCTCTTCACCTGCCTCTATTTACATGCACCGTCGCAGATAAAGGACAAGGCGCTGCGCGTCTTTTGTACAGCTGTGCGTAATTTGATATGGGTCATTAAGAATATTATTATCCTGGCGGCAGTTAATGAGGAGGAGGACTTTCAATTATACGGCAATTCAGCGCTGCTGGCAGCGGAAAGGGCTCAGCCCTCGAGCATTGCTGCACTTTTGAAGGATGTAGAAGATGAGCTGGTGCGGAGATGCAAAAAATTACCTGCCCGTGAGGAGCAGAGTAATATGGCTGTTGTGCATCGCTTACGCTTTATGCGTCATCTATTCCAAGCCGTTTATCATGTGGAACTGATGAAGAATGCCGTAAGCGCCGAGGAGGCGGTCAATGAGATTTATAAGAATCTTAATGCAGCCTCCGAGCTTCTGCCCCTCATTAGACGCACCATCGAGCGCGGTACTCAGCCCGTGGAAGGTTGTAAGTGGAGTGATTGTATTATCTAATATATGGTTATTATATCTTATTTCAATTCGGCAGCAGAGGCACCTAACCCCATGGGCTTTTCGCCGCGCATTCACGACAGAAGTCAACCACCTACTTTTCCGCGTAGCATTAAAATACGTGAACGACCCGCCAGCTATCAGTTTCTAGAGGAAATGGTTGCCCGTTTCAAGTTCGCCTGCAAGATTGTGCGCTACAAGGATTACTACACCGCATTGGTAAGTCACGATTCACTAGAGTAAAAAATGTTTGCTGTGTTCACTTCGGTTGATCCAAAATTTATATTCCTTTCAGAACTTCTTTATTGAATATAGCCGCAAGTCTGGTCACTGTATTCTCTCTCGGAGCGTACTTCAAACTCTGTTCAGTTCGAGCGTTCGGTTGTCACATGGTATGAAGCAGTTCCTGAAGCATTCGGTGCAGGTATTCAATTCGCCACCCGTGTTGAATTCGAAGCATCCTGTAGCATCAGATCCGAAAGTGCAGGAGCATTTAGATACCTTCTTTACGTACTGCTTCAATATGAATACCTTTAATCAGTTTATACGCTTGTGCGGCTTCAATCGAGCGAGACAGCGTGATAGGCTGGCTCATCTTATTGAGAACTTTGATCCGCTGCAGGTGGACGCAGCACGACTCGACTCACTGATGAATCTGATGGCCAATGAGCGTGCAATGGAGGGTAATGAGTTGCATGCCACAGCGCTGAGGCACAGCACACACTTTTCCACATGGGTACTATACAATTGCTTCCGGGCTATGCTCATCTATCTGATGTCCGGATTCGAGCTGGAATTATATGCGGTTCATGAGTTCCTCTATATCTATTGGTATCCCTATGAGTTTCTAGTCGGATTTTTGGTCTCAGCGTTGACGCGCACCGAGAATATATTGGTGGCCCAAGAGGAATATGCAGAGCATCAGAGCCGGATTCAAGTTAATGGCGGCGGCGGTGGCAATTCTGGTGGTAAGAATCGCAAGGCAGCAAAACCCAAAAAGCACAAGAAACAACAGCGTCCCTATCGCCAGGAAATTGTCTATTATCATGCTCTGCTTAGCCTGTGCGGTGGCATGTACAAAGCAATGGGTGCTCTAACCAAAGACGGACGTGTGCGTCTGCCCATGTCCAAGTTTGACAACGAGGAGATACGCTATAATCGACGCTTTGCTCCATTTATGCCACTGACCAGCCCGCCGCCTGTATCCTATCCAGAATTTAAGAACATACGGGATCATATGATGCTCAATAGCGCCGAAGAGTTGTATAGCTTTGCGGCCAAGCATTTCGATCAGGCACGAAATGTGCTCGAGAGCATACAGAATCCCGAGCAGGAGGTGAGTAACGATAGACAACCATTTCGCTATGCCAAGTTGGTTCATGCCTAAACTAATTGTCTTTTAGATTGTGGATCTACTGCAAATCGCCCGCACAAATTTTGTAGTTATGAATGTACTCGCTCGTGGTCATCAGAAGGAAGTGAAACGTCAACCCGAATTTGACTTCTCCAAGCACACATATTTTCCCATTATAAAACTGAAATGACCCAGATCCACTTAAAGCTCATTACCTTCCTCATATCGACTCTATTCATTAACTGTCTTAACATGTCGCCTAATATTTTTTTCCAACTTGTTTCGTCATTTACAAATAAAATTCTCTTGTAACTGCTCTTTGTTATGAAAAAATATTGGTTTCGAACTTGAAATTTGCTAAAATTATTCTATTATTTCATAAAATAATGTTTTTTCTTATGGAGAAACCCATTATTTCTCCTTGAACCCCGTTAAGCTACCACACTTTTCTCAAAAATAAACCGATTTTCAAGCAAAAAGTTTTGTTATTTAATTTAATTTGATTTCATTTTCATTAGGAATTTTATCCGTTATCCAAAAAAAACTTATTTTTCGATAATATCCTGTTTAATGATGTGCTCCTCCGCATAGCCGTTGATTTGGCAACTGCGGGAACAGGTGTAGATTGCCAGAACACCCCAGTCGAGGCTCTCATCCTTGAGTACAACCAGCGTTTGTGGCATTATCTGGAATTCGAATTGACGAGGCTCGCCGCAAAGATTACAATTCGGCAGCTGCTGCAGCTGATCCTCGATAGTGTCCGGAATATTAGCTATCCATAGCGGTTCGCCGTCACGTTTGTAGCGCACTATTTGGTCCGATTCGGAGGCAATTCTTTGTTTAAATTTTTGAAAGCTTTTGTCTTCGGTGACTGTCCCGTTGCCAAAATATTTATCCATTTCCTGCTCAGAAACATTGCTCAATTCTCCAATTTTGCCCTCGGCCGACAGTGCCTGATATTCCGCCAAACAAGCTTCTTCATCCTTAGCAGCCTCACCATCAGCTGTCATTTCGGGCTCCATAACAATTTCATATTCTGGAAATACCACTCCCGGCAGGGGCTTCTCTGTAGTTGATTCTGACTTAGTAGCGCCACACTGCGGCTTGTGAAGTGGCCAGTGTGCTCGCTGATGTCCGGCCGAACAGTAATTGATGTTCTTGCAGCGGCTGCACACGTGCGGTCCGGGGCAACCGCAGGCAGCGCACAGTTTTCTCAAGCTGGCTATGGCGGGCTGGAAAACGAAAAAGAATGAATTTTAAGCACCCTTTAACGTTTGCTTGTGGACTTAGTAGAGTTTTCAATAGAACTACTCTTATGGAGGTTAAAGGGTTAAAACGTTTCTCTTACTAAAGGCTCTCCATCCTCTGAAGGTTCCTCTTCCGAATAAAAATTGTTTTTCAAAGGCAGCTGGGAGCGCAGCACAGTAAAGTTTCTAAGGAATATTGCGTATATTATTACTATTATTTAATTAATTAATATACAAGAAACTTACTCAGCTTTGTTCGATTGCTGACAGCTGGCATTGCGGCAAACAAATAAATAAATGCTGCGATGAAAATTGAATTCGTCATCGTAGGCAGCATAAAGCTGGCAGAGAAAGGCTTTTTGCGCCTTGCACTTGCCGCACTGCAGTTGTGTAGGACTAGGCAGTGTTTCGAGCTCCAGCCAAGCGGGCTTACCGCCCAATTTGCTGGGAAAATAGCGATTACTTAGCCAGCCGGCATTATCTGATTCCTCGGCAAAACCTAAATCCACAGACATGTTTACCTATTTGATATTGAGAGCGCGTGTTGTGTGCCTGGTGTAGCCCTGGTTAAGGGGCAATCGATAGAACACTTATCGATAGTTGCAGCAGTGTTGAACAAGTACTTGAGAGCAGTGCTGCTAAACGTTGCAGTTTAGTTCGATGGTAAAAATGACACGACCACAAAGCAGGAGCAGCAGCAGTGGTGTATTATAATAAATAATAATAAGAGGTGCGTGAGTTTGTTTGTGTGCGTGTGTGTAACAATAAAAGTGCAAACTAAATATTACAATTTGCATCGAAAGCTAACATCACACGCTAGCCAAATGGCTGCCCTTAGCTGCTGGCAGGCCATTGCTATCGATATATCTGCAGCTGCTTATTAAAACAATAACAACAAGCGGAAGCTTGTTTCGTTGACTTTCGGGTTCTAAAAATAGTACCGTTTAACCACCCACGCCAAAAACAACAAAACGCATTAAATTCGGCAAGCTTCTGTCACAAAGTGTGTGTGAATGAGTGTGCGTGTGTGTTGACTTAACAGCGATGCAGATGAGAGGAGTTAACAGCAAAAGCAGCAACAACAATAACAGCAACAACAACAACGATGATGAGGAATTTCTGTAAGTTTATTTCCGGTTATTTCTTTAAGTGTGTGTGTGTGTGTGTGCGAAGCTTTTTTTTTTTGTGTGTATGCTGCTAAATATAGTAATGCATGCTTTAGGCTGAAAATAAGAATTGGAACACCCTGCCGCACGCCTTTGCCTTTGCCGGTCCATTTTTGTCACCTTGCCAAGAAAATTGGTTTAAACTGTTGCGCCTAAAGCGTAAAATATGAACTGTTAGGCCTTAAAAGGGCTATCAAACCAAATCAATAAATGTCCAAATTCCATAACCAATTTAAACATAAATTTCAATGTCATTGAGCGATGTTAATTAACATTGAGCAATAACAACATCACAACAACAGCAGCTGCAGTACTGTAGTTAACGGCGCAGTTAAAGCTTGTGTTAGTTTCCCCCCTTCCACCCACGACAAGTTTTTGATGTGCATAATAGAGATGAGCACGTGAGTCATTTTTTGTGCACGTCACAACTAGCTCAAAAATTTTATTTTACGTTCACGTTGAATTTACGTTTTCATGAATATTATTTTATTTTGATCAGGTTTGCGCAAAAAAACTGACAATAAAGCAATACATTTTTTCGACTGCAATATCGCCTTTGATTTAAATTTAAACTAAATTCAATTTTTAAATTTTTTGGGTGACGTTACCCAACGACTTTCCAATTACGTGAGCACAACTCTTATATTTTATAGTATTCAAGTCATGCACACTCACGTTGATGTCACGCGCCTAACCCTACTGCATAACATTCCACTCGAAAAAAAAGCTCAGGCTAAGCTACAGTCAGTAAGTGTGCGAGCGAGATGCAGAATGCGAGTGCAAGCGAAGGGGCGAAACGCAGCTCAAGGCGCGTAAGCTACGAGACTTTCAAGCTTTGTCACTGATCAAGCTACGTTATGTTTGTGTGTATTTGTAATACTTTGTTGTGTGCTCTCGTTTTGCACTTCATTTAGTTTTTATTGATTTTTTTTTCTTTTTTTGCCTTGCTTCTTCAGCTTCGTCTTCGGCTTCTGCTTCTGCTTCTGATTCTATTCTCTGTGTTATTGTTGCTTTACAATGTAAACTTGAAAGGCTTTTGTTACAGTTGTTGTTTTTCTTGTTGCTGCTGTTTTTCTTGTTATTGTTGTCGTGTTCTTTTTACACCTTTTTAGTTTCGCTTGCTCAGTCTCGCTCTCTCGTTCTCTTTCGCACAAATGCAGCTCTTAAACCGGTCACTTTCTATAGATTTCAGTTGAGCTTGTTGTTTGTTGTTTACTTTTTACTCATCTCACGTTTCATGTTGCCCCAGCACGTCCATCCTCCTTCCCCCTTCCCCCGTGCCATAGCATGCACCCTGTACTTTGCTTGGCCTCATAAAATATGCAAAATAAAAGTTGCAATTGTTTTCCGACTGCTTATTAAATGTACAGTACAAACTTTGACATGCATTGCTTTCATACACTCAGAGAAATGTGAGTTCAAAGAGCGCAACTTTCACATTGGAGCTCAAAATTCGAATGTAAAAGCAAATTTTAGACTTTCAAATATTTACGTAATACAGTTTTATTCGACTTTAAAATATAAAATCATTTGTTTACCATATAACAGCTTTTAGACCGATTATTCCTATGGGAACTATGACTGATCTGATCTGATTAATTTTATTAAGCATCGCCAAGCATTTCCTGTTTTTCTCAGTGTTTCCAATGGCTTTTCAACTTTGTGGCTTCATTTAATTAAAACAGTATGCTCGTATAAGGGGGCGTACCGAAATGAGGAGGCATCAAGAACAGAAACAGAACAGAAACCGAAACAAAAACAAAAACAGCAGCTACGCCTTTTTGTCGCTCTCATTACCTATAAAATCAGTTTTTGTCCTTTTGTCAGGGTAAATCCCTTGCAGCACAGCAGAGCACAACACAGGACAGGACAGGACAGCTGCCAAGGCTAATAAGATTTCAGCAAGGTTTTATAATCCCATCGCAATACTCTCCCAGCTCCCAGCTCCCTCCCCTACTCGCCCCCTTCCACTCTCAGCCACTCATTTCATTTGCTTTAAATTGAATTTGTCAGCGGCAACTGCAGCGACATTTTTATGAGAAAAACAAATCACCAAGAATAAAAAACGCAGAGCGTTTGTGCATATTTAATAACACTTTATTTTTTTTTGCATTCAGAATGCTCTCTGACTAATTATTCTTTCTTAATAAGTAGAAGCTTTTAAAGGGGAAGTACAAAACTAAACGAAAACGCGGCATTCTTTTATGATTTTTATACCTTTCTCATTCTTGATGTATATTCTCACTTTTCCGCTAAACGACCCCACAGGGAATATATGTACATATCTATATTGATCAGGCCGATCTGACGAGTCGATATGGTCTGTCCCTCTTCCTGTCTGTCTGTTTCTAATCAAACTAGTTCCAATTATTAAGCTGTATAATTAAGGATAATAATGTGACATGAAAAAAAGCCCTTAAAACTTGTACAAAATAAGCTGCGACCCATTGTATCTGCCGGAATCGCTATATAGCAGCCATAGAAAGAAAAAATCGGAACAAAAGTTGTTCTAAGCAGTTTTTGTTTCTTGAGAAATGTCTCTTGATGAAGTTAGATGTACGAGTGTGTTTTCTAAATGCATATCAGAAATTAAGATCAGATTACTATATAATATATAATTTATATATAAATGCTTATTCCACCGTGCAAGGGTATGGAATCTTCGGCCTTCCTTACTAGTTTTAAATTCATTTTCAGTTCAAATACGTTAAGCTATTTCTTTTAAGACCGTAAAAGTTATTGAAAGGGGAAGTATACAACTAAAAAAAGAATGTAATGAAAGCAATTTTCGATACTCTCCCTCTTTCTCGCTCTCTCTATCTCTCTATGAGTAAAAACTGAGAGACTAGTTTGCATATAAACAGACGAACATGGCTATATCAACTCGTCTCGTCATCCTGATCTGTTATTGATCTATAGACTTTATAATCTATAGACTTTATGGTCGAAGATGGCTCCTTCAATGCATTACACATTTCGTGGCAAAGTTATAATACCCTCTGCAAGGGTATAACAATTATCATACATAAATATATATAAATATGTTTATATATAAATATGTTCATACATACATACAAGTGTTTGGATGAATTAAATAGACTTTTATCTTTCCTTGTTGTGGCCAGAAGGGTTTATTCATTGATTGATTCACACAAATCTCATCACATCTCATCCGACAAGTACGCAAATTCTGTTTTATTTTTTTTTTTATTGACTTACCGAGCTAAATCTAATCACAGATTGCACAGGCATCAGCTGATGGCCAAACCCGGTTAAATAACCTGCGGGTTGAAGGGCAGAGGGCAGAGGGCAGGGGGTAAAAGCAGTGAACGGGTCTGATAAGTATTAACTAACGAGTCATTATCGATGGGGCTGACATGGCCCAAAGGCAGCAACATTAACAACAATAACAGCAACAGCAACAAAGACAACAACTAGCTAACATGTTGCCCATTGTTTACTCTATCTAGACCTGTGCACATTCTTCTTCTTGTCGAATAAATATAGTGAGCAAATATATATACACTTAAATATATATATAAAAAAAAATATATATATCTACTGATAGCTGAAGTGTGCGTCATGCCGGATGGCGTTGCTCCGTGAGTGTGTTATCAGTGGCGTAGGAAGTCGATTGTTTCTTTATGAAGGGGTTTATTTAGTTGTATAAGAGTCACTTGATAAGCCACTTCATTTTCTAGCCTAGACTCGACTCTAAAGAAACCCAAATAAATATGTGGGACACCAGTCCCTGGAACCATCAAAGGCCGGAGATAGGCCTTTCATTTTATCCCCCAAAATCTTGCCCTTTGTGCAGACGCCACTGTGTAATGTGATTCATGCGAACGTATGCCAAGTGGGCTGCCATTTGGGCAGACGCTGCATTTAGAATGCTGCTCCTCAATGGGCAATTGGGTTGGCCTACACAATGTACTCTGTACTCTGTGGTAATTGTCAACTGCTGAGAGAGAATATTGTTTTAAAAATCGATAAAGTGATGCAAGGATTCAAAGATTTTTAACCTTGAATTTTTGTTTTTCTCTTTCATTTAATATTTGTCTCTTCTTTCTTTTTTCGTTTCTTGCTCTGATGGTTGTGGTTGCGTTTGTACAGGATCCGACGTTGCATTGAATGAGAGTCCTTGGCGTTGCTGCATGTCACGCCACGCCACGCCAACATGTCGGACTTTATACCCTGCGATATATTGCCAGATCTTTGGGATGAGATACTGCGACGCCACTGGACCTTCCTCGAGACCGAGGAGAGCCTCAAAAAGCTCGAGGAGCGTAAAAAGCTCGAGGGTAATTATATTTGCTTTATCCTTTTCAAAAACTTTTACTAAATTTCGGTTGTATTTTTCAGGCTGCCTAAAGGAATTCCTTTGCGTGGTACCGCACGATCGCAAATTCTTTTTGCCGGAAACGGAGCATGTCCTGCGGAAGACAATCTGCGAACTGAACGAGTTTACCGCACAGAATGCTATTGTTGGCTTCGAGGCCATCAGTCAATATGCCAATAATCTGTTTACCAAGCCCTGGCGCAAGGAGTTTCGCGTACTCAAGGTAGGAGAAAAGCTGCTAAAAATTTCGCTAGTAAAAACCTTTTTCTAATTACTTTCTAATACGGTTGTTCTCTGCTTTTATAGACTTACTCGGGCTCATACCAGCACGAAGTCGAGTGTAATTTAATAGACGCAGACAAGCTGTTCCTGGCGATGGGATATCGTCGCATAGCCGAAGATACCTTCGTGCTAGAAGGACCAATTTGTCCGGATCAGGTGACAAATGTCTCACGGGATGCTATGGCTGCTTATGTGGAGTGTCAGATAATGAAGCATATTTATGCTGGATTGAGTGCCGCTGGATTTAGCTGCAGCTGGCAGGATATATTCCATCATCGGGAACGACATGTGGGCGGCACAACGCAGTCCATCAAGGAGCTGGCCTATAGACTGCACGAGAAACGGCTGCGCAAGGAGCAACAGCAACAACAACAGCAGCAGCAGCAGCTGATCAATACGGAGAATACATATAGCAATTTGACGCCCAATCGTTGTGAAGGCTGTGCGGCAGAGAAAACACCGCTGCCCGCTGCCTGTGCTCTGCATGGACACGGAAGTAATAATCCACATAGCTGTGCAATGCATCCCGCCCCGCAGACGAATCTCAATTGGCAGCAACAGCAGCCGCAGGGTGCTCTAATGACTCATTCGCGCAGCCTAGAGCATTATCAGGAACCGCATGCTGTGCTTCCCCATCGTCACTCATTTGATCAGCATCCCAAGGATTGTGCTGCAGCAATGCATTCACATGCTCAGCAGCATTCACAACATCAGCATCAGCATGGACATTTGTATGAGACGCCCTACGATTGTTTGGATGGCCTAAGTCTAGGTAGCAGCGCATCCTATGCGGCTGTCGCGGGTGGTTATAATGCGCCAGGCAATCGCTATCCTCTGCCCTATAATATATCCAGTCAGCTGTATGCCACGCCCCATGATAATAATATTAATATGTATGCCAGCATTGGGAAGTCAACTTTACCACATAGCTGTGGCTATCATGCGCCGGTTCCTGGTCCGGCTCCGGTTTCTGCTCCAATTTCTGCTCGGCAACCAGCCAGACAGAGCACATATCCGCCGGATCATCATCTCATAGACTTTGATGAGCGTGCCCAGCTCATGCAACACGATTTTAATGATCCACGTCTTTACGATCGACGTGCTTCGGTTAATCCCCGTAGCCAATCAGCCAAGCACAATTCCATATATGCCCAGCCAATCGGCTATGGAGTAGGCTATGATATTCCAGCAAATTTGCCGGCGACGTTGCCACAGCCTCCTCCTCCACAGGATATGTATGTGTATGCACGACCCGTGCCCAAAAGTAGCCGCCAACGCACACAGCTCGAAACGAGCGACAATCGGGAGCAGCGGATCCATCGCGAGCAGCTGCTGGTAAGTTTTTGAAGAATTTCGAACAATGACAATATGAATAATTAACTTCATTTCACATAGGAATCTTTGGACAATAATCGCAAAACGACGCACAAGGAATTGAGGGATCGCGTTAGTCTAAATGCAGGAGCAGTCGATGGACGTCATCATATGCGGGAGCGTGATATATCCGATGGCACAAGCTACGAATCGGCCAGTTTGGATGATTTTGTAGCGCTGAGCAGTGTTTCACCGCCGCTGATGCCCAAGGTGCAGGAGGGGGTAGGCAGTTTCGAGTCCTGGAACTATGTGTTTAAGAATCTCGAAAGATCCGGCTACTCCAAGGATCTGGGCGACCGTGAAGATTTACTAGTGCAGAGCCTGGATCTGGACTCGCTAAATTTAGCTAATGGCGCTGCAGCTGGTAGTGGTGAAAAGCGACGACCCGAGACGCAAAATAATCAGCCGGGAAATGTGGAAAAATCACGCACGCTGGAAAAGAAACGTGAGCCCCGTGTGGTGCAGGCAGCGTTGCCCACGCCACCAGTAAATACCAGCAGTCCGGGTATTAAAAAGGTCAAATCTGCACTAAAGACAGCCACCATAGACAATAGAGCAACTGGGTCTGCCTGTGGAGCCGCAACTGTAGGACGCAGCCGAACCAGTGGCACCACTGGAGCTGTGACCAAACAGCCACCACCAGTTTCGACGCAGCTAATTGTGACCAGTCCCAATGAATGGAGCTGTCGTTTTTGTACTTTCCTGAATCCTGATACAAAACGCATCTGCGAAATGTGTTGCCGCAGCAAAGACTTTAATTTGGAGGCGGCTGCGGCTGCAAATGTGACGCATGCATCCTCCACATGCGTCTAAAAAGGAAAACTGTACTCTAGTGATATACACAGTATATAGAGTCGATATATATATATATATAAATATATAATTATATATTTTTTATACAAAATTGTCATTACAACCTGTGCGTGCATGTTTATAAAATGAAGTTCTCTAGTCTAATAGTATCTACGACTCTTATTTCTCCCCGCTCCTCCTGAAACGCATTTGTTCATCCATGCATACATACATACATACATGAAAAAACATATGAATTATAATATTTTAGTATAATATAATATATATATATATATATATATATATACATATATGAATTGTTTTAAGTTTTCAGTTAGACTCGTGTATACATGCTTTAATTAGATTGTAGATTTGTTTCCATTTGTTGTGGGCGTCGCTTTTGTTGCAAATGATGTGCCTACACCCTGTTATATAAGACGTATGTATGTATGATATTTATCGGTATATATATATATATATAAATATATATATGGATCTGGATACTAACTAGCTAATAAGTAGTTACTCTTAACTCTGTATATTTGAGAGTATGTGTGTGGAAACTTTGTAAATTTTATGGTCACCTTTACACGGAATATATATATATGTATATGTATTGGAAAATGCAAAGGAAGAGTATATTTATTATGCATATATATATATTTATTGTATACTAGAATTCATAAGGAACTTTTCATAAATACCTTTACTAAAATACATAAACAATATAATCCACAGAAAGAGAAGAATTCAGAATCGATCGAGCTAAACGGAAGACATCACAGATAATACACTAAATACAATACAAGTAGTACTGAAAAATTTTAACTTATATTTTATTAGCAGCTCCTTAATACATATTGTACAAGCATATATATATATATATGGAAATATTATGCAATAAGAGTGAGAGACAGCTACTATATAGACCTAAATAATGTAAGAGCAGACGAGTAGCGTATAATAATAGAGGAAGGGTATATATTAGGTGAAAACCATCATCTGTCACTATGTGTACCTTCTCTCAAGATCCGATGACCTCTTGATACTTTTGTGAGTCCCAGTTTAACCGTGAAGAGAGCAAGATAAATTCGATGCTTTCCTTTGGAACATTGTCGGGAAAGAGAGTCGCCTGGGACACTTGATGGTGGTCTCTTTTGACATCCTGCCTCTATTTTTATATGCTATTCCTGCGCTATTACAATAATGTATATAGTACCACACACACACACACACACACACAGACCCCACACAATCACATTAACCTTTTTTTTTCTTGTTTTTTTTTTTTTGCCCACCATGCCACACCTCAACGCCCAACGCGCAACGCTAAGAGAAAAGTAAATGAAAAAAACTTGATTTGTTTGTTAATTGTTGCAATTAAAAGAAATGAAAAATGTTAAAAATAAAACCCTAAGCAAAAACTGAATAAAATAAAACAAAAAACATATTTTTTATAAAAAATTATGCATAAAATAAACACACACAAAAAATGATGTACCTTTTGTTGCAAAAGTGAATAATTTATTTAATTTGTTGTTAATTTAAATCTAGTTAAAATTCTATGAATATCAGTTGAAATTATATAAAAAAAGAAACCGAATAAAATTAAACTAAACAAAAACGAATGCAATCAACAGTTAAAAATTCGATTTTCAACTTTGCTAAAATACTTTAACTAAAAGTTAAAAACAAATTACATACAAATTATATTGCATACTAACAAAAGAAAAAGAAAAACAAAAACAAATACCTAAAGAATTTATAGGCAAAACTCTTCCTAAAAATCCCAGCAATAAATACAAAAACTAAAAAAAAAAATATATATAAAATAAAAGAAATAAAAACCTTTGAATTTTCGAAAAATAAAAAGAAATATACAACAAATTAAAAAAAAAGCTGCGTTTAACTTAAAATTTTTTTAATTTGTGCCATTGTATAGAGTATTATATTTTGATGACGATCTCTATTGAAGAATGCTATAAATCTAATCCTATAAAGTATATATATATAATTACAGGACCCTGAGACGAGTGGATATAGCCATGTCCATCTGTGTGCTTTTTGGACAACTTCTATACAATAGAGCTGCTTTAGGAACAATCAATCCAAACTTGACTAAAGGATCTTGATAAAATATACAGAGTCTGATTTTTAAATGCTTACAAAATATCAAGATCAGATGAGTATATCATAAAGTAATCTTAAATTTTACATAAATTTTAGCGAATGATTACAAAACAGTATTACACTAAATTTTACTATTTAAGTAATACATTTTAAAACTAAGTTTTAAGATGTTAAATTAAATTAAATTAAATAGTCTAATGGAAAAATATAAGGTTCAAGATTTATTGCACGAATCAACATACAAAAAATCTCCATCAAAAAAGAATAAAAGTAGAAGGGCGAAGAAAAGGAGAAAAAGATAAAAAGAAAGAATTGAAGATAAAATGTACAATAAAAAAGGAAAAGAAACCCGGAAAAAATCAGACCCAGTGGGAAGTAGTGCTGCTATAGAAACAGACACTACAACTAGTAGTGGGCGGGGTTTTCCCGGTAATAGTTTGAAGGAGAAAAGGGAGGTAAAAAGATTGAGTTGGGCAAAAAGAAAGGAGTAAAAGGATAATCATTTCGAGTTAATCAACGAGAAACATGGAACTGCAAGATAGAAGTACAGGGGCAACACCACCGATAATAAATTTATGAAGTATAAAAAAATACCAAGGATACTTCTATTGTTGATTAATGAGGGAAGATAAATAAAAAAAATTTAGTTCTATCTAAAGTTTTTGAATTTTCAATTTTTTTAATTCAATTCAATTTATTTTAAATGAATATGGTCGGAATTAAGAACAAAAACCTTTGAATTCTATCACAAAAATAGATTTCATATTTGATTAATGAATAAAAATAAAACCAAGGATATTTTTGCGGAAAGATCATTCAACATTCAACTTTATCATTTATCATTCATTGATAGCCAGTCCTTGTTTTAATTACTAACGCTTTAATTTATTTTAAATTAGTTTAGTCCAGAATTATAACCAATTTATTTATTGTTCAGCTCAAAAACCTTTGAATTCTATATCAAAAATTGTAAGTTTCTAATAGATTTGATGCTCGACTTGGAGTATGTAATGTGATGTGAATAGCACAGTTTCTTTTTAAACGGATTTTATATTATTTTTAATCGAAATTCTCTGTTTAAATTTCAATGAAATGCATTTAATTCCCTTGCTGTGTCTGCTGCAGCTGCTCCAGCTCGCCGCTGCATATGACTATTGCCACCATAAGACAAACGTTTGTGATAGGAATGGCTTGAGGCACTTTATATGCCAAATGGAGAAGGAAATGGTAAGCCTTTCGGGTTAGAGTATTCTGTGGGCAAACATTGTTTAAAACTGTCCAGAGATGCACTTAGAAACCACCGCATAATATGGCCAAGTTAGTAGGCACCATACCAGATACACTGCCGATAAGAGAGAAAATTCTTTCGTATTTCAATAAATTTCGCAATGAAGCGGCCGGTGGCACATTGACCACAAGTATGAATAAAACCTTTAAGCCAGCTAAACGCATGCGAGAGCTCATCTGGGATAATGAACTGGCCTATACGGCTCGAACGCATGCGGCGACCCGCGTCTTCAAACACTCTGCCTGCCATTCGGTATTTCGATTTCCCTATGTAGGCGAGACCGTGCACATGGTCCTTCCCACCAATAAACGGAGTACTCTTACCCATATGTTGGACAAAAGCTTAAAGGACATCTTCGACCAGTACTTGCTGTGTGAAGATCCCGATGAAGTCATAAATAAGTTTCAAATTCCGAAGTGAGTAGTACCCTGCGTCTGGATGGATAATTACTTTTCTCTCTCACTATTGGTTCCTAAGGAAAAAGGGGAACCATTTCTTTAAATTTGGAATTCCTTTATGTTTGTAGGCACCACGGAGTAGGCGGCTTTACGATCATCGTCAATGATCGAATCTCACGCGTGGGATGCGGCTTAGTTGCGGCAACTGGCTGCACGAAAGAAAAAAAGAAAGAGTATGTAAATAGCTCATATTATCTATTATAATTTATAAATTTTAATTTTCTGAATAGTTATTGCTATTTTATAACTTGCCATTACGAATTCAACAATCTACTCGATTCGTATATCTATAAAATTGGGTCACCAGCCAGCAGGTGCGAACGGTGGAAATCCATTCCAAGCGAAACCTATCCAAATCTTTGCAAGAACACTGGCGAAATATTTCCACTGGTAAGAAGGATATTTATATTTCAAAAATATTCAATTTTAAATTGTTGCTAAACGGCCGGATCGGACAAATATATGGATATAGTCCTTGTAGGAAAAGTCTGGCAAAATAAATAAGTCTAGCAGCAATTTGGAAGGATATTCTTCGGCGCGCCGGAGCTTTTCCTTGCAATTTATTAATGAAAATGTTCTTCTTTTTTTTTTAGGACTTAGAATAATTTTCATTTTGTTGTTTTAAAGTGTAAATTTTATCGTAAATTAATATTAAAATTTATATATATTTCTCTAAAAAGAAATGCCATTTTTTCCAGTTGATAGAAAAACATAAAAGCCTTTGGAAAGTGTTTCAAAATTGTAAGTTGAAAAAAAAAGAAATCAGATTATTATTTTGTTTTTAATCGATTTTATGTGTGAAATGTCCGTAATTTGTTCTTTATTCAAAATCGCTGATGAATCATTTGATGAGATTGCTTGCATTGCTGCCTTTGTTGCAGCTGCCCCTGTGGCAGCCCGCCTCTGGCTACAACTATTGCCACAATGAGACACATGCTTGCAGCACGAGTGGCATGAAGCATTTCATATGCCGTTTGGACGAAGAGCTGGTAATTCCACAAACTGAGGTCTCATTTAAATCCATTAATTCAACTCTCTAGAGGCTCTGTGCAGCATCCATTAAACAATCGCGCCAAGTACGTCGCCACCATACCAGATACCATGAAGCTACGCGGATTGATTCTTGATTATCACAATAAATATCGCAATAAATTGGCTGGCGGTGACTTGACCACTGATAACAATAAGACCTTTAAGTCGGCTGCTCGCATGCGGGAACTCATCTGGGATCCGGAACTGGCATATATGGCACGTATACACGCCTCGACAGTATCTTTTAAGCATTCCTTGTGCCGTTCCGTCTTACGTTTTCCCTATGCCGGCGAATGCTTGGGCCTGATTTATGCCAGCACAGAGCGTCGCACCATTACCGATCTGCTGGACCTCACGCTGCTGGCCATGTTCGAAGAATACCAGGAAGCTGAAGACCCGGATGACGTCATTACCAAATTCGATCCAGCCAGGTGATTCTAATACGATTTTAATTATAGAATTATTAATTAATGGATGCTTCCATTTCCTTCAAATAAGTATTCGACAAATTTTAATAGCTTAAGGGCTTATTATTATTATTTGTATATTATATAAATGTTTATAATATTGGTTTATTTAGGAGAAATCGATAGAAAATTCAGTTTTTTTCTTCTAGACACGCTAATATGGGTCACTTCACTGTGCTTGTCAGTGATCGGGTTTCCCGTGTTGGTTGTGGCATAGTTTTGGCGACTGACTGCGACAAGGGGAGTCAGAAAGGGTAAGTAAATTATTTACTATAATTGGAAAGAAAACGCTATGTTCGGCGCACCGAAGACTACATACCCTGTAGAGTGGAATAATCCTTTGGAAATTGTTAAAGCAGTCCGATTTAAAAGACTTGAGAAACTAAATTACTATGCCTACATGGCTTATAGTTCCTTGGGCTCCTAAAGGACAAGTTGGCAGACTAACAGACAGATATGTCTAGTTGGAATCGTCTGACTGTCCTGATCAATATTATATATACTTTATGGCTACAGAGATGCCTGCTTTAATATGATACCCTCTGCAGGGTTATACTCTGATAATAATCTAATAACTTATCTGATTTTCTGGAACAGTTACTGCCATTATTTGACCTGCCATTATGACTTCACCAATCTGGCCGATTCGTATGTGTACAAGCCGGGTGAGCCCGCCAGCAAATGTGGATCTTTTAAGGCCAAACAAAGCGATAAATATAGGAATCTCTGCACCAATACTGGCCAAATCTTTGCCATAGTAAGTAACTCCGAAGAGGTAGTTTCTTTAATCCTAGAATTATGTTTCCTTTTCCTTTCAGAATCATGGCCAATCTGAGAACAAATTCAGGAGTATAATTTCGAGGTTTTAATACTTTTGTAGATTTTACCTTTATAATTTGTTGTATAATAAAATTCTCGTGCAATGAGTTGTTGAGTATGTTTTTTTATATAATTGAATTGTTTTATTTGGTTCTAATTCGATTCGATACATAAGCAAAATATTTACTAATTAATATCAACTAAAGGCTAACAGACTTAGTCGGTTTTATACATTTACGAGTACATTTAAACAAATACTTTTCCGAGTTATACATTGACTTTTTATTCGATTTTTAATTTGAGTACTGTGATGATTCTGAGTTCATTGAAACCCGCTTCTGCTTCTTAGAGATTATATGGAACATAGACGTATAAAGGTGCTTAGGATGAGTGTTTTCTAAATGCTTTTCGTTGCTTTAACAAAATGAAATAGCCGAGGTTCTTTTTTTTTGTTTATAATCAAAATCCATTGTCCACACAATTTGAAAAATATCAGACTAAATATTTGCGATTCATTCGTTTCAAAATATCAGCGTATTTGTAATAAAAGTTAACTTTGTTTCGCTTAAAACAGGACTAGACTTTTAGTATTATTTAGTATTATTTTTCTCCACTTTTTCGACTCTTTCGACTTTTTCGACCCGCAAACCCCAGC
Source organism: Drosophila repletoides (assembly GCA_018150835.1). Taxonomy (NCBI): domain Eukaryota; kingdom Metazoa; phylum Arthropoda; class Insecta; order Diptera; family Drosophilidae; genus Drosophila; species Drosophila repletoides. Next base: position 22,255,599 of record JAECWQ010000089.1, on the reverse strand, counting down.
ACAAAAGTGCTCTCCGTTCTCCTCATTGTCACATTGCTTAAACTATGCCTAAGTTTGTTTTATTTTTAATGATAATCTTTATAATCATGATTAAGATGACTGCCTATCATTTTTTCCAGCTATATAATTAATTCTTTTAGAAAAATACTTACAAACTTTTTCGATATCTTTCGAGCGGTTCCGCGTTTTAATTTGACAATCTTGAATTATTTGAAATTTATGTGACAAGCTCGGATTCTATTTTCTTTCTATTTTTCATATAGATATACGAGTACGATTCATACGGTATAGTTAGGATACTGTTGATAGATAGTTTCTTAGGAGCATCTAGTATAAAAAAGTGTTGAAACTGAATGAATTTCGATCTTATAAATGGAACACATTGAAGGATATCTAAATTTTTCATCTGCAAGGTGGGCTACAAGACTTATTAGATTTCTATTTTCCAAATATTGAAAGCAAAATAAAATGCAACCGATTTTAGACTTCTCAAAATGTTCATAAATTTACGAGTAATACCAAAAATAAGGTTATACGAATTTTATAGGTATCTTTCGATTTTCTTTTTTCAAGTTTTTTAAAGCCCATTTTAGTGGCTGCTTCCACAGTGTTATCGAATATTTCGACCTAATACGCAGTGCAACATTATTTCTACTTCATTTTTTGTTTCTTTTGTGCTAACAATTTGTGCAAATAACGTCGAAATACGTTTATATAATGCCAATCGTATCGGTTAACCGATTGATTAGCTGATCAGCTGCTTATACACTTAGCTAGCATATTATTTGGCTTTTATAGAAAACATTTGCATTTACAAATATGTCGCATTGGTTCAGCAATCTCTTCGTTCCTTCAAAAATAATTTCCAAATCCCTTACAATATCTGACAGCCCGATCCATGCATAACCTCACTTATAAACATGGGCGTGCCAGCGCCTAGTCCGCCATCCGTTTTCTGATGCTCGTTCTGCAAGGCGAAAAGAGGAAATTAGCAGTTTAAAAACTCTCCCGATTTACTAGGAATATATATGTATATAGGCTTACGTCATCGTAGTCGCAATCGAAATAATGACTCTGGCAGTCCATGCAGCGGCAGCTTTCGGACATTTTGCATGTGATGCCCCACTGCTTAGCCAGATCCTTGTAGATCTCCTTGGAGGTCTTGTTGCTCATCATCTCTGGCGTTAAAAGGCAGTTCTGTTCCTGTTGATGCTGCTGCTGCAGCTGTCGGCGACCTCGACGCGATCTGGAGACCACAGAACCATTTACCGAACTAGAAGCACAGCAAGCTTCATTGCAGGATTGGGTATCCGCGCCATTGGAGCACCCAGCTGAGGTCAAAGAATGTTAAATGTTATCAGTACACAGAAAAAAACCAACTAACAAATCTTGATGAAATCTCTTTGAATTTCAGTCGAATCTACTCGAATTTTGTTCAGTGTAAAGTGTCACTTACATTCGTTGCCATAGCGGTTGAGTAGCGGATCATAAAAATTGTGTCTGGCCGCATTGCTGGTGCTGGGCTCCTCGCCATCCTCCTCGGATTCAATTTCGATGTTGCTCCTGCCGCAGGCAGCCTGCTCGTTGCACTGGGTGCAGTGCTCATCGGTGCAGGGCTGCTGTTGCTGTGTGACATCGCTGGCATCGCTGCAGGTGGCATAAAGAGTATTGTGTTCCTTGCCACGTGCTGAGGCCATTTCAGTTTCCAGTAGAAACTCGTTGACGCTCAGCGTATTCTCCTCGTTGTCGCTGTGCAGCTCCAGCTCTGTGACCCCCTCAATGATGCTGTGTCTGTCGCGGTGGCTGTGGCTGTGGCTTTGCCCCTGCCGTTGCTCCAGTTCCAATTCCAATTCCAAATCCAAATCCAATTCCAATTGCAAATTGTTCTCTTCTCCTTCGTTGTTGTTGTTGTTGTGGTTGTTGTTATTGTTGCTGCGGCTACCACAGTTGCTGCTGCTGTTATAATTCTGCTGGCAATCGGGATCGTTGCAAATGTTGCTGCTGTCGTCGTCGCTGTTGTTGCTGTTGCTGTTTCTGTTGCTGCTGCAGCTGTTGTTGCTGTCATTTAGGGTCAGCTGCTCCAAGGCAGCAGCGCTCTGCCGCGAACTGCGTCGACTATTCTGATTGGGCGTGGCACTTGTCTCCGACGACAGCTGCCGCTGATGCTGTGAGAGTCGCGTATTCTATAACCAAGTACAAAATCTAATCAGTATCTCTCCAGGGTATTCCCTCTGACCTTTCTCTAAATACCTCTTCTAGCACATATTCATAGGTGGGCGGCGGGGTTGTCGGCAAGTTGTGGCTATCTGTGGGCGTTTCGTTGATGCACGGACTCCGACTCTGGTTGACATACCCTGCAAGATTAAATGGTATTTAAAAAAGTCCAAGCATTCATTTATATTTTTTCTCCTAGTTCTGTGGATGCGACTAAACATGAAAAAGGTTTGACATGCTTACACTCAAAATATTCTTTTGCTCGAGACATATGCGAAAATATATTTAATCTAGAATATTTATATATATTCCTAATAATAATATATATAATAATAATATGTAAGAAATCGTAGGCATTCATGTGGAACAATGGAATTAGGAACTAAGAATTGAATGAAACGAAAGAATTTGGAACATTGAAATTTTGAATTTCATTTCGACTAAAACAAGTTTGGGAAGAAAGTTGAGTAGAAAAATGAGAGAGACTGGAATTTTGAGAGTAGAAATGAATAGGAAATAGGAAGGAATGGAATATGGAATATGAATTGGAGCAAAAGATGGAATGAGTAGAAATGGAATATGGAAATTGTAGCAGTAAATAGAATATGTAGAAATGTATATATTCTGAATAAATGATTGAGGAACTAACGAATAAATCCAGAATATTTTTAAACTAAGCGGGTCTTCAAGTGCAGGCAGACCTGAGAGTGATTGCATTTTGCAGCTGATGCATTATTTATTGTTCAACACAAGAGAAAAAAACAATTTGTAGAGCGTTTAATGAACAATATGCAGTGAAATAAAGGATGCAGTCATGCAGTAGCTGGGGGAAAAGCACATCAATTAATTAAGGAGAACTTATGAAAATTATAGAGTATGAGTATTTAATTGTAGTATTTTTGCTTAGCCTCTTCTTACCCATACGCAAAGTGTTGGTATTGTTGCCAGTTTTATTTGGATTTGGGGGCAACAGCAGCTTCCGTTCGCTCACCGAACCGAGACTGTTGCAATCAACTGAATCAATTGTTGAGCTGCTTGCACCAACTGCCTGTTGTTGTTGCTGCTGGTGCTGCTGATGTTGCTCCTGTTCCTGGTGCTGCTGTTGCTGCTGCTGCTGAGGGCCTAGCAACGCTTCATTCACTGTTGGATCCGGATCATGCTCTTGGGATGTGCTCGTGCTGCGCGAGCTGCCCATGCGAAACTTCAGTTTAAAGGGTGCCATTTCTTTCCCTATTTTTTATGTACTTCTATATCCCTTTTCAAGGATCTCTGAGCATTGGACGTCGTTTTTCTATTGAAATTTCTATATCAAGTTGTACAACATTGATGCAAACAGAAAATGATGGAAGAGCAGTGGAGAGATTTATAGATAGATTGATAGATTGATTGATAGAGTGTGGGTATAGGAAGAGACACGAATAGAGATAGATTAAGTTCAAATTACTTTAGTAAGGTTCACAGTTTATGTAATTACCACACAGGAATTACAATTTAATTTAAATTCATTAATTAATTAGGGTTGTTCAACAGTTTTTATGCTTTCAGTTTTATTTATCATTTGAGCATGCAAATTCAAGTAAAATAAAATCATTCAAACTAAATATTTATTTACCTGGAATGCCCGGTCAAAAATGGAGATAATTATAGCTGAAATTATATAAAATTTATTTATTATAATTAAGGTTTGCTGTTCGATTACACAGAGAGAAAAAAGTAAGCTGATTATAGTTAATTCATTCTAATTCTAAACTAGTAAAATTTATATTTAAATGTTTGTTTAATTCTCTATATAATTATTAGAAAAATAAATTTCCACATTTTAAATTGACATTTTTAGAAAATGAATAATATTTTCCTTATACCCTAGCATGGTGTATATATTACTGATCTGGATAATAAGACTATATAATCATATCCGTCCGTCTGTCTGTATATTTCTTTCTAAGTATTAAGGTGGAATTCATAATTAAATTCGTTTTGAAATTAGTTCAATGAGTTGAAACTTATTTTTGTTTAATTTTTCAAGAAAGAATTGAGTATTGAATTCAGTTTTATGTATTCTAATTGAATATGAATAGATTCAAAATAGATTCAATCTGAATTTTCAATCAAATCAATAGATTAATACTTTGATAATTCATGGAGAGTTGTTTATTATTTTACGTTCTAAATTCGATTTACTTTTATAGCAATTTTCCAACTAAATAAAACCGAAAGAAATTCAAGTTTAATTATGTTTTCCAGAGCAAAATTGTATTGTTTTTCTGGCGCATATATTTGATTTTAATTAATTGTTAATTTTGTGAATTTAATTGATTCAATTGTGCAACGTTTTTCTGCGTAATACTCAATTATAATCAATGTAGTTTTGGTTTTTTGGTGTTTTTTCTTATTTATCTCAAAATGATTAATGTGAATCGCTTTTATAAATACGCAAATTGACAGGCAACACACAAAACACACAGAAAATATACAGAGAGAATGAAGCACACGTGTCACCTGCTGCCCCCGCGTTGGCCATTATATGCGGCACGTGCCACACGAGGGGACAAGCATATTGCTCATACGCCCCGTCGCACAAATGCAGCACCTGAGTTTATGTTTATTAATTGCTTGCGTTTTGCCCACCTACAACTTTCACCAGCACAACTTTTGCACCTGCTGCTTAGGCGTCTAAATCGGCACAAACTACACACGTCCTTGCTCCCAAAAACACCTTCCACCCCTTCCCTACCCCCGACTCCTTTGCGTGCCCAGCCTGAGCTGTGGCACGTTTATAGTTTGTTTTTTAGTGCGCGACAAGTTGTAGCGAAAATTTGGCGCGAGTTTTTATAAAAATGAGCACAACACGCCCCCACCCACGCCTACATTACATGGTACGCCCCATATATGTGCCTTATTGTCATGCAGATTACACAAAAGCCACTTAACGCTTAGAGCTCATCGCCCTCTTCCTCCCCCTCTCCGTGCAGGAGTCTGCCCTATAGTCAGGTACTCAGGCACTGCTGTTTGGTTATTATTATGCTTATTGCCTTGCCACCCACAAAGAGGAATAAGAAAAATATAAACTGAAACTGAAAACTCGTGTTGCAAGTTGTTTCCCTGCCTCAGGCTGTTCCTCAACGCATCCTTCGCAGTATATTTAAATTAAGAACCTTGAGTTAAGCTCCCAAGTAATAAAACTTGAACGAACTCAAGCTGTCTATCTATTAGTTTCCATTAGCAGATAACCTACAGACAAGGCTGCAAACCTTCGACATTTTGAAGCCGAGAGAAAACTTGGGCTTCCAGTTTCAGACAGCCCTGGACACAAGGATTTGTGCTAGGTTAATAAACAAGTTGCGAAATTTGTCATTTAAAATAAAACGCCAAACCAGTTTTAATCGATTCTCCCTATGGCAGCTGTATGATATAGTTGGCCGATCGGGCCACTTTGGATGTACCTGAAAATACTATTAGACTAGTTTGTATATAAACAGACGGGCCAACACTCTCATCGACGTCTTATCGTCCTTTGTGGCATCTTAGAAGCTAATGCATTACATATTTTTCTGTCAGAGTTATAATACCCCCTTGCAAGGGTATAAGACCCTTCTGAGGTTTTATTTCTCTAAGTGTTTTTCTTTTGTTTTTATCTCCACCCGATTCAGCTCTCCTTTAAACTTGGCTTATTTGCAGACAATAAATTCTAATTGTTGTTGACTTAAGAAACAGATTTTTCCAGACATGTGAGCAATAAATATGTAAATACATCGCTTTATTTACAGCGCAATGATTGTAAATCGATTGTAAATGCTCTGGTATATTTGTATGTTCATCAGTTAAACACACAACAGGCCCAATCAATTCATCAGCCTGTCATTGCCACGCATTGGAGTTGGCCTAAACAAAGGTGCTGCATTTAACGAAATGTTGGTTAACCTAATGAGGAAATGGTATTTTCGCACTTGCAGATTGGAATAGGAATTTGAATATTTTTGCTAAATCTATTTAAATTGAAAGATTGTTCCTAAGGCTAAGCTATATGATATGGTAATCCGATTTTGGTCATTTTTATTGGCCTTTCTCCTTTTCCTTCCAATGACAGCAATCTAATAGAGTTGTTTGAACAGACAGACGAACAGACAGACGAATATTGCTATATCATTAACAGCATTGGAGATGTATCCTTCGATGCACTACATACATTGTGCCAAAGGTATAATACCCTCAGCAAGGATATAAAATCTGCAAATTTTTCAATTTCCTGCAGGCAAAAGTCTACTTTCAACAGATGCAGATGGCAACAGTTAGTTCAAAGATTATTCAGTTTAATTGTCATCATTTGAACTGTTAACCCTGAGCTTTATTTAGCATCTAGTCCTAATTCCCTCTGAATTTAAGTGACAAGCAACACGCTACTTTCTCCTTGCAACTTGCAACTTGCAACTGTAACTGTAACTGTAACTGTAACTGTAACTGTGTGCAACGTTGCCTTGGACTCTGACTTTATTGCTTTCTCGGCTTTAATCTATTAATACATTTTAGTAACTGGGTCAAAGATTGAATTCTGTGAAATTGATGGCCTTATAAAATATAAATGTGATATCTGTCCTTACACCATCAAAAACGGACATTCTACTCGTAAATTCAAGTAGAAGCAAGATGGAATTGATAAAGTTTTGTACATGCAATTTTAAGTACTTTCAAGTAGAAAGTTTTATGACATTTTTATCTATCTTTTATTAAGTAATTGAACGTTTGAATGCAAAAGTTTCTACTTAATTTAAGTTTTCATATTTAATATTTATTTATAATAGAAAAATATATAAAGTTCATTGGGGATAATCAAACATTTTTGCTAGTCTTTTTCTGAGTTTATCTGCAAAGAATCTTCTGCAGCGAAGCTCCACAAAAATATCGGGAATCTTTATAATATTACTTACCCTAAAGCTATTCCATATATATCTATTATTCAAATACAATATTATTTAAATACTCGTAATGCCATCGAAAAAAATGTTCATTTTTTATTGAAATGGCTGGGAAAGTGATGGGTTTGTGGCCAAAGTAATTGCAATTTTCATAAGTAAAAAATGAATACTCTTTGATATAAAAAAGTGTTTTGAAGTCGTGTAATCAAAAAATGATGGTATTAGCCATAAAAAACTGTGGCAACTGTTGCATGCAATAAAATTTATGTGTTTACATATTTCTTTACTGAAATGTCTTTCGAGTGGCAGAGTAAATATACTCATCGTATTCCTGTCAAGGGGTAGAACAATTATAAAAATGGGATATTCATTCATTGTTTGCTTCTGATATTCTGCGCCTTGCTCGAAAGGCAAATAGACAAACAAGTGTCCTGCGAAGGTACGAATAGTCGGCTCAAAGTTCACACAAAACGATGATGGAACGTTCGAGTTTTGACTGGAATGGCGTCATCCAGCAGGACAACAGTTCTGGGATAAGGCATAGGGATGGGGCAGGACAGAGCACATATTGAAGTGACATTAACAGAAACAGAAACCGCAAAAGGACACAGACGAGCAAACAAATAACTTAATGCGTGGGTGTGTGGGTGCCTTGGTTGGTTGGTTGGTGAGTCCTTAGTCCTGTTCCCAAGAAAACTGATATCTAATTGAGTAAACAGTGAAGTGAATGGCCATGAATTAGCCAGGGGGCGCCACTCATTGACGTGAAGCTATCAATTTAGTTTTATACATACTACAATATATATATATATATATATATTTTTTATATATATATCTGTAACACTAGCCCCTTGTGGGTCTCTCTGTTTTGTGTCCTGTGGGTTCGATCCTATTGTCTGACATCTGAGAGCGGTATGAAAAATCGAAAAGCATACACATAGCATGACACAACCTTGACGCGAATGCAATTGTTCTGCAAATTTCTATATACTTACTTGGTATTCGTAGTATTCGATTAATTCTCGCTTTTACCCAAAAACAACTACTTTACATATTCTTTATGAACAAATTTTTACTGGTTTTCACTTTATTTATTATGGAAACTTTTTGCGTTGAGTTGCGTTGCGTATTACATTTTCACTTTTATTTTTTGGCTTTTTAATTGCGTTTACTCACTTGAATACTGCTACAAACTGTGCAGAGTTTGCTTGAGCGCAAGCTTTTTATTATCCTGGCTCTCGCAGCTTTTGAGAGCTTTTACTTGTGTGGAGCTTATCAATAAAGCACAGCGCAGTCGCTCTGCAAGCTTCCGGCTTTTCTGACCCAATGTTTTGCTTCGTTTCATGCTTTGCACGTTGAATCCTTTCGCTCCTTGCTTTGGCTAGCATATTCGCGTGAATGAAACTAGAAGCTTTTCTGTTCCATAACAACAGTAATAAGAATTGATATAAATTTATTTTGAAATTATTCCGAATTTTCCTCAGCTTTCACATTTGTATTAAACTATATATATTCGATACTAACAATAATCGAAAATCCCCCAACAACTACTTTATTCTTTAGAACACTTAACTTCACTTTAATAAATCCTGTTGGTAATATACCAAGCCAATTTTTTGTATCGAATATAACATTTTGAATCCAATAATCTCCTTTAGGAATCGGACAGACATTTCCATTAAGAAAATCCAAGTTCGTGTTTATATTCGATACAATGGAATCTTTTATGAATTGTTCATAATGCTTCTTTATACTGGTGCATATACCCAATATAGGTAGCTTTAAAGCCATGGGTTTATAGTCTCCATTTCTTTGTGTATCGGAGAATAACTCTATTTTCACCAAATAATCATCAGTCAAATCGTCAAGCATTATTATAGTTCCATTTAGAGCTCGATTAGGTCCGACTATCCTCAAAGTAGGTACCACCGCATCTCCAGGTGTATTTTTAACTTCAGTTAGTTTTACGACATAGCACTAAATTAAATTTATTTTTTTATTGGAAAAATTATTTATTTTTTTTTTTTTCTTCAGAAACTTACCTTGACAAAGATATTTGGCGGAATCAGAATAAAAATAAAGACCATTAAAAGTTCAACTCTGTCGCTCTTCATGTTTGTACGGTATAAATAATATTATAGACAATCGTTTATATTTATATCCGAATTTAAATAATATATAAATTTAATATTACTTAATCTTGTAATTAGTTGATATTTACAAACATTGATCTAAAACAAGAAACGCCCAAATGGTGTAAAAAACTGAAGTTATTAATCCAGATATATTGTTTTGTTGGCATTTGTAAGAGACTGCTGATGAATGATATATAAGTACATGATATATGGCTTAATTTTCTATTCGTAGATTTATTTAAGGAATCTTTGAAAATGTTCTTTGCTTGAAACTTTTAGTTTTAAATTAAAGGATTTCTTTTTGTAATTAGTTTTTGATTAGAAGACATCGGATTTTTGATAAGCCACAAACTTATTTTAAAATTATTTACATGCTTGAGCATGTTACCAAACCCATTTTCACCTCAATACATATCAAAAATATGATTTGATCATTCGTATTTATGATCAAAGAATAAACTAGACTTTTTTCATTTAAAAAAGTAACGTTTTCATTGAATTTCAATTAGAGTTGCTTGCTGTGGCTTATTTAGAATATTCTGAGACGCATGAGTGTGTACACACTGTCGCTGCAATAGATTTTTTGGCGGGAAACCCTAATTAAATAAATACAAAAATGAATCTTACAATCAGCAACAGTTTTGGCTTTACATGCAGGGTAAGCATGCATAAACAATGCCCTACAATAAATTAATATTAATTTTATTACAAGGTGTTACAAAGGCAATGTGACAACGCACAGATTTCCCAGCAAGCTGCTTGTGATTTGCTGGAACTACTCAGATGCTTAAATGCCAAGGAAAAGGTAAACAATTTCAAATATATGCTCAAATTATTAACTGTTATATTATATATTTTTGTTAGCTTTTATTAGCCAAATATTTCTGTCAAATGCAATTAAACGTAGGCAGCTTTCGGGTGCTGCGCCAGCTGCAAAAATTTCGAATCCTGACAGCAACCGAATATATATGCAGGTAAAGGATCAGCTATACTATTAATTTTATATTATATTTAATTAATTTATTTATTTATTCACGTGAACTGCCAGCATACAGAATGAAGAGCAATTGCAATTGATATTAATTGAATTTCTGGAAAATGAACATGAGCTCCTCGCAAATCTATTTATTTCTGCACTTTATGGTAATACTAAAAGCTTTTTTTCTTTCTTTTGGAGTCTTGTAATTCGAATAATGGTAGATTGATTTAGTTAAATCCAGGGACGGAAAAAATTAATCCAACTTATCAAAATAACTTTATGGACTTCCCCGGGATAACCCGGATAAAATGGTCATATATATTATTATAATATGACTTTCACTTTAATAGATTCAGCGAATGCCATTAAACTAAATAATATGCTGGAAAATGCTTTGCGTAATCTTTTCAACGCCCTGGCTAACGATCCAAAAATCAGCAATTTAAACTACTTGGAACCACTGTGCAAGGCCTTACCTGGTAGATATATATGACGCTACATATAACTTAAGACTTCTATATAACTTTAGTCTGTTACTTATAGCAGATGTATTAATTAACGTATGCATTCAAATGCATTTGAGCATATTGCTGGAGCTGTATGAGGCTGCAGATATAAGTGTAGCATTTGAACAATTCAGCGCTTGGATCAATGAAGGCGTCGATGAGCTCATCTTCGTTAAACTAATAAGTGGAAAAGTAAGTTGCTAAGGTTTTGAGCCTATTAAATACTTTGATAATATTGAAATTCGGTTAGCTCTGTGGCAGTCATCAAGAGGACGCATTGAGCTATATATTCAAACTTTCCAGCTCACCGAACTTTAAGCATTGGAAATTCTATCTGATTTTACTGCAATCCTTAGCCAGCAACTGTAGCGCACAGACAAGCACATTTATTAAAAGTTCGTATCCTCTAAAAATGTTTATATCTTCGTATTAATGTAGAGTATTGTTTATTCGATAGAATACCTAAAGAATCGTTTGCAGCACGCAGCCAATTTGGACTGTCAGCTGTCTTTACTACACTTGTTGCTCACAGCTCGCGCTGCTATGGCGACTACGATGGATATTCAGCAGAATTTGGATAATTATGCACAGTGGTATAAGCAAAATATTGGTGAAATGTCTTATGTGCTGAGCGCTGGACAGTTTCAAAATGTTTTAAACATTCTAGAAGATTCCATTCACTATGAACGTGAAATTGATTATCTTGAGGTGAGCACTTGCTTCCACACCCATAGCCTACCGCAATGAAACCTAATATTTTGCTGTCATGTTTTTCTTTTTTGTAGATTCATGCAGCGATTGCCATTTCGCCCGGTGGCAAGCTCGTGCAGGCCTATAAAAGTAAATGTAAAGCGCATTTGTCACGCTTGAAAGCAGCCGACAAGCAAAAAGATTGCAGATAAAGTTATAAAAAACAAATATATTTACACACCTAACACCACAATCAAATTAATGGAAGTTTTTCTATAGTTTTTGAGAACGCTGCTTGCCCGCCAGCGGCTTATTCCGTTCATCCCATAGCGTCACTCCATCACAGGCACAAATCCGCTTGAAGTTTTGGAGAATGCCAGCCGAACGTGCTATTATGCCACAAGCAATTCTACAAAGAAAAAAGCAGGAAAATTACTAAAATTACAGAAATAGTAGGGAAACTGCACTTGTAAATATAAATAAAATAAAATTTCACACAACTTTTAGACCAATTGTTTCAATAGAAGCTACATAAATGAAATAGTGGCCTTATCCAGCCAGTGCTGACTTACATATGTCAGTCAAATTGATTCACCTAGCTCAAAAGCTGAGAGCAAAAGCTGGACTCGTATTCCCTATCCTAATTTCATTCCTTACCTTTCGCCCGAGTTGCCATCGATTAGACTCTGCGGATTACCGCCGTGGCCCAAATCATCCGGATTGGCTGTTATGACAACGGCACGCCCAATAATATCCCAAATTTCCAGAACGGGATCTACAAAACGGAATGTGGCACGTCCAGTGTCATCGGCACGAATGTTGCCCAAATCGCCGGCATGTCGTTCGGAGGCGACTGATTCGGGACTGCCGTGTGGAGATTTACGTGGATTGTAATGAGCTCCAACTGAAGCACAGCCAGCGGAAACATCGCCGCTTTCGTGTATGTGGAAACCATGCAAGCCAGGTTGTAGTCCATCCACAACGCCGTCTACTACAACGCCCGATTGCTTGGCACCAATTGTGGTGAAGCGTACTGCGCCTTGTACTGCCGTACGATCCACGACACAGCCGGTTGTATTGATAAGTGCGACAGCAGATTGGCCACCAAAACCAGATAAAACTGCCTGGCGACCTGTAGATTCTATTTTATCCTGCACTTCCGACCAGGGCGCTGTTGTCTGCACCACCACTCGTCCCTGTTTCGGGTCGATCTCAACTTGACCCATGCCCTCTAGAGCAGTTCTCAAGCTTTGCTCGCAATTTTCATCGCCTTTGGGTACTTTAACTGCAAATTCAATCTGTAAACTTTTATTAGTTTATATAATAATTGTCAATTTTGCTTTATATTTACCTTTATTGAGCTCATTGCATTGTTTGTGGTTTAAGTAAAATTTAGATATAAAAACAACATTGGATTATCGATGTATCGATGTTTAGCGAGTGATTTTTTTCGATTTTAACTCAATGTTTTCAACTATTGATCGATGTTTGCGAAATCATCGGAGCATTTCAACAGAGATCTGCAACAGCTATGAAACTAATAAGACATCGAACTCGATTTGAGAGCGTACTATTTAGTATAAGAAAAGCTTATGTTTCTCCATTATCTAAAAAAATATTAATATTTGGTTATGGGATTTAAATTAGCATAAAACCAACCATCATCTTGAGACACCTATGTTCCGTTCCGACTGACATCACTAAGAAAAGCAACTAGTGGACGATATGTTAGTGCGTATTATGAATGTGAATATTTTATATCGATATTTTAAAACTTGCAACTGCTATCGATAATATGCGGTGCGATGGCTCACATCAATATTTGAAAATTTGGCGGTGTTTTAGTAATGCTATTGATATTTAATTTTATGTCAGAAATAATTTAAAATCAAAAAAATTTTACTATAAAAATTTTAAAAACAATTAATATTTGCAATAGGAGTTACAACTCAGGGAAGAATCTTTTTATTTTAACTTTTTAACAGAAATTCTTTAATTTTCTTTAAATAACTCAGTAAATAAAATATATACAATTTTCCAACTTCTTTCATTCATTCTATCGTTATTGAATCATTTTCATTTATTTACCTAAATTAGTTAATTGCACCTTAAATTTATAAATATTTACAATAACCAAAATCTACGCTCTAATTCCTAAATATACTTTTTAAAATCACACATTTTCATTTCTAATTATTTAGTTGGGGCACAAGCAAATAAAAGTAAATAAATAACAAACAATTACTTGATGTGCCCCAGAGTGGCACAGGAATGCTGCAAAAAGGACAGCGTCAGCGCAAGACTTTACTTTTACTAGCTTCACTCGCGTTTCTTGCTACGCTTGGGTGATTTGGGCGGCTCGCGAAGTCGACGGTGCCGGCTCCAAAGAGCGGGCTGTGACTCCATCTGTGGGAGTGGCAATGTCTGGGGTCGGATTTGGATCAGTCTCTGAATATGGCGGTGCGGGCAGTGCTGCGATACCGATGCTTATCGGCGTTTCCATAGTGGGTGTTGGAAGGGCTGCAGCGGCTGTGGGTGAGGTTAGATTACATATACGCATCACCTCATCATAGCTGGGCAAATCCTTATCATCCTTTTCCAGCTGTTCGCGTATGCGAGCTGCTTCTTGGCTATTGGGTTCGATAAAGAAAATGTCACCATAGCGGCTATGCTGTCGCCCCAGTTCTACGTTATTTTGTCGATCTACAAATTATAAAAAAGCGGAAACTTATTAATACTCAATAAAATAAATAAATTAATCAATATATTAGAAAAGCTCTTAATTATGTGTAATTTTAATACCAAGTCGTTGGCGCTGAAGTTGTCTCTGACGATTGAGAGCCATAGAGTGGTGCATGCGCATGGCCAGCTATCAAAACAAATCGAAATTAATCGAAAATAAGGCGAAATCAAAAATCAGAATGACTATATAATTACGTATATCAGCTGGCTTATAACGAATATGGCAAACAGGAAACCCAACGCCACAATTAAATTGCTTGTCAATGACATTTTACGCTTCAAACTGAACTCGCTACTCTCAATAGCTTTTGCTGAAAACTGTGCGTCTAAATCATAATAATAATAATAATGGTGCTGAGTGCTCTACAGATTAGATAGTAATTTCCCCCTCCCTTCCGTATTTGGCACACGGTACTATACCATTTGGATTTCGATTACGATAGGCTGGTCTCCGCTGGCGCTGGCATCGACGACCCGGCGGGCAAATCTTTGCCAGCGTTCGATTCTCGAAGCGCACATAAAAGCATAGGATCGGCAGGCAGCAAAAGAAGAAGAGAATCAGAGCCAAATAGATGCCTATGTGGAGGCCCAATTCAGTGCCGAAATTCATTCCAAAATCGAAGTAGAGAGCGGCTCATTCTTTTTTTTGCACGCCCGGAACATGCAACGGTAAGTTGAAAACTAATCGAATTACCTATATACACTGTGGTACATATACTACGACTATTATGAAAACAGTTAACATGCTGTGCAGGTAGCTGTATTTGTTTCTACTTGTTTCATTTTGACGATAAGATTATGTCCACGCAATATACGATAAACGAAGTTGCTAAATGTAGTGGGTATGTTTATATGGCAGTCATGTGCTCACGTACACTGCACACGCACACGGCTATTGGTAGAAGCTTAAAGCTCTGCAGTAGACGCACTTGAAAGCTCACTAATACACATACAATACACAGCTCCATACGTAAGCCAGGAGCGAAGGAACGAAGAAACGCTACTTACTTTGGCGTCTATTGGGATTGGGACAACAGCATCTGATAAGCCAGATAATCGCACACTATTCAAGAAGAAAAACAATTTATTCCCTATAACCAATTCGTCTACCAGTCTGTGTTTTTTACCTGCAGCACTATATAGGCCAGAAAGCCAATTAGTAATAGTAATATAAAGTAAAAAATTGGACCCGCTTCCATATTGCAACAGGTTCAGCAGAAGACTAAATCAAAAGCGCTTATCAAAAACCTTTAATTATGATTTGTGAAAAAGGCAAATGCCAGCTATGAGTCTTATCAAAAGGCACTTCAAGCCATAACAGCTCTAAGTACTGCCCATAGGCAACTAGCCAATAGTCAGCAAATAAACAGATATATATAATATATATATATATATATATCTTTATGTTTATAGATATGTACATACCGCGCGATCGTTGCACTCGCTGGGCGCGTTGTGCACTTGGAGTGGAAATGCCACAGCATCTGCTTAGTATAAACCATAGTAAGAACTTTGAAATAAGTGGAAAGAAATCGAAATTATTCGGCAATCAGATAAGAGGCTTTAATTAATCACCTGCAGTAAAAAGTAGGCTATTGGCATTACAATAACCGCCACAAAGAATAACAGAAAATATACCATGAAGAAACCCATTCCCATTTCGTTGGAGAATGGAGCGTATATTGAATGCGTTGGCTTTGAAAATTCAGACAGTACTGAAAATTTGCACTACCTACACAGGAGAAATCTAATCAGTTACACACATATATATATATATATATATATATACAGTATACAATGTGAGGACGACTAAGCAATTTAATAACAATTTTGTGGGTTAAATTAGTCAATCGACTACGTCGGTTTCAGTTTATAACCAAGTTTAAAACCTAGCGAGGAGCTTATCACATAAAAAAAAGCAAAATACATTGATTAGATAAGGCAAACAGAGTGCACGAGTACCTGCAGCACTCAGTTTGCAACAGGAAATAGATCCTTGAAGGAACCCACCTTGTTGTGGCGGCCGCTGCGGAAAGCATGCTCTGAAGCAGACCCAGAAAACGCAACGAAAGCAAACGCAACATACAACAAGCGATATGAAAACCAAAACAAATATTGCCACCAGATCGAACATTTTATTTTTTTCTCGACTTGATTAAACGGAAATTAAACCTTTTTCGAAACATATAAAACACTAATTCGCGACACCTCACGCTGCGGCCGTCAGCCAACTGATTGGGTGCTTCAGTTACCCGCTTTTTGGGCTGACTTATCAGTTTAGCTATAGCTATAACCGGCTATGGGCAGCTGGGTTTCGGCACCCACTTATTTCGCACTGGGGACCAAGCCGTCTGATATCGGCGGGTTCGTAACGATAAGATAAGATTTCCCCAACATAGCTCATGTCAGGTGTGGAAATTTGGAGCATTTAACATTTAGTCGCAGAGCCAGGAAAGCGACACACAAATATAGACATTCATAAATTAAAGAGTTTATAAAGAAACACGGCTAAAAGAAACCCGACTCAATTGCGGAAGCAGTCATTTATTTTATTTAAGTAATCCACTGTGTGAATTAAGGCTATGTCAGGCACGAGCTCATTAATTTGTTGGTTACGTTACACAAGGCAATAAATTTATTACTAACTTGCCCTAAACGAGCCACATACTTTGGCTAAAACCAAGTTGAAAGAATTGCGCCATAAAGTCGGAAAAACATTTTTCACATGCTCACAAAACAATTTGTTGCCGTTTTCAATGCCAAATTAAATTAAAGCGCTTCCCTAAGAGAATTTTTTTGTTATTTAATTGGACTAAGTATGGCATATTAAATGTTTCAATATTATTTCAAACTGGCTTAATAGAAATTCCGTATATATTTCTTATTTTTAAAAATGGAATTGTAGAACTTCTGTTGCTAGAATAAAGCAACCTTCTTATGCAGTTCTATCTGGAAACCACAGGATGACACGAGTTGTTATAGCCATATCTATCAGTCTGTTTCTCTAACTGCCTTTGTTTTCATGCTCTTTTCCAGCTGACTGAATTAAATTTGGCTTATTTCAGAGAGCCGGTTGGATCGGATCACTATATCTATCTATATATCAGTGGCTGTCATTGAAAGAAACAATCTGCTTGTATAGAAAACTCTTTCTTTAGATATCTCAAATATAAAAGTGCGTTTTAAAAATACAACTCCTTTTTTCCAGTATGAATTTTAACACAAATAGAATGAAGTAAACTAAAATGAATATTTCAATTTAAAATCATAATTATTATGTATTTTCCCACTTGAATATACGGAATTAAAACTATTCATTCATAATAATATAACTAAGGAACTACGAATGATTTACGTTGGGAGCTGGCGTCCTTGTTAATATTTGCCTTCAATTTTCAACTGTAATCTACTTCATTCTATATTTAACTATAATGAATAAACAATCTTTGATTAACAATTTGGAATATTCTGTGAAAGTCTATAAAAGAATTGATTGATATTAACCGAATTCACTAAATAGCTAATGTCATTTCAGCTTGATAGTCAAAAGAAGAAAGCCGCAATAAACAACACAATTATAAGTTAAAAAACAGAAAGACAAAAAACAATATAAACACTTTGATATTTTTGTTTCACTTTGTCACGCATTCACAATAAAAGATTAAGCCTTATCAGTGATTGATATGCCATTGTGATTCGGGCTAAATCAGTAAACCGATAAAGTTTAATGAATGGTTGAACAACCAATGCAAATCGCGCTCACCTGCGATCTCGTCTGGAGTGGATCCGGGTGGATCTATGCGTATTTGGCGCAGGATACGGGGCTGACCACGCCTACGTTGGGCCGAGGATAATGGTATGGGCTGATCTACAACCGATTTGCGCATAGCGCAGACACAGCACAACTGCAAGAATGCGAATGGGAGTTAAGAGGAAAGAGAAAAGAGAAAAGGAGAAACCAAGCGAAAACTTTGGAAGAATCGTAGGACACACTTACACGCACTAAAATACACAAGATCACAAGCAGAATAAAGTATACAATATAAATGGTAACATCGACGGGCATTTCGAGGAATTAATATTTAAATTAAACCAAAATAAAAATATAATAAAATAGATAGTAGAATTGAGTATTGAGTAGCGTTCAGCGAGTGCCAGTAACTATTTTCAAATGGCGAATAAAAATAAATGGAACTGGGCGGGCGACGATAAATAAACCTCGCCTAGCGCCTTATCAACAGTGGAAAAAGGCGAGTTGTATATAACATATATTAGTATTTGTCATATCAGAGCAACATATTATCAGGTAACAGGTAAATGGAATGGGGTTTTTTAATATATAAATAATATTATTGTAAAATTGGACTATAAACCCTACGCACCTATCGTTCCGGAGTCCAACGAGGTGTCATTGTAATCCTCCGAGTTCCTATTGCGTATACTCTTAAAGCACAACTATATATATAAATATGAAGCTGAGGGTTAGTCAGTGACTCTTACGACAAACTGTTGGTAAAAACTTACGACCGCTATTAGCAGTATTAGAATAAATATATAGAAAAAATCCCAGAGATACATTTTGCGCAGTCGATTGAAGAATTCGCACTGACATCAAAAATTGCTTAATGTGTTTTCTTTTGCTTGAAATCTAGGAATTCCTATAACCTCTATAACTCTATTAATAGCACCTTTAAGGGGGGTTATCTAATCGCCAGAGCTTTTAAGTGTACGGGAAAGCTTTGGGGCTAGTTTAGGAGGGGTAGTTAAGCTTAATCTTTCTTACCCTCCAGTGCCAGGCGCAACATCATTTCACGTCGCAGCAATACACGTCTGTTCCATACTTCCAATTTTAGTCTGACAAACAGATAGCACTCCTTGGAACAGAGACACTTTTCAAATAATCGTAGTAAAAATCTCAGTTGGATCTGTCTGTGGGCTTACCCGAAAAATTAGTGCTACAACGACCCCAATTAGAATGCCACAGAACCAAAATTCCGTGTACATTTGAAGGGTATTATCAGTATGTAATTTTGACAGTTTGGCTAATTATATTTCAAGAATTTCTACTGAAAAAACGAGGAACTCATTCCTTGACTTTTATAACTAAAGCTGCTTAGATTGTTCTATAAACGACTCACCAGCTTCAACTCGATTTTTGCCGCAGAAATTCCAATAGTGAAAGGGTCCCAAATAGGTCTGATAAAAATAAAATAGTTGATAATTCGAACTGAAGCCACTCCTACAGCCAACTTACCCGCAAAAGTATGAGTAATATTAATAAAAAGGATATGAAATAGTAATATTCCATAATTTCCATTATAATAGTTAAGTTTACTGTTAGAGCTGTCTCTTGAGCGGACTGGAAGTAAATGCAAATGAGTCTGGAACCCAAGCAAAGGCTAGCTACAATTCTATTGAGTTACAATATAAATAAAGATAAAGATAAGTGCTATGATTAGAGGTTTACTGCAGTTTATTTAAGGGGCTTGATGGTTCTAATTTTAGATATAATATACGACCAATTCGCTTGGCTGGCTTATCTATTACTATATAAAGCTTACCATCGTCAAATTCATCCAAAGGCCTTATGCTCATCAGATTTGGATGCCCTCTGTCTGGGTCAGTTTTTACCTCAACGTAAGCTCTGAGCAGCAGCTTTTGAGAAAGTAGAATAGCTTGAGGGTTGAGACAGATATTATATATTTTACTCAGCTCATCGCTTGCTCACCCAGAAGATATATATGCCGACTACAAGAACTCCAATAATCATGGGCAGAAATCCTACTATGTAACCCAATTCCATTTTGATTAAACTTCGACACGCTACATTGACAACCTTATAAAGACTGCCTGATTATTGGCATTAAAGGCCATTCATTGTGGTGTTGTTTGTGTTTATCTATGTTCTTTTTTTATGCTGATGACTAAAAAAAGAAAGCTTTTGTTATCTAATCGAACTCCTATTTGTAGGCGATCGATGCCCAATCCAGATTTAGCAAAAAAAAAAAAAACAAGTGAAAACTCGTGCAAAGATGAGCAGATAAGAAGTCGGGTCGTATACTCGTTACGAGGATAAGCAAGTGCAAAATACAGCTATCAGCCATTTAGATAACTTACTACTACCACTAAAAAAACAAGCTAATTAAATAGAGTTACGTTTTTACTTTTTTAGATAAACATTTGCATGACGCCTGCTTATCTATAAAGCTTACCATTAGCATTGCGCGTTTCTGTTTCCTGCAGATTCTTCAGCCCAAAATAATAGCCCAGAAACTTTGGAAGAATCCATTAGCCTATTAAGAGAAATATATTTGATATTTCTGCTCACCCATATGACAATTATGATCACTAATACAAAGATAATATAGGTACGAGTATTAAAATTCCATTCAGGTTCCATTGTGAGAAAACCGAAAGAGAACAACGACAAATTGCTTTGAAAACCCAATGACGACTACTGAGATAAACTGTGCATCTTTTGTTTATTATCTTAGCCGTAGCTACGGCGTTTTTTATCTACGAAAATTAAGCATGTGATCAATGTGATAAACAATATAATAAAAATGGGCTAAATTAAGTTTCAACTGCCACGATTTGGTAATAAAAGCAGATACCACATTATCTAAATTCCTTAGATAGTTTCTGATTTAATCTTAGATAGTTTTCTTACCCGTCGAATCTGTTGTTGTTCTTGCATTGTTGCGTCGCGTGGGGGTTTCCCGACTTCGATTTACTACTAGAAGAAACAAGTTGGAAGAGAAATCAAAGGAAATTTCTATGAATAGTAAGGAAGTCAACCTTTCTGTTACTATAAACTATAAATCAACAGCTAATTTCGGCTTTTCATAGTTCTCGGCTCACCATGACAATTTTCAGCTCTATTCATGCGACTTTCTAGTCCGCATTTATCGACAAAACAGTCTACAATGGTCTATAAACAAAATGTTTTGGTCAATTAAGGAGAAATATCCTACGGAATAGTGATAATAGCTCACCCATACGACAATTAGTAATAGTAGCATTAATATGATATAGGAACTCAACTCTGTATCCATTTTCAAAACGACAAACTGAGTTGAAAAGCTTATGACGACTGAGAGTTCATAATTTATTTCTTGTACTATAAGATATGATTTTTTCTCTTTTATCTTAACCTTATCTGCATTTATAGCTCTCCAAAGTTGTTGTCTCATTTCAAAAAGAAGCTTTGTTATCTCAATAAATTAATCATCTGCTCAATCTAATATATTTTGTATAGTTTTTCAACTGATTTCTGTTTATTTTTAGAGCTTACCGACTATGATGCTGCCTCTACGTGAACTATCCTTGTTCATTCTCTGGGCAAAGGCATTTCCAAGTAACTTAAACAATTTATTAGTTTTTTATGGGAATACTCTGATGTTCTGAACATTTGTAGCTCACCCATAAGATTAACAAGGCAACTATTAAACATATTATATAATATTTTAAATCCGATTCCATCTAAAAGCCAAAACAACGACAAACTGCTCTGAAAACCTTGTGACGACTGCCACCCAACATTGCTTTGTTTTGAGATGCATCTTTTATCTTAATTGTAGAAACGAACGAACGTATATGACTCATGTGGAAAAAACCTGCGTTATCTAGAAGAAGGAATCTTGAGATCTGAATCTCAATCTTGAGATCTGAATCTTGAGATCTTTTAAAAGCTTCGTCTGATAATTCTCATAATATTCTGGTTCCGGGTCCTTGCTGACTAGAAACTAAATACTTTTCAAACTTGTTGAATTGATTTATTTTGTCCTGTTGTTCCTACTTATTCACAAATTTAATATCCGTCTAGAAAACACACTCGAACTTGTAAGTTAAGTTTCACTTAAGGCCCAAGAGAGTTTTCCCTGCTTAAATTTCTGAACCGATAATAATATGATATAATAATATAATTGTCTGATCCACCCGGTTTCGATATATAGGCACAAACAGAGTGACAGGCATTTTATAGTAGTTTATAGATTCCGGGGATGCCTCATTCAGTGCGTTAATTATAATGCCCTCTAGAAGGGTATAATAATAAGTCGAAGATGAAAGGAACAGAAGTAAGCGAAGAAGGGGAAGGCTTACACGCTATATTTAATAATAGACAAAGCCTGTTTATCTAAAATAATAACAGATAAATAGCATGCCTAGTGAAAAAATAAGGAATATTCTTATATCTTTGTGCATATTTCGAGTCAGGCCAAGACGGACTGAGCCATAAGATGTATCTTTTTGTTTTTATCTCAGACTCAGATGACTGCCAGCAATGGAAGTATAAAGTTATTTTGAGTTTTTCAGAGATTATTCCCACTGCCATTTGGATGTTTATCTTTGAGGCTTACCATTGGGAATTTCCGTTTCGTTATCATTGCTCGGAGCGGTTCGCGCTGGCCTACGAGCTGATCGGTTCTTTATCTTGCCGTAACATTTTATAGATAACTTTAAAAATTCAAATGTTTCTCAATAGAAATTGCAGTGGTAATTGTTAGCGTTGTATTAGCTCACCCAGACGATAAAAATGATCATTAATAAAAATACATAAAACATATTGAAATATTCCTGAGCCATTTCGAAAACAATTCAATAAAATAATAAAACACGAAAATTGACAAACTACGTTGACGACCTTATGACGACTGCCCAATTGTGATTGTTTCTGTCTAGACCATATCTATGGGTATATTTATAAGCGGATGACTCGTGTGAATATAAAAGAGCTTTCTTATCTAATCAGACTCCATATGTGGTTAATCGATTCCCGATTTATTATGAAAATAAAGCAATCGCTCAAAGATGATGATTGGCCAAGATTTTCAAGTTATTTCGAATGGACAGGAGCAATATAGCCTCGATATTCAAATTGATTATAATACAAAGATAAGCTCAGAGTTCTTTTCTTGTTTACTACCAATAAAGCTTACCAATTGTCGAATCACTCGTATTTGTATTAGCTCGCCGAGTAGCGTTTTCATTTCTTCGGTTATTCGCCTTGGCAAAAGCTCTAGCAACCAGCTAAGATAATACCAAAGAGGGAGAGCTTAGTGTGAATCAGTTAGAACGTCGAGATATCGCAATAATAGCTCACCCCTATGATAACAACTATCATTAGCAGAAATACATAAAACATATCCGCGTCTGCCATTTAAAAAAGCAGAGCAATTAATTGAACCAATTAAAATAAAAAGTATAAAAAACGACAATCTGCATTGACAGCTTTCCAGAGACTGCCCGATTATGATTGTGCTACTGGCTATCTATCTGGCTGCAGGGTATCAAAGTTCTGGACGACTTATTATCTAATCAGAATGCCCACTCGATATATACCCTAAGTAATCACTATATGATCTGAAAAGTGGCCGGAAAAGGCCAACTTAAGTGCACCGAAGACGTCATACCCTTGCTGAATGCAATGAACATCTAAAAGTGGTTGCTTAATTCTTTTATTTTGACCGATTGTGCCTAGGGTCGTTAGTTATTCCTAGCTAGCCAAAAACTGAGAGGTCGAATATGCCTCTTTTACACATTTCGCAACTAACTTATAATACCCTGTGGAAGGGCATAACAACTTACCATCAGTCATTGCAGCTAAACTCTGGTTCTCTTTGTCTTTAATCTTGAAACAAAATCAGTTTATTGCAGAGAAGAGCAGGTTAAAGATTGCAAAAGGCCAACTTACACAGACAAAAATACAGGTAAGAGATACAATGAGAATTATCATCATAGCCAGAATATATAACATTTTGGTTAATCGAACTTAGCACTAGGAAAACACTCCGATGGCAAATTCGAATCCAACTAAAATACATTTTCTAATATATTTCCACTTTAGTGGATTTTTTTTTAATCGCAACTGTCATAAAAACCTTATCGATTAAACTAAATTGTTGCAAACGAAAATGAAAAAGTACCCTACAGTGGGCAATACAAATTAATCGTTATTGATTAAATACTAACTACAGGGTATTTTCGGTGACACTTCACTAAACGTTATTAAAAGGGCTAATAATCGCGATAATACATATGAATTTCTTATCAATTATTTAAGGCAGCCTTTAGCGAATACAGGGTATCTTCAACTAGCGCAGTCTCTACGAAACTTCACTAAGCAGTATTGAATAGCTTTGCAAGCTCTAACAAAATTTTAATCAGCTAATCACGGTAATAGACAGATAATTGTTACCAATTTGTTAAGGCAGCTTTTAGCGAATACGGGTATCTTCGATGACACTTCACTAAACGTTGTTAGAAGAGCTTTGCAAGCTCTTTAAAGCTTTAATCAATTAATCATGATAATAGACAGATAATTGATTGAGCCTGCTCAATAAGCTTTTATAAAGACATCTCGATTTAAGTATGATTTTTATATCAATTTGTTAACGTAGGGTATCTTCAACTCGCACAGTTTCTATGTCACTAAGCTGTATTAAAAAGCTTTGCAAGCTCTTGAAAGATTTAATCAGTCCAATCAATCACGATAGTAGATAGATATTTATTAGGCCCTACAACACTCGACATTCCTCAATAAATTAACTTTTTATAAATAATTTTGTGGTTTTTATGAGGTTTCAATATCAATTTGCTTACCGTCTTCGTCGCGACGAGATGAACTGACAAAGGCCAAGCATATAATCTTCAGGAAGAAACATTTAATGATTTAATTAACAGAATTGAAAGGAAAATTCTAAAAATTAGTTAATCAATTACTTTAATGAATATACACGCGGCCAGGATCAGAAAAAATAGGCATATATATAGACCAGTTGCCATACTTTGGCACTGGGAATTCGGGGCAATCCTTTTCAGCGGCAATTAGGAATCAAACTGAACACCTTTGGCGAAAAAGGCCAAAAATAAAAGCATTCTCTTTACGGAAACAAAAAGCAAACACGATAAGCACACACACTCTATAATATATTTTTGTCGTTTTAATCGCACAATTGAGCCTTATCGGTCAAATTAGTTATAACGAAATACCCATCTCTGACAGCCCTAATTATTATAGAGAATTTTAATTAAAACGTAACGCTCATTCCAATACTACGAGTATCAATTGCCACGCCAAGAAACAGTGAAGTAATTTTTATGACTGTTTTTTCAAATTTGCAAATAAATCAGATTCATTGTTGAAAAAGTATTTTTTTTGTTTGTGAAAGTAGATAAAGAAAGTAAATATTTTTAAATATGAGAATATTGAAATGAATTGTGTAATTATCTTATGGTCTGAGGGCTGTTTTTAATCCTCAGATCATAAAATAATTACAGAATTATAAAGAACTTTTTATACTCTAGAATTTAGTATAAGTATTAAGTAGAAGCTGTCTTCCCTACGCCGAAGATTACATACCCTTTCAGATTGGAGTAAGCCTTTTAAAATTACTCTCAAATTTATAAGGCAGATGTACTATATAGATGTCTGATCTTCATTGCTTTTTAGTCAGAAATAAATTCTTAAATGCCATTTAGATACTTTGAGAAAGAATAAAATTTTCATTTTCTTCCAAGGAAGCTTTATAACCTGAGCAGATTATTACCTTTCACTGGCAGCTATAGGATATAGTGGTGCGATATGGCTGGAACGACATATATCTATGCTGCAAAAGAAGCCTTCTCACCGAATTTCATTCAGCTAGCTCAAAAACTGAGGGACTAGTAGAGCAGTGCAAGAATGTGGCTATATCTACTCTTCCTTTCATCCTTATATTATAATTATAGAATTGCTATATAAACTTTATGGGGTCTAAGAAGCCTCCTTCAAGGCCTTTCATATATTGCTCTCTGTTAGGGTATAACAGGCGTCGCTGTCACCTCTAATAACTGAAGGCGATTCAATTGTCACACAATTAAATTGTTTATGGTAAAGGTCAGAGGTTAGTTCCAAGAAACAACTAAAACTGATAAGCCAATGGTATAAAAAATAATTCAATTTTGCAGTTTAGCTTGCAATAGAAAAATAAATATTATTAATTTCAAAATAATCCTTAAGCAATTGAAGAAAATCTTATGTTTAATAGTGTAATCTTTTTAATTAAAGGCAACTGTCATGCAATTAAAATGCTTCTGCCAAAGGTCATAGATTTGTTACAGAAAAACAAAACTGAAAACAGAAAACAGAAAACTGAAAAACTTCAAGTTCAGAGCAGAAACAACAAACAACTGAACTGACCCATTTAATAATAACCAAAAAGTAATTGTAGCTGAGCCGCATGGAATAATTATGGGTTAGATACAGATACAGATACAGATACAGACACAGATATAGATACAGATGGAGATACAAAACTTGCTGAAATGGTAATGTGATAAATAATCATAATGCTGGGAGCTTTTGGGAGAGGCTTCAATTAGAGGGCAGTCGCAGCGAACTGCGCCCCCGAAACCAACAATGGAATTTGTAACGAAATGCGAATTTCTTGCAGTTGGCTCAGCCGCTCAGCTGCTCAGACCTGGCTCTTAGCCTGGCTACTACAATAGACAAATCGTCAATGGAACGTACGGATTTATAGAGGGACGGGACCTTGAACTGAACTGAAATTAATTAGAGCGCGAGCGCATAGCATAACTCAGCATTTCTTTTGTTGGCCTGAACCAATTGGCAACGCCTTGGCAAACACCCGTTAAGCACCGAGCCATGCCCAATCTCTGGCGGTACGACAAGTAATACTCCTATCAATGGAGCTCCACTGGGCACACGCTTGACACTCGTAAGACTCTTGGACAATGAACAAAATCTTCGTCAGGCATTGCAATTGATTTTCAATTGCACAACAAATTACAGGGTATTGCGATACAGAGTGAGGCTTATAATATAAGTAGAGCTGCAAAAAAGATCTCAAGTGGTCTTAAGATCAAGTTATCAACGTTTCTTTTATTCACAGCTCTCTGTTTTAAGCTCAAATCACTTCCTTCCGCTTCAGCTGATAATTATGTGTGAGCAACTCATGGAAAAACATTTGCATTTCTTTGCATGCTCTCCCCTGCCCCCTGCCCCGCCCCCACCGCTCCGCTGCCCCCTGCTCAATGTCAAGTTCAAGCCATTTCCGTAAGCCCAAAAATATTGCACTCATTTTCATAGTCCCAGTTCATGATCTTGATAGCTCTTAAATGACTTAGAAGAAGAAGAAAAATATGAAAAATTATTCAATAAAAACATGACTGACCTGGAACTACCCTGTAATTATGTTTTTGAGGCATTTTATAAGTAAATAGGTTTATACTGAATACAAGAATATTTATATAATTGCGATTATAATGAAATTTTTACAATCTAAAAATGATATTTGGCAATTTAACTATATAGAAATAACCAGGATTATCTTCAAGTAAATTCAGCTGTTTTACTTATTTTAATATTTATATTTGATACTGAACTGAAAGTTTCTTTGCAGAACTGAAAAACTTAATTTCTTATACATTTTTAGTAAGCCAGCAAACCCCATTTGTGAAATGTTATGCGCACAGGGTATTAAAAACTTACAAATCATGCAGCTCACAAGTTCCGGCTGTTGTTTTTTATGGTCTTTAGGCTGCCCATTGTTAGACAATGTGAAATGAAAATCCCCAAAAGCTTAGTGGGTGTGCTGTCAGTTAGAAGTACTATACGAGTATGAGTATGAGTGAGTGTGAGTATGAGTGTGAGCATGAGTGAATACAAATGAATATCTTTAATTATCAGCATCAAATCAAAGTGAATACACACCCAGCATAGCCATCGAATTGCTCAGAAATTAGACAGAAATTACTTAATCTAATGCTAACTGCGTATGAGCCGCTAATTTAATGAGCTGACAGCAGCCCCAGGAGCCCCAAAAGCCCCACCAGAATCTACAGTCTTAGAGATAATACGAGAGTTATATATAATTAATTTCGATTCGCCACTCATCGAGGTAAGCCTTGAACTTCTAGTTAAGCCACTGGCGCATTTATTAGAACGTTAACAGATTTCTTGGCTAATTGTGAGTTACTCGTACTTTCGCTTTTTCGCCTTTTTTTATGCCAGCTGAAAACCCAGGCAGTTAAATAATAATATAATCGTAATTCTTGTGAAATACTCAAAAAAAACAAATATAACACTGGACCATCAAAAGGAAAGGCGCTGTCGAATGACATAACACGGATTGTTGTTGTTGAGCGAACTGGAGCATTAAGGCTAATTAGTTTATAAACAAAACATTGTTAACAACATTTCTCTCTCTCTCTCTCTCTCTCTCGGACTATCTTTCCGTCTGGTCATTTTATAGTTATTGTCTTTTTCTCCACGTTCATTTGATCAGCGTGAACAGATCTGTCTGCATTTACAGCTAAAAAACCATGTTATTATGCCTTAAATATTGCTATTTTTTAAGATGTTGAAAATCTTTTTTTCTTCTACTTTATCTCATTTTAAAGTTAATTAATATTCTTTAAACATATTCTTAAAAATAAAATATTAACGGCTTTAATTACGAGGTATCTACGAAAACCTACTGAAGTTTTACTTGAAAGATTTTACAAAAATATTTGAAAGTTTACTAAAAATAAAATAAAACATGTATAAAAACAAAAATACATAATACAATCCAAGAACTATTTTAAAAATACTTTTATATTTATATAAATATATATATGTATTTATTTATATATTTGTTATATTTTTTTCCTTCTAACTGCTTCAATTTACAGATATAAGAACTAAATTAAATTTAGAAAAATTTAAGAAAAAATGTAAATTAAATCTTAAATTAAATAAATATTTTAAAATTTTATATTATATTAGGTTTTATTATCATATACGAGACTAAAATTAAGATATCTTATTAGTAATTATCAGGAAAAAAAATTTAATATATTATTTACTGCAGTTTCTGTATTTTATAGAGTATTTTTTACTTCGTTTTGTAGTCTTTATATTTCCTTTCCTATTTTCTTTTAAATATTTTATAGAGTCTAATTTTTAAGCTATTTCATTCTTTTTCTATTTCATAGAGTATCTTTTACGTCGTTTTTCAAGTCTTTAAATTTCCTTTCCTATTTTCTTTAATATTTATAGACCTTAATTTACTAAATTGTTTTTTTCCCTATTTTATAGAGTATTTTTTACTTCGTTTTGGTAGTCTTTAAATTTTCTTTCCTATTTTTATTATTGTGACCATAATTTGGAATTGAACCTGACCGTCTGAGCAGCGCTCAGCTGAACACAGCAGTTATGTGCGGAGCTCTCTGTTGTTGTGACAATCAACAACAACTTCCTCAAAACAAGGCAGCATTTAGGCCTGGCTTTCTGTCTTTATGTCTTTGACTGCAGCAGCAGCTGTTACCACAAAATACAATGAATGTCTATGAATAAAGTCGTATTTTTGCAATGCTTTTATGACTGGCATTAAAGCATTAGCCCCCAAGTAAAACTGAACTGAAATGCGACTGCGACTGGGAATGGAATAAACAGCCCGGAATTTAAACTTTGGCAGTGTATTCAAAATACAATTTGATGACTGTACGAAAGTCACATTGAATATTATATTAATTATGTATGATAATTGAGAAAACAAGAGATTAAAAATTAAAAATTAAAAAAACACAAACAACTAGGAGCTATTTTGATTAGTTGGCTTGGGTGCATTTATAATTTGCTGAATCAAGTCATGAATTTCGATGCGGTTGCCGCCCTGCGAATCACTCATTGTGCATGCGGGCTAACAACTTTTATTTTAAATCGGATATACAGCTGTACATGTATGTATATATATATATATTTATATAGCAGTGGAAATATGCAATGAAAAGAAAAGCTAGCAAATTATGTGAACTTGTTATATCACCCGGCCAGGAGAGACAAACCAAGCAACGACCAAAGCAAAAGCTATCTTTGCACAGTGGCTCAAATACTTAAAAATTGGCTGAAATTGGATTTTGTGAACCAAAAACTACAAATAGATCAAGGCAATAGATCCTCAAAGCTAAGCTAAGAACTTGAGTGCTTTTTGAAGACTTTAAGCAAATATTTCAATATTCAGAACTTAAGAATTTAGATTAATTTGAGAATATATTCAAATAAGAAGTGTTATTGAAGCTCAAACCAAAACCTTGGTTGCTGGGCTACCAAAAATCAGTCCTCTTACCAAACCAAGAGATTTTTCTGTGGCTTGAACCTCCAAACTAAACCAAAGCCTTCTGTAGAGGGCCTTGATATTATATTCAGATTGAAATTTTATTTTTAAAGATATTTTTGTGGTCATAAAAATGTTTAATGCTGTTTATTATTGCTGCCGCTTTCATACGAACATTTTTAGAACTTTTTCAAAATTTTGAGAACTTTTATGTTTAAAATATTTGACATTAGACGCTGCTTATTCGGTCAGTTTACCCACTGTGCATGCTCTCAAATGCTTTTCAAAAACTGAACTGCAGCAGCAACAAACAACTGCACTTTCTTTGCGTTACGCTTCTTTGCATAGCCTCGTGCATTGCCAAATCGTTAATGCTCAAGATATATATATATATATATATATATACAATAAAAATATATATATATATATACATAAATACAATAATAAATATTTGTGTCTGTATTTAAGACAGCTGCGGTCAGTGTCCATGTCTAGACATTGAACGCAAGGAGCTATTGAAATAAAATGCTTCAATGCTGCTGCTGCACCGCTGGTGCTGGCCAAGAAACGCTAGATTTCATTTGTTTTAGTTGCAACTTCAATTTTGTGGCAAGTGCAGCGACAAAAGTTCAACAGACGAAGCTCTGCCGCTGCCGCTGCCTCTGCCTCTGTCTCATCCTCTGCCACCGCCTCTCACATTTTAGGCGTTGCAGTGTACTGTAAATTAATTCATATTAGCAAAACAAATGCGATGCTCCGTGTGTGTGTGTGTGTGCGCATCTACACCCATGACTAACACTCAGTCTGTGTGTGTATTTGTATCTTAGCTTTTAGCATTTCATTGGCTGTGAGTTGTTGTGCAGGTTTCGCGGTCTGTGGGAGCATCGCTGAAAAACCGGCGCAAATTATATTCAAGAAATACAACAACAACAATATGTAAATGCAACAAATATATCTATATATATATATACAGATATATGTATATATAAAAAAAACACATTTCGCGTCGCCTCTGCTGCACACGAAGGCTGAGAAAATCAACAGCTCAAAATGTTAATTACGAGAATATCTTTTAAACTAGCCAAGCAGATTGCACTTACCTTACATAAAGTATCTGATGGATGCAAATCTGCTGCTGCTGCTGCTGCAGAATATTCACTTTTAAGTCGTATAACTTACCAAAAAATTTGTCGCTTCTTGGCTAACGTGATGTATGCGTTATTTTCAATCAACTTAGGTGGAAAAGTGTCTCTGCTAATATATAAATATAAAAAAAATATTAATTTGTTTTTAAAATGCATAAATTGGCTTTTAAAATGTTTAGTTAAACCCTTTTTTATTAGTTAGTTTTTGGTTAATTTAGGCTATTGAGATGATGCTTATTATTAACTTATAGTTAAAACTACTCAGTAATTTCTTAAATATTTAAATAATACAAATAGAGTCTTTTAAATAATACAACATTTTAAAGCGTCGTATATATTAGATATTAGGGCGTATATATTAGATATTATTTACTTATAAAAACTATATAAACATATGAAAAGATTTAAGTATAAATATAAAAGAATATTTAAAAGCTAATCGCAGGCGAAAATTTAAAATATTTGCTAATTTTATAAGATTAATTTTCAAATGCTGTCCGTTTCAGTTGTCAAATTAAAAGTTTACACAGTTCTTTCCAAATATAATTAATAATAAATTAATGAAAACAACTAAGACTTAAAAGCCAAATAAAACCTGACAGTTATTAAAGTATTTTGAGTTAAGAGAATGGCTAAGAGAAGCGGTGAAAAACTAAGAAACCAAGCCCAAACTGCGCTGCTTGCCACACTTGCCTCTCTCTCTTCTCTCTTGCAACTTGAAGCTCTTTAGAGCAGAGCAGAGCCGAGCCGAGTCTCTCAAAATTTTGGTATAAAACATAAACAAGCTAAAGAAAGTCATTCATTTAGTTGTTTGAGCTGGCGCGCACCGTTAGTCCAGCAGCAGAAGCAGTGTTAAAGACGCCTTGTGGCATTTAGAGTGCAATATACTACAGAAGTGGGCATATTTATAGAGCCGCAGTAAATGTGAATAAAAGCGAAAAATTCAAGTGTTTGTGTAATAAATAATAAAGAACAACCTTTTGGATATACACGTACTTTAAATAAACTACAAAACAAAGCAGGGTATCAGCCGCTGCAGTTAAACGCCACAGAATGCAGTAAGTCTAAAGTTGAGCTATGAATCATTCAACACAGCCACAATTCGTGCAACAGTTGCAGCTAATAATTAACGTTTTGTATTGTACTTTTTTTATTGGTGAGGCAAGGGAGGGGGTCACTGTGGAGCAAGGGATTAAGATTTGTGTCGCTTGGCAACCACAAAAATATTCTTTTTCAAAATATTTCAAAACCTAGAGCATACGTAACTGTTGCTGGCGTGCCTGAGACCTTTTTTTGAGAGTGTATTTTTTGAGAGTGTATTTCTATTTCTGTATGTGAGTGTGTGTGTGTTTGTGTGGGTAGCGTGGGAGTTTTGCTTTGTTTGTCTGTTTGTCTGCAGCCTCTGGCGCTGACTGGCTGAATCTTTGAACCCCTTTTGCCTCGGCTTATTACCTAATCGCATTGTCTGCAGCAAAAAAATAAAAAAACTAAGAAAAAACCCAAAACTAAGCTAAGTAAACAGCTTGTAAAATGCGCTCATTGCTTGGAGCATATAATATTAAATTTGAAATGTTTACACTCCTTCATATATTATTGTATTAGCCTCTGTGTCAATCAATTGGAGCTTTACAGCGCCCTCAAACTGTCCAATTCTTCATCTCGGCAGCCGCTCTGCAGCTGACTCATTGTCAGGCCATGGCCAGGCAGAAATAGTGCAATAAACAATCGTTTTGACTTGCCAAAAAGATCATAATCTACAGTGGTACTTCATTATAAAAAAGAACACTGTCAAAGAAACGATTGAAAAGTTGAAGAAAAATTATTACGATTTTTTTAAGCATATATTTTGTGATGGAAAACTTAGAGAGAAAATAGGATTTAAATTTTATAATAGTGAATTCGAAGGTAAATCTTGCTAGCAGGAAATGTCTACTAGAAACAATTATAGATAATAAGAGAGTAAAGAAAATTTAGTTTAATTAATTTAATTACAAAATAAAGTTATTTTAGTATTAAAAAGTGTATCTAGCACAACGAAAATGCAAAAAATATAAATTTTGATTGAATATTTAATAGTCAAAGCAAATTAGTAAAGAGTAATAAAAATATATTTAAATGAAAATAAATAGTTTGTTTAGCCTAAATATATTTCAATAAGTTCAGCCGATTCAGTTTGTTATAGACCAAGTTGACTATACTTTGAAAAATTGCATCATTTGGCAGCTTATGACAATCCTTTCTAAAAAAGGCGTATAAATTACTTAGGCTATCAAAAGTATTATATAACCTAACAGTAACTGCACTGAAATTGTATCGGCTGCACACTCACACTCACACTCACACTCACACACAGTCAACACTCAGCACACCAGCAGAAATGTGGCGTATACGCAATATTTCAACAGTCGCGTTTGAAATTACAGTTAGGCGTACGCACAGCAATGTGCAAACCAATGCGTGCCCCGAGGGCTACAAATCGCCCCACTCAAGAGGCGGGGCGAGGCGAGGTGAGGCGAGGCCTCTTGGACATGCCAAATTGTAGTCATTGTATGACGATTAAATATATAAATGTTTTTTTTTTTTTGCCCATTTGGGGTGTGTATTTAATGCAATTAATAAATTGCTCGACACACTACAATCTATTTGGCCAGCCATAGTTTCCCTGGGCTCTGCTGTAATCCTAACCCTGCGCGAAGGTCACACCGTAAAAATTGGCAGAGCTCAAAGTGTAACAAAATGTTTTTAATGTTGTACCAGTATTTCTCGTGAGACTTGATAGACTTGAAAGAAGAAAATGTTGCACATAAAAAATTCATTGCCACGCAATTATCATTCACATACTCGTACTGGTATTCGAAACTTTATTCACGTTATTCACATTATTCACATGCTTAAAATCAACGGAACGTTAAAGAGAGTGAAGCCCCCCAATTGCACGCCCATTAACGTTGTTTAATTTTCTTGTAATTGTAACAGTGCAATGTAATTTACGAGTATTTTCAGCTTTTCCACTTTTAATTTTTAGTTTTTTTTTTTTTTACAATTTCAACTGGCTGTTGTTGTTGTTGTTTTTATGGCGTTGCTAACAAGCGAGCGCATAATTAACCAATAAAGAAAAAACAAAAACAAAAAATGGGCGGGTACCCAAGCTACTTGCACTTGTTACCATTAAAGTGAAAACAAAAGACTTAGGCAACAAGCTCGAGTGTTAAATGACAGCTAATGGATTTTTTGCTTTTGGATAGTTTGGAACAAAGGCAGATTGTGGGAATAACTGTCATTAAGAAGACACTCATTTAATTTGGGATTTTAGAAAGATTTAACAGTACTCAGGATGGGGTATAAACAAAAGACTTAGGCAACAAACTTAAGCTCAGCTTCTCTCGTGTAAACCAAAGACTTAGGCAACAAACTAAAAGATAGCTTCCTTCTTGTAAACGAAAGACTTAGACAACGAACTGACCTCATTAGCAAATACACATATATATTAAAAATTGATTTTTAGTTTGTGATATTAAACCCGTATATCCAAAAAATATATAAGTATATACATTTAATAAATATACATAATATATATACATTTAATAAAAGCGTGAAGCCAAAAAATGCTAGAAAGCCTAGTAATTTATATATAATACATAATAATATTTTACGAAACTTTTATTTTATATATAAATATTGTAGAAGCCCAATACTATAGAAAGCACTGTACAATTTATAACAACGAAAATGAAGTCTTTTGTAAAGTGTAAAGAATTTTAGCTTGATTTTTTCTAGCTATATATATACTTTGGGCTTCTTTGTATCTTGAAGTCATGGGAACTAAATGTTTGACTAGTTGTCATCCCAGACTGAGTACTTGCCTAAATATGGACTAAGCTTCTATTTCGTAATATAAGAAACTAAAAAAACTAGTCTTATGTCATCCATCCAACATAATACACACCCAGCATTTAAGGAAATCGAAATTTGGCCAAAAAACATGTTAGAAAAGCTGCTAAGAAATGAACTGGTAGCACAGAAAATACGAGACAATTTATATGTGTTTGTGTTTGTATAACGTAACCGCTTTTCCTTCAGCTGTGGTTAACTGCACCACTTTGCAGACAGCTGGTGACAAGAGGCAAGAGAGAAGCGAGAAGCGTCTAGAGACAGAAGCGAGAAGAGAGTAGAGAAAAGGCGTCCACAGCCAAATCAACATCAAAATCAAAACGCATCTTGTGATGTAATTAATGTACATACGGTTATATCTGGTTTACTTAGCCAGGAGACAGAGGAAGAGAGAAAGAGAGGGAGAGAGAAAGATACAGAGGAGACGCTGGTGCTCCATTTATGGCAGACAGTGTTTGGCCACTTTTGTGGCATGCAACGCATGATTATGTGGAGCACTAGGAAACGTTTCGAATATATATTTGTTTGTGTACTCGTAACCCAATTTAAACGAAACGAAAACGAATTAATGACTTAACTAGGCGCTGATGTTAAGTCATTCACATAAATGATGGCGCAAAGGATTATCAAACGTAATCAAACAGTAGCTGAAGCTAAAATAAACAGTGGCAGCTGCAAGTACTCGTACTGCTACTCCTACTCCTACTCCTACTCTGGTACTGGTACTTAGCTTAAAGTTCAAAGGTTGCTAACAATTTGCCAAAGGCCAGCCGGACAGACAGATAGCCAGCCAACCAGCCAGCCAGTCAGCTAGACAGTCTGACAAATTGCCAGCTAGAATTGCTGAAACAAATTGTTAAAGCAGTACATAATATTACATAAGCCTTATTTGGTTTATTAACATGGCTTAATTACCACTGCCTTATAGCCTTACAGCTACTATTGAATCACCATCAAACTCATTTCACATTTCACTTGGCCTGACACATCGAAAGTAAAAGTCCAACGCGCATTTGCTTTGCTCCAGCTGTTATTATTACTGTTACTATTCCTATTATTATTATTATTATTATTATTATTATTGGTAACAGTTTGCTTACCACGTAAACACCTCAATTAAACGTAATGCTGGCACGTAACATTGGCCAAGCTATCTAAATTGCCCACCGGTCGGGATATATATATATATATATATATATCTATACATTTATATACTTTAGATTTCCTATTCAGTCGTATAATCGCTCGTATATATCGCAGACAACGACATGATGCGTATGAGCCGCAGTTGACATTCAACCAAGTTGCTCGCTTCGCCGTGTGGGCTTACTAAATGGCGCTTAAATTGAACCCACTGCAAGTGGCACATCTTCATTGTATACCCTTCCTTTTGGTTGGATTAGCTACTTGAAAACACCTGAGTGGATTGTTAGTAAAGCTTAAGTTCCTCTGCTGACTGATCAGCTTTCTAGCTCTTTCGATGATTCTGTTTTTCTTTGGTAATAAAATTAATTAATTTCGAATATCGCTAGTAATATTTAAAATATACATTTTATTGTAGCAGTATTTATTGTATAGTAGAGTATCCATGCGTCGTTTAACTTTACTATCTTTGACTACTGCGGTCGACTAACAGCACTTCTTAGTTAGAGTTTACTTACAACTGGCAGCTTCCAGCTTGGAGCGCTCAACTCTCAGCTCGGAGATCGTAGCTCCCAGCTGTGTCTCAAGCGTCTTGCCATTACCTTACAACAAGTTTGTGGCCTGGTCTTGGGTCTTGCATAACTTGTCGCTGGGCTGCCTTCTTTGGCTGCAATTTGGCGGCATCTTCACTGCATCAGCTTCTTTTTTTTGTCTTTTTTTTTTGTATTTCGTTGTTTTGCGAACCTTTTCGCGCAAAATCAAATAATTTTCCCGCGTTTTGCGCATTGAGGTTGCCACAAAAGTTTCCCATATCATAAAGTCTTAACTTATTGATGGCATGACTTGGCTAATCTGATTGCTATTGCCAATTTCTATTATTTTTCCCCTTTGTTTTTTGTGTTTAACAGACTCACGAGATGCTTAGC
This sequence comes from Drosophila repletoides, assembly GCA_018150835.1. Lineage (NCBI taxonomy): Eukaryota > Metazoa > Arthropoda > Insecta > Diptera > Drosophilidae > Drosophila > Drosophila repletoides. The sequence continues at coordinate 22,218,215 of JAECWQ010000089.1, read as the reverse complement.
TCTGCCACTAGTCCTTTTGGCCATGGTCCTGTTCTGCGCCTGCGCACATGGTGCTGCCACAGGATCACCCTCAGCCACTGCCACCACGGAGAAGCCCAAAGGATTCTCCTCGCGTTCCCTGGACGTTAGCGCTAGTGGGGATGATGACGATGATTTTGAGACGCAGGCTCAAACCCATTTGGCCTATCGCCAACAGCAACAGCAGCAGCAGCAACAACAGCGACCGCTGTATGAGTACTCCGAAGAGGATCAGGAGGAGGCGCCTCGTCAGGTCTATGTCAATCGGAATGTGAAACAGCAGAGCAATTATCTCAAGAAAAAACCTCTGAGTGAGGAAAGCGAGGAGGAGGAAGAAGAAGTTGAGGAGCCCGATCGTCTGTCCACCCTCCTCAGCAAATCTTCCTTTAGCTGTACAGATCGCAACTCCGGGTAAGGAGTGGTACCTTACCTTACCTTCTGTTTACTATAATCCATTCATTTCACAGTTACTATGCGGATGAGTCCTTAAGCTGTGAGGTGTTCCACTACTGCCAGGACAGTCAGAAACATTCATGGATATGTCCCGAAGGCTTTACCTTCCATCAGATTCATTTGATTTGCATGCCGCCATCGCATGATAATATCTGCAAGCAATCCTCCAAGTATCATATAGTTAACGACTATCTATATAAGCCGATTAATCTGCAGGAGCATCAAAGTAAACCGAATGTAACGCTCCGCTACTCGGAGCGCTATTTCCCAGAAAATTATTATGAACATGAGCGTTATGATGATGACGAGGAGGAAGAACTGCCAACGCCCAGGCAACGCATACAACATCAGCCACAGCCTCAGCAGCAGCATCGTCAAGTCTATCAGCAACCTCAGCAGCAGCAGCAGCAACACGTGCCTCAGGTGCGTGTCCAGTACCAGCAGCCACAGCAGCACCAACAGCCCTTGCAACAGCAACAAGTGGTTACACAAATCAGGCATCAGCCACAGCCGCAGCCTACAACAATTGCCTATCGCAAGCCATTACCAACAACAACCATACAGCCACAGATTCAACCACAGCTGCAGTTGCATCAGCTGCACCATCTGCAGCAGCAGCAGAGGCCGCAGACGTTAGCGCCGACAGTGACACCGGCGCCTTATCGCTTCTTTACCGCTGCCCCACCGCAGTTGCAGCATTTGCATCATCAGCAGGTTTATCGCACACCCGAAGAGATTAATATATCGCTGCAGCAGCGTCGTCCTCAAGTCTTTATTGCCACCTCAACGCCAAGGTACTACGAGGATGAATACCTGTATGAGCGTAGGAAGTAAGCGGAAGTAACTGACTCCCAATTACTTCCATTGTAAACAGTCTTGTCGTTCCACGCCTTGTACATGCGGCTCCGGTTTGGAGTTAACTTTAACTTTAGCTTTAAGCCTGTGCCCTCTGTATATGCTATCATATAAACAAAAAAACAAACAGAAAACAAACTAAACACTATATAGTCCCAAAATTTAGCGCGAGTTTTGTGTACCTTATTTGTAATATTTAATATCCTGCTAGAAGAATCCGCCTTCTAACTCATTTCGTTAATAAAGAAGCAACATAAGTTTTAAACAGCTTTCTCTGTATATAAAACTCCATTAAATTATATGGCATCGCTTTTCTGGACGTAGCTTAAGGTAAAAGAAATGTTTGGTTTTAAAGCATAAATCTTATCTTTGGGATCAATTCTTCTTCTGTTAACCCAGAGTCCGAACAATATTTGTTTTCAAGTTTCTTAAGGCGAAACTTTGAAGCGAATGAAATACTCCAATTTAAGTTTCGGTTTGTCTATTTATTTGAAAATTAGTTCGGTTCAGAAAAGTAGATCGAGCTTGAACTGGTTCGGCTCAAAACCGGTTTGCAGCCTTTGCTTTAACTCCACTCATTGTATATCAATCTCCATAAACTGGTCCGCATTTGACAAGTGTACCGCTTGAGTCTTGGTGCCCTCCTCTACCACATAGTTGGGTCCAATGAGGCAATTAGTAAGAACTGAACCACTCTTGACCAGCGCACGATTTCCAATAACGCAGTTATTTATATTACAGCCTTCCTCAACAATAGCATTGGACATTATAATCGAATTGGTGACGATATTCTTGGGATTCACAATGCAATTGGGTCCAAAGACGCTGAAATTCAGAGAAGTTTTCTCCGAAAGCTTAGCATTGTCGGCCACAATAATATCCTTGGTTTGTGTGGATTTAACTATTGCTCCTGGCGCAATCAGCGGATGTGCTTCGCCACATAATTCATTCCAAATTCCGGGGAGCTTTCTATTGATAGACAAAAAACTTAGCGTATTATTTACACGTACGCCTATGGAATCTGTAGGGGCTTGCACCGCAAAGCAGCGCACTACATCTCCGTGATAGGGCACATGGGATAGGGATTGATTAAAGAGCGATGTCTGTGTCAGCTTGTCATCCATCGTTGTATGTGTCACGTACTGAAAAGAGGAGTTTCCATATAATTCCAATGCTCAACTGGGAGAAACACTACAGAATATAAAAACTGTGCCTTACGTGCAATATATTATCTTCGTGCTTGGTAGCTACGCCCAAATCCGACGTGGTATCTGGCAACGTTTTGTGGGTGCGCCTGTAGTGCTGCTTCTTGATGAGATGCGGCAGGAACTCGCCCTTAAATGTGGAAATGTTCTCCTTCTGCAACATATTTAATATAGATAATTAACTTATTTTCTGCATGCTTTCAGTGTAAAACAAACCCTTTGTAGATAGTTGATGACCCATTTCTTCATCACATAGATGTGTGCATCAATGAGGCGCCCATAGACATCCAGTTTTCCTTTATTCTTGAGCAGATGACGCTGTATATTCAAGGTATCCTCACAGTCGCTAGCGGCAAAAACAAATGCTAAACGTTGTGTCGCTGGATGAATACCAATCATATCTCGTTCTAGCTTGTGCTTCGATTTGGGTCCCGGCAGTATAACATCCGATTCAAAGCCACTTTTAAATAGTAGTAGCGCTAGTGAAGCGTCATCGGCACGGAACTTATTGATCAGCGGATACAAGCTAACATTACTGACTATGTCACAGCTCACAACCAGAAAATCCGATTTAATTCTGTGAAGAAGGGTCAGAAGATTGAAGTATTCCTCTCAATAAATCGCACTTACTTGTCATATATATAGCGCAAACTATCCGCTGTGCCAAAATCGCTGTCGCTGGGTATTGTGGCATAGTCTATCTTCAATTTCAGCCCCGTGCGTTCCACTGCCATTTGAACCTCCAGCTTATCCTGCTCCAGTACAACAACAATAACCTCTACAGAAAGCAAAGGTTTGACATTAGTTTTTTTTTATTATTTATACTGTTACAGAGTGATGCGTCTGCCTTTCGGGTATTCTTAGTAACCCAATAGAAATAATAGATTTGCGAACCGGTTCAAGCAGTATTTGAACCGAAGGCTGGTTTCGAACAATTGTCCGAAATACGGAATCTTTTATTCACGAATAAAAGTTGGCACACCTATGATACCCTTTATTTTACCTGTAAAGTTATGTTTGCTCAACATGTTGAGTGGATACCAAATGAGCGGATATGGTCCTATGGGCAGCAGGCATTTGGGTGCATCCCCCAGGACTTCGGGAAGGCGTGTGCCACGCCCCGCAGCCATAATGACAGCTTGAAACTCGCAACTTGTCATTTCTAATGCTAATGCTAAACAAAATAAATGAAATTGCCAACACGCGTGAAACAGAAACAGAGAGGGAGAGAGCTAAGCGTTCAAACAGCTGTTTGATTAGCTGTCGGACGTTTAGCAACACTGCTACGGCTGCTGATTGGGAGGCCATATGTTAACTGTCACATGACTGCATTTGCATTGTTTTTGCAATTGATGGAAAAAAAACTAGTCAGATGACTTTATTTTTTTGTAGGTTTTTCAATAATATTCCTTTAATTTGCTGCACTTTTCAGCTGAATTACAATAAGTAAAATGTTTTTATGTAACAACAAAAGACTTTAATGCACGAATTTAGCGCTACATAACTACAAAATGGAATACATATTTTCCTATTGGAATTAAACTACATTTACTTTTAAGCTTACAAAGTTTTTTGCGTTCTGTTGAAAATGGAAACAAATATAACAATAACATATTGCTGGAAAAATACGATAGATACATTTAAAGGGGGAGATAATACTTAAAAGAGCACATCATCATCGCCCTCATCTAGTATATTGGCCTGTTCGCGCACGTCGATGCCCTTTGCGAGTAGTTCCGCCTTTTTGGCATCAGCCTTGATGCGTGCCTCGCGTTTCTTATCCTGAATCTTTTTCAAGCGATAGAACTCCTCACGTTCCAGTTCATCCAGTTCCGAAATGATGTAGGATAGTGTACGATCAATACGCGGTATGATGACATGCTCAATGGCATTGACACGGCGATTGGTGATCTTAATGACCTCGTCCAGAGTTACGAATGACGTTTGCAGTGATGCCAACTCAACGAGTAGCTTAACTGCGCTCTGATAGTTCTTCTTCAACTTGGCCAACTGTTGTCCACCCCTGGCCAGACCAGCCAGTTCATAGGTATCCGAGCCGTCCTGATATGACTCGAAGACAGGCAGCGTTACACCCGCAACGTTATCCTTCTTGGTGCGTATCTTAATCTGTGCCTTGGTCACGTTTTGGAGCACCACCTGATTAATGTCGCCGGACGTAAACTTTGCCTCGGCCAGCGAGAACGCTGCTTCTTTCATAACATCGCCCATAACAGTTTTGGTTTCAATAATTTTACCCAAAATCATACGAAAACGCATCTGCAGAGCATCAGCCTTCTTCTTGAGCAGCCCATGACCCTTCTGTGCACCAGCCAGACGGGCTTTCATTAACATTTGAGCGCCACGAGACGGAAAAATCGGTAATCTATCTTTGCCAGACATTTTCGCTTATGTTAAATACTCGATTATTCTTTTAATGCGCAACAAAATAGTTCACACACACCCGTCGAAGTACGCTGAATAACTCCAACTGGACTGGATAAATGGAGTGTTGGTTAAGCGTCAGTAATCCAAGCTGAGAGTGCTGCATAACGCTCAATTTCAGTGTTGGATTTGTGCACCAGTGCAAATACTACGAATAAAAAAGTTACTTCCAGAACCAGTTCTGGTTTTTATTCTATTTTAGCGCTAACGAAAATTAAAAATAGTAAGACAGCTATTTTTAATAAAAGAATATGAACATAGAGAATTTAATCCATGATATTTAATAATAGTTTGACTCTAGTTAGTTCAATTAATTATTTTCTTGGCAAAGTTTGTCTTCATGTTCCATAATTGTAGAACTGAAGCACCTTGCATATTAATTAATACTATTTTTTAGTGAATATATTTAGCATATTGAAAAATAAAAATGCAATTCTAATAATTTATTACTATATATACAATACTGTCACGCAAAATATAATTGTTGACTTCAGTAACTGAACCATTTGTAGAATGTGAGTTCACGTGAACAAGTTCAGAAAATTAAACATAACTTGTGCAACACTGAATCTGTACTACAAAGTATTGCAAAAAACAGCTGTTTAAAAATTGTAAACAAATCAAAGGCGCCAGCCATAAATTTCAGAATAATGCAAATTTTGCAGCGTTTATTTGGGCGTCCAACAATTGCAATACACAGCTATTACCGAAATTACGCACAAAAGCCAAAACACTTAATGGCAAACAGCCGGCGCATGGTGCATCAGGAATTACTGCGTTATGTAAACCCCTATGCACGCATTAACATCAAATCAGATGTATTTGTGCATGTGGAGCCTGCAGATGTGCATGTGCACACCTCGGGGGATGTGTTTATAGCGCAGCTGGTCGGCGATGTCGTATCCAATTGCAATGCCAAAATGGATGTGGATATATCTGATGATCATAACGTTGTCAATGTGTTAGTCAAGAAATCAGCCCCACAGGCGGATCGGTTTAAATGTAATTTAAAAATTCCCGTACGTGCTGAGGTTCACATCGATGCAGACAGCAATGTATCTGTACACGGTATACAAGGCGAGGCGCTACAGATCAAGGCAGCGGGCGGAATTGTGACCAAAAATGTGCGTGCTACCAATATAAATCTGTATAGCGAAAATGGAAACATTGTCTGCCAGGGCACATTGCTGGGAAAAAGCACAGAAATCGAAACACACAATGGAGTAAGAATCTCTATCACTTAACGAATTTTTGAATACAATTCCATAATCATTCTTTCACTTTATCAGAATATCTTTTTGGACAAGCTGCAGGGCGACAGCTTGAAGTGCTCCACAAAGGCAGGGAACATTAATACGGACTGTTGTTATGTGGAAAAATCTAAGTTTGAGACCACAACGGGACGTATGGAGCTAAAGAATGTGCACAAGAATAGCGAAGTTTACGTGCATCAAGCGGGCGAATTGAAAATGAGTAGGTTGACAAATGATTTCTAATTGTAAACTTGATTATCTTATCTAGTCCTTTAGGTGGCGTTCACGGCAATTTAATTGTGGTCACTAAGGGTGGCAGCATGAATCTACAGCTTTCCGAGCTGATTGGCAAAAGTGAAATTGTAGCAGAGAATCTGACAAATGAGGCAATTATCAATATATCCGAGGATATTGAAAAAACCCTGAATATTGATGTGAAGGCCAGTCAGGTGAAGCTGAACAATGAACTGGAGCATGTTTCCCATGCGTTAAGCAAGGATAAAAGCAAATTTCAGCTGAGCAATGCAAATAAACATCATTTGGTCATCAGCAGCACAGGGAATAATGGTGTGCGTCTGGGCAAACAGTCTTGGACTGATATAATGCGTCAAAAAATTAACTTGACTGAGCAATAAGCAAAGCTTTTATAGGTTTAACTTATTTTATTAAAAGTGTATTCTATTAAGCTTAAATTTAATGACGTTGGATTTTATATTTCTACTTAAAGGGAATATTTTCAAGTCTAGCTAGAATATTTTTAAAATGATCCATTTACTTTTTAAATAAACTAGTAGACGAACAGTTCGCAGAAAACTGCACTATATTAAATCAACGTGCTGCAGTTTCTGTGCGCCTAGTATTCCTGCCAGCCAGACCTATGCTTTTAGCATATTCTGTCATAGTCTCATAGATAAAATTTTCCATGACCCCCATCTCATTATGTTTACTTATGTCGTAAAGAAAAACTACAGGGTAGATTTTTAGCTTTCTAGCTCTTACGTTAAACATTTTAATATAGATAGATAGACGTATAAGTTCATATATAATTGTGTGTGTGTATGTGTATGTGTGTATGCATTGTGCCTAAAGGCTACAATATTTCAGTCCTATTTATGAGTATTATTTGGCTTGGCCAGCTACGTTGTTTAAAACCGTGCTAAGACGCTGAAGGGCCCTTTGAAGCAACACATCCTTATTTTGTTCCGCTTGCAAAGCTGCTCGAAACATATCCACATAACCAGCATCAATTTCTTCGATATCCTTTAAAATAATTGCAGCATCCACCTTGTCGACCATTTGGCTCAGGAGGCGCAGCAGCTTAAAAGCATTTTCCTCGTACTGCGAGCGTGGCTCATCCTCGAAGTCATCAAAATCGTTCTCATCGTACTCGGCATAATCTTCAACGTGTCGTCTAAGTATGGCCCAAACTCCCAATAAATTGGAAAAAGTATCCTTGTCATAATAATATTTTAGACACTGCAAAAAAAAAAAGTATCAATTTAGTGTGCAAGTATAATTTGTAGAACCGATTCTCACTTCGGCTTTTTGTTCGAATCGTAGGCGAACTTACGCTACAAATGTGTGCCAGATCCTCTAGGTACTCCTCCTGGCGCTCACCTAGCGGTAATAATTGCTGTGGCTGCTGCAGGAATTGTAGAATGCGGGTCAGACAGAACATAATGTTGGATACATAAAGATCCATGGATAGCTGCGCCTCTGGCAGCTGGACCAGAATTGTGCATATATTGAGATAGGTTTGAATAACCTCTACGTCGCAGCTAATTTTGTGAGAATCTGTTTCATCATCATCCGGATCCGCATTTGCATCGGCCGCAGCTGCTGCCTGCTCTTCCGTGGCAACGCCATCTCTTTCATCCGCCTGCTTGGCCATATCATCACGCATAAGACGTATAAAAGCATTATTGACCCCATCGCACAGCTCCTGCACCAAAAAGACCTCTGAAAAGGCCTTCAACTTGAGGTCTGACTGGGCATTCTCCTCCTCCACCAGAGCGCAGCTGGCCAGAATAGCATTAATCGCCTTCAACGCGGCTAGTAGTAGCTCATCGCTAACCGATTGCTGCAGTATAAAGCCCAGATTCTTCGCCGAATTTTCGCAGGCAGCAAAGCATACATAGAAATCTATGGCCAGTTGCTCCTTGCCGCTAACCACATGAGCCATAATATACTGATAGAGGCGCATTAGTTGGAGCAGCATGCAGGTATCCATGCAGGTACTCAGCTTTAGCAGCAATTCAACCCAATCCGAATGAGCTGTCAACTGCTCCACACACTCTACCTGGGCGCACATATTGCCCAGCAGGCCAATGAGTATTTCATAGAGACGCACATCCTCGCTGGCCGAAATGGCATATATAATCAACTCAATAGCTTCGTTTTCTAGCAGCAATGTTACAACTTCTGGGGCAATAGACATATCCCATAACTTGCAGAGATCGTCCTCTAGCTCCACTTCTAGCACCGTCTGCTGGCTAAGACGCAGCAGCGTTTGCAATATAAATTTCCTACTATACATTGTCTCGCCTACGGCATCACCACGCATGCGCTCCAGTAGTTCACTTTCCTCCACATCCGCCTCAGCGTCCGCGTCTGCAGCGGCATTAGCATCGGCATCGGGGTCTGCCTCGACTGCAGCATCCTCATGCTCATGGCTTAGAGCTTGGGGTGAATTTGAATTCGACTCAGACGTATTTTCGTTGCTTTGCGCGCCATTTAATTCCGTTCTTGGCGCCCCTGTCTCTTTATGTTCCGTTTCGTTTTCATTGTTAACTGTTGTTCCGTTATTGTCTTGCCCTGTGCTTTCCATATCTTCTTTGGTCATCTTGTCTGTGGCTCTGTCTGTCTGGCAAACTTGTTCGATCGAACTGAACGAATGAACTAAGTAGGATTGCCGTTCCGTTGCGAACTGGTTCGTCTGGCCGTTGTCTAGGACGCTTTTAGAGATGTGCACTGACAGGCGCCGATAATTTGTGGTGGTCGGCCGATAGACGCTTGAACTATCTAAGTTGGAGGTTAATTTTTGAAACTTAGCAATAGGATGTTACTTCATTTACAAGAAATGCATCGGTCTTTTAAAATATTTTGTACAAATCATTTTATTCACTCTTCAATGTTTTGGAATAAAAATCAGACTGCTCATGTATTATATTTTATTCTAAGCGTTTTCGTTTAATAAACACATCGAGTAAGTGAGAAATAGGAATATCGGTTGAGGCTGGCGTATGCGGCGGCGCAACATGATTGCGATGTTGCGGAAATGTTGGCATCATGCGTGGATCACAAGCTGAAAAAGCGAAATTATTAAAATCAATATTTACATAAAGCTGTTAATTTATTTTACTTACGCTGTGGCGGCTCTGTAAAATATTTACTATTCAGGCATTCATCCGCGGTGGCTCTTGTGATGGGATTATATATAAATAAAATATTTAGAAGATTTCTGCCTTCTTCGCCGAGCATATGGAATTTAGTTTTGAGATTATTATAGGGTTGTATGCTTAGCGTAAAGTTTTGTACAGCAGGCAGCTCCTGGAAACCAGGCCAAATCAATTCAGACGGCGCACCAAGCAGATCAATAATTATATCGAGCTGTGCAATCTCTGAGCTTCCCGGCAGCAATGGTTTTCCTAACACAAGTTCTCCGAGTATGCAACCAAAAGCCCACATATCTACGGCTGTGGTATGCGTTCTGGCGCCCAGCAACAATTCCGGCGCACGATACCAGAGCGTAACCATTTGTGGTGTCATTGGCTTTGGCGGATGCCCGTATAAACGGGCCAGCCCAAAATCAGCTGTGGAATTATTAGATGTAAGCGTAACAGTGCTGTAATATCAGTTGTTGATACTTGCCTACTTTAATGGAACCCTTATCCGTCATCAGCAAATTGGAGACTTTCAGATCCCGATGTATTATATAGCGGGCATGCATATATTTTAAAGCCCGCAGCACCTGAAGTGTTATACACTTAACCTCCGATTCGGTGAAAGGCTGAGACATATTATCTAGAACCGATGCCAAATCCTGCTCACAAAAGTCCATGACCAGAAATATGCTGTACCAGAATCAATAGAAAAAATATTCATAATTATTTTAATATTTTTATCATTCACTTGTTAACACTACAGTAGGAATGCAAGGTATCCATAATATCGGCCAGATGATAAAGACTCAGGAAATAGCTAAAATATGCTCTAGATTTATGTGGCCTTTTATATTGTTTACTGAGTTCAAGAAACGAAAATGGTTCGAACCAGAAACCTTGAAACAATCCGAGTCTTTCTTTGAACTTTTGAACCCGACGTACCTATCCAGACTTTTGCCCACAACAACTTCTCGTAGGCGGACAATATTCTCGTGCTGGCAGCGCTTTAGTATCATTATTTCACGCAGCCCACTGACCGGAAGACCATCCTTTTCCTGGTCCATGCGTACCCTTTTCAGGGCTACAATCTCACCGCTGCGTGTATCTCTGGCACGGTCTGTAAAACGAAGACGGATCAAAACAAAATAGAAACAAAGTTCCAGGAAATACTTACAAACGATGCCATAGCTGCCCTCACCCACGCGATTTAGTTTCTCAAACTCGGAGACGGGGCGACATCGTCCATACTAAATAAATAAAATAAATATTTAACTAAATAAATAATAAACAATTTGAGTAATTACCACATTTTGTTCCGGTATAGGCATGGGCGTGCCGCTGTTTTTAAGAGATATTAAAAAACCCTTGCGGGTAATCGGTGCTTGAGGATCTGGCGCTGGATTTGATTCCAATTCATTTGATTTTGTTCTGCTGGACATGTTAACATTTATTTACTTTTATTTATTTTGCTTTGTTTTTTTTTTGGTGGGAGAACAGCATGCAAAACACAACACATTCGCCGGTATCGATACTTTTGATGCCTACAAGAATTAACAGGGCTGCAATGCACTAATAAAATGTCAACATTTTGCGCGCGTCAATAAAACAAAAAATTGAATTTGAAATTTTGCCAGCTGCTAATTATGTAAATAGCTTTGCATAGATTTCATAATAGAAAATAGGCAAAAATAAAAAAGAGTTACTAGAAAAGCACGACTTATGAAAGTGAAATTGCGCCAGTTTAAAGAAATTTCGTTAGCATTTCATTTCCAGTGCATGGCTTAAGCATTAAATGCCAGCCACAGTCTGTCATCTGTGTCTACGCATGTGTTAAAAAGCACAAATCTTCGCGTAAAGCCACAATTATCACTTTGAACTTGGACCAAGAAATCGGTATAAAAGCTTGTCGACAGTCCGGAGTGCATTATCAGTTCTGCAGCAGCTGTCCAAGTGTTATTACCAAGTGGTGATTAAACCTAACTTCACCTCAAAAGGGATATATAAACAACAACAAACCAAAAAAACTGTGTAAAAATGAATAAATCAACGATTTGGTATGCAGCAGTGCTACTTGTGGTATACTTTACATTGATCTACTGCGAGGAAATGCCGGAAAATACTGAAACTCAAATAATGAATACGGAAACGGCTGCCGATGCGGATACGGAAACTCTACTCAGCGCTGGTCGCGATCTATTGGAATTCGAAGGACGTACACGACGTCATCGTCATCGACTTTGGTGTAAGCTCAAGAAAATAATACTCCAAAATATTCCGTAATAGTTGTTCAAGCGTAATAATTAGCACAGCCTTTATTCCAATTCCAAATGGAATTCGATCACCAAGCCTCACTCCCATTCTGAGCTAGTTTAAGGGGCTGGCAAACTATTGGAAAAAATATCATATTGTGCCTATGCTAATCAGCACTTTAGAAACTTTCTTTCGAAAGTGGTTCACACAGACAGACGGACGGACGGATAGACGAACAAACCAAAATGTATATTTTTCAATTGGAATATCACGACTTACACTTACCGTTCAATAACAATTAATTAACACTTTTCACTTTCAATCTTGGACATATTAAACAATTGTAAATTGTCGTAGATCACGCCCAACTCATCTGAAAAATTTATAGAATCAGTGAAAGTATGTATTATATATTAAGCATTATCTAATCGAAATTTCGTCTTTATTTGTTGATAGATCGTCATCTGTGGCCTCTGGCTATTGCCTACTGGATTAAGGTAAAAGTGGTTATCGTTTCCTTCTTTGTGGGCAGTGCTATTTACTTGGGTTTCCGCTACTTGTGGCCACATGCCAGATGCAACCAAGAGATCATACTGGACCATCCGTAAGTGCACTGTAATAATGTTAAGTTTTTAATAATAATAACATTTGAATCGACTCGCAGCCCACCATCGTTCAGTCACGATCACATTCCGTATTCCTTGGATCATCATGAGCACGAGCATTATGATACGGCCAGCTCATACGACTCCAGCCCTTCCTTTGAGCCCTATTCCGGTTACTCTGGCTACTCTTCAAGTTCGGATATAGTATCCGATTTTCAGGGTGATCCATCTTCAGCACCCACTGCACCGTCAGGACCTTCAGGACCTACAGATACACGACGTCGTGGCAAGCGCAGCGTAGAAGCCGAGGTTGCTGATGAGGAGAAAGTGGAGATTATTGATGAGGAAATCTCAGAGAGCGTAGCCAGACAGCAACCCACCGAAGAACAGTAAGCAGTAGAGTAGTAATTAATCAGTTTTATAGGACAATAAGATTTCCATTTGTTATTTTCAGAATTGCAGAATTTATGTTTGCATTTTTGGGACTTGATTCGATGGCCTGTCGTCGCCGCTTCGTTTGCGAAATGGAGTTCCGTTCTAAATTGAATCCGTTGACTAGCATGGCCTTCCGCATTGTGGGTCGTGGTTTCTTCGAGAAGTACACCAATTCTCATAATCAACAAGCCAGAGCCACGAATTTCTTTGAGTGTGCCACTGTAAATCCTGAGTGCGAATTTGTAGAGAATACAGAACCAGAGAATCCAGCAGTTGAGGTTAATTCCGAGTCCGAGAATGTTGAGAAAACTGAGACGGAGGAGCAAGATCAGAACCAGGAGCATACGCCAGAGTCGGAAAATGAGGTTAATCTTCAAGCTGAGCGTCGTCATGCTAAACTTAGACAACGCCGCGGAGATCGCAAATTGAGTTCCATTGTTGAGCACATTTTGACACAGTAGAAGAGCACCATTTTGGGAATTGTATTTATTTATTTATTTAATTATTTATTTTTTAGCTATAAGAGTGATGAATGTATTCTACACACAAAATAAACTTGCCTCAGCTATTAAACAAAATTACAATTAAAGTCGAACTTTTTTAAGCGGGAATCTCTGAAATTCCAGATAGGATTTGTCTCGGAAAGTTCGTCTTTTTTTGGGATGGGAAATGCAATAAAACAAATGCTAAACTTTAACTCAATGCAATCTCTGGAGCTCCTTTTACAGCAAAATACAAAAAAACTATAAACAAAACCGAATACCGATGGTGACTAAAATTTAGAATCTAAACTGACTATATCTTTTTGACCTTTCTCTTTTTGATTGCATTAATCTGATCTGCCATTTGTTCGATTTCCCGTTGATTAATTGGCTCATTTTTACGTACACTCGTTTTGCCCTTTTGCCGCTGGGCAATATCCGAGGCAAGATCATTGAGCTTATCCCAAACGAAGGTTAAGAAATTAACGGCTAGATCCTGCTTGAAAAAGGCTATGGCCACCAAAGCGATGAGCACTAAGGCAGATATAGAATTCTGATTAAGATCAGCTTCAGTTGCGCGCACTTCGGGATTGAAATCCAGCTTTACGTAGATAGAACATCTGTCGGCTACAAAGCTAAAGGAGGGCAGTTTGTAGGAGTAGGTCTTCTCGGAGAGAGTTGATTGAAGCTCCACCACATAGCTTTTGCCATCCAGCGGCATACGTGGGAAATAAACCATAATGCCAGGATTAAAACTGGCCTTAGGATTCAATGGTGACGCCACACGTTGTGAGAATACAGGCGAATCAGAGGCACCACGTTTGTACATGACAATACGCAGAGTCTTATAAAAATCATTGTGAGAGGTCATAATCCTTGCAGTTATGTCCACAATCTTAATGGGATTTATGGCAATCAAATTGATATCACGCACATCCTCATGCCCTACAGTTACAGTATGACTATCGGGTATGGAGCGATCCACCTTATCCTCATCAGTGACCACACGCACTACATAAGTGCAACCAGGTTGTAGACCCCTTATTCTATATTGTCCGCCGATTTCGCTGGTTGCCTCCTCTTGCTGCTGTTGGCAGGTTTCACTGGCCCTAGCCTGAACATTAACATTTCCAAAGGGATCACCATTCAATGAGGTTATAGTGCCAAAGATCGAGTACGCGTAACGCTTGCCACTGTAAAAATAGAAAATATAATATAATATATACAAAAATTAAAGAAGTATAAAGCAGAAGAGTCCTACGTTAGGGTGACCTGTACGGTTTCACCATCCTTGATGTCAATCATTTTGGAATTGGGCTCAAATTTGTATTCCTTCATCATGGGTCGTAGGAAATACTGCGAAGGCGATAGCGAGTGGAAATTAATGGCGCCATCATCTCCGGTGACTAGATTCTTGCGATAGCTTTCACCGCCGCTAAGTGATAGCAGAACACCACTGAGTGGCTGACCGGCATCGTCTTGCACAGTTACTATAATCTCGCACAGTTTGTGGGCACTGAAAGAATTCGACTGGCGATTGTATTCACTAAAGACATATGATTCTTTCTCAGCCTGCAGGTCAAATTTCAGAGACTCATCAATAGGACCGAACTTGAATTCGCCCGTAACCGAAGTAAGCGTTTCGATGGCCTCCCGCTCTGGTTGCTCTGGAAAACTCAGCGATATCTTGGCATCCTTAATTGCTGGAACCACTTTGCCGCGCAGGATTAGTCCTCGCGTCGCCACAAAATTAAAGGCAATATCTACACAGTCGCTGCTGCCCACCACTTGCTGGTGCTGCGGCGCAAAGAGCAACACATCGCTCAACGGAGTTATATACAGAATTTCATCGGGTTTTAAATACGTTTCATAGCGATAAGCGTATTTGCCATCCACCTTATGGGATTCTGCAATTGGAGTTATTATTTGTTTGCCTTGAATTTCTGTTTGCACGGCCAATCTCAAAGAATCTGTGTTGGGTTCCGTTGATAGCACGCGCACACCTGTCTTATGCGCAATTGCATTTATAATCAATGTTTGGAGCTGCTCCGGTTCTGGTGTTATGAATTTACTTGGCAACGAATCATCGTAAATATGACAGCCTTCCAGCTTAAAATCATAGCTGCCGTATTTCGATACACAGAAGGTATTCACTCCTGATAGAATCTTGAGGGTTTCAATTGGAGCTTTCGGCTCTGAGGGTCCTGTAATGTGTGTGTATCTCATCTGAAAGAAAATAATTGTAATTAATTAAGATTAAATAAGGAATGCAGATATTTGATTAGGGGAGAAAAGCAATCAATTATTATAGTTTCCCCCTTAATTTTATTATAAAGAGCCATTGCAATATTAAACAAAGAACTTACAAGAACGCGATGACTGGAAATGATGGACACTTCGTAGCCCTTGTGGATGAAAGGCGGCGCTTTCTCTTCAGCGGCGGCAACATTCAAAAAGACACGCGTAGACTCGTAGCAGAGATTGCCCTGTGGAATTGTAATCTCATAGGGACCCGGAAGGACATCCTTAAATGTATACTTGCCACCTTAAATTATGATTATTATTATATACCAAAGAAGCTTCCACAATTAATACAAATCTTACGATGTGCCTTGGCCTTCCATTTGTTATCTGTTGGTTGACCGGTGGCATCTAGGCCTTGTAGAGTTATCTCAGCGGAGGTACAGGTGGCTGTAGCATCGGATAGGCACTGCAGTTCGCCACGAATCGTAGCACGCAGTTGAGAGAAGGTAATGCCATTGAGTGGAACATCGTTCACCTCAGACTGTTGCTGTACGGGGAAGAATTGAATGCCGTTGCTTTTATCGGCATCCGTAGTGAGCACTTCAAAATTATATTTGCCGGCCGGTAGATAGGCGCACCATTTGCCCGTTTCCGGCTTTGTTGTGGCCGTGGTATGAAAAGTTGAACCGGTTTTGCCAATGCCTACTTTATAGGACTTTGGAGAGACAACTTGACCGCACACTTCATAGGCAGCTGGCACAATTGTGGGAAGTTTTGGACTGGATATCTGGGTTTTCACCTGCACCGGCTCAAATTGCAGATGAGGTGATTCAATTTCTATATTATAGCTGCCGGCTTTAATATTTTCCAACGTATAGCTGCCCGTTGCATCAGTTTCGGCGATTTTCTCACTATTCAGCTTGACAATTGCAGACTTTAGTGGAGCACCGCCTGCGGAACGCAGCACTTGTCCCGTCACAGTGAAGCCACTTATCTTAAACTCCTCCTTCAGCTGCAGAGTGTCTTTGCCCACTGTCACCTCCAAAAACTTAGGGCTTAAATGCAGTTTCAAATTCGTATTCTCGTTCACGGCCTGCAGCAAATACTTGCCAGTTGGCACATTCTTAAAGCTGTATTCTCCTTTTTCCGCTAGCACATAACAAGCGGCAGCGCTTTCATAATCGGGACTCAATGTATTCGAATAAGTTGTGGGAGATTTATTGCACTTAGGCTCCAGGGTTTGCTGTGTGGGTAAGATAAAATAAATGAATTAAAGATTTACTTTCGAATTGTAGAGATAAAATAATAAATTTGTTACAGTCGAAGCTCGAAATTCTTGAAAAAATATAAAAACCCAGTTCAACACTAGCTTGCAGCTTAATGGATTGGATTAGTGATGGAAGAAATACATACACCCTTCTTTTTGTATAGCAACACTGCAATGTTGGGCGGCAGCTGAACTGATGTATCGAATCGTCCGTTAATATCGAAACCAGAGACGACCAGGGAATTCTCTGGAAGTTCCGTATTGCCGCTAACAACAACAACAACATGCTCATATTTGGAGAAATGCCATTTGGGATGGGAAGCGCGCACCACATATTTTCCAGGTATAATTGGGGTAAAGAAGAAAATGCCATTTAAATCGGTTTTGGTGCGTCTTATTTCGCCTTGTTCCGATTTTAATTCAATATCCACATCACGTGCACCACTAACAGACGCCTCAGCTGCAGTGGCTGTGGCCAGGGCTACCTTTCCTGTAATGCCAAAGCCCTTGAAAACGAAATTAACATCTTTTCCCTGACTGCACACGTCATTCTTTCCATCGAAATTGAGCACAACGTGTTCCGGCTCAAAACTCCAACCCGGCGGCGGGGAAATGCTCAATAAATACTCTCCCTTGTCGTAGATTGGTAGAAAATAATATCCATTTGAGGGGGAACAGTCCGTTTTATCTTTAAGTGAACCTTGTTTGGTCAAGCTTTAGGTAAAGAAATGAAGAAGAAAAATCCATTCTTATCAGACTTGATTTTTTCTTATTCAATTTATTATTTAATACTTACAGTTTTATTTCGACTTTGGAAAAATCAATTTCAGCATGGCTTTTAATGAAACCACCGCAGCCAATAACTTCATTTGACTGCGCATTTATTTGATTAATTATATTAATTATAATTAATAAAAAGCCGGAAAACTGCCCCGTCGACCTCATTTTTTTTCTTGTTCGATTTTAAGCGGCCAGCTGTTCGCACTGTACAAAAACGACTTAACAGTTTTGCGTTATGTTATTAGCATAATTCCGGCAATTTGTCATCTCTAGATAAGTGTTAGTATATCAAAGAAGAGTGTAAAATAAATGTAAAATATAAAAATGTTAAATAGTATTTATTAAAGTATAGTTTTTTTTGTCATTATTATTAATAAACATCAGACATAGTCAAAACTGTAGGGTTGCCGACCTCTGAACAATTTTTGAAAAGTATCGATATCGATACATCAACTGTTCTGCCGATAGTTTATAGCGCCTGGAGCAGCAAAAATAAATTTAACTTTGGAAACTTTATTCTAGTTAAAAGAAGAGTTGATTCACTTGTTACGTTGCTCTAACCAGATACCGATAATACGGTTAATTAAGAAGCTGAGAGGTGAACTGTTATTCAAAACTAATATTTTTCTTCATTTAAAATTTTGTGTTAATCAGGGGAATCAATCAGTTGATTCAAATGATTTAATTACTCAATAAGCTGCTTTAATTCATTCTAAAAGTTATCGCTATTCAGCTATTATCGATTAAGCATGTAACCGAATGAACGTTATCGCTATTTGAAAATTTAAATTGGTATCGACCGTTGAGCATATATACCGCTACGCAATGTTAAAATATTTAGCCAGAGCTCATATCAGCAATTGCTTTTTTTAATTGGCTTTTTTTTTGCATAGATTCGAGTATATCACAAGTTTCGTATGTGTGAACATATTGAATTGGCCCCGCATAATATATATTCACATTGGCATTGAAAGCACACTTCATTGCTGCAGAAATAAGCTTGTCAGATATTAATTATCGCAACGAATTTTAATTACACTGAATACTACGATACAGAAACAAGTGCGCGTGCTTGTCCCCATAGATAGATGGAGAGAGGGAGAGGCAGAAAGAGAGAGAGAGAGAATATTCGCCGTAAAACGATCTGCCAGATACTCGAATAGATAAAGCGAGCAAACAAGCGAAAATTCATTCCAAAGAAATTCATTTCAAGCTTCGTTAAGTTAAGTTGTGTGGATGCCTATAAAATTTGACCGACGCACGCGCGATAAATGATCGCAAATAAAAAAGCCAACAAATTATGTACTCGTACAATATTGAAGAAATAAAAAATACACTTGAGACAAAGCCATACAACTGTAAGCAATTGAATAAACGGCTGAAGTATGCAACATCAATTACTTGTACAAACTGGCATTGACTTTGAATTGTTCTGCCCTTGCCTTTTTCTCTGTTTCCTAATTAGTTTTATAGAGTATATATAAAACCCGCATGTGGTTAAGTGCATCCGATAACCCGTGACCGGATGTGACTGAAGCGAACTGAACTGTCAGCTGTCAAATGTATTGGCGCATTTTTGGTGCGCGTTTTCCTTTTCGCGTGCCAGATTTTACCTTCATAACAGAGCTGTCATTTTAGCCTTTTTACGGTCAGACTAGGCTTGCTAAAGGTATAGTGACAAACTACCCAGTTTCCGATCGGATCAGGAGTTTTATTTTTAAGCCGGCTTTTCCAGAAAACTCACCTAACATAAAAAAATATTGTTTTTAGGAAAACTATCATTTTTAGCTATATTTACACTAATCGTATAGATCTGACCAATATATGTTATAATCGGGATAAGCCAGCCTTGTCAATCCAGCTATTATTGAATAAATATATATTACTTAATTTAATGTAGCTTCTGTTGGCCTTATTTAGTTATTGCAGTTCACATATCTTAGCCTTTTTTTAGACGATCGGCTCTCGGTAACACTGGCTGCACAGCTACCTGTCGACGCCGTCATCAATTCAAAACTAATTAGTTGTCCGCAGACTGTATTGCATGCATCAATGTGTACATTATATAAATCCTGCCAAAAAAGATATTTACAATGTCTGCAGTTTACTCTAGCCAGAGCGATAGACAGGCAGGCAGGCAGGCAGACAGTTTGTCGAGACAGTAGCATATCACATTAGTTTTATGGTATGGCGCTATTATTATACAAATCTGAACTGTCTAAAAATATATATGTATTTATATATATATGTATGTCATACTGCCGTCTTCTTGGCTGCCCTAGCTGATAAGGTGGCGCCTTAGAAATTGGCATTAACTAAGTAATAATAAATATCATTTTAATGAAATACCCAAAGTTCATTTCGCCTCATACATGCCTGGCTTATCGCCTTAGTGCCTATATACTATATGTGAATACCCGGGTGATTTGTGTCTACGGTATTTATTCCGAAAAACATGCTACTGCGCTTAAATTTCAATTATGTGGTGTTTTTTTTCTGCTTTCTTTTTTTTTTTTTGTGATATTTGTGCATTTTGCAGGGGTCTTTCTTAAAATGTGCAATGTTATCGCTAATGTCAAATGAAAAATATTTTTCGGGGTGTGTTTTGTATTCATTAAACAGCTTAGCACTGCACATTTCATATAGAAATCAATGTACTTTGCCTTGCAACCCCCAAGAGAAAAGCAAAATGAAATAAAATTCAAGAAAGTGCTGTTTACTTTCGGCACACCAAATAGTTGAATACCCTAATAATAATAATAATAATAAAAACAAATGAATTTATACCAAATACTCTTCCATTATATCAAATAGTTTTAAGTTTAGTAATAACTTATATATTGTATATAAAGTCAGCTGTAGAGTTTAATCTATTCTAATTCTTGACCATAAACGAAATTAGATAATAAACACGTTCAAACATGCCTTCAGCACGTTGCAAATTTTATGACAATGTTATAATACCCTGGCCGGGAGTATAAGGGGTAAATAAATAAATAAAAAACTGCGCAAAAGTCAAAAAACAAAAAGAAACATGCACAGTTGTGATATAGCCATATGGGCTTATTCCCAAACCTCAAGAGCCCGATCGGATCAGGTCCAGGCACAGTCAGCCAGACCGCCAGACAGCCATCCGGTGGGCAGCCATCAGGCACCCCACAGAGCTTGCCAAAACAATAATTGGCAGTATATTTTCTTCCATTGCTCGTACTCTTCTAGTATCGTTCTAGTTTTCTCTCTTTCTCTCCATGTGAATCTCTCAGAGCTACTGCGAAGCTCAAGGCACAGCAGCAGAAAAAGAGGCAGCGCTCAGTTGAACGCGAATCGCAGACGCAGTCAGACGTTTTGTAGAGCGCGTGCGTGCGCCCGGGTCGAAATACGAGTATATCTCAGTAACTGAGTAATTTGGGGAAAAATTGCAACAAGAGTCGTACACGCGCATTAAATTCTATCTATAATAAAAACAGCAACAAGTAAACAAACTATTTTATCTAAAAAGTAAACTACAAGAGCTGATAAAAAGCGCCCTCCGCTGGCAAAAGAATCTCAACTGGGACAACATTTCACGTTTCAAAGAATTCTCCTATCTCAGATCAAGTGCAAAAACAAAACTGGTTTTACAAAAACGTTTCAACAAATTGCACGTCAATTAAAAAAATATATAAATAAATACTAAACATACAAAAAAGTGAAGGAAAAATCTTCAAGGGCTGTTCACAAAGTGCGCGAGTGCTAAGCAAATTGTTGCAGATCTTGTTTACTTTTTTTTGTCTCCTTTCGTCAAGTGCACCATTCCAGTGTGAATATATATACATAAGAGTATATATAGCTATATATATATATAGACAGATTTATCCGGTCCTAGACGACGCTTGACTAATTGTACATATCAATTATGACAGCCGAGACACTTAAACCATTTATAACACCGACGAGTGTCGCTAACAATTTTCCGGCCAAGCAATCGAGCGTAACGCACTCGAAACGCAAGACTAAACAACTTATTCCAATTGTCTTCAGTATTCTGGCTCTTCTACTAGTCACTGCCATCTTCTCGTTAACGGTAATTATTCAGTTTAAAATATCTCAAATAAGTCTACATGATTTTTATTACTTATAAGCAAGATCTCAGTCCCAAAATTTAGTAATTTTAAAAACCAATTTTTAAATTTTGGGTGCGGCTTCTTTAAAGCCTGACCCTTCTTTAAGAGGCCCATTACTTCATCACATTTTATATACTTATTATTAATTATTATTTCATATTATTATATATATACTTCATATTATGTATAAATGATTTTCAAAAAACTCATTTATGCTGAACAGAGTTTCAACTTTAAAATATTTCAAAGAATTTTAATTACAACCATTTTATTTTAAATTAAAAAATTTTGTTCGTGCTTAGGTTAGACTCTTTGAATACCATTATAAAGGATATTATAACGTTATAACTTTATATCTCAAAATGTGGGCAATGCATTGAAGGACCCCCTAAAGAATAGATGAGTATATTACAGAACGGGACGAGAACATGAGTCGATATAATTAAGTCCGTCTGTCTGTTATAGAAACAGTTAAACCCTAAGATTTTTGTGATTGAAATTCGATATACTTTTTGCTCTTCGCGGTTTTGGACAACTATATTATATATAGCTGCCATAGGAACGATCGGTCTAAAAGCTAAGAACTTTATTGAGAATTTCTTGCTTCCTAGAATCTTGATGAAAAGTATATGCAAATTAGATAGTTATTAAGATCGGAGTACTGTATTTTATAACTGCCATAAATTTAACAATTTTTTTAGCGGTTATTCTAGTCAGCAAGGGCATCTAATGTTCGTCAAGCAGAAGATAGTATTTTCTTACTAGTTTTTATATTGACAACTGAGAGCAGACTGGAAAAATTGATGGAAATATGCATAATATTAAGAACTCATGCGAAACGATCTGTGCTACTCAGTTAATAATAAAACTAAATAAAAACAACATATATTTATTTAAATAGTAAAGTCCAATTTAAAATTAATTTGTGAACAGCTATAATTCCTGTAATAAAAACCTGAAATTTTCTTAATCTTTGTCATCCAATATTTAACGTACGAAGTATTCAGCGCATTTGCATCTAAAACTGTCAAAAGCAGTTTTTTTTTTCATTTATGATTTCACATTTAAATTTATAATTACATAAAATTCAAAAATTGAATTTTATAAAGCGAACTTTATAATGCGTGACCGCCAGCCATTTGCTTTGCACACCATAGTCGTAGTACAACTATAATTTGGCAGAAGCTACTCGTACAACATTTAAATAAATCTGCATACATATATGAATATATATATCTATATGTATATATATACATATATATAGATATACATGTATGTATGTTTATATGTATGCATTATGGTAGCCAGTCAATAGTGAAACCCGTCTGAGTCGCCTCGGATCAAAACTGAAGCGTGTCTTTAGCCAAATCGTTTCCTAATGATGATGACCATAAAATCCCAGCCAAGAGCCGAAGCGGAGAGCTGAGGAATAGAGCGTTAATTTTAGGTAGCACCTAAAACGAGAGACAAGCCGGCGACTTCTACCAAAAATAAATATAAATCTTGTTTACTATAAACACGGCGACTGCTTAACTATGTGTTAACGGACGAGCTGTTTGAAGCTCTTTGAGTAGCGCGTGTTGCCAATTTTATTGTTTTTCTTTAGTTCAGTGCTACTAAATTCCTGAGTCTAACCCTCAAAAGAGGAACTCTAGAACTATACTAAAATACCCCCAAAAAGTATAGTAATATACGTAAAAGAAAGGAGCTCTCTGCCAATTTCTGGCTAGCAGGAATACTCTTTTTAATCTTAGCCAAACTTTGCAGAATCATTTTTAAAGAATGTTGCTATTGCCTTGGAGAGATATTTGCTACGCTGCTGATAAATTCCGGCCACAAAATGACGCACTACAGATTTATCTTCTTTAGGATGTTGTTATTCTGCTCTAGATTCAGAGGAGTATTGCCGACTACTCCTATCTCAGAATAGATTAAATAGAGAATATAATTTGCATTGTTCGCTGTTAATTCCATATGCAGAGAAATGCAAAAATTGTGGAACAAGCGAAATGCAGACTGGCGACTTTTTGATAGCGCTGCTGAATTCTTGAGAAATTTTTTATATGTTTTTTATATGCTGAGTGCGCTTGCACTTTGGAATCATCGAATCATCCACGAGCACCGAAACGGAAATCGTACAATTGTCAATTGACTTGTAAATGATTTGGATTGGCTTCATCTTGAGCGTGGAGTACATAAATCTTTGTTAAGATTTTAATTCAATTTGCTGGCTGGCTGGCTACAAAAGAGCGATTGGTATCGACCTGCAGGGCGTCGGAGACCATAGAGAAAAGTGACCCTCATCAGGAATGGTGAAAGTGGAAGCAAAGTTTTTACTGCTGGCGCAACAAGATTGTAATGTAATCTGAGCGTAAGATTTATGGTTGGTCACCCTAATGGGAAACTTGTTTACATTTTGTTGTTATCCGCAGAAGCAAAAAAACATTGTCATAATACTCGTACTGCTACAGGGGGACAAAGTGAACTTACAAACTTTACAAATGGAGCAACAGCTTCAGAAGTGACTGGCAATCAAAATCGAATACATAACTGTCAGATGTGCACTAAGAGAAATAAAGTTTCAAGTGTCTCTTTGGCAGGCAAAGTTAAGCAACTTCAAAAGAAATAGTAAAAATTTATATGACGATTATTTGACTGGAATATTAAGCAAGAGAAGTTTGATTGTAAAATAAAAGTGTAATGTAATAAAATGTTCTATCTATTTTTATGTACACTGCAAAAAAAGAAAGAGATAATACTTAAAGAATTACTTAAAATAGGAGTATTTGATTGGGGATTTTTGTAGTACTCTGTCGTATTTCTCTACTCTGTGCTACCTGAAAACTTAAGTTAATATTTAAGCATTTCATTTGATTGGTTAGAGTAATGCAGTGTATACAGTGACTGCTAATTTTTTTCAGTGTATATACCATTGAAGAGCCGCGACAATGGCCTTCTATTTAAGCTACGCTTTTATCCCTGCCACATGTTACTGTGTTAAGCTTAATTCAATACAACAATTTCATAAACAAGTTCCATGGGCGCACTCATAATTTATTCATTCACTCATACGAATACGAATACTCGTATATTCGTTTATACTCACAAGAATCCAGTATAAACATGTCTTTAAACTTGCGAGTACTTGTCTTGAGCTTGGCCTGCGGTCTGTCATAACCGGCGGACGTTGGTCTTATTTTATTTTATATTTTGTTTTTTTTTTTGGGTGCCGCCTTTGGGCGAGAAACAAGTCAAGACATGAAAGAAAGAAAGAAAGAAGACGAAGAAGAAGAAGAGGGGTATATATATATATGAGAGCATACGAAAATCCGATAGGAAAGGCGCTGACAGTGTCATATTGAGCAACGCGTCGAAAGTTGCCGCTGCTCACTCAGAATGTTAATGATCCATTAAAAAGATTATGCGCCTCGCCGGCGGTACATATATATATGTATGCATGTATATATATATGTATATATATATGTACGTCTATATTGCTCATATACCTAGTACCATAAGAACTATTAGGGTAGATTACACTTATGCGGAATTTTTAATTCATAAGAATTTGTTATCGATCCCCACAAGCTGTTCGTGTGGGAGGTCACTATCAAGCACAAATATAATTCGATTATTATCGATGTGATACGCAAATATTTAATAAATGCAGAATAATCATACGGTATATAGAAACAGTTTGATTTGTATTCTAACTATGGTAAGGAAGGAAGAAGAAATTGTCCATATTTTGACCAATTCTTTCTACTCCAATCTCAATAATTATTGATATGCATTTCTTGGGGATCAAACAACTACTAAGCCGATTGTTCCTTTTTAAGACAGCAACATGATATAGTTGCCTGATCCAGCCGGAGAGATTAGTTTGCATATAAAGAGAAGCCATTCCACTCACCTCAACATTCTGATGAATCTACACATAGCTTAAGGGCTAGGAGAAGCCTCCCACTGTCTGCTCTGCAGAATGACCTACAGAGTATTCCTTAGTCGAGCATACTTGCAATTATTAAATTATTATTTGTTCATCTTGTGCGCCTATCAAAAATCTTTCTTTGTGTTCTTATTTGTTTCTTTGGGTGCTGATGTCAAAGTTCGCCGTGGGGGGATTATACGATGTGTCGGTTCTCGCACCGCCTATCGGTCTAATTAAAGCTCATTACAATAATTGTGGAATTGTCGAATTAAAGATAAGCATAAAATGCTGCCAAAATTAATCTTGTACATTTCATTTGAACCGAACAATTGTTCCCAGCTATTTGAAGTCGATTCCAAAACATAGACTCGTATATTTCTGGCACTATGTTTACATTGTGGCTTCCCTTTTTGGCTGATTGAGAATAAACACATGATCAGCATACGTGTGTGTATATTTCAAGTGATATCGTATATATATATAGATTATTTATGACGCAGGCATGGCCTGTAGATAAAAAGCAAACTAAAGAGCTTTCCATTGTACTCCTCTGATAGATCTGGCAGACGACGCGCGTACGACAGCTGGAAGATGACCTGGGCTGCCTGAAGCGAGACGTAGAGAATCTGCGACAAAGGCTGGGCATTAATTATCTGGAGGATATGGCTGAGTTCCAAAAGGAAGTGAGTATATTTCTATCTAAAAAACAAACAAAAAAATCGCCAGAATATTATTTTTATTTGCTGTTGCGTCACGAAAAGAAAATGAAAATATGCTTATACATGAGTATATGGGACACTTATATAAATAGAAATATGTGCTTAAATTAAAATACTTTACGAATTCTTTTCTGAATGAGTTTTTTTTTTCAAACTAAACAGCTGGTTCGTTCTAAGAAGTACTTTTCATATAATTAATAGCCATATTTGACAAATCACATGGCTATAGAGCAGAATTCTGTCAAAAACTAAACCTTTTAAACACTCAATTAATATTTAATAGGCATCTGCTCAAGGTAATAATTTATGGATTTATGGATTCCGAACAGAAATCATTCACACTTGAGATATTTACTTGGTTGCCATTGAGAAATCTATCCAATTTATAAGGCTGAATAATATATAAGAACATTCAAGGCGATTGCCTTATGGACTATATATTATGTATTAAGAGTAGAAATTATTGCTTCTGCCCAAGTGACGACTGATCTGATCTCATCAATAGATGGCATAGATCTTTGAAAGTCTCAACAGATATATACATATATATGAGAATGGCAATCTATACAAGTATAAGTGCTTCTCTATACATGTATTAATGGTTCTCTAGAGAGTTAGGGAGGCGCCAGTAATTAAAGCAAAAGCCAAAATAGATGAAAAAGTATCTTCAAAATGAGTGCGCGTATTTATAAATATGAAATCAGAAATGTATTTAAGAAATGCGCTTTATTAGATATAATGAAGGGACAGCAGACACGTCCCGAACCCCCCAGTTCCTTTGCGCTGCTCCAAGTCACGTACTTGAGTCCGAGTGTTTGACCTAAAATCTAATGGAATCTACTTTAAAATTGCAGTACACAAACTTATTTACACATGATCCCAGCAAGCTGGATGACCTAGAAGGCGAGGATGACGATGGGGATGACGAGGATGAGGATGACGTTGACGATGAAGATACCTGGGACATCAACATTGGTGAAGATGATGAGGACGAGGATGCGGGCAATGAACGCTCAGATTATGACGATTATCTTGACTTGATTAAACAAGAAACCCAGACTACAGCTCGGAGCAGCCCTACTGAAACAGAAGCCACTGCCTCCAGTGCCTCCAGTGCATCCAGCGATGATAATGTCTTTGATGACTTTACCAGCTATAATGATTCCAAAAAAAGGAAAGAACGGTGAGTTGAGCTACAAGCCTAATTAGGGGAGGATGACTGTATTAATATAATATAATTAACATAAATATTTGGATATATAGAATTGATTCTAGTACAAAGTCTGATGAAATTATTGGGTAATTGGGTAAACAAAGTGCTGCAGGTTTCTCAGACATTTTCAAAGTGTATTTGCATTAATTTTACTATTATTTGCATGTGTTTATTTAACGAAATTGTTTAAATTTATCTAATTATTTCATAGAAAATCTCGGGCCATTGCTGAAATGCGCAATGAGCTGCAGAGCAATGATGTGCTGCAAAAACAGAACCAAACCAGGACAGAAAGGCAGCAAGTGAAGGACGAGTAAGTAGCCAAAGAGCAACACGAATACAGCACTCCAGAAGAGGGCGTTTAAGTAATTAATTTCACTTCTTTTTATTATTTTATTTATCATTAGTCCTGTAGCCCACCATCATCCACGCAAGCTGCGCCCACGTACGCGCCAAAGCCGTCAAAGACTCCTCGTGCGCAAAGGTTGGTACTGATGCAGTGTTCATTATCATTTTAATTGGCAACATGCATACACATATATATATATATATATATATATACTGTATAGTGTGATAATATAAAAATACTGTTCCTCTTCTGTCATGTGCGTTTGTTAATTCACAGGCGAATCTCCTGTTTCAGCGAAATCCGCAGATTTCAATGCTGGCAACGGCAACGGTGCATCCCTTACACCCGCTGCACATTTCCATCTGAATCGCAAGGTGGCTCATCACATGGCGCCCATACAACTGAATGGTGAGTTTTATCTTATCCCTTTATCCTTAGTTCATTTAGTTAATTAAAGCAGAGTTTCTACTGCATAACACATTTTTCAACCTCTGAAATATCAGATAAAAGCTTAAGTAAATCAATGCTAAATTTTTAATTAATCAATTCTTAATTAAATTTTACATTGTAGACAAAAGATAAATATATAAATCTCATTTGAATATTGTATTAAAAATAGTATTTAAAAATAGTTTTTAACTGAAGTGTTTCCACCTATTTTACATATCAATATTGATGGTGCATTTTATGAACAATTCTATTTGAATGTTAAATAATTTTATACTGAAATTAGACTATTTCTTGTATTAATTAATTTGTGTTTTATTTTTTTTATTTCATCTCTCGGCAGCTTATGATGGTGACATGTATATAGGCCACGCCACGGCCAGCAGCGACAATCACTGGCAGCAACATTTCAGCGTGAATAATGGCGTATTGACGGTGAATCAGCCGGGTCTATACTATATATATGCCCAGATCTGCTATAATAATACACACGATCAGAACGGCTTTATCATCTTCCATGGACAGAATGCATTTTTACAGTGCCTGAACACGGTGCCCACGAATATGCCGCAAAAGGTGCACACTTGCCACACCAGCGGTCTGATTCAGTTGCAAGAACACGAATCGATACATTTACGCGATATTCATCGCGATCGCAATGTAATGTTAAGGGATGCCAATAATCGCAGCTACTTTGGCATCATCAAGGTCTAATCAGAGGAAATATCTGTCTGTCTGACAGGAGAGACGTGAACAGTTTAAGCTTTAGTAGTTTCGACTACTCGTGAATACGAATACAGCAAAGTAGATTACTAGTTCTAGCCTAGTCTTAGATACACATACCACATACATACATACATCAATACATGAATACATATATAATATTAATAAACTTAAATCTAACGTCTATTCGCACATATAATATTTATTTTGTATATATTCGATAATTAGTTCAGTATAAATGGCCATAATAAAAGAAACGAAAAAAAAAATAAAACTCAACTTTTTATTTTAGCTTGAGCCTTAGCCGTTTTTAAGAGCTACAATTCAGAAAGAAAAGCAGAACTTAAGTTCTTACAAGAAATTTATAGTATTAACTTATAAGGAAAGGATATCTTCGGCGCACCGTAAATTAAAGACACTTATAAACAGGATTGTTCCTATGGTAACTATATAATATAGGAGTCTGATATTGATAATTTTAAACGTACGGACGTACGGACGGACGTCGGACTTACAGATGGACTGACGGTCGTACAGACAGACAGACATACAGACAGACGGGCTGCCCTCGTTGTCCTGATCAATAATATAAATAGTCTATGGACTCGGAGACGTCTTCTTCAATGCATTACACATTCCATGGCAAAGTTATAGTACCCTCTGCTAGTGTAAAAAAAACCTTGAGCAAGCGTGCTGGTTAAGCATTACAAGTAATTGAGATATTTCCCCAATTTACTTAATATTACTTGATAACCCATTTGTCGTCAAAGGATTCCTTGAATCCCTGCTCAGGGTCCTTTGGAGAAGTTGCGCTGCAGTCTCTGAGTGACAGCAAAGCAACTGACTGCTGTCCAAATAATGGAAGAAAACAGAGGAGAAGAGCAGAGGAAATGTACATGGAGTGGAATAAGGAGCTGCAAACTCATATACAGGGCAGTAAATAAATGTTCTCAGTACATATCAATAAGCAGCCCAGTGCAATCAGGATCCAGGTGGCCCGGGCTCGATGCCCGAAATAGATGCAATTGGAGCTAATGCAGCTTTAAGCTGCAGCAGCTCGTATACATAAATACATATTCAGTGCCCGGGTCCGCTACCGAGTCCGGGTCTGAGTCCATATATGGACATAAGGGTACGGAAGTAATTGCCGAATGAATGACAGTTCCCAGTGTAACAGGTGGTGGTTGAGGTTGAGATGGCTGGTGCGTTGGGGCTGGTGAGGCTGGCTCGGAAGCAACAGTTCGGTTTTATATGATTATTTGGGGTGGCATCGCATCGCCCAAGGC
The DNA here is from genome assembly GCA_018150835.1 of Drosophila repletoides. Lineage (NCBI taxonomy): Eukaryota > Metazoa > Arthropoda > Insecta > Diptera > Drosophilidae > Drosophila > Drosophila repletoides. Next base: position 22,187,772 of record JAECWQ010000089.1, on the reverse strand, counting down.
TGGGACAACAACAAACTCAAACAGGCTGTTCTGTTGCCAGGCCTACCCTATGTAATCCAAAGTCTCGCCCATGCGCAGTATACCCCAATTAATATTCATTGCATTCAAAACTGCGCTTTTGAGCTTTTCTTATTTTTAGTTGCTCCTTGGCAGCCTGTGGTATCAGTTGTGTTTTCCTTTCCTTTCCTCTGGAATGCGTCAGTTGCATTCCTGTGCAGAGATTTTGCAGTGATTTTTTTTTTCACCTTATCAGAATCAATGGTAAGTAGCAGCTCTATATATTACTTATATATATATACATATATATCCTTACTCGATCTGCTTAATATAATCGCTTGATAAGTAAGCTTAGCTTGCCTTAGTCAACTTAATACTGCAACAACAGGTGGTCCACAGATTCTTTTAGCTGTATTTATTTATTATAATCTTGCAGAGTATCTTAATCAAATATTCGATTTAGATGTACAAGTGTCTATTCTAAGCACAGACAAAAGAAATATAGATGATCGGCATACTATATCATATAGCTCCCGTAGGAACAGTAGGTTCAAATGTTGTGTGGCAAACTTTTCTGTTACTCAAAGTTCCTTAATGAAATTTAGATGTTAGATGAAAGAATATGTTTCCTAAGCACACACTCAAAATTATCAATATCGGAGTACTATATCATATAGCCGCCATCGGAACAATCCAGTTTACAAGTGTTTATAATCTTCGGTGCGTCTAAGATACCCTTTTCTTACTATATAGTATGAATAGCAAACTTATTTTAACCGATCTTTCCTATGGCAGCTACATATATGATATAGTAGGCCGTTCTTGATATTTTGAAAACACTCTCATTATCTAACTTATAATTTTCATTATGATATCTTGCGATATATATAAGCAAAAAAGTTTTCTATACATTATCATCTATATATATGTACTTATAATCTAATAAAATATAGGTATATATAGATATATTATCAATTTAGAAAATATACTCTATAAATCGATTCTTTCGATTATTTGAACCTTTTGGTAAGTATTCAAACACTAACTATTTCAATAAGAATTTTTACTGCCAGCTACTCCAATAATATCATTTTTAGCCATGTTAACAATACGAATACTTTTTCAAATCATTTAAATTTTGCGCTATAATCTTATATTTCTACTGGCTTCCATGATAGTTCATTGTAATCCTTACATTATCCTGCTAGCACTAGCACTAGAAGAGCTTAGAGCACAGTGCTTCAGCTTAAAAATAAATTGGCTTATCCTTTGTACCCGAAAACTGAAGCTTTTAACACACACACAGAGCTGGATACACATACATATTCGTTTGCTATTACCTTAATAAATCTGTACAGATGCAATCCCTGCAGGATGCACTAGGTAAATTCCACGACTTAAAACCGAATGAAATACGACTAAAACGCAATAGCAAATACGAGTATAAAAAAAATGAGAGAGAGAGAGAGAGAGAGAGAGAGTAAAAGCTTTTTAAGCAACAGCTTCGCCCACACGAAAGCTCACTCTCCCGAACCGACGCTTCGTGTCTTGGGCTTCGGACTGTGTCCTTTCGTATATGCTGGAAGAGTATAAATTGCCGAAGCATCGCGAATTTGATGTCACTCTTGGTTCCGTCTTGACTGTGGCTGTCAGCTGAGTCGTCCAAATTCGTAGTCCTTTTTTCTTGCTACAAAGCAGCAGCAGAAGGCGTAGGAGTGACGCCATGTTGTGAAAAGTGTCTACCAAAAAAAAAAAGAAAGAAAAAAATCCAAAGAAAAGAAAAACATACTCTCTAAATAAAGAAAATAAGAAGAAAACTCTCTGTAAAAAAACATAAGCTGCAATACATTTGTGCGCGTGAAAAAAGAAAACGAAAACCAAGTGCAATTTTTCACATAACGACGAGAGACGTCTGAAATTTGTAGGAGTCCATTGATTTGTTTGTTGGTAAGCGTGGGCGTTGTGTCAATTATTCAATGCGAATTGTTTCAATATTTCAATACTCGTATCTCCTTTACAAAGGAACTTTCCTTTGTCAAACTGTAACGCGCATATCTTAAATAAATTATGCGCCGTTGGATAACAAGAGCGTCTCTTCCTCCCTCTAAGATAAAAAAAAAAGAAAAAAAAGAAAAGAATAAAGCTAAAAAAGGTTCGCCAATTTAAATATTTAAGAATGCCCATACCGCTCCTGGCAGGCATTTAATTACGCACGTCCTAGCAGCAACAGTCCCTATATTAACGCATATATACCCTTACTTATTATATTGGGCTCAATCTGGTGCCTCAATTGAATTTATCTGAATTTGATTGCCTTGGCCCCGGAATCTGCCAGGCCGAAATCAACACTCGCTGCTAATAGAACAACGGCGTCCTGGAGTGTCTGCGGCTAAATGTAATTATGTTTGCCACTGCACGAGCCAATTTGCATGTCCCGCCTCTCGCTCCTCTAACATCCTGTATGTATAATGGGAGTCGCAGTTAATGGTAGCAGCTGCTGTCCTGATGAGCAGTCTCTCATAATGGAGAAGCGCAGAAAAGTAGGCAACAATTTCATGCAAAGCCTCTCCATGCAAACGAATAAAAATAATATAATAGAGGATACTAAACTTAGAAATAATCTATCTATTTGCTGCAGTACATTTAAATTCTCTTCAATTTCTCAGAATGCTTGTGAAAGCTTCAGAAAATTTCTATAGAAATAAAATCCAATCAAAAATCAAATTTCCGTTTGGAAATAATAAACGCAACTACCAGACTTGTTTTGAACTGCAGTTACGGATTATTTATTATTTCCACGAAAAATGGGTTTGATTTCATTCTGCTGGATGGCATTTTTCTCTGGAATTAATTTTAAACTGGCATTCCAGGGAAATTTGATCGTAATTATAATTCTGTGGAATAGATTCCAATGCGTACTATGGAAAAGTTCTAAGAAATTAGCCTGAGACCAGAGATAATAAAATTCCCTCAATGATAAAATCTGTATTAAAAATCCGGTTATGCCTTTAATTCTAATAATTAACTTCAGCTTGCTTTATGCGAGTATTATGCAAATGAAATACTGTCCTTTGGCATTTTGTTGTTGAGATTTTCAAGGATATAACTAAAGCTAAATCAATTTTATGCTTCTGCGACGTTTCTGCGTCTGCTTGAACTTTAATCCAGACTGAAGAAGAAAAGTAAAAGAGCCGCATTTAGATTAGACAAGAAGCAGTCAAGCAGCAATAATAATATTATAAAGACAATAACAAAGCAGAAGAAACTAAATAATAAAAATAACAACAAGTGCTGCAGGCGACTAGCCAAGTAGGATGAGTAGGGCAGGGGTAGGAGCTAGGGAGCAGGGGGTAGGCGCTGATACAAAAAGCAGCTGCCTTGACATTTAATGGCGCTTAAAAGCGACGTCTATCATAAATTCCATGGCAATATGAACCTCAAAAGCTGGGCTGGGGCTGGACTGGGAAACGAAGGCGTACAGGGAGTGTGTTGCCTCATTGTAAACTACTTACTTATGGACAACTGTGCGCAAATGGGTGTGTATACCTTTTCGCATGATAAAGCGACCACAGAACCAATGCCAGAGCACAGTCAGAGCAACAGGCAGAAGCCTGTCACTGTGGACTAAAGTACTCTTTCGTATAAAAAAAATACGTATACGCCAACTATACGCATGAGGTTAAGTAAAGGTTATATCAGCTTTTATTGCGCTATTCAAAGGTAAAGCTTGCTTTTCAATTCAGATTTTTTTCCAAGATTAACAAATAAATATCTCAGTGCTGTCTTAAATGCCTTTTAAATTCTATGAATGTTTTATTTACAAGGTAATAGGTAGTTTTCTTTTAATAAAATTGTTTTTTCAAAGAAAATATTCAGATATAAAATAATTTATCGATCAATAAAAAATCGTAAATACTTATGTAAAATGCAGAAAAGAATACTGAAACAATTTTCTGTGTTTTGGTACAAGAATTACCTTGTTTAAAACTAAATAAACTAGTTTTAAACAGAGTGTTTTATTCATAATTATTAAGAAATACATAATACACCTTTGCCCCCTGACAATAGACATAATTATTTAAATGCCGACAAAATATTCGTCCTAAGAAAAATTTAACTGATTTAAGTAGCTTGACTTTTCCGACTTTCGTATTCAATTTTCTCAGACTTTCTTAAGGAAAGTGTGATTTTGTCCCATAGTGCAGAGTTACTCTGCACAGAGGCGTTCCATTCAACATTCAGCATTCAGTATTCAGTATTCAGTAGCCAGTCTACAGAATGACAAGTATAGCATAGCATACTTATGTGGGCCACAATAAAAAGCTGTCGGCTGTGGCGGGAAGATGGCTACCGGAAATGGTCGTCAGTGGCATCTTGCAGCATGAACATAATTGTCAATGCGAACGTCAACGGGAACGGGAATAAGAACGGTAACGGGAACTAAAGGCGAGCTTTGTGCGAGTTGAGGAATTTGAGGAATGCTTTCAGCAGCAGCTGAAATATGTACACGCACTGGAATTTTATTGATTTATCTGTGGGCTGTGGCTTTTATGCGTCAGAGGAATAGTTCATTAGAAGCTCAGATGGCAAAATAATTGAAATACCTGAGCATCCGTCAATTTGCATAGTTATGCGCGCCCACAGCTGCCAAAATAAGTCCCATAATTGGAATCTATATGTATGTAGATATATAGAATAATACTCGTGTAAATATATATATTTAATGGGGAGTTATGCACGTCATTATGAACTGGTGGTTAGGCTATAAGCGTAGTCAGGTGACAATGCTACCTGTTTATTTGACACCTGATATCACACACTCTCGCCTCCGCAAACGCTTTAAAGTGCAAATGTAATTAAAAGTTTGCCTCGGGCTTATATATGTATGGATTTCTTACCTTTACCTTTTTTTGTTTTTTTTTGGTTTAACTCTCACCTGAAACGTGCCGCGCATAAAATATTATTAATGCGCTTATCCTTTCCGTTTTTAATGCCTCAACAGCCACGCTTAAGCGCCGCTAACCCAGCAGCTTTTTAAGGACCTTCACAGCAGTCATGGCTGGTCAATTTGTTGACGTTGCTATTGCCTACCTTGGGCTCTTTGGCTTTATCCTTGCCTCGACATCAACTCAGGCAACTCCGCAACGCGCCGCCTACTCCCTCCAAGCGGCCGTGGATGAGCTGCATCGCCGCGAGGCTGCCAAGTATCCTTTGAATGCACCGCCTCCCTCGGCTCAACTGGACGACTGGGATGAAGGTGAGTGTTCCTTGCGCTTGATTGCCAAGCTTTAACTGATTGCTTCTAATGGGATTAGTTCTCAAATTATAATGAATATTGGCTTTTAAAAGAAAGCTGAAGCCAAACTGCAAAAAGGACTTCAAAAGCACAGACTTATTTTAAGAAATTGTATTCATTTTGACTAATTTAGTGCACTCATCACTAATTTTTTAAGACTCAATATACAAAATGCACTCAGTTGAAATTGCCTGCCTTTATTTAAAATAACCCCAAATTAAAACTAACCTCAAAAAAGGCATAACTAAAATAGGTCAAAGAAAATTCTGGTGAAGCTCAATTAAATAAGTCAATTAATTCTTCCGGAAACTAAAAGCTAAAACTGAAAATGAAGATATAAAGTTTTCTCTTGTAACGTTTCCTGAGAACTTAAACTTATTATTTTAAATGGAATATTAAATTTATTTTAAAAATGAATATTAGTAAGACTCGAGTCGAAAGTCAATTCTCTGACCTCTATATTAAATATTAAAAATAGAGTGGCAAAAGTATGGAACTAGTAAAGTAGCTCCTGTAGGAGCTATATGATATAGTGGTCCGATCCGGCTTTATTCGGAACTTTAATTACGTAGATCAAGAGCTGAGTGACCAGTTTGGATGGAAACAGACTGCCGGACAAGGCTGTATTTTTTATTTCAACTGATATAATTTAGATTTCGGGACAAAGTTATATTACCATCTGTCAGGGTATAAAAGAGGAAAAACCAAATTTGTTCCTGAATTAATGAGCTATCATTTGCCTTTGTATTAAAATATCTTTTAAAAAAGAGCCTCAAGCTTATTCAGATATACATAATGCAATTTAAGTTGAGCAAGTCGCGTAAGCCGAAGCTAATCTGAAATGGCAAGTCAAGACAGGTCAGGACATGTTAGGACAGAAGCGAAGAGAAGAGAAAAGAAGAAGAAGTATGGAACTGAAGAGGACAGCTGTCAGCTGCAGGGAAACTGTGAAAGCAACACGGAATCTAATACGTAACTGATAGCAGCAGGGAAGAAGGAGAAGGAGAAGGAAAGCAAAGGAAAGGAACAGCATCGCATCATCAGCTGAGCCCGCATGAAACCTCGCACGTGACCCACCAGCTGACCCACTCTTCTTAGTCTTTGACCCCTGCTCCCCCCGTCGTTAGTTAACCCTCTGCACTCTGCACAAGTATTTTCACATTACTTTTCCCTTTTATTTTCCGTTGCGCACATCTTGCAGATAGCGATTTATTTGGCACGGGCACCGGCACTGGCACCAACAGCGGCACTGGCAACAAGTATAAGAATCGGAATCGGCATAGAATAAATAAGGCACTAGCTAAATATCTAGAGCGCGAGAGTGAAAACTATGAGACGGGCTTTGGCTCTCCATTCAATGGGTATGAGTTCGATGAGGAGCGCGAACAGCATCCGAATCCCAATAATCTCTTTGTGGATGAGAAGCGTAAGCGCTCATCGTCTCCCTTTAGGGAACGTGAGGAGCCATACGGTAAGTAACCCCTTGCTGCTCCTTCCCAACATTTATATCAAAGCATGTGGGTGTTAAAAACCGCCAAGATAGTTAAGTATATTCAACACTTCACATAGACATAAGTCAAACGGATTTTAGGTTTTATTATAAGAGAATAAAGAGCAGTGGCGGCCTTTAGAACCCCTTTGGGCTTGAGCCCCTTCCAGGTACAATAGTTTTGGCTTTAAGATATTGTTGCTGTTGTAATTGGTCGATAAGTTTATAAGTTTAAGAGAAAGAAAACTATTTCTTTTTATTTTACCCCTTTGTTTGCATACGCCACTGTCGAAAATCTATCCATAAAGTAGTGGAAGAGGTTGGGGCTTATGTATGCGTGTCCACTTGAGTGCCTCAAATGGATTGGGATAACAATGCGAGCTAAAACCACTTAGCTCAGATTAACTCTTGTGTGTGTGTATTTTTGTAGGGGCTTAGGATCTGTTTTCCTACTTTTACTTTTACCCAATGATACATGCAACGAGCTGGAAGCAAGCACAAAGCATCCTGGCAGGCAGGCAGACGGCAGTCAAGCAGCCAGCCTTCCTGTCATTTGATTTAATGGCTGTGCGGCCTGCTCCTGAAAGCTCAGCAACAACTTGATGCGTGTCTATAAGTCGAATACATCCATACACACACACACACACACACACATGGAATTAATTATATAACTTGGATTTATAGTGCTGGCACGCGTCTGGCTGGCTGTCAGGCCGGCCTGTTGCCAATAAAAGTGATTTAACTGAAGGTCAAAAAATTCCTATGTACAGTGAATGCTGCAAAGTGCAAACCTTAAGAAACTTATATTTTTATAAGGCTAAACTGGTCGATTTCCAAACTGGAATATTGTGAATTATAATTGGAACAGTATTACTGTACCATTCATAAAACTATTTTATTGCCAAAAATCAGCTTCAGGACCAGACACGTGTTTTACCATTGTTATCTTTTTGGGCAGAGTCTGGAACAGGTGGACCCGTAGGCACAGGATCCGTTTTCCGCGAACGTGAGCAGCTGGGAGGTAACAACAACAACAATATAGGGCAACCCTCACATAATGAGCTAACGGAGCAGTTCCTGCGCGAGATCGAGGAGGCAAGCGAGCATGAGCGACAGGAGCGTTATAAGGCGGCATTGCGGCAGCTCTGGGAGAAGTATCAGCAGCAGGAGAATGAACTAAGGAACAATGCCGATGAGGAGCAGGAGGATCAACAGCTATTTGAACAGAAGAAACGTATGCGCATGCCACCCTATTATCTGCTGATGCAGAAGAAACGCTCCTATCCGGTGCTGCCCTGGCTGCCCTACAATGCCGACAAAAAGAAACGTTTTCCAGTAGCCAAGCGTGCCGCCGGCGAATCTCCGCAAACCAAGACAGATGAGCGTGTAGCCCAAGAGTTGAGTGAGTTATTCGGCAAACCAGAGCAGCTGCAATCAGAGGAAAAAAAGAAACGTTCCACGGAGGAGCAGCTCAAGCTAGTGTCCACAACTCATCAGCCGGACACTGCAGCGGCAACGGCTACAGCGCTGGGTGATATGCGTCTAGAGATAAATTTCCAGCGTGTGAACGTTACCAAGGAAGTTCCAATTCCTGTGCCAACTAAGCCTCCAGGCACTGCGGAATCTGTGATGCACGGAGGACATGCTGGACACCAGCGCAAGCGTAGCGATCATCATTCAGATGAAGAATACGGCGAGCATGATGACCACGAGGGCGAGGGCGAAGGCGAGGAGAGCTCCGACGAGGATGATCACGATGAGTTCGATGAAGACGAGGAGGCCGAAGGTGACAATGAAGGGGATGCTGGTGAGCGACGTCGCAAAAAAAAACGGGCTGCCAGCGCTAAACATGGTCCCAGCGTGGGACATTTGATGCTCCGAGCCAAGAAATCAATCGATTGGTCCCAATACTTTGGACTCGATCGTAAAAAGAAGTCCGAACAGATTTCCGAGTGAGTGGAGCAAACAGATGAGACCGCAAATTTTGAAAGAATTTCGGATTTACGAACAGCTACTTAATATCCTTTTAATTTAATTTCAGCACTGATTCCAAGAAACGCAGCGAGGACAGCATTAACGCTGAGGATCAAGATGAAGATGAGCAGAAGAAGAAACGCAATATTGATCCCGAAAAGCTTGAGAGCATGGATAAAAAGCTGCAATCCATTGAAGATTTCATTATAGATGAGACTATTAAGTATACAGGCGCACATGAAGGTATCAAGAACCAGGAGGAGATACGCAAGCTAAAGGAGCATGTCCTATCACGTCTAGCCACCGCCTACAGCTTGGAGAAGATGCGTCGTGCTCTGGACAAACTGCGCCAGTCCGTAGATATCGAAAATCATCTATTGCAAAATGTCATTGAGTCCGAATCTGAGGAAAATCCATTGGATAACCACTGGCCCGCCAAGAAGCGTTACAGCATCAAAAAACAGCAGCCCGAGGAGCTGGCCGAGTAAGTGCAATTAAAATATTTAAAATATTAATTATTCAATCACAGAAAAGCACCAAACCGGACCAGTTCAGTACTGTTTCCAGCCTTGTGATTATTGCTCAATATCCTATTAATCCACAGGGATCTACAGCAGTCGAAGAGGAAGCGTAGCGGCTATATGCGGTATCCGGAGCAGCCCAATACCATGGACGAGGCTTTGAGCTTGAACGGCGCACCCTATGAGACCCTCAACGATGCTTATTTGGGCAATAAGAATTATATAATTGGCTCCAACCAGTGTCCCATTATCGAGTCCATGGCAGAGCGTTGTCGCAGCGTTGATCTCATCTCCGGCGATCTTAACCAGGAGCTATTACCTCTCTGCGGCGTGCATCAGATTTGTTATCTCTGCGTAAGTTGAACTATATGAGAAATAATACTTCATATTCTTAAACCAATTAAGGCTTAAAATATAAATTTATAATATGATTAATAGGGCGCCTCGCAAGTCGCCTGTGATTATCAGTACTTGGCCGAGGCGGATACAATTTGTGGCAGCAGCAATGAGTGTCAGGCGGCAGCGCGGTCCGTGCTGATGATTTTACGTGGAACACCCGGTCAGAATCTGGGTCCACGGGAATGCTTGAAGAATCCGTGTTTGTACCGAGCCATGCGGGAGATTGGGCTCTAAGCGAGCTTACCAGTATAGGCAAAAAAAAAAATACCACATTTCTTAACGTCCTTTTGTGTGCGTTTAAAAAAAATACAACAAAATTACTAAAAAGAAATAATAATATTTAAAAAAGAAACCACAAAGAAACTTTGCTGAACTAGCAAATCAAATATTTGATTCAAAAAATTAAAAAAATATATATACACATATAAAATAGGCAGTTTAAACGATTTGGATACATTTTGTCTGTTGTAAGACCTAAGATTAGGCAACAGTTCCACTAGAGATAACCAAAGATACCTAAATAGAAACGAAACAACAAAACTAAAATCGAAACACAAATGAATTTCAAACTACAAGATAAACCGTATACAATATTCCATATATAGACAATTAATGTCCACTATCAAACCGTTGCAGTAGTTGCAGTATGATCGAATCTCTGATCATCCCGAGAGCATGTTTTTTGATTGGGTATGCACAGCGAGAGTTTAGACGATGATTTTGGAACACATTTAATATATATATATGTATTTGTATGATCGCTTAGATAACCACAATATACAAGCATATTATAATCAAAATATTTAAAAATCATATTCGTAAATCTATTACAAGTTATTATGTGTAAAGGTTCGCTCTCCATTTTAAGACACAAAAAAAAAAAAGAAAAAGAAAATCAAAAGTAAAATCAAAACCAAAACCAAAATAAATAAAGCAACTCACAAAGGCAGCTAGTTAGCGAATAAACTATATAAATGTATATCTTTTACATATATGTATCTCCATTAATGCTTAAAAGACTTAGAGGAGAGACAGAAAACGCAAAGAATATTAATATAGTTTTTCCGAGTGTATGCAAACGCTCATGAAGATACTACCAATTGTAAAATCTATAGTCATACACAGCATATATGCTCTATGGCTAATTATTAATACTTTTTTTTCCAAGTGTATTTTAAAATATCCACATGAGCCCCAACAGTTGACAAAATGAGATATCTTAAAAGCCACATGGTTTTATTTTCATTTACACAACAAACAGCTTCTCTACAGAGTTTCTTTCGAGTGTTATTTATTGATGTCATTGAATATTCATGATAATTATATTTGTGCATTGAGCAACTCTACGAATAAACATATACTTAAATGTGTTTCAGTGTAAAAACAATAAATGAAAATAACTAAGACAAATATTCTCTAAAAAAATCTATAGATGTGATTATATAATATACATATATAAGGCAAAAGGCAAATACAAAGTACAGTAAAAAAAAAAACAACTAAAAAATCAAAAAAAAAAAAAAAAAAAACAAAATGAAATCTTCATTATAATGAATCAAAATATTATTATAAATGTATTTACATATATATTGATGTATGTATGTGTATTACAGTTTAACAAAGAATTTAATGAAAATCTTATATATGATATATATGTATGTATTGCTATACAGTTATAAATGTAAAATATATAAGCGAGGTCTCAACAATACTGCTACAAACTCTTCTATTACAAAAAAAAGTAAAAAAAATGTAAGCTGAGACCTCGACAAAAAAAGTATCTGCAGTTTCATTTCTTACTAATTTTCAATTCAAACTACCCGCTTACAATTTCGATAACATATCGATTACAGAGTTGAGCAATGCAAAAACTGAACATCTGTTTTTTTATTTTCAAAACAGAGCTACCATTGCTTTTATTGTCTGCTACAGTAGAGTTGACTAGCCTTGTGTGAATTTGCCACATCAGAGTAAGTTGTTGATTTTTGTTGTGTGTGCTTAAACAATAACATCCAGACCAAACTAAAAAGTTGTTGTAATAAATTAATAGTATGTTTAAAAAATAACAGCTGTACGTTTGTCTGACTACGCATTCGGTAACTAATGTAATTCATCTCTATTCGTCGTGAACTGTTGTACACGTCACAGAGAGCAGAGCAGCATCCATTGCCGATAAATTGAAAAACAGAGAAAGAACCACAACATTTTATCAATCGGAACCGGAGCAGCAGCCTAACAAGAAGAATCTGATGCACAGCTGTCCGCCAGAAGAGTTTAATTAGCTCGTCAATTCTGCATACAGACGCGTCATCAATTTTTTTGACGGTTATCTGAATACCACTCTTAATTATGGAAACCGAAACAAGCATCGATGTCAGCGGCGAAATGCAGGTGCCTCCGACTCGCACTGCTGGCGGTCAGAATCCACGATTCAGCTTAGATCTGAACAGGTGAGTAGTTTTATTGTTAGATCCATAGATAGATTCTTAGCAGTAGTTTCGAGCCAGTGTATCCACAGTGGTATATAGTTGAGAATCGTGTTTATTCCCAGATTCGTATCATGTTTTATTACATATTTTTTGCCTTTTTCAGATGAATATAGTTAAATTGTGGAATTTTACTAATAGCAGCAACTATTCGGGTTCCGTTGAGAATTATGTTTAAAATGGACTTCAAATATTAAGCTTGAGCAAAAGGCTCAAAAAATTATTCTTAAATATCTTTCCATTCCTTCTAAGAACCGCTTGAACCATTTTAACAATCTATCTGAATTCTATATATATATTTAAGCCACTGATAAGGCTCAAAGTAGTAAAAATGTTGAGTTTCCGGGGTTGCTTCAAGGCTATTTTTAATCTGTTGTATGCCAAAATAACAATTCCATTCCATTTCAGCATGAAGCTACAAAATATACCCTCACCCTTGGAGCTAATTCACATGGTGCGTCGTACATTGCGTCCTTGGACTGTTTTCTTCAACGTGAACAATTTCAAGACTGCAGTTAGTATGCAGCGTCTGAATAATCGCGTTATGAGAAATCTATCATATTTCCAAAGTAACTACATATTCGTATTTATTGTGCTGATGATCTACTGTCTGTAAGTGTTGCATGAGAACAAAAACAAAAACCGAAGATTCTACATAACTAGTTGAGATCATTAGTTTATGTATTGTCTCCGCATGTTGGCTTTTAGCAGCTGTTTAAATATTCATTCTTCTGTTCCAGAATAACATCGCCACTTACTTTGCTGGTTGTAGCAGGTGTCGCATTTGGTTGCCATAAGATACGCTCCCTTAACACGAATGTCAGTGTATTGGGCCATGAAGTAACGCCAAAGCAGCAGATAATGGCCCTAAATTTGGGAGCGGCACCCGTATTATTTTTGGTGGGAGCTGGCGCTGTATTATTTTGGACACTGGGAGCCTCCTGCTTTGTTATACTTATGCATGCGGTTTTTTATAATATTGATGCGATAGTAACAGAGGAAAATGAAGGATTTCTAGCGCAGGTCGTCTAAAAATCATCTATTCGATCTGCAGATCTGTATTTACCGAGCATGTGAATCTGTTGCAAGATATTTGCCACACAGGGGCCTTATTAGACGATAAGTTGCAATACATAATATATATATAAAATATTTATACCGAATCCGAATGTATAGTTAGGTTTTATGAACAGCGACACCGACACCAACACAGACAAGAAAAAAATACAACAATTTACTACTACGTTCTGTTTTGTTTTATTTTTTGGTTTCGTTTTAAATAATTGCACATAAATATATGTATATAATAATAAATCGTGTACTTAAAGCAAAAGGAATGATCTGAAAGTAGTACACAGTCAAAAATTAATCAAAACAATTGAAATTCACTGAGGTATTTAGAACTAGAACTAGGAATGCTTAGTTAGCTTTACAAAGTAGATAAGTCTCTTGGTCCTGTTGTATATGGCTGTTGCCCCTAGGCGTACTGTGAGAGTGTTGCTGTCTCCTGCTCCTCGTCGCTGGCATTCTGCTCGAGCTTCTCAAAGCCATTGCGATCGAGCAGGCCGCCAAGTTTGAAGCCCTCGGTCTTCTCCCAGGCATGACGGCGATTGTTTGTGCCAAATGGCAGGCAACCTGTTAAATATCGTCCAAATAAATGACAAAAATTAATTGGAAAAATTAACGTTAAATACAGATATATATGGCATATATACAGGGCATGCAGTGAACGTTCTTACATGCAGAGACACTTGAGTTACGAAAATTATTATAATGATTCATTCATTCGCTGCAATTCGAAACAAAAACAAACACACTTAAAAGTTAAGATTATTCATTTAAATTGTATAGAGTTTTGTATGTATATTTTGTATAAAAAATATATAGTATATATAATATGTATATGTATATGTATAATAGCTGCACACAAAAAATGAGATTACAAAAATGAGAACACAATTATGTCAAATAGAAATCTTTACAAAGAAACACAGGAATGCAAAGGGAATCACCGCAAATGCAACTTAAAAGTTAAACACACAACTACATGTACGGAGCTGGATAGTGTAAGTGTATTGTGTGGGTTAGCACAGACTTTGATTGGATGCAGCCAGCTTACGATAGACCAAATCGCTAGGTGGCGTTGCGCTTATAGCCTGATTACCTCGTTTGCGGCGACGGGCCATAATCAATGCCAAGGCAAATGTTGATCCAGCAAAAAGTAGCATCATCGATGCTACCATAATAGCCTTTCCACTGGGATGATGAACAACAGCTTTCGGGGCAGTTTCGTCACTCGCTGTTAAAGCAGGCGCTGCTACAGCAGTAGTTGACTCACTGCTTACTTTCAAAGCGGACAAAGACATTGGTTTGGCCAACGACTTATGTAGAAATTTATGGATACGCATAGGATTAAGTTCAGCCACATATATGGCATTGCCATCCTGTGTGACTGCGACATCGTGCGGATTCTGAAACTGAAGATTATTCGGTCCAAACTTGGAGATCAGTTGTCGGGTGCGCATGCTCAACACAAAGCCATGCACTTCGTTATAATGCTGCGGCGTTACACCCAGCTCGGCAGTGGGTCCATTAACAATCACTAGCTCTCCACCTGTTAAACAATTTGATATTACATTAGATTAATCTAGTGCATTTAGTGCTCTTCCATGGACTCACCAGCAGCTGGCGTATAGGCCATGCTGAAGAGACGATCGCCTATGAGCGGATTGTGATATTGCGAGTGAAAGGTGCCATTTTTCGAGTAAAAACACTGCACACGTCCATTCTCACGGTCAGCGGCACACAACAGCTCCAGTTCCGGAACCAAAGTGAGAGCATGGGGTATGGCAAAGAAATTGGCGGGTGCAACATCATATGAAAAACCGGCAAAGGAATTTTGACCCCAGACAAGAATTTGTTCGCCCTCTTTGGAGTACTTGAGTATTCGTGCATTGCAATAGCCATCGGCAACAAAAAAGTCACCATTGGCTAGCACTGCTACAGCCGTGGGCTTGCAGAAACGTTTCTTGCCAGTGCCGGGATGAAAGGGTGTTCCAAGCGTTAGCAGCGCCTTGCCACCTTCACCACGCGGTGGGAATTTGAATACTTGATGCAAGGCAACATCCGTGACCCAGACATTATCTTCCGGATCAATGCTCAACCCGTGGGGCAGATAAAAGCTGCAAAATAAAGCTGGTTAAAATAAGGAATAAAAGGCTTATCTTCCGATTCCTAAAACTTTCATATATCTTGACTGAATTATAATACTCTCAGAAAGGGTATAACAAGAGTTTTTGGTATCTTTAAATGAGCTTACAAATTTTTCCCCCATTCATAGAGCACCTTGCCTGTATCGGCCTCTAGGCCCAGCACAGTGCTATTTTTAATGGGTCCCCTATTGCGTTCCTGATACACATTTGAGTTGTTGAATGTCTTTTGATCCCAAATGCGATCCACTCGATGAAATATGACCACATTTCCCGCTTTATCAAAGCTGACTGCAGTGACAGCGCCCAGTTTCACATTATTCGCTGGCCAGGCATTCTGATACACATAAGCTGAAATCGGAAGGATACAATTTCATTTTCCCTTTAAAAGAGATAGCAGTATTAGGACTTACTTGTATTTAGTTTGGCAAGCTCTGTCTTAACATCGGTTACTTCCTGCTTGGCGCGTTGAGGCCAATTCACTTCCGCTGCTCCGACTCCTTTCAGCATTTGCTGTAGCCGCTCATTGCTGTTTCCCCCACCGCCCAAGCCGCCGCCCATGGCTACATGCTGCAGATAACGTTGCGTACTTTGATTCTGTGAATTGATTGGAATAATCAGCGTATAGATTTAAAATATGCCACGGGAGCATTTGCATGATGGAGAACAAACACTCATACGCAATCATGCGCTCGTAGTCGTAGATATCAATTTTTTTCAGGTGGCCCCAAAAATGTTTTGCAAAAATTTCTAATACAATATACTACAAAATTAATTAATATTTTGGATATACACAAACATCTTTTTGTTGGGAGGGGTTTTTATTCTAAAATCGACCCCCTTTGCGTACGCCAATGTTACACGTATGTGGGTGTTTGTATGTGATGTCACAAAACAAAATCAATAAACAAAACATCTGTGTGCACGTCACAGCTAGAAAACATATGTTAGCTGCGTGAAGGAGGAGGATGAGGAAATATTCTATGAATGATTACAATGAAAATTACCTCTGTAACAGAAGCTGATTTAACCAGATTGCAGCAGAGCACTAAAATTGCCACTAAGTGCGCGTTGTTATAGTTGTGGTACTTGTTGCTGGTGCGTCTCATGTTGATTGCATGTAAATTTCGGTATGTAAATTTGGGTGCACTTGGAATGCTGATTGTGTTGTGTCTGCTGCTATTTACACTATAATTACAACCTTTTTTATTAATAATAAAAGGATTGTGAAGTTACAGCAGCCATCTTAACTGGTTAAATGCTTAAAACAGCTGTGAGAGTGACCAGCCACGCGCCAGTTCTTCTGCTTAAAAATGTATAACAAAACTGGTCACCCTACTGATATCGATTTTACTTATCGACTACTCGCATTTTAAAAATAAACCAACCGTTACAGAGAACATTTATATAAAAGCGCATTCAGGTGCTGTTGCTATATAGTACGTACATCTAAAACAAACAAGTAACATTTGCACAATAATTTCAATAAAAATTTATTTATAAATTAGTGATTAATCCACACGCCATAAACTTCTTTACTAAGCTGAGTACAATTCAACAATGAAATCCGTAAATAATTATATATTTATTTTTATCATATCTGTTGCGTACGCCTCCGCTGCATATGATGAAAGAGAATTACCTTATCGACGAAGCCTTATCAATCCATATCCCCGGTTCAAACACTATAGCGATGACATTGATCCCGGAGAGCCCCTCTACTTAACGCCTCTGTTAAATAATGATTCGGTGTCGAAAGAAGAGATATTTAATATGGCAAGAGTGAAGGATCCACAATTTCTGGGAATTGAAAGCTATGCAGCCTATCTGACCGTTGACATGGATTACAATTCCAATTTATTCTTCTGGTATTTCCCAGCAGAAGAGCAGCCCAAAAATGCTCCAGTTGTGCTGTGGCTTCAAGGGGGTCCCGGTGCTTCCTCCCTCATAGGTTTATTTATAGAAAACGGACCATTTAAATTAATTTCGGAGGATAAGCTACAGAAGGCGAAGTATGGCTGGAGCAGAACCCATAATTTGATTTATATTGATAATCCTGCGGGTACTGGATTTAGCTTTACGGATCAGGAAGATGGGTATGCGCGTAACGAATGCGATGTGGCTCGGAATTTGCACGAAGCTGTAGTACAGCTCTATAAGTTGTTTGAGTGGAACAATTCTACAGGTTTTTGGATTACAGGCGAATCATATGCGGGCAAATATGTGCCTGCCTTGGCCTATCATATACATAAGGCTCAGGAAAATAAGGATTTTGATGGGCAAAATTATATACCACTCAAGGGCGTGGCAATTGGAAACGGGCTATCCGATCCCATAAATCAGCTCAAATATGGTGATTATCTCTATCAATTGGGACTAATAGATGAAAATGGACAAGAGAAATTTCACGAAGCGGAAGCGATGGGCGCTGAATGTATTAAAAATAATGATATGAATTCTGCCTTCGATATATTCGATTCTCTCATATTGGGCGATTTACCCAATGGTTCACTATTCAAAAATCTGACCGGTTTTACTTGGTATTACAATTATTTGCATGCACACAATGAGGACTTTGTCTTGAAATTAGGCAAATTCTTGCAAGCAGGAAGTACGCGACGTGCCATTCATGTGGGAAATAAACCGTTCCATGATATGGATAGAGAAAATACGGTCAAATTATATTTAAAACAAGATTTTATGGAAAGCGTTGCGGCTTGGATAGAAGAACTCCTCAAAAACTATACCGTTTGCATATATAGTGGTCAACTGGATATTATTGTCGCCTATCCCCTTACGCGTAATTATCTAAAACTATTAAAGTTTCCAGGTTCCGAACAATATAAGACGGCAACTCGTAAGATCTGGCGAGTTGATGGTGAATTGGCTGGTTATGTAAAGCAAGCCGGGAATCTGGTTGAAATTTTAATTCGGAATGCTGGACATCTGGCGCCTTATGATAAACCCAAATGGGTTTTCGAGATGATTAATCATCTGACCCACAATCATTAAGTGAAATATTTATATATTGTAAAAATATATGTGAGTTTTAAGTAATTTTTTTAAAATTTAAATTAAATAAATTCTGAATATATCTAAACTTTCTGATATTTCCTAATATATTTAATCTATACTTATATTATTTTTATAATTTTTATAATCTACTTATATTTTTTTTCAAGACGTCAGCTTTTGCTTATATGCCTAACATTTTACTCAAAATGGCACTGGTCAGTTAACAGCAGCAGTGCTGCTTACCAACACTAACGTTGCTTTACAACACTTGAAAACGCGCAACATACACCCCGCTTCCCGCTTAGCCTAAATGCCATTATTATTTTTCGAGTTTCATCCACAGCCACAGTGCAAATTACGGCCGCACGTTAATAAATAAGAAAAAATAACAATAATAATGCTTAAATATAATTAAAAACTAGCTCTAAATGTTCATCAACTTAATTTAAGTGTTAAAGTAGTTTTATAGCGTTCTTTAAAGTTGCCAAAAACAAAACAAAAAAAAAAATTTAAAAACGGAAAAAAAAAAAAAAACTGGAGGCAAACAGCATATAAAAACCTCTTCGTTTCACAAATAAAGTATAAAATTAACAGCAATTGCTGCTGTGAGACCAAGCAGAAGGAGAAGGCGCAGAGGCAAAGGAGGTGGAAAGGCGAAAGAGAAGCAAGAGGCAAGTAGAAGACACAGAATGCAAAATTGAAACTGTTATGCCATGCGTGCAGTGGCGTCGCGTAAAGGGGGGTCAATGCACGCCTAGAGTTTCCCCCTCCGCCTGTTGAGAACCTGATTATATCAAAGTACAATTTCGAAATGCAGCTGCATTTTATCGAATTTCAGCAGCAAAACAACCACGAAAATAAATAAATGTATAAAAAAAAAACCAGAAAAGTGCAACAGAACTTAGGTAAGCGAAGTTCGCTGCACATTTCCTTCTCTTGTGGTGGTTGCTTGCCCCTTCTCTTTTTTTTATAACTTGTCCCTTCTGCGGCCCTTTTCGAGTCTTCTGCGCGCCTGTCACAATTTGATTTAGGCACGTCTGTTCTGTCCCCCGGCCACCCGTCCGCCCGTCCGCTCAGCGCTCTGCATTGCATTTAAATGCAGTTTAACTATTTTCCATGTTGCAAGAACAAAGAGACACCATTTGTCTGCTTTGTGTAGCCAATAAAAATATTTGCTTTGTTGCAGTTACTGACATTTTTACTGTCAACTGCCAACTGCTAACCAGGGCTGCACTGCCGGCTGGCTAATTAAATTTACGTTCAGTTCCACAATTCAATCGGTTCGGGGCTGCATACCGAAATGGTATCCAGCAACGGTTCTATTTTATCAATGTTCTTGTTTGACTTTCTAATATGTTTGAGATTTTACGGCTGCATTCCGCAACAGTTTTTAGTTCCAGGTTCGGTTGGCATTCGGTTCCAGGACAATTTATCGTATCAGTTGTCGGTTCCCGTATTGCGGAACAGGTTTTGGTTTGAACGTCACTTTCGTAACAGTTGGAGCTCAGCTTGATTCCGTTTCGATTCGTTTTCGGAACGGTTTTCTGCTCCTAATACTGTGTATTCAACTGAATATAGTTCCTTTAGGGACAATCAATCGGTTCTTATCGGTATCATCGATTCCAACCTCAGTTTTATAGTAGGAAACTCAATAAGAATTTCTAAGTAGAAGAATTTAACTTTGATACCATCGTCTTTAGTTGTTACTCTTTGTTTTGAGTAATTGGTTCGTTTGTGAGTAGAAAAATGGCAGTGGCGAACCGGTTCACTTTATTCTGTTTGAAATCTTTGCTCATGTTCCTTTCTCTTTCTCTTTATTGCAGATTAGTACAGGAAGAATGCAGCATCAAGTGCATGCGGCGCGAGCAGCCCCACATTTGCGCGGCGGACATCATCATGGCCACATGGCGCTGCCGCATACACATGTTGGACCAATGGAACAATATCCGGGTACAATAACAGCAGAAGCCGCCTCAGCAGTAGTAGCAGCAAACACGCCAGTTGCAGCACAGCAGCAGCAGCAGCAGCAGCAACAACAACGCGGTCTACATCATCATGGCCATATAGCGGTGCCGCATCCACATGCCGGAGCAATGGAACAATATCCGGGCACGATAACAGCAGAAGCCGCCGCAGCCCAGCATGAGCAGCAGCAGCAGCAACAGGCGCAGCCACCGCCGCCGCAAAGAGATGCTCACCATGGACGGTAAGAATATAAAATACGAGAAATATACCAGTATAGGTTGTTGGCTTTGGATATTACGATTTGCCGATTTCCCCCCGACCGATTTAACCCCTTAACCCGCCCGGTTGCGACGCCGCCTGACGGTGACGCCGTCATGTCTAGGCATTTTATATATGAGTGCGAGTACGACTACGAGTACGAGTACGAGTATGAACGTTCGCGGCAATTATGTTAATTCCTGTCACTGACAATCGCCTGTGAGACTCATCATCCCATTTTCTCAACTCATAAATTATAATTTCAGTGGCTCTTTGTTCTTTAACGCTCAGCATGACTTCCGCTCTATAACGGGTTTACCTACAACAACAGCAGCTACAACAACAACAACGTCTGCAATTATCCTTGACGTTCGTAAAGGATCGCAGTGCGTCGTCCAGTTTATCGCCTTTTGTTACGATCAGATGTTTTCTGTATTTCTCTCTATTTCTCTATTTCTCCAACTCCCCGAGTCGCGCTACTCAGTCGCATTTGGCCTCGCACTCGCACCGCACACTCAAAACGAACACTTAAGAAACATTTACTTTATATATCGGAATACATATGTATATAAAATTGCCCGATATTGCCCGATATTAGGCTAAAGAATGTGAGACAATTGTGTGACAGGTGATAGTGAGCGCATTTAACTACATAATTATAAGTGTTCATTGCAAAGTGAGCAAAGAAAATCTATAAACGCTGTAGAAACGCTGTGAAGAATTCGAAGAATTCAAATTGAAACTGAAGAAAAACCCAATGTTCTACAAGCCACTAAAAATGGTACGGCAACCGGGGTGAAGTGAAGTGCTATAAAGTCTATTCTATAAACGAATCGCGAATGATAAATAATTTGAGCCTTTTGTTTATAAAGCGATGAACGCAGTGAAATCAGAGTTAAGAATTCGAACTATTCGAAAGAGTATTGTTTATGAACCATTTGGGTCTATTTATATTCAAATTAGTTCGAAAATTCCGTACTGACGTATACCCTAACATGCCGCATATATCTTTCAAAGAAGTTACTGCTATTTAAGGAGGTACACATGTAACTTCTTACCAATGGATAGAAAGGATCTGTGGCTTAAATCATATATATATTTATTATATACTCTTTCTAAAAAGCTTAAATTAGTTTTGGCTCAAATAATCGAGGGTTCACTTAGATTGACGCCATAGAATTTAAAATGATATGTTAGGCAGTTATAAAAATTCTTGATAGCAACTGAGTATTTAATTTTCCTATAATTTCAGACTTCCCGTATTGAGATGCAGTTAGTGAGAAGCAACTTGAGATTTCGGAAATTATTCCAAGTTTTAATAGACTTAATAGATTTTAAAAATCGACTCTATGCGACACGCGGTCAAGCGGGGTCTATTTTTGATGGGATTTGCAAGGGTATATCTACATGTATCTATCCCTATATCTTCTATCTCAGCCTAAGCCCTTTCTCATGTGTTCTTCGGGGTGTTCGCGGTAGGTGCGTCTCAATTGAAACTGACAGTTGGCGAAAAATGACACGATGCGTAAAAGAATGCGGCTTTTGTGCTTTGTTTGCGATTTCAGCCATTGTTCGGCCTTTACCGCTGTTGTCTGTTGCAGCAACAACAACAACAACAACACAACTGTTTTTTATTAGGGGTAAAGGGTGTACGTTGTTGTTGATGTTGTTGTTTTTCCTTCTTTCTTTTTCGTTTTGTTGTTATTGTTTTCGATGTCCACTCAATAGCAATGGCAGTTTATGTGCTTAGCCCTGGCCCTTTGGGTGCGCTCGAGCATTTATTCCAATTGTAGTTCTTTTCTAGGCGCCCGAAAGTTGCATTTTAAAAATTAGCTTTTTCTAATACCTTAATCTTGTTGAACTAATTTATTTACTTACAGTTCAATAACTCGAACTTTAACCTTGCCTCTTTGCTAAGCCCTATTTACTTTTATGGTATTATCAACCGATTGGATTGTAGGAATCGGGATCACTTTACTCCTTGCAGTTAAATGAATATGTCTAAAAATGATTAAATTTTATTTATAGACTGAATCTTCATCATCAGCAACCGTTGCCGCCGCAGCTGCAGCCGAATGTCGCGTATCACAACAACAATATTAGCATCAACAACAACAGCAACAGCAGCAGCAGCAGCAACAACAACAATCAAATGCAAAAGATACGACAGCAACATCAACATCTCAGCAACAACAACAATGGGCATATAAATAAATGTAATCCTTCACAGCAGCCGCCCCCACCGCAGGCTTACAACCATTTGGCAGGAAATCCTGGAGCAATTCAATACAGCCAGTTGCCACATCATATGGCACATTTGGGCAGCTATGCGGCACAGCCGCCACCAGCAGTTTTAAGTGCCAAGCAACAACATTATTATATGAACAACAAATACAACAGCAATAATAGCAACAACAGCAGCAACAACTATCCACCAGCACCAAAAAGCATATTGCAGAATACATATCGCAATGCAAAGAGTAATGGTCAAGAGACAGTAGCAACAGTTGGCGCTGCAGGAGCAGCAACAACTGTTGCGGTTGTGAACAAGTCTAGAAGCAGCAACAGCAACAGTGAGGATATTTGTGAAAGCGCCGAGCATGCTGAGAACTGTGACGCAAAGCAAAGTGATGATTGCCACAGCAGTGCCGATCACATAGCTACTGCGGGCGGCACGCTGCCTAATGAGGATAGCAGCGCTTCTCGCAGTGGCAAGGACAAGACGCCCATGTGTCTGGTCAATGAGCTGGCTAGGTATAATAAGGTGAGTCTGGCCTCCAAGTGTACTATAAATTCAGCTTAATCATTTGTGCTCCATAGATTACGCATCAGTATCGTTTAACGGGTGAGCGTGGACCAGCGCATTGCAAGACATTTACGGTTACTTTGAAGCTAGGCGAGGAGGAGTATTCGGCGGATGGCTTTAAGATCAAGAAGGCGCAGCATTTAGCTGCCTCTAAGGCCATTGAGGAAACCAAATATAAACATCCACCGCCTAAGATACGCCGCAACGAGGAAGCTAGTTCCACTCGCACGCATATAACGCCAACGGTCGAGTTGAATGCGCTGGCAATGAAGTTGGGACAGCGCACATATTATTTGCTGGATCCAACGCAAATGCCGCCAACCGATGCTATGCTTCCTCCTGAATATGCCCCGTCCCTGTTACCTACACCAGCGGCAGGTATGCCCGCATTGCAACAGGCACCGCCATATGCGTTGCGGCGTCAAGCCGCTAGCGCTGCAGCAGGTTATGTTCTTTCTGCGCCGCCTATGCATCCGCATCATGCGCATGTGGCAGCCCTGCAGACGCAACGTGGAATCTACGGACGTCCTTTTGGGCCTAAATTTCAGTCGCGGTTTGCGCTGCCGCCAGCACTGGGCCCGCATATGCTACCCGGTGGTCCACATGGTCCACCCTATCCGCCGCCACCGATGCCAGTCACGCCCAGTAAGATTACCTTATTTGTGGGCAAACAAAAATTTGTAGGCGTAGGACGCACGTTGCAGCAGGCCAAACATGATGCAGCGGCACGTGCACTACAGGTGCTCAAAACGCAGACGACAAATACACCCGAAGAGACACTGGATGACTCTATGGATGAGGGCGATAAAAAGTCACCTATTTCGCAGGTGCATGAGATTGGCATTAAGCGGAATATGACGGTGCATTTCAAAGTGCAGCGCGAGGAGGGGCCAGCGCACATGAAGAACTTTATTACGGCCTGCATTGTCGGTACCATTATCACTGAAGGCGAGGGGAACGGCAAGAAAATATCCAAGAAGCGTGCTGCTGAAAAGATGCTAAGCGAATTGCAGAAATTGCCTCCGTTATCGCCCAGCAAACAGACTCCCATGAAGCGCATCAAAGTGAAAACACCCGGCAAAAGTAGTGCTTCTGCTGTAGCAAGTCTAGCAGCAGCTGCCGTGACACCGCTGGGCAAACCAGAAAGACGCAAGCGTCTGAGTACAGCCCCTGTGAAGGAGAAATCCTTGTTAGATCTGGATGATGCAGAGAACCCCATAACAAAACTCATACAACTACAGCAAATGCGCAAGGAAAAGGAACCCATTTTTGAGCTGATAGCCAAGAATGGCAGTGAGACGTCCAGGCGACGCGAATTTGTAATGGAAGTCTCCGCCAGCAATAACACAGCACGCGGCACGGGCAACAGCAAAAAGATGGCCAAACGCAATGCCGCACAGGGTAAGTTCTAAGTGAAATATATGGAGTATTCTATTAAAATAACGAAATGTTAAACCAACTAGCTTTGCTGGAGCAGCTGGAGGCAGCAGATCACAGTACCGCAGTGGAACAGTCGTTGGATAATAGTGTTGCACCAGCAGTAGCAACAACAGCGCCTACTTTGGAGTCCACTGCTGCTGTAGAGGTGCCCATGGTCTCAACGCCCGCAGGTCCTATGCCCGGCATTCTAATACTGCGGCAGAATAAAAAACGTAAGTTATCTTTAGATTAAACATAGAACTTAATCTAATTAAAATTATTGTCCGCTTACAGCAGCTAAGAAGAAGGATGTAGTAATCAAGGCACTTGGAGAGCAGGCCAAGGAAAGGGAAACCAAAACAGAGACAACTACAGAGGAAAAGAACAGCAGCAGTGGCAATAGCAGCAGTAATGATTCACAAGGAGCAAATGATGCTGCAGGCAATGCTGCAGAGAGCTCCTTGAACACCTCTACTGGCAGCAACACAAGCGGCGTCAGCAGCAACAGCAGTAATGCGACAGCCAACAACACGGCTGCTGCTGGCGGCGATGGGGGCAATGGTGCTGGCGGTGGTGGAGTACACATGAAAGACCAGCTTATATATCTCAGTAAATTGATGGACTTTGAGGTGAGTTTGTTTGAAATGTTGCATACAATTTGAAAATGTGATTAGTGATTGCAAAACCTTTTAATCGAATGCATTATCCACATTTTGCAGGTTAACTTTTCGGACTATCCCAAGGGCAACCACAATGAGTTCCTTACAATTGTAACAATATCCACAAATCCACCCCAAATTTGTCATGGCGTTGGCAAAAGCTGTGAGGAATCACAGAATGCAGCGGCACGGAATGCACTAAAAATTCTTAGTGAATTGGGCCTGAATACTGCCAAGAAATAAGCCAAAACTAATTAACCTATTACTCTGCAATTATTTGTTTTTGTTGTGCAAAAATGAAACAGTAAATGAGAAACCAATGAGAACAAAACAAAAAGCAAAACAAAAAATACCCGTCCACAAATCAAACCTTAAAAAGCTCAAAAAAAAAAAGAAGAGAAGAGAAAAGCTGTGTGCAAATTTGAAGTATGCGAAGAATGAAAAAGATAAAAAAAAGATGAATGCAAGAAACAGTACTTTTTGAAATAGCAAATTATTAGTTAATACCTATTTATTTATTTATGTGCAAGTGTTTGCGCAAACAAGATGTTATTATTTTATATTTATTTGTTGTTGAAAATTGAGAAACGAGCCAGATAAGCAACGAAAACTCAACCATGTTATAATTCAAAAAATATATATTTAATGATAAAAAGAACTATTATAAAAATCAAAAAACAAAACAATAATTAAATAGCCTTCTGGAAGAAAATCACTGATTGTTGCAGCACGTTGCACGTTCCATGTTGCACAACATTTAATTAAGATTGAAAGCTCATTAGGCACTTGAATTAAATTGATGAACTTACTGATAACACTATAAACGAAAAAGAAACAAAATATATATTTATTAGCTGCATGCGGCTGGCGAATTGCTTATGCAACGCTTTCAAAAAATAAATAGAAAATTTGTTGCTGCCACATGTTGCATTTGCTACTAAAATGAACAAAGAAACAAACAAACAAATGAAGCTGCACACGCTTATGAAATTTTTAATTTATTTTTTCAAAGCCAACAACTGCTACTGCTTGTGGTCAAAATGTATGATGGAACTCGTCGAATAATGAATCTATATATTTATTATATATATATTTATACATATAATAATAATATACTTATATATATATATATAGCTGATTAAGCCAAGCACACACAACTGTTTCAAGACAAACAAACATTTCGATCTGCCAAATTGTTATGTGCGTTTTGAAATTGGTTGTTGCCCGACGTGCAACATGCAACACGATTTATTGCAATTCTTTTATATATAAATCTGAAATTGTTGCTCTAAATTGTGGCAGTTGCGTTGGGCTAATTGCTCTGTGGTTATATCAACAAAAAGAAAATACAATTTACATAATCGTTAATAATTATAATTAATGTTTAAAATCAACTTTTGTAAATGTTCAGTTTTTGGAAGCGAAAAAACAAAAGAAATACCCAAAAAAATCATCTAAAAACTGAACATCTTTATGAATAACGTGTTGTTTAAATGCCCTCCCCAGTTTGATTGTTTATATTTATTTGTTTTTGTTTTTAAACACACACACACACACACACTCAGACACACACACACACACAACTAGACACAATTAGAGAAACAAAACACACACAGAGAACTTATAAATTGTTGTACAATAGTTTTTAATGCTTTTGCCCAGTAAACAGCACAGATTAAGCGATTAAGTTGCATTATGTCAAATTGTATTTTGAGAGAAACAATTCCCCATGGCAACAATGTGCATAATTGCTTTGGACTATAAATAATTAAAAGCATGAAAAATCACATGAAATCTTAAGGATATAAGCGCATTAAAACCATTTTAATTAACACACCCAGTATTAAAAGAAAACTCATACATAAATACCTTAAATATACTATGTTATACCTTAAATTGTGCACATTGTTTGCATGCGCTGCCCCTGCCCCTATACACCTTGTATACCCTATATACCCATTAAAAACATTATATAAAATGTCCATTTTGTTAGAAGATTTTGCAAAGAAACAATAATATCTTATTTAACGAATAGGCATCGCATCAGAGTTAATTGAATGCGCTTTGCAAAATCTTCACAAAATTAATAAGAAGTAATATATAATATGTCATAATTATGTTTATAAAGAAGGAAACATACTAATCTGTTCATTAAGACCAAAAACAAAAGTTGTGAGTACTGCTAAACACACATTTATTAGATTTTAAGCCTGCCCATAAACATGATATAAATAACAACAACAACAACAACAGCAACTAAATAGGAGGTACGAGAACAACAAAAAGTCTTAGTCTTTAGCAACAACAACTCAAAAAAAGTCTTGTCTTCGTGAGTAGTACAAAAAAGATAAAATTAACAAAAAAAGATATCTAAAAACTATATGACTATGTAAAATGTAATACTTGTAATAAACATTTAAATAAAGTGAAATACAGTCTTTGGAATCAATCGTAGTGGTAGTTGGGTAGGTCAACTGTAACGCAGCTGCAATACTATCGATAGTATTGCGATACTATTATCAAGTAATTGGAATTCTAGACAGTAGGTTAGTTTTCTGTTGGAGTTTGAAGTGAGAAAAATACTCCAGATTAGTAGAAGCAAATAAAATCATCATACTATCGAAACTGGTATCGGTCTGCGTAGTTGGTGTATCAAAGTTGTGTGTATCAAACAATTTAATACAGCTGCAAAACTATTGATAGTATTGTGACACTATCATCAATTAATTGGAAGTATTAACGTATTCCAGTCAGCAGGTTAAATTGTGTATATGTATCCTTATCAGTTTTATGCTGGTATTTGAAGTGAGAAAAATATTCGTAATATTAGAAGAAAGTAATCGTTATCGTTATTATCGAAACTGTTATCGGGCTTACATCTCTACTGGTTAGTTAGCAAATGGTTATGTGTACCACACAATTTAATACTGCTGCTATCGATAGTATTGCGATACTACTATCACGTAATTAGAATTAATTAATGTTATTGGAGAGAATTGGTTAATATAGTCTTTTATTGAAATCAAGAGTGCACGTTGTAGTACTAAAGTTGCGAACGTATCGATACTATGTCGATACGATCATTAATTAATTAGAATTATGTAGTATTACTCCGGGCAAAAGGTTAAATTTATTTATTTATTCTCAGTTTTCTGTTGGAATTGAAGCGAGAAGCAATTTAGAATACGTAAAAATATCGATATTATCGAAAGTTGGTCTTGCAGCTGCGCTGCGTAGTTTTCGTATTGTTATATCACAAAATTTTAATATTTACAGACTTACGATAAACGAATTTTGATTTTATTTATAACATAAAAGCTATTGATTTATGTCATTTAAGTGCTTCATAAACTAATAGTCTTAATTTATGGCCAGGCCGTTGGCCAGACTGCCCTCAAAATGTGTGGCACCTGTTAATATCAAAACAACGCATCGGCAGCAGCGGCAGCAGCAGCAGCAGCTCTAAAAACAAACCCAATAAAAAATATCTTATGTAAAATATCATAAAAATTAGTGAAAATTATTTTCTAAATTCAAAAAAAAAAAAAGAAAAAGAGCTGGTGACAGGCAGTGAGTGTTAGTGTGAGAGAGTGGGCCAAATTAACGCTTGTTAATACGAAAAGCATTTCGCAACTCAAACTCAAATTCAAATTCAAAATGAAAACTGTAAACGCTTTAAATACCTTATTCCAGATGACTAAGCAACGAATCACTAGATATAATCGAGTCCAAAACATAAATATAAAAACACAGGTAGTTTTTATGGTTAGGAAATTAATTTTGAACACCTTTTTCAGAACTTGTTTACCCGATGAAAGCCACACACGTTTTGCCTGTTGCTAAGCAAAAGTAGTTTTTTAAATGTTCTTTTAGATTATTAAGGAAATTTGAGACTAATGCTGGTTTTATATATTTTTTAATGTACTAAAAACATTTACTTTTTAGAACTAGATTTATGAAATAATAATTATAAAGTCGGAGGGTATTATAATCTTGTTAAGAAATGTGTAATGCGTTGAAGAAGGCATTCCCGATCCCACAGAATACTTTTGATCAGGATGATCTAACGAGACTGCCTGTCTATCTATCCGTCTGCCTGTATCCAGGTAAATGAAACTGGGATTGTATGTTTTTTTTTGGACTCAGCAATTAGAAATGTATGCGGGAATAGGCCGGATCAGACCACTATATCATATAGCTACCATAAAAATTAACAACAGGGCCAAAACTATTATTCTCAAGGTATTTTGATCAAACATATTGAACAAGCTATATAAACATACGCCTTCCAATGGAAATTTAAGATCATAAAAGCTACTATATCATATACTTACTATAAATAAATTTAGTAACCAGTTTCAGGTTAATCCAACCTGCAAGAGTATTTGATCTTCGGCATGCCGAACAGAGCCTTTTCTTGCTAGTTTTATAATTTATGAATGAATTTATAAACTTAATTTGGCATTTGAAAACTTGAAAAAAATGTACAAATTAGTAAAAAATTGAAAATAAAAAGTTTCTTTGAATATAGTCTTAATTTTTTTGAAATCTCTTTTAGAGACCACTGAACTCTGTTCGGGCCATTCCTTCAGGGCTTTTTTTTGACTTATTTACTTTTCTTTTAGCCAGTCCTGTGACTGCATGCTGTGAGTTGTGAAACATGTTTTTTATGTTGTATCTTTGTATGTTCAGTTTCGATGTTAATATATATACGAGGCTGTATATATTTATGTGT
Organism: Drosophila repletoides; assembly: GCA_018150835.1. Classification (NCBI taxonomy): domain Eukaryota; kingdom Metazoa; phylum Arthropoda; class Insecta; order Diptera; family Drosophilidae; genus Drosophila; species Drosophila repletoides. The sequence goes on along the minus strand of JAECWQ010000089.1, from coordinate 22,157,544 downwards.
ATATGTATGTATATACCCTACCTATAAGTAGGCGCGTCTTGTGCAGCGTTGTACACTTTCTCCGCTGGCATTTGGCTAGCGATTAAAACACAACTTTTAGTGGCAAATGCATAATAAATACATAAAATTAAATAAATGTATTGCCCTGCACATGGGCGCTGCTCTGCTCCAGCTACAGTTTCCAGCAGCTACCACTCTTCCCACTGCCCAATCTTGGTTATAGCTTCGAGGCCGAGCCCGAGCCCGAACCCGAACCCGGCAAAAATCAAAGCGTTGCTGTCCACATTTGCATATGCATTTCTTTTGGAGACGGTGGCGGCGACGGAAGCAGAGTCAGAGAGAGATGAGCGCAGCCGGCGCAATTTCTATGAGTGTGTGTGTGTTGTGTTTGTATCTTGATTAATTTATGGCGCTGATAATAATCCGGCACCGGCATTGGTTGATTATGAAATTTGGTATATTTTTTTTTTTTTATTATTGTTTCCAGTGTGTTTTTTTGGCGTTGCCAAAAGAAATCAATAATACAGCGGAGGAGTGAAAGAGGCTGGGGCAGCAACAAGATGAGACGAAAATTAACATGTGTTTGTCAGCGCCGGCAAAGACATTAGTAACCACATCTCTACATCTCTCTGTATATAAATGTATATATATATTGTATATGATGTAATAAGCGTTTGATTTTTATATGCTAGGGAATTGGGTTTATGGAATTTTCGGTATGTTTTATACTCTGTTCATATACCCTTGCAGAGGGTAATATAACTTTAAAGAAGGTAACAGCGAGTCCATAAAATAGATGGTTAATGGGACGAGTAGTCCAGTTTATTGGGTAAGTGACTTACTTTCCTTCCAATAGTTGTCTTCTCTATCTCAATCTGCCTAGGGACCAATCTGCAAGGGTATTTAATATTCGGCGAACCAGCGCATTTACTTACTAGTTCATAGTTGGTTAGCGGAAATGGAAGTTCAACTCGGAATCAAGCAATTAAAATCAAAGTATTAATTTAAGCCATTTTTTTAATGGTTTTTATTATTATTATTTTTTTGCTGGCGTGGTATGCGCGCAGCATTTTATATAAGCCCTTATATTAATTTCTATAATATTTATTTCAAATGTAATCAAATACTGCGCGTTGGGTCTAAACGAATCTTTTGGAATCTTCGCTTAGTCAGACGAAAGTGAAACTCTTTTTTAGCTATTTTTTTCTTCTTCCTCTGTGTTTTTTTTTCGATTATAAAATTTTTATTTTGTTTCGGCTGTTTCTTTTCGGTTGAGCCATTGACTTGGGCTGATTTTGATTTTGATTTATCTACTTGTCTGTCTTAAATGTTTTTGAAAGCTTTTCGGTAATTTGGTATTTGACAAGCATTTAGAAGCAAACGCCCATCAGTCTGTGTCAGTCTGTGGGAATCTCTTATGAATTTTTATTTATTTCAAAAATACTCTGATCAATGCTAACTTTTAGAAATTTTCAATCAAAGTTTTCTACTCATTTTGTTGCGTGTTTCAGACGCCAAAATTATGAGCGTTGTGAAAACCAAATTTTCTTTTAATCATGTTTAATGAGCTGCGTGTGCGGAACCAGAATATAAATTATAATCTCCATCTCTCTCTCCCTGTCTCTCTTTGTAGCTGTAGCTTTAGCTGTATCTGTATCTGTATCTGTATCTGTATCTGTATCTATCCACCCATCCATAGATACTTATATTGGTTTTATTTAGCCAGTAGCATTGTTTAATGTGCCCTCATTTACATATATGTTTGTTAAATTGCTGCTGTTCGTGTGGTTACAGTTTGCTTGCTTATTGATTTAATAAAGATACAACTAGGCTTTGTCATTTCGAGTTAATTTCTTAATAACCCATAGAAAAGAAAGGGTATAATAAATGCAGATGAAAATGTCTGCTACTGTAAGAAATTGTATACAAAATTAGCAGATATCCGGATTCGAATTGACTCTCTTTTAGAGTGACTTGCAGCTTAAGTACACAGGATATGTCCTAATCTATCAGATTCCTATACCCTTGGAGAGGATATTATTATTTTGTATAAGGCATCTCGGAGCCCTTTATTGATCTGGACGATGAGAGGTGTTGATGCAGTGATGTCCGTCCTAGTTTTTGAGCAAGGAGAGAATGAACTTGGCATGCCAACACATTGGAGCCCGACTACAACTATATTTGCCTTAGGAAAAAAGAGTGAGAGTTTGTTTTAAAATGCATCCCAGAAATCAGCAATACCGAACTGCTATATTATATATAGCTGTGTGAATAATCGATCAGAATAAATAAGCTTAACTATAATTTTCAAAGGATAATTCTAGTCAGTAATTCGTACCTTCGGCTCACCCAAGATGGCCATTATTTAGTAGATTTTAAGTACTCTGTATAGCTACTTTTTAGGCACTAAAACAATCAAATTTATTAAATATTGAAAACTACTTAAAATCCGTGGAGTAAAAGCCATAATTAGTGCGTTTAATATACAACATACGTTTAATATACTACAATAGAGTTGATAATTATGAGGCACGTGCAGGAAGTGAAATAAATGCAAAATAAAGCGCCCACATTTATTATATATTTTACTTAATCAACAATCAGCCGCAGGGAGGAATTCTATAAAAATAAATCGATAATTTTAAATATGAAAAACAAATTAAGCCTAAAATAACTTCTACATATTTTGTAGCCAAAATTAAAGTGCTAACAATTGGATTACTTGGAGTTGAAGTGCCGAGAAACCTCTTGAATTGAGCCAAGTACAAAGGAAACACTTGTCGGGCGGCTGGTGAATGGTTCGGTTCATTTATAATGGCGAATAATAGAAGAACATTTTGCACAATGATTTCTTAGGACTGGTAATCAGAAATCAGCAATATCATTAATTTATATTGATTTGAAAAGTATCAGGAAAAAAAAAAATGGCACAAGTGCTTGCATAATGATTATTTTTATTGGATGAGAGACAAAAATTGAGGTATTTTGCATAAAATCGAATGTCTGCTGAATGATTATTATGTGTCGAACTGATGGATGCCAATAGAGATAGAAATAAAAACAATACATTCATATTGTAGCAGCGTATGATTTTTTCCTCCATACCCTGTGAAAATTAATATATTAAAACCTAAAAGATAATACCTCCTTAACTGAAATAGAATATATTGGGTTTTATGGAACTGTTACTAGTCATTCTAAGGTTATAGCATTGGGAAAAATTAATTAAAAATTAAATTAAAATTTAGTATCTCCATACATAAAAGTGTTTGCCCTGACTGACTGATTCTAAGATCAAATTTTAATACAAGATTTATGCTATAATATAAGTTTTCTTTACTTTTGGGAACTTTGGCTGCCAAGAGTTCCCTTCTGGTAATAGCAAAAAATCGTTGTAAAAAACTTGTTATATTCTTATCAAATCTTCAAATTAAAACTCTCAGACTTCTTCTATTTTAAGGTCTAAAAAATACCTGTTACCCTCTTTTTTGTGGAAAATCCACCCCTAAGCTCAGGGCAATAAAGGAAAAACTGTAATGGGTATCTGCTAGTCGTGTATTGTACTTGTTTGTTGTATTAATACGCTGTTTTAACGGATTTGTCAAGAAAAGAAGAAGAATAATGACAAATTTGCCAATGAAAGAAAACATATGAAGTGTCATGTTTGAAGATAACGCAGTACAAAAGACTTAGCCAGCTTAGCAATAAAAGAAATAAACAAATCAAATAACCAAAGGAAAAAAAATACAAAAATCAAAAAAATAGCCAAAATAGCCATCATAATGGTAATGAGAACTGAAGCGTGCATAATTAAATTGTTCCCACTGTTTAATTAATGACATCCAAAGAATGCTGCTATTTAATAATGGAATTTATTTTATTCATTTTCTGCAATTTATAAATAAGATTAATTTTTTTGTGTTTAATTGTTTTTTTGTGGGTTTCGTCTCTTGAATTATTAATCTTCATCATTTCTCAATCTTTGCAATTCCTCAGCGAAATTCTCGGGCGTCCAGTTACCAAAAAATGCATCTCCCATGGCAATATAAGCCTTAAATAATGCCTCATAATTAATATGCGGCCTGTCTTCACTTTGATCGGAATCTCTGGTATCTGCTGCAACTTGTTGCATGCCGCACAGCAGCAGCAGCACCCCAGCTACCAGCACAACTGTCCAGTTTGGAGGCAATAACATTTCTAGAAATATATACAAAATATTCTCAACTGCTCTGGTTGTCGTCAGTTTTATAGCCATGCGGCTGACATAATTTGCATGTTGCCACAGTTGTTGGTTGTTGCAGCAGGGTAAACATTAAATAGACACTGCAAAAATATTTACTCATTGTGTTCTGCGTGTTGGGCAGCTTGTTAAACACATTCACCAAAAGCGGATCATGGGCAAATGTTTCAAACTTAAATTAAATTTCTGAATGCCTCTAAACCAATGAGCCGAAGAGGGGCATAAATCTGATAAATTACACTGGACAACATCATCAGTTTTTCACAGCCCTATTTCCGTTTACACTCTGTTTCAATCTAGTTAATCATTTCACGTAAGTTTTATAATTCAAAACGCAGAAAAACGATTCTTAACAGAAGAAAATTGTTAAGTAAATATTATGATAAGTGCAACATATCAATCAATTTACCCAACATATTCAACTATATTTACGCTTCTTATAATAGAATTATTATATTAAGAAGATGGTATAACTGGGAATATGTATGGAGTGCTACTCTTAAAAAAAGCCCTTAAGGAAAAGTCATCTTTCCCACGACGACGTTTATATACCCTTGTTGACTGGAATAAGGTGTGTCCTTAGAAACTACCCAGTATTATCGTAGGTGTCATTTTCATCTGTATATCTTGACAAATAATAAAGTTTTCCACCTAGAGGATAGACCTGTCTCTGACAGATATATTGGCTGCCTGGAAAGTTTTATTTACACCAGCTCAAGCGTTGAGAGATCAGTGGACAGATATGCAGGCGAAAAGATTATACCTTAAGGTTGGGAGAAGCTTCCTGCACATTTTCTGATAAAGTTATAATACCCCCTGCAGGTATAAACATTAAAAAAACCTAAAAAATAGTCTACAAAAAAACACAGCTACTAAAAAAATCAGTTCATTGATAACTGATTTAGCCTTTTGTTGTCTAGTGTAATTTGCATTTATTATGCGTGAATTTGGCGTGAATTTTTGCTCACATGACAACGCCAACGCCACCTACTTCATTAATCATTTGGCCAAAAAACAGCCAAAAAAAAAAAAAAAAAAAGATAATGCTAAAATACTTGAAGTGCAGCTCTTAAGCAGCCGTTAAATTACCTCTTAAGGTAGTTTAATTGATCGCACAAGCTTTTGTTTCTGTCTCTGTTTCTGTTGCTGTTTCTGTTGCTGTTTTTCTTTTCTTCTTTTAATTAAAAATATATAAAAATTTAAGATTTGGGTCACACGATACTCAAAGCTGGCTTAGGTTCACATTTTCAGATGCGGAAATTGTGGGTATTTCTTTGACAGCCATAAGTATGAAAAGCCTTGAAAACAAAGCGAGCTTAATAAATTATTTATTTAGTATATAAATTAAATAAAAAATAATATACACAATAATATGCAGGGCTGTGTCGCATTCTTTTGGCCAAAAATCGTGAGAAAGATGCTGTCCCAATGAAAATGAAAGTCAACTGCAGACAAACTGCATTTCCCATAAGCCAAAGGGCCAAAATGCATTTATTTTGGACAAGTTGCAGCAGCCACAGCAGCAGCAACATCAGCAGGTTGTCACCGGTTCCCAACCGGAGCAACAGCAGCAGCAGCAACAACATCATCATCATCATCATGACAATACGCAATCGATTGTTTTTTTTTTCTTTAGTTTTATTTGCTGCTTTTTGTTTTTGGTATCTTCTTTTTTACGCATATTATAAGAGCGTTTCGGGTGTCTTCTGTTGCTGCTTCATTCGTCTCGTTGTGGCCAAATATTTCGATATCTTTGGCTTTTCAGTTCAGTTCAGTTCAAGTTCGCGTCTCGAGCGGTTAAGTTTCGAGTTGGTCGCATCGTCGAGTTGACCCTGCTAAACGCAATTAATTGCAGGACTAAAAGGATATTTCAGCATATTATCTCATTCATCTGGCAGGATATGCTATGCTTTTGTGTTGCTTCGGTTACTGTGAAGTTGTATACTAAAAGTGATTCAAATTAACGAAAAACAAACAACGAATAGAAAACAAAACAAAAACTAAACTGATAAATAAAAAATAAAACTAAAGGTAATTTTCAATTGTGCATGAAAGAAGAAGTTAAACTAAACGAGAAAAATATAAAAAAAATAATACTTGTGCAACAAAACACAGCACACTGGACATGAATGAAAATAAAGACTACAATGAAAGAATCTGAATCTGAATATTTTATTTAAGAATTAAAAGCTGAAGAATATCTTATGAATTCACAAAAGAATTTTTAATAATACGCTGGATTAAATATTTATTAATACTCAAGAATATAATCCTCGCTTGGTCTGAATCAAAGAAAAGAAAAAGAAAGAATAAATAATTTCAGTGGCTCATTGTTTATTTTTAGCTATTTTTTAATAAATAATGACACTGTGCGATAGCTTTTTCTAAGCTGACACAGAGCCTACGCATGGATTTATTATATACTTTTTATATTTTATATTTTCGGTTTTCTCAGTGATTTAGAATAATTTTCTGCTAGTTCCAATTTAATAAATGAAAAATGAGATAGATTGGTTCAGCCAAGGCATTGCGTTAATAAATTTTCTATTAATTTTGCAGCTTCTGTAGAACTAAATTAGATCGAAAAAAAAAAAAAGAAAATTGCATATCACTTTTTATTACTTTATTAAAAATGTAATCTATCATATCAATATCACAATATATTAACGATTAAAGACTAAAGAATTAACTATCTAACCGCAGCTGTAGTTTGTCTTTAATTCTTTCTTTGAGGCTTATACGAGTTAATCTTAATGTGGTTCCTTTTTATTCATAATAAATTACATCAAAAACAATGTAAAAACTATTAAGGAAAAACTGTCTTTGACACGCCGCAGATTGTATACCCTTACTGACCACTTTTAACCACTTTTAAATAATTGTTAAGTTAATTTGTTTTGACCGATTGTTTTTGTTTTTGAAGTTTTTCATTCAAGTATCTTAATAAACAAACAAGTCTTCAAAACAAAAACTTTTCAACCATATATTCCTTACCCAGCTTTAGGATATAGTAGTTCGATCCGGCCAGTTCCCACTTATAACAAATATTATTCACCTAGGTCAAAACCAGACGAACAGATAGACAGATAGGCCTATCAACTATCAACTCGTTACCAATTTTACACAATATGAAATGAATAGTAATGTAGTCATGGAATTGACTTCATACCACAATTGTTACCTTCCTGATTAATGTAATCTTAATGCTGCCAAAATCATTAAATGATAATGATAACTTAATATGCCCAATTCCATTGAGCAACTGCCCACAATGCGAGTACGAATATTTAGTACAAAAGCAATGCGGATATAGAATTGATGATACTCGTCTCTCAGCCTCAAAAAAGAGTTACAAACAATGCGATCAGCATTATTTGAAGTGGGCCACATTCTCAGCTTGTATTACGCACTCAATTAACGTCAGTTGACCATAATGACAGCCACTTGGTAAGAGATTGGGGTTGCGGGGGGCATTCCATATTCCATAGTGCCAATGCCGGTACTGAAAGTGTGAGAAAACCCCCAGCAAAATTTAAGTATTTATTTAAGATTGATGTCAGACACGGCAACTTGAAGTATTTGAATCGAAAGATCCTTTTTCTCATCCTCATCTTTCAGACATAGTTTTGACATGAGTCTTAAGTGGGTTTCTTTTCGGTCTGCTAAACGTATCAAAATTAGATTGCTATAATTAAATTCTAGAGTAAAGCGAAACCAGTTCGTGCGGGCTTATGATATCATTGAAGAGATTTATGGTTTGGTTATCCTAAAACGTGCTGCTAATTTATTGACACCAAAGAGACTCGAGAGAACCGAGGAGAAAAATAATAATAAATAAATATGATTGAATGATGATCGGGCAAAGCCGAAGCCGAAGCCAAGCTGTTTTTCTCAGCCTCAGCCAAGGAAACAGAACTTGGTATTATAATAATTACAGATTACACAAGGCGGAATAAATGCGATTACAGCATAAAAGATTCAAAAATTCGAAAAGTCAAAACAAAACGAAACATTTTAATTTGTCAGCTTGGAGTTGAAGTTCAAGAAATCGTTCAAAATGATTTAATGAGCTTGTCCATTCACTTTTAAGGTCTCCAATGCAAAGCTGTTATCTCTGTACATATATATTTATATATGTGTGTGTGTGTATATATATCCGAGCATATTTTCTATCTCTGTGCAAGTATGAATCTTCTTCAGCGGCCTGTCCAAGTTTTTGATGGATCATTGAAAACAATGAGATGAAGTAAAACAGTTTCCAGTCAAAACACGTGAAATATGATGGACATGATGCGGCTAAATTCGAATGGGTATGCTTCCTCGTTTTGTCGAAGCGAGTACAACAAGTATTTCCCATTGTTTTGGCCCAAATCTGCTCTTGATATTGACCCTGAATATATCGAATGTTCGAATGTAAATCGTTTGTTACACTTTGCTTCAAGTACATCACTTCAAGTAATTTATTATAAATTAAACTGCATTTGCATAATGTAATTATATTTGTAATTGTACAGGGTATATTAATATTTTACTTAGCTGTGGAACATCAACATTGCTGCTGTTCGTTGCTAGTCATTAAAATACGATTAGATGTTGCTTAGATACTCATTATATAGTAGAATTTTGTTTGCTTACAGTTTGTTGACATATACTCGGGTTATTGACTTCTATATATATATATATTATTATGTGTTTTTATTATTTTGTGTGACGACTATTAGGGAGTCAGCCATTAAAGGAACACACCCAAAAACTCTTTTTAATTGTCAACAAATTAGTTTTGCATAGCTTTATTCGCCAATATATTTATTGAATAATTTTTACATCATCATGCGGCAACTTATATAATCGATTAAGTTATCAAATGCTTGCCGCAGACAGTTAAAATTGGAAAATAATTAAATGCTGATTATTTTTTATTTTTCTTTTTCTTTTTCTTTATAAACATATTTTTTTCTAATATATTTCTTTGGCTTTTGTTGAGCAAACAAAGACAAATATGGCTGGCAAATTGTGGGCAACTACTGTTGTGTCTACTATTATTCATACAAAACTGTTGATATTTATTCATTTTCATTTGTTCATTTGTTGTTTGCAGTTTCAGTGTGACTGCCTCATTCACTGCCTGCTCAACAATTGTTCAATTTCATTTTGCGCACTTCATATGACATGATCTCACAATGGGCCCACTGTGCGGTGCTCTGCAAGTGCTTTGCCATTTGATTTCTAATTGTTTTGGCTTCCTTACACAACATTCGATATTAGATATTCGATATTGAATATTCAATGGTCAATTGCAGGCAATTTTCAGGGCGAGCACTTCAAAAACGATGCACAAAACAATTCGAGTGCGCGCCTTTGGCAAGTTCGTTTCCTAAGTCTTTCGTTTTGCTATCTACTAAAAATTCAAAATTCGAAAAAAAAGTAAATAAATAAAATACTCAATGAATAGCGTAAAAGACATAACTCTCTAGATAGAGTCTAGACAGCATGCTGCTGGCATCATTTAACATAAAAAAAATATAATGAGCTGTCAGTAACTTGACCTTAGACATGTGTGGTGGCTCTTGGTAGCGGCAAATACAACACATTGAAGCTCGGCTGTCTCAGATACTCGCAGTATTATTGACTAAATAAATATTTGGCTAGATAATGAACAATTAATTGTATTCTAATATGTTTAAGAATTATTTTGATATGTCGGTTCATCAATTTAAGCACTTGATTAATTAAAAATTTGCGGCTTAAGCAATGACATTAGCTGAAAATGGCAAAAATAAGTAAGAACTCTTAGTCACTCTAATAAAAAAGCTATACACAAAAGAAGATTTCTCACGCAAAAGAATCATTTTCAAAATATATAAAATCTGTACTCTTTTTAAAATATATTAAAAATATAAATAAATTATACTAAGCGCATCGAGTTAAATTTACTTGCATAAAACTCATCATTAATTTAACCTTTTGATTAATGAAAATCTTGCGGCTGATCGAGCTGACATTAAATTGAAACTGACATAATAAATAATAAATAAATATTGTTAGCAAAAAATGATCTAATCAGGAAATATTATAAAAAATCAGAGAAAATCCTGCGCTTTGAAAAGCTTTGGAACTAAACTTGGATTTTATTTCCACAAGCAATGATAATACGGCCTACTATAACATCCGCTATTTACTATAAAAATATACTATAAAAATATGTAGATCAAACGGAAATTGTGGCAGTTATTTAAAGGTCAACTTATCAGCTTACATGGTCAGTGGTTTCCTTTTATTGTGGTGCCAGTTTGTGGTGGGAGCGATAAGATAGTTCAGCATTTTTTAGTCATGTATCATGCATATAAGGCCTGACGAATTGAATGTGACGCTGAACGGTGGACAGTGGACGGTGGACGCTGGACCCACGCAAATGCCGTTAATATGGTTGACACTGCCAGCGAATAGTCTGTGTACAGCCAGCGATATTTTTGGCATTTGTTTTGATTTAATAAATCAGGGCTGAAAATCGCTTCATTTGGTTACGTGTGAGCCGAGAAATGGGCACGGCTCAGTGTGATGTTTTTTCGTTTTTTTTTTGGTTGTATTTATGCTAATTAATCGGCCGCTTGGATGGCTATTACGTCGACTGTGAGGCAGGCGTATTTTATATTCAAATGTTTTCAACAGTTTCGTTCGTTTTAATCAATGAATGTTTATTGATTCATAATTTATCAATCAGCCTAATGCATAATAATTTCATTATTATTTTGTAAGCGTGCAATTTACATATTATTAATTGACTTTAACTTTGCATTTCAGCATGCCCCGGTTACGCTTGCCACGCGCTTCTCTTCGCCTCTCTCTGCTGCTCCTCCTGATTGCAGCTGTACACGCCCAATCCCAAGGCAACTTTGAGGATGCGGATAAGGCCAATGAGTACACGGATCAACAGTTTGATCTGCGTCATACCATACCCGGAGAGCCGGGCGTGGATTATCCCATATTGAGCGAGGTGCCCAAGACGCGCTTTGTGTGCAAGGGACGGCATGAAGGTAAAGTTAAACATGGAGCAAAATAAGTCATCTTTAAGCCTATAAAATATATTTTTATTCAGTTAATTGAGTTCTGTTTCTGACTTGATATTTGTATATATTTCAGGGTACTATGCCGATGTGGAGAGTCGCTGTCAAGCGTTTCGCATTTGTGCACATACCGCACGCTCTGCCCAAGGATTTGGCTTTCTCTGCCCGAATGGAACTGTCTTCAGTCAGCAGAAGTTCGTCTGCGATTGGTACCGCAATGTTGATTGCGATGTTTCGGAGCGTTACTATGACATGAATCTGGAGCACAGTGTGGGCAGCACACAGGAAATGATGGAACGAGTACGTCAGATGATGGAGTATCCCACGGTGACCATATCGAAGGCGTTGCAGCAGACGCAGACACCATCACAACAGCAGCCCAAGCAGAAACAGCACCAGCGGCAACACATACATCATCAAACGCTTAGCAAGGATTTGAGCAGTTCCAGTGGTGTCCTCAGTCAACCGGCAGCCGTAATTAATCCCAGCCACAAGCCTCTACGAGGTGAGGATATTAAAAGTGAAGCGCTTCCTGCTACAACGGGAACTGGCACCGATGATGATATCTATGTGAATAGTTTGGGTGAACTTAGCTCCGATCCGGGAATACAGTTTGATCATACCAATGCCCATATCATAGCCGAATATCCACGTGAGTATCACTTCCAGAAGCAAAAGAATTTCGCAGAGCGTGTTAATGCCGGTCTGGAGCAACTTGAGGAAAATGCCGAAGATGAACACATGGCTCCCGACTATATTAAACAAATACGCAATACCAAAGATGAGGCTACTCAGTTGGATTTGGTGTCGAATATTAATAACTTGCTGGAGGAAGTATCCACAGACTTAGATCCGTCCGTCTCGGGATATCAATCCATGAGCCCCCAACAGAAGGTGAAGCAACCATTCCGTTTCCTAAGTCGTGGCTTTGCTATGCATAGCAACAAGAATGAGAAGGTTGTCAGGAAAACCAGTTCCTCGTCCTCATCATCCTCCTCATCCTATGTATACAATAGACCTAAACAGACACCGGGCACTGTCAGATTTACGGTAAGAGAGTCTAATATATCTTAATTATTAACTCTAGAAATATCAGCTACTGACTGCTTTTCTGCTACACACAGTGAATGCTCCCTAAGGCGGACTTCCACTATTTAAGTATTTACTTTGGCTGAATTATCTCTTAAGGCTAGCTGTTCGCCTTATGGAGCCACATATCTATCTATTCTATCTCTCTTTTTCTTTCAATCAATATTACTCTCTCTCTCTCTCTTCCTTTTTCTGAATCTATCGCTATACTATCGAACTATCGCCTACAACTTTGACTCTCATGCCCATCTACACATCTTAAACCACAAATTACACAAATCAACCACAATTAAAGCCCAATGAGATACCCATTGATGCTCACAAAGACACTGAACACAAGCTAAAATTCAACAATAATGATAAAACCACAAGCAGCACCACCATCAGCACCGGCACCACCGACAGCACAGCAGCAACTACAACGAGCACTGAAGCTGCCTTTGAGGCATTATTAATAGCGCCCACATTACCACCAGCATATGAAGATGAAGATGCAACAACAAGCCACACTAAAACGGCAATTAGCACCACAAGTGAACCACCAATAGTTGGCATTAATTACAGCAGTGAAGTGCCCATCATAGAGTCGATAGGTCAAGCTGCTGCACTTAGTGCCAATTTGGATTTGCATCACAATGCACCATTGGATGCAGCAGCTGCTGAAAAGACGGATGTCCATCTTCAAGCTGAGAAGTTGCTGCTGGCAGGCGTCAAGCTGACCTCTCATGATGAGGAAATAGCTTTGCGTACCAATAGATTAACTCTAGGCAGCAGCAGCACAACCACCAGCACCACCACAACAGCTAGGCCAAGCACCACAGCAGCCATGAGCACCTCCACAGAGACTGTAACAGAGATTAGTAGCACTCAGGAGCGCATACGCAGCTATAGACGGTTTGCGCAGAAGCGCGTGGGTGGTTCAACACGACGCCAATTGCAGGTGCCGCGCAGCACGACAACAGCGAGAACAACAATCACAACGCCAGCAACTGGCAAAGGTAGCAACACTCAACGTTCAACCACGCCAACGCGTAGCTATTTGGAACGTTTGGCAGCAAGTCGCTTGCGCCTGTCACGTTTGTCGCTGGCCACCAAGCCGACAACAACAGCCAAGACAACGGCAACAACTTCTGCAGCAACTAGCACTATCACAACAAACTCTCCAACAACATCAACAACTGCAACACTTTTATCACAGGTGCGCGCTGGCGCTGAGCTGGGACCCAATAAGAAGCTCTCTGTGCGCGATATTAATAGGGAAACGGGTCAGCAGCGCGTTAGCTGGGACAGCGTCCAAAGCAACTTGCAACGCTTTCAGGTGCAGCGCGGCAATCGCGTCTACACGCCAGCAACACGCGCTGCTAGTAGCAGCACCAGCAGCAGCGTTGACAACGCTAACATCACCACTCGACCCACAGTCAGTTCAACGGTGCAACGTGGTCGTAATCGACATGTTACCTACAGAACGCAGGCACCGCAGCAACGCACGCGTGGCACCACAACACCACGCAGCACGAGCACCAGCAGTACAACAATAGCAACCACACAACGTACTACAGCTGCTGCGCTGTCCACGTTATCGCAGCAGATCTCTGCCATAGCCTCGGGCTATAGTTATACACCTGCACCACACAATCCAACCACATATACACTTACACCCACATTAGCACAAACCACACAGCAACAACTACAACAACTACAACAACAACAACCACAACAACCACAACAACAGCAGACACTTCAAACCACTTCAAGTCTTAACCCTTCCTCTGCCTTCTTGCCCTTCGATAAGCTAACTCGCGCCATTGTTGATGAATCCATTTTACAGAACTTTAAGAGCAGCCATGCCCAGCGCACCCCAGCAACCATTAACAGCAACAGCAATTCCCAACAGCAATTGCAACAGCCACAGCAGCAGCAGCAGCAGCACCGTGTGGCAAAGCCAGCAATAGCCAACAGCTATAACTACCCGAAGCCAGCAGCAGCAGCAGCGCCTGGTAAGCAATGCCGCAATATTTAGCTATAAGTTCTATATAATCAGATAGATACTTATATATTTTCAGCTTTGTCTACTTTGAGCATACCGCCACGCCCACAGCAACAACAACAGCAGCAGCCTCAGCTGGTGCTGCCAACACTGCCCAGCATTGTCATTGCTCGCGCGGAAGGACAACGCATTACACCCAATTCGGCCAACAATATTATTTCCAGCTTGGTCAACCAGCCTCAACCAAAGGGAACATCATCAAATTCCTATGTGACGCTTAATGACTTTCTGAATTCTAAGTTTGGACAGGCTGCTGGCAGCAACAATGGTGAAAATGTAAATATTGCAAGTGGCAGTACAATTCAGCAGCAGCAGCAACAACAACAGCAGCAAGGTCAACAGCATCAGCAACATCGGCAAAATCATCAGCAGCAACACTATCAACAGCAACATCACCAACAGCCACTACATCAGCAGCAAGAGCACCATCAACAGCAACAACATCAGCAGCAGCATCAGCGTCAGCCACATAAGCAGCAACAACAGCTGAGCTACATTACACAACGCTACCAACAGCAGCCACAAGAGCAGCAACAACGCCAGCAACAACAACAGCAACGACAACAGCAGCACTACACACACCAGCAACAACATTTTCAATCCCAACACCAACAGCAGGAACAACAACAACATCATCAACATCAACCACAGCAGCAACCAATCAACTATCAAGCGCAGTACCCACAACAAGCCTATCAACAATCGCAGCAGTTGCAACAGCAACAACAACAGCAACAATCACACCGCCCCTCTATACAATCCATACAGCAGCCCTATTTGACACCCAATATTTTTGTCCCTTATCAGCAGCAGCAGCAACATTTGCCGCTGTTTCCGCCACTAGCTTCAGCAGCCGCATCTGCACCTGTATTGGCCAAAACCTCACATGTTGCTGTACGCGGACAGCAGGCGGATCATTTGAATGTGCAACTGCCGGCCTTGCCGAACGGTTTGATACCAGCGCCAACAACATTGCAGTTGGCACAAAAACGAAGCGATGTAAAGGTCAATCAGTTGCAGTTGACCAACAGCAACAGAAAGGGCTCCAGCTCTGGCATGGATCAGGGTCAGGAGGTATCCTTCTATGCAGGACGTACATCCTACCAAGTGCCACAAAGCAGCGTGGGACGTTTACCCAATGATATAACGCATCTAATGCGACATCGCCAGCGTCGGTATTGAGAGATTGATCGAGGATTGAGTAGAAGAAAGTATCAGACGGAGTGAGATTACTACTAGAAGGCTAAGTTATTATTTATATGCTAAGTTAAGTTATTGCAATTGTAAAATATACAAATATATATGTATTCCATAGCTTCTTTTCCATATACTACATATACATATACGTATACATATATGTATATATATCTGAATAGTTCAATAATTTATTTGATAAATAAAAACGACAATATTTTGAAAACGAATCTTTGGTTGATTTTGTGTCTTAGCTTTTCTTCTTTCTGTGAGATTAAGTTTTATTGTTTATGTGTTTAGAATGTGGAACTTAACATAATGAATACAAATACAATACAATAAATGTACGTATGTAGCTAGCGTATAATTAATTGTATATTATTAATATATAATTATAATTATATTGTTTAACAATAATCCATTTTTAATAGTTTGCGAATGTGTTTCTTGCGTTTCGTTTCGTTTCTTTTAATTGGTGTCAAACATTTTCTATTACGGTTACATGCATACTTATTAACTAATGCTGTGCACAATGCGTATATAATAATTATCATTATAATTATTAATTAATCATAATATATATATCGATATATATATAATTAAACGTTATGGCATGGAGTATTTATTTATACATACAGAATTGAACTAAATTATCAATTGGCTTTATGCATAAATAAAATACAAATGTTCTCTTCTTTCGTTTTTCGTCTGTGATGCAAGCAGCAAAAGAGGCTCAATAATAAATAGAACCGGACAATGTAAAGTATTTGCATTAAGGAATAATTAATTAATTAATAATCTAACTAAAAAGGTACTACAGCAGTGTAGATAATAATAATAAGTACATACTAACATAATGCATAATCAATAATAATAGTATATAATCAATATAATATAATATATAAACAATTTAAATGATATCATTAATAATATAAAAACTGCCGCCCGCTTGCATCGAAGCCTACATAGAAATGTACAGCGATATTATTATACAAAAGTTTGTGTTTGTTTTTTAAAAAGGATTACGGTAGGCTCAAGATCGGGAGTCAGTTATAAGTCTCGATAAATGTATAAATTATTTACAGGGTAACGGGTTAACAGGCTTTTGGGTACATTGTTTCTGTTTTTCTGTTTGTTTGTTTTTTTTTTTTGTTATTGCATTTTGTGGAGTAGCTCAGCGCGCGCTCAACGCTTGACGGCCAAACGATATTTTTGCACGCGCACGCGTACTCAGGGAAGCGAATTGACATTTATTATGGGTGGTGGGGCAACCTCTTGGACTGCCGGAATAACTATGTTTGCGCCCGCGCCGGTGACTGCAGTCGGGACCAGAACCATGCCTAATCCTAGTCCCACTGTTGCTTTAGCTTCATTTTCTTCTGGCTTATGCTCTGCACAGAATACTTTGCGATCCTGCTCGCTCAGACTCCAGCTAGCGGAACGGGCGCAAGGCACGTGAGCAGCCACTTTGCATGCCCGGTGAAAACAACAAACACTGGCGCCCGGCTGAGCGCAATGCACGCACTGATACCGCGTACTATCCCAGACCGCTGCATCGAGCCCATTGACATGAGCACCAATCAGCTGTATATCATTGGCCCACACAGCGCAATCCTCGTGCAGCCATATCTCATAGCCATGCTCAGAGGTTTTCGACATTCCTCGAAACGTTTCTATAAACTTCGCCTCGGTGCTGCAGTCCAGTGGATCCTGCGACGAGCACTGAGATTCGTTCTGATCATCGCTGTAGGAATGGGCGCTCTCTTGCGTTTGCTTACGCTTGCGTTTGTGCTGGCAGAGAGAGAAAAATTTATAAATTAGATGGATGAATAGGGTTGAAAATTGGATTATAACTGAGATTTTAAATTTCCTCTAAACTTACCATTGTTATCTTTGGAGCCTGCATAATGTTAGCCAGAGTAGCAGGCACTACGGGCAGATTGCGTGCCTGCAGTTTGACCATGTCGGCACGCTTGCGTTTGTTCACAAAAAGTCCATCGATATCCGGGGTGCCTGCGGGCAACTGCAGAGCGGCACGGTACTCCTCACAGTCGATGGAAACCAAATACGGCCCAAAGAGATCACCCAGTCCAAGCTTGTGCGGACCACGCTTACAGAAGACACAAATCCAACTGGAATCTGTGGTGTCCGCATCATAGCGATTGCTTAATGTGGAGCTGTGCATACCCCGCAGATTCTTACGCTCGTGGGGTGCCTTCGTTTGCTTCTTTTTCGTCTGCTTCTCATTCACATCCTCCGCGCTGTGGGTATTCTTAATGCTAATGCTGCCATCGGCCTTAATTAGTATAAAGGGCGATTTAAATCTGAGATCTGTTGTGGCACCATTGCTGACCGGAGGCGCAGGTGTACTATCCTCATCCGTGCTGAATGGTTTGCGTGCGCCCTTTTTGCCTCCATTCTGCTTGCCGTTGGTTTTGGCCGCTGGCTTCTTGCCCTTGGCTGCAGCAGCGGCGGTCTTTTTGTTTTTCTTCTTATTATTTGCCTTCGGATTGACCACCTTGCTAGCCGCGGCAGCCTCGCTGAGGTTTCGTGCTGCCAGCGCTGCTGCTGCAGCCGCCGAAGTGCTGGGCTTATCATCATCGCTGTCCAACTGATCCGCTTGAACTTGGGCCTGTTGCTTTTTACGCCCCGCACCCTTCTTAGGCTTCACCTGCTCTTCAATAGTGAAACGCAGAAGTGACGGATCCATGCCCATTGATAATCGACGTTGTGGCAAGCAACGCGTGGGCGTTCCTTTAACGCTGGACGATGCTGGCGATGGAGTTGCTCTCTGCTCCTCAGGGGCGGTCATGGGACTATGTATGGGACTAGGCAATGTGGATTTCATAGCCGCTTTGGTTGCCATTGGTCGCAGCTCTGGTGTTGGTGCTGGCGTTGCTACTGACGCCTGCTCTGCCTTGGCGCTATCTAACAGCAATTGCGCGCTTAAATCCTGCGCTGCTTCGACGGTTCTAGGCGCACACTCATTGGTAGCCGGCTCATCCTCAATGCCCGCAAACATTTCCTCCAGCTTATGCTCAACTTCATTAAAATGGCTGGGCTCAACACTAGCCGCACCAACTGAGCCTGTTGTTGAAGGCGGCGCCGGCGGCGTCGGTGACTCTTTGCCTGCTGGTGACTGTTGTTCCTCCTCCTCATCATCATGCACGCTTACCGCTGGTTTGGCATCAATGTCACCCTGCTCCATCAGCGCTGGTGAGGCAGGTGTATCAGTGATGACCTTATTATTGTCCTGATGCTGCGGCTGCTGTTCATGTAGCTGTTGTTCCTTCTGTTGTTGGTCCTGCTGTTGTTGCTCCTGTTGTTGTTGCTCCTTGGGCTGCTGTTGATTATCACTGTCCTGACTGCTGTGTGTGCCAGCACTAGAGCTACTGGAACTGCTGCTGCTGCTATTGCTTTGTGGACTGGGCGGCTGCACATTGTTATCATTTCTTATCAGCATATCCTGTTGCTCGTGTGTCAGCTCTTCATCATGCGGCGGTCGTTGTTGCTGCTGGTGTTGCTGTTGCTCAGTAATATTGCGTTGCAGTAACGCCTGACGCTGCTTCTTGGTCTTGGGATTATCCGTATCATTGTATAGCGTGGAACTGTTGCTATTCTCTGTAGCAGTAATAGCTGCTGGCGGTGTTGTAGCACGTCCATTCTCTTGCGGCAGCTGCAGCGGCTGCGTTTGTTCCACCTTCAGTCCGAAAGGCTGAAACTCCATTGGAGCATCACCATTTTTGGGCGATCGCTTGGAACTACAACTATTGTTGCTATGCTGCGGACTGGGCGTGCGTTGTCGCTTCAAATTTTCGCTAGGCGTTAGACGCATCACTTGACTACTTTTACGTTTGCGCCGTTTGCGACTATTGCTGCTGTTGCTATTGGACTCCAGTGATTCCTCATTCGATGTGGTCATATAAGGCGATTCAGGTGCCTCGTGCAGCTGCTTCTCCTCGGCAGGCGGCGCATTGTTGCTGTTACTTCGATAGGACAAATCTGTAATTATTGTTTGCGCCTCTTCCTGCTGCTGCTGCTGCTGTGTCGCCTGCTCTTCTGCTGGCTTGTTGTGCTTGTTGGACATGTCGAGATTCGTCATTTGCGTATTGCGGGAATGCATTTGTGGCGTTGGAGTTTGTTGCGGCGTCTGCTGCTGCTGTTGCAGCGCTTGCTGTTGCTGTTGTTGGGGCTGAAACTGTGCGCTATTCAAGTGCGGCGGCGGTGGCAGTGCTAGATGCTGATTATGATGCGTTGCTGCTGCATAAAGCAAATGCTGTTGCTGTTGTTGGTGCTGTTCCTGCTGCAGGTGTTGCTGCTGCTGTTGTTGCTGTTGCGGCGCATAGTTTGCATGGAGCTGATGATGCAAATGCAGCTGATTGTAGTCCAGTGGCGATTGCGGCGTTGGCGGCGTATGAGGCCCATTGTATTTCATATTCGTTGGTGGCGGCGTCATATTATATGCCTGCTGCTGATGCTGCTGTTGATGATAGTTTCGCAACGGCGAGGCTATAAAACAAAGAAAAAAATTAGCAATTGTTTTTGACTGTTTTTCAGATTTTAAACTTACGCTTCTTGGCGTGCTGCTGTTGCATGTTGTGCGTGGCAAGTTTGCCAGCGGCTCCAGTTGCGCCATAGCTACAATCCTTGCTGCTTAGCTCAGCGTTCTTCTGCATGTTTTTCAACTGCGTCAGCTTAAAGTTCTCATCGCGATTTTGCATATAATGCTGGGGTGGCACATTATTGTTGCTGCTGCTGTTGCCACCAGAGTTGCTGCTGCTACTGTTATTGGTGTTGTTGTTGTGATTGTTGTTATTATTGTTGGGCGGGGTACTTGGCGGCGGCGGCAACAACGATTCGCAATCAGCACCGCCAGCAGCGCCATTCGCATTGAGATATTTACTTGCAGCACTTGCAGGCGATGCCGAAGCGGGCAAACCCGACGACAAATGCCCTTGTTGCTGTGATCCTGCGGGCGTGTTTGTGGTCAGATTGTGACTATTGGGGAAGAATAGATTAAAAAAGAAAGTGAGAACAAAGTTTTACAAGAATTGGAAAATATGTCAATATTACAAAATTGAATCAAAGCTAATATGCCCAAAATAGTAATGCAAGTCTTAAGTCTAGAAGGAGTATTATTTCCTAGAAACCTGGTAGATTAACAAGGTTCAATTTGTGGTAAAAAATAAACCACTTGGTTTGGTTTAAGGTTTCTGGAAAATAGAGAAATTTTAGGATACTTGGGTTCAAATATAGGTTGGCGCTAAGGCCTCGAAAAAGAGTATCAATGACATTATAGTGAGATCATAATTACAGATCAGAATAGCCTGATTTATCTTACATCGTTGGATAGTTTGGCGGTCCATGTAAATGTGACTGTTGTTGCTGCTGTTGTTGTTGTTGGGCAGATTTATTCAGCGTCGGCGCAGCGCTGCGGCTGGACTGCAACGATAAATCCATTGAGTCAAAAGGCAATGTTCCAGTATATGGCGGCGCCAGCAATGAATTCATTTGATGATGATGATCCAGCTGTGGAAAGAAACAATTTATATATAGCGTATCGTATATTATAGTAGGAGTCAAGTCAGGCCTGTTGCGAAAATTTCAGAAGCGGAATTAACATTATTTCCGTTTCCGTATCCATAGATTCAGGCCTGAATACATTACAAAGCAGAAAAACTAGAGAAGCAACAATAAAGAGAGAGCAATGAATATGAAATAGTAAAAGGAGTTCAACTACGGGTAGCGGAGATATTGGAGATATTGTGCATGCGGTTTGTTTTGGGATATTCGGAAACAAAAAAACGATTTGACGCAACGAACTACGATAAATTACGTTTTTATGATTGGCCGACATAAAATTATAAATGGCATCTGGCGGCGGCGGCGGCTGGGCGGACGCATGCCAGGCCAGGGGAGATCGCACCATGGGCCTTTCGTTCGACATATGCGCCAACTGGGGCTGTCGTGGTATATACGAAGGTATCTGCAGAGATTACGACATGGCAGAAATTTATATAGTTTTTATTATGGAGAGAGATCAGCTGCAGTCGGTTCAGGCTACTTACTTGCAGGGGATTCCATGAGGGATTCTGTGCCGCTTGACTCAAATGGCCGTGCGGATGATTGTTGTTCGACATGGTTCTCTATCTCCCACTCTCTCACTCTCTTTCTATGTCTCTCACTCTCTCTCACTCTGTGCTAATGTGCTTAACTAACTAAGATCCTGCATAAGTATCATCTAAAAACTCAAATATCCACTTAATTAATTATCAGGGGTAGTTCGAGGATTAACCTGTAAACTGAGCATCCAAAATTCTAAATTATTTATTTATATAATTTAAATTTATTTTTTAAAATTTAATTTCCGTAATTCTGAATCAAAATTTATGAATCTATGCAAATCCGAACAGTTTTAAAAGTGATTCCGACCTGTTAAAAATATTTGTCATATTCATTTATATTTCATTAAATATTTCGGAGATTCGGAATAAATTTCGGAACCGGCATAATTTCGATATTTTAACAATTATTCTGATGCTGATCTTGATTGCCTGTTAGAGATGTTAGTCGGAGAGGGAATCCCACTTGGATTCCACCAAGCGCTCATCTCTTGTTTGGGGGGAAACACAGCCGAGCAGCGACAGCGGCAGAGGCAGAGAAGCAGCAGCAGGACTCTTTCACTCTGTCTATATGGCCATACGGCATGAGGCGTGCTGTGTACTATCGCTGAATTGTTTATTGTGTTGTCAGTGAGAGTAGCGGCTTTATGTGAATATAAATACCTAACTAATTATTGCTTGCTTTTAGTACTTTCAGCGAGTATAAACAAATTTCGCACGCACTTTTTTCACACCATTTACACACACACACACACAGGCGCGCATCCACCCACTTGCAAAGGTTTTTTTTTGCCGAGCGGTCCTTGCGCGATAACAGGCACCAGACAGTCGATAAATGTATCGACAGTCGACAGCGTTGTTTTGTATGCCAGCCCTGGTACTTTTCGGCAAGGCTGTGCGCTACACGACAAGCACGCGGTCTTTTGTTTTAGTCATGCCATTGGACGGTTAGAACGAAATGTGTAGAGGGTAAATTAGTTTGGGAATGATTTGGCTATTTGGTGTTATTAATCACTGCTTGCACCACAAAATACCTCGAATATTTGCTGCTCTTTTTCGATCGTTCGCACTCTTCTCGCTCAGTTTTCAAGTGTACCGCATTGCAGCTTCGTTGCGACTCGTCTTTTGCGAATTACTTGTTTTGGGCCGAAAACGGCAGAGGCAGAGGCAGAGGCCAAAACCAAGCCTTGCCAAATTGCACAAACACACGAACTTTCTTTGTTAACACATTGAAACGTTTGTTTAAATAATTCGCTCACTTATTTAACAAATGCCGCGGCAATTGTTAATGTTTTTAAACGCGTATTTTCATTTGTTTCAAACAATTCCGAAATTTACGTGTGCTCCCAGCTTCTGTGTGTTATGAGTGTGTGTCTGTATGTGTGCGTAAGCGTTGTGCTTGTGTTTTGTGGTTCATTTGCTGAGCGGTCGAACTGCAGTTCCGTGTTCCAGTTCCGAATTCAATTCACCAATGCGAGGGCGTGCAAAAAATTATAAAATTAAAAAAATAAAATTCAAAATACTATATACAATACTAAATAAATGTAAATGTTTTCATATCAATTTGATTTTGATTTGCATAACTTGTAATAAGCAGCTCTTGCTTCTATATTCATATATGCGCGCGCAAAGCAGATAGCTTTTTGTCAGGCAGGAACCGATTTGCGCGCTTTACAGCACTGGGCATTCGCATGGTGATTCACAATGGCAGATTCCCTCGCAAATTAACAAATAAATAAATAAATGTTTTTAATATAGAATGTCTGCTAATAATCGGGGCATATTTATTGTCTTCGAAGGTTGCGATCGCAGCGGCAAATCAACGCAAAGCAGTGCATTGTGTAAGTAAATAGTACAACTGGTCAAATACCGGCGAATCCGAGATAAATATAAACATAGTTTGTGTTCTTATCGCCATCTTTTGCTTATCAAAATAAATTGTATAAACACTCAGTTTGGCAAGAAGAATGGGAATAAACTGAGCCTGCTTCCAGTTAAACATAGTTTAATAAAAGACTCCAGCCGGCTCGAACCCGAATATTCAAGAGAATTGTACCGGGGTACCCATCGCTGGCGCAGGTAGCAGTGCAGCGTCATCTATATTTACTTATCTATATATAGATGATCATTGCCGGCTGAAGTGGTTGTTTGTTTATATAATGTGGCTCGGTTATTGCCGAGCCGACGCTGCGCTACTCACGTGCATGGAATAAACATGCAGACAACAGCACATTTCTCAACTTTTATATTTTTCTCGATTTTTAAGACAAAGTATAACTCTGTCGTGTGTGTGTTATTGATATTGATTGATATTCGGTTATTGCTCGAGTCATACATTTCCAAAAATAAAGTCTCTTGAGCTCTGCCAAGGTTATTGTAGTGCCTGTGTGACCTCCCTGTTATGGATCAAGATTAACGATTATAGATTAGATTGTTCAATATTTTATTACCCATATTTTTAAAATTATCAATTGAAACGATATTTTCCCACAGTGCCACTTTGACTTGGTTAATTTCATGTTTACCAGCTTGCATTTCAGGCCTTTAGCAGAACTGACCTGAGTCAAGAATTCTATTGGTATCATCGGCTACATGGTTGACTGTTCCTTTAGGATACTCCACAGTGAATCGATACTCTTCTAGCTCTAGCCTCATTCTAGTTGCCTTTTATTGAACCGAATAATCAACATCTACCACGATTAATGATAAGTCAACTCCAGCCTTTATACACGCAGGGCCAATTATCGCATCAAACAAATCCTGTTTGTTTTAATATATTTTGTATTCCGAACCGGCCAGTTCCTAGATATTTATTAAATGCAGCAGAGAATATGTTATTTATTTTTCTCTATCTCATTTTGAACACAGTTGAGTTACTGAAACGCAATGGTGTTGACGTAAAGGCATTTAATTACCCGGATCGCGGCACTTCCAGTGGCGAGGTATTAAATTCCTACCTGTTGAATGCGAGAGAGGTTTCCGCCGAAGCCGTACACTTAATGTTCACTGCCAATCGATGGGAAAGCAAGGAAAATCTCGTAAAGACACTTCTACGTGGCACAACTATCATTTGCGATCGCTATGCTTACTCCGGTGTAGCCTACTCTGTAGCCAAAGGACTAGATTTTGATTGGTGCTATGCAGCAGAACGTGGACTTCTGCAGCCTGATGCTGTCTTCTATATGAAGGCGAACCCTGAACAGCTCGTAGCACGTGCCGGTTACGGGGAGGAGCGGTTAGTAAGCTTCCTTCTGTATTTAAATTCCAATAAAAACCATATTTATTTTTGCAGTTTTGAAAAAGTGGAATTCCAGCGCAAAGTGAGCGAGATATTCGATCGCTTCAATGCACAGGAATCGAGCTATTGGCATGCATTCGATGCCAAAAGACCCCAGAAGGAGCTGCAAACGGAAATAGCTAATAAAGTCGATAGGCTATTGAATAAAGTGGCCAAAGAGCCGCTGCGCTGGCTTTCCTAATGCAATTTTATTGAACTGAGGATTTGTCTGATTTACGGCTGTATACTGAATGCACGTAATTAATCTTTAATTTACGACGCATGCCACGTAATATATTAGAGTTTAAGATTTCGCAAACATCCAAATTAAAAATCAGTTCGTGGATTAGCAATCGAAATGGTCATAAATTGTTGGTATACTTAAAAATATGGATTTGTTTACGGGCGCAGTGGACGCTCAATAAATTGAACTGTGCTTTAAAAGCATTTCATTCAGGCATTAGAATATAATTAGGAAATGTAATTGTTTTCTTTGAAATACTTCAATTAACTAACTTTAAAGTCGAATTAAATGAAATATATGTGTTGTGCGTTAGTCAGAGATTCAATGTTTAATATTGTAAATAAAAAATATGAAACTATACCTCTATTTAGTCGTAGTTATTGAGTGTAAACTGTAGCTGTGTCTGTATCTGTATGAGCGTAAGCCTCATTGATTTATAGAGGCAGTTTTGTTGAGCAAATCGTATTGAAAATGCGAATCGTATAGTTTGCTCCATTATATTTTATTTGGCTTAATCATACAATTTGATATATATATATTACGGCTAAAACCACAGCAACAAAAATAATTTACGCCTTCAACTTAATTACTAAACGAGCCAAAAAAATGAAATATGCTCCCCAATTCTGTGCCTGGCACTTGGTCCCAAATTCAACATTCAAAATTCAAATAAATATATAGCATATAAATTTCAATTAATAGTTATCATAATCCAAATCCGCACGGCGACTCCGTCCACCAGCTGTGCCAGTTCTTTTAACTGATCCTGCAGTTGCTCCTGTCTTGGCTGTACGGGTACGCAGCGTCAGGGTGCGGTAGCCCACACCCGGAGTATAATCAATGTTGGCTCCAGCAGCAGCAGCGGCAGCAGCAGCAGCAGCAGTACGTGCTCGAAGATTGGTCAGATTATTGCTGAAACGCTTCTGGGCCTGGTGATAGAAGGCTATATCACCATAGCTGTGCCTCGGCCACATACATTCACATCCGGAGGGCACTGTACGCGTCTCCGATTCCCAGCAGCCGCTGCCTACGTTCAGGCGTATCAAGTGTATGGTTCGATTGAGCTGCACACACTCGAAGCCCGTGGCCGAACAGATCTATAAGAATCATATTTAAAAGTATATAGTATGTAAATAAAATATATCTTTTTCTTTCAGATGAGAAGTAATTACGATCCTGCCAGTTGAGGCACCTAAGTTATAAAGTAAGAGTTTGGTTTATTTGAAGGATAAAAAGATCCTAAAAATGACTAAAAATATTACTATTATTATAAACAAACTAGTCTCAGATGTTGGACCGATTGGATCGGATCATTAGATCAACCAATTATTTAGTCTTAGGTGCCCTGAAGATACCCTTTCCCTACAAATTTTGTTGTTTATAAATATCATAATTATAATAGCCAAACTCAGACGTTGGAACTGATTGAATCGGATCGTTAGATTATCAGCAAACTTAAAAGGCAAGGTACGTAATCTTTGGTGCCCCGAAGATATCCTTTCTTTCAAGGTTTGTTTTTTAAATTAGGTTTTGGATTTGTACGCACCTCCCGCTTTTCACCGGACCGCTCGCTGAGCAGGGCGCGCAGCACGTTCAGCTCATAGCTGCGATAGTTGTTTTCATTTGTTGGCCTGGTAGGGAGCGGAGTATAGTTTTCGGCACAAGTGACCTCAACATAATGGCTGGGCCGATATGCGGCATTATCCAATTTAATAGTAACGCGATTGGTGGGGCACAATGATTGATAGGTGGTGACCTGTAAAGAGGACAGATGTGTCATTAAAGCTGCTGGGCAATCGAAAATAAATTTTATTATAGGGTTTATGGGGTAGTTTACTTACGCCCTCGCCGCTGGTGGTGCTGAAAAGAGATGGTGGCATAACGCTGCGCACGCGCCGTTTCCTCACGTTTTGTATGCCATAGGGTAGCTGATCGCTTAGCTCATCCGAATCATCCGCATCCATATTCGTATTCTCGTTCTGACCTACACCCGCACTCGCGCTGGCCACAGCATAGTCCTCTTCGCCCTCAAAGTCTATGCTCTCTGCGGCTGAGTCTTCAGAGGCATCGTTATAGTTTTCCACCTCCTCCTCCCTCTGCTGCTGGTCCTGCTGCTGACCTCTATTCCTGCAATTGCATATGCATAGAATATTTTTAGAAAATTTAAGCTTTGGCAATGAATTAGCTACTCTGCCGGATACGACTGCGGCCGCCCGTAAAATGCGCTTTTTACACTATAAAAAAAAAAAATAAAATAAAAAAGGAAGAAAATCGCTTTTGACGTTTGTTATTTGCATAGATAGTTTTTTTCTTTTCCTCTCTACCTATTAAAAATGGATAAAGGGTATATCAAAAATATAGAAAGAAATGAGCATATTCCAGATCTGGTATATATCTGTTTATTCAAAATAAAATCGCAGCTCAAAATTGAAAGAAAAAACTATATTTATAGCACGTTTCTTTGATTATTTCTTTGATTAAAGGAAAAGATTAATAGTCAAATAAAACAGAAAGGGAAAAAGCTTTAACCACACTGCTGGCAGTGTATATGAAGACAGTGTATAGTCGAGCAGTCTCCAGTGGAGCTATTTAGCTTGTTTTTTTGCAGCTGGCCAACAAAAGCGCATCATTTTGCATTCAACTGCAGCAAATGCCAATGAATTTTTTAGCTTTCATTTTGCGGCGTTTGCCATTCGCGTGCAAAAGCTTTGTCTGCTTGTCTGGAACTGCCTGATGAAGGCGGGAGGGACAGTGGTTCATATGGAGGGAGAGTGGTACGGAGCGGTGCGGCGCGGGGAATTACTGGCGGACACAAAGCTCGCTCCGTTACGCGACTGTCGTTGGCTGCCAGCGGATTTCCTTTTTCGTTGTCGATGCTTTACGCCCGGTACCCGCACCCGCACCCGCTCCACCCACCACCCACAACAGCGCCAGCAAGTGCAACCACTCACCGCAGGGGGGCGTATTTTTGAAGCGCTCTTCAGGCTACCCAACCAACGGCTTTGATAGTTTTGTCGCAAAGTTTGCGAAAATGTTTTGAAAATGAATGCTTGTGTTAGGAATTGTTCAGTTGGGCCCTTGTTTAAATTAAGACCAAAGCACCAAAGCAAAACAACAAAAAAACCAACAAAAAATAAAGCAAAACAAAAATATAATAACTACTTAAAGCTTATGCCGCTGAAATATAGCTTTTTTTTTTCTGTGGTTTTCCTCCAAACTAAAAGAGAAACATTTAAAATGAACTCCAGTTATTTAGACAATATTTTGGCATAGTTTTCTGGTCAGTTTAATATGGAAATTTGCTAATTTTAGGAGACAAAAATAGGGCATATTTAGGGCTCAAAATAATCTTATTTAAAACGATTTAATATTATATAAATATTATAATTATGAGGGAAAAACTTCCAAGTTGAATTGAGACTGAAGATTTGAGATAAGAAGACTGAAATAAGAGCTTTATTTGTCATATCTGAGATGCAGATGTTCTAAGATGTCTAAAGGAGCCGAATGAATTCTAAATTTTCCCCTATATATTCAGGAATATTTTCAGATTAAAAGCTAAAGTTCTGTAGCCCTAATTTCTTAAATTTAAAGTATTTTTTAGTAGTATTTTGGGTTCAATTTAAGCTCTCTTTAAGTAGGAATTGCACCTATAATACAGCTCCTCTAATATCGTATTTTGCAGAGTATTTAACTGTCGACTATGTGGAAAGTGTAAAATATGCATTGCATTTAGTTTGCAGTCTTTTGTCTTCGTCAGTTTGCTCTCTTTTTTTTATTATTTTGCTGTTGGTTGATTTTGGCTTGGGTCCCGCATTTCGTAATCTTTGGCATAGAAATCGCCTGATCCTGCTAAGCTTGATCTCCCAAACAAAGCCAAAAGCGAAAACCCACTGAGAAGAAAGGGAATCAGCTTAAATGCTTATGTCAAAGCTGAAGGGCCTGGGATTTTGTTGATATGCCGAGCAGAGCATCAGAAAGCAGAGACCAGAAAGCATAGAAAATCCAGCTGCTCCTGCTGCTACTGCTGCCTGGGGCTGATTGTCAGTTGCTATCATATATGGGGCACATTGAGGAACATGCCAAAGTCAACGAGCTGCCTGAATACAAGTATTACGAGTATATGCAACTTGCCAAAACATTCATCTCGGACAGTCGCAGATTTGTGCACAGTTTTTGAAAAGCTGCACTTGAAAAAGTTTAAACTTTGTTTTATTTAATATTATTTCTCCGACGCTGATTACGATTGAAAGTTAATCAGGAATGTAAAATTTATCTTTAGTTGTTCGAACATAAAAATACTTGTATCTTTTTATTTAGTCCATAATTTGTTTTAGTGTACCTACCTGGGAATGAAGCTACTTCGGCTGTGACGCTCCAGCGGCAGGGATTCTGCTTCTAATGCTGCTTGCCACACATTGCTAACGTTGTTGTCGTTGTCATGGCCATTGTTGTTGTTGTTGTTGGTGCTGTCCTGGGCCGCAAACAAGCCCACACCTTGCACAGCCGCATTTAAGTCAGACAATTGCAGAAGGAAGTCATTTCGAGCTGCCTCAGGATCATCAACAAATTGTAGTTGCTGCTGTTGCTGCTGCTGCTGTTGTTGTTGTTGGCGTAGTTGCTGTTGCTGTTGCTGCTGTTGCTCCGGGCTGTATATGCTCTGGGGATTTCCGTATAGTTTTTGCTGCGGTGGCTGCCATTTGGCCGACGCTTTGTTGTAGTTATAGTTGTCATTGTTGTCGTCAACATTGTTGTCGTTCCTATCTGCAATAGCATCGATGTTGTTGCCGTTGTTGTTATAGTTGTTGTTGCTGTTGCCATTGCCGTTGTAGCCATAGTCATAGCCGTTGTTATTGTTGTTGATATTGCTGTAGTAGCTTCTATATCTATTGTTTTGAAGCCCCGTTGATGCTGTCGCTATTCCTGTTGCTGTCGAGTCATCGCCATCGCCGTCGCAGGCCAATGCGAGCGATGTTGTTCGCCTCGCTGAGCCACCAAATCGTGCAGCAACAATGGCAACCAGCAGCAGCTATAGATATCAGTAATATAACAGACAACAAAGAGATAAAAGAGATATAAGCAATGGCATAATAAACACACAAATGTTTGGCTAATATTATTTTCTCTATTCTTTTTCTACGATTTGCAAATATTACCACAGTTTTCAATGCGCAGCAATGCGATTTAATTGCCTGGGTCAACAGTTGGGCAGATTCATAAAATCAAATTTCATGTTTATACACTTCTAATAAAATGATGTACTTCATTTTTCATATGATTGAAAATTTTTTAAATATATTTTATGATTTTTCCTTCTTTAAACTTTGCTTAAAACTTTAATTAAATTAAGCTATTAAAATTGGTTAAAGAAATATACTCGCATATTGCGACAGCCAGATAATTCGTTATAAATATTTATTTTATAAGTATAAGTTATAGGAATATTGAATAAAGTTTATTTTTAACTTGTTACCAAGACTTTAAGCACAAAAGTATTGAATCGTTCTAAATATTCTAAAAATAGTTGAAATGCACTTCAAAGTGTTAAGAGTAAATTTGGGAAAATTAAATCATTTAATATAAAGAACAGGGTTTCTAAAGATTCAGTTTTGAATTAATGTGGCTATTTTACTTTATACTTCATACTTTATGGAAGAGCAATTGTATAAAAATCATTATGCAGCTTTAGCATTTCATTTTTAAACTTTCCAATAATACTCTTAGTTTTTTCAGTGTAAGAGTTTAATCAACTTTTTCTAGAGGGTTCTTTGTTTTTTCGGCAAGTGTAACGAACTCAAATCTAACCACTAATTTAAGTATAAATCTCTTAGGCATTTGATGTATATGGAACTACAAGTAAAACAAAACGCAGACAGAGTAAAGCAAACATCCTGATGCAAACGCAAAGTTCAATTCCCTTTCGGGTTGGTTGACAATCAGAGCGTCGGGATAATGTCAAAACCAAAAGCCTAACACCAACACCAGAAGAAGATGAAGGAGAAGATGAAAATGAAGAAGAAGGAGGAGA
Source organism: Drosophila repletoides (assembly GCA_018150835.1). Taxonomy (NCBI): domain Eukaryota; kingdom Metazoa; phylum Arthropoda; class Insecta; order Diptera; family Drosophilidae; genus Drosophila; species Drosophila repletoides. Next base: position 22,126,239 of record JAECWQ010000089.1, on the reverse strand, counting down.
AAACCCAAAAACCGAACCCAAACAAGTTGTCGCAAACTTTCGAGCCTTGCCCAATTCTGTGTTCTGTGGACATGAAAGTTTTTGTCAGACCCTTCGCATCCTTCCCATTAAACTGGACATGCCCCAAGTCTGTGTTTTGCTTGTTCCTGGGCTGGTTTTGATTATGTGGTTCTGGTGCTGGCATTAAACTGCCCCAAGTCAAATAGTATAGCCAAAGCGACGCGTCATCGCATTTGGACTTCAGTTCAGTTCTTCAGCTTCTCAGTTCTTCGAGTCCTTCCCAGCCCAGCCGTGCAATTCATGCGATAATATGCCGCACGAGCTTAGGCCTCGTTATATATAGTAGGAGAGTATACGAGTAATATTTACTATATTATATACTTTATAGGTATGTAGTTCTATATTTCACCACATTCATAATAAGCATACGATACGTGACCAAATAGTTGGCGCCAAAAAAAAGGATAAGAAATGCTCAAAACTATGTGCAAATAAATGATGTTATGACGGGAGACTTGATACCCTACAAACCTCAAATTTCCCTTATTCTTCCTTTTACGATATATATATCGTATATTTATATTGTATATATTGCACGGGTGGCTGGGAAAGATAGAGAACTGAGAAGCTAAAGAACTGAACTGAAGACCAAAATATATATATATAAACTGATTTGATTTTTACATAAATATTATAAATTTTTTTAAAATAAATTTTTATTGTTTTTAAATACCCAAAAAAATTAAATAAATCCTAATAAATTCTCTTGATAACATTTTGAGCATGGAAATAAATTTATTCGAGTGCCAAATAATTTATAATTTTATATGTTTAATATATACAATTTAATAGGTTTTTTTCTTTAATTATTGGACTTTAATGTTATTTTCGGGTATATTTTTAATTATATTATATATATAAATCTTTTTTGTTTTTAAGTTACATTTTAATTAGGACATTTTTGAAGAGAATCTCATTTTAAGAGCCCCATTGAATTTTTAGTGACTCTGAAATGAAGGTATAAAACCGCAGCACGCAGCATGCAGCATTACGAGTATAAATCTTTCAGTTTAGGAGGCTCGTAGAAGTTCTTTTGTTTCAGACTTGTTTTACATGCACACAGCAACAGCACACACACACACTGACAAATACACCCACACCTTTAGTCTATATGTAGTATATAGTAGTATATATAACTTTCTCCTGAGTCTCCAATTGTTGTTGCTGTGGATTTCATAAGATTTCTTTTATGTCTGCTCCTGGTGGCTGTGGCATTTCCTGCCTAACGTCACTTTCTGGTAGTGTGCCTAACGCAAAACTTCTTTCATTTGCGCCTCATCTGCCTGCTCCAAGCCCCTTTCTTCATGTCCCATGCCCCATGGCAAGTACCAGTGGAAGTTTGGGGCAAGTTTGTCAAACTATTTGTATGGAATTCACAATTTCTGTTGATGAAGTTTCATCCAAGCCGCTCGCTGGCTTACGATGGCCGCGTGATCTGCGTGAATAAGTGTTTATGGAATTGAATACTGTGCAGGGTGTGGGATAGTCCAATGGACTGTCCTGCTGCCTCTGGGTCTTACAGGTGGCTTTGTCTTAGTTTCATTCTTGTTGTTGTTGTACCCGATTTAAAGTTGTCGGCATAAGCCGATTTTTAGGGTCAAAAAACCCACTCGAAGAAAAGGTCATGTAAGCCAAAGTGGAAATTTAGAGCCCTTGAAATCCTTGCCACATGCCTCTGGATTGCATTAGATTTATTTCTATTTTTTTGCTTGCTCAAAAAAGCTTTTGCAAATATTAATCAATTTTATGGCATACAATTTAAATATTAATTTTAAGCCAGCCAAAAAAAAAGGATATCTCTATTATTATTCTCCATTTAAGCCATTTTTTATGCACTTTTAATGAACATTAATTAAATAAATGATTGTTCAATGGCTGAGTATATTTTTGTATCCATTTAAATAGCATTGCGTACATGTCAAGGACAATTGAAATTATAATTTCATAATTTATGAGTGCATATTTGCAATAGTTTTTTTTCTCCATTTTTCTCTTTCTATTGTGAACTAGTTTAATACCCTAACCCGAGTCAAGCGAAAAGTCAATGGATATTGGTTAATTTTGAGTGGTATTGCTCTGCTTTTAGCTAAAAAATATTATTGAAAAACTCAATGGATTTTTATTCGAAATACCCTGTATCATTTTGCAGAAGTTGTAGCAAGTTGAAGGACAACCCTCAGAGCCCAAACGAGAGAAGCCAACATAGCCATGTCCATCTGTCGGTCTGTTTATTTTCTCATTAATTTTTTAATTAATAGTTGGAATTCAGTTTAATCAGTTTTTCCTCACAGAATTTCTTTTTTTATTAACTCATATTTGCTCATGCAGATCTTTTCTCCTTTATGAAATTAAAGGGTATTTTCTGCTGCTTTTTTTTTTTGTTATTGTTTTATAGACATTTTTTGCTGCTGCTATTCAATTATATTTTCAATCAAACAACAATCCACCGGGCATGTTGAACTGGCGACACACCCACACCCACACACACTCACACCCAGAACATATGTAGGGTATACAAATACATATATACTCGTATATAAATTGCATAAATTTGTGACCTTTGAGTTTTCAATTGAATTTTGTTCACGGTAGCAATTGTTCGAGGAAAACTTTGTCCTTACACCAAAAGCACAAAATAAAAGCAACAAAATGTACAAAACACTCACACACAGATATACCCTGTAGCAATTTGCATGGGCTTCTCTCCCAAAAAAACACCAGAAAAAAAAATGAACATCATGAAAATTTTACATTTCTCTTGTCGATTTGTTTTAATTGTTGCCGCTGTTGTTGCTTGGGTTGTTGCTGCTGTTGTTGTTGTTGTTTGATGTTGTGTTTTTTGGCAATACATGCGGCTACTCGGCCGATTATTGGCAATTGTCAAATATTAGTTTTTGTTATGGTTTCATCAGAGCATTGATGGCGATTTTAATTAATTTCAAAGTTTGCCAATTTCGAAACTTGCTACAAGCTGGCCTTTTTGTTGAGCTTTTTGTTGCTCCTTGTTGGCGTTGTTGCTGTTGTTGTTTTTATAGAAAGTGTTGAAAGGTCAATTTGCCATTTAGCATGTTGTTTATGAAAATTTGTTTGCTATTATTATAGGAGTATAATAAATACATAAATATATATTTATATATATATAAACAAAAGCAAGCACTCAATACTGACCCTGAAAACAAAGCGCTTTGCTGTGCGAGTTATTGTTTCAATAACATGGATCGTTAGCAGTAATTTATCCGACTTAATTTTCTCAGATTTTGAAGCGCCTTTGTCTGGAAACGAATAAAATATACCCAATTGCTGTATCTATCCATTGAAAGAGCCTCTACTACTCTGAGTTCGGGCTTATTACTTTTATGGTCGTCTGTTTAAATACTCTTTCAACAAAAATTTACATTAGCGTTGAGTCAACAGCAGCCGAGTCAGAAACAGGTCATAAAGTAAAGCTTACTTAAGTCAGGGCTTTGTATAAATATTGTATATTTTTTTAAGCTCATGCAAAAGGAGCCGAGTCCTTTTTGAATGTTACGCATACGTCACGTGCGCCATAGATGACACTCTCTCTGGGCGTTTATTTGCCTTGTTCACTTTGAGCTCTGCTTTGCAAATCTTTTTAATCACCTGTCCGCAATTTCAGGATGACGTGTATCCTCTTCCCTGCATGTCGCTACAGGTCCTGCAGGACCATTGCTTTTTATTGTACTAAGACTTTGAGCTTGTTGCAAGCAGCTTTAATGCAACAATTAGTGGCAGACTTTGACATTTGATGTTAGCTCAGTTGATGTTCTTTCTTATGCTCGGGCTTTGCCAGTTTATGGCTTGGCCAATCTACAGGATATTTTGGCCACTTCATTCAAAGGCAATTTATCAATTGTACTCGTATTCTCTAATCTGCTAATGTACATATGCAGCTCACATGCATGCCAATTGTCAATTGTCAATTGTTGGCAACAAAAAGAGTATTGGATTTATCTGACAATTCTATTCGTAGTCCTTGTTGTCCTTCTCTGCTTGCCTCAACCACTGCCTTTTGCATCAACAATTGAATATTGAATTTGTATCAAGTTAAAGTTCAAAAGATAATTTATAATAGCAGAAAGGGGCGTTCAACCAAGCGTTTCTGGATTAAAACTAATTGGAAGATTTATTTATAAGCAGTTTAGTTTGTCTTTTAATAAGATTAACGACCAAATACGATTGAAAGGCTTTAAAATTATTACAGATTAATAATAGTAAACAATAATAAGAGTTCATATATGATAGAAGATTTATAACTGAATAACTTTTGCATATAAAATGAAAGTCTATTGAAATATTTACTTCACCCTAAAAGTATGCTACGAAATTTCTTTACTGTGCTCTGTGAACGTAAGCACCATTTTGCAAGTCACAACGCACTTAGTATAAATATTAATTTACTTAAATCATTGCTTTTTAATAGTTTAATTTGTAGGGTATTAAATATGTTGCTATTTGCCAGCTATATTTTTCTTACGGAGCCAAAGTTTCAGCCACAAATACGTGCGTCTTCGGCCAAGTTCGACTGGGGTTGGCTTTGCTTTGATTTCCATATTGATTTATATAATGTTATTCTGTGAGTATGGATGTGTGTGTGCGTGTGTGTATGTGGCATGCAACAAGTGGGCATGTGTTAAATGCAGCCAGCGAGAGAATACTCGGTATTTATATGTAAATGCAGTCTTTGGAGCATTTGCGGTATTTGGCTGCAACGCACTTACTTAAAAGAGAACTCCACAGGCTCCATTCAAGTCAGCTTATTGGCATGAGTATGTGTGTGTGTGGCGAGTGTGTGTGTGTGTGTTGAGTTCAACATATTGAAATTGTTGCCATAGCAGACGTAATCCTTGCCAGCATATCAGGATTCAAACTTGAAAAGGCGAACGCTTCGCTGGCGCTGACGCTGGCGTTGGCGCTGGCGACAAAAATGTAATAAACGCCAAGCAAAATATTTGTCAAATCAATTTCAATGTATTTTCGCAGTGTTTGTGTCAAGGGCATAAAAATTGAATAAGTTAAAAGCAGCAGCAGCAGCAGCAGCGTCTTCAGCAGCTTCAGCTAGCTCTTTGCCGGTCTCAGCTAAGGGCCCAGAATCTTTTGCTGATTTTCTATTTTCTATTTTATATGCATTATTTTGACGCTGTGGAGCGACGACGCTTGGGCGAAAGTTTTTAAGGTTGCCTCGACAAATAAATGACACTTGAAGCCATTCACGGCCAATACCCTCCCTCAGGGACTATCAATGATTGCTCAAGGGTTGAGCTTCTTAAAGCCGTGCCTGCCGCTCGCAGTTTGAGGCTAATAGGAAATACCTGAAACTAGTACGATTTTAGTAGCTATTGCAGTGAATAGAAGATAGTTTTGCTCTTCTAATATCAGTTCTAATTATTATTATATTTAACAGCTATTTATTTGGCAATTTATAGAGAGTAATTACAAGCATACTCATTAATTATAGTAATTGCCTGTTTCAAATTTTATACAACAATTATTCAATTAATTATTTTCAGTAATTGAGCATAAAAAAACTTAAAATTATTTAATTATTAATGTAGCTAATAAAAAAAAATATTTGACAAATTTTGAAAGAAGACTTTTGAACCAGAATTACATTACTTTTTCTACTTTGAATCCTATCAAAAACCGAATCAATTGTCTAATAAATAAATAAGTTTAATAAAAGATAAGTTTAACAAAAGCATTGGAATTTTGTAGGATTTTATTAGTACATTTTTTTAAGTTTAATTTCTTTTTAATTTGAATCTATTATTTTTCTATATTAAAATCAGCATAGATTATAAAAAAAACATTAAATTGCAGAAAAATTTAAGTTAAAAAAAAACTGGGCTGCAGGTTATAAAAAATTGCACCGAAAATCTGAGGCATTTTACCCCCTAAAAATTAAGAATTTTGAAAGGGTATTCAAGCTGAGGCTTCAAATTTTTGTATACATATTTATCCACTTTATCTGCGTGAAGAAGTTATTTTTTATTTTATTTGCGATATGCGTGTTTTTCTTTCTTATTTGCAATTTTGCCCCTTTGTGTCGAGGACAGCGCGCCTAACGGGAATATAACTTGACAGTCTGACAGTGTGTGTGTGTATGTTTGTGTGAGTATGTGGGCGGATGAATATGTGTGTGTGTGTGGGTGTGTGTGAATATTATTGAAGACACTGTTGATAGACGGCGCATTGGGGCCGTTTGGCATTGTGTGCGACATGTTTTGATTGAGGTATACCACAACAACAACAACAACAGCAACAGCAACAACGACAGCAACAATAGGAAAAAAGACTGAAATCTCCACTTATTTATTAAATTTACTATCCTCTTTTCCTTTTTATTTTCGTGGGTCGCTGGGGAAACGGTGCGCCTGCAAGTAGGCAACAATAAATTTTGTTAAAGGTGTCTAAGTAAAAGGGCTGACATTTCACTCACATACAAATTAAAGTTGACCAACTGTCAGCTGGCCTAAGGCAACAGCTCAAGTGGTGACGAATTGGGAAGGTTAGTGAAGGGGGCGTGGCATCGGCAGCAGCCGCAGCGGGGGGGCTAAGACTGACACTGTGTTATAAATTCGCATTAAAATATGTCAAAATGACAAAAGTCTCCCTCAACGTTGCTCGTCGCTCGTCGCTCGTTTTTCTTCTTCTTGCCTGCCCGTCAGTCTGTCTCCCTGACTGCCAGTCTCTGTGTAAGGATTTTCATAATTTGTGCACACAACACAACAACAATTGAGCTCATTTTGTTGCTCCTATTGCTGTTGGCAGTGTGATTGCTTTTAGCCCAACCGTTGGCCCCGGTTTCCTGACAAATTGATGCTTTGACATTTCCACAATGCAAAGTTTAATCTCTCATTGATTAAGTTAAGTTCCTTTGAGTTTGTTGGGTGTCGCTTAGAGCATTATATCATATATATTACATCATTTCTATATATTTATATATATATATATATATATTTAGTGATATATATAGAACCACGAGTACTTCTATATTTGCCTGGAGATTTGCCCTGGGGCATTATATAACTTTTGTTTAATATTTGTAACAATTTGTCACTCCTTCACTTGCACGTACATAGATATATACACAGTAAAAAATATTGGCTGGCTCTTCAAATAAAATCTGTATTAGTAGAGTATATGAAAACTCCCCTCTAGTTGGAATTTGAAGTGTAATTCAAACATTGCATACAGAAAATAAAGAAAAATTGGCAATTATTATAAGGAAAATGGCGACTAATTTAGTTCAATTCAATTCAATAATAATAATGTTTTAATTGGCTCTAAGAATATTCTGTATTCTTTTTTATACAGAAGCTTTACAATATAAAATAAACATATTATTTAGAATCGTTTCTTTAAAGCATTATACCTAAAAATCCTTCAACTTTATACTATCAAAAAGGAATGGTTCAAAATTGATTTGAACTGAACTCAATATATTTTTCTCTTACACTACAAAAACGCTAAAGGAATTAATTGTTAAAATAGTCCAAAATTGATTTGAATTTAAGGCAACATATTTTTCTCTCTGTGTACTCGTATGCCTAAGCATTTCAATCAGTAGACCACAATTTGTGAGGAAAGTTTCCGGCACTTTGTTTTTGAGCAGCTGTCGCTCAGTGTGATGAAAATTTTTGCAATTACACTTTTGCAATTTGGAAACATTTTTAGTTTTTAGTTTTTTGGGAGCCTCTTGAAAAATAGAGATAGAGATAGAAATAGAGATTGAGATAAAGAGAGATACAATTGGTGACATTATTTTTGGTATTGCTTTTACCAAATTGTTTGTTTGTTACGGCCAACATCTTCATTTTGATGGCCCAAAAGTTTTCTGCTTGCAGGCGTTGACAGTTGACTACAGAAATAAATATCATGTGCATTTTACTTGTACTCGTACTTCCGCTGCCTCTATTTATGGCCCGAATGCTCGTATATCTCTAGCCAAAACTTAATGGCAATAAGCTGTCTGTTCTTTCAGTCCAAATTGCAATTGAAATTCTTTGCTTTATTTTGTGTCTCTGTGTGTGTGTGGCATAAATGATGAGAAGTTTGTCGTTTGTTGCGCTTCAAGTGTTGCACAATTCGTTGTCGTGTATTTCCTCTGTATGCCTCTCCTTTATCCTGCCACACATGCCAGGAGTACGTGTACTCGTGTTACTCTACTATTCTAGTCTTTCTGCCCAAAAATGCATCGAGCTGTGCTAATTTCCTGTCTATTCTCATTTCCCAGCAATGTCTGACTAACTAATGCCTGCTGCTTAAATTGCAGCTGCTGTTCCCCTTCAAAGGATATTTTGTCAGAGTCCACAAGAAATATGAGCCTGAATCCTGAATCCATTCAAAGGCAAGTTTAAAACTTCTGATTGTTGGAAAATTTTGGGTATTCCAAGTTTGAAGATAAGAAAGAAAAAAAACTAATTTTCAAAGAAATAAGTTACAATATTTTACTGTAAGTAGGGTTTTTCCTACAATCAGGATTACCTTAAAGAAAACCTTATAATATATATATGAAATACTTGAAAAATGCCGAGTTCCTTATAATGTCAGCTTATGGTAAGTAGTAACTCTTCTATAGCAATTTCGTAGTATAATATTTGTATGCTTCTCTTGAGTTTCATATTATTCTCATTCAACTGGTCAGCAAATAAACACTCTGTCAAAAAAGAGAAAAAGAAAGCTCTATTGTGTAGCTTATACCTTAATACTTAAGAATAACATTGAGATGAAAACCCTATTCAGAATTCAAATTTGATTTACTTTGGAATTATGCATAACCTGCAAGTCGTCGGCTAAGTAGCCCGAGTATGAGTAGCTATATATTATAGTATAGTATTATGCTTAGTCTTGTTTACATGCAATGCCAAACAGATTGCACAGACACAGATACAGATACATGCATAGAGATTCATAGATACAAATACGGATGCGGATGATATAGACTCTCATATGTGCATGTGTGGGTGGGTGTGTGCGTTTGTGTGTGTGTGTGTGCTAACGGTAACTCGGTCGTTCGAGTGGCAATTTGTGCGTGCAACGAAGCGAACAGTTGCCAGCAAACACTCGACAGAGCGAGTAAGGCATAGAAACAGAGAAAGAGACAGCCAGTGAGAGAGAAAGAGAGAGGGAGGAAGAGAGGTCACCTGGTGGGTGAGTGGAGGTGATACACGTTTTTTAGGATATGTTTCTGTCTATGCAAGTCATGCGAATACATTTTACAAGGTCTGTTTTGCAAGTTGCCATGTTAACTTTAACCTCATGTTAGAAAAGGTTAACATTTCACGCAGTTCTGGCAACGCTCTGTTTAATAAAGTAGCCAGACTTTTATTGGCAGGAGGCAACGTTTTTTATTTGTTATAATACAATTTTAGCTTTTCATTTATAAAATAATAAAAAAAATGTATATTAATTATTTATCAATTCAAATTAACAAAAAAATTAATCACTTAATTTATATAAAAGGAATGTTAAAGTCTCTAAAATAATTTGCCAAATATCTGAGCTGTATAAACTCTGCTTAAAGTTCAGTTTTAACAAGCCAGATATCTAGAAAAGTATTTATTAAGGTAAAACAAATATTTAACTCACTTTTTGGTCTAAAATTTCTTATATAAACTTATCAAGCACACCTCGCATAACTCACTCAAATATATAAAATTCGTATATGCATAGAAGAACCACATAGCTGAGCAGATAACTGCAGCTAGTTGAGAATTTTACCTGCATTCGAAAGAAAATATTTTTGTATGTCTATGCTTACCTCCCTTCCACCCACCCCATGCTCTGGGTGAGAGGAAAGCTTGTGGGAGGAGGAATTATTATTTTGGCCGCGAAACTTTGTACAGAAAAAAACAGTTGCGAAATGTTTGCCTGAAAATATGTCAATGCCAATTCGTTGGATAATCTAAGTCTGGTTAAGCAAGCAAAATCAAAAAAAAAAGGAAAATACAGAAATACAGCAATACAGCAATAAAGAAGAAGCAGAAGAGGAGGAGAAAAAAATACAGTTTCCTTTGAGGAAATTTAGTGAGCTTTTTTTCCCAAGCGAGCAGAATGCAGCTGCTCAATAAAATAATCATGGCTTTTGGTGTGCGGAAAACAAATGCGCATTTAACATTCATGCGGCCACAACGATGAGTGCCCAGAAATCAAGAGGGCAAACCAATGCAGCAATGCAAATCCTACCAAGGATTAAACGGCAATGCCAGTGGACCTCCGCAGGATCCAAAGCTGAACCGCTGGATGCCTGGATAGCTGGACTTTGGCTCTGTTCGCCGCCGCTGTTGTTGGCTTTCTTTGGCCGGCACGTTATGTAAAGGCAGCCACAAAGTCATTTCACTGGTTCGGATATTTGCGGGCAGCTGGAAAGGACTCCGCAACGGAGCACAGTGCTAGCAGTTCCGCTATTTTCCCAATCAATTTTGGCTTTTTTTTACTCCAAGCTTTTACAACACTTTTAATTTTCAAGGATAACTAACTACTAACTAATTAAAGCTAGAGTATTTGGATTTTAAAACATTGCTAGCAATTCCGCCCTTTTTTCGACATATTTAGCTTTTTTATAGCTTGTTTTTAGTTTAACAATGAATAAAATTCACATAACTTTCAGAGAAAATTATAGAGAATTTATTCAGTATATAAATTGTGAATATACAAAAAATATTCTGTTTATTGGTTGAACATAATTAGCAATTATAATTAATGCATTTAGCTTTTTCTTAATTTTTGCAATATATATGAAGGTCAAAAGAATTATTTGTGAAAATTATCGAGCCAGAAATATTTATTTATAAATAATTTATAAATACTTTTTGGACGTATAATTTTAATTATGTTCATATTTAAAATTGAATTTAATTAAATGAAATAATTAGAGTATCTGGCATAATATTAAAAATGAAAAATAATGGCTATAATCTCATCATTTCACTCAATTTTATTTCACTCTAAGACTAGCAGCACTGTTCAGGGAAGGAGGAGTGGGGCGAGGAGGTATCCTGTTGGGAGTAGGATGGTTCTGTCTGGTCGCTTAGCACGAAAAGGTCGTAAATTTCAGCTGCAGCCTTCGGACAGTTTAATTTCGATTTCCCTTTTACCCAATGGCTGCGAAAATGGCGCGTGCTGTTGCCGAATGAAAAATGATCAAAAAAGGATTCGGAACTCAGGATTCGGGATTGCGAAATGCGATTGCGGAAGCGAAAGCGACAAGCAATATGGCAACAATAACAGCAAAAAGAAGACAAAATTTTATAAGTAAATGAAATGCACTGAGCAGGATATTAAGGATATGCATCGATTTAACAGTATGTGCAACAGCTTCAAGCAGTGATAAATGCCAGAAAGTGTCATGAGACAAATATGCAATCTCGTATACATAATACGTATTACGAATACGTATGCAAATCTGTAAGTTATATAAATTTTGTAATTTCATTAACACTCGTACGTGCTGAGTGTCCTGTTTCTCTGCTTTAACAATGCCTGTCAGCGCTGGCTGGGAAGCTGCATGACATTCAAATTAGTTTCGTGATTTTGCAATTTATTTTGATTTACATACGCGTTTATATATATGTATATTTTATTCACTTCTCTAATTGTTGCCTATGGCAAAAAAAACTGTCAAGTTGTTGCAAACTGCGCAAAGGATTGACTATAAAAATACCCTGTAAATTTCTTCACAAATTGCGCTGTTTATCCTTACCTGAAGGAAGCTAAATAAAAATGTTTGTCTCTAGTCTCCAATTAAAGTTGAGAACTGTTTAGCACACATTTTCACAGGGTATTAAGTCTTTAACACACTAAAACACCTCGCCATTAATTTAATTCTTGTTTGATTTTAAGTACAGCACAGAGTATAAATGCATTGTCATTGCAGGATAATTAATTACTGCTCGAAGCCTTAATCAGACGCCCAAAATGCTGAGTGTTGTTGCCAACTATAAATTTGTTTACTGAATTTAAGCGCAAACTATTCGTTATTCGTCTAAAGGCAAATATTGCGCATACGCAGTGTGGCCCAAAGCCACTTCCTTTGCCTGCTAAATAATAATAAAAGCAAAAATTTCCGGCCAAATGCTTATACTATATAAAGCATATAATATAATATCAATCAGAAGCTAAATATGAGGCACAGCACGTGCGGCTAAGCAAACGGAAATTTGACTCAAATGAAAATGAATGAATTTATCTGCAAATGAAGAAAGGACCTTTAGACTAGGTATACATACATATATACACATGTATATATGTAAGGACTTTTTCTATATATATTTATAAACATGTGTATGTTATGTCAGATTATATTATAGCCTCGGCTCACAAAGCGTCGCATATGAAATTTCGGTGCGTGATTTTGATTTATAAATAATATAATAGAAGTACTCGTACATTTTTATGTGCTGCTCGTTTTGTAAGGGTTACAAACGGAATTCGTAAAAATATTTCAGAGATGCCATTGCTGTAAATTGTTGATATGCGGCTGAAGAGTAGCAAAAGTCCATTCGCTACAGGAAAGCGTGTGTACGGCTGAAGCTCAAATAGCAGAGAGAAACGAAACAAAACTAATTTCTGGAAAAGAAAACCAACTAAGAATACTATAAGTATCTTTCTTTCGCTTGCAGTGCATCTGCTAGTCGTTTTGAAGTGTAAATTTGTATGCTTTTATTTAGAATTTTATACCAAACTGTCCCACAGTTAGTCGAGCAGTCGGAACTCGTGTCAGCATATAAAAAAACCTTTACTGTCTGCCTACGTCACAAACAATAAGCCAGGATTCTGGCCTCACGCAGTCTGTCCTAACTCATTTTAGTGGCAGCTAAAAATTTTGTTTGCCAATAAGATATATATAATAATAAAAAAAGGGTCAAGTGGAGGCACAGCACAACATATATAGAAATATATATATAAATGGTAAAAATACTCATATGAGTATGGACTGAACGGCGTAAATGTTTAGCTGTGTCTGCTAAGAACTGAGCAAGCACCCACTAACTCATCCGCCCACGCCACGCCCACACTGTATTAATTTAAATATTTTAGTACCTTAATAAACTTGGTCAATTGGTAATTCAACGGGAGAGGGAATAAATTGACAAATTCTCTGGTAAATATGAAGGGTATTTCCCTTCAAGCAACAGAACAGAATGGTCAAGGGAAAGCTTTTTAATTACAATTTTCTCAATAATTAAATATGTTCTTTAATATTGTAATTAAAGTCAATTGATTAAATTTGCAGCAATTTGTATTATTTATTTGAATGCAACTCATTTTCATTATTTCCATAGCCTTGTAGCGGCTATTCTAGCCGACTGGATGGGTACTCTATTTCATATAGCTCGCTTAGTAAAAATCGGATGAAATGGAATTTTTTTTTGTTGCCAACAGTTGCGTAAGTATAATTATATATAATTATTAACTATAATAAATAAATTTAATGTCAATTTTCATGCCTCTTCCACTCTGAAGGGTATAGAATCTTCGGTGCACCGAATGTAGGCTTTCTTTACTAATTATATTTATTGTTTCTGCTGCTGTTGTTGGCGTTACACTAATTTAATTAACTGAGTAAACATTGCAAGTATAATAAATTATTTTTTTAATAACGCGCTTTAATCAATATTACATTTAAAGGACCTGCAAAAGGATTGATAAGCAAACAGCTTAACAAACTATTTTTAAAACAAATAAATTGCGAAAAATAATTGTTAAATAAACCAATTTTCATTACAATAATTGACGTCTATTAGAAAAATGATAGCTAAATTCAAATTATTTCGCTACCTTATTTATTTCACCACTCATTTAAATTAAATTACATGGTATAATCATAATATGTAATATGAAATTAAAGTACAGATTATTGCAAATATTTATCCAATACATTAGCAACATTTAAACAGTTGTTGTCATTTCGTCCAATTGAACTTTATATAGATTTTGTGGTGATTTTTTATATCATGTACTTTAGAGTAACGAACGAGCATTTCAATTTTAATAAATAACACATTAATTTATATAAAGAAAGTAGAGCTTAAAACCTGTGAAATTTTAGTTAAGAATTATTTATAAATCTTAAATAGTTGAAGAGATTATTTTGCAGGGTATCTTTTAGCTAAGAGCCCTTAGTCATTGATTAATTACTTTACTTTAAACCCTTCTAAGAATCATAATTAATTCAGGAATCTATTTTGCAGGGTATCTTTCAGCTGGGAGACCAGGACTAGCGTACTCTTACATGTTATTACTATTTTATTATTATTTGTAATCAGCTGTTTTGCGCGTGTTCATTAATTCGTAATCTATGGCCATATAGAAGGGGGAGCCGGAGATATATATACAGAAGGAAAGGAAAAACCGATTTCCATTTAAATAAATGTGTGATTGATGTGCGCTAATTAAGTTGATATAATTTTTTGGTTCTTTTGCTCAAATGAGTCTATAAAATGGATGGTTAAACCTGTTGGAATCACATAGAAGCTGTACGGTTTTATGGACAGAGAGGCAGAGCGAGAGAGAGAGAGATTTAAAGGCAAATTGTTGGCCAGCAGCTTTAAGAGAAAAGTCTACTAGAATAATTAGTTAAAAATACAGAACAGAGCCTAAAATTAGGCTCTATGTTGGCCTGCGGTTGTGTTCCTATTTAAATGGCAATTTGAGCATTTTCAAATTATTTGGTAAAAGTTTTTCGATTAACCTGCTCAGCCGTGGCAGAAAACAACAAGCCCAACAACAAGCAACTACTATTATGGCTAACAGACGACAGCCATGAAGATGACTGCTATAAGCCAGGACAATACTGTTACACAGACATACACACATATACAAATATATATATATATATATATATATATATATATATATATATGTATATATCTATAGCGTTATGCCCTGTACATGACTTTACTGAAATTTGTGGCTCAAATTCAGTTGGCCGCTCTTGTGGCTGGCATTTTACGAGTGAACTTTTAATGATTTACGAGTATATTGCCACAGATTGCCCCCACTTTTTGGCTGAGAGTTGCAACAACTTGTTAAGGAGTTGTCAGCCAAAAACAAAAAAAGAAAGAAAATATATATATATATATATTCCATTGTAAGCTATTAAAAAAGTTCTGAAAACACTGGTTACATCTCTAAGACTTGATTAGGCACGAAGAAAGCACAGAAACAAAAAAGTGCTTTAGAAACAGTTTTTAAATTTAAATAATCATCTAAACAAATTGCCTACTAAGAGTGCGGAGCTTTTAAGAGCTTTTAAGGCAGTAAACTATTATGTTTTATTTGAACAAGCTCTTAGTAAGCTTAACATAAGTCGCAACTAACTGGCAATAGTTTTGCACAAATTTATAGACTTATAGTCTACTTAGTTTTCAGGTAAAGCTCAAACTTTCAGCTGGTGTCATTGAGTTAGTAAGACAGCTTATTACAGACCTTTAATTTAAACTAAATTATCAGCTAATTAATTAAACTAAACGGAAGCTGTCTAAGAGAAGGAAGCTCAACTTAGGCAGAACTTTCAGTCAATGGGTTATAAAGACTGCCTATTCCACAGGTTTGAATTAACTATCAGTTTTCTACGCGAAAGAAGTTCAACTTTGTACAACTTTCAGCTGGTGTCATTGTGGTATAAAGCCAGCCTATAACATCATTTCAGTTAGCAATGAAGCAAAGCCATCAACACGCAACAATAAAGTGTGAGGGGAAGAACGTTATAGAAGGCGAATCTGTATGACTTTTATTGTCAGCATTCAGCATTCAGGCTCAAAAATGGGATTTACAGCAATAAAACATGAGTTAAGTTGTGGTAGGGGCGTGGCAGGCGCATAAATACTACACTAGAAGAGAAAGGAGGAAGGAAAGCGAGAGGGAAAGGCAAGAGGGAAGGCGATTTCCCAGTTATTCGATGAGTTTTTTTGGTATAGGTTTCATCTGGCCAGTGTTGATTGAAATTTACGATTGGGGGCGACTTCTAAAGAAGCCAAGGACTCGCAAGTGTCATTATTGTTGTCGTCTGTCGTCGAGGAAAAGCGGAAACAGCGCCTGCTATTGCTGGGCGCCATTTCGCTTTGTCGCGCGCATCAGTTTTATGGCAAACGGAAGTTCGCGTGTTATTTATGTGTGTGTCTGTTGTGTGTGTGTGTGTGTGTGTGTGTGTCAGCTCAATTATGTTTGAATGCGATGGATTTTGCTTTGGCTTTTCGCTTATTTAATAGCTTATTACGGTGCAAACGCCTGTGAAAACCCAATTAAATGTGACATCTGCCTTTGACCAGGGAGAGCGCCGCGTGATTTTGATATATTGTTTATACGACTCAATATATACTCGAATTTATATATATATTTTATATTGTATTGTGGTTGGGGAGCTGGAATAATCAATTGTGTGCAATACTTTAGGCGATCAGCAAACTCTAATTTATGACACTTGGCTTTTTGTTTTACTTTCACTTTTACTCTTCGATAGCTGCTTTTCTGCAATGATAATTGACTTTTACAAACGACTCGGCCAGCCCACAATTAGTCGAGCATAATGATGCGTCATTATGGCGGTAATTCATCAAGGATGAGACAAACAAAGAGCGAGAGCGAGAGCGGTGATGAGAGAGAGGGGAAATTTGGTTTTTCTATATAGCTTTAATGAGCATAAATCATCAGGCAGGCAGTCGACAGGAAGTGGGCCAGTGTGGCAGTGTGCCACTGTGCGTATGCGTAATATGATAAATATTTAAGGCGTGCATTGCTGCTATCAAACTTAGAGTAATTTATAAATACGAGTATATTATATATGTCTGTATGTTTTAAGGCGACAGTTTTGCATGCTCTGACAAATGCAAATTTAAATGCGACATGTAAATGACAAGTCGGAGCGAGAAAGCTAAATGGCCAGAGAGAAAGAGAGAGAGTACGGAAGGAAATTGGGGAAGCACTCGTTTATTTATTTGAAAGCATTTCTCTAAAAACATAATTATACCCTGCAAGCAGCAAACAAATGGGATGTTTCTGGATGAATTTTAAACTGTTTACAAGTGGAATAAAATTTGAATAATATTATTTTGAAAGCTGTGAGAAAAAAAGCAGACTTTGTCTGCTGAAAATGCCAATTTAAATTATAAGCAATTTAAATGAAAATATGTGAATTTAACTCTATTAAAAGAGAGCTATTTGAGTTGATTAAGCTAAATGAATTTTAACAGAGAAATACTCTTTTTTTTTTTTTTGTATAATTGAAGAATATAATGAAGTTTATCTTATTAAAATAATTTATATTATTAAATTAATTGGCCCAATAAATAGCTTTATTTTAAAGAGAACCAAGCAGAAACGTCCTTTAATGTTGGCATGGATTTATCTATCTTTTAATTTGATATTGAATTGCAAGTTCTTAGTGGGTATTTTGCTGGTTGAGCTGGTTTTCTTTGCAGTCTCCTAAGTTGTTTAATCTCATTTATTTTTTTTTTTGGGCGCCTGCCTTCTCATTTTATCTACGTGAAAGTTGCTAAAATGCAAAGGGAAAAAGGAACGAAGCAAAAAAGGAAAAAAGGAAGAAAAGAAAATAGAGAGAAGACACGCTAATAAGTCTGCAACGTGACACTTGGTCGCAAAACTTGGACGGACAGCCGCGGGCCGCAAATGAGATGACTCTATCGGGCCACGGCATCGGCACTAGAGAAATGCCTGACATTTTGCTAAAGGAGCGTGCACCCCTGACTCCCTCTGCTAGTATACCCTACCCTCTGTACTGTACTTCCCTTTTATTATTGCTGCTGCTTTTTGTTGCTGTTGGTGTTGCTGTTGTTGTGATGGCAAAATGTAAATAGCAGACGTGACGCCGTGAACTGCGAGCTAAATGTGACAATAAATGCCGGCGGTTATGTATAAATTGCTAAAGTGTGCGGAAAGATTTACGGTCGTTCAACGGACTCTGCAGCAGACTGGAGAGGGTAGAAGAAACAGTGAGTAGTTGGCAGAAGGGCAGGCGCACCGGCGGCGGGCTCATAATAACAAACAAATAGGTAAGGTACTTGGCAGTCAGACAGCAACAGCAATAACTACAGGTGACGCTTTTAGTATGATTGCCAGGGCCGACAAAACTAAACCACCCAAAGCTACCGAAGCACCTCACAATGACAGTTTGGCCAACACCAAAAACACTCAGAGAAACAGTCCAAGTGGACAATGTCTGAGGCGAAGGCTGAGGCTCCTCAGGCTCCTCAGGCTCCTCAGGCTCTGGCTCAGGCTGAGGCTGCTGGTCCTGCTGCTGCCGCTGTTGTTGCGGTTGAGCGCGCTGACAAGTGCAGTTGTTATACCCTGTAACTAATAAATTACTGAGAAGTGTTTGACTACTGAGTAGCTTTCTAAAAATTATTGAATTGATTGAATTAAAATTGATTTATCATATGAAAATATACGGAGTTTACCTTCAAGAACTCCAACAAAATGAGAAGAGACTCTACTTTTTGATTCTTTTAGTGAAATTCATTCTAAATATATATTTAAAAATGTATATAAAATTAAATTTAGATTTTAATATGTCTCTTTTAACCCACTTTATAAATATTTCTATGGATTTATCTAAAGTTTTCGGCTATATCAGCCCTGTAAGCCACTTAAAAGTGGAATCAATCTCTGTTTAATTTCTAAAATAAGGTTAAATTTGCCATATTACAGGGTATTCTATAGCCTAAGCCAAACTCACTTAGATCACTCAAAGCTGGTGTTGAAGTGTCTGTTGTCAGTTTTTTGGCCCTTTGCTTGTCATAACTGCTGTGGGAGAGTGGGACTCAATCATTTGCATAGGGCCAGTCGATTAGCCAGCTAATTTAAATTCAATTAGGCAGGTTATTAAAAAGTCAAAATATATAAAAAAAAGTGACGAGAAAAAACCAAACCAGCAACTGAGTTCAGATCAAAAGTCAGGCCAGGGAGCAGGCAGCTGCTGCTGCTGCTGTTGCTGTTACTGCGGCTGCGGCTGGCACACTTACAAAATTTCCACAAAGTGTCAGTCAATTTTCTTGCTATTTTTTCCTTCTTTTTTATACATTTTTTTTGCCGTGCACATTTTCGCCTTAATGAGCTTTTCCGCTGCCTTCGACGAACACTTATGCCATTTGTCGCCATATTTATTTTAATGGTTGCTCAATTTAATCACTTTGGTAGCAGCAGCAGCAGTGGCAGCAGTCGGTGGGATGCTGCCGTACAACTTTTTCTTTTTGACGAATTTCCTGCTAAGGGTATATACGTTTTGTGGAGGAATATGTAACACAGCTAAAGAAAACTAGCTTGCCAAAGACAGTAAAAAAGCTATGAACTTATTGGTTTAGCTTGGTTTCATCTGGCCAAGTCTAAAGGGGTACGGCATCAAGTAGTTCCTCTTTCGAGCCTACTTGGTTCACAGCTTTATTAACGATAGTATTAACGATAGTTGTGCTTATTACTATTAATTAACATTTTGATAAAGGCATTGAAACGTCGGCTAGCTCTTCTTTCTTTTATTTTTTGTGTGTGTGGTTGAAAAATGTTGAAGATTTCATTTACGCGGCATTTAATTAAGCGCACAACTTTTCAAGCTTTCACTTATAAATTGTATACATATATAAATTTGTATATATATGTGTGTGTGTGTACTTATTTTCTTTGCGGCACTTTGAGACGCCAGTTTATTAAATTGACTGGCTGTAAAATACTTTGCGTAAAGAGAAAATATTTGAAAATTTATTAAATCAAGCGGCTGCGCGTGCATCCATCTTTATCAAAAATTACGTATATCTGTGTGTGTGTGTGTGTGTGTGTGTGTGTGTGTGTGTGTGTGTGTGTGTGTGAGCCGAGCTGAGTCCTGGGCGCTGGATTCTGGCTTTCGTTCTGGTTGTGGCCCTGGATTCTGGTCTACATTTTGCGCTTGCCCGAGTGAAATGAGCTGCATCCGGGCCGGCAACTGCAACTGCAAGCGTTGCATTCTTAACGCCCGAATAGTATATTTTTTTTTTGGGAGAGTGAAGGGAGTTTTTACAGGGCTACACAGACTACGGACAACCGCTGCATCCGGGCGTGCAATGTACTCGTATGCACACACACACACACACGCGGACAGACGTTACGTATACTTTATTCCTGTTCCTTGCTGTTCCTGTGCGCTGGCGCATTTCCTTCAAACGACCACAGCAGAGCTCGCATAACGAATTTTGATGCATTTCCTGGGCGAACGGTAGAGCGCGCACGCGAAAAATTTATGTGCAATCTTAGAAAAATAATGATTATCTTTTATTTTATGGTTGAGCGTACACGGGCTCCATTCCTTCGAATGGAAGGATAGATAGTTTAGCGGAGAGGGGAAGCGCCCCCATTGTGTCATACTATTGTAAGTGACAAGTGAGCCGTAAAAGCGCATTAGCTACTTAATATTTAAAGCTATTTTACGACCATTTCCACATACGCTTTGAGCCCCCCAACCCAATTGATTGGCAGTCTATTCAACAACGATTAAATGAGTGTAAATGAGTGCTGAATGTTGAGTGTTGAGTGCCTCTGGCTCATTCATTGATTCAGTTGGTACAATTTTGCACATTTGATATTTTCCTAGGCTTTTAGGATTACTTAATTATGCGGCATTTTGGTCGAATGTCCGATTAGATTGCAACTGGCAACAGAAATAGGAAAATATTTACTGCTGCCTAAAAGTAGACTACAAAATTTGTAAGTGAAGTAAAATACGTAAAATTCAAAAAGCCTTTGTAAGCAATTTAAGCCGATTGTGAAGCATTAAAAATAGAACATTTCATCAGAAAATAAAATTACATTTGTTTTCCATATTTCTTAATTGGACAACAGTTTCAGCTTTGGGTGGAAACTCTGCAAAATGTGAAAGCTTTGTGGCTTTTTATACTCTCTGTGCTATAAGCCTGCTGCAATCATGTACGACAAATAGACAATTTTGTACAGTATATTATTTAAAATTACGGGTATTAAACATACACTTTTTGTGTTTATAAGTAATTGCTGAAGTGTACAACTAAGGATATGGAATTTTGTATATGTATATATGAACTGTTTCCAGGCACAGGAGATGGTCTTAAAAGCCTGCCAAGGTGTGCAGGAAAATCATTGTTTTCTTTAGTATTTACTTCATATTTTTAAATGATTTCTTTTGAGTACTTCAAATAGATAGCAGTGGCAAGAAGCAGCCTTATATATGAGTATTTTCTCACCTACTAGGCCAAAATATTGTAATAGTAAAAGGACTATTCGCTTTTCATGAATAATACCGATTAAATTTCATTATTTTTGAATAATATTTATGAATGAGTTGTGTATTTTCTTTAGTATTATTTATATTTTTTGACTAATTTAGAATCTGAAATAAGCAAGCAACTTTCCGCGGCAGCTTTAATTGAAGTTGGCGCCAACTGACACGTAGCCCAGTAGGGTAAAACGGGGATTTTAATGATTATGAAATATGTACAGCGGCAGACTGAATCCTTGGCATGCCTCGTAACCTTAGCCTTACATATTCCCATATATCCTTCCATTCATATACATATATATGTAAATGTATGTATATGTATGGAAGTGCCTGCGTGTGTGCTTTGCGCGCGTGTAAAACTTTCAACGGATAACGTCACTCAAGTGCGCATTGGAGCATCACAAATGACGTAATGCGGCTGTTTAGCCAGTGAATAGTCAAGGCGTCGAAGCGCAAATGGTTTAGGCTCATTAAATTTACACAACTAATTGAAAATTTGGTGAATTTCGATTGCGGCCACCGAATGTCAACCATAAATTCCAATTAAACTATGCGTAAGGGCGACTGACTGCAGCGGGTACTCGTAATACACCATGCACTGGGTATCTATTCTGTTTCGGTTTGGGCTCGGGTTTTGATTAAGTATACGCCCCACTGCTCTCCTTGCTGCATATACAGAGCCTGCATGCAAATGCGGTTAGCATAGCGTAGCAGCACGATGCCAACGCCAGTGCAAGTGCCACTGCTAGTTCCATTTCCAATTTACATTCCAATTCATTTGGCTGCCAATGTGTGGGGTTCTTTTTTCTAGTTTTTTGTTTAGTTTTCCTTTTAATTCTTGCATTGCTAACGTAAAGTGATGGACATCGTATTTAGCATGAGCTTTTCACAAATAAAAATAAAGTTCTGAAATTGTGTGATTATTTGGACGCAAACATCCTTTTAATATAGCTTAATATAGCTTAGCTTAAGACTTTTAGAATAAAAATAGATATGGATCTAGCTAAAACTGCGTGCACACGACTACAAATACTCTAAATTTTGAAGGAAGAGAGTGTGCTTGTTCCCGTAAACTACCAATAGTATCCCTTCCCATGTGCAACACAAAATATTCCCCAAAAAGTATACTACACAATATTTTCGATCGAGAAGCCCCAATATTACTGAAGCTACCCCTTGGGCCCGATATGGAAGTATGGCCTCCAAGTTTACGGATTCACTGAGATATTGAAAAGGATCTAAGAGTCCGCAAGGTAGGAGATTGCCTCCGGCTGCATGCTGAAAAATATAAGGAGAGGTTGGAGTCGCAACTTGTCTTTTGTCTTACAGTAGAAAAAGGACGATAAAAAGACATCACCCATAGGATCTTCTCTCCAGAGTCCCATTTTAAAATAATATCTGTATGATTGTAAATATCACTGTAAAAATATAAATTCCACTATTTGCATTATAGTCATTATTTCAGTTCCTCTTAGTGTATACTTAGTTTAATCTGTCAAAAGGTGGCAGGACCCTAATGAACTACAAAATGTAAACATTTTTAAAATACCAAAAAATCCAATTAAACTATGCGTAAGAGCGACTGACTGCAGCCAGTAGTCGTAATTCAGCCTACAATAGGTCTCTGTTCTGTTCGGTTTGGGCTCGGGTTTTGATTAAGTATACGCCCCATTGCCCCCAGGCTGCATATACAGAGCCTGCATGCAAATGCGGTTAGCATAGAGCAGCGGCACGATGCCAACGCCAGTGCCAGTGCCACTGCCAGTTCCATTTCCATTTCCAATTCGCATTCCAATTCATTTGGCAGCCAATGTGTGCGGCATTTTTTCTATTTTTTGTTTTATTTTCGACAATTTTTGTATACTCTTTTGGTAGTTATTTTGATATTAGCAGTGAGCTGATGAAGAACTAAATAATGTAGAGATTTATTTTGCGAATAAAACAAGATCATTATTTTCTTGTGTAGCGAGTTAGATTTTTATGGGACGGATGAATCTTTTGACTCTGAGATATTTTCAATTGATTTATAATTTGCTAGGGTATTTTAGTATTCGGCTTGTTAAAGCTAGTTTTATCTATTTTGAAAAAAACAATTTTTTTTTGGCAATATTTGAGCTTGCGTTTAATTGTTTTATTATACACAAAGTGCTGTCCAGTGCACACAGGCAACGCCCCTCTTACTGCGGCTACTCTTCCCCTCCCTGAAGAGGGCTGAGTGCCCGGTTTTGGCACTGTCGTTGACCTCGTTGGCTTCCAGCTGAACTGAATTTCTCACACATTCTACAGATATATAGATATATATATATATATATATATATATATTTTATTTTTTAATTCCTTTTTCGTACACTTGTCGAAGTCAGCGCTGCCTGCTGCCTGCTGTCTGATATATGAGCATGTGGCAAGTTTCTGGCTGCTGCACAAATTATGCCAAGTGCATACTTGAGGCGTGGTCTGACACAGACACGGACTCAGAGACAGACACAGAGACGCACACAAATACAGAAAAGAGACTGAGCAACTCTTTATAATTCCTTTTCTCAGTTGATGTGATGCAACGAGGCTTCGGCACGTCTGCCACAAATTTTAATTAACTCAATAAAAATGTGATTAATCATTTGCTTGTCAGTTCTCCCTCCCTCTCTGTCTCTTATTGTTATTGCCACAAATTAAATGCAAATGCATTTCGTTGTTATTTCATTTTGATAAACCTGCCTCACAATGTCTTCTTAATGTTCAGCACATGTGCAACTCAACGAGGCAACTTCAATGCGAGCAGTGAATGAACTCCGTTGACCACCAATATATTAACAAGGCTTCAAGCCAATAAGCATACTATAAGCCTGGTTTTAACAAGACATTAAGCCGACATATACACACTACAAATGTTGTCTAAACTAAAACTAACAACAGTCCAAGTTTTGTTGTACTCGTTGCATGTGGGTTGCGGTCTGAGAGCTATTCGGATGCAAGAAAACAAGTTAATCAAAGTGATCAACTATGAACTGACCTTTAAAATACACTACAAATATTACATTTGAATCTAATCATAAAGGAAGTTTTTGGTGGTCAAAATTTCTCTGTGAAAATGAGCAGGTTTGAAATACCCTGACTTATATGTGTTTTGAAAACTGCCTGAAAATGCGATTTAATCTTCTGATAGAAGAAGTTCTTAGTGGTAACAATCTCTCTATGAAATACCCTTCATTAAAGCTTTTTTATATGCTACAAAGTCCACTCTGTAGATAAAGCTTACTTTATGCTATTGAAATGCACAGGACTACATGGGTCACACGTTGAGCTGAATACACCCAATTTTAAACAATATTTTTCAGGGTATAAGCAATAAATGCTTAGTCGCAACAAGCTGCAACTTGCTGTGGTCAGGTGAGAATTAAAGTCTGTGTCCAGGTTTGCATTGTGTGTTGTTCTGGAGCTTCGGAGCGTAGACAGGAATTCCGTTGAAGCAAAAAACAAGAGACAGAATTTAGCTTAATGTTCTCTCGTATGTGGTGCCTACTTAAGGCCACTCTTCAGGTGTTTAGCTGGGAAATGCTGTGCGTGTTGTGTTTTATTAGTTAGTGGAATATGCATGGAATACATAAATTTAGGCAATCTGGTCACATAACTCGAAGCTAGGATACAGGACACGTGCACTTCAATACAGTTGACTTGTCAGCGTGTTAATTTGCTAAATAATTTTCGAATTTTTTGTTTGGGCCCGAAGATTGTGGGCTGTAGGCTGTAGGCTGTAGGCTGGGCCCAAACAAATGGCACTAACTCACCCAAGACAAATACATACACTCAACCCAAAGTCGACACGCCCACTTAGCCAGGAACTGGTCAGGCCAAAACGAGGCGTAAACGTGCCAAATATGCAAGCAGTAACAAAAGTGGAAAGCGCTAAGTGGAAAGGGATAAAGCGAAAAAAGAAAAAAAAAACACACAGGAAAATAAGGATATAGCCCGAAAGGTCCACGGCATTGAAATACCCTAGCAGAGCCCCTAAGGATAAAGAATATTATATGAAGAAAATTGAAATTTTAGAGGTATCAAAAAAACAAACCTTTTTTGAGCTTTTCTTTCAATACTTTAATAATAGGGGGAAGAAATCTGATCCGTTTTATTTAGAATACAGTAGATGTTAAGGATTAAAAAAATATTGAAACAAATTCCAAATCGGTTTTAATTTTGTTTGGGAGCAGATATTGTAATTTTTATAAATTTTGATCTAATAGTTT
This sequence comes from Drosophila repletoides, assembly GCA_018150835.1. Classification (NCBI taxonomy): domain Eukaryota; kingdom Metazoa; phylum Arthropoda; class Insecta; order Diptera; family Drosophilidae; genus Drosophila; species Drosophila repletoides. The sequence goes on along the minus strand of JAECWQ010000089.1, from coordinate 22,100,682 downwards.
ACCCCGATTAAGGAGTCCTTAAGGCTTTTTTGCAAGGCCAAGGCAAACCAAGTTTTTTACAGAATTAGAATATCTTTTGGCAGGGTGTAAAAGACACACACACACACAAGCAAAGCATATCAAACATGTGTGTGTGTGTTAGTGTTTGAGTGTGTTTGCTTAATTCAGAAAGGATACAAGTGAGAGAGAAAAAAACTGTTTATGATTTCCTAACACGATTTCAGTAGCTTTCACAAATTTTTGTATACCTTCGTCTCTCGTTTATTTGTTTGCCTTTGCTGACTACGTGAGAAATGGATTTTTCGGGCAACGAGCTGCGTACTGCGCTTAAAAATTTGGCAGCGGACAGGAGGGTAGACCGAACGGACGACAGGACGACAGGACGAAATAGTGAGGAGGACTGGGCAGGACACGTTCATCAATTAGTGTTGAAGATTTAATTGTGGCACGTGTGAACTTAATTAAATGGCATTAGTTTTGTAATTGTGCAGACGAGTACCGTCACACACACACTCAGAGAGACACACATACATATAAAGAAATACACCTACATATCGTTACCGCCATATTTAATTGCAGCTCCCAAAAGTATGCAATTAAATTGCATCACTTTGTAAGCCGCGCATTTGCATAGCAATTAATTTTTCAAGCACGCATGCAATATGCAATTTTCGGTTTTTACTAATATGAATTTTAGGGGCCGGTTGGGGCGGCGAAAGGTGTGCTTTCTCCCTACAAATTGTCACATAAAGCTTATACGGCATTTTACTTTAATTAACAACTATGCTCCACTCCCGCCCCCCTGAGAATTGCACTTAATTAGCATTAGTATTTCCAGCTTTTTTTGCCATCTTAATGGTTGACTACTGAATAATAATACGGAGATGAAAATTAGCTTGAAAAGAGCTAAAAATGCACGCCTGCTTTCCATAATAATTGCTAAACAAATAACAGAAACTTTTGGAAATTAAAATGGGTATTAAACGAACAAACTGCAATATTTTCTATCCATGAAGAACTTTTCGGGAGCTCAAATTAATTTTAGAAAAAGTTTTATAAAATTTCTTCAATATTTTCCAGTCTATTCTATTCTATATTAATCTATTAAAAAAATTTTAAAATAATGATTGAAATAGGTTTGTAGATGCAACACTCAATCAAGTACATCAAATTCCCTTATCAAATGCTCTTTCAAATAAAACATTCAATAAAAAAGACCAAATTCCCTTAATGTGTCAACTATTAAACGCTCTTTCTTGCTTTGTTTAAAGAGTATTCTATAGCAGGAGCACAAGGATATTTAGAGTATTTTTTAGCTCGCATTGTGCCTAATTTTATTCTCGAAAATTACTATAAAAGCGAACATGCGTATAAAATAAAATAAATAATAAACTGCTTGTGTAAACAATGCGGCTGATTGCAGGCAGCAAAATTTACCAGCATCATTTAAATTATGAACATAACATTTTGCCTGAGGCCTTCAATTATTCATGTGACCTTTTTGGAACGTGTTTTTAGCCAAACATGTGTCGACTGCTTAGTATCCAATTTGTGTTTGCCTCTTTGCTTGAATATTTTTCAATTGAGTGCGTTTTCAAAGCAAACAAATACACAAATAACAAATCAAATCGCATATCTGCGAAGACATAAATACCCTACGCAAATGGTTGCTGAAAAATTAATGAAAGGGCAACTATAGAATTATTCCTATGGAAATTATATGATATAGTAGTAGAATTGTTCCTAGGGAAACTATGCGATATGGTATTATGGACAGGCTCTGTTTAGCGTGCCGAATATTTTATACCTCTGCAGTCTACAATAGACATTAGAAAATTGTTGTTAAATCTCTCTATTCCTATGGTGAATTTATGATAAAGATGTAGAATTAGAAATATATATTAAAGTAGTAGAACTTTTCCTATGGAAAGTATATGATATAGAGTTGTGGAAAGGTTATGTTTTGAGTGAAGAAAATTGCACACCCTATTGTCCAATTGTAACTATGAAATATGCAATATATGAAATAGTAGTAGAGTTTCACTAGTTTTTGGTTTGCATTTCGAAAACACACTTGAAAAACAAAAACAATATTCGTACGACTCTCTTAGCCGATTGCTCCTTTCTATGACAGACAGTAAATCTGGACAGACACACGGAGAGTCCTGCTCCATAGTTAATCTAACTACCTTATGGATATGATTCCTTTAATACTTTACTTTCTGGCAAATTTAAATTAACCTCTGTAAGGGTATACAAATAATATGGCCAAATTTAACTTCACAATTAATATCAATGTTCCCAAATAAAACTAAATATGAAAATACTTAAGTTTTTTTAATTAAATGCTGATCCAAAAAAGGAAGGGAACATAATATTAGAAATCTATGATTTTAATTGAGATATTTGTAAATATAAAAATCTACTCGCATACTCTCCTTTGCCCATATTAGTCGTATTTATAAGAAATGTGAGGAGGCTAGCTTATACCCTATAATTAAATTCAAAAGCGAACTCTGCCCGTTCTCTGTGGCTGAGGTCAACTACAGCAATAATGGCAAATAACAAGCACGCTTGAAATAATGAACATTGGAAAATGCAGAGTAGAGTTTGGTCGGGGCACAGGCATAGGAGGGGGGTAAAATGCTATAAAATTACCTAGAATTTTATGTAGATATTCGTATATTTTTGGGAATGCAAAAAGAGCTGTTTAATTCACAATTTTGGCCATAGAGAAACACAAAAACAACGTTTGTTGTCGCTGGAATTGAGCCTATTTTGTGCGTTTGTTAGTCCTCGCAATGCACTTAAATAATGTAAATATAATTTTGCTGTTTGCCAGCGATTCAGTTAGCCCCAAAATTACACACTCACACTCACATATATATATATAGGTATATATATGTATAAGTGGATGCATGTGCGTTCATGTTTAACCATTATGCCATTAGTTTTTGTTTAGACGCGCCCAGGTGACAATGCAAATAATTCCAGTCCACAATATGGGAAATTCAGTGGCTAGAACGGGCTAGAACAATAGGGGCAACAACAAGCTGCATACGAGTGTGTATGGGTGTGTGTGTGTGTGTTTGGCATTGTTGGCACATTAAATAAATCAGAAAGTAATTAAAACAACATGAAATGCGAGTTACAGTTTCAACGGAAGCAGAGCGTCCCTGAGTTTCCCTACTTGGCATCCGCATCCTGCTACTGTTACAGCTCCTCTTACACTTTTCCCTTTCCCCTTCCATTCCCTTTTTGCTAACTTCCTATTTAGCCAACAAAACCAAACAGTAAACGCGACCAGCGGACCAACAACTGGGAAAAACAACAACAACGACAACAACAGCAACGAGCAATCGAGAGAAAATGTGAAACAAGCCAAAGAAAATTTGCGCAGCGAAATGCAAAATAAACTTAATTTACGTTTATTTGCGTTGACAAATGTTTTACAGGGAGTGCAACTTTTAATTGCAAAATTTATTTGATTTGCCAGCAACTCTCTGCACTCGACTACAATTTCCAAGAATTCTGTGCGTGTTTGCTCTTTTTTCTGGAGGAACTTTACCATAACCTTCAGCTGAGTGCGGAATTGGAAGTTTATTTTCAGTTTTTCCACAGAATTCTATAAATAAAATGCCGCCTTACGTCAACAAATCATATATGGAGTTCCCAACTTGGCGCCCAACGTGGTAGGCCTTCAATGTGGAGGTGTATTTAGGGAATTTAAATTGAATTTAAGAAGCCTTGCAGAGTATAACTTTGAAGTCGATATAGATTTGTGCTTCTGTCTGTCTGTCTGCCCTTCTGTTTCTGTTAAGTGTGCTTTTGATCAATAGCAGAGTGCTTACAGCTGCCATAGAAACAGCCAATTAGGAGCACTTTTCAAATGGTTATTGCAGTCTGCAAGAGTATGTAGTCTTCGTTGCACTTACTTTTAAGTTGTACAGAAAATTAATAAAATTTTAGATAGATTGATACTTGTGAATTGGCGCTCTTTGGTGTTCGCCTACTCAAAATTACTTTAATTAAAACTATTAAGGCGCCCAACGTGAGGCTTGCCTTCAATGCTACCTCCAAGTGAAATACTTATTTACTTGAATGTTATCTAAATCTATTGAGTATGTGATTTTTTCTGCTGCTCACCAAATATTACTTTTTTTAAGAGATATTCATCTCAATTTTGATGGGCGTCAAACTGTATTCACAGTATTCATGCTGAGATGCAAGCAATTTTAATTGCTGCGGCTGGCATACAATTTATTCGTATTTTTTCCCGTCTTTTTCTTTTATTTTTTGGCAGCTGCAATACCATTCATGTTTTGGGTAGAGCAAATGGTGAATTGTGAGGCTTTGTCTGGCGTTTAGTGCGGCAATTTGGCAGCAAACGCAAATTGCGGTGGGTCAGGTGTGTTTGTGTGTGTGCTTTTGTGGGAGTGTTGAATGTGTGAGCCCAAAAGCAGGCTACGAAATATGCGCATAAACACATGCATATTGTAACAGGTCGATTTGTGCGCTTTGTTTGAAATATTTGTGCAACATTTTTGTATACATTTCTTTCCTTTTTCATTTTTTTTGGCTGTGCGACAGCTGTTGCGGCCATAAAACGAGAAAACTGTGTGAAAAACTATGTTAAATATGCTGAGAGAGAATTATGCAACAACTGCATGACGCTGTCTAATTATTTTCTTTCTCTATCGTTCATTGCACTTGAAAGACTACAACGGAAAAAAAGCGACGCCTTCGGTGTGAAATTGTGCAGTTTTTGCGCTATTTTTTTTTGTCGCCTCATTCTTAGTTGCAGGCGGAATTTTCATTAAAGCATTTTTGATGTCTAATTTGCATATTTTTTCACAGCAGGCCGAGAAGCCGTCGCCTTTTTACCAGGCGACTGACACGTTAAGCATTCAAGGGATTGTTTTTAGCACCCAGCCGCACGCTTCACACTTCTCTGCCTTTTATACTCGTACTATGCACCCAGAGCAAAAAAAAAAGAGAGTGAAAAAGGGTATTAAACTGGTCTAAGCGTTTGCAACAGGTAGAAAGTTAATGTTGCATTTGCTCCGACCAGAAAGAAGGCACAAATCTTGGAAGAATGCTTGGTTCTTGGAGAATATTAGAGTTAATGCTATTAATTTTGGTATGTGACTCTTCTCTATTCTTCTCCATTTTTTAGAGTATCTTCCAGTCGATCACTTTCCACTAGAGCACTTTCTCTTCTGTTGTCATTGCAGTTTTTGTTGCACTTGAGCGTGATGTGGCGTTGTCAGTTTGCTGTTGTTGCTCTTGTCTCAGCTCAACTCTGATTTGGAACGAGTTGAGTTTTGTTGGCTTTTTTCCCTTCTCTTTTTGTTGCTTTTGTTGTGTGCCTGGCCTGTTTCTTTGGCTGGACAAACTGTCGAGTGGCAACACTAATTCGCATGCAGCACAACAACAAAAGCCAAAAAGACAACAACAATTTGTGAGTGTGCACATACTCGTATGCTCAGCTACTTTTTCCCTTTCTCTGGTTGTTAGATTTTCAGCTAAATTTGTGCCAACGCTTTTTACTCCTGCCCCTATTTTTTTTTTCTTTTTTGTTAATTTGCAATTTTCTAACCAAATCCATTTTCCTCTCACTGAGTGTGCACAACTGCTGTGTGTGTTGGTGTGTTGGAGTGTGTCTCTCCGATGGTTTCACTCGTTTAATTCAATTTCTGTTTGCATATTGCCAGAGCAGAGCTCATGTTACAGGACGAGTGTCCTTTTAATGCTTTCTTCTGTCACTGCGCCTAAATGTATGCAATGCAATTTTAACATGCCTTTCAGCTCCCAGAGGTCTTGTGCGAATTTTGCTGCTTTAACAAATATTCAATTTGGCTGCTTTAATTAAATATATACACTACTATTTTTGTGATATTCGTAAATTGAATTTGCATTTTCAGTTCATCAAAAATGTAAGCCAAAAACACAATTAGACTTTTCGTTTGTTGAATTTATTTATGCTAATAAATAGTTTAAAAAGCATTTTTTAATTTTTAGTTGTAATTAATTATTAAAGTATGACAAAGCCAATAAATTTGATTTTTGCTTAGTTTTTATAAATAAATTAAATGAATTTGCAAAAAGAAAAAACGCGACGGCTGCAACACTTACCAATGCCTTGGACACCATGTCGTATGTGTATTATGATCCTGGTTATGAGTTTAGAATTTAATTAAGAGTCGCTTATGATTTTTGTTTTTTTAATTAATTATTTCAACAACTAATTGTTTGTTTTATATATTTCTAAATTATGTTATTTGTGAGCGATCGTTGAATAATTATAATATTTTTCTTGCTTTTGAGTTGGGATCGCGCACGAGTCGTTTGCGTTGTGGTTAGATTTGCGAGAATGAACAGAAATCAGCTGAGCACTTGGCCATTTATAATGCTGTGGTTGACTGACGCAGCAGCGCCTCAAAGTAGGCAGCTCTCTATTTATATTTATTCATTTTTTATATAAAATAAATGTTACTGGTTATTGTTAGATACTAAAGCCACCTGTTGTGGCTGTGTGTGTTTGTATGTGTGCATACCACAGCGCAGTTGTCATGGCTAACAGTGTCAGAGTTAATAGTGGGAAAAGCCCTTACAACAAATTGGCAACACGCAATTATTTAATGCAATACACGAATAGCAGTTGCTCTTATCATTCGCTACTCTGTAAATGGCTGTCGCTATATATATATAAAACATAGAAGCGCCTGCATAATTGCCATGACAAATAGACTGCATTGGACTGATCCATAGAGCAGGCGCAGAAGAAAGCGAGTTATAACCATTAGAAATGAATACAACTACCAACAAAATACCCTTTATATAAAAATATATAGCAGCCTGCTGCAGTGGCAGTGGCAGTGGCTTACTGGGCAGCAGCCAGTTGCTTATCTACCGCAAACAAATACATATTTATATTTATATTTATATAGAGCTGCACATAGATATATACGCATATATACAGGGGCAACTGTTGCCCCTATTACGTAGTTTGGGGAATATTCCGCAAACTGATAACATTTGAATTTTGGCTTGATTTATGAGGCATAGCATGAAGCACTGTGCCAGGCTTATCAAAACAACAACCGTGTTGCGTCGACTCAAATTTAATCACTTTCCTGACATCCCTAGAAGCCCCACTGCTCCCCCCTCGAAACCCAAAACCCAGCCAAACCCCAGCCAACTTTAATTCAAGCATAACACCACATAATATAGTACTTATATTTGAGCAGCCTTCCTTCTATTTGCTCTGAAAATTATGCTGCACTTAAATTTCTCATAAATTACTCTAGTTTCGCCTCTGCTTGCATGCAAGTGAATTTAAGATAAATTATGCATATATTTTGGCTGCTACGAAGCTAATAAACCTCGGCATATGAGTTATCACAGCTAATTAGACAGTCTTTATGAAGAGGAATTCATCTTCAGGATAATAACAATAATAATAACAAGACATTGGATGTTTTATATGGCTATTAGAGCTTTCCAGTGATTATGAACTGAAATAGAAGAGAATTATTCGAATTGCTAAATTTTTCAATTTTTAAAATTCTAAATATTTCCATTCTAAAAGTCTGTTCAGTTTTATTGCAATATTTTAATCACAAAAGCCCAGATTCTTAATGCTAGTAATAAAAATAATATTAATTTTAACTGCCTTAATTTGAATATTAATTGTATTATTTATTGAACGATAATAGAGAAGAAAATAATAAATAGCAAACTTAAAATAAATTTAAGAATTTGCTTACCAAATTAGGATCTATCTTAAAAGACCTATCTAATGTGAAGCAATTTTAATATCAATTGAATTATTTAAACAACGAGAAGAGAGAAGCAAATAATATATATTAAATTATAAAATAAATAAATATAATACAAATATAATATAAATATAATATAAATATCGATTTTAATCCATACAACATAAATATAAACATATAAATATCGCATAAATAAAGTATACGCCCTATAACTGCGCTGAAAAGTATGCAACATGCAAGCAACTCGCATAGTTTGCTTATTGCAAAATGTAGCATACTTTTCAGCTTGTCTTTTGTTTGTCAATTTCAGGGCAGCAGCGAAGCGAATTGTTAACAAATTCCCAAACCAGCACAAATTCTTTTCGATCGCTCCACAGTATTTGCACCTTTTTGTGTATGGGTGTTCCTGTGTGTTTTGTGCCGCAGCACACCTCTGTCCTGCGCTATCTCTGCTGTTTGCTCTTGGAGCGAGTACATTTTATGGCTGAAGCTAGTGCAAACTGGTATGGGTATTTAGCAAAAGTTCTGAAACTGTTGCTTTGTTTGGACAGCTAGTAAATAGGTCTTGTTATGCGAATTTTCATATGAAAACTGCTGGCTCCTCAGAAGTAGTTCCTATACGAGTATGAATTGCATTTCTCTACTTCGCTCGCATTTTAAGCAGTGTGCAGTCATGCGGCTAGCTGCTCGAGTTGCACATAGCTTTTATAGCATTTTTCATATACATAAAATACGAAAATGAAGTCACAAACAGCTGCTTTTTGGCTCTGTCTCAACTTCGATCTAATAAACTTTCTTTGCAAACATTTATTTAGTTTCTTTGTGCTTTTAAAGTTGCCTAATATTTCGAGTAGTACTTAAAAAATATATAGGTAAGATTTTTTTTTATTTTGCGATGACATCTAGCTGCTTTTCTGTTGGCCAATTTCCTCTTTTCTTTATCCTTTTGTGCCTAGCACGGCGCCAACATTTTGTTGTTGTTGACTTCACTTTGTATTTTGTGGCTTTTGTTGGCGGCAACTTTTGACTTTTTCGCATCACTCATTTTCATTTTTCACATTTCTCTAGTCCTTTTTTTTTCTGTGTATTATTTTTTATACTTTTTTTCGTCTAGCTGCATCTTAAAGTTCATCAAATAGTTACCCAGCCAGCGGCTAGCGACAACTTTGTGAGCTTATTCTCTGTGGTGTCCAATTCTCTCCACTTTTCTCTGTATTTTTCTTGTATTCAGCGCAAAGCAATATTATATTTGTTTATTTGTACTGCAGCAAGAGTTATAAAGGAATTTAGCTGGCGCATAAGTAGGTCACAATTAAATGTATTTTTCATCTAATAAAAATAATTCTATGACTTCCAAAAGCTCCATTTTCATACAAATAAATAAAGAAAGTTTTGAGTAAGGAAAGCAAAAGAAATATTAATAAATTTTTATGGCTTAAAGCATAAGATTTAAATTATAGTTTAAAATCAGCCGCAGCTATCAGCAGTTTGGTAAAATTCTAAAACACTTTGAAACAAATTTGTGGGACACCAGAAATAATGTTGCTATGAGAAAAAAATAATTTAAAAAAGCAGAAATCCTATGCAACAAGCAACATGCAAGCCGCAAGCCAGACTTCTGCTTTGCTCCGCAAATATTTCGAGAAGAGTGCAAATTTAATTAGTTAGTATTCCATTTGTTGCACTCACTGAAAGGGTTTTTACCGGAGAAAGGAAGGCAACGAGCCAGGCTAGGCCAGGAGTCGGGGTTAGGCAAGGAGTTTTGATAGTCCTTGCCAGCTGGTCGGTCATGTTGCAAGCTCTGTGTGCGTGTGTGCAACAAGGCGAAAGTTTCCATTATAATGCAACCGTCTGCACTTTATGGCAGATGGCAGTCGAAGTAGAAGTTGTGGAGAAAGAAGTAGCAGAAGAAGAAGTAGGAAAAGTAGTAGTAAAAGTAGTAAGTCAGGTTTACTTTCTGCTTTTGGTTAATAAAATTTTTACTACGTTTACAATTAGCTACAGTGCCTGACACTTTGACTGTCAGCGGCGACAAGTTCATTACATTTTTCATGGCATTACTTTAATTAATTTTCGCTTACAAAGCCGACGACGACGCCAACTGCGATGCCGGCGCCGAAGTCGACGCCTGTATGGCTCGTCAGAGTCGAGAGGTATTTGGACTATTTTTGATAACATTCGCGTAGCTGATTATAATCAGCATGGGAGTATAATCTTTATAGACAGCGGTGTGTGACGGCTAATCGGAGAAAATTGACGCAAATGCTTCGGCAGTAATCAAAACGCCCACAAAAAGCATAAAGTACATAAAAAACTATTTTATATTGACATTTACATTCAAAGTTAATGCCAAAACTAGAGAGAGAGAGAGAGAGAGAGAGAGAGAGAGAGAGAGAGAGCGAGAGGGTGATGAGCTAAACAAACACCCTGTATTTGAAGCAATTTTTTTGTATGCTAGACTAGCAGTTACTGCGTACAATCGTTTTATATGAAATACCTTTTTATAAAGGCTTCAAATATTGTTTAAAAATATATGAGCAGACAATAGAAAACAGCATTAGCTGAGTTTTAAATATAAAATCTATAATTAATAATTAAATTCGTAACAACTCTTATAATTATCTTCCTTCTGTAACTTTCTTAATCTATTTAAAGCTGCTGCTCCTTCTCTGTTTTCTTATATAGACTTGGCTTAAATTATCATACCCCTTTTAGTGAGTTGTATTCGCACAGGGTATAGAAAACTGTGTGAAATTACCAGCAGGAGCTGAATGATTGCCAAAGCCAATGCCACTGGCTGCTGCTGTCACTATTGCTGCTGCTGCTGCTGCTGCTGTTGGTGCTGCTGTTGCTGATGCCCTTCAATTTTATTCAATAAGCTTGTTTATGGCAGAGACAGCAGACACGCATTGCAACTAATATTGAACACGCGTTTTAATTGAATTTCACGCGTTCTCATAAACTCGAAGCGTGCCCCATCAATAGTTGCTGCTCGCTGGCAAGTTTTATTGCCATTTCTATTTCTGTTTCTATTTCTATTTCCGCTGCTGCTGCTGTTGCTGTGTGAGACAGTCGAATTCGACATTCGCGACAATCCACCCACAAAGTAACCACATTTAAGCACATCCAACCACATCCATCCTTCCATCCATCCATCCATTCATCCATCCAGGCATCGCATTGAGAGCGTGTTTAATTGCGCGCACTTCTTGTTATTGCAATCGTAAAATCTTTTGTTATTGCTGCACAACAATTTGCTATGTTTCGCTTTCCATCTGCCCCTCCATTTCCGCTCTCCCTATTCCATACTCATATATGTATAAAATATATAATAATAAAAATAACAGTGACATCAGTGCGTATACGTAATGCTTGTTGTAAAAATAATTATCGGCGATTGTATTGCCTCGTAGTTCATTAGAGCTAGAAATTATTGCCTATACATACTTACCCAATATATTTCTATATATTTCTATGAATGTATTTCTAGTTTTTCAATTACCCACTGATAGATATCGATCGCATATCGTGCCTATATCTTGCCTATCCCATATAACAATAGGAAATCATAAAAAATTAATAGTGTAGCCTGATTATCTGTTAATAAAGCAGACTTATTCTGAGTGCAGCAATTGCTTCAAGGCATAAGAATATTAATATTATAATATCAAATAGAACTACAATAAAATTATTAATTAAACTTCATTAATTTGGCAATTAATTTTATTTTATTTCTGGGGAAATCGTTTTTTTAATTCTCCGAAAATTAATTCCTTTCTTTTCGTAGCACTGGCCAGAATTCCCAGAAGGCTGCACTTCATTTTCGTTTGTTTTTTAATATGCAATTATCGCTGAACTAAGCAAGAAAAGAGAACATTGCAAAAAATATCAGGAAATTATAAAAAAACAAAGAGATATTTTTAATTGGCCGCAGATAAAGCACGAAATTTCTTTCAAATTTTTAGTCATCAACAATTTATTGCTTGACTAGCTGGAACACTTTGTGATTCCCAAGTCACTGTTATCAAGCCTAACCGTGATTTCTAGTATAATTTATCACTAGAGGAACGAAAATATTTGAACAATTTACTGGCATACAATGTAATAAATTATTATTATAATGTTTTGAATTGTTTTAAGGTATTTAATTGATTATTCTCAAGCATTTGTGAATCCCAGTTTACTTGCTATATTCTCTCAGAAGGTATTTTAATTTTCTAACGCAAGAAGGCATTTCCGGCCCAAAAAGTATATGCTTGTTTGTTCAGGGTAAGACAAACTGTATCATATATCAGCCAAGGATAGAAACAATAAGTGTTATATGGAAAAATGTTCTATTTCTCAACATATCTTTATATAAGTTATAATTTAGATGTGAGAGTATGTGATTAAGGCCAGAGTATATCTTATAGTTGCTATAGGAACAGTGGGTCAAAATAAACACATTTACCAATAGTTTAGAAATGCGTATTTCAGTCTGGAAGAGTACCTAATCTTTGGTGCGCTGAAGATAAACCTTTCCCTGCTACAATCAGTGATATTTGGGGAAGGATTGCTATCTTTGGGGCATAAAAAACTATAAAGAAATTATAAAAAACAATATTGATGTTTAATTGTCTACCGCTGATAAGGTTTAGTTTAGTCATCAATAATAATTACCTTCTGCTATCTTAAAGAACTCAGAAATACTCTGAAATCGCTGCTTTCGGAACTAGATGAACCAAAAATATAGAAAAATGTGAGCAGCGGACTAATTGACGTGTAATAAATTCTATAAATTTTGATATAGTAATATTTCTGTTATCAATAGCTTGATTATTTGTTATCATCGAAAGCTTGTAAAGTGTGGCTCCATGAGTACTCATGGGTATTCCTTGTTACGCATTTGTAAAAAACTTATCGCCCAAATGCTGTACGAGTCTATATATATATATATAGGTATATTATCGGTTGGTAATTGATAGCGAATAGCGCATGTTACTCACAGCAGTTGCTCTAATTGTGGAACTTTAAACTTGGCCTTTAATAAATCAATAGAATGCTTATCACATTCATATTGTTCACTTTCTGCTTAGATTGATCCCAGTGAATCATTGTGAGTGCACTCGGAAAAATACCGCTCTTATCAGATATTCATTTATCCATTGCTTCAACTGCTGAAATTTCTACACATCTAAGGAAAGTTTTTGCATATTAAATATTGATTCGGTGATTTGAATAATTGATAAAAATTAGGAATTTACAAGCGAGATGACAAATTTGCATTTCATAAATAAAATATTAGGTTTAATTGTTTGAGTATGAGTTTTATTCGTTTAATTTATGTGCTTAAAATGAACTTTAAACAGAGGATGAAAGATAAGAATTAAGTATTCAAAATAATTCAAATTTTGATTCAAATTGAATGACTGTATAAAATTAATAAGTTTGAAATTTTAATTTAAAATTCAGCCTTGCAAAAAGTGTTTATTAATAAATTTAAATAAAAGATTATAAAGATTTTTATATAAAATACTGAATTTTATAATAATATTCCAGGAAACATTATTAATAAGCTATAGTAAATTGTTTTATTGAATTTTATTTCGTATAATCGAAACTAGCAGAGAAAGCCGAATATTGCATACCCTTAAAGGTTGGGAAGCCCATTTTTATAAACATATCTTAAATATCATAAAAGTTTCTATACAATAACTTATAGGCCGAGTAATTCTTACTTTGGCAGCTATATGATATAGTAGTCTAATATTTTTGATTTATCTAATCTTAAGTTTTTAATGCTATTTTAGCTAATTATTCCTTTATTTTTCGGCTATAATATTAAGTATACGAATCCTGCTACAAAGAGAAGAATCCAATCTATGAAGCTCGTGAGATCAATTTGTGGGACCAGACAGACGGACATGGGTAAATCAACTCGCCTCGACTGGCTAATCAATAATCCATTTCAAAGATCAAAGGAGCCTTCTTCAATGCTTTAGACCCTGTTTAAGGGTATACAAAACTGTGCTAAAATTTCTATATAACTTTTGTAGAGTATAGTTGAATTATTTTTTGGCCCATTTAGCAAACAATTACGAGTTCGAGGAGTACTTAGAGTACTTACAGCTGAGCTCAGTTGTCAGCTGCTTAGTTTGCTGATGTCTGACAATCCATCAGGAGTTAACTCAACGCATCGCATCGCATCGCAATTCAACTAAAGAGAGAACTGACGAGAGTTGAACAGAACTCAGCTGACTGTAACTCAGTGTCGAGGGTGTCGGTTGATGTATTTGCCACGACTTCATTTACGCTGACAGCTCCTGAAAATGAACCTTGAAGTTGAAGGAGCCCAAGGCTGTCAGTTTGCCTCGTTATGCAGCTGCCGTTGCCGCTGCCGTTGCCGATGCAGTTGCAGTTGCAGTTGCAAGTTCGCTTAGTATGCAGCACAGTCAGCGGGCGGTGTATTCGCTTTTAAGTAAATAAAATTAATCATACGCCCGGTGGTGCGCTGGTACGGCGAGGCAGCTCTCGACATGCTTCAAATTGTACAGCGCGCGCAGGGCGCTGAAATTGGAAAATTGAAAATGCATTGTTAGCTGCGGCGGTGCGTGAAAAATTGCTAGCATTTCGCGAAAATGGAAATGAATTACGCTTATTTAAAGCAAGCAAGGAGAGAAAAGCTCGATGCGCATTTTCTTACCCATGAAACATAATTCGGCGCATTATTTTAAGTGCTGCTCTATCTCTCTATCTATCCATCCATCTCAAGTTGTTATTTTTTTCCCGAATTGTGTTTTGTAATTTAGCCAGAAAGTTAACGTACTCGCCAATTGCACAATCTATTGTTATTTATTTATTTATTTTTCTTTTTCTTTTTCATTTTATTTATTCCTTCTTTTCTGTTCAAACAAATATTTCAGCTGTGACATTTCTTTCGCGATAAGCGCTGGACAATTGGACACCGACTCGAAGCGAATCGAATCGAATCGAAACGAATCGAAACGGATAGAAACGGAAACGGTTCGAGTGCTTAGTCAGACACTCGAAAGGGTTCACCGGCCCGTTTGAAATATTCGTTGCGTAATTGTTAATACATGATAAACGTATTAGGGGCAGCTTAGAACGATAACAAAAACAACTCATTTAAAGATAAAATGGTATTTAAATTAAATTAAACGAAATCGATACAAAGTCTGTAGACATTTGGCAAATTCACGCTTTACCCTACAAACTGCAGAAAGGGTATTTCATGCTGAGAGGAAATCTTCAGTTCAAATGAAAAAATAATGAAATTTATTACTAATTTCTCGCTATCTATTCTTGGCCCAAAGGATTACAGTAGAACATGCAAAAATTATGGAGAACCTTAAAATTAACCTACATTTTTGGAGTATTTCGTCACATTTTATTAAAATCCATTTTATTCAATTAATTTCAATTCGAGTTCTCTTGAACTAAGCATTGGTTATTGAGTTTTGACAAATATGTGAGGGGACTTCAGGCTGATAATTTTTTGTTGTATTTAGTTGAGATAAAAGTAGTTTTTACAAAAATATAATTAATGAGTACCAGCAATACTGTAGGGTAGCTTGATGGGTATATCATATCAGCCTGTCATTTTTTGATGCCCAAAGCCCATGGCATTTTTTTGGTTTTTTTGATTATATTCACTTTCTGTGGGGACTATAAAACTGTGAGTGCTTTTAGTTACCAGCAAAGTTTACAGCGAACAGCAGCACGATAAACGCGCGTCATTCGAAAAGTGCTATAAAAAAATACCAGAAATGTTTTTTCGCAAAGTCCTGACACTATTTGCCTGCCTGGCTGCCTGCTCGTACACCTGGGCAAGTCCCAGTCCGTCGGCAGGTGAATCCAAGCTGCTGCAAGCCATGCGCAGCACCAGTGAACTCCAGCAGAACAATCCCTCCCGTTCCCTGGAATGCTTCCAATACTACAGCGAAATATTCGACGAGCTACTGCAGCAGTACCAGCAGCAGTTCGAGAACTGCCAGAATTTATCGCAGCAGCAACAGACGGAATTGGACGATAGCTACAAGCCTGTCCTCAGCTCCTTGAGCAACAGCTCGGAGTCAGCCTGCCAGCAGATCATCGATTGTGGTTCTCAAAGCAATAGCTTGAATTCTCTGGCCTGCTACTCAGATGTGGTGAGTAATATAGAATTATTCCAAAGTTTTCTTATTAAATGAAACTCTCTTCGGCTTACAGGCTGGTCGCAATGTCAGAGAGATGTATAATATCTCCAGTACGGCTAGCACCTATTATGGTCAGCTGGAGCAGCGCATTCAAATGATTCAGTTCACAGAGGATCAATGCACGAATAGCTCAAAGCGCGACTATGAGCTAAACACGGATCAAGCCTATATTAATCTACAGAAATGCTTGATAGGCGATGAGCCCGTGCCCACAAGGAGCACCACATCAACGACAACGACAACAACTACTGCTGCATCTATTGACACTACAAGAAGAACTGTCCAAACAGCTGCAACGAGGACTACATATGTGCCAACTACAACCGATTCAGTTTCGGTATCAACCACAGCAGTTCCAGTAACAACCGATTCAGTTCCAGTGTCGAGCACTTTAGTTCCAGTGAGACCAACCACCTCAGAAAGAACTACAGAAGGTCCAGTTTCAACCACAGCAGTTCCAGTAACAACCGATTCAGCTCCTGTGTCGAGCACTTTAGTTCCAGTGAGAACAACGACTTCAGTTCCAGTTTCAACTACATCGGTTCCAGATTCGAGCTCAGTAAGGCCAACAGCTCTAACACGGTCTACGACAGTTCAGCCCAGTACAACCTCAGTTCCAACTAGGCGTACGACTATACAGAAGACTTCAAGATCTCCTCCATCCTCCAGGCGGACCACACCTGTTCCGCCCACAACTAGTTCCTCTGCGTCAACCACAAAAAGTCTCAGCTCTGAGCTGAAAAAACTGCTGAACTCTTTGAGACCCTAGACCATACGGCATTTCTTGAGCCGAGTCAAGTAACCGGCTAACAAACACGGCGGGGTGAAGGGCACAGCAAAGTTTTGTAATCAGGTTTTGGTAAATAAAAAAAATATAGAAAAAGAATTAGCAGAATGTTTGCCCGGGAAATGCTAATCAAATATTGGCAGAGGCCAAGACGAGTGACAACTTTAACAGAAATATTAACTAAACTAATTGCGACTCACTGAGAGTAACTTATGTAATTAACGGTTGGTGCTATAAACAAACAGAAACATTTAGTGAGAGAGTGAGAGTATTAGACTACAGAATACCCTGTATGTAAACTCCTAAACAAGTCAATATGAAACTTGGGTTATATAGAAAGATAGCAGGACTTACATGAGTAGTAAAAATCAAGGATTTGTCTTTAGAGTTATGTCTCTCATTTATAATAAATAAAATGTATTTAATAAAAAAGTGTTTAATTCTCGTGGTACTAAGTACTCTCTCATATTTGATAGTGATGACTTTCACAGGGTATTTGAGAGAGGTAAATGTTTGATTTGTTGGCTTAGTCCTTGTGGCAGTCGCTTTTACAATTTTCCAGTTAAAGTTTCTCAAAAGCAATCAGCTTTAGGCTGGTTAAATAAATGCAATTGGTGCTCGGAACTTTAAGGTCGAGCATTTTACAGTTAAATAAACAGTTGCCTTTGCCTTTTCCCCGAGCGGCGACATTTTTCATTTAAATTTAATTGGGTTTGTTTTTGCCTGCCTTTTGATTGTTGTTGTTGTTGTTGTTGTTGTTGTTGTTGCTGCTGCTGTTGCGGCTGCTGTTGCTGCCTGCTGCTGCTGCCTGCGGCATTGTTGTCACTGCAATTAAAACAAATTAGAAATGTTAGGACACACACACACACACACATACATACCTCACTTATGCCCTCCCCTTAATTCCAGCAGCTTTGCAGTTAAAATCCAGCCAATAATTGTCGCCAGTGTCCTTGCCGCAGGATGCAGCCTTCGGCTGATTTAAAGCCCCGCCTAGTTGCACATTTTCTGTATGTGCGGCTCCAGTTCCACTTCCAGTTGCATATTCAGTTGCAGTTGCAGTTCCATTTTCCCTTCCTTTACCCAACCTTTTCCCACCTCTGTTTACCTGCCTCGGCGAAAAGTGTTCGCACAAAGAACGCAATTAAGATATGCAAATTAGCACCTGCCTCTCTGCTCGCTTTGTCTCTCAGCGGCAGCAGCAGCAGCAGCAGCAGAAGGAGCAGCAGCAGAGGCAGCGACAGCTCCTGTTGAGCAAACTGATGAGATTTCGCAGCTCTTCAGATAATTATACGTACGCAAACAATCCTTTAAGATAAATAAATAATTAAAATACTTTGAGGTCTATTCATCTATATAAAGGACGAAATAACGTTTCAACTATTGAAGCGTCCCTCAATAGTAAATTCAGCATTTTAAGCTCTAAGGTGCAAAATAGAAAAAAAAATATATATATCTATCTTCGTAGACTTTTTTCCAATCTAAAGTCTCGTGCTTCGATTAAAGTATAATAAAAAAGTTGTAGTAATTTCATGCTTTGATTGCATTCTATGAAATTTGAGCACAAAAAAATATTCCATATCAAATGCTGATCTGTTTTCTTAATCGAAACCTGTTTTTTTCCAGGAATATCAGAGTAAAATATAATATATTAATATATAATATAATATAATAGAAATAGATTAAATAATTATTAAAATGGATCTGGAAGAGCTGCTCCGAGCCTTACATTTGAGTCAGGTTCAACGGCAGTTCGCCACATGAACTTATAAAATAATATAGATAAGTTCATGAATTTTGGGGAGATAAAGTCGGAAACTATGGAAATAGTTGCAAAGGTCGATAAATACTGTGCCTAGTTACAGAAAAGAAAGTGAAACTTCTAGATAAATAGTAATTTAGTTGTCTCATTCGTAATTGCAGTATTTTTGCTGATTGATTTTTGATAGAGTCGAATAGATAGAATGAAATTGCAAAATGACTCATACGCCGCAGTGACCATCAGGTTCTATAAGTATTCTATTTTAATTTATGTATTAATATTATTGCCTTGTCTGAAGCACGTGGCGTGATAAGCAATTGAAGACGACACAAACAGATTAGATTTCAATAGTTTTCAGGTAGTTGAGGACAGTGTAAACAATTACGAGAACTCCATAAAAGTGTTACAGTTACAAGTAAATACTAGCAAATATTTTGAAAAACCTTTAAGCCAGATGTAAACAGCAATAATTTGCTATTGAATAAATGTGAGAATTTCAAGAATTTGTTATTAATTATTTGGCTAATAATTGTTTTCAATCAATACGCACGAGTAGCGCTTATCTTAGCCGATAAGCGAGCTGACCAATGGCAGTGGCTTATGACGCCCAAAACTGATAAAAAAACCCAAGCAAAATCACCAATATTAAGTGGCCAGCTGAAGCTATTTCCTTGGAAACCCAGAAAAACTGACCATAAGTACTAAGATAGATATGCAGTTCGTAGATAGAGATAAGCTGTCAGCTATTAATAGGTCCAAGTGTCTGACATTGGCGAGACATTTTTTGATATTCTGAGAAATTCTCTCGTGCTGGTAAACAGAAATCAAAGAGGGAGGAATCAAATATATTAGATTGATTTTTCATTGGATGCTTATATCATCTTACTTGAAATGAATGTGTATAGTTAATTTTATGGTACTGCAGTCTAATAGGTCTATTTTAGCCCGATATTCAGAGCCTAAACATAATCTTTGAATAACCTTTTTCCTATGAATACGAATCGTAATATTTAATATGAATAAAGATTTAATGCTTTCCCAAAACTTAGAGCATAAACAAAACTTTCTGTAAATAGGTTTGTTTTTGGGCGTTTCTGGGTTTCTGGGTGTGCTACCAGTGTTATAAAGATTTCCAAGATTGCCATGATTAGAATTATTATTAATTGTTTCTAAGGAAATGTTTTTCCCCGCATTGGTGTCAGGTAAGCGATAAGCATGATAATGCCAGCCGACATTGATAACGATGATGGCTCAAGTGATAGAGCCAAATCTAAAGTAATAACAATATATATGGCAATAATGTGACATGGTTAACACGACATGTTTTATGGACCCTGTGGCACTTGAGTTTCTTGGTAGGAATGAGTATAAATACGAAAGTTGCCTCCATTTTAGTCCCATAAACGAATCCGACGTTCGAAGCAAACGAACTGTTAACTCTGTGAAATTAAATAAATATACCATATTAATTACTAATATGTATACCAAATTGTGCGTACTACTGCTGGCTTTTAGCCTGAGCAATGCGGCTCCCGGTGCCCTTTTCCCCGATATGGGTCTCATGCAGTTCATGAACTCGCGTGATCTGAAGGCCAGCGATCCCACTGTTACCCTGGGCTGCTTCGATTACTATCTGCCCGCATTGGATGAAATTGCGCAGGAGTACAAGGTCGAGTATGCCAAGTGCTTGGACATTGCCCAGGCAGCTCGTGATAGTATCGATGATACCACCCAGGGAGACCGCTCATTGATCGATGCAGCTGCCACCGAAGCCTGTGCCGCGTTGAATAAGTGCAGCCAAAACACTGGATCCATTGATTATTTTGAGTGCTACACAAACATTGTAAGTTGAAGCTGCAGAATCGTTAAAATCAAATGGAATTTATCAATGATTTTAACTATTTCCAGGGAGCTGAAAATACAAAGACCATGTACACCATTTCGGCCAATTCTTCGGAGTTGTTGGCTGTGGTTCGTGAGGATTATCGTCTTATTGATAATAATCAATATGTCTGTACCAATAAATCGGAACGTGTCTATATCGAGAACTCTGCCGCAACCTATGACGAATTTAACAATTGTCTGTTGGGTCTGTCGCCTGTGCCAACAACTACCGCATCGACTGCTGCTCCCACTGGAGACTCTTCTACTGAGCCCACTTCTACCGAATCCTCTACAGGTGCTCCATCTGATGACACTACTTCAACCGAGTCTTCGACATCTGCTCCAATTGACACCTCAACCGAGTCTTCGACATCTGCTCCAGTTGACACCTCAACCGAG
Source organism: Drosophila repletoides (assembly GCA_018150835.1). NCBI lineage: Eukaryota > Metazoa > Arthropoda > Insecta > Diptera > Drosophilidae > Drosophila > Drosophila repletoides. The sequence continues at coordinate 22,079,874 of JAECWQ010000089.1, read as the reverse complement.
TCCTCGACATCTGCTCCAATTGACACCTCAACCGAGTCCTCGACTTCTTCTTCAATTGACACCTCAACCGAGTCTTCCACATCTGCTCCAATTGACACCTCAACCGAGTCCTCGACATCTGCTCCAATTGAGACTTCAACCGAGTCTTCGACATCTGCTCCAATTGAAGACTCTACTACAACCGCTGAGTCCTCTACAGCTGAAGATTCTACTCCTGCACTGAAAGAAATGCCCGAGGAAGATGTATCTCTCCAAATCGAAGAGGAGGAGAAAATCAAGACCGTTTTGGATAACTTGAAGAAATGGTTCAAACGCCACTAAGCCAGTATTATTAATAAGTCAAGTATTAAACAAAAGTATAAATATTAGCGATTAAAACTATAAAAACATATTTTTTATTTATTCAAATACTTGACTTTCAATTCTACTATTGCCAGCACAGTTTCTGTTCAAATTGTTATTTATTTTTGTATATTAAATAAATAAATTCTATGTCAATTGAAACAGAAAGATATATTGTTTATTTATTTATGAAACACGTATTTATTCTGCTTAAAAATAAAACAAAACCAAAATATTACATTAGTATTTTTTATTAATTTTCATTATGACTTTGCCATTTGCTTCGATTAAGTTATTTTGAGTGCAAATTGGGCTAAAATTGAAAGCAAACCTATTTTGATAGCTGCCATTTTGATAATTATTTCGTACTTAAATAGCAACTACAGTGAAGCCTCTGCCATAAAGTTCGCTCTCCTTGGTCAGTTCACACTCAGAGATAAGAGTTTCACTCGAAAGGGCAGTATCTTATCAGTTGGCCGACTAAAACAATCACTATAAGACAATGCTGATAATAATTCAAGATATATTTTCCATTTGATGCGTTGAAAACTTATTAAAATACCAGGCTAGGCCAGCCCAGGCCAGCCCAGGCCAGCCCAGGCCAATCTCCATAATGCGAAGCATTTGATTAGTTTTTAATCAATAATCTATTCTTAATTTTGAAGATAGTATGTATTGTCTTTTATGGCACTTTCCGGGCTATATAAGATTTGGTCTGCACACGTTTTGGCTTAGTTATTAATTGCCAAATATTCGGTAAGTTCGGTTGCCCCCTCACAAGGATCTCACATTGTGGAATATCATCATGAAGTTTGTCGGATTTGGGCTGTGCCTGCTAATGGCTGCCAGCTGCAGTGGCTATAGCATCATTTCCCCCAGGGATATCGATTTTGCACCATTCGCAAACCTGCAGCATAAGGCAATGCGATCATTGATTTCAAGTTTCGCTATCAACGACGATCCAGAGCTGATCACCAAGTGCTTCAATCAATATGTTTCCGATCAACAAGGCGTTCTCGCTGAATATAATAGAGTATACACCGGTTGCGTGACCACAGCCTCTGCTGCTAAGAACGAATTGACCGCCCAGAGCGCCGCGGAGCGCCAGGATCTGCTATCCCGTAGCGAGAACATGTGTGCAGATCTGGGATCCTGCGATCAGACAGACGCCCTACAATTCTTCGATTGCTACCGCAATTCGGTATGTAAATGTGTATTTAATTAAAGTTTTATTCCCCGTCTATATTATAAAGTTGTTCGATCCGGCCGGCTAAGTGACAAAGTTATAATACCCTCGGGAAGAGTATACAAATAGAACTACAAGCCGAACCGGGCTTAAAATCTCACTGAAAAAAACAATAAGTTCAATAAGTTGTGAATACATTTCTTACCAACTTATCTCATTATTCTCTTCTGTTCATCTCTTAAATCAGTTTAATCTATTCTAACCCAGCAATTCTCTGTTTTCTATACTCCATTTTCCAGTCTGCCGATAGCTACAAGACGGTGTTCACCCTGAACAGCGATGCGAACAACCAGTACAACACCATTAGTGCCAAGTACAGTGTCATCGATTCCACCTTAACGAAATGTGTGGATGATGCTCGATTGGATTATGCCCGCGACTTGGAGAAGTGTGATTCCGATTTTAATGTCTGTATAGGAAATGTCCCAGTTGATACTACCGTAGCACCCGAAACAGAGCCAACTGATGCTCCAGTTGAGACCACAGAGGCTCCAGAACCAGAGCCCACCGATGCTCCAGTCGAGACTACCGATGCCCCAGAACCAGAGCCAACTGATGCTCCAGTTGAGACTACTGAGGCACCTGAGCCAGAGCCCACCGATGCTCCAGTTGAGACTACCGAAGCCCCAGAGCCAGAGCCAACTGATGCTCCAGTTGAGACAACAGAGGCACCAGAGCCAGAGCCCACCGATGCTCCAGTTGAGACCACCGAAGCCCCAGAGCCAGAGCCAACTGATGCTCCAGTCGAGACCACTGAAGCACCAGAGCCAGAGCCCACCGATGCTCCAGTTGAGACTACCGAAGCCCCAGAGCCAGAGCCAACTGATGCTCCAGTTGAGACAACAGAGGCACCAGAGCCAGAGCCCACCGATGCTCCACTTGAGACTACCGAAGCACCAGAGCCAGAGCCAACTGATGCTCCAGTTGAGACCACTGAGGCACCAGAGCCAGAGCCAACTGATGCTCCAGTTGAGACCACTGAGGCACCAGAACCAGAGCCCACCGATGCTCCAGTTGAGACTACCGAAGCCCCAGAGCCAGAGCCAACTGATGCTCCAGTTGAGACCACTGAGGCACCAGAACCAGAGCCCACCGATGCTCCAGTTGAGACTACCGAAGCCCCAGAGCCAGAGCCAACTGATGCTCCAGTTGAGACTACTGAGGCACCTGAGCCAGAGCCCACCGATGCTCCAGTTGAGACTACTGACGAACCTGAACCAACGACTGAACCATCTCCCGAGGAGGATCTCAACAAGATCTTGCCACAGAGCTTTAAGAGCACTTTGGACAAGCTGAGAAGCTTTTTCTAAATCTGTAAATCAATTTTCCAGTAAACAAAATAAACAACCTTATCAAATCAGGTGAAGGCAAATAAATAAAAACAAATGCTATCAATTGATTATTAAATGATAATTAAAATATAATAACCTAAATATAATATATTTATACAATTTCTTCAGAGTTTGCATACTTATAGGGTGAAGTTCCTATTAGGTTCTAGTTTCTAATCTTATCAGCCACAGTGGACTGTCGCTAAAGCGGATGAAAACTAGAATTTTTTAGCAAAAAAGAAAAGTATTATTATAAAGTCATTAATTTAGAATTACTATTTCAGATTCATCTGAGCTCAATCAGATAAATGTATAAATGATTTTCTTCTGATTGTGAGTATAGTTGTTAGAGTATTCGAAGAAAAGAAACCTATTTATTCGGAAGAAATTGCGCTTAACTGACCAAAACTACGCTCCAAAAATATGAAATTCTCAGAACCTATTCATACTCGAATCCGAAGTGCACAACAAAGAACAAACACCTTGAAAAATGTAGAGAAAGTTGAGTACTTTGTCCGCTGATGATAAGCTTTATTCTTATTTGTTCCGCTCATGTAAGTAATAAAAGTATAAATAAAACTATCAGCTGATATCTCAAGTCAAATATTAGATTGTAAAATCCATTGTTTCTCTTAGTGTAGTAACGGATCAAAGTAATTTAGGCACCTGAATTTACCTGGAATCAACAATCAACGAATCGGACGCCAACGAACAGATAATGTCCACCTATCAATTGATATGGCAATCTAAGACATTTACGATTTCATTCGCCTGCTACGTTCAATAATAACAATAAGAAATAATAACTATTCGTATTCGATTGTGAGCAATTAGTAGGAAATGTTCAATTTAGAGATACTCATGCGATACTGGCTTCTATTCAATAATACACTCGACTGTTGTACTCGTCGTAGCGCCATTCAAAATTTATAGCTAAATGTGTGCGGTTCGAGCTCAGAGTGAGACCAAGTGTCGCCAGAGTTTGGTTGTGGCTTTATTATTGCTGCTGGGTCTGTGCAACAGTTGCATGCCCCTGGTCTTACCCACGCCATGGCCGGATGCCTCACTCGACAGCTGCCACGATGAATATCTTTTGGCAGGTGCGAATGCCTCAAACAACTTTGCCAGAGATTACGAACTCTGCGAACTGACGGCAAACGAGACAAAGATCGATCTGTCCATCGATGTGGAATTGGAGCGACTGCAAATTGAACTGGGTCGTGCTACACTGTGCGAAAATTTCCAGCTATGCGATTCACTTGAGGTCGATCTCGAGTACTTTGAGTGTGTCACAAATAATGTAAGTACAAATAGTATTCAGAAGTGGGTAAGAAAATTCCTAGTATTTTATTACTTGAAGCTTTTTTAAGCCTCTAAAGCACATTAAAGCTCAAAGAGCAGGCTGGAATGAAATACAGGAAGATTTAGAATATTTGTTGCTTTAAATTGTTGCCTAATTCAAGTTAAAAGCTCATATTTTTACTTAATAACTTTCTAACTTTCCAACTCAGTTATTTTTCAAGCAGTACTGATAAACTGAACTTCTACTACTATTTCTATGTTCTTCATAATTGTAATCAACCTTGTTATGAACTAAAACTTTAAAGCTTTCAAAGTTCCTTTTTGATACTTAAAGCTTTTCATACTTAGATTAAAAGAGCTTTCTTAAAAAGTTAAAGTTCTTCCACAAAGTTCTCTAGAGACTGCGCTTTTACACTAATTAAAGAATCCTTAAATGCTCCCTTGAAAAATAAATTGAAATTCAATGCACTTGCAGGGCAACCGCAATCTGGACTTGATTACAGAGATCAATCGCAATGCCACAAGCGCCCATACACGTCTGCGGGAGGATTTAAATGAAGTGCAGCAGACCTTTGTGCTGTGCACTTTGGACGCACAGGTGGAATATGTGGACAGGATGCGTCAGGCTTACGAGGAGCTGCAACAGTGTCGCAGCGAATTGGCTAATTAGGTAGAAGCTTGAGGCCCGTGTTATATATTGATATAAGCCCCGAAAGACCTAATAGAATTAAGTAAAGCATAACGAAGACTTTAATCTGTGGTTTTAACCGCGTCTGCTGCAGCCAGCTGCAGGCATTTATCCAGTTCATCAAAGATGTGTGCTGTGCCCAGGACATAGCTCTCCTCAGTGCGATTTGTGCAGAGATAACGCTCCGCATCGATGCCATTAAATTGCTGTGTAAGGGTCAGGGCGCTCTCGGAGGCATTGAACGATATGGTGTACATGCTGGACAGCTGCTGCTTCGACTAATTGAATAGTAATAATAATAAAATAGATATTAATAATAATAATAGTATGATAACCAGCAGTGCACCTGTGGACTTACTAGCTTGGCAAAGCACTCAAAGAAATCAAGTATATCGGTGATGTTCAGGCAGGTCTCTAGATAGTTGCCTATGCCCAGTGCGGCCTTTCGTATGATTTGTTGCATGCCACCAAGCTTGGTCAGCACTGTGCCACGCCCAGTTGTGGCCTGTTGAAGGCAGCTGTTATATCCCCGAGACCAAGTGGCGCCCACTTGCTCCAATTCGGGCAAATAGTTGGCAAAACACTGCTTCGTATTGCCCACTCCGGCCAGATCGTGGCTCTCTAAATAGCCCGACAAACTCTCCAGACTGCGACTGCATTTCGCCTGCTTCAATAGTCCCTTTTTGAATTAGGAGTTCAGTGTGAATATTGTATCCTCTATTTACCAGTAGCAATTCAGTCCATATCAAAACTATGAATAATTGAATTTTCATGTCTGTTTTGTTTTGTGGCCTGCGTGAAACTGCACAAATTGTTCTCAGGTCCAATAATAGGGCTTATTATTAAATGTGACATTGATCTATCGTTTGTTTGTTTAGGGTTCTTTTTTTTTTGTACTTGGTATTTTCGATATAAGTGCGCTTATCGCGACGGCTGCAAAAAAGCTCAGTGCTGGCTGAACTGTAATATCTGCAAAAAGTGTTGCATACTTTTATGCGCATGCTAAATGCTCTGACCTGCTAAAGTTAACGTGCCCTTTGACATGCAGTTAAATTAGACTGATTAGTGGCGAGCAAAGTGCAGAATTATTGTAATGAATATAAGCAGTTTGGCTTCTTCTTCGAAAAGCTTTTTGAGCTAACTACAACATGAATAAAGAAAATTTAACTTCAGGTTAACTAACATAAACGGGTCTGTTAAAATTGATTTAGTTTTTATTTAGTTGTGCAAGTTATTTATTTATTTTTTTTTTGAAGCCGACTAGGAGCACTTGACAATATCAAATATTTATAATAATATAATAATCAAAATTACATTTATAATTAAATTGTATTATAATAAAATATTAAATAATAGAATTTTCTGGTCTGACAGTATACTTGAATGTTGGATAACTTGATTTTGAACCAACTCTATCGATTGACTTTCAAGGATAAAGGGATCATCTAAGGATCCTCGATTTGAAATATTCGCCAAGCAGATTCTGTTAAAAATCTGCTTCAATCTTTAATATTTTTCCGAACCACCCTAAAAGTATGCGATACTCTAGGGACACCTATTGAGCTCTACTGAGAGATACAATCACGTGCTGCTGGTTGCTATTGAGAGAGATCTCGGTTTCGCGCGGATTGCAGGTCAAATCAATTTTCAGAGGAGCAAATAGGCGGACAAACTTAAGACTCATCCCAACACGCTAGCTAAGCCTATTGCTCGGCAACGCCTGAAAAGGATCCCTTTAAATTATCTATCCATATTATAACATATAGACAACAATCCTATCTACACTCGACATTAAAGGATATCTTTTACCCTTTAACACAGCTAGGTAAAGTTCAGATATTACTGAGCGCTTCATGCGAATACTTAATAAAGATTTTTAATAAATTTGTTTGGTATTTGTGTCCTAAGTCTCTTACATTTCATAAAGATATTAAAGAAATAATCAAAAAATGAGTATTTTAAATTATTTATTAAAAAACTAATCTATTTATATGCAAAAAGAAAAATTACAAAATATTCAATGAAATTTCAGTTACATTCATAATAATCAAGATTAATTGTAAATGCCGATAACAAGGTGCTTAAGCCGATAAACCTAGACAAATTGGTCTATACAAAAATTGGGGCTTTAATTTGAATTTCCTAGAAGACTAAGCAACATGTCTGAACATGTCGGAAATGCTTATCAAGTGAATACTACGCACAGTTAAGTGTGGTTCTATTTTTGGGCTCTGACCCTGGCAGCATTATTACGTGTTCTCGAGTATTGAATCCAATTGAAATGCACATGCAAAGCAATTTGAGGTTTCGGTTTGGGCTGAGTTGAGTTAATGCCACCTAATTGATCGCTGGGCGTAATGTGGTTCACAATTCGCACAATTCGTAGCTTTCACCTGATGAGGCAGGCGTGGATGAGTCTAGCCTTTGGGCCAACAATAAAGTACAGGTAAAAATTGACAACAGAAATTCATTTGCGAATGCATCAATCATTTTAATTAAACGTGCTCCTCCAGAGACTATATAAAGCATTAGGGCTAGTTTCAGTGTACGAACAGTCCAACTAGAACCTCAACATGAAACTATTGTGCAGTGTGCTAATCCTGGCCAGCGTGGCTCTCAATCTCCAAGTAATAATAACCAAATGAAGTGCATTTCAACCTTTTTGTATACTCAAGTGAAAGTTGTATCTCTGTAGGCTCTGCCCAGCGGTAGTTCAGTGCAAGCGCAGCTGCAGGGTGCTTTGGATCAATATCTGGTGAATCGTGACTTCGCTTTGACCGTCTCGTCAGATGTAACCTCGCAATGCTTCAATCTGTATTTGCCCATGCTGAATGAGGTGGCTGCCACATTCTCCAGCTCGTATCAGGACTGTATTAGCGTCGCCAATGCAGCTCTCTCCAATCTGACGCAGCAGGCACTCAAGGATCAGGCTGTATATCAGCAGGAAGTGACCACACTGTGCAGCGCCTTCACCAGCTGCGACAACAGCACCGCCGACAGCACTGACACCACCAGCTTCTTCAATTGCTATTCCACAGCGGTAAGTACACTCTGAGAAAATTAGTTAAAATATAAAGATAATATTTAATTTCGCAGGCCCAAGCTGATGTCTCTGTGATCTATGATATTGCTACAAATGCTGCCAGCACTGGCAACCAGCTTGCCGAGGCAATTAAGGCCAACCAGGATACGGAATACCAGTGCACCAATACCACAGAGAGCAACTACGTGCGTGACACGGCCGCCACATACGATCTGCTCGATAGTTGCCTCAAGTACGGCGTGCCTACTACATCCACAGCTGCTCCCTCCCAGACTACGGCTGCTCCAGCCAGTTCTACCCAAAGTGCTGATACAACTGCTGCTGTGGCTGTTTCCGGCTCGACTGTTGCTGCTAACTGAGCACAGATCTAAAACAATCCAATAAAAATAAATGAGCATTTATTAAAAATTAAAATCAAATTGATTGCTGTATAAGAAATAGAGAGAAAGTTACAGAAAAAACTTCGAAATTCAAACGTTCATTACAAAACTTCTTTGTAGGAAAGTATTTTGATTGGAGGGTCTAAAACAATTGATATCTTTTCCAAAAAATAGATTCTTTAAAGAGAATTTCTACTAATTTTCTGTTATCAATTTTATTTACAACTTGTTTCATTAATGAAACAATGATTGTTTTTCTTATCATCGGTTCTTCTAACACTTTAAGCTGGTTGCTAAAATATGATGGCAATACAAATAAATTGAGATAATATTTCGAAAAAGCTACTATCGAAATAAATTTCGAAGATTCCCGAATGGAATTTATTATTTTCTATTGAGTTAGGTTGGCTGACCTGTCTTACACAGTCGAAATCAAATAATCCCAGTACTTATGCTTGTAAACAGCTGTTTCTATTTCTAATCTAGTACTTAAAATAATTTGGAAAAAAGCTTTCTTATCAGAGAACCCCACAAACAGCGACAGTCCGTTCAAATTGTAATTATCGGAGGATCTATATATAAGAAATGTGAAGTTGCTAGGCGCTTGCCTCAGTGTGAAATTGATGTCCAGGTGTTCAACATGGCAACTATGCGTATACTTAATATCTGTCTACTACTGGCCCTGGCAATGCTCTTGTTTGCCAGTGTGAAGGTAATGAAATTTGACTATTGATTGACGTAGTACTAGAAGTGCGAGAACTATCTAAAATTTGTAACCTTGAACAGGCTGTACCCATTGGAGTGCAGTGTAGCAACGATGGAAGTGATGGCACTCAGATCCAGCAGAACTCAACGGATGGCCTCCAGACTCAGACACAAACAGGACCCGGCTGCCAAACACAAGAGTCGGGCGATGGTCAACAGAGTCAGAGCCAAAGTGGAAATGGCACACAGAGCCAGAGCCAAAATGGAAATGACACACAGAGTCAGAGCCAAAGTGGAAATGGATCACAGAGCCAGAGCCAAAGTGGAAATGGAACACAGAGCCAGAGCCAAAATGGAAACGGCACACAGAGCCAAACGCAGTGCAGCGGATCAGACTGTGAACCATTGCCACCACTTTTCACCATGAAACCGTTGGAATGGAACACATTCGCTCCGATGCAGCCATGGAACTAGAATTCTGCTTACTTTTTTAACCGGATAAACAATGTTTAATTTCTGAAATAAACTGAGTTAGAATTGAGAATAAAAGAAAGAGCTTCAAAATTAAGGAAGAAAATGGTCACGGAAAATGGTCATTTCGAGGCTTTTTAGGCTTGAGGATTATTGTAGATATCGGGAATTGTCAACAGAAAGTCGAATATAGAAGTAAGCTCAAAAAATAATCCTTGAAATTTTCAGAGTTGTCAAACAACGATCTAAGAATTATTCCTCAGGAAAATCAGTTCAGCAGAGCTGGGAAAGCAGCGGGAGCCGAGGATACTAGGTGAGGCGGGGGCACGGCTTAACTACTTAGTGGAATATTTTGAGTTGTGGAAGTTGCGCCTGCAGCTAATGCAATTTAATGCTGCTGCGCATATAAAACTTTTTAATGCGCTCAACTTTCTGGTGTGAGCAGCGCGTCAGCGACGTCTTCTGGGCCGTCTGCTCTGTGGCAAGTGAGTCGGAAATGAGCCAGGATATGAGTCAGGATGTGGCACGTCAGCGAGTGCAACTAATAGGTGTACATAAGCGCTACAATAATCAAAGTCAGACACGATGCCAGCAGGAGGTAGAGAAGCGGATCGCAGGGGAAAGGAGTGTTTATCCTTGCCATGTCGAAATCAGAACAGAGGCCGTCAGCTGGCGTTTAAGTCATTTTCTGATTAAAATCTAGGCCATTAAGCTTGGCGCTGCCAAATGAACGTAGCTCAGCTCAAATCGGACTAAACTTTTTTAATGGCACCGACAATAGTTGCTCCTGCCCGTAACTGTTCGTTCGCCATTCTTTCATCCTTGCCGACTGACAGCCTGGCCGCAAAAGGACGCGCAAAAATTGGCGCCTGCAACGAACGACATGGCGCAAAATTCGGGCTAAAATTAAATTAAAACTGTCGAGCGACAAATAAAAAAATAAAAATTACGAAAAAGAAGAAGAAGAAGAAGTAGTTGATGCTGAAACTGTGAAAATATTTGTGCACCTCTCGCTCCCTGTCTCTCTCTCTGTCTCTCTCTCTCTCTACCCTTTGGAAAAGAAAGAAGCAGGCGCGGCTATACTCTTCTTCTGCGCCAGCTGTCAGCGCTGCCAGAGCAACGATGTCAATTAGTTTTTCAAACGGGAGGACTGCCGAACACTTTCTTACCCTTCAACTACACTGAAAGAAAAGTAGAGTGAAGACTTGAGTTAAAGTGAATCTTTATCTAAAATTGACTTTCTATTTTGTGTATGAAGCTTAGAAGCTAGTTTCTTAGCTTTCTCCTCTTCAATTGGTTTTTTTGTCAGTACTTTTCTGGGGTTTCTTTTCCATTAAGATAAATTTAAATATACTTTTTTCTATAGGTTCAAAGTTTTATTTTTCAGTTTTATTAACTTTTAATAACCAATTTTGTATATATTATATATACAAACTTTCATATACTTAATTTCTCTCAGTACTTCCTGTTGACTGTTCCTTGTAGTTGCCCTTTGGCCCAAGTCAAGTTGGCTTTAAGTTAATTGCATAAGATTTCACTTTGCACTTGCCAACGCATACTTCAAGGACGGTTGAGGGGTGAGCGAGGGCCAGGGGAAGTCCTGTTTCCTGTTTCTGTTCCTGTTCCTCAGTCCTGTGTTCCTTCTGCCCTTTCATTTTCTTGGCGCTTGTTGTCGCCGTTTTTAATCAAGTTAAAAGTTATTTTTAAATGAAGTGCGAACAATATGCAAGCGCACTGCAAATGTAACGTTGTTGCCTCTGTCTCCATGGTGCCACGCCCACCGGCCACCGGCCACTGCCGCCCACTCGCGGCTATATTAAAATCCATCTGCATATTATTTCCTGACTTATTTCGTATTATTATTGCAACGGCTTTTCAGAATCGCACAAAGGGCAAGCTAATTAAAACAGCATTTTCCTGTGGCCAACGCATTTTCTTTTTCTGTCTTGTGCCCTGCCCAAGCTTTTCCGAGAAAACACAATTTATCATTATATAAATTAAATGAATTAAATCCTTCCCAAGAACACGACTTTTATTGTGACTCTGTGAGCCGTGACGTCACAGCCTGATTTATATATAGATATATATATCTTCATTCTAAGTCCACTCATCACGCGATTGGGTTTACGCACGCGTTTTGTTTTTGCATATTGCGATAAGATAGCCTCACCTCAACGACCTGAATGATAACTAGGGCCATCTATGATAGTTCGACGAGCGTATACCCTAGAAATTAATACTTTTTACTCTTCAAAATACCCATTACTTCATGCTATTCTCAAAGGTATCTTGTACAGCTCTTGTAGGGGAATAACTTTTGGCTGTGATAACTTTTATATTTCGCAGCCTTTAAAATGAAAGTTTTATATTTTATTTTTAATTTAACAATTTTATTTTATGTAGTTTTGTATGCTTAATTTTAAATAATTGAATATTAATTTTAAATATTCACTGGTCTTAGCTATTTTTCTTATAACTTGTAGCTCGTCTATTGGGCGTATATCTTAACTAACAGGGTATTATTAAATAGTCCCAAATATTCAAGTATTCCTTCACTTAAAGGGTATAAACTAGTCGCTAGTCTGTGGGGCGTATTTCTTTAGTTACACATATTTAAGGTGCGCTCTCGCCTCGTCTGTTGAATTTAATTTGTCATTAGCCAGTTCAGTTTTTATTTTTATTATTTTTAACAAATTATTTGCGAAACCAAAACCGACAAGCATATAAAACCACCCACACCACCCACAAGACCCACTCCACCCACACCTCACACCTATTCAGAAAAGCAGACAATTGCGGGTGCTTTACACCTGCAAAGCCTTTGATTGATGATGTGAGCTATTGATAATGGAATGCCGTCCAGTCGGACAGACTGCGGCCGATGGACAGGGGATGAGGTGGGTGAGTTGGGTGGCGCTGTGGGTTGTGAACCACGCTAATTGGCGCCACCGTCGCTGAAAGACAGTGGCGCACACAGCGGGAACACTTTTTCTCCTAAATTTAATCCTCATCGCAAATTAAGAAGTAATTTTAATATTTAAAGAATATTAATTTTTTTGTATTTTTTAACGATCTAATACTGAGAGCAAAGTTTTGCTAAATAATTCAATACATTTATTTAAATATTTAAGCTACATTTTTAAATCATTTATATATGTACTATTATGATGAACCCGATGGCAAGACGTCTGTCTGTCTGTCTGCCCATTGTCCGTCTGTTTATATGCAAGGTTGTCGCTTGGTTCTTGAGCTACCCTTCGTCTTGTGGCAGGCAGAAAAACCGCATGGATGCTAGGGTACAATATCTTCGGTGTGCCTTTCCTTACTAGCTCCATTTTATCCCGAGTAGTGTTTTAAATTACATTCGTATTTTCTATAGTATTCGCTAAAAGAGGGAAATTTAGGTGACCAAAGTGCATCTTGATGGGCCTTCAAATGGCTGAGTTACAGGCGCTTTTCTAATTTCAATGTTAACTAACATTTGGACTGTTAACTAACAGTGGAACTTAACATTTGCACTGTCAAAATAACAGTCGCCTTTAGATTCTGTTGAAATGCCGCCGCTGGGGAAGCTAAAAATTGAAAATTCGATAGGCCTTATGAATAATTACCTTTTGGGACAGAACTCGTCAGGATTCGCAAGGATCTCGCCGAGTTAAAGCTATTTTTCGGTATACAGAAAACTCCTTTTTCTCAGATGCCTGAAGGATGCCTCCGTCCATTATATTACATATCCTGATCGGGTAGGATACGGAACTTTTCTTAACCCTTTCAAAATATTGTTTCACTACGCCACTGACGGGAGAAACTGTTTAAAAATGTAAAGCATGCTTTAGTGTCAATTTTTGTGTTGTCTTACATTTACAGTGTATTTTTTTTTAATTTTCCCCTTTTTTTGGCCTTTTTTTGCTGGCTAATTGTACGCTTAAAGCGAACTCCGACGCGGGCGCGTTTTTAGCTGTTTTTAGCTTTGTTTTTTCTGGCAAGTGGCGGCTAATTAGAGCATCCAGAGTTAATTGCAATTTGCGCCTCTTCGCTTACAGTTTCTTTAACTGTCACGTAATATACTCTATATGTATACCCTATACTCTATACCCTACACTCTATATGTCTTCATTGGCAGCAGCAGCTGGTTTACCACGCGATTTGGAGAGCTACGTGTTGGATTGAAGCTAAAACAACTGCAAATCCAAGTTGACTGTCAGTTTGGGGCTTGGTTCTCTGAAAATTTTCTAATTTTCCTCTGCAGTGATTTGGCATGCAGAGAGTGCGGCAGCGGTAGCGGGGTACCGGGTGCCGGGGTGTCCGGGAAATATTCAAGACTTTGACTAGAGATTTGGTTCGCTTTTCGCTTTTCGCACTAGACTCGTTTTTCCACTGATTTATGCGCATCAATAAGTTGCCCGAGTGCGATACTTAAACGAAATGTGCCGCAATGAGACGTGGACAAGCAGCATGGGCATTGAAGATGGGCGAGGAGAGGAGCTGGCAGCTGAACCCCAACCCCTTCTCCCCACCGCCATTTCGGTTGCAAGTGGCAAGCACGTTCGTCTGCAGCAGCTGCTGCAACTGCAACCAAAATAATGATTTGCATTTTGCATTTCGGATTCCGATGTGCGATGCGATTTGGGTTTAGCTGCGGTTCTACGATTTCGATTTTGGCTGCAGTGTCCGGAGTCCGGAGTCCGTAGTCCGAAGTCCAGAGTCCTCACGCAGTTACGTCTAGAACTTGAAGATATATGGCCACAAGTTGGCTGGCTGCATAAAAAATGGCTAAACTTTGTCGCCGACTGTGGCCGGCAAAGTTTTTAAAGCAGCGCTAATGAGACGCCCCAATGCGCCGCTTATCGCAGTTATTATAAACTGACCGACTTTCAAATGCCCTATAAAAACCAATCAATACTTAAAATTATTATTTATTAATCAAAGCGTGTAGGGAATTCCTCGACTTCATTTGAAAGTCGTTATATTTTGCAGATTTCAAATTAATTGTGAAAGACTATCGAAGACAATCTATAAGATATTCAATTATGTTTATTTGCAAGAATTCATTTTATTGCTTTCCAAAATTAATTATTTGTAACAGTATACCCACTCACTCATCTGATTACAGGGTATGGCTAAATGAAGGCAAGTCAAATAATTCATTTCTGCGCTTTTGTTTGTCAACCACGTTTTGTGCTCGACCATTTTGGCGTTTTTTTTTTTGTAGCTCCTTTTTGTTCGAGTTTCATTTTTTCTTTCTCTTTCTCTGGAGCTTATCTTAATGGTTCAAAGGTTACGCACAGGCCTGGCCAGCAGCAGAGCAGCAGGAGCGAAGGGACAGACGGGGAGTCACGCTTCCGACGCGCCGCCTGCTGAGCTAACAGCCACATCCACAGCAGCAGCAGCAGTAGCAGTAAAAGTAACAGTTACAGTAACAGTTATAGTAACAGTTACAGGATCTGCATTAAAAATGGCCAACTGTGCACAGCGGTAGCCCATGTCCTGGCCAAGATTAGGCCTGCTTATATAAATAGGCTGACCAACGCCCAAGGTCCAATTGATAAGCCCCAAAAATACTTTTGGCTCAATTAAGCAGCGAGCAAAGAGGAGGATTTAGTCACAGCCACATTTATGTCTGAGTGGAGAACTTGAGAAAATTTGCGGTATGAATTGAAATATATTATGTGAAGTTGCATGCCACATGCAACATGCAATTAAAATCGCACAGGCAGCGCCTGGCGCATTTAATTAATTTGAAAATTACATTTCCTGCTCGACGCTTAGGTAAGTTTCCACGGTGGGTTGGGGGCGGGCTCAGCACTCAACTCATTTGCTAAATCAAGCATGCACCACTTAAATTTTCATTAGACTGCTTTCTTTGACTACCTTTGCCCCCGTTGGCCCACAAGCGCCCCGCCGCTCTTGACTTGGCTAAAAACCGCAAGCAGCGCACTTTGTATTAATGATGTTAAGAACGGAATTTAAACTTACGTGATTTTTACGTGCAACTGCAGTAATTGCAATGCAGTTAACAGGCGACCGAAGACTCCACTAAAGAGCTGAAAAAAATCTCACTTAATATTTACACTGGGCGAAAAAGCCTGGAATCAATCTGCAATCTGCTAAACTCATCGATTGATTATTAGTAATTTACTTAAAGCTAATAAGACGAGTGTCATTTCAAAGCGGATATTTTAGTGTGGAAATTATTTTATAACCAAATATTACACTCAGCGAAAACAGTGATGAAAATTCAGCTTAAACACTGTCCAAGCTTTACGCAAGATTCCCATAAGAGTTTTCTTTTTTCAAGTTGAAATCACAAACAGACTTCTTTTCAAACATTCTTGAATATTATTTGTTAGATCAAGAAAAAGATCACTTAAAATGTTAATAATAAAAAGAATTATTGAATTTGTATTCAAAGACTATATAATTTTGTCGAGTGTATCTTATGATCTGCTGGTCTAATCATTCAGCCGGCCCACAGATTCTGAACTGCAGCCAATAACCTGGCTAGAAACCAAGCGAGGATTCATTCAGCTGCGAGTACTCGTATGTCTGCCTTTTGGCCCTGTGGCACATGTGAGCACGTATTAGCCATAAATATTTGAGACACGATGAGCGGGTGGTACGGGTGAGATGAGGGGGAAGGAAAACTGTGGGTGCCAAAACGAAATCAAACCATAAATTTAACACGTTTCAACAGTGTGCAACATTGCTGGAGACGCAGCTGAGTGCAGCTAGCGGCAAGCGGCTAAATTGATGCCCTTTCTCACGCTCTCCTTCTTCCCCCCCCTTTTGGGGTATATTACGTATACGAAGCGTTAGCTGTCGCTGGCATTTAACACCCAAAGCTGACTGCATGTCATATGCAAAGCCACGTGCCAAAATGAAGCACCATTTAATATTACGTAGCGGAATGTAGCAGCCAGCTCCTGCCGAATGTCTGCTGTCTCCTGTCTCCTGTCTAATGACAATGTATGCCAGGCAGTGGCGTAGGGAGGGGAAAGGCTCGCAATTTTGGCTTGAAAAAACTCTAGCTAATATTGCTATAATTTCTAAATAAAATTAATAAACTCCTAGTTTAAATAATAAAAAAAAATGTGTCATATTTTGCTGTGATTTTCGCATTTAGAATGACTCAGCAGAGATTTCGAGTATTACAGATTCGTAATAAAATATGAATTTAGTAGAAAAGCCGAACTAATCCCCTCAAAAAATGGGTTTAGATGAGAGTCAGTTTGATATTTAGTCAGCTGGCAGAGAAGGACAAAAGTTGACCATATTGAATGAGTTTTGTGAGCGGGGGGGGGTGGCTGTGAGAGAGGTGTAACCGCAGCAACCCAACGGCGGCAATTTCAGTGCTGTCAGTGGCAAAATTTCTGTAGCCAGGACGCTGTCAAGGAAACGCAGCCTAGCTCGACGCGCGGCAGCGCTGCTTGCGTTTCCTGTTGCTCGCGGCCATCAGCACTCGGCTTAATATGTGTGTTTACGCCTGTATGTTTGTGTGTGTGTGTTTATGTGTGTGGAAGGGCTGTGTGTATGCCATGACGCGCTTGAATTAAATAAACAGCAAAATCAGTGCTGCGCAGTCCAAAAGGGGATTTCTGGCTTTATCGCATGCTTAAAAGCGGATTTCCCACGCCCTCCACACACTCATACAAAACACTCACACATATACACGCCCACGCCCCTGCCCTACGCCCTACGCCCACAGCCCACAGCCCACGCCCAACAACCTTATCGAATTGTACACATTATCGTTAGATTTTAGTGGGCCAAGGAAATTAATTTCTTGAGTAAACCTTGTTCAAGTGCTTAGAGCAGATGCCCTGACATGTAATTTTGTGTTTTTGGGGCGAGACGCTGACGAAACATGTGGCGCCCATAATCATCACAGCTACACTCAGAGAAAAAACGGCAGACTTTCTATTGAATAATAAATTGGTTTGGAAAATGCTGAATAAATTCTATAAATATTCAATTCATTTCGAAAGAAACTCATCTTAAATTTGGTTCAATTTTATTCTATTACAAGCATAAATTAATTTACAATTTTTTAGGCTTTAATAATAATAATAATAAGAGAGTTATTTAATGAAATGAAAGGTGTTTGATTAAATCTAATAATTTCGATCAATTAAATACAATAGATTTTTGTCTTAATCTGTTCAGTATCTTGGGCTCTTTTTCCTTGAAACTTATCTATTTAAATAAATTTAAATCTTGAATAAATTATTGAATTGAATGCCAGACTTTAATAAATATATAAATGCTTTTAATTCAAATGAGTTCGCTTTTATTAATTTTTTTATTTAAACTTACTTAGAGCAGTCGACATAATATAATTATAATTATCAAAGGCACATTTAAAATTCAATTATATTAAAATAAAATATTAATTACTAGAATTGAAATTGAATAATTTAAATTTTCAATTTAATGGGGCTTTGAAAGCTAAATATTAATTTTTTTTTTTTAATTAATTTATATTAAATTAAATGAAATATTGTTGGCAATTGAATATAATTAATTTAAATGTTATTTGATGATTAATTAATTACTTAACAGCTTTCTTAAATATTTTTGTATACCTCGCAAGACTAAGTGTTTTACAGCTTCTGAATTACGAAAATACTTATGTCAAACTAAAAATTTGTTAATCCCTTAATTAATTAATTGATTAAAATAATTGGGGCAATATCCCTTATGTATTTCTTTTAAAGATAGACATACTTTTTATACTCTTACATAGAGTAAAAGGAAGAAGGCATATCCGAGTCCATAAGGTAGATTTGTTACTGAACATGAAGAGGAGATGGCTCGATAAAGCTATAGCCGTCTTGTTAGCGTCTGACACGAATCCTTCCATATCATATAGCCGCCATAGAATTGAATAATCGGTCCAAATTTACCGTGTGGAAAACTCTAAGATACCTGGATTAAACTTACAAGACAGATTGTTGTGAAAGACATAACAAGATTTTTGAAATGGTTATTCCACTCTGCAAAGGTATGTTATATTCGGCGTGAGGCAGCCAGCCTTTTCTCACCAGTTTTTACTATATTTTATATTAGAATTTCAGAGATATTTCTTAGACAGACTTTGTTATAGCTTAATGGCTGCTTAGAATTCTTTGAGGTTTATTTCTCTAAGTGTGCGGGTTTTGTTATCGACTTGGCTGTCTTAAAAGAACGTAAATACATGCGAGTAATTTGAAATTAAATTCACTTCCATCCATTCACTTGGTCTCAGCTCTTAGCTCTCAGCTCTCAGCTTTTCCAGCTTTCCCAGCTTTCTGAGCTTTCCGAGCTCTCAGCGGCAGACAACAATCTCGTTAATATTGCAGAATTCATGTTGCACATAATTAAATTTTGCGTGCCTCGCTGCTAATGGAACATGCGGCTTGCTTCTAGTAAATCGTTGAACTTGGCAAAAGAATAGCGGCAGAGCAGTGGCAGTGGCAAAGCTGCGGCAGAGAGAAAGAGCCTCAAGCCAAAGCAATTAGTTTTCATTGACAGTGGCAAATCTGTGAAATTTCTGTGATTATTCCTATGCCACTCGCCTCCTTCTCACTACATAATAATATATGGGTTTGTGGGGCAAACATTAGGCACATAATTTCACATCGAGCATCAGTGGATGTCAATAAAATACCAAATCTCATGACAACAAGCGGATTTCTTGTCCTTCCTCGTACGTACTGCGTCCTTCTTTGTAGGGTACATTCTGTTAGCTGTTGTCGTTGTCAGCTGCTTAGTTACTTTAACCAAATATTGCCATTATTATTATTATGGCCAATGGGGCTTAGAAGTTTAGCTGTGTGCCGAAAATCAAAATAAATGACGTCGATCAACAACAATTGTCATTTGTTATCCTATTATCCCCGGCCAAACATTAATGCAAACGCTTCTAATGGAAATCGACACATGTCCTTTGCCTTCCGTTTCCCTATCCTTTCCGCTCCTTCCAAAGAGTTTCCAAGTAATAAAGCAATAAATGCTTAGCAGCAACTCGACCACAAAATCTACTATTAAATCTGTGTAAGTCCTGCGAACTGGTGATATATAGAAGCCACATAAATATTCGACAAATATATCCTTATATCAATGGCGCAGCGAGGAGAAATCTGGGGGGCTGTTGCCTCCTTTACACTATTGAAAATATTACTATATATTTTACTCTGATTTATCTAGGTAAAAGTATAGAATAAAATGGAATATGCCATATTTTAAACCGGCTTGTAAGGCTCATAAATATAATAAAATGCTTAGAATCCTTCTGAAAATATTTCTGCACACGGCAGTGCTACTTTCTATGTATTTTTCTACTTAATACTGAAGTATGAAGCACACTGTAAGTCCGGCTAAGTATATACTTGTCTTTTTGCTTTGCTGTTTTTCAATTAGAATTTTAATGGACTGCCACCTGGCCACAATGCGGGCCAATAATCGAGAGAGCACTTTAAATATAATTATATATATATAGACTATATTAAATATATATGTATCCCCACATATTGGTCAGCTGCAAATACTAATATCTAAGCAAATTGGCCGTGAGCATAAAAGCAAACGAGGCTCATTAAACAAACAAATACGGCAATATGAACGGAAATGCAAATATGCCAACGGAAGTAATACAGTTACGAGTACAGTTTGCACAGGATAACAATAACGGACAATAAAGGACAGGACAGGACCGGACAGGACATGTCCTTCGAGTGTGATACCATAAAAATTGCATGCCACAATTGCTGTGAATACAATGGGCATCGTAAGTCCCCAATAGATAAGTATTACGAGTGCTATAAAGTGCCATAATTGAGTCCTGATGCCACTTCACACAGTAGAATATAACATAGCATATTGCTCCATTTCCATGTCCCTTTCGAGTCCTTCATGAATATTTCAAGCAGCTGGCTTGAGTGCCACTCGTCTTCGTCTTCGTCCTCGTCCTCGTCATTCTATTCGATTTTCGATTCAATTCTGATTCTGATTTTGATTTCAGATTTTGATTGATAATGTGTAAATATTACCTATGGGATTGGTCAGTCTTCACTTCAGTTCATGAACCCAGCTGCATCTTGATTTATTTGGTCTAGACTGGACTCTAGACTCTGCTGTTGGCCACGTTAACGCTTAACAATTTATTTATAATTCTTTTGTCTTGTTTTATTTCTTTTCCAGGACTGGGCATCCCCTACACCTCATGAATAAATGCATATCTACATATTTCACTTACGCGACGCGAAGGCGGCTTAATAAGTTCAGCCAACTTTTCGACTTTTTGGTAATAAATTCTGCTGGGTTTTCATATATATTACACATTTTTGTTGGTCCATTGACATTTGCAGCTGCTCTGCAAGAGAAAGAATATTAAATATATAAATTAATAAATTAATCTAATAAATGCGCTAAATGTTTTTAATTGCCTTTAAAAGAATGAGGATTATTCATGAAATATATCTTATTTATTTTCTGTATTTTTTATAGTAAACTTAAACGTTTTTTTTGCGAAAATTGATTCATTTTCCTTAATAATATCTGCAGTTCCTTTAATATATTTATATTTTATATTTTTATATTTATTACAGAGATCGAAATTATTACATTTTGTTAGAGACTTTTATAAACATGGAAATTATTCAAGCTCACCTCGCCAGTCACATGTCAGCTGAGTTCAGGGTTCATTTCCTTCGTTTGGCTGCTTGACCCAAAAGTAGTTCTGAGTCCTCCAAGTTCACTTGGAGTCGAGTTGAGGAGAGATTAGTGGCAAATTTGTCAATAAACCCAAAGGATGAGTTGCTGGGCTGCAGCAGGGCTGGGCGAGAGTTGGCGAGGGAAGGAGAAACATAGTGGAGCATGAGGGGAAGCATGCTCCAGTGAGCAGTGTCACCATATGGCACTAAGCGTCACAATATGGTCATACTGAGTCAACAACTGAGAACCGTTGAGTACTGCGAACGTAGAATAGGGGTAACTATGGTTGGGTGCTCAGCCTACCCCTTGCCGCTCCCGCAGAGCTAGTAGTAGGCATAACTCGAAAAGGCTCAACTTTGTGGCCATTGCCAAAAAATATTTTAATTGGATTTAGTGTGAAAAATAAGTAAAAACATTTTAGTGTGCTTTGCTCGACTGATTAGATGCCCTCTACTCGCATAAGGTGGCAACCTGGGGTATACTTGTTGGAATTTATTCTACCCGATATTCAATGATATGAGTGGGGTAACCCCACTGAGGTTCTTAATGTTTTATTATACATAAAATATAGGGTATGCCTTGAAACTATTTACCGATGCTCTCGTTAGTAGAGCAAATTCAGTATACCCTTACTATACCCTTTAAAAGCTTAGGTATTTTTACAATATGCCGCAAAATTGTTAGCTCAGGGGCTCAACATTTAACACAAACATTTTATAATAAACTACCTGCTAATTTACTTTGACTGTGGACCTAACATTAAATTGAAAAGCCAAACAAACTGAAAGGACACTCACATAAATACACACACAGAAACAGAGAGCCAGAGAGAGAGAGAGAGGATAGAGTAGAGTAGATGAGAGTAGAGTGTGGCAAGTACCTGCAGTTATTTAGGGCTTCGATGCCACTTAACTTGCCGCTGTCCAAATCAAAGCTCCAACCTAAACAGAGGCAGCCAGTGGAACACGCAAGAGCTGGGTGCGTGACACGAAATTAAATAAGAAACACATTAAGTTAAAGCAACACGAAGAGTGCAATACTCTTACAGATGGCTTCTGGTTCTAGGAAAAGATTTGATGGCCTTTTTCTTATTAATTCTACTGAAATACGTAATTTATACTCTTGGGATGATGACTTTCCGGATGATGACTGTACTCACAATAATTCGTTAAATGAATTTTTTTTTAAGTACATAAGCTGAGATTTTAGCTATTTTTAAGGGCCTTTGGGCAAACGAAATGCAGACACGCTGCCATCTTTAGTTCGGACAGCTATTTTATGAGCCCAACAGTTTCTGGTTGTCTTCCTGGCTCTGACTCTGGCTCTGGCCCTGGTGCTAACCTTTGTCAATTTATGTGTTTCATTATTAAACTTTGCCACCTGACGCACATTTCGCAGCAGCTCACACACACACACACACCATGCTAACACACCATGCTAACACACACACTTCTACACACAGAGTACAGTGAGTGCAGTAAATAATTGGGCAAGTGTTAGGCAGTTGCGTACTTTACAAATAACAGCTAAAAATCAATTGAATTGTAGATGCCGGGTTAAAGTTAAACATAAGCGCAAACACACGCCCCGACCCAAGTAAATAAAAACATCGTAAAATCAAGCAGGACTCACTCTCTCTCTCTCTGTCTCGGTTCGTCCTGTAGCAGCTACTCAGCTCTTGGCTTGCCTTTTACACACACGATTGAATGCGAAATTTATGCAGCGTAATTTATGAAAACAAAAACCGGAAGCAATATTTTTGTTTGCTCACTGTACTGCGAGAGTGTGTGAGTGTGAGTGTGTGTATATTTGTTTGTTTGTCTATTGAGTGGCCAAAGGCAGTTCGCTCTGCTAGACCATTATCCCTGTAGCCCAGCCCCGCAGTTATAGTTATTTATGCGCTCGGGCAATGCAACGTCATCGTCGCCTCTGTGGCTGCCTGGGCTTGAGCCTGGGCCCTGGTCTGGGTCTGAGTCTCGGTCCTACGACCTGATAAACAATAGCAAAGTATTATGGTAACAAAGTGGCACAGGTTTCACTAGAGGTGACACAAGAAAACTGTGCGATGTTATCGATAGCCGTACGATATATCGAAAGGTTTCCAACTATCGTTCGGTTTCCCATTTATGCATTTTAATAGATGCTTATATAATAAACCAAAAAAGAATTGTATTTATTTTAATAAAATTAAATAATATATATTAGCTATTGAAACTACTCAGTTTTGCTCTATTTAATCATTTTAATAGTTGTCTGCAATAAAAAATAAATTTCCAAAATACGAAATCTGCTAGATATGAAAAGGAATTTGATAGGAATTCCTTTATATATATTTGTTCATTTTTAAAGAGTTTATTAATATAAAAAATTTATTTTATATTTAATATTAGTTTTTGTATGGAAGACCCTTTTTCCATATTAGATTTATTACAATATATTACAGTATTATTTGTATGGAAGGCCTTTTTCAAAATTGAATGATACAATAGAATCTCAGTAAACCGTGCTTCACTTAACACTGACTGTTAACAGAGCGTACTAGCTTTTAACAGAATGTTATTTAACAGCGACCTCTGGTTAGCAGCAGCTGTTAGCAGAATAGCCAATTACATGTATTTATATCTATGCATTTATTTTAATATAGAAAGTATTATAATAATTTTAATAAAATATATTTTAATTTTTTTGGTTATTCCTTGGCGTATTACTAAAATTGTTAGAGATTTTTTAAGTCAACATTTATTTTAAAAACTGTCTTTTTTTTTATATCGACTATTCTCAGTCAGTACAAAACTTATTTTAGTTAAAATTCATTTTAATAGGAATCAAATAATAAATTCTGAAACGTTTAAGAAATGCTGCCTTCCATGAAAACGTTGTAATTTTTATTTATTGTATTATTTAGACTTCAGAATATATATAGAAAAATTGCTTAATAAATTAAACAATTCCTCAGAATGATCAAAGTTTTTAATTTAATTCTGTGAACTTTAATCAAAAAATAAATTTAAATCAGGGCTGAGTTTTATGTTTTTTAGAAAGCTCAACGATATTTTTTTTCTGTGGATTTACATCTCTAGTTGGTTGGTCTAAGTGCCTGGTTCACGCTGCGTATGAGCATTTATTTTGTTTAGCTTCACACTCTGCGCTCTTTGTAAAGTGTTTCTTATGGCATTGCTAACTGGCTTTAATTTCGAAATCAATTGCAGTTTAGAGTGAGAAAGGAGTAGGAAACGGATGAGCTGGTTGCGGAGGGAGAAGGAGGAGACTGCTTTAGCATTTGCATTGCTGATTACATAGCTGTAAATGGCAGACTGTAAATTGAAGTTTCTTAAATGAAATCATATAAAACTATGTCAAGCCTTGAGTCTGCATTTAGAAACTAAAAACTGAAAACTGGGAACTGGAAAATACAAGAACCATTTCCGCAAATGGCGGCTAAAAGTGACGCCCGAAGCTGTGTACAATGGGAGCAGTGCAAATGGAGATGGAGATGGAAGCATTTGGCTTTGGCAAAGTCGCTTTCCGTTTTCCGTTTCGTCTTTTAGTCGTTTATTATTGCTTTCTTTTATTCTTTCTATTTCTTTTTTGTGTACCCTTTTTCTTCTTTTTTTTTTGTTTGCCTGGGCCTAGGCATAAAAATCACACACTCCCCAAACAAATAAAATGCTGACAGCATTTATTTCCGTTTCCGCTACAGTTTTGAGTTAAACAAATGCACAGTCCACACTGTTTATAAATGTGTGTGTGCTCGAAGGGATGTATTACAATTTCGGAATATCCAAAAACACACATTTATGGCAAAGGGATAAGTTACCAGGACACATTCCCCCATCCCATTCGCCTGTTATTTGCTTAACACACTCTCCGACGGCCCCACTCGTATCCTGCATTTGATTTTAATGCTAATTCTGTGTATCCTTCAAAACTCTCAACTGAATAGAGGCGGGGCAACTACTTTAGATACTCCATTGTGCCACTAAATTAGTGACGAAACATAAATGGATAGATAAGTAGTCGTAAAATAGAAACTATACTCGCAGCAGGCTGTTGGGCGTTCTTTGTTGCGACAGCTTTAAGCTCTGAACGAGTATGCTCTCTAGTCGTAAAATTCATCAAAAGAAAGGGTATAATAAAATGTGGCCTATACTCGCAGAGGCATATGTGATTTACCCTGTAGGAAATGGTTTAAAAAACATATAAAGTAAGATACCTCTCTTTATTATAGTACAGGCTTTATCTATTTGGGCGTACACTTTTATTTCTTTTTTTTGTTTCTTTTTGTTTCTTATGTTTATTAATTTAACATTGCTAATTGATTGAACTTTATATTTTACGCTTGTTGTTTCCTCAGATTTCATGCCCCAAAATCATATAGGAATGTTTTGAGACTGGAGATATACAATTAAACATAAGCTCAGAGAATTACAGGGTATTTGTATGCGCAGCATTCAGACTTCTTCTATTTTGCGTGAGTGAGCCAAATAAAAATTCACTTGGCCATTTTTTAGCGCTTCGATTTGATTGACGCAAAGTTTTAGAACAAACATTTTGCATGCATCTCATGCGTGTGGCAGGCAATTTAATAGCCAGCGCTGCCTCTTTGTAAATATAGTTAATTAAATTTAAATATTTGTATTGTGCGGCGCTCCTCTTCAGAATTTTTTGTTGTTTTCGCCTGACAATAAGCAGAATAAACCACAACGTTAGCCACGCCAAAATGCCTGGCTGCCTGTATTTTTTTTATCTTTTGTTTTTGTAACAACAAACCCAATGCGGCGTTAAATTTTGGTATTGTTGTTGTGGGCGTTGTTGGTGTTGTTGGAGTTGTTGGAGTTGTTGGAGGTGGTGCTAATGGTGGTGCTGGCTGGCAGGTGGCGGTGTCAACTGGTCAAAAGGCTCTGAGTCTGGCTCAGACTGAGGCCGCAACGTGGTGTCTCTGCCATAAACGAAAAAGTCTTTTCGAAAATTTATTATGAAATAATTCATAAAAACGCATGCGGCCGCTTCACACCATTGTCAGGAACCGCTGTCGCTGTCGCTGCCGCTTCAGGTGAGCAACGGTTTTTCATACCCTGTAATCATGAGACACATGAAAAGGGGCTATGACGAAAGGTCCTTTTCTTACTCATTAAAATATAAGGGACTACAATTTTAATTTAATTTAAAACTGCGTTTCATTCACTGGTGTGCCAAAAATTCCAAATTGTTAAGGATATTTTAGAGTTTAGTACAGAGTATTTGCTAGTCACGCTTTTGCTGGCTTACAATTTTTTTAGTTGTTTTTTTGGCTGACCGACTGCCACATGCCACTGTTGCTGCGACAGTTGGGGCGTGCCGACTGCCGCCAGCGTTTACATTGCGTATGCGTGTTGTGACCCCCTTGCCCCCTTTGCCAGCCTGCCACCTTGCAATCAAACAAAAAAAAAAGAAGAAGGAAAATAAAAAATAAGAGAATTGTTAAATTTATATTTATTTTTATGGCTTGGCTTTGTTTCAATGCATCGTGCTGCGTGTTTTCAGCGCTTTATTTGCAGCATTCAACATTTTTAGTGAGTTGGCAGCGTTTCAGCCGTTTTGGCCGCGGCTTCTTCTCCTGTCTGCCGCCTCCATACCACCCCGCCCCCTGCCTCTTGCAACTTAAATATTTACACTTTTTTTTATACTTACAGACACGTGTGTGTGTATGTGTGCCTTTATTTTGCTCGACTTTTTGTTTTTTAACAGCGCATCCAGCTGCCCAGTTAAACTGTATTTATTTTTTTTTATTTTTATAATTTGTTTTTTGTTTTTTTCGGTCAATTTTTACTTTATTGGCCAAGCGTTTTTCACATTGGCTATGCATTTTTTGGGTCAGCAAATGTTTGCGGTTTTCCTTGTCAATTTGAAGTGCATTAAACTTGCGATAGGGTATATATATATATAGGGTATACGGATAGTATATATGTTTTTTTAAGCTCTTTATAGGTATGCATAAACTGCATAGTTATGCATTTACGAGTATAAATAAATCTGCAAAGTGTCATAGCTCAATTCAAGCGATTTAAAATACTTGCGAAATTTAGATAAAGCTCATAAAATGTTTTTTATGTACAAAATACTCAACGTGGCTTAAAGCAGTTCAGTTCAACGCCGAAAAAGCTGACTTTTTGACTGCAAAATTCGGGCTAACAACAGTCGTTATAAAGCCAGCTAATTGGTTCTTTTCAATTTATTCTCTTAAATTCAGAATTATTTAAAAAATAAACTTTAAAGGGAATATGTTAATTTGAAGCTAATTTTATACAATATTTTTGATATTGGTAGACTAAAAAACAGAAAAAAATAAAAATGTTAAGAGAGAAAAATAATTTTAAGAATTATTTTTTAAATACTACATACAAGTTTCAAAGAAAATTAAATAAAATCATATTAAAGTATATACAGTAGTATTTAAAATAATATATTTAAAAATCATTCTCCGGAATTGTCACTGTTAGATTCCAGCACAAGACTAATCCTGTATATTCTTGTTTATTTTCAGCTGCTGTCATGATTGCTCTCAGCATGCTGTCTAGCAAGGAGGTAAGAAAGTATCCTTTTTTTTTGGAACTTCAACACTTTAGAAGGGTGTAACACACACACTGGAGTGTAACACACACATATCATGTTTGTACAACTTATTTTTCCTTGCCTGTTTCTTGTTTTCTTGTTAACTGTTTCGCTTTGGGTGCTGTATTCGTATTCGTATTCGTATTCGTTTCGTAGGTTGATCAGAAACAGCGACAGGAACATAGTCGAGTGAGTGTCTTATGAATATTCAGGGATTTTAATAACTTCTTTGGGTTTTCAAATTCTTTGGTGTCACATTTTGTAATCTAAATTCCCAATTACGCAAGTCCAAGCTGTGAAGGTAACCAAAGTTCTTCAAGTTGTGCATACATATTTATGGCGTTGCCAGAAAGTGGTTTTCTGAATACTCTACTGCACTCCTACTCCCAGTCTTGGTCCTAGTCCTAGTCGCAGTCGTCCTCGTCTCGTGTGGGGTACAAAAAGCAAACAGCAATAAAGCAAATAGTCAAGAGAGTTACAGAAACAAACAGAGCAGCACGAGGAGTAGCAGCAGCAGGAGAAGCAGCAGCAGCAGCAACTGAAGGATACACTAGCTGAATGAGGTATCCTTTCAGGCAGCAAGGATACCCTAGCTCTGCGACTCGCTCTCCCACAGCATCATTCACAATTTGTTTCAATTTTAAATGCCTTGTCGCGGGTAACACTCACGCACACCACACACACACACACACACACTAGACAGCTGCTGCTGCTTCAATGCTGACTGCGGTTTGAGTACACTCAAAAAAAAGGGTTCCATAACTAAAAATAATATTGAAATATTTGGAATTATAAAAATAACAATGTAAGCTTAAAATTTGAAAAGTTAGGCATAATTTTTCTTTCCGCTTAAACAGAATTTTTAGCCTCTTTCAGCAGGTTACTAGGAACTCTCCAGAGTACTAAGAAAAGTGTCCTAAAAATATAAATAAATAAAAATTAAATAATGAAAAAAGGAATAAAAAAAATAAAATAGGTTGGAATATGCTGGATGAAAATTAGGATAATAATGGAATAATTTAAGTGACACAGCAATCAGCTGGCGAATCTCTTGCCTGAAATAAATCAGTTTTTCTTCAACAATTTATATAATCCCTTAAGTTGCATTCTTTTTGTTCTCTGAAAAGAATGTTTTAAAAATATATTAAAAAGATTTATGTGGAGAATATAAACGCTATCTATAATACATATATATGTATATACTTTTTTCAATTAAATTTTAAGAAGGCTACAAGGAGACTGTTGAAATTGAATCCTGTCCTTAAAAGTTTGTGGAAGTGGATATTGAACCATAATTGTATACATTTAATTTTTCCTGTGTTTGAATGTAGTTTCGGAGTCCAGTGTGTGTGTGTGTGTGTCTGTGTTTGGGGGCGTGCCTTTGTGCCTTTGCTGGCATTTCGCTGTTGCTGTGGCGCACTCAAAAAAATTACCACTGAAAATGTTTCGTTCTGCTGCGTTCGAGTGCGAAAAGGTTGGCCCCGCACTTAAGCAATGTCAACGGCAAAGGCAACAGCGGATCCTAGCAAGTCCTAGCAGAAGCCGAGCAGCTCCTAACTGAAGCTGTAACTGAAGCTCGGTCTCTAGTCTGGGAGCAAAAGAAATACCAACCGGAAGAGCCGGAACAGCGTGTGGTTGTTTGTCCTCGTTCGCTTCGCGCTGGCAGCGAGGAGCGGCGCGTGGGGGCAGGGTATAAACGTATTTGCTGAAAGTGTAACGCTTGTTAAAACAGATAAGGACGCACAGGATATATGCACTCGACGCACACACACACACACACACACACACCAACAGTCACATAGATACAGGAAGGAGGCGGGTAGAGGGGCGAGAGAAACTGTAAGTGCCAGTGCCGGCATGATAAATGACATGTTTCATTTGACATTTTAACAAAGTGTTGAATTTTTGCTGCTTGAAATGCTTTTTGTGACGTGACAAACTTTTTGTCGCCACTGTTAAATAAGAGCCCAAGGACCAAACGAAATGTCTGCATAATTTTTCAAGCACATTTTGCGTTCTTTCCACCAGCAAATTCAAGTGGAATCCTCTCTGCTCTCTCAGCGCGCCATTTGACAGTCGATTGTTTTGCAGTCGCCGATCTGCATTTGTCTAATGATATATTAATACCCTGATATCCTGGCAGTAGTGTATAATCACTGCTGATAAATCTTGGCTAAGGTGAGTAAAGGGGAGGTAAGAAATTAAATTTATTCTTAGTTAGTCAAAGAAAATTGTACTTAATTTCACTTTGAACTCAATCAACTACTCTAAGGAATATTCAGGAAAATATTTAAATACTTTTATTTAATTATAATTGATTGGAAAGTGTATTTAATCTTCGGTTAGTTATATCAAAAGTAAGAGATTCTTATTGATTTCAACTGTCGCTTTTAGGGCAAATATTTTGCTTTAATCAAACGAAATGTCAGCTTGTTGTCAGTAGAAGGGAATTTATTGGCATTTAGGACTTAACAGTATGGCGGCTGCTGTATACCGCATGTTACGTATACGCCATGTTGAGGCATTTAAAAGAACAATAAAATTATGGCACGCATTTATCAACATTTAAAAGGCGCTGATGACAATCTGCTGCTGCTGCTGTTTGCTGACTGCAATTTAAATATGCAAATGACAACAGACTGGAGCGGAAGTTGCTGCTGCTGCTGGTGTTCCGCTACACTCCCCAACATAGTTGAGATGAATGCGTGAGGAATACTCTCGCAGAAGTTGAAGTTGCAGCTGGAGCTGCAGCTGCAGCTGCAACTAGAAATGCAGGCACATATTTTAGAGTGCACTTAACTCCGTTTGCTGCTAAGGATATTGTGCTGTGGCGCGCCTGAGTGTATGCTATGAATATGCCAAGCCAAAGAGATGCAACAATGCAGCAGCAGCCGCAGTAGTGGCATAAGGCTACTGCCTGGTCTATCGATGTAAGCAGTCAGCAGTTAGAGTCAACGTCAGCGTCAGCGTCTGCTCCTGGTTTGACCTCGTGAACTTTAATTACAATCTACGCTGCGCATTTGCCCTATGTCTGAGTTTTTCTGAGCACTCCAAGCAGCCGCTGGGCAATGCTTGGCATAGAAAATATGTAAATCATAATAAGCGGCATACTACTCGGTATTCTGTTTCTTCCTTGGCCAGCCCTTCACTCTCCTCTCCACCCCTGCCCTGCCCTGCTCTGTCCTGTCCTGAGTCAAGTCCCTGGCAGTGGCTTTAGTTTTGGGTTCAGGCTCTGTGGCTGTGGTGGCTCTGCACGCATAAAGGCAGAGTTCTTCTTAGTAAACCGCAAATTAAAAATTTCTGCACGTCTCCACATAAAAAACTTTTTTCTTCTCATTTTTTTTTTATACATATACATATAAATATATATATATATATATATTTTTTTTTTTCTTGCTTCTCGTTTTTCTTTCCTTTATTTTTTTATATGCTTTCGTTTAGTTTCTGCTCATATTCAGGCTGACTGCCTGGCAGCGCTGTCGCCGGTTTATTTCCTTTTATATTGCTTTGCTTTATGCGCACACACACACACACACACACTTATATCTGTATATATGTGTGTGTATGTGGACAATATGTGCCTGCCTGGCACTTCAAAGTTTAGCTTTACAGTTAGTTGTAAGTGTGTGCATACACATTCGAATTGTCATGCTGTGTGTGACTGTGTGTGTGTGTGTATATAAGTGTTTGCCGGCGACTTTCTTTCATTTCATGTCCTTTCTCTAACCCCTTCTGGGGCTGTTCACAGTGCTGCCAATTGCGCTTTTTTCCGTCAAAAATGGATAGTTGAAAAGAGCAAAGGCTGAACAAATTTTAGCTTTATTTTTATAGTGCTTAAAGAATCTAACTTCGACTCCATAAATTGATATTTTCAACTCATTTTTAAAGAATTTAAAGCTTGCTGGAATATCATCAATCAACCAATCTCTTTGAGCACATTTAATTGGATTTTATAGCTATATTTTTTCAGCCAAAAATTGCCTTTTTTTGCTTGTGAAGCGTTCGTAACACTGGCTAAGAGGACCCGCAGTGCGTGTGCAGCTAACACAACTGTCCTGACGCGTTGATTGTGTTTGCATATTATACACGCCCTTTTATGTCCTATGGCAATATGAAATTTATTGTGAGCCCCCTCTGCCCCCGTACCCCCTGCTATACTCCTAAGCCCCTATCCCGAAATCAGCCTTCAGCTGCCAGCCTTCCGCTTGGCCCTGACAAACTGCGTGGCATGGAAGGGGTGGAGGGGACGTATAGGAGGGACATTGATTTTAATCTCAGCGCAAGCTGCACAGCCTGCCAGTCTGTCCTTTAGTGTGTCCTTTATATGCAACAGCTACAGAAATCAGAAGAAAAGGAAATTTTTTAATTAAAAAAATAACCAGAAACAAAAACAATACACATAGTTGCACATTGAGTAATCCTTGCATTCCTTACAATAACAACAAGGACAATGGGGAACAACAAATGAGCAGTCAAAGAGCTCCGCACAAAAGTCCTTTACATATTTTATTTGATAGCTTCAATAAATTCGTTTCAATGCGGGCTAGTTACTCGAAGCCCTTCAACTCGATTAAAACTCAATTTTGTTTCAAAATCAGTTTAAAGAAAATTTCAATTGCAAGTTCGGGATTGAAAATCTTTTGATTTAAATTTAGATTCGTTGTTGGTTTAAAATCGAAACATGAAGGATAATGAATGGAGGAGAATGTTTGGGGCTCATTCTGAAATTATTTTTGTTGCATTACGATTATTACAGGCAGTTCAGTCGAGGACAGGAGAGGACAGGGCAGGGCGTGGCACATTAAATGGCCATTATGGCTTCCGCTGACTTTGCTCAAAAGCGAACCATAAATGGACACCACAGTGCCACAAAACTGAATGCAATCCACAGAAGAGAAGGCAACCGAACGATTCGATACGAGTATAAATAAATTCAGTCGACCGCATGCACATATAAAATAGGCGGCATGTTTGTGCCACATGAGCCGCAAAAAGTCTGCCACACCAGAATAATCATAAAATGAAAAAAAAAAACAAAGCAACAAAAATGGTAACAAAAACAATAACAAAACCTGTGCAATACCAAAAATAAACCACATTACCAAAAAGCGATTACTGTTATGGGCCACGCTGCAGTTATAATGCGCTAATTTATGTTTGGAAATTGTTTGTTTTTAGGTGGCTGCGTTGCATTCAACCTGAAAGTAGTTGAACCGTCGATCGGCGGTTTTTCAATTGATTGCGCCCTTTGTCTTCTAATTATATGCAAAAATCATAATTCGCTCAGATTGCGCGATTGCGCTGGGTAATCACAAAAATGTTGATTAATATTTAACTAATAAATTAGCGCAATGTAAATAAATGACAACATATTTTATGCTATAATGAAATAACAATGGCTCTCTCTCTTTCGCTCTCTACCTCGTGGTAGCACGCTGCGTATACGTAATTCAATATTCAACGGGCCAGCAAATAACTTTTTCAATGCCAGCAGCATTAAGTTTCGATTTATTTCAATCAGCTTGCACCATTTGCGCGGCACGCTCGCTCTTCGTTGCTATAAAATTGAAGTAAATTAAACAGTTGTAAAGTTAAATTACGTATTCGATATGCATGCAGTACATCTACGTCCTTTTTTGTATACCCTGTAAATTTCAAATGAGTTACAAGTAGGCTTTTGCACAGCCAAAGAGAAAAAATATTAAAAAAACTTAATTATATTTTCTTTTCTATTTCTATTTTTTCAATCAGTAATTTAAGCCAGGGTTCACAACCAGTCTAAGCTCGGAATTTGCTTAATGAATTTGGGGCTCTAGCTCCACGAAAATTTAATTGATTTTGGTTCAAGCCATATTTCTTACCAATGTTTTATTTAAATTAAAAATTTCTTTAAATCCAGATAGATTTATCTATACTAAATCTATAATCTAGAGTTTATCTGTATCTAAGCCCTGAAAGATCTACTTTGTGGATCTAAGAGTACATTCGAAACACAAAATAAAATTTTGGAAACAGAAACGCTTACAGGGTATCTGCGTGGCAGCACATTGCTGCAGTTATTTATTTTTCCATTTACGCCTGACTACGACTGCGATTGCGACTGTTGCGCATTTAAATCCAATGGCATAAAATTTCTTTTACTTTATTTGCTCCTCTCCAGCCTCTCCACCAGCACCGTCTTTGATAATTTAATGGAGTCGAAGCTGAAGCTGTAGCCCAGGACGAAGCCGAAGCCTCGCGCATTTGCGGCCAACAGTCCGTCCGTCCGCAAGTGTTGACTATACCGCTAACCGCTTACTTAGGCCATTATATGGGCCCGGCTGAGGCGACATTGCATTAAGCACACTAAATTTATGGCGGCGGCAGCTCCTTCTTTCTATATGCTTTAAGAGACTTTGGTGGTAAGCTGCAGCCTTAGCGGCAGGCAGCAAGCACTTGTGAATTTATGGACATGGCCTGCGGTGTACTGGCTAAATGCACAATCAGCTGATAAAGCAGATGGCTCTTTAAATAGTTAATTAATCAATGAGCCAGAGCTCCTCGAGCCTGCGGCTATACATGATGTTGTTCGTGATAAAATTCATAGTCAGCTCTCTGAATAGGCCACTTTTCAAATGGTTTTATTCTTCCGTTGTTTAAGCATTTAGCTGAAGAGCCCCCGGCCATAGCCCATAAATTCTGTAGCCTTCAAAGTTGTGCAAATAGTTGAAGAAAGTTTATTTCAGCTCCGAGAGGATAGCTGAAAATTCATGAGAATTATTTTTAAAAATTTCTTGCTAAATTTTTATAATTTTTCTTAATAGTTTTCCACGAAAAGAGTGAAATTTTAAAATATAAAAAGAAGCAACTTGGAAGCTTCACTTGCAATGAAAGAAAATAAGCTTTATTTAAGCTAAAAGCTAAATAAACTTTTTACAGTATCAAACTATAAAATTAGCTCAGAAATGACTTAGACAATTTATTTGGTATTTGTTTTAATAGCTTTTATTTTCTATATGTTTCCTTAAACTCTTTCCTTGTATTAAACGAATGGGTAAAAATATGCTCTAAGATCTAAGATTTTAGAAAGTATAGAAATAAAGCGATATTAGAGGTAAAACCGAAATTAATTGGCTACAATTTAACATCATAAAGTTATATTAAAATTGGTTTCAAAAATAGATTAAATATTAATTTATAGTTTTTATATATTTGTTAATATTTTTATGCATTACGAAAACGAAAAGAAGCAAAGCTCCACTTGAAACTAAAGAATAAACTAACAACGAGCAGACACCCTACAAAAGTGGCTTAAAAATACTTTTTAATACTTGTAATGTATTTGATGAACTTAATAAACCACCCTCGTTTTGCGAGGGGGTTATGTTAACGCGAGTGAGTACAAAACTCTTATTGTTGTGATTGTATTGAAGCTGCGTGTGGAATACATTTACCCCTTGGCTGGGCTTGGCTTCAATTTTTATGGGTTCGCCTGGCTTCACACCTTGCCACAGCACTATACAAATTGCAATTTTTATAGCATGCGATTTTTAAAAATGTATACGCTATACACGACACGTGGCAGAGAAACAGAAAACAGAGAACGGAAAACTGAAAACTGAAAACAGTTAAGTGTTTCGCTTTCAAGGGTTCCCAATGGTTGCTCTACCCTTTATTTTTTAGCCCTGTTTTAATGGTTTATTTATATGGAATTGAATACTCGTGCAGGCTCTCCAGTTTATGCAGTTTTCTTATTATTTGCTTTTGATTTCGCTCCCCTCCTTTGGCGGAGTTGCGTGCCCACAAATTGTTGTGAAATGATGTGCTTCATTTAAGCATTTAGTTTTATGCGGCATTATTTAATTTTGTTGTACTTTTCACAGTTACATATTCAGAACTATGCGCAAATTGCATTGAAGCACGCAGAATACATAATTTATTTTGTTGTATCCTGTTTTGTGGCAGTGTATAAAAACGATACAAGTTTATAGAGAAATATTTGGCAGCAACTTAGCCTGCTCTTTATGGAGTTATTATGAGGTACACAGAAGTTCTGGTCAGAAGAGAGTGAATAGAAATAGTCTGGGGAATATTCCACTTGCCGTTATATATAGGGTATCAGGTAGTCGGACATGTTTGTGCGAAGCATTCTTTCAATTATATTTTTTTCATGATGTTTTTTTGGTGTGATTGCGTGCCGTTTGTCGTTTCAGTATGTTAATTTGCTGCTGCAGTTGTTTTTTTTTTGGTTTTTATGTTGACTTTTTTGTTTATTAAATATGCATGACATGCAAATGGCGGTCTCAGGCCAATTAACTTTGATCGATTCAACAAAATGGGAGGAAACATTTTATGAGCAATTAATGTGGTTACCACTGTGGTTACACGCCTCCGAACCACCGGAAAAGTCTTTGGCTGGCTGTGAATTGATTGCCATGTGGCAGTCAGTGTGTGTGTGTCTTTTTTTCTTATCACAGATCTCTTATCAAATTTGAATGCCAACGACAGACTAAATCAAATTTAATTAGAGCTGTCAGCTGCTCTGATTTATGACGAGACTGTTGGTTTTATGAAATTCAATTTGTGTTTTTGCTATCTTAAATAATTTAAATTTGAATTTGAATTTGAATAATATGCAAACATTGCAGAGAGTTCACAGTTCGTGTGTATTTTTGGCTCTGGAAAATAATCTAAAATATGCATAAAAGTAGCTGCAGCAAATGCCGAAAATGCAAAATGTTGCACATTTCTGTTGCATATTCCACCAGCCAAATAGTTTTGGGGGCAGCGTCAAATGCTTAACGCTTGGCTGACTGCGTCGAAAAATGCATAAATACTTGAATTTGTATATGCGCGGAGTATTCCAAAAAAGAGCAACAAAACCAATTACAATCAGTGTTGCTCACCCTCGATATCCTGACAGGAAAAAAAATGGCTAAATAGGTTACGTAGATGCTGAGAGTAAGGCAAATATGTGTATTTTAAATAGCTTGTTCAGTTAAGCAGAGGCAGAGCAGAGTCTTTAAATATTTCAGTTATTATTACAAAAGGCTGGATTTGATACACTTTTTATAATCCAGTATATAGCTAACTATAAGTAAAAAGTAGGTCATCAAATGGCCAGTCTTAGTCATTTTTGAACCTATCAAGCCAGATTTAGCTTGAAAACTGCTAACCTGGCAGCACTGATTACAGTAGTACGGAAATACTCATACATACATAGCGGTAATTTATTTGCAAGCGCCCCCGAGCACAATTTAACTGTTAATGGCAATGCCAGGACATTTGAAGCGAAATGCCAAAAAGTGTTGCATACTTTGCAGCGGCTGCAAATTTAATGTGTTCGTTTAATGAGTGTTGCCTACTTTTGAGCGTTTCCGGTCTTCTTCTGATGAATTCGTGCAACAAACATTTTGCGTTGTGTCTTTTTGCTGTCTGCTGTCTGCTGTTGCCACGTTTCTCATTATGTCTGTTGTTGCCTACTGCCATTATTAGAATACTTTTCTGCTGCTTTTCTTCGTCTGCTGCTCCTGCGGTTGCTGTGCTCTGCTGTTGACTTAGTCGAGAGCAATTAACATGCAAATAAGGCCTATTAGTTACCCAAACGTCAGTCTGTCAGCTGCTGTGTCTCTCAGCGGCAAACAGCAGCTACTTGCCACCTGGTTGCACCTCCTGCCTCGTCGCTCACCTCTTCTCTGTGGGCCCCACTTTAATGACTTACTAATTTTGAGTTGTCTGTCGTCGCCCTGTGTTTCTTTTCTAAGGTTAAACAACAAAAAAGAGATGGCTTAATTGTCTATTTAAGGGAGACGGCCGCTTAGCCGCTGGCCATTCATATCATTAAGGTTTACGATTATGTTTTATTTTCAAAACTTTTTGATTCCTAAAAATTACACGGTCAAACATTTTTATATACCCCGTGAAAGCTACACAAAACGGGTATTTTTAAACTGCTTAATTTTTCAATTATACTGGCGAAGTTAAATCATTTGTTTGAAAACTTTTTTGGATAATTGTGGAATTGTTATTAAGATTGTTATACTATTAAAATCTTTTAACATACCCTAATAATGTTTAGCTTTGCTCAGGGTATTCTTACGTTCAGCTAACTCCTCAACTTTCTCATTCTCTGATGTTTCTTCATTTAAAATTCTAAGTAAACCCTTTGTCCGTAATCTAATCACTTTTTTCTTTTTGTTTTGGCTCATTTATCGAATGCTCTTTACCCGTGATTGGCGCATGAAATTTTTATGAACTTTGCCTGCAATTAATGTTAATTGATCACTTTAATTTCTGCATTTTCATTAAAACTTTGTTGAGCTCCGACTGAAGCTATCAAGGGGCATTCAGAAAGAAATATATATATTTACACAGAACAGGGGCAGTGGCCGTGGCAGTGGCAGTGGCAGGGGCAGAGGCAGAGGCAGAGGTCTTCGTGTAATTTATAGCCTGGCATCGTTCAGATTCACTATACTCTGGACTCTGGAGTCTGGTCAGAGGGTGTTGGCAGCCGCCTTATAACACCAAAGCAGGCCGCAAATCGCAACTGAATGCTGCACCACCTGCAGTATGTACATACACCTACACCCACACACATGCACACAGTCATTCACACACTCACACACACCACTCCATATAGACAATGGCGCTGTGGTGTGGACAATGAATGCTGAGGGTGATGATCCAACTTGATTTATCTACTGAAGCTGAGGTTAAAAGTTTTTGCGCATACTCTCATTGTTTAGGTCAGATTCCTTTTGTATGCACAACGTTTGCAGCCACACACACTCGACACACCCATACCCAAATACTCCCGTAAGCACACACACACACACTCGTACTGGCACATGGGTTATGCAAATGCTCTTGCATGTCGAGCTGTCAGGGAGCTTTGAATAATATGGTACGTCTACACTCCAAAAAAAATCGATCTGAATAGTTCTATTTAAATAGAAAAATTATACACAATTACCATTTATTTTTTACTGAGCAATTCATTAGGTTAATAAAAAAGAGCGAAACAGAATGAAACTATAAATGGAAACCAGCGCCTGCTTGTAGTATTTATTATTATATATTTAAAAGTCTTGAAATTATATTTATATAATACAATATTTGTTGATGATTAATTTAATATTTTTTTTTCAACTGCAGAGCTTATGTTTTAGGCTGTCCGCAATTATTAAACTGCAAACTTTTGGACTTCTATTCAACTTCTAACTTTTGCTTTAACCATGATTATTTTATCGGTTTCATGGGGTTTGCCTTTGCCTCGTGCTTAGCCGTTTAGCCGGATATCTGATGCCCCGGTCTGAGCCACAAGATGCTGACAGCCAGCTCATTATTTAGCCTCGCCGAGTGTAACTAATTATTGCTGCTTGCTTTCGCTTTCAGTCTTCATTTTTTCTTTTTGCTCTCCACTTATTGACAGCCTTTGCTTGCCTCAATTTCCCCCTTCGGACCCCTCCTACGTGGTGCAATATTTTGCTGACGCTTCACTCAGATCCATCATTTTGTGCAGGCCGTCTGCGACACGTGGTTCTCAGTTGGCTAATAAATCTTAATCAGGCGGCCAAGTCAGGCCGCATTGCCATGTGGGCGTTGCCCATTTGTGGCTTTCACTGCTGTTATAAACACTTTTTTCTAGACATTTTTTATTTGTAGCTGATACCTTATCATATTATTAGACATTCATTGGTCCGCATGGACATAATTACGTTTATACTAAGACTAAAATCCCAATTCAATGCTGATCAATTTATTACTTAGTTTCTTAAAAGCTTAATTTAATTCTGGCTATGACGGCTCGAACTGAATTATTTAGAGTCCTATGTCATGCAACAAATTTTCCCACCAACTTTTCGTCGTAGTAGTTGCCGGTATTTCAGTAGTTTCGGGAGCCTCAGTGGTTGTATTCCAATTGGGTGTGGATGGAGTTATAGTTGTTTCATTCCAATTTGGTCCCAATGTTGTCTGATTCCAGTTTGGAGTAGTTGCATTCCAGCTTGGCGTGGTAAAGTTCCAGTTCGGGGTGGTCTCATTCCAGCTTGGAGTTGTCACATTCCAGTTTGGGGTAGTCTCATTCCAGCTTGGCGTGGTAACGTTCCAGTTTGGTGTAGTCTCATTCCAGCTTGGTGTAGTAACGTTCCAGTTTGGAGTAGTTTCATTCCAGCTAGGTGTAGTAACGTTCCAGTTCGGGGTGGTCTCATTCCAGCTTGGAGTTGTCACATTCCAGTTTGGAGTAGTCTCATTCCAGCTTGGCGTTGTCACATTCCAGTTTGGGGTAGTCTCATTCCAGCTTGGCGTGGTAACGTTCCAGTTCGGGGTAGTCTCATTCCAGCTTGGTGTAGTAACGTTCCAGTTTGGAGTAGTTTCATTCCAGCTTGGTGTAGTAACATTCCAGTTGGGGGTGGTCTCATTCCAGTTTGGAGTTGTCACATTCCAGTTTGGAGTAGTCTCATTCCAGCTTGGCGTGGTAACGTTCCAGTTTGGAGTAGTTTCATTCCAATTCGGTGTGGTTACGTTCCATTTGGGGGTTGTCTCATTCCAGTTCGGGGTAGTCCAGTTCCAGCTTGGTGTACTCCAGGTTGGTGTAGTCCAGTTCCAGTTTGGTGTGCTAGGAGATGTCCAGTTCGGGGTAGTCCAGTTCCAGCTTGGTGTACTCCAGGTTGGTGTAGTCCAGTTCCAGCTTGGTGTGCTAGGAGAAGTCCAGTTCGGGGTAGTCCAGTTCCAGCTTGGCGTACTCCAGGTTGGGTTTGTCCAGTTCCAGTTTGGGGTAGATTCATTCCAGCTAGGACTGGTCCAGTTCCAGTTAGGCGTGCTCGGCAGATCAGTCACATTCCACCCAGGAGTAGTGTTATTCCAGCTAGGACGATCGGTGGTGACATTCCAGCTAGGGGTAGTGTTATTCCAGCTTGGACGATCGGTGGTGACATTCCAGCTAGGGGTAGTGTTATTCCAGCTTGGACGATCGGTAGTGACATTCCAGCCAGGGGTAGTTTTATTCCAGCTAGGACGTTCAGTGGTTTTATTCCAAGAGGGACCTGAACTATTAGAAATGCAGTTGTCAAAGGTGACATAGTTTGCATTCAAATCATGCAAAGTTTTCTTTATTTGATGGATAACGCAACGTTGGGTTTGCCAGAAATTCTTATGAATTGGGCTGACATCAGCAAACAGTTTCATAACCTGCAAACGAAGAACGCATTATAATAACAGACTTCCGAGAATTGTATTCAGTTCTGTCTTACCAAATCCGCATAACAGTTTCGTGTGCGACATTGGAGCATCTGTTTCTGGAAGTTAGCCTTAACATCAGCCGAGCTTTGTTGCTGCAAATAGCTCTGGAGAAGAGAAACCTCTATATTTGAGCACTGGCGCAACCTGATGCCGGCAATGATCAATATTTCCACATTTTTGAGAGAGTAAACAGCGGCACATTCACTCAATTGGCTTAGAGCATTCGTTTCGGGCAGTTTCAATTCTCCGGTCAGAGCATCGAACAACAAATTTTGCAGACTCAAATCATTGGCATTCGAATAGACAGGCTCAGCTGCCGTATAGGTCTATAAGAAGTATTATATTATGTATATAATCATTTATATAACTTGCCGTTAGTCTGATAAATACTTACGCCTACGCCGAGTAGAAGGGCGCAGAGCACCAAAAGTTTACAGAGAACCTCCATAGTGGCGGTTCGGTTCGTTTCTGACTTGCAGCCGCTATGGACTGACCATTTTAAATTGAATTTTGAACCACTATCGATGACGGTTCCAGTTGTTTTTGTTTTCCTATTTTAGTTATCAAGAAGTGCCTGAAAGTCACACACACAAAGTACTATTTGTCGGGTCTTCTGTGCATAGATAAGGCACCTAAGCCAACTGATTGATGATTAAATATTTATGCATATATATATATATATATAATATATATTTAGAAATAGATATGGTATCTGTACAAGAAAACTAATTGTGAGTAACTCGTAGACATAAATTCTGGGAACACTGATTGCCTAGGCACTTGAGTCTAACAATCAACTAAGACGTAATCAAACACTCATACAATAAATATTTATAGATGCTTGGGGGATCTACAGTATCGAAAATTTTGACAGGTTTATTGAGAAGGTCAAGTAAAGTTGAAGCTGAAAGCTCTTCAAATGCCAAATAAAGATTAATTGATTATGTAGAACTATACTTGTCTAGATCATGATCTCTATAGATCTTTCTAAAAGGAGTACTGACTATTGAAAGGGAGATATCGAAAGCTTTTCGACAGAGTTATCATTAAGAAGAGAGAAATTTAATTTGAAAGCACTTTATTCCGTTTTAATTAAGATGGGTTATGCATAACCTGACTCAATTAGTTAAAAAACTGCTGCTGGGGCTGCTGTTGAGACTGCTGCTGGGGTTGTTCCTGCCCCTGTTGCTGGAACTGCTGCTGGGACTGCTGGGACTGGACTACTGGTCTCTGCTCGGGTCTCTCCTCAGGCTTCTGCTCGGGTTTCTGTCCAATGGCCTGATTCTGAGTGTGCTGAGGCTTCTCCTGTGGAGCAGCCAGCTCACGCTGGTAAGCAATCCTTGCCAGACAGGCATCATAATCGTTGGCCGTTTGGATGGATCGTACCTTAGACTCAC
This sequence comes from Drosophila repletoides, assembly GCA_018150835.1. NCBI lineage: Eukaryota > Metazoa > Arthropoda > Insecta > Diptera > Drosophilidae > Drosophila > Drosophila repletoides. The sequence continues at coordinate 22,037,469 of JAECWQ010000089.1, read as the reverse complement.
TGACAGCGGCACTGATACAGCTGGTGCGCTGGGCTTCAACTACGGAAGCATTGGAGACAAACTGGGACTGAGTGTTATAGGCCAGAGAGTTGGAACTATCCAGCAGCTGCAGGTTCTTGTCAAACTATGAAATTACCCGATGAGGATGATCATTTACTTGCTAGACCATTCCTTGGATGCGATTCCAATTAAATAATACTCACGTGGGACACGGTGCAGTTGATATAGCGAGCATTATCTGTCTCATTCTTGCAGAGCTGAAGATTCTGCTCCACGGTGAGCTGCTGGCTGCGAATGAGAGCCACTGAGGAGTTGGCACGCTGAGAGTTGTAAACGGTGGTACGATTGGCGGCCTCATCGCAAGCGCTTGTGGCATTAGACAATAATTCCCCATTCTTATTTGTGGCATTATTATAGGAATTATAACAGGCAACTTCAGCTGGGCTCAGGGCACGGGCATCAATGGAGGAGGAGCTCATGACCATGCGATAGAGCCCCAAGTCGGAGCCGGCCATGCGAGGCCAGGCGCTGGCCTGTAATTAAATCATGCGATAAGACTCTGTTAAGTGGCACTTAAGTGACAGATACTTACACCAAGCACTGTTACGGCCAGCAGTAGAACACGTGTGAACAATTGCATTTCGGGCTTTGATTTAGTCTCCTTTTTGTTTGAGGTAGATAGATAGATACTCTTGGAATGATTACTAATTGCTCATCTCGAATTTCGAATGCTTTTATAGCAAACAGTTTGCAGTTCGCTGACTTCGTGCAGCATTTGAGATAAGATAGATACAGTGGTACAAGCCAATTAATTGGCTTTCTCTCAGTTCTAGAAGGTTATATACTATAGTTTATACATATATTCGTAGGGTGTAAAGCACCTGTTATGATAAATTGGCAGAGCACCCACTAATCAGTGCTTCATGTCCCATAAGTTTCTCTTATCTCGACAGTGTGGGTGGTGGTGTCTGCATGTCTGCATTCTTATCAAAACATATGATATAAGAGCTTATTTTAAGCTATTTTTGAACTGAGCTGAATCATCCAATGAAACGCCTTACACGTTTACACACTTGTTAGTTCAAGTGTCAATTGAAATTGTCAAGAAGTTTACAAGATTGGGCCATAAACTTAGCAACAGCTTACTTCAATCGTAATTGAATAATATCGAACACTTTCCCAGAACAGATAGGAAATCAGTGAAACGTTGAGGCCAAAAGACTTTAATCAGTTGATGATAATGCATAAACCATTTCCGTGAATTTTCTTATCATTTTTCTATTCATTATTCGGTTTTTCAGCTTTTAATATTATGCCATCCAATACATTTGTACCTATCTAAGCATGTATGAGTCGAAGAAATGTTAAGCTGTCGTGTCGATTTGTCGAAGATCTTGTTTAAAATATATAAACAATAATTATATAAAAAAAACACAAGTAAATTTGTAATTTGTGAGATTGTCTAGGTTTTTTTTCCACTTCGAATTTGTCATTCAGAAAGTGCCTGTATCAGTTGTTATGACAGTTTTGTGATAAATCGTTTCAATTTTCCCATAAGATTGCTGAGAACTACAGAAAATGCAATTAATCTTGACAAACTTTTAAGCGATTGTTCCTATAATATTATAGTCTGATCTGAGCTGAATCTAGAAACGCATATAATATTCATTATGTTAGTCATTCTGATAAAAAGTTTATAGCACTTATTGTGTCGGAAATTGGGCTTTTCATGAGTAACTGAATTAAAATAGTGATGCAAAGAGTTTTATCATATTTTTGTTGGGATTCACAGTTAACTGGGTGTGTTAACTTGGCCTATAAAACGTACATATTTGATAACTCATTAGGGAAATATAAAAAATCACCGTTTTGACTTTTAGTCAATTGGCAAACAGAGCTGCTGAAATTCAATTCATTTTTCTTAGCAGCCCAGGAAAAATGGGCCAAAAATCAGAGCCAAGTGAAAGCTGGCAAAACAATTTTGAAAAGTGGCTGAATTTACAGTTGCCAACAAATTTATCACAACACACAGACGCACACTCAGACAACCCGTATGTAGAGTCTGTGTGTGTGTGTGTATGAGTTGTGTGAGAGAAGATAGAAGAGAGGAGAGGAGAGGGGAAAGGGGGAGAAGAGAGCAGCCTATGTCATATATCATGCGACACACCAAACAAGATTTATAAGGTAAAACATTGTTGAAGCACCTCTAGAGAAATAAAGTCGAGGCAGCCAAAAGAAAATGTATTTTCAGAGGGAGGCCGCCTTATAACTCAAACGATTAATCAAAAGTCTAAAGTGCAGGCACTGGCTGCAACTTTTTTTGTTAACGCATTTGGGGGCAGGCAGCAAGCAGCAGGGAGTCAGAGTCAACCTCTTCTTGGGGCATGCCACGCGCAGCTGCTTAACTTGAGTGGCTGCCGCGACACAAATTAAGACTTGAAGTTTAGACAAAAAGCAAGCGTATCACGTGCCTGCCTCACCTCATGCACTGTGGGCTAAATGTTCACCTTTTGGCATGAAATCAATAAAAATTGCAGCATTTTTCTCTTACCAACATCATAAACTGAGCTATATAAAGGCAAGGCAAAGATTTTAATCAAAATATTTCTCTCTTTCTCTTTGTGCTGCTCCTTATTTTGCTTTTGTGCACAGGAACTAAAAAATGTTGCTAGCAAATATCTTAGTTTTCAACTAAAACCTAATAATAATCTATAAGAATATTCAAATATTTCAAAAAATATATATCAAAGAGTTCAAAAGATATATTCTCAGGTATGAGAAATATTTCATATTGTGTGGAGAAAATTCAATATTTTCCAAATTCCAAAAATGAACTTTCCAAAAACAATTAGTTAGCCTCCAAAATATACTTTATCAGATGATATTAGAGAAAAAGAGCTTTGATTTAGAATAAAGCTATGCTCCTAAAAGTATGCTTTAAACTTTTTCAATGAATTAAATGCTAAACTAGCAGTCGGAACAGCTCTTTATATAATTATTTATATAATTCTTAATATCTCTCCCATAGTGCAAATGCTGGCTAATTTTGTTTGGCAACACAAAAGGTGTGAGTATTTTTCGCTGAGCTGTCAGTTCTTGAAGTGTGACAGCTGCTTTCGCTGAAATTGGAGGAGGAAGGAGAAAGTGGAGAATTCGGAGAAAGAGGAGAAAGTGTAGAGAATACTTGTTTGTTGATTTTCAATGGTTGGCACTTTTAATGACACCATTGTCACCTTTTTGGGCCCCGCCTCTGCGCCTCACCCTCCGCTCATTTGTGTTGAGGCAAGCAAGTCGAGTGGGCGTCATGTAATGCGGCTTCAAGTGTCATTTACACGCGCATTGTGCTGCGGCTGCCACAGCAGCATCTACAGCTGCCACAGTGGCAGCCACATCTGCCTCTTGGCCGGGCTCTGTTTGCTTTTTAAGTAGCTGTTAAGCATTTTCATTACACACGCCAAAATGCACAATGATTTATGCGCAGAACTGAACTGAACCTTTATCACGTGTTCGCTTCTGCTGCGGATTAAATGCTCACTCCACCTCGAACCACCCTAACCACCCTCGAACCACCCTAGCCACCCTAGCCACTTCAGCCTTCAGCTCCATTCCAATTTCACTGCCTTTTCGCCAGTTTATCATTAAAAAATGGCATTTCATGCCGCATGCCTCACATGCCTCACACAATTCGCATATGAGTGTTGCGCATTTTCAAGACCAGCAACACTGACATTGCACATTGTTGCACACAACAGTGTTGGTTGTTGCCTCATTCCAGTTGTTGTTGCTATTGTTGTTGTTGTTGTTGCTGTTGACAGTGGGGTTTCGCTTTTGTTTACTGCAGCTTTGTATGCAAATAAATGGGCGGTCTAGACGGGGCACGCACAATGGCAGTTTTAATTTGAAAAGTGCCTACAACAGTAACAGCAACAGCCGCTGCAACAGCAACAACAAAAATGGCAACCTTTTTTGCAACAACCGCAAAACGCCCCATGTGAATACGAGCCGTGTCGGCATTTGTGGCCGGAACACAAAATTTAAAAATAGTTAAAATTTAAAAGTAATAAAAAACAAATATTTCGTCTGTGTTTTGTCTATGGTAAAACTATTGCAAAAGGGATTGCATCATATGCTATGAGAAACTGATATTGGCGGAGGAGTTTTATATGCAAAAAGTTAGAATAATGTGCGCTGAGTATTATTTCTTTATTAAAAGACTATGGCAGGAAGCAGGCGAATTCAGAAAAAAGTAATAATGAATAAAATATAATTCAATATTATATAAAATAAGACAAATTAAATCTGACCTTCTTCCATACAGTTCCATAAATTCCTCTAGTTAGTTGAAAGGTTTCAAAGTGAACAAGAGTTATAAGATTATTTTTTGATTATTTTTATTATTATTATTTGGGTAATAATAATACTCGGAAACTCAGCAGAATTTTAAATGTAATATTCCGCTGTTAATTCGAACAAAAGCTTCAATAAATACGAAATATAAAAACTTAAGATACTTGTATTTTATACCCTTATATCGGATATTATAGCTTCTTCATAAAATTTGTAATATGTGTATAAAGACTACATATTAAAGGTATAATTTCTTCGTCAGTTTCTATGCCTGACTTTTTCTATTTTAATACAGCAGCAATAAAGGAGTCAAAACTGGCTAAGATTTTATTTATAGCTATTTTAGATAGAAACAATAGTGTACCGTGTAAAGGCTACAAGTCGTATGAGTCATTTTTTTTATGGCTGATTTGAAATCATTAAGCACGTAATTCTATTCAATATATAAAGTTGTCTTAGGAATAATCAGTCTAAAATTTTCAAGAGGTCATGATGAATATGCAGGAGTGTGTATTTCATTGGAGATTGGACTACTATATCATACAGCTGCTATAGGAATAATCAGTCAAAAAGTTGATTCGCAAGAAACTTATGTATTTTTTCATGCTGATGAGGTGAAAATTACTTTTTATTTGTTGGACTAGGTATTTCATATGCATAAAAATGATTCTGATCGGACTACTATATCACATATCATATAGCTGCCATGGTAGCAGCCGGGCACACAGAATCAATTACAACTGGTCTGAAAGGGTGTGTAATGTTCGGTGTGCCAAAGTAAGTTTTTTCTAACCAGTTTTGTATACAATGGCAGACATTTATTAAACATATTTCAGCAATTTTATTAAAATTTTTACCACTTTTTGTGCTTTCTTTCTTGCTTTATAAAATGCGCTAATGCAACGACATTGACTTTTGGCATTTTCAAATAATTCTTATTTTGTTGCTGTTGCCTTTGTTGTTGTCGTTGTTGTGGTTGTTGTAGTTGCTGCATCCTTGCAAGTTCCTGCCGGTCACAAAATTGAAATTCATAATGAGTTTTTTATGCAAATTTACACTCGGCGTTGGCGTGTAAAACTTTTGACTGTCACATTTTATTTCACATTGTAAATTATATTTATACTATGGGATCGTTTTTTGTTGCGTTTCTGCCTCAAAAAATAAACATAAATTGGAAAAGCGAAATACGCCACTAGCAGCTACCCTATATTTCCCAACACGGCTTGACTAAAACTAATTGTTAAATTCTTTCATATTCTTAGCCCTTTTTTCTGTTCTAATATCCTATTCCTAGGTAGTTTTTGCTGGTTGTAGGATTTAGTTATTGATTGCCCGTCAATTAAATATTTTTAAATTGTTTTTTATAAGACTTATAGCCGAATTAATCCTGATCAAATCCAATTCCTATCTTCATAACTGTTCGATAACTACAAAGCCAAGTTTGTTCCTACATTTTTTAAACTTATTATTAACTTTAGTCCTCAGAATGTAAAAATCCTTTCCTTATCACAATTCCTTACACTGGCCATTTGACTGGAGTCCACAATATGGAATCCACCAAGATCGTGTTCTATATATTTATTGAATATTCCATACATAAATATTGCTCACGTATCTGAAGTCCACAAGATAGAATCCACTTACCGTATAAATATTCTCGGTATTAGTTTTATTTAATTATTATTATTATTATAACTATTATTATTATTATTATTTTTTTTTTTTATTACTATCATTATTAATAATATTATTATTATTTTTTTTTTTATATATTTATTTCATTATTATTGTTATTATTATTATTTAATCTCCGCAGAATCTGTGACACTCTAATAACTTTCTCTTTTTCCGGAAAACCTTGGCCATTGAAGGATGTCCTGTCTGTTTCTCCTGTATTACTTCATTCCCTTTATCCGTTTCTTTGTTTATTTCCTTCCATCCTTTAATTATTTCCCGTTCTTTCTTTCTTTCTGCTCCTCGTCAAATGATTTCTCTTCTCATTTTCTTTTCTTTTTTCTTTTATTTGTTCTTGATCAGATAAGGTCTCAAATTTGTTGATGCAGCTCCAGGATACTTTGACTGGGGCGATCAGCAAGTCCCTCAAAGGATAACTTCATTTTTGACGTGATTTAGACCCAGTTTTCTACTCTTAGTGGACTTTAAGTTAATGAAAGAACTATGCAAATAAATACCCTATTTAAAATATGCTTTCTAGGGCATGGAAAATACAAAACAAACATTTTAAATGTGTTTTCTTTTTTGTTGCTGCTGCTCGCACGAAAGTTTCATATATATATTTTTTCAGAGGCAACAGCCAGAATTGTTATATGTTAATTCAATTTAACATTCTCGTGCTGTGTTGCATGTTCGTATAAATAGGAACAACAATGCGCCACATGTGCGAAACAACAAGAGTTTTGGCCAAAAAATAAAAAAAACCTTGGCTAACCAATTCAAAAACCATTTTTTTTTTTTTATTTTTTGCCTGTTAAAGAGAGGCTGAGGTTGCAGCGTGAATGTGATTCTTGTTACAACATTTTGTGGCGTAATGGCAAACGGTATTTGAATTTAGATTTAATCCGATTGTAAAATGTGATTTAAATTTTCCAATGTTCGTTTCACTGAGTAGGAGAAGAAGAAGGAGGAGCAGAAGCAGGATCAGGGGGAGAAAAGGAGAAAGCTGGAAAATGAGATTTGCATTTGAAAGCGCGGTGGTTTTTATGCGAGCTGCGTTCGGGAAATTTATTAAAGCTTTCATTGCACGTTGGGGACCTAAAACTAGGACTAGAACTCTCCTGAACACGGCCTTTGTGTGTCGTAGATTTACAGTCGGAGAGAGTTTATAGAGTTTTCTGTTGATTTTGCCCGCTGGATAAGGGCTTCGTATTACATTTTAGTGTGTTTTTGCCTTTGTTACATTTTAAACTCTCATTTGAAACTCAGCTGGCAACTTAGTTGCCACCAAAATACACTAAACAAAAAAGAGGGAAAGCTTTGAAATTTTATCTAGGTAATATTTAATTGAGTTACTCAAAAATCTAGTTTGGTTTTTGTATGACTAACGCAGTTATTTTATTAAATGTATTTTCCTTTTTTCCCTGTGTAATTTTCCTCGAACCTGCTGCTTTAATCAAGTTAAATGGTTCGCATGGGGGAACTTGGCTGCCTGCGTAGCTAACGGCAATTAAAGTCCATTAACCACATGATGCGTTTTGCACTTAAACCAACGCATACCCTTCCATACACTCACACACACTGCTGCACCTTTCCTTTCTGCGAATATCGAACCTGAAAATGCAGCAACAGCAACAGCAACAGCGCCAGCAGCAGCAGCGGCATCCACATCCGTATCCGTTTCCGGCAGTTGCCGAGCCACGTAGAGGAAACGCTCTGTTGATGCCCGGCTTGTGTCACTAGCTGACCATTGCGTCAGGTTAGCAAACGGACGGACGGACGGACGGATACGTGTGCATCCCAATGAAAACTAATTAGCCTGCTCCTCTGGTTGGGTTTTGGGTTTGGTTGGACATCTCTCTCGCACTCTCTCAGCGCCCTAAACCACTGCCGCATCGTCAGCTGCTCTTGTGTGCATCTGTAAGCAGCTCTTTCTCCGGGCTGATGATTTTGACATTTTTCTATACCCAGCAATAAACAAAACAGTTGCAAAATAGGGATACGTTTACTCGGAATTTTTTATATTTTCTTCAACGTATTTGCGGCTTTTCTTTTCTTTTAAAACTATTTTAAAAATGTATGAAATCTGTGATATTACCGAGGGGCAGACAGGTTTGAACCCTTCAATTGATAGAAAAAACAGATAAATTATAATGAGAAAAACTCATTCTCTCCTACGTCTACCCGAAGGTCATCACATTGGCAATTTCCTTTTCTTCCACTTATTCTAATTGTAGAATTTTTGTTGACTATACTAAAGTATAGACAGAACCAATTGAGACTTGTAGATATGTTGAAATAATTCACAAGTTTGTGGGAGCCTAGATCAATTATTGTATAATAAAACGCCAAGAAAGTCTGACCCAGTTCGATTTATTTGTTACAGCAGACGCAGTCGATTTTCCGGTCTATCGATAAGTTTTCTGGATTTTATAAGAATTATCAATAATTCTGAGACTGCCTATTTAATACATTCGCATCTATCATCGAGCTATATCTGAAAGAAAGATATTACTTTATATAAATTTACGATTTTAACTACTTTTTCATCAAAGATTTGCTCTGATTTAAGCTGCAAATTGTATTCCAACGGAAGCTAAGCTCTTTTTGAAAGCTAACCTAAACAGATTAGCTGAAAGATTTGGAAAGAGAAATTGTTAGGGCCTACTGAGAGAAACTTAATATACAAGGCCCCTCTGAGCTTACGCTTGAAAGCTGTTCTTAAAAATCATAGTTTCCTGTTTCTCTTTCTTTCTTTATGTGCCAATTGAAATTTGTAAGACTCTAACAAAAGCTTATATTAATTTGTTCTATTGACTACAGGGTATCTTGTAGCCCATCATTTAATGACAACTTTTGGATACAGCTATAAGCCGTGGTCTCAGCTGTGGTTACCAAATGCACAAATATAACCGGGCAAATGGCATATGGCAAATGGCGTAACTGTTGCTGCCATTTTATGTGGCAACTTGCAACTGTTGCTGTCATCAGCGGCTATGCCCTGTGGGCGTAGCAACAGACTCCCATCTCCCACTGGCCACCCCCTTTCCCAGCATTAGCCATACATACTAAAAGAGTATATGTGGTATATGGACTCACATGTGAAGGAGTGTGAGCCCATTTGGAAGTGAACTTTGGCCTATTCGAGCTCTGATTTTGACAAGTGGCACAGCAGGTCTCGGGCTGTGTCTGGGCCCCCAAGTTCAAATGTTAAATGTTCTTTTAACTGACACTGGGAATTTAATTTATTTTTGGCAAGACAAACACAACGACAGATGTCAAATTAGTTGAATAATCAACACAAAAACACACACGTGTGTCCTTCGTTTCTTCCTTCCTTCCTTTCCTTCTTTTTTTTGAAAATACTCTTGTAAATGCCTTAAAGGCAGCATGTGTAAAAGCTTTAAACTGATCGGAGAGAAGGACAACAATTTACATAGCACACTGTAAAAAATCTGTAGACAAATTCTACTTTTAAGAGTAGTTTTAATTAATGAGCAACGCAAATGAATAGAAGCAAAATAATTTTAAACGCTGCTCCAGAAAGTATGCTACAAATATTTTAGTGCAATTAGAAAATAAAAAAAGGAAAATAAAACAAAAACAGAGTTTTTATTGTTGTTGAAAACCTATAAAAAAAATTCGCTATGTGAATCATAACTTGTCATAGAAATGTTCTTTCTTATATACAGATTTTCTAGCTCGCTTTTCTCAAAGTGTGGAGATATTTTTTTTGCTTGACGTCAGCTAACAATGCATCGATATTGGCCAGCTAATTGCATTGTTTCAGTTTTTCCAACGTAAGCCAAAAAGGAATATACAGAGAGAGAGAGAGAGTGTGTGAGAGAGAGAGAGAGAGAGAGAGGGGACTGAGGAAACTAAGCGCTGCAATATGAAACTTCTGATGGTGCCGGAGCGCTTGAGTTAGTCGTAATGAAGCGGCTTAAGCGGATATAAACTGAGCCATAAGCCAGCTTTAGACTTTTAATTTAAAAGTTTTGCACTGTGCCAAAAGGCAGACGCTGTGGACAGACGCCAGAAGACAGGGAACAGAAGACAGCGGACAGCGGACAGAGTACAGAGGACAACGTAATGCAATCAGCAAACAAAAGGCAATTGCCAAAGGACGAATGTACTCCTAGAGTGCAGGCAGCATTCGATTCCATCCTTTTTTGGTAGCACAGACGAGGGGAGCGTCCACGGGAGGAGCTAGCCATTGTCTGACGTAGCGGTTAAAGCGCGGATTATGTCGTAAATTGCTGCATTTGGACAAGGTAGAGCAAAGGGGGGTAGAATCAGGGCATTGTCATCATATTTTGGAAGTGAAACTGCCGCCACAGTGGGCCATAACCATAACGAGTGAAACTGCAAAGTTGCCGCTTCCCCCTCTAGCCCTCTCCACACACTCAAGGGTATAATTAACAAGATATACTCGATCTCATTCTCGTTCTCATCGTAGTTGTAGTCGTAGTCGCAGTCGCAGTCGTAAAGCGAAGGCATGCAATTTTCGCGCTTTTATCCAAGGCAGTTTACAGTTTGGCAGTGATATGTGGCATGTTCATGTGGCATGTCCATGTGGCAGGTAGTGGGCTGTGTGGCAGCTTTTTAAAATTAAATCACAGAATTATGGGCCATAATTGGCCCGTCAGGCGACTCATTTCAATGGGAAATATATTGTGTGAATGTGTGTAAAAATAATTAACGAGTTGCACAGGCAAAATGAAAATTTCATATAAAAAAGATTGCGAAAAGGATATCAATGGGGTAGACGGGGGGGTGGAATGACTCGAAATGCGATTTCTGTGCGTCTTTTGTTGTGTATACACCACGTTTTCCATCATTTACACTTGTAATTATGTAAACGGCAAAACGTTTTTAATATGTGGCAAAGGCAAAGGCTTTGTGGCAACTTTTCAGACTTAATTTAAGTGAAGCAATTTTCTTTCCTCTCTTGTTCTATTCCCTTTTTCAGCTGTACTCCGCTGCTTTATGCGAGTTTAATCTTTTGCCTTCTAATTTGGTAACTTATTACTTAAGTTTGTTTTTTTCTTTGGTCTAAATATTTCAATAAACTTTTCGTTAGCTGCAAAAACTTGGTTATCCACTTGGCCAGCGCTTTGGCCGGGCAAATGGCTAAGAAAAAATATTTGAAGTACACATAAAAAGGAAAATCGATGCCAAAGGAATCTAATTTCAATGTTTTAAGTCAGGCCACGACCGCCTTTCAATATAAATAATCGACAAAAATTACAATAAAAATCAATTTCCATATTCAATTTGGCTAAGTGGCGCCCACTCACACACACACACACACACACAACATATACACAGGCAGACATACAGACGGACAAACTTTGACAACGGGCTGAAAAATGAAAATAAGTATGGAAAAGTGCTGAGCTGCGCTGCTATTTTGAGCTGGTCATTCGATAGTCGGAATACCCTATAAGTAATAAGCAGATTTCCGTAATTTTGTATTTTCAGCTGGTCATTCGATAGTGGAAATACCCTATAAATATTAAGCAGATTTTATTATTTCTCCGCCAAATGAAGTTTAACTGCGGCCACAGTTCGTCAACGTCAGCAATTTAGAAGCCATAGCCATGCAATTTCACTTGACTGTAGCTCATTTATGCGTTTAACACATTTTCCAAGGGGACAGCGAGAAGAACAGTGGAATACTGGAGAAAAGACAGACGGGCGGAGGGGAAACGACAACGACATTGTGTGACACATTTCCATTTTGGGTAGAAAACGTTTTGCAGCAAAATTTCTTCATTCTTTGCCTTTGCTGCCAGCTTTTATTTACTGCGGATCCGCAACAATACAAGAGCTACAAAAGGCGAGACGAAAGTGAAAAGCACAAGAAATGTTTACCAGAAAATAGTGCAAACTTTTCCTTTTTCCATTTTCCATTTTGCTTTTTGCTTATTTCTATTTTTCTATTTTCTTTTTCGTTGAAGGAGCAAGGGTGAGGTGAAGGGAGAGTTGGTGAAAAATACCAGCACGTTAAATTGAATTTAACGTGAAATGCAATGAAACGTAATGAAATTTTCGCTGTCAGTCGTCAGGCTCGCTGCAAAATGAATTGTACATTCACAGGGAAAAAAACTATATAGAAAAAAAGATATGAAAATTATGCTTAGAGTGCAAAAGAAGCTGAATCCTTACAGAGTCCTTACAGTCGGCGGCATAACAAATTATAATACCCTCAGCATAAACTGCAAGCACTTCGAATCGATGCGATGCGATGCGATTCGAATTCGACTTGAAACGAATCGAATATTTATTGCCTTTATTAGCGAGTCGATTGAAAAATTTACTACGCTCGAAATTCTATCTGGGATGCTTCAATTCACTTGCCACATCCCACAGACTCTCTGCCGCTCGGCTGCGCCTCCAAAAAAGATATATATATATATATGTCGAGATATGAAGCCCAAGTTAAGACTGCCAACAATTCATCTTATTGCCGAGCGAATTTCTCACGCAAAATTTCTTTTTTCTCTTCTTTTCTTTTCTTTGCGCTTTATTTTCGTTTTCCTTGCCAATTTTTGGCATTGCATCAAAAGGTGGCACTGTATGAAATTCGCTCAATTGCCAGCTTGGTTGCTTCTGCCTGCAACTCGCAGGTTTTCTCCTGACTTGGCCCTCATTTCCCCCGCAATTTTCCACCAAACTGATGCTGTTATTCTTGTTAAGCATTTTTGTTATTGTTTACTTTACATTGGCCTTTGTATTGTATTTGTTTTCAATTTCAGTGGCAGCTCCTTCTCCCTGCTCTGCTGTACTCCAATTGGCAATGTTTTTATCATTTCATATAAACGTACCATTAGCCCAAGGTGCAGAGACCGAACAGTGAACAATTGCCACATGGCGTATGAGTAATCAGCCAATTCTCAATTTGCAGCTGTAGTTTCCGTTTCACATACCCTGTAGCTATAAATTGCCGCAAATTGGGTATAATAAAGCGCTGCAGTTGCCACCAGCTCCGAGCCTGTCATATATATTTTTGAGAGTAAATAATTTGACAACTAAATTGAAGTAGATAGCGCGGGCTGAAGGGGCCTCTTAATACTTTACAGAGTATCTCTTAGTCTACCACTGAATTCCCTTTATTGCTTTCCCATTGAAATTCGACCTGCATAGTTTCTTACAATTTACTTCAAATGCGATTTGTGCAACCAATTATTCAGTTTGCAAATAAGTCGCCAATAATTGACTCTATAAACATATTATTGCCAGTGATGCTGCAATTTATATATATATATAGCTATATTTAAGCTAATGTTAAAGCTATTGATTTTCCGAGCCAATGTTGTTTCTGTGTCAAGACCAATTAAGTGAAAGTTCTTGTAAATTCTACACTGCACTTTACGATGTTGGAGCTCTTCAGCTATGCAGCAGAATAATATAAATATAAGCAAAAAGTTAAAACAATTATTTCGAGTGTACTTGGCACAAAGTGCTGCTTTGAGATTAGGGCATTAAATGTAAATGCAAAATAATATTCCTGAGATTTATTTGCAATGCAAAGTGTCTAACAAATTAGATAAATAAATGTGAGAAAAACCACAAATTTATATATTTATTGCAGCCTCGAATTCTGTGTAAAAGTGCTTAAGTAAATTCTAAGACTAAATAAATAAGTGCCTTAAAATAAGCTGCTGAAAAGCAACTTAACTTATTCCTAAAAATGAATTACTAATTATAATTAATAATGTAATAAGTTACTTAACCACCGATTTCAGAACTGCTAATTAAATATCCGCCAACGCTTCTCAAGGGCAGAACAAAAGAAATCCTTTTCAACATTTTGTTTTCTGCGCTCACTTTCAAGCGGCTTATTCCTGGAATAAAGTATAAGTTTCAGCTCGTTAGACAACTGACTATACTGGTAATATGATCCATATAAAAGGCTCAAAAGCAGCTAAAACTGTAGCAGCTGCCTTATAAAAGGGTATCAAAAATAATATAAACATATATAGATACATAGATACATAGATACATACAGCCAGGCAGCCGGCAGGTTGGCAGACAAATAAACAGACTTCACCGCCAGACAAGTGCACACTTCAGATGTGTGCCTATTCCCCCCCTCCATCCACCAGTTCTCTCTCAGCCCCTGCAATTGTAGTTGTATAAGTGCTGTCTTTGACACACACCCAACACAACACAGTGGCGTACGGCGGGATGAGGCTTTGAGGGCTGCCATACCAAGAGTAAGAAAAGCTACTTCATTTCCAAATTAATATTCTATTATTAGGAAATAGATTAATTCAAATATTGCAAAGAGTGTTTCTAATTAAGAGCAAAGAATGAATAATTAGACTTCTTATAAATATCATTGAAAAAAGTATAGCATACTTTTTGCAGTTGAATTCAAATCAGAGCCATTTCTGTATAAACAGCTGCAGTTAGAAGAGGAAATAATTGCTTAATATTATTCGAAAAGAATCCAATATATTATTAAGCTTTTTCAATCAAAAAAACCGAAGAGAGAGATTACCAAGTCGAAGAATAAAATACAGAATGAGCTCGTATTTTCATCTTTAACTGACGCAAAAGGTAGGCTATAATTTTGTTTGTGGAGCTTATTTTAAAGTGAAGACCAGCCTCAGAGCTACTACTGTTTTATCTGGAAAACATTGTTTTCTCTTACCAGAGTCAGAGAAATAACTGAAGCTTGAAATGAAGAAATAATTATATTAAAAAGTAGTACTTATGCAATTATTCTTAAACAGTAGAGAGACAGTACGCCACTGCATATGCTTATGCCAAGTCATAGCAGAAGAGACATTAGCATGCGCTCGTAAAAAATGCTTTTGTGAAAATGTCCTGTGTCCTGTGTCCTTTCGGCTGTGTTCTGTCTCCTGTGCTACACTCTTTGAGCGTGTGAGTTTGCTTGTGTATTTCCGGTGTGTGTGTGCGTGTGTGTATTTACCTAATTACATTCCGGAAATAAAACGTTGACTGATTGTGCCAATAAATGAAAATAATGACGTACCATTGACTGCAAAGCGACGGAAACGGCAAAACGGGCAAACGGGCAAACGGGCAAACGTTGGCGTCATCCCGTCAACTCGGCCGACAAACTTTTCTACCCGCACAATGTTCCTCGCCCCGCGTCCCTCTACGCGCGTCTTGCTGTCCTTTGTCCTTCGTCCTGCAGCAGTAACTTTTATGCTGCTGCTCTTTGGTCTAACAAAACTCTTGACGAGTTTATTTCCTACGCAGCGCTAACTGATTGTCTGTGATTTTCTTGTTTTTAGATAATGAAAGCACACACATCCGAATTTATATATATATATTTGTAGGAGAGTATATATAAACACACACATTTATACTATATAAATGTGAGAGTTGGCCAGAATTGTAACTTTTTATGTGCCTTCTGCCTTCGAAATTGTGGGCCATTTGTTTGGCAATGGTCAAAAAATTAACGTTGTCGAAACTGAGCTGCTGGCTTAGAGCCTAATACCGAATACCCAATGGAAAATAAATGATGTATCAGCATGCAGCAGATTTATAAAGCATTCCCCCCCCCCCCCCACCCAACGCGTCGAAGCTCTCTGGGTGTACGCGTAGTTTTACCTATTGCCAAAAATGCTTTTAATTTTTTTGGTAACGTCCAAACTGTGTCAATCTGTTGGCCAATGCAACTCCCTGCCTGCCTCCCTGAGGCCCCAAAAAGTATGCTAAACATTTGGCTGTTTACCTAAAGCTCCAGACTATGCGTGTTGCATTGAAGGATATTGAAGTTTGTACTCTACGCTTCAGTTCGGAACGGCTTGCTTCAGTTCGGTTCGGTTCAGTTCGGGGGGCAACGGAAAAAAACTTGGCCCTTACTAATTTCAGCACAATAACCCAAATTAAAGCGGTTTTGGGGTTTGTTTGCAGACGTCGTGAAAATACGAGACGCCACACACGAACAGCTGCAAAATGAGCAAAGCCGGAAACGCGAGAGAGAGCGAAATTGAGAAACAATTTATAGCAACTCGCAGCATGCGCACAACCATACCATGAGAGAGAGAGAGAGAGAGAGAGAGAGGAAGAAAAAAGAGAGTCCGTTATCAAAATGTTTGCTATAAAAATGTAACAGCTGTTTTTATTGTCCTTCAAACGCAGCATCAATTAACTGAACTTAATCAGCCTGGAACAAAATATATATGAAATTATTAACTAGTAGTTTCTCACAGAGTTTCTTAATATATTATAAAGGAAATTTTATACATTTTTCATAATTTATTTATATATATATTTATATTTACTATCTTAGATATTCTAGTAATATTTGAGAATTAGAATTAAAGCAGCAAATAAACTAAATAAAATGTCAAAAATTAAATTATTTTCATTCTTTTACTTATAATTTAAAGTTTTTTTTTTTCAAATTAGAAACTTTCATTATAAAAAAAAAATAATTCCATAATAATAAATATTTTTAATACTATAGAAATAGGATTTTCTATAACTTTCATAAAAAAATGAATTACATACAAATTTTAAGCGAAATACAATTGCTACAAAAAAAAAAGTTGGTTCTTATGAGTATCAGAACTAAATTGAATAATTTCAAAAATTTATCTAAAATATAAAAAAAATTTGTTACTTAAACAAATGAACATAAAATTTGCATACTAATTTTTTTTCCTGAATGATAATTCTCGCACTAATTTTATTTATGTAAAAAAATTAAATGTTTATTTAAAGAATTAAATACTCAAACTATTAAGCATATATTTTATTGGGTTTAACTTTAATAATTTTTAATTTGAAAGTTTACTGGCTATATTTAGAAAACAATAATTAAAAGAAATATAATAATTATTATTAATTAATGATTAATTGTTTTCAAGGGCTCGAAATACTTAAGAGGAACGCGGCTTATCACACATGCTTGCCAAACTTTTCCTCCATGGACCAATTTTACGCACTTTGCCACGAAGTGAATCTGCCATAAATTGAGAGGCAACAGCAAAACTTGCCGAGAGAAACTGAGAGAGAACTCAGCTGCTGCTGCTGCTCTGCCGCTGTTGTGGCAGGCGTCGTTGCCGCAGTCGCCGTCGCCGTCGACGTCGCTGTCGCCATCGCGTTGTGTCGTGTCCGTGTCCGTGTCCTCGCCAGTCGCTTGCGAAAGCGTAAAGTAAACAGACAAGCGTCGTCCGAGCATGCTGCAACAGCAGCAGCACAAGCGCCACCCGAAGTTGCAACCACAAAAGCAGCAACAACAACAACTAATTGACGCTGACTGCGACGCAAGCAGCGACGCCATTTAATCGGGCTGCCTGGCTGGCTGGCTGGCTGACTGGCTGCCTGCTTGCCACATCCTTTGATGCCACATGCAGTCAGTTAATTTCTGACCACAGCGGCAACGCGTTGCGTCTGCTCCTCCGTGTGCGATTAACTTCCTGATCCTGTTTGTTGTTGTCAGCCGAAAAACAGCTAAACAGCGGCATTTAACGTGAACTAAGCAACTCTATAAAATTACAAAAAATTAGTTCAAAATATATTTATTACTGTGAATGTGAAATAATTTAATTAATTCGATAATTAATGGCAAACTATTATTAATCAACTAAAAAAATGCTGAGTGCGTCGGGCAGGCAAAGGTTACAACTGGCATATGGCAGCTGCCTCGTGCAACTCGTGCGGAAAGCCAAAGCCAAATAAGGCCGCAACTCGAGTGGGAGCCAAGTGCAAAACTAAAACCTTAACCGTATCATAGCCACGTTAATCATAAAATGTGGCTAATTAAGTGTGGCGTGGGCGCCAAAAATTAAATCAACAAAAATTGCAATTAATTAAGCCAGCAAAACACACAGTGAGAAGAGAAAAAAACAGCATAAAACGGCTCAATCAATTACGGCAATTAAAATAAAATAATAGAAAAAAATTGGAAAACATTTTAATTGCATTTTTTCTAAGTAAGAAATAAAAAATAACACATACGACATGGTGTACACATGTCAATGGTAAATTCGAGTGAAATTTGTCGAGTGACAAAAGAATTGAATTAAACATTGATAAATTGATTTACATATGCAAAACAATTGAAAGCAAAGCAAAGTAAATAAAACCAAAAAAAAAAAACCAACAGAAATCAAAATAAAAGTAGAAAAAAAGGACGACAACAAAATGCCGGCATCAAGTGGATTATATCGCATCAAGCACGGGCGTGTCCTTGGCAGCGTGCAAAAAACCTCCTCACTTATTTTTATAGCATACATTGCGGTGGCATGCAGCACTTGCGGTAAATATAACCCACACACACACACACACACGCACACCCACTATACCCACTTTTGATTTTTGACGCATTTCTCAATAAAAAGCGTAAAAGAAGCGCAAAAACAAGTAAAACGTCTGATCAATTTATATTCATGGCAATTATGACATATCAAATTTTCATTGCGGTTTCCCATTGAGCTGGAAATGCATACGCATAATTAAATTCCAATAAAATATTCGCAGAAATTGGCAGAAGGCACAAACACATACAGGATATTCTATGAAATCGTATTTATTATCTTAATGCATATGGCAAAAAATATTCATTTACATCAAGAAATAAGAAGACTTCAGTGCTGCTTCTTTTCACTCGAAATATTTGAATATTGTTTATTTAATGTAAGTTCTATATTATTAAAATAACGATTCTTGCTTTGAATTCCAGCTTAGAATAAATTCAATAGAAATATATATAAAAGGGCATGCCCAAAAGTATGCTTCACTTTTAGAGAAAAAATCAATTGTTATCAAAAATGATTAAATTAAGCTTGGAAAGAACCTCTCTAGGAAAAAGCAATTATATTTTTAGTTGAAAGACAAAAAATATTGAATTGAATCGTAAACTGATTAAAGCTGTCTCTAATTACAATTCATTTGCAATCACCTTTTGTTAACTTGTTCAAAATTTATCAACCATTCTGGTAGCCAGTCTCATTGCACACGAACATTCACAAAGAGACTTTGTGAGCAGTCGCAAGTTTTTGTTGCAGTGCATGTTTGTACGTGTTTTTATAGCATAAATGGCTAGATAAAAAGAAGAGGAGAGAAACAGAAAAAGCTTTGTACAGGTGACGACTGTGAAAGGTAATATGAGCACATCGTAAATGTGTTACATTTTATTGGCAATGTCGCTTACTGACAGGTCAGCGATGGCGCGGAAATCGTGCATCACTTGTCACTGACTGACAACAGCAACAACGGCACCAGCAACAACAACAGCTGCAGAAACAACAACAGCAACAATAAAACAACAACAACTACAAAACGAACATGAATGCGAACAGTTGTCTGTAGGGCAAACTGTGTGCCGCTGCCGCTGCTGCTGTTGGCAATTTGTCAAGCAATCAACAAAGCCAGAAATTGCCCCTAGCTTAGGGGCGTGGCGACGAGTTGAGGGATGGGGGCGGGGCTAGAGGAACGGCTAGAATTGCCCCAAGGTGCCGCCGCTTTGCGCTTGAGCTATGCGAATGTTTGTTGCCAAATCATTGAAACAAATAAAAGCAAAGTGCACATCAAAAAAAAAATAGAAAGGGAAAATGCTCTCCGGAAAAAAGCGCAACGAGCAGTTACCCTGTGAAAAGAGAATTTTAAAAATTTCATTATTTTATTATTTATTATTTTATTATTTTTTCTTTAGAGAAATGTTGTAGTATATCCTACTCTTAGGAGCATAATGAAATTAAAAATCCTGTCTTCATTAATACTTCTGGAGCCCAAAGACCATTTTTAAAACAAAAAACAAATATTTTATTTATTTATTTGCTTTATTATTAAATACTTCTGTATTGTATTAATAATAATAATTAATTCAGCTTAAAATTCACAAAAGTCGAGCAACAATTAAGTAAATTAAAAGATGTAAGCTGAAGCTGAGCCAAGAGTCAATCTGAAAACCTTACAAGCCTCCGGGAGCACGGAAATCGAACAGCAAACGGAAACGGAAGTTTCTACTCGATTTCGAACATCCGCGTGTGGAACTTCGGCCAAAAAACTTCTTTAAGGTATTCAGCCTTGGCACAAATTGAATATACTCCATTTCGTAGTCAATTTTGTATAGAGTATAAAAAAGAAAAACCGATCAAAGAGCTCACATGTGTTGTGTGTGGCCCTCAGAATAACTGGAGCATTTGGTGGCGTCGCATCTACAGCTTTAGCTCTTTCTCTCATTCTCTGTGTGGCACATTTGTGCGTGCAGCATACCGCACTTCATTCCCCTTTCTCCCTTCTGTCCACAGTTTCCTCACTCGCCCCTCGGGGCCACAACAAAACGGTCTGTGAAATCGTCAAATAAAGCGACCCAGTTGCTGGCCCTGGAGCTGTGCACTTCTGGCACATCTAGCACATCCATTGTTGCATGTTATGCCAACTTATGTAGCCTGCTTTTTGGGTTACACACACACACACACACACAGAGCGAAGCACACACACTTCAGCTGTCACTGTCAATGTTGTAATGAAAAATGGAAAAAAATAGGCGAAAAAAAATGAAATATATATATTGTTGTTGGCAAACAAGGGCTTAGTTTTTAAATGAAAACAATTTTGTGCTGGGCTTGCTGCTTTTTATTCGGAGCACATTAATATTTAGCCAGCTCACAAATCAATATTTATGCATGTCAGAAGCCTGGGGATTTGAAGGACAACAAGGACTGCGCTTACCCTCACATATTTATAGCATTTTGCATAAATGCAGCCTAAAATCGGCGGCTCAAAGCAAATATTTGCATTTGATTTCGGATGAACAAAATGCGACTACTCGAATTAAGAGAATACCAAATATTCGTATAGTGACAACAAAACTGAGCTACTCAGCTAAAGAGTACCCTGTAATTCATTTAAAGTATTTTCCTATAGATAATAAAAGTCTGGAACATTTCTCCCAGCAAAACTTTCAAGTGCTTTTCTATTTTTCCTCATATAAATATATTGCTTGGTTTTTAAAATGAGGCATAGTTTATTTATCCGTTTCTGAAAATAATAAAATATTTTTATAGCTAAAAAATGTATTGAAAAAAGTTTCGGAAATTCTAAAAATATTTAAAGAGAATATAAAAATTGTCGGAATTGCGAAAAGAAGAGTATAACCGCAGTTACCTGTGCGGCATTCGCAAGTCTTTATGAGTCGGCATTTGAAATATTGACAGGTGTTGCAGGCAATTTGCCGCCAGGTGTGTGTTCAGACTGAATACCATTTAGATAGCTGCATGCTGTGTAAAAACAGCCAAAAAAGAAGAAGGGAAACTGAATGAAAAAGAGGCGGAAAACCGTTTGGCATTTGTGATACGCTGCGATTAGTTGGCCACTTTGCGGCAAATAAAGTTAATTGGCCAGCTACAGTGGCAGCCAGACGAATGTGTACGCGTAATGTGAGCTTAGTTTATTGCCTGGTTAAATTAATATGCATATTTTGCTAATTACTCGCATAAAAGGGGAAGCCGTTTTCGGCTCCCTCTCGATTGGCCTTTAATTACTGATTTAATTGTGGCTGTCGATTATGAGAGAAGCAATTCGAAAAGCGCATTAACTTAATGGCAGACACGTTGCACCCTGCACGTTGCACGTTGCACGTTGCATGTTGCACGTACTTTAATATTTCTTCATCTCAAGCGTAATAATTTTAAATAAACTCAAGTCGGCCTGTCAGCGCGAGGCAACGAGTTGAGCTTGAGCCTTTTGCTGGGGTCAAGGCCTACACGGCGCACACACATCACACACACACACACACACACAGCAGGAGTGGTGTTGGGGGTGGTAGCACAGAGAGACGTTGGCAGGCATAATTTAATAGCAACATGCCCACGCACACAGAGCATGGCTAGCCCAGTAGAACAGCTTCTCAAATAAAAATCATTTTACCTTCTTGTGACATACTCCATTTTATATTAAATTGCAGGTCAAAAACTACACATGGCATGCAATTGTGCCTTCCGCTAGCACGCCTTTTGGCATGTGGATTTTGGTAAAAGTATAATTGAGAGAATCTTGTGAAAAAAGGCCAGTCTATATCTCAAAAAATAATATGCTTCCCAAGCTTTGATTTGGTGGTTTTTAAATCCTTTTATTTCCGGTTTTTGGTGAAAAAATAAGTTTTTGGTTGTTGTATGCGGCTTGAACCTTGACTCATTCATATTTTGACCAATTTAAGCAGTTGCAAAGGTCAAAGCTCTGGAAATTGCAAATATTAATTTGAGTTTAAGATTTGCTTTTAACAATATCTCTAAATATCCAATAGAATACTCCTAAACCAGACTAAAAATGTTGATACTCTCTTTATCGATTGATCTAAAAGGGCAATTCTATTTGAGCTCCTCTTTAAATGCACATTTAAGATTGCTTGTAATTCAATTTGCTTTGACGCTGAAAAGAAACCTCTTCAGCTGCACATTTGTCATGCGCGGAATTCCTACTGGGTTGCCATGCTGCAACAGAGCCATAAAGTTCACCTGTTACAAATGCAACGACACGTGGGCGTTGCTGCTGTGTGGCCATGGCAGCCATAATAATCAGCACAAAAACTAATGGTCGTACACGCACACACACCCAGCACACACCAAGCACACACACACACACACACCATACACACATGTGAGTGTAAATCCTGGTTCTGTGAGCCTGCACTTTGGCATGCATTTTGGTGGCGTTGAAAGCACGTAAATTCCACATAATTCAAAGGAGACGCCACCATTTTGGCAATCTCAATGCGGACGCGGATGCGAATTGAGATTGCGGATACGAGAAAATATAGCATAATAATATGGGTAAAAGGATATTATGAGATATTGTGATATATATATATTCGTATACGTATATAAAGCAAGGGCATTTACGAGTCGAATCAATTTATTTATCTATGCCGCGTGACAGAAACTATATAAGCTGCTGCAACTAGATTTAATATGCAGCTTCCGCTATAAAATTATATTGAATATTGGTCCAATACACATGCCGTTCGATAGGAAATAAATTGACTTACAAGTATTAAAATAAAAGCTTTCTGATCTGAAGAAAACTTCATATATGTTTATACCAAGGAAGAAAGATGGAAGAGCTTAGATTCGGGCTGAGCTTTCAAGCTGAGCTCTTGTGATATGCTGGTTGATTACCTGGTCGATTTTACAATTTTTTTCATACAGGGTATGTATGTAGTCGTGGAAATATGAATAGAAATTCCGTAGCAGCTGTAAGTACGCGGTAAATATTCAAGTTACGACTCGCTTATGCATATCTAATACTTATGTCACTCCATTCGCATTTGGGTGACTTGTGGGGCTTCCCATTCGGGGAGCAGGGGAGCTCTACTGGTGGAACTTGTGTGGTTTTTCCTGCGAATCATGCAAATCCATTAAAGACAAGCAAAGAGTCAACTTACCTGAACAGGCTGACAGGCACTTCAGCTTCAGCTTCAACTTCAACTTTGCCTGCTTATCGCCTATGCAAATGATTTTCGGATTTACCTAACAATCTGCTTTGGCCTCAGCTTCTATTTCTTTCCACTTTCTCTGTTATTCAGACTATATATATATTTTTTTTGTGGGTCAAACTTAGAGCCGAACCGCTAAAGTTGCGCATCATCGTTATAAGAAGATGCTGATAATAATAATAATGATGATGATGACGATGATAATCTGCATAGTTAGATATTCTGCTGGACCCTTTGGCTAACGAGCTGTTGTGCGAAAACTTTGACAAGTGGCCGTCTGCAGTAGCCCCCCATTCACCCCACCTGCGTCTTCCTCCACTTATCTATTCTTTGATCCTCTCTAATTACACTATGCAACAATATTTTCCAACCCGACCTGACAGCTGTGACTTTACCCAATCGTTTGCAGGACAAAAAGTGAGTGTTTCTAAGGTGTAATTAAGCTGAATTCTCATAGAGTCATCTTGTTTTTTTTCTTTTTCCTATTTATCTTATTATCTCCTTATTTATATCTAAATATATCTATCAAAGATTTATTTCTTAGCTCGATATTCAATTTTAAAATAATTCAAATTAAAAATTGCATAATACAAACATTATTAAATTAGTAAATATTTATTTTATTTATTTCAGTTAGTAATCCTTTTATTAATCCTTCCTCTTCTTTTATTAATCCTTTTTTTACAATTATTTCGAATAAATATAAATATTCTTCTCTATTACCAAGCTAATTTTGAGATAATTACAACTTGTATTTATTTTAAATTATTTTTTTGGAATATAATTTTTTGTTGCGTAGTGTTATTAGGCGAGTGTTATAGGCGCTGTGCCTCTGGGGATGCCACTTTATTTGCGCAATTAATTTGACTGAAGTGCGCGCCTGATTTCATTTGTGTGTTTCATGTCACTTCTGACGTTCTGTTGCTGTTGCCTTAAAGTTAAATGCGGCTCAGACGGACAGACAGACAGAGAGAGAGAGAGACGGACACAGACATAAGGAGAGCAAACTGAAAGAAAATCCCGCTGACACAATTTCATTACAAAAGTTGTCAGCAAATGGAAAGAAAAAAAGCCGAAAGGAAAATTAAAGAAGTAGGAGGCGAGTGGAGAAGAGATGAGACGAAGAGAAGAGAAGAGTATAGCGGAGCGGAGAGTAAGTCTGAACATTTGCCTATCATTTGTCTCGGCGGCAACTCGAAACTGGAAAGTCGAGCTGGCAGCTCGCAGCTCGCAACTTGCAACCGGCAACTCGCAACTTGCAACGCGCAGAAATTGAAACTTTTCAAAAGCAATTGCTTGAATTTCAAGTGAAAACTTTTTGGTTTTGCCTTTTTCTTGGCCAACTTTTTTAGCCAAAAATATGCACACATAGACACACATAATTTTTTTGGGTTCTACGTGTGAGTATATATATAGTATGTATGTATGTGTATA
Organism: Drosophila repletoides; assembly: GCA_018150835.1. NCBI lineage: Eukaryota > Metazoa > Arthropoda > Insecta > Diptera > Drosophilidae > Drosophila > Drosophila repletoides. The sequence continues at coordinate 22,012,583 of JAECWQ010000089.1, read as the reverse complement.
CTAAGTAATTGCGCGTTGAAGCAACTAGAGCAAACTGTCTGCGTTTTAAATGCCAACGAGCACATTGACGCCAAAATGCAAAGCTAAATGCCAAATGGCGTCGTATCCTTTTAGGAGCAACACCAGCAGCAGCCCCAGCAGCAGCAGCAGCAACAGAAGTCATCAGGATAAAGTATTGCATGTTGCTAGAAATTCTTAAAATTGAAATTATGTTGCATGCTACACACCAAAGCTCTGGCAAAGACATATGCCTCTACAGCACTTTGTCTTCCCGACTCCGCGAATGAAATTGTTTTCTTCAAGCCAAGACTGCTAGCCACGCACTACAACATCATGAACTTAACCAAGAACTTTTCTCTGTGGATTATACGACTTTTGAAGACTTTCGAACAGTTTGTTTCCTGCAAGTTTGTGCATTTTTTAATGCCCTTCCAAAGTGGTATACACCACACAGTGAATCGCATCAAATCAACAAAAGCTTCCAAGATGACTGCTAAAAATATATAGCATACTTCTTCGGGCAGAGTTTGCTTACAAATCTGAGCATGTTAGCTGTGCAATTGAAAACTAATTGATATCTATTATTCCATTTTTTATTTGTTTTCTATTGTTATTATATTGTGTTTCTATTAATATTTTGCACATTTTTCCATAGGTTAAAGCGTTAAAAGCTTAAAGAAAAATATATTGCATACTTTTTAATAAAATTAAAAAAAAAAGTCTGAGCTCATTTCTTTACAGTTTTACCATTAAAAATTAATTGTTTTATAACTTTTTTTCACTCATTCAATATTATATCATATTTTTCACGTTTTTCAATAGTTTTAAGCCATTGTTGAGAGCCAAAATATTTGGAAAATTTGCAATATTTTATTATAATTAATTTCTTTATAGTTACTCTTAAATAATTTATTGTTTATAGTTTTACATGTTCTTGCAAATTTGATTCCATTTAGCATAAACTTTTATGAACTTCGTTAGAAGCTGAATTGAGTTGAAAGTCTCGAAGACTTTGCTTTTTGGCTGAAGTTCAGTCAAAGTTTCCATTAAGAAATTATTTTCTATATATTTATATCTGTATATTTACAAAATTTCTCACATTTTACTTAAGTTATATGCAATTTCTCTTTGTGAAATACTAAACTACCCAAATTGTGCTGACTTCTCTATATTTTTTGACAAATTTTGCTCAAGATTAGATAATTTTTTGTGCTGTTGTGGCTTTTTCTTCCCTCTGTGCGAAAACTTTGTTCTTTGCGTTTATTGTTTGGCGGTTTTTATAAAATGAGAGAATATATTCAAGTGCATATTTCTTGCTTTAATTCTGAAAGTGTTTTTGTTTTGGCAGAGCTCACCTTGGATATGGCGTTAAGTAACTGTAACTCACGGCTGTCTTCTTGCTGTTATTTTGCTCTGAGCAAAGCTCCCTGCTTAGCAGTCCTTTAATGCGGAGCCTTTTCGGCAACAACGCCCCGTATAAAATGGAGCTCTCGTCTTATACACATAAAGCCGGATTATGGTTTTAAGTGTAATTACAATTTACATGGCTTCCACATGCCACATTCCGCTTCCACATGGCATTCTCTTTCAGTGAAAAAGACGGGCACAGCGACCGTTGTATTAAAAACTTAAAACACCAAATGATAAGCGATCCACCACAGTAAAAAATACCCCCCCAAAGAGAAGGCGAACCCCCTCCGGTTCCAGATAAGTGAATAAAAAACCGCCAGCCGGTTTCACGGTCGTAATTAGAAACTTTTTAGTTGGCAGCGCACAAAAGTTAGACATGACTTTTGAGGCATTAGCGAACACTGCGGCCATTTTCGCGCCATGATGCGGTAATTAATTTTCCAACACCGCTTTTGGTTTCCCAGAAGGGGGTGGAGGCAGGTCAAACTGCTTTGGACATATTCTGGTTTAGTTTTTCAAGGTTAGCAAAAGTCAGTTAATAAAGTGGGCCGCCAGCACAGCACTTGTAAGCCCTCAGTCGATAAAGCCATGTTCGTTCGGAATTTCTATTTCTTGTCTCTATGAGAACGCGGCTAATGATAAAACTTGGAATAGAAAAGGCCGAACTGTTCAGAATCCTGTTACCATATTCCACAAAGAGTTTTCATAAAGTCAGAGTTCAGAGCGGAAGCAAATATTCAGAGAGAGAGAGAGAGAGTCTCTGATTAAAGCCAATTTAATTAATTACTCATTGTTGTCAGCAGCGTTTAATATAATCAAAAATATTTTTGAAATTTTAAAATTATTTACAAATAAAATCAAGTGATAAAAGCAAATTTTCAATAATTATTTTTAGTCGCTAACCAACCAGAGGCTTGCTCATAAAATTATGTTTAAGCCTATTTCTCTTTCTCCAAGCCAACTCAACTGAATTAAGCAAATTTAATGGTAATGAAAGTGTTTTTAATCTGTAGGCAGCCACGCCCTGTTTTTTAATGTGCTTCGATTAATTCCAGCAGAGTTTTATTATAATTTATTTTTGTTTAATTTCAAATTTAATGCCCGCAAATTTGGATGATTTGGTGGATGTTGTTCTGCGGTTTATGCGCTTGTCTTTGGAATTAAATTTGAAATTTATAGGCAACGCGACGCGGGCCTACAGCTAATGGCTTAAACACACACAAACAGTCATATACACCCGCACACACACACACGCAGACACACACACGCACACACACACAACAACACAACAGCATGCATGGCTTTACTTAATTACCGTTGATAATTTACACTTTTACTAGAAGGGGACGCTTTAACTTTTAGCCCATTTGGCTGCACAATTCGCTACTCTACATAAATTAAAGTTTAAAGCGCAGTAAATTTAGCTGCCTCCCCCCTCCCTCAATCCCCCTTGAAAACTTGGCAGTTGCCATACGACGCCCACGCAGAATTGTAACTAAAAAGCAAACTCAGTTGCTGTAGGAGCCGCGGCGAAGGGGTCGTCAGAGGCGTAGACGCCTGGGGGGCTGTTTCAAATGTATGTGAATGTATGTGTGTGTGTGTGTGTGTGTGTGTGTGTGTGTGTGTGTGTGTGTGTACAGGACCTTGCGTAACAATTTGGATTACAGTTGAAGTAGTTGACAGCGTGGAGGAGGAGGGCTTAGAGACGGAAAGACAGAGATACTCGTACAGAGAGAGAGAGCGAGCGAGAGAGTGGGCGGAGTGCGACAAGCTAATTTATGAAAATTGCTCTCGAAATTATTGGCAAGCAGCAGTTTGTCAAGGGTCTGGAACGGGTTTCTGTGGTCGGATTTCGAAACTGACCGACTGACTGACTGACTAACTGAGTGACGCAATTGTAGCTGAAAACTAAGGCTGTGATAATGAGCTGAGAAACGTATTGGCGCCCAGAAGTATGCAAATGTTTTCTTTCTTTTGTTGGTGTGCGTGAAGCAAGTGAAAGTGGAAAGTGCCCAACAAGTGTAATTTATGGCTGACTGCTTAAATTTCAGGCCACAATAAAGAAAAACCACAAATTAGAAATATACACAGAATAAATATACACTCAGACAAAAAACGCCTACAACGCCTGAAAGGCCTAAAATTAGGCCACAATTTCCTTTGATTTCCAAAGAGCGTATTTTCCACTTTCAAAAAATGATTTCTATTTTTGTACTTTCACCAAATGAAATGTATTTTTTCATCTGAGTGTAACAAAAAAAAAAATAAATATCGCCGGCTGCCAACTCAGCGAAAAAAAGAGAGATTTTTAAGAAGCATAAGACGCGTATTTCTTTTCGCTGGCTTCTTATTTGTTGGCTTTAATCTTTCGGCGGGATGGGGCGGATGGGCGGAGGGGCGAGGCGACTCCAGAAATTTACGCGATTTCAGTTTCGCTCACAAAAGACTTGAACGCAACTCAAGGACAACAAATGATAACGGTTAACATAGCGCCAGCAGCAAACAGCAAGCAGCAGCTCCGCAGCTCCACAGCAATGCCTAATGATACTGTCAACAAAAGTCAGAAAAGGGTCTGAAGGGGGCTGAAAGAGGGTGAACGGGGGGGAGTAGGGCACAGGGTGGGTCGAAAAAATAACTTGCCAAAGCGAAAAGACAACGAAAGACAACGAGAAAAACGCCGAGAAGAATATGATGATGACAGCAAAGACTGCGACTGCCTTTGCCACTGCCACTGGCACTGCGACTGTGACTGCGACAACAAATTTTGCCATTAGATACTGTAAGCGCGTATGTATTGTAAGAGTATCTGCCTGCCTGACTATCTGTCTCTGGGGGGGTAGCCAAAGGTCGGGTAAGTACAAGAAACACCGTTGTAGCATCACAGCAAAAGAAACTAGAGATGGATGCGTGTCAAAGCACATTAGGCAAACAGGCAGAGTAATTTTTTTCGGGAAATACACTGAAAATTCGAAAGAAAAAAATATGTAGCCTACTTATTGGAGCATTATTAAATTAAGGCACTTAGCAGTTTTTCTCTGAAGCTCAGATTTTGAGCGAATCTACAGAGAAATTCGATCTTAAGTGAGAAACTGAAAGAGTTCTACACGTCTATTTATCAGATTTCCCACAATTTTAAGTATAGAATATCTTCCAAGCTCTGCAAAAGGTAATAAAATTTTTTAAATACCTTTTGTACCTAATAAATATCTTAATATAGATAGATAATTATAGATACTATATATAGATCTGTTTATTAGTTCTTGTTTGGTAGAACGCAGAGACGCGCTTCTGACACGAGAGAATCATACAGCGCAATACTCGTCCAGCTCTAAGAGAAGCTCAGCTACGCAAGCAAAGGCAGTTCCATTTCGTCTCCACCTCTCAGCCTCATCCTCATCCCCACCCCATCTCCATCTGCAGTCTCAGTCTCAGTTTCAGTCTGAGGCAAGGAAGTACTCGCACAATCTCCGTTCATTTGCTTCCCACTGTTTTGCATTTATTCACTTGACTTTGCTTTAACAATGAGGTAACTGTCTCTCTCTCTCTCTCGCTCTATCGCTCCTTGTGTGTGTGAGTATCTGTGAGTGAGCCTATCTGTGTGCCTGTGTTTCTGTATTTGTGTTTTCCATACACGCGCTTGCCGCATAGATTGAATATTTCCTGCCTCAGCCGCAGATTTGGTCGCATGTCGCGCAAAAAAATAAGTACAACTAAATTAGGCAAGACTAGTCGGCTGCTAGATACTCTGTCAAATATTATAATATAAGAAACACTCTTTTTCATATGAATCTCCAACCTTTTCATTGCCTTCAACTCCTTGGAGGATATAACAAATGTCATATTCAGTTCATGTTTTTTTATAGCCGTTTTTTAGCCATTTTTTTCATACATTTTCTGCTGTGCTGCCCACAAAAATGCTGCCAATGCGTAGGAGACTGCTACGCAAATAGAATTGCAAACAAGTAAATCTTAAATAAAATTAATTTTCAATGCTGCAGCTTTATGTTTATTTATTTTTTGTTTGAAACTCGCTCTCTCTCTGTGTGTGTGTGTGTTTGGTTAGTGTGTGTTTTATGGTAGGGTGTGTGTGTGTGTGTGTGTGTGTGTGTGTGTGTGTGTGAGTTGCAGCTAAAAACTCAAAAGTGGAAAAGTTTGTTGCTTAACTCAGTTAAGTCCAAACTTGGCATTATTATTATACCCGCTGGTTTCCACTTAGTTGTCGTCATGTTCCGCCCTGGGGGCAGGGTCAAAGGGCAGACTTATGTTGCCCCAAGGTCTGCTGTATTACGGAAAATACCCAGCATATTCGTATTCGCATTCGTATATTATGCCACAGTCCTGGTTTCCTGGAAAAATCAACACTGATTTGTTGTTTGGGGATCTGCTGAAACAAACTGATTTATTGATCGAAAATTGCTCAGTGAAACGAATAAATTACTCTTAGCCATTGTGACAGGCCCTCATTAGGCATTTTGTGACTTAATTATCATAATTCATTGTGAATGCCTCCAGCTAATCAATAAATATATGACAGCCCTCACTTAGTAAATGACAATAATAAGATTCAATGCGATTAATTTCTTGAAAGAAATATTTGGAAAAAATTTACAAAAATAGCTATTAAACGCTAGAATAGTATGCGAAAACAACTCTAAAATTAACAAATAAATTTGAGGGAGAAATTGAGTGAAAATAAAATACCAAACTAGAGCACAAAATGGCTAAAGCTTTTAATGCTCCCAAAAGTATGCAATAGTTTTACCTATGTGGAATTAATTCTTGTTTTCAAATAGGAAAAATTTCTGTACTGAAAATAGTTTGAAATATTTTGGCAGCCTGAGCTTGCGGCACAAATAACATAATGCCACAAACGTGTTGTTGATGAAGTATGCCACAACAATTGAAATGAAATGAAGTCGCCTCGCCTCAGCTCGGCTCGCCTTTTGGCAGCAATTGTTGTGCCTTTTCCGACCACATAAATTGCAGCTTACAGCCAATTCGGGTCTAAATCCAGCTGCGCCTTTTGAATGAGCTCAAACAGAACAGAGCAGAACTCATACGGCGAATATTTGGCAGTTGGAAATGTTTGCCTTTAGTAATGTTTAGGTTTCCAGTCTCGAATCAAAGAGCACCCCAGGTGCGCTTTCTGATGAGTTTCTCTGGTTGCCTTTGGATTGACTGGACACACACAAACACAGACGCAGACACACAGACACACTCAATACACAGTGACCACAATTGCTTGTGCAAATGTGTAGCATACATTTGAACGTTCCAAAGAAGTTGCGCATACTGCAAATTGATTACTGCAACGGAAACTTGCGCAATTAGCTCGTCTGCAAAGGGTTAGCTCCACGTAACGTAAATGTAAAGCAAAATGTTGTCCAGTCACGAGTTCAACTTTTGCCTCTGCTCAAATCATTTAATTTAAAGGCGGTAGAAGGGGTGGAAACACCGTATAATAATGGCCGGAAGTCATGCAAAGTGCAATGGCGCCAGTTGCCTGCTTCTTGTTTGCAGCAAAATTAAAGTCAATTTGTTTTGATAATAAGCGAAAGGCAAACATACAGAGAGTAGAAAGAGGGGATGAAGAATATATACGTGACGCGCTGCATTTGTTGCATGTGGCAGCAGCAGCGCAGCGCAGCAGAACTTTTGCAACTAAATTCACAGACTAACTTATATTACGTATACGCAATGTGCGCGTGCCAAAGTTCTCAATGCAACTCAGCTGCTGCCTGTTGCAGGTGCAAAATTGAGCTGCCAATCAAGCGCTAAAAATTTAGTATATTTATTTAGCTTTTATTCGATTTATATATATAATACAGAGCCAAAAACGCTTCAGTCTGTGATTCCAAAAGCCAACAGAAAGCATTGTGGCCTGCTAAAACCTCAAGCTGCACTGCAGCCGAAAACACCTTAACCGAATTTCTGTTGCGGTTGCCAACAGGCATTTCATTCGCCTTTTAATTGCAAAAATACCACAAAAAACTGACAAAAAACAAACTGGGAAATCTCCAAATAAATTGACAAATACTCAAAGAAATACGCAATTTGATTTGTTTTTTTTCTGAGGCATTTTAGAAATGCGCATGGTTTTATGGCCCTCTGAGCAAATCAACTAAACAATTTAAATTCAGAACGCCAGGGCACAAGGCACAGGACACAGGACATCCGGCAGCTGCCAAAGTCATTCGCCATTTTTGGGCTTAGTGTGAAAATGTCAACGGCATCAAACGGATAAGGGCAAACTCTCTGTCAGCCACTCCCATTTTTGTGCGCCCCCTTATTTATTCCCTTCCCTCGCCCCACCGCCAAAATAAAATGTGACAGTTCACATTGAAAATGTGTTAAGAAGCAACAACAACAACAACAGCAACATAAAAGCCAGGACGAGATTTGGCAAATCTCAGTGCCTCTTTTAAAAGCGAATTACGAGAGGTTTGGGAATCGATCAATGGCATTCGTTTAGCTGTCCTTTCGGCCGCAAATAAATTGAACTTAAATAGGTGACGTCAAGGACATTAAATGTAATATGCGCTCAAGCTGAAGCAAAGGTATGAACTGAGCACAAAGTTATCTAACGATGTACAGATACCCTATAAAAGTATGGAAATAAACTGTGTCTTGAAAGGTCGCGATACGTGGAAGGCTGCAACCAGTACACAGTTAAGAAAATACTTCAGAATACATTTAATTTAGTGAGAATTAAGCTATTTATATAAACAGAAATATATTCAAAAAAATGTAAATGAAATAAAGTATTTTAGTAGGCTTGTTTTGGGCCAGGACATGGGCCTTGACCAACTCTGGAGGATATAAAAATGGCTGCTAAGAGTATAGGCAAAAAGTGTGCGACTTTGATTACGTCTGAAAAGGCAAAGAAGAGCCACCAAATTTGCCACATCCGGTTCAGAACTTTATATGGGCGACGGCGACAGCGGCAGCGACTGCGACAGCAACTGCGACGCGACGTCGCCTGCTTTGTATAAAATGTCAAGTGAGTCTGGCTGTGGAACTGGCCGAATTAAGTGGACTGCCAAAAAGTTCCTTTTCCAATTGAGCTTTTGTTGTTGTCCTGTATTCTTTTGCTTTTTATTTTTTGTATTTTTTGTTTTTGCTTTATTTTGCTTTTAATAATATTTTCACTTTGATGCTCGCTCGGCCACTTTGGTCAGACTCAGTCTCAGTCTCGGTCTGAGTCTGAGTCTCAGTTTATGTGCCGCATTACGGAAGTTGACAATTTAATTTTATGTACTAAATAAAACTCTCTCTTCTCTTCTCTGCTCTGCTCTGAATCTTCGCTCTGCAGTCTCTGCAGCAGTTTAGAGAGTTGCCCATTGCGGGGGAGACTGCTGGCAGATACTAAACATTTATTAAAGTCGTTGGCAGCGTTGCCCTTTTAGCCTGAGGTTGGCGTAGGACCTGGACTAAGACTATTCAGAGTGCTTAGTCAAGCGTTGTAAATATTTCTATTCGTATTCGTATTCGTTTCGTATTCGTTTGGTATTCGTTTCGTATTCTAATTTGCACGTGCTTGCAATTTGCCCAAATGTGACGCATTGCAAAAGCCTTTCTATAGAAAGTATAAATCTTCATTAGGCACACGGCTCAAACAGAGACACAAATACAGATACAGACACACACACAGACACACACACACGCAGGATTCACACAGACGTAGTCCTTTCACTTGCCACATGACGCACTTAACTTATGCTCTTTTATATATTTTTCTCTCTTTTGCTGACTTTTCCGTTTGATTTCACACAAACACACTCCCCCCTTACACTCATCCACACACACATATACACTCACACACACCTACACACAGCTCAACGGCTTTGCAGATATAAAAACTCGCTGAAGCATATTTGTACCTTATTTATTTTGTTCGCATAATTTATTAATGTTGCAAGCATTTTGCCTTGGCTTTTTATACTGCTAAGTTTTACGAAAAAAATGATGGGGCATATTGGCAAATAGCCATTGAAAGTGACATAAAATGAACGGATTGAAAAATGTCGCTGCTCTTCAACGCAGCTTTCAACAGCTTTTAAAAGGTGCTTTTAAAATAGGCTTCAGATTTAGTGAGCTTAAAGCTTTTTAAGAGCTCTACAATTTAAGCATTCATTTGTAGAATACAAAAAATGTTTTTAATATATTTAGAATCACTTGAAAAGCTCTAGGAAGCCGATTAAACAGCTTTAAGTGAGCTTAAGACTTTGCTTAGTAGAGCTTAGAGCTGAAATGTGATTTGAAAGCTTTTTGACTAATATACACAATAAATATATATAACTAATTTTAGTCACTCATGTGATAACAATTACTTATAAATTTAAAAAGATCAACTTAATAATCTTCAGACATTTTTACAATTTATATTAAGCTGCTTTTTTCTCTGTGTACTTTCCTTAAGTTATATAGAGACGTACCTTTTCTACGAGTGTAGCATAATTAATCAAAAGCTGTTAAGGCCAGGCCTAAGTGCTACTTTCAGCTAATGTCTGAGAGTCTTAGCCACAGGATATTACATAGTTGAGCTCTGTCGTTTAACGTTTGCATACTGATTTTTGTATATATATATACAAAAAAAAAATATATATATATATATTTCTATAATGTAGCATATTTATGGCTAAGTATCTCTGGCAAAATGTGATGGGGAAAACGTTAACAATGTTGCCGCACAGCCGTCATTTATTGACAAAAAGCGAGTGTTGATGCCTCATTTGATGAAGTGGCATAAAAATCAGGATTTGATACTGATGACAGCGCCACAAGTTATAAAAATAGAACTTGACTGATGAGCAGCTTAAGCCAAAAAGGAAAAACAGGCAAATCAGGCTAAAGAAAGGCGCAATATACCAGGAAATGAATAAATTTAGCTCCAAAAATATTGGGAGCCTTTTGAATATATGGTCTGAAATTTGTTGCAGAGTGTATTCTAATTAAATTCTTGGATGCCTGAAAAGTGCTGCTAATTAGCCAGAGCTAGAAAAAAATGAGTGAAAAGAGTAAAGTGAAAACTTGCTCAAGTTTGTTGGCCCTAACCGACTGTATAAACATTTTCATAGGCATTCCTAAACAATTTGAACTATGCAAAGAAAGTTGAAAATTCTATTGGAACCGAAAGGAAGCAAGTTAAAAATACCATTTTGGCATATTGTATGCCCTGCAATACGCAAAGTTGAGCACTTAGACACGCATTGAAATAAAATAAATAAAATTAAAAGCGCCGCTTCACTGTGGGGTTGTTATGCCTAGTCGAGAGTTCTGCCAGTGCTGCTAGGTCCTTGGAACAGCTTCCATTTTCCTGATGCTCCTGCTGCTATTTGCCAGATAGAAAGCCAATTTTATGACTCAACTTAAATAGGCACTTTACTTTAGTCTTAATGCCTTTTTATGAGCGCCTCCACGCGCAGTTAGTGGCCCTTTGTGTAGCCAAGAAGTGCCAGCTGCTAGTTTGTTGCCCCAACAGCAGCAACAACAACAACGCGACAGCCAATGGGCGGTAGACGTGGGATGGGCATGGTCATGAAGGCATTAATGATTGTTAAGAACGCAGCTCTCGGTTGACGCTTTATTGGAAAATAAATGGCAAATAGACGCTAGTTGCAAGTTGCCGCCACACTTATCTGATTTTACACTTGTGCTTAAATCCCCAGCATCAGAGACAGGACACAGGGATTCGCTCCAGAGCGCTCATCTCATTGAGATGGAACGAAGAGTAGCTAAAATGTGGCCAGCCAAGTTGAAATTTAATTTTCATATTTACATTTCTATTTTACATTTTTAGCCTTAATTTCTCCTTTTTTAACACAATTTAAATATTGCTGAAAACTAATCGAATTTCGAGGAATTTTTCTTTCTTAAAAAATTGTTTAAACTATAACCCTCATTGGGTTTTTATCTAAGATTTTTCGTGTTTCTCTAGTATATTTCTCTATTTATTTTATTTTCCTCTGTTCCTCCTTTCTTTTCCTTTTCTACCCTATTATTTTATAAAGTCTTTCCAATTTATAATGAAAAAATAAATGCTGAAATTTTTTATATAAAATTTTCTGGGATAAGCTAGTCTTATTTTTAAAAAAAACTATCCTCGTTTGTTCAAGAGAAAACGATGAAGAATTTATTTTCTTCATCGTGTCACGAATGAAAAGGCACCAGCCCATCTCTAGACCGGATACACTGAAAAAGAGAGAGAGAGACAGAGAGAGAGAGAGGAGCCATTGCTCAGCTTGACTGTTGGCTGTTAATGTTAACGTTCAATAAAAATTATGACAGTCGCAAAGTTAAACGCTCTGGCGAACATTTCGCGTACGTGTGGGCGTGTCTCAATTAAATGTTGCCACCTCGCCCACCCCCACGGCCTTGCCGTCGCCATCTCCAACGCCTGGCCACCCCCTTTATTGTTGCTGTTTTTAGCGGCGTCCATGGCCAGGGGCCAGTTTGACGCATTTACACAAAATTACCGCCAAGTGTCAAATGCAAACATTTAGCTCGAACAATATTTGCAATAAAAACAACTTCGTGAGTTTCGCTGCAAAATGGAAAACTTCTTTGGCTGCTTTTCGCGCATAGAACTTTGCGCCATAATGAACAACAGCTGAGCTGAAAACTCGAAGGAACAGTGGAAAGTGGAGGGAAAACTTGGCTAGCAGCCGTCGTTCGCGTTTCCGGGCCTGGCGCAAAACTGAATGTTCATTTTGCTTCTAAAATACCAAAATTTTCAATTTTGTTGCAAAATTCAAACCAAAATGCTGTGGTGCGGGATGAAGGCTGAGTGGATCCGGGGTCAGGGGTCACAGCAATATATATAGACGTATTTGTGTTTGTATTTGTATTCGTATTCAACGCAACACAACGCACAACTAATTGATAAATTTTAAGCATTTAATTAAAACTTTTCAATTTGCAGCTCAACTAAACAACTTTCGGGCCATGTTGCTCATGTTGCTCATGTTGCTCGTGCTCATTGTCACAAATTGGTAGCACGAAAAATTTGTGTCAATTGTTTTGCGAGTGCTTTAAATTTCAGCAAGCCGCAAATTTAGTTAACAGCGACAAATAAATTATTTGCAACCGTAGCAGCAGCAGTTGTGGGCGGCGGAAAACGACGGGCGATAGGCGGGGCAGTAGGAAGAGCCAGCAAAACAAAACGGAAATGTACATGACATACATTTTCCATGCACTATCTACAGGGTATTTAAGCAACAGACGGGGTATGCCCATGTCTGTCTCTTTAACCAAAAATAATACTTATAAAAATGTTTAGTTTTTAATAGCAGTAGAATAAATCAGAATTATTTGCAGATCTTTTTTAATTACTTTTGAAACCAAACAGGGTATTTCGTGAGCGACTTTCTGTTCTTCACTCTTGTTGTTTTTTGTGGTATTCTCATTAGTAAAATTTATGCACATTATGTTTTTACATGAAATGCTAAATCAAATGAAAAAGCTTTAAACAAAATATTCTGAAAAATACTTTTAATAAAAACCAGCAAAACCAGAAAACTAATGACGTCTGGCTAATGCTCTAATCTCGTATAACTTGTACAGCCATTGAATGGATTTATTTCAAAAATAATAAATTAAGTACATTTAATTTAAGCATTACGCGGGCAAAAAAAAAAAAAGCCCAGAAAGAAATTTAATTATTGTCATGAGAAATCATTGATATTTTAGTTGACAGCGCAACAAAAACTTTTGATTAAAATGTCATGACTCACACACACACACAGAGGCAGACGCAGGCACACACATGGTTGCTTGCATTTGCAGTTTTTCTCGCACACACACACACATGCACACCCTTTTGCGTGTATAGAAAATACGAATTTTTGTTGCCTTGGCGCAAAATGTTTGCGGCGTAATGTGCGCTTTTGTTGCTGCTGCTGCTGCTGTTTTATACCTTGTACCCTTCCAAAGGGCAAAAAGAGTATGCTAAGTGTATGCACAACGAATGTAACAGGCAGTAGACATCATTTCATTCGATCTACCCTTTTTAGCTAATAACATTCCTAGAACTTCTTAACAGCAATCGCCCCGATGTGGTCCTGTTAAGCTCGCACTGTTAATAGCAGCTTACAGAACATTCATTCGATATATTCACTCCAACGCAGTCGATCTCTCTCCCTTCGCTGTTAAACTCTTACAGAATGTTAATAACATTCATTGAACTACTTAACAGCAATCGACTCAATGTGTTTCTGTTAAGCTCGCACTGTTAATACCAGCCTCGATCCATTCCTGTCGATCTCTCCACCCCTGCTGTTAAGCTCTTACAGAATGTTAATAACAGTCCTAGAGTCACTTAACAGCAATGGACTCAATGTGTAAACCGCAGCTGTTAATATGCAGAAAATATATTTATAAGTTCTGTAGAAAGAACTAGACTGGTAATACCAATATTTAGTCTGTATATCGATTTATTGGCATCGATAATTCGACAGTGTATCGAAATCTTGACATACTATCTTACAATTGTTGCTATTATTGTCTTTGAAATGTTTCGATTCATTGATTTTATTTACATTTTGGTTGTATGTGTCAAAAGCTTGCCGATAACTCGACCTTTGCAATCGGCAGTTTAAGCCGCCATCAATTCTTGGTATCGATTTATCGAACAAGGTTTATTTATCTCAAATTTGACATATTTATTAGAGCTGGGTATAGGGTATCCTTTATTTGAGCACTCTCACTGTCGACTGGAGCACTCGAACTTATTTCTTGTTTTATTTTGTGTAATTTTTTTTGTTTGCTGGAACTCAGTGAGCTGACAATGCGCAATGCTTGTAAATCCACTGCGAAGAACCATAACGAACCACAGCAGCAGCAGCTACTCGCTGTGAAAAATTCAATTACAAAGTCTCCCAACTGCAGCCAAAGAATGCAAATCTTTTCTTTTTTCTATATATTTGCTGTATTTTTTATTTTCGGGATTGGGACAAATGCAAATGCGGCAGCAGCAACAGCAGCAGCAGCGGCAGCGGCAGAGACAACAGACAACAGACAGTTTCGTAGGTATTATGCTATGTGGCTGACTCTACCAACTATTCCGATTACAAACTATGCGAACTGCGAACTACGAACTGCGAACTGAGCTGGGAACTGGAAGCTAGAAACTGGAAACTGAGAGCTGAGAACTGGGAACAATACTACAAAATTCCGTTTGGCAGTCACGTGCGAACGTGACAAAACTGCCACGATGATGCGTTTTTGGTCCTGCGTGGCCCTCGACACAGCTGCTGTTTGCTTCTTGTTGGCATTAGAGAGCAAAGGTCGAGAATAAACCGCAAATGTGATAAAGTTGCATATAATTGCATAAAATTTCTGATGTACTCCGACTCGAATTCAACAGCAGAAAATAAAAAGCGTTTGACAGATTGAAGCACTGTTAACATTAACATGCAATTTATTGACAGCTTGATTGCATTTATATTATTCCAAAACAGGGATTTTTGCAATTTAATTAATATTGAAATGAATTGATTTCATGACAGTCAATTGTCCTAATTAATTTGCTAAAATTTATGTCCTTTGGAGAACAAAATATAGAAAATCAGTTTACAAATTTTGTTGGTAAGCTGCTTAAATCAATTATGGAGATTGTCAAACTTTCATCAATTGTTCAATGTGTTTATTAAATACCTCGGCACAGAGATATTCACAAAAGGGGCAGAAACAACAATTGCTGCAGCACTAATTAATTTTGAATTATTCCCAAAGCGAATATTAGATTCAATTTCAACAATTGTGTCTTCACAGTCGTCCGTCACATCACAATGATTTAGCCAGAGCTCTGTCAGGTCTCCCAGGTCTCGTAGGGCAACACAAATTGGGATAATACTCTAGTCAAAAGCATTAAATTTTGTGAACAATTTTGTGGCTTAGGAGTAGAAATCAAACGCGTGTCCAATTAATATAAAACCATTGAAATTTTGCATTTTGGCCTAATTGACTCACAGCATATGCCAATTAGGAGACCGAAATGCAAACCAAATGAAAATGAAACTGAAAACTGAATACCGAACAACCGAATAACCGAATCCTTTTGGCCCAATGCAATTATGTTTAATTGTGAAATATTATTTGGTTTACGCAAATTACGCACTGCAAATGAGTTTCACCGTTCGCCCCAAAACGTGTTATGCGGTTACCTTTATGGCCATTATATCCTCCCCCGGTCCACCTGAAAATCCCGAAAATAAACTAAAAGCAACCACAGACTTATGAAGTAGACTCACCTCTCCCTCCCTCTCTCTCTCTCTCTCTGTTTCCCAATCTGTCTGCATATTTATGAAATGAACATATTTTTTGGCTGACGCAATTCCTGTGCAAACAACAAATGCTAAGTACGCACTTGTTTAATTTGCATACCCTAACTAAAAGCATATGCGTTTCCTAGAGCTACTCAAGTTATAATTTGATTGGGTATTATGGGGGCGTATACGTAATCGACGCCACTTGACAAGGGACTTAAGCGACTGTCTTGTTTTCAACGGATTATGGGGCGTATACGTAATCACTCGCAGGTGATTTAAGCCAGCTGTTAAGGCTTCGTCTACCTTCTGGACATCAATTTGCGAAGATAAATCTTTGTTGCAGTTTGTTCCAAAGTTACCTGGCTGACAAATCACCTGCAATATTCAGCAGCAGCAGCAGCTGTTTTTTACTGACTCCACTTGATTTAATTAAAATCCCATTTCATTGACATTAAAGAGCAAATGTTATTCGGCTGAGGCAAAACGAGAAAGATGTTATTATAATATTTTCTTGTTCTTGTTTCGCGTATTTTTTCCTTTTGTCTTTCTGCGTTGGCAACACGTGTGCCAACAATTGGCAGAAAATACCTGCAATAAACAAGAAAATATTTACATATAACCGTAGCTCGACATTTTTGTCATTGTTGTTTTTTTGGGCTTGTAAGACAACAAATTTCATTAAATTATGCGCAGATTTTTGGGCAAATACAAGTACAGTAAAGTAGGGGAAGGGTAGAATTAGGAGGAAAGGAAAACGCATCATAATATCGTCGTAATATAGGCGCCTTAATTAGCTGTGTCATTTTATGCAAATGGTGGGGAGACCACCCGCCGCTAATGAAAATCCCCAAATGAAAGATATTACGTATACGCAACGCTTATGCGCATTCAAATTAATTGACTTCACGCTGTTATTGTTTATCCGACGACAGTCAGACAGACTGTCAGTCAGACAGGACGCATATATTAACACATTTTAAAATACATTGTGCCGCTTGCCTCATCTGTCTGACTCTCTTCCACAGGATATATGGCAGCAGCCACAACAGGAGCAGCAGCAGCAGCAGGAACAACAATGGCGCCAGGGCATAACAGCGCGACTGAGGAATTACAGCGGCATATAAATCAAAATTTAATTATGTCGCCAGAGCAAGGTTCGAGCTCCAGCTCCAGCTCGAGCTCGAGCTTTGCCGCCGCTTCGGCGGCCGCACTGACAGCATCCGAGCAACAGAAATCCTCCATTTCCTCCGCCGACTCTGGCAGCAGAGGCAGCCATATAACAAGCTTCGACTCGAACAACTTGATCGATGACAAACGCCTGCCGCAACCGCCACAGCAGCAGCAACATCTCGAGCTGCATCAACAACAGCAGCAGCAGCAGCAACATTCACGTATCCAGGCCAAAGATACGGCTGGGCCATATCCAATACCTATGCACAGGCCCGAGCACCTGGAAAATCATCTGGAGGCGACACATGGCATCGATGGAGCGGATAATGTCTTCGGCACGCCCATGTACTTTGGCACTGAGAACTCAACCGTGGTGACGACACAGATTGGTGCCACAGCGCACGTACCCTGCACCGTGCATCATATTGGCGAGGGAGTGGTAAGTAAATATTTCCTACACTCGGCCAAAAAACTAAGCCTGAAATGTTCATTGCAAGGTTGCTTTCTTAGCAGCGATTAATAGCAAAAATAATCAATTCACGGCACAACTAGCTTTTTCACCTGCGGGTAGGATTCAAGAAAATTCCGTTTCTGTTGTATAAAATAATTTACAGGGATATTTTTCTGAGTGCATCAGTATAAACACTTCCCGAGCTTGAGTCACTCGTGCAACGATGCCATTGTTTTAATATTGTATTTAAAATCAATTCATCAGCTGCTTTGTTTGCATTGCGGTCGAGCTGCCAGCTCGACTGCTCGACTTTCGAGTGCTGTTTCCCAGTTTCCCAGTTTCCCAGTTACCCAGTTTCCCCAGATTTTCCGGATACCTATTTTTCTGACTGACTTTCCTGCTGTCCTTCTCCTCCTGTCGCATAAATTAATAAAGTGTCATTCACAATGGCAAATAGATCGCGTTTATTTTCATTTGCCACGTTTTAATTGAAAATAAAAATCTACAAAAAACTTTTCAATTCCGGAAATAAACGGCAGGCAGACACACTGGAATAAAGATGAATTCTTATAAATAATATTAAATTAACTATAAACATTATGAGTGCAGCTGAATTCAGGTTGATGTTGATGTTTATTCCCTTGAAAAAATATTTAATTAATTAAACAGATATTCTTTTGCGGTAGGAAATAAGTAAGAACACAATAAAATTCCTAGAAAAACATCAAAAGTATTTGTCAGTGTATTCAATATCAATCAGAGCTGCAAATATTTTTCCAATGCAAAATTCAAGTTTATTTACTACTTCACCTTGCCACGTGCTTGGCTCTATAGCCACCACTCGTCGCCCCACCCACTCAAGCTGACAATTCGAGAGAGAAAATTAATTAAATTCTTTTTGCACTTGTATCGTATTGGCCAAAACTAATATTATGCCACGAACACAAACATATATATTTATATATTTATATATGTATATATGGTCTTTGGTCTGTGTAAGTCATTAGACAAGCTCACAGACTCAGAAAAACACTTGAAAAGGGCTAGAAATAGGTCTGAGAAGCCTTGCCATTTTGGGAGCTAGAAAACAAATTATACCTTTAGGTAATGCACATTCACTACAAATAAGCAAGGAGAACTCGTAGACAGTCAGGGCAGAGAAGGAGAGGGAGAAAGAAGCATTGACATCGCATACGCTGAAGGCCTGAAGTGTTATTAATTTTCCGCTTGTCTAGAGTTATTACTCATACGCAGCGAATGCCTCACGCACATTGCGTTTACGAGTATTTGTCTAAAGCCCCAGACTTAGTTAAGGGAATTCTAGTGCCTCACACGTGTTTATACACGTCTCTTGACATGCTGGACACGATTATGACCGTGTTTTAGCCACCTCACACCTCTGGGTGGATCATAATATAGCTTCAGCTGCTGCGGCTGCTCCTGCTCCAGCTGCTGCTGCTACAGCTGCTGGTGTCTCTATGTGCGTGTCTGGTTTAAATTGACGATTTCATAATTGTGCCTTCAAGTGTGCAGAAGTTAATAAGCACTTAAGAGCCCATAGGCCGAAAACTCTGCTCTACGCTTCATTGCGTGGCTTTTGGCCCACTCCATTCAACTGATGAACAGACAGAAGGTCTGAGTGTCTGTGTTAATATTCGTATGTGGTGTGTGTAGTTGCTTAGCCCGTTTTCTCTTCATCCTGAGCCCAGCAGCACAGACCCATGCTTAAGTGGCCCTGGCCCTAATATTAAAGTACACTCAGAGAATAAATCTAAGGTTCGAGTTCCACTCTTTTCTGACAAAAACTGTAAAACTCAAAGATCCACAGATTTACACAGGTTTTTAATGGAAGATTTAGCTCTAATCAACCTCGAATTGGTATTTATTAATAATAACTAAAAATGTATCTTAATTTTAAACATTCATATGATATTTGCAGCTCTAGATTGTTACTAAAGCAAGATTTTATTTAATACCAAAAAATAGAAGTGTTTACGGCTATAGACAAAAAAGCTAATGAAATATACTTTTCAGTTTATTTATTACCATTTATTTGTTTTCTGTTTATTTTTTTTATTTATTTATGTAATTATTGTGTAATTTATTCAGAAAACAAATAAATACCTTATTCAAATATTCACTAAAAAATAGTTGAATTCATCAGGTTACTTTTTCTGTCAGTGCACTGACTTCAATTGGGCTTTTGGCACTGTTTGGGCTTGCACCATATAATTATTATATAACATTTTGGATGGCGTTGTGTCCTCAATTGCAGTTGATGATACGAGTATTGCTCCTGGGTCTATTTATATATAGTTATTGCAGCTGTGCGAGTGTGGCAAAAGAGCAATGAGGCATGCAGCAAGCGGCAGCAAGGGAAGGCACCTTCCTCTATCTCAGCTCGTATTCATTAGCGAAAATATGTAGTGCATACTTTGAGGCTGTTATATTGAGTATACGCCATGCGTAATTGCTAAACATTGAAAGGCAAATTAAGCTGTTTTCCAGCTAGTTTTCAATAAAAGGGCAGGGCGATCTCTAGATATTATTTGACATCTAGTTTTATGCTTTGCTCTGGCTGTTTAACGCTTTCATGCCAAACCCACACTGCAGCAAGAACTCTTAGAGGAAGGTCTTGATATAAATGCATTTACATTTCATTGCATTTTGCAGGCAGAAACTTTTTGGCTGCCTTTCATTGCTTACTCCTACATTACATTAATATTTTCAGGAATTTATGAAAGGCATTAAGTGCACGAGAGTAATATGTAAATGTACGGCAAAGGCAAGTTCAATGAATAGGAAATATATATTTATATATATGCATAGCTCTTTATATTTCATCTATGCTTATATAAGGATATTCTTCTATAGTTAGTGTATGTGTGCAGCCATTGTTCCGTGTCTTCCTGGAAGTTGACAACAACTCATATTCAGACACAAAATATTTTCATATGAGTATATGCAAATAATAATTTCTGCAGACGCACATCGAACGCTGCTTATACCCTGTAACTTTAAAGTGATACTAAATAGGTATTTACAATTTTAAAGTAGACATTTAGTGGGTAACAATTCTTCACTCTATGCTATACTATTTCCTAGGGCATCTGCTAGACGACTACTGCATTTATATTTGTAGTTATTGTCCTTGTGGGGTTCGCAGGCTTTTTGTGTTTTTGTCTGGCAAAGGTTTGTTCCTTGTTCCTTGTTTTTGGCTTTGCTTTGTTTGTTTGTTGCAGCCCCACATCTCGCCCCGCCCCACTAAAATGAAGACTCTATTTGCGAGGGTTGCCTTCTAAAAATACATACTAAACATTTCCGCGCTTTTTGCAGCCCTTGTTTGTCGTTGAGATGTTGCCATTGTCGTTGTCGTTGTCGTTGTCGTTGTCGTTGTCGTAAATTTTGTTCAGCTTCAGACGACAATAAAATGCAGGAAACATTAAATAAATGAATTGCTTCCTCGAGAAGTAAATGTGCGCGCCTTTGTTTCACCATTTTGCTGCAATTTTAATTTTAGTCGCGCCTTGATTTTGCTCAGGACATAAAGGATATACATAGAAGTGAACAGCCAGCAGCCAGCAGCCAACAGCCAGGCAAATGTGTAAATCATCATTGCCAAGGGCCGTGTTTGCCTTTCTCCCAAGCCGAGTTTGGAATACTTTCTGCTGCTGCTGCTGCTGCTTTTAGCATTTTATTATAATTGCAAATGCAAGTTATTTTTAACCGTTGGCCCCCAAGCAATTCCTTTTTTCCATCACTTGATTGATTTTAGAAAACAATTTGAGTTTTTGTTTAGCATACTTTAAATTTATAACAAAAAAAAACCGAACTTTTATAATTCTTTTTTCTTTTTTTTCTGTTTTGTTCGAGTGCGGCATTTCTCATGGTGCTTAGAAAATGTAGGGAAACGAACTCAACTCACCGAGGTGAACGACTTGAGTGGAAAAACTTCGATGAAAGCAGAATTATACGTATTATTTGGGTATTTTAAGGCAGTTATTACAATCGAATCTAGTTTAATAGACTCTGATAAGCATTTATTTATTTTCAATTGATATTTGATTAAATTCCTGCAAATCTACCTAAGCAGAATTTCATTTACATTTTTTGGTATTGTTAAGGGAATTGCATTTCACAATGAAAATTGGCAGGACAAACAATTTATGCAGCAGCAGCTCAACACACAATAAAACAAATCTCTGATTTCTAGTCAAAGGCAGAGGACACAGGACAGAGGACAGAGGCCAGGGAACAACAAACAAACAGCAAATATCAGTAAAGCTGAGCAAATCTAAAGAGCATAAATCAAATTCCAGTCATGCACAGAGCCCAATGCAGCTCAAAATGTCAAGCAATTGGCCAAAATAGAGAGAAAATACAAGAGAGGAGACCGTAGAGAAAAGCAGCGAGGAGAGTGGAGGAAAAACCCAGTGGAAATTAGAAATTACGACACATTTGTCCAGACAGAGTCGACATTAAAATATGTCATTAGAGTATTAGTCCACTTATATATATCTCTCTCTCTCTCTCTCTCTGTCTCTGTGTTGTGTGTGTGAGCAGCTTAAATGGCATTTAAAATAAACTAAGCAAATAGCAAAATGTGTGTGTGTGAGTATATGTGTGTGTGTGTGTCGTATAAACTAAGCAAATACGTGAACGCTGTCAGCCATCAAGCGTGTTGGCTTTCCCATTCACTTTGGCCAGTTGCCTGCCTTTGCCCTGCGCCTGCCTCCGACCCTGCCCCTGTCCATGCCTCTCCCTGCCTGCTCCGCATTCCTTTCAGTGCATTTGGTACATATAAATTGAACTAAATCAGCAACAGGAAGAAGCAGCAGTTGAAGAAATTGCAACTAAAAATTCTATGTGCTTGCATAAATACACTGAGCGAAAAAGACAAAAAATTAATATTAAGGACTCAAAAAAATTATTAAAAATATAAAGAAAACGTCCGGTTTGAATTATAATTTCTTTTTAAGGAAAAATTTCAATAATTTATATATTAAAATATAATTTGAATTTGAATAGTTATTTATATGTTTTCATATATTTAGATACATATTTTATTTTATCTAGAAAACTGTTGGTTAGTAGAGAGCTGGAAAGCGTGTTTAGAATCTCCATTGCCGTAAAGAGTATGAGAACAACGAGAGAGCATTTTACTCTCTGAAATGTTCGATTTAACTTTTACGTCAAAAAGCGAATTCTGTGGGATTAAATAAATACCGGTAAATTTGCATAGTTTTAATGTTTTAATGTTATGTTATAGATGATGATTACTAAAGTTTCAAATTAAATCTAATCGTCGCTATTTTGCGATAGTTCAATATAAACAACCTTTCACCACTTGATCAGAGCTCTCGTATTCCTCTTCTCACCTATATATCGGTAATAGCAAAGTTGTGGTGGGTTAGTTCAGCAGCGTTGCCAGTCTCAGTCCCACAATAAAGTAAAAGATTACCAGATTGTCAAATAATCCTAAGATTAAAAGAAATATTAATATTCAAGGACGAGAAGAACTAAAAAGAAGAAAGACCACCACACTGAGAGTCAATAGAATATATATCTCAAGCCAACGAGTAGAAGCTGGCATAATGTTTTACTTTAACAAACCAAAGATTATTAAGACAGAGAGGTGGCAATTCGCTCTTAAGCTTGTTTTATATAGAACTCGATACCAACAATTAAATACTCGTTGGTTTTCAAAGCTGTTGTTGTCAAAAAGAGCCCAATCGTTGGTATTTACACTCATTGCAAGAGTTCGAATCATACAAGTTTAAGAGCGAATTGTCGCCAATTACTGTCTTAATACTCTTTATTTCCTTTTAAAGTCTTAATTGTCCTTGGTTTCCCTCTCATATTCCTCATACTCTTTGGCGTCAGAATCGAGATTGATAATAAATTCAAGTCGAAATTCTGGTATTTTATTTTAAGGTTTCTTTTGAAGAAAATATTTGAAACTGTACTTAGATTTTCGCAGTGTATCTTTCTCTGCTGCTGCTGCCTGTATGAGGATGCCATCCTGTGCGACTTGAGCACTTAATTACTTTTTAGATAAATTGTCGTTTTTAATGTCTAGACTCGTAGATATTTTCATAGAGAAAAGTGGCAGTAATTAAATGTGCTCACAGCATGACACAAAATTGCAACAGCATCAGCAGCAGCAGCAAATACCAAAAAGCAAAAGCTTAAATGTTGAATCTGAAGAGCCGCTCGAAGCGCAAAGTGAGTGAGGAAGCTACTTGAAACCATTTAGATAGATGGCAATACAGTTAGAGCTGGTAATTTATACATATAGAATTGCAGATTAGAAAAAATAAATATATAATTATATGTCGGGCAAAGGTGAATCTTGGCTACCTTTTATATGGCTGACACAAACACAGACAGAGTTTTTTTTTGGCCAACAAAAACACACAGAAAGCGAGCGAGCGAGAGAGAGAGTTAAGTGTGTAAATATTTTCCAACAAACTTCAAGATAAAAATGCCGAAATTGGTATTTTATGAAAATTAACGCTCAAGGGTTTCCTCTCAGCTCTCAGCTAAACTCTGCTCTGGCTGGTTTTTCTGGTCTCTGATTTCTGGTTTCTGGTTAGCCCGCAGTTAGATAAGTCGTTAAGATAAAAAAAGGTTACGCAAATATTTAAGCCACCCAACGTATAATAACTTGTCTATGTTTGCTTGTTAGAATTTTAAAAGTTTAAGATCAGATAAGGACCAACTGCCATTGTCCAAGGCGAAAACCGAAATCATTTTACGGCTGGCTCCATCAATGCCGAGCTGCTGAATACCCTGTAAACCAAGTTGCCTACAGTTTCTAGCAGCTTAATCAAGCAAAAGAATCATATTCTCTATAGCATAACTCCTGGAGCATTTTTGCTATGAAAGAGACTACCCCTGCTGATCAACAGGGTATAAGAGGAGCCAAGCATTGATGAGGGTCGCTCTAAATTTGCTACACTTGCTATTAAGCATATATATAATAGAATTTATAGTTATTCATACAATAATAGCCGCAGAGCACAAACAGGCGCGTTTTTAATCAAAACAAACACATAATTCGTGTCTAATAATTTGTATTTATTTGGCTAGAATAAAATACAAAATACTAACTGGCATATAGAGTAACAGCAGCGAACATTGCTCCGAGCTTTCAATTGTTTATTATTTTTTTATATTTTTCTGCTTCTTTCTCCTAGTTGCCATAAATTATTGTTATTATTTTCTGTGCACATGAATTACAATTTATGCACGCAGATAGATAGAGAGAGAGGGAGGAAGAGCGAGTCCAGGGAACGGCAGGAGAAATACCCTTACATTCATTCTTTCACATTCGCATTCATTCATATATTTTGCTCCATTTTTATTTCAAGTTTATTTTCTTATTTTTTTGCCCCGTTTTTATGGCTCACATTTCTGTGTGTGTTTCCCCACGTATTGTGTGAGCTTTAAGGCACTTGCACTCATCACACAGTTACGTATATATATATATATATATATATATAGGTTATATACAGACTAGGAGTCTGGCATATAAAAAATAAAAGAAAAATTATAAATTATATAATATTTATACTCGTACTGTCAGGCATTTGACTGGCGCAGTCACAGTCACAGACTACAGTCTATGCCATATATATGTGTACATACAAAAATTGTTATTCCTTGCTGTGACTTGCCACGTCTGCCCTGCAAGCTACTCGTCTTACGCAATAGGTAAACAACATATTTTATAGCTTTAAAAAAGCTAAATAAATAAACTACATTGAAGTAGCTACAGTAAAGGACTTCTCTCCTGCAGGAGGAGAAAAACTCGCTAGGTGTGATTTTATTTATAATTCGCAAGCGGCTTAAGTCTGCGATTGCTGTGTTTATTTATGGAACTTTATTTTTAAATATTTACGTACATTTTCAGGCTCTAAGTCTGATTGGTATGCCAGCAGACTTCTGGGCAAGTTTTAGAAAATATTCATTAATATCTTAGCCAAAAAGTAGGCTATATAAAATTGCTAATTAATTGAAGCATGCGTTGACATAAATAGATAATTGCTAACTCAACTTGAAGTTTCCTTTATGAACTTGTTAATATACCACAAAAATTTCCGACAGCCAATTAGCCAAGATCTTGGCTTTTGGTCGCATGTGTTGGCTGGTTGCACTTGCATTTCCACACAAGACTTGAGGAATTTGCCTAGTTTGAGCTGCTGGCAATTAAATGAGAAAACTTTGTTGAAGCAAATTCAAATTCCGACAAAACCCCAGCACGCATCCTTTGTAGACTTTCAGCTTATTTTACATTAACTAAGCGTCAGGCACTTAGCCTTTTTCTTTGGGCGAGGCGGGCGTTTCCTCTGTCCTCCTCTACGGCTGACCGAAAAGTAAATGTTGCTCAAAATTGCCATAAACCTTTTTAATGAATACAAATCATTATCACTTTGTTCGCTGGCAGCCTTAACCGTAATTACACAAGTAAAAGGACTATAGAAGAGTAGGTCCTGTTTGCCAGCTAATAAGGCATTCCTCCAGCTCCTCCAGTTCCAGTTCCAGTTGGCCGAGACAAGAAGACAACGACAACGACAACGACAACTTGATAAAGGCTTACTCTTCTTTTACTCTACTCCTGCCTGGATGCTCCTGCTGCGTTGAGGTCCTTTGTTCGGGCCTGTCGTTGCCTGTCACAATGTTTATTAAAACAAATGCTACAACAAAAGGCAACAATTTTTGACCCAGATTTCTCTCTCTCTCTCTGTGTGCGTGGGTGTATGTTAAACAGCTTCATCATTTCTATAAAGTTTTGTGTGTTTGACAAAAGATGTGGGCCTGAAACTTGGGCTTAAACAATTAACCATAGCTGCAACTGAGTGGAAACTGAGGCCAAAGGTGAAAGTTCAATGCCGACAAATAAATTAAGTGAATAAACCCCAACTCCCCCAGCAGTCCAGCAGCCCAGCAGCCCAGCAGCCCAAACCCCGAAAGAAAAGCCAAAGAGCGTCCCCAAGAAATGGTAAAAATTCAACCGCACAAAAGTTGAGAAGCGCTGCGCTCTGCTGCATTTAAATTTCAATTATTTTAATTGCAATGCAATTATAATGACTACAACAATTGTTTGGGCATTAATAAAAGCCAAAGAAATTGCAAAATGAAAAAATGAAAATAAATAAGGGGGCTGCAGGCGCAGCATATGCGACTAGTAGATACCCTCAAAATAAAGTTGATACCTTAACTAAGGCACATAATATAGTCCGGCTAATCTTTCACTTATCATTGAAAGTTGGCTGTAGTAGAGTAATATACTCGGTCTCCTCTGCCTCTACAGGGTATACAGGGTATATAAGCACTATGGCGCCCGCAGCGACAGCCCAAACACTCCGCATTCATTTGCAGATTCAAGCCGCCTTGACAGCTGAAAAGTAGGCTATGATAATTTTCATTTCGGCTCGTTTTATTTTATGTTTGTTTCGGCTTCGGCTCTCACATACAGATGTAGATTTTTTTTTATGTATATAATGGCTTTTTGTTTGGGCCCTGCCTTCGTTTTTAATTAGACAGGCTAATTTGCGGCACAATTAGCAAATGCTCAATGTTTAATTATGCATTAATTGCATTTAATGCGCACTTCCGCTCAAACAATAATGAATAATGCGGAATTCCAAATGCAAAGTTCATTGGGCTCAAGGCTGAAAATCGAATCGTGGCACTTCAATTCTCCCTTTGTTTCCGCTCACATTTATAATTATTTATTTATTTAGAGGCTTAGCGAAAATACCCTCAAAAAGCGTATTTTAAAAGCAAAAACAACCTTCAGCTGAACTTGAAAAATAACACATAAAATTCAATTTTCAAAAGTTTTCTTTTCATTTTTGTTTGTTTTTTCTATATTTTTTTTCTTGCTTGTTGCTGTTGGCTGCTGAGTGCAAGGCGGCTGCTCAACTGTTGACCCAATTTTGCCCAACAGTTTGCTATGGATATACCAGCACTTGCATGCCCATTTACACCCACTCACACACACACACACACACACACACGCATACACACACACAAACATGGGAGTATACGAGTAGGTTTACAGGCAGTGCGAGATATTTGCGCACGCTTGTGCAACAATGGCAATTTTGACTATGCAGCCAGAGGAACCTGCTCTACCTTCAGCTATAAAATTGTGATCAAAACAAGTAAAGAAAAAACAAGTGAGAGTGCGCTCTGAGCGAGAATGCTCGACTTGCTGATACTCTGTAAAGCTTACTTGGTGTTTTGTAAGCAAGAACTTTAAATAAAACGTAATCAAAGTAGAACTAAAGCCCGCTAAGCAGTAGTAAGGACCTTCTTTCTCTATAGCCTCTTCTTAGCCTTAATCTCGAGAGCAAAGTATTTAATATTTGGAATTCAATTGTGCTTAAATTTTAAGGAATTTTGATACTCCTTTACCCCTTCTGTGAAAGGATGCAGGGCATAAAAACAACACACAGACTTGCACTACTAAATTGAGCGTATTTGTGTGCAAAGTTTTTTACACTTTAAACTCTCTGCACACAGCAAAAACTTGTTTAAATGTATGTATAAAACTGTGTGCATGTGTGTGTGTGTGTGTGGGGGGAGTTGTTGCTGTACAAATAGCAGCCAAAAAGCAGCATCTAAATAGAATTTTATTAAAATCGCTTGTTAAAAGTTTGTTTTACTATTTTTTGTTTTATTTTATTTTTTGCATTGCATTGAAAAAGTTGTTTCTTTGCCTGGCAACTCCCCAATTTAGTTGTTGTTGTTGACCGTTGTTGGGTTTTGTGGCAACGGAAATTGGTTGGACAGCGGGAAATAAAGCATACAAAATGTTCGTCAATAACATGCAACAACAACAACGACAACAACAACGAGAGCCAATCTAAAGTTTGTAGTGCGGCAACAAATGGAACAAAACTAAATGCGAAAAAGCCCTTTCGCAATCGGCTTCTGTATTCGGTTTTTTTCATTGTATTTGTTTAGCTTTTTTTCAAGCTACGGCACGCAATTACAGGCAATGCACTGCTGCCCCTGGCCCTACCCCTGCCCCTGCCCCTGCCACGCCTCCAGCTTAGACAGCTTGCATATGCGCACAGCTGTCGAAAAGATCGAGCGATAAGCCGCTTGCTTGCTCTGCCATAAAAAATGGTCTAAAAAGCGTAAACAAATCGCAGCGCAAATAAGTATGCTACAATTTTTGCATTGGCAGCCAGGCCGACAGGCAGACAGGCAGGAGGCAGGCAGGCAGCTGGAAAGGAAGTAACGATTCCTGTTGCCTACCTTTGGGGATCGCTGCTGCTGCTGCTGTTGGCACTCACAGGACATGTAGTTAGCATAAATTTGCCATAAATTTGCTAACAAGTGATTTGTGGCTGGGTCGCAACGCGCCGCGCCGCTGCTTTTGGGCTATAAATTAAATGCCACTTTTTATTTTGCATCTTTTCTTTTTGCTGTATTTAAAAAAAAAGCCAAAAGCATTGAGAAAAAATGCGAGAAAAAAGGTAAAATGTAAACAATTATCTGCGCGCTAGCAGCTGCAACACACACACACAGCACACACACTGCACACACACGCGCACAAAGTCAACACACAACCGCAACAGCCGCAGGAGGCGCCACGCACACACGTGACAGGCGCTGAGATTTATGCGGCATATACACGCACACGCACACACACACACACACACACTGACTGGCACACACACTGACACACTCTCACACACTTGCAAAGACACTTTTGCAAAGGAATTCGCATGCTTTTGATTAATTGCCGCAACATTTTATACATTTTTTTTTTATTTTCTGGATTTTTGGTTTGCAACTTGGCAAGCATCAGGCAGACACATTTTTGCCAGTGATGGCTTCACTTGGTTACTGCTATTTCCACCCTTTCCACCCCTTCCCTTTGCAGCAGCCCCTACATTCCGCTCATCCTTTGGCAATCCGCTTTGCGTTTTTTGCTAAATTTTTTTCATTTTTCGTGTAGCTGCATGGTTCAGGGTTTATTTGCAGACACGTAGTCACAGACGCAGTCTACAGAACTCCAGCAATCATAAATATCATAAAAATCATAAAAAAAGCTGGAAAAAATTCACTACTGTGGAATGCGTAGTGAGTAAATACCCTGTACGGAAATCTGTTACAAATTATTTACTACAAATATTTTACTACCGTTTTCTGTGTTGTATACAAGGAAAATTTAACGATTTTTCATTCGGAATGAATGAGAGATTGTAGAGACAAACAATCCTGTGTGTTTTTACTAAAGCTCGAATAAATTCGTAGTGTAGAAGAACGAGACCATAATGCTACTAAATTTATATAAAATTTAATTGGACCTATTTGAACTTATTTATTTATATAAGGATTCATATTCCATTAATAGTTTCCAATCTTCTATACTAAAAAGTTATAGAGAAAGCGTCCTCCTTTGCTTAGCTGCTCAGCTCAGGTGGTACCCTATAGAGCCCACTTTATAGCTACAGGGTATAGAAAGAAAGATAGCTAGAAAAAGGTATGTACAGAGTTGTAGCTGCTGCTGTGTCTACTGCTACAGCTTCTGCTTCAGCTGCTGTGGCCCAGTTTCTATCTGAATTTGGCCCGCACAGAATTTATGCGCAATTTATGCCTCACACTTGTGTTTTACTGTTGCAGATTGTATTGAATAGATATATTGATTTCATAACGTATGCGGGCTTCTTTCTAGCTGGCAAATCTTGATAATAAATGACTGTTGAGTTACGAGCAACTCCCACTGTGTGCCGCTGCTTCCTGTCTCTGTTCCTGTTCCTGTTTCTGTTGTTGCTCAACGATTCAATTGCAAATTTGCCAAGGCATAAAATATGGTACGCTGCATATATTTATTATCAAACTAAATAAATGAAAGTAAAAATATTACGAAATGTATGTTGGACAAGCGAGAGTTTTAAGGCTTATCAGTTTTTCCTTCCGCCTCTTCCTTTTTTCTTGGCTTTTCTAAAGAATTCTGTAGCAGCTGTCAAATGGCATTCACTTGTCGCATTGCGTATACGCCACGTTGAACATTTAAGAAGCAATTGAGCAAAATGCTGACGATTTAACAATTTTTCTTTCAACTTAATTTCAAAAGTTTTTGTTGCTGTTGCTGTTGCTGCGCCGCTGTCTCGTGCGTGTGTCAATATTTGCGCTCGTCGAAATTGTTGTTTTTGTTGCTGCTACAAAGCTTTTTACTTTATTTCTTGTACTTTGTTGCCAATAAATAAAATTTTCTATCAATTGAAAATTGATTGATACACACGCGTCTTTCCAGCCAGCGGCTGACTGCCATCCAGCCAGCCAGTCGGCTGTGAGGCACATCCCTTTTTTTTCTGCTCTTCCTTTTTTTTTGACTGGCTTCATTTCTCGATTGCTTGCTTTTTGCTGCATACTCGTAGGCGCGCCCTATCAACGGGTAGGTGCGTAGGTGGCTCTCGAAAGCCTCTTAGCAAACGTGAAGGTTGTCGAAATCGAAATGATTAATGGTCATTTGAGATTAGCTAAAGTCAGGGCAGCTGCGTCTTTGTGGGCGTGGCATTTGGGTGGAGAGTTGGGGATTGTTTGTTGCTTTGTTAGGTTTGTTTGTTGTTTGTCTATTTACAGTTAAGCAGCCAATTTGAACTTTGAACCTAGGATCAATCAATCTGCTATTATGTTTATTATCGTTGCTGTTTGTTGTTGTTGGTGCTCGGCTCGCACATAATTGCTTTTTCATTTTATTTATTTATTTTTATTTTCTTGGCCTCCACACACACACAATTTTTTTTTATGTGTATTTTATATTTACGGGCCTTAAGTTGTACGAGAATATCCCCTGAAAAATTGCATCATCATCATGTTGTTGGCGTTGCCGTAGCAAATGGATTGATGAATTGACAAACATTTGTTGAGGACGAACGCACGAATGGCCAATACGCCGGCCCCGGCATATGTTAAACATTTTAAGCCCGCTACAGGCTACGGGCTACAGGACTAATGTCCTTGCAGACCTCCATTGTATTTGACTAATGGCGCCTTTTTTCGCTGCCTTGTGCTTTCGTTTTCTATTTCTGTATTTCTGTATTTTTCTCTTCTGTTTTTCTCTCATTTTTTTTAGGTATCCTGGATACGCAAAAAGGATTATCATCTGTTAACGGTCGGCTTAACAACCTACAGCAGCGATGAGCGCTTCAGTGCGACGCACTTGAAACATTCCGAGGTGAGTTTGCAACTAATTTGCATTTGCCACTTGCCACTTGCCACCTGCCACATGCCACCTGCCACTCGAGCTGCATGTAAAGTGCTAACAACATTCGTTCAACAATGCGTATGCGTGACAAAAATGCAGTGCAACAAATCAAAGCAAAACGAAAATGTGGCAAATGTTTGCAGCCAAAACATGCAGCTGTCAATTATTGTTGTTTATTTTGTTTATGTTTTTTATCCTTTTTTCAACAGGATTGGACATTGCAAATCAAATTTGTGCAGCTACGTGATGCCGGCGTCTATGAGTGTCAAGTCTCTACGCATCCGCCCACCTCAATATTCCTGCATCTGAGTGTTGTCGGTAAGTAGATTTACACTAGTCAACAACAATTTCCAAACCAAAATGCGTTGAAAACTTATTCAAGTTATGGTAAAATTATATAAAAGAATGCTTAGCTTATTGGCAAACAAAATCCGGATAGTAAAAAGTTACTCTCAACGTATTCTTCCTTTTTAAAATACAGTGAAACCCTAAAAGTTTAAGCTTTATATTAAAGCTTCAAGAATATTAAGAATCAATAAAAATCGAATAGCTGATAAACATTTTTTATTAATATAACTGAAAATTAATACATAATATTATCAAAAGGCAAATGATATCACAACCAATATTATAACATTTTTTTTTTTTTTTTAAAATAGTAAATTTTTATTTCTAAGAAATTTTTCCTTTACCTATTTGGCAGCTCAAACTTGTTACAAATTTTGATCTCAAGACAGCGCATATATGAAATTAAATAAGATATTATTTACAAATTATTTACAAGTATTTTACATGCATATATTTATCCAAAGAATCTCTTGGAGAGATCGAGTGGATGGTACCTTTGCAGTCTTCTCCTCTTCCTGTGAATTCGGATGACTACCAAGGTGAAGTAGTTAGTTGGCGGCCTTAGCGATCTTAAGATCCCTTTCAGTACGTCTGTTTTGGATGTACCAAGGAACATTTGACATCCTTCGCTTGGGCAAAAAGGCTTAGTTTCAAAGGCTTAGTATGGTCTTTATAACCACCTTATTGTGCATTGACAGTTTATTGCGGGGTGCAAGCCTCCATCCACTCCATCTTGCTAGCTTTTGCCAGCTCTAACCGCCATATCATGGAAGCGTGAATCTGCAAATTGAGCTATGTATCAAATATAATGCCTCTGCATGGTGGTGTCCTTGTGGTGGAGACAATATTAGCACGTTTGTTGCTGTTTCTGTTCAATTTTTAAGCCCAGCTTTCAAAGCAGGACACATACAATTGAAGGGCATCCGTACCTGTATTTTTCAGGCTTCTCGATCAAATATTTTATGTTGTGTTTATGTTTTTAGTGCATATTTCGTGTTGCATACTTTTAGATTATAATATATGAGAAAGGATATTATTGGTAGTTGAAAGGAACAAGCTCGCTCTCTTCTTTTAGCAGTACTTGCAATGGAACATATGCTGCCAGTAGTTGCAGTGATATAAGTGGGTTGATACCTAACATTTAAGTCTTCAGCTATGGTGGCACGCAGCTCTGCAGGTGCACCAGCTATTTTTCTCTTATTTTCGAACTCTGAGCGCTTACCACTAAGCTGACGGAGTCCAGTTGACCGATAAGCGGTATCTAAAAGGATATTTGCGTGCAAATAGTCATACAATTTCTGAAAATATTTATTTATTTGTATTTGCTGTCCAACGTTGTCCAACAGTTTTCGATACTCTAATGATGCGCAGCAATAAAAGCAAAAGATTTTTATTCCGCTCCAAAAAGTATGCTATAAATTTTAGTAATTTTTTTTTTCTCTTATAACTTATACAAATATATTTTTTCAATAGTTTTAAGTTGTATTTGCACAACCTGTTCAATTGACTGGCCAACCGTATGTCTTTCCCGCTGTCAGTTTATGCAAATGGTTATCTTTTTTTATAATTTCACGCTTTGATGGTTTGCCCATTGAAACTATTTACTTGCTGAAGCAAAATAAATTGCAGAACAAGCTCTTAAAATCTCGACAACTTTCACTTTACTTTTGGGCCAAATTGTCAACTCCATCTCTCTGGGTCAACACTGTCTCTGTCTCTGGCTCTGACTTATACAATTTCTTCTGCACTCTTTTTTCTCGCTGCTGTTCAGCCGTTGCCTTTTTCGATGCGCTCAAGCTGAAATTAGAAATGTCCATATGCCAACTGGGTAGAGTTGGCAAGCGAAAAACAGGCTGAAAAAAAGATGAAAATGAAAATGGAAAGTAAAAAGAAGCAGCAGAAGAATAAGGCAGGTAGAAGAGACCCAAAAAAAAAAAAAAACAGCTGTATACGTGCACGTTCTTGTTCTTCAACTCTTATTTTGGCCTTGGCTAACGCTAACGCTAACTGACACACATTATTCTGAATTTAACAAACAATTTACTTTGAATGTGCTGCGCCTAATGGCGTTTTCTGCACAAAAACAATGCCTATATCACTCTCCTATACACACTCACACACACATGCTCACATACAGACGCATACGCACCTTACGCATAAAAGTATGCTACACTTTTTGGGCAACGCCTCGCATGAATCTGCTCAGGCGACACACTTAATCAGATGCGTCCTTTCAACTTCAGCAACATTATAAGGCATATTTAAGAGCTCAGTCATTGTAATATGTAAAAGGATTCGATGCCAAAATGCCTGAGAATTGTTTAAAATATTCTGAGAATAAATTAAGCTTGAAATCTGATTAAAAACTTTTGACTGTTTACAGAAATAAAAGTTGAGATCGATGGAATTTCTTGGCCAGTATTTTTTAGTTTTTCATAGATTACTTATTTACTAATTTCATTTAATTAAATATATTATATTATTTTTAATACTACATATTATTATCAACGAGTTGTTTGGTTCGGGAGTTGAAATTCGATGAGTTAAAATGAAAGTTTTAGATAGGTGCAAAATAGTTGAACAATGCAAAGGAAGCAGTTATTGTTGTAGTAGCTTGTCGTTCCCTTAAAATCAATAAAAGAGAATTTTCGGATATCTGACATTGTTTTCGAATACATTTTCAATCAGCATTAATATAATATTTTAGTGGAAATTAAAATTCAAATGTTCGAATCAATGATTTTTGGAGGTCTGAACTATGCAGTGAACAAACATTAAAGGTATTTACTGAAATTCTGCTGGAAAATTATGTCTTTAAAGGCAAGTGAAATTCGAAATAGGCCGCTGAATGACTCAAAGTCTGATGCGAGTATAATTGGAGGAGTGGAAGCTGACATTTGCTAGAAGCAAAAGCCATCATATGTCAGCTTTAGTTTATATTTCTGCTGCTTTGCATTTGATTAAATTTTGAATCCTTCAACTCAACTGCTCTACTATTATTTATACGTTCTCTCTTCCCACACACTCTCACTCCACACACATAAATGCGATTGTGGAAACGGCAATTCAATTTCCAAAATGTCATTCAATTCGGTTAGAAGCACGCGCCGAAATATCAGGACCGCCCATACGTTATCTGACGCCGGGCTCAACGCTGCGCCTGCAATGCCGTGTCGTACAGAATACTGAGGCCTCCGAGTATATATTCTGGTATCACGACAACCGCATGATTAATTATGACATTGATCGGGGCATTAATGTGTCAACCGAACCAGGTGAGTTTGACCTTTAACCCTTCCACTTTCACCCCCCTCCACCCAGGAAATTCCGCATTGCATATTTGCCTACGAATTTTTTATTGCAGACTTTCAATCATCGGAGCTTACAATTCAGCGCACACGTCGCGAACACTCGGGTAATTTTACCTGTGTGGCCAGCAATACGCAACCTGCCAGCGTTTTGGTACACATTTTCAAAGGTGAGTTTACATTTTCCCCGTTTCCCGTTCGCCCGCTTTCACGCTTGCATTTATTTCATGCGATTATATATTTAAACCTGTACAACTGTGCGTATACTTAATGTGCAAGTTGGCAGCCCCTCAATCAACGCGAAGCATTATATTTATTTACATTTCAATTGCTGCATTTAATTAAATTAAGCAGAACACCAATGCAACCAAGTTTAATAATAAAATTAAAGCTTTCACTGCAGCAAAAATATAGCAGAGGCAAAGCTTAGTCCAGATAGCAGTTACCATTTTTAAAATAATAGATTTAAAAAAATAAATATTTATTTTGTAATATTTTTGGCATTTACGCTAGTTCAGTTTGCAGTTCCAGCTGAAATATTATTATTATTATTTTTTGATTATTCTAATAATGGAAAAAAGAATAACAATGTTTTTAATATATTTTACTGTGGCCTTCAGGCTGGGTGGATTCTTTGGGGTCCTGTTTTTTTATTTGGTTTACTTCTCTCATTTAATTAGAACTGAGTTCTCCTTACTAGATCAAGTTTCTTCAATTAGGATACAAATAATTTGTTAAGTATTTGAAAAGCTCTTTCCACAGTTAAGCAACAGATTTCCTCATATAATTACCTAAATACTGTTTTAATTTAGTTCAAATAAATAGAATAACATTCATAGTTTTACTGCCGTAGATCCCCTTTAAGCATTTTATGGTTACAGGGTATAAAGAGAAAGTGCGACATTTGATATCTGCAGCTAGTCTGAATGTGTAGCTCTTTTTCAGTTCATATATCAAGTGATGCGGGAGAGGAAAATGGAAAAAAAAAGAATAAAAAGAGAACAATAAAAGTAATTTATGAAAATTACACAAGCCACAAGCGTGCGGATTAAAAACGCCAACACCACAGCAGGGGCCGGCAGGCAGGCAGCAGGCAGGCCATTAAACTGAGGCCATAAACACTAAACCACATACGACAGTGTAAGAAGAGAAGGGCTGAAAGGGGCGGGACAGAGCTCATAACTTATAAGGCAGCCAGCATAAGTTGTAGGGGAGCAAAGCTGTTCTGGGGACACTGCCAAATGCTCATTAGCATGTGTTGTGTTTCACCTGTGCAGGCTTAATTAATTTTAACACATTTTCTGTGGATTTTTTACTATACTCCTATATATCTTACTTTTTCCGCTTATCCTTGCAGGTGATAATCCTGCGGCTATGTACCATGGACACGTGGGTGGCTCAACCAAAACGACCCAGAGGCAGCTACACATCCTTATGGTAATGATTGCCATCGCTTATCGGATATTCCACACAAGTTTCTACATGAAGATTGTCTAAGTGAAGGCAGACTATTAATTAGCTTGGGCAGCGAAAGGAAGCGCATTTGTAACTAAAAAATCCATCATCAAAGCCGTAGAAATATATAGTTTGTTTGTAAAGACATTGCAGCAGCAACGGCAGCTACTTCAAACTACTCGTAAACTAAAACAGGACATCAGAGAGAGAGAACAGAGAGAGCTAGCTGTCATTGTTTGCCTGTATGTGTGTAAAACTACTTTTAGATAAGTGCATATATATGTGTATTTGTTATTGATTGTGTCGCAGGATAAAGGAGATAAAAGGATAAACAAAAACTGAAGAAAATACTTGTATCTTAATACAACACTTTCAGCTAATTGCAAAGTGTCTAATTGAGCCTTTCATTTTCCTGCTTTTTGTCAGCTTCTTGAGGCATGTCAAACAGTTGCCACAGCGCTTTTTCATCCTTCAGAAAGAATAAAAAATATATATATGAATTTATATATATATTGAAATCACATAAAATAAAATCAACTATTTCCTGTGCATTTATTACTTGAAAATGTATTAAAAAATTCAACTAAAAGCGAGAAGAGCTTTTATGTAAGTGATTTTAAGTCAACTTAGCATTAAATTGGCATTAAATACTAGCAATAATGTTTAAAAAAAAAGGATAAATATTATATTTATACACACATTTACATATATAAACTCTAACTAACTAACTAAAACTCTTTTATAAACCAAACTTAGTTTACAGTCAGAATCTTCAGAACCCAAGCAAAACTAAAAGAAATCTATTTTCGGCTGACCGAATATGAAATACCCTTGCAGATCAGATCAAGAAACGTAATATTTCTCAATTTCAATTTCAAATAAATAGATACTCTGCAAGGGCAACGTTTATTGTAAATAATATAGTAAATATTCTATATCTGAATCTGTTTCTATTTGGCAACAGTTCCACTAAATTGTTAGAAATTTAAGCTCTCTCATTGAAATACTGTAAATATATTTTTGTTAATTCTAAAAATTAATTTAAAATCTAAGTGAATGAGTTATTTGCGAATTCGCAAACAAAAAATATTTAAAAGATCTTTAGGCAAGAAACGGAAACAAAAACAAAAACCAAAAACAAAGCAGTAGAAAAACATTTTTAAAGCAGCCAGTAGAGAAAAGCAAACTTTTTTGGCTCAGTGTAAAAGTTGTGGGTAATCAAACGAAGAGAAAAGCAGAAAGAGAGAAGGAGGGAGGAAGAGAAGAAAACAAAAGCAGCAGCAAAGGAACAGAGTAATCAAAATAAACTATTTCTAGCCTAAGAATAAAACGAGTATTTAGTATTTTAAACTGTGGGCTAACTTTCAGAACAATCCATGAAAAACTAGCGTCAACAAAAAGTTCGCCCAGCAAATTACAGTGTAAATAATAATTCTAATTGATGTGTATTATACGAGTATAAAAATAACTAAAAAAAAAGAATTAAATAATAAACGAAAATACATAAAATGCATTCAAAGTGGGCAGAAATAAACAAAAACAAAATAAAAAACAAACATAATATTTAGCTCTTAAGTATGTGTAGTTAAATGTAACAAAAATTACAAAAATCAACAAAAAGAACAAACAAATAAAAATAAAACATAATAAAATTATGCAAAATATATAAAAGAAAAGAAAAAAAAAGAGTTTCTATTGATTTGTCGACTTTAAAGCTCACATTTTGATTAATTTTGCAATCTCAAGTGATCCCATTGGCATACAGAAAAGCCAAGCGACTGTCTGGTGTGCAGATTGGCTTACAGAGCTACCAACAATGGTTGCGGGCACGGCTAAAGAAGGGCATGTAGGGGCCGGGTTTGTGGATAGGGTAAAGTGTGGGTGTGCGGGGACACATTGTTTGCACCGCCAAGCTGCTGTCAACAGGCAGCCATCAACATCAGCAGCTAGAACATCAACTGGGGACCAACAACCATAACAACAGCAACAACAACGACAACGACAACAAGAAGTGCAGTATTCATTTTTCTTGGTGCCATTTTCCGCGCCGCCCTTTGCTTTCCTCGGCCTTCTCTCCGCTTTTCTCCATTGCTTCAGTTAATAAAACAAAATTGTGTGCTGAGAATGATGACAGCGTGGAGACAACGACGATGACAATGAGAGCAGCAGCTCCAGGAGCAGCAACGGCGTCTCAGCACAGAGGCGTAAGTAGCATTTTGTTTCAGAAGGAGCTGCTTTCACTCACTTTCAGTTTTGTATATGGCTTGAACATAGGTTTCATTTTATTTCAAAATTCGAGGATTATTTTGCAGACAATACAAACTTTTTTCTCGTTGCCAGAACTGTAAAATAAGTAAATAAAACACTGAACCCTTTCTCCGCTTCTGCCTAGGCCACTGGCTGAGGATGACGGTGCTGACTATGAAACGTTGGCGAGTGGCATACCGACATTCGGCTTGCCTGTTGACACACCCTTTCTCTTCCCGCCCCTCAGCCATGGCTTAAGTTGTGGCATGCAACGGGCACTCAATTGAAGCCTGCTTTATGGCAGATTGTAAATACTTTCTACAAGCTGGCACAAATCTACGTAATTAAGTTTTAAATTCAAGCCAGACTCCAGTCCAAAGTTCAGGTAAACAACTTAAACCAATATGCAAATTACGTCTGCTTTGTAGCCTAAGAAAACTTTGAGTTTATCAAGTTTCTATAAAATCGAAAAGGCCACAAAAGGAGTTTAATTACGATGACCATCGGCTGAGGACTACTCCTAATTAAATGAAGTATTAAATTTACAAATTAAGGAAATTTGTTTATAATATGCACAGGATCTTTTGTTTACAAATCTGTAAGAAATTTATATTGTTAGCGGCTTCTGATTAGCCTATTTGACCCTATTCTTGATTTCATTCCATTCACTAGTTCAGTTTTATGTGCAATAAATTTTAATTAATTAATATATTCAAGCACTTAAAGCCTTCTTTCTGTACTAGCTTAAACTTAAAACTTTTTCCATAAATTTAATATTAATTTAAATGAGATTTCTATTTGCTTTTATATTTATTTGCAGAGGCAGATATTGCTTGTATCTTTAGCTGCAATTATTCCACTTTAATTAAGAGCAAGCCATGCATTAAAAATACAAATTAATTCTAAGAGTAGCTAAATTAAATTTTGAATATTTTTCAAGCCACAAACTTGTTGTGGCTCATGGAAAAAGTCAATTAAAATGCAATCGAGTTGAGCCAAGTCAATAATGGAAATGATATTCGTTTGTTTGTCCAATCTTGAGCTCAAATTAATTGCATTATTTGCGCTGAGCACACACAAAATGGGCATTGACAAACGAAACCTCAACAAAATGCTCCTTTAGCAAAAACCCAGAACCCTGAAACCAAAACCAAAATCGAAACCGAAAAACCCCAAACCAAAAACCAAGAACCGAACCAAAAAATCAACATGAAATGCACAAAATACAGCTGCAAGCAGCAAGCAAAAAAAAAAAATATGTATATCTATATGTAAAAGGGAAGCAGATTGTGGCAAAGTGTTTGTGAATGTGTCAATAGCTCAAAGGCAATTGCAGGCAGCAAAAATAGTTGGCAGGAAACAGGACTCACACACAAACTCACACAGCTGCGCAGGGGGCTAATATGTGCATAAGTATTTATCAAAAGCCATGCCAACACACATACATAGAATCCCGGAGGCAAAAAGCGCAGCTCTTTCTCTACAGCGGAAGCATGTGCTTTTCAGCCAGTTCTTTTCATTCAGGACCAGGCAAGGACTCTCCCTGTCTCTCGGGTATTCATTTATTGAATCTAAGCGGCAAACAAGCAACAGCAACAGCAACAATTGCCACAGTTACAAAACACCTCCCAGCAATAATGCAATTTGTGCATGAAAAGGCAAATCAAAGGCAGCCTTTCTACAGCTACAGAGAGCCAGAGAGAAATGCATTATTCATGAGACGCCGGACAGTGGACAGTGGACACTTGTGGATTCATTATTTATTTATTTAAGCTGTTAATTTTTAATTTTTGCATATTTTTGTGCACAATTTTGCGGCACATTTAAGCCAAACAATATTATTTTTTATATTTTCATTTAGTCAATTTACGTTTCTTTCTTCATCTTTTTTTGCATTTGGCTGACAATTTTGCATGGTCGACTAAACAGCGGCCAAGTCAGGCGTGAATTTTAGCCAACGTCAACATTTAATTCATTCAAACGAGAACAGGGCCTAAGGGAAATTTTACAAATGCTCGCATGCATCAATTCTTGTGTGTGTGGTGTATGTGTGTGTATGTGGTGTGTGTATGGGTCTGTGTTTTGTTATTGTTGTCGAGCTGTCGGTCGGTCAAATGCGCAGACACAATGCTCATACGCCCCCCTTAGCCAGCCATTGTGCTGAAAGCCAAGTTCTGAGCTGAGCTGCGTTACTTGATGCCTGTCGTAAAAATTCCAATTTAGTTTCCAATTGCTTGACTTAAAGTGCGCCATTTGCACATTAAAATTGTGTGCGTGTGTGTGTGTGAGTGAAAGGGAAAGGGAAAGAGGAAGAGAAGGGAAGAGAAGGGCACTTCATAATCAACTTAACGACGCACAATTATGCTACAAGCTGACAGTTTGGGCGCGGCCCATACAAATGCAAAGCAAAGCAATTTACAAGACGTTGCTCATACGCCCCGTAGTTCCATTTTCTCCTCTTCCTCTTCCTCCACTCTCCCACTCTCTTTCTCAGCCTGTCTGCCTGCTATTACAGGACATTTTACATTGCTGTACGTAATTCAACATGACAGACACGTACAACTGGAAACGGCCTGTTGGAAACGTTTTGCCAATGGTTTTATTACGAGTATGGCCACGAAAATGAAATGAATTGAAATCGATAGTCGATGCTCGATGCTCGATTCTCAACTCTCAATTCTCCATTTTCGATTGTCATTTCCATTGAATTTTAAAGATATGCGACTTCCGCTGCTGCGCTCAAGTGAACAGACTTCTCTCCCAGACCAACTATCTCCTTTTTCTTTAGGCCATTAAATTTGAAATACGAGCAGTCAATTAGCTGATATTTTGTACTTGACTGAAAACCTCTCGAAACTTGGCTTAAAGCGCACTCAGGCGTATAACATTAATTTGAACTTTTGTACTTAACACACTTTGTTTAATAATTAAAAACATTTCAAGAGCCTCAAGTTAAAAGAGAAAATCTTACATTAAGTAGCATTAAGATACAACACACGAGCTTAGTCAAACACTGCGAGCAACAAAAAGAAAAGTTCTTAATAAAATTGCATATTTTTTGCTTATTTTCTTGAATAATTTATGCATGCATTTAAAGCTTGCAATTAACGAAATTAATTATACAGAGTGATTAGAAATATAAAATAGAAATTTTGTCGCCCCTTTTCTCAGTGTATTTAATGTCTATCTCAAAAGTGCAAGTGCGTGTGATGACAGGTCGACCATAACAAGTTGATAGCGGTTACTAAGCTGGTAATACTCTTGTATGCGTTATGCGCCTAATAAATAATATCATCTTAAGCCAATATCTATTGATTAATAAGCATTGAAGCTGCTCATCAAGTGATTGCCACTCCGATTGGAGCTTTAATTGAAAACGATTAGTTATTTAGCTATTCACAAACACTCTCCAACACACTCACTTGCATCTCAATGACAGCTTAAATGTGCGCATAACTGATGCCTTGGCATATTGCGTATACGCAGTGTTATTCGATGAATGAAATTGTATTGCTTAGCTGTGTGTGTACATAGGTACACTTATGTACTTTAATCGCATTCTTGGAGAGAAAAGAATAGCTGAACAGCAGGCCAGCCTAGCTTTAACTGCTCAAAGTCGCCAAATTGAAACTCATTAACATTATGGGAGTCCTAGATACCCATTCCGCCACAGAAACACATGAGTTTTATATGTGCTTAGAATTCCCCAAGCAAAACTCTTTGACATAATGAGCGCCAATTAGGCCGGCTTACAAGAGAATGCTTAAAGGCAGCAAAAATAACAGAAACTGGACAAGAAACCGACGGCTTTTCTTTACCCTTCTTCTGTAGGGTATTCCAGTTTTGGCAATCAGTTGCAGAAACTAAAATGAGATAAGAAATTATTTGACACAGATTACTCATTAAAATTATACTGATGCCTTAGGCCATATATCAATTGAAATAAAAAAGTCTTCTACGCAAATCTGCGACAGCTAGAATTAAATTGCCTTTTGACATTCAGTTAGGAAAAGGATGCCGGGAAACCTGAAATCGAATTTCCTTTGGATTGTAATACAGATTTTTGCTGCTTTGATAGCTTCGCAATAGGAGTTGCTTTTAGAAAACTAACTTTCTGTGTAGCTTAATTTAAATACAGTCTTAAAATAATTCCTTTTTGAGGAACACTCCGCAAGGGTATTTAAATATTCGTGGGTATTTCATTTTTCTCTTTTTTTTTTTGGGCTGTACTTGAAGGGTTTGTGGCATTAGTACACGAGCATCTGTTGCGGGCATATTGAATTGTTATTGTTATTATTGCAATTTTGTAGCCAGTTACTTGTGTGTTTAAGTGCCTGGGTGTGTGTGTATGTGTGTGGTGTGTGTGCGTGGTGTGTCCTGCCAACTAGCAAAGCTGCTGCGTTTGCAACAAGGACTCGTTTATTTGTGCTCCGGCCAATTATTGTGACGGTCACATTCCATTCGCCTGGCTGGCTGGCAGTCTGGCTTGGACTCTGCTGGCTTTGGCCTGTTGCATTCACTTTATTCATTTTATTCACTTTTGTTTTTGGGGCCAAGCAAACAGCGAACCACAAAGAATAGAAAATATTTTGTGAGCGCTGAAAAGTATGCTACGCATTTTGTTTGGGGCCGCTTTGTTTGCGGCCTATAAACAAGTTGGCGAGTGCGGGCTTTAAAAATAAATTAAATGCCATAAAACAAAAGGATTAGCTCGATGGCGCATGCACACACACACACATGTCGAGTACACACACATCGAAAAGCAGAGCAAGAATGGAGAGGTAAAGGGCAAAGCAGAGCAGGAGAGCAATAAACAAAGCGTGGCAATGACAAAACTTAACCCTAAGCAAAGGACAATAAAAACACTTAAAGCGACCTCACACACACATACACACACACTGATACAAATACAAATATTCGTATACATGAAATGCCGCTTGAAATGACCCAGCTAAACATAAACAAAAACGCAAAATGGCGCAAACATGCCACATACAATACCAGAGAAAGAAACAAGTGTAGCGCACATGAGAGATATGAACTAGAAATAAACAAATATTTCATACACTGACAAAAGAGAAATTCGCCCAACGAAAGGGTAAAAGAACTCTGTTAATTTCCTATTTAAATGGCAAATATCCAACGCCCTTCAATACCTAAAATAAATTTTTAAAACTTTATAAAAATTAGAATAATAATTTTGTAGGTCGGAATTGATTATTTCATAGCTAAGAATTTATTTAAAATGAAAAAAATTTAAGCCATTTAATTTAATTAATTTAAATTGGTTGTTTAACTTGGAAATTGTTTTAGGTGAAGGTCAATTAAAAATTAAAAGGATAATTTCAAAAATCTTCATTGCATTTAGAAACACCTTTTTTGTCAGTGTATGAGCACTGTAATTGTACGTGTATGTTTGTGTGTGTGCTTACTTATTCCTTTGCGTTCTGCCCCCCATTCCTCTCGCTCCCCTCGCCACCGCTGTGAAATTAGTTGGCAATGATAAAGATAAGTAACGTAAAATATGCGGCCTTCGCAATGTTTCAGCAAGCGCCATTGAATTTCCTTGCGCCATTTTGTTGCCATTTTTTTTTCTTATTTTTTTTTTGCTCTTCCTCT
The DNA here is from genome assembly GCA_018150835.1 of Drosophila repletoides. NCBI lineage: Eukaryota > Metazoa > Arthropoda > Insecta > Diptera > Drosophilidae > Drosophila > Drosophila repletoides. The sequence goes on along the minus strand of JAECWQ010000089.1, from coordinate 21,968,072 downwards.
CTCCGCTGTCGCCATATTTGTTTTGTCTGGTTAGCAACAATACGGCTCGGGCTCGGATTTAGATTTTGGGCTTAGCCAGCAGAAGGAGACAACACACAACACACAGCACAACAATTTTATTATGCTTATTTGTGTGTTCGCATACAAAAAAATGAATATATATATATATATATAGAAATTTACTCGTAGGGAAACTCTGTGTGTGTACTCGTCCGGCATTTGCATAGAAAGGATATAAACGCTACTTGAAACTATATAGAGTGCCCAGTTATTTATACTAAAATATTATTTATCATAAGAGCCCAACAAAATAAAATAAACAGAATGAAGAAAGAGAGAAAAAAAAAAGAGTTTCTCTGTTTGTATTCCTTTTTATTTGGCCCTTGTATGGCTAGTTCACACAATTTAAATGAAAATTGTTTTATTCAACACTATTTGGGCAGGAAAAACGAGTGAAAGAACAACTGAAAGAACAAAAACAACATTTATAAATTGCATAAATTAAACATTTCTTTCACAGCAGCATCATCGACAACAAATCGAGTGTGTGCATATCACAGATTGCATTCGGGTTTCCAATCAATTGTGAAATTAAACTGTCTAAATTCATGGCAAATGCGTGGCAAACAAATGCAATCCAAAAAAAGATATATCTATATATAAATTCAATATGTATCTAGATATATTTGTGTCGACCTCCATGCAGCTGCTGTTGTGTAAAACATATTTGCATTTGCCACTGTTTAAAAATTCAATTTCAAATAACCAAAAAGCAATACAAAAACTGGAACCAAAAAACTGCCAAAAATTTAGGAATTATTTAATACTTTTATTAGCAGCAGGCAGGAGTAAACTTTAATTTTTAATCTATAAACAAATATTCCCTCTGACCATTGAGATTTCTAGGCTTTGTTGTAATTTAAATTAAAATTGTGGAAAAAAATATAGACACAAGTTTTACTTTGTGGTCTGCATTTTTGTAAGTTATTGCAGGCACCCAAAAAGTATGCAATGTTTTTTTTTTTATTGTCCTAAGTCTACCTATCTATATGTATGTATATGTTTAATATATGTGTGTGTAGATAATTTATTATGCTCGAACTACTGAAATAGTTTGGGCAACAACAATGCTGATAGCTGCTGTCTCAACACCTAAACACAGCTCAGGTGATTGCTAATTGCTCAACACTTTTGTATGTTAAATAACTAAAGGACTTGAAATATTAAATGTTGAATGTTAAATGTTGAATAGGGAAATGTCGAAGTGCTGTTGGCATATTACAAAACTATCGCATGTTCGCATCGAAATGCTAAAATTGCATCGATTTTGCATGTCTGTCAATGTATGCATTTTGATGGTTTTTAGGCATCAACAGATTTTCCATTTGGGTTGTTTGTCATGCACAGAGTGCAGTTGTTGTTGTTGTTGTTTTTATTATTGTTGTTAGTATTATTATTGTTATTGTTATTGCTATTGCTATTGCTGTTGCTGTTGCTGTTGCAGCTACAAGTCCTGTGAGTTGTGTGCTGTGCGTTTGTTTTTCCATGTCATCATCATCAACATGCTTTTGTGTGTTGTTAGTGTGTCTGAGTGCGTGCCCCTCTGTCTCTCCGTCAGTCCGTCTGTCTGTCTGTCTGTCTCGCTGTGTGTGTGTGGCAGATTGCATATTTGCCAAGCGGCATGTCCTTGTGGCAGCTGTCCTCCGTCCATGGTGTCCTACTGGCTTGACTATGCATTATTATGCAAGTGTTAGTTAAATTGCAATTACAACGCAAATCACATTGTTGCATTGTCGCATGCAACATACCGTGTCTTCCTTTACATTAGACACCAGGCTTATGGCAATAATCTCAGCAGCACACTGAGAAAAAAAATATTGAATTGCATGCTACATGCAACAAAGTGTAATGGAAAACCGCATCAATCATGTTTATAGGCAATTAAAAAGTATTGCCTACTTTGCAGGGCAGCGTCAAATGAAAATCATATTTTCCTTTTAATTAATAATGTATTATGGAAAATATTAAATACTAGACTTCAAATTAAAGTATATAAATTTCAGATTAAATTTAAGCCTTGTGGAGGCATTAAATAAAAAATAATAAAATGAAAATTTAGGGGCCAACTTTAGTTGCTCGGAATCAGACAGAAGAAAAGTAAATGAAAGAAGAAAAATGATGAAAGAAAGAATAGAAAGAATAAAATATAAGATTTAGAGTGAAATAGAAAATGGATTCTAGAAAAACTCCAAGCCAATAGGGGAGAAGTGTTGCTATTGTACAGTACAACCCTTTTTAATCCTACATTTAAATGCATTCTTCTGCTCTATTTTTGATAGTTTTGATTGATTGAAAATCGGCATTTCATAGTAAACTAATAAAATATAAAACTCAATTCTTTTAAATAAAAAAAAAATAAAATAAATACCTTAAATAGGATTTCTGTACATCTACATTCAGTTCATATTTCATTGACTAAGAGTAATTTATTCCTACATAAATTTGCGAGATTCAGGCGCCTTTGGTATGCTTCTTTCTATGTATTTTCTCATAGTGCAGTCAGAGCCTGAAGGTGTTTTATTTATTTTAATATGAACAGCTGGACATCTGGCTAGGCGCTCGTCTGTCTCATTAGGCTGTCCATAATCCCTGCCATTAAGGACATGCATTATTAACGCTTCAGCTGTGCGGCCTTTAGCCTTATGGCTAAGGACTTGTTTGTGTGTCCTGCTAAATGCTTGTCATTTTCTACGAGCACATTTAAGCTGCTCACAGATTGCAAAATTATTTATGCCCATTTTTGGATTGAGTTCGGCTTCCCTCTTTCCTCTCCTCCTTTCGGCTCCTCTCTTCTCTTCTCTTCTATTCTCTCCTGTGCTGTTTGTCATTATCAGTTTCAGAAACACAAGGAATCAATTTGCTTACGGCATTTTCATTTTCATTCTCATTTTCATTTGAGCTTTGCTTTTCCTCCAGCGCAGGCAACATAATGCAATTTTCAACTTTTGCCACAATATTGACACTGTGCGATTGTTAACTGCGTACGCATCATTTTCCAGCTTTTCCAAGCTCGAACTTTCCGCTTGTATCTGATATTTGGCATCCGGTATTCCACATTTGGTAGTTGGTATTTGGTATTTGATATTTGGTGTTTGCTATTTGTATGGAATATTTGCGCACAAAATTTGGCAAGCATTGTGCAAATATACTTGCTGACTTTTCCAGTTGCAGAAGCATCCAACTTTTCATATTGTAAATAATGAAAACTCTGTAATTTGATGAGATTTACACTTGTCCGGCACCCAGCCAATCGAATTTCCTCCATATGCAAGTCAACTTTCATAGATACCCTGTACTCCAAGCAGAAACAGGCATATATTGCTAAGAGAGTAATTAACCAAGTCTTAAATATTTGATTCAATCGAGCTTGAAATTGAAGCAATCAATTTTATAGATTCTCTTTTTTTTGTCAATATGAGTACAACGAGAAAAAAAAAACTTAGTTAAATAAAAACAATAACAAATGCGGATCATTTTAAAAATGAATCGATTGCTTTGAATAATCGATAACTTCAGCATGCCGAAGTTTTCTAATTCTTGCAGACTGGAAACTTGTTAGTAAATTATTTATTTATTTATATTACTAATTTAATTATTATTATTACAAAGATTGTTATGCTATGGCAGCATTTATTAAACACTGCCTTAGCATACATCTAACATTCAAATTTCATCCACATTCACTGAGAGTCAAAATAGACTTCCAATCAAACATTGTTATCTTTTATATATTAACTTTATGATATAGTTGTCCGATCCGGCTTCAGAACCAGTATGTGCAGTAAAGGCTAAAGTAAGCGAAGGCTCCTTTCCATTAATTCGTTTCATTCAACTTGGTGAAGGGAGGGACTTGAGGGACTAGCCTTTTACTTAATTTAAAAATGATTTTTTCTATATTTGAGTCCAAATTAAAGCAATAATAATATTTTTATTTATTGTAAATAAATTTAATTAAATTAAATCGTAAATTTCCATACATCTTATGAGTGCAGGGTATACAAATAAAATTGTTTTTCAGTTATGAACTAAAAAACTGCCAACTGGAAATTGCATGCTGCCAAAAGAAGGAAGAATCGACTACTAAAGTCAGCTGAGAGCAGCAATTTGCCAGCTGACTCCTCATTCTAGCGAGTAGCAGGAGCAGACTCAGATTGAACTTATATATATTTTGTATGGAAGAAAGAATAAATTTACAAAAATATTTGTGCAGGACGAAGGAGAATAATAACAAGAGGACGGAGGAGAAGGAGTGGGAAATAAGAAGTCAAAGTGAGTGGCATTAGGAGACAAGTTTTAAGCACAAAATACTCGTAATGCAGCTTAAGCCGAAACTTAAATGGACTGCAATTGCGAGCCAAGGCGTAGGAATTCGTGGTGAAGGGAGAAAGGGGCGGTAGCGGAAGGGGTAAAAACGAAACAAAAAGCAACAATTTTTCAGTGCATAGTTTGAGGGGCGCACTAACAAGCATTGCGTGCCACCAAACGTGCAGCAAACAAAAGCTTGCAGGGTTGGAGGCGCCACAACAAAGCATAAGCAACACCCTCAGCTGAACGCATATTGTGCTCCAAATAGCAACTCAAGTATTTTTAAAGGAGAGACAGCATCGGAGAGGAGCACCGGAACAGGAAAGGAAATACAGGGGAGGTAGGAGGAATGGATACGGATGCGTAGCTGAAACTGGAGCTGCTTGCAACTTGCTACTTGCTACTTGCTACTTGCTACTTGCCTCTTGTTGCAAGAAATCTGCTGAGTAAAAGCATAAAGCGGGCGGAACTCAGACCCACTTAAGGATTGAGACGCTTGTAGCAGTTGCAGCTATATATCTATAGGTGTTAAATGTGTATGTGTGTGCGTGTGTTTGTTTGTGTGCCGCTTAAGGACTAAAGGACTAAACGCTTTTGGCACCTTAACAACGAAAACAGCTGCACAACAGCAGACGGAACAAAATATTGTTACATGAAAAATAGCAAACAAATAGAAGCAAAAAAAACTCATAAAATAAAGCAAAGTTTTTTTCTTACGCCTTTTTTCTCCTCCTTTTTGTTTCCTTTTTGTTCAAATAAAAATGCTCGTAAAACTGCTGGCCATATTCACTGCATTACATTTCTCACAACTCGAGGAAATACCCTGTAAAAACTAAGCAACAATTCTTATAGAATACCTATTTTTATAGTCTAAAAAGTGTTTTGTTTATTTCTTGGATTAGTTTTTGGTGAAGTCCTGTGAATACCCTGTATTTATTTGACTTCAGTCTCGAGGAGCATTCATCAAGGTTCATCGTATTTTCCAGACATAAAATTCAAATTGCTGGGAAAGCGCTTAAGGTGAAAACGGGTCCTTTTTCTGAGAAAAAAGGCACAAAAAAATGACAGCCAAAAAAAAACGAACAGAAGGGGAATTAAAGCTTGTCCCGTCTTGAAAGCAAACAAAGGACTTACAAAGTAAGATTTAAATATTGCTGGGACAATTTCTATTTTACAGGATATTTTGAAGGCTGTGCAGACTCTGCATATTATTGTTGTCGCTTGTTTTCAAGCCATAAGTTTTGAAATTTACAAGTGTTTGCGGATTTGTTGCCAACAAAAACCAAGTAAAATGTATATAAATAAATTGCTGAAAACTTTTTAAGCAAAAAATCCTCTGAAACTGATTCGAAAATACGCGTAAATATTAAATGATATTTACTGCAAATTTTCTCTACAGTTGATATACAGTATACAAATGAAACCAGGCGTTAAAGCGTTAATGAGCAGCGCCAAAAAAGGGTCAGCAGCATGTGGCAGCAGGCAGCAGGCAAAAGGCAGTGCACAGCATGCAGAGTGTGGCAGCAACGTCAATGTGCCACAGTTTTTGAACCGACAACTGACCGCGCTATCCGCAACTATCCACACCAAAAACCATGATTGATAACATCTCAGCATAAATACACACGCACACAAGCATAAAGGACACCAGCAGGACACGTGTGTTGCACATTTAAAGCGACCGAGACACATGCTGCACATATAAAAAATGAAAAAAAAAATATAAATAAAACCAATGCGATTTTAAGTGCTCGACGAGGAGATACTCTATACTGATATCTGCAGTTAGCCAGATAATTTTAAAAAGTATCTTAAAGACCATACCTAAAAATTAAATAAATAAATAAATAAATTCTTAATCGAATATATCTTCTTTGCTTCCTGGAAAAGTGTCTCTCAATACACATTTAGTTTCATCACATTTCTTCAGACTTAATTTAAGCAATTCCTTTTTTATTCTTTTCTGTATTTAAGAGGATTTAAGTACAGGAAAACAGCATTTTTTCAAGCTTGACTAACTTCATTTTCCTCTCGATTTTCAACCCAATTTTTTTATATACCAATTTTGATGTATTTTCTATCTTTAACTGATCCTCCCTATTTGCCAATTTTTAATGGGTAAAAAGTGTAAAAAAATACGTGGTTCGTTGGCTGTTGGTTTGCTTGGTTGTCGGTTCGGTTGGTTGTTGGTCATTTGCCCGGGTTGTTGGGCTGTTGGGTTATTGGGTTGTTTTCCTTATCGCAATGAAACGAAACACGTGTACTCACAGCTGCTGCTCATATCAGAAGATAAAAGGAGCGAAAGGAGGTAGAATTCGTGTGTGCATTCTGCCACCTGATTATTGTTGCATGTTCTTTAACAATTTGAGCATTTAAAGCATTTCAAGTTAAGCATACGCCGCGTTCCACGCTCAACAAACAACCAAAAATGTAGTCTATGCACAAAGGAATTTTCCGGCGATTTTCAGCTCAAACGTAATATGAAAAATCAGAGTGTATTTAAAAGAAAAAAGCAACAAAATTACTCGTATACAGTCGAGTCAAGTTTTTCGCTGTAGTTGCTGCTGCATGAAAAACAATGCGGCAAGTGTAATAAAAACTAAGTAGCTTACAAGCCCATGAGAAGCGGGCAAAGAACATTATGCAGAATTGTGTTGTGCTGCGGGTTCGGGTCCGGGTCCGGGTTTTTAGTCCTGGCTCTTGTTGTCCTGTCTTGCTTACTTAACGTTTGTGTGGGCGTGATTGTTTTACATGCTGCAACAACATGGCGACACTCTGGCAACACTCTGGCAGCAACATGGGGCAGGCAACACTCTCGGTGAGAATGTGTCTCTAATAACCTAACGTGCCGCTCGCATTAAATATGCTAATTTTTACAGTGAATACATTTTAAGGCAGCAGGCAACACTGCCACCTGACTGCCCCCCCACCCGCCATGTAGTTGCCACAGCCTCCGCCTGCGCCTCTTCCCCAGTCACTGCCCTCTTCTCTGATTCTGTTTCCTCATCAGGCATATTATTTGCAAGAGGCAGGCAGCCGCGCGCATATTAAGTACATCTTGCCACACGGACGTGTTGTATGCCACCATGTTGCACAGGCCGCCCGCTGACATTTAGCGCGACAGCGACAACAACCACAACAACAACAACAACAGCAACAACAGCAGCGGCAACAACAATTTTCAACCAAGCAACAAAACTGAAATTGAGAAAAATTATGCTGCAAATGCCAGGAGAAAAATTATGAAAATTTTTTGTATGACAAGATTTTTGCTTACGCTCATTTGTTGTATGTTGTCCTTTGATGCATAGTGCATCGTCAGGGTATTCAAATTATGTGATCTCTTTGGAGACACTCAAAAACAGACTACGCAAATTAGAACGTATCTTAAAAAGCTCTAAAAAACACAGAAATGCTTCATCAAACACACAACTAAGCTCTTTTTAAGTTAAAAGCTTCACTTTCTAATAAATATTTCAAGTAATTTAGTAGACAATTAAAGTATTTCTTGCAAAACTTAAGCTGAAAGCGAATGAAAATAAAGTTAAATAAGCTAAAAGCTCCTGCTTCTTAGCTCAAGTTGCCAATTGAGTCGGCATCAATTGCTCGAAAAGTGTATGAAATATTTAGTTTTCAATAAAATATTCGCAGGTAAACTTAAGCGTAAAGCACAAAATGAAAGCTCTTTTAAAATTTCTTTTTAGTAATAGTTAATTTTTATTACAAATGTGGAAATAATTCTAGTTTATTTAAGTTGAAAGCATATGACAGCTGAGAGCACAAAATTAAAGCTCTATTTTATAGCCACAATAACTGAAGCTTCGTTTAAGTAATAAGCGCTTTTTTAATATAAGTAAATATCCCCATTCTATGTATTAAATATTCCTAGTTAAGTTTCGTTGAAAGTGCATTTCAGCTTTACTTCAACTCATAAAACTGAGCTAAAGGGAACAACAGTTCCATTTAATATTCCGTCTTTACCCTCACAAGGAAAGCAGTTAATTTAAGGCTTAAGAAAATTGCTTGGGCTTAAGGAAGAGTATCTTAGACTTTGGTTAGACTTTCGCACATGTTTCATCATTGTCAGCACCCAAAAAACTCTTGCTCTGCTTTTGTCGTTTTGTTGATTTTGTTTGTTGGTATGCGCTGTTGTTTTTATGACAAAAATATTCAAATTATTCCACGGCGAATGTCGTAAGCGTTTGCCTGGCAACCAGGATTCTCACCTGTCCTTCCCTCCTCAGCTTCACCCTGCACTCCCTGTACACCTGGTTCCCGTCTGTCGTCATTGTCAGTGAATTAAAAACGTCATAAGGGCTTATTTAAATAAATTATTAACATGCAGACTGAGTCGAGGCCACGTTGCGTGGGATTTTCAATAAATGTAAATAATTCAGCACATAAGTGAGCCATACTCTACTCGTATTAGCCCAAGCAGCTCTTAAGACATTAGAAAGCCATGTGAGAAACAGCATCCGGTGCTCCTCCTTTTCCCCTTGCCTCACGCCTCACGCCTCTGCTGCCTGTTGCCTGTTGCCGACTGCCCAACTTATTTTTATTCCTAAAGGAAATTAAAACAATCTGCACAGCCGCAAAGTTCAAAGTTTTTTCACTCTTAACATATATATGTATGTATAATTTTTGTGTATCTGTATACCCTGTAAATAAGGCCCAGTTCAATGGCAACGCCTTAGCCTTCAATTGAAAATTAAGCTACTTTATATTAGACATATTAATTGGAATAAAAGCTTCCTTCCAGGAATTTTAGACAATCTTTTTTGAACATAAAGTTTTCCAACTTTATTCAAGGCTACAGGGTATCTGTGAGTGCAGCACACTCCGTTAGAGCATTCTTCCTTGTTTTATCTTTGTTTTATACATTTTTCTTTTGGCTTTTGTATTTTATTCGTGCAGATTCCTCGGCTGCTAAATGAAAAGTTGTTGCGCAGCACTTTTGCGCCTCGGGCCCTGTCAAAGTTTTCGTTTTCGTTTTTATTTTTAGTAAAATAAACCAAATAACTTGGCCCAAAAGCAAATGAGAAGCGAAGCGTTAACGATCAAAACAAGCCATAAAATGTAGTTTCAACTAAACCGACTCAGCAACAGAAACAGAATAATAGAATTTTATTCGCTTTTATTTCTATTGTGGCAATTTGCTCCTGTTCTTTTCGTTATTTTTGTTGCAAGGATTCAACCGGGCGGAGTTAACACTTAAAGTGCCAATAATCAGGAGCCGAAAATGCAAACGAAATGCAAAACGTGCCCGGCTTAAGATGCAGGTGCTGCGCTGCCAGCGCCGCCTGTTGCTGCAACATAGCACCCTCCGGCTGCCCCTTGCCCCCAGCCCATTGCCCTACGCCCCACGCCCCGTGCAGTAGACTTGCAACAAGAGAAGGCTCTTTGTGCCACAGGAGGAGGCAACGTGAATATGTGAGTGCAAAACAGTGCAAATGGGCTAAACGAAGAAGCGGATGCAGATAAAAAGTACACTCAGCCAAAAGGATTGGTCGATTTTATTGCTATTTTTTAAATAAAAATATATTAAGCGTAAACAAAAGTTAAATGTGAATTCTGTTGAAAAGTATTCTAATTAAAAATGATCAAGGATCTTATAGATAATACTTAATTTAATAAATTAGCTTAAATAATCAACTTGTGTCTATAAATTATTGAATAAACTCGCTTTCCACATTGAAAACTAACTCAGATATTTGAAAAAAAAAAGTTTTTAAAAATATGGAAGCTATTCTATTGGTATTTCTCAATCTATATTATATTCAAAATTTAAAATCATTTAAGATATTGCATACAAATTTTCTTTTTCATTCCTTCAAAGCATGGCGGGTATTATTGGAAAAAAACGGATCAGAATTGTCCCTAATTTTTCTCTCTGTGCAGTTTAGGTGAGCTTCCTGGCAGCCAGGGACAGACAGGCAGGCAAAATATGCATTGTAGCTGGTGGCGAACAAATGCGAAAGACGAAAGGCGAATGGTGAAGGGTGAAAGTGAAAGTGAAAGCGAACGCTTCATTGTTATCCTGGACGGCTGCATGTCCTGTTACTTGCCTTCCTTGTGGCCCCAGTACACAATTGTTAAAAGATAAACTTCGTGGCAAGGTGGGGTGGAAAGGGTGCGCCCGAGACGCGAGGGAGTGGCATAAAAAATGCTGCAAAGCAAATCTCACAACAATTTGGGTCAAACAAGCAAATTGCATTCTGTTTAGTGGCTCCACTTCTACTTTTCTTCTTCTCTCTGTTGTTGTTGTTGTTGCTGTTGTTAGTGCAATTGCATTGCATCCTTTGAGGTTAAGCGCCGTTGAGATTTCCTTGGGGAAATGTCCGCTCTCCCTCGCGCTCTCACACAATTCTCAATTCACCAGTTCTCTGCACAGTTCTCCAGCCGGCTGTGGGTACAGCAAACATTTGCTCAACTTTGTGTTGATTCAGTCAGTCTCATAGTTACTGCAACTCAGATTGCCTTTTACATGAACAGAGAAAAAAAAAGAATTGAGAAAATGCGAGAATGTGAAATGTTGAAAAGCGAAAGCGGAAAAACAACTTAGACTCATGTCAAAGTTAACATTTTTTCCACGGCTTTCCTTGCAACATTTAAATTGGCGCATTGATTTATCCTGTAAGTTGAACTCATTAAATTGCAAAATGCATTTGGGATATGAAATCCCGCCCACACACACACAGATACACCCACACACACAGACACACTCACACACAGAGAGAGGATCCTGGAGGAAACGCCGCCATTCGACAGCTGCCGACTTATGCAAATTTTCATGCAATTGAGACGCAGACTCGCGTGTGGAAGGATGCGTATGGTAAATCCTGGTAATGTTTTTCGCAGTTTCCAGTTCAGTTTGCCTGGCAAACAAGCAGAGCCCTAAACGATGAGGCCAAAGGATAAAAGTCATAAGTAAATTGCTTTTCAAGCTCAACATGTGCTTTAAAGCCCAATAACAAACACTAACCGTAATGGTATTTTTTGAAGGATACGAGCATTATCCCCAAGTATTTAAGTCAGGCTGCACTTACTCAAACTTCAGTTTTAGTAGCCTTAAACATACTTATACATATGCCCGGACTGTAGCCACGCCACTCTCTACTACCTTTTTTATGAGTATTTACACTTGACTTTGCTGCCAGATCCTTATTTACTCAGAAGAATGAATTGTATTTGGTAAAAAAGGATATTAAAAATGAACAACAAAAGGATACAATAAATTTTTCTTAATATTTTGCTTGTTTTATATATCTAACTGCATTTTTTTTTACTTCAATAAAGAAGTCCAACAAATATAATACAAAGTAAAAGCAATCTGTTGCCACAGTTGCCACAGTTAAGCAAGCATTTAATACAATGTCCTGTGAAAGTTGAAGCTACTTGCTATTTGTGTCAACCACAAAGGATTCGCAGGATTCCCATTTCATTGAACTGAAAGATTTATGTAGTTTTCGATTGAGCTTTAATTAAATTGCCACTTGATGCGGGGGCAAATGCGAATAGTCCTGTATAGAGTTAAGTAGCCACTGCCGCAACTGCCTCAACTGCAACGGTTAGTTGCAGCTTCACCTTCGCTTAGTTAGTTGGATACGTTGGCAGCTGACATTAACGGTGGCAGAACGCCAACAGGACAGCAACAACGACAAGGAAAAGTGGCAGCATTCGGTGGCAGTCAACTATCGTGCCACTCGTTGTTGCAGCTTGGCCTTTATTTTACTTCTTTTTATACCCTTGCCTGGGGTACTATAAATTAGCCATGCGCTGTGTAAAAAATACAAAGTTGAGTCCTTGAAGAGGCAAGCACTTTTACTCCTATTTCTGAGATGGTATGTTTTGGCTGTAGTAAAATATATATTCCTGAACTGCTGATCAGCAGAAGATTTATATACTTTCAATAATATTTTTCTTCACCACGAAAGGGTATTTTATCTGCACGTTGTAAATAAAAGATATTTCTTGCTTTTTCCTCCTTTCTTTTTTTTTGTTTGTTGATGACTGTCCTTTGGTGTTCGTGTAGTTAAGCACAATTTTAATTGATAAATTGCCACTTGGGCTATTACTTGACGCTCTGCTGGTGTTGCCACTCGCCATTTGCCATTTGCCATTTGCCGCTTGCCGCTTGCCTCTTGCCACAGTTGCCCGCTCGGCTGTCGACAAGGACGCTTTGAATAATTTGCAAAGTTGCCAGCGAGTTGGCGACGGGCTACTGCTCCTTCTTCTGCTCCTACTCCTGCGACTGCTCCTGTCGCTGTTCCCCGAGCTGGAGGTGGTCTAAGTAACGTTTACATCATCAAATAAAATAAAATGCTTGGACTCATTTAAAAAGCAATTAAATATTAAAAACACTTGTACAATTGTCGTGAAACGAGGCAAAGAGACGGCGACGGAGCCGGAGATGGGGCGGTTGCCACTGACTTTTGGAATTTTGATTGTTTCTTTGCGTTTCATTTACAAGTTGTGCCCCCGGGGAAGACGAGAGGCGAGAAGTGAGTGCCGAGGGAGCAGACCCATCTCTGTGGTTTTGTTTGAGTGATTATGCAATTAATTAGAATCTCTTTGGTTGTGGTAAATATTAAGCGGATTGCCAGCAGCCGAACGGAACGGAACGGGCAATGTAATTGAATTTTAATACCAACAACACAACAACACAACAACTCAACAACACAACAACAACATTTTGCAAGGGGCACAAGCCAAGCCAAAAGCCAATGCGAAACAACAAAAGAAACAACCAACAAGAGTTGTTCCTTGGCTTCTTCTTTTTTTGTATAGTAATCAAAACGCGTTATGCCGCCGACAGACTGAGTTAACAGAATAATTTCCTATGCGGCAGTCAGTTTATTAAAAGCGCTCCGTTTCGTTCCGCACACGCGGCAAAAAGAAGGCCAAGACGGCCAAGACGGGCAAAAACAATGCGCGAGGCGATCAAACAAGCAGCAAGAAAAAGCCAACAGACAATAACAACAATGTTGGCCAATTTGATACACATCCGCAAAAAAGAAATAAAGGGAATAAAATTAGCTAAAGCACCGTATCAGAAATGCTCTTCATAGAATAGTTTTAGCGAGTAGCAACAACGAGAATATGTCAGCGTGAAGATTTAGCAATATTCTACAAACAAGAAGAGATGAGATAATATAGCGACAAGGAATCCACCGAGTGCTGAATAAGAATGCGAGGGAAAAGCAACGAGAGCGAGAAGCGTACAGAAAGAAGCTGATAATGAAACAGCGAGAAGAAGACTAAGAATCTATACGCAGTGCGAGTAGCAACAAAGAGACGATGTCAAAGAAGATAAAGTGACATTCTACACACGAGAAAGAGCCGAGATAATACAACGAATGCTGAAGAAGAGTGCGAAGGAAAAGTAACGAGACAAAAACTTAGAGAAATAAGTTGATAATGAAACAGCGAGAAGACTAAGAATCTTTACACAGTTGCGAGTAGCAGCAACGAGAAGACGTCAGCGAGAGGACACGACAACGAATAAATGAACAGGAAGTGGAGAAGAAACGAGAAAACGATATTAAAGAATAATAGATAATAAGGCGACAAGGAATCTGCCGAATGCTGAATAAGAGTCCGAGGAAGATCGAGAAGCGTTAAGAAAAAAACTGATAATGAAACAACCAGAACAAGACTAATAAAACGATAAAGAGAGAGAACAGATTGTTTTTTATTTATTTTTTTTTTTTAAATCAGATTGCAATTTTATGATTCATTCTTTAAGTTTCCAGGGTAATAGAACAAGAACGAGACCACTTGAGAGCTGGTAACGAATTGTAGTTCTCTATCTATTTCAAATCCCAGGTTTTAATCCCATCAAAAAGCCTTTCTTGGAAATGCTATGCCCAAATCAACATAAGACAATTGGTTTCTTTACTTTTATCCCTGTTTAACGAACCAAAACAATTTGAAGCAATTCAAAATGCCTTATCAACTCATAATACCCTTTCAAAGGGCTCTGCCAAGGCAACGATACGATACGATATGATGGAGCTCAACCCAAAGAAAGAAGGCAAAAAATAAGGGCGAAATATTCCATTAATTTGATTAGACTTTCAGGCAGTACGAGCCGTTTGAGGGTTGGAAAGCATTGCGAATCGAATGCAAAAGCCAAAACATGAAAAAACGAAACCAAAGGGAAGAAGGGGGAAACAAAAGGAAACGAGAGGAAAACGAAACATATTTTGAGGCAACATCAGGTTGCATGTTGAGCATGGACACACCTCCTTTTATGAAGTGCCGTTAATAATAACTATAGGCCAAGAGGGCAAAGGGGCAGGTCGCAGGGCGACGGACAGAAGAACTTCTCGGTGCATTATGCCCCATAAGAATTTAACGCACAAATGCTCAAATTGTCAATAAGAAAGTTGGCTGGGTAAGAGTGGCGCTAAGCCAACTTATTTACTTTTTATACCTCAGCGGCACACATTAAATGTCCACGCTTCTTCATTAGGCCAAAAGCTAAAAATCCAAACGAAACTGAGTCTTGGCTTTGAGAGCGGAGAACTGGGAGCCGAAAGCCGGGAACTGTTGCCTCGTAGCAATCATTTTTTATGAAGGCACTTGGTTGGAGCAGAGCGCGAAGCGCATCAAAAACCCATTTGGCTGCCATTAACTTGATTGAGTCGAGCTGCTGTTGCTGCCGCTGCTGCTGCTGCTGCTGCCGCCACATGCCACTTGGTTGTTGCCACAGTCAGAGTCCAGTCCGTGTGGCGTTTTTGAAGGCATTTAACTTGAAGGCGGCACATAAATGAAAATTGATCATGTGCTTTGTCTCTTGGCCAGTACACCAATACTCCAAAAAGACAGTGGTGCCTGCCTACATATTTTCAAGGGGTTATGATTATTAATTGTTAACAGGGTACTTAACCCATTCAAATGCCCGTAGACTGTTTTTCAATGGCATTAATCACCGTAAAATCGATCAGGGATTATTAAGATAATGAAATAATAATGTTGTCCACATTCAGAGAGAACTTAATCAATTAATTTAATTAACGTGGCTTGCATTAAAACGAAGAGACGCTTATAGAATAGTTCTTAAGGGACTCGATGAATTTCTTCATTTAATTAAACTGATTTACTCTGTGCTTTAAGTCCTTGAAGCTATGCCCTCTTCAGCGCGCCGCTGGCCACAAGCAGACCCTAACCAACACCCACTGCTGGCCATGTTAACAACTAATATTTCAGCTTTTAAGCCGCTTTTATTTTTTGGTGTCCACAAGGTGCGCGCCTTGGCAACCTCATGGCCATTAGTTGTCATTAGTGCGCCTTTTCCCTAATTAAACTTTTGCTAAAAATACGCCAATCAGTCATTAAACTTATCTCCTGCTCCATTTATCAACGCAGCTTTCCCCTTTTCTCTCCCTTTAATTAAATGCGTTGCTTTGCACATCAACATGAAGCAGCAGCAGCAGCAAAATCAGCAGCAGAGAAGCAGCAAGAAAATGTTGTCTCCTGCGGAAAACACTTCAAGCTGACCCAGTTTTTCGCCAGGAATTGCTGAACTGAACGCATTCAAGGCTAAGGATAAGCCACATTTTCAGAGCCCGGTGCTGAGGTAGACAGGCTGATAGTAGTCAAAGTTTTTTCATTTGACACTGTGGAAAATATGCCAGAGTTTTCGTAAATCAATAAGTCAACTTGCCATACAAATTCCTTATGCCATTAACAGGGCTTTAAATTGCAGTTGGGCAAAAACTAGTTTACAGCCTTAAAGCTGATACCAATATGGGTGAAAATGGTCATTAAATCCTTAGAAAATATTCAATTAAATTCCTTGAAAAATTTGCTTTTGTTCTGCAAAGAAATTGATCTTTGAACAAAGGTTTAAATTTATTGGTTTTCAGCTCTTAAATTTGAAAGATTTTGGGAGATTTTTCAATACTTTGCTGAAAAATGTTTCATGATAGTTTTGATTTGAACTATTTCGTTTTAATTTAACTTTAATTTCGTGGCATATTCGGAGAGAAAGTTTCGCTCAAATTCAAGCCAAAAATAAAGCAAAATGCTGACTTTTAAAGCTGAAAACTTTTGTAGTAAATGTTCTGCGCAAACTTTCAAAAGTAGCTCTATCAAAAAGAAAAGATTTCCACGCTGGGGAATGAATGGAATGGAACGGAACGTTTTCGAATTATTCCGTCACGTGGCAAAATAATCATTCGCACAGCCTTTTAAGCTGCAGCAGCTGAAGACCGTCTGAAGGTGACACAAGTCTTAAGTTTTGGATTGCAAAATTTATATATATCTATATATAAATATGTTTAGAGAGAGGGAGAGGCAGAGAGAGATAGGTAGAAAATAAATAAATGTGATTTGTCATTTTGCAAACATGCCAGAAGAAGCAGTAGAAGCTGCTTTGAGAGCGCATTAAATTGCAGTCAAATGGCACGCTCTGTGCATGCCAAATGTGCACACATTTGGCTATAGGAGTGTATTTTGGCCAATGAATATGGTAGCTTTTAGCATGTCCTTGCATATCCTGGCATGGCCTGGCCTGGCCCGGCAGAGCTGGCAGAACTGGTAGAGTATTAAATTATTCGAGCGTGTGGCACAAGCAACAGACTCCACACGAAATGCTTTTGTATGCAACACTGCGCACACAAACCAAGTCTAAACTGGATTCTTCCACCTGCTCTCCCCAGTCTCCCCTCCCCAGTCTCCACTCACCGCTCTCTCACTCTGTGAGCAGGTCTGGCAACTGTCATGCTTTTGAACTTGAGCTCAGCAGTGCAACAAAGAGTAGCAGCAACATCAGCGCTCATTTGCAGCAAATCAACTTCAAGAGTCAATGTTAAGCGCCATGTAAAATTCATTTCACTGAGCACATGGCTAAAACGCCAAAGGCCCAGGCAACAGAAGGCAAAAAAAAAAAAAAAAAGCCAAGCCAGAAGAAGCAAAATAAAAGAAAAACAGAGACTTGCAAATACTAAGAATATCAAGAGCTGGCGACACTCGGCTTCCTCCAGTTGACCTTTTCCACAGTTTACGACCTGTACCTGCCACACATCCACACAGCCAGCCTGCCACTCAGCTTCTGAGTCCTAATCGACAGCGTCACTTGCATGTCAAAAGTAGCAGCTGCCTGTTGACTTCTTTGCTTTCAGCTTTCCATTCTCTACACTGCAAAAAATAATCAAAGTTTGGGATAGAAATGGTTGGTTTTATCGCATGGAACCAAAGGATATTATTGAACTGGTTTCTGTAAATTATTGTACAATAAAGGATATTTTTTGTTGTATATTATTATATCTAGAATTTTGAATCCTTAATACAAAATATACTTTGAGAATTTCAACTATTAATCTCAAAGTACAACTATAACTCACAGAAAGAACTAGGAAATTTTATACTATTTTTTTGGTAGTGTTTGTACTTGGACATTTTGTGAAATATGCAGAGAGTCAGGAGACAGGGCCATAGAGTGCTTTCGGAACCAAGGACATGTAATTAACAATTTTTGCAGGCTCCAAAATGACAAAGGAGCAGGTTAATTTCTTGCTCATTTTCATAACAGCACCCGAGTTATTCATCTGGCCACAATAATTGGGAGCCGAGAATATTGTAACCAACTTGCGATTGGCAAAGAATTCATAGCCATCCTCAACCACTTCGTGGGCTCGACAAATCAAATCCAAGTCATGTTTCTCAAGGAACTGCCTCACAATATCCTCGGCGTAAGTGACGCTCACTCCCCGCTCATTGACGCCCCAGCCGTCGGTTTGCTGATTAAGATCAGCCCAGAGCAAATCACATAGCAGCCCCTTGTTTGGCACATCTGTGGGGCGTGGCAAGTTGCGGATTTGCTGAAGATTATGCAAATTGGGTGATAATCCACCGTGGCAACAAAATACCCTTTTGCTGACAACTGCAGCCACAGGCAACACGTTAAAACAGTCAACAAAACAATGCCAAAGCTTCACATTATGTCGCCGCTTCATCTCATCATAGAAGCCTGCAAAGCAGCTTTTAAAAATAAATAAAAATCCTTTCAACTGGACTCACCATAGAGTTGATTGATGCTAGCGCACTCATGATTACCGCGCAGCAGATGCATGTTCTTTGGATATCGCAACTTGTAGGCAAAGAGCAGGCAGATAGTCTCCAGCGAATACTTGCCCCGGTCCACATAATCCCCCAAAAATAAATATCTGCAGTTCTGCGGATGGCCACAAGCCTTAAAGATGCGCAACAGGTCCCCAAACTGTCCATGAACATCCCCACAAACAACCATCGGTGCGACCAATTCCAATAACATGGGCTGCTTGGTGAGCTGCTCCCTGACCTGCATGCACAGCTTTGTGATCGTATTTTGATCCAGCTGAACCTCTCTTCCTTTATATGCCAACAGCTGGCCAATAAGGCCATCCAACTCTTTGGGGGATAATGCCATGTCGTATACTTTATATATTTATTATTTTCTATGTGTACTTTGTGCTTTTCATTTGAGTTGTGTATCTAATATACTATGTGGGTTACTTGCTAATTCTCAATTTAATCACACCCTAAATCAGTAGAGTCTCTGTATGCTTTAAAGGCTTACCCATAATTGACAATTCATTAATGCAATAGCTCCTGGAATACTCCGTAAAAACCGTAGAGGAAACCCCTCACTACAGCGTATCCAGACAGTCCAGCCATACACTTGGAAAAATGGTTGACTGCATTCTAAAAATTGGCTACAATTTTATTACTAAAACATCCCAAGATTTGCGTAAGGGAAAGAAAAAATTACAAGAAATAAAATAAATATTTAAATATTTATATTTCTCCTATTTAAATATTTATTGGAAAACCATTACAATTACTTTGAGTGGTTCAATAAATAAAAATAAAATAACTATAAGTATATTTGTAAGACTTTAAGCAAAGTAATGATAGTAAACATTTCTAAAAATGTAATATGAAAATAATAATAATAACTACGAATGTATTTGTAAAACTTCAAACAACGCATTTTTAAAAAATGGAAAGTTTATAAAAAGAAAATATTTCATTTTTAAATTAATTTTAATATAAATACTATGGGAATTTTATGTTTTCATGTGAAAAATTTTCATTTCAAAATTCCATTCCTGTTATTTTTAAATATTTTTTGAATAATTATTTCAGTAAATTGAATATTTTGTTTGTTTAGTGTAAATATTTTCCATAATTTCTATATTCCAAAGCACATATAAATATTATAGAAAATTCTGTATAATACCTTTCTTGAACTTCAGTCCAATTTAGATATTTTTTAAATAATTAAGTGAATTAAATATTTTGTTAAAATATTAGTCTATTTTTAGTATGAACATTTTGAAACAAGATTTCTGTATACACTTTCCGTAAAAAACTCTATATTTACATTGAAAATAATGGATTTTTCTCATATTGCCAGTAAATATTTAATTTGCAATACTTTAAGCAATAAATTCCTGAATTTCCCTTTAATTTTGTTCATTTACTTATTTATATTTTTTTGAGTGCATGCACAGACTTGTCCACAATGCCACCATGGCTGGTCAAGTTAAAGTAGAAGCGTTAAAGTGCAAAAGATTTATGAAATTTATTTATGTGCCTGTAAAAATGCCAACGGCACGTGGAAGGTAAGGGCTGGGGGGGTGTGCGGGTATTCGGGGCTGGCTAACATCACATTCCCATCAACTGGACCCGTTTTTTTGTTACTTTTGTTGTTGTGGCGTGGTTGTAAGCGGATTTGCGACAAAACTCATTCGACTGGGCCACACCCTACAAAAACCGAAACCAACAAAAAAGAAAAAGAAGAAAGATATAAGTAAAATAAAGAAAACGCCAAGACCCCCGAACCCACCCGGTCTACTGGCATTGCCCATTCCCGGCGAGCAGCTGGACTCGGGACTCTCCGGCTCTGGCTGTGGCTCGGTGCGGTCGGTTGGGCACAGTTGACGGAAGGCTAGGCATCGCCTTGGAGGCAGCAGCTTGTTAGGAATGACAGCAAAGAGCGCTGAGGCTAAATCCTGTTAAAATTTAGTGCAAAATAAGATAGAATGTTGGCTCTACTCGTCCGTCTGAACTGTCCCTTCAACGACAGCAGCAAAAGTAAATTATTTCTTTTACATTTTCATTCACACACACAGCCGCAGCAGAGAGAGCACTTCTTTCCTTTCTTTGTGCAGTTTCCATTCAAAATACGAGTAAGAATAAAATAAAATACGAATAAAATAAAATAAAATTGTTGAAAAACTGACCCGACACTGGACATATATATATATATATATATATATATATCTGTATATAAATTCCGTTGGTCATAAATTGTCGCCGAAAGCTGCAAAAAACAATAAAAATAAATGAACTTCAGTTGGTTCGGTCTTTCGTTCGTTCGCTCCTCTACAGCGGAGTCCTGAAGAGTCCAGGCAATTTCATTATTATTACTTTCTGTACGCCAACTTTTCTCGCTCATTGTTTATGTGACTTGGCCCATTTTGGCTATTAGTATTTATTGTTTTCTGTATTTTTTCCCCAGCATGTTAAATGGTAAAAAAGGCAGAAAATACAACAGCCTTTATCTCTTTGGCAGGAATAAAATAAATTCAAAAAGTGCATTGACTATCAACTAAAATAATATTTATAGATTTAATTTCAATACAAAAACTTGTAAGAAAAGGTTTTGTTCGCAGCGCCGAAGCTCAGATACCCTTCAGGCCGGAGTAAACCTCTGAAAATTGATGGACTTTGACCGATTGTTTCTATGGCAGCTCTATGATATTGGGTTTTCCAATCTGGCTGGTTTTAAATAACTCCTTTTTGACTTTGTTTCTTTCTATCAGAGCTATATAAAAGATGGCTGCATACCACACGTCCTTCATCTGACCAACTTCTTTGCTTAGAAATGGGCGAAAGGACAGTCAGTCAGACAGAAGGCCATGGCTATATCGACCAAAGTCCCTTCGTCCTGCTCAATAATATAAATATATATGTGGGGTTGGAGATGAACTCTTTTGTTCTTCGGAAGGGTATTCACCACAACAAGTAAATAATAATATTCTAATCGGGCTTTCCTTTTGTTATTAAGTACAGATAAAAGAAAAACAATATTCAATCATGTAAAGAATAAGTTGAATTTTCAAGTACATCTTTTAATCACAACTTGCAGATTGTAATCCCGCTTAAACCTCATACTTAACATGTGCTCTTAACTAATTTTTTCTAGCTTGCTTTTAGCCGTCTGCATGCGAAGCAGGAAGCAGATGAAATCAAAATAAAATACTCATAAATACCAGAGAATATAGCAGTGTTTACTGCAAAAAAAAAAAACAAATAAAAGGAAGAGAGTGGGAGAGAGGAGACTTCAAAGAGGAGATGCAGGCAATGGACACTGATCAGAGACGAAACTGAAACGGAACGGAAACGGAAATGCTGCTGCCAGAGTCCTAAGTCCCAACACGTGCGGATTCTTGTAGCAGTTTTTATTCCAGCAAGCAGCAGCAATAAATAGTGACAGTTACCCCTTGGTTGTAGTTGAACTCTTCCGTTTTCTTTCCTTTTTTTCATATCGCTTTTCACTTTTTACTTTTACCGACTACTTTAGCTTATTTAGAGTTTTATAATATGAACTCGAATTTAAAGCCAACTATCAACAGGGGAAAATCAATGGAAAGGAGTAAGTACAAGGACAGCTTGGCCACTTTATAAGCTCCACATCTTCAGAGCTTGACAACTTAATGTCGAGAATAAAAAATAAAAAACAATTTGTTTGACCAACCAGCTGAGGCTGAGGCTAGGGCTGAGGCTGATGCTGAGGGAACAAATAAATATTGAGAACCGTAAAGGATTTTGCGGTCAGGCCGTGAGCTTGTAATCTGACATTGGTTATATAAGCCCCCTCAAACCGACTAAAGTCATTTATTTATTGTTGTGCTGTCTGTCCTGAGGCCGTTCCAGAGGCCTGAGATAGTTTTACATTTTGGAATCACAACAAAGAGAATCATTCATGGTTTTCAGAGCATGAATCACATGCAAATCGGCCAAAACAGACAACAACGGGCAGTGCAAATAGATTCATAAATCAGTATGAAAACATTATTTTGATTTCCGCTTCACAGTATGCCACAAAAGAAAGCAATGATTCTCCCTTTCTCCCTCTCTCTATCTCTCTCTCTCTCTCTCTCTCTCTCTCTCTCTCTCTCTCTCTGAGTCTCTGAGATGTCGGCGGAAGGGACTAATTGGAGCGTAAAGTAAATTCTACAAAGAGCAATGAAGTTTTTATTGCTTTGATACACTTCAAAAGAGTTATATTAGTTATTCCAAGGTGTTTGTTCAAGTAGAAGTAAAACTCTGTACGCACATTTGCAACTTGTACCATTTTTATCTTTATTAGAATTTCCAATATTTTATGAGAATTAGTCAAACATTCTTTGATAAATTTTTAATTTATTCTTCCCATCTCAGGCTCCAAAAGAAACCAACTCTTAACTCCTATTTTGGTTATAAGAAAGAATATTTACAAGGGGAAGAATGAATTGAAGGAAATGAGAGGATATTAGCTTGAATTTTTATCAAATTAAATTCCAATCTCTCTCCACTCCAAGCCAACCCTCTCTGGCCAGATCCATTTCTACCTTGAACCCTCCACCTGAGATCTAATTGACAGCACTTCTGGGCTGACAATGTGTTCATAAGGTAATTAGTTTATTTAAGCTTTGTTCAATGGAGCATTTTTCGCCTTTATTTGATTATATCCAAAGGGTATTTTCAGCATGCAATGTCCTGGCAATTGCTCAAGTGTTTTATTTTCTTTTATCGTTCATCGGACGGATGCAAAACGTTGACACAACGTCATGTGGCTGGTGAATTATGAGTGGTTTTTTTCTCCATTTGTCCATTTTCGAGACTTAGGCCATTGGCAGTATAACAATGAGCACTTCCGTTTGTCTGTCCGACAGTCCCCCCAGTCCCATTGGGTAAGTGTGTGTGACTGTGTGTGTGGGTGTGTGTGGGTGTGTGTGTGTGTGTGTGTGTGTGTGACAGCTGCTGCTCTGCTGCTGGCAGTTTTGCAATCAACTCAAGCGTGCACAAAAGTATGCTATACTAAAAAGACGAAGAGGGAGCAAAAGAGTGCGGGAGTAAAGCGAAAGAGAAGGAGAAAAACAAAAAATGGAAGAAGGAATCGCCTTGTGCATTTGGTGCATAAATGTCAGGGCACAACTCATGACATATGAAATGAGTTTCTCAGCTTATTGTTGTTGTTGTTGCTGGTGCTGCTGCTGCAGCTGCAATTGTTGCTGTTATTGTGCGGTGCCAGCTGGCGGCAGCCAGCGCATTGCATCTCCAGTCGCTGTTTAATATTTCCGCTTGCACACTTGCTTATTTATTATGTTTTCCGCAGCCACCATGCGGCGCATACCCCAGACCCAGACCCCAAACCACACCCAGCCCCAGACCCAGACCCAGACCCAGACCCTGACGTAGACCCAGTCGCAGACTCAGTCTCAGACTTTATCCTTGTGCCCAGATCAGAGATGAGCGTATGTCGTGTCACGAAAACAGTACAAAAGATGTAGCTTGGATTAAATAAACTTAAAAGAACTATTCTGGATTTTATACTAAAATATGAAGCATACTTTTAGGCACGGTATTCAAATAAAATAAATATATCCTTCTTGCTGGCTGGCATACTTTTTGAACATCCCAAAAGTAGGCTTTACATTTTTCTGTGAATTTCATTCCCAAGTCAAGTACCTAAAAAATGTATTTAAAATATTTCAATAATTCGCAAAGCTTCTATTTATCTGAATTTAATTTAGTTTTCACTTAAAATCGTAAGAAATTTCCTGTTTTAATTCACATTTTGTCTGCCGTGATCGAAATAAATCAACACGCTGCCATCTCTGGCTGAGACTTAGCCCCGTTTGGGGGCAGCACAACAGTTGCTCCGGCTCAAGTTGCTCTTGACGCTATTATCCAGCCAACTAAGACGGCGGCCACATGTGCCGGCATGGCTCTTACTCCTTCCCTCCCTGCTCTCTGCTCCCTACTCCCTGCTGCTCGTCCTGCTGTTGTTTCTGTTGCCCTAATGCCTTTTTTTTCAGTCGACTTCTTGGCCTCCTCTTGTGCACTGCCCCTGCCGACAATGTTAAGTGCCTACATAGGATAATCTGCACATCTCAAGTCAGCGCGTAATTGTAGTCTCACCCCTTTCCCAAAATGCAGTCAAGCTGTGCAGTTGACTGCATTTAAATCCCCATCCCAAGCCCTTCTACACCCTCTTAGACATAATTTTCTTGTTCATCTTCTTGTGCTTCTTCTGGAACGTTTTGTGGCGTTGACAATCCTCATGAGCTTTGCATTTTGTAGAGCTTCCCGTTGCATTTGAAGTATGAGTACCAGAACGAGTACGAGTACGAGTAAGAGTATTCGCTTTAAGTAATTACCATGTCGCGTTTGCTGTCTGCAACGGCTTCATGCCGCTTGTCCATGCCACACAGCAGGCAGCTCCGCAGACATATCGTAAATTTAGCTACTTATATGGCGCAGAGGGCCTTGGGGGGGGGGTTTACCAACCAGCCCCTTGTTGGTAAGAGAAGGGGCCCAATCATCAGCTGGCTGGCGGCTCTGATAGCCACATGCAGCGTTAGTTTATTAAATAAAACGGCACACTGTGAGCTGTGTTGCTGCCGCATATTGCCTGCTGCATGATGCATGCACCAAACTGCATGTTGACAGTCAATAATGCTCGATGCCTGAAGCTGTGCCACACACACACACATACAAACATATATATATTCACACACAGATGTATATATATATGTATAGATACACATTTGATTTATGCATTTTCTCGCCTCTGCAAATAATTAAAACTGAGTGTAGTTCATTTAGGCAATCAGAGAGAAAGCCCAGCCAGTACGAGCTTAATTAGGCACGTGACTGACACGACAGAACTGCCTGCAGCTAACAAATACACTGTGCGAAAAATGGATAAGGAAATTTCCAAGCATAGTTAAAATTAATTCGAATACTTAAAATTTCTATTTTTAAAATTGTCAAATATAATCGGTAAAAATCCAAGTTAAATTTGATGAGTTAAATACAAATAAAAGTAATGCAACATCTGTTAATACTGTGATTAAAAACAAGAATACTGTGAATACAGTTAAAAAAACGATGAATAATTTATCAAAGATTTCAATGTAATAATTAATTTTATAAGAGGAATTAATAACAACTTAGAATCAATAAAATTATTCAAGTTTAATTTTGAGTAATTTAAACTAAATAAGACAGTTAAAAATTATGATTTATAAATTATATTTACTACTGTAAATACACTAAGAAACTAAATTTATTGGAAGAAATCATGATAACTTCTGCTAAAATAATCTGAAAATTATATGCGCTAATTCAAGTCTTTATTTGGCAACAATTAAATTTCCTTTTTTTTTCAACTATTACATTCATTTTTCTCTCAGTGTATAGTTGTATATGTTGATGTCATTGACATTTCAGCTGCGTTCATTAAACTTTGAGGGCTTTCAGAGATTTGCGGCGATTGTTAAGCAGCTTCAAACTAAATTCACAGCTGGTCTTCAATTACAGAATCAGGGCAGGTGTTGTGGCAGTTAATTTGGTGGCACATTTGATGCCTTTTCAATTTGCAACACGAAAATAAAATTCCAGCAAGGACCCAAGGACTCGAAGGATGCGAAAATAAAACCTTGATGTGCGTTGTGTGTAGTGCGTATCAATAAAACGAGCTACAAGCTGCAAGCTCGACTACGTTTGATGTCAATGTCTTTGGTTTTTCTTTCATTTCATTTCCAGTTGTATATTTTCCTTTACCTTCTGCTGTACTTTTCCTTTACATTTACCCTACTTTTCCTCTACTTTCTTTCTGTGGTCGTTGAAGTTCACACTGCGTACAGCTAAGGTGCTTACGACAGCGCAGGTGTTTGTCACATCAACGCCAAACACACAAGCTAACAAATTTGTTGTTAGCAGCAAACTTTCATGTTATTGAAAAATGAGCAGGGCGAAGCAGGAGAGGGAGAAGATGAAGGTGAAGGAGCAGAAGGAGCTGGAGAAATCCCTAATACTTACTTGCTGTATAATATCAAATGACATTGACTCGATTCCTCCCTCTCTGTAGCTGTGCAGCTGAATGTTGGGTGTGTCCTTGCTAAGCATTTTTAAATGGATACCTTTGTGTCGCATTGTGCTTTGATTAAATTGTTTTTTCACTCAATGTTTGTAGAATTTGTCTGCCTGCCCTCGAAAGTATTGTATATTTTGTACAGATTATATACTTGACTGATCAGCCCTCCCCGCCCCCTCCGACTACTGATGAGCTGAGCTGAGTATTAGCCCGCTTTTTTGATGGATAAGCTCTTGTCTCTAATCTAAATGATTACTAACATTTTCTTGCAGCCTCATAAAATATGCAAAGGAATTCGCTCAAGAATTCATTTTATTTGATGTACCTGGATTAACTCGAGAGCTTAAATTTAGAGTGTGTTGATAAATATTTTAAACAAATTCTCAATAGAAGGTTTGATTCTATAGGAGCAAGTCGTGTCAGCACTGAAATTGTAGTAGTATTTTAGTAGTAAATTTATGCCTATTTATTCAGTTTATTATCCTTATATAAAACATATTAACTGCCAGCATCTCAAGGCATTCATGAAATTCAATCATATTTATATTCTCTAGTTTATTTTCAGTTGAAAAGGCAATTGATATGCTTCACTTTGCCCTTGAGTCTGTAAGGTAAGCAGGACCTCTGGAAAGCTTCAACAATTGTTAGCTTGACACCTGGACTGCTGAGCACTGAGCTAAGGATACGAGTAATTTATGCAGGCATATTGTGTTTCAAGGACATCCTCATTACACGCAACGCGAACGCTTTGTTACCCCCACTGCAGACAGGGCCACAACTCTAGAAACTCCAAGCACGAGCAGCAAATACTCTGTATTTTCTATCAAAAAAACAGGTAAAATTTTAGAAAAGTCGCGCTTGACCTAAATCAAATTTTAGAAATGAAAATAGTAATATAATCTAGAAAGAAATATGTACTTTCGATCTTGAATTAGTTGTTAATAATATTTTCCACGCTTTGTCCTGACATTTCTGCATGCATTTTATTTCTTTTTTATTTAACAAATTCTAAATAAATTATATATAAATTATATACTAATAATATTCTGGTATCTCTAGACTTGTCAATCCCTAAGAAAAATACCCTTCCTGCATCAGTAAAAACTTCTTGGGAATGCTTCTTTCTGCCTCCTGCAAACGTATCCATACAATTAATACGCCCTCTCTTTTTGGCCATTTTTAATGGGTACAAATTGTAACAACAACTCGCATTAGCATTTTTCGCAGCTTCAACTTGGTTTTTGCTTTATGGCCAACTTATGCCCTATGTTCTCTGTGTGTTTATCTCCTTCTATGTGTGTGTGTGTGTGTGTGTGTGTGTCGTTGTTGTACACTAAAAGCCATTTGTTGTTGTTGTTTTTGTTGTTGTTCCTGTTGTTGTTGCTGGCTTAGTTTGTCGTGGCTCCTGTGGCATCCTTTGCCTGCTTTGCTGCTTTGCTGCCTATGCAGAGCTATTCGTGTTGGCCGCAGAAGTGCTTTTAGTAGTTTGCCATTGTCTGCCACAAGATCGCCAGAATGCCCCTTTGCCTGCCTGCCTGCCTGCCTATCCGGGGCAGCCATTGGGGTTGAGGAGTCGAGCGGTGGTTGCTGCTGGTGTTTGGAGGTTGACGGGTCGGTGTTGGGATTGGGGGCTTTGGGTTACGCCGCTGGGTTGTCATGTCTTTGGTTAGGCATTAAGTTAATGCGCTGTGCCGGCACGACTGACAAATCCTTGACACTTGCCTACGCCGCCCACCTGAATGCCCTCTACCTGTTTTCATTAAGTCATTAGGCATTGTTATGGCTCCTGTCGTTGTTCTGCCCGCTGTTGTTGTTGTTGTTGTTGTTGTTGTTTGTCGTTTGCTTTTGACCTGGTCAGTTGGCTGCATTTAGCTTTGGCTCAAACGGCTCTATGTGTGTGTGTGTTAACAGGTGCGAAATTGCTTAATTGTAATTTTAACGCACAACAAACTCTGAAGTGAAGTCTCCTTGTGGCACGCTCCACAAATTGTAGACCCCAAAGATTCGGTTCTCAAGTAGCAGCAGTTCATGGCCAATAGCCAGAGGCGCTCCCAGTGGGAACTAAGGGGCACTTTAAGCAAGCAGCATAATAAACCACAAGCAGACAAGGATTACAATATTTTTAAAAAGAATCAAAATATTTGTCTTAATTATTAAGAAATTGTGAGATACTTTGTAAAACTATCGCATGGCAAATGAAATCTTAATTAATTTTTATTAATTATGTAATTTATAATGCTGAGCGTAAATCCTGCTTAGATATGAAAACCATTAAAAAACAAGTCTGCTTCAGGTATAAAATTAAGCACGAAAAATATTTAAGACCAGAATTGAATAGAATGTCTTGGTTATCCTTCAATCCATTTTTTCGGGTATACCAAAAGAAGGATTTACATTTTTTCAATTAAATTGATGCTAAGGCGAAAAGCAGAACAGGGCTAGTAAATAAATCAAAATAAAAATATAAATAATAATTTTCTCTAATGTTAATTAACTTGTGCACACGTCTAATATTACACAGAATTTATATATATTATTTTAAAGTTATATATATTTGAGATGTTTAAATTTGAGGCGCAGCTTTAAGTCTCTTCTTCAAGCAAAATCCAGATATTATATGAAATTTTATAAATATATATTTCATTAATAGCATAAAATAATATTAATTTAAATTAATTATAATGTAATATTTCAAAATTTCATTGAGAATCCATCACCAGGATTACCCCTTTAAAAAAAACACTTGCTTACGCCACTGTGCAAGACAAACATATAGAGAGTTGGTAGATGATGATGACTAATGGCTGCTGACCTCCAGTTGCCTCCTGGAGGCAGTTCAATTCAATTAAGCAACATTTGTTCACCTTTGCTGACGCCCCCTCAATTTCCTTCGCCCAGTCTACTTCGACGAGTTTCCTTGATTTTCATATTAAATTTGTAGTAGATCATTTTGTTGTTTTAGTCGATTTACAGCACATGGGAGTTGTTTTTGCGCTAATTAGCAAAATGTGTGTACAGGACTCTGAAAGAGAGAGAGAGACACAGTGGGGAAGGAGAGAGCATTACTGGGCTCTGCATACTACATAATTCAAATGATGCATAACTTCATATTTTACTCCCGTAGAAGCAGCATTCCTTGCCCCATTTCGTAATACTCTAATGAGGAAAACGTGCGCATTTTCTTCTTACTTTTCAAGTAAATTTCCCTCCCTGTTTTCCCCATTTTCCCCCAGTGTCATATGTGGCAAGTTTTTGCCGCTGTTCGCTGTTTATTTGCCCTGCGCTTTCAGCATTTAATTAAAGAGTGTGTCAGACCTATTCACACACACACATCATAAAACTGTAGGTTAATGTACTGACAATTGCAACTAGTTGTTAATGTTTATTCACTGTGTGTGCACACACACTTGTGCAATAAGTGTGTGTGCTGTCAACTTGTTTGAAATTTGCATAAAAAAATATTTACAAGCTTAAACAATAGCATTCATTTTTTATCCAGCTCGTTGTTTCTCTGCTTCTCTTTCCGCATAGACTGACAACAATTAATTCCAACATTATTTCATTATTTGATATGCAAATTAATTGTTTAACCATAATTGGTTAACATATGCACAGTGGAACTCTCCCCCCTCTCTCTCTCTCTCTCTCTCTCTCTCTGTCTCTCTGATCTCTCCTTGTTTGTTCTCTGTTCAGTTTCTATGCCCAGTGCCCAGAATCACTTGGGAATTCCATGCAATATTCATGTTGCGTGCTTTTGGGAGCTGAACTCTATTTGTATGTATTTCATTTTGCTTGTGATTTTTCTGGGGTGATTCCAGAGGATTCTATGCCCCCCACAAACCACTTTTAATTCGGACTTGTTGCCAGTCTGCTCCACTGGGAAATGACAAAAATAGCATAAAAATTTATTTTTCATTTATTTTTGTTGCTTTTTCTCAAAATTTGGGGTGTCATACAAACCCCTAAAAGAATCTCTCTTTGAACAGATTAGGAAACAATATCAGGCAGTCGAATTACTTGGAGAAGTTTACACGCCAACCAAAGCAGCAAACCATCAGAGGCTTCCATAATATCTAACAATATTCTTTACCCCACTACAAATATCTTTATTCAAATACAGCTTTTGAAAATTATGCAAAAGTCCTTTTTGGAATATAGATAAAATTGATTCAAGGAAACCTTATTACAATGGGCAGTAATAGGTTTTCTTATGTATTGTATTTATATACTTGATTATATTCTTGATTAGATACTTAAATAAAGCATAAAAAATATATATTTAACCTGAAAGTTTTGACTTTAATTAATATTAAAGATTCGTTTAAATTTCAACCGTTCTTGATTTTCCTTTTCAGTCAATTCTGTGATATTCTGTAGAAAATAGAGTTCAGTACCCAGTCAACTATTTATTTCGATATTTTTAGGGCATTTTGGTATAATTTTTCAATTCAGCAGCTCTTAAGATAAAAGAAATTGCATGAGTTAATCAAGGTAGTTGCAATTTTGTTAAAGTTGAGGTTGAAAAACCCTTCAGTTTCATAGACGAGTATAATACACTCTGATAGAAATTATGTATTTCATCTCAGCTGTTTTTCTGCTGTCTGCTGCGTATGCGTCACCTGCCCGTCCTACCTACCGTCCGTCCGTCTGTTCGTCCGTCAGGTAGACAGACATATGGCAAAACGACGTCGCCAACAAAATGACAAAAATTACAATTGCGTTTTGCGTTTTGTCTTATGTCACGCAGTGTAGAACTCGTACGATTTTATTATCATTTTGTTACGTGTGTTTTTACGACCGAAACAACAACAAACCGGAGTATTCCCCGACTTATTGTCTATATGTCTAGATATAAATGCTCGTATAAATATATACATATATATATATACCTATGCCTGTTTCTCTTTGTTTGTGTTGAAGTCTGTGTTTCTGGCAAGGCGCACGCTGCGTATACGTGATGCGTGATTATCTGGTTGTCAAGCGTTGTCTGATTTTCTCTCCCCGTCTCTTTGTGGGTGTAAGTACATTGTTTATTTTGTTTTTGCACTATAAATGAAATTGAAATACCTTTAATACATTTCGACAACATTTTGCGCAAATTACCTTCGTTATTTGTATTCCGTATCCATAAAAAATGCCAACACAAAGCAAATCACACTTCAAAAATATTAATGAATAAGTCATTCGTTGAATCATAATTTATAACAGTATTGCTGGTTACATTTGAATATATATATATATTATTGATCAATGCGCTAAGAAGAGTAGATATAGATTCAACTGCTTATAAGCAAACTAAGCAAACAGTTTTTTGACCCAGGAATCCTTCAGGCATCCTTCCTTTTGTTGCTGGCAGTTTATTTCTTGGGACAGGCCAGAGATCAGACAACTTCATCATACAATAGGAACAATTTATTGTATTCAGTTTTCAATTTCAATTAAAATGTAAGAGTGAATTACGTTTAAGATCAGACTACTACATCATGCATCACGTATACGCAGCGTACGCCTTGCCAGAGAATAGAAACAAGCTTAGCTATATGTTAGAGCCCTTCAACAATCCTGTTGAAATACTTATTGCAATCTACAAGGCTATGGAATCTTTCGCTAGTTGAACATAGCCTTTCCCAGTTAGTTTTCCTTATCAAACAACCAATTGTTAATGTTGCCAAAAAGTTGTTGCAAAGATTGTTGTGATTATAGTTGTTTTTGTAGCTTTTTATTGTCATCAAAAGTATAATAAAAAAAAGCGGTATATTGCACATTAACGGTTTGCCAACGCGGCTTTAAGGACCATTTAAGACAGACTTTTGCCACACTTTTTTCGCTACTCTTTCTGCTATTTTTTTTTTATTTTTTGTGTATGTTGCCGCTGCTCGCTCTGCTGGATCGGCACGTGGATGCGTGTGCTGATTATTTAAAAATTTATGAAGCCAACCAAGCGCAGCTGAAAACTTTTGCACAAACTAAACAAAACTGCAGCAGCAGCAGCGCAACAACAACAACAACAGCAATAACAACAGCAAGAAAAACGAGAGCAACACAGACAACAACGGGGAGTAAAGTAGCAAACAGAAGAAGCAACATCAACGACAACGACAACGAACAACGAGCGATGGACAACAACAACAATGAAAGGAATAACGTGAGCGTGTTTCGTATTTTCTGCTCTCCTTTCGACGTGCAGCTTTAACCGCTGACTATATAGTCCAGGTCCTGCCATGCCTGCTCGCCCCTGCCGCCCCCCCTTTGCCTGATAATGTGCAGCGTGGAAAACTTTCAACATAGTTTGCTACTTAACTCGAGCGTAATAATAAAAGTGCTAAATCTTTTGCTATATTCACTTTGTAAGCGCTGAGTTGTGGGCGTGGCAAGAAATACCCCCGGGTAAATATTAACAGAGCCACAAAAGAATAGCATTAAAAGCTGTAAAACTGAAAGCCCCTTGGAACAATGGCCAAAAGGTGAACGAAACCACAGCGAAAGCAATTAAAACAAGAAGCAGGCTAAAACGAAAAAATACCAATAAATCAAATAAAACAACAAATAAACAGCATAAATGAGCCTCAAAGCAAGCAAATTGCACATCAAAACGAACAAAACAATGATTTCAGTTAAAAAAAAAAACTATAGTAAGGAAAAGCCGAAGATTAGATACCCTTGCAGACTGGTAAATGTTTTTATCTTATCCATTTATAATAAGCAGAGCCTCACATTTAACTGGGGCTTTTTCCTAAAGTATCTTGAGAAACTAAGAAGCTTTCAACTTTTGGACCCATGGTATAACAACTCATCCTATATCCTATAATCTATATACTTCAAATATACTTTTTTTCTTCATGACTAAATTATAATACCCTCAGGAAGGGTAGAAAAACTAACTGTACAAATAAATGAGGCAAAAAATTGTTTTTATGGATTCATTTAATGGAATAACTTTCTACACTTGAAATGCAACCCATATCTTTTTCTACAACCACACATAAATATTCAAAAAGTATATAAATTTATTAGAATGAATATATTAAATTGAGTATTTCTCCCTAGGAAAGTAAATCTAAATACTGCTGTAATATTATAGATTTTGAAATTAAAATGGCAGAAACTTTCACAATTTCCAGCTAATATCCAGCTACGAATCCCATTGAAATATGCATTTGCATTCGCTGAATTAAATCTGATCGAATATGCCGAATTCAAAACAAATTAATTTAGTCAAATCAATATGATTATAGCCGCCGATTTGGGCCGACTCACCTGTGTTAGCCATACAGTCATCTGTGTACATTTGTTACGCCCCTCTCCATTATTCCAGTGCCAAAATATATGCGGTATTTTTAGTGAAAATGTGAAAATGCGAGAATGTTTCCCATCAAATTGAACAATTGCTGTGGTAGAATATTCAATAAATTTCGTGTTTCGCAATTTGCAATGCAAACAGCGCTACGAAAATACTGCAGAGGGATTCCAATTTCAAATCCATTACTTTTTTTTTTTGTCAGATATTTTTTATTACACTTTTCTAGATTGAAATTTGAATCAGTTGTCGGCAGAGAAAACTCTTAGTTAAGTTTTTGGGAAATTTTTAAATTCAATTTTGAGACAATTCCAAAAGTAAGATTTACATGTTTCCATCGAATTGATGAAATTCAGAGCTCAAATATATCTGGAGAGCTGGGCAAAAGATTGTCCCGACTCAGGTAGAATTTCGTTTAAAAATTTTCATTTAATAAATTTTCCATTTTCTTGATGAATTTAGTGGCAGAGCGGAAAAGTCTATGCCATGCATATTCGAACGGCACGTATTTTTTATTGCTCTCATTTTTCAATAAATTTGATTACGCGGCGCATTGTGATTATTGGCGCGTGAAAAAATAAATTTAATTTTTCTTTTTTATTTATACCAATTCCCTTTTTTTATCCAGGCTTCTATGGCCAAACCTACCTAAGCTGCTCTGTCATAAAATGTATTGGCTGCCACGTCCGTCCGTCTGCTCGTCCGTCCAGCCAGGACTCCAGGGCTACAGGGCTCCAGGGCAGCAGTCGTGTGCTCGTAAAGTTCCCGCCAAAATAAATAATAAACTTGCCTTTGGTTTTCAGGGCAAAAATTTGCTGCCAAATTCTCTTTTTTTCCGATATTTTTTTTTAGCTGTCCCCAGTTTGCGTCCATTGGCCGTAGCTGATAAGCTGGCCAGGACTCTATAGCCTGCCGCTCAGATTATTTATGATTTTTTGTTTTGGTTTTACCTTAAACATTAAATTTTTTATGATACCCTGTACTCATATAATCACTAAAAGAAGGTTTCATAGACAACAGAGGGTATGTACATAAAATTAAAGTCAGGTTTTTTACTAAAAAAGAAACTGTATTTTCAAATGGCAATCTTTGATTGCTAGTGAAGAATTCTGACATTTATATGAAATATAGAGTATCTTCAATTTGAGCAATCTTCTCTTATGAATTCTCAGTTCTCTCTTTTTTTATGGAATTTTTAACGCGCCTCCTGATCGCTGATTCGGAGAGTTGCCCTGGAGCCGGCGAAATGCAATTTTATGGCGCTTAATTCTTAAATCCATTCTTATCAGTTATATAGCACGGCCAGCTTATTACTTTATCATTGTTAAATTAAAATGCCAATGAGGTTTCGTTGTTTGTTATACTCTGCCAGAGGGTACGTTAACCTTGGTCACTAAACTGGCGACTTCCTCCCAATAAAGTAGTACAGTAAAGCTTATACATTATTGATCAGGATGCTAAGACGAGTTGATAGAGTCGTTTTTATCTATTGGTCTATATGTCTTCAGTCCGTCTGCTCGTCTATTATTTATTTATTATCTTTCTCAATTTAATTTGGCATTGATCTGTTTAATGGTTACTCGGTAGCTAGCCAATCGATAATTCTCATAGGAACAATAGGTGCAAAAGTTGTTGAAGGGAAAAACTTTGTGTTTCTATGAAATTTACAGGATAAATGAAAGAAAATTACTTTTAAAAGCATCTACACGTATCAAGATCTGATTACTATATCTTATGGAAAAGCAAATAAATTCAAGAGCAATTTTTAAGTGCTCCAGCCAGTTAGGGAATGCACTCTTCGGCTCGGCGAAAAGGCCTTTCCCCGCTAGTTTTTGTTGTTGTTTGAAGTGCCATACACAGTTTTTTTACGCCATGAAATTAAATAAATACTCGAAATGGACATGACACGAATTAAGATATAATATATAGTAAATTTATTTAAATATTCGCATAGGACGAGTATCTTGTGGAAAATGGCTTATTATGGCACATGGGAAATGTGAAATGTGAAATGTGATGGGGGAAAGGGGAAAGTGGAGAGTGGAAAGTGGGGAAAATGTTAAATGGCAATGGGTTACCTGTGTTATAATAATGCCAATTTTTATTGTGTGGCTTTTGGCGTTAATCCAGTTTTAATGAAAATGAAAAACTGCTTATTGCCTTAATTAAATTGCGGATTATTTATGCAAAATAAAATATGCATTAAATTAAATATTGTAAATGCCGCATTAATGTGGCTTAGCTATGTAAATTAATGGCCCAGCGAGCTTACAAGAAACTCAAATCAAATAAGCCAATCGAATGGGAAATGGAACTGGAACTGGAACTGGTTTAGTTTATGATGAGCAGGAGAATTGCATAATAAATAAGCTCTAATTTTGTTTATTAAATTCATAAAATGTTTTTCCCCTTTATATAGATATAGTTTTGCTTTGAAAAAGTGTTTTTATTAACTTCACAAACCATGCAAAGTTTTGAATAGAAAAAAATAGTCTCTGACTGTTTGTGAATAGTACTCGTATTCACAGCATTCATTCACAGCAGGAGTCAAGTGAGTAACTGCCAGGACAAGCCGTGTCACATCTAAAACACACCAATTTTTATTTCTACCAATAAAAATAACACACAAAGAAAAAAGGGACAACTTTATTTATGGCGCTTGTTTTATCTGCATGGCAACAGCCAGCCGCAGGATGCTTGAGCCTTCAGCCATGAGGCTTGGCCACTCCTTTTTGTAGTTTCACCGTTGACACAATTTCGATTTTAGCCGATGATCAGAATGAGGCGGGAGGTTGGAGGATGCGGCAGGATGAAGGATGAGCTTGCAGGATGCCGCTGCTGTTGCTGCTTGCCACTTTTTACGATGCAAATCGAGCAATTTGCACTTTTATCACACAAACGGGACTTGCACGCTTAACACTCGCGTGATTTATGGGTCTAAAAGGCATTGGGTTGCCTCCCAATACACTCGGCTATTTCTTCAGAGGAACGGGGTGAAGGATATAGAGCCGTATAGAGAGTGCTCCATAATAAGTAAATGTCAGTTAGCACTTCATTTGTCTGTGTCGCTTCAAACCAAATTCAATTTGAATATGCATTTTGCAATTGAATTAGTTGGCTGCCTT
Organism: Drosophila repletoides; assembly: GCA_018150835.1. Lineage (NCBI taxonomy): Eukaryota > Metazoa > Arthropoda > Insecta > Diptera > Drosophilidae > Drosophila > Drosophila repletoides. The sequence goes on along the minus strand of JAECWQ010000089.1, from coordinate 21,931,147 downwards.
TGCGCTTGGCCAACTCGGCACAGCTCTTGCAGAATTCTTAAAATCGCATAATTAATGCGGCTATTAGACTAAGGCCTGCAGCAGTAGAAGCAGCTGCTGAATATCCTCTACAATTCACTTCAAGCCACCCCACCTCTTGACAGTGGGACTTCATCACTTAAGTACTTAACTCAAAAATTCAAGTTTGAAATTATTTCTATTTTCCATATTAAAATATTAATATATCAGAAATATTTTTATTTATTTTTTCTAGGTCCTAGTTAAACTTTTAAGTGCCCACAACTGCATCTATTCATTTGTGAATTTTATAAAATCGGGAAAAACCTGGCTAATTTATTCAGAGAAAATGAAGCTAATTTCTCAGCTTTGGCCCACTGTGCGGTACTCTCTTAGACACAACACGCTGCAAGTTTATTGGCATTGTCAATGTGCTGGAAGCAAGTTTGTTCACTTGCAAGTAATTGAAAGTCATTCTTTATGCAATAATAAATGAGTTTTTCGCACACTTGGCCAGTCGTTGTAGTGGCAGGAAAACACCCAGTTTTTCCAGTTCTCCTTTCAGTTCGAACCCTGTCAGTTATCTCAGAGAGTCAGAGTATCTTTTAGCCCTGGCAATAGCTTCAATTTCAGTTTGAGTTTTGAGGCGTCACTTTGATGCATGCAGCCGCAGCTGGCGCCAGGCCAATCTGAAAAGCTAAAGCTAAAGCAGCAGTTGTTGCAGTTGTTTAGGGTCCTGTCAGTTGATCCTGTAGGTGTCAGGGAGGGGGTATAAACAACTGATTGCTGCTCGTTTGGCCGCCATTAGCCTGCCATAGGGCCAACTTGTAAGCGTATATAGCGTCTGACACATTGCCAGTTCATCACAGGACCAAATGACGGATTTAGTCTCGGTTTGACTTGACACCGAATGGCTTCAATGTCTGTCTCTCTTTCTGCTTTGTGTACACAGCAAAAAAAAACAGCGTCTTCCAGTTGAATTTGTCATAAAAAAACAATGACAGTTTCAGCTGGATTCAGTATCAAAGTTAAAACGAAATTTATTGCATTTTTTGAAGATTTTTGTATCATTTATATTGCTCTCAGCTCTTGGCTTAAGCCGATTTTATCTGTCTATCAATTTCTGTTTAAATTTGTTACTTGATTAAAGATACATTTCTTATTTAATTTACAATTTGGAAAGCAACTTTTATAAGACTTCTGTTTTTTTTCTGTGTATTTTCCAGTGCAGTTTTACCTGAAACTCTCATCTCTTCTCTTGTTTGTGTGTGTGTGCGATTGTGGCTAACAAATGTTGGCAAATCTGTGCGGAAAGTGAGGCACTTTAGGTGCTTTCTGCTTCTGCTTCTGCTTCTGCGTTCTGCTTTCTGCTGTCTCTGTCAGTCAATGCAAATAGCTCAAAGTTCACAGGGCTCCCAGAGCATTCAGGCTGAAGTTTTTAATTTCCAGCTCATCATATTTTAATTCGCCATAAATCTAATTAGTGAAATCAAAACCTAATCATGCGTTAACAATTTATGCGCTTCAATTTCATTCCAACAAGTGAGGCGAACAGCATAAATTTTACAATATTACGAGTAATATTACACCTCCCACCCCCCACCAGAACCAACTGCCCCTGCATCATTTTCCACACCCTCCCCTCCCCACTGTCAGCCAACATTTTCTCCACCAGGAAAAGCGCAGCGTTTGCACAATTTTTGACCCTCTTCATTACTTTCTTTATATATGCATTATCTCTCTTTATATGCGAGTATATATAGATATATCTTCTTTTTTTTACCAGCTACGCTTTGCATTCAATTTGGTCTCGAAAACATTCACGTGGCGTAATTGAGTGCAAATTATTAAATGCAGTTCTTCAATTCAAAAAGTGTGGGAAAAAAGCGTAGACTATGACATGCTCTATAATATGAAATGGGTTAATTAAGTTGAGAAACTTGCTCATATCTTAAGCTTAAGTCTGAAGCTCTTTTGAAAGAGCTTTTTAAACTGATTTTTACCTTTTTAAGGACCTTCGAACAGACTTCTACTCGTCTCCTGCCTTCTTCACATTAAAATACTTAGGGCTGTTTTCCATATCAATAATCGATCACAAGCAAAATACCGATAGAAAAGTCAATACAACCGTTGTAAAACAAAATGGCAAGATGTCGATTACATTGCTGCTATCGATATCTCTAAAGTTATCGATAAAAGAAGAACAGAATATGCTCATATAACTTTATGGCTAGCTTCTCGGAGTTAAATACGGTCTGAACTGACTCCTTTCTCGAGTGCAGAGTATAAAAGAAATGTATATTAAATCGGTTTTAGTGTGCAAAAAGAGTATTTGGCATTTTGATTGCCTCCAATTATAGCGTAAAATATAAAACGTTGAGTTCAGTGAATATAATCCGTAAGTGCTCTATATTCTGAAGAGGATTTATGCCTCTATATAGACAGTTAACTAAAAGTTTTATGGTTCTGGGTCATAAACAACAATTCACTCACTTTGTTTCGTAGGCCATTAAAATTTTACGCGCAATTTTATAATGATTCTAGAGGAATGATGTGTAAATGGGCATTTTATCAGCGACAGAGTGCGGATAATGTGACTGATTTCAATTTGAGATGAGAATGCGCTTAATTGAATTTGGCCCGGTCGGCAGGCCGGCCGGCAGGCAGCAGCTTAATTACCTTTCTGGGAAATTACAAATTGTGTGCACGCTGCCACGTTCAATGCCAACAAATCAAAGCCATAAAAGAAATCAGTTTTGAAGTTTAATGCAAATGCAAATGATCCCCCACCCACCTTTGACCTTCCACCTTCCACCCTCCACTCACTCGAGGAACCGCTATGACTAAGGCATAATAATCAAGTAGCCGCCCTGTTTTCAGACCACCTTTGCCCAGCGGGCCAACAAATATTTGCGCAAAATTTATAGCACGCGCTTCTTGCCAAAACAGTTTTGGGCCCAACGGATAAATCGGGTAAGTCAGGGGCAGTAAAAAACAGAGCGAAAAAAAAAGTTGACAAACAATGCGTAGCAACAAACAGCTAACAACAAGAAAAGAACCAAAAAAAATCAGGTTAAAATTAAAATTTTGCATTAATGGAGCAAAAAGCAGCAACAAGAAAATCAGAATATCAAAAAAAAAAGAAGAAACTTTCGACACGAGGCGGAACGATAACGAGTAGCTCTCCACAGCAAAAGTCACGTTTCATACGCAAAATTATGAAAATGCCAAAAAGTGGCGCATAATTTCAACTTTTTGGCCCCAACAGGACCCAAACCGAACCCTTGAGAGGAGCAGTGTGGTGAAGGGGGACCTGTCTGTGTCTCGCAAGTTGTGCATATTAGACACAGTTGATTGCTCTGGCCAAATGAGGCGATTTTAATTAATTCATCAGCTGACGAGTTCAGCGATGCGTGCTGCTTAAAAACTAAAACGCATATTTTCCAGGGTATTTCAAAATTAATTTGCCGCACAGCAATTAACAACAGGCAGCCAGTCAGCCGGTCAGCGAGTCAGCGAGTCAGTTAAAAATCAACATTAAGTTCATTAAAGATTTCTCTTTTTTCATTTACAATTTTATGCATTGTCTGCTGTTGATTTAACTAATTCGATTCATAAATATTTTGTAAATTACTTAAGATTTCGCATAATTTGAAGGACGCTTGGCATTCAGATTGACAGTAGCTGTCAAGGCTTTGGCTTAATTAGAAACTCGTCGTCAGTCCCATTCCCATTCCCATTCCCTTTCCCAACTCAACAGCCCGCAACTCATCAACGAAACAGAGTCTCGTCCTGGCAGTTTGTCTGTCAACGGCTTAATTCGAGGCTTCTCCTGCTTTCCACGTTGGCTTTTGTTAGGCGTTTGGCATCTGAGAAGAAGAGTGAAAGACTCTCGCTTTCTCTCTCCTCTCTGGACGTGGGACTTATGTTTTCGCACACTCATTAAAATTCAACAAAATTGTTGCCAAATTAACTCAAACATAAGCGAGCAATAAAATTTCCATATTTTCCCAAACACCAGCAGAGTGTTTTGTCCCCAGTGACTTCGTCCTTTCGACACTTCGTCCCCCTTTCTTCCTTCCTTTTGCCAAGTGACAGCCACACGATGAGGCTCGAAAAAAAATGAGCAACCCAAAACTCAACTGGAACTCTACGAAACTACGCATTGAAAATACAAATATTGAAACAGGAAAAGCGGCTTTATTTAAAGTGATAATTACGTGCAGGCAGCTTAAAGCTTTCAAACTTAGCCTGTCTGCCAGAGAAGTCCTTTCATGTCCTTTCGCCTTTATTGTGTAACCACACACGTGTCCCATATCAACATACAAATACACTCGTCTATATCCTTTTTATTATATTTCCCAGAAAACGGAAACTAGGTAACGCAGCTGTCAATTCTTACGAGCCTGCAGCGGCTTGAGTTCAAGGACTTTATCCAAATTGAATAAATTGTATTCAATTAAGTAGAATAGAGAACAGCAGAAGTTAATGAGTTTCTTTTTAGCTAACAAACGGAGTTAAATACAGAACTATAAACTATTTCTAAATCATCTTAAAGTTAATTCAAAACCTATTCGAAAAACCGATTTCAAAGTAGTTTTTCCAAATTGAATCTCAGCCATGTTTATCTATCATTATCTTAATAGCGAAATACTTAAATCGATTTACTTTTGCGAAACTTACGAAAATTTACGACAATTTTCCAAACAATTTTCCACTTTTTCAAACGAGTCCTTTTTTGTAGATTTGCCCAATTGCAAATAAGATTAATACTTTCAAGCAGAAATAAGTTTTCTTAGAATTTTCCATTTCGTGGTGTCAGTGACACCGTTACAATCCTAACTGAACTTTTTTCCTTACATTATTTTATCCCATTTCCATTTGCTAGCGTTAGTTTTCCTCCCCTATTTTCTACAGCTTTTTTTCCTGTTTTTTTGGCCGAACTTCAAGAATTTTCCTTTTGGGGCCAGTGGCCCCATTGACGCCCTCAGCGACCGCGACTCATTGAAATGGGTGATAATTTACCATTGATTGCACTTTGTCGCTGAAGTTTTGTGCTGCTGACAACTTTGGCAGCCGGGCAACTGCAGTTTGGCCTTTTTTTCAGCTCCATCCTTTCAATGACCTCAAATGCAATTTGGCCATTTTCATATTCTACTAGCAGTTTTCGCCTGTCTTCGCCAGTTTATTTTTAAGACCTTTTACTTAGCCTCAGCCTCAGCCCTAGCCACTGCCACAGCCACAGCCTCAGCCTCTGCGATTTTGGGTGGAAGTTTGTGTATAAAAGCAATTAGTTGAGATTTCTTGGGCGGCTTAGCCGTGAGATAAGCATAACAAAGTAACAACAGGCGACGATTTGAGAGAAGCTGCGTATCTAAATCATCTCCAAAAAGGATATACCAGACAGCCAGGCAGCCAGGATGTTAGTAGGGCAGTTCACAACAAAACAGTTACCAACTTGTCACTTGCACTTGGCAGCTTCATCAATTTCGGCTTAAGCCCTGGCAAAATCTGATGGCAAACGGGAAATTATCTAGACTGCCGAAAAAGTGAGACGGCAACAGCAACAAAAACACAGTAAGAAAGAAAGAAACCTAAGACGTATACGTAATATTGCGTATATGCTAACGTTTGCCAGGCAACCTGCTAGCAACTGGAAACTGTGCAAAGTTTTGTCTATAAATTTTGTTGCCATTATTTGACCTGCTTGCATACAATTTCAACACTCTACACTCTTCACACACACAAACACAGAGAGAGAGTGAGAGAGAGAAGCGACTTGAGGGTGAGGCTTAAACCTCAAGCGGCCTCAAGACACAGGCATTCGTGCATGGCAAACACTTCAATTGCAACGCACCAATTACAAGCCTCCTGCCTCCTGCCCGCTGCCTCGGCTGGCTCCTGGCTCCTGGCTGCTACCTGCTGCCTGCTGTTCCCCTGCTTGGCACCGAAGCATAACTAATCTTTTGAGATTTCCAATTAAAAGTAAAACAAGCAACAACCAGGCAACAAACAACCAGAAGCAGCCGCAGTCAACACTGAAGACACACAACACAGCAGCCAGCTGCAAAAATATAAGTATATTATATTCAACAAAACCAACAACAATAAATGCATTTAACAGAGCCGACTTGCGACCGAATATCTAAATACCCTCACAATACTTAGAATGAGTATTTAGGCTACCTTTTGTATATGAGTCCTCTTATGAGTCCTACAATCGATCATCTAAAAGACTCCAAAATTGTTTACTACCCTTCATCTCCCTTACAAATTAAACTAAATGTTCTCAAACAAACTGTGTCTGATAAAAGTTTAATTAAATATTATATTATAAAAAATTAATAATAATAACACAAATAATCTCTAACCTATCTTTTTTCGATTAATGCGCTTATATATTTTCTAAATTCACCTCATCGTTTTATGAAATAGAAAAATTGGAACCAAAAAAAATAATAATTTAAAGAACACTCACCAGTATTGATCAACAACGATAATTTAAATATAATTATTTGGGCTCAAAATTTGGGTAGTTCGAAATAATCTAACAAATCTTTCTACCTAAAAAGAATACTATTTTGTCAATCTGAATTCAGCATAAAGGTTGCCAGATAGTTTACATATTTTAAGCTTATAACACCCGGACTTGCATATCAATAAATATCGGAATCCTTGGTTAATTGTATTTACCAACACTTATTTAAATTCAAATATTTCTTGTTATTTTACTTGTTAGCTTTGTCTGTTATAATGATAAAAATATGCATTAAATTTGTGTATATTTTTATATTGCTGAATCGATTTCCTTGATGAGTTGCAGAATTTGTAATAAACTAATTATACCCTTTGTTAGGGTATATAAATAAAAAAAACTTTCCAAGACGTTGTGGCAGCAGCCCAGCAGCAGATTTTTCATACATTTTACGTGCAAAGTGTCTAAATTAACAAGGACGACAAAGTCAGCGGGCAAAGGGGGGCTGCAGGCTGCGAGGCAGCAGCGGGCAGAGATGCAAGTTTATAATTATGTTAAGCATGTTGCAGCTGCAACGCCAACTGCAGCAGCAGCACCAGCAGCAGCTTTAGCTTTGAGCTTGAGCTTATTTAGCCCTGGCACGGCCATCATATTTATGCCTGCAACTTGGTTGTCTTGGCATCAAAATCGCTGCCTGCCTGCCTTTAGTTTGTTTAATAGGCCAAGCGACTGGCACACTCGACGCACACACACACACACACATAATATACACTGGAAAAAATCAAAGATAAATAAAAAATATTTATGCCTGACTACCATTTGAATGGCTAGAATGCTCAGACATAGAGAAAATATAAATATCTGATATTGTTTTTGTTTTCTTTTACGTCACAAACTGACTTAAAGCTAGTAGATTTGTCATAAATTAAAAAAAAAATATGAGTAAATGACTCTATATATATATTTTTCTCCATTTAATACCAACTAATATATATACGATAATCGATACATCGATAAACGTCAGAATTCCCCTCTGCTCGCTTACATTAAGAGCAAGTTTTTTTTTATGCGAAAATTCGAGTTTTTCATTTAATTAGAGTGCAATAATTTAAGCGGAAGGAAGTGCGCTCCAAGCATCAAATATAGTGCAAAATCAAGGATCTTTGCCGGCTAGCGGATTCAACTGGTGTCTAGAAGAAGAACCGGCATTTTATTTGGTGAGTGGGCAATCCTCCACATGACAAATGGATTCCGGCGAGCCGGGCAATTATTCCCTTAGTCCCAATACAACCATTCCAATCATTACAGAGCGCAATTCAGTTCCGGTGGAGCAGGCCAAGGAAACCCCAGAGATTCGAATACCTGGCACAATAGATCCGTTTGCCTCTACCTTCTTGGACGAAATGGGTCAGAAAAATAGTCAGCTATCGTCGGACACCGAAAATGTGACACAGCAAAATATCTCAAAACTCGATCCAATGTCGAGTAATCCAAGCAACGATAACAACGAGGACAGCCGCAAGCGCTTTTTTCCAAATTCCAGCAATGAAGCCACTGAAGAACCTTGGATCAAATATCGTCGTGTCCATAACACATGCCCCTGGATGTTGCTGGATGACTTTGATGACTACTGCCATAAGATGGAACCAAATCAGCTCAAGGAGCAGGATATTGCGATGCAAGCAGATTACGTACGGGATGCCCAAGCTCCTGTAACGATCGATCTATGCGATATCGAAGATCAATATTTTGATAAGGAGAACAATATGAATCCAGCGGCTGCAGCTGGCGTTAGTATGTTGCCTGCGAGTACTGAGCCTGAACGCAGTTCATGGGAGACTATGCCAAATTTTCTGTACTCGGATACAATGCGTTATGGAACAAACGATTCTGTATCTGACTTGCTGTTGTCCACAGTTCTGGAGAAGGATACTACCGAGGAAGAAGAAAACAAGATCCTACATGACCCATTGAGCTGCCTGTGGGACGGCACACCTCCTGCCAACGAAACGCCTCCAGCGACACCACCAAGTGGTTTCGGTTATCTACAAGGCCTCATCAAAAACACGTCAGAGGAACTCTTGAAAGCTACGTTGCAGGAAATCTACACAAAACCTCTAACAAAAGGGGCACTTGCCCAGTGGGACAGCATCATCAACAAATCCCAAAACTTAACTTCCAGCAAGGAGAAAACACCGTCGGCATCAGGCAAGGTGTCCCTCCCGACGGCTAATGTCCTGCGGGCTCGCAATAAAATGTCAATCTATTACGCTGACGATTATACGAAACGCTTTAACGAAAAATGTGCCCACCAACAGATGGAGGCGAATCATGCAAAGAAACTGGCTCTCCTGGAAGCCGAACAAACTACGAAGCAGCGTCGCGCCCTTGAAAAAGAATTCCGCGAGAATTTAGGCAAGCGCCGTTTTATTGGTACATCGGTATATACTGAGGTTGATGATTGCCCAACCGCGGAGGTGAGCGAGCCGGAACTTCCTCCGCTGACCGAAGAGCATAACTTTCTTTATAATGATCTTATCAATGGACCGCTCCTGGAGGTGCTCATAACAAAATTCAGCCTGGATATTACGCGTAACGATATTCGCACGCTGACTGGCAGCTGCTGGCTTAGTGGCCAAATTATCAATTTCTATATGAACCTGTTGACGGATCGCTCGCAGCGAAAGCAGGGTGAACTGCCCAGCGTTTATGCCATGAATACATTTTTTGTGCCGAGACTCCTGCAGGATGGCCACAACGCTGTGAAACGCTGGACTCGCAAAGTGGATCTCTTCAGCAAGGATATTATACCGGTGCCAGTCCATGTCGGAGGCGTCCACTGGTGCATGGCCATTATTCACATGAAGAACAAAACCATTTCTTACTATGATTCAATGGGCAAGTCCAATCAGTTGGTCTTGAACGCCTTGGAGACTTATCTACGTGAGGAATCGCTAGACAAACGCAATATACCCTTCGATACCAGCGACTTTATAATCGATCACGTTCGTGATGTGCCTCAGCAGATGAATGGCAGCGACTGTGGCGTCTTCAGTTGCATGTTCGCCGAATATGTGACCCGCAACAAGCCACTTAACTTCTCACAGCAGGACATGGATTACTTCCGCATAAAGATGGTTCTTGAAATATGCGGCGGAGAACTCTGGTTGTAGTGATTTGCATCGATTCTATACGATCAATCGAATACTATACTATAGCTAGCACCACCCTCAAAGTTAAATATTAATTTCAAGTTTAGAATTTAATTATCCTTTTTGTGCATTAGTTCATGAGTCACCCTTATACCGAATATTTAAATACCCTCACAAGAGTTCGCTTTCCCATTTAATTAACTAGAGCTTCCAAGTTAATGCTCTCTTAAGTCTCTAGAGAACTTTTATTAAATTATTTAGGGAACTTTTAATAAATTGGTATTTTTATATTTGTTAGACCCATTTAAAAAAAATACAAGTTCCAATATTTATATAGATTTTGCTTAGATTTAAAGCAGCCTAAAAGGCCTATTCAAACTTCACAATTTAATTAAAACAAGTTTTTAAATTAAACGTTTCTGTTTTAGATATAAATAAATAATAAATATAAATAGAATAAAATAAATTCAACTGCAATAAAATTTGTATAATATAATAATTTTATACAATAATTTACTTAATTTGTAATAAACTAATTATACCCTTTGTTAGGGTATATAAATAAAAAAAACTGTCCAAGACGTTGTGGCAGCAGCCCAGCAGCAGATTTTTCATACATTTTACGTGCAAAGTGTCTAAATTAACAAGGACGAGAAAGTCAGCGGGCAAAGGGGGGCTGCAGGCTGCGAGGCAGCAGCGGGCAGAGATGCAAGTTTATAATTATGTTAAGTATGTTGCAGCTACAACGCCAACTGCAGCAGCAGCACCAGCAGCAGCTTTAGCTTTGAGCTTGAGCTTATTTAGCCCTGGCACGGCCATCATATTTATGCCTGCAACTTGGTTGTCTTGGCATCAAAATCGCTGCCTGCCTGCCTTTAGTTTGTTTAATAGGCCAAGCGACTGGCTCACTCGACGCACACACACATAATATACACACACATAATATACACACACATAATATACACTGGAAAAAAATAAAGGAAAAATAGAAAAACTTGTGACTACTATTATAAATATTTTTTTGCTTCACTTTTTAATTGATTAGGGAATATAAAAACAATGTTCAGTTCAATCTAAATTAATTAGTTAATTAACTAGATTAAATTAATGTTTTTTAATCAATCAATTTCCATTAAAAGTACAGACTCGAACCTCGAATTAAATATATATTTATAATTTTTTGCCTGTGTAATGTGCTTTGCCATAGAATGTAAGCCTGAGCCGAGTTTGCAGTTTGGCTCTTTGTGTTGTTGTTGCAGGCTTAAAGTTGTGGGTGTTGCCGTTGCTGGTTTTGGCTTTCACTTTTTGTGGCCTGCTATGAAAATTACTTTTACGTCAGTCATATGCCCCATGCACTCTGCACTCTGCAGCTATGCTGCTATGTAGTATGCCGTACTCGGACTGGCACCCGGTGCGTATGAGTAACTTAATTAGAAAACTTTGCCCATAGCCGATACGTCAGCATCCAGGACAGGACTGGAAAGCAGCCAAACAGCCAGCCGACATACCAGCATGCCCATAAGTTTTTGTCAGCTCGTGCGAATAGCTGCAACAGCTCGGCAGCCTATTTATGCCTCTATCAAAGGATTGAATTTGCCAGATTGCCGCCTAGAGTCTCTATTTGCCTAGGATTGCCTTGCTGTTTCTTGGGCCAATATGAATGGCGAATACTTCCCCATTTTGGGCTGTCAAATGACTTTCAACTGCCTTGGCATCGATAGAGAGCTCAGCATTTAATTTTTACTTACAAACAGCTCAAAACTTCAAAATTGTTTATGTAACTACAAACTCTCTCTCTCTCTCTCTCTCTCTCTTTGTATAACTCTCTGGAACTTGGAAATTACTATGAGCATTCAGCTTAAAACTTTCTCTACATTTCTAATACTAATAAATATTGTAATAATTTATCTCAGAATTTTAGTTAATGGTAAAACTATTTTGTGGCTTATGAAGAATAGTAAATAATGCTGAACATATTCTGTTTCTGATAATATGTATAGAAAAATATGAAATCTGAGAACTGAGAAATGTTTTTCTTTTTTAATTAAATTAAATAGTTTTCCTTCAGAGAAATGAATTGAAATTTCAATAAAACTTAATTTAATATTGTAAAATTAGCAATATCTGCATCAAAATATGAACAGAAAAATACTTCGTTATTTTTCCTTAATTATTTTATGAACATTCGACTATCTGTTGCGAATAAAAACTATTTTTATTCAATCCTGGGCTGTTCATTATTCTGACGGAATGAAACATAAAACTCTGTGTGCTGCACACAGCGCTGGAACTTTCATTAATAACCCTTTGGTCACGAACAAACACAAGTGAAAAGTTGCTCAAATTTGTAAGCTGTCCATATCGTTTATTCACACACACACCCACACACACACACACGCACACACATACACACTGCCGCACACACAGAGAGAAACACACAGAATCAAATCCCAAGCAATCACTCAGGCCATAAACACACACCATCAAGCACTCACATGCATAGCTATATATAGTATATATATATGTGAATCCATATCTATATATGTATATATATAAATATAGTAAAAATCGCTCATGCCAAAACTGAACGATTTGTGCACTGCGTTTGCTTCGCCAAATGCTAAAACAAACAAATAAACTGCACGAAAACAATAAAAACGACAAATAATTTTGCAAGGGGAACGTTTAACTCAAATCGATTCTGAGAGTCTTTAAAATACCTAAAAAAAAGGAAAGAAAAGCAAAATCAAAGTGCTCGACTAGGAGATACTCAGTAAGAAGCTGTAGGACCCCAACTGCATCCTACAGTATCTGCTAGTCGAGCACTTTAAGTTTGCATAATAATTTCCAAACACCCATAATAATTTGAAATACTTTTGAGACTAAACTTCTTTATTTATATTTAAAGAAATTACTGGGACACCCAAAGTCGCTTAGCTAAGGTTTGTTTATAATTTTCGCCAGTTAAAACATATATTTAGCATACCCCACTTAAAAGTTTTGTAATGGGTATGCGTATAAAAGGGAAAATAACCCAAAAACTGAAAATCGAAAAGCAGGCAAAGGCAAATCCATTGAACAAACAAATGTGGAATCAAGCAAAACATTGGACGCTTTTGCCATGGTCACACAGCTAGCCAATACGCATACACACACATACACGCACAGAGTATAGCCAATACAACCACACACACACACACACACACACACACACACACACACAGACGCACAGATAGACAGCTGGACAGTCAGACAGGCAAAAGCTTTTACTGTTGTACAGCTGTGCGCTTGCTGCGTTCATTTTTTATTAGAAAGAACATTCGGTTGACGCTATTGGAAAATGGCGAACATATTTGTCCCTGGACAGCAATTATTGTTATCGTTATTGGCATCGAACAAGATTGACTGAAATTTATTTCTGTTTGAGAGCAACTCTCCGAGACGAACCCCTCCCCCACCCACAAAACACCAACAAAAAAAAAAAAAGAACTTTGGAATAAGCCAAAAGCAAAAGCAAAACAAAACCATGTTATAGGGCTTGAAATCGTATTGAACCGTTCTAAAACTCATTTTGTTCAGCTGTCCAGCTGCAATTTGCAAAAGGACCAAAAGGACCAAAGACTGAAACAAAATGAATTGAAGCTACCAGAAGAGAAAAGAGTACACCAAAAAAAAATGGAAGAGAAAGCAGAGACAAAAGGCTCAGATCGACTGCGGACAGCCGCAAAATGTGACATCCTTTTTAGGCTTTTGTTTTCCTTTCCTGTCTGCCCAGCTACCCCAAGCAGACTCCCACCGCTTCGACTCTTTCTTCGCATATTTAAGGTGTCGCTGACTAAGTCGATTAGTTTACCATGTCTCTGTTTGTGAACCAGTTTCTGAATCTGAATCTGAATCCGAATCTAAAAACGTTCCTGCCACAAACCCATTAGTGAGCGTGTCAATTTCGATGCCCGTTTCAAACGCCCACACAACACTCAACAGAACACACACAATACACACACTTAAAAAAACAATTTTTTGTAGATTTAATTTTTGAAAAACGTGTTTTTTATAATATTAAAAATTAGCCAGAAAATCTTGGCTCAACTACCAAAAAGTAGGCTTTCATTTGAAGTCATTTAAAGGATTCAAAAATATATGAAAATAAAGAAATCATTATATATTCCGAGTCTGACTTGTTTCAAGATATTTCTGCACCACAAAAATGATTAAAATAATATTCTAAAGTCTCATAAAAAATAGCAATTAATTTCATTAAAATATATTTCATTTTGCATTGGTTCTGCTGTTAAAAATCATTTCAAATTTAACTGAAAAAATTCAGAGAGTAGTTCATAAAAAACAATTGTTATTGTTTAATTTAGGTAGAACATTTTCAACTTATTCCGATTCTGACTTATTTTATGATATTTTTAGACTTATTTCAAAATACTTTTGCTTTTGAAAAATATATTAAACTAAATTCCAAAGTTTCATAAAAAATTTTAATTAATTTCAATAAAATCTATTCATTATTTCAGCTTTTAAAAATCATTTAAAATATGCACAAAAAACTTTTATAGTTTATAAAAACTTTTGTTATTGTTTAATTTAATTGGTTAAGTTTAATTTTGCTTTATTTCTCTCAGTGCAATTCCTTTGGCTTTGTCTTTGCTTTGTGCAGGTTACATCTATTTTTTGTTGTTTTTTTTTTTTTGACTTTCCGCTTTTTGTTGGTTTTTGTGTGCGACCCCAAAATCATGGTCTTTGTTGTTTTTGCAAATTGTGCGGTTTTGTTTTGTTTCTATTTTTTTTCTTTTTTCCTGCCATAGATAGTCGAGCTGCTGCCCTGCCCTGCTCCGCCTTGTCCTCATCCTGCCACCCGACTGAGAACTGAGAGCTGAGTGCTGTGGGCGTAAGCAAAACAATGTCCTGCTCGTGTTTGCTCTCGCCTGCCCAGATTTTCTAATCAGTTTTGTAATTGTTTCTTTTCTCGAATGTTGTTTTAGTTCTGGCTGTTGTTCTAGTTGTTGTTGTAGTTGTTGTTTTATCTTTGTGGGTCAAAAAAGGGCACGCCTGCTTAACCTTTGGCCGCCAGACGCATAGTGAAACTTGCTTTGGGTATTTCTTTTGGCCCCATTCTGTTGCAACAGTTGAGGCAAGTTTTGTTTATATGCCGGTTAACCCGTTTGTATTTCTAATTGCTTTGTTTTTGCCCATTTACTTTGAGTTTTTAAATCTGACTCAGCCCATTAAATCAATCTCTCTTCGTCTCTGTGTCCGGTAAATTATAGAAAATTAAAATAACAAGCATAGAAAAAACACAAATTTTCTAGGGAAATTCAGTTTAATTGTCTCACTTAACCAAATGCATTTAAAATTAATTGCTTAATGTCAACAATTCAGCATTTATTGTGTGTATTTATATAGAATACTTAAAAGTAAATAAATGCGTTATGTAAATGATTTGTTTAAATGGTTTTTTTTTTTTGTTTTTGCGTAACTTAATAGTGTTAAATCAATGCCTGACACATTGTAAATAAATAGAGTTATAAAAAATGCGTCTACAATAATTAAAAGCACGTTCAAATTTAACAAATGTTGCCAGAAAACAAAAAGCAAATGTTTATCTTGCGGCAAACAATTATTAAATACCCTACAAAATTTAAAAAAAAAAAACACACAGTTTGCAACAAAATAAACACTAAAATATATAAAAAAAATTCAAAGCATGAAGGACTTCGAAGAGAAAAATTATTAATTTTTATTAGCGCATTAAATGATGGGAATACCCTTCAGTTGTGCATCAATTTTGTGGGGATAAATAAATACGATTTTAAATGAATTCTTAAGCTGCACAAATGTATAAAGCTTTTGCAAACTGAATAAACACAAAGAGAAAAAAGAATATAAAAATAATAATCACGCGGCGTATGCGCAATTTACATGTTGTCGCCGATTGTTTTGGAGGCATGCATAATAATAAAAGGCGTTGCAAAGTCTGAGGTTAATTTGCGTAATGCGCTGTAATTTTTTAATGTGCCACAAAAACGAGCGGCAAACAACAAGAAGAACAAATGGAAAAGGGACAAAGGGAAAACAACAGAAAAAAAAGGGTTACAAATGAAGCGAAGGCACGTAAAATGCGTAAAAATTCATTGCCACAAATGTTAAAATCGACGCGAAAAGCGGACTCGAACGCCAACTCGAACTCGCATTCGAACTCTGGGGGCGCTTTCCATCAGTATGAAATAAAAATGAGTTCGTCCTTCGTTCGGTTTATGCCAAATTGTAAAGCAATGCGCGAGCTTTGAGTGAGAGTTCGCCGTTCGCAGTTCACAGTTCACTTCGATGACCTTTGCAGCTTGCAAAATTTAATTTATTTATTTTATGTGCTTCATTTTAATGCCAATGCAAATAAATAAACCAACATAACACAACACAACGCAACGCAACGCAGCACACAAAAAAATTATATAAAACACTGTTGAAAGAAAGAGGGAAAAAAGGAGCATAAAAAGACTGCAGACAGGATTGGCACAATTACACGCTCGTCCTTCGGCAATTAACCAAACCGGCTCAAAAAAAAAAGAATAAAATTAAAAAAAAAAACATACGCAAATTGCACAAAGCCTGACAAAATGTTTCAAATACCAAACTTTAAATACCCTGAATCAGTCAATTCTTTTTTTCACCTTTTTCCCGCCTCTGATCTCAGCAACTTTCAGGTTATATTCACCTCAAAAAGGTGAGCTCTATACTTATATAGCTTTATAAATGTATAGCTCAATAATATGTGAATATTTTCTTCAATAAATAAGTTTAGATTTTAAAGTAGAGTTTTGAAATTGAATTTCTACCATCTGGGACCACCCACTTACTGATCTAGGGGAGGATTCTCCCAAAAACGTTAAACACGTATAACTCAGATTTTACAGAAGAACTCTGAAAATATAAATTTGAACTTCAACCGATATAAAACAAAAAAGTTTAATGCAACAGATTTCCCTCTTTGGGAGAATTACCCAAAATCCCGTCTTAGTGGAAATTTCCATCACAATGCAAAGCTCGTGTATTAGTAAGTAACATTTAGTCATGAATTAGTCAGTCAGTCACGAGAAAGAGTTCTTTATGAAAAGATAATGTAAACTTAATCAGAAAGTGTGAAAATGTATTATAAATTCTTTTCAATTAACATAAAATTGAGCAATATTTTCAAGTGTTACACAAGCCGTGTCAAAGTGTATATTATCCTTTGTAAGTGCATGCGAAGAGCGAAACATAAGCCAAAATGTAAAACAGCCCACAGTGGCCCAAAGCAGTTGTGGGAGTGAACTTCCTCCCACTTATTTATCAAATCGGCCAGTGAACAGCCGCCCTCCCTCTCCTGCCCTCTGGCCCCACTGTGTATATATAGTCCTTTTTCGCAGCCATTTATCTCAAAGACAGACTGATGCAAAAAGAACGCTTGGTATATTTATTTTGACCTTAATTAAAGACGCATATTGCCCGCTTCGCGTTTTTTTTTTTCTCCCATCCGAGAGAGATTTGTTTGCATGCAGCTGCTGCAAAGGGTTTGCGACTCCAGATTTTGTGCTGCGTCTTGTTTACCCCGTAGATTTAGCTGATTCCCTGCCAAAAATCTGCTTCAAACAAATTAAAAAATAAACAAATATTTACGTAGGCCAGCGTCAGTCAGACATGAAACAAAAACCGTCTAATTGCAAAGTAATGAAATTCACTTTATTCTGCCAATTTTCCACACTATCAACTCCAACTGTAGGATTAGGCCAGGGCTTAAATACGAGTATGCTGGCCACTTGCAGTTACCAACCAACCAGACCAACTACAAGCTGTTTAATTACAAACTAATGAAGAATGCATAGATTTTTTATAGCGCAATGACATGAGTTGAAAAGTCCACTTAAGTTGTCAATTAAATATTTAAGGCACTAGGATTGGTTTTAACTAAACAAAGTGGATGAAATTTGTTGCCGAAGCTGTTTCTACAGATTTCTTGTACTGGCAAATGACATTTTTTAATCCTTTCTGGTGAATTTAATCTTTGATTGAAGGCCAATGCTATTGGGCTATTACAACTCCAGTTCGTGCAGCTTCAATTCCGTGTCGCTTTGTCTTAAATGCCTTTGGGGTGGACCAGAAGCAACCTAAGCCGCAAAAGAGTTATGCTATTACATTTCTCTTCTGCTTTTCCATTTCTTTTTTTTTTCGGTTCTTCTGTTTCTGTTTTTTGTTTGGGTTTCTAACAGCTGCCACTTCAATTACATAAAATTCACATTATTGGGCGCTGCGACGGCGCATTTTGAGGCGAGACGGCGTAAAAGAGTTTTTAAATTAAAGGCCAGAGGCTGCAAGTGCTGCGAGTACCGTTGCCCCTGCCACTGCCACTGCCACTGCCACTGCCACTGCCACAGCCTGGGGCAGAGGTCAGATTGATGGCATGCTCTGACACCAGCCAGCCAGCCAGCCAGCCAGCCAAGAGCCGGAAATATTTTGTCTGTGCCACCAAACACCCTGCAACACTAAAACACCAACAAAAAATACACAAATACACAGCACAGATACGACAACCGAGTGTTGCCAAATGAACGCCAAAGGCCAAAGCAATCGACAAAACAGCCGAAAACGCCAAAAAAAAAGCAAAAAAAAACCAAAAAATTAAACAAAGCACGTTTGAAAATTGTCCCTGGCACACCGAAGCAACTACACTCTAACAGAATTAATTTAACAAAAATGCACTGGAAAAGAACTAAAAATAGAGTGAAAACTCATGTAATAAATCTGTCCCAATTGGTAATAAGTCTTTGGCTGGAATCAAGCGCACTTTGCTCGTTATAAGAACGATATTTTAAGCAGGAAAATCTAAGATCAAGCTTTGCTTAAGGGTGAGTTTAGCTCTGAAAAAGCCAGCATCGAATCGAAATAATTGAGATTAAAAATTCTTAATTCAGTCCCATTTTCACCTTGAAACTAGACTCATTCACCAGCCTCAGTACAAGGATTAAGCTAATTAGCTTATATGAAATCAGGCAAGAAGTTTGTACTTACTAACAAATAATATAAATATTAAAACTTGGACTTTCCTCTAGTCCAACCTGAGCCTGAACTCTTGTTGAGTTTTAAGGATATAAAAATTGTTTTAAAACTATTTTCACTTACTGAAAAATCTGTGGAAAATAAATATTAATAAGCCCAAAATTACAATTCATTTGTAAAACACTTACAAAAATATTTCAAATAAAATTCCGAGCTCCCTTTGAACTCATAATTCGTAGAATCTGATCAAAAACAAAGCCAATTTCCTACAATACTCGCAGGTCTAAAAATTCTCATATTAGAAATTGTTAAAATTAAAAAATTTCCAAAACTTTAAGCTGACTGAAAGAAAGCGTATTAAAAGCCAAGAAGTCCGCATGTAACTACAACAAAGCACAACAAAAAAGAAGCTAAAATAAAGGAACGAAAAAAACATTGGGGAAAAGACAAAAGGGAGCCGCTTCTAATTTACATGCCACTGTCTCTGGTGGGGGGAGGGGTGTACAGTGGGGCAATGCGGATGGCCAAACAATTCATTTAAAGGAACGCCGCTTTTCGCGCATTTACCGTTAAAAATTAATGCCCCCTTTTGACCGTAGAGTTGCCAACTCAATTCGGTAAATAATGGAGACAATAACGGACTTTTCTTTTCGGGGGTTGAACTTTCCCAGTTTGGAGTTTGGCGTTTGGAATTTCGAATTTGAAACTTTCGCCCTTAGAGCTGGACACAGGATATGAAAATCTCGGCCTTTTCGTCTTCGCAATCATAAGAAACATTATTAGGTTTATTTAGATATTTAATTCAATTCTAAATATTAAATTTAAAACTAGAAAATACTCAGAATACTCACAGAAATACGATTGTCCATGCGGTTTGAAGGCTTTTAATATTTTAAAGCAGAAGCTAGGAAAGGAATGGATAATTCGAATTGCAATTTTACCTCATATTAATTTAATTTAATTTATTAATATTAATATATTTGATTAACCAGCTTTGGTTAGAAAGATGCCTCCGAATTTTAAAAATATTTTTGATAATCAATATTCTAATAGAGTGCCTCTTAATTAGGCAGTTTCCCAAGTACAAAAGAAAACCTGGTATTGTAATAGGAATCTAAAAATGATCTTATATATTGCCTATAAGAGAAACTATCGATATTTTTAGTAAATTCATCAATAATATTCCATTTTCAATGGTAGCTCAACTTAAATAAATGCTCAGAATTTCCATTATATTCTTTTCAAAGTGTTCAATACAAATTATGAATTTATAAAATGCATTTTATTTTATCTTCTGTTGTGTCGTGACACGAATGAAAACACGTCACGCGCTCAACTCTAGGCTGAGACACGCTTCAGGGGTCGAGAGTTACGAAAGAAGAGAAAAAATAAGAAGGGACAACAACAGAAAAGAAAATGGGGTAATTTTTTATTTGAATCGCTGGGCAAAACAATTAAATCAGAATGTCCGCTAAGCTGCGTTGGAAATATTCGCCATTCGTTCGGGTTAAATTAAAGGCGCTCTTCGAATGCCTTCACAGATTTTCGAGAGGAAAGTTTTTTGGGTTGCACAGAGAGAAAAAAAGGCTAGATAATAATTTAACTATTTGATTAGAGTTCAATGCAATATTTTTAAAGCAGATGCATGACAATTTTGGCTGATCATTTTTTTCTCTCAGTGTAGTAGACATTTGAGCCGCAATACAAGTAAATCCCGTTCCAGACAATTAGGCGCAATTTGCATGATAAACGTGCTGCGTGTGCAGCCATCAAACCAGGCCACAAAGAGCATGTTTAAGTGTCCCCCATATGTGTGTGTGTGTTAGTGTGTGTGAGTGTGTATGTGCGTGTGTTAAACGTTTAGGAGAAGAGCAGAGCGGAGAGGGAGAGAGAGAGCTACAAAAGTTTTACAAGTCTGGGGGAAATATGTTGTGAGCTGGCTGGGAAATCTTTTTGTGTGTGCTTCCAGTTAAACGCTTTCGAATGAAGTTTCACGCGTAAAAGTCATAAATAAAAACCCAACCAACAGCACTATGTGTGTGCGTGTGTGTGTGTGTCTGACAAATCTGTAAAGCAACGCCCAATGCCATAAAGGAGTCGAGCATATATATATATATTATATACGCACTCTCATATGAAAAACTCATTTAACTCATAAATTATGCACTAAAAAACAAATAACTCATCATTTTTATGCGCTCGTCGAAGTTCTTCAGCTGTGTGAGTATGTTGTGTGTGTGTGTGTGGCATGCACTGTGGGTGTGACACATAACACATAAATACACCCGAGCAAAAAAGGGCGACATTCGCTAGACAAAGTCGTTAAATGACAGCAAGCTGTGGAGGACCAAGCGACTGGAATTCCATATAAAATGTCAACTAAGTAGTTCTTAGGGCTAGTAAAAAAAAATACTGAAATTGAAATAGATTCAGAGCTAAGCCTAGCCGACTCGCAGGAAAAATTAAATTATATATATTCTATATTCAAATTTTCAGAAAATAACTTAACCTTTAATAACTTTAACCAATAAATAACTAATCCATTGATTGAAAAATGCATTGAAACTTTAAAACTAGTTTGACCTTGATAAAGCTAAAATATAAAAATAGAAAATATTTCAAGCTAAAGAAAAAAACAGGAGCTTAAGAAATCTGTATTAAAATTAAAAGAAACTAGATTTTTTAATACAAAATTGATTAAGAAATTGATAACTTTTCAAGAGATAGTTTCAACATAAAATATATTAAGCTAAAAGCAAAGAGAAAGAGTAAAAAGAAAATTCTCAATTTAGGGCAGACAAATGTATGCACAATAAACAATAATTTATAAAAATAATATAATATAAATCTATAATATAAATACAGAAGAAATTCTTAAAAGGACTAAAAAAAAACTACCAAATAAATAGTTTAAGCAATTACTAAATAAAAAAATGATTAAAATTGTTAATAGCTTGTTCCAAATTTTTTTCATACGTAAATTTCGAAACATAAATAAAGACAGTTATAAAAATATTATAAAAATAAAAAAAATATATTTCTGAAATTTAAAATACATTTTCTAATAAAGAAAAGCCGTGAAAAACTATTTTCCAACTTTTCAAGTTGTAACAAAACATCTTCAAAAAAAGCTCACAACATTTCCTTAGTGCTATCAAGTGTCCGTTTGCCCTTCTAAGAGCACTACAGGACAAGGAAGAAAAAATGATTCAAAGGACTCATAAATTTCAAAGAATTTCATTATGTTGTACTAATATTTTTGTTAGACTGTATGAGCTGCGATCGGGGCTGCGAATGAAATATGGCTGCGTTGATTTACATACTCAGCCGGGGGATGGGAGGATGGGGGGAGTGGGAGTGTATGTGGCATATAAGCACACTCGAACATATCTTGAGGCAGCCATTTAGCAGTATTTAAAATTTATGACTTGACTATTAAGTACGTATTAACTGAATGCTTTGTGAATGCCACACGCTTGACAAACTCCATGCAGAGACTTTGAGCTCAAAGTGGCAAGAGAACTGTGGCAACTGTGAGGCGAAGCAGAAGGAGCGGTAGGCAGTGGTAGGCAGGGCGAGGTTGCAAGTAAATCGCAACTTTTTGCAGCTTTTATAAAAATTGTTGAGCCACAGCAAAAGTAAAGTAAAATAAAAAGAGTGAGTGAGAGAGAAGAAAATAAAGTAAGAGCTGCTTGACTGAAAAGTTACCTCAAACGCAAAAGTTGCACAAACTGCAGCTCCTTTGTTAACTGCTTCGTGTCGTGCCGTGTCCCCCCGTGTCAGGCAATTGAGACATTTTTTTCTTACCAACTTTACCCAATTTTTTCATACGAGTTGAACTTTTTTCCTTGGCTTAGAAATGCGAGTCACAAAATTTGGGCTGCAATTAGAGCAGAAATGCATTAAGCTAATCAAACAGACAGCGGGTCCTGCAAAGTGAAACGAGAATTCAATACTCTAACTTAAAAAAAAATGAATTTTAAACTGTTTCCAAAGCTCAAAATATTTCAATTTATTGAAGTCTTAATTAGTTTAATCTTAAAATAAAATGGCCTTGAGCCTAATTAAACTGCTTTAAAAACCTTTGGCATTTAATCATCAGCGTATTTAATTCAATGTTCGATCGTTTAAAGTTCTCAATTGCAAATAACGACAAGTGCACTGGAAAAAAAATAATCAATTGAAAAAATTAAAAAAAAAAATTATGCTTTCTGCTCCTCTTTAGGAACTGTCTGAATGGTCTGATCGAACAACTGTATCCTATGGATTCCATAGAAACGAAAAATCTGCGTGTACGGAAAACTTTTCTTCTTGCCAAGGTATCGGTCAACTATATCTTAAAGCTGACTAAAGAGCAATCATGGAATATATTTTTTCTGAGTGTAACAGCTGGTCACTCGTGCAGCAGCAGCAGCAGAAAAAGGAGCAGGAGCAGTTGCAGGGAGAGAAGCAGGAGGAGAACGCATGAATGCGCGAATGCAGCGGCGCTGGGCTAATTAGTCCCTTGAATCCTTTTAATACGATTACGCACATTGAGCAGGCTGACTTATAGACAGGCCGTCAGCCAGCTGGGCGTGTCCTTTGGAGGCGTGTGGTCAACTTGGTCTAATGAACCGCACATTAGTCCAAGCGCCAGCGAGTCCTGTTCATAAATATATATATATGTAAGAGTATGTATGCCGTAGGAAAGCCAGCTGACTTATTGGCATTTCTTGCTGAAATGCATTTAGTGCAGCAGTAAAGGACTTTAGCTTCCTGCCGACTACCGACTGCCCCATCGACTAGCTGTTCAATTGAATTTCAGTGTAAAACTTGTGCTGCTCCTTACACAATTTCCCGTCACAAAAGAGAATCCTGCTGCTGCTGCTGCCCCTCACTTCCTTCGTATCCTGCATCGATTACAGGCTGCTGGCAATTTGATTTATGTGTGTGTGTGTGTGTGTGTGTAGCTCTCTCGACTAAATATAAATTAGAAATTATTGAAGCGTTTTTCGAGTCTCGTCAGCGGCCAATTGATTTCGAGTGGCATCATAAATTTGTAATAAACGTTGATGAGTGCTTGTACATATATAAAAACTGAAGCTGAACCTAAAGGACACCCTTATGTCCTTAAACTGCTTATTTCAATTGAAGTCAATGGCTATTAACAACAGCAGCAACTGCAACTACAGCTGCTGCTGCTGCTGCTGAAGGCGCCTTGCCATGTGAAATGAGGCACAATTAAGCACACTCTCACACCCTCTCACACCCTCACACACACACATACACGCACACACACTTTCATAAGTTTTAGGGGCAGCTGCTGTTGCTTGCCTCACAGGACACGCACATTAGCAGCGTGTTGCCATTGTAATGGAAACTGCAACAGAATTAGAGCAGAAATTACGCTTATGACTGTGACCATAGCACGCGTCTCTCCTCTCCTAACTCCGATTATGGCTGCCAATTTAAATACCCTGTAGAAAAATGTGAGTTCTTTCACAAAGCCCAGCAATATCAAGATTTAAAGTTGATGTACGCTAGTTTTTCCACCCAATTTTAAAGGGATTTCTTAGGCATTCTCATATAATCAAATTAATAATTAATATTGGGGTGAATATATTTTTAACTTAAAGTAAAAAATAAAAATAAAACTAAATAAATAAAAATTATTACATTCTAAGGAAAGGCTATCTTTGGCTTACCGAAGATTACGTACCCTTACAGACAGAAGTAACATTTTTAAAATGATTGTTGAATTTTCTTAATGTTTACCGATTGTTCCTATTTCAGCTAGTTCGATCCGGCCGGTCCCGATATATGTTTTTCCTGCAATAAAATTAAATTAAACAACAAAAAAGGCTTCATACGGATTTCCATTCACCTGGCTCAAAAAGTGAGAGACTAATTGCAGATTAGAATTAGATATAAGCAGATTAAGAGGCGGAAAGACAGACTCTTGGACAGACGCACAGACAGGGATCGAAGATACCTCCATCTAAACTTTTCAAGCTATTAAAAATAATAGTATAAAAAAATCCCTAAGCATAAATTAATTTTATAAATTTTAATTCTATAAATTTTAATTTTATAAATTTCCTATAGGTCATTATCTAAGTTCATAAGCCAGATTCAAGCCAAACTTAATAAATTAATTTATGGCAAATGCAGGGTATTTCTCAGTCGTGTACCTGTAAAAACTCTGGCAAAATGTCAAGTAAACTGTCACAGCAGAATTTAAAGTTATTTGATGATTTTCGCAGGGTATTTCTTAGTCGCATACCTGCAATGACGCTTGAGTTCGAGTTGAATTTCGGTGGTGCATGTAATCAATACTGATTGTTATGGCTGTGGCGGTGGGGTGGTGTTGTGTTGGGGTGGGGAGGGATACAAGGAACGTATGAATGGATGAAGCATCAGCTGGGGGCATTGGCGATGCCAGTGTCTGGTTTGGTTGGGAAACTGGAAAATTGGATATACGAAATGGGTATACAAAATCTGAATCGGAATCAGAATGCATGCGATATACTAATTTGTATTTGGCGTAATTAAGAGGAAAGCCGCAGAACATTTCATGCCTAACTCAAATAGCTGAGGGTCTGAGAGACTGAGCATCGGCTCATCTATTCTAACATGTCTAATTAAAACAATTTAAGCCAGATCGACGTACTTCAAATAGGCCAAAATAGAAGGGAACGAGTCGAATGGGAATGGGTCTGTGGAAGTAGTGGAAAATTGCATTAATTGCCGTCTGCACTTTAAAGACAGCTTATTACTTTAGTTGGGTTTCTTTGTGGCTACAGGGGGAATTGGACTAACTTTTATTTCTCTTGGTTTCAACTTATTTTCTTTTATTTTCTTTGGCTTTTCTTTGCCAGCACAAAACTTTAACTTCAAGTGTTGGCATAAAAAAACACGGCAATGAGTTTCATAATAGTTGCTAGTTATTAACATAATTATTTTTTCCACGCACTAAGTTTTTACCTCTTTTTTTTTTTGTTTTTGTTCTACTTTTTCCCAGTGGGAAAGGTGATATCATTCTGAAAGTCTTATCAGTTAAATTACCAAAACTTTTACTTTATTTTTGCATATAATTCTTGCAAAGTTTTGAATTTAAGAAGCTTGAGAGAAGCACCCTAATGACTCGGAGCTAATTACTAGATAATGAAATGATGCATTCGCTTTTAGTGGTTGCTTTTAATAATTATTTTAAATTCTAGCAGTTACATTTAAAGTTTCAATATAGCCAAATTGGAGCTTTCAAGCTTTTTTTTTATTATTTAGCCATGTTGTAAACCAAAAGCTTTTAAATTTCCCTGGCTGTTGAATTTTCTATTAAAGCTTTAAGCTTAAAGGAGGATTGTCGCTTAGGGTGGCTTTTGCAAAGCTTTCAAGCTTCGCAGCTTGTGCCTGCGTCCTAGCTAAGCTTTCATTTTTAGTACAAAGCTTTCAATTACAACTATGAAATGTTCTAAAAAAAACAACAAACATTCATATCGAACTAATGTGAAGTAAATGCATAAGCTTGATTATAATATTTTATTTACAATATATATTCAGCTGGAATGTGCTCGTACTATTTGTCACAGGAAATGCTTGTCAGCTTACCTTTAAGGATTTCCTGCAAGGACTTCAATAGCTTTAATGCCTCGATTGACATATGGACTTGACAGCGACAAGCCATAAACTTGCCAATAAGGTTATCGGATTATTGTAGAGATATACCCATATAGATATATATGTGTGTGTGTACCAGCTAGGGAGAGCATAGTCTCACTTCAGCAATTGAGTTAATCGCATTAAAGCCAGGCCCATATGCATACAGCATTGGCAGGAAGAGTGAGGGTATGAAATAAGCTTCAGTGCTTAAAAAGCTCAACAAGTCAAAGTCGGCGGAAATGGCGGATGGGAGTCGCTAATTAATCAGATTACGAAGAAATAATTATACAAAATTTGTTCATTGAATTTGACATCAAGTTTATTGTTTAATTCATTTAAATATTTAATATTTTTCTGTTGTTTTCTTTAATTTTTTTCTTTAATTAACATTAATTAAAACATTTAAAAACGTTCAATTATCATTTGCTTAACTTATTGAGCAAAAAATGTCTATTTCATATGCATAAATCTTAATTTATATGCATCCTTTTTCACATACATAATTCTTTTTCTACAGTACAATTTATATCCTTTAAGTTTTCTGTTTTCTGTTTTCTGTTTGGTTTTTTGGTTTTCTGATTTTTCGGATTAAAACACTCGAGTACCATATAGAAGTACATATAAAAGTCATATGCACAAACTTACACACTGAAGTATTATCGTAGAATGCTTATATCGAGTAGATAGAATGAAGCACAAGTCTTTATAGTTTTTGGGAACATTTACATATAAATACATATATACATTAGCCAGAAATGTACAGAATAATTAATTAGCTTTCATTTTTTATTACATATTTATTTTTTATTGGTAATTATACCATTACAATTACTCGTTAATGTGACTTATTTGATGCCTATGCTTTGCCGTGCGCTGATCTGCTGCAACTTCAATGAGAGCTTTGCCACTGCTAAAAAAATATACACAGATAGATAGATAGATGTATTATCCTTAATCCTTGCGTACCCCTCCCCAATCACAAATTCGAACATATTTCACTTCATAAGCGAAATAGTAATTTTCGTCAAGTATCTCTGAAGCGCAAACGATTGTCAAATATCTTAATTAGTTTAATTTTATTTTTAATTATATTCTTTTTTCATCCTTTAGTTTATTCTGTGTAAATGACCTGCACATATAAGTATGCTACATTATTTTTAGTTCAATCTATAAATTTGTCTCTTAAACGTTGCCTAACTATTTTCTCTTTTCCTTTCACGTAAATTAAAATTTCTACAGCTTTCCCTTGAATATTTTAGAGTATTAATTAGTACTTAACCTTTTCACATTTCTTTCCTCCATAGAATAGATTATTTTTTATGGAGAAATTTGTACTGCCTTTTCTTCTTTGAATATATAACACACATGGATCTACTTTGCATAATTTCTATTTGTAAATTTCTATTTTTTTTCGGTTTTTCATAATGATATAAATACACCAAGTTCCTGTAGTTTGACATTTAACATTCAGATATATTTGTATATAGTATTTGTTGAATATATTCCATAGAAATATGCATATTTCCATATTTATTTATACGTTTCATAGTAAATATTTGTTTGCCTTTATCTGTTATGCATAAATGCAATGCCAGTTGCCTTTCTGCTTGCTGTTTAGTAAAATATAGTGCATCTCTCATATTCGTATTATTATTATTTTATTATTTATTCTTTATTTAGTTTGCACTTCTCGTTGACAGCCTCACATTCACTTGATATTTGCACAAATTGTGGAATTATTTGCTCATCGCTCGCTTTTTGCTTAAGTCTTCAAAAAATATACTCGTCATATGTTTTGTTCATAGATAATATTCTCTGATATGCTACGATTAAATATGTTTGCTTCTTCTCCCATCATTTTGCTTGATTTTAATTCTTTATTTCGTTCTTTGTTTGAGAAAACATATTGTGAATGCAATGACACTGGCTTAAAGCGTTAATTAAGAAAACGAGCTTTAGGCTTACTGAAAGCACGAGCTTTAATACTTCTTGACTTTCCTGACAGTTTAGTTTTGTTTTAATATAATTAAATCGTTGTGTAGCATAATTATTTTTAATAGCTTTGGGTCTCACTTTAAGCGAGTGTCATTGTAGCAACTAAGCAAAGAAAACAAAGATCCAACGACTCAAAATTATCTTTCTTAAAGCGCATTAAAGCTCACCTAAAGCTTCAGATTACTGCGAGTATCATTGGAAGTTCATTTAGCAATCTCTTAAAATAATCAAACAAAACTTATTAGCGTTAAATTAATAATCAATGTGTGTGTGTGTGTAATTGTATCTGTATCTGTATCCGTATCTTAAAGATATTAAAAGTACAAGCGTCTTCGTATTTCAGTATTAATTAGGAAATAAATCACGCACGTCGGCATGCATGTAAACCAATACACACACGCCTCTGTCTCTGTGTTCGTCCGCCTCACGTGTGGCAACCTTGGCAGCAGCACACCACAGCTCTCCGCCTCCGCCTCCGTTTCCATTATCTTATCTGCCCCTCACAGGCAGAAGCCAAACAAAGCCACACCCACTGGACCAGCGCCCCATCCAACCGCCTTACTTGAGGCTGGGATCGCGCAAGGAGCGCGTGGATGGTAGACCGCGTAGTCCTTTCTCCAATTTGTCAGCATCGCCTGCTGAAAAGCGGAAGCTCATTGTCTGTCCAGGACCTTGGGTCTGGCTTACGCCCAACAAAACGCGGCTGCGCTGCTTGCCACCGCTGTTGCCACAATTGGTTGCCACGGACTCACTGTTGCTGCCTCGCCGAGAACCTAACAGCTCCACGCTCTCCTCCTCATATTGGGCATAGCTGGCCATTGCCACAGGTTGTGGCAACTTGGCTGGTGGGGAATACTCGGCATTTGCTTCGGACAAACGGCGATACTCACCGCTGCGGGAGTGTTGCAGTTTCCAGGAGGCGCGACGTGCATTTGCCACACTGTGACTGCTGTTGCTGCAGTGCACCGATGCATTTGTTGTTGTCAGATTGCCAGTGCTCTGTGAGACCAGACAATTGGAGCTGGAACTGCTGCTGGATAGGCTGGAGTTGCTACCACCGCTGCCGCTTCGACGCATGCTACGCTTGCTTCGCTGCTGCTGTGGCGGCTGCTGAGGCAGCTGTTCCGGCGGCAGCTCCTGCGGCAAGCGTTCTTCTGTGGCCAGCAATGCATCGGTGCTTTTGCAGCAACTTTGATGACTAGCGGAATGCTTAAGGGTCCAGCGAAAATCATTGGAATTCTCATCATCCATGCGCACCTGGGTCTGCGTCGACAGCAAACGCTCCTTAGAGCTACCCAGTCCTGGTTCTGGAGCCAACGGCGAAACACACTCATCAATGGTATTCAATGGACTTATTTGCAGTGTTTGCTTTTGCTGCAGCAGGTCCATTTCACTTTTGATGGCCGGCTCAATGCCCAGCAGACCTAAAACCAGGCGGGGATTGGCCAATACAAAACGCTCAAAGGTAGGAAAATCAATACGATAGAAATCCGTTTGGCTGCTGCGACTTGTTTTTGCTGTGGTCTCCGGTGAGGCAGCCTTAGAGCTTGGAGGCGTGGTGCCCAGAGGTGGCAACTGCATTTCCCGTCCCCAAACCTCAGGCGGATGCGACGAGCTGCGCTGCATAGCTGCCATTTCAGCTGCACCCAGCACGCCTCCAGATAGCTGTTCCACCCCTCCACCCAAACCCAATCCTCCACGTGCGGCAGCAGCTCCTGAAATATTCGGTATAGAGCGAGCGGGCGGGAATTTGAGTGAACCGTGGGCAGAGGTGTAAGTCATTTCCTGCAATGCGCTAATGGCATTACGCACCTCAACGCTCAGCTGCGCCACATCCTGATGCAATGTGGATACCTGCGAATCCAGCCGCTCCAAAGAGGGCCGCTTTGTGACACCCTCCTCTTCTGGATCCGCCTCCTCAAAGGAACCCCGATCCAAACTGCTGGCCATATTCAACGGGCGCTGTCGCTTATTAGTCTCCCGCAGCGTAATCAAGGAGCGTCCACGTTGATGCAAACGCTGATGCCTTGGACTATTCATGCCCAGCAATGGCGACCGTGTAATACTATGATGTGGTGAGGGAGAGGCAGACAAAGGAGTACCAGTACCTACGCCACCCACTGCAACTGGAACTGCACCATTTTCCTTCTCCTGCTCAGCGCTGCATTCCTCCTCCCGATTCTCATCATCCTCGCTGATGCTGGGCAATGGAAATGTTGGCCCAATATCGGAATCCATATTCTCGTAACCCTCGCGCAAATTAAACGTTAAATCATGTTGAATATCATTCGCAAATTGCTGCTGATACTCCGGATATAGACGCAGTACCTCCACCAGACCGCCCATGTGTATGCACTTCAGATCGCAGTAGGTGAGCGCCTGTAAAAATGGAAATAAGAAAATAAGAAAATAGGAAAATGGAAAAGGCAGGAAAAGCGTTTCGTGTTAAATGATTATGCACTCTTGCTTTTCCTGCATGTTTGTTGGCTTGTCAATGAGTCCTAACAGCAGGCGACCCTTCTGCTCAACGCGTTTAAGGACGAAGGAAAAAGTTCCTAGAAACTACAAATACATTTGGCTTATTTTTTAGTCGCTACTCTCAAAGGGCATTAAACGTAAAACAGATTTATTAAGCTTTTTTTAATTTAAAAAAAACATAAATTGTTTAACTGTTTCTTTTCTTTTAAATGGTTTCAATTAACCTACTTTTAATCTCTTATTTCATTATATTTCTTATATTTCTATCTGTAATTAAAAGTAATTTTATGAAACTCTTATTCTTTTAGATCTTTGTGAAATATCTTCTACCCAATTTTTGAGTATTATTCATAGTCTCAAAAATAAAATAAATATACTGAGAAATTTTTGTTTTTAATATTTCAACATTATTTAGTTAGTTTTCCAACTATTTATGGAGCAAAATCTAATAATTTACAGGCTTAAAAGAAGCAAGTTTGCTGCAGTGAGAAAAATCCATTTAACTTATTTTTAAAATATTTAAATTATTTCTCTCAGTATTGCAACTATTTTAAGAGCGTAATTTGTCTCATTTTAACGCTATTAACCAATAATTCAAAAGCTCAAAACAAACTCAAATGTTGTTGGAAGAATTTAAATTTTGAAATATAATTTTAAACTTCTTGAAGAGCAATTTGCAGTCGGCTAGTTTAAACCTTAACTCGAGGCACATGTTAATGTGAACGCCTTGGCGTCTTCTTTATGTGCTCAAGTGCACCAACTTAGCACACACTTACACACAGCTCGAGCACACAACTCGCACACGCAACTCGCACACACACAGGCTAGCAGAAACGGGGGTACACACATTAAGCTTAAGTATCACTCATACGCCCCGTTGTTGTTGCTGCTGCTGCTGCTTCTGTGGCTGCTGTTGGCTGGCTGCCACTTCTGCTGCCACCTGAAGTGGCGCCTCAGAGCGAGCGCTGTGTGTCAGCTGTGGGGCAAAACATATTCAAAATGTCTGCGCTTTATTTGGCCAACAGGCAGACATGCAAATAAACTTGGCACAAAGGCAAAGCCAAAGGTAAAAGGGAAAACTAAAGGAAAACCCCAAGGAAAAAACAAGGTAAATAAATGACTGTGTAAAGCGGAATATAATGGCTGTATTTCTACATTAAAATATTTGCCATTTGGCTCAACTATGAATGAATTAAAAATGGCTTTTCCACTAATTAAGCGATCATCTCTCAATTTTAATTTCCACAATTTGTCTGCGGTTTTCTTTCAATTAACTGACTCTACATTCCTGTGGCTTTTACGGCAAGCTTTCACCCACTCCAAATAAAAAAAAAAAAACAGCTAAAAAATATGTAAGCCAAATATTGAATTTTCCGACGCAGTCGAGTGGAAATAAAAGGCAGCGTAGGTGGTTACTTAAGCTATCTGAACTGAACCATCGCCATAGTCTGCTTTGAGCGCGATAAACTTTACGACAAGCAAACAGACAAAAATAATGAAAATAAACAAAATTGGCTAGAAATGACAGCGCCTTAACTTAAAGCCTGAAAGCGGACAGCGCTCCTATAAAAATATAATTAAAGCGCATATAAAATGAAAAATTCGAGTAAACATAAAAATAAATTCTATTTAACCCTACTAGAGAAATGGCGGGGCGACTTCTAAATGCCCAGAAAACAACCATAAAGTTCTGTCAGCTTTTGAATACTAAGAAGAATGGCAGTGTTAAGTGTAATGACACTAGCTGAAAGTGTACAAAAAAGAAATAACAGCTTAGACGAGTGTGTAAATATTTGTTAGTCTGTTTGCTGGATACAAAGGAAAACAGCAACAGTTTGCAGAGCTTTTAATATAAGACAGCTGTAAAGGAAATTGAGGGCTTCCCATTTATTTCCTATGCAGAAACTTGGTTTAATTTAATAAGGCAGAATCATTTACAATCTGCTAAATTTAATTAACTTAAATATGTCTTTGATCTAAACAACTAGACGATAGTCTGCTAAATGTATCTGATTAGGTTTTATTAATTGATCATCAAGTTTTGACTTGGTTTTATAAGAATTTAATAACACTCGATATTTATCCGACTGTCTCATCTTCTGGCCATCTGTTTATTTCTCAGGTAGATAGAGACACCTGAGTTAATTGTAAGACTGTGTTTTCTAAACGAACACCAGAAAAAGCCACAGAGCAGACTGCTATATCATTTAGCTGCCTTGGGAATAATTCGTCAAAATGAATCAATTTTAGCAACTCTATTCAAATGGTTATTCCAGCCCTCAAAGAGTAGGTAAATATCGTTTCTTTACTAGTTTTTATTAGTTGCTAACTAACTTAATCAACTGGCGATTTATATCAGGTTGTTCACCATTTGCAGCGTTTACAATTTCAGTATCACTTTCAGCCAGTGTCATTGGACAGTAATTACTTACCTTTATGTCGCTGCTGCTGCGTACAACCACATCCTGTCCAGCGCTGTTTGTGGTGGCTGTCATCTGTCCATTGCTGGTGGCAACCAGATGCACATTTATGTCCGAGCCCACCAAATCGCCCTTGCCTAATGGTATATTATGTGTGGGTATTTAAGAGAAATGAAGAATGAAATGGGAGACAAAAGGTCAGTCGCTAGGCAAGAACAAGAATCAATAAGCATAAAAATAGCAGCACCATTTGTCTAGGCAACGCTGTGAATGAATAAATAAGCAGCTGCCTGACTAAAGTGCAAATGAAGACGGCGCAAAAGCGAACGAACTTTTTGAGTTCAATAAACGCCTCCTTTAAAAAACAAAAAACCAACAAAAACAAAAACAAACAAAAGGCAATATAAACAAACGGGAAAACATGGCCATTTAAGCGCACGCGACTTGAAAACTCAAAGTACTCAAACTACTCACACATAAACTACTCAAAATACAAGTACTTAAACAACAAGTAGTACTCATACTTGGACTCATATTCGCACTCGTACTCGTACTCGTACTGGGGCTGGTACTCACCCAAAATAGCAACAACCATGTCGTCCTTGATCACCTCCATGGAGCCATTGCAGAGATAATATATATAATTGAGTGCATCGCCTTTGTGTATCAGATATTCGCCGGGTGCACAAAAGTTCGTCTTTATGTGCAGCGACAATAATTTTAGACAACCCTGCAAAAACAAAATCAGCATCAATAATAAATACACTTAAAAAAAGAAGTACCTTAAACTCTAGGTTGAGCTTCAATGTAAAACGTATTTTATAAAATTGTTGACTTACTTTTATAATACTTTTTTTACAGTTAAATAATCAATTTTTATATGACATTTAATTAAAAATTTCGAAATATTGTTAACGCATATTTCGGAATATAAGTAACAAAATTATATATCAATATTTAATAAAAAATTATAAATATTATTTGGTATTATTGTGTTAATAAAATGATGAATTTTTGTAGCAGCTTTATTTAAATTTTCTTAATTAATTGTATTTGACACAAAAGAAAGGCTCTTTTTGACCACATTTAATAAGGTTTTCTAAGGAAATATTTTAAAAAGGAATTTTATGTCTATTACACATGGAAATTTAAAATTAAATTTATTTACAATTATTTAGTTGAAAAATCTAATACCAAATTTAATAACAAATTTTCTGGTTTAATTTTTTGTCAATTAAATAGAGAAAATTAATAAAAACTTAAGCTCAAATTTTTTCGATTTCGAAATAACAAAAATTACACTAGATGGAAAATGTTAATTAACATTGACACTGTTAATTTATATTTGCACAGTCACAATAACGTTATTCAACTTGCTGCAAAGTTGTGCTAAAAATCCGCTGATCAAGCTAAAAGTCGAGGATTATTGGCCAGAAGTACCAGGCGAACAGAACATTTACAATCTGTCGTCTATTTCTGATACTACCTAAAAAAATGCAGTTTTAAAAATTGTATCAGTTGAATTTTTGAATATATTGCTGCTTTAGTTTACATTAAAAATTTGTTATTGAAAAGGACATAACATAAATCTCTACGTTCTACTCATTCGAGGAAATCGGAGTCATTCAAAGATTATGAAAGACAACAGGCCCCAAATTTCTCAAAATCGAGTTTATCTTAAGAACTATGTAAATACTATAACTAAATTTTGTATAATATTTAAAGAAAATTCCAAAATAATTTGTAAATTAAATCGGGATATTTTATAATAATTTTATGATATTTCCTTGTTAATTAGTTAAGAAAATTCAATTTAAATTATTAAAATGAACCAATGTTCAAAGAAATATACATTTTTTTTATACCTTTTTTTTTGCAATGGATATTCTATGAATTAAATAATTTGATGCTTTAATAAATGGAACACTTTACTAAGCTTTTTAAAAAAATACTTCTAACCTGCTTTAACACTTTTCAAATTAAAAACAAAATCTTCCAAAGTATTCCACTATTTGTCAGAACAATCTTAGATTAAAAATTTCGCTAGAATGGAATTTTTGTAGAAAATGTCTCTTAATCTTTCTACTTAATTTAAGCATAGAATTCCTGGTAATTTCGCTGAGTGCACAAATACAAAACAAAGAGAAGAAATGCGATTTGTTCGCTGTTTCAGAGTTTTGGTCAAGAACATTACCTACTGCCACATCCTGAAGTGTACTCAAGGGGGAGAGTGGGGTAAGTGAGGGGTGGGAAAGGGGGTGATATTGCTGCATCAGGGGGACAAAACCCCCGTTGTGGCACTCTGTGCTACCGTTCACAGCGTTGCGACTGCCACGAAAAGTGGTTTAAAGCGCGCTTATTGCTGTTGAGTGGTTTTTGTTTGCCATCTCCGCATAAGCTTTATTATTGTTTGCACTGCGTATTGTCCTTCTTCCTTTCACTATCCTTACTTCCTACTGCTTACTGCTTACTGCTTACTTCACTTGCATTTGCTTATGCGTCAGGTTTCTGGATTCTGTGCAACAGCTTAAAATTAAAGCAGCCAAGGTCAAAAAAAAGTCCATTCTTGGCCAGATTTAATCTACTTTAAGCGTTGTCAACAGAAGAAGTTGTTCGGACTGTTCCCAAGAAAATTTTTTATGCAAATTTTAAACAAATGAAACAAGCAAAACTTTCTTCAGAAAAATAAGAAATGTTCTATTAAATTTACGAGTGTTTACTCTTTCTATATTAAACAGTTCTACTTCTGAATTATCGTTTGAATAACGAAATATTTTAGAATTAGGTTTTTTTAATCTAAATTAAACTAATACCAGTTGAAGAAACTCTGCAATTAAATAGCTACTTTAATGCTAATAAATTGGTATTTACTTTGCATTATTTTTGAACGGGACGAGCATATTTTTTATTTATTTATTTATTATTTATTTATTATTAAAATCGACTAATTGCAGTCGATTAAAGAATTACAAAAGATAAAAATAATTATTATATAAATTAAATTAAAATTTAGAAAATTAATTAAATTAAAAATTATAAGTAAGATTAAAATTGAATTAAATTTAAGCCTTCTGGGGTATTAAATACAAATTAATTTTTATGGTCCAACATTTGTTGCACAGGATTGGGGAAAACCAAGGCAAAAAAACCCAATTAAACCAGGAAAAAAGGCGAAAAAGAAATATAAAGATTGTTGAAAATAGAATAAAAATAGACTAGAATATAAATAAGGATAGAAAGAAAGAGAGTAATAAAGTAAGATAAGAACAATTCAGGAAAACACCAAACAAAAAAGAAGCAGTATTGCCAAGGCAGCATTTTGTATCAAAATAAATAGAATTTAATTATTTCGCCAAATTATTATTATAATAATTTTTTGCATTTGAAAAAATCGAAATAAATTTGGATCTTATCAAATTTTAATCAAATGTTAAGTAAAGAAAAAAGACTAAGTTGAAGGAAATTTTATAAAACACAAATATTCTAAAATAAAGTTGGCTAGAGCTAGTTTTCCTCGTTCGGCCAAGTTTTCACAGCTAATTAATGACCAAAACTTTGAACTCAATGCCACTATTTAGTTGCTGACTGTCGAAGTAAGGCTAAAGCTTAGCTTGGAAATCAACTATAAAATAGTCTTATCTGTAGACAGCACAAAAACCGAAATTTGGGCAAGAAACTTTCTGGATTCTTTGAGCAATGACCCGGCGGCGATACGAGTAATGCAAGTGAGGCTTAATTGAAAAATCAATTACTCTGGCCGTGCACAGAAGTATGCTACAGTTTTAGCACCATTTACCACACACACACACACACACACACACACACACACTCGTATAGACATGTACACATGTGTGTGTGAGTAGCTGCTGCCCTAAAGCTTAGTGTGCCAAATGACAAGGGTATTGACATTGTCGTCTACGATAAACATCACAGCTCGCACCGTTGCATTTACTTTTACTTTTACTTCTCGCTTTCACTCGCTCTCACTCACTCCCTCTCTCTCTCTCTCTCTCTCTCTCTCTCTCGCCTGCTTTTACCTTTCTTTCTCTGTTTGTTGCTGTGGCTAAAAGTTTTGCCTAAAACCTTTTTCATGCTTCAATCGTTGCCATCGAGTCGTGTTTTGGCCAAAAGGCACACACGCGCAAATCATTCAATGTTTAACTGAAACTTTTACCTGTCCCACTGTGTGGAACGCTTCTTACTCTGTGCTACAGTGGTATGCGTAAAAAATAACTCGTTTTTTAGGGGGGTTTATATGTGACTTTCAGATAATGCTTCCAATTTAGAGTCAATAAAGCCCACTTTTTGACGCAAATATTGAATTTAACCTTAATTGTTCAGTTTAAATTATTAATAAAATTTCTTATTCTTTATATTTTTGAGTGGAGTTTAATTGAAAGCAGAATTCCGAAGAGTCCAGTCCGAAAATAAGTCTCATTTTTTAATTCTCGCCATTAAAATATGAGAACTTTCTTCTTTTTCTTCAAAACTTTTAAAAGAAATTAATACTTTTTATGAATTTTTATGAATACGAAAAAATAGAAAGCTAAAAAAAGTCATGTATCTGATAGAAGACCAATTTTCCCTAGTTTTAAAAATATTGGAATTATAGAATAACTCCCATCCAATTGGAAAACATTCTCAATTTAATTAAAATATTAATAATAATTTTTTGTTATTATTCTCATAAGTTCTGCATTAAATAAACTGATTTTTATGTTTAAGGAATTCTTTGCCCCTCCCCCAGGCTACGCCACTGTGCGTGTGTGTAAAATATTTCTGTTGTCGAAGTCAAAGTCAGCATTTGACTTTTGGCTGCCCGGGCGAAGTTAGCTGGCGATTATTTTTTGGCATTGCCATCAGAATCTTAAGTCCATTTGTTTGGGGTTTGTATGGCTTTTAAAGCGTCGTCGAAGCTCGGTCGAGCAACCGAGCGACCCTCAGCAATAAGATGAAAAGCACCTGGGAAACACACAGAGAGTTGGATACGCACCTGTGAGGCTGCCTCGAATATTGGAAGCTGTAATATTTCACGATGTAGATGCATGGAGACGTCGCCACGCAGCTCCTCCGGAAATTCGCGCAGCGTCTGGAAAAAAAAGAGGAAAATGAGTGTGAAAAAGGGAGCACAACAGGAAAAATACGAATATAAAGAAAATTGCAAACAAGAGTGTCAAGTGCCAGAGCCCAAAACTTACATATCCTTTAAAGTTACACACACACACAGACACACACACACACACACTAGTGAAAATTGAATTGGATGAAATTGTAAGAATGTATTTGACAACATTTTCCTCCTTTTTGTATTTTTATTCTTATTTTTACCTTGCAATTTTTAGAAAAATGTGCAGTATTTCCCGCCTTGCAAAATGAGTAAAATAAAAAAAATAAATTTTATATCTTTGTCTTGTCGCTTATCCCAAAAGGTTTGGGCAAAGTGTATTGGATGAAATTGCTGAGAGGATTAATATGAAAATTGAAAAGCTTTTGCATTTTGTTTGTTTACATTCCTTGTTGTTTTCATTTTGTTGCCTTCCTTTTAGACTTCTTTATTTTTTGGTCGCTTTTCTGTGGTTGCTTTCGTTTCCTTTCTCACGTAAGGGGCAGACTTTTGAGCATCCTGTGCTTCTTGGCCTGTCCTTATGAATGAATGTTATTCACATTTGTGAGTGAGTGCGTATTTCTGACGTAATTTCTTAGATAACATCCCATAAACAAAATGCGTGGGTAAACACTGAGGCAGCATATCAAGACATTCCCCAAAATACGCACATGACTTCATATGCAAACAAACAAAAAACAAACAAACAAAAAATAAACAAACAAAATTCTGAATACTTTAATAGCAATTTTGTACAGCATTTGAAATTAAGTTTTCAATATTTATTTGTTAGCAGAAAAAGAGGATATTTCGGAAAAAAAATCTATCAAAGGATTTCCCAATAACTAAGTTGTTTGCTTTTAATGAGCTGCTCGATGATTTTGCATGCTGCTTTTGACTAAAGTGCATTTAAATAGAAAATTCGCAGGAAAACTGGAATTGTATTGCTCTTAGTACGCTTTTCATTTAATTAAGTGCATTGAATTCAAATGATTTAATTAATTCTCATAGAGAATACTCGTTGAATTGATTTTACATTTATTTGGCAGCAGAGAGTTCTCTGTGAAGAGTGTCAAAACATGCGTCAAATTAGTTTTAATTAGAAAATTCTATAAACATACTTGAATTTAACCCTTTTTAGTTCATTTGTGCCGCAAAACTATTCACACACACACATAAGAGAATGGAATGAATATTTAGTATTCGTTCACATTACTTGTGTGTTTTTGGCCATTATTCAAATAGACATAGGCCAAAATTTAACAACTAACCAATACAAACAACAAGTAGAACCAAAAAGAATTGTTGTTTATGTTAGCCAGCCGAATATGTAGTATACTTTCAGGCTGCCATATTATCTTCCATAGTTCATAGTTCAACTGAGAGCTATGCAACCGCTTGAAAGGGTATAGAAAACCAATATGAAAATATGTGCAAAGTTGCACAAGTTTTCGGGTTGTTTCAGTGTTCGGGTTCGAGTGTATGAGTGTATTTGAATATTTACTCATTTAATGGAACATTTCCCCACTGGCCAGCGAGTATTGGATTGTTATTTATGTATGTTTTCTCGAGGGCGTGGGAACCACAAAATGCAAAGAAGTGTAAAATATTTTACATTAATTGCTTGCAGCGAGGCCAAAAAAGTTGGCCAACGAGCGAGCAACGAACCAACATTAAAGGGGGCGTGACAGCTAAACTGGGGAGGCGTTTCATTTGTCTGGCTAAATTTGGCTTGAAAATTACGCGCAAACACGCCAACACAATTTACCCATATAATGAATACACTCATACCCATACTCACATTCACACTCATACTCATACTAGTCGTATTCGTATTCATACTTGAAGGCATTCAAGAGGCCAACAGTTCTCGACATTTTTGCCAGTTAATTTTCCAGGCGCAATAAATTAACAATTTAATTTACTGCCTCGCAACTGGCGCCCCATTTTGTATGCTATATTTTTTGTGTGCTTATGACTTTCTATAGGCGGAGGCATAATTCATGTTTTTTACATGTAATTAAATTAAAATTTGATTTAGACATATTTCAATTTTATCAAAATAAGGCTAAACTCAAAGTTTAATTAAAATTTGATTTAGACATATCTCTATTTTAGGAAAATAAAGCCATCTCAAATGCTTAAACTGTTCGCTGCTGCATTCTTCTATGACGAACTAATTAAAAATAAAATGTCATTTGCAAATGCATTAAAAATATATTTAATAAACTGCAGACAATATTTATAATGAGTAAAAAATACCTAATTTTTATTTAAGAATACTTAATACCTTTAATTGACTTAAAATTCATATTACATTTCTTTATCGAATACAAACTGTTCACAGTTTCTTCTGTAGATTAATAAATGAAATAATAATTACAATACTTTTAATTTTTATATCAGATTTTTGATTTTGATCTTCTATTCCTCTGTATATGAATTAATGAAATTAATATTGAAATATTTTTAATTTTTACATGAGCTTTTTGACTTTCCTTTCATACCCTTGTTCATTCAGAGAGATTTTATATGAAATCTTAGACTTTATTTTTATATATCTTTTTACTTTTACATCACATTTTTACTTTTATTTTCTATCCCTAATTCATAAAACAATATTATTTATTTTTTTTTTTCGATTTTTGAGTTTCCTTTTCTTTTCTTCTGTAGATTAACTGATGAAGTTAATATTGTAATATTTTAGATATTTATTTGTTTTACAATATTTTTAATTATTATTTAAAATATCAATCTCAAAACTTTAATTTATTGGATCTTTTATGTATAAAGCCAAAAAGATTAATTATTTAACGTCAATTTTTTTTTCCATAGCCGGTTTAGGACAATTAAAGCCAAGCTAAGCCAACTTTATACATGTAGTCAAATTTCAGCAAAGAACAAAGCACATTTCTATGATGCTGAGGCTAAGGCTGAGGCTGAAGCTGTAGCAGGATTCAAATGGTTACAAGCCGAAATTAATTAGACAAGTTACTCTAACTGCTGCCTGTTGCCTGTTGCTGTTGCTGTTGCCTGTTACTGGCAAATGTAAGCCCTCTTCTTGTCAGGCGTTCCAGGCAGAGTCAAGCCTTCTGACTGGCTGTCTTCTGTTAGCTGTCAAGTACTCAGTTGGCCAACTTCAAAGGCAGCAAAAACATCAACCATAGCAGCAGCAGCTCATTTGATGTGTTTTTCTGAATACGAGTAACAAGTGAAAAAGCAGCCCAACAAATGCGCTAATTAATTTAAAGCCCATTGGAATGTACTATAAATGCCAACAACAAGGTAAGCCCATTGTAATACCCTTTAATGTAATGGCAATTAGCGATGCACTTCGTTGCAACAAATTCCTGCACTTTGGGCCAAGAGAGACAGAGGCAAAGTTTTGGTCTGAAGTTGTACTTTTTCTTAACAGGATTTATATCCTGCCAGAGGCCAGATATAAATGAAGCAACAAATATTATTTTTGCTATTATAATTGCTCTGCACTCAGCGGTGCAGCGATTGCAAATAAAACACAAAAGTAAATGAAGAACTTTTCAACTTGAACAAACCTCAATTCGCAGCATTTTAATTGTAAGACCTATAAATACACTCAATTCGTTGGCTTAACGTATATTTATTCACTACATTCACTGTTTATTACTTATTCATATTCATACTTATTCAAAATGATATTCAATTTAAACTTTCGAATGAATGCGCACTATCACTGTCAATCCGTGAGTTGCTCTAGCGACGAGGGCTGCTACGAGTATTTTGCGTTGAATGTTTCCATTTTTTAACATTATAAAATAAATTATAAGTAAATAAATAATAATAAATTTAGATTTTTAAGTATTTTAAATTTTTCTTCCAAATATAAAAAATAATTCAAATCTACAAGGAAATGTAGAAATAAAA
The DNA here is from genome assembly GCA_018150835.1 of Drosophila repletoides. NCBI lineage: Eukaryota > Metazoa > Arthropoda > Insecta > Diptera > Drosophilidae > Drosophila > Drosophila repletoides. Next base: position 21,888,946 of record JAECWQ010000089.1, on the reverse strand, counting down.
ACTTTGGGAATAATACAATTTATTTCTTTAAGAAACGCGAAATTGTATAACAAATTATACATTTTTTGTTTAACAAATAATAAAGCTTTGAGCACAAAAAAGTTAAATTAAAGTTAATTTAAAGCTTTGGGAACTGCTATAAATGGTAATTATAAATAATTGGCCTTTGGGTAGCGAACAAAAATATGAAATACTTTTTATACTACCTGTCGGCCTCTGGCTAGCAACATATCTCCCAACTTGGCTGACATGCAATCAAAGGGGATTCAGTCCTTTGCCATTTAAACCCAATGCCAATCAATAAGTCACATAAGCGAGCACAGACTGAGAGACAGACAGACGGACACACACAAATGAGATTCGGCTTACATGCACATATACATATACATATACATATAAAATACATAAGGATATACCCGTATGTGAACGGAGTACACATATGAAAGATACCCGGCAGGCATTTGCTTAATTAAAGGCACAGACATATCAAAATACCAATGGCAGGGATACGATATTGTGCTGCATTGGCAACTTTTGTATGAGTCGTTCATACAACGAGTATGAATGATTTACGAATGGACACATAGGATTAAATATACTTTACCTCGTAGATATCAATGCCATGGCTGAGTGACCATGAAGTTTGAAAGTAATCCTCGATGCGTTGCTTTAACTCTTTGGGCATCTGTAAATATAAAAGAATAAAGGTATAAAAAATACATTGTATTATCATGTAAAACTTTTTATGACAATGCCCGGCTAATTAGTTGCATGCATTTTGAATGCGAGCACCACAAATGCTCTTAATTGCGCAGGGTTACGTATACGCTGTGTGGTACGAAAAGCAGACTAGCAGCAAACGTGGCAGCTGCCTAATGGTGCTTCTCTTCTTTCTTTAAGCATGTTGCGCGTGCAACAAGTTGGGGCACGACTCAAAGCACGTTTTGCAACTAAGCATTGCTTCTCGTTCCTTTATGACCCTGATATACTGCCTAACGTAGCGTGGCATATGGCAAATGTGCGTTGCATTCCAATAAAATTGAGGGAAGCACTTGGAGAACTCGAGACTCAACACTCTAGACTCGAGACGCATGCATAGAGCATTGGCTATGGCAAAAATTAATTTCCTATGCCAAGGACGTTGCGGTTTTTGCAATCGACGAACGATGTCGGTCGGTTGATGAGACTGCCATCAAACTCAAGAGTCAATTGCAGAGTGCAGTTGATAGCGTACCGAAAACGACTTTTTTGCCAATCAAAACTTTGAAAATATTTAAATTTTTGGCTTCTTTTCATACTGGGCGCCCTACGCAAATCTGCTGTTGAAAGCAACTAAATTTAATGGCTTACATCATTATTTTGATATAGTCAATAGTGTCCTAGAGAGGATTTTTGCCAAAAAAAATAGTTGGAAATATTTAAATTTTTACAGTTTTATTATACAGCATCCCCAACTACCTAAAATAATATAGGAATACAGAAATACTATAGGAATCATCTTGGCTCTTAAGTCGAACAACTGAATTAAATGACTATATGCACCCAACGTCGTGTGACTATCTAAATAAATATACGCATTGCTGGTTTGTTTTCATATTTGGTGCCCAACGTGAGTCAGCTGCTGGGAAAAATACAGATTTTAATGGCTTTAAACCTCATTTCTTGGCTCATCGGTGAGCTACAAATTTTTTTATATCAGTGTTAAAGAAAGATACTCACGTTATGCAGTGCCACGAAGTCCTTCAGGTCGCGCCATTTGCTCTCGTAAAGGGAACGACGTGAGTACATGCGTTGTATAATAGCCGTCACATTACCAAAGACCACAGCATGCATAAGGGCTGAGAGAAGAGAGGAGAAGAAGAGTGTTGAGAGAGGTTGAGAGAGGTATGCAAATAGGATATCATATATATTATTTTCATTGAGTGGGGAGCAGTGGATGAGAGGATGAGAGGATGAGAGGATGATTACCTACCGCCAATCAACATCATTATAATGGTGAAAACCTTCTCGGCCGTTGTATTCGCCGACACATTGCCAAAACCCACAGATGTGAGGCTGGTGAATGTGAAATACAACGCTGTCGAGTAAGTTTCAGCCGTTGTCAGTATGGCAACCGAGGCATTTTTTCTCTCGGCGAGCAGCTGTAGCCAACCTGTGAACAAGACTTGAAGATTTTAATAGAAAGAAGAAAAAGAGAAATCAAAGAAGTTTATTTAGTAAATCAGGCATTAACAATGCCCCAAATGGAACCCATATTTTTGATAATTCACTCACTTATTAAACTGACAATGACTTGTATCAAAACTTATCTCATTCAGCAGTAATACACACTCAATCTCTTTCCCAGCTGTTTTCCACTCTTATCCCACTGTTTGTCTAGCTGTCTATCAAGGTATCAGTCCGTAAGCTGTCAGAGCGCACGGACATGCTCGAGCTCGTGTCAAATCCGGCTAACTGTTTAGGCTAAAATGGCAACGGAAACGTCAAACGGCAAATGCCAAATGCCAAATGACAGTTTCTGAACTTTCTCGCTCTCCTTCGCCTTCTCCTCACTGTCAAACAGAGAGTATTTAATGCATATCATGTTCACAGTATATTGATGTGAAAAGTAACTGGCAATTTGTTGCTTTTGTATGAATATGTGATTTTCCTTGCTTGTGAGTTTATGAGAAGTGAATATTACAATTTACCCAGGGAATATTCTACTCCATAGGGCATAATGCATAAATAAATGCTAATCTGCCAAAATGCTCAACTTTGCGTAAAGTGACTGAGGGTTACCCTCTAAAAAATAGTAGAAATAGTTGGTTAAAATCTGAATTTAATTCAGAAATGTCCTATAAATATTAAAATAAATTTAAATAGAAAAAATTCAACTTTTTACCACAGGCAGTGGGATGACTTTTAATCTTAGGAAAGAGATTCGCAATGTCTATAATCAGAATACACTAAAGATGCTTATATATTAAGAAAAGAAGAGATTTTGCTTATCAAAGTGAATGAATTTTCTATGCTGAGAGACGGAATGGATTAGTATACCCTTTAATATGCCAATTATTGGGTATACAAATGTAACAATACAAACTTTTTGGTGCTCTCTCAGGGAAGGGAATATATTTAAATCACAATAAAAGCTGATTTGATATTGTGTTATGCCCAAGTTTTGAAAACTTTGCCATTTAAATGCGCTAATAACCGTCATTTCCCCCCTTTTTACACCTGAGCTGTTTTAAACTTTACCAAGTGTTTGTGTGTGTATGAGGAGGGCTTGGGTGTGCGTGTGTATTGCAGGTGCGCGGCCCCTAAGGACAGCTGTGTAGGTGAAAGGGGCGTGGAAAGGCAACAATTTCATTTGGCGTTTGACGAGCCAGGCAAACACAATCAACGCCGGTGGCAAACTAACCAAATTACTGTCCAACTAACACACACATTGAATCTATGTACTGTGGAGCGTAGAGTGTAGAGTTGCTGCTGCTGATGAAGATAACCTTGGCTTTTTTTCCTGGGCAATGTGTCCATAGTACTCATAGTACTCAGTACTCACCAATATTGCTCTCGGGAAACCACTCGTATTCCTTTACGGCAATGACATACCAGATGCAGGCGAGCCAGTGTGCCGCCAGCGTGAATGAAAACATTAGAAGAGTCAGTATCATGGCCGTGTGCTGGGAATATCGATCAATTTTTTGCAATAGCCTCGCCAGTCGCAACAGACGCGTCAATTTGACAAGATGAATGTGTGATTCCTGTGCATAGAAAATAGAGAGACAGAAACAGAAGACACATTGTTTAACGTCAACACACACAGAGACAAAGCACAGCACCAACAAAATGCAAACAAAGGCAAAATAGAATCACCAAAGGCAAAAAACATGGTATCACTATAGTATCCTGGCCAGGAGAGTTGTCTTACCAGGTAAATGCCTATATTCAGCCAATCCATCTAAACTTGCACTCTATCTTATACAGGACACAAACTCACGCTTCAATGGCAGGCTTACTGCTTCTTCTCGTTTTCCACTTACCGACTAACAACTACTCTATAACTTATGTGTTTATATATCGACTATTAGGCAATAATCGAGACTTAAATTTAAAAGATTAATAAAGAATATAATATAAATATTTATTGCCAGACTGTCAAAGGTTCGAGAGGTTTCATCGCTTTTTTAAGTTTTTTTAATTAATATAATTTATTATTTTGAATTCAAGCCAAAAAGAGTTTAAATCAATTTCAAGCTGCAGCTATCTCAGCTTGTTTGAGAAACTAGCTTGAAGCAGTTTCAGCAATTGAAGCGGAAAACCTAAAATTCAGTTCCAAAAAATTGAGTTTTAAAGTTGACTGAAAGTTGTTACAAATTTTAACGAAAATGCATAAATTAGTTATTTTTTTGTTGCAGCAGCTAATGGCATTTGGCCCCCTTAATATAATTTTGACCTAAAATGCTGGCTGTGGCATAGTTTCCTGAAATTACGTTGCCTACTTTTTGGGGCGTAAATTTCATTAGATACAAACTCGCACACACACAGAGAGACTCACACACACATAGATACGTACTCACACCCTCAAAAAATTTGACACATGCCCATTTATTAGCTATTTCCTGCCCTTCCCATCGTATTATAGCTTGCATCCCTACTCAACCATATAAAAAAAAAACGAGCAACAAAGCAAAAAAGGCAAAGGAAAAAGGGATAGTTAAATAAAAAATCAAAGAGGCTGTCATCAAAAAGTCTAATGTAAACAGAAACAAGCTTATGAAGCGACCCGAAAGCCGAGGCAGTTGAGTAAATTGAAGGTTAACGTTGCCATTTAACCTGCCCCACTCGCCCCACTTACCCCACCGACTGGCTAACAATTTACTCTCATACTCGCCTACCCGTATATATTTTTTATGATTAGCAAGAAAAAATGTTGAGTAGCTGACGAGGCGTCATTTTAAAATGGACACAGTGAGAAAAATAGATGAGAAAAAGAAAACTGTGGTCTAAGCATTTTCCTTGCAACAGCAACAGCAGCAGCAGCGGCAACAGCCTTGCAACAAATTTAATAGACGAGTAGGCAGTTAAAAGGAAAGAAAACGCACACTGCTGTCAAGCAGCTGTGCCAAGGCATTTAAAGCTGGCAATAACAGCAAGTACAAACAAATAAATAGAAAATAAATTTGAGTGGATGGCGACTAGAAAATACCCTGTAGACTGTAAGCTAAATAAACAGGTGACATAAATGAAAAAGCTAGAAGCAAAAGGGAAATAAAGTGAAGCAGAAGAGAAGAGATATGAGGTGAGGTGGGAAAAAACAGAAAGTAATCAAAAAGTAATAAAGAATAATGAAAAAATATAGAAATGCAGAAGAAAAGAGAAATAAGGTGAAGTGAAGAAGAGAAAGATATATAAAATAAAAATAAATAAAAGAAAGAAATAAATAAAAGCAGAAGAGAAGCGAAGTGAGGTGAAGTCAGAAAAAACTGAAAGAAATCTAAAGGAAATAAAGAAAGAAAAAAGAGATGCAGAAGAAAACAATCTAAATGAGATGAAGCGGGGAAAAATATAAAGAAATATATCGCCTTCTTTCCTGGTCTGATTGGGTTTTTTTTCTAGGTTTTCCCCAATCTTGTGTAACAAATTTTGGACCATAAAAATTATTTTGTATTTAATTTCATCTTATTTTTAATTTTTAATTTAATTAATTTTCTTAATTTTTAATTTAAATTATAAATTAATTTATTTTTATCTTTTGTAATTCTTCAATCGAATGCAATTAGTCGACTCAATAATAAATGATAAAAAATAAAAATATTAAATAATATAGTTAATAAAAAATAACGGAAAAGAGAAGAGAAGTGAAGTGAAGAACAGAAAGATATATAAAAGAAATAAATAAAGAAGTCCAGGAAATCTTTGATGCAAAAGGGATAAAGGAATGCCACATAAACAGGCTGTGCAACTTTCAATGCTTCGGGTTTTTCCGGAGACAGATCAAACGTTTCAATTTTAAGTGTAAAAGAGAGAAATCTGTGAAAAATCGTCATAATGAGAGGGCAGTATAAATTTAATCAGTTAATACAAAAATATATATAAAAATGCTTACACTATTAATTCATTAATGAGAGGTACATAAAAAATATATAAAAATTCAATAATTATTTAGAAACCCAATAAAACCTTTGTGGGAAAACCTTTAAAAAAAAATTAGAAAAAATTTGGCAATTTCCCAAAATTCCAAATTCAAAAATTCAAATGGTCTTTTAATCAGTTTCTTATTGTTCTTCAGACTTCAATTTATAGGTGATTCGATTGCCTGTTACACCCCACTAGATAATGTATAAATAGATATAGCTTTGAATGAATATTACACCCTACTTTAAAGTTGTTTTGTATATAGGGTATTAAAAAAGGAAAAAAGAATACTCATAGACAGTTGAACACACAGACAAAACATGTTGAGGCGTTGTAGCTTTAAGCACAGCGGCAACAATAAATGCTTTTGCCTGCTTTTATACGGTTTTTTCTCCTTTCATTCGCCACGTGGGTGTTTGGAACTGTTGCCAGGCAAATTGTAATTCATGTTGCAATTTGCGCTGCGTTTTCACTTTTCTTGGCTTTCCCTTGCCTTTCTTCGCTTTTCTTTGGTTTTCTTCTTTCAATCTTTGGCCGTCTTTGCCACAAACTTTTCGCGTTGCCTGCTCACATTTTTTGTTTACTTTGTCGCGTACAGCGACAACAAAATATTAACTTGAAGGAACTTGATACAAGTTGACTGTCATGGCAACTTCCGCTTCCGCTAGCCGAGCTTTTTGGGTCTCAAAGATAATTAAAACTTTGAAATAAACTAAATATGCAAAGTTTCGAGTGCATTAGCTGGAAGTTGGTATGCAGCAGCAGGAAGGCAGGAATACTCCTACTTCAAGTGTAAGTCCGCTAAGAAGAATGTTTTCCAGCTAAAAAACAGAGGCGGCAGTCGACGTGTCCACAATTTGTCAAAAGTCGCAAAATAAAAAAAATATTTATTAATGACTTTTTGCTACTTAAGTACTTTTAAGCCACAGAGACACACAGACAGACATACAGACAGGCAGACAGCCGGAGGACGACTTCATAATTTTTGCAATTAGAACACATTAAAGTTTTATAAAAATAAACTTTGCCGACGCCCAAACGTAGCATTAAACAGCTTAACACACGCTGTGATTTTTTTTCTATTTCTTTCATTTTTTCTCTCTCTCTCTCTCTTTGGCTCCAGGACATCTTTTCAATACACAGACACATGCAGAGGACAAAGTTTTGCTCTCCTTGCCAAGGAATTATTTTGAACAGGAGAATATGCCATGACTAAAATATACCCGTACCAGCCATAAATATTCTTGTAAATATGTTATATTTCATTTAAAGCACATAAAATATATTCCACCTCCAAATATGAGTCGAAATCAAGCCTAATATACCCTATGAATCTCTGGTTTTGCTGGGTTCGGGTATACCAAAATATCTGCGGCAGCCAACGAGGCAGCTAAAACGTATTTGATTTGATCAGAATAACAGCTAAGCAGGAAGTTGTAACGAAGCCAACAATAAAAAGCAACAAATGATACAAAAAATAAAAAAAAAAAAAATACCATGGAGCTACGAGATTAAAGCCATGACAATGCATATAATCAATGGAAAGTGAGTTTTGAAAATAAAAAAATCATAACAAAAATAGCAACTTAAGCCACAAGAATATATCCTTGAAATGCCCATAATGTCAGCAACAGCAACAGCGACAGCGCATTTTACTTTCATTTTCAGTTTTTCCTTTTTTTTCTTCCTTTTTTTTTTTGTTTTCTTTTTGTTCTACCCCCTCCTAAGTATCTGAGCAGACAATCAACGCGCTGACAACGTTGACCACTTCAAGCTAAGATGAATTCGTTAGCAAACTCAACAAGCAACCAAAAAATAAGAGTAAAAAGTAAAAGTAAAAGCAAAAGAAAGTGCTTCAAAAAGCGACTGAAGTTGAACCCAGTCAAAAAGAGAGAAAAACTAAAAAAATACAAGAAAAAAAAATGAATACTTCGGCGCGCCGACGTTTATATACACTTGTAAATTTCATCAAGAAACTTTGAGAAACGAAAGAGTATCCCATACAGCAATTCTTAAGCTACTATGGGACTTATATGATATAGTAAGCCGATCTTAATGTCTTTTTGAGTGCAGTTGAAAAACAAAAGTACTTTGCATCTAAGTTGTAAATTTCATTGTAATATTTAGAAAAGCAAAAAATGTTTCCACAGAACAATTTCTAAGCCGTTGGTTCCTATGGTAGCTGTATGATATTGTTGTCCGATCCGCCCGGTACCGACAAATGTGCTGCCTGCAGCAAAAAGAAAGCTGCCTACAAAATTTCATTCACCTAGCTCCAAAACTGAAAGGCAAGTTTACATATAAGCAGAAGGACAGACGGATAGACAGACAGTCGGACGGCCGCGGGGTCGGACGGACAGACGAACTTGGCTACAACAACTCGTCCCCACAACTCCTGACAAAATTATAATACTCTTTTCAGATGTATAAGAAAACAAAAAAAAACGTAGCATACTTTTTGGAGCTGCCAAACATTCGGTTGACATTTCGCCCATTAAGCTTACAATTATACTCATATATATAAACTACTAGTGTAATCGGCTTGGTGGGCAGAAAGTGCACTCAATGGAGAAGGAGAGTCTTCTCTCTAGGTAAGCCGCTTAAATGCAGTTGCCTAGCCCAAATAATATGTACGAAAAGCTACTCCTATGCTCGGCTTTAATTACAGCTTGAAATTGGAATTAAATGCGTGATGCTCTTCCTTTTAGTTGGCTCTGAGAGCTCTTGTTAAACCAGTCAGCAACTGGCGGGGTAACTGAGACTGTAACTGAAATAGAAATATGCATTATGCATGTTATGCAAATCTCTTAATGCTATTTACCACTTCAAATTTGGCTTAAATATTTAATGCCAGACGATAATAGAATTCAGTTGAATAGCTCAGAGAGTTGAGCTGTAGTTTCTTTTTTGTTGAATGCTGAAAGTTGAAAGTTGAAAGCAAATCTCTTTGATAAAATCCACTGCAATTGTGGATAAAGTTTGGCTTTTACTGCACCAGAAAATCAGGAAAATTCAAGAGTTTCACTCAGCCAAATTCACTTAGCCAAATTAATGTTTTATTTGACAAATCAAATATAATCGATTAGCGAACTAAATTAATAGTTATCAAGCCTACTCAAGCTTATAAAGAATTAAATAAAGCAAAATACATTCAATTCACAATAATTGCTACAAGGATTGGCACTTATTATGGGCTTTTTCTGCCATTTTGTATTGGTTGCATATAAAATAAATTCCCTTTTACGACTAGCTGGATTTCTACGTCAATAAAAAAAATCAGTTTCGCAACTTAATCGGCTTTGCAGATGCATTTTCACTGCTCGAAAAAAACGTTAGTGTTATGCGAATAGGGCCAATAGAGTTATACCAGGTAATATGTTAAGAACTGCTTCATTCAAGGGCAATTTAAAAGCAATTACTCACCTCGCCATCATACAAATCGGAGGCATACAGATGATCAAAGGGCAGGGCAGCCAATAAGTCCAAGGCAAACCAGCCACGGAAATAATTGATGGCAATCTGTTTAGAATTGGATACGACCTCACCTTTGCGCGAGACAAAGGTTGTGCGAAAATTCAATAAAATATCTGCAATGAAAAAGCAATAACAAAACAAAAAAGAAAGGATGTAAAAAGGGATAAAACACACGCAGGAGAATACAACTAAACCCAAGCTTAAATCAATTTGCCCCCGAAGACCCAGTAGCGCCTGCAGCAGGAGCAGCAGACGGTTTCAACGGGGCGGAGTTGCTTCAAACTAATTTTATATTTATTTGTATGATTTCTAGTTGAATAAATAAATAATTTGATAAAGAAAATGGTGCTTATTGCATGTTTCAAGTACACAGAAATATTAGGTACATTATTGGAATAAAAGAGCCAAATATTGAAAGCTTACTTCTGCTAAAAGTTGAATTTATTATTACATATTTTTCTGCTTTCAATCGAAATTGAAAACTTGATGTAAAAGATACAAATTTACAGCGTTAAAGCTAGAATTTTCTAGGATTTTCTGTAAGGACGCCATTGTAAGGACATGCAGAACAATGAGCACAGCATATGAATGTGTCCAACAGGTTGTTTTACAATAATCGTAACAAAGCAAAGCAACCAAAAGGCATAATAATAAATCCATATACTCACCGACAATGAATAGAGCCTCTACAATGACATCAGAGACCATAGTCTGGCGATCCGCTTTGGCAAAGGCTGCATTGTAGGGTACCATTAATGCCACATAGAAGGTGGCCACCAGTATGATCCAATCCCAGATGCCTTTGAATACGCCATAATGGGGTAAAATCAAGCGTGACTTCTTTATCGATTGCGTTTTGTATTCAGGAAATGGAGCCTCAGTTGAATGCATAAAATTCTATAAAAAAAAATCCCAAATCAAGAAAAAACGGGCAGGAAAAGGATTAAGTGAGCGCATTAGAACGTGAAAAGCAGCGGCATAGCAAAATGTTAATTAAATTAAGTTTTCAACAACAACAAAAGGGGCAGAGCACGTTTAATTGAATTTGAAAGCCCCTTTTGTCAGTGTTGTGCTGTGTTTCGGTTTTTGGTGGCTGTTTTCATACTCACATTTCCGAGCTTTAATTTGGTTTTGACACCACCCTTTTCGGGCTTATAATGACCGGATAACTGATATAGCACCGCCCGACTGCGACGTCTACCCATATTACAGCCGGCAGGTACATCCAAATTGTTGCCATCTCCCGCATCCGCGTCGCCCCCGTCACCCGACCCGGGTCCGCCCAGCCCAGGCAGGCTGCCCAATCCCAGCATGCCGGCATTGGAGCCGGCACGAAATCTAGCGCCCAGTAGTGCAGCTGTAAGGGCAAAAACTTACAGAGTCGCAACAAAAAACCAGTTTTCAATTCACATGAAGCACACAAGAGGCAGACGTTGTTCAAGACGTTCAATATTAAATATTATATGCGTTTTTTATACATTTTTTTTATATTTTTTTAATTTTGGGGTGGTTATTTTTATTGATGTCGGTTTAATTACAATGATGTCGGTTAGAATAAGAAAAAAGAGCACAAAGAAAGAAAATATACAGAATTGTACAAATACCATATGAATTCATATAAAGAGATAGATTATTTATTATTTCATTTAATTAATAATTAATCAATTAATTAATTATTTAGTGATAAGCTACAAAGGTGCACATGAACATTTTCCATTGAAGCATTTTCAGTTTCAAAGCGACACAAAGTACAAGCTGCATGTTTTGATTTAATATTAAAATTAATAATATTATTTTAAATAATATTTACATTAATGTTGTGTAGCGGGTGTAATTTTAACAGGTTTATAAAGTGCATTTCTGGTAAATATATTTTGGATACATATAATTAGAAATACACAAATATTATAGGCCAAATTGAAACTAAACCATGTTTCCAAAATACAGCCGAGTCTGAACCAAACCAATATTTCTATTACGGTTCAGTAACTATATTTAAGGATTAAAGTTTTCCTTTAGTTACTTAAAACTTTGCAATAGCCAAGACTATTGGCCTACTCTACAAGTAAAATAAAACTCTACCCTTCATTTCTTTCAGATTATTGGCCTCCCTTAAAAGTAGAAGAAATAATTAGCCTTATCTTTTTTCAGATTATTGGCCTCCTCTAAAAGTAGAAGAAAATACTACCCTTCACTTCTTCTGTAACAGCAGAGCCTTATAAGACATGAAGCAACTATCTTTGCTTTTTTTCTTTAGCTGACCTTTTAAAGCTAGCAACTCTGAATTGAAATCATATTCTAGGATTCATTCGAGCAGCCAGGTAGATCCAGCTACTTAAGATGTTGTAAGAAGTCTCAGTTAGATGGAAGTAGATGGGTTAAGGGAATACAACTGAGACTGCAGCTCTAACCTAACTTTAAGTGAAAATTGGCTAGACAAGTTCGTCTCAGTCTACAAATTAATATTTTCCTGACCATAAATGAATTTATAAGAAGCTGGAAATAGGTTCACTTCCTACTCTAACAAATGAGTTGAGAATTAGAGCCCCATATTTCTGAACCAAAACCAGATCTTAGACAGGTTTTGGAACAGCTAATCGAAGCTCAATATTTCTTGGCGTACAGGCTAGAGTCTTATTGTTTCTTGCATATTACACAACAGCTGAAACGTTAATAGCTCAATTTGGTATTGCTGTTAATAAACCATCTACCAGAGTCGCTGTTAGACTTACAGTTGATTAACATTACTAATTAACATAGCACTGTTAGATTGGTTAAAGGGAAGCAATCATTTTATTACAGACATATTTAAGGAATTTCAGTAAATTTAATTCACTAGAAATTGAAAAAAAGTGAATTGCGAAAAACACAAGAATTTCCTTGTTGAATTCAAAAATTATATTGCAAGCCCACGCAGTCAAACAAATATTTTTATTTACCCAAAAGATCAACCTTACAGCCAGTTAAATACAGAAGAGAAAGGAAGAGAAAACTCCAGAGAGCACAAATATAATAATTCACAGGCAGCCAAGGTAAATGATAAACGCTGTGCCAGCCAATCTACACCAAATACCAAATACTCGTACTATGTGTACTCGTTTATTTGTTGGCATGTAAACAAGGCCAAGGAATGCTCTGCAAAATATGGCCAAGATGAAAACAAGCCGCAATCTTACCGAGCATTGATGCTAAACCTCAAGCAGGCTCATTAAATTTAACTTAATTCTATTTTCGTCTACCAACTCAAAGCAAAACTCAAAGCCAAAGGCAGGGGCCCAGGCAACTGAGAGAAAGCGTGCCGCTATAAATTACAATTAGCTTGATTGTGAAAAATTAGACCCAAAAAACACACAAAAAAAAGAATGTGTTTGCACCAAGGCAGCATACTAATTATAAGGATTTAATTTTCGATGTCCTAACAAAGTGTAAAAATGGTCCTTGCGCCAGCCGTTTTATTAGAAACCTTTTTTCTGTATACCCTTGCAGAAGGCGCCACACTCAACTCAATGGAAATTTAAAAATTTAAAATAAATACTACAATATTCTTGTTCTCAGTTATATAGAAAGTTTAATTAATTGAATTGCGTTCGTAAATTTAAAAGAGTATTCAAAGGACGGCTTTTTGAAGCTTGCTGTTTTTCCAGCAGGGTCTGAAACAAGCGTAACGAGTTTGATTTCAATTTTGAGCCTAGTACAGACACCCAACGTGGCTGTCATATCGAAATGCCAATTAAGCTGCCTGGCACCTCAATGATCCGGATCCGTGCTCGGCCTCTGGGCCCAGGATTCGTCAGTCGCCAACAGTTTTGGGAGTTGATAACTCCTGCAAAGCACCCCCTTAAAAAAGGAAAGGCAATGCTTAGCACACCGAAGGACACATACTCTGGCATAACCATTAGAAAATTAGTTTAATTTATTTGCTTGGACCGATTGTTCCTATGGCAGCTATATGCTATAGGAATCATATATTTATGATTTTTTAGACATTTAGAAAACATCTTGGCATTTCTAAATTGTAAATTGTAAATTTCATCAAAATACCCAAAGAAACAATAGAGAGCTTAGAACATATTCCTGTTCGATCCGACTAAATGTCTGTTGTTCCTTACCTAACTTACCTAGCCTGAATGATTGGTTTACATTGAAACAGACAGATGGACAGACATTGGCTCGCTTGGTCCTTAATATGTATTTTCTTTCCGAGATGCTTCCCTTTATACATTACAAAGTCCGCGCCAAAGTCGTTATACTCTCTGCAAGGGTATCAAAGGCAGAGAAATTCCAATCGCACGTGGCGTACGCGTAATGCATACACAAAACAAAAAAAAAGACTGATATTGGGGCAACCAGCAAAAAAATACTATAAAATATGCGCAATTCAGTGGAGTGTGAAAAATACTGACAGAAAAAATACTCGTATAGGGCTTCAAGGAATTTTTTAGAATTTTTTGGCAGGCCTAATGATGTGTAAAATGACGGTCATTTTATAATGCGAGCAGCAGTAGCGGGAGCAGCGGAAGCAGGACATAAACTTCATGATAATTTAATTAGCAGTCAATCCTGGCCAATGGCCACATCAAACATCGCTTACATGTTCCCTTCTAATTCTCATTCAAATTTCAACCTAATTACCAAATTCGTGTCCTGGCCTGGCCTAAAAGGCAGCTGTCGTACTTATTATGTCTCTGGCATGGCCTGTCATGCCTTTCAATTGCCACTCAATTTGGAACTCAGCGTGATTTACCACAAATGTCAGCCTTTATTTGGGATAAATTTCGAAATATTACGTATACGCACTGTGTGCTTGACTGCTGCTGAAATTTCAATTAGACCGCATTAATGCCAAATTATGTTTATTTGATATTCATGCAAAGGTCATAAAATTAATGCTTGCACTTCTAATTACAAATTTTGTCAAATGTTAACCACAAATCCATTTTATAGCTATTCGAATTAATGAAATTGTAACTGAAATTCAACAGTTTGGTTTATTAATAGAAGTTGCAGCTGGTATGCTAAAAGCAGCTGAAAAAAGCTAGTTTTTGAGGGAAATTTAACTAGGATTAAGAGCTTATATTTTATGAACTAATCTTTATAGCTTTCTAGTTGACTTTTAAGGCTGAATCGAAAATCTGCAGACTAACACAAAGTATCAGCAAACTTTTCACAAGTTTGAACATAAATAATTTCAAGAACTACTCTTATTTTGTTACTTAAAAAAAAAACAGATTTAACTGAAAAAGTGCGAAATTGTCAACACTGACTGCATCCTAACGGCAGAGCTGTTATCATCACTTAATAATTTAAAACTAGTCTAGGTGTACGACTAAACTGACGAAGAACGATTACGACAGCTGCTGTGGCTGCTGCTGCTGCTGCTGCTGCTGCTGTTGTCTGACTGTCTGTTTTTGATGTCCTCATCCTTTCAGCAAATTTTAAGGAGTGTGTGCTCCAGTGTAAATCCACAAAACCACACAAAACAGTCAAGTCAAGAGCAGTGACAACAGCAACGACTACTGAATAATGATGGTAATAAAACTGCAAATGAAACCTCCAGAAAATGCCAGCAATGCAACCAAGCAACTATCTTTAACAATGGTAATACCCGTTCCCCTTTCCCTTCCCTTCCCTCTCATTTCCCTTTCATTCCCTTGCAAAAATGTTGTAGTATATCTGCTGAATAATCCGCATTAGTTGAATGCGCAATGACTTACGCGAATAAATTCACTTCATGAGCACGAGCTAAATACAATTTTCTTGGAATTTTTCCATCCTTGCTGCAGCTAGTGTTGTCTCCCTGCACATCAATATTTAAGCATACGATTACTCTTCTCCCTTTTGTTTCAACGCTTCCCCTCTACATCCCTGGGGACATTTCTCCAGACAATGCTCCTAACTAATTCACTACATAAAAGTTGTGAGCATATTTAATATATTCCTCTGTATAATATAATGCCATCAATTTTCCTAGCAGTTACCTTCAATTAAAAATAATTTATTAATATAAGTAAAAGAATAAATATAAATATTATACGTTTAAATTGAAAAAATAATATGACAACACTATGAAATCAGTTAAAAACTTAAGCAAAAATTTAATTTTAATTAATTTTAAATTAAATAAATGTTAAATTTTATATAAAGTGAACTGAAATTTAAGTCAAGGACATTTTCACCCTTCCTCGAAATGTATAATGCCTTGAAGAAGGCATCTCCTTCTAAATCCATAAAGAATATGAATATTTAATCAGCAGGGGTCGATATAATAGTGTCCGTCTGTCTGTCTGTTTCTATGCAATCTAGTCTTTTAGTTTTTCAGCTGGGTAAATGAAATTTGCTGTTCCGTAAGCAACAATCGCTTTAAAAGTTATTGAAAACCTGAAGATCTGAAGAAAACTTACAAGTTAGTTGAAAGAGTGTTTAAGTTCAAATTGAGGGTGAAAATTTCATAAATAATAATTAAAAGGATTTCGAAACGAAATAATTAAGTTTAAGTTAGTCGACTTTATTGAGTATACGGAAAGGACATTACGAAAAGTCTGTTAAAGCTGCACTCAAATTGAGTGGCAGCTCAATAAAATTGTATTAAATAAATTTGGAAAAAAGTTAAATTGAATTCCCAGGAAATTGATTTTAATTGAACCGAATTAAATCAAAATAAAATTGAAAATTGAAAACTACAGAAAACTATGGCTTAAGTCAATCACATGCAACTGCATACAAAATTGCTTTGACAGGACACTGTAAAGTGCCACAAAGTACACAAAACCAGACCACAGACGCTGAAAAGAAAGTTGAGGAAATGGAAATAGGACATCAAAAAAAATAAAATAGCATTTGGTTTACTTAACATTTAAATATTCATTTGCAAATGTCAGAGACATGCGTCAAAGATTCCAAAAGCTGTTAACTAACTGACTTAACCAAAAAAAAAAAGATGCTCTCTGACAACTCAGAGATGAAAAATATTTTACAAATTTTGCGGCATGCGAATGAAAATAAATTTGACAACATGACACAGCAAATTTACGTATAAAAAAACCGAAAAATAATACACCGAGGACTTAATACTCTTAAAAATAATTTAGTGAAAGTTAATTAAGGGTATTAAAACTTTGGTACAAATTGTGTAATGCATTGAAGGGAGCAAAATGTATATATTATTAATCATGCCCACAAGACGAATTGTCTGTCGGTCTGCCCGTCTATTTATCTGTACGTCTGTTTATCAAACTAGATTACATTTTTTTAAACGCCAACGGAATCGAGGTTGGGAAAAAAAACCATTTGCTTCTATAGAAAACTACTTGATACCTTAAGACTTTAAATAGCAAAAGGTATTCTTATGGAATGCCTATTTCACAATTAAATTAAATAATTTTCTTTTTTCGCCTGTCGATCGAACACTGCCTGCTTCTTCTTATTTCAAACTTAACATTGGCTTTTACAGAAGTCCGTTAACTTTTAACTGAGCTGTTATATAACAGCAAAGTCTGGATGAAAGGATCTGTTATTAAAATAAGAAAATCTCCTTAATCGAACACTCATTTTTCTTCTCTCATTTTAAACTTAACATTAACTTTTACAGTTGTCTGTTAACTTCTAACAGAGCTGTTATATTACAGAGAAGTCTGACTGAAAGGCGCTGTTATTAAAATAACAGAATCATTTTAATCGATCACTGGCTGCTTCTTCTCATTTTAAACTTAACATTAACTTTTACAGTTGTCTGTTAACTTCTAACAGAGCTGTTATATTACAAAGAAGTCTGACTGAAAGGCGCTGTTATTAAAATAACAGAATCATTTTAATCGATCACTGGCTGCTTCTTCTCATTTTAAGCTTAACATTAACTTTTACAGTAGTCTGTTAACTTCCAACAGAGCTGTTATATTACAGAGAACTCTGAATGAAAGGCGCTGTTATTAAAATCGAAATGTTTATGTAAATATCTAAATGCTTATTCTAATATCGCAACTTTCTTACTACATTCTGAAAGTAGTAGTATATTTTCTTCATACTTAAGATCCGAATACTATAGAATATGGCTCGTATAAGAACACCTTTCCTAACCACTTTCCTTCAGTTCCTAACTGAAACTTGTAAGAAATATTAATGCTACTAGAGGCAGGCGAATTGATGCGATTTTTCTAGCAACCTAAAGTGATACTCTGCCAGTGTATGAAAAAGTAAATGAAAACGCGTGCTACTTTATGGCTAACAGACCAACCACATAGACACACATACACATATATTATGTACATTATATATATACATATATAAGCATATTTATGATAATATTTGTACCTTGCCGTGGCGTTCGGTTAACCATTTAAACATATGTTTCGCACCTTTGAGTGCGCTGCATTTATGCTTATTTAATTTGTGGAATATTTTAATGTTTCTTTTTTTGTGTGTGTGTTTTTCTATATATATAAACGAATACATTTTAATAAAATTTCTCTGTGCTGGGAGAGTTTTCTGCTCTCAATCTGTGCATTGTTTGTGGGCGTGTCAATTGGATATAATTGCTTGTTACTTTGTGCGCCAGAAAAATGGTTTAATTAATGTGAAATTTAGCGTATTATTTTTCTCTGGTCTGCTCTGGTCATATGCAAAATTGATGGCTTAACATTTAATCACATTTCGCCTACTTACCGCTATCACATTCCTCATTCACATTCATCTCCAGCATCTTGGTGTGGGTGATATCCTTGTGCGAGGCCAGGAAGAGCACCACATCACGTTTCTCATTCTTAATTGGCACAATATCAAACAGACACCAAAAAGGAGCCCCTAAGAAAAAGTAAAATATATTTAGATTTAATTTAAAACTAGATTAAAGGATATGGGGCAAGAAAAGGATATTCAATGCAGCATCGGACTCTACTTC
This sequence comes from Drosophila repletoides, assembly GCA_018150835.1. Lineage (NCBI taxonomy): Eukaryota > Metazoa > Arthropoda > Insecta > Diptera > Drosophilidae > Drosophila > Drosophila repletoides. The sequence goes on along the minus strand of JAECWQ010000089.1, from coordinate 21,870,459 downwards.
AGCATGAATCCTACTAAAATATATATGGCTTTGACTTATTTGGAATTAATTCGGAAATCGAAATCTGAGCTAGATCAATACCATTGCCTTTGCAATCTAGAAGTTGGCATATCCTAAAAGTAGACTATACTTTTCATACTGGAATTGATTCAGAATTCTTTGAAGCCAGCAGAAAAGGAATGTAAATCTAACAGAAGGTTATATAAATTATATGAAAGAAGAAAAAACATTAAAGAATAATATGAAAAGTTGAATGCTGTGATTTAAAAGCAATGGAAAACCATTAAGCAAAGGACATCTTTGGCACGCCGAAGCTTACACACCCTTGCAAACTAAAGAGCTGAGGATGGTAAATAAATCTAATTTTCCTACGGCAGGAACTGAGTATTCCATACTTTGACAACTCTCTCCGATCTGGTCGGAAATAGAGACAGACAATCCGACAGTCCACAGATGGACCGACACACCAATTTCGTGATACATTAAAGTGTAATACCTTTGCAAGGGCATAATACTTGTAATGACCATTAGAGGACTCTTTCCTTTTATGCTACACAAAAACGTAGTGGCTTTTGGGAAGGGAAAATGAAACACTTTCAGTGAGCATTGAAGTTATTTGATGACTTTGACTGCATTTGATGGGTTTTACAGTGTTTTTGCGGTTTCGTTTGGCCATTTACAAAGTGATTTTGCATTTGAAATAAACTCGTATCGATTTTCATTTCTGGCCGCTTTAATTGCGGTCTTTAGAAGAGTTTGCCGAATGAAAATGCTATGCAAAATGTTAACTGCAGGCTCCCTGTGGACTCGGCTAATTAAGAGCTAATGGTATGCAAAAACTGATTGCATAGCAACTTCAATTAGAGAACAATTATTTAGACGGCATTTTAATTATCTGCGATTAATTAAGTGTATGTCGCTCAAGGCGGTCAAGAGATACTCGCATAATTAATAATCAGTCAGCCAGCCACTTAAAAACCTGTCGGAACTCGGTTAAAAGTTTTAAACGGCCACGCTAATTGCAAAACTGATAGGTAAGTTAATAGGCCATAAGCCGATCCGACCGACCAAACGATACGATTAATCGTGACCTCATTAAACTGTACAACAAAATAAATAAGATGAAAACAAAAATAAAAATACGCCTGGCGAACGTGCAAAAATGCTGTGAACAAATTTATTGTCCAGGACTCCTTCGAGACTCGCCTGCGACAGGCCACAGGAAACTAGTTCAAGGCGAAGCCTGCTCGGCTGGCTGCCTGGATGGCTAACTCAATAATAAAAGCCAACTCATATAAGCACGCACTGGAAAATTGATGCCGCATTAACAGCAACAGCAGCAGCAGCAATTCGAGTAGCAGCAGGCTGTGTCTTAAATTAAAAGTCAATACGAAGATGGTTAAAGCTCCTCTTGAGTATGCCAAGGGGACCTTGGAGCAAATGGGGGACATTAAGTGTCCTATAAAAATATTAGAAGTCAATGCATTCTCTTTAATTAAATAAAAATTAATCTATATTTGCTCTATACATATATATTCTTTAAAAGTGCTTCAATTAGAAAACTAAATTCAGGAACTTTCAGGCAATTTTCTTTATTTTATTTTACAAAATTCGCTTTGTTGCAAATAAAGTTTCTGTTTAGAGTTCTTTCAAAGATCTTTAGAATATAATCCGGCTTTAACTTAAACATAAATTTCACAGAAAAGTATATAGTCTACTTTTAGGAGCTTCGTTCAATTTAAAAACACTCCAGGGATTCCAAAAATGCACTTTACTTTATTCATTGCAATTCATAGTAAAGCGAGAGTGGAACAAAGCTCTTGACCTCAATTTATTATCTTAAATTCATAATAAATATAATAATATCCTTAGAATAATTTTTAATTGTATCCAACTAAACTAATTGACGCTTCATTTATTTTAAGGTTTATTTTAATGTGTGAAAAGGGCTCCATATATATATCTAGCAATAACATTAAAAGAAAAAGTTGAAAATTGAGTATAGTTTTTCAATTCACTTGGCAGCCCCTTTTGACACTTTTCCTGGCTTACAGCCCTGTTCTGCACTCAAAACCTCTGAGTGTGGCTAGCCAGCAAACAAAAAGTTTTTGTTGAAGCAACGCACGTGGATCTTCGCCACAATTGACTTACAGCTTTTCACTTATTACTCTTCCTGCTCTTGTTCCTCTTCTATACACTCGTAAAACATCCTTTTCTTCCTCTACTTGCTATTTGCTCGGAAACAATTGTGATAATCCTTTACAGCTGCTTTTTCCAAAACAACAGCTTAACAGAGAGTTTTCTGTCATGTGGCGCACCGCAGCACACAGCGTTAAAGTTGAACGTTGTTGAATGTTGCCAATGACACTGGCTGAAAGTGCTTAATTATTCTTGGTAGAGAGAGAAAGTTGTGATTTAAATTTTCTAAAATATTCAAGCTGAATGTGACAGTTCAATGCTGAATTATTCATGGAATCTGTTGAAGCACACATTAAACCTGACTATTAGAAAACTATGAAGATTTAATACTCTATATTCAAGCTTAAAGTGTAGTTTTTCTGTACTGCGACAAATTGCATTTCATGCTAATGAGTGTGGTCAGCTTTTCTAGCTATTTCTAGCCTGTTTCCAGCTATATTTCTTCCGTTTAATTTCCTGTTTCTTTAACACATACAAATTACCTCAATGCTAAATGAAGTTTCAACAGCAACATTTTTTAATTAAAAATGAAAACAATTTACTGCACAATTTCTCGCACATTTCTTTTGTTTTCTTCTTCTCACAATTCACAAAATTGTTGTCGAGTTTCTGCTCGCAGGGAGCCTCTCTTATCTCTTCTTACCCGTCTTACCTTCCTTCTTGTAGAAAATAACTTCCAACTTTAGTTCCATCTTATTTGAAAGACTTTTCTCGATTTGCTGTTTGTGCTCATCCTTTGTATCCGGCCCGTAAAGGAAATGACATGAGCAGCCTGTTCGCGTTCGCGTTGTTCGTTCATTTTGTTTGTTGGCAAAACAATTGAATAAAATGTACAAAATACATTCAAATGAGTATTGAAGTGTTGAGCTGTCTGTCCGTCTGTCTGTCTGTCGGCTTGTCCCTTACCCTTTTGCATAATTTGCGCGCGTGAATATCCTGTCAAATCCACGAACCCATCCGAGCAATAAACAATTGGATTGCCATTTGCCTGCGCATTGCCGAGCACAAAATTTGAGTCTGGAAGGAAACGGAAAAGAATGTGGGTACAGTTTTTATATATAAAAATATATAGTAAACAAATTGTCCTGTGACAGCTTCTGCCTGCAAAATGTTTATGGACATCCTGCTGTGCCTTTGTCAACTAGCAGGCCACTTGTCGTCTGCTGTTGCCTTCAAGGATATCCACAATTTGTTCATAAAATAAAAAAAAAAAACCTCATAATACATATCATATATGATGGTATTTATAAAAAACAAAAACAACAACAATTGTGACCTTTAAATACAAGTATTACTTGTTTTCCTATTATTGTTGCCCGCTGGCTGCTGCCTGCTGGCTGGTGGCTGGTGGCTGCAGTCTTTTATTTTGTTTTAACAAATAAACATTTTCAGCAAACAACAAATTTAATTAAATTTCAGCCATGGACTCTCTCCTTCTCTCGCTTTTCGAGCTAAAATAAAATGAAATGAAATTCTTGCTGGGATTTTTGTTTTTTTCTGTTTATTTTTTTTGTTGCAATTCATATGAAATTGAGTGGCTTTTGGGCTTCTGTGAGAGCTTCGCTTGCAATCGAAAATAAATCCAACGAAAGGATTCAGTTTGAGAATTACCCACCACATACAACTTTTCAAATGAGAATTCATGAAATCCAACAGATTACTAAATTAAAATTCAAATACTTCACTAAAATATAGCATTTTATACACTCGTTCTACCAGAAACACACGAAACTAGCAAGGAAAAGCTGTCTGCAGCGCGCCGAAGGCTAAATACCCTTGTAGACTTGAATAAATATCAAATTGTTGTTGAATTTATTTAATTTCAACCTGGTTTTCCTATGACAGCTCTAGGATATAGTAGTCTGATCTTGATACTTCTTTGAATGCGTTTAGAAAATGTATCTAAAACTCATCTAACCTTTAACTTTCATTAGGGTATCATGAGAACCAAAAAGGGTTTTCAAAGCCAATTATTCCCATACTAAGTACTTCATAATATAGTATAAAGCTCTATGATATATTTGTCCGATTCCAGCATATATGCTGCCTGCGAATATCATTTATTTAGCCCAAAAACTGATGAACTAGTTCGCAAAGAGATGGACGAACAGCAGGACATGCCTACAGCGAATCGTCCAATCGTCCTGATGAATAATATTATAAAAAGAAACAAATTTGTACATTTTAAAATGCATTTTATCAATTTTGATTGAAGGGAAACTGAATACCAAAAGATGAGTTATTATTGAATGAAGCTTACAAATCTGTTTGAGTTGTTCAGCTCTCAATGAATGTTAATATTTTTCAATTAATTAAAAGCTAATGAACTGAAATTTGCATGAATAGAATTTGAATGCAGAGTGAATAGCATTGAGTATGCTGCTGCTCCTCTTTGTCTATCAATATCATAAATAGAAGTGAATATACACAATTTGTATGAGTACTTGCAAAGGGGAGCCATGAATAGCTCTGAATCAATTTACAGCACTCAATAAAGGATTACACAGATATGCAGCTAAACGAATGATATAAAATATGCATATACTGAATGGAAATATCTATGGATGGAAATATCTATAGAATATTACTGAGTATGAGTAAAAATCAAATGGGAAACTTTGTTAACAATTTAAGTGCGCAATTGTGTAATATTTTTGAGGCCATTAAAAAGTTAACTGACCTAAAAGCCAAGTTTATATTTATGCCATTTGCTGACTAAGTTCAAAATATATTAAATACTTGACTGAACAATATATGTAAGTCACTGAAGTGCTGTGTAGCCAAAAAGAAATAATACTCCACAGTATATATATATATATGTCTGCTGTCAACGCATTTGAACTTGTGCAGAACAATCATAAGCAATGTGCGCCCAGCATAGAAATCACTTGCAGGCTTTACCAAAATTATTGCCTGTCGTCAGTTCATTTAGCAAATATTATGTGTATATATATTTTATTATTTATGCCTCATAAAGTCTGTATAAAAAAAGCAAGAAACAATACCCTTTGTGGCAAAGACAATTATTGAGTAAAATACAATTCATAATTGTCATTGTCTGCGTTCCTTTTTCTCTCTTTAAAGCTTCATTGGAAGTTGAAATTGCATAAGCATTTGGCTAATTTTCACTGCATTTTGTATGGAGAGTTTTTTGCTGTTAAAAGTACAAAAAGTTTTCAGTTAAATTTGGCATAAATAAACGCCTGAAAAGCTAATGACAAATGGAAAACATTTTACAAATTTTGTCAAAGCCTGCGGCGCCTTTTGTGTACTTCCTGTTGCCTGACAACAGGGGCAAAACGGAAGCAACAGGGAGCAACAACACACATAGTTTTAATTTCCCTGTACAGTTTACCAAAGGGACACGCATTGTCCTTGTCCGTGTCTGTCTCTGTCTCTCTTTGTGTTTGTCTCTATCGCTTTGTCCTGCCCTTTTACCAGTATGATGCTGGCCTTTGTTTGCACAACAACAACAACAACAACTCAAAGACTCAAAAAAAGAAACTCATTCTCCTCCTCTTTTTTTTTGTATATTTTTGCTGTGTGATATTTTTTATGAGCTGGCCAAATGCCGCTTGGGCTTATGCTTAAACCGTATTGTCAGCGTCAGGCCCAATAAAACACACATAAATAATACATTGAACTAAATAAATATCGTTTAACTTTCACTTTAAATACCCTTGTTACGCCTCTTACTGGCATATCCGACCCCGTACTCCGGATTGACGGGATAAGTCTGTTAAGTGCTCCTCCTGGACTCTGACTCTCATAACTTTATACAAAATAGAATCGATTTTAAGAATTTTGTTACTAATTTGGGAATGCTTTTTCTTACGAAATTTAAAAGCCGATTTGGGAAGAACTTCCTAGGATATCCCTTTTTTATGAATAAATATTAAAAATGTTCCCCTTCCTCTTCGAGGCTCATCCCAAATCCCTCATAAATGCAGAATGTCTTTCGGATCATAAAATGTGCCCTAGATTGATTTCGCATCTATTTTTATTTATTTTTGTATATTTTATGGGGGTATTTAGGCTGAGGCAACCAAAAAAATACGTTTTCTTATTAATTTTTTATTTTATTTTTTGTTTTTCTGTTTTGAAACTTACGCGTTCCATCGAAGCGTGTGGCAATTGTGTCCAGGAATGTGTTTTGGGGCGCTAACAGCCCCTTGCGGGCTGGCATAGGAATGGTTGCGGCCGGTGCGCCTTCAGGAGCGCTGTCTCGGTTCTAGCGAAATACTGAAAGGACAAATGATAAATGACAGAATACTTAATTAAATGATCACAAGTTAATGAGCTGTTTGTCATTTGTAGTACATTTCACAGTTGCAATTCTTTTGATTGATATTTTAATACTCTCTATTAAGCGCACACATCCAGCTGTAGGCGTATCTTAATGTGCCACAGGCAACCAGACACAGATACAACATTCAATTAATTTGTTTTATTTTCCCTGAGCCACAGCGCCCACTGTGGCATTTACTTAACACTCCTTTGTGGGTAAACGAGTAAAAAATTAATTAAATTGTGACTGGGGAATGCTCCAAGCTGAAATCTCAACAAGAAAAAACCAACGAGTAAAAATTAAGCAATGAAACGAGTAAAAACAACGAGCGACGAGACGAATCAGGTTAATTTTACATTAAAACTGATACTTGAAAAACTTTATAATTGACAAATTAAACTGTCTCATTAAAAGAGCAAGCAGCTAGTAGATAGAAGTAGCGAGTAAAACCAAGTATTAATTCCTGACAGGAAAATAAACAAAGTAAAAAGGAAAAGCGACGAGAGAGTTAAAGTCATTTCGACAGTTAAAATGCTAAATATAAAATTAAAGTACTGCAATTAATTATAAATGCAAAACCGCCACTTTAATTACTATAAAACTAGCGAGTAAAATCAGCAAGAAAGAGTAGCAAATAAAGTAACGAGTGAATAAAAGTAATAAAAAATTGAGTTTTTTTATTGCAATATCGTCAAGATAAAGAGACAAGTTAAAATAATAAACATAGAATAAATCAATTATTTTGAAATAATCACCACTTTAAAACGTTTATAGATAACAAGCAAAGATGAAAAGTACATAGAAGTAGCGAGTAGTTGAATAAGAAATCATTACTTTAAAACGTTTATAAGTAGTGACCAATTAAAGTCAATAAAAATAGCGAGTAACATCAGCGAGAAAGAGTAACAAATAAAATCAAATATTAAGTACTGTAAGTACCGTACGAAAAACTGAATTTATTTTAGTTTATTATTTATATATCTATAATTAATTATGAGATTTAAATGTCGCCACTTTAACAGAGACGAGTTAAGATGACAAGTAACTAAAAGTAGCGAGTAAAGATATAAATCTTATTGCACTTAGCTATTGCTGATAATCAATCCTTCATAGCTTCAGAGTTGAGATATTTAAAATAATTCTAAGAATTACACTGTATATGAATATATATATATAATCCCTTTTGTATCGAATAAGCGTATAAAAAGCTCAAATTGAAAATGCCGCACAGAACATGGTCAGTCCATTTAGCGCTGACTGCGCTTTAACACAATAAGCCAACATCAATATGGAATATATACATTTTTGCTGACGTTTTTTTAATATTTCTCTCGTTTTTCCAGCACTGTGGATGGTTCAGGGGTCGGGTGAAAACAAGAAGAACCACTCAGGTGCCGGTTTCATGTAAATTTCTGAGGAACAGAAGGCAATAATAACCATAGAACCACAGCCGCAACCGCAATACTGACAGCTGTTGCGCCTGAAAGTATCGTTTATTTTTATTATATTTATTATTAAAGGGAACAGAGAGAAAAATGAGTGAATGGCGTCAAATTCGAAAAGCGATAAGAAAATTTAATGTACCAAATATAAGAGACTGAGCGAGCTTTAACTGTTTAGATGCTTATCAGTACGTAGCAATTTCCTTCCATGTATGTGTGAGTATTTATGGTCCAATGACAGTAGCCAGAGATTGACAGTAAGCAGGGAGAGTTTTTTGTTAGTTAGACGAGCTGAGAGCTCTAAGACGAAATTAAAAAAGTGTAGATAATTTATTTCGAAATATATTTTAAGCCTGATGCTAAACTATATCAAAGTTTCTTTTAGATATTTGAAAATTGTTTTTTGTGGTCTAAGGATTAATATTTTCCTCACCGTAGTTTTAGTATAGATGAGTTTATCAAAAGGTATGCTATTTAAAGAAAAATATGAGTTAAAATTTTAATAATTTGGTTGAACCAAAGTTAAAGGACTCGAACCACATATACCTAAACCAAAAGCAGAGCTTAGGCCAAATTCCATAATAACGTTTCTTTTTTGTAGCTTTGGAAAGCAGTAAAACATGAACAGTCCAGAGATAGATCTGAACATAATATGCTTAAAGTTCAATCAACAGACTGCAAGCCAAAGCTCAATTTGCCAATTTTAGCAAGTGTCATTAGGTTATCCACACGTCCCAAAAAGCTCATTTCACACCACCGATTTGCCCACATTTCTGCCAAATGATAAGAGCCGAAGTGCAATGTTTTTAGCACTGATAACGAACCGTAATAAAGCCTACCCGTATTGGTTAGCCAGGGGATGGAAAGGGAAGGGAAGGGAGCGGGAGGAAAGACCTGGAAATTATGTACACAAAATTGCTCGAAATTTGATAAAGCTACAAATGCAATTTTAATTAATGTGCCAGGTATTTTCCTACCGAAATTCCTACTAAATATTTGACGTTATGTTTGACCACAAAATTTTCATTTCCAACATATCCGCTTTGGTCAAGCAGAGAGTAGGGAGAGAAGGTGAAGCGACACCGGGCAATGGCCCACCACAAGCATAACTGCCGTACATATATATGTTTGTTTGAATCTGGTTAACCCAAACACATGTGCACTGCCCCACACACACTCTAAGGTACTTTAACTGACAGCTGTGTGTGCAATTTCCGTTTCCGCCTTATTCCACATGATTAGGCTGATGATAGGAGCACTCTCCGGCAGCTGCTACTCATGTATGCGAGTATGCGAGTATGAATACGGGTACTCGTATTCGTACTCATATTCGTATTCGTATTCGTATTAGTATTCGTTTGTATTCCTCAACAGTTTTTAGCAAATCCCGTACAATTTTTGTTTGGCCAAAGCCTTGCAGCAAAAACTCAATTGCAGAGCTGCAGGTAAAGGTAAAGGAAAAGATGAAAGACAAAAATAAATATGGGAGCTTTTCCAATTTTTTTTTTTTTTTTTTCAATGAAAAACAGGAATTTTCTCTTACTCTTTTTTAGCTTCAACGTAATTTAATACTCTTTAATGCTAACAGTTGCAACAGGAAAACTTTTCTGTAACTCTACACCAATTTTTAGCAATTTTTGAAGCACCCATAAAAGTAGCCGACTGAGCTTTTTCATTGCGTATTAATTTCATTGAAAAATCTGGGGAATAATAAAAGTTTTTATTAAAAAAATTAGTTGAAAAAAATATAATTTTTGAATTAATTCTACTGAATTCAGAGCATGGCTGGCTTTTATCCTTGCAGAAGGTATTATAACTTTGTTAGGAGGTAATTCATTAGAATTCATATGTGAGTCGATATGTCCGTCCCATAGCCGTCTTTCTGTCAGTCTGACCGCCAGCCCACAGCCAGTAGGTCACTTAATATGCAATATAATCCTTTAGTTTAAGCCGGATCAGATAACTATATCTTATAGGAATAATAAACTGCTTTGAAATTCATAATCCAGCGTTCTCGGTAGTTTTCTATTGTATTTCTATACTATTCTATTTCTTCTCTAAATAAACCCTTATTTTTGTAGCTATTTTCGGAAGCTTTCCAGAAGCTTTTTCTATTTAAACCTTTCTGTTTAATCTTGAAGACCAAAATACATTTCAATGGCAAAGCAGTTAAAAGTAATGCAATCCCTTTAAAGGTATTTATTAGAAACTTGAAGCCAGCTACTCAGCTCAGCTCAGCTCAGCTCAGCTCAGTTCAGTTCCGTTCAGCTCTAGGGGCACTTCACCTGAGTATCTTTTGCCTTTGAAGTTCCTTAAGTAATTTAATAAAATTAAAATAGATTGCACAAATAAATATGCACTCATGCAGAGCCAGAGGCCCGCTCAAGCTCAAAGGCTGCAGCGGGGCGGAAGGGACATGCATTTATTTCAACAAATTTACTTAGGAGCTGTCCGACAAAAAAGAAAAATATATATCAGAAAAAAAGGACCTTAAATGCCTTGTAACATGGAAACGCGCCTGGCATTTTTAATTCCAATATATATTTTTGTACATGGCAACTGAGCGTGTGGAACGTGCAACATAAAAAGCGGCACGGAAATGCGATAATACATTTGGCATATATTTTTTTTTCTCATTTTTTTTTTGTGGCTGAAAGTTCACACACTTCGCTGGACGCCGCAGAAAAAAAGCCCATACTAAAAGATTTTTTCTTTAGTTGAAGATTTGATGCTCTTTCAAAAAGAATAATGAATAAAAAAAAATCAAAAATAAAAATTCAAGGAAGAGAGAATAATAATCATGTTAAGTGGTTACTTAGTATAATAATAATTATTATTATAATATTAATAAAAAGGAATTCCAATGTAGAATACATTTCAGAAAAAATATGAAGCATACTTTTTGGTGCAGAAATTCAACTTATTTAATTAATCTTATACCAAAAGTATAAAACTCTTTGAATAAAATTTATTTTAAATGGAAATTAGCAAGATTCCTGACAAACAGAATTCTAAATATAAGTACTTAAAAACTCGGTTCCTTTTTTTACCTTAGCATCAATTACACAAAAGTCTTCTAAAGTCTTCTTTTAGGGGTATAATAATTTATTTATTTATTTAAAGAGCAGTCAACATTACCAAAAATATTAAGTATAATAATCATTACATTTAAAATTAAATTAAACTATGTTAAAAATTGATATTAGAATTAAAATATAAGAATCTAAATTTAAAAATGAGGTCCAACATTTGTTGCATGGATTGGGGAAAACGCAGACCAGAAGTGTAAATATAGATGGAAGATGAAAAAATTATGAAAGTAAGGAAAGGAAAAAACAAGATAGAAATTAGAGATTAGATATAAAATAAAATAAAAATAATGCAAGAAAAGCAGCCACTCACTTCATCAATGGTCGTGGATTTCGGAGATAGTTTAAAACAGAAGATTTTAACTGGAAAAGGGAGCGAAATAATTTATGCATAGACCTGGCTATTTTACTCTCTAGTTTTCCTCATAGCATGTTTCACCTTTTCACCGGGAATGTTCTCTATCTTTACATGTCTAACCTTGCTGTCAGATTCCTCTATAAAACTATAATATACCCCTTTGGCAGAAGAGTATCAGAGTATCAAGAGTATCAAAAACAGTAAGCGCAACATGAAACTAAATTGGCCTTTTATTTTTATTTATTTTATTACAGTATTTTTACCACATGCCACTTGCATAGTAGTTGCTTTCAGAGATTTGTTCCTGCGGCTGCTTGCGGGTTTTTTTCATCCCTTTTTGCCGCTTCCTCGACGCTGGACGCGGCTTTGTATGAAGCCCTTTATGACCTTATGATGATTAATGAGAACTTCAAAATAAATATTCATATCCGATTCAAAACTAAATGCGGGAAAAGTTTGCATATTGGAGCGATAGTTGCGCACATAGAGGAGCTTATCCTTGGGAAATGGACAGCGCTTGGGCACATTACTAAACTGCTCCATGGTTTTCATGCCCAGCTCTATGAATGGTATCTGGTTTTTGTTGGCCAACAGCTGGCAACCATTGATGTGGCTTAGATTGAAGAGCGTGAAATCCTCGTGGTCAGCTCGTGGCAGGATGCTGGCCATGTTTACTAAAAACTTTCGAACAGGCTGGCGAAACTTCAGCTCAATGGAAAATGTACGGCGACGTGTGGATTTTCCCAGTCCACAGCTCAAATAACTGAGCAGCTTTTCGGGATCATCCGAGCTGCAGCTGCAGTTGTTGAACATCATTTGAAAGTTGCTCTGCATTTAGTTTTTTATGCTTTAAACAAACAAACAGCAAAAAATAACAATTATTTACCTTGGAATATGCATAATGCACGAATCCCAGTAAAATGAGCAGAAGCCAAACGTTTAATTTTAAATCCATCTAACTAAACAATACTAACAACAGCCTTTAAAGTTACACATAAAAAAAATGTAAATTTAATGTAAATATTGTTGCTTCCATTATTACAGCTCATTTAAAGGTAAACGATTACTAACCATTTACACTGATGATTATGAATTTGTGTGGGTGACACATAATTATTAAATTACTTGTGTTCAGTGAAAAAAATAGTTATAGAAGCGCCGAATATGACATACCCTTGCAGACTGGCATAACCCTTGGGAAATAGTTGCTTAAACACAGGAAACTCATCTAGAAAATTGAAAGAGAACGTAGACCTGATCACTATATGAAAATATATCCTTCTAAGGCAGATAAAGGATATAGTGAGCCGATCCGGTCAATTCCAACTGCTTTATTCAAAAAAAGGAACCCCCATTACCAAATCAGTCAATCGAGAGACTAGTTTGCTTAGAAACAGACAGACAAACGTATAGACAGACAGACAGGTGGCTTTGTTCTATATCTCATCCCATCGTCCTGGTGAAACTTTGTGACAGAGTTAATCCTTTACAAGAGTATAAGAAACCAAACGATTTCATTAAACAAAAAATATAATGTCTTTCTAGTTAAATTTTATTAAATTTATTCTAATTGTTTCAGCTGAAATAAAATTTAGAAAAAGATTTATATTTCATGTAATATATCGATCTAAATATATCACAACATAAAAAAAAAAACAATTTTTGTAATCAAATTTTGTCAACATTATTCTAAAAATCAATTAAAATTATTGTATAATTTTTACTAGATTTTAACCTCAATGGAATGCAATTAAATATCAATAAGCTTACAGTAATTGGCATATAACGAGTTCGATTTGTATTTCGTTTGATAATGTGATAAAATCACAATATCATTCATGGTTGAGAGAATATTTGTTTTACTGCCGTTAAACAATTAACAATAATTACACAATTGCTCATTAGTCAAGCTCCGATAAATGACAATATTTATTTATTTATTTTATTCAATTATTATGTTGTTTAGTTTTTCATATTGTGCCAAAATGTACGCAACATTCTTGGCAATATTTAAATTATTTCTACTCCATTTCCTGGTATTTCTTGTTACTGCGGCAAAGGTGCGTATACGCAATGTGTTTGAAACTTTCATTGAAGAATTCTTTTGGCTGCTGCTGCTGCTTCTGTTTCTGGTTCTTTGCCTTTAGAATGAATTTGAGCTGCAATTTGAGAACTTCAGCTGCAGCAGCAGCCCAGCAAAGGGGAATCCTTTGGAAAGTTTCCACTGTGGTCTCAGCAAGAATGCCAAGCGGCGGTCTCTCAACATGGAATTTGCACTGTTGGAGCCATTGAATGAACATGAATTTCACATCAGTATTGTGCTGCCTCGACCCACTGTCGACTTTTTGCTGATCAATCTGACCACAGATGGCTGCCAGTTGCTCTCAAATAAGAACCAAGTGCCTTTGCTGCGCATTTCCCGGGAAATTCTTGACCGCTACAGCAATTTTCCCAGACAGTGCCCCTTCCAGCGTGGCAAAACCTATTATATCCGCGGCTTTAGACTGGACTTGGATCTAATACCAGCTGTGAAAATGGAAACGAAAGTGCAAATAAATTTCGGATATCTACGAAAGCAAATAAAAATCTTGCAGGGTCATCTCGTGGCACGTGTGCAGGTCAAGACAATTGTTAAGAAGAAAACTCGTCTCAATGTATAAAAAGGATTGAGAAAAGTAAATAAATAAAGTATTAAGGAGAGTCTATAATTGACGCATCAAATTTCAAATTATTAAATAAATAAATATTATATTGGCCGATTGTTCCTATAACAGATATATTATTTGGTAATATATCTTTAGAAAGGATAGTCTTGTATAGAAGAACGTATCTTCCCGCAGCTAAATGTTACAGTTGTTCGATCCTGCCGGCTTCGACTAATTTTTTACATGCAGCAAAGGGGAGTGTATATGCCGCGTTTCATTCACTTTGCTTAATAACTGAGAGTCTAGCACAGATGGAAATGGTTTTATCGACTAATCTAATCATCGTGATCAATAGTTTATACTCTTTTTTGTGTCGGACATGCCCACTGCAATGCATTACACATTTCGTGTGACAAAGTTATAATACCCCGCAGAGGAGTATAATAAAGTAATTCGCATAGAAGCCTATCTGTAGCTATCTTAATTATCATTCATAAACAGAAGTGAAAACCCACACATGCTACATGCAACGTAAGCAATTTTCATACAAAATAATATGCTTTTCGACTAGCTGATACCCTGCACTTAACACAAAATATCTTAAGATTTTCCCCAAGCAGCCTGAGTCATAAGCCCACTGCTTATAAAAACTTAAAGTATATTTAACTAACTCTTTTTGGAAAAGAATTTGCCAACACTCCATGGAATATTTGCTCATCACTGCCCAGTTCTGCCTTTATTACTCTTTTTTCCATTCCGTGCAGGGTATATGAATATTAATATACGAGTTGACAGTTGAGCAGTTGAGGAGGAGCACCTGGCACTGAAGTTAATATTGCAAAAAAATCAAGCAGCTGTCTGTCTCTGACAGCGGCAACAGCAGCAAACACCTGATGTTGCTACCTATCCCTTCCTATGCTTCCTTTCTCGACGTCTCTTTTACTCTGCGGCAATTTGTTCCATGCCATTCAACAAATGTTGTTCAATTACCTTTGCACACCCACACACACACACACACGTACACTCACACACATTGTTGCAGCCGCTAACTGGCTAACTGAGTCATTGTCTGGCTGTTGCCACATGGCGCTACAACAACAGCAACTGTTGCTGCTGCTACTGCAACATTCGGCATTTGACAATGACAATTGAAAGCTGCCAGCAGAAAGAAAGGCAAAAAGCAGTGGCGTAAAAACAATTTTTGCTGAAGGAAGGGTTTCAATCTTAATATATATATTTTTTATTTTTTGTTTCTTATACCCTTATAGAAAGTATTATTCTTTTGTTACAGAATTTGTAAAAAGTGTGCTATACTCCTGTTTCTTAATAGTCCGCTGTTAATAGCAGCAACATAATACAAAAGAAGCATAAAAAACCGGAACAGCAGTCTATATCTGACTGATTATTTCTTCTTTTTAACAAAAAAAAGCTCTTTTCTAACTGTCAAATTCAATTTCAAGCCGCACAAATTCAATTATCTTTAATGCTCCCTTTGGCACTGTTAAACTAACAGAACATATTAACCTCACTGGACACTGTTAACCTTAGAGGAGACTGTTAATAGGAGTAACAGAGCACAATCGAATAAAAGGATGATGTTGGACGCTGGTGGCTGCACGATCATTCGGTGTCTGTATTGGAGTTACACTGAAGGTGGTTTGGTCCTGGAGGTGTCTGTAGACTGCAGATTAAGTTGGCCCGGGAACGGAGCTGACCATGAGCAGGAGATGACCAAAGACGCTAACATACATCGTTAGTAGTAGTGGCGCATTGAATTCGATTAGGAGTTGATACTGATGTCATAGTACCAATATTGCATTTTATTCGATTCATTGCTTTATTATATCGATATTTTGTCGAAATATCGATTTTCCTCAATTTCGATATTACCAGTTAATAAATTTATTATATCGATATTGGCTCGATATCAATTGTTTTTGTATTCTTAATAGACCTTTTGAATTTAAACAACAAATACATTTAGTATATATTGAAATCTTTTTGTCCAGTAAATGTCCAATATAATATTATTATTTTATAAAAAAAACATTTTCATTAAATTCCGAATTAATCTATACACAATTTTCCGAAATATACAAACAAAAACTAAACATTCTAGAGAGGTCCTTTACCCACCCTGTGCACGCTACTGTGAAAATACATGAAGCAAGAGAAAAAAAAGGCAACAGCAACAGGCAAGTAATAACGTTTTCACTGGCTTTCAACTGTCTGCCACGGTGGCATGCAACACAATGCTACGCACAACGAACCAATTCATTTGGCTCACAGGCAACAAACTCTCTTAGCCAAATGATTTGTTACATTTCCCATTTGTGCACTTCCGGCATCAAGTTTGTTTCTCATGTGAATGGATTTTAATTAGACGTTAGAGATTTGCATGTCTATTCGCCCCCTTTCCCTATCCTATTCCCCTGTGACCTCTCATTAGAGTCAACATTGTTAAAGTCAGTTGTCAGTTCAGTTGATGCCACAACACGCAACAGCAACAGCAACAACAACAGCAGCCAGTTCTTGTTGTTAGCATTGATTTTATAACATTTTGCAGCAAGTTTGAAGCTAACCCGAAACCTTTTGGACACTGCTAATTGGTCTGGTTTTGATTGCTTTATGGCTGCATACTTCTTTATTTATAGCCCTTTGTTCTAGCTGTTAAATTATTAAATTTCACATGCTCTACACTTGATTAGCCATGTGATTATTTCATTACAGCCATTAGGCAAAAAAATTGTGTGATTTATGTTCAAACTTGGTTAAGAGCCAGCTCCCAAATAAATATAGCTTTTATAGCTAGATTTTCATTACATAATTTTCTCTTCTTTCTCTTCTTCTCTTTGAAGAAATAATATATATTTCTATATACCCCAGCAGAGGTAGCTGTGACAAGAATTCCTTAATTCACTGATGGAATCTAATCCAACCCCAAAAAGTATTAGCAATTATTGATCCGTTTATATGGAGCCTTCATATTTAATAAATCCCATAGGAACAATCGGTCAAAAAGTTATTCTAGTTAATACTTTTTGTTTCTTAAGATATCTTATCCTTATATGAATATTAATGAAAATTTCTAGTTGGATGTAAGAGTAAAATTTCAAAATCATTATTCAAATTCAAAAATTAATATATATATATATATTTTTTTGGCAATGAATAATTCGAAATGATTTATTTAAAAGTTGAAATCTTTAACTTGACTAAGGGAAGAATTTTTTAAAAATGTTACTCAAATTCTGCTAAATAAAAATTATTAAAAAATTGTTTAAAAATTTATTATTTTTATGGGCGTTTATGAAGAATATATTTTTCAAGCCTTGCAGAGGGTACTGTAATTCTGTCACGAAACGTGTAAGGTATTGAAAGAGACCTAGCCGACCCCATAAAGTATGTCTGTCTGTCCGTCTGACCGTCTTGCCGTCTGTTTATATATAAACTAAACCCTCAGTTTTTGAGCTAGGTGATTGAAATTTGGTATGGAGCCTTCTTTTAACTGCAAGCAGCATATATGTCTTAACCGGCCGAATCGGATAACTATATCGTATAGCTCCCATAGTTGTTGTATTAGAAACTTTTTGATTTTCAACGTATATTGATAAAATTTACAAGTTATATGGAAAAGTGTGATTTTCTACGTATAAGATCATTAAGATGGGATTATTATATCATATAGCTCTGCAAGGGTATGAAATCTTCGGTGCGCTGAACGTAGCCTTTCCTTGCTAGTTTTTTGTTATTAAAGCTCAGATTTGTGAGAGACTTTAAAGAGTATTTACGCTTCACTTGACAGAGAACTTGCCCCATTTACAGCTCCACAGCTGTTGCATATTAAATAGAGCGCTGTTAACCTGTTGAAAGTGCTCAAACTAGGAGAACTAGCTTAAAGGACTTGCAATATTAATGGAATTTGTTTATGACTTTTGAAGCTGATTGTTAAAGCGAGCAACAAAATATTGATAAGCCTTGTCTGTAAATTCTTGTGGTTGCCACAAGACGAACAACAAAAAATGTTTAAGAGACCGCAACGCCGCACCACCCCCGTTGAACCCATCCCTAATTAAGGCAACCCTTTGCCGCGCCGCTGATAAAAAGGGGCAGGCACTTTTGTCTTTATTAACTTACCACAAAATTTTAGCTTTTTAAGACTTAACGCAACTTTTTGCCGCCATAAAAAACTTTATAGCACGTGGCACTGAGGCGAGTGGCTTTTTCTGTATTTTTCTGTTTCTTTTTGAATTTAATTCAGGCGAAGTTTCCAAAATTATATTAAATTCAGTCGCATCAAAAATGTATAATTGATTATTGCTAGTTGCGGCCTTGTCAGCGAAAATAATTGATATTATTTATGAAAAATTACAGACAACAGAGGGCGACAAGAAGAGAACAGAACAGAACAGACCGAACAGCAGGAGTAAACTTTTACATGAAAAGTCATTTTCATTTTCATGTTGTACGCAAAATTGATGAAAATTTATCTTTAGAATTCCACAACTCACTGGCCCGACTCGGGGTGAATCCTGAATCTGAGTTGAATCGAAGCGATTCTTTGGCACTGCTCTGCATAATATGCCACAGGACCTTGCTTCTGCACAGAAAAAAAATATTTGATTTATGCATAAAGAAAAACTTTCCATTTTGGTTGTTTTAATGTTGATTTTGTACTATTTTGGTAAATATAATAATTCTTAACTTTTTGAAGCTGTAAACTTTATTTTGCAGAGCAAAAATATAATATTCCGCTGAAATAATTGTGATAAATTTAAGCATTTTACTAAATTAGAGAATATTTTAAGATTTATATTTTTATAAAAAAAAACAAATAGAAAAAATATCATTTTATGATATAATAATAATATAGTAAGATAATGAGAAATATTTTTAAGAATTTATTTATTGAAAGCAAACTTTTTTCAATAACCTTTGATGGTTAAGTGATTCAAAGAAAACCCCAAACTTTTCCAATTGACTATTTTCTGACGAGAGTTTCACTATCTAACTAGTTGAATAGGCACTCTTTTTTTCAGTGTACTTTTGTAGTTGCTGTTGCTGTTGTTGTTGCTGTCAATTTCACAGATTAATGCGCACCCATTTGAACGCCTTGGCCACCGCCTGGCACTTACATTTATTATTGACAATGGCCAAAGTTTTCGCTTTGGTCACGAAGCGGCAAAAATTGATTTACAGAGAGAAATGTTTTAATCGCCAAAGTCTTGTAGATAGTCCTGTCATTTAGCTACGCTCCCCGCATATAATTTATAGCCCCAAAACTACACTAACACACATGCATATTTCAGCCACAGGCAACGCCTCGTGTTGGCCAATTTATTTTGCTAGCCAGAGGCTTTTATTTAATACGGGTCTTCACTGTAGCAAATGTAGTCCTACAATAACAACAAAAGCGAACTTGAGATAATATTTTTTATTTCTTTTTTTTTTGCTATAATCGCGCGCTGTCCGTTTGTCCTAAGGCTATTCATAAATTTCAGACACATTTTTCTGTGTATAATGCAAAGCTTATTTTAAGTCCCTTTTAAAATGGGTTATGCGAGTGCAGAGTTCTCTTTAAGAAAATGATTTTTCTTAGGGAAAAAGAGCCAGAGAAGCTTTCTTCAGTGCTTATTTAAGGCATATTTATAAATTTATTAGAAATTCATATGAGGTCATGCTATCAAAATTGTTATTTAACTATTTTATCTTATAGCAGCTCAAAAACTTGTATTTTCCTTCATAGAAAAGAAAGTTTTGCAACCACATAAAAAATATAAAATGAATCTATTTATTTAAATAAAAGAATTATGTTAAATAGTTGCCTTATCAACTATTTTCTGCGGTTGCATGTGAATATTTATTAGAGGCTCGCTACTTAAGCTGATAAGCCTGCTGCAAGTAAGCTTATCAGAGTCGAAAACCCTAAAGAAAAACAAACACTTGCATTTTTAAATAAAAAAATAATAAAACAAATAAAAAATTATCATATAAAAAAGTACGGGTTTTGGAGTCGCAAGAACCACAATTGCCGAAGAAAAGTTATCAGCTTGTTAAGAAATATTGCGGTTAGCCATAAAGTGCTATAAAAATGCTGCGACTTGGCTTGAATTTTTACAGTGCGCTGCGACAGTTGTTCAAGCCCAGAACTATTCGTAGTATAACAGAAATATATCTAACAATCCTCGCAAGAAAATGAATGCCGAGTTGAAAGCCTTGGAGCTGCTGTTCCAACGTCCTTTGGAACCAGTTTTCACCACTCGCGATAATGGAAAGACCGTCTTCGATCTGCCAGAGAGTTTTTATACGGATCGCTATCGCAATAATACGGAAGAGGTCTCCAATCGTTTTAGTCAGAATGTGGACACAAGGATTCCGTTGCGTGAGCTCTCCAAGAAACCGAATCTGGACTTTACCAAGAAGCTGGGCAAAAAGGATCAATTCTCGTTGTTCAACACTCGCCACAGGGAAATTTCTAGCGAATTGATTAAAATTTATCTGGAAGCACCCAATTTGCAGCAGTTTGTATCCTTGGCTGCGTTCACCAAGGATCGCGTGAATCCTGTTTTATTCCAATATGCTTATGCAGTAGCCATTGCACATCGTCCGGATACCCGCACGGTGCCCATTCCCAACATCTCGCAGGTTTTTCCGGGCAACTTTATCGAGCCCTCTGTTTTTCAGGTAAGTCAAATTCAAGGATTTTGTTTACTTAAATCCTGATATCAAAATAATTCTTTCCTTATAGGATGCGCGTCAAGAGGCTTCTGTAATCGAAAAAAGCGGCAATCGCGCTCCTCTGGAAATACCCGTCAATTATACGGCCTCCGATCGCGAGGATGAACAACGATTGGCCTATTTCCGTGAGGATATTGGGGTTAATAGCCATCATTGGCACTGGCATCTAGTGTATCCGGCCAGCGGTCCTACAGAAGTAGTCAATAAGGATCGTCGCGGTGAACTCTTCTATTATATGCATCATCAGATCCTGGCACGCTATAATGTCGAGCGTTTCTGCAACAATCTGAAGCGTGTGCTGCCTTTGAATAATCTACGTGATGAAGTACCCGAGGGATATTTCCCCAAGATTTTGTCTAGTGTGAACAATCGCACCTATCCGGCTCGTGTCTCCAATCAGCTGTTGCGCGATGTGGATCGTCCCGATGGTACCATTGAGATCTCTGAAGTTGAACGCTGGCGTGATCGCGTTCTGGGTGCCATCGATCAAGGCTTTGTGGAGGATGTAAGTATCCCCTTTAAATATATTCGAAATTCCTAACGTATCTAATTCTTCAATTTAACAGACCTCCGGCAATCGCATTCCCCTGGACGATGTGCGCGGCATTGATATCCTGGGCAATCTTGTGGAGGCCTCCTCAACGCTCTCGGTGAATAGCCAGTACTATGGAAATTTGCATAATCAGGGACATAATATTATATCCTTTGCCCACGATCCTGATGCACGTCACTTGGAGGACTTTGGTGTTATGGGCGATGTGACGACGGCAATGCGTGATCCGATCTTCTACAGATGGCACGGATTTATTGATGGTGTTTTCAACAAGCACAAGGCACTGCTTCCACCTTATAATGCCGAGCAACTGGGTTTCCAGGGGATTAATGTGACCTACATTGAGGCTAAATTGGGTGCTGCAAACGCCCGGCCAAATACTCTACTGACTTACTGGCAAAAATCGACGGCTAATTTGGCTGCAGGTTTGGACTTTGGACCTGTCGAGGATGATAATATTGCCGCTTCGTTCAGACATCTGCAAAATGCACCCTTTACGTATACCTTCAATGTGACCAATTCCGGAGCTAAACGAACTGGAACCTGTCGCATTTTCATATGTCCCAAGGCCGATGAGCGCAACCAGCCTCTGCGCCTCGAGGAACAACGTCTTATGGCCATTGAAATGGATAAATTTACTGTTGAGTGTAAGTACAAAACAACAAAAATTGAAAATATATTTTTTTTCCTACTGGGTAGTTTTGGTATTTATTGGCTGCCTCTCTTCCTTTTTTTTTGTAGTGATGCCTGGTGAGAATACCGTACGACGTGAGTCAACAGATTCCTCTGTGGCCATACCATTCGAACGGTCTTTCCGTGCCGTTGGAGCCAACTATCAGCCCACCGCAGCGGATGAATTGGCACGTTTCCGTTTCTGCGGCTGCGGTTGGCCCCAGCATCTGTTGCTCCCCAAGGGCAAACCCGAAGGCATGCAGTTTGACCTATTTGTCATGATTTCGGACTATAGTCTAGATGCTGTACAGCAGCTGACCGAGTAAGTGTGACTAGTGCTCAATATTCTATTAATATATTTTTATTAACATTTTGGGGGAAAGAGATGGTGACAGAGACAGCTTTATTCTCAAGAATATTCCTTAAAAGTTTTTGAATTAAAGAGCTGTGAGGTTATTAAGGAACAGACTAAAGACAGTTCAATATTTACTCTATTTTCTAAACCAGAATAAAAAAAACAGATCATACTTCTTCAGGTTTTACAGAAAGTACAGAAAATTACTAGATGAATTTACTCCTCTTGATATTTTTAGATGAATTGAATGTTATGTTTCATGAAAATCGAGTAATTACCAATAATAATGAATTATTTCTTAATACTTCTTTGACATGAAAACAACAGCACTCCGAATGACGCCTGCAGCACAGCCTACTCCTTCTGTGGACTCAAGGACAAACTGTATCCGGATAGACGCACCATGGGCTTCCCCTTCGACAGGCGCTTGCCCAACGATAATCTGAATGCTTTGGTTGGGGCCCACACAAATATGGCACGTACCGACTTGACGATTAGGTTCAATGATAAAACTATTGGTTAGCTAACTGGAAATCTCATTTTTATTTACCCAATATTCGAGTAAATATATATATATACCCTGTATAAATCAATATATATGCATCTTAATAAAAGCCGAAGCTTGTTACAATTTGCTTGCTAAATATTTGCCTTGAATTATTTAATATTATTTATACCAATGTGATTTCTTGGTAAGCCAAACAAATACACACACACACATTTATACATATTGGTAGCAAAGACCCAGTATAACTTTTGCAATTTGAACTAATATCACATGAAAAAGGGCATTCTAGCAGCAGGCATTGGTTAGTTCTCTATCTATTTTGCATGCAAAGATTTCTCCGTTTCCGTTTATCAACAGCAAAGCAGCCTTCACTTCTAAATGTAATTTTTTTGGCAAAGTCCTACTGGATGCTGGCGCTTATTTGCGCCATTCAAACACGCCCACTAAGTAGTGGGCGAGCTGCTGTACTAATCCTATTAGACTTCAAAGCCGTTTGCTCGACAAACTTTGGCATTGGCCCATGACCAGACTCAACGACTCCATACGACCCGTTGTCCTGACCATGTTCTGGTTAAATTCTGGCCATGTTCTGGCCATGTCCTGGCAACAAGGCTGTCTGTTTTCTGTGTATAACAGTTTCTGGGAATAACCGCTGCACGTGTTGCGCTTATTAATTTTCCTTCTTGTTTTTCCCCCAACAATTAATGCTGCATACTTCAAGGCGTCGAAACTTTTGAGTGACTTTTACTCAGAAGAAAAACTAAGCAGGGCATGCGTTTAACTTTTAGCGGTTATCTAAGTAGAACAGCTGTCGATTTTGGTTTAACAAATTGATTTTTAATCGTTTCATGGGTCAGCATATTGCTTCTACTCAATGTACAAAAAAAGCCTATTTAATAGCTTCGATATTTGAATTTAGGCACATGTTTGATAGATCAAATACTGAGAGATTAGGGAATGATAAACAGACAGACAGGCAGAATGGCTGTATCGTTTCGTGCCTTGCACAATACTTATAATACCCTCTACAAGGGTATCAGAGCACCTTTCATTCAGCTGTTCTCTCAACAGTTAAACAACAATAAATTCGATTTTTTCAAAACGAATTGGAACTGTGAGCAAACCTATAATTTATTCCTTACTTAATTAAAACTTCGAAATTTTTATTTTCCATTTTCGCGTGCATTTTTATTGCCTGTAGCAACAGAAAAAAACTTCAATTTTATTTTTAATCTAAACTTATTTATGTTTTTTCTACTTGGAAAAAAAAAAAAAACAAGTTCGAAAATTTGTGGGCACATTGAGAAATACTTTAATTTATTTCGTTGCCCAAGGGCAATTTTTGGGGTGCTACCATTTTGGCATAACTTTGGGTGGCTTTACAAAGCAGACCGCCAGGACTACAGCACTGCGTGGTCCTTTTTTTTCGCTTGTATTTTCCATGTGTTCTGGGGTATTTGTTGTTTTTACTGCTATTTGTGTTAGGCATTAATGTAGCTTACATAGAGCGCTGCTTCTATATGATTTGATTTTATTTTACTTTACTTTGCTTTTGTTTACAAAGTAAATGCAAAAATATTTGGCAACTTAAAGCTGCGGCTTTGCGTCCAAAAAGGAAAATCTAAGTGCTCGCCCAGGCTTTCTACCACCCATGAAGGGCCAAAAGTATAGTAAATAAGAGTCTACGTCATAACAGGATAACATTTGCATTTTAATGCTATTTTCCGACTGGGTTAACAGCATTTAATAATTCACTCAGCCCAATTAAGAGCACACAAGACTTATGCCAAAAGCTAGAGAGAGAGAGGAAAACATACTAAATATTTAATATGTATATTTTGAAAGTGTATTATGCTTAATATTAAGCCTGACGGCAATTTTCTGCACTTAATTTAATCTTTAATTTCTGTGCAAATTTTCATTAAATCATTTTCACACACGCCACGTCCCAAAAGTTGCTTAAATTCCCAGCAGCCCATCAAAAAGTCAGTCAAATGTAAGCAGAAAGTAAAACAAAAACTCGACGAGTAGATAGGCTGTAAAGCCTTTTCCCTTCTGAGAACTGTTGTTGATCATTTCTCAATTATATTGGGAAATTAAGAATTGGGAAAAAGTCAAAAAGTTATTGTATGGACAACTTTTTGGTTTTTCAAGATTGATTGATTAATTTCCATAGAAACAATCATTCAATATAAATATATTTGTCTTTCCGTAGCAGCCTTTCCAGTCTGTTCGATCTCTTCAATAATTATTTGTTTACAGGGTATAGACATGCAATAATACGACTACAAGCAATATATACATATATATAGAAGTAGAGAGTATATTTATTCTCCTCTGTGTTTACTTATGTAGCTACAGCAGACCTTGTAACTGCATACAAACTATAGAAAGAAAAGTGAAAAAAACACCTGCAAAGCTGTTTTGCATTTAAGGCCTAAAATTAGCTAGCAATATTAAATTGGCCAAAATGAAATAGCTGGTTTTTTTTCGATTATTTAGCGTATTTTTTGGAAGCTGCAAATAAAAGTCAAAGTGAAATGAAAACATGTGCTGAAAACTTTGAATGAGCAACTTGTTGTGGCTATGGCTAAGGCTGTGGGACTATGGGAATGCTATTTTTACCCAGTGCCAGTTCCAGTTCCAGAACATAAACAGCGACCGTCTGTCTCCCCTCCGATAGCACATATGTGTTTTTATATATTTACTTTATTAATAATATAGTCAAGTTCATCAGCTGCCTAATTGCGCATAAGCTGACAGCTCCCCTATCAAATTAAAGTACAAAAAGAGAACCGGAACCATCCTAATAACAGAGGAGAGCCTCTCTCTCTCTCTCTCTGACTTGTGAACGCATTCAGGCGCACTCAGGGACTAGATAATATGCGTATTCAAGTGAAGTTAAAAGTACTCAGAGCATAGCACAGCATAGCTAACCTCCTTTTTAGACTCTCGTAGTACGCATATATAAATTTATGGATTGTAAATCTGTAATGCGAAGCGTTTCAAGGCTTAATGATTGCAGCAGCATTTTTTCCATAACAAAGGAAATGTGATGGCAGACTGAAACAGCAATGACAGGCCGATAGCTAAGCAGTACACACAATATATAAGCTAATACCCAATACTCTAAGAAGAAAAGGGTATGTCGTATCTAAATGTATGTCTAACATAAAAGTTCAGCCTTATGTTATGTAGTTAAAATAATGCTAAGCTTAACATAAATGGAAATTTAAGTATTTAATTTAAGAAAATTTGTTTTTTCTATCCTTTATGTTTTTTTTTTTTATTTATTGAAATTGAAGGTAAAAGTAACTCCGTTACTTAACTGCCATGATATTATACTCCCCACAAGCCGAGCAATGTTAAGGAGCTCGTATTAAGCTTTTAAGATTTTAGGCTGTTATTTGCCTGTTGCGTTTAAAGAGCTAACAGACCCAGCAATGTTTAAAATCTCACATTACTTTAATCCCATGGAGTAGTTATACACATAAATTGAAATTTAATTACCTTATTTAAGACAACTCGTTTTTCTGTCCTTCATCTTTTTTTTATCGATAGAAATTTAGAGCAAGCTCTGTTACTTAACAGACATGTCATTACACTGCTAATGTTAAAGATCTCACATTAAGTTCTCAGGCTGTTATTCGCCTTTTACGTTAACAGAGTTAATCCCAGGGAGTAGTTATATACATAAATTGAAATTCAAATATCTAATTAATGAATATGTGACTTTCTGTCCCTCTCTTTTTTTTTTATTGATTGAAAATTTAAAGTAAGCTCTGCTACTTAACAGACATGTCATTAATGCTAACAAGTCGAGCAAAGTTATTAGGCTGTTACTGAGTTGATCCTATTTGGTAATTATATACCCTTTACTACTTCTCTTGCTGGGTACACTGTAGTCGTTCTGCCAACTTTTTTATTTGTACTTGCGTTCTATCGTAGACATGCTAATTGTTTGCAATTATGCTTTGAGCTGGCTTCACATTACAATGCGCTCTAAAGTATAGCGGAACATAGATGGAAAAGTGGATGAAATCGAAATGGAACAGACCATTAAATAAGCACGTTCGAGAGGCAGCGCTTGAGTGGCATTCGAATCGAAGCATATCCTGTTCAAGGATATGCTATTCAATAAACTGTACAAATATTGTGTATCGAAGGTCGTAGAAATATAAATTGTGAGCTAATAATTAAACATTTTGAGTAAAAAAAAAAAACTGTACTGTTAATGTATTAGCGGGCCGTTTAAAAAAGCTATTTGTAATTTACTAAATAGTCGTTAAATATATTCAACTTCGTAAAGATAATTGATTTGAGCTTTTTATATATACATTTTTTAGTATTTTTTTAATTTTTTGGCACATTGCATGTGTTTATTTAACATGTCCACGCGCTTTCCAGTTTCACCTTTCGGCTGTTAATATTCAAATTAATTGCTAATAAACGAGCATCGCCTGTTTATAAATTCGTCAGGCAGCGCCATGGCCTCGTTTTTGTTTATCGCCTCTGCTCCGATTGATTCCAGCATATGCCATGCAAAAATTGAAATTGAAATCGAAATTACCTTTATCTACAATCAGATAGCAACAGCAAAAAAATTGCCCAACTAACGAAGAATGAAAAGTGCTCGACTTAAAGATGACCTCTAAAATCCTGTCAAAATATGTTCAAACCAAGCACAATTATTGCGGGTTCGAATAAAGGCCTACTTCCAGTTTTGCTTCGAGCTGGTTTAGCAACAGCAAAAAAATTGCCCAACTAACGAAGAATGAAAAGTGCTCGACTTAAAGATGACCTCTAAAATCCTGTCAAAATATGTTCAAACCAAGCACAATTATTGCGGGTTCGAATAAAGGCCTACTTCCAGTTTTGCTTCGAGCTGGTTTAAACCATTATTACCTGAAACTTTGCTTTTTATTTGATATTATTTAAAGGAATAAATGGGTTGTAGACTTACCTATAATTACTTGAAAATATTAAATAAAATTCTAATGTCTGAAAAAATATTTTACTATACCCAATTTACAATTTGCATGACTATGGGGTATTTATCCGTAGAAGAAAAACAACAACAAAAACTATACCAGTGGCAGCTGAGAGGCACCTGTGTTATTTTAGCGCCAATGAGTGATATGCTTTATGCACACACGACTCACAAATTGTTCGAGTAAATAAATAAATAAATAAGTTTCTGCAGCAACAAACATTAAATACCCTGTCCCAGTCCCACAAAGAATGGCCGAGTAATTATCATGCGCGTGCCACTGTGCGTGGGTGTTTACACCAGTTGTTGCCAGGCTAATTAAACATTGAAGAACTTACCTACTTAACATAAACATAAACGTGTAAAGCTGCTTTATCTGTTGGCTTTAACAATGTTGATGGATCAATGAACTGTCAAGTGCTGATATAAATAGATTTGGTCAGAAATACATGAATATACAATGTTAACACGGCCCTTAACATGCTGCTGTTAAGCTAACGACTTTAACATTAGCACGCTGAGCTTCAATTGTATACAGAATGTATGTATGTTAACTTAGTTAACCTTTAACATCGCAAGCTTGGCGGTTATGTTGTCATTGTTTGCTCCATTAACATAACAGATCTTGTCGCTGTTAAGCTGATAAAATTAACATTAACATTAAACGCTGAACATCAATTGTACAGTATGTACCTATGAACGTTTTTGATGTATGTTAGATTTATTTTAGAGATTAAAATTGCACATTACTGATTTAACCCTTGACAGTAACAGCAAGCTATATTGTCATTGTATGCTGCATTAACATAACAGATCTTGCCCCTGCTGAGCTGACAGTATATGCACTCAGGGCTGGATAATCATAACGTTAGCATAACAAACTGAGCAACAATTACAGAATTTGGTTTTACTTAACAGTCACCCAACTTAACACTCACATTTAACAGCTGAGTATTGAGATAATTTATTATTGAACAGATACATATATTAATAAAGTAATACCTGAACAAACATTTATACTCAAATAAATGTAAAATTAATTAACTGAACACACAAGTATTACAGACTTTAAATGTCCTCCTAGTTAACATGCCATGTAAAGGACTAACATAGCAAATAACATAACTTTGCATTAAATTCATTCCCGACAAAATTCTTCAAGCAGAAAACTTTATGACATTTAAAGAGTGTAACATTTCTTTATGCCAGTTATACAATGAGCATAGAATTACTGCAATTCGAGGCAGGGACAAAACTAAAATTATTTTATATTCCTGTTTCTACATATGTATGTATGTATGCATGTGTGTATGTGTGTGCGAGAGTGTATTGTGCACTTTTGGCTCGTTGCAAGCAGGAAAAAGGGTGGAAAATGGGGTGGAAAATGGGGGAAAAACAAAGCTTTTTTTCATGGCAGAGATGCACAGCTGTCATTATAAACTTTTACCGCTTGCAATGTTTTGTGCGTTGCGCTACAAAAAAAATTAAAAAATTATATAAAATATGAGTTTTAATTTAAGGAAAGTGCGCTAGCTATTTTTTATTTCACGCATTTACTAGTTTCAATTATATTCTGAAAAACTGGTGGAAACAAACTAAAGATTCCAGCTCGCAAAGAGCTTTTTAAATTACATGAAAAATACTTTAAAGATTACTTAAAAAATCCTCAAATTTTCGTAGAGGAAATCGACAGAAATTCTTTTTGGGTTTTTGCAAAATAGAATCAAAGCATTTAATTTGCGTATTTTTTGTATACAAATCTTAATGATAAAACGGAAGCTCCGATTTAAAAGTCAAATTTAAATAAATTAAATTTACGGTTAACAAATTGCTAGTGATGCGCGAAAAGAAACAAGTTTCTCAGAGTATTTTAAGTGCTTTTCCAATTGCAAAATCACGAAAATTATGTTGAACTTGCGTCGCACATTTACGATCTTTAATCCATACGAAGCCTTTGTACAGGCGCAACAGTGTGGCAAGCTATTGAATCGTCAATGCCTGAGCAATAAGATTAAGGCTATAAGCAAGGAAATTAAACCCCTTCAGCCCACTGTGCATAAAAATAAGCTGCAGGATTGTCAAACATTTCGCAATTGGTGGCAGTTCTATGCCAATGGCCAGAAGCCCCTTTCCTTTGTGGAACTACAGCGTCGCAGGACAGCAAATGAAAGGTTCCTGGATCGCATCAAGAATGAAAATGCTGCCAATTTCTTACGCATATATACGAGTGATGAAAAGCAGAATCAGATTAGTTTATATGATAAAATGTACTGTGATTTCGTAAGTTGCTTTGAGTGCCGCAAGCCCTCTCAACGTGGAGCTAAAAAGCTTAAACGACGTTCAAGAACAGATACTCAAGTGATACATTTAATAACGCCGGAGAAGAAATTAAAAGTGGCCGATTCTCCATATTTCCCCAATAATTATATCAATAAAGAACCAACCGAACCACTATCAAAAAATGATGAATCCCTGGAAGAACCAATAAAACACCCAGCAGGAAAACGTGGTGTAGAATATGTGCCTTATACAATCCCGGAAAATCGAAGTAAAGAAGATATTGAAAAAATTAATAACCTTAAAAAACAATCACTTGAAGAAAAATCCAAAAATTCGAATCTAATTCAAGATAACAAGCGAAGAAGTGTAAAGGGAAAGGAAAAGGATTCAAAATTACCAGCAAAGAGAAAAGCAAATGCAAATTCTACAGAAAAATCCAAAGAAAAGCGTATTCCAAAAATTAAAGCAAAACATAAGAGCTCAAAAATTTCTACTCTAGGACAAGAAAACAAGCCGAGCAGTGTAAAGGAAAAGGAAAAAGAAGATTTAAAATTATCAGCATTAAAAAAGCTAGAAAATGCTAGAAGGAAAGACTCTTTGGATTATATGAAAAAACTCTTAGAAAATTCTTTTCGAACTATAGAAAAATCAATTTCAATTGAGGATAATTCAAAAATTTCAGAAGTAGTACCGTCCCAGAGTGATATCTCACTGTCGGCATTCGAAAAAGCTTTAATATTATCAGACAATGAAATTAATTCGTTGCTCACAGGAAATTATAACAAAAACCCCATTGAAAAGCCTAGCTCAAACATGAAAAACGATTATAGTGCAGAAAAAAAACAATCAATTAAAGGAAAGTCAGAAATTTCGAATAACCGACGAAATACACGAAAATCACATTATTTACCCGTACATAAAGATAAAAATGTAGGCCCGAAAGGACAATTAAGTAAAAGGCACGGTGTGCCTACTGAAAAAGCCCGAGCAAAGCCTTCAGTGAACATGAGAAAATTTTATAATACAGGAAAAAGACTAACCTTTGCAGAAAAGATAGAAATTTCTCGACTTTTCAATGTAATAAGACGATCTTCGTCACCCAAACGTCTACAAAGAGATTCATTATTATCAGACAAACTTGAACAGAAACCCCGAAGAAAGCGAGGAGATTCCGTAAATAATTTAAAAGATATTGAAACTCCTGAGGTGACACAGAAAGAAACAGATGACAAAGATGAAACAAAAAGTAATTTGACTACCAAATTATCTAACGCCAGTATTACCAGTGTATATTTTAAGTTTTCAAAGAAACAGAAAACGGTAGAAGAACCTGACCCACCACTGGGAGCGAAAGCCTCTTTTGATATACCCAAGACTCTTAGTATTAATGGAATATCAAAATTATTGGGGGATTCGGATCGTCTGTCAAAATATCATCCAATTCAATTCACTGAGAAGAAGGAAATTGAAGACCCAATCGAAAAACCAGCAGAACTTAAAGTTGAAGTGGAAAATGCGTTAGAAAGTAAAGCTCAGTCCCTAATGAAATTAAACATACCAACTGTCAGCAGATTGAAGTCAACTACTTCAAGCATATTTTGCATACCGGATGAGCAAACTGACCTGGATGTCAACGTGGAGGAGTTTATTGCAGAGAGATATCCGCCCATGGATGTGAGAAAGCACATCTGTAAATTTTTTGGTTCCTCCTATATTGATTTGAAACACAGAAGTGTGCCCAAAAACTGGCCAGTTCCGTTCGAATCAACCCTAGTGAGGCGCATGAGGCGTGCCAGATGCAAACCTCACAGAGAAAGAAGGGTACCGGATTGTTGTTCCGTTGACTCAATTCAGAGGAAAAGCTGCCTGCAAAAGGAGAAAAAGAAGCCAAAAATAAAAGCAAAACCCGAATCTGAATGCTCCAAAAAGTGCGACTGTGATATGTGTAATACAATGTTCAAAACTGAACCAGATCAGCCCTATATGCTGGAAATGAGGAAGCGCATGGAGCGGGAAGAGCTTATAAATTATTACAGAAAAAAACTGGTTCCCCAGCCAATAATAACGCCTCCAAAATGCAGTTTACTTCGGGAACAGGCCGAAAAACTGCAGAAGGAACAATCGTTACGCAAAAAGCTGCAGCTTTGCTATCAAATGCTGCGGAATTGTCACAATATTGTTGATAGTAGAATGAAGCTCCTGCAATGGAACGATCGTTGTCTTTGATCTCTGTCAAACACCCTCCCTCTCTCTCTCTCCCTCTCTCATTCTTTCTCTCTGTCTCTCTGTAATCTCTGCTGTGAATCAATGATCAGTTTTTGAACTAATTGAATCACAGCAGAGCTTACAGTCTGCCAATCACAGTAGTCTTGTGTTAATAATGTGTATTTTTAATTTGAGACAAAAAAAATGGATAAATAAAATAAAATCCAATTATTAACTGCTTGTGCGCTTTTAATGTTGTTTTAACTATTTAACCAGCTATCAAAGTTTCACACAGTTTATTCCAAAATGACAAAAATTCTTAATCTATACATATCTAAAAAAAAATTTAAAAAGAAAAATTTCAAAATCGCAAGTTCAAAATTGCAAGTGCACCTCAAAAGGGAAAGGAGATGAACAGCTGGCAGCATTATAGACTTGGAAGCATGGGACCCTTGCTACTGGATCGTAGCTGTCTGGTCGGGAAGATAAAGAAACTATCGCCCTTAATAAACAAGCTTGAGTGGATCAACGGGAATGGTGCACCGTTCCATGCCTATTGGAGCTACTATGCAAGCGACTGCAAGAGGCGAAAGCACGACATACGCCGGCGCATCGAGCAGAACGCTAACTTAGTACCACAAGTTAGGGATAAAAATGGTATCTCATTGGTGAAGTTTTCAGACCAAAAAGAAGTACCAATAGTTGGCTGTGGTCAGCAGAATACCTTGAACAACTCCAAAGTAACCCATTTTATTTATGATGAATTTTTGCAATGCTTTCGCCAGGACGCTACAAAACCCGCAACCTGCTCCAAAGTGAAACGATCTAATTGGTCTCATTCTCATTATGCAAGATTGCAGAGCGAAGAAGATAATGTCTTAAGTACTCTCAAAGAAACCCAGAATCCTTATGACATAGAAAAATTAAAAGAGAGATTAGAACAACTCAAACAGCTCAAAATATCGCATCAATATCCTCCGTATCCTGACAGACTCTTAAAAAATATAAAAAAATACGAGGATCCTACAAATCTGAAAACTCATGTGCCAAGAATGAAAATGAGTAAAATCAAAAACAAATTGAATATCAAAAGAAATATTAATCCAATGAACACCAAGCAACAAAATGAAAATTTACTTAAGACAGGACCAGGACTAGATCTTAGACCAGTACTAGGAGGAAGACTAGGATCAAGAGTACGACCAGGAACAGGACTAGGGGTAAGATTAAAACAAAGACATGAGTTAAGACCATCATCAAAGCTAGAACTGAGACCAAGGTTAAAGCGACGGTCTGAACAAGAATCAAGACTAGGATCAGAACGACAATCAGAACAAGAATCAAAAGTAGGAACAGGTCAAGGACTCGGGGCAAAACAAAGTTCAAGGGAAAGATCAAGACACAGATTAAGGCGTCAGTCAGAACGAGAATCATGGCTAGGGTCAGAACGACGATCAAAACAGGAATCGAGACTAGGGTCAGAACGACGAGCAGAGAAAGAATCAAGACTAGGAGCGAAACTAGAAACAGGGTCAGAACAACGGTC
Source organism: Drosophila repletoides (assembly GCA_018150835.1). Taxonomy (NCBI): domain Eukaryota; kingdom Metazoa; phylum Arthropoda; class Insecta; order Diptera; family Drosophilidae; genus Drosophila; species Drosophila repletoides. The sequence continues at coordinate 21,836,591 of JAECWQ010000089.1, read as the reverse complement.
AGAAAAAGAATCAAGATCAGGAGCAAAACTAGAAACAAGGTCAGAACAACGATCAGAAAAAGAATCAAGACTAAGAGCAAAACAAGGACTAGGGACAAGACAAAGATCAAGCCATGTGTCAAGACCAGCATCAAAGCAAGGACCGAAGCCTTGGTCAGAACGACGATCAGAACGAGAATCAATACTAGGGTCAGGACGACGATCAACACAAGAATCAAGACTAGAATCAAAACTAGAAACAGGACCAGGGCTAAAGGCAAGGCAAAGATCAAGGGAAAAATTAAGACAAAGATCAAGCCAGGAGTCAACATCAATATCAAAGCAAGAAAAGAGTCCAGGGTCAGAACGACAACCAAAAAAAGAATCAAGACTAGGGTCAAAACTAGAAACAGGACCAGGACTAGGATTAAGACTGGGGCTAGATCCTAAACAAGAATCAAAACCAGGAACAGAACTTAGATCAAAAGTGGTACAGGGACCAGGAGCAGAATTAGAATCCAAACAAGGATCAAGACGACCCAGTTCAAGGCCACGACCAGTGTCAGCATTTATACCAGTTACAGTACCAGAGTCGAGATTTCGAATTCAAAATTTTCTTAAGGCAATATCAGGATCAGATCCTATCATGAAAACAGACCCAGCTAAGGCAGAAGACCTTCCTCAACCTAAGAAATCGAAAAAACCCCATAAATTATTGGTTGATACCGACACGAAAGATGAAATTGAAGCAAAAGATAGAGAACCTAGTTCCAAAATGTATAAAGAGAAAATACAGTCACTTAAAAAACCACGTAAGGAAAAAAGTAACTTAGAGGCGAGTTCCAAAAAAGTTAGAATACAAGAAAAAAGGGTTTTTAAAGTAAATGTACCAAATATGTTCTGGCCAAAAGAAAAAGATATGAGACCTACAGAATCTCAATTAAGCGATGAACCATTGAGATTTACCGAAAGCTCCTCTTCATTGGAATTTGTAAGACCCTCAAGAACTTCGGCAAGAGCATCAACTTTCTCCGACTATATGAAGTTCACATCCAACCGACCCAGAAACATGTCTAAATGGGATAAATTATTTACAGATAAGGATTTTGATTCAGCCATTAATTCTGCAAAAAGTCTGTCAGACGATAATCTTGATACTCTAGAGAATGTAGAGCGTCCAGATAATTCCTCCAGCGCATCGAGTGCACTACCTAAATTTGTACTGCGCGGAAAGTCAGTCTATTATGAAAATGTATATGGACACAATGCTAAAACTCTTAGAAAACAGCGTTCGAGTATAAAAACCGGTGCACATAAGCGTCATTTTATATCTACATATGATACATTAAAATCACAAATAACTCCGACGTATTCCTCCGAGAAAAATATAGAGAAAATATCCGAAATCAAGGATTCCCCTAATCTAGGAACATCAGACGTGACAGCCAATTATAGTAATCGTCAATCAGAGCCCGAGAAACCGCATGTTATTATACCTGAAGTGTACGATAAATTAATAAAACCAAAACGTATGAAAAGTATGTTTCATAAAATATATAATAAATTGGATCAACCATTCGTTGGTGGAGAAGGGCCGAGGCTAGGGAAAAGGATGAAAGAAAAGTTGAAAAAAGCCGAAAGATTGTTAATGGAAACTCAACAGAAAATGCGAAAGACCCCAGCCTGTAAATATTGTCCAATTTGTGACCGATTTGGGGACATTGAGATACAGCCTTACATGCGAGAAATGATCCAGAGACGCAAAACGTTGGAGCTTAAAAAGTACTATAATCAGATGAAGCGAAAGGAATGTCTACAGCAAAAGATGCGATAATCAAGCTTTATTTGTTGCAGTTTTTTCTGTTTTCCATTTCTTTTTTTTTTTTGTTAACATAATCTCCCGTCTCTGCTAGGATTCAAGTTGTTCAATAGACTGAGCCAATGCTCAGTTTTTGAGCTACTTGAAACAGAGCAGTAGATTTTGTTCTGTCAAATTTAATAAATGTTTTCTTTTAATTGAACAATATATAAATATAATTATTAAATATCTTTGCTTAACCATTACAGCTATCATAATTTGAGTTCCATTCGACTTATTTGAAAATAACAAATACTTCTCAAAAGGAAAAAGTATGAGAAAATTAAAAAATAATTTCAAAATTGTAAGTGCAAATCAAAAGAGATGAATGGATCAAAGCAATGTAAGCTTAAAAATATGAATCCCTTGCTGCTGGATCGAAGCTGCCTGATCGAGAAGATAAGCAAGCTATCGCCTGCAATAGACAAGCTAGAGTGGATCAACCAGAATGATGCACTTTTCCGTGCCTATTGGAGCTACTATGCCAGCAACTGCAAGAGACGCCAGGAAGACATACGCCGACGCATCGAGCAGAACTCTGATTTAGTGCAACATATCAGGGATAAAACAGCTGCATCCATTCCGAAGGATCCACAGACAGGCAGGGAAAACCAAGAGAAGGAAGTCGATATAATTTATGATGAGATTTTGGAATGCTTTCGCAGCAAAGATGGAAAGAAATCAGCAACCACCTCCAAAATGAAAGATCAGAAGCTATACAAAGAATATTTATCCTTGAAATGTGAAGAAGACATTGATGTTGATAAACTCAAAAGAACCCGCAATCCATATGATATTGAGCAAATCAAACAGAAACTAAATCGACTCCAGCAGCTAAAAGCTTTGTTTCAGCCAACTCCTTATCCTGATAGTCTCTTCGAGAGTTCAAAACAGTACGAAGAACCTAATCAGTATGAAGAACCAGTGAGGAAGAGATGGAGAAAGTCTGTAAAATTAATAAATCTTATCCGTGATGTGCCAAAGATAATAGAAAATTCGAGAAGTAAAGTCCCAAAGAATTCGATAATCAAAAAAAATGTGAATGAAGTAAAGAAGGTAAATCCCCCGTCCAATAATTTGAACAAAGTCAAACACATAACGATTTCTGAACCAAAAAAACATACTAAAATGGAAGTTTCTGAAGGAGACAGCAATCAACAAGAAGAATTGAAAATCAATCCCAAAAATATTATTGGAAAAGAACTATTAAGGCATTTGGAAAACAAAGCCGGGATGCATTTAGTAAAGTATCAGAAAAGATATAAGATACCAAATAAAGCCGGTGAGCAAGAAGACTCAATCCAAAATCCAAAATCTGATTTCAAACTTAAAAGCCCCAAGATACGAACGAAATTCGTGACTAAGCCCAGTATACAAACTATTGAAAGAGCATTTAACAAGCAGCATAAATACAGAACTCCAATTGAGCCAGTCCCAAAGGAAAAAACTCCTGTAAAACCTATTAAATCAAGGGTACAAAGGACGCAAGCTCAATTGGAAAAATACCATAAAGAATGGCTTCAATACAAGAAACCAATTGAACCAGTTCAAAACGAGCCATCTCGTTCAAACCCAATTAAAAGTATTCATCAAGGAACTCGAAATATAAGTAAGCCAGCAAATAAGAAACCAATTGAACCAGTTCAAAACGAGGAGTCTCCTCTAAAAGCTATTAAAAGTAGTATTCAAACTCACCCGGAAACACATCGAAGAACTCGAAGTAAAAGTAAGCCAGCATATAAGAAACCAATTGAACCACTTTCAAGACCTATTAAAAGCAATATTCAAACTCACCCGGAGAAACACCGAAGGCCTCGAAATGTAAGTAAGCCAGCATATAAGAAACCAAGCGAACCAGTTCAAAACGAAGCATCTCTCGTAAAACCAATCGAAAGTGGTATTCCAGCTCACTCGGCGAAACAGCGAAGGACTCGAAATATAAGTAAGCCATCTATAAAAGATGACTTCTCCCAGGATAGAAAACATAGGATAAGAAATCTTCCATATGTGAAATATCCTAATAAATGGCTCAAATACGGCTATAATCGGAAGAAACCAAATGAAACCGTACTTAAAAGACCAAAATCTCGTTTAAAAAATAAACATAGAAATCAGAAAAGAAATCAAACGGAAGAAGAAATAGAAGAGGAGGACTCTCCAAAGTATGAAATACTGAACGTAAATAACATACAAATTCGAGACCAAAAACAGTTTAGGAATCGCCATAACTATGAATCACCAGAAAAAATTCAATCACATGACGCTTATCAAAAACCTAATATAGACAACTTTTTCAGTAATGTGGATATGTCTCGAGATGTGAGTGCTGAAGGGATTGTGACAATCGCTCCTTTCGAAATAGAGAACCTGCTGCAACGAAAGCCTAAATTTCAGAAGGAAACACCCAAGTCAGAAAGCAAAAGAAAAGCTAAGAACAAATTTAAAAGGAATAGGCAAAGCTTAGCAAAAGTTGCTGAAAGCGGAAGTAGTCAAAAAGCTAAGGAATCTAATTTAAGTGGGGGTCCTAAAGAAAAACAAACCAGAGAGCAACTAATTGAAAGGAAACTGAAAACAATCTCACCATACATCACGCAATATAGAAGGTTCAGTTCTAAACGAAAAAGCTCACACAGAATGGTAGAGGCTGCTCAAAATCCCCTCCAGTCAGATGAAGATTCACTATTTTCAATTACAAATAACGGGCAAAGAGATTCGATGAAGTCTCCAACTGCTAGAAAATCCATCGAATCACCACCTAAAGTGGAAAAGCTGAGATCTATTAGCAATAATAAATTGAATAAAAATATTAAGACAAGTCGCGAACAGTCTCAAGGGAGCAGTGCAAGCAGCCACTTCGATAGTTCAGTCAAGGGAAAAACTGCCTTTGAAAAATATCACCAAAGCCGCATTAATTATAAAACTAATCAAAATGAAAATAAAGCAACTCATAGTTCATCTGAAAGTGTAAAGAAAAGAAAAGAACTATCACACCAAAAGAGGCATAGAAAAAGCATTGATCTCCTTCCTTCCGTAAGTAGAAAAGGCAGGAAAAGTCAAGCGTCGAATGATGAGAGTGAAAGATGTAGTTTCAGGTATGATAAGATACCAACGAAAAGAAAACTACAACCGGCAGGCTTGTTGGAAAAACTAGAGAACAGGGGAAAAACTGAAAGCCTAGACTCTGACAATTCCAGTATAATGAAAGCTGATGCAGCTACAGAGCTGCATTCAGTATCTACTAAAAAGCCCATAAAAGCGGAAAATCTCCTTGAAGTAAAACTCAAAGATCTGCATAAATGGGATATGGCCTTTAAGAGCTCTGATAAATTGGTGAAGCCATCAAAAGCAGGAAAAATTCTTAAATCATCATCGGGCTTCAGGGAGTCGCATTATAAACCCTATTCATTCGATAAGGATAGCTCCGATAAGAATAATAAGCATAGACACACTCTTGATGCAATCCAACTCTTTGAACAAGGCTATGCAACAATCAGAAAAGAGGTAGAGAACAGACTGCATTATACTCATAGACAAAAAATGAATATTTCGCCAGATACTAGTGCGCTCGATCACGGGTATAAAGGTGTGCTGCGGAAGCCATTTGATTACGCATATTTGTCCGAGATTGACCTGCAAACTACAAATATGAGAGAAAGTCCTGGTCCTCTGCGTATAAAGCAGATATTGCCGGAAATTATAAAGTCACCCAAAATGGAACAAATTTATCGGGAGCTCTACCCTCAGCTCTTTATGTTTATTGAAACTGATGATGAATTGGTTCCGCGTGCGCCAACGCCAATACCAGTAGTAGAAAAGCCAGAGCCTGAGCAGAAGGAATCTGCAAAATCCTTAAAAGATGCCCCATTCAAATCGTCAGCGACTGAAGAATGTTCGATTTGCAAGCATCTAAGGAGACGTCCTTCAAAGCCAACGCATCTTTACATGCTACAAATGCAACGCCAACGAAAAAAGATTGAGCTAAGCCACTACTACAGAGAAATGAAGCTAAAAGATTGCCTGCGGGAAAAGCAGAAAATTTAGGTTCTTTCAACCAGGCCATAAAGCCTCACAGCTTTTCGACAGTCCAAAATATGGGAAACTTCCGCTATGACTTTTCCTGTGATTTGGACTGTCAAAAGGCTGAGAAATATGTGTGTGCAATAAGTGTTGAATTAATTTTAGTAATAAATAAGGACTAAGGACTTAATACTGATACTGTAGATAAAGAATTGCATTTCCTTCTTACAGCTTTATACGCAGAGTACAACGCTTTTCCTGTAAAATGTCAATGTCAAACATAACAGCCATACTGCAGAGATATATATATATATATATTGCAGGACTCATCCTCATCGCAGCAGGCGTGTGCCTTTACTGCGACCCCGCCCCAATGTCTGACCTATCTTCTTTCTCTCTTCTATCTACAGTAGTACGGGTAATACATAGTATCCAGTTCATGTACTAGATTTTTATTTTTTTTGTCGCGTTTTACAAGCCAGCAAATAAAAATAATCTCAGCGAACTGTGTAAAATCAGAGAAGCCGGCAGGCAAAACTGTTCGACCTGAAAATATCCTCTAAAATTCAATAGCAATTATTTAGACAATAGAGAGTGCTACAAAATTGGAAGGCTTTTCAACGTGCAAGTCAAAATAATTATTGTGGTACTCCGGTTCACGGGTTTTAACCTGTGGTTTTTGTTCCATAAGATGGAAACCATCCAAAATTTCACCATTGAAATTTTTCCATTGGTTCGGTTGAGGTTCAGCTCTTAAGCCGATTCACTGGCTTCCATTTAATAGCAAAATTTTCTTAGACCTTTTTTCTTGATTACAGGGTGTTTGAGAATCAAACTACCTGCTGCGTGAGCCATCAAAAAGTCGGTCAAGTACTTTGGAAGCAGCACAGCAAAATGCATAAGTAGATAAAAGGCAGATATATAAAAGTGTATACAAATTTAAATAATAAAAAATCGCGTATGCAAATAAAATAAAACTAAAACTAACATATTCTAGTTTGTTAATTTTAATGCGCAGAAACGTCAGTTTATTGTTTATTTTATGGATGCATTTTTATAGCCTTCACGCACGAATTGAAGTTGTGCCAGAAAGTGGGGCTGACGCTGAAAAGTATGCTACGAAAATATTGCAGCGAAGGGAGCGCGGTTCGCACCTCAACCGAGCGAAAAGCGCTTTCCCCGGGGGTTAATATGATTATATGGGGTTGATAGGGCTGTTGATTTTAATGCTGATGACAGCTGGCTTGAAAGGGTGCATGCCCCTCCTGGCCAAATCCACAACAAATTCATTTACGGCCAATTAAAGGGCTGGCACAAAAGAAAATGTAAAATATGAAATATGAAATGGCGCTTGGGCATAAACTGTTTAATTTATTTATTTAACGAGCTGCAGCAATTAAGCAATCAGCGTTAAAAATAAAACATAACATGGAAAAAATGTCAATTCAATTCGCTTTGATAATTCAAAAATGTAATTGTTTAATTCGCCACAACCGCTCAGTTAATTGTAATTTTATTAAATTCACCGCGGCCAGCGGAAATTGAAATGTGAAAAATAAATACACATCGCAGCACTGCCAAATGAACAATTATTTCCGGGAAATTCATTAAAAATTCCACCGCTCTTCCATGGAAATTCGACAAACAGTTTTAGATATAAATAATACAATTTTCTACATAATTAAAAACTACATTCAAATTATAATAACCAGTCGTAAAATCAAGCAAAAAGTAGTAAGGACTTGGCTATCATCTCCTTCTCCTTTGTGACCGCCTTCAAGGCTATTAAATCAAGGGCAATCTCTCAATTTATTTTTTCCTTTTTCTCATTTTTATACTTATTGGAATTATTATTTGCATTTTTAAGAATTTCATGGCTTTTTTTTGCTTTATTTTCTTCTGCTTAACTCATTTAAAAGTAGTCAAATCACAAACAGAATCCATCTTATTAACGTTGAGAATTTCTCCGAATCAAATTGACTCCCATAAATATAATTACGCTAACACACACATAGGCACCCACTCACACAGACATACACCCACACAGACACACACACCCACACACAAAAACACCTAAACACATGCAAACGCGCTGACATAGACGGCCATCAATCAATCATACGCAGCGTGAACCTTCGCCATATCAAAAATGCTGATGATGATGCTCCTGATAATCGCGAACCACCAAAAACACAAAAAATACCGAAAGCACAAAAAAATCCCCAAAGAGCATACACACAGTCGCACACACACACACACCCAGTAGAACATTTACTGCTACCCAAAATTTGTGATTTTACAGTAGAAAAACTGAAGAAAAAATTCTAAATTTAAAGAGAGAAAGTATATAGACAAATTCTATGTTAAGTTTGAAAGATAAAGCCAAATAAATTAAAATCAATTCCATAAAGATTTCATACCAATTTTGGGGAAAATTTACCCACAACTGTTGATCAAAAAATGCTTAAGAGTCAAATTTTCCCAATATCAGCCAATCGGGTGGCCTTCAAGCTCAGTTTGGGCGCTTTACATTAAAATCTAAACTAAAACTATTTCACATCTTATAGAAAATCCACCTACAAGGTCGGAAAAATGTCAGGGAAACTGTAGAAAATAATTGGGTAATGGGAGAGTATTTTCTTTTGGCTTGTTTTTCAGAAATAAATCTTAAAAAAAAAATAAAATAAAATGAACAATCTTCAAGCAGTAAAATGTAATTGAACAAAATGTTGTTATAATAGTGAACTTTCCCCCGGGCAATGCCTGGTAAATAGGCCAGTAATATAATAAAATAGCTAAGAATATTATTGTAAACTTGTTACAAAAAGTTTACCTTAGATAATTCTGTAACTCTGCTTATCACAGAGAAATAAAGGATGATTTTTTTTTGGTGGGGGGAAGTCCTACTGGGTCGCATATGTCGCACACACTGGGAGAAAAAAAGTGGAACACGTTGTGATGCCTTTGAAATGCAAATAAGTGTGTGTAAAACGAATTTGTGTGCGAATTTTGTACACAAGTCGCAAATCAAAATGCACACCTACCTTTTCCAGACGGCGGCGAAGGATGGGAGGATGCGTGGTGGGCCTTCAGGCGGCCTGTTTAACAGTACTTGTAATTGTTGTTGCTCCTTGCTAATGTTGTTGTTGTTCTTCTTTGCTTTCTTTCTTTGCTTGTCGCTTGTTGCTTTTTATTTATTTTATATATTTTTTTTTTATAGACATTCAGCAAATTTGTTTGAGGTGGCATGAAAAATAAATCAAGCAAGAGACGTATAAAACATCAAAAAACAAACAACAAGAGAAGAGAAAACCACATCCAAAATAAGTGAAAAAATCATGTGATACAATTTGGAAAGGATTCCAAATTTATTTGATTGTGCGAGCATATTTATATATATATATAAATATATAAATATTGGAGTATATATTTGATTTTGGTCTTCGAGACGCGTGTCGCAAATGGCAATGGATCTCTGTGTTGCTTGAGCTACAGTTACGATTACAACTAGAGATGTGCGCGTGAGCTGGTTTACCGATAGCAGAAACACGAATTAATTGAATTACTTTTAATTTATTTAAATAATCAAGTGCGATTCGTGTTCAATTATTCGGGATGCTGTTAATCGCATAGAGTCGGGAGAATTATTCTCTGTAAAAAAGTATTTTTAATACTTTTACAATATTTTCCTCAATTTGGCCTTTTTGTTTGAGCAAAATAAGTACTAGATTATTTGATTATCTGTCACTTTTAAGGTGAGAATCGTGTTCGATGTGGATGCTGTGATTTATACAAAGTCGTGAGAACTTTTCTCAGTAATAAAAATATTTTTAGGAATTTTACAGGAGATTTCTTTTAAGGGTGTTCAGTTTAGATTTTACATTAAAAAAATATATTAGATTACCGTCTAAAAGTCACTTTACAAATATATATTTTTTTAAATTAAATTAAAATCAATTTAATGAAGTTTATAATAGAATTTTTCAAATAAATCTGACACAATCGTCTCTTTAGTCGTTTGAGTCGTGTTTCCTTATAAGGTAAACTAATTAAAATCACGCACGACACGCGCCCATCTCTAGTTGAAATTGCACTTATGAGTCATGTGTATAAGTGAGAATTCCTTCTTTTTTTATATATATTATCCTGAATGGATATTTTGTATTGATAATGATGATATGCGTCTTGGTGCGTGGCTACATATGGTTATAGGTTTTTCTTCGAGCAGTTTTTGGTAGCACGTTTTGTTTTGGCCCTTGCGAAGGGTCGTTGGGCGCCAAATTAGAAAATTATGTTGCATTATTTTAGAATATGTAGACGCGCACGTTTTTATACTGAGAATTTTCGAGATTTTTAACACTTTGGCGAGAAAAGGGAGAAACGAGAAACGAGAAAAGCAAATAAAAATGCAAATGATATACGAACGTTTTTATGATACGTTTTTGATTTATGCGATTTATGAATTTTCAAAAAAAAACATTTCAAATTTATTTTCGGCATAAATTATTCGTTTTGCTTTGTTTTTCAATTATTTTCACTTGGAATTCAAATTTTTGTTGGTCGCAACATTGTTGCAAGCAACAATTTTTGGCATGCACTTTGAACTAGTTGCTTTTCTTTCTGCTGAATGGTAGACAGCATTGCCCCTCTCTCTTTCTCTCTGTATCTCTGTCTTTCTCCCTCTCTCTCTCTCTCGCTCTGTCTCTCTATTCACACAAGTCGACTGATAACGCTTGGGTTTTCTATTTTACTTTGGTCTTAATATTCGCGCTGGTCCGCTACCTTTTATTAGCCACGTCCGCTTTTCGAAGACACTCAACAGCAACTGTTGCAAATCTCGAAAAGGCAACTTGTGGCTGTTGATAGCTGCGCTGCTGCAGCATCTTTCCGCAGAGCTTTTTGCTGTTGAAAGCTTTCTTTCAAACTGTTGAATCAGCCAGGGGAGAGAGAGAGAGAGAGACGCGAAAAGCTTAAGAGCACAGCAGAGCGGCAACTTAAGAGAGAGCTCCTTCTTTTCCTAGGCTGCTTATGCTTAAACTCGGTCCACTACAAGCGGTTGGTTCACCCATTTCCAGATTTTTAATTAATTAATTTATTATTTAAATGGAGCTCTAAAATCTCTAATAAAGTATTCTTAAATTAAATTAATTTACAGAGATAAATAAATTTTTTCACCTTTTTTTTATGGAATTAAAACTAGTTTTCCCACGTTAAAATTTAATCAAAATTAATTCCCATTTCAGTGGAATTACTCCATAACTGACAGACAAAGAAAAGCTGTTGTTATTTAGGTTATATTTTAATTGAAAATTTTATTATTAGCCCGGAAACAAGATGCCAGAACACGTTCAATTGCCAGTGTTCCAAACGCAATAATTCTTGACTTCAAACACTTGATTTTTACAGAGCTTTCAACACTTCATTTCAATTTCTATTGGTTTAGTCCTTGAACAAATACAGCTAGCGGCAGTCATAACGGCTGTGTCCTGTGAAAGCTATAAGGATTTTTTTTTGTGGACAAACAAGCAAACACGCCCACAAATAATAGAGAGGACCTCGGGCTTGAGCTACAGGTGCACATAGGGAACAACAGGAAGTGAAACAAAAAACTGATGCCGCTTTTCAAGGCCTGTTTCAGGATACTGTACGGACAGTGTAAGGACACACGTTTGGCAAATTTGTCGAGCGGAAGGACACACGCTCGGCTAATTGATAGACCAAGCAGACAGCCATTGAGACAGACAGACAGACAGATAGACGGACAGCAAGCCAGCAAGCCAAGCCAAGCCAAGCCAGCCATAAATTGTTGCATACTTTCTGGCGCACACGCCTACCAGCAGCTTTTTATTTTTAAAGAACTTCGGTTTCTGGTTTCTTCCCTTCTCCCTTCTCCTTTTTGGCTTTGGCAATAAACTCGATTATATGCAAAGTGTGTTAAGCACACGTTGAAAATGCTGAAAATGAACCGAAAAGCGGCGTTAAAATAATCAAAAGCTAATTAAATTGAGATAACAGCGAACTTACTTTGAGCTCCGGGTCGAACCCATCTCAGCGTGGCTTTGCCTGCTTGTGTACACTGTGGAAAAATAGGCAGTGTTCACAATGGAACAACATTGTTTGATGTTCAAATATTTTGATACTTTTTATACCCTTTTTCATGTTAATTAATGTTAATCTAAGCTCGAAAGAGTCCCATATTCGTATTCGAAGTTAAGCAAGAGAATGATTTAGAAAATATTACTTAAAATGAGATTTATTTTGCTAGAAATGTAGAAATTTCGCTAACTTCTTGACTCGATTTAAGCGCAGAATATGCGCTCTAATTAAGCTAAATTATAAAAACCCATAAGAAGTTATAGATAGAAAACTACTAAACACCCTACAGGCCACTTGGTTCTGATAAGAAGTTTTCCAGTCAACCGACAGACGGACAGACAGACTTGGCTATATCGACTCATTTCAAAGTGCTGATTAAAATAAATCCACTATAAAAACAATATTGAAACTTTTTAGTTTATTTCATAAAGTTTGATATACACAGAATCTTTCAGAATGAATATTTGTCATTCTCACAATTATTTCGTAAAATTTTGAACTAAAAAATATCAAAATTACATTTTTAACAAGTAAAATCTGTGGGGGGTTTGAAAAAATATTAAATACATAACTAAAAACGAAGCTTTTTTCGCCATATAGCTATTGTAATACTCCCTTTTTAAATTGGTAAAAAGTATCTTTCACTTATTTTCTGAGTGTATATAAATGCCTCTTTTATTTTTCACAGTGTGCTTAACAGCTCCTTAATATTTTATATTTTAAGACCTTCTTATTCTTGATATAATTTATATATACTATTTACCAGTTTTTTTTTCTGAGTGTAATTGAAAAACTTCCCATTTTTCTGAGTGTAACTGAGTAAAAAGCTGCTGCCTTTTTAATTGGTTAATTATAAACAAAGTTTAATTCACAGTTTGCCTTTGCATTAGTGTTTGTGTTTGTGTTTGTGTTTGTGTCTGCGTTCGTGTGGGTTTCTCTTTATTGTTTATCTATTTCCATTTTACTCGCAGGAGATTCAATGCTAATTATAGTCGCGCATTACGTTATTCAAGGTCCTCCTCCCCTTTTTGTTTGTCTATAATTAATATTCATTTAGCTATTGATATTGGCGCCCCATTCGCTTTGAGCTTTCTGTTGCTGCGATTAGCACGTGCAACTGCGACCTTCAAGCACCTTATGCAACAACAGAATATAACGGTACAGTATTTTAATCCTTCCTATAAATACAGCGGCTTAACAGTGTTTCAATTGTTTGTTTTATCTCTGTTTGAATACAACAAAATTGGCGCCTACTTTAAATCAATATTCAGCATCGATAAGTGCTCTTACATGGTTGCCACATGTTAGCGATATTTAAGATCACTATTGTGTGGCGCCATCTACTGTGCAGTAGTGAACAAGCACTCACAAGTCTTGCTCATAGTAAAGACACAAACCTTTAGACTGTTAAGTTCACGCTTCGCGTAACTGCTATAAAAAGAAAAATTATCAAACATTTTAACAGGAATAAATACATAAAGCATCAAAGGAACCTCATAATAATTAAAAGCAAAGTAATTGTAATAAACCAAAAACATTTGCATTACTAAACGCACACACCGCTGTTAAGTGGAGCGAGCACTGTTAAAGTGAGGAGTAAGGCTGTTAAATTCAACCGCCAAAATCGCTATCGATGCCATTATAATGCCGATACTATCCGCGCTAACAAATAATTATCGCACATCTCTAGCGCTTTATACTGGTTGCTTTTTTGTTGGTTGTTGTTGTTGTTGGTTGGAAAATACAATTAAAAATTGATTACAATATTTAAATATTCAAGCTTAAAAGGTAAGTGCAAATAGCGGCATATTCTACGCCCAAAAAACACGCTTATCACGAAAAAGCTGCCGCAAAACGTGTTAAAAGTGCCGTTTGAAAAATAGCGCGTCACAAGTGTGCGTGTGTGTGTACTCGTATGAGTGTGTGGGAAAATGCGCTAACTTATGATTAAACTGCAACTGTTAACGCATTTTCCAATCAATTTTGGTTTTTTTTTTTTTCAATAATTAAAGAATTTTCTTTCAACCTTTTCTCCCAGACAACAACAACGCGTCGGGTGGCGGCCAATACAATCAAAAAAAAAAAAAAAAAAGAATTTATAAGAAAAATTTGCAAGGTGTTTGTGTGTGCGTGTTATATATGCATGTGTGTGTGTGACGACAAGCGACGACGACTTCTGCTGCTTCTGCCTTCTGGCTCTGCCACTGCTGTGCTGTCTCTGCCTCTGCCTTCTGGTGCGTGCGCGCTGTCGCAGGGGACACCAACACAGTCTCAAATACACACACGCAGAGCTACAGCCACACATTGAGAATTGCATCAGTATTGGTGTATCCTTTGGCATTTCTGCGAGCTTGGTCGAGAGCGCAGCGTTGCAAGCGAATTAAATAAAACGCTTACCAAATAATAAATAAATAAACACACACACACATACACCCAAACAAAAAAGTGCAGCAAGCAAGCAGCGCAGCAAAAAGCACAATAAACATAATGGAGAAAAGAATAGAATTGGAGAGACGCGCACGCAAAGCGAACCAGGTAAGTTCTTATTGCTACTTATTAAGGCTGATTGATAATGTGAAAGGAGTGAAAAAGAGAGAGTGGCCGAGGGAGAGCCTTCAAAAAAAAAAAACGCGCAAAAGTTTTGTTTGTATGTGCGTGTTTAACAACAACTACGCCATGATGTAAATCTAGTTTCAAAGAGCGGCAAAAAAAGAATTGATCGCCATAAGCAAATTCACACATACATATGCATACACACATACTCTCTCTCTGTGTGTGTGTGTGTGCTTGTGTACTGCGAGCAGTGTTGCCATGTGCGCGCATTTTTATGCCATTTGCTTTGTGTGCCATGCTGCATATAGCAAATGCAGTTAAAATTCTAATTAATGCAAGTTAATTATGTTAATATGCAATTTAAAGGTGTGTGATCGCAACACGTATTAAATTAAATAAGCTCAAGCTGAAATTACGCCAGCTGGCAATGCTGCTGGTGCTGGCTGCGGCGCTGCTCTGCTCTGCTTCTGCCGGCCTTCAATTGTGTGTGTGTGTGTGTGTGTGTGCCTGTATTTGTATGCCATGCTGCTTCTGCTGTTGCTGCTTTGTTGTAATTTCAGGTTATTTGATACCAAAATGTATCTATAACAATATTATAGCGCGCGCATCATTCATATGTACGCACACACAAACACTCGGTACGTGTATGCACATAATAATCATCGACACATTCTCTGCCAGCTTTGGCAGCGCTGCTCACACACATGAGCTTATTGACTGCGCAGTCATAAATATCCACACACACACATAACGCAGGCTAGACTTTTCACAATGCAAAAAAAAACCGGCCGCCCCAAAACGGTACATGCACTGTTTACATGCATTTCTTTCTCCCATCTCTATCTCTCGCTCTCTCTCTCTCTGTCTCTCACAACCTGTCTTTTTTTGTTGTTCTTGTGTGTGGCACTTCTGCTGATTAATAAACATGCGCTCTGGCAAGGCCTACTCAATCAGGCACCCATACACCACCCCACCCCACCCTCAACCCAACCCATCCACAACATCCAAAAGGCGCACTGCTCGCACACATGCACACAAAGACTAGGCATAAATAAGCACGCTCACACACACACACACACACACACACACATGCAAAGTCAAAGCTTAGCTCCAAAGCTTAAGCTGTGTGTGTGTCTGCTGTGGGGTGAGGTTGGGGCATGTAACTGTCCAGCAAAACAGTTTAGCTGACAGAGACGCAATAAGAAATAAGCATAGCTGTAATTGGGCTAATCAGAAATCAAAGTTTTAAGCTTGAGCTGGCATTCGCCCTCCCCCTCCCACTGAGCCCACTGTTGCTTATCACTCAAGATGTAAACAAAAATAAATGTTGTTTGTTTGTTTGTTGTTGAGGCTGGTACTGTGCCTGCCGACTTGTTCCATTCCACAAATTGCAGGACTCTGTGCCTGTCTAACTCCCCTTCCGTCCTGTTTCGATTTCATTTCCATTTGTTTTGAAGCACGCGCTGCCATGCTATCAGCAGTTGCGCTTTGTGCTGTCATTTTCGCGCATTCTGCTTTGTGGCGCGTACGTCACACGTACACGCACACACATACAGACATGCATGCATACATACACACTGCTGAAAAAATGCTATTACATAAAAACGCCGCGCGTTGCCACACTTTTCCTCAGCATCAACGCAAACTGTTTGTTGTCTCAACACATGAAACTGTTTTCTTTTCTATTTTTTTTATCATCATTTAGTTTGTTTTGTGTGAGATTTGATTAGCATTGCAAAAAAAATTCATTTCAGTTTGATCGATTTTTTGCGTATGTATTGTTTTTCAAATTTTTTTCTTTGCGCTTGTTCTGCCACACGTTCACACAGACAGACATGGCGGACTGTCCGTTTGTGCGCTGAATATACCACATGCCAGTGTGACCAAACGATTGAATGCCAAACATACCGATTTATTTAGACACCAGAAAAAAATACTAAACGATTGAATGTATTTTTAAAATGACTGTTACGAAAAAGCTGTGAACCCCCTTTCTACTCGTTCTAATCTCCCCACAGATCACAGAGCTGAATCTGGACAATTGCAGGAGTACAAGCATTGTTGGCCTTACAGATGAATATACCGCCTTGGAATCATTAAGTTTGATCAATGTGGGTCTCACCACACTCAAAGGTTTCCCCAAGCTACCCAATCTGACGAAATTGGAATTATCCGATAATAGAATTTCGAATGGCCTCAACTATCTGACGACCAGCCCAAAATTACAATATTTAAATTTGTCTGGTAATAAAATCAAGGATTTGGAAACATTGAAACCATTGGAGGAATTCAAAAATCTGGCTGTTTTGGATCTATTCAATAATGATGCCACTCAAATTGAAAACTATCGGGAGAAAATCTTCAAGATGTTGCCATCTCTCACGTTTTTAGATGGGTAAGATCTATAGTTACCCTATAACCTATACAAGATTTGTAAACTAACAATGTCTGTATTTATTTCTTTAGTTTCGATTGTAATGATGAGGAAGCGCAGTCGGATGGAGATGACGATGAGGAGGTCAATGGAAATGACTCCGAGGAGGAAGGTGTGTATATGCGATCTCTAGATCATTAATGCTACATTTTCGGATAGGAAGTGCTCGACTGTGAGATACTCTATTCCCAGTATAGTTTTAAATACTTTCGTGTTTCTTATTCATTCGTTTCGAAAGCTTGCAATATAAAAAGGGCAGTGAAAACGAGCGTTTTAAGATCAAAGCATAAGCTTAAAAAATTTGCTTGTAATTCGGTTTTAAGGGATTGGGCAGGCGCCTTTTATTAAACCAAAATTTCCGTCATACATTATTCATGAATTGAATTGAATCTGTCCAGTTATCAAACACATCTCAACACACAGATTCTGTCGCCTTTCAGATGAGCGCAGTGTCTTCTGTTGCAATGGCTTAGAAATCGATTTAGACGAGCTCGAAGCATTGGAGCAACGTGTAAAGGCCAAGAAACAATTGCAAGAAGCGCCAAAAGCAACTGCAGCTGCTGCTGCTGACAATGAAATAGACGATTTAGATGAATATTTAAAAGAATTGCGGTTGAAAGAATCGACGGCAGTCCAACATACTGTGATAGAGGCAAACCCTGAAACGAATCCAAATCCAAGCACAAATTTTGCTCTTTTTCTCTATTGGTTTTTAGCAATATTAAATCTGGCAAATGCCGCCTATTGTAAGCATTTTATTTGATTCATTTTTTTTTAATAAAAACCTTACAAATCTTTGTTCCACGATCTTTTGCAGTTACAGGCGATGATGATGAAGAGGAGGCCGATAGTGATGAAAGCGAAGATGAGGATAATGGCGACGTATCACTCTCGGAGGTAACAGCTATGATGCACAAAACTATGCAGTAATTATTAATAATATCTATTCATTTACAGGTGTATAATGATGATCTAGAGGAGGACAATTCCGATTGGGAGGAAGGTGAAGGCGGCGGCGATGATGATGAGGATGAGGATTCCGATATTGATGAAGCCGATGGTGAGGCAAACGAATCGACTGCATCGGGGGTGAATGCCAATGAAAAGGATACTGAGAAGCCAGGTAAGCTTAAGAAATTACTTTGAGCTATTTATTTACTGATATAAATTCTAAATCCACAGAAGAGTCGCAAGCTAGGGGCAAGAAGAGAAAGCATGATGGTTAAGCAACATAATCTAAAACTGTATCGTCTTTGTACGTTATAAATTAAAAAAAAAAAAAAATACACCCACAAAAATACACACATACACACAACAAAATACAGCAACAAGTAAACACATCATATTTTGATAAAAGAGAAAAGAACAGAAAAACGACAAAAAAGAACAGAAGGAAGAGTCCCATTAGAGAAGAAAGAAAGAAAGAATGCGGAAAAAACTACCTACATTTGTTTCGTTACATTTTAAGCAAAATATTCTAAACCCAAGCAAAAACCCCGACAAAAACAAAATGTAATAATCAAAAGAAATGATGATAATCTTAAGTGAAAAATAACTATAAAAAAAAAAAAAAAAAAATCAAACAAACACAGACAAAAAGTAAAGAAAACTATAGCAAACGACCCAAATTATTGCAGAGTTCTACAAAAACGGAAAAAGATACATAAAAATAATATACGAAAGTTCCAATTTACTTTCTTTCGGCATTCTGAACACATTGTAAAATTGCTTAGCACTAAGTTTAAAGATTATCAATATATTATGATTAAAAATAAACAAAAAGTAATGTAAAATTTAAAGAGACTCCCTCCCATCCCTTCCATTTATGATGTTAAATTTGAACAAAAAAAATTTGCCTAAAAGTCAATTTTACTTTCCAATTGTTTTTTTTTTTTTAATGATTTATTACATATTTTAGTTACCTTGATTAACACCGGTTTCGAGTTACAAGAACAGAATTACTGCTAAGAAGAATTTTTAACTAACTCTTAAGTCATTCCTTTTTGAATATAAACATAAATGAATTAGTTAAGCGCAATTTATAATTTATACTTGCATATAAAAGAATTATTCATTGTTACCCATTCATTATTCTACACGCAAATTGTTTACTTTTAAGTACGTAATTCTACTACAATTATTATTATCATCCATACAAAAGATTCTTTCTAGTTCTTCAAAAAGCAGTAAACAAAAACAGTGTAACAACAACAACAAATATTAGATGCGAATTTTGTTCATTTCGTCCCACACACGACAAAAAGAAAACTATGCAATATGCATTTGTTCAGAGATACAGTCAAATTGTATAAACACACCGAAATACATAAAATTAAATAATTTTAAATGCATTTTGATTCATTTGAATTGTGAGAGCGTTTGTCCAGCCTATCGATTTCGTATGTTATTTCGTTGTAATCGATGTGTGATCGCAAACAATTCAATGTTAGCCAACACGCACGAAATTTTACATTTCTCAACACTGGCGGCCAACACTTGACATGCGCAAAAGAGGAAGCAGGCAGACAGAGAGCACAGCACAGAATGTGCGAGAGGGCGAGCAATATTCAGCCAACGCTGACTACAACGTCGCGACGCTGTCGACGTCTCCTTTATTTGACGTCGAATCGTCGCTGCGGCTGGCTGTGTTAAAATATACATACTAGAAAAGTAGACTGCGCTGCGCTGCCTGCCTGCCTCTGCTGCCCACTGCATTCTTGAAACAAAAATTTCACTGTTGGCAGCGACTGAGGAATAAAATTGAACGTCGACGTCGCGACGTTGTTTCTTCCTCGAAGAAGACCCAAATCAAAATAAAAACAAATAAACTAATAGAAAAGGGTGCGTGCGCGCCAATTATTTAACAACAATTAGCAAACGAAAGAAACAAAGTGAGTATTAAATGTACACTTGAACAAATTCTGTGAACATATTATATATTATAAACTCTCACTTCAACTTTAACCCAATCTCCGTTTCTCGTTTCTTTCAGTGCACACGTTAAGTGCAGCCATTGAGATGGACAAACTGGATGCCAATTTGGAGCAGCAGTTTGATCTAAATCTCATCGAGGCTGTCAAAATGAATCCCGTTATATACGATCGATCGCATTACAACTACAAGCATTTTGTTCGCAAGGCGCAAACCTGGAAACAAATCGCCGAAACTCTCGGCGTAAGCGGTAAGTGCTACACATTTTTACAGGGTATTTTTACGGGAAATGGGAGGCAGAACACGACTAACGTCCATACGCTGTGGCAAGTGAAATTCGTTTGGGTATCTCAGTTGTTGTGTTGACGTCGTCGCCGTCGCAGCAAATTGATTAATTCTAAGTATGGTTAAAGGTAACGGTGCAGAGGGGGTAGGAAACGTCGTCGTCAGCAGCAGCAGTTGTAGTCAGCAGTGGCAGTGGCAGCGGGCGTCGGCAGCAGGCGGGCAGCAAAAGCAAATGTACAGAGAAACGACGCAAAAGTGAACGTCGACGCGACGGAGACGCGACAGACGGTTGTGAAATGACAGTAGCGCATTGACAATTGCGAGGGTTTGGGCGCTAAAATTAGAATGCAATCACCTAAAATGCATTATTTTCTATAATTGTAAAATTTTGCTACTTAGCTTTAGAACTGAATTACTTAAACTTTCTTACTACTTAGCGAGCGCTACTCAAATCCAAATGAGATCTTAATTTTAGCGCCCCGTTTTTGGGCGCTGCTTGCTGCGCACCTGCACTGCGCTGTCGACGCGATTGTGTACGCGCAGTCAACATTTTTGAAGTTGCTGTACTTTTGCGTCGCTGTAGTTGTCTTTGTCGCACACACGCTGCCTACGCCAGCGTTTATTTTTATACTGCGGCCGTCGCTGCAGCTGCTGCTGCTGTTGGTGGTTCAGTCTCACAGATACAAGCGTTGACTGACATGCACACACACACTCATAAAACACAGAGAAACAGGCCGAGCAGCTTTCATTTCATTTCATGAGTATACCAACAAAAAATTTCCCTTCTGCGTCGCCTGCCCCTGCCTCTTGCCTTTAATATTTTCTGTTATATGCTTCGCCCCCAATTTAGATTTTTTTTTTTGTAATTTTCCATTAATAAATTATGCAAGCATTTTTTAATTGAAAGGAGCAGAAAATTGAAAAAAAAAATCGCTTTGGCGCCAAATCATTGAATGCAGTTGAAGCATCACAAGCAAATGTCAAGACTCTGCCGCAGACAGATTCTCCTCTGCCTGGGCCGCGGCGCTGCTGGCGTTACCAATACCAAGCGGGCAGAATCAACTCGTAGTTGTAGTCGACGTCGACAGCAGCAGCGCGGGCGCGCGGCGTCGCGGCTGTCGCCAGGCCGCTCGGAAGCTGCTGTCGCTGCTGGCATGCCACGGATTCAGCCTCAGCTCAGCTGCTGCTGCTGCTGCTGCTACTGCTACTGCGGCTGCTGCTTCTGCTTCAGCCACTGCCACTGCCACCAGCTAACGTCGTTTGTTGAAATGTCTGCTGTTGTCGTCTGCTGCGGGGGCAGCGTTGACGGCAGCTGTGACGTCTCGCGGTTTGTTTTGGTTTGCAATTTTGACGTATGTACATATGGGCTGACGTCTGCCGGTGGCGTTGCCACCCACTTAAGAAAAACGTGACAGTTGCTATTACCGTAAGCAAAGAGTTCTTATTTCAGTTACTTTAACTTTTTCAATGGTAAAATGCTGTAAAATATTTAATTTAAAAATATATTACAGATTAGAATTATAATATATGATGTTCTACTGAGGTTCAGTTTTATGTTAATCCTATTTAGCATATATTTCAGTGGACATTCTATAAGTTGAACTCTTTCACAGTAACTTCTGTTCTACAAGATATAATGAAATGTAAACGTTATCTATCCCCCAATCATATAGGAGCAATCAAAATGTTATTGTAAGGAACAATTACTTGTTCCTGACAATATCTTGATAAAACTTACAAGATGTTAGAATATATTTTGTGTCTCAAAAAATCAAATTAAAGTAATTTTGCTATAAATGGTTACATATTTAAATATATTTTATTTATGAATATTTAGGAATTTAAATCTTGCTAACAAAAAAGACCGTATTTTTCGAATATTTGATTATTTACAGAACAAAAATGTACAAAGCGATGGAAGAGCCTTCGTGATAAGTTTGCGCGTGAAATGAAACTGTGCCAAGAATCGCGCTGGCGCTACTTTAAACAGATGCAGTTCCTCGTGGACTCCATAAGGCAGTACCGGGAATCCCTGCTGGGCAAGTGCGCTAATGGCAGCCAAAATGCCAATCAGGTGGCGGATCCTTCACAACAGCAGCAGGCGCAGCAACAGACTGTGGTCGATATTTTCGCTCAGCCCTTCAACGGTAGCGCCACCACATCCGCACAGGCGTTGACTCATCCGCACGGTAAGTTGATATTTACATATATGAAAGAAATTCATAGACCTGTTATAATTTCATTTGTGTTTCTCTAGAAATTACTGTTACCGGCGATGCACAGTTAGCCACCGCTGTGGGCAAAGATCAAAAACCATATTTCTATGAGCCGCCTTTGAAACGGGAGCGCAGCGAGGAGGAGCACAGTGACAACATGCTGAATACGATCAAGATATTCCAGAATAATGTCTCACAGGCGGTCAGCGCCGAAGATCAATCCTTTGGCATGGTCGTCACTGATATGCTCAACACGCTGGGCGTGCGACAGAAGGCCGAGGCCAAGGTGCATATTATAAAGTATCTGACGGATATGCAGCTACTCGCGCAGCATAACAAATACTAACTATCGAGCTCTTCGTATCCATGCCCCCCCAACAACACCAACCACAACCAGCAGCAGCAGTTGCTGCAGCTGCTGCAATTGGATAATGTCCTCGACGCTCGATGGTTACTCTAAGCAGCTAAAAAAAAACAACAACAAAAAGATGAGAAAATAAAAACAAATTAAAGAAAATCCCTAGCAAATAAGTCTTAAAAGTCAAACTAAAGTTTAAAACTAGGTATAGAAAAACAAAACACAAGAGAAAAAAAAAAACGATTCACTTACATAAAATATTGAATTACATTTGCATTAAACACAAATCAAATATATATATATACATATACATTTATACATATTATTACATATGCATATGTATACTTTGATTTGTCGTAGTTCTCTCACCCAGTTTAGATGTGTACAAAAAAAAAACTAAAATGAAAATTCAAGAATAGAAAAAGAAATACTGGTTCTAGAAATAATATTGTGTAGTAGTTTAAATAAAAAAAAAGTAGTGGATTTCACCACACAGCCCACGCCACCTCCCAAGAAATAATTTTGTATATTTTTGACTACGATTTAGCTTAAATTTAAACATGCCATCGGGTTTAGTTTTGTAATTAATTAAGATAAAATTGTAAACACACAGAAAACGTTATTTTAATTTTTTAAGTTCTGTTGTAATATGCTGAAAACGCTTGAAATTTTCTTTGAAAGGCTTTAATTAAGTACGAACCTTTTAAACAAATACATAACATATTCATATTTAAATATATATTGATAGAGAGCGCATATTAAAAAATTACATGAATATATTTCCACAATTTAATTTTCTGGTTAAAAAAAAAAAAAAACTTCACAGTCGCGTACTTTGCCACCATTTAAATTTACGTAAATGTTTTTGATGTGCAATTAATTGCAATAAAAAAGTTTTCAAAAAAATCGTGACGTTTTTCTTTTCACCCACCTGGCAGCACTGCTCAGATAGTAAACAAAACACTTTAACTCTCCAAACGATCTGGCAGTTCTATCCGTGTAGTAAACAATAAGCAGCTGTTCAGCTCATTGCTCGTTCACATTTTTATATAATGTCCACGAAAAATGAAAGTATTGACACAAAAACCACGGATAAACAGATAAAATTGAATGATACATGGGCCGTAAGTAATAAGTGTGTAATTAAACTATAAAACTAATGCCAAACATATGCAGATACGACCATGTCATCTGTATAAGGATGAGTATGATGATTGCAGCAGTTTCAAGGCGCGCTTCCATCAGTACTTCATCTATGGTCAAAACTCAGACTGTTCCCAGTGGCTGACAGATTTCAAGAACTGTGAGCGTTATGAGGAATCCAATGGAAATGATGTGGAAGCCGGTGCTGCTATAGTTAAAAGTGAGGAGCAGCGAAGAATAACACGATTAAGTGCCCATTACTCCAATGATACGTGGAAAAAGCGAAAGCAGCCGCCTAGCGATTGGGCCAAACCGTTACCCGAATGGCTGGAGAAACGCAATGAGAACACTTATCTGGAGCTTAAGCAAAAAGAATTGTCTGGTCTGGCAACTCCGCAGGAGGAGGAGCGTTCCTTCTGTGCGATCATGTAAACAATAAAGTCAGCTATAAATAAATCAAAAGAGTGTTCCCTCTATGTATTAGTGTATCTTATACTCTATAAAGCGTATAATCTAAGAGATATGTTTGTAGGGCCTGCTCATTTAGTCGTGTTTTGCATTGTTGTTTTATACCTCCAAATATAATTTTGCCTACAGAGGAATATATATTGAAATTCGAAATTATTCAATAGCACCTTTGGTTATTTGGTGCAGAGCCACACTTAAAATGTGTTTAGAGAGTATCTCCTAGTCGGGGATGTACGATTACACCCACTACAACTTTACATACATGCTCATTAAAAAGCAGTCTGGCAACTCCATAGGCACAGCTGAGCGCGCATGTTGCGTTTAGGGGGTGTTGTACGGAAAAGCTGACACACATTTTGCTGTACATATTTCACAAGTCCGAGCCCAAATTGCGTACAATAATGTTGAAGGGCAACACATTAAAGGCTTTGGATGTAAGAATTCTACGTGGCATCATTGAATCAAGGTCAGCAGGTAAATATAAATTACATAATCTAACAACGAAATATCTCGGCAGCCCATGCGTAAAAGATCAAAGTGTAAATCATATTGAGTATAGTAGAAGGATACTTAGCATTAGCATAGCATTTAATATAATGTTTAAATTATTAAAAAACTGTCTTTAATCAAACTGCCGCCTTCTCGTTGCAGTTGCCATCCGACGAAGATCGGGAGTCGAAATTATGCCAATGGCATCCAACGCTCCTATATAACGTTCAATGACCTTCGGAATAAAAATCGTATGTACACCAAAAAAGAGCTTGTCGGGTAAGTCGCAAAAAGTGTCTAGAAATTTACACTCATATTTGTCCTATTGTTTTGAAATATAGAATCTTTTGAAGGACTAAAAGGTTTTAGATTGTTTATCGAATCGTTTTAGTAGACAAATAGTATAAATTGAAAAGACAGGGTGTCCGACCTTTATTATATATCAAGTTCTCTTCTGCAAAAAAAATGTTCAAACAAGTTCTGAAATTAATTTTTTTCTTTTTCCGATCTCCATAACTTTTTGAGTCATTTTTCTTTTTCTATGACAGTGGTCCGATCCTGCTCATACCGACTTATGTGCGGTCGGTAATATAAATGAGTCTAGTTTGCATATAATCAGACGGACAGACTGACATGGTATAAGCTTGTGTCGTCACTCAATAATATACTAGTTAATGGGGTCGGAGATGCCTTCTTCAACACATTACACATTTTAGGACAAATTACTTCATTATTATTATTTCAAAGAAGAATAAAATAAATTAACACAAACCTTCTGTCTTCTTGCAGATATTCTATGCATGACATGTACAGTGTGGTGTCCGATGTCAGCAACTACTACAAGTTTGTGCCGTATGTAAAGAAATCCCATGTGCATAGTGTAGACAGTAAAGGAGGCGGTTTCAAGGCGGATCTTATTGTAGGATTTCCACCTTTAAATGAGGCTTACACATCGCAGGTGACATTAAAACCGCCGGGTCTGGTCAAGTCGGAGTGTCACGATGGACGTCTATTTAACTACCTGCTAAATGAATGGAGCTTCAGTCCTGGACTCAAGGATATACCCAACTCTTGCGTGCTGGACTTTAAGGTGGCGTTCCGGTTCAAGTCGCTGTTGCATAGTAATATTGCGAATATATTTTTTGATCTGATATGCGATCAAATGGAGAACGCCTTTATACTGGAAGTGCAACGTCGCAGCGGACCGCCTTCGATACGTTCGCATGTCCTTAAATCCAAAAGATCTTGACCAAAGCAAAGCACCTCTGTTTTTTAGTTCCTTAAGTTATACCATAAAAAAGTTGTACAAATAGCTTTGATAGTGGCGTTTTATGTATATTATTTTTGTTACAACAGTTAAACAAATTGTAAATTGTAAATAAATTGATAACACAAGAACAAGATGTAAGTACTTGAATTCGAATTTTAATTTCGACTTAAAATTAATGATTTTAATTTTGTTTTTTTTGTTAACAGTCTCGTTTTTTGTTTTTTCTTTTAGTTTCTGGGTTCGAAATACACAAAGGTTAAGGTATTAATGATATTGAAACGTTAGTTGCTTAATTGACAGCATCGGTGTTGATAAAATTAAATAAAAATATATTAAATTAGAATTAAAATTACAATGGAATGGCATCGTTTAAGTTGAGAAATTCTCAATGTGGCCTACAATGTTACATTACATGCTTATACAATATTCGTATCTTTTTTTTGTTTTAAACTTTTACTACGTTTATGCGAAAACTCATTGCGATACCTGAAAAAAACACTTGAATATTTGCTGTAAAAATTATGTGAGTGTCGAAATAAACCAAAAAATATTGTTTGAGTCAGGAAATGGCTTATGAAAAAGTATTCTTGCTTGATAGTGCTATTTACAAAAGCTACGGGAAATATCGCATTTACGTCTGTCGTATAAACGTAGTATTGGTTAATTTGTTAAGGGCAGTTAATATTTGAGTTGGAACACTATAAAATACAAATGTTTCCTCCTTTTTTTTTAATAGAAGTATATTACAAGTGTTCCCAAGTATGTATTATCGTATATATCTATGCAACTAACAGTTACGAACTATAAATCGAGTTATAGTATATATATAATAGAATATAATTCTAAGCTCTCTACATTTTACTTTATACAGGGGCGTATAACGAATTCTACTTAAAAGGCGTACGGCGCACAGTAAAAAAGATTAGCTACTATAAAACAGTACATGGATTAAGTAATATTTTTAATACCCTTACATTATTGGGATCAGTTAAATATCGTATAGTATATTACTGCCAATAGTTTAAGTATTAAATGCTTGACTTTCTCTTAGGTTTCTGATATTGTCCAGTGAAATACGCGTGCAACTACTTAGGAAACATTTATGCTACGGTTCTAAATGGTTCAACAGATATAGCAGATAGCAGCTAATGATTATGCAATATAAGGTATACACGAAGAATATATAGGTACAGTTTCTTATATATAAACACTAACAATAACTAAACCAAAACATTTCCAAACACAAATCGTTAAGCACATAGTTTAGAACGTGTTAAAATATAGAAAAAACATAAAAAATTCGTTGCAAGTTTCGAGTGGAAAGGGGAACGCGGCATAAGCGCAACCATTTTCGAAATGGTTTACAAAAAATATCACTTTTTGGGTGGCCTCTTGAGCAGGCGACGTGGCTGCCATGAAGCCGCAGCAGCCACCGCCGCCAGCTTCCTTCGTTCTCAGTTATGTTTAGCCCGCTTGCCAAACATATAACCCTTCCAGCGTTCCGCAGTCTGTGCTATCAATGGATCGCTATCAATCGTAGCCAGCAGCAACAGTTGATTCACATGCGTTGCGTGATAATCCCAGCGGGCCAGATTTGGTGCTACGCCCAAACTCAAATGACGTAGATCATAACTGGTCCCTGAACCGGTGTCATACAGCAACAGCATCTGTTTAAGAGAATGCATGCCCTGGGCAAAGAGTTTACCTGCCTCCCGAGCTATCTTACCAGGAGCAGTGCTATTCAGATCATATAATCCCAAAAGTGAGTAGATGAAACCATTCAGTACATAGGATGCGGGCGTTGTGGGATACTCCTCGTACCTAGAGTGGCAAGAAATCGAAACGGATAAGTAGATACTCTATAGAAGTTAATCTTTCATCTAGAGATTTAATTGGATCTTTTCGGTTTTTCACTGGTACAAATAGACACACTCACCAATAATACTTGTCCATGAACTGCGCCAGAACTCCGCCATCGCGTGAATAGATACGGTACGGTTGCAAGCCAAGAGAAGCCGCCTTGAGATAACGAACATCTCCGCCCGAATGCCAGTAAGCACGTGCCAGAACGGAAATGGCATGGCCCTGACCCATGGCAGATATCCAGCCAGGACGAAGCTCTGCAAAACCATTAAGACTGCGACGCACAGGATTCGTCCAGCCGCCGGTTTTGGTATCCTGATTATGAACAAACCATTCGGCGGCATCATAGAAATGTGCTAGATGATCGCTTGTGGAGAGTGTAATATTATCATAGAAACCAATGCCCAGAAAGGAAACGGAAAGGACTTCCAGATCGCTACGGCGGATCTTCAGGGGTGAACGTTTATCGCCCATAACTATACCCTTTTGAACATCAATATGCAGATCTCTCGTGATGTGACGCCACTTATTAAGCGCTCCGCTGCCCAGGCCATAATAAATATTCGACTCCTGTACGCTAAGCAACAGTTCTGCGGCAATATAGTGCAGGGTATAGCTACGTTTGGTATCCCGATTCAGCACGGTGACCATAAGACTGCTACTATTCGTCACAAGCAGCAAATCCACACTAAGCACCAAATCCTGTGTCTGATTTAGCTGTATGCTAATGGCGCTTTCATAACCAATTGTTGTCTCAAACTGAACAATGCTTGTATTAAATTTGTGATGCCAGATGCGTGTCATATTACTGGTCTTGGGCGTGTTCCAGTCCTGCTGCTGTCCATCGGCATCCTCCAGAATGTGCATACGAGGCGCTGCCTCCGTTAAATTCTTGCTGTAATGCGCCAGCGCAAATTGAGCTATTTGTGTGGGATAAAAATAACCACGTTTTTCCCACTGGGTGCTTACGGGTACACCCTCTGCCGCACTGATGCACTTCACCCGATCCCGCACTTCAACATTATAGTTCTCAAAGTACATGAACACGCCGCGTGGATCATATTTGCCCTTGGGTAGATTCACCTTGGCACTGCTGTGCATCCAATTAAATTTGGGCGCTTCACTTGCACTGTTGCCAGAGCTGACAGCACCACTGACATCGAAATATTGCCGTAGAAATGAGAAGGGCACATAAACCTCATTGGCATTCTCATCCCGTTTGCAGTGTATGCTGTACTCCTGATTAATGGCACACTCAATTTCCTGCAGCGGTGCTGCCAGCTGCTGTGTTTGCGTCTGTCCAGCACCCGAAACGATTTCCACTGAAGGCAACTGACGTCTGACAAAGTCGGGCGTAAAGCTAAACGCCGCACAGCGCATATAAATGCCGAGTGTGATCACCATAACAGCCACTGTTAGCAGCAGCAGCACCGCTTTCAGATTGAGACGCATTATAAAAAATACTAAAGGCTCACGCTGAAAAGCAAGGAAACCTTATGTATTATACACATATAAGCTATTATCGAAAATGCTTACCTTAATAGTTGTAGACTTTGCTGCTACGTTCAGACTTCCTCTCAATGTGTGGGTGTGAACAGCATCGCTGTCTCTGGCACTGCCACTGGGCACTGACAGATATTCGGACATATGCACCAGCGCTTCCACTCCTCTGATCACACTTTTACCTCGAGCCTTTTTACTGCTCTAATTTATGGAGCACACCAAGCTCATATCTTATTCCATCTACAGCCTAAAATTTACCATTTTTTTTGTGAACTTTCTTAGCTATTCTTTACAGCTGCAGGTGTAAATGTTGATTGCTTTTTAAATGGCAATAGCTTGCCTGGCAATGTGTTGGATAATATTGTATTTAACTGCTTTTTGCAATAACTTTTATTATTAAGCTTTTGTTCTTAAATTTATTACTTTTTCATAGCATTTGTGAGCAGTACAACCAACACACACATTCACCACACTGCAAAAGCAAACACAAACACAACTGCACTGAAGAAGAAGAAGCAGCTGACATTTACCAAGATTTACACGATGAACAATTGAAAAATTATGGTAAATTGGTTGTTTAATTCAAAAGCTTTTCTTAAACAAATTTGAATATAATAACTCGAAAATTGGTCACAATAAAATTAATACATTTTCAGTAATGAAAGATTTATTATTTTCTATGGAAATTATATATAAATTATATAAATATATAATAATTTTTAATGAAATGTTGAATAACAAATAAATTGAATTTCTTTGAGAATAATAAATATCAATAAAATATATAAAATGGCTTTTCAAACAGACCAGTTTAATTTGGATCATTTGCAGATTGAAATTCTAATTCACGACCTGCATACTGTATAAACCTTAGCATAAGGAGTTAAATGTTTTGACAGCTGACAAGCGTTGCCACCCAGGCAAACGAGTTGCTGCATATTGTAAACATAAACAATTGCAAATATTTTTGTTGTTTTAATAACCAGCAAATAATTGAAAATCAATGAATTAAAACTAAAGTAATTAATTATTCGGCTAAAAATACTGCTTCAGTGTGCAGTTTAAAAATTGAAAGTATGAATAAATATTAAAAAAACCGCTTGACAGCCCTAATCAGTGATAAATCAATAGCGGCGTGATTTGTTTACAAAATGCCCTAACTGCATTTACAGTTTAAATTAAATGTATTTTCTAAAGTATTTGAAAAATGAGTAGATTTAATAAATTAACTAGTGCAATATGCTTGTTGCTTGTATGGGCAGCGCTACCTACGTCGGCGTCTAATGGAGATCGAACACAATTTTTTCACAATTGTCGACAGAATTGCGAGCGTACAAATTGTTCCGCTGGCAAGTATTTATATGGATCTATATTCCTTAATTTATGTCTAACACAAATCGTATATTTCCTCACTTGCAGACGGCCTGGAAATACAGGAGCAAGCAATCAGTTTCTATGGGCAAACAATATTCGATCGCATCTTCGGATGGAGCTGTGCGGATGAATGTTCTTACGGCTGCATGTGGCGCACGGTATTCGCCTTTCTGGAACGCGGCTGGCCCATACCCCAGTTCTATGGCAAATGGCCCTTCCTACGTCTGCTCGGCATGCAGGAGCCAGCCTCTGTTTTATTCTCTGTTCTAAATTTTATCGTGCATTTGCGTTGCTTACGCAAATTTCGACGGGAAGTTCGCTCCGATAGCCCCTGCTATATATTGGCGCATATATTCGGCTTTGTATGAGTTTTCATGATGAATATACTCCTTTCGTGTCTGTTAATCAGTTTGTTTTTATACTTTCAGACCTGTCTGAATGGCTGGATTTGGTCATCAATATTCCATACGAGAGATTTTCCCCTCACGGAGCTCTTGGATTATGCCTTTGCGTACTCTATTATCTTATGTTCACTGTACTGTATGGTGATGCGCATGCTTCATCGATATTCCCTGTTTCTGCGTGGAGTTATTACACTGGCAGTCCTCTCGTACTACATTAATTATTTTGCCTATTTGAGTGTGGGTAAATTTAATTATTCATTTAATATGAAAGTGAATATAGCTACGGGCGTTTTGTCAGCTGTGGGCTGGTTTCTATGGTGCCATCGTGTACGATATCGTCGCCCCTATTTTAGACGCATCTTACGCTTTTATATACTATTACCCCTAGCCATGAGCTTGGAACTGCTGGATTTTCCGCCTATACTTTGGATACTCGATGCTCATTCGCTGTGGCACTTGGCTACAGTGCCTTTGATCTCCCTGTACTACGAGTGAGTATATGAATCAAATTTTAAATAATATATTGGATCTTCTGGTTCATTCAAAACAACTATTTAAATCCGTTAGAATCTAATGGTTTAAAAATTAATTTACCTTATCTTTTTTTTACTAGTTTTATGATTGAAGATTGCCAGACACTGCGCAAGGAGAAGGCACTGGAAGGGGATTATTCGTTTTTTAACAAGGATATATAGCTAGCTATACTCGCATAGTACAGTATCGTAACTTTATTATACTAATGTATACAGAGAAATTATACAAAATGTATGCTACATTTGCCCACATTGTGATATTGTAACTGGCAGCTTGGGCTTGTTGTTTGGTCCTGTGGGAACATTCTCTATTTTACGCATAATTAGCAGGCCATCGAGAACGCGTCCAAAGACGACATGTTTACCATCCAGAAAATTACACCGGGCACAGGTGATAAAGAACTGACATCCATTTGTATCCCTTCCGCTGTTGGCCATGGCCAGCAGACCGGGTGAATCGTGTTTCAGCGTGAAATTTTCGTCTCCAAATGTATTGCCGTAGATGCTGGTTACACCCGTACCATCACCTTGCACAAAATCGCCACCTTGTATCATGAAATCCTTGATGACACGATGAAAACTGGCGCCTTTGTACCCAATTGGTACGCCATCTGGCCGATATTCTCCTGTGCAGAATTGTCGAAAGTTTTCCGCAGTACGTGGGACAGTGTCCGCAAATAGTTCAAAAATCATGCGTCCAATTTCCTGCAAAAAACATAATATCAATTGGACACGGAAAATGCGTATACTGCTTTATATACTGACCGTTGTGCCTACAGCTATGTCAAAGAATACCACGGGATTATTTGAACTGCGTAATTGCGATTGTATTTGATTCCAATTTGGCATGTTTTATTTATATATTTTTAATTAAAATTAAATGCAAACGTTTAGGCAGTAAAAAGGCGCCGGCCTGTGTTTTGTTTACGTTTTGCAGCGATATTTCGTACACGCGTGCCCCAGTAATCGATTGTGCGTGACCAATCGCTCAGCTTCTTTGTTATCGATAGTTTGCGTGAACGCCGGCAATCGTTCACCACATGTGACAGTGTTTACTTTGCTGCCACTTGTTTTGTTTATAATGCAAATATTAATTAATTATTAGTGAGTGATTTAATACGCGCTAAGCGACTATTCGGCTTTATTTACTTTAGTGTAATTTTACATTTTATCTACAAGGAAGCGGTTGAGCGGTTGTCATCGCAAGGGTAAGTTTCATGTTTGTTGTTTTTTTTTGTGCTGGAATATAAATATAAAAACCAGTGATTTTATAAAATACCCCCGCAATTTAAGTGTACTTCGTGCTGTTTACATTTAATTGTTTATGTTTGTTATGTAAATGCAATTAGAAAAAACAAATTGCACGCGAGTCAATTGATTCAGTCAATCAAGAAACTTCCTCGGCTAGAGCAATGGCCCCCACACTAATGAATCGTGATCACGATCCTAGCCGGTAAGGGTGGTATTTTTGAAAATATTGTTTTTCAAAAACATTCTAGAATAACCTTTTAGAAATTTTCTTAATATGGCCTATGTAAGATATAGTTCGATCCTAATATTTTTTGGTATGCAAGCACATTGTTATATTGACATTTTCAAGATACTTTGACAAACAAAAGAAGTTTTCCATTCAACTATGTTTGATCATTTGTTTCAGTCACAGTCATAGTCTTAATAAGTTTCAAGTTTAATTAAATTATCTAAAAACCAATAACGTTTCTTTACCAATATTTTTTTTAACCAAATTGTCCTATGGCAGCAAAAAGATATATTACTTCGTTCCGGCCAATTCATATTTTGTCGGGTCAATGCATTATACATTTCGTGACAAAATTAAAATATCCTCTACAAATTAAGTACAAGTTTTAAATTGTTCCATCATTCCTATACGATCCTACATTAATCAAAAATAAGCTAAATAAGTCAGAATACGAAAATGCTTGCTTGTTTAAGAACAAATGCCTTCTTACCTGATATTTTTATCAATTTTACGTTTATTCTTATATGTATATTATTCTGATTAATCCGATCAGTTTGTTTAACTTGTGTGCCCTGAAATAGTCGGATCCTTTAAGAACCAAGGATGAACGGATGAATAGATTAAACCAATACGATAGTAAAGTTTAAAAGGCAGACGTAACTGAAAACTTGTTTTTTAATACCAATAAAATCCAAAGAAAAAGCGTGTTTTTGAATATATATATGTTTTTTTTTTTTTTTTGTAAATTTATATGTTTTTGTGTGTATATATTTAAAAAAATATGCATATCAAATGCTAAGTAAATGTTTAATGATTATAAATAAGTGTTTTTTCATGACTAAACATACAATGCATACGAAATTATTTTGTGTGTAGTGCGGTGTGGTGTGGTGTGGAAATAGGAACCCAAGAATAAATTAAATGACAAAAAATTCAGCAGGGAGACTTAAAAACTATATAAATACTCGTAATCTCCAGAGACATATACTTGAAAATACATGCAAGTAATGTAAATCATTCGATTTTTTTCTTGTTAAGGTACTGGCCTCATTTCAGCTTGTTTCTAACCAGAAAAACAGCTAATACTATCTACATATTTGATGATCTGAACCAAGTAATCTGTACTTGGGCTCAATTACTGGCCTCATCCGTGTCCACATCCGAAATATCCTTCAGCTTTGTAGTATTATTATTAATATTATTATTGTTGTTGTTATTGTTTTGATTATCCTCTGTTGCCTGCTGAAAATTTTGTTGAAGTGTTTTGGGATCCACCACCAAAATGGGCGTACATCCATCCATAAGATGTTCGCTCTGACTCTGGAATTGTTCCCTTGATATGCTGCGGGTAAAGGAGAAACGCAGTGATTTGGTCCTTGTAAGCTTCTTCTTGATAGGTGGCTTTCCAGCCACAGGCGCCATAGGCTCTGAGCTGGTACGTTCTGTTTCGGGCGTGGCCGGAGCCGAGCTAATCTCCAGTTGTGCATCCCGTAATATTTCCTCCGCAAATCCCTTGATCTGACCCCAGGCATCCAAAATATCCTTTTCTGTTGCCTGCTCATACGTGACACAGAATCGTATTACATAGCGTCCATTAAATTTGGCCGGCGTCATGTGCATCTTGCCAGAATGATTTATTTGCGCCAGCAACAAATGATTAGGTTCATCTCCCGTCCTGAAAATTTAGATGATTACATAAAATTGTTGAAAAATTGTGAAAAATTCATATATGCTTGCAATTAAGCACGGTAATATTAAAATAATAGAATAATGTCTAGACTATTACAATGTTTGGCTTTAGTTTGAAATCTTTTTTAACACCAGATTTTTTAATTATATTTCAAGGAAAAGGAAAGCTTTATATCGTTATATAGTAGAGAACTGTACAAAGTTTAATTGATACTCTACTAATTGAGGAAAGAATTATTGAGTTCGTTATTCAGAAACTTATCTTTCACAAGATAAATGCAATCTGATAAAATATTAGATAAACTGAAAGTTTAAACATGTTTTTCTCCCTATTTATTAGTCTTATAGATAAAAATAAAACAAATCTTTTGTTCGACTTACCGCATGCGGAAGCACACTAATCCTAGGTGAACATCGTTGCGCACCTCGAAGCGTTCGTCCTTGCGCACCAGCATTTCAAATTTCTTGGCCAGGACCATGTGATTACGTATGTACTCCTGCAGACCCTTGATGCCGTATGTGCGGAAGACAAACCAGAGTTTCAGAGCACGAAACCGACGACTCAGTGGGATGCCATAGTGTCTGTAATCCACACCGTTTAGGTGCTCGTGTCTCAGGTACAAAGGATTCACATTAAGCGCACTCTTTAGAGTCATCACATCGCGCACCCACAAAGCTGAAGCATCAAAATTGGTCAGCAGCAGTTTATTGGGATTTGTATTAAACGAATCGGCGTACTCCAAGCCGGCGGAGAATACTCTCATCTCTGGCAAAATAAAGGAGTTGCCTGCATAAGCGCCATCCACATGCAACCAAATGCTGGAAACTTGCCGGCAAACCTTGCCAATCTCAGAGATATCATCGAAGGCACAGCCACCGGTAGTTCCCACTGTGGCAACCACGAAAAAGGGCGTCAAACCGGCATTAACATCGTTCTGTATGGCTTGCTGGAGCAAATCCACACGCATCCTGCCACGTTCATCGGCATCAATGATGCGTAGTTTCACCAGAGCCATTTTGGTGGCTTTCTCAATACTGGAATGTGCCTCCCGACTCGCATAGGCAATTAAATTTGGCAGAAATACGCTGTCATGGACC
The DNA here is from genome assembly GCA_018150835.1 of Drosophila repletoides. Classification (NCBI taxonomy): domain Eukaryota; kingdom Metazoa; phylum Arthropoda; class Insecta; order Diptera; family Drosophilidae; genus Drosophila; species Drosophila repletoides. The sequence continues at coordinate 21,800,550 of JAECWQ010000089.1, read as the reverse complement.
GTAGTCTGTCCCTTCAGCTCGCTTATGGCACGGGCACGTGCCGTTATCAGTGAGACCAGAGCACATTCGGAGGCTGAACCCTGTAGGGCACCACCGCCCGTGCTGCCAGGTGCATCCGATATAAAAGCTTTTGGCAGACCCAAAGCTTTCGCATACCAATTCATAACAATAGTCTCCAGTTCTGCGGCAGCCGGACAACTGGCCCAGCTGAAGCCAATGGAGCCGATGGCACTGCTTAGCATATCACCCAGGACAGATGGGAAGGAATTGCCGGAGGGAAAATAGGCAAAGAATTTCGGATGATTCCAGTGTACAACGCCTGGCATTATCTTTTGCTCAAAGTCCTCCAGTACATCTTTAAATGATTCGGGTGACTGGGGCGCGTCCGCTGTAAGATAAACAAATTAAGGCAGCTCACGTTAGTCGTTAATCGACCCTGGTATCCGCGTGTCTTCAAGAACAATGTCTATAGATGTAGATATACATATAGATATAAAGTATATATATCTTTTAGCACCTATAAAGTTGTTGCTGATCCAGCGCACATCAATATTTATAGTGAATTTGTTATTTTTGGCAGCGTGCGGAAAAGTTGAACACACATCTCAATCCCAATCTTTATCTACTGCTCTGCTGCTACCTGAGCTATGTATGAATATACATTATGTATGTGTATATGTTAGTATTTGAATAATTAATTGATTTGTTTAGTTGAACTACAAAAGATTGTGGTATTCGTTAGGGGTAAATATTTAGCTTAGCTAACTGCGCGCAATTCGCTTGAAATTCGCTTGAAAAAAAGGCTGCAAATCTTATGACCCAACAACTTCATGGCCCAAATTATGCCCACGCCGGAGAAAGAAAGAAAAAAAATACTTGGTATTTAAAATATTACTGAATTTTTTAATGTTTTTTATGTTGTATTCACGGTTAACATGTGGGCTTATAGAGGCTACGAGTATTCGTATTCGTATTCGTATTCGAGTTCGATTTGTTTGCCTACAGACACTGAAAATAATTAGTCAACATGAATCCACAAGTTTCTGAAGAGCCTGTTGAGTTTTTACTCTGTATTATTTGTTGTTTTCCTACTTGAATAATTATTTTTATTTATATTTTTTGTTTTTTCGCCTTTCATTTGCTAATTTGTTTAGAAGCCTTTAACTAATTGATGTTTACAATTCATCAGTTGAGCTAATTTTAACCCAAATCTCAAAAGTTTTCCTCAGACGTGCTATTTTAGAAAAATATTTCGATATAAACAAAATAGTTTGGCTAAATGAATAACCAAAATAGAGCAAAAATAATTTTGAAATTACTTTGAGTGGCATTTAATAAACAACATGATTTATTATGTTACCCCTCGTAAATTATTTAATATTCCTCTGTTTGGGTTTGTGTGTTCTGTTGCATACCTGGTAATAGCTTTTTCAAATATCCGGGATCCAAAGTGGGCGCCACATCACGCTCCTCTATATTTTGTCCATATTCGCATATGTAATCGATAACTTCCTTGCCATATTTGCGAAATTCTTCTACATTCATTTTGGCTGTTTTGTTGTTAGGACTATTTGTTATTTAACAATTGGTTTAACACTTTTATTAACACCTCTGGTACTATTTCTTGTACAATTCTTCTTATTCTGCTGCTTCTTTTTAACACAATATCCAGATCTATGCAACACTCGCTCTCTCTCTCTCTTTCTTTTTCTCACTTATCGTTCACACTTTAATCCGTTATTATTATTATGTTGTGCTCGTTGCAGCTTCCTTTGCGCGATTGATTCGTACTTTGGTTCTGCATTCGTTTTTATATCGAAAGCTAGTCGGCCGAGCGTTCGCTCTCGCGAGCGAGCTTTACGCGTAAGAGTTCTCTTCTTCTCTCTCGCATTAGCACCTGTAATTGTTGTTGCCGTGTCTCGTGATTGCTGTCTATCTTTTTCTTTCTATTTCTTTTTTTTTCATCATATTACGTGCATTACGCTTTGCCGCCTTTGGTGGGATCTCTCTGGGAAACCCGCATTTGCCATTTTGTTGAGTCGCCCGAAGCTTCAGTTTGCTCTTTGCGCCTTTTGTGTGGGTTAGTTCAAAAAAAACCCTGCCGGGAAACATTACTTTTTTTTTGTTTGCCATAATTATATGTTTCGGTTTTGCGATTTTGTGAAGTTTTTCGTGCCGTGATTTGAAGCTGATTGAGTCTTTATTAATAGCACATTACATTCAAATATGACTTAATTAAATTAATTATAGTTGTATTGCTATAATAGTTTCTCTGTTGGTGGATAAACTGAAAAAATTGGTTAGTTGGAAGAATGTGCTTAAAGGTATTCCTCAATGATTCAGATCATTTATTGACTTTCAAATTTGACGCAACAATAAACTAGAAATACCCGTTGCATTACCTTCCAAAAAAGTACCTAAAAACAGTCCAGATTCGCTTTTGTCTCTTTGTATTATTTTTAGATTGGGGGTAAAGTTTCCGGTTTTTAATCAAAGCAAAAGTCTCCATAAATTATTATAAAATTTTTAACATACATATATAATTTTTCCAAATTTTATTATTAATTTTTACAGTGCCTATCAATTAATGGACTTGGCTTTGTGGAAGGAACAATACTTTTCGTATAATTAATGTGGATTTATTCTCCGGTCGCATGATCACTTAATTAAAACTAAATGACTATCATTATATATTTTGTAGCTGGCACTAATTGACTTTATACACAACAAACACACCTCCGAAATTCATCGGTTCTAGTCTTTAGTCTTCAAACACTTCTGAAATTGAGACTGTTTTTTTTATTATTTATTTTTTGGGAAGCTTTCGGGGAACTTTTTGAGTTGAATTTCTTGAACTATCTATAAGAGATCGTGCCTTGTTCAATAGGCATTAACTCTGTGATGAGCTTTTAACTGACTTTGCCAGATGTCTGATAATTTTTTTGGCAAAGGGGAATCACAAATGTGGCAAATAATTGTGCAAATACTACGTCTGTTGGCCCTAATTATTAACAGTTAGTACTAGTCTTAAAAAGAAAAGTACAGCTAAAGTACAGCTGCTTCTGTGAGGCATGACGAATCCAAATGTGGCAAATTGTGACGTATTTGCCACTTCAATGGAATCTCCCCAAAAACCCAAAATTCCATGTCTAAACAAATGCAGTATTGCAAAAATTGGACTTGTAAACTACAATTTTGTGGGTGTTCCACAGTGAGGAGTGGGTGTGAAATGATTATGATTGCACACTATGAATGAATGAGAGGCTTTGTATTTATCCTGCTATCTATTGAGATATATGCTAATTAGCTTAGTGTAGTATAAGTGATAAGTGCTTATATAACAGAACTCCTCCAGGCATATACAGATATACTCGCATGCCAGAGTTCAGACAGGCAGGTAGCTCCAGCTTTCAGCTAATGCATAATCAATCAACTTGGCAATCTTTGCTTTTGATACCCCATACTGAATGTGTGGTTTGGAGTATATGCTGCTAGTGCAGGCGTATGTAACAGTGATGCATGAATCTTTGCTGTTCATACCCTATACTCAATTTGTAAAAGGAGTACACTCTTCCATAAATTATCCTAGATCTTCCTTTATAGTCTTTTGTTACAAGAAGAGTATTTATGAGTTTTCGGAAAAATATCTCACCTCTCAATTTAAATTTAATTTTAAAAAGAAATACGAAATTTTTGTAGAGGGTATCTTCTAGTCGAAAGCATGCTGTAACTGTTAAATTGAGCTAAGTTTGCCAGGCGCTGGCTGATTCATGCGCGCACGCGCCGCAGTGGAGGTGGCTTTGAGCTGTGGGCAAAGTGCGGAGCCCAAGAAACATTGACAGTGCATGACTTGACGGTATTGTTTTTGGCCCGGTTGACGATCTACTTTGTCGGCACTGGCCCGAAACTTTCATTCACAAGCTCAGCTTGGTTCGCTACGAATCGACTTCGACTCGACTCGACTCGTCTGAGTATGACGTCGTATGGCTAAATATAAACTGCGTATTCAGTTTACGCGGTCACACTTCAAAATTGTTGCTCGAGGGCCGCCAACCGGGTCTAAATGTCTATACATCCATCCACCTGCCACATGGGGCCTGGTACCATCTACCTATCAACCATCTTACCAAGTTTCGCCGCGTCTGGCTCATTAATTATAAGATTTAATATCGACAAAAAAAAAAAAGACGAGGTAGTTGGCACGGCCAAACACCGTGCAAATTTGGTAACTCATCTTTTGGAATTTTTGGCTTCTCTTTGCTTTCGTCATTGTCCTCCACCCGCTTGACAACAACAATACTAACACACATTTTTATTTATTTTGGTTCTTCTACTTTTTTTTTTGTAGATTTGGCCAAATCACAAGTTTGGCATTTCATTTATTTTAGACCTTTATGCTAATGGTTCTCATTGAATTGCACAAAATGTGTCGGTTGTTTTTTATTGGCCATGTTATCGCCTGCCGCCTGTCAGTTTTATAATTTATTTAGATCTCTTTCCGAATTTAATAGACGCCAGTAGCTTTTAAATTTATACGCTTGTTAATTGTAAGTTTTGCGCCAGCTTTGAAGTTGTATTTCATGATTTTTTGAAACCCACGAATTAATTAAATCTGAAACTGAAGGGTTTAGTTCTGCGTAAACGTTTATGCAAATTGCTGGAAGCTTTTTTTATGGATTGTTTTTGATTACGACTCTTTCGAGTGCATTGTACTCGTCCACGAGGGAATTTAATTTCATTTAAAGTGGAGCTGAGCAAATGTTGTGTGGGAGGTGAGTAATACATTTTATATACAATTTGCAGAGCATTTAGCTATATTTAAATTTAGAAGCGATAGTTCTACTATCGATTTTATCGATAACTTTAACTAGCACAGCATGTGCTTTCTTCATTTCTCTCTCTGTAACCTTGAGGCACAAGTCAGTTTGACTACAAAAATATATACATAGATGATTATTTACGAATTCCACAGAAAATTTACTTAAAATGCGTGTGATATTTCGGTAATATGTTATTGTTTACCAACGCTGGATAAAACCTAAAAATAACATCACCTTTAGGTATCTATTGATGTGCATATTCCTAAGGACTAATCTTGGCGCCAGTGCTAGTCATAATAATCCTTTAGATAAGCTTGGCTTACATAACAATTACAATGGGATTGTGCGAGACTTAATAAAGAACTGGGAATCGCCAATTGTATACTTGCAACAACTCGGCTATTTGCCGAAGGACTATGAGGACACCTCGAAGATAAAGCCAAATTTGGATGCCTTAGTGAGTCGCATGGATCTAGATGACCAGAGGGAATCTTTGAAAGAGGCAGACAAAACCAAAGAGCAGTTCTGTGGCACTTTCGATCCTGAAAAGCTCAAAGTCCAGAAAAAGAGAGAGCAAATTTTGGAATACAAGGCAGAAAAGTCAGAGCGGCCCCAACATACGGCAACTGTTAATCAGGATAATAAGTGTCCCAGTGTGGACAAAATGTTGGCGGAGAAGCTACCTGCCAAGCCCCTAACAATGCCTGATGCCGCAGTAGGAGAAATAATAGCCAAGACAAATCCAGCGGCCGAACATACTAATATGCAGCTATTGCTATTGGGACATCTAATGGCCCAGCAACAGCAGGAGGAGCAAGTGCACCCCCAATCTGAAACGAAACCAAATTTCGATGATTTCTTGGAGCGGCTGGTGGCAAAAACAAGTCCGGACGCGCAGATAGGGCAAAAGGAGATTCCCGTAACTCAGCTCCGTTCTCCAGTAAAGCTTGAGATGCCAGGCGAGAGTGCTGGGAAGTCTTTGACCGAATCACAGCAGCGGGAGCAGAAAGAGAAATCTTCGCTGAGTACGTATGGCACACTGCTTAAATCCCTTGATAAACTCGCTACTCACACGTCTCCATTTAGTCGCCAGGATCAGGCGCAAGATAAACCGGAAATTGAAGCGCCGCAATATCTAACTTGGGATATCCAGAACAATAGACTCAAACAGATCTCCCCCGTTGCCAAGGATGCCTATGTAGAAAAACTGGTCCAAATCTTTGTCAAAAAACAAGAAAAACAAGAGCCTCAACCCCAAATGCAGTCATATAGTCATTAATCTACACACACTTTCTGTATATATTTTTTTAGTTCTTTAATAAATTGTGTTGCCAAGGCCCTGAGTCATATTCCATTCTGGAATTCTGTTCAGGCAACGTCATAGTTGTGGCATCATCGAAAACTTATGATTTGTTTACCGCATGAGTAGCCAACAGAATCACGAAAAGTATATCAAAAATATACGCAAGTACGGAAAAACTTGTACATCTAATGTTTTGGCCTGTTTACGATAGTAATTTGCTCGAAATTATATTCAGTAGTTTTCAAAAGCCAACGCAACAACAGGTGCTATGGTCAAAAATAAGCTAATGCCTCAGACAGAGCAAAGGAAATCATAAATCTCTTAAATTAGCGAAGCTGTAGTAAATCTATTAGTAAGAATTTTGTCATTCATTTCTCTTTTTTTTTCTATAATTATCGAACTACTCATACTCTTCCGGTGCATAGAAAAACTATAATTTAAATGCGTTAGAAGCAAGTTTAGACTATATAACTCATTCATTTATAGATTTAGTTAAGAGGAGTAAGGAAATATCCTCCAGAATCACTTTAGTTCTTGATATTCTCGATGCGAAAGGATAGTAAATTATTCTAAGCCAGCATTTGAAATAAGCAGACGATTCATCGATTGTAGCTGTATAATATATTTCTCCGATCTCCGATTTTATATATGTATGAAAATGTATGTCTTTTTATTTTTAAAAAATCTTAGTGGAAACCACTTTTCCATGCTGCAACGTTTGGACTGTATTTTCTATTGGAACTATGTGATAAGGAATTTACCATCATTAAGAAAGCACAGTCGTAGATCTATCTATCTCTCTACTCTATCTAGATTCATCAAGATATCTTGAGGAACAAATAAAACAAAAGCTATTTAAGCCGGTTGTTCTTGCTTACGTAACCAAGATATAGTGCTCCGATCCAGCTGGTTTTGACAGATGCAATCTGGAGAACAAAAAGAGGACTTCAATCAAAATGTTATTGAATTAGCTTAAAGAAGTGGTACACCAAATAGACCGACATGGCTATAACCATATATTTATGGGGCCGTCTATGGCCGTTTATGTCTACTTCTATACAAATTTCGTGAAGAAGTTTTAATACCCTCTGGAAGGGTATAAAAAAATAGTTCCATATGCTGCAAAATAAATAGTGCATGAATGATGAGCGAAAACTCTATGTTTAGCTTAGTTTAACTTTGAAAGAAGAATTCAGTGAAAAAACGGTGGATAATACATTATTTATTTTGTATACTTTATAAATTTTAGATCATTTGAGCAAATGAGAAGCAACAGAATTCAAAATTTAGACATGACGGAAGAATATACATATAATAGTTATAGTAAATATTTATAGCAGTTACTCGTATATTAATGAGAAGAGATCGTTATTGTAAATTGGTCTAGAAATTCAACTAGGCGCCCACAAATATTTCTGTAGCGCTTTTTAAATAATTTTGCATAGTTTTCAATGTAGTTGTAAACGCTTCAATTAATTCTGATTATCCCGTGTTGAGGAGGCCTTTCGAAGGACCATGGGCGATTTACGTGGTGATTGATGCTGCTGCTGCTGTTGTTGCTGCTGTAATTGTTGCTGGTGCTGTTGCACATTTACGAAACCGGACTCGTTTTCCGGCGAGGGCGATGAACCAGCTCCGGAATTACGACGCGAAGTCGAGGTGCGCACATTGGTATCCAAATGTCGAAAGCTGCATGCAAAAAACAAGAGAAATAATTGGCAATTAAAATATGCACTATCGATAGTTAAACAATCGATACTTTAGATAGCTTCAAACTTCTGCATCAATAGTTTTTTTATCGATACCATTTGACAAGTCAAGTTACCGTATTGAGCAATTGCTGCCTTTGTCCTCATTATTGCTGTTGAAGAGAAAAGCGAGCGGCCAGGATATCCAGGAATTGTGATCGACCGAGCTCTGTGTCCGTATAATTGGTGCACTGCCGCGGCTGACCACCGGCGACGGAAGTTCCATAGATAACTTTGGAGTGCCCGCCTTATTGATGGCCGGATTATAGATCTTCGGATCACTGACCATGCGCACAAAGAAGGAACGCTTTTGGGCCAAAGTATCCTGCTTCTTGCGATTAATAATCTCTGTGATTTCATCGTGCTGCTCCTTCTCCAGCAGCTCATTGGCAAAGTCTAATATAGTATCCCAGGCGTAATCAATATCCTCGGCCGTGGCATTCTGAGCCACCGCACAGAATCGTATTATATAACGCTCATTAACGCTGGCAGGAACCATATGGAGCTTGCCAGATTCATTGATGGTGCTCAGCAGTTTCTCGTTGAGCTTGTCGCTGCCCTTGAGGCGAAAGCAAACCAGTCCCAGCTGCAAGACATAGACAAAGCAGACAAAACCAAATCCATAAACAATGTTATAAAGAGATAAAACTATTGTTCGAAATCAAACAATTCAATTCAGTTTGAACGACATTGCGTATACGCAATGTGGTAGCTTTATTACGTGATTTGGAGCGGGTTAAACAAAAGGAATACAGGTCTGAGTGCTAGAATAGAGGATACCCTGCAAACGTATTAGTTGATTAGGTAAATCAAACAATAGGTACGTAAACTTTTACCCAGTATAGAGGCATTAAGCAATGCTTCCTTTCAAATATACATATACCCCTTTCGAGTAGAATATACGTACAGGGTATGACAAGTCCAATTGAATTTAGTGGCCCCAAAGCAGCTGTCAATTGGTGCGTCATGAATCACTTATTATACGTATTTCTTTTCATTTTAAACAATCTTGTATGCCAATTATGCCAAAACACTTCAATTACTAGATTTTTGCAGCAGTTTCTCTCGGAATTTTGGCATGCCAATCCGCACGTTCGCCTTTTCCTCTTTTTTGTTTTTTTTTTTGTGTTTTTGGTGGGTGTGTGAAATAGTAGTTTACTCTAACAAACATCGAAGACAAATTTCATAATTTGATTTTTAGTTAAGTCACAAGTCAATGCTATGGCTGGTATTTGCGTCAGCCAGAAATACAATTTCCCAAAAATCAAAAAAAAATCATTTGATAAATGTCTAAAATGCATAACAATGGGCCACACACACACACCCACATACCCTATACATAGTGTGGGGACTATTAAAAACCAGAAAACTTATTGTGTATACAAAAAGTGCTTTGAACTCGTCAAATGATTAATTACTCTAAAAGCATTAAATGTAACTCACCTTGACTTGATTACAAATCTCAAAACGTTTATCTTTGAGCACCAGCTCCTCAAAGTATTTGGCCAATTTGATATGGTGACGTATATAGTGCTGTAGTCCGGATATGCCGTAAGAACGCAGCACAAACCTAGAAATACATCCAAAAAATAGAGAAACAAAATACAAGTAAATATTTTAATCATTGTTTGGTTCGCAATTTTATTAGATCTGTCTGCAATAAAATAAACATTTATTTTTTTTTTTTTATGTCTAACTCAAATATTTAGTATACGCAAGGACTATGACCTAGGATATGGTTGATTATACATTAGACACATTTTCTCTATTATTTTATATCAATAGAAAATCAGATTTATTTAGCCTTATTTTGCTTGATTGTGTTAGATTTTATATAATTTATAGAAGCCTAGTCCAAAGTAAAATAAGTTGAATTCTTTCCTTTTTATACCCTTGCGGAGGATATTATAATTTTGTCACTAAATATTTGAAGGAAGAAGGAAGCATCTTCGACTTCATAAAATAGGAGATTGCTGGAGTCGATATGGCCAAGCCTGTCCGCGTCTATGCAAACTAATATCTCAGTTTTTGAGCTAGCTGCATGAAATGGGACATAAAACCTTTCTGTTGCCCCGATAGGATACCTAAACCATACACCTGATATAACAGCAATCGGTGTAAAAGTTGTTGTAAGGAAAACTTTATTTTTTACTGAGATATTTTGATAATATTTACAAGGCATAAGGAGAAGTGTCGTTTTTTAATATTGACTATAAATGATCAAAATAAGACTGCTTTACTAATGTTTGCCATAGGAATAATCGACCTAAGAGTTGTTGTATAGAAACAGTTTTTGTTTCTTAAGTTATCCATCATTGGAATTTGATAGTTAGCTTGTTTTTTTAATATAGGCCAACATTTTTTAAGAACGGACTTCTATACCCTAAACCTGTGGCATTTGAAGCTTTCCTTCCTGTAAAGTTTTTGAATGGGAAGCCTTGTTTTCTGAAGAAATCTTGATAAAACTTTCAAGTTTGATATAGTTCCAAATATCAAAATCAGACTATTATAAAGCAGCCAGAGAAACAATAAAAGTAATATTTATCTTAATTAATTCCCTTATATACCTCGATCTGTAGTAAGACTGTAAAAGAGATTGAATGCAAGAGACTCCTTAGTAAATTTACAGTCTTGAGGACTTTAAGTACTTAAATTATGTTAATTAGTGTTTTTATCAATTAAGTATGATGCGGCAGTTAATAAACGACACCTAAAACAAATATGAACTTCGCACATGCCGAAATTTTCTAACTCTTTTTCTTAGGTGTGTCATTTATCAAATATGTTTTGCTTTGTTTTTTGTTTTTACAACTAAATCACATGCAAACAATAAAGGCAAATGCTTCAAGTCAAGTGTACTCGAAAGCTAAGCAACAAGTTTGGAAAAGAGTAGAGAAAAAAATGTATTTGACAATAGTCAACAGACTCATTGAGGCTTGACTCTTGAGGGTATCTGAGATGATGAAGATGGTTCGATATGTTTAGTGTTTTTTTCTTTCTGTTTTTTGGGCGCTACATACCACAGTTTCAATGAACGAAAACGACGACTGAGTGGAACTCCCCAATGACGATAGTCGATGGCCGCATCCGAGTAGCCGTGCTTGAGATATAGCGGATCCACGACCAGAGCTGATGTCAGACGGATGCGATCGCGTACCCAAAGAGTCGAGCAGTCGAAGTTGGTTAGAAGCCATTTGTTGGGATTGGTATTGAATGAATCAGCATATTCGATGCCCTGTTTCAAGTCGAATTATGGATACAAATATATGAATAATAAATAAAGAGAGAGGAGAAAGATGCATTCAAAAGAACAGCCCAGTCAGACCTGATATAAGATATATATCATCTAGATACACAGCATTGGCAAATTCCTTTTAATCTTCGTGCTCTAATGACTGAATCACTATAAAAATCACGATCCCCACTCACCTCTAGCGGGTTCTACATACCTTGAGCAAGGGCTTCAGTTCGGGACAGATGAAACTGTTGCCCGCATAGGCCGCATCGACATGCAGCCAAACGCAGGGAAACTTCTTTAATTCCTTGCCTATTTCGGGCAGATTATCAAAGGCACAGGAACCGGTGGTGCCCAGTGTGGTGGACACAAAGAATGGCACCAGTCCCTGCAGTTCATCCTCCTCCATGGCCTCACTAATGGTCTGTCCACGCAGGCTGGCATTCTCGTCCGGCTCCAGGATGCGCAGCTTCACGAAACAAATCATTGCCGCCTTCTCCACACAGCTGTGCGCCTCCTTGGAGCAATAGGCCATTAGTTTGGACAACAGATGGCCCTCCTCCACGAAAGGATGTTGTGCCTTGAGCCGCTTTAGCGCCTGTGCACGTGCTGCCAACATTGTGACCAGCACACACTCCGACGCGGATGTCTATATATTTTATTTTTTATAAATCGGAAAATAATTTCTGATCTGGAATTACAAAATTATACCTGTATTACGCCGCCACCGGTGCTGCCCTCCTTGAGGGCTAAAAAGTGATCTGGAAGACCAATGGCTTTACCCAGCCAGTCAAGTACAATGGTCTCCAGTTCGGTGCATGCCGGACTGGCTGCCCAGGAGAAGCCAATGCAGCCTATGCCATCGCCCAGCATATCGCCCAGGATAGAGGGAAACGAATTACCCGCCGGGAAATACGCATGGAATCTCGGATGCTGCCAGTGTGTTACGCCTGGCATAATTTTATCCTCCACATCGACCATAATTTGATCCCAATCCTCAGGCTCCTGCGGAGCTTCAGCTGGCAATTTTCAAAATTTAGTTAATTGGGGCACGGAATTTAGGAAAAATTGATTTCTTTGGGATAAAATATAAAATATATTGCGTTTGGTTCTTATCACAATTTAATATACTCGAAATATACAAAATAGTCTAAATTTAGATCTGTTCAATATAATTCATGAATTTCAGACCGTTTTCTGATATAGCTTAATATATTTTTTTCTCAATTTTCTGTAGCATACATTTGGGCATACAACTTAGAACTGATTCAATACCAAGAAAATTAATTGAAGCTCCGATTCCGTGGAGACCAAATTAACTTCAGGTTTTTTGGTTCAAGAATTTGTGGTTCGAATGGTTCTTAATCAATTTTTCTTATTTTAATATATAGATTTATATTAGGGGAAACTCATATAGAATGATTTAAGGTCACGAAAAATTAATTTTTAGTTCTAAAAGTCTGTTCTAAACAATTTCCTAGTATAAAAGATAGTTTTAATAGCTAAATATTATTTTGAGTCGAACTGGAAATATTGGTGCGGTTCGGGTGCAGGGTTAGCTATGGTTTTGAGACCTAGAAATGGTTCGATATCAGTTACGAAACGGTTCGGTTTGCAGTGGGGGTTGATATTGCCAATATTTTTTTGAATAATACAAGAATTTACCAAATTTTTTATATAATATTACCGGAATATTATTCATTTAAATTTCGTATTTGAAATAATTGAAAATTTGGAAAATAAATTGAAATTTATATGGAAATATTCTTGGCCTTGCACAAGTTTGTTAACACCAAAGAAAATAGTCTAAATTCAGATGTATTCAGGCACTTACATGGTAACAGATGCCTCAGATATCCGGGTTCCACGCTGGGCGTAACGCGCCGTTCACCCAAGGTTTCCAGGTAATTGCAAATATATTCAACCATTTCCATGCCACGTTTTCGAAATTCAGTGCTATCCATCTTTTAATTGTTTTGCTTTTTATAATTGTAGTGTATTTATTTACTAGCTTGAATTGGGCGTATTCGGTAGGCGTATTCGGGGGAAAATGAATGTTTAGTAACAAATTAATGAATAGCTGATTTATTTTGCTCAATTTAGTTAATTAAAGACGACTTTATTATACAACGCACTTTTCACACACATTTCTTAGAGTATTACCTCTTCGTCACAAAGTACGTTCAGTTTTTTTTTGGCTAGAATATTTGTGTAAATAATTTACAACACTTTGTGAACACAATTAAGTTAGTTATTTAGTTTTCTCATTCAATTTTAGTTCATTTGCCACGCCTTAGTTGCTCTTTCTTTATGGCTTGCCATAAACAAATTTGAAAAGTAAATCTCTCTTATTTTGTTTATAATTAAAAGGGTATTTTAGACTGCAGCTTTTTTTCTTTTGTAATTAATTCACAATTCGGAATAGTTTATGGAACAGGCTTTTACACTTGAAGCACTTACTTTTCTGGCCAAATCGAGATGGCCGCGACTGTGAACCGCTGGCCACGGCTTGCAAACCTCAAATGATCCTGGCTCTGCGGTTTCGCCAGGAGCTAAGCTCGGTTGCCTTGGCATGTCTAATGAATGCATACTTCAGTAGATAGACAGAGGCGGGATGGGGGTTGCTTGGCGTAAGAGGGTTGGCGGAGGGGGGTGGCGCGCAGCTATTGAGAGTAGAGGGTGCAAATAAATGAAATATTTGTGGGCGCACAGTGGTCTCCTTTTGATAAAACTGACAGCAAAAATTAAAAAAAATACCAAAAATTTTTATAATAAACAAAAAATAATAATAAAAATAATTGTTCAATCTGCATTAAATTATTTGGAAATAATTAAAATTCTTAACTAAATTTAAAGTGTTTTTCACATTGATTTGGATACAAAAAATGTGACTAAATATAAATATATCTTTTTCCAAGCATCGGCCAATAATTAATTAATTTAAATTCCAAACAAACCAAAAATTGTTGACTCAATGCTTAATAATTCCAAATGGTTTTTATTTTGGGCATTGATTTTTATACAACAAAACTTTTAATAAATAATCTATAATTTTTTTTTTTGCCTCTCATGAATGGAATATGCGTCACCATGGTGTGTGAATGTGCGTGTGTGCGTGTGTATGTATTTATAAGTATGTGGGTGTGCGTGAAAATATGCAGCAACCCAGCGAAACATTTCGCAGTTCCCAAGTCAGGATTACGTATACGCAAATTGAATTGAGGCAAAAATTGTTGAATTCTCAACACACATCTTGAATCTAATTTAAAGCGCTGTTTCTAGCAGTAATTTGTATAATACATTTAACTAAATAAGTACGAGTATATTTAACATACTCCTATAGTATAATGTTAATTCAAAAAATACGTGTTTTATTTTATTGACACCAGACAAGTCCAGAAAAACCTCACTCTTCCCCAGCCACACAGAGGCAGGCGCTCCCTACTCGACTGGCATTTTGTCCTTTTGCTTTTATGCCACACTCGTTTTATTAATAACTTCCGCACCAAATGGAATTACACTGCTTAACAAAATAGCATTAATATTTATAATAACCAATGAGGAAAGTCTAATGGTTCTTAAATTTATTTATTCCGACCGATTGTTCATAATATTCATTAAGATATCTTGAGAAACAAAACCACATCTTTTGAACCGATTATTCGGAGAGCAGCTTCATATGTGCTATAGTTGTTTTATATCAATCATTTTTGTTATACGTTTAGAAAACAGAGTGTTTCCTCCAACTAGTCATATCTTAAGATATAGCATGCAAAACTTTTTGACCGATTGTTCCTTTTGTGGCTGCTATATGATACACTTAACCGATCCGATGTGCCTGCAAAAAGAGTAATGCCAAGATTTAGACACCTAGCTCAAAAACTGAGAATTTTCTTGAGAGTCTTCTTTCATCTACCTGATTAATAATAAATATACTCTTTGGGCTCGGAGTTTGAGTAAGTTATTTAAGAATTATCCCAGAAAGACAGCTATTAAAACATATTAAGTATATTTTAGAATTTAATCAAAATAGAAATATTAAATTCCTAGTCGAATTATTGAAGAAGCTGTGTCTACAATTTGAATAATTCACGAATAAATTACTGAAGCAATTAGACAATAAATGTTCAATTACTCGAGTAATTGCAAATATTTTAAATGCAAATATTTGAGTATATTTTATCAGTTTAATTAGTTGAAAAATTCAACATAAAAGCGTTAATTACATACTTATTTAATCGGACACAAAATCGAATAACCTGTTGCGCTGTGTTCTGTGAACAAAACGTACTTGATAAGAATGACGACGATGCCGGAGATGATAATGATGTTACCCTGTTGCGATGACAATAGAGATGACGATAATGACGATGGATGGCAATAACGATGACGTTCTCAATGAGACAGTCAGAGCAACGCCTGTCATTTAGGTATTTTGAAGGCATTCCTCGCAGCATTCCGAAACAACTCCTCTGCCCTCTGCGCTCCTCTCTGATACCGCAACCGATTCTATTTTCTGCTGCATTGAATCTTTGAATTGTCTGTGTATTCACAGCTTTCAATAGGATATATGGATAATTGTGTGCGTGTGTGGTGGAGCGTGGTGTGTGTTTGGGGTGTGTGACTGGGTCATGCCACAGTTTTGTGAAAAGTTCATTAATAAACTTTCGTTGCTGCTGTCGAATTCAGAGCTCTTTCTCTCTCTCTCTCTCTCTACCCTCGCTAAAAATGTTGTTTAGCTTCAACAAGTGGCATGCCTCGTTCCACGTTGCCTTGGGTGCTTGCTTCCGTTTCCTCCAGTTTTCTTCGGTTTTCCTCTCCTCTCTTCGGGCTGCTTGAGTTGGTTGTCAGCCTTGTTGTCTAGAGAGCCCGACACCACCAGAAATTTTATATTTAATGGGAAATTTCTGCTGCAGCCGCGCGCATTTAATTGCTGTAGAAATGCTTTTTTATTGACTTTTACTTGAACTCCTCTTCGTGCGCAATTCCCAGGCGCTGTAAAGTGAAGTTCATTGGGTTCCGCTTTGCAGTTTGCCTCTAGGAACTAAATCTCTTAATAGGAGCCAAAGCCTTGCCTTGATAGCGCTTTTCAGGACAGGAAAATCTTCTTGAAACTGGAAAATAGCATCATAGTTGCACTTAAAATGTCATAAAGAAAAAGTACTAATTTTGTAAATTATAAATTCTCTATGAGAATATTTATTAAAATTATTTATTAAAATTATAAAGGAATCTTAAGTCTTTGGATTCTAGAAACATGCAAATTTTGTTCTTTAAAGAAGGGTTTCATCTGGTCCCCACAGCCGATGCAAAGCATTTTGTGTGGGTTTTTTAGCACCCCTTGGTTACTACTGATAAGAGCCGGAGGGCGGTGGATGGAAGAGTCCCTCTCTGATCTCATAAAGCGGCAATTATTCAATTTACACAGACTGTCGTGGCAATAACTGCGCAAGACAGTTTACGAGTGAATTGGATGGGCTCTCAGGCTTCCTTCTAGCTATGCAGTTTTCCGTTCTCAGTTTTTACTTTTTGTTGCTGTTTTGTTGTTGTTGTTTGTTGTTGTTATCCTATTCTGGTTCAAGGTTGTCGCTTAAGGCATACAAAAATTCGTACACTAATCAAGTTGCATGGCTAATGGTTCCATTAAAATGCTTACAGCTCCTAAAAATGATGCACTATAGCAAGGCGGAGAATGTGGAGCAGGAGCTAACCAAAACGGATTTACCCTTTGAGGGTTGCATGCCACAGGCGCATAAAGACTTTCTATGGATGCGTGTAAGTATCAGGAAAGAAATAAAGTCTCTTTTTCGGCTATAGAAATCAGTTTCAGCTTTCGACTTAGGATTAAGTTCCTCATCCCTCTTGATATATTAAGTTCCTGTTGGAACTCAACGAACAAGAGAATAGTTTTGTTGTGGGTCAATTTCTAGCTACATTTTGAACTCAACATATTGTTTATACCCTTGCAGAAGATATTATAATTGAATAATGAAATGTGTCATGCGTAATGTTAGCCATAAAATATGTAAACAATTGATGAGGACGATGAGACGAGCCTGCAAACTATTCTCTCACTTTCTCAGCTACTTGGATGAGACTTGGCCTGTTGGAGCTGGTCGGATCGAACAACTATATAATACAGCTGACATAGAAAGGAACAATCGGCTCGAAAGTTTTTTCAGAGAATCCTTATTTGATTCCCAAGATATCTTCATGAAGCTTACCAGTTTATTGTAAGAATGAGTTTCACATAGCTCCCAAATTCCACATATTTTTCCAGTCTGCAAGGGTATGTAATCTTCGGCTCGACGAATATTGCATTTCTTTACTAGTTAATATTTAATACATGCGAAATAAAATTATCTACCTTTTTGAATAAACCAAATGTGACCAATAATATCTTGATCTATACAGGTTAAGGGCGGCACCAAGGTAGACAATGTTATTGGTTATGCTAAGGCGGCGTTGGATAAAGGGGAATACCGGAGTCTGGTTTGGAGTGGTTCCGGTGGTGGTGTTGTCAAGACCATATCCTGTGCGGAGATACTGAAACGTACTCATCCGCTCTACCAGCTCACCCGCATGGGCTACAACACGTAAGACTTTTCAGGTTTCTCTGAGGATTAAGTCCTAAATTTATGATGTTGAATTTATAGTGTTGAGGAGCACTGGAAGCCACAAAAGGATGGTTTGGAGGAAATCATTGTAAAACGCCAAATACCCACTTTGCACATACTTATGAGTCTGGACGAGCTGCCCGATGGTACAGAGGGGTGAGCACATTATATTATTATTATTGTATTTCACTGTTTTATCATCTTATACTACTTTTTTGTAGAGTGCAAAAACCGAATACAACTAGCGATTTCTGGCAGCCAGAGGAGCCAGCTACTAGCAAGCCAACAGCTGCATCTGGACGCGCACACAAACGCCAGAGATCTGGACGCAATAAACCAAAGCAGCAAAAGCCACAGCAACAACAGAAACAACAGCAGGCATCCCAAGGCAAGACTGTCATTGACACTGCGCCCAGCGGACACGGTTAATCATTGTTTACTTACCTGATCTAATCAATAAAAAACTCATACGCTACAATTCAGAGTTTGTAAAAAGCTTACGATAATTCCCCGGCCGAAAAGTATACGAATTCTAAATACGCTGCACACAAAATTCAGCTAAATTAAGAGAATTGTAAATTTAAAACCAATCAAACCTGAAATAATATGAACACAATACACTTCAATGGTAATCCAGAAAATGTCTCATTATTTTCACTCACAAAAGTGGAACAAATGGAAACAGATATATTGCTCCATCTTATTATGGGGCATCTTAGGGCAAACCAATGTGTCCGAAAGGTCTCACCCAGTCGTAATTGTGTGATAAGAGAAGAGCTATAGATAGTCTAAATTGTTGTATTATTAGGCGTCTATTGTTATGCTCGCACTTAGTTTATTTACTTGCTTAGATAACCCAATAGAAATCTAATCTTGACGCCACTTATCAGCCTCAAGCGAGCTTTGGGATTCCGTCAGTTTTTGATCAGTGCAAAAAATGCTGCGTTTGGGTCGTGTTTGCCGTGCGATTGCAGCGCAGCAACTGCGCTGCCTCAGCAGTAATCAGATTAATCCGAGCCCTACTGGAGTTGGCGGCGATGCGCTGCCCTCTCGTTGCGATGTGCTCATCATTGGAGGCGGTGGAATGGGCGCCTCTTCGGCCTATTGGCTCAAGAGCAAAACACAGCAGAAGCCACTCAATGTTCTCGTTGTGGAGCGGGATGCATGCGTAAGTAGGCTCAAGCAATAAAGAAAGGCCTGTCGAACGAATAAATACTCTATAAAGTGGATAGATTTTGATCTGATACTAGTCAAGCTATCTCAAAGTAAATCTTTGAGTTGTCTAGTTTTTAATCTATTATTCAAATAGCAGCTATAAGCTATGATGTTCCGATTATAATCATTTTTTTGTCAAGGTCGGGAAAATATACTAAGATTAATAGCTCATTGAATTGGTTAAAGTATTCTTAAACTCGAATCAGAACAGTTCAACTTTCCAACTAAGGTTTCAGAATCCATTAGAACCGCAGTCAAAAGAAGAAACCACACAAAGCCTGGAAGACTAAGGCTATATCTGATTTATCGGTTCGAAAACGCTTCAATTCATTAATCAAAAATTAGCTATAACTGATTTAAAAACCTATTTCGAATCTATTCTAGTACACCAGTGCATCCACTGTGCTGTCGGTGGGCGGCGTGCGACAGCAGTTTTCGTTGGCGGAGAACATAGAAATGTCTCTGTTTGGCTATGATTTTATATCCAGCTGTCGCAGCTATTTGGGAGATGTGGATTTGAACTTTCAGCCACACGGATATCTAACACTGGCTAGCGCGAAAGGCGCTGAAACGCTAACCAAGAATTCCAAGCTGCAGAATGAGCTGGGCGCAAGCAATGAGCTGCTCAGTCCGGATGGCTTGCGTCGCAAGTTTCCCTGGATCTCGACAGAAGGCATTGCATTGGGTTGCTATGGCATGGACAAGGAGGGCTGGTTTGATCCTTGGGCTCTGCTCATGGGCTTCAAGAAGCAGGCGCGCTCTTTGGGTGCACAGTTTCACAATGGTGAAGTTATTGGCTTCCAGTATAGTACGACAGGTGAGCTACGGGGCGCTGTTGTCGCCTCTGGCGATGGCATTCAACGGACGGTGCAGTTCGATAACTGTGTGCTAGCAGCGGGCGCACTATCCGGTCAGGTGGCACGATTGGCAAATATAGGTGTAGTAGGTGGAAACGATGTGCTCCGAGTGCCGTTGCCTGTGGAGCCGCGCAAGCGTTATGTCTATGTATTCTGCACACAAGGACGCAATTGCCCAGGACTGGCCACCCCACTGACCATTGATCCAGATGGCACATATTTCCGTAGAGATGGTCTAGGTGGTAATTTCCTATGCGGTCGCAGTCCCACAGATGAGGAGGAGCCAGATTGTGATACGCTGGACGTGGATCATGGCTACTTCGAGACCGATGTTTGGCCCACTTTGGCCAGTCGCGTGCCTGCCTTCGAATCAATCAAGGTTCAAAGCAGCTGGGCTGGCTACTACGATCATAACAGCTTCGATGCCAATGGCATTATTGGAGCACATCCGCACTACAAGAATCTCTATATAGCTGCGGGCTTCAGTGGCCATGGTATACAGCAAACTCCCGCAGTGGGTCGGGCCATATCCGAACTTATACTAGATGGTAAATATAGCACATTGGATCTGACTCGCTTGGGTTTTGAGCGTCTGGTGGCACAACAGCGCATTCTAGAAATAAATATAGTCTAAGATATATACATAGATATATATCTGCGATTTAATATAAACCTATTTATGGGTCTGCTGTTTTGAATTTTATTGTAGTTTCTCTTTTATAGTTTTGATATAGCTGCATTCCCATTTTGGCAAGAACTAAATTTCATGTGTGTTTGTTTCCGTGTGACTACATATAATTTATTTAAAAAATAATAGAATTTAAACATAATTATAACTTTAGGGTATTAAAGGGGTTCGGTTCTTAATTTTGTTCACGTTCTTTAAATACA
This sequence comes from Drosophila repletoides, assembly GCA_018150835.1. NCBI lineage: Eukaryota > Metazoa > Arthropoda > Insecta > Diptera > Drosophilidae > Drosophila > Drosophila repletoides. The sequence goes on along the minus strand of JAECWQ010000089.1, from coordinate 21,779,864 downwards.
GTCGAACTTCTGCTGTAAGTCGAAATACACTGTTCGTTTTATATCTTAAATCCGGAGAGTTCGACTGAACATACAAAAAATTTGCTGCTGCATTTGTATCCCTTTACTCGTGCTTTCAATCTTACTTTCAATCTGAAAACGATGTCGTACTTTCAGTTAACCTTCAATCTAATGCAAGCTATTAGTAAATATATATATATTATAAATATGTTTAAGTGAGTTCTGTATGAGAAAGACTGCCTTTTGTTTGTCCGTCAATTACTTCTTATACTGTTGCTTTGTTGTGTTTGCTGGTTTTCTGGTATCCTGGTTTTTGTTTCTGGTTTTGTTCTTTGTTTTTATCCTTTTTAGGCTTCGCTCTCGCCGGGTGCTGCATTCTCGTCCTCATTGATCGGCACAATCAAATTCTCCTTGGACATTAGATTATATTTTGTGACGAAATGCGTAAATCGGTGGCAAAGATAAGTTTCAGCCTCGAACTCATCGAATATGCGACGATGATGAAAGTATGCATGCGAGAATATGCGATAGACCCGTCGACACACCGAGCCCAGCTTGGTCACTGACGATTCCTTGATCGAAACTCTGTGGATGGGATTAATACTTTGATTTATTATGTGGCCAGTTCGGAATTGCTTTCACTGTTTTCAGCAGCGCATGCAGAAATAAATCCCCGCATACGCCACTCTCACTCTTGGCGTTCAGTTAATATACCTGCTTGGAAAGTATTTGTTGCTATTGAGCAGACAAGCAGCCCCATCGAGTGTATGACGGGTGTAGTCAATGGCGGGGCACTCTTTGGGGGTTTTGTGTGCCGCACAGAGGAATATCCATTGGTCTGTGGCCGTCATTTGGGTGCACGTTGAGGGTGAGCATTGTTTCTGTAGCCGCACCGCTAGACCATTTAATTCCATACAGAATTGCCGCAAATGCTCATATTTCCAGACACCCTCGTCCTGTGCCTCGGGCATCGTTAAGATTAACTCAACATTCGAAGGATCCCGCTTGATCAATTGTTGTATATACTGTTGCACAGCCAGTGTGCTGTCCATTTCCTCAAGGGGCTCATCGGGCCAGCGACAGAAATCCTGTTTACAAAAATACAGTTACTTCTTAATATTTAATCGAATTCAAGGTTTACACTATGAACTAACTTGAAGAATTTTTGTAACAACTTTTTCTATACCCTTTCAGAGGGTATTACAACTTTGTCACTGGGCATTTGATCAATATTAAACGTATTTTGAATACTTTTTATCATATGTTATTTTCTTTTCATTGGGTCAGTGTCTTCATCGTGCAAACAGTGACTTTGATTGAACTGTTACTGTGACTTACCTTTGATTTGGTGCCTGGTCGGTTTCTACGCAATATTGTCGAGCCGTCAGCCATCTTCATGTTTCACCTTCACCTCAGCCGGAAGGAACAAAACAATACACACACACACACACAAACAGACTCCTCACACACCTTTGCCTACGCCTTTCGGAGCCCCAACACCGAGAGAGAGTAAAAATGAAAGGCAACCAGGAACTGTGTTCGTGGCCAGCCGATGCAGCTAGTAAGTTTTTCTAAATATATATATTTGTATATATATACATAAATATACAGTAAAGACTACTTTCGTTTACACATTTCACATTTAATTATAATCATAAATTGAGCTAATACACTTCGCTTTGTGCGAGAAAATTTCTGACAAAACTGCTACATACATACATATAGGGCTGGGTTATCGATAACTTTTCAATAGTAGTCTTGCTCCAGCAGAGCGATATGTCTGGCAACGCTGTTTGATTGCTGCTTTGTATGTACTTCCTGACTCTTTGATTATAAATGCAGTTCATTGTTATCGCTGGCTCTTATCGCTTACTATAAAAAATATTGGTGGCTCTATTTGTTTTTGTTCGTCAACAAGCTGGTAACGCTGTCGCATTATCGAATATAAACAAGTCTGGCAGTCTATTTTAGTTGACATCGTTTTACGGCAGCCCTGTATCTCGATATCGATTGTCAGTACCACTCCGTCATCATCAGTCTGCTTGCAAAACTACTCGAATTGGAATTGCGTATTATTATTGTTGCTATTATTACGTTCATAATCATTTAAGAAGCACTTAATTAACTGAATCGAAAATGTCCTACGCGTATTTATTCAAATATATTATTATTGGCGACACTGGTGAGTCAACAGTGCATAGCAGCAGCAACAGCAGTAGAGTCATATGAAAGTGAAAATTGCGAATTTAATTATTGCGATAACAACAAAACAAAGGCAGCAAAGAAAAAAACAACTACAACAAAGTGAAAACTGCGTCATAGTGTATTTTTCTTATAGCTACAGGCAAAAGTTAGCTCCAGCTGCCTAACAGTTTTTGCCAGCTGCCCACACAGCAAGGAAAAATCAATAAAACCATAACAACGCCTTTTCTAAAGGGCGCGAGCGATAGTGAAAAAGACAGAGGGGAACGGGTGGCGCCCGGGCGTTACTCCACACTGTTGAAGTTAACAGTTGCTACTTTTGAGGGATGCGCACAGTGGTAGTGATGAGTGACTCAACTGCTGCCTGGACCCAACAACAACAACAACAATGGCAACCCCCACCTCCCGCTATCATAGCAACTCTCATTTGACAGCCTTTTAACAGCAATGTTAATGTTAAAGCAAATAATTTCGTATTTCTACCCGCTGCTTTCTCATTCGCTTATCAGTAATATGTGTACACATACACATGCATACGTATATATGTAAATATACACATCAAGCTTCTGAGTTTTAACAGCTGTTGCTCTCATTTGCTCGTTTAAAGAACGTAATGAAATGAAAGAAGCTTAAAATATCCTTAGTTAGTATAAAACATAATTAAAATCTGGATTTTCAACTTGCAGCTTAGAAGCTATATAATACAGTAGTCTGATTTTGTTCTAGATTCCGTATATATAAATTTCTTAGATATTCGCATTTATTGAGCGAATTATGATTAATTCTTCCTATCCCATCCGCCCGATTCTTCCAACTATATAATATAGTAATCTGCATAGAAAAACTAGCTAAACCTAAGACCTAATGAGATAGAGAGTATATAACTCCATAAATAATATTGTTTTCAACACAAAACTTCCTTTTAGAGTGATTGTTCCTCTACGACATGTATATGTTATAGTCATCTGATTTTAGCTTATATCGACCTGAGCGATTTTCCTATACGACAGTTATATATGATATAGTCATCTGATTTGAGCTTATGTTGATTTCAGTACAGAAAACGTAAAAGACTAAGCGCTAATGAGAGGTATTATATATATATCAACAAATAGTTTTCTATACCACAACCTTATTTTCGACCGTTTGTTCCTATGAGATAGCTACATATATATATGCAAACCAATCTTTTTAAGGTTTATTCTAATCTTAGTAGAAAATAAGCTAAGACTAATCCGACAATAGCTTTTAAATTCTTCAAGACAAATTTTTTATAGTGGTTCGCTTTGGACTCATTTCGTTTCTTTTATCAGAAGGCTTTACTAATCTATAATTATATTAGTAAGTAATAATTAGCTGCTGCTTTGCTGTTATTTTGTTTTATTTTTTTCACCAAAAGAGTTAAAGAAAACTTTCACTTTGGCGCACATTTCATAAGCAACAAATTACTAAATGGGTTTTCTTTTTTTTGTTTTTCCTTTTTACTTTTTCTGTAGGTGTTGGAAAATCATGTCTGCTGCTGCAGTTCACGGACAAGCGCTTCCAGCCGGTGCATGATCTAACAATTGGCGTGGAATTTGGTGCACGCATGATCACGATTGATGGCAAACAAATCAAATTGCAAATCTGGGATACTGCCGGACAGGAGGCCTTCAGGTGAGACTTAAGCTGAAAACTTGATTGAAAATAATATATTCAATATTTAAACTAAATTTCTTATATATTTTTTACTAACTATATATATATTTGAAACCTTTAAAAACAGATCAATTACACGCTCGTATTATCGGGGTGCGGCTGGAGCATTGCTGGTCTATGATATCACAAGGCGAGAGACTTTTAATCACTTGACCACATGGCTGGAGGATGCGCGTCAGCATTCAAATTCAAATATGGTAATTATGCTAATAGGCAATAAGAGCGATTTGGACTCGAGGCGTGAGGTGAAAAAGGAGGAGGGCGAGGCATTTGCAAGGGAGCACGGTTTGGTCTTCATGGAGACATCTGCACGTACGGCGGCCAATGTTGAGGAGGCTTTCATAAATACAGCCAAAGAGATATACGAGAAGATACAGGAAGGCGTATTTGATATAAATAATGAGGTATGCACATTAATATAAATTAAATTAATATTAATTTTAAATTTGATTGAAATTGTTTTTTTTATTGCAGGCAAATGGCATTAAAATTGGGCAACAGGCAACGCCCACAAATCCAGCGTTGCCCGGCTCTGGTGGTGCGGGTGGTGCAGTAAATAGCGGTTGTTGCTAGGAATAGAGCACATTTACCGCTTGGGATTAGCCGATTAGCCGATTAACAGATAGCCGTATCCGATAGCCGCTTCTGTAAAAGCTGCTAGTAACTAACTAACTTTTAGGCGGTAGTGGAAGCTGATTTATTGTTTACATTTTTCATTTCCAAGCAAAAAATACTAATCGTAATTTCAAATTTAGCTGCAAAACTAGCAAAACACAACTAGTGAAACCTTAAAAATAATAAAAACAAAGACACTATGCGTCAGGTTTAAAAAAATAAAGAATAAATCTATAATAAATTAATCGCAGAATAAATAACAATAGAAAAGTCAGACCCAGAATTCAATTTTAAAAAAAACTAAAAAAAATATCAAAAATGTATGAATGTAAAATGTGTCGTGCGTGATTTCTAAAAATTTTGTAAACGAAAAAATCGAAACAAAAAACTGAAAAAAAAGCGAAAAAGCGATACGTATAAAATAAATATTTTTGTGTACATTTAGTTAGTTTGCTAGTTACATTTGTGTAATAATGGATGGCGTGTGTAATATATACATATTTAAACATATATACATACATATAGATATACATTTATGTGAGTTTTTTATGATTGTGATTCGTTTTTCAATGAGTCCCTCCCTTCGATGTCTCTCCCCCTGCTAGTGATGGTTGCTTCTTCTTCTACATTATATAGATATGTATTTATGATTTGTTATTTAACGCATTTGCTTTGTTTTTGTGTAATTTGCCTAACATTTAAATGATAAAGCGATATACATCTATAGACAGACACAAACACACACACACAGCCATGCATAAAAGAATAATAAATATTATATAAGTCTACTATATATATAATTATTATACAAAAACAACAAAAAATCGTGGTGATAAAGCTAAATCAATTCGATTATGTCGCCGACAATTACGAAGTTTATATATTTAAATAAAAGGGAAGTAAACAACAGAAAATGAAATCAAATTATTTATAAAAAACAAACATTTGTATTTGCCAGACCCAAAGCAGTATAATAAAATAATACATATACACAATAAATATTACGAAATACAAACCAAATCTTTCTTTTTATTCCATTGTATCTCAGACGTCATAAAGCATATATCTAATATAGATCAGGACGACTAGATGAGTCGGTATGCTCCTGATCGTCTGCCTTTCTCAGATATGGTTTCTCTCGCCTTTTGGAATGGTACTACTATAGAAACAATCAAGCTAGTGCTTTCTAAATGCTTTTAAGGATCGAAGTATTAGAGCAGTTCCATAATAATAATCAGTCTAAAAGTTGTTATTTGGTCAGTTTTTTGGCTTCTCAAGATAACCTAATAAATGTACTAGTTGCTTCTAAAACTGTGTTTTCCAAAGTGCTTTTACGGATCGGAGTACTACAGGATTAAGCTTCCATAGGAAAAACTTGTTATATAGACAGTTTTTGAGTTTCTCAAGATATCATAATAAAACTAAATATTTAGTTCTAAAACTGTGCTTTCTAAATGCTTTTAAGGATTGAAGTACTATAGCTTATAGCTACCAAAGGAGCAATCGGTCGAAAAGCTGTCTTTTAGTTTGCCAAGACATCGTGATGGAAATTCCAAAAAAGATTAAAAATCTGTTTTCTAAATATATTTCATAGTTATATAGATATATGATATAATATATCTATAACATATAACGTTCCTGCCGTAGCAAAAATCGGTTTAAATAATTAAATCTAAAAACTATTTTTGAATTGTTTATTCCACATTCAAAAATATTGAAAAGGCTTTTGAAATTTTTTCTCAAATTCGCATATGCGTTTTATTTAAATTTTTGTTGAATAATTTTTAATATATGTTTGTTTAGTTAATTGATGCTTGTAAACATTTTAGAATTGCATTTTTTAATTCTTTTGTATTCTTTTTATTTGCTAAATGTTGTGCTTAATACTAAAAAAAATGTTTGTATTTTTGTTTGAAACAACAACTACATAGGCTACGGGTGTGGATCTAGGCATTAGTTAGTTGGTGCTTAACCTAAATTGAAGTGTGCTGCGTATTTCTATATAGTTATATTGGTAATAATAATAATAATATATGATTTTATACTTGTATCGTATAGTCGTATAATTGATTTTTCAGTGCGCTACTCGAATTTCTCATTTTATTTGTTAATAATACTTGCAACTCTTTCGGTTTTTGCTGACAAAGTGTAAAAATTGCTAACCGTTTGCAACTGGCTTAAAAAGAGGCATATTTATCATATAGTAATATTGCCATATCTTTTATATAAGTGTATATATATATATATGTCTGTATAACGAGGAGCTAATCATTATATATACTGCAATTTGAAGACTTTTCTTGTGAGTTGTTAAGTTGATTGCAAAATTGTCTCTGTGTCTTTTCATTGATTTATTGCATACGTTACTCGTAGATTGGTTTAATTAATCATAGGAAAATTGAGGCATTTTCTTTTGGTAATACAAAAATTTGATATTACAACTATTATTACTATTCATTTGTTAATAAAGAAGACAATTTGGGGAACCCGTTTGCGCATGGCAGTGATGCACTGCATTGATATTAATATGTTTTTCTCTTCGCCTGTTTGTTTTTTGTGATTATTGTTTGTTTGTTTGTTTTTTATTGGAGTTTACGTACATTGTAGTTGTCCTAGTGCGTTAACTAACTAATATATAGTTCTTATTTATAATTAGTTTTCAAGTCAATATATTAGCTTAATAACCTTTCAAAGTTAGTTACTAGTTTTATCTACTAATTCGCTCTGAGTTTTTATAGCTGCAACAGCATTTGACATAAGAAACTTGATAACATTTAATGCTAGTCTATATATTTATGTTAGTATTTAGATTAATGTTAATTAGGCCGCAGTGCTTGCTAAATTGCACCGAAGTTTTGTCAATCTACAGACATTTATTTTGTTTCTTTTCTCAAATTTGTATACTAAGTAAGTAATCTAATGTAAAAGTTGAGCTTTTTTAGTCTCTGAGACATCACTATCACTCTCCTTAGTTGCTTTCTTCTCACAGAACTCAATCATATACGAGCAGACGCCGGAGAGTGCTATAAATATGCCCGCATAATAGAAGGAGTCGTCCCATCTGGAAGCAACAAAGGAAACCATATTAATAAAATAAAGTATAGAAAAGGATATTAATACATACCTGCCCGTAAACTCATAGATGGCACCTGCTATAGGCGGACCGGCAATCATACCAATGCCCTGCACCAGTAGCACCAGACCGTAGGCACAAGTGAAATCATCCAAATCCACAATACTGACCAGTATGCTGGGCGTAAAGGAGAAAGAACTGGCAAAAGTGAAGCCAAATATGATGCACATGAACATCAGTCCATTGTAATTTGTGATCAGCATGGGCATGAAGAACACCGAAGCACCGCAAACTGAGAAGAAAGAGGCAAATAGACATTATTCCAGTTCATAAAATATCTATTTCAAAGTTTTAACCCGATTTTAATACAATATTCAGCTTACACCTCGGAATCAAACCACAGGAAAAGTAAAGCTTACTTTCAGGTGGGAATTCTCAAGATATCTTAATGAAACTTACGAGTTGTAAGTTGTAAGAGCTTTTATATAATTTTCATAGGAACAATCGGGCAAAACAAATCACTGTCTGTCTTTTTTTACTATCTGTCAGTTAAATATGTGGGTCAACTTTTGCTCTTACCTAGCATGCATATGGAGTAGCATATATTTATGTTCATCCAGGGTCGATCGCCCAGATAGCCCAGTCCAATCATGCCCACAGTTTGCGCAATGCCAATACCCGATATAAGAACTGCGCTGACGCTCACCTCGTAGTCATATTGCTTCATATAGTCGGGCAGATAAAGATAGGGTATGATGAACCTGAAAACATATGTTTTATTAGCATATTTTCCTTATCATCAGCTGTTATCAGAGATAAGAAGCCGCTATAAATTTACTAGACATTTTTATCGGAATCTCAAAGCAGAAAATGTAATTTGTAATAAATTTTATATGCCCTAATTTTATTGGTATTTTATTCAAGTAAAATATTAGTTGTGTTCTTTCCCTGAGTGCCCCTACTTAAACGCTGAGGGTGTTCAGAATTTTAGTATAATAAATTTTTTGAGCTGCTGCCAAATTGTGGGGCGACATCTGCTTTGAGTAGCTGACAGTTTTCGACTTGTGTATCTATTAATTTTCAGATACATAAAAGATTTTGCAGTGCGCAGACCGGGACCTTCGACGAGAGTACTTACCAAATAAACAAAAATAATGTGGATAGATTAAAGAGCGCGAATTTGTTATCCAAAAAGAGTGAAAAATCAAAGGCCGACTTCATGGTGTCCACGAAATTATCATACCACGTCTGGGAATAGGAAAGACAAGATTGATAAGAAATTTAATGATTTATTATTTTGCTTTTGCACAGAAATTAGGCAATACGGAAACGTATCACAGTCTCTCAATGACCGCTTATCAGCTCAGTGTAGTAAACATTCAAGCATATATATATATATATATATATATTATTTATATATATATATTTGTAGAGCGAAGATAATCGCGCCTTGAGCCAATTAGAGAGCAGTTGTTGTCAAGCGCGCATCCACTTGGACTTGGACTCTTGAGTCGCCTGATAAGCGTCTCAGTTGAGAGATGAGAGAGAGAGAGTTAACTGAGCGTAATCTATACAAATTAAAAATCAAAGATCTACTCACATCTTCCTCCTCCTTGGCAATAGTAGTCATCGAATTGCGATAGATATTGGGGCAGGAAGAGGCACGCAAGCGATAGCGATGCGTATTGAGCATGGCTCCTCGATAGTGTATGGAGTTACGATGAATGCGCATGTCCTTTAGGAAATTGGAATTCCTTATGGAGATATTCCGACGCAGATTCGAACGATGCGGATTCGGACGCTTCGACTTGGATAGACGGCGGAGTCCCGTAATGCTGTCCAGACGAGAACGACGCAGCGCCAGCTCGCTATTCTCCTCATGCTCGGGTATGGCAATCACTGTAGCCGGCTGGGATCTGCTGGGATGCTGATCCAGCAGCGAAAAGGTTTCCTCTTTCACGGACATATAATAGCTATGCATATCATCGCTTAATATGTCCACAGAATTGTGACGAAGGCCATTAATCTTGAGATTGGACAGCGAGGGTGTCGTATGCTTCGCCATAAATATATTTTCATTCAGCGAATATCTGGAGCTGGCATAATTCGTCTCATTGTGCTTTTGGGTGAGATAACCCTCATCCGAGGACCGCAACGAGCCATTGGGTGTGCCCGGTATTGTTGAGCGTTTCTCCGAAGGCGACAGAGTCTCTATGGAAGCCAGATAACTCTTTTTGGCCGCTTCGGCCACCTCGGGCGGTATGCCGCCCATGAGCGTATCATCCGGAGAGCCCAAAATAGGCGCCGTTGGACCATAGGCGGCTGCACCAGAGCTCATTGAAAGTAAATTTTCACGTGAGGGCGCCTCAGCACCTTCCCTATGCCGCAGCGAACGTCTGCTTAGGCTCTTCACCTCACAAATGCTGTCCAGTTCCTGGGCGCTGAGAAAGGTGGGCAAAAACAGTTCGCTACGATAGCGCTTGAGGCCCGTATCGAGGGGATCATCAATTTGTTGATTCGCTTCCGTATTATTCTTTGTTACAAGCGTATCAAGTACTGCTTCCTTGGTAATGCCCGTATCCAGCAGCTTTTTAATCTCCTCTAGGCATACACTAGAGTTTGAAAATGTGGTCACACTCTGCGAACGACTCTCCAGACGATTCTCCTCAATTAGCCAGTCGGGATCCCGCATTAAAGCACCACAAACGCAGGCATTTAACATGGTGCCACCCAGGATTAGAGTAGCACCACGCCAGCCATACGAATCCACAAGATATTGCGTCAATCGGGCATAGACAAAGGTGCCAATTCCCGTGCCGGAGGCGCCAATACCCGTGGCAAAACTACGTTTCTTATCAAACCAAAAGGCAATCGATACCACAGCAGTCACATAGCCAATGCCCAAGCCCAAGCCACTGATAATTCCAAAGGTAATCATAAGCATTTCAATAGAATTGCAGAGGGAAGAGATGGCAAAGCCAAAGGCAGAGACGATGCCACCCAATATGGTCATCTTGCGGCAACCGTATTTATCCACCAGATTCGACCAGATGGGACCCATTAACAGTGGCACCGAGAAAAACAATGAACTAATCCAAGCAGTCTTCGAAGGCGATTCACCGAAATAGGCCAAAAGTTCAGTATTGATCAGGCCAAAGGAGAAGGAGAGACCATCCCAGATGAGTGAGACCATCAGAGAGGCAAATACCACAACCCAGCCATAGCCACCATCGGGCATTTTTGGTGTTTTCTTATCCGTAGTGCTAGAATCTATGGAATCGCCGGATTCATTCGATATCAAACGTTTGCGTTTCTTCACCTGGCTGCCATTCATTAAGCTGGTCAAAGTGCCATCGCCATCGAGTGCTATAATGCTATTGCGTACAATCCGACCACTGTGCCCAGCACCGTCGTGCAGCTCCTCCACGGACAGATTACAGAAGGTCACCTCCGGGAAGAGATCATGTTTAATGGCCTTGTTCAGAGGCGTATTTGCTGGCGCCGGCACCGCTGGCTGACAAATGCTGCCATTTAATTTGCTACTGCTATTATTATTATTAATATTATTATTATTATTAGCCGCAGCCGAGGCTGCTGCTGAGCTATTATTGCCCTCACTGCGTGTCGCTGTTGGCTTGGCCATTTTGTCTTCGGCTCTATTTATTTACTTTGTTTCCTTAAATTTTGTATTATTTATATTTAAATATTTTTTTTTGTTTTTTCGAAGCAGCTTGTAAAAATTTGCACTTGTTGTTGTGTGAACACAGTTACATAGATTTCAGCAAAAAAATGTATTTTAAGTAGCTGGAGCTGTAGGTGGATTTGGATTTGGTTTTCCTTAGATTCCTTTCCGTTTTTGGCCTTTCCGTTCGTGGCCCAAAATGTAAACACTGTGCGAAGTAAAAGGAAAAGTCACTTTAGTATATGTAAACTAATGATACGAGCTGTTAAATTAATCTTAAGACTGAGGGACTCTATCTGCTTTAACTGAGCTTTAGAGCAGTTATGAAGCTTTTAAGGTAAGTGTGCTCTGGCTGCTTATCTATAATTGTTGATTAATTTCCTCTATTTCAATCACTAATTCTCTGGAGCAAAAGATTAAAATGACTGTTCAGTTTATGTAAACCAATGATACGAGCTGTTAGCTGCAGTGGGGGACTCTATCTGCTTTCTTTCATTAAGTCAAGAATCTTGTGTTCGGGTTGCTTATCTAACCATTGGTTTATTTAAATGTTGATTCATTTATTATTCTATTTCAATCATGATAAAATGTTAATTTTCTTGAACTTTGAGCAAAAGAGTAAAAGAAAATGCCAGTTTAGTACATGATTAGTCTTAAGTAATATTAATTGTCAGAATGAGGGACTCTTTCTCTTTCTGCTGCTTTGCAGATGCTTTTAAAACTCTTAAGAAAAGCTTTAATTCATTTTCAAGAATCTTGTGTTCTGGCTGCTTATCTAGACAGTTGTTTATCTAAATTTCTGTTGATTGATTTGTAGATTAATTTCCTGTATTTCAATCGCTATTAAATGTTTTATTCTCTGAAGCTTTGAGATATCTTTATTAATGAATTAAAGCTTCAGTTCTTATGAGCACACTTATCACCATGTAGACTAATATTTTTTATTTTTCTTTCAACTCAAGCTAAGTCACTGTGCTTTCTTCTCAAAGTTCCTTTCTATATTTAGTTATTTTTTTTCTTGCATTGTTTACGTTGATATTTGAGCTTTTCTGTTGAAGTTTAGCTAACTAACTGTGCTTTCTTCTGAAAGCTTTTTTTTTTTTTAGGTTTTTTGATTGATATTTGAGCTTTTTCTTTCAGCTCAAAACTGTGCTTTCTTCTGAAAGCTATATTTGTTTTATTTTGATTAATTAGAGAACTCTCTCGTCACTCTTTTTGCACTTACGCGCCAATCCTTGAACAATCGTTATATAGAAATCAAAGTCCCCGCAAATCTCAATGAAACACAGTTTTAAACAATTTGTTTTTTGCTTTTTGTTTTGATTACTTTTTTGTGTGCTTTGAAACAATTCGGTTTCTTTGTTACTGCGGCGATGGCAACCACAACAAAAACAAAGAGACATTTCAATTGCAAATTCGCGCAAAAACTGTTTGCTGTTTTCAGCATTTTCAGCATTTCCCGCTGATGAAAATTATTTCGCCAATCGCCTTCAACTTGACCTCATAAAAATAGCCAAATGCAAATAAATTCGAGCAAAAAGAGCCGAAAATAAAGCAACAAATTTTGCGCCGTTTGGCGTTTGGCACCTGCGTCACAACGGGCCCCAACAGCTGATTCTCTAATTCTAAAATTCTCTTGTCTAATTTCACAAATAATAATTTAATTTAAATTCTGTTTTTGTTTACCTTTTTTTCGTCTTTGGCACTTTCAAAAATACTTGTCTGCCGCTGTTATTTATAGAGCAGTCTTCTCTAATAAGGGGGCCAACGTGACTGGTGCATTTCGACTTAATAATAATGCCAAAAAGCTAATTATATAATCTGGGAATTTTCCATTAATTTACGAGAAAAATTGAAATGGTTTTTAGCCCATTGAACTCAAACTATATGAATATTTAGGTACAAAATAATATAAAAATTAGTATCGAACTAGTAAGGAAAAGCTATCTTCAGCACGCCGAAGATTAAATTGCCTTGCAGATTCGAAGGCTTGTTCCAAATTTGCGTATTATTGTTGAGTTTATTTATTTTGAACGATTGTTCCTATGGCAGCTATATCATATAGTATCTGATAGTAGTCTGATCTTTAGAACATTTAAAAAACTCTCTGACAAAACCCAATTTTACATCCGACTTCATTAAGATATCGTGAGAATCAAAACAGTCTTCGGTACAAGAACTTTTAGACCAATGGGTACTATATGAAAGCTATATGATATAGTGTTTTGATCCGGACGTTTGCAACATAAAAGCTGCTTGAAACAAACAGA